>OY728146.1:1178137316-1182937316 GCA_963277665.1 Viscum album
AAAAAAAACAGCAGGAAAACCATCAGGCCTAGTAGTGCTATCCCTATTAATGATGAACACCATGGCCTATATTTCATACTCCTCCAAATTAGACATCAAAATGTTATTGTACCTGTTCTCCACCAATCATGGTTTGTAGTTCATAAAATCATCCTCTCCATCCTGAATATTGAGCCTCTCTTCATTATAACCATTTAGTCCTGCCCAGAGATCTTCAAAGTAATCTAACGCCCTTTTCCCAACCACTTCGACATCCGAACTGAAAGATCCATCTTCAGGATTGAGGTTAATCCTCCTGCTCACCATTTTCTCTTTACTAAAAGCCTGAAAATACAATGTGTCTTGTCCCCCTGTTTAAGCCATAAGGCTTGGGACTTTAGCCTACAAGTTATTTCAATCTCAAATAGTCTCTCAATAAGAAAATTATATTTCATATCCAGAACAATAAAGTAGTAATCATCATATGCATTCATTAATTCCTCCTCAATCTTCTCAATATAATTTCAAGGCCTTCTAAACTAGTGTCATCATCACTTTTGCATGAGGGAAAATCCTATAAGTCCCTTCTTAGATGTTGCAGTTGGTTCATATGAACATTCCAGGCCAGACCTGAATCTAGCTTATCACATGAAGTCCTGACCATATGGAGAAAACCATCCATCTATTTCCAGGTAGCTAAATTGAAGAAATGCCGAGGCCCCCCTCCTCCTACTTCATGGAAACCAAGAGAGGATCATGATCAGACATGAACTTGGTAAGATGAGCGACAAATCCCTGAACAAAGGAGTCCAAATCCAAGATATTTGAAAGAAAATGATCGAGTATTTGTAGATCCTCCGAGTTCCATGATGATTACTACACCACATATAGTTGTTTCTAGTAAATCCCCTGTCAATAAAGCCCATAGATGCCAAAATATTCTTGAAGTTAGAAGTAGCATTCACCAAGGTTAGCACACCTCTATGTTTTTCCAAAGTGTCCAAAATAGAATTAAAGTCTCCACCAACAAACCAAGGGAGGTTACCTAGTTAGAACAAGTGGAATTTATTCCATAAAAGGATCCTATTAGAAGCCTTGTGACTCACATAAACCAAAGAAATAAAAGGTCATTTCCACCAGCATTAATCTTTGTTGTGATGAACTGAGAGTCTTCCTCCATGATATCCAACACTATTTATAAGTAAAAAAAATATATATATTCCTATTTTGAGTCCCTGTACGAATGTAGTTGATGAAACCCATATTTTTGGAAAAGAAAGAAATCTGATTCACATACTATTTTGGCTACTAAATAGAAACAATAGAAACATTATGTTTGTGAACTTATGAAGCCATGAAGGCGCACTTAACACAATCCCTCAGACCCCGTGCATTCCAAATGATAGAGGCAATCATAAAATAGAAGGAGAAGAGGCCCTTTAGACAAATGTAATGACTTTAAAAAATGCACCAGGAGTCGCCGATGCCCGAACCATGGATCTGGTGATGGGTCTAAAAATAGGGAATGAATAACACGACATGGGAGTTGAAACACCCCTATCCATAGGAGTGACTCTAGCCTCTTCTATTCCATCTGAATATACAAGCAATGAGATCATGTTGGAGTAATCCTGAGGAGAGATCACATGAGGAGGCACCCTATATGGGTTCAAATTATAAGGGCAAAATCCTCACACACTCTGATTCTCACAAAAAACAAAGAAATCAAACACAAATAGAGGAAAAAATGATTTACGTGATTCGTTTAGATGACCTATATCCATGAGGAAGGAAAAAAATTTATTATTCAAATGGGGATAAATTGTTTAAAAAATTCCACATATATCTCTCTATTCTCTTATCAAATCTCACAAAAAAACACCAGATATATATATATATATATTAGTAGAGGGAGGATACAATGAAAATGACCACTGCGATTTTCATTTGATGGAAACTAACCCCTGCGGGATTGTCATCATGGGTGGCCACAAACTACTATACCAGGTCTTCTCTGGTGGATGGTCATCACAAGTAGTCACCCACCACAGCAGAACAATGATATTTTGTGTAAAAAACTCAACAATATATACCTTGATGAAAAATATGACTATATTTCCACTCAAAAAAAAACATCGTGTAACTAGATTTTTTTCACGCTACTGTTGAAACAAATATTCCTACCTACTAATACCTTCTTGATGCTTGTAGGAATCTCAAGTATGATACATATTGATCAAGTCCAAAGAATCTTGGAACTTGATCCTTATATTAGCCTTCTTTTCTTTCAGAGGTGGAACCAGATCCTATATCATATTTTGATGCAATGAATTCATATATTCTTCCATAATAGACTTACATTGGTTTATTTCTTTGATACTAAAAACATCTCTATTGTAATCTAGAACACCATATTCAACCTCATAAAGAGAATAACAAACCATTTTTTCACACCGGTAAGGTCTTCGTATAATCCATCGCGTTCTACCAGTGGTGATACTCTTTTCTAATTTCATTACTCCACTTGTAACAATCTCAAAATTAAAATAATACAAAGTTCCTTTTTGAATACCTTTAATCACAAGGAGTTCACTTCATATAATTTTCATGAAACCATATTCATTTGTTATCTAGTAACCAAGCTAATCGAAAACTCCAAGCGATATGAGGTTCTTCTCCAATTTTGGTGCATATCTCACATCCGTAAGGCGTTGATTTGTACCATCATGCATCTTCAACCATATCGTTCCAATACCTCTCATATGAAAAGGGTGGTTATTACCCATAAACACCACACCTTCATCCAACTTATTGAGGATTGAAAACCAATCTAAATTCCTGAACATATGGAATGAAAAACCTGAATCAAGAATCCAACCTTCTGAATGGTTGACCATCGAGAAAACGATGATAGTATCTTCAATATCCTCGCTTCTCTGTATGACATTTGCCTTTGATTTCCCAATTTTGGGACAATCCTAGTTCCAGCGGTCTTTTTCATGACAGTAGGCCCACTCATCTTTTTTTGGACTTCTAAATATGGACTCACCTTTTAATTTCAATCATGATTCATCTCTTTTGAATCATTTGAATTTCTTGTCAGATGACCTTTCTCTAATTTTCATCAGTGCCTCTCCGGCAGAATACCAATGGTCATACTTTTCCTTCTTCTTGTACTCATTATTAACTAATGAATTTGATATATCAACAAATTTTACATCATCCTTACCATACAACAACATTGTAGTAAGGTGATCAAAATTCTACGGTAGAGAGTTCAACAACAAAAGAGACTTATCTTCACCTATAATTGTTTCTTACAAACTTTTGAAATCTACAAGGATTTTTTTTAAATGAATCAAGCTGCTCAATCATAGACATACCATGCTTGTACTGGAATCAGAAAAATTTATTTTTCAGGTACAATCGGTTTTCAATGCTTTGGGTCATATAATTGTTCTCCAAAATACTCCACAAATTTTTTTCTAAAGTACCCCACATCACAAGGTATTTTTTATATTTATCCAAAAAAAGTCAGATCATACCATAGGCTTGATAGTTTAGTCTTTTCCAATCACCATAGGAGATGTTGACGGGCATTTCTTCCAAAGTGATATCTAACTCTTATTGAGTTATAATATCCAAAACTTCACATTTCCACATACTGAAGTTGATCATCCCATCAAACTTATCCCCCTAAAATTTGGTATCGGACACCATACTTCTATGTTGGGAAGTATTTGGAGTACTGATGAATCCATAATAGTTGAAAATGTTGATTTCAACTATTTAATATTCCAAATCGGATCCCAAATTAATACCAAAATTTCTTCCCAAATATTTTTTCCTCTTCAAAAAATAAAAAAATTCCCACTTAAAAAAAATTAACTAAAAAATCTCAATTAAAAATATCACCGCCCCACCTTTTTTTAGTTGGGGTGTGGCCTCCTTCAAATAAGTTGAAATATTAATGATTTTTTTTAACATGCACACACTGCCATATTATTTATTTTATATCAATCAAAAGGATTTTTTTTCCTTTTCACATGTTTATGGAAAAAACAAACCAAATCACCCTTTTGTCATTTGTCTTCCACACAACCTTGTCCCCTCCCCTTTAGTTTTTTATTCTTTACTTAATCCCAAGAAACAAACTTTCCTCCCTTCTTCCTCCTCACCAGTGATGAAACAAAAAAACAGAGGGGTGAGGGGAAATCAAACCATACAGAGAGATTTGTATACACTTTCTTTGGGGAGGAATTGCGGATAGCAGCATATTCGCTGGAGTGTGGAAAACAGCTTCTAGAAAGCACGAGTAGTATTAGGTTCAAGCATGTAGATAATGGATAATGCATTTTAGAAAGATGCAGATTCACACAAGAGAACAATAGAGTCTTCTCTAGAGTGTGGACAATAGCTTCTAACAGGAAGAATGAATAACAGGGCTTCAGGTGTGCAGATAGGGAGAGATGGATTCAGATCTTTCCCAAGTAATCAGACACAACCTCTAATACCACTTTTTAGGGGTGGAACCCTAGAACACTCTTATTCGCACACAAAAACAATGAAATCAAACACAAATAGAGGGAAAAACGATTTACATGGTTCTGTCGGGTGACCTACGTCCACCAAGAAGGTAAGAAATTTATTATTCAAATGGGGATACAAAGTTTAAAAAATCCCATATATATCTCTCTTCTCTCTTATCGAATCTCACACAACAACACCACACACACACACACACACATCTAGTAGAAGAGGGGCGAGATGATGCAAATGACTGCGGAAATTTTTCTCCATATGGAAACCAACTACTATGGGATTGTCATCATGGGTGGCCACCATCTGCAATAATAGGTCTTCTCTGGTGGATGGTCATCAAAGGAGGCCACCCACCATAGTAGTACAATGATATTTTACATCAACAACTCAACACAATGAAACTATTATCATCCTTTCAGGTGTCCAACAAGTAGAACCGAGCCCATTCAGTACACCAACTAGAATGAGGTTAGTACCCACCACATCTGACCTGCTCAGGGGGAGAGAGGAAAGAAGTTTAGCCAAACCAAGTTACAACGGTGACAGATGAACCTGAGAAGATGGCATAAAATCTGGAGGCTCTCCATTTGGATCATCGAGAGACATAAGATCCGAACCTGGAATTGTAGACTAGTGGATAGGATCCACAGGCTATGGGCCATGTGTCACAACAGTTGGAGTAAACACCACAATAGAGGAAGCATGATCTATTCCTAAAAAAATGTTAGGCATGAGGAGCCCCAAATTTTAATTTTAAAGAAAGAGAGCATTCATGGATGCACCATTACCCACCAAAGAGGTGTTCGAGGACATAGCCACTGATAATGGTTCCTCCCATCCCTCCAACATCACACACATCACTGGAGAACCTGAAGATTACCTCTAAATAGTGAAAGAATAAGAAGGATCCACCACTGCAATAACTGTTATAGAAGTACTCAATGCAACACGAGGATAAGAAGGCTCTACCACCACATTACCCACCTTAGGAGAGCTTAGAGAAACTAGTGCAGAAGAAGGAACCACCACCATATTATCCATCTTGGTAGCCATCCGATGATTTTGAAAAACATCAAGGGAATTACCCTGGAAACCAAATTTCACACAAAACTAGGGAAGTGTCTAAAACCAAAAAATTATCCATCATGAAAAATCATAACCTTCCTTGATCAGAACCTTTAGAAGAGGAGGATCAACCACATCCAATTACACACAAATACTAGGGCCCAAAGAAAACTTCAGACTTTAGGAATCCTCATCTATACACAAAAAACTTCCCATAACATTGCCCAAATTTCAAAATAGCCAGTTTATGAAGAGGTATAGGGAGACCAGGAAGCCAAATCTATACCTCCTCTTTTCTTGATTACTTACTGAAATGAACATCCCATGACCACCTAGGAAGCAAGAACCACAAAAAACCACAACATATTTCCTTGTTAGACAAATCCCTAAGAAAGTCCTCCCCATTGTAGAGATGGATACAAAAAGAAAAGTCAAAGAGCACCAAAACCTCCACTATCTGAGAGAGATCCCACAAAGCCACAAAATTATTACAAAAATCCAGAGATGGTTTTTTGCGAACCAAGGATAGATCTTGAAAAGCCACTATATTAAGAAGTTCTTTCTCCAAAAAATCCACTGTTGGTAAACTAGAAACCCTGTCTGAGCATTGAGGTGAAAGCTGAATGGCTAGAATGGAGGGAAGTAATGGATTAGCAGATGAATGCACCAAACCTAATTAGTGGATGCTAGTCTAAATTGTTTGTGTCCTCATTATAAATTCAATAGATGGTTAAATAGAAAAAATTATTTGATAATTTGATGTTGAAATAGTTTCCAAGTTGATATGTATGTTGGATTTGGCATGGTGAATCAAATGTTATGGAAAGTAAAAATAATGAAAATTATATCAATTAAATAAAAAGTGAACCAGTAGAGAAGAATTTAGTTCAAAATTTGTGAAATGACACATTTGGTTTTGCAGAATATAATGACTAATATTATAGTATATCAAAAGAGACTTATGTTGATCCTAAGTAGGTTAATATTTCTCAGAGCTTCACTGAAAAAAAAATTATTTTTATGAATTAGTAAAAGACGAAAAACAAAAACTTCATGAAGAGTGTGCCAAGTATTCAAAGTTTTTTTATGAAGTTGTATCATATCAAATGTCTTTGTGGAATTACTAAAATAGTAACGTCCATGATTTTGGAGTTACTTCATGATGAATTTAGTGAAGCTATGATCCCTGAATCATTCTATGAGATGAAGAAAGTCATCAAAAAACATGAAATTGATTATAAAAAGATACATTCATGCCTTAATGATTTCATGATTTACTTGGGAGGAGAGTATGATAAAGAAGAATGCACAATATTTCACACAAGTAGATGGAAGCCAATGAAAAAAAATAAGAGTATAAATCAATGCAATCCCAGGAAGAAATAGAAGAAGAAAAATCCTTCAAAGGTATTGCATTACTTTTCTTTGAAACTATGCTTGAAAAGATTATTCATGTCATCTAGGACTTCATACAACATGAAGTGGCATGCTCTAGATAGTGATGATGGATTTACAAGACATCTAACATATTCAATTTCATGGAATATGTTTTATTCACTATATCCATATTTTCTTAAGATCCTTGGAATGTACATTTAGGATTGGTTTCTGATGGTTTTAACCATTCTGGTACTTTAAGTACTAATTATATAATTTGGAAAATTGTTTTGATATCCTATAATCTACCTCCATGTATGTGAATAAATAAGACTTATTTAATTATTTTTATGATTATTCTTGGAAAGAAAATTCATGGAAATGAAATTTATGTATATCTTCAACCTCTAATCAAAGAATTGTGTGAATTATGGGATGAAGGCGTGAAAACCTATTATGATTCAATGAGACAACTATTAAAAATGAATGATGCTTTAATGTAGAAAATTAGTTACTTTACTAGTCTAGAAAATTTATCTGGTCGAAAAACTCATACTGGTTTGGCTTGTCAAGTTTGTAATTTTGATTTTGAACCTGAACGATTACCTCATAAAAGAAAAATCATGTTTTATGTATCATCGTTAATTTATTTATGATTCTCATAAAAACAGGTTTAACAAGACATGATTCAATGGAGATATTGAAATTATAAATTCACTGAAGGTGTTATCTTGTTCAGAAATCTTGGGACAACTAATGAATGCTACTAATGAATTTCTTAAAATGTCATCAACTTAAAGAAGGTGAAAAAGGGTATGGGGTACTCTATCCGAATAATCTTAAACACAAAAAAGGAATAAAAAGTGTATATTTTTCAAAATTCATTATTGGGAGTTTAATTTGATATGCAATTATCATGACATAAAGAATATTGAGAAGAATGCATGTGGAAATTTAATTTTTAGAGTGCTTAATGAGAATGGTAAATTGAAGGATCACATTAATGTCTATAAGGATTTGGAGTCAACGAATATAAAGCATGGTTTGTGGGAAAATGAGAATGGAAAGTATCCTTTGGTATTTTATAATGAAAATTAATGAGAAAGGCATATTCCTTCAGATTTTAAAGAATAAAAAAGTTTCATATGGATATTCAAGTAACATATCATGGTGCATTTAATTTAAACATCAAAAGTTACATAGACTAAAATTTTATGACTCACATATTTTGATGGAACAGTTTTTGCCATTGGATTTGTGTAATACTTTACCTGAAAAATTAACTGTGTTTCTATTTGAGTTCTTTTAAATTTTTCAGAGAGATTTTTGGAAAAACTATAAATCCATCTAAGCTTGATAAATTTAAAGAAAGATTTTTTTTTCACTATATCATTTGGAGATGTTGTTTCCCACTTCATTCTTCACAGTCATAACTCATTTTACTATTCATTTGGTTAATGTAGGTAAACATGGTTGACCAATACACTATCAATGGATGTATTTAGTTTAGAGGTACATTGATATTATTTTTATTTTCATTGGTGAAATATATTTTAAAAAATAATTGTGTAATTTTTTTTAAATATGCTTCTTATTCTATTTTCATGAGGTACCTAGGTAATTTGAAATCATATATGAGGAATAAATCACAACTAGAAGGCACTATTTTTGAAGGTTACAAATCTGAAGAGTTCATGAACTTATGTTTTAGGTATTTTGATAGGATTGAGACTATATTAAATCATGCTGGATATGCTGATGAAATCTCCACTAATTCCCATTCTAAAAATTAATCATCGATATTTCCAACTATTGGATGACCAATTGGATATGAGTAAAATTTTTTACAATATAAATTGAAGTTTCTATAAGAAAATACATATGTGATACTCAATAGTGTTATTGAAAATCCATTTATTGAAGAATTGTGACTATAAACAAAGAGGCGACTAAGGGGTTGAGCTCAAAAAGAGCTATAATTAACAAAAGAAGTTAATAAGGATATTTTCTAATGGTTCACCTATTGTTTAAGTATATAATAATATTCATATTTTTAATGTGCATTAATTTTTTATATGATTAAAGTAACACTTTATATAGTTTTTTCAAGATAATTAATGTTGAAAATCAAGGTGAAATATCAAATGATTTGAAGTTTTGGGATCGAGGTTTTGTAAGGAAAGCTAAGAGATTCAATGCCTACAATATTCATGGATTTAGGTATCATACAATTTATCATGAAGAAAACCTAAATACGAAAAATAGTGGTGTATTTACATTTTCATATGTGGAATACTTTGAGAAACTGAATGAAATAATTGAATTAAACTATGATGGCTAGTTTTTAGTTGTCTTATTCAAATGAAAGTCAGTCAACATTGATAGGGGTATAATGAAAAATTCGTTATATTTTACTTCTGTCAACTTATTTCACTTGACGGGTAACAGTGAGAATGAAGATCATGGTCTATTTATCTTGTATTTACAAGTGATGATAGTTTATTATGTGGATGATGGAATACATGAAGGTTTGATTGTTTTCATACATTCAAAAAAGAGAGACTTATATAATATGGGTAATGAAGATCAATTGGTGCTTTGTGACAGTGAATCTCATCAACCACAAAACAATGAATAGTTTTTCCTCACAATATCGAAATTATAGAACTTACAAGAGAGGGTGAAAATGATAGAATCATCAAAATGGAGGTCGATAACAATGAAGAAAATGAAGATGAATATAATTGAATATATAAATCGGTAATGAAAATATATTACCCATTTTTATTGATAAGTGTTTCGTATATATATACATTGTTCTTGTTTTTTTTGTAAAAAACTTTTAGTATTGAATTTTTTATACATTTAATTTACCTTAACCATTTGAAATGAAGGAATGATGAGAACAAAAAAATTCTAGGATCTTAGACAATCTTCATTTCAGAGCACGCCACCACTACCATCATCTTTTATGGATCTTAGTGATTCAGTTGTAATCAAGACCACTAGAGAACCAACCGTTTACCCAAATACCATTGGTATACAATCAACAGATTCACCTCTAGCCATGGAGTAGTTAGTCACTCTCTATCTAGGAGATATTGGTAAGTTACTATTACTAGTATGTTTGTCATTTTTTTTAAAATTTAAACATTTTATTGAATTTTTATTGCAATTTTCAAACAGATAATGAAAAACATAGAAGGGATAAAACGATGAACAAAAAATATGTATAGTAATTAAATTAGTTAAATATTATCATACCATTTGATGAGTTTGGGGTGCCTACTAATGATACTGCCGAAATATATGGGAATACTCTTGGGAAGCTTTCTTACGAGACGATAAACTTTCCCATTAATTATAAAGATCAGAGGAATATTACTACATCTTGAAAAAATGAGGTCTTCGATACTCAAGTAAAGGTAATATTAATTTAATATTCATTGATAAATAATTTAAATGACATGAGTAAAATTTTGTAATATACTTATAAAGTGTTATTTTTTTATTTGAAGATGTTTTTTTAGTTTGATGGACCTGACTATGTTTCATTCTCTTGGACTTTGAAAAATCTGGGCAAGAAATGGAGATAATTTAAATGGATATTATAGTATGAGTTTAATGAAACTTCACTGAGATCATGACAGATGTTTGAGAAAGTGCCTGAAGTAATTTATGGTGAGCAATGAAATCTCTTTTTTGATATCAATAGAGAAGAATCTAATAAGGTAATTTCACATTTTATAGTATCTTAATATCGTAAAATTAATAAAATTATAATTTTTATTAATGTTTTTATTTTGTGTAGTAATTTTCTAAAACAATACTATGAATTGTGAGAAGAAATTCATTCCTCATATCACTGGGTCTAAGATTTTTTCAAGAAAAAAGAAAATTTTGGTTTGTAATTTATTCATTATTATTCAAATCATTTTATTATAACTCAAGGTTTTTTCTTTTTTTTTAATATATTTTTTATAAATTCTAATGAATTATGTCACTCTGTTGGTTGAAAAAAGACGTTGTTTAATGTTCATAAGAAACCTGATGATAGTTTTGTAAATAAAGATACCAAAGACGTTGGAGAAAGTAATTTTGATTATCATTACATATTATTTCATTACTAAAAAAACATAATAATTAAAAATATATTTTAACTAACAAAACATAAACCCAATTAATTGGGTTTAAGAATTATTTGTTATTACAATAGAATTTTCATTATTATGTTTTTATACTAATGAAATTACAGAAAAATAGTAAAGAAAAATTTATTTATTAGATAATATTATGAGGTTTATATATTTTAAAAAATCATTGTTAATATTTTTGTATTAACAAGTTAAAATTCAAGAAGTCTAGGATGAAAATCCTTCAAAATCATCATCAGTTTACTAGAAAGGTGTAGTTAGAATCGTTTTAGGGAAGGAGAGTCCCAGAATTGTATGTGGGATGAGTTCTGGGACTAATCCATCAACTTTATTTGGTAGAGAGATGTAATATTTTTTTGATACACCTAGTGAGGGTTAGAGTAGTGTTGTGGATTAGGAATCACAATGGAAAATTGCAATATTCGAAGAAAAAGTTAAATAAAAAGACTCTTATAAGAAAACACATGATTAGTGGTGGTCACAAATGGAAAATTCACTATTTTCTATATTTTAGCAGATGACCGACATGATCCCTGATGAAATTTCTAGCCTTATATCTCATACAGTAGAGATAAATTATAAATTTCATAGATCATTCACTCTTTTTTCAAATAATAAATACAACATCCATAAATAAAACTAAAATAAAAATTTTATATAGAAAACATGAATTTTGAGTTAGACCAACAACATATTATGTCATATTGACATTTGGTTGATTCATACCCATCAAAAAAGAATTATTGATCATTATCCATAAATTTGAAAACAACCTGAGCTTATTTTTTTGGTTTTGACTCAGTAAAAAATTCTTAAAGGTACAACTGCCATTAAAAACAACTGTTGGGGGGTCCAAACCCAGAAAAATTTATTTGATTTATCTAAAATCATGGGAAATGACTATATATTTAATTATGAAATGTAGGAACTGATATAACATCATTCTGAATATCAGTTTTCCCGTTATAGTCATAAACACATTTTAGTGTTTTAAAACACTAAAATTGCATCAAATAGTAAAAAAATAGAAAATGACCTCATATTGATGTGAAATCACTAGACCACCATTGGTGTGTTATTTTGTATGCATAATCGCAAAAAACACATCAATCGGATGTGCGGTGTGGTCAGAATGACTCAATAACCACTTCTTAAAGATACAAAATCATTAAAAAAAAGTGTTAGGGTGTCAAAACTAGGAAGAATACCTCAGATTTCCCTAAAATAAAAGAACAATGACCATATATTAAATTTTGAAATTTAGGAAATGAAAACACATTACTATGAATGAAATTTTCCCTATTATAGTCTTAGACACGTTTTTAGGGTTTTAAAACACTAAAACTTGCGTGGAATGGTAAAAACCATATAAAACAACTTAATATTAACATAAAATTACTAAAAAACACTAAAAAGTAATGTTTCATGTCTATGTTCCGAAAAGACACCATTTAGATGTTAATTATGGTTAGAATGACTGAGTACACACTTATTAAAGGTACAAAATCCTTTAAAAACAAGTTTCAGAGGATTAAAACCAAGAAATAAACATTGAATTTCACTGAAATCAAGGGAAAAAGTACCTATATTTAATTTTGAAAATTATAGGAACTGACGGAACATCATTCCGAAATATGGTTTTCTTATTAGGTCTATAAAAGCATTTTTAATGTTTTAAAACAATAAAATGTGCATGGAATGGTCAAACCATAAAAAAATAACTCAGTTTGATTTGAAATCTGTAGAAAACCACCACTGAGTTATTTTTGATATGTATTCATGGAAAACACATCATTTCGATGTGTGGTGTAGTTGGAATCACTCAGTAATAACTTCTTAAAGGTATAGAATCCTTTAGAAACAAGTTACTGGGGTCAAAACTAGGAAAACGATGTCAGATTTCCCTAAAATTAGGGAAGAAAGACCATAGATTTAATTGTGAAATATAGGAACTAAAATCACATCATTCCAAATAATGGTTTTCCCATTTTGTCAATAATCACTTTTTAGTGTTTTAAAACACTAAAACATACGTGTAATGATCAAAACCATATAAAACAACATCATATTGATGTAAAATCATTGGAAAACCATTAATGAGTTATTTTTGATATGTACACATAGAAGACACATCATTCCGAAATGTAGTGTGGTCAGAATGACTGAATAACCACTTCTTAAAGATATAAAATAATTTAAAAACAAGTGTTTGGGGCGGGGGGGTTCAAAACTAGGAAAACGAAATTTTATTTCCATAAAATCAGGGGTAAATGAACTTGAATTTAAGTGTGTATTATAGGAAGTAACATAATGTCATTTTAAGTGATGGTTTTTCCATTATGGTAGTAAACATGTTTTTGTGTTTTAAAACCCTAAAACATGCATTGAACGATAAAAACATATAAAACAACCTCATATTGACATGAAATCATTTCTAAAACACTAATATGTTATTTTTTATGTGTAAGCATAGGCGACACATAATTTTGATGTGCGGTAAGGTCGAAATGACTCAGTAACCACTTATTAAAGGTACCAAATCATTTAAAAACAAGTGTTGGGGGGGGGGGGGGGGTGGGGGTGGGGGTCAAAACTATGAAATCAACGTCATATTTACATGAAATTAGGGGAAACAATTATAGATTTAATTTTGAAATGTAAGAACTGATGTCACGTCATTCTGAATGAAATTTTTACCGTTATGACCATAAACGGGGTTTTTTAGTAATTTAAAACTCTAAAATGTGTGTGGAATGGTAAAAACCATAGAAGACGAGCTCATCTTTACTTAAAATCATTAGACAACCACCTATGATTCATTTTTTACATGTATTCATAGAAAATACATCATTCTGATGTGCAGTGTGGTTAGAATGACTCAGTAACTATTTCTTAAAGGTACAAAATCCTTTAAAAAAGTTTTTCTTGGGGGGGGGGGGTCAAAAAAAGAAAAAAACATCGGATTTACCTAAAATAAATTGAAAATGATCATAGATTTAATTTTGGAATGTAGGAATTGAGGACACATCATTTCAAATGGCGGTTTTCCTATCATGACTGTAAATGCATTTTTAGTGTTTTAAAACAATAAAACATGCGTGGAATGGTCGAAACCATTGAAAACAACTTCATATTGACATGGAATCATTGTAAACCCACCACTGATTTATTTTTGATGTGTATTCATAGAAAACACTTCATTCTGATGTGTGGTGTGGTTGTAATGACTCAATAACCAATTCTTAAAGGTATAAAATTTTGGGATCAATACGACGACGAATGCAAGTCTATATAGAATATAATCAAATATTTAGATAAAGAATAAAGAGGACTCAATCCTTTAGAGAGGATCTTGCACATTATTTTTATAATTAATTTAATTAATTTCATAAAGAAAAATAATACCTGGATCATCGGTATTTTTCATCATTGGTGATGTGGATCATCTGGAATGACCCTTCGGAATTATCTCATTGCTCTTGTAAGGATATAAACTAGAATCCATCTAGAAGTGATCCACATGTGCTCTGATGGACTCCGATCGAAACCGCTCATTCTTCGGGTGCCAACATGGAGAATTGAGTGTCTTGTGTTGGTCATTCTTGATCACCTGTTCTTCAGCCTTGAAGAACATCTCCCATTCTTGAGAGGGAAGAGAAGAGGATTCGAGAGAGAAATTGTTTCTCTTAACAATTCTCAATTCACTAGGTGTCTGGTGTGCTGTATGGTACAGTAGGCATACTTTCCTATTTTTATACATCGAAATTTAATGATAATATTTAATTTCATAGACACAATTAAATACATTCATGAACTTAGAGAAAACCCATACATTTAATTGTAATACCACTTCATTATTTATGGTGCACTAACTTGCACAAAACATAATTATAAATAATATTCCTCGTCACAAAATAATATAAGTGTTATTTTAATTTATCCCAACTAGTTAAATAATTATTTACCATCTTGCAAATAATTATTTTACTACCCAACTGACCTTGGTCAGCTTGAAATCCAATTCAATTACTGAACACTGGAATAAATAAATTAATAATTTATTCTCTAAAATAAATATTTTATTTACAAACTTGTAAATAAATATTTTTTAAATGTTAAATAAAATAAATAAATGTATTTTATTTAATTTATACGATCATTTTAACTTGAAAAAAATTATTCCATGGTCTTGATTATAATATTTTTTTCATTAATTAAATTCAAATTGAATTTAACTGAGACCACAAAAAACACATAGTGTGTGAATCTCTAGGATTATTTCTCTTTGGCATTAGGCGGGTTTGCATAAAGTCCAAGAGTACTGTCTAGCAACTGGTTAAGGAACCCAAGATAAATAAAAAAAATTTGCAACAAAGACATCCACATACAAATGCTCATTGTGTAATATAATCCCTTTGTTTCAATATCTCATCAAGAATGTTTCATGACTATTTCATCAAATTTTATGATTGATATATCATTCTTTGACTACATGAAATAAACTCGCTGTTACACCATGGCCTTGGAATTTCATGAGATGATTCTATTTAAATCAATAGACCGAGATATCTACTTCCATAAATTGAAGGGAAAAATCCAGCTCGACTTATCCATTAATAACATGCCTTTCGTGATGCACCCAATATTCCCTACTTCCTACCAACTATCTGCATGACCGTTTTTGTTAGTAAATAAAAGTGTGTAAGTCGTGACACATATTAATGATAATATTAATGTCTAAGGATCATTACACATGCTCGCAGATAGAAATATCTGATGACAACAAAACAAGTGGAATTCCTCCTTGCGAGTCTATTCTCATAATCACCTATCTTGGAGATTACCAAGTGAGAACTTAATGAGAGGAAGTCTCATCTGATTACGAGTACTCATACCTGACTGTCTGCATGCTATGTGTCACATCATAGCATGTTATTCAACCACATAACAATATTTAAGAATATAATTATAGCATTTCATGTTTCTCATCAAAGAAGATAACTTCCATGACATTATAAATGCAACAAATACACTAGTACATTATCAAATCATAATCATGCAGAACAATTAACAATATGTAATAATATATTAAACATCCATGTAATCAAAGTAAAACGACCTAGTTATAGGAAACCAACTCTTAAATATTAAACAAGATGTGTGTAATGAAATGTGTATAGTTTATTTAATAACTCTACTTCATTATTGAGCTATTTAAATGAATATCATGATGTCCCACTATAAATTACATGAAAATATGTAGTTATAGTAGTGGTTGTGTTTTCAATGATTCATTTAATTGTATATATACTTTTTTGAAAATAATAATTGTTGAAAACCTTACTTATGTTGTGATTATTGTGGATAATGAGACCCTTGATGTGCTAGTCATATTAATATCACCATGTCTTAATAGGATAATCATTATATATGGTTACTAATATGATTTACCATGAATAGTTTATATTTTTGTGAGAGTAATCATGATACATAATGAGGTGAAGTAATGTAAGACCCTGAATAATTAAGGAAGCTGGAAAGCATTGATTCTTTATGTGGTAATTATTTTTGCGTTTTGTAGTGAAACATATGATTTAAAAAAAATCAAGTGCATAAAAATGGTGAAACATGATCCCTATTCAATAAATTTTATAATTTTATGTGATTAAAACCATACGAGGGAGTTAGACGCCCTTAAATAAGATAATCTATTGACATGGGAGGGGAATTATTGATTGGTGTGCTTGGGAATTGATGTGTAATGATTGTGGTGATCATTTATTAGGGTAGTGTGGAGTATTAGATGGGGAAGGGGTTATGTGAAAATGGTGGTTTCTTATGGATTGTAAAGTGTTAATGTTTTTTGTGTGTGAAATTGATGGTGAAAATTTTCATTGGTTGTTATATTTGGATAGTTGTTATGTCATGCATTAGTGGTGATGTGTGGTGGATGATATGTTTGGTTGTTATGGTAAGATGGCCTTTCTTATTTTGTGATGTGTTTATATTAATGTAATAACACAACTCCCATAAAAGGATAATCTCATAAACTATTTAATAAAACGAAATTGTTGTTTAAAAAATCATAAAATTAATTATTATAGTCATAACTAACACACCTAAATCTTTTAATGAAGTCATAGGAATATTTTAATACTATCTTATTTTTTGGGTTTTTTGTGATTGATCATATGCTAGTGAAACATTATATGGACTCAAATATATTAATAAATGGAAAGTATTTATTGTGTTAAGACCCATTATGTTATGACATGTTTTAAAATCATAAAGGTGGGTCAGTGATTACCAAAGCGGATAATATTATGGTGAAGTGGATAGGCTCCTTTGATTTTAATTCTTACGAAATGTTTGTTTATGTTGAATGGGTGATTGTGTTGTTTGGAAAATGTTATGTAAAATCATTTCAAGGTTATAATCTTGGTAAATATTTTTTTTATCAAACATGGAAAAAATATAAATCATGATAAAATGGATTGTTCTGACATTATGATTTATTTACATTGCATTTTATATTCCAAATTTGAAACACTAGACTAATGATTTGAAATGTCATAGTGTGTATGATGAACATCCTTGGAAGTGAATTTTAAATTTTTTTATTTACTTCTATAAAAAGATCATGAGGTGAAATAATAATTTCAAATATAATTTTGATGAAATAATAAGTGTGTGAAATGTTTCATGGTTTGAGTTGAGATGATTTAAAATGAGAGGTATGGGTTTTAAAAATAAATCATGATTTGAAAATATTGGGTAGATAAAAAAATAATGACCTAAAATTAAAAGTGATTTAATGAAGATTTTTTTGTAAAAAGATGGATATAAATGAAGGGATATTTTGAATGTCATGTACTTGTTTAAACTATGAAGGATGGATTGAGTTCAAAAGATATATTTTATCATAACTGATTTATATATTTTTCTTTATTATTTAATTTTGGTTATCGATGTTACTTGACTTGGGAATGAGACTCATATAAGTGCTCTCAATATTCCATGTTGTTTAAATATTTTTGTCTTTGGATAAATTTTTTGAAATCACATTAATATGGATTTCCTCCCATGATGTAATGATTTTTTTATTGTTCTTGATACAATTTGAGTGGTATCTTCTCTAGGACTTTGTTTAAAGTGTTTTGTATCTTTAAAAATAAATTCACCAGTGGTTGTTATGTTGCAAATATATCAGGATCCTTGAGGTGTATCTTGAGGGTTAGTAGTTGAAAACATCACATTCAATTCCCTCTAGTTTTGATTTAATTCTCATGGATGTGAATTGAATGTGAGTTATTTGATTTATGGTCTTGAATTTCCAAAACCATTATCTATTGTGTTTTTGAGTCTAGGTGGAGTCAATATGGTGTTACGAGTATTTTACAACATTTCTTATAGTTTCCCTTCTCATGGTAACTTTTTTTGGTTTCATGGTCACTTGTCATGGTAAGTTCTATTTTTATGCAGTATGATGGTCAGTTGTGTGGTCAATTTTCAGGGCCACTTGATTTTTCATTAGATAGGGTGGTTAGTAGTGTAGTCATTTGTCATGATGACATGTTTGTATGAGATATGAATTTTTGTCATGTACTTGGTTAGCATGATCAATTATTTTTTCTCATGGCCAGTTTAATCTGCTATTTTGATGGATCTGCTATGTGAATCATACATGTGTTTGGAACTTCTATGTGTATAGATCAACTATTTAAATCAACTACATGGTTAGATCAGATACATGAATCTTCTATTTGGATAGTCAAGCTGCATGAATTGACTATGTGGAAAGATCGACTGCGTGAATAGACTACATGAGAGGTCAGCTACATGAATCAACTATGTAAAAACATCTTCCATATAACTATGTCATCTACATTAATATGGTTATGTTTATATTTGTCTTATATGAAAATTTTAGCTATGTGGAATCATCCTTGTAGATTATACCATCATTTACGTTGAAATGTCCATGTGGGTCTTTTAGTGGCATAAATTAGAGGAATTTAAAGTCTATTTAGTTTTGGATAGTCAAATCCTTTAATTTTAATGATTATTGATGCTATAAATGAGTTCTTCTACATGGATTTTAATGATATCCACAATAATGTATTAATAAAAATCCTATATGTGGTCCGAAATCACCCTCTATTCATATCGTTTAAATCTACAAAAAGGAAACATCCCTTAGCTCATTCAAAATTTCATTCTATCGAGATGGGTGGGGTCAATGACTTTCACTTTGAGTCCTAGAACTCAGTTGCTATAGTTGGTTCTAGTTACCTATATTAATTTTCATCCTTTTCACACAACCCCTATTTTTGGTACAAAAACTAGGTAATGATAATTTTTTTATGCTGGGATTCTCTCATTTCCATTCATTTTGTATCATGTGGGAGGAGTTGTGATTTTATGATCTTTTGTGTGTATTGTTGCATCCGGCTTAATGAAGATTATTTAACTAGTTTAATTGATTTTATAGGGACGGTGAATTTTTTTCATGATTTTATGACATTGTTATTTTTCATATTTTGATGACATGGGGTAATTAACCAACATAAAAATGGTGGTTGTTTGGAACATTTCATATAATGTGTCTATCATGATTTTGGAAACCTATTGAGATTGTTTGGCATTACCCTAAAAATTGAAATTTGAAAATCACTTATATTGTTTTAATAATTTTTTCCACTGGATTATAGATTTTCTTAGAATTACATAAATAAATAAGTGTAATGTGATAAAAATCCCCTTGATAAAACTATTCAAATGGTTTAGGATGTTTTTGATGTGTGGTCATGTTGTAGGATGATGATGTGTGTTGTGGAATGTGGGACTGAGGGTTTTGTTTGGTCTTTCTATGGGGTTGTGCGGTGAAGGGTTTATGAGGCCCTGTAGTGGGGCAGTGATGTGTGGTTGTGATGTGGCGTGGGGTGACGTTTGGTTTGTTTGGTCGTGGTTTTAGGGATGTGAGGTGGTTGGTTGGTTGGACATTATTTTTGAACAGGAGGTGGTTGCTTATTTGTCCATGCTTTTGGGGTGGTGAGGAGATGGTTTGATGGGTAAGATGAGATACTTGTGATGTATAGTTCTATTTTATTATATACCTGAGTAGTTATTAAAAAACTAAATAATACTATTTTAATTGTATTGTATTTTATTTCTTTGGTTAATGGGATCTAAATGGCTAATGAACAAATCAGAATTAATATTTGTGGAAATTTGGTTTTCATGATGAAGATGTGTATGTGGCTATGATGGTGGATATTTTGGATTTTTATTAAGAGTATAAGGGGTTTTATAAATGTGGGATGTGTTGTGTTTTTCAAGTTTCTCAAGATAAATATTAATTAACAGGGTTTGGTTAATATTCAAGAAATAAAAAATTGAATCCTATTACAGAAGATTAAATTAAAACATGCTATGTGGTTTAAGTTGTAGGCTATTAAGTGTAAATTAGTGGGTTGTAAATAGAGTAATGAACTAGCTATTTTAATTACAATGGGTTGGTAGTGGAAATATAGAAATTTTATTATCTTATAATGAGATGATGAAAATTTACTTGTGTTGTTGTATGGAGAATATATTAGTGGTAGTGAAATTTTTGTTATTATGAGTTGGTTGTTGTATTTTTAGTGAAACATATGTTGGTATTGTCTGTGTGGATTTATATATATTGTTATATTCATTATTATTTCTATATTTACCCTACCCACATCAAGAAATTTGTTTTAAAACCATTATAATAACCTAGGGTGTTTTTTCCAACATCGTAGTGATGAGGAGAGATTCATGGCTACCCACACACTCTATCTCTTTCAGGTGTGTAGATATGCATAGGTTGTGATAGAAAGTGATCTGTTAGTGCACTGGGTGATGTCCCAGGTGTCTTCGGTTGATATGAGATATGATTGTGCTTTGGGGAGGTGGCCCAATTTTCTTGGGGTAGGATGTGATATTATTGTACTATGGGACATCTTATTGTGGGAATCATTCCTGGAAGGAGGAGGGAACGATGCTGATGTCCTTAATGTTCATGATACCCTAATACTCTGGTTTTGTAAGTTGTTGTGATGTTATATCACATGTATCTTCAGGTGAGAAAAGATGTGATCATGTTGTGTGGTGGGTTCATATGTGTTTGCGAGTGTGATGTGATGTTACCATGATGTAGGGAGATTAAATATATTATTTAATTGGTATAGGAGCACCAATACAAATGATATTGGCATGTGAGAGAATCAAATCATCTGGAATGTTTTGTAGGGTATACTTTATCAATATTTTTCATATTTTGTTATTATACATGGATGTGTTTCCTAATGACTGATCCTTAGTGAGATTGGGTTTTTCAAGATGACCAATTTCAGAGATTTTTAATTATGTTGTTTTTTCATAGGTTTGTTAGTGTGATATTTTGAATTGTGCATGAGAGACATTAGTATGCCCCTATTGATTATACTTGTTTTCTATCAAAATTTATATAAACGGATTTTTTTTGGTTTCTTAAAATATTATGTTGATCGAACTAGACATTACAACTTAGACCTCTATAAAGTTTCTATATCCCTTATTTAGCTTTACTTTTGGATACATTCATTACATAATTTTATTTGTATCCATTTTATTTATACATGCAATGTGGGATGGTTTTGGATTTTCAGTATATTAGTTTATTGAATTTATTGTGGTTGATTCATCCTAGATCTTGATATTATTTTTTATAAAGAGGATAACACCTCCAATTTATGAAATTTTTTATACCCTCGACTCTAGTTTCCAACCCAGGTCCTACTAGAGGTTGGCCTTTGGGGTCATTGTCAATCAGCCTTTCATTGTGGTATATTTGGAGGGAGGGGGTCATGATAGTAATGTTTATTGTTTTTCACATGCTTTGCAATGTCAATGCAGATACCTATTCATTGATACCAAGTTCATCATTACTAGAATAAGTAGGGTGCTAGAATAGATGATTTATATTGAATTATAAAGTAGTAATTTAATTGAATTAGAGTTTTAGTTTTGGTACTTAGAGATGAAATTGGGGGCATGCTTGTTTTATTAATTTTTAATAAAAAAAGGGTGGTATAATAATTAACATTTAAATAATAATATAACATTTATAAATAATTTAAAAAATAAAATTATCTCAATTTTTCTAATAATTGCAATAACTAATTTTTCATAGTCATTAATTATTGATATTTATAGTATTTTTCATATAGTTATTTAAACATGCCTAATGAAAAACATGTTATAATCGATGGGTGAGTTTCATTAAAAAAGTGTTTCTATTAGTATTGTATCATTACCATATATTTATAATGTAATTATTAATATTTTTTATGTGGGAATTAAAATTTTAATATATTCTTATAAAAATTAATAGTCTACATGAAAAATAAAATATGTTTCTTCAAGGGGGAGGTAGTCCTCACGTACACACATGTTACATTCCCATTTTAAATACAATGGAAATATGGTAAGAATTGATTTATATTTTTTAAATACATTATATTATTTTAAATATAATATTTATTCATTAAATATAATCTTTAATCTAGATATGTAAGGTAATTTTTTAGAATCAACGAAGTCTTATATAGTGGTGGTAGTCATCTCATAACATAATTGACAATTTCATTTTTCAAATGGTTGGGAGGAAGTTAAAAATAGTTATCCCAAAAAATAATAAAATTTCATTATACTTATGATACTGAATTACTATTTCTACTATGGAATAATGAATTATGAGGAGGTGGAAGAAGAAAGAAAAAAGGGGATGAAATGACAATTGGTCTATTCAATATTTTATCTACTCCTTTAAAGATATCCTTTGATAATTGGATTAAGGCTTTGATATATAGTATTTTGATGATAAAAAACAACTAAGAAGTGTATATGAGTTTTTAATATATAATTTTGATGATCTTGGATAAATATAAAAGGCTTGGGGTGTGTGTATAAGTGGAGTGGTGATGGATTCTTTTTTAAGTGAGGGGAGTGGTATTTTTTGAATAATATAAAGGACAAGTCACTATTCAAAGTTCAATTATTTCCAATAACATAAAATAAAATAATTTTGGGTGTATTGTTAAAAAATGAACGAAACATAAACATTCACATATGTTTTTACAATTTTTTATGTCTTTCGCTCTTACAATTGTCACTTTTACCATTTATGGTTTTTATCATGATAACTAATTTTCTAAATAATAATTTACTTATAATGCCTAAAAATCACATTGACCTTACTATAAAATTTTCAACTAATGATTTCAAAAATTTAATCAATTTTACAAATAATACATCTAAGTGTGATAAAATTAAATTTTTACATTAGCGCACATGCTGTGGAAATACAATTTTTAGAAAAAGTGTACTTTAATTATTATTTTTTAATTAAGATACAATTATCAATGTTGTTGATTTATAAAAAATTAAATTGTTTTTTATTATCCAAATAAGAGTTATGTGCCTTTAAACGTAATCCAAAATATAATTCCTCCTTTTGAAAACACTTTTAAAAGGAAAAAATGAAAAATTGATTTTATTCTAATAAAATACTATATTATATTAAAAATGTTAAAAATTGGTTTTCAAAATTAAAAAAATAATTTTTAAGTAAATAATTTTACTCCATGAATAAATATTTGTTCAAGTTTTTTATAATTTTTGATGTTGGAATTTTTTTATGATAATGTCTTAAAGCTATGGTATGAGTATATACTATTTTTTCACTATTCACCTTAAAATCAACTATTTGATAAAATTCACAAAACTTATTCTGAAAATAATATTGTTATGAAAAAAAATTAATGTTTATTTTATTAAAATAACGTTTTAATAAATATAAATTTACATTTAAAATGTAAATACAAAATTAAAATGAAAAAACATTATTAAAAAATACAGTTTTAAAGTTTTATTAATATTATTTTATCATGTCAATTTATAATTTTAAATGTTTTTATATATTAATTAATATTTATGTAATTTTTAAAATTGGTATCATTAATTTATTAAGATACAATATAAAATAATACAAAGAATGTTATTTTAGACAGAACAGTCCTTTTTAATATTAAATCATATTAATTATTTATACTCTAAATGTAAGAAATTTTGTTTGGGTATTATTTTTTATTTACTCAGGTGTTTCTTATTACAAAAACAATTTCAATAATTTTTTTATAATATATTGTGAGTCATTTTAGTTTAGTTCTTCATGGGTATAAATCTATCGAAAAAAATTGATTTATTTAGAGGAAATATATATATTTAAATCTTGTGGTGTTATATTCCCCCCCATAAATAAATTGCATCCTGGTAATTTTAATTAAAACACGGTAAATAAATCGTTAAGGGTGTACATAAGATATACGTAAATCATAATTTGTATCTAATGAGGTCTAAACCTTAGTAACTTTTTGAAGACTAGGAAACTCATATTTTTTTCATCATAAGAGACATATCACAAAATTGAGTTTCTTCTAAACCATTTAAGATAAATAATCATCCTTATTGGTTTCTATGGCCGATATTATGGAATATTTTTTCCTACAGTTTATAGTCATCATTGAAGTGATAGGTGATCATAAGTTTATTTGAGAAATTAAATATCATTTCTCTATTTTTTTAATATGGATAATGTGGAGAGATATCCAATCCATATCAAAAATATTATCAAATCCATCTAATATTTACATGAACAATATTCCCATAAACAAAAAGTTTGGATTAAATAGTATATAAACCCATTCTAAAGATAACATAAATATTATATTCATACCATGGTTAAATTAATACACATTAAAAATAGTCACTTTACCCAAGAAAAGTTAGGTTTAATGTCTTGGAGACTTGATATGCAAACATATTATTTAACAATAGTTTTGAACAATTCAATATAATTAATACACACTAAATTACTTCGATTCAAATAATAATTTATTTACATATTCATAACCCAACGAAATGTGAACATAAGAAATAGGTGAGCTCAAATGCTCAATAATGGTAAGTATAAGTGATGATAATTGAATATCATATGTGAACATAGGAAAAGAAAATGGGTATAATAAATATACATTAGAAAATCCCATCCGAAAAATGTGAGGATAAAAAATTGCATATGACTTGGAATTATAATAGACAAGAATGAAACAACTGTATAAACATGATTCAATATGAAATATCCCAGATAGATTAACACAATCATTAGAATAAAAATAAAACAATGAATCATATTTCAATTTTTTTTAAAAAAAAAATTAATATATGGAACATTAATTTCATGAGCCACACAATTAGTTCCCATGATTACGAGAAAATAAAATGCACTCTAAAATACATTGTCTTTTGAGATATAGAATTTTAACCAATGAAATGTAGAGAGATATCAGATCCTACCCATAATCATCCATACTTATGAGTTTCACTTGAAAATATTTTACTTATCACATTATAAAGAACCCATATAATTAAAATGGGGTTTGTATCGATTAATAGAAGTTAATTATTCATAATTCCAACAACAATCACAAAATTATAAAACCATGAATAATAAAAGGGTATCCGATTATGATAAATAAATTTATAGATAAAAACCATTTGATATTATATGTACTATTTCGATGAATACATCCTTCTTACTCTTAGATGTATCCAGATCTTGGTTTCTTGATGGATATTGAAGGTCCTGGGAGGGTGTTGTCTCCTCCTGTGGTCTTGTAGGCAGTGATGGCTAAGAGTTTGAATGTTGGATAGGTTGTGCCTCTTTATCCCCTAATTTGTATTTAGATCTAGGCTACCTAGATGTGGATCACCATTTGGGTGATGGTCCCAAGATTTTCGAGTTGTTGTAGTTCAGTGATCAGGTGGTGGATCTCCCATTGAGTGGTGTTTATCTAGAATCTATCTAAAGTAGCAATGTTTATAGGTCGGGTGGGGGACTAGCTCCCATCAGGTGGTGGTATTTAGAGGTCTGAAGTTTGTGATCATCTTTTAAAAGACAACATGGGTTTGTGTAATACTGGGTGCTTGATGAATTTTGGGGTTCCATTACATGGGATGGTGAAGCTCGACCTAGCTGTTCAACATCATTGTTTCCAGCAATGGTGATGGTGAACATTATAGGATAGTGGTTCATTTTGAGGATAAATATGGTGGGTAATGAGTTTTATTGAAATATTTTTTTTATTTTTTCAAAGGTTGTATTCAGGTTTTCCATGAAAGTGGTGTTTTCTATCATGTATCTGTGTTTGGGACTATTTTTTTATGAGATTTCATATTTCTCTAGGGGATTTGGATCTTGTTTCACTTCATTTAGATGACGGTATAGATTATTGGAGGTACAGCAGGGTGGGAATCTACAATAATGGGATTGGTGTGTAGACTCCAATTATTCTACCACTCGTTCTCCTTCTTATTGGATTGGCGGACACACTAACCTGATCTAACAGAGTGATTTTGGTCTTTATTTGCATTGCATCAGTTTACTAATGATGAGTTCATAAAAATAATTTTTGGGTGGGAGGTTAGAAAGATAGATAGATGTGATGGAACCTATCGATTGGTACTTCTTACACATGTTTGTGTTTGTTGGAGTGGTTATCTGCCTAATTGTACTTCCATCACAATATAACTTATGGGGTTGGGGAGACCTATTATCATTGGCTTATTGCACTGTTGAATTGTTTTTTAGGGGTGGTGATAAAACTTTTTCTCTTTCTGACCTTGATGTTTTATTCTCATAGGACACTCCACACAATTATTTATCCTTAGGGTATATATTTCTAGTAATTTTACCGTTATTTTTTTAATGGGTTTCATTTCATCCCATTTTTCGAAAGAGTTTATATTGTTTTTGTTTTTAATAAATTGTGATTAACCAACAACTAGTTTTAAGAAAAAGAAACATCCATGATCTTTTTGAAAAAAAAAATTAGTTATAGATTTTTTATAAATAATGTAGAATAAAATTTTCTTTTAGAAAAAAAAATAAACATTAGAAACCAAGAATCATAGAAAATGAAAATGATGATGGAAAAATAGTGTCACATGCAAAATGTTGAAAAGATTTTATTTCTTACATTTTGATGAATGAAAAAAGTATAAAATATGATAAATATTTATTTTAAAAAATTTAAGAAGATAAATTAGTAAACAATGACTTCAATATTTTTTTAGGTATTGATAAGGTTATTTTAAAAATCATTCAATGAATTATGAAGTGGAAGAAGTGTGTTTTCTGAAAAACAGTATAGACAATATTTGTTCCACTTGTAAAAAACAAAGTGTAAAATTTGATTCATAGATAAAAAATGCCTAGGGAATGTATAAAATACCATATATATAAAAATAAAATGATTATATGATTTATAATTAATAAACATTCACCATAGAGATTTTAATTCAATAAAAATTAAATTAAGACAGGGAATAAAAAACTTAACGTTTGGGTAACATTTTTATCAAAACCACTTTCATATTTGGTATCACTTAAATTTATGGAAATTTAAATAAACTAAATGATATGGATATTTTAGCCCAATCAATTTGGTAAAATTAATTCGTTAATAATAAATTACACCACATTAAATGTATCTTGGTGTGCATTAAGAAATATGTATCATGAAACTAAATATGAGACAAAGAACTCTTTACCATTATACCCTCTTAGTCGCATGTATTATACGATAATGTTTAATAAAAATAAATATATTTATAATTTTTTTTACATTTTATAAAAAAATTACAATTATTATCTACATTTATATTAGTCACTTCATTCCTATTTCGATGTTGGGAATGGGGAATCGTGATTGTTTTGAACTAGTTTCGTAAGAGTGGTGTCATTATTAGTTCTTCATCAAAATTTCACCATTGAAAGTTCATTAATTGGTTCTCAAAATTTTCATACCATAGAAATAATAATATCATAAAAATAATATTTTTCAAATAAACCCATTCTTATGAACAACCACATAAGGGGGTGATGAAAATAAAAAACAGAAATCAATTGTCCCATAGAGAAGGTAGTCAAAGCGAAATCATGGTTGAAAATTTCACATTCCATAGAATGGGAGAAACAAATAATTAATATTCTTATATATCAAATTTAAAAAAATTCAAAATGATTTACTTATTTTTAAAATTAATCATTAATACCATCCATTAATGGTGGTCATGGATAAAACAAGATGTTTTGTGGAGGTGGTAGTTCACACACACAATGTAACACCCCAGGTAAATAAGGAATATGACATTTTCATATTTATCCATATTTGTGAATAAAATATTAATATGACTTTAAAGGGGACGCTATGCTCGATGGCGTACCCAACACGCAACAACGAGTTTCTTGGGAATCTTACGTTGCACTCTAATAATAAAATAATATTATTTTAAATGGTAGTTAACATGTAGCCGTTGTAATGGTGGTAATGGATAGAAATAACTAAAATATGATTATATATGTTCTTAAATATTTTTACATTTATACAATAAAAGATAAAGGCTTAAAATACAGAAAGAATTCAATTTTAGGCGTATATTCCCTAGTTTTCACTAAAGGTTCACTTATCACCTTTTGATGGAGAACCGTCATTAAATATAGTTTTGTTCACTCTTAAACATTCTTTTGGACCAAATAAAACTCTTATTAAGAATCGGGACATCAAAATTTACTTTGTGTAAATTTTTGGTATCTTTCCGATAAAGTTCATTTTTTTAATGAATAGTGTAAAATGTTGTATTTTAATTCAAAACCACTTTTTAATATAATTTATTTATATGATTAGATTATATTTTGAATTGGTTTTAAAGTGAAATTAGAAAATATTTTTACCATTAAATCCAATAGTGGTCGTTGGAATCAATTTCACTTTGAAATCAGACTTAAACTAGTGTCAATCTTTTGATACTTATTGTTTCATAAAACACGCTATTTGTCATGACAGCGGGAATTAATTATTAAATTAATTAATGTGACTTATATGTTTTGAATTTTGTAAAACGGACTTCATTTTTGAATTCAGAATATCAAATATAGCTTAGGGTGATTTTTTGGGATTTTTCTGAAAAACTTCAATTTTTGATGAATAGTGAAACCACTAAGTGGTACTTATAAAAACTGATTTTCCGTTTAAATGAAATTTTGCCATCATTGTGTTTTGATTTTCAAAAATCCAACATACATGGTTGTCATTAAGAAGTAAAATGTGGTTCAATGAGATTAAAATAATTTTTTGGTGAATAGTAACTTATTAAGTTTTTAATCGTGATTAGAGGTAATTAGTGTAGTTTAAGGTAAAAATGATATTATAAGAATGTTAAAACACCATGAATCTTGTCCTAAACCTATTTGTTGTATCATGTCCGACCAAGACAAGCCATGGGTCAACTTGGGGACCCCATGGAGACATTTTGTTTGGGAAATGACATAAATAACATTTTATTTAATGTAAAAGTAAAATTGACACAAACATGATATGTTTTACTAAAACAATTGTTAAGTGGGGTTATACAAGTAATATGTTTGATTATAAATATTCATTGAAAAGATAAAAAGATTTCCTAGATCATAGAATTTTTTTTCTAATTTTTAGACATTAAATAAATTAAATTATTTATGACATCATAATGATGCAGTGATGACATCATTATTTAACGATTAAAATAAAATGGAAAGATAATGTAAAATCTATGAACTACACATGTCAAAAACTTATTGGATGGGTGGATTTCGAACCTTTATAACCTTATACACTAATTATATCAACTTTTGACCTTTTAAAACCGAAAAACATTTTCAAATAAAGTAATATTTCCTTACTTTCCAAAAGTGCCCCTCCTCTCCTCTTATAAAAGGCCCCCACCTCTACCTCTTTTCACACACTCCTCAAGCCTTTGGCTCAGCCAAACCCTGCCCATTTACTCTCTCAACATCCCTATCCTCATCCTAGAGGATTGAATTTGGGCAGAATCCTTTCAAAGGAAGACTTTAGGCTCAAATCAAAAGGAGTTACACTTTTAAAGGTAATTCATTCTCTCATGTTCATTTGTTTTATTTTGATTCTCCAACCCCCTAAACTCTTTCTATTTACTTATTTTGTAACAGCACCAGTATCTTCAATATACTAGGATGTTGTTATAATATTTATTCTACCTACACTCTCACACAACTACATCAAATGGTTAAAGAACATACGGTTTCCGTGGATGGCGAAATTCTGCCTCCCGAAACGATGATTGTTCAATACTCATTTAACACCTTCAAAGGTGGCCATTATGATGTCACTATTTTTATATATGATATATAATATGTTTATGTTTTACTTATGCTTCTGTATTTTTCATTTTTGTCTTACCTTTATGGCTTCCATTATGGGTATACGCGATATCTTCATTTTAGGAAGTGCGGACTACCGCCCCCTCAAAGTGATGTGATTCGTTAATTCCATACGTGGGACTTATAAAGGATGGATTTAATATTATTATATATGATGTTATACTGGAATTATTATATACCTCTATATAATCATTATTTCTTTCCAATAAAGTATGAGATAGAAATGAAAGTAGCGTTCATGCGTACGTACGGCTTATCGTCTCCATGAACGGTGCATTTCATTTCTTACCTATAAATGATTATTTAATATTATAAATACATGTATATTCTGGATATATATGATATATATGATATCAAAATCAGGAATTTCATTCTGGATATAAATAACCTTTGACCACACGAACAACATGTAATTTTAAGAAGTCCACTTTCGACTTAAGAACCAAATATCGGCAAAACAAATATTATTAACTTAAATGATTACATAATGTTTATGACATGGTAATAAGTGATATAAAAGTAATAATGAACTTGAAAAAGGTTCTTAAGGAAGTAGAAATTAACTCAAGTTTATTATTCAGGATATTAAAGAACGATCGAGTCAAGTCGGACCCGAGGTAAGGGATCCTACTCCTCTCTTTCTTTTTAAGTACTCTCCTTTATGTCACTTCTTTTAAACTCCTCCTTGCAATGTTGGGGGATTTTATTTTATATTCCACTTTCTGTAAATTCTATTGTAATATGATGGGATACTCTATTTTATCTCATCAATCCATATTCGGAAGTTTTATGTGGCGCCGTTAGGCTGCCGAGTTTTCGTAAGGGATTTTTCATCTCACTTTTATTCCCGTGAGATTTATGCTACATTCGCCACAAATTCCATTGAGTGGTGTATGTAATGGACATTATTATACTCTTTGTGTAATATAATTTCGTTTATGAGTATTTACATCAATGACCTATTGTCTTTCTTTCATGGGGTGTATGTTTTGAAAGATACCCAAGTCGGTAAGGGAACCTTTCACCCTCCTCTTTTTTAAAAGAGTTCTTTTATTGGGTCTTTTAATTTACATATTTTTATGTTGGGATATGTTCTCATACATCCTTATTGATGTAAATTTTATGTCCAAGTGATGATATAAACTTTTTATCTCTCATCAACTCATTTTGATGTGATGCCGTTAGGCTGTCAAGGGAACTTTTTAACCCAATTTCGATTTCTTTGGGTTCAACTTGTAGTCATTGAATATGCCATCCATTGAATATGTGTGATTGACCTTTTATTGTTTTACAATTAATATCCACTTATATTGGGTGTATATATATTTGTCACACATATTTTTGAGATTTATTTGTCCTTAATTTAAGGATACCTTCTTTATAAGGGATTTCATCACATTTGACATTTCTATTGAGGGTTCATTGTTGTTATGCACCAATTCACTCTTATATGGTGTATATACTGTCATTTGGAGTATTATATCATGAATCCTTTTATTCTCATGATATTATAAAGTTCTGACTAAATGTTATTCCTCGATTATTGTATTCAGGTGTCTCTAATTTTGGTAAAACCCCTTTAACCAAAATATCGTTTTAAATGTTTTAATTATTTGTTCTTATTAATATCCATGTTTTCAAAATTGTTTTAAGGATTTATTTATATGGATATTAATGGTTTAAAATGTTAAAAGCTTCAAGGTGGTATGGGACACTTTGATTCAAAAATCTCTTTATTAAATGTTTTAAATGGTTTTGGAAATGGTTTCTTTTTGAATGGATTCATTATTTCAATATCCTAAAATGTTATATTGTGATTGAAATGTGGAAATGTTATGTTTCCTTTATTCATGTTTATGTGATACGATTATGTTATGGTTCTTGGGCATTGTTATGAAGAACAGGTGGTTTCGTGATAAACTAAGGGCGGGTGAGCCCGATATAGCTCTCCAATGCATTGTGTAACGCGAAGGAGTGGAACATTAAGGTTTCTCCGAAGAGATTTAGGGAATATACTGTGATGGGTATTCCAAACATAACCAAGAGGGTTACTCCCTACGTAAGAATGTTATGAATGCCTCAAGTTACCTTTATGTCTTATGTTTTCTATGATTTATTCATGATTTGATATGCCTATGTTTTATGGGTAAAGTGTGATATTATTCTAATGTATATATGAACTCATGTTTCCTTTCCATATTTTTATAAATCTTACTGAGCTTTTTATGCTCATCCCAAGTTTTTGAAATGTTTTTCACAGGTCAAGGGAAAGGTACATGATGTGATGATAGTGTCAAGGATGTGTCAAGAAAGAACCCATGTTTTATTTTAAATATGTTTCCGTTGATGGGAAGAATGAATACTGTCTTTTATGTAACCACTTTGTTTAAATGTGGAACGTAATGCAAGTTTCATGATCTAATTCTCTAAAACTCTAAACCTGAAAAGATCCTCAATGTGTAATCTTGTAATAACTCAAGATTAAGTAAGGTTTAAGGCTGGGGCCTTATACACAATTTTTTTTTCTTTTCATAGGGAAGAAGGGAAGGGAGATAAAGATTATTCCATAATTATAAAAAATTTCTAGTAGAACAAGGATATTTATGTTATCATTTTAAAATTATTAAATGTAGTTTCAAAAATAAAATATGTACATTTTTTAAAATAAAAAGATAAATAAGTGGTTAAAAATCTATACCACACAAAATGTGTTGTCTCCTTTGCGTAGGGGATTAAACCTTTAAAATATGTTGTTTTGAGAACATAGAAACCTTATTAAAGTAACTATGAGAGTTTCATATAGTTTTTGGTAGTAGTTGGAAAGAAATGATGGGTTTTTTGTGCGAGAGTAAGTAAGAATATGAGAAAAGTTTTATAATTTAAAAGATGTGTTATTTTTTTAAATACAAAAAAATTAATAATGGAATGTTAATCTCAATGAAAATTGGCCATAAACAAGTAAATAATATATATATAATAATAATATATATAGTTGAAATATATTCTAACTACTCAATCATTTTTTTAAATGATTGGTCCATTACTTCTTATGATACTTATTAGTACCATTTTGGTTTTCACTATGACAACTAGTTTTTATCTAAGGTAACATAATATTTAAGGCTAAAAAATGGTCATTATTAGATAATATGGACCTCATAATTATAATCATGAAATATTTTTTCCAATTCATTTTATCGAATTATTAAAAATTAATTTTAATATATTTAATGTATAATGTATTAAAATATATTTTGAGAAAAATATTACTTGTGTTCTAAAATATAAATCATAGTTTTGTAAAATATAATAAATATTTAATATTTTATAATTTTAATCATGAAGTATAGATTTTCCCAAGAAAAATGTTTCAAAATTTTATAAAAAACACTTGTATAAAAATAGTAGCATTAGAGTCACAGTATCAGTATATTGCACGATTTACCAAAAAATAATTTTTTAACTTGAAAAATATAAAAAATTCATATTAATGATAAATATTTATTACTAATAAAAAAGTGTTTTTCATTTTTTCAAATTAAATTTCTAAAATTTTAGAATGCAATATTTAAATAATATCCTAAAATATTGTGGGAAACAATTCATATTTGGACATATATTTTTAAAATGCAAACAATTCCTTATTATTATTTCCTATTATTAATTATTTAATTTATTTTTATTTAATTATTCATATTATAAATATATTTTATTCTTATTTAATCATATTATACAATAGTTACTGAAATAAAACACTGATTTTTGAAAAAAAATTATTAGTTATAAAACGATTTTCTTAGTTATTTTAACTATACTAGTTGAGTTTTTTTAGGAGTATAGGTTGACGTTATTTTTGTTATATAGGTAATTCATATTTTTTTACCCCTATCAACAATTTATAATTTAATGGCTAGGTTTTCTTGGTCATGTTAAACATTTTTATTTTACCTAAATAAAAAATGATTTTTGTTTTTGTTCGGTGATGCGTGTGGAGAAGGATATAAAAGAAAATAGTTATTTAAGGAAAATATATAGTGAAATCTAAATTTCTTAAATTATCCCCCCTTAAATAAATTATTTCATCGTAATTTTTAACTATCACTTACTAAAAAATATAGTCAAGGGTACCTATAAGATAGATTTGACTCAAAAGTTAATTTAGAATGTGGTATCAACCTTGTTAATTTTGGTTGGATTATGATGATCATCTATTCTTTCCATAAAAATATTCAAATGATGGGTTTTTTTCAAGCCATTTGAGCCAAAAAAAATCATGGTTAATTTAACAATAGAGTTATATACTTCCTTGAAGTGATAGATGGTCATAGGTTGATTTAATATTTGAACTATGATTTTCCTATTTAAAAAATTATTATAGAGTATATTAGGGAATAATAAATACTTTATAAAAACTAATTATGTTATTAAAAATGGATAAGGAAAAGATTATCATTCCAATAAATTTCAACATGGGTTACAATAATTTTACAAATACTAGCTATCTATGATTCCCAAATCCTCAATGTGGTTATTTAATGCTCTTAGAAAACATTCCTGAAATCATATAATTGATAAATATATTAAGGTAAATTATTATGAGTGGAGGATAATTATTCGTTAATTAAAAGGATTCACTTTAGTATTCGTTTCATATGAATTTCCTAATTCCCATGGATGAAGAGGTTGAAGAGGTTTATTATCCTTTTTATCCCTTGGGTTAGGGAATCGACCAGGATAATGGCCAAAATCGTAGTTTATGAAGATTTTTAAATTCTTATCCTCTATTGAAATGATTGTATTTTTCACCCAACATTAACATTTATGAGAATGATATAAATCCTTGGACACTTTAAACGCCTTCTTATTCCTTTGGGGAATTACCTTGGGTGATTTTCAACCATTTTGACATACAGGATGTATAATATACTTATATTTATCATCATATTCATACGAGTTATATTATACTCCACACAAATATTAATTTGTGAGTGTATGCGATTTTTATGGACCAGGTTAGTATTTATGACTTTTGTTAGTTGGGTGAGAAAAACTAAAATATTTTTCAACACTAGATTCTATCCTATTTAGTTTACATAGGGTAAATCACTTCATTGTCCATAAAGTTCATTATTAACATTGTTTCTCCTTAATTAGATGATTTTTAAAAACAATGAGTTAATAAAAAGTGGTCTATATTTATGTGATTATGGTATTATGGAACATTTTAAATACCCTGAGCCAAGTATCCCAGATTTGATGGAAACATTATTACATTGGCACTAAAAACAAGTAATCATAACTTGAAAGAACAAATAGTTGGGTAGTTTTGTAAAACTGGAGAAATTATTTAATCTCAAATTATATTTGAAAATTAAAATACAACATATTATCTTTATTAAGAATACCATTATTTTTTTTTCATATCTAGACATATCAATGATAATACACTTCTTGCTATCAATGGGAAAGGAAAAATAATAAATCGGCGAGATCAGATTCTCAATAAGGGTATGTGTATGACTAATGATATCGTTAATAAATAAGGAATAATCAATATGGATAGGTAAATAAATGAAAACAAAAAATATTTAATTAATTATTACATCATGATGACTAATATGGTAATAATAAATGATTATAATATAATCCCATATAACTAGTCACTTGAACCTAAAACTTATCCATTATTATAATAACTATTTAAATAATAATAGTGACATTAATAAAAAATATCATAAATTGTTAATTCATAATTTCATACTTCATAAGAATACCATCAAGTCCTCATTCCAAGACATCTTACAGAAATGATTAAATCCTTGATAAATAATAAAACTAGTTTGTCTCAAGAGACCAACTGATGCATGAAGGGACTATAATGGGCCCCACCTATTACTTATTAAGTATAATTAATTCCTCTTATATAAGATGATAAACATAATCAATGTCATAATTTATTGTGAAAATGTATCATATGAAATGTTAATAATTTCCCAATTCAATAAATGTAGTCATAATCTATGTTGTGTAATATGTAGAATGATATCAAAATAGTATATCCCTAGTAAAACTGATCATATACAATTAAGAAAAAAAATAATGATAGTATCATTATAAAATTTCCTTAGATGATATTATCTAAAACAAATGGGTTTTGTCATTTATATATATAAATACCACTAAAATATCCTTTAAAACATTTTTTTAGGAAAATACCCCTTTTCACCATGAAAATAAATTTTAAAAACGAAACATTTCCAGAATACTAGGAAAACATTTTCCTGGAATTTTTTTATCTTTTAAAGGTAAAATCCAATAATTTAGAGGTTATGATTTAAGGAAATTACATTCATCCTGTAGAATTTAATTGAAAACATTTCTTTCACACTTTTTTTTAAAAATTCGTTAAGTACCTCATATGGAAAATTTTGAAAAGATTAGCAAAAATAATATCATGGATAATAATGAATCCAAATATTAATATATTAATATTAATTTTTTTTTGAAAAAATCTTTAGAAAACAGGGAATGGGAGAAAAAGGTTCACGATTAAAGAGTAAATAATGTCTACTTTTTAAAAAAAACATTTTTTTATAATTTTTGTTATTAAAAGATGAAAATTAAAGGAAAACATATGATTTTTGAAAAGAACCATATTAGAATATAATATATTGGTTTTATAATATAATTATCCAACAATTACATTAACCGAAACAAAAATATAAACAATGAAAAATATTAATGAGATTATAAAATAAACCATCACCACATTTGTAAATTTCCAATAACAACCCACATGAAATAAGAAACTTAAAATGTGAAAATAAATAACTTAAATATAAATAGATTTATGATATAACTTATCAATGGGGTGGTAGATACACCTCAAGAAATAAAGTAGATGTATAACATAACATATGTCCCAAAGAAGATAATTTTAGACGAAGAACCCTTGTAATGATCATAACATTGATGCAGGAATTAAGAAATGAAGTGATTATGTATAAAATTAATAAATATAAAAAAATGAAATAGAACATAAATAACTAAAAAAATTTCATACATAATCTTAGAATATCAGATATAATAAATATATAATATAACCAAGTGAATCGAAATTTAGTTATGAAGAAACATACCAATTGGTAAATTTCAAATAAAATCACCTTGGGAGAATTAAAATAAATTAAAACATGAAATAACATTAATTTCTAAAGAATAATGATATAATATGTAAAAAGGGAAACATATTTAATATATTAAAGTAATTATGAGTAAAATATTTCAATATTCTTCAAAAAAAGAAATTGAGACAGAATCCCTTACCTCTGGTTCAACTTCCCTTATATGTTTTTGAACATCCTATATAATAAATATTGACTTATTATAAAAATATTGTAGAACCACAATCATCTATATCATACCTTATATGATTTATTTATAACGTTTTATCGCTTATTTATAAATAATTATTAATTAAAAACACTATTTTGGCTTATAACAACATTATTTTTCATGTATATATTGGTTTGGTAGTTTTTTTACAAATACATTGATTATGGTTTCATCATGGAAATTATGTTAAAAATGATATAAATATAATACATATTCATTTTATCCAAATCTATAGTCATCCATAAAATTTATATATAGAAAAATGAATTTACACTCTTTATAGATATGGTAGATCGTACATATGCATGAATGTGGTTTAAATTTTTTTATTGAATGGATAGAAATAATGGTAAAAAATATTTCACCTTTAAATAATAATTAATGTATCATATATATAATATATATTCATTAAAACTATCCTTATTACCATTCATGTGAAAATAAAATTAAAAACGTTTCACATCGGTTCATGGTGGATGTAATCCACATATATTCATGAATAGAAGATCTGACATAATAATTAAATAATTAGAATTATGTAATAAATATTTTTAATTCGTCACTTTTATTTTGACGTAATTTTTTTTCTGGGACTTGTATTTATCCCTTCTGTTATCCATGCATATTTGTTGAAAATGGAGAGTTTATGCATGACAATAGGTGGTGAATGATTGGTGCACGATAAGGAAAAATGGTGTTAACTTTCTTAGGAATCCATTTGAAAGATTTTGGTTTAGGATAGTGGAGAATGAACAATTTTCACAATATTTGGAAAATCATGTGTGCTAATCATGCGGCTTGATCCTATTAAATAGTGAGGGATTCATGGTTGCAGCACGGTTTGGAAAAAAGAGTGGGAAAACTATGTGACTTGTCGAGGTCATTAAAAAGTGTAAATTTAGCTTCCCACCGTCTTAAATTTGAACCATAAAACTTCCCTATTCTGTGATATTTTGGATTTTCAGACAATGGATCCTCCTCCAAACATCCTTGGTCCACTTTAGCATCATTACTTGGGTGGTTTTGGTTTGGGAACATCAAGGAATCACCAATTAAGTCTCATTTCCTTTCATTTATCCCTTTTTATAAGCTTATTATCCACTCCTTATTGGGTTCCCATCTTAAAATGGGGTTTCTGACCAAAAATGTGTTTGAAAATTTATTGTTTAGGGAATTATTTATTATTGACTTTGCATCATTCTTTTATTGGGTCTTTAGGTGGTGTAGTTGTTGTTTCAAATCTATTTATGGATGTTTTTATGTGTGAGGTAGGTGGTTACATTATTTTAAATTATTAGATGAGTTCTTCATTCTTTCTTGAGTATATAAATGTGTTCTATGGATTAATTAGGTGTTATAAATTAAGTTTTGGAAGGGTTTTGACATGAATATGTGATAAAATTGATTTCTAAAAGAAAATGGTTATGTTTTTGTGTGATACTTATTGATGCGCGTCATGAATTTTTTTATGAATTGTGTAAAATGTGTTTTCAAAGGAACTTGATGTGAAAATGTGTTGACAGTGGGTTTTTCAAGAGGATTGTATTTTTGTGGCATGTTGGAAACCTTATTGTGAACCTTTAATGTGATTTGTAAATTATGTAAATCCATGGAACCACATTTTATTGAAAATGAATTTTCCTTATTTGTGAAATTGAATGGGTCTTAGATCGTGAAATTTTTTGTATTATTATGTCTTCTATTATGGTTTTTTCAAATGGGTTTCATTATTTGTTCAATTGGTGTGAAATTTATTTTCCAATTGTTTTGATGTGTCTTAAATTCAAAATGTTTTTGACTATGGAAAATGGTGGTTTCCATGTGATATTTTATAAATAAGTGATTTACTTCTATGCCTATAATTCTTGGTTTTTTTATGTGAAAGTGATGATTTATGTGATTTTTAACATGTAATGGAATACCAGGTATCTATGTGGGAGAAATAGAACTAGTACACTAGTTGATTCAGAAGTGGTTGAGGATCGAATTCATCTAGTATGATTTATGATTGCGACACTAACTAAACATATGATATGATCAGAGTCAACCAGACCTTGGGATTTGTTCTCATCTTCAGGATGATGCATGGGAACACTGTTGGTGTGATATTATTATGTGGAGACCATTGGACCTTTGGATGGGATCCCCTCTAATTGTTCATATATTAGAACATTATTTGTAGTTTAGTGGAGGATTTTGATCTAAGAGGTAAATGGTTTATAGAGTCTAGTTAGAGAATGTTACATATAGGGGTTTTCCTATGGATCTCTTTGGTGACATGATGCTTATATAATTTGGTTCTAGTCATTGGCATACAGTAGGGAATGTGAATTTTTTTATTCCAAGAAATAATTTTTTTGAAAAAGGTATTTATAAAATATTATTTCAGGAGAATGGTTTCTGAAATATGTTTTCTTATAAATTTTTTAAATATTATTATCAGAATATGCATTCTTATTTTTATTCTAATGTTATTACTCGTAATCATTTATTTTTGGTGGAATCTAACTGAGAATTGGATCACACCCTACATAAAACATTTGTGTGTGTAGAAATTTTTATATATGGTCCAGGTAATGGAAAGATATACCATGGCTGTGATGGTGGATCTAGTTTCTAGTATTCCACTTAACGTAGGTGTTGATGATAGTGGATTTTGGGTGATGCCCCTCATTTTTCATGATGGTTTTGGGAGAGTTCGATTGTCCCCTTTCAAATGTAGTATATTTTGTTTTGACTAATGTTGTAAAACATTGAATCTAAAAATTATGGTACCTTGTTTGGTTATGGAAATTAGTTATTGTGTTGCTTATTATTGTTGGTTTTTTGGGAACATATAAACAGTTAAAATAGTTACCAAAGTATATTTTTTGTACAAATGCACTAGTTTCCAACCCATGGAGATCGATAATTCCCTTTAGGCCATGTCATAGATTGGTTTGAGTGTTCATTTGGATAGAATAACGGTTCGGTTCATGAAAAAATAGTATTAGAGCAGGTCATTCTATTTTTGGGACAATTTATCTGGCAAAGAGTTTGGATAGACTAGAGCAGGGTTTTTTGGGACGAGATTTTCTAGTTGTGAGTGGGGTGTTTTTCCAATACACCTCGTCCTAATACTCAAGTCACCATGGGATATTTATTTTGATTTTACTTCTACTCCAGGGGATACTTATAGGATGAAACTATATATAGACATCAGTTGGGGTGGAGTGGTTTGGTTGGCTTGTTACTATGATGTAATTGGTTATAATTTCGTTTATGGATGTTTTCGAGAGAAAAAATTGTTTCTTGAAATATTGAAAATGTGTGTTGATGGTTTTTCCTTATGTTTGTTTCTTATTGTAGAAAAATTCCTCCTCAATGAATTTTGTGCAACCATGGGAAGAGGCCGAATAGAGTTCTCCCTCACCAATTTATTACTGGTTATTGGATGTTGAGGTATATTCTATCCAAGCATTGGGACAAGGAATTATAACTAGTCCTACTTAAGTTAGAGAGGACGGACCAGGTCTTGGAAAGGACATAAATTATGAGTTACTCAATAACAAGCCCCCTTATTTTTGAGGTTGCCAAAACCTCAAAAAGAAGAGTTGTTTCTTGAAAATATTGATAGCAAGTTTAAGTTTATTGATACTCATGAGGTAGTTAATGTGAAGTATGATAACTTTATGTTGGAATGCCCCAGTTTAAAGTGATGTGACTCAGGGTGCAAGTAGGAAAACATGAGTGGATGAGTTGGAAAGACTTCAAGGTTTTTTTCAATGAGAAATATTGTCATGATATTTTGGACTTTTCTTGATCCCATGAGTTTATAGATCTTATCCCAGAATATTAGGTCATGATGGATTATGATAACCACTTTGAAGAGATGGTTTTATATACACCAAAATTTATTTATAATGGGAAAATTAAGGCTTAGATGTTTGAGATGAGGTTGGGACCATAAATCGGATATGTGTTCATCTTGTTGAAGTTAAATACCTACTCCGAGGAGGTCGATCATGTTATTATGGTCACGATTTATCATGGATGTAAGATATGTTTCCCTATAGCTATATAAGTAGTGGGTATTTGTAGTTATTTTAAGAATAAGAGTAAAATAGATGTTTATGGGAAGAAGGGAGGTGGTAGTTCAGGCCATTTTTCAGGGTTGTATTCATCAATGGTTTCTGACAAAGGGTCAGTTGTGTGCCATCCATGTAGCAAGGAAGGAATCATGCTATCTATGAGTTTATCTCCACCCAAAACATGTCAATGATGTAGATCTATTGGACATTTTCAGCAATTCATCATGGTAGTGAGCTCATATGAGAGTGGTACAAGATCTATTTTTTTAAGGGGATTTCATCCTTGTTAGAATTGTCTATAATATTGGGTTAATAATTTAGAGATCATGGCGGCAGTTCTCGATCATCTTTGGGAAAACATGTTTCATGGAAGAGTCATAGGTCAGTGTTCATTCTCAGGATTAGGTAGAGATGAGGAAATATCATGTGGTATATCAACCACCATGGGAATTGGATGCAAGGCCTATGACAGTTCAAGGTATCATTTTTATTGAATCATCTTTAGTTGTTTCTCTATTTGATATTGGTTATTTTAGTTCATTTATTTCCCCTCGTATTTTGGATGTATTAATGTTTCCCAATTAGTTTATTTCATATATGATGGAGCTGGTAACACCACTTTATAAGAGGAAAGATCAAGGATTCAAGTGTCCATCATGTGCAATCATGTTTATCAAATCTTATTGCTCACATTAAAGGAAGATGATGGTTGTCTTAAGACTGGATTACATCTGATGTTTGATGATATCATAGAGGTTTTTTTATCGGATTTCTTGGGTTTTCCATTAGCGTGTAATGTGGAGTTTACTATCGATTTTGCATCGGGCAGTCAACATCTCGTCCCTTATATTATATGGCCACCACCGATTTGAGCTAATTAAAGGTACAACTATACAATTTGGAATCCAAAGGATTCATTCTCCTGAGCATCTCACCTTGGGTCTCCCAAATTCTATTTATGAATAGGGACAATGAATTTCACTAGGTTTTCATTGATTAGCCTAAATTGAACAATGTAATGATTAAGAAAAAATATCATTTTTATAGAATTTATGAAATTTTTGATCATCTTAAGGGATAAAATTGGTTTTCTTATATTGATATGTGTTTCATGTATAATCAAGTCATTATTAGAGAGGTAGTTGTTGTAAAAATATCCTTCTAAAGAATGTATGACCATTATGGGTATTTGTTCATGTCTTTTTGGTGAGAAAATTATCTAGTGGTCTTTTTGGCACTCATGAATAGGGTGTTCCACCAGTACCTCAACTGTTTTCTTATGGTATTTGTGGATGAAATCATGGTCTATTCTAGTGTCGAGGAAGTGAATGAGTATAATTTTTTGACTATTCTAGGAACACTTCGGTTTCATTGGCTTAATGAAACTATTTCTATATGAACATTTTATATAAGTGAGGTGAAGATTTAAGGTCATGTGATCTCGAAACATGAAGTTTCTGTGGACCCCAAGAGTATTAGTGCTATGATTTCATGGAAAAAAAATCCAAAATGTGTTTGAAATCAGAATATTTTTTGTCTTTTTAGTGTATTACATGAAGTTTGTCTGATATTTATCTTAACATGCTTCATCTATGAAAGTGTTTATCCAGAATGGGGTAAAGATTAATTAGATCCCAGAGTATCAAGCATCCTTTCAAGAGCATAAGAGGAAACTGACCACAAACTTTTTTTTGATCATTGTGGAGTCTAGAATAGTTATGTGGCCTATTAAAATTCTTTAGGTATGGGTCCTGGGAGTGTATTGATGTTGGATAATCATGTGATGGATTATGGTTTGCGCTAACTCTAACCACATGAAAATAATTATACAACCCATGAACTGGAGTTGTCAGTGGTCATGAATTCATTAAAGAAATGGAGTGATTATCTTTTTGGGGAGAAATTTGTGTTTTATATGGATCATATGATCTTGGACTACATTTTCTCCAAGAAATATTATAATTTAAGGTATCATCATTGTGTTGATTATATTTAGAGGTTTGACATTGATAAAGTCTAAACCCTAGGAAAGTTTAATGTTGTAGTAAATGCTTTGAGAAATAATGTTCCCGAGAAGGCACTAAAAATTTATAGTGATTAATGGACGTTGATGGATATTTTTGATCAGATGCATCTCCAAACCAAGGAACACAATGGAGGTGTGTTCTTGACAAGTGTTTATCTCACACCTTCTATCATGCAGTTGATTTGGAATGAGTTGTTGAGTGATGATTCAATCCCATAGTCAACTCAGTTTCTAAATTGTGGGGATATTCCTTATGATTGGTTGTTGACTCCCGAGGGAGTTCATTGATTTCATGGTATCGTCATGTTGTCTTGGTCATTTATCAAGGTTGTGAAGATGGATAACCACCAGTTTTAATGGGTATTTCATCCTGGTGCCACTATGATATTTTGTGATGTGTGTCGGAAGTTCTGGGGACTCAATATTTAGGTGATACATTGCTAACTTTTAATCATTGTTTTTTACATGTCAGCAGGTTAAACTAGAGCACCAAAATCCCTCTGGTTTGCCTCAATCATTACCCTTATCTACATGGATGTGGGATAATATTTCCATGGATTTTATTGTCTTCCTACCTCATACACCCATGGATAGAAATTCTATTTAGGTGGCGATTGATCATCTAACCAAATAGTCCCATTTCATTCCAAAAAAATATTCAACCAAGGTGATTGAGTTGGGTCAGTTATATGTTCAGGAAGTTGTGAGGCTTTATGGTGTGTCATCAGAAAATGTTTATAACTGGGACCCCTATTTTACAACACATTTTTGGTATGTTCATGAGAAGGTGTTGGGTTCATAGGTAATGTTGATCATGAAACACCATACTCAAACGTATGGTCAAAGAGAGTGAGTGAATTATATTTTGGAAGACATGCTTTAGGAATGTGTGATAGATTATAGAGGTTTATGGGATTTCTATTTGTGATTGATGAGTTTGTGTATAACAATATATACCAATACTTGATTTGAATGGATCCCATTGATGTTATTTATGGTCGGCCATTTCGGTCTCCCTTGTGTTGGGATGAGGTGGGTGAGATCTTGTTCTATGGACTGAACCTTTTGAAAGAAACATTTGATAAAGATAAGTTGATTTTGAAACATTTTTTTATAGCATAGATCCTTCAAAATTCATATTCTGATTAGAGGAAGAATGTTTTCAAGTTTTATGTGTGTGATTGTGTGTTTTTTAATGTGGCACCTCTCTTTGGTAATCGTCATTTGGGTAAGAAAGGGAAGCTGACAACGAGGTATGTCAGACCTTTTGATATTACTGAGTGGATTGGTAAGGTGGAATACAAGTTATTTTTTCCCACCTAGTTGACATTAATTCATGACATGTTTCATATCTCTTTGTTGAAAAAGTATAATCTCAATCTGTACCATGTGCTAAAATGGGAGGAGTTGGAGATGGATCATGATTTGTCTGTTTTTTAGTGGATAATGTGAATTTTGGTTTCTCAGGAGAAAGTTCATCCTGGAAAATTTATTCAGTTCATAAAAATTCATTAAAAGTATGGTAATTATGTGCATGAGACCTGAGAGTGGAATTATTTGGGTTGAAGAGTTTCCCCCATTTTTGTATTCTGGTCAAGAATCATATTGACTTTATAAGGGAGGAAAATTTTCATGGCAGGAAGAATTGTCACATCCATGTTTTTTATTTTGAGGCAGTTATTTTTTTATTCTAATTATTTCATTTATCTTCATGGTCCCCCACGTGATTTTGTATAAAAATTCAGATATTGGTCATGAAAGAAGGTGGCACATGGCTGGTGCATGGTTTGGGGAAACCATGGACCCTTTACCAAAAAACCATGGGGAAGATGTTGGTTTTGGATAGTGGAGACCACAAAGTTAGCATAAACTTTAGAAACTATATTGGATAACCATGAGTCAATTTCCTCTTGTATGACAAGCGATACATGGTAACCGCACAGTTTGGTAAATTGTGTGAAAAAACCATGTGAGTTTTCTATGTCATTAAAAATTATAAATTTTCCTTTCTATCGAATTATATTTTTACCCTACATCTACTATATTCCACCCCATTCTATATATATAGTTATGGGATATTCTTATAAGCTTACTAGGTCCTCTTGAGAAACATTCCTTTTGTGGTTTTGGTGTGGGAACATCATGGAATCACCAAGAAAGTCTTTTTTCCTTTGATTTATCAATCTTTCTAGAATTTTCTCCCCTCCCTCTTGAGTTCCATTTTTCTAACAAGTTTTTCAACTAAAATATTGCATGATCTTTTGTTTTTTACAGAAATATGGATGGATATTGTTGGATACTAATTTTATATGGTCTTTTTTGGTCATTCGGCTATTGTTTCACATCACTTTCTGGATGTTTCCAACTTTTAGGTATATGATTCCATGATTTTACATTATTAGATGAGTTTGTCTTACTTTCTTGAATTTATAAATGTGATATATGGATTACTTGTGTGGTTAGAAACATGATTTGTAAGGGTGTAAACATTCATATGCAATGAAATAGACTTTACCAAATAAAAATGGTTGTATTTTCATGTGTGCTTCATTGTTATGATTCTTGAAAATATTATATGAATTTTTTCAAATGTGAAAAATGTTTTTTAAAATAAACATGCGGTGAGAATGTTTTGAAAGTAGTTATTTAAATAAGAATTGATTTTTTTTGCATGTTGGTTACCTATTTTTACACCTTTAATGTGATTGGTGAATTCTTTAACTGATGGGAAGCATATTAACAAATATAAAATTTATCTTATTTGAGGATTTGAAAGAGGATTGGATCATGGAAATGGTATGATTTTTGGTTTTTTTCTTGTAGTGTATCGAAATCGGTTTCATGATTATTGAGAGTTGTGTGAAATGTATTTTCAAATGGTTTTGATATGCATTAAATTGAAAGTGATTTTGAATATAGAAAATAGAGGTTTCTATGTGACGATTTTTGAATTTAGTGATTTCTATATTTGTTTATGATTCATGGAACATGTATGTGAATGTGATGGTTTATGTGAAATGTGAAATGTAATATGAGCACAAAGGGAATTCAGGTATTTATGTGGGTTAACTAAAACTAATACACTAGTTTATTCAGAAGTTTATGGTGCCCAGATTCATCTAGAAGGATGAAAATTTCTACACTAACAAAGAATATGATATGATAAAAGACCACTAGACCTTGGTATGAGTTTCTCTCTAGTGACTCATGCATAGGAATAATGCTGGTATTTGCTTATGATATGGATACCATTGGACCATGGGATGGGATACCCTCAAATGAATCGTCCATGAGAACATTGTAGGCAGTTTAGTAGAGGATTTTGATCACTCAGGTATAATATATATAGAGTACAATTATATATAGTTACCTATAAAAATGTTCCCACTATCCTCTCTTATGACATGATTCTTATTCTATGTAGTCCTAGCCATGTGAATCCTATACTCATTATGTAAATTTTTCAATTCAAGAAATAATATTTTTGTAAAACGTTTTTCTTAAAAATTATTTCTTTAGAATGATTTCCATAAAATGTTTTCATGGATATATTTTAAATATTGTTATAGATGTATTTCTGTTGATTTGTATTCTAATGTTATAGTATGTAATATTTTCTTTTGTTGGCATCTTATTGGATTTTCCCACCCACCCTACAAATACCTATTGTTGTATGGATAATTTGCTATGTACAACCCATGTAAAGGAAATAAGTATCATGGTGGTGATGGTGAATCTGATTTCTAGTATTCTACTTCAGGTATATGTTGATTGTGGTGGTTTGAGGGTGATTTCTATGTTATCTCAATTGGGTTTTGGGGGAGTTTTTATTGTCCCCATTCTATTGTAGTATGTTTGGTTTTGGTTAAAGTTGGAAAATTTTGAATCTGAACATTATTGTACCTTTTTTTTGTTATGGTAATCATTTATTGTGTTTATTTTTTATTTTTGGTCATCTGTGACCATATAAATGAGGTAAATCATTCCCAAAGTATACAATTGGTACCCATGAACTAGTTTCCAGCCAGTAGGGATCAAGAATGCTCTTTGGGCCATGCCACAAATTGGGACAGATGTCTGGTTAGATGAATTCATTTTAGGTTCATGGAATATTCCATATATATATATATATATTAAATCCATCCATCAGAGGTGGTGATGGAATAAAAATTACATAGATTTGTGATGAAGTAGTTTGTCTTGCACGTGATTGACATTTCATTTCCCATTTGAAGGCGGAGGATATAGATATAGGTTATTCCATTAACATAATATCATCGCAGTATGTGGAAGAAAGTTTTTTATTATATCATTATATTTAGAGAGGATTTAAAGGCATTAGAGGAATAAATTAAATAAAGGCTCACGGTTAAGAACTATACCTCGTTTTTAAATTACCTATATAGATGTTTACCAAAATACTTACACGAATTGTTTAACGATTATAATATGGACTCAAGGCCATGGGAATAGAAGTAGAGAAATTATTTTTAAATTATTTGGATTAAAAAGTCATTTTAAAATTGTTTATAAGAGGGAAGAGTCCGTCCTTTTATAAATGGGGTATGTCACACACTTAAAAATTTTCTGAAATAATGAAAAATGATAACATTATTCCCATGAAAGATGATCCCAAATAGCCTATTATTAAAATTTGGGAGATTTTTAAGTGAAAATATTTCTATAAAATATTATTTTGACATGTTTTATAAGAAAAAATACCCTTATATTTTGGTTTAACCCTAAGGTAAAACGTTTTAACCTTTACGATCGTGATATATATTGAATATTTTTAATATTAATTATGAATGAAAATTAATATAAACATATAAACTAATATAAATGTTACTAATTAAAGATATGTAATTCCATTTATTGAATTCAATTCACATAATTGGTCAAATTTAATTTAAACACCCTCAAAATGTATTAAAAAATGAGTTATGAAGAAATGAATTTTTCAAACATAAGATAATCTTGAAATAACAACAAGTCTAGTTATTATCATTATATGAATTAAAATTCATGTATTTGCATATATAATCAATACATTTCATTTAAATTATTCATTATTAAAAATTATTTAACTTAACTAAATTGAAATTCATTTTTCATTTAATTATTTTTCAAAAAATAGAATTTTTTCCTATTCATTAGAAAATCAAAATTGTCTAAAAAATCACAATAATTAACCCAAAATAATTTTAATATTTCAAATTAAAAACATAATTAATTTTTATCAAATAAATTTTCAAAAAGTTGGGAAAAATAGTTATATAATTTTATTACAAATAGTAGTAAAAATAATTTTTGGATATAAACTATTTTTGTAGAATAAATTTAATTTACTAGAAAATGTGGGATTATTTACTATGAATTTATCAATAAATTTTTATTTAGTATTATTTTCATATATATTTCATAAATTAGTTAACATTATACAACCCTTAAATTTTAATTGGTGGGTTATAAGGGTTATATTTAAATAATATATTTTTTGGGTTGTTTAAGTTTGGTGTTGTATGTTGTTTGCTATATCAGTCTGAATGATCCTTTTTAAAGAATTTGGGGAGTTACAATCAACCCACAATAAATAAATTGTGTTCCTGAAATTTGATATTTATATTGGATATCAATGTATTTCCATATGGAAATATGTTTTTCTAAAATCACACATCAAAAAGAGTGTTAGCAAAACAACATATTGATAAGAGAGATAGAGAAGTTTGAAGGTCATCTAGACTAAAAAATAACTAGGTTTAAATGTATGATAAAATTATTGGGAAATGAAAAGATGGAAATTTAAGAAAAAATTAATTCCCAAACAACTATGTAGAGTGAAGAAGATCATTGATCATAATAAAATGAAGGATCATGAGAAATATAATGAACACAAATCTATAAATCTATTTTGGTTGAAAGGACCATTGACTCATCAGAAACGAAGGTAAATGCATAAATAGTTTTATTTCAAGATATATTTATTAAATTAGGGGGATTATTTTTCTATAAATATATATTTCATTGAAAAATATACTTTGTTGATATATTTTTATTTCACAAGAACAATTTCATAATTTGGTATAAAAATAACTTTTAAAGGATTATATTATCCAAAAAATAAAGAAAATATTCCACATATCTTTAATAAAACAAAAATGGTTTTCAAAATGTAATAAAATACTCAATGTAAATAAACCATAATATAGAGAATTAATACATTAATCTCCCAAAATTAAAATAATAAAACCAAATATTTGAAAAATATATTTCCTTAAAAAAATAAATCAATATCCCAAATAACTCCAATAACCTTAAAGTTATAGAATAGTTTAACCTCAATGGTTAACTCATACACTTCATCTTAAAATTCCAAAAACATTACAACATTATTCCCAAATAATCCTTTATGTTGAAGATAATGGTTATATATACCTCAACCAAATAAAATATCTCCCAATATATCATTAATTACCTGAAAATTAAAAATATTTCTTCCAATAATCTATTTTTAAAAAATAATCTTCCAATTTAATTTTTGAAACATTTAATTAAAAATAATTTCATTATAACCAAGACATCACATAGGCTAGTGGCAGGCACTGAACCCTTGTATCTCTTCTATTGTGGTCTGATTCCCTTCAAACTTACTGAATATGATGGGTTGTCACATAGAACATGGATTTACATTTTTCTAAAACTATATTAATATAATTACTATATCATTTCAAAAAATATGATAAAAAAAATGAAAAATAATATTAATCATCAAATCACTATTTAACTACAAAGGTTTTCTATAAAACCTATTTTTTTCACAAATATAAATAACCCTAACATAATATTATTATGTTGAAATCAATGATCATATCAACCCTATAGTTTATCAATAAATTTAATTTTTTTTTGAAAAAATATTAATTAATTACTTATAAAACATCCATCTACCTGAAACACAAGTAATACATAAGGGTTACATATACCATAAGCATATATTAAAACTCAATAAAATTTTCCATTGTACTTTTATCACATAATACCTCAAAATTATTATTTTTTCATTTAAATGTATATTCAACCTATAACTTATTAAACCATGATAGTTCATAAAAATATTAAACTTCCATCAAATAAATCAATTAATTAGAGATGTTATATATTGTTCTCAATGTCTATCATATGTTTATGTTCCCAAATCAATGTTTTACTAAATATAGTTCCCAATGATTTAAATAATATTACTTGAATTACAACTATAATTATGCCAACCCTAGTATCCCAATCTGGTTGTTGCTTTAATGCATTGATTCATAATACAAGGAATCTCATCCTGAAGGGGTGAATAGTTTATTATTCTTGGAAAAATAGATACAACATAAATTTTACATTCGATTTTAAAACATAAAATAAAACATTATATATTATTTTATAACTCCATTATTTCCTTTATATTATCCATATAAAAAATCATAATTCACTTCATAGCATCCTGGTGAAAGGAAAATTAAGAAATTGGTAAGCAATGAAGCTATTTAATGTTATGAATATAGGGAAATCTATCATGAATAGATATGGCATAATCAATATGGAAAGGTAAAATAACTAAAAAAAATTATATTTAATTAATATATTTATCATGAAGAATAATATGGAAGGAATAAACGATGATAACTTATTTACATATAACTAATCACGTGAGCCTAAAAATTATTTATACATGTCATAATTATTCAAATAATCACATGGACATCAATAACTAAAATCAAAATGATGGAAACCAGAATACTGAACATCATAAACATATCTTCATAGACTATATCCTTGAAATTTTATATAAATGGGTAAACCCTCAACCAAAATCCAAAAGTAGTTTATCTCATGAGACCTACCGATACATTATGGGGTTATAGAGTGCCTTCCCCATTTGTTATTAAGTCCTATTCAATACTCATGTGAATGGGTAGAACCACAAACAACATAAACATTTATATAGTAAAACTAGAATAATAAATGTAAATAATTACCCTAATCAATAATATTAATCATAAACCATCGAAAGTAATATGTCAAATGGTATCACAATAGTAAATCCCCAGTAAAAAAATCATACAATATCCATAGAAAGAAAAAGGATGGAATCATTTCAATGTTTTACTTGTGAAGATTAAGTAAAAAATTTATATTATACTTTTTGTGTAAAAATAGTAAAAACGACCAGTTAAAAAATTCTTAAGGAAAATAATCTATTACACCTTGAAAATCAATTTTACATACTAAAAATTTATATAATATTAAGAAACATATTCATTGAAAATAGTCATGGAAACTTATAAAGTAATAATTGATTTATTAAGTGGTTATTATAGAAGGAAATCCCATAAATACTTTATAAATTAATATAAAATATTCTTTTCTAACTTTTGAATAAAAATTCAAAAAGTGTATTATTTGGAAAATAATAGAAAGATTTATTTTAATCCATAATTAAAAAAATTATATCATGGTTACAAATGAATTCAAAAAATCACATATGAATATTAAAGAAAATTGTTGAAAACATTTTTAGAAATCATGGATATGAAAGAAAAATATTCCCAACTAAAGAGGAAATACAATCAATTTTTCTTAGTAATTGTTTTTCATTTGAGTTCGTAAAATATGAAAATTAAAGAAAAATAAATAAATTTGAAAAATAACCACAGTATATGAATATATATTTGGTTTATCATATAAATGTCAAATAATACCACCAATGTATACTTTAACAAAAACAATATTGCATAATAAAGAGATTATGAAATAAACCCTTACCACATTGGTAACATTGCAATCATTACCGCTATGAAATAAGTTAAAATGAAAAATTAATTAAAATTAATTTAAAATTAGTAGTGATATAACATAAACCTGTTTCAGTATATGTGGCTCATAAAATAAAATATTTTTATAACACAACATATGTTCCAAATAAGAAAATTTGAGATGAAGATCCCTTACAATGAATATAACATTGAAGAAACAATGAAGCAATGATGTGAATATGTATAAATAATTTATATCCCTAAAGAATAATTCTAAATACAAAATAAAATATTAAAAAATCATTACAAATATAATATATGAATAATAAAGACATTAAATTTCTATTATGACATAATGAATATAAATTGAGTTATGAATCTACTTACCACTTGGTAACATTCAAATTAACTCAGCTTCGATGAATTAAAATAAAAATTTAACATCAAATTAAATTAATTATAAATTATTAATGATATAATATGTAATATTGAAAACATATACACTATAAAATATAAAGTAGGGGAATTACATTACAATATTCCTCAATAAATGGAAATTAAGATAAAATCCCTTACCATAGGTTTTACTTTCTTTATATATGTAAAAACCTCAAAAATATTAAATAAATATTTATTATAAATATATTATATAAACCCTATAATATATATAACACCTTATATTTTTTAATCATAACTTTTTATCATCTTTTTAATAAAAATAATTTATTAAAAATATTATTCTATGTGAGAACGTCTTCATTTTTCATGTATGTATTATTTTAATAATTGTTCTCATTATATATTGATTATAGTTACAGTATATTTTCAATTTTAATAATTATATAAATATCTTATATATTAATTATATTAATATTTATTTTCATCCATAAAATCTAAACAGATAAAAATTAATTACATCATTCATTGAGATGTTAAGTCGTACATACGAATGAATGTTGTTTACATTATTTAGTAGTTGGAAATAAATATAATTAATAGTATTTCAATTTTCATGAATAATAATTAAATCAAATATAAAATATATATTCATTATATCTATAAATTTTACCATCCATGTCATAATAAAATGAAAAACCTTTCACTTGCTTCGTGAAGGGGGTCGTCCACACGTCCACATGAGCAACATTATCATTTTTCAACAGATAGGAATGTAAGAATGATTATTTTATTTTATAATTTTTGAACTAGAATTATTTCATATGTTTCATATATAACTATACATTGAATCCATAATTACATCAATCTCTTGGAGGCGGTGGAGGAAAACTAATTGTATAGGTTCATGAGGATGTAGCTTGTCGTACACACGATCGACAGTTTCTTTTCTCATTTGATGGGTGGGGAAATATATATAGGTTATTAAATTAATATAATAACATAACAGTATATGTGAAATATCAATGTTATTATTTCATCATATTTGAAGAATTTCTTATGAGGGAGAGGGAGAAATAAAATGAAGATGCATGGTTAAGAACAACACCACTTCTTCAGAGTACCTCTTTAGGATTATATGTAATGCCTTAGCAGAATAGTTTTACGATAAAAAATGGAATAAAGGTCATGGTAAGGGATTCAAGGATGGTATTTTTACAATTACTTTCTCAACCAAATGGATTTTGATGTGTGGAGAGGAGATAAGGGGGGTGTCCTTTATATGTGGGGGAGGGGGCCCCTTTGGATAATTTCCAAAATTAATACAAATGATAATGTTATCCCAAATACAAGTTCTTCTAAAAGGTCATAGATTAAAATTTGGGATAATGTATGTTCAACATGTTTCCACCAAATAGAATTTAGAAAACATGTATTTGAAAAAATTACCGTTATATTAGGGTTTAACCCCAGGTAAACTCATTTTATCATAAAATACGGGATCAAATATTTAAATTTTTTAAAATTTGTTATGACCAAAAGTTAAATATAAATAATTACATAGTTTTAATAATTTTACTTAAAAATATGTAATCCATTTTATGAAATTATATTCATATAAGTGGGATAATTTAATTTAAAAATAAACCCATTAAATGTGTCGAAAAACGAGATTTAATGAAACACATTTCTCTTACATAAGACGATCTTACATTAACTATATGATTAGTGATTATTAATATATATATTAAAAACCATATAGATAGATATTTAATATATAAATTTCATTTCAATTATTAATTATTAAATATTATTTTAATTAATTATATTGGAAAGACAATATTCTTTTAAAAATTAATTTAAATAAAAACAGTATTTTTTAATATTTATTAAAAAATATAAAATTTCTGAAAAATCATGAAAATTCACTATAATTTAATTTTCAATTAATGACATAAAAAACAAGTTAATTTTATCAAATACATTTTTCAAAAGTGGAAAAAATTAAGTTTATTATTTTCTCACAAAAGGAAGTAAAACATATTCTTTATGAAAAATTATTTTTCTAGAATAAATTATCATTTATATAAATTGAGTTATTTTTTAATAATAATATATAAATAATTTTATATTTATTAATAATTTAATATCTATTTAAAAAATTATTCATTCATATTCATAAACACCAATTTGACAGTAAGGTTAAAAAATTCAAATTAAAATAATATATTTCATCTGTCATTTGAGTTTAATGTATCATGTCATATAATATATCAAACATAAAACACATATTTTAAATTCTAGTGGTTTTACAATAAAATCAACCTCACAATGTATAACTCTTTGAAACCATCACGTTATCTTTTTATTCAACCTAAATCACTCTTAGTGCAATATATGTTTCTTTTCGGTTGGGTTCTCTCATTTTGAATATCCTTATTACATAGCCCAAACAATACTCTATAATGGATTATATAAATAATGTGACCAGGAAAATCTTATCCCACATTAATTTATAGATATATATACAATCATACACCCACTCATTGTGCATCTGTTTGATGATGGGGTCAATGATTAACTAATATTTTTTTTGGGTGATTACCCCTACATTGATTTATTCCACAGTCATATCCACATTCAAATATATTGTCTAGGATTAATTTTCTAGATAAACAAACCACTCTTAAATATTCCATTATTTTAGGATACAATCATATACTTAGACCCAACTCAATTGTCTTCACTATGGTTCTCTGACACAAACACCAAAAGATATATAAGATAATCTCTAAAATAACTAATCATTTTATCTAAAACAAACTATATAGTCCAAAGCTAAACATAACAAAAACATTACTTTAATTCTATTTAAAATTAATACATCTCTCAAATAGTTACACAACCCATGGAACGATATGTTTAGTTCCATAGACTATATACATATACATATTATTTTATGAAAATTGGGAAAAATTATTCATAATTGTTCCACACAATGCTCCTTCTACACATATAATAAGTTATTACATCTTTATAAAATAGGTAATATTAAACTTTATAAACTGTTGATCTCATATACTCAATAAGGGTAAACATAGGCTATGAAAATGGAATATCATAAGTGAATGTAAGATGAGAATTTGTTTATAGTAAATATTTATAAAAAAATTCATACCAAATAATTTATAAACCATAAATCATATAATATAACATGGAATTAAATATTTAATGAACCAAAATTGTTCTGAAACATGAGACAATAAACAAGAGTCATGAGATATTGACACAATCATGGAAATAATAATAAAACTGCAAAAAGGTACATCTTTTGTAAAACATTTTTTATGGAACATTACTTTTATAATCCATATCATCAATTCCCATTTTAATAAGGAACAATGATGTACTTTCAAATACATTATCTCATGAGATATACACCATTAAAAAAATGAATTATTTAGGGATATGGGACTGCACCTATCGTCATCCACAATTATAAGTTCCACTTTAAAATAATTCAATTATCACATCATAAATAACCCTTGTAAATAAAATGGGTATCAATCAACACATCATAAATAACCTATAGCAATAAAATGGGAGTCATATGGATTCACTTAAGGAAATAATTCATAATTATATCGATAATTATAACATGATAAATATTTTGATAATAAATTGTTTTCTAATGACATAAAATAGTAATATAAGTAAATACCATTAAATAATTATAATAAATGATAAGGTATTTACACCATAGAGATAAATATTATACAGTTAATACAAAAAGTTCAAAAAAAAAAACAATTGATGTATGGTATCTATGTAAAAAACCTTCAATAAAACAATTCAAAATGGGATATTTACAAAGGAGATGAAATGGGTGAAAATTGTGGATCATACATTGTAAATTATTAAGAATGTTATAGGTAGTTTTAGATCCTTCCTCCAAAAGATGTGGAAATTATATGGGTTATATGATGAAAGAAGGTAGATCTTTACATTAAAATAATACCATTCATAAAGAATATAATATTATGAGAACATAAAAACGTCTAGAATATTAAAAGTTAATGATGAGAGGTCTTATAAAAAATTCAAATTCCCTAGATGGATTATCTTTCAAAAACAATCTTGATTTTGAAAATAAAATTTGAAATAAAACCCTTATGGTTTGAGTAATGTTTTGAACTAAACCACTTTCATGCTGGGTGTCCTTTTAAGTGGTAGAATTTTAAATAAATTATAAGATATTTAAATTCAAACCCCATTAATATGGGTAAAAAAATCCATTAGTTAGTAATCACATGAGATTAAATCTATTATAGTTCACATTATGAAATGTATATCCATAAATTAAATTTGTGACAAATAACCTCTTACCTTGATTCCTCACATAGTTTAATAAACACCTATATCCAGTATAACATTGAAAAATATATTAGTGACCTATTTAACAACCACATTCATATACAATAACATTCAAAAAATTTATTTATAATTATTCTATTTATTTATGTTAGGAACTTATTACTTGACTAAAAATTACATTTTTATTATAAAAATACTTTTAAGGGAAAAGTGAGAAACTGTAAAGTCCCTGAAGAAGGAATAATAACAGCCCATGGGGTGAAAAAGCCCAGAAAAAACTACAGGATCTTCCCCTCCCTAGTATCTGCTCCATGATAAAGACTTCACCATGTAGGACCCTTCAGCAAGCAGTCTTGTGCAGCATTACACGAGCATGAAACTGATGGGGAAGCCATACCCTCTCAAGAATCAAAGTCCCAAAGGATGACATCAGTGAAGAATTCATGGTCTTACACTCTTTTGAAGCAGACCCAAGTAGATTTCTAGAAACAAAGCATCAAACATAATAACAGCACCGAAAAGAAAGGGAAACCAGAAGTATTCTAATTCCTCACATCCAAGCCAACCAGCACTACTATCTTAACAAATGTCATTAAATATGAACTTGATAGTACCCGAGTTAGTTTCCCAAAATAATTTCTAGGAAAAAGATGAGATCTGAGTGGTTGGTGCCTTAGTAAGAATATCCTCTAATCAGATTGTCAGCTTGTCCCATGTCATGATATACTCCTCAAGACTGATCTTACCATTGTTGAAACCTACAACTAATATCGAGTCATGTCTGTCTATCCAAATATATTTTTCCTTAGTAAGAGTCATCCTTAGGGGTCTCCCCATCACTTTAGCAGCCTCTTCTTCAATTTAATTGATATAAAAAACTTGTTCCACCAATTCTTCTATTGAGCTCATGAGAGAATACATGTGTTGTTCAGCGACAACAACTACCTTGCTATTTTTTTCTAACTATTTTCCTTTAAATTTCTTCATTGATCGTGTCTCTAGAGGAATAGGTAAGGAGGAATAATTCTTACTCCCCTTATGACAGCCCTTCTTCCCTTCCAAGGAGGGCCTAACCAAAAATCCTTCCATCTCCCGAACTAAATCCTTAGTCTCTTTAAACTCATTAACCTGTTAAACCTCTGAATTGGATCCAACATCCCGTGAGCTAGAGTGAATGGCCTCTCCACTGATATGCTCCTCAGAATCATCCTTCAATGCCACTACTTGAAGTTTTGAGTCTGATACCTCATTATCAGCACACTCCCCAGTCCTTCCCCCTCCATATCGAGTTTCTCATCATTAATGCCAAGAAAATTAAAACTATTGCAAACATGGATATTAGTGTTGGATCATTCCACTCTCACTCTACCTGATCCCAGCAGCTCAGCCAAGTTATTCTCCTCATTATCCACTGACAGCACTACAGCCTCATGACTTCCAGTCTCCTGCATTTCCACATAAACTATAGCTTGTTGAACTAGAATATTCTCCATCACACCTAACGAAGATGGAGGTTCATCTAGGTCGATCCTTAATCTATTCAAAACATGAGAAACTATCAGATTGGCTTGAGGCACCAAGACCTTCTACAAACTAGAAGCCACCTCAATTTCTGCCTCACAAGTCACTAGACTGCCTACACATGTCTCCTCCTTTTGCAAACAATCGACATGGACCCCACCACGTAACTTTTATTCCACCGTAGTAGAATTATTCTATAGTATCGCAACCTGCAATGTATATCAAGCTCTTTTCCTCGGTCAATGACCCCAACAAATCAAACTAACCCCTATGACAACAATCCAGTGAATGACCCAAGCATTTTCACACTGAATAGAAATCCGTGCAACTTTCAAATACCAAACGTTTCTTGCAGTGGTATTCATCCCCCACAATGATCCACACATACTCAAACAGAACCCTTGACACATCCAACTTGACCGAGACACACGGATTGATAGGGTGGAAATGAGCTTCTGTTTGGCTATCCAAACACATGTACCGACCAATAAAATTTCATAGCATACACATAACTGAAGGATTTTGAAATGGAATGGGATGATTGGAAAAACATAACCAATTCGCTATGTTTGAAGGATCACTCATTATGTTCCAATCCAAGGACCACTTAAAAGGGAATAATTTGAAACCGTTAAAGCTGCGATATGCATTTGATGAGGCCTTGATTAGATCTTACTCTAAGACGAAGTGTATCTAAATATGCCGATTATCGAAATGCCATATAGTCGCCATGTACTGCAAATCCCAAGCATCGAAGACGTGCTTATAGAAGGAGTCCACTGAATTTCTTCACTGATAAAACCTCGCAACTAAGGTATTACCTATTTTCGATGTCAGGTTTTGGCAATCTTGACCGTCTTGTACTTGTTTGGTAAGAGTTTTTCTGGAATAAATTCTTATTCCAAATTTCATAATTAAATTTCATCAAAGTTACTTTTAAGGATTAAATATAATTATTTTTAATGTTAAAATTTCATTTCAGGTGTATTTTAGACTTTATACTAGAAAACGAAATTGTCAACAAACATTTTTCTGGGATTTTTTACCAATGAAGGGTGTTTTCATAGTTAATGCATTAAATGTTGATATATATTTTCCAAAAATAGTATTTTTATAATATTATAATATTAATTTATTTGTCATAATTATCCATGATATAATCTCATAGCATGTTTCATGTCTATGGTAAAATTGTCCCAAACATGAACATCTAAAGATTATTGGATAATTATGAGGTCATAGTGTTTCAATTTCATTAATCTAGTAGCATAATGAAATAATTTAATATTTTTCAGTGTGATATATTATAATAATAATGGATATATAAGAATAAGTAATAGATATGAAAATATTACATAATTTTAATTCAATATTTTCCTCTGAGTACGCTGGTTTTAAATGTTTGAATTTACAATAATCATTTTTTAATCATATAAGTAATCAGTTCTAAATTTTTTAATAACATAACCTAAATGAAATAATAAAAAAATATTTCAAAATTAAACTCATTATCATTACCATCCATGTTAGGTGGTGGTGAAAATAAAATAATGGAAATCAATTGTCTAATAGATGAAATAATCCACACGTACACATGGTTAATGATTTTATCTTCCATATAATTAGAGAAATGACTAATAAAACTTATCATTTCACAAATTATATATATTAATATAATAAATATTTATTAAATTCAATATTAGGACCAGAATTGTAAGGTGGTTAATGAAATTTAAACAAGGCATTTGTTGGAGGCAGTAGTTCGTGCCCGCACAAATATCATTTTTTCTTTTCTTAGGGAAAAATGTAAGTGTGGTTAAAGATTGTACAATAATTTTAATAAAAAAAAATTTTAATAAGGATATATATTTTTTAATTTTTAGTTTCAAAAATGATTATTAGAAATAAAAAATGTACTTAAGGAATAAGAAAAGATGAATAAGAAACTAGATTACTATACGTCACTACTTGGGTATTCTCCTTTGCAGCCGGGGGTGAGCTTTTAAAGGATGTCATTTTTAAAATACCATAACTTATTTAATATTTCTGTAGTTATTAATATATTCTTGGGAATATTGTGGGTAAGAAAGGGGGTTTTTGTGTGAGGGTATGTGAGGATAGAATATCCCATTTTAAAAGTAAAAATGAGAGTATTTTTTTGAATAAAAAATGTTTTTCAATAATGGAAAATCACTCTCAATCAAAATAAATCCAATATTGAGAAATGATATAAAATAGAATATAAAATGTTTAATATATCTAAAAAACTCAATTGAATCATGTTTTTAACATGTTTTTCTCTTTACATTTTATGTCACTAAGTTTTTATCATTTGTATTTTCACAATGGTATCAAGTTTTCACCTAAGGTTACTTAATATTTACACCTAAAAATAAAGTGTTCTTTTTAGGATAATTTGAAACTAATGATTCAAAATATTAAATTAATTTTTTCTAATTCAATTTCCAAAAGTGTTAGAATTAATTTTAATATAATAAATTTAAAATGTATTAATATAGTTTTTTAGAAGAATATCTGTTGGGTTCTTAATATTAATCATCGTCTTCTAATCTATAATAAATATTTCAAAAAGTAAATATTTCTTTTATAAAATTACATAATTAACCTAAATGTTTAATTAATTTCTAATTCATTCTTAAATACTTATAATTGCATAAAAGTCAACGTATCAATATATTGTATAAATCACCTAAAAATTATATTTTAGAAAAATATAAAAAATAATCAAAAAATGTTTTCAATTTTTTAAAATTAAATTTCATAAATTTACCAATTTAATATATAAATAAAATCCAAAAAATAGTGGGAAATTATATATATTTCAAAATAGATTTTTGAATTGTGAAATATTATCTCTTATTATTCCCTAAAAATTAATAATTTATTTATTGGTAACATATTATTCTTATTATAAATATATTTTATTATTATTTAGTCATGATATAATTTTTTCTGAAAAAAAAGTAATATTATTTTTTAACCATAAAATGATTTTCTTTTTCATTTTAACTATACCAATTATATTTAATTTGTATTTGTTGTTGTATTTTTTTTATTTATACACATATTCTATATTTATTTTATTGATATTAATACCTTAGAATTCAATATCTATGCTTTAAAGGTCATATTTCATATTTATATTCTACATAAGTATATCATGATTTTCTTCACAGTTCGGTTTTTCATGTGGATTAGGAAATCAAAAACATTATTTATTTAAGTTAAATTATTAGTTAAATTTCATGTTATTAAAAATAATCATTCCAATAAATATTTTACATGATAATAAACTCAATTGGGTAGTGATTTAATGTTCTTAGAAAACTTCGTATATATACTATGTTTCTTAGTATCAAAATCCAGCAAGACGTCCCCCACTAATGATTGAATGATAAGTGTAACTTAATAATTACGATTATATTTTTTTATTATTACCTACATTATCAATATTTATTTAATTAGGGTTTTCTCGTTTCTGTAATTTTAGAGGTTTCTAATTCTTATTATCTACGTGAAACCTTCGATTAATGCCTCAATTTTAATAATTTTCAAATTTGTAGCATTTAAATCATTTAAGATTGGGTATAGAATTAGTTGGGAAATTTATACCATATATTGTATTGGTTTGAATCTTTATATATATTCAAAAATCTTGAGATTGATTTCCAATCCTTCCATAGATGAAACATCTTCTTATTTCTTTGAGAAATTCCCGGGGGCAATTATTTAACATTATGGGCTCGTGTGAAGTTGAATCTTCATTCCACTTTGTCCTTTATCACTAAAAAATCCGTGAAACTTTATAATTATTTTATTGGGTAATTTGAGTTATTATTTTTTTTCATTGTTAATGACTCATGATTTATGGGTAAGCATGACCACATGTTTTTTAATATCTTTTTATATCCCCTTTGGTTTCTCATTGGGAAAATCTACGTATTGTACATTTATCCAACTATCAACATTGTTAATTTTGGATTCATCCACCAATTTAAATAATGTAATGTTGACATTTGAGAGTAATTAAATTAATAATTTTGAAAATTAAAACCACAATATTTGTAGTAATAACTAATAAATTATTTCTATAACCTAAAATAGGAATATAAATGTTTCAATTCTAGTTATCCATACACATTTTACAGTTAGGTTTCATATCTGATGAATTTTTAAATCCCGAATTGTTATTTATTAAGAATTTGTGAATTACAAGAGAATATCCCTTATGAGTGTCAAACTAGGTGTCCAATTAGTCCATTTAATCTTGCATCAAGTGATGGTTGATTTAATAAACAACTATCCTTTTTAGAGTTATTTCACTATGGTACATCTATGTTGGAGCCTTTATCCACATGTTTGAATCTGGAAAGGGATTCTAATACTAGGAAATTGAAATGTTAAATAATTTTCGGAATCTTTATGTTGTCATCATATAGATAAAAATATACCTATTGTTTTCACTAAATTTATTTTATCCTAGTTAATAGAAAACAAAATTAATCCTAGAAAAACTAATTCTTACTATGATACCAATGAAGGAACCTCCAATTCACACTGCCAATATATGGTGAAAAAAACACCTTATTTAAACATCCCCTTTTATATAATCTATAGAGATCCATGTTATATATTTTTTAGTTAATTTACATAACAAAAATATTATATCCCACAATTATAATAAAATATAATGGATGGATGGTCTAATGTATTTGAGGATCATATATGAAAACAACTTATTCTATGATACTTGTGAACGTTTATCTATAACTTAAACATAATATAATCCCTTATAGAGTAGTTATATTTTTTAAGCAAATTAATAACTTGGGAAATGTAATCATAAGAAAGGGTTGATCTCAAATGATGAGTAAGGGAAAATATTCAACCAAATATTGGATCATATGGATACAAGAAAACATGATTACATGATAAATATATTTTAAACAAAATGATCGATAATAAGATTTTTTCATATTTCATCATAGGTTTATATGAAATATCAAATGAGAAAACATATACCACAGAATAAGAGTTTACAAGCATGAGATAATTAACATGATAATTATTGGATAACCATAGAAAAATGTCATAAATATGTGGATAATAATAATAAATAACACTTGATCAAAAAAATTGTTATAAAACATAATGATCAAAGCTACCCATATCACATTCACACAATAATCTTTCGAACAAGATATCCACATTATGTCCAAGGAAAAAATTGTGATTAACGACACCTCTATCAAATTGATGAAAAAATTATAAAAAATAATATACAATCATATTAACATAAAAATACTTATTAATAACTCTATAGAATCACATTAATAGAAATAACCTATATACGAAGCTACCTACATAATTTTCACAAAAAAACTAATGAAAAAAGAAATATGCATCTCATTCACACAATAAATCATAATGTCACGTGGTATGAAAACTTACCCAATTATCTATAGGGTGATATAGAACCCCATATTTCATCACAATTATCATCCATACACATTTTATCCAAGGGATCATGAAAACATTCATATTTATAACATTCATTAATTATCATATGAAAAAGAAAAGTGTTTTCGAAAAAACATATCAATAATATTTCATAATCCATCCATTGAATGATGGTAGATGGTAACATATGAACATATAACAATAAATAAATAATAATTGAAGGATATTAACATATATGAAAATAATTTTCATAAGAAGATGAATTTGAATAATACCATATAATAAATGATCAATAATTTGAGCATTTTTTACTCCATGTTTAAATCAAAAAATGTAAAGATATTATAATGTAATTATGAGGGATATTAATGGAAATAATTTTAAAATTAATAATTATTTATCACCCCATTACCTCAAAATATTTTCTATTTATAATAAATTTAATTTATATTATATATTGTGATGCACACAACATTGGGTTTAAAAGAAATGTAAAACTCAATTAAAATATTATTTAAACATGACCAATATAAGATCTCCATTAAATTAGTGGGTATTAATATTATATGGCCCCAGCCTTAAACCTTACATAATCTTGAGTTATCAGAAGATTACACATTGATGATATTTTCAGGTTTAGAGTTTTAGAGAATTAGATCATGAAACTTGCATTACATTCCACCTTTAAACAAAGTGGTTACATAAAAGACAAGATTCATTCTTCCCATCAACGAAAACATATTTAAAAAAAAACTTTGATTCTTTCTTGAAACATCCTTGACTCTATCATCTTATCATGTACCTTTCCCTTGACCTGTGAAATTTTTTTCAAAAACTTGGGATGAGCATAAAAAGCTCAGTAAGGGTTATAAAAATATGGAAAGGAAACATGAGTTTATATAGACATAATAATGAAATCACACTTTACCCATAAAATATAGGCATATAAAATCATGAATAAATCATAGAAAACATAATACATAAAGGTAACTTGAGGCATTAATAACATTCTTACGTAGGGAGTAACCCTCTTGGTTACGTTTGGAATACCCATCACAGTATATTCCCTAAATCTCTTCGGAGAAACCTTAACGTTTCACTCCTTCGCGTTACCCAATGCATTGGAGAGCTATATCGGGCTCACCCGCCCTTAGTTTATCATGAAACCACCCATTTTCATAACAATTCCCAAGAACCATAACATAAATGTATCACATAAAACATGCATAAAGGAAACATAACATTTCCATATTTCAATCACAATATAACATTTTAGTATATTGAAATAATGAATCCATTCAAAAAGAAACCATTTCCAAAACCATTTAAAACATTTAATAAATAGATTTTTGAATCAAAGTGTCCCATACCACCTTGAAGCTTAAAATTTTAAACCATTAATATCCATATAAATAAATCCTTAAAACCATTTTGAAAACATGGATATTAATAAGAACAAATAATTAAAACATTTAAAACGATATTTTGGTTAATGGGGTTTTACCAAAATTAGAGACACTTGAATACAATAATTGAGGAATATCATTTAGTCAGAACTTTATAATATCATGAGAATAAATGGATTCATGATATAATACTCCAAAGGAAAGTATATACACCATATAAAAACAATGAACCCTCAATAGAAATGTCAAATGTGATGAAATCCCTTATAAAGAAGGTATCCTTAAATTAAGGACAAATAAATCTCAAAATTATGTGTGACAAATATAAATACACCCAATATAAGTGGATATTAAGTGTAAAACAATAAAAGGTCATTCACACATATTCAATGGATGACATATTCAATGACTACAAGTTGAACCCAAAGAAATCGAAATTGGGTTAAAAAGTTCCCTTGACAGCCTAACGACATCACATCAAAATGAGTTGATGAGAGATAAAAAGTGTATCTCATCACTTGGACATAAAATTTACATCAATAAGGATATATGAGAACATATCCCAACATAACAATATGTAAATTAAAAGACCCAACAAAAGAAGTCTTTTAAAAAAGAGGAGGGTGAAAGGTTCCCTTACCGACTTGGGTATCTTTCAAAACATACACCCCATGAAATAAAGACAATAGATCATTGATGTAAATACTCATAAACGAAAGTATATTACACAAAGAGTAGAATAATGGGCAGTACATACACCACTCAATGGAATTTGTGGAAAATGTAGCATAAATCTCACGGGAATAAAAGTGAGATGAAAAATCCCTTATGAAAACTCGGCAGCCTAACGGCGCCACATAAAACTTCCGAATATGGATTGATGAGATCAAATAGGGTATCTCATCACATTACAATAAAATTTACAGCAAGAGTAATATAAAAGAACATCCCCCAACATTACAAAGAGGAGAATAAAAGAAGTGACATAAAGGAGAGTACTTAAAAAGAAAGAGAGAGGTTAGATCTCTTACGAAAGTTCGACAGCCTAACGACGCCACTCAAAACTTCCAAAATGGATTGATGAGAGAGAATAGGGTATCTCATCACATGAACATAAAAATTACAGTAGGATTAATATAAAAGAACATCCCAATCCTAATAAATATGAGCTTAAAAGAAATGACATAAAAGAGTGTACTTAAAAAGAAAGAGAGTTGTAGGATCCCTTACCTCGGGTCCGACTTGACTCGATCATTCTTTAATCTCCTGAATAATAAACTTTAGTTAATTTATACTTGATTAAGAACCTTTTTAAAGCTTATTATTCCTTTTATATCACTTATTTACATGTTATAAACATTATGTAATCATTAAGTTAATAATGATTGTTTTGTCGATATTTGGTTCTTAAGTCGAAAGTGGACTTCTTACAATTACATGTTGTTCGTGTGGTCAAAGGTTCTTTATATATAGAATGAAATTACTGATTTGGATATCATATATATCATATATATCCAGCATATACATGTATTTATAATATTACATAATCATCTAGAGGTAAGAAATGAAATGCACCGTTCATGGAGACGGTAAGCCGTACGTACGCATGAACGCTATATTCATTTCTTTCTCATTTTAATGGAATTAAAACTAAATGAGAGGTATGTATATTTTAATTCCAGAATTATATTCATAATTTAGATGTATCATTCATTATATATATCCATTATATACATGTACTTTTAATAGTACATTACATTTGGGGATAAGAAATGAAATGCACCGTTCATGGAGACGGTAAGCCGTACGTACGCATGAACGCTACTTTAATTTCTATCTCATACTTTAATGGAATGAAATAATAATGATATAGAGGTATATAATAGTTCCAGTATAACATCCTATATAATAACATTAAATCCATCCTTTATACGTCCCACGTATGGCATTAACGAATCACATCACTTTGAGGGGGCGGTAGTCCGCACTTCCTAAAATGAAGATATCGCGTATACCCATAATGGAAGCCATAAAGGTAAGCCAAAAATAAAAAATACAGAAGCATAAGTAAATAATAAACATATTATATATCATATATAAAAATAGTGACATCATAATGGCCACCTTTGAAGGTGTTAGATGAGTATTGAACAATCATCGTTTCGGGAGGCAGAATTTCGCCATCCACGGAAACCGTATGTTATTTAACCATTTTATGTAGTTGTGTGAGAGTGTAGCTCGAATAAATCATATAACAACATCCTAGTATATTTAAGATACTTGTTTTGTTACAAAAGAAGTAAATAAAAAGAGTTTTGGGGGTTGGAGAAGCAAAATAAAACAAATGAACATGAGAGAATGAATTACCTTTAAAAGTGTAAATCCTTTTGATTTGAGCCTAAAGGCTTCCTTTGAAAGGCTTCTGCCCAAATGGAATCATCTAGGATGAGGAGAGGGATGTGGAGAGAGTAAATGGGCAGGGTTTGGCCGAGCCAAAGGCTTGAGGAGTGCGGGAAAAGAAGTAGAGGTGGGGGCCTTTTATAAGAGGAGATGAGGGGCACTTTTGGAAAGTAAAGAAAAATTACTTTATTTGAAAATGTGTTTTGGTTTAAAAAGGTCACACATTAATATAATTCGTGGATAAGGTGATAAGGGTTCGAAATCCACCCATAAAATAAGTTTTGGACATGTGTAGTTCATAGATGTTTCATTATCTTTCCATTTTATTCAAATCGTCAAATAATGATGTCATCGCTGCATCATTATTATGTCATAAATAATTTAATTTATTTAATGTCTAAAAATTATAAACAAAATACTATGATGTATGAAATATTTTTATCTTTCCAATGAATATTTATAATAAAAAATCTGACTTTTATAACCCCATTTAAAAATTGTTTTAGTAAAACATATCATGTTTGTGCCATTTTTTACATTAACATTAAATAAAAGGTATTTATGTCATTTTCAAACCAAAGTGGCCCAATGGAGTCCCCAAGTTGACCCATGGCTTGTCTTGGTCGGCCATGACACAACCAATGAGGGTAGGACATGTGTCAAGTTCATTTCATATTATTAAAACATTATTTTTACCTTAAACTACACTAATTACCTCTAATCGCGATTAATGGAAAAAATTACTATTCAACAAAAAATTATTTTCATCCCATTGAACCAAATTTTACATACTAATGACAACCATGTATGTCGGATTTTCAAAATTCAACACACATTAGTGGTAAACTTTCATTTAACTGAAAAATCAGTTTGCTTGATTACCACTTTGTGAAACATTGTAATGTTTTGAACATTTTCTCTCTAAAAACCCACTTTCTCATTATGCTTGGGGGATTAATTTAAAATTAGATTATTCCACTTATGTTTATGGAATTTGTCAAAATATATTCCATATTATTAATCTGAGTAATTTAAATATTTGAATAATTTCAACATAATTTTTTCCCAATGCATAGAAAAACAGAAAAATTTATATACAGTAGTTAAAGTAAAAATGGGTTTACCAAGGTGTAAAAAATAAAATGATGATGGTTAAAATTACATAACCACTTTTCCATAAAATATATTTAACAAAAATATGCCAAAAATTACATTTTATAATTCTCATGAAAACTCCATTTTGACCCTTTTATCAGGTGATAAATGTCAGTACGCCTTCTTCTTTCAAAAATTACCTATATACCACTAACCTCACTTATAAAAGACCACCATCTATCCTATCTTATTAACTAATTCATACCCTTTTATTTCAGAAAATACCTTACAAAATCATTTCCCATATTCCATCCCCTATTCCTATAATCCTTTTTTTGGTTATATTGACATTTGAGAAATATGTTTGGTATAATATTAAAGAGGTGATTCTAGAATATATAAATTTTCTAACTATTCATGTTTGATTTATTTCTTCTTCCACCTCATCTAAATAATATCCAATTAGGGTTATATAAATACACTATTATCTACAAATATTTTTAGATTTTATTATGAAAATTTCATAACAAATATCTATATTCTATTGCCTCAAATGGGAAATGAAAATGTCTCTAGGATGTACGGTGGACTACTACCCTACGAACTAATGGGACACATTCTCTATAAACCCATATCATTGTTGCATATAATGATGTATATAAAGTATATATATGATATTTATAAAATAATTATACCTATAGTGTCATTTTATATTATCAATGTTTTTTTACATTCCAATCTGTAAGGGATATTATAATGTCGCTTGAGTGTACGGTGGAAAACCACCACACGAAGAGATGTGATCCATTTTTCACAAAAAATTTACATGGAAGGTAATAATGATAAATTTAATTAATTAATTTGATAAAAATGATAGAATTAAAAAAAATCACGATAGATCGATCATTCTTATAAGAGAATATATCATTTTCTTTCGTACTATTTCACTCATCAAAAGATGATAGTGTAGTTTGTGTCTCCTTCACAATTTGATGAGCCTCTCTTTTTATCACCACTCCACATTGATTATATATGTAATTATATTAATAATAATAATATTTTATCAATGACATTATTTTTAATATATAATTTATAATTATTACATACCTCTTTTCCATAATTATTATTTAAAAATGCAAACATTACACATGTGTATGTACCATCTACCATCTCCATAATCATATTGTAATTTAATTCTAAAAATTTAATCATTTGTATAAAAATTATGATGGATTTATAAATATTATAATTTTTTAATTATTATTATTCTAGATATGTTGAAATAATGACCTCTTAGTCCAATAGTCATCTTACCAAAGTCATTTTTGACATATTAGTCAAATACCGCCAAAATAACTAATGTGAACATAATTGATTAGGTTGTTGATAATAACATGGAAATAAGTGAAATGAAATGAATAATTGAAATGAAAAATAGTTTTTTATTTCATAACTAATTATCATATGTTTTTTATTTAGAAAGGTAATGATTTTAAATTATGAGTTAGACTCAAGGTAAAGGACTTCATCTAAATTTCCCTTCATTATAGCATATTGTAATGTTTTTCACATAATTTAATTTATAAAGTGTATATAATCTCCATTTGACATGTAATATAATGATTCCAGAATAATTTTTGATATTTTATAGTTTAATTTGAATTTTTATTATCTAAGGGTATTTGAATTAAAAATTAAAAAGAGGTAAAATTTACTGTATAATCTCACTTTCTTCGGTGATTTTTAATATTATCTTTAAAAAATCACATTCTTGTTATAATTTTTCATTGGAAATTAAATTTAAATTTAAGGTCCATATTCTTGTATGATGAATGTGATTATATTAAAAATAATATACCATTATTACATATGGTGTCTAATTTGAATGTTATTAGACTGATTGTGGAAATATCAATTAATCTCTATCATTCACTCAATACAGATATTTTTTACCATTGAACATTTATTCATGAATTAAATCAATTATTTAATATAAGAGGGATTATATGTACATGTAGATATGGGTGGTTTCCAATTATTGATATCCCCTTAATGCATAAAAATTTCTTGTGAGATAAATCTATTGGAAAATTAAATTGGTTTTAACATATTGTTTAAATCCATCTTATGAATGGTGTCAATTTTACCGGTATCACGATACCAAGGATCATGAAGTCAAATAATTATGTATTTACATAATTTATAATACATTAATTAATATTATATATGATATTTTGACAATTATATTATCTCTAGATTCATTTAATTATTAGATTATTCATTAAATGGAATGTGTGTTCGGTTATTTAACATTCCATATTGATTATCCCTTATCTATTAATGCAGTAAGATTTACTAAGTGCAATTTCTGTTCAATTAATTACCATACCATATTGATTATTATTTATTTATTCATGATATCTTTTCATATAAATAAACCTTACTAATAATTTTAGCTCTCCATTATTTTGGTTCCCTTCCACAGGAAATGAAGAAGAGTTCTTTGAATGAGTTTTCAAAGATGCAGTTCATTGGATTTTGTTAGGAATTATTTTTTTTTCTATTCCCAATGAAAAATGGGTATCATGTATGTATCTAGTTCTCCAAAAATTATAAAATTATTATTCCTTTATGATTTGACCAATCTTATCTACGCCACTTTAAGAAAATAGGAACCGTCTTTGGGTTACTTCATGTGGGGTAATTATGATTGGATGTATTGAAAGTTTAATAGAATCCTTGGGAACATGATTTTGGAAAACATTAATTAGGGAACATAACCCTATGATATAATTTGAGGATAGATATATAATAACTTCTTAATATTTCAGTAAGGAATATATTTTGTTGTTTTTGTTAGAAATATTTCTCTATATGGATACTAAAAGTAGATATGGTTCTATCACAGAGGTACCTAAGGGTAATAACTCGAAAATGGGTTCATTGGCCTTGAACCAATCATCACCTAGTGCCTGAAAATTATACTTACTACACACATTGTGTGAAACTCTTATGGGATATACTTAGTATAATTCACATTTTCCTTAAAACTAGTATGGAGGATTTGAGAATAAATATATCCCCAAAGAAACCAATGTTTATCATTCTTATATTAACAATAAATATATTGTAATTTATGTTAAGTGTTAAACCATATTTACAATTATAAATTATGATTTGAAATTCATAATTTTTTGAGATAATATAATATATTCTATTTTTTATAAATGAAAGTTATATGTAAAAAAGGTATCAATTATAATGGTCATTGTTTGGATCACCCTTATAAATCATCCAAATAATTTAGAGTTGTAACTTATAAAATTATATCTAAATTAGGACAGATGAATTTGGTTATAGAAAATAACCTTTCCCAGATGGAATATCCCATTCTATGTCATGTGTATCAAATTTTGGATCACTTCATGTGATATAATCCCTAATAATTTTATGGGACAACAAATACAATGGTAGTAAAGCAATGGAATAAGTTTTTTGGGGATGGTATTTATTGCATTGGTGTTTAGTAAAAAAAATAAAAGGTTACACTTTGAGTGTATTGTATCAAAGTATTTGATGATCAGTGGTTCTCTTTGATCTATAATACAATGGTGGAAAAAAATAGAACTCATGGAATGGAAATATTTTAAGGATAAATTATTCGATAAATATTTCCCTAATGATTAATAAAATAAAATTTTAGAAATATACCTAGATTAATTAAAAAGGGATAATTGTTGAGCAATGTATTGTTTTCAAACAATTCAAAATAATGTTTTTTAAAGGGGGAGATTATTTTAAATAATACTCTGTCTCTTTATGATGATTTTGATGCTCACAAATACCCTTAATTATTTACTAATTATTTCGTTGAGTATTTTGCAGGAATTTATTTTATTTATTTATTTCATATAACGAGATTTCATACTTCATTTATTCCGAGATCAATTTTAGCGCGTTCTGGAATCACAGTAGCACGAGATCAATTTTAGCGCGTTCTGGAATCACTGTAGCGCGAGATCAATTTTAGCGTGTACTGGAATCACTGTTCATACCCTACGTTGATGAACGTAACGTATGGATGAAAAGTTTACTTTTTATATTAAAAGAAACGTATGGTTAAGGAACCTTACGTTATTTTGAAACGTATGGTTAATGAACCTTACATTGTTGAAAAGTATGGAAGAAGAACATTACGTTTGGAAGGAACCTTACGTTTTTGTTGTTGGACAAGTATGGAAGAGAAACCGTACGTTAGTTTTCAGTGTTGAGTTTGTTTCTCAAAAGTATGGATCATCAACCTTACTTTTATAATCAACTGTACGTTCTTTGGAGAGTTGAAGCAAGACAAAGTATGGATGATCAACCCTACGTTTGAATGCTGAAGAGAAAGTATGTACGTTCTGAACCTTACGTTCTGAACCTTACGTTTGTGAACCCTACGTTTGGAGATACGTCATCAACCCTACGTTTGGCGTCGGGATATTTTTGACAGACGATATTTCCTTTTGCATTGGTCAAACAGGCGGATTATTAAGCGGATTTCGAGCCGATTCTTAAGTACGACTTTGATTGAATCAAAGACGATTTTCAACGGCTTAATGATTGATTTAAACGGATCTTTTTATGCCGATTCTTCAGGGGAGTTACAACGGCTCTGTTATTTCATTTTTTTTATATCGCGAATCTAAAGGAGATTTTCATGGATCTATTTATGCGGAAGATTTTCTCAGATTTGAATATATATGTTCTATCTTGGAAACTTCGGATATATATATACACAGGAAAGTGTATGAAATATATAGATTGATCTTTTAACGAGCAAGAAACAGAGACTGTGTGAAGGCGTTCTTTTCTGGTGATCGAGAAGAAGTGTAAAACCTTTATTACCGAAGGAAGATCTTGATAGCAGATTCACGTGTTCTACATCGACTATCTGTTGTGAATCTACTGCTGCTGAATTTGTGAAGTTTCTTGTAATATCTATTGCAACTGGATCGACTCAAAACTGTTTTGATTACAGATCTTTATTTTTTGAAGACGACGATCTATCTACTGTCAATTGCATTCTGTTGCAATTGTGAAGAACAACTGGAGAAGTGTTTTCTTTATCGAAATACTTTTTATTTTTGAGTGATCATCTTCTCGTTCTAAGCTGTGTGGGTTCGTGTTTGAACTAGGAAGGCTGTGTTTGCCTAAAACTTTAAAGGTGTCAACTTCCTGTACTCAGTTGTGAACAAGTCTGTGGAAACGAGGACCAGATAGTGAAAATCGCCAAGCTCGTGGATTTGAGCGTTGGTGGAGTGGACTAGGGGCCTTCTGTTCCCCGAACCACTATACATCCGTGTGTTCATGCTTTTACTTTTTCCGCTGCATATTTAATCATGCTAAAGCATAGTGGACAGAATTTGTCTAAATTGAAGAGATTTTAATAATTTTGAAAAGACACAATTCACCCCCCTCTTGTGTGTAATCCGTAGATTCAGATCCAACAATTGGTATCAGAGGAGGAGCTTCTTATTTTTAAAGTCTTGTCAAGCTAGAAGTATTTAAAGATTATACATAGTGTATCATGGCTGATACGAGAGAGAGAATGTCAATGGTCAGAGCACCTTACTTTAATGGAGATAATTATGGCTGCTGGAAATCACGTATGATTATTTATCTGAAAAATCTTGGTTACAAAGTCTATTCAAAGATTCTGACTCCCTATGAAATTCCTGAAAATCCCGATACATGGAGTGCTGCTACAGAGGCTGAGTATGACATGAATTCAAAAGCTATGAATGCAATCATCTGTGGTCTAGGACCGGATGAATTTAACAGAGTATCTCAATGCCCGACTGCATATGAAATGTGGCAAACAATAGCTGTTGCTTATGAAGGAACAGATAATGTAAGACAGATGAGATATGCAACTGCTAAATTAAAATTTGATACTTTCAGAATGATTGAAGGAGAGATCATCACTCAGATGAATGGAAGATTGACAGAAATTGTCAATAATATAACAGCTCTAGGAGAACCAATCAAGCAGGCTGATCAAGCGTTAAAGGTACTGAGAGTACTTCCTACTCGATGGAATGGAATCTCTGCAGCAATCAGACAATCAACTTCTGTTAAAGATCTAACTATGAGAGAGCTGATTGGTACATTGATGATGTACGAGGCTGAAATGCAAGATGAGGTAAATGAGCATAAAGTATACATAAAAAGGGAAAATACTGCTTTGAAAGTGACTTCTCAACAAAAGGATAGAAAGATGAAGAACAGAGAAGTAAGTGCTAAATCAGAAAGCTCTGATTCTTCAAATTCGGATGAAGAACTGGCTCAGCTAGCCAGAAAATTCAGAAAGTTCTACAGTAAGAAGAAAGACTTCAAGAAATCCTTCAAGAAGGATAGCAAGGAAGTGAAATGTTATGAATGCAAAAAGATGGGACATATCAGACCGGATTGCCCAAAATTGAAAGATGCAAAGAAGAAGAAATTCTTCAAAATAGATGATTATGAGCAGAAAGACAATAAAGCTATGAAAGCTACTTGGAGTGTTTCTGAAGACTCAAGTAATTCTTCTGAATCAAGCTCAGAGAAGGAGGAAGCCAATTTAAAAGCAAATATGTGTTTCATGGCTGAAACTGATGAGGTACACTCATACTACTCCTCTGACTCAAATAATGAATCAAACTCTGAAACAAGCTTCTCAAATAAAAAACTTGCAGCTTACTGCAATATGCTTGAAGAAAGGTATGACTCATTATTTAAAAAATATAAATCTATAAAGAACTTGCATAAAGCTATTTCAGATGAGAGAAATACTTTTCTAAAACAGCATAAGGAATTAATTGACAAATACAACTCTGCTGACTCAAATAAAATTAATTTTGAATCAAAAATAAAAACTCTACAGGATGAAGTAGAATATTATAAAAAGGCTGCATTAGTTTTTACAAAAGGAGAAAACGCCTTAAATGAGATACTTGGAAAAACTGTAATTAAAAAGGAAAGGTTTGGAATTGGAAGTAAAGGAGAAAAACCTAAGTTATACAAAAATTATTTTGTTCCTAGCACTAAACATGTTATTTGTAACTTCTGTGGAACAAAAGGTCATATAGCTAAAAACTGTTTTCTAAGACAACCTCAAATATGTGGAATTAAGAAAGCTTATATTTCCAATGATCTATATGATTCAATCAATTTTAAGAAAACAAAGCAAATCTGGATACCCAGATCACTGCTTGCTAACACTCCTGGACCCAACAAAATATGGGTACCAAAGAAATTTGTTTGAATGTCTTTGCAGGTATCAGGTCACCAAAGAAAGAAAGAAATATGGTATATGGACAGTGGCTGCTCAAGACACATGAGTGGAACTTCAGCTAATTTCTCTTCTCTTACTCGAAAGGAAGGAGGACTTTTCACCTTTGGTGACAATGCCAAAGGAAAGATTATTGGTATTGGAACAGTTAGAGATCCAAAGACAGTCTCAATCAACAAAGTACTTTATGTACAAGGGTTAAAACACAATATGATAAGTATCTCTCAACTCTGTGATGATGGATACACTGTTGATTTTACTAACAATAGTTGTACTGTTTCTAAAGATAAACTGTTTAAGTTTAGAGAACCCAGAACTGAAAATGTTTATACTTTGGATTTGTATTCCTTGTGTAAACAACAAGTAAACTGCTTAACTGCTAATATAAGTGAATCCTGGATCTGGCATAGAAGACTTGGTCATTGCAATATATATGCTTTACATAAATTATCTAAGAAACATCTAGTTTCTGATTTGCCTAGTCTCAAATTTGAAAATGACAGATTCTGTGATGCATGTCAGCTTGGCAAGCAACACAAATCATCATTCAAATCTGTTAATAAAGTTTCTACAACTAAACCTCTAGAACTTATCCATATGGATTTGTTTGGACCTTCAAGAGTAGCAAGTTTAGCTGGTAAATTATATGTTTATGTATTAGTTGATGATTATTCTAGATTTACTTGGATTTTCTTTTTGAAATTTAAAAGTGAAGCTTTTAATTTATTTGAAGGTTTTTGTAAATCTATTCAAAATGAAAAAGGTTTTAATATAATCTCATTGAGAAGTGATCATGGTGGAGAATTTGAGAACCAGGAATTTAATTCCTTTTGCTCAAACATGGGTATTAAACACACCTTCTCTGCTCCAAGAACACCTCAACAGAATGGGATTGTAGAAAGAAGAAATAGAACTATTCAAGAAATGGCTAGAACTATGTTAAATGAATATAGCCTACCTATATATTTCTGGGTAGAAGCTGTTAATACAGCTTGTTATATAATGAATAGAATTTTAATAAGACCTATTTTGAAAAAGACACCCTATGAACTATGGAATAACAGAAAACCTAAAGTAAATTACTTTAAAGTTTTTGGATGCAAGGTTTACATCTTGAATACCAAAGATAATCTTGGTAAATTTGATCCAAAATCTGATAAAGGTATTTTCTTAGGATATTCTGCAACCTCCAAAGCTTATAGAGTCTATAATAAAAAGTCAAGGATTGTTGAAGAATCAGTTCATGTGAAATTTGATGAATCTGATCCTTTTGAGAAAAGGATAGAACAAATAGATGAACCTGATTCTAATGAAAACATGAGACTTGAGAATTTAAAGAATGATTTTGAAAATGATATAAAAGAAATTCAGTCCAGTTCAGAAGAACATGACACTGAAGAACCTTTGAATGTAATGCCTAGACAGTCTAGAACCTTAAAGAATCACCCTTTAGAATCTGTGATAGGTGACTTAGAGACTGGTATTCAAACTAGAAGAAACCTTGGAAACATAGTTGAATTCTCTTCTTTCCTATCCCAACAAGAACCTAAGACCATAGAAGAAGCCTTAGATGATGAGAGCTGGGTAATAGAAATGCAGGATGAATTGAACCAGTTCAAGAGAAATAAGGTTTGGGAGTTAGTTGAAAGACCACATGATTATCCAGTAATAGGAACTAAATGGGTCTTTAGGAATAAACAGGATGATCAAGGGATAATAACTAGAAATAAAGCAAGATTAGTAGCTAAAGGATATAATCAAGAAGAAGGAATAGATTATGATGAGACCTTTGAACCTGTAGCCAGGTTAGAAGCCGTTAGAATCCTTTTAGCCTATGCATCTTATATGAATTTTAAATTATTTCAGATGGATGTTAAATCTGCCTTTTTAAATGGTTATTTAATGGAGGAAGTTTATGTTGAGCAACCTCCTGGTTTTGAAAATTCTCAAAAACCAGATTCTGTTTTCAAACTTACTGAAGCTCTTTATGGCCTTAAACAAGCACCTAGAGCTTGGTATGAAAGACTAAGTTCTTTTCTTTTGAAAAATGATTTTACTGTTGGACTGGCAGATCCAACACTCTTTAAGAAAACTGTGAAAAATAATGTTTTGTTGGTTCAAATTTATGTTGATGATGTAATTTTTGGATCAACCAATAAAATTCTTTGTCATGAATTTTCAGAATTAATGCAAAAAGAATTTGAAATGAGTATGATGGGAGAATTAAATTTCTTTTTGGGTCTTCAAATATTTCAAAAAGATTTTGGAAATGTTTTAAATCAATGCAAATACATTACTGATTTACTTAAGAAATTTGGACTTGAAAACAGCAAGCCATTTACAACTCCTATGTGTACTAATATAAAACTTGATTTGGATGAAACTGGAAAATCAGTGGACAACAAGTTATATAGAGGTATGATTGGTAGTTTGTTATATCTTACTGCTAGTAGACCAGATATAATGTATTCAGTATGTCTTTGTGCTCGATTTCAATCAAATCCCAAAGAATCCCATTTAACTGCTGTTAAAAGAATTTTTAGATATTTAAAAGGTACTATTTATCAATCTCTGCTTTATCCAAAAACCTCTGATTTTAATTTAATTTCATATTCAGATGCTGACTTTGGAAGCTGTAGATTAGATATGAAGAGTACTTCAGGAACATGTCACTTTTTAAGGAAGTCTTTAGTATCATGGTCTAGTAAGAAACAACACTCAGTTGCCCTGTCAACAGCTGAGGCAGAATATGTGTCTGCAGGTAGTTGCTGTGCACAGGTGTTGTGGATGAAAAACACTCTTATGGACTTTGGATTAAATTTCAATAATACACCTATTTTATGTGATAATACTAGTGCAATTAATATTTCAAAAAATCCTATTAGTCATTCTAGAACTAAGCACATTGATATAAGACATCACTTTTTAAGAGATCATGTGTTTAAAAAGGATATATTTTTAGAATTTGTAAATACAGAAAATCAATTAGCAGATATTTTTACTAAACCACTTCCCACGGCAAGGTTTGAATTTATTAAGGGGGAGTTAGGTTTATTTAATTTTAAATAGTTTTTTTTAAATCTTATTCTGTTTTCGAATTCTGCTTAATTTCTGTTTCCCGCTATAAGTAATTTTATTTTGTTTTAAATAAAAGTAATGATTAGTGATTACACGGGAATCAAGGCTGTCAGAACCGTTTCACCTTCTAAACTGCTTCACCTTTTTCGGAAACCCTTTGGAAAACCTAAAACCGCACATCTGCTCCAAAACCCTTTTCTGAATCTTCAAACCCTAAACTTACGAACCTTCAGAAATCGTTGTTGGAATGACAAAGACTAAGCGTCTAGATGAAGCCGAGAGCAGTGCTGCAAAGAAACCTAAGGTAGTTAGTCGGAAAATACTGCAAGGTAAAGTCATAGATTTAGAGTGGCTGTTTGAAACTAATTTACTGTTGAAGCAAGCGTTGTCGTTTCAAAGCCTTGAGCAAGCTTTTAATAGTGAAAATTCTGAGTTTCTATATGAGGCAGAAATGAGACATTTCTTTAGAACTGTTCAGTTTAGCCTTGGAGATACAGAGGATAGTTTATTGGCTCAAATAGAGGATAAGGACTTTTCAATATCATCTGTAGAGATAAGTCAAATTCTTAACTTCCCTCATGAAGGAGTTTTTCATTTCGATTTACGGAATATTGGAGATTCTGTACATAAGTCTGAAGACATTATGTCTTTTCTGTTTGGAACCAGAGTGATAAAGAAGATGTTTATTAAGGATTTGGAGCCCGATCAGAAAATTTTGGTAAAATTTGTTCAGACTGGTTTAGCACCAAGAATGGCTGAGATGGAGAAAATCCTATACCCGGACATGTACATAATGTATCTTCTGATGTGTGATATTAAGTTTAATTTTCCTCGGTTTATGATAAGATATCTGAGTTACTGCTGTCAGAGTGAAGCAAGAATGACCTTTTTCCCTTATGGAAGGTTCATTTCTTTGTTTTTGTTTAAAAGAGGAATGATCAGATTGGTAGATGCTGGGGTGAAATGTCACCACAGTAATGTTTTTAATGCTGGAACTTTGAGGAAAGTAGGATACTTCTGGAGCACAATTAAAGTAAAACTCTTACCTGTTGGAGCTGAGGAAAACTCGGAGAGTGCTCAGGATCAACCGGCTAAGTCCAAGGAGGGACAAGCAGAATCAAGAGTTAGTACAGTGGCAAGGAGAATTCGTTTTGAGATGGAGGAAGTTGAGGAAGAGAGAAGTCAAGAAGGACTTCAATCTAGAAGGAAGAGGTCAATTGATGAAGAAATTATCTCTCTTGCCTTGAAATCCTCTGAACCGTTACTTTATTATTCATTTGTGAGAGAAGCTGTTGTGGAGAAGACTGCACCGATAGAGGAACCAGCAGCTCAAACAGAAACTCAAAAAGAACCTCAATCTGCTGCTGTGGCTGTTGAAAAAGTAATTCAACAAGAACAACTTATGGAGGCAGTGCCTGGTGAAGAAGTGGCCCGACCTCAAGATTTACATGAAAATATTGTTCTTGACCAATCAGTAGAAGTCAGAGAGACTACTGTTCATGATGAACATACTTCTGAAGCTAATACAGAGGTACTTCAGGAAGATTTTTCAGTGGAAGAGTTTCAGGCTTCAAAAGATAGTTCAGTGGATCAACCTTGTCAGGACAAGGACAAAGAACAGTCAGATGCAGATTCCTTACCACTTGCCCTGCTTCATCAACCTAATTCTGGACATGAGAATCGAGCACATGGTGCCCCTGATTCGAGAAAAGAAGAAGTTGTTGAGTTGTACAAGCGTATCTCTCAGTTAGAATCTGAGAATGTTAGTCTCAGAAATTCTCTGAACTTAGAGCAGTTGAAGTTTCAGAAGCTGAGAGAATGTACTGTTTCAAGACAGGAAGTAGATTTGTTTAAGACTGATATGCTGCATGCTGTTGATCAGTTAAAATCAGAGATGGTAAAGAAAGATGATTTGTCTGAGTTGAAGATTTACATGGAGAATAAATTTGAGTCTGTTGCAAACAGTGCTGTGAGTGGATCAGGCCCTTCACCTGATTTGATTCGGAAATTTCAAGCAATTACTGCAGCAATGAGCAATATGAGTGACAGATTACATGATCTTCAGTGTAATAGTGCCCCTTTGTCAGTTTTTCTAGATAATCAGAGATTTTTAGTGGATCAGTTGACATCTGGAGAGCAACCGATTAGGATTCTTTTGAATCAGTTATCAGAGAAACTGGCTCTTTTTGTTGAAAAAGAAGAAAGAATGCATGAGTTTTTCAGAGTTAATTTGATTGAAGATATTCATATGACTCATGAAAACAGAGATCTTATCATCAAGTTAGGAGATGGGATGATGAAGAGGCTCAGAGAACAGTTTACAGTGATAAAGACCGCGATTCAAAGGAGATAGACACCTTTTTCCCTGTCTTATCTATGAACCTTGATTCCTCTGTATATCACAAACGTTTATATATAACAGCTTCTGAATGAAAATTCTTTTCTTACTTATTTTTTGTTTTGTTGTTTATTGATTTATGATTGAGTTAGCCAGTATAACAAATTCACTTATTCATACACAGTTACTTATAGCATTTACTTACAGTTCAGTGCAATATTGAATGTGTTCAAATCCGTAATTTTTCATTCTTTTTGATATCACAAAAAGGGGGAGAATTTGGATAAACACAACATTTAAATTCATTTGTTTCCTATGAAGAAATTTGGATATATGGGAGAATTTGGATATATACGACATTTATCTTTTATCTATTTTTAGCTGAAAATTTATTTTTATGGGGGAGAAATTTTATTATAGTTAAATATTGTTTTAATCCTTTCAAAAATCTAAAATTTTATAAAACTAATTTTTCAATAAAGATTGCAATTAAATTAGTTCTATTATTTTATGGGTTTTGTGATCATCAAAAAGGGGGAGATTGTTGAGCAATGTATTGTTTTCAAACAATTCAAAATAATGTTTTTTAAAGGGGGAGATTATTTTAAATAATACTCTGTCTCTTTATGATGATTTTGATGCTCACAAATACCCTTAATTATTTACTAATTATTTCGTTGAGTATTTTGCAGGAATTTATTTTATTTATTTATTTCATATAACGAGATTTCATACTTCATTTATTCCGAGATCAATTTTAGCGCGTTCTGGAATCACTGTAGCGCGAGATCAATTTTAGCGCGTTCTGGAATCACTGTAGCGCGAGATCAATTTTAGCGCGTACTGGAATCACTTTTCATACCCTACGTTGATGAACGTAACGTATGGATGAAAAGTTTACTTTTTATGTTAAAAGAAACGTATGGTTAAGGAACCTTACGTTATTTTGAAACATATGGTTAATGAACCTTACGTTGTTGAAAAGTATGGAAGAAGAACATTACATTTGGAAGGAACCTTACGTTTCTGTTGTTGGACAAGTATGGAAGAGAAACCGTACGTTAGTTTTCAGTGTTGAGTTTGTTTCTCAAAAGTATGGATCATCAACCTTACTTTTATAATCAACCGTACGTTCTTTGGAGAGTTGAAGCAAGACAAAGTATGGATGATCAACCCTACGTTTGAATGCTGAAGAGAAAGTATGTACGTTCTGAACCTTACGTTTTGAACCTTACGTTTGTGAACCCTACGTTTGGAGCTACGTCATCAACCCTACATTTGGCATCGGGATATTTTTGACAGACGATATTTCCTTTTGCATTGGTCAAACAGGTGGATTATTAAGCGGATTTCGAGCCGATTCTTAAGTACGACTTTGACTGAATCAAAGACGATTTTCAACGGATTAGTGATTGATTTAAACGGAGCTTTTTATGCCGATTCTTCAGGGGAGTTACAATGGCTCTGTTATTTCATTTTTTTTATATCGCGAATCTAAAGGAGATTTTCATGGATCTATTTATGCGGAAGATTTTCTCAGATTTGAATATATATGTTCTATCTTGGAAACTTCGGATATATATATACACAGGAAAGTGTATGAAATATATAGATTGATCTTTTAACGAGCAAGAAACAGAGACTGTGTGAAGGCGTTCTTTTCTGGTGATCGAGAAGAAGTGTAAAACCTTTATTACCGAAGGAAGATCTTGATAGCAGATTCACGTGTTCTACATCGACTATCTGTTGTGAATCTACTGCTGCTGAATTTGTGAAGTTTCTTGTAATATCTATTGCAACTGGATCGACTCAAAACTGTTTTGATTACAGATCTTTATTTTCTGAAGACGACGATCTATCTACTGTCAATTGCATTCTGTTGCAATTGTGAAGAACAACTGGAGAAGTGTTTTCTTTATCGAAACCCTTTTTATTTTTGAGTGATCAGCTTCTCGTTCTAAGCTGTGTGGGTTCGTGTTTGAACCAGGAAGGCTGTGTTTGCCTGAAACTTGTAAAGGTGTCAACTGCCTGTACTCAGTTGTGAACAGGTCTGTGGAAACGAGGACCAGATAGTGAAAATCGCCAAGCTCGTGGATTTGAGCGTTGGTGGAGTGGACTAGGGGCCTTCTGTTCCCCGAACCACTATACATCCGTGTGTTCATGCTTTTACTTTTTCCGCTGCATATTTAATCGTGCTAAAGCATAGTGGACAGAATTTGTCTAAATTGAAGAGATTTTAATAATTTTGAAAAGACACAATTCACCCCCCCTCTTGTGTGTAATCCGTAGATTCAGATCCAACAATAATAAAGAGTTTTAGAGTATTAATATAAATTTACAAGTTTAGATAGGTATACTATGATTATATACAAAACATGGAGTGAAATTTTGAAAATTTCTTTTAAAGGACTAATCCAAGTCTCTAAAGGGAAGTTGTATCTCAATATTTTTCATAATATGATAATTTTTTTAATGTTTCATCAAAAAAGTGAATTAATTCTAAATATATTATATATTCAAGGGAATTCAATATAATTGTAGGTCATCCTAACATTATGAAAATTAAATGTGTCAACAAAGAATAATAAAAATAAGCCATTTCCTCCTTATAAAAACCGTGGAAAGAATAATTGTTGAATACCCTAAATATGGAATATTACCCTAAATAGGGAATATTACCCTTCACCGAGATAACTCCATTGGTATGGAACATGCCCAATATCAACACCCAACTCAATCTGGATTGTAATAAATAAAATAATCGATGAATACCCTAAATAGAAAATATTACCCTTCATTGAGATAACTCCATTGATATAAGAATAAATAATAAAAGATTCACGAGGATCTTAGAACTTATCAAAAAAAATCTAATAAGATGACCAAATCATTAAACAGAGCCTCGATGACTAAACTACATGAGAGAATAAGAGGATCTTTCAATAATTTTTTAATCTAGAGAAAGGGAAAACCCTATATTCCAGAAACCGAGAAGAATAAAGGGTTACAATCATATTAGAAATTTATTTGAAAAAATATAATTTCGTAAAAAAAAATTAAGTGGTGTATAGTTTGGCTACGTGGTTGGCCAAACCATGCACCAATAGTGTCATGCATCTGTCTCAATAGGGTTCTCACATGGTTCAATCTCATGATATTGAAAAAAATATATAAACTGTGACATTTTCCTATTCTAAAATTTATAGGTGGTTCACATGACCATGAAACTTTGGACAGAGCCCAAGACCACCTTGCATTGGTTTACAAACCATTGTGCATCATTTTCTTAAACTGTGAATCCTTTAATAGTTTGTTGGACCACCCTACACTGATTAGAAAAACAACGTGGTCGGGGCCACATAGTTTCTACCAAACATTCATCCATGATTACTTTACCAAAAACTCAGGCTCCATGACCTGAACAAGCCCCATAAACTACCTGAAACTATCATGACCTAATTATTCATTCACATTTGTTAAAAAAAGGAATTAATCTAAAATTAAATGGATAAGTAACTCAGGAAAAACTTATGATCATACATATATTGAATTTTGAGTTTTGTTTAATTTAGTTGGTTCTTTAAGAATATTGAAATGAGGTCACCATGAACCCCTCATGAGTGGAATGTTTCTCTTCTATTTTGGGTATAATGAAGTTGTATTGAGGTTCAAAATGGAAAATAAAGTGAGTGTGTGTATAAATTGGAGCCCATGGTCATGTATTTGGGAATTTATTACCATGATAGGCATGCAGGTTTAAGGTGTGAGAGATATGAAAATATCAATGAAGCATGATTGGAATACTGATGGGGTTTGGATATAAATATTAGAGGAGTCCTAAAATCGAGGATGTTAATAGTATATTAAGAATTAGATGGGTCATTCAAGGACCACCATCAGATAGGTAGCTTAATAAAGATGTGAAATTCTAGCTTGATATATTCTATGGAACATCATTTATAGTTAATAAATGTATTTAATGGATAATTATTGATGTTCTTATCCAAAAAGAATGAACATTTTTAACATTTATAATTCTTGATGTTTTATTTATAATGAGAATGGTGGTGGTGCATCAATTGGGTTATCATGGAAATCCCCCCAGGTTTTTTAAGAGTTATGGGATGCTCATAGTAGGTATAAGAAAATTTCCATTTTGGAGGATTAATTAAGTATAGAAGAGATAATTGTGTGGTTAGTTTAAAATTTTCAATTGAGGATACCTTGGAGGAAGTATAATTGATATGGAATGGGTTTGAGATAAATCTCAGCTATAGTGAGCTATGAATTTAACAAGTCTTGTTAATCCCCCAAAAACATAAATGGGGTATATCACTAGGTGTGATTAAACATTAAGAGACAGTTATTTAGGGAAACTATTATGAGGTAGGTATGGTCTATTGGTCATAGTTAGTGTGCCTCTATGTGAAAGTGCTTGTCATCAATTGGCTGTGATGACTGGGGATCGGTTTGAGAAAGTGAGGTTTATTTGGGACATTTGAAATTGTATGACCTTGAAGCATAGAACTTGTGTTGATGATATATTTTTTTGTTGAGAAATTATTTCATTAGAGAAATACATATGGGATGTTAGTGTTTTATTATAGTTTTATTAGTGGGAAAATAGTATGGAAATTTTTATATTTTGTATAATCCTATACTTATTTTAGAGTGTGACCCACACATTATATGACAAGGTTCATTGTTCGAATTACTGAATGATTGTTACAACTTCTAATACCATGAATTCACAAATTCTATGACTTTATATATGATGAAAATATATAGTCTTGATAACACACCATATTTCACAAACTATCTCATGTGGTTAGTACAGTCAGTACATTTAGGTGATGATGGATTGTGTTTTCTGGTTGATAGGTTGGATGGACCTCATGTTCTTAAATGATATCATATATGGCGAGGGACTGTATTATGGATTTTGTATATAGTAACATGTTGGTATGGTATTGGTGTTGATACAGTCAGTGTGTGGAGGAGATGATAAGTGATGAAACCTATTATTGGATATGTGAAATCTATTTTAACATAAAAAAATCATCCCAACAATGATTGATGCATGTGAGGTGTTAATATGAGATTTATAGTGCAATTCATGATGGTATAGATTAGACATTGGTTTAGAGGAGTCATGAATAGATAAATATGGTGAGTAGTTGAATCAGATTCCAATGTTCAGGACCAGTATAGGTGGAATGGAAATGATGCTTCATGGGGATTATAATCCCCATGGGGATAATTTTTTAATTTCCCACATTATTATAAGTTGAAAATTTAAAGAAAATTTGAATTCAAATCTCTATATAATGAGATTTTATTTGAATTCAGATTGAAATAAATATTATTGATAATTAAATATCCCAAATATTTGTCTTTAATGATCGAGGGGTATAATAGGTGTGTTGGTGTCTCAAATAATGGTTATATAATAGGGTGAACTATGACCGTTTGTTTCAGTTTTCAATAGGTTCCCTATATAGATATTTTGGGTACCTTATGGATCGAGAAGATGTGTAGTATTTTCTATAGTTACCCTTTGTGGTAGGTTGGATAATGGGTACGTAGTATAGTTTTAGTGATTACCTAGCAGTACTATCAATAATTTTTTAAGTGGGTGATGACTCTCCATTTTTTCATACCCCCTCCCCATTCCCCGCTTATTCACCCTATAAGTATATTAGGTGAGAAAATTGGTTTTACTAACCCTATAACTTTTTCCCTTTTAATCATCCCATGAATCCCCTATGTTTTTTGGTTGATCCTGATCCTTTTCACCATATAGGTGAAAGATAAAATCTCTCCTCCCTCTTCTCTCATTCTCTTTTTGGTTCCTCCTTTTATATTGTCCTGTTTTTTCATGGGTTTTGATGATCATTCCACCATATCACAGTTGAGACATCCTTATATGGTGAAGCTTTATATAGTGGTGACATGATGAAATCTAAATTGAGGAATTTCCATAGATACTCACTATTTCATTGAAGGTACATCACTCAATGAATGTTGATAGGGTTATTAATACATTTTCCTAGAATTGTTGACTAATTTTGTTTCATGTTAATAGAATTTTATTCACAAATGTTCTTTAAGAATGACATGGGTAATTTTTGTAACATTTATTGAGGTTCTGATAATTGGATAATGATCAGTGAGATTTTTTTGATTTTTCCAAATTTAATTATTTTTTGTAATTAATTATAAAAAATATAATTAATTGATTATGTATTTTGGTATGGGATAGTGTCTTGGAAACATGGTGAGGGATTGTTCAAAATTTTATGGAGGTAGGGAGATTCATTTAAAGATTTTAACTCCATTTCATTGGTTTTTATTACCTTTAATACTTAACAATTTCTGTATCCACCTGTCCATTTCATTTGTTTACCTTAGGATTTTGTTCAAGAAATACGTGAAGTTGTTAGGTTACTCATGGATTTTGGATTAGGATTTGTTCGATATTTATTCTTATATATGATTGTGTGACACATTAGTTGAATATTTGAGAGTCTCCTGGCAGCTATCCCCCCAAGGGGTGACGTATTGAGAACATCTTCAGGGACTCAATTGTTATCTTAACTTGTTGTCTAAATTATGAATAGAAACTTTTAATCCCAAGTGGGATACATTATAATCTCTTGGATGTTGCAGAACTTTGGTAGATATCCATATTGGTTTCAAGGATTTGGATTTTTATGTGATTATATGATGGTGTGGGTAATAACTTGCTCATTTTACATTCCTAGTAACACATGTGATTGCAAAGTGGTAGAATGGTTTGTTTGAAGAATGGGTCTTCCGAGGAAGTCAGATGGAATCAGGATATAATTTCATAAGGTTGGAGAAAATCCGTATGAGGATTTCCTAATTTAATTTTTTTTTTACTATTAGTATATTTAGTAGAAAATGTTTTTTTTGTGTTATTAGTGTATGGGAAGTGATGAATAATGAATAAGAGTTTGGAAGATATCTCTAGATAATTGGGAATGACCTATGGATTATGAATATTAATTGGGTATATCCTAAGAGAATTGAATGTTTTTTAATATTGTTTAGCTATGGATAAGGTGAATGAAGTGGATAATACTACTTTTAGGGCATGTTCTTTTGATTTTTCATGTGTTAACACCTATTAAGTTGTTATGCTTGCATTACTAGAAAGCTAAGAGTTAGGGTATAAGATTAATTTTATATATTTTCCTAATGTTATCTAACAATTATTATTGTTTGAAAAACCATCCCAATATAATTTGTAATGGTAATATGCTATCATAATACCTCAAATTCTACAAGAGGCACTACAACAAAAGCCGGTCCTAGAGGCGGTTTTTTTCCTGTTTAGCGGCGGTTTAAACCGCCTCTATATTGTGTGGCGGCGGTTTACAAAAACCGCCGCTAAGTTTGGCGTCGGCAATCTATTAGCGGCGGTTTTTTCGATTCCGCGTCGGTTTTAGAAATGTGTCGTAGATCCGTCATTTAGCGGCGATTTCTCTTCATTTAGCGGCGGTTATATGGGTATCTGACATTTCTTATTCGCGGCTGTTTTAACCACTGCTAAATTCAGGCGTTTGATGCGCCTATTCTGCGGCGGTGAAAACCGCCGCTAAATGCTGCCCAGTTCATCATTTAGCGGCGGTTTTAACCGCCGCTAAATGATTCCCTGTTCATCATTTAGCGGCGGTTTTAACTGCCGCTAAATGCTCACAGGTATGGCATTAGCGGCGGTTAAAACTGCCGCTAAATGTTGAACTGGAAAAAAAAATATGTTGGATCTGCTCCACCACTGCCCTAAATTTTCCAAAACCACAACCACATCTCACCCATCAGCCCCACATAATATCACATCCACACATCATCATCCCATAATCATGTACATGCATCACAACACATCAAGGATCATTTTATAGATTTATCAACGGGTATTTTATCACATGATACTTTATTTTAGGAGTGTTGTAACACAATCCATAATCATAGAGTATCCATTTCATTAGAAAAATATAAGTGGTTGGTTAATTTCCCTTTTAGGGTGATATCACAACAATAACAATAGACACAACAGTCACAACACATATCATCCAGTGAAAGAAAATCCCCCAATGACCATAATTTTAACCAAGGTATCAATACCATACAATCCATCATATCATAATAATATCAAAGCTGTAAAAGCATGTGAATCATTCCTATTTTCCCCCTTCAGTTTCAATTAGCCAATTATTTATCTTTGATTAAGCCAGCACAACTAGAACCCATAGATGAACAAGAGTAACCCCCCATGCATGATACCCAATAAAGAGAAATAACTGATTCCCTACCTTAAAGAATATTCTTTGACTCGCAGCACACCATAGGGTGAAGAAGAAATGACCATAAACCACAAATGCATGAAAAACCCACAAATAAACCTACACTGTGCCAAAAGATCATCAAAATGTAAACCAACTCAGACCCTAGACCAAAAAGGAATCATTGTATTGAATCCCCAAGAGAATAATAAGAGGAAACTAACCAAGAAGAAGGAAGGTATTACCACCAATTTCCAACCAACATCCACCGAATCCAATGACATCCACCATGCCTAAACTAAAAACAAATTGGTATTCCTGGACCCATTGGAGTGGTGTAAAAATTTTAAGGCCATGACAGAGCCTTTTATCATTAACCTTTCATGCCTTAGCCATTTATGGTCATGGGATTGGTCTTTTAGTGTGATACATATTGGATATATCCAATAGGGGTATGAATATGGGTTACATATATGGTATTCTCATTGGATGTGGTATCATCACATGCATATTTCATTAAGAATCTTTTTGTCAACACATGAAGAATCCAGAACACAATAAATAAAATGCATAGAAGGAAACATGAGAAATCAAGAAAATGTTAGGACATGGAAATGTTTGGTGGCAACTATGTGCCATAAATGTTACATATACAAACCAACTGTTATCATACTTGTTCAACACATCAACAATACTACTACTCATCATCTGATGCTGCATCGTCACCCTCTCCACCTTCATCTCCACCACCTGCTGCCACCTGTAAGAACATTATATTGAAAATTAAATATTGTTGCATATTTATAATAAAAATTAAAACCAATAAAAGTTTGCAAACTAAATGATTTTGATTTTTTTGTGATTTACCTGCTCACCACTACCCGATGCACTACCACCGGGGGCATATCTGCTCATATGCTGACGTATTTCAAGCAACTCTTTCTGCAAAGTAGATATCTGATCCCCCTGCTGGTGAACTGTGTTTTGTAGAGCAGACATCTCTCTCTGAGCATCTTCAGGTATGAAATGACTATAACCAGGAGTAGATGAGGCCGAAATCCCTGATGGAATGCGAAAGACCTCAGATGGTACGGGTCCCAAACCCATCCCGCACACTCTACCAGGATGCTCCTTCCCAAGAACTTGACCAACCGGGTCATCCTGGGAGACTGAGTAGGATTGCCCAGGATTGGCATCCCATATTTCTTTAATTTTTAACTATAAATCAAATATCAATATATATTAACACAGTAAAAACTGATATTAAGTTATTATAATAAATAATTGACTTCATACCCCAACTTCTCTGGTAGGTTCATTAACAAAACTTCCATCTGTTTTTTTATGAACATCCAGCCACAGTTCTGTTCGGGATGCTTCAAGCCCTAAACTCTGTGACTGCATTAAACAAAGATAAATCATCAATCAAATATGTTAAATAGATAATATTATCTTATAAATATTTAAACTAATTAAAAGATTACCAATAACATTCGGCTTCTTGAAAAGCTTTTTGAACCCGCAGTGTGCGGGATTACCTGCTTCGCCCGGTTTGAAGTATTCTTTCTTGAGAGATCCTGAAATAAATAAAATTCAATTTAACAGTATTGTATTCAATGTCTATCTCCTCTTCATGTACATGTATAAATGTAAAATGAGGATAATATAATAATATATATTTCAATACCATCCGCTTCTCATCACGATGTCTATCGACAAAAACCTTCCACTGTTCTTTCGGTACCCCACTGGGTATCTTCTCATACATCTGCTGCACGGTCAATGAAGAATCGTTGACATCACACCACAACCTCCATTTGAAATCTTTCCCTTTTTTCCAAGATTTTTCAATGTCCACTTCTGTGCTATCACATCAGCAACGGTAAAGTGGAAGAACATCTGTATACAGAAATTAATTTTGAATATATTAGTAAAATGACATTAAATTAAACCATAAAGTAATAAAATTACCTTTATCTGAGAATCATAAACTTCATTTTTCCAGTTTGGAGGCATATGCCTCCAATCATCATACGAAATAGGCAGGGAAACGGGCTCCGCTGCCAGCTGACCTATAATCTGACCAAGTAAACCTGCGGCGTCATCCGTTGGGACCCCATAAGAATCAAATGGCACCACTATCTTCTTGCCATGCATGTTCCAAACATCAGAACTTTTTATGTCTTTTTCCATGGTTTCATTGTCTTCATCTGCAATGAGCAAACAATTACTATAAACAAAATTCAATAAATTTATTTAATTAAAATTTGTACCTATGACTGCGACCCTCCAGAATGTCCGTGATGAACTGGAGGGGGCGTGTCGCTGCCCCACTGCTAAAGCTCCTGTAGGGGGAGGCGATGACTCATCCTCTAATGAGGCATCCACTGATGGTGTCAGAGATGGTGCATGGGGAGATGATGCCGTGGGGACAGACGGATCGTCATCTGTCGCAGAAGAAGAAGGAATAGTGTACCGCTTCTTCCTTGGCATTCCTGTCATTTAATCAAATAAAATTAAGTTCAGAATATATATTTCAAAAAATTTATGCAGAAAAAAAATTAAAAATGATAATAGATGCTCAGTATTAACAAACAAAATATATATAACAATGATAATGAATGACTACAGAAATGAAACAAGTAGTTGCTAAATGAATAAATAATTGTACATACAATCATTTTCCCCTTCAATCATGTCGGTTTCCTGCTCCATTTCTTCATCCACTTCATTCATCCTTGCTAGACCAATATTTTCAATATCATGATGGACAAATAATTCTGCTTCCTGTTGTTGATGAAATTCAATTGCAGAGGTCAAATCTTCCACTTCATCACCCATATCATACAAATCTATTTGTATTACGTGAGTAACTACACTCCACCCTTCATCCACCACATCATTCACATAATATACCATTTTTGCCTGCGATGCTAAGATATATGGATCATGCAGTTCACGATCACCAACATCCATTAAGCGAGAGAAGTTTATAGAAGTAAATTGCAAGGAATCTCTTTTAACACCTCTGATAAAATCGATCCATTTGCATTTGAATAAAACAACAGAAAAATGCCCGTGGTAGTTTAATTCAATAATATCATGCAACTTTCCATAGTATTCCACTTCAGCAAATGTAAAAATACCACTATTCTGTGTTTTCAAACCCACTTCTCGATCGACTGTACGAAATCTAAAACCATTCACATTATAAGCGTTGAACTTTCTAACTTGTTTTATAGGACCTCTAGCAAGAAACTTCAAATATTCTGAAAAGTCAGCTCAAGTATCAGTATTCATGATCTGAAAAAAAAAATAATTTAATAGATTTGCAAATTGTATGTGTCAAAGTAATATTCGTATTTATTTCAATATTTATAAACTTACACGTCGTGCAAACCATTCTACCAGCTCTTTATTCACAGCTTTCGTTATATCTTTTTCATTTCGTGTTCGGCTTCTCATTCGTCTCTTTGTTTGTATCCTCAACTCTTCAATAAATGGATCTGCAATTTCACTATTCAGCAGCACATATCTATGTTCCTGTAATAATTCCAATTCTGTTAGTGTCACGTATGAGGTCCTCCCAACTGATCGGCCAATAGCAGGAAATATTTTTGATTTCTGATGCATTTGAGATTGAGTTGATGTGTCGTCAACACGTCCAACTCGAGTAAATCTTGTCTCAATGTCATCCAAATATATGGAACAAAAGGTGAGACACTCCTCGGCCAAATAGCCTTCAGCAATAGAGTCTTCTGGTTGAGCTTTATTTCTCACGTATGCTTTCAAATGCCCAAGATATCTGTGAAAAAAAATAATAATATTATCCATTTATTTAAATGCCAAAAAATGTTTACTTAACTGGAAACATATAAATAAAATACCTCTCAATTGGATACATCCATCGATAATGAACAGGGCCTCCTAATTTAGCTTCGTCAACCAAATGCACAGTTAAATGCATCATGACAGTAAAAAATGATGGAGGGAAGATCATCTCCATTGCACAAAGGGTCAATACAAACCTCTCTTGTAGGTTGTCAAGCTGAAATGGATGTAGAGATTTCTCACATAACTGTCTGAAAAATGTGCAGAAATGGAGTACAACTGCAGTAACTTTTTCAGGTAATAATGTACGCAATGCCAATGGTAGTAACTGTTGTAACAAAACATGTGAATCGTGACTTTTCAATCCATATAACTTACGATTCTTCAAGTCAACACACCTCGAGATGTTACTCGAATACCCATCAGATACCTTCACATTCTTTAAAATTTGAAGGAACGTATCTTTATCCCTATTTTTCAATGAAAAAATGGCCGAAGCATACTTTTCATTCTCATCTGGCCAGAGATCACATTTTATGTTCATTACTTGTAAGTCTTTGCGAGCATTGAGATGATCCTTCGACTTTCCATGCTCATTAAGTAATGTGAAAATCAAATTATCACATACATTCTTCTCAATATGCATAACATCAAGATTGTGGCACAAAGAATTAAATTCCCAATACGGAAGTTTGAAGAATATACTTTTTTTCTTCCATTATTGCGTTCTGATTTCACTTGACGATGCACTTCGCACTCGTTTTCCACTATCATTAAAATGATGAACCTTCCCAAATTCTGTTTTAACATTTTCAAGCTGTGTCAATATTTCAAAACCGGCTAACAACTTTAGAGGTGGTCTACGATCAATGGAACCATTAAATTTTGATTTGTTCAGCCGAAATCTATTAGATGCATCAAGAAATCTTCGATGGCACAAGAAGCACCATTTTCTACTCTGAGGTAGCCGTTTGGGCTCGAAATCAAAGTTACAAACGGGAAAACCCAAACCCGTATAAGTGTTCCAACCAGATAAATTCCCAAGCCCAGGAAAGTCACTAATGGTCCACATTAAAGCAGCATGAATTTAAAACATTGTTTTAGAAGAAACATCAAATGTCTCAACACCGTTGCTCCATAACTCCTGCAATTCTTCAATCAAAGGCTGCAGGTATACATCAATATCATTTCCAGGCATTTGTTTTCCAGGAATAATCATCGAAATGATAAAAGATGTTTGTTGCATAGACATCCACGGAGGCAGATTATAAGGGATCAAAACAACTGGCCAAATGCTATAACTCGTACTCAAAGTCCCAAATGGGTTGAATCCATCGGCAGCCAATCCCAATCGAACATTCCTAGGATCAGCTGAGAAATCTGGATGTAATGAATCAAATGTATTCCACGATTGGGAATCTCGTGGATGTCTCATTAACCCATCATTGTTATTATCTACAGCATGCCACTTCATGTGTTCGACGGTTTTTGATGACATGAATAATCTTTGCAATCGAGGCTTCAAAGGAAAGTAACGAAAAACTTTTGCAGGTGTGTTCCTTTTCTTCTTCTCCGTGAAATTATGTTCATTAATACTTCCAACATCACCCTTTGACTTCCATCTAGAAGAAGAACATTTCTTACAATTCTGTCTACTTGAATCCTCTCCCCAGTAAATCATACAATCATTGGGACACGCATGTATTTTTGTATAATTCAGACCAAGCTTGTTAACAACTTTTTTCATATCATAAAACGATTCTGGGATTTTCGCTTCAGGAAATGCATCACGAATCAATTCCAATAACATGGACATTGCCTTATTTGTAATTCCACATAGACATTTGATATGGTACAACTTCAGTAGAAATGAAAGCTTTGAATATTTCAAACACCCACTATACAACTCTTGATTTCCATCGTCAACTAAATCATGAAATGAATTTTCCTCATTGAAGTATTCCCTTACATTTGGCTCCACAGAATCAAGAGGATCCAATGATATGTTACAATCTTGATCTGCTTATGTTACAGTCTTAGAAACATCACTTGTCACGTTGCAATTTGTAGCACCCTCTTCTGGTTGTTCTGATATGTTTTGATGCTCATAGTGGTGTCTTGCAGTGCTGAATGCATCATTTATGAGGTTTTGCATTTCATTTTCTATTGTCGAAGAACTTGGGACCTCATTCTGTGGATTAACATCAGTCCTCAATCTTTCTATATTGTTTGATTCTCCATGCCAAATCCAACAAAAATATTGCTCAGGGAATTGCTTCAGTATTAAATGTTCATAAACTTCATCTCTCTTCAACCATGTTCTAAATTTACATTTAGGACATGGAAATCTTATTCTCCCTTCAACGGATCGATTAGAAATTGCAAAATCTAAAAACCCATTCAAACCCTTAACATATTGAGGTGTGTTCCTCGGTAATGTGATCCAGCTTTTATCCATGTATATCACAATGTGCCTACACAAAATATACGATAGTGTAAGATTACAGAAACATAATACAATAAAGATGAACCATTGACCATAAAGTATGCATAATATAACAACGATGATTCATTGACCACATTTACCATTTCAGACCAATTGAACAAGTCTGGTCCATAGGAGACAACGTCAACACCTCATTGAGGAGCAATAAGAATATCGGGATACACACTTATCATAACACCATCGATCACACATTTATGTTGCCTCAAACAACACCCCATTGATGTGTGATCGAAACTGATCGTAATGCATTTTAAATCAAGTTAACTACATTCACTGAAACCATTTTCACAATGGGTAATGTTTGTTTTATTGTTCTAGGGAAATCTAAATGGCCACATTTAAGTTTTAGGGTTCATCTTGTGATGGAAGCATGATACATGGTGTTTGAATTTATTGAATAAATTAGTGATAATGACCCTCCTAAGGTGGAGAGAATTATGTTAGTCATGGAAATGTGGAGAAAACTGTAGAGTGGATGTGGAGGAATCAAGGTTGCAAATAGAAACCTATAAGGGACATGTTTGGGGGTTCTTAGGGAAGGCCAGGTGGAACTTGGATATGGTGTGTGTAGGTGATGGAGGTATACCTTAAGTGAGAAGGCTTCGTGTTTGGGTAGAGGGGCGACATGCCAATAGGGGAAGTTGGGAACCAACGGAGTGAGTTAGCAGGAATGGAAAGACATAGTTGGATAGAAAGGGAATGGATGTGGTGGGCTGCGAGGCACCTCAAGTTAATGTTGAAATGATAATTTTATCCTAGTAATGTGAATGAGTTTTGAAGAAGAACCAAGTAGTCCTTGGTTGAGATATGGATGGTGAAAGTGTGACAAATCTGGCTAGTTTTGGCAGAAATAATGAATGCTAGAATTGGGTGGAGTTTTCATGGATGTTGTGAGTTGGAAAACATGTTAGGGAAGTTTTGAAGGTTGAGTTGAGGTTCTGTTGACCTCTTTTATGATGAGTGAAGTTCTCAAAACTAGAAAATTGTGGTGAAGAAGTAAGTAATATGGTGTTGAGAACCATGGAAGGAAAGTAATCGATTAATGGTGTGGCTAGAGTTTCAAGTTGGATGGTCTCGGGTAGGAACCATATTAGTGTATTAGTTTTGGTGATGGGTGTTGGATCAGGTTTTGGATGGTTGAATACCATGAGATGAAGGTTATGCTTGGGTTGTGCTTTAGATGTTTGAAATGGAGTGAGGCTGTTGGGCCTTGAGTTCTGGATTGATGTAGGTCAGAATTAAAGAGTTCTCAATATAATATAAGTAAAAAATTGAAAGTAAAGAATAAATCAATGTAAATTGAGACAATTTACTCCCCCTTTGTAATAAAATTATTATTCCACACATATTACTCCAACTTTGGGATTATAAAAAATAAATCATAAAGGGTGAAAGAATAATAAATATAAGAGACACATAAATAAGATTGAAGTGTAATTTTCATTAATTTTTCAAAAAGATTTAACATTATCCCTATGCGAATCTAATCAGAATCCGAATTAGCAGAACTAATTATTTAGAAGGGGTAATGGGATCCTTCCCTTTTCGAATACTAGGAGGAGGATCATAAGTCTAATGAGTATAAATAGGTATAAGAATGGTTATTTATTTGAAAATAGTAATAACATGGATAAGTTGTTGAGAAATTATAAGACCAAAAGGTTTTCTTGGAGGAATATAAAAGAAACTAAATATGGTCTTGGTATAGATAGGGTAGGAGGATCTAACATAAGAGTATTGGAAACCTACATATAAGGGTCCAAAAGACTTGTGATATTGGTTACAACCCTTATTCCATTCTCCATTTATTGAATAAAGACATCTTTTTCTGAAAAAGAAATTATCTTGTAGCGGAGTCATTTCCAAAAAATTCTCTACCATAGATTTGAAAGAAACTACCAGAGGTGGAGTTTTCAAGTCTCTAACAAATTATAGAAAATGAGTTTTAAGGTAATATTTAGTGTAAATTATTTTCAGATAATATATTATTTCACCCTTGGTTATATTGTTTTCCTTAGTAGACCTGTTTGTTTCTTCCTTAATCAAATGAAAGTGTTTCCCACCATGAGTATAAATATCCATTTGAACTCGATTTTCCATATACTTTACACTATATATAATATCTTGAATCTATTTATGGAGTAACATTCTAATTAGATATTTATTAACTAAAATAGGAGGTGTAGGAGGAGGCTCTAAATAATAGTTATAAGGTTGATAAGGGTTGGTAATCATAGATAGATACCTTACATCCATGGTATCTATAATATTGTTTAGATATACTTATAGGGATTCCACATGACTTTTAAAACATTCTATTTCCTTTATGAATGATTTAAATTCTTGGTACTGATGGCCTAACATGAGAAATAACTTCAGATGATGGTGAGAAACAACCTTCTAAACAATATATTCTATATCTTCCCATCGATCAATATTATTAAAAAAATTGATACACATGAAAATTTTATTTAACATCTCTAAACATCATTCTTAAAATGAATGAGATCTCTAGAATTGAGGTAAAAAATAGGGATTAAATAAGGTCTAGACTCTTTATATTTAGTAGATTTAGCTTTAGTAGAATGAAAATTGGTAATGAAGTAATGAACATAATTAGAATAATGAGAAATAATATCAAGAATCTATCTCTAGATTATTCTTTCAGTGAGAATACCCTATGTGGTCTCTCAATTTCCTTCAAAAAGACCTCATATTCTTCACTAGAATCATCCCTGGCTATAACCTCAATTCTATAATAAGATTAATAGACATGATCTTCCCGAGAAGTGTTCTTAGGAGCATATATATGAGAAGGCGGGGTTTCCAAAATCTTCAATAGGTCTTTAGTAGAGTCAAGTCTAATTGGTCTCTCAAAAAAAGATGTATAAGGAAGCCTAGGCTCCACTGATTATTCTTTCCTTGTGTAAACTATAGAATCTCATTATGAACTTCCTTCTAGGTTATCATGATTATGTTTTCTATCATTTTAATTAGCCTTATCAACTTATTTTTCCTCTTTTTCAACCTTATTTACACCATTCTTAGGAATATATACACCCAAATCAATGAAATGGTTATCTATTGGGGCTTCATATTCAGAAGGAAAGGAATAAAAAATGTGAGCTCCACCAATATAAAACATAGGTGGAATCTCCACTATAGTAGAATAAAAATACTTATCACTTTTAGAATATGTAATAATTAGTCTAAACAACATTGAAGTTTGAAATCTCTCCTAGGAGATGAATTATCTCTTATTGATTTATCTCTCATGAGAAAAAAAATAACTATAGTAGGCTCAAATAAAACATTAGGATGTTTTTGAGCTTTATGAATATAAGGTACTTATTATCTCATTAGTTCTAACATATCATGAGATTCATGTACATGATAATTTTCTTGGATTTAATCAAAATATCTTATGACTTATACAACCAAATCTATAGTTTGGGATTCATCCTCATCAGAGGATTAATTAGAATCAACAATTTTATCTAGTTCCAAACCATGATAAATTAAAACCCATATCCTAGAGGGATGATAGACTGGATTGAACATCTCTGAGAGTCTCCACTCATCAAATATCTACATTATTTTATTAGGATTCCAACTAATTTTTATCCTTTTAGAGGTAGTCCAATTTAAATAAACACCACTTGGAAAAACATTCTATAAACTCCTAAAGTAACTAAGTTTATCCCTTCCAGTATAATAGAAATAAACTTTGGATAAAGAAGTGTATTGAATCTGGAAAAAGGTTTATTCAAATACTCCATACATATCATTAAGAAATGAGGTACACTAATCTGAATTCCATGAACCATTAGATATAAAAATAATAAATCATGAAACCTAAACGAACTAAAATATACCTTCCTTAGGAGGAGGTCGCGGGGTCGCCGGAGGAGGTCGCGGGGTCGCCGGAGGAGGTCGCGGGATCGCCGGGGGGTCGCGGGGGGCTGCGGGCGAGGGTTGCAGCACGCGGGGTCGGGGGAAACGGGGGTCGGGGTAGGGAAGGGTCGGGGTTTTTTAAAAAAAAAATGGTTTAGCGGCGGTTTATTAAAAACCTCCGCGAAACGTATTTCGGAAAATGTTTAGCGGCGATTTTGTGAACCGCCGCCACAAAACCGCCGCTAAACACTGTTTATTTTGTAGTGAGGGTGCATATTTGAGGCATGTTGATGAGACCTAACATTGAGTAAGAGGGTGGTGGTATGAGATGTGTAATGTGATGTGGAATGAGACCTCAACCTATGTTAGAGGATATTTGTATGAGATGTGGTATGTTAGGTGGTTTGATGCCTCACCCTGGGTGAGATGGTAGTGGTACGAGGTATGTTATGAGGTGATGTGTAATATCTGATCCGTTGAATGAGGTTTTCATAATGAAGTCAGATATGAGATTATATTTGGTATGAGGCCCTACCCTGAGTGAGAGGGTAATTTCTATAGATAAGTTTGATTTCCCTAACCTAGACAGTAGAGAATGGGGATAGGTTGAATTATGAGATGAAGTTTACACCAACATTGGACGAAGAAGATAAGGTTGACTATCATTGTGTACTAGTTAATAGACAATGAACAAATATATTTTATTATATACCGTATCTATTTTCTAAATTATTTTTCTTACATGAATATAATGAATAAGATTTCATATATAGGAGGAAATTTTTAAGAACATAGAATTTATTATTCTCACACCCAGAACAAGAATACAGTTTCACATATAGACCTTGTGGTCTCCTTTAGTGTGATTGGTTTTATATATGAATTGGATGGGGTGAAAAAATATATATTGGTAGAAAATTATGAGGAGGGATGATTATTTTGTAGTTAAGTCTCCCTTTTATTTTTTATTGTTTCTTTGTTTTGATCATTCTGTGGGAAAGACAAGTTATTTTCTAGTATGATTAGCATGGTTACATTATTTTTATATGACTCTCAAAAATATCTATTTTTAATGTTTGGAATTTAGGCATAATTCCTTATACATACTAAAATATTATTTTATTCATTAATTCACATTCTATTATTGTGATGGTATTATGAGTATTGTATCCTCAAATTTATTAAAGAATATTTTCACAAGTTGGTAACCTCTAGAATATTGGGAGGTAATCCTATGTTATTGAGTAACTCCAGTTAGGGATTAATTTTGTTTATTTAATATGGAAAATTAATGAAGTTATAATGGAAAGGTTTAAATTGACAACAAAATCCTTGATCCAGTTCACGATGTCCTACCTTAATCCCTTCGATTCATTATGTGATCCATGTAACAAAAATATTACAAAAATATTTTATTGATATTATATAATATAATTTATTTGTAAAATTTTGAATAAATATATGATCATATTAGGTAAATTATCATGGTTAATCCATACATTTAGCATGAAAATTATTATATCACATGATCCCTAGTCTTGTAATTTACAGATTAGATTTTTTTGAGAACCTATTATTATTAATTAGTTCAAAAATTAAACAAGACCCAAGATATTAAATTATCCCAATAAAAATTCATCCATTAGCATGGAATTTTACTTCAACACATTTCTATAATATTTATCCAAATACAAATAGATTAGTTATACAACATATAATTTGTTTCCCTTAGGTTAATACACTCTCCTAAATAGGATACTTTATATCCAAATATATTATGAAATTCCAATTCAAATTACATATTTATACCCCCCATAAATGGTATTTTCATTGTTAATTTCCTAAATTTTCTTTGTGATTATTATAGTTCACCAAACCATTCATACTAAATAGTATTTGAATAATTAATGATTCTCATGTTATTGTCTAACTCATTTTATTGAATTTATAATATCACTCCAAACTAGAGTGATAAACCATAATACTATCTCAATATATATTAATATTATTCAATCTCCAATGAAACAATTCCAAATACAATATAAAATAAGATTTATTTTTTTAAGGATCCCACTCTTGTCCTATGGATTGACAGGCTATTCTATATAAACTATAACTACTCTCAAAACAAAAAAATACTAAATTTTATTTGACAAGATTAATGAGAATTAGAACATGGATAGGAGCACAATTGAAATAAAATAAAATTTCATTCTAAATTTATATCTCCCCAAATAATTTATATTACATGGCTACTAATTATCCTACAATAATATCAAATGTCATTTTAAAGAATTAGTCTTCTTTATCTTCTAGAAACCCTTTAATTGTTTCTTCTAATATTGAAATTAATATGTATGTTTAAGATAATTAATTTTCTGTCTAACATATCCTAAAAACATTTGAATTAATATATATATATATTTATCTATGTTACCAAATTTATTATTATTTTATCCCGAAACATAACTAATAAACTCATTTAATCCTTGATAGTGGCGAATAATCAATGAATATTATAAAAATATATAATTTGGATAGGTAAATTTTTTTTAAAAAAGAAATGAATTATGAATTATAAAACATAAATATATTATCATAATGTAAGATATACAAACTATGAACACAAAGTTAGATAAAATGTTGTTTCAGTAAGTAATTCCGAAATTTATTATGTTACTATGAAATTACCGCTCCTCATTTTTAAAATCATCAAAAATTTATATATTTGATTCTATTGTGATTTTTAAGCTAGAATTTTCATTATTTAAAACCTCTTTTCTCATTACCATCTATTGTTCATCCTAAAATAATCACATTTCCAGAAACATTTATCAAGTACATAAAAATGTAAAAAATCCTCTAATTCAAAATTGGATATAATTCCACTAATGTCATTATCCATAATACATTCCCCAGCATGAATGTTTCATAAATCAAATCACAGGTCCAATGTATAACCTCATAAACCATTAAAATAATTCCATACATTACTATTTTAAATGAAAAATCTCTTAAAAAGGAAGACATATTAAATTGAAATAAACATTTTCATTTTTTGAAACCCAAAAACTACATTCATTATTATTTATATTTAACTCCATTATATATCAATGTAATGTTAAAATAATCCTATAATATTTCAGTTTTAGTATTGAAGACCAACCCACATTATATCCTCATATAAAACTAATTCATTATGTGCATCATACTCAAAATGAAAGAATCCAAATTATACCTTTCACTATTCAATTTTTTTATATATTTTTAAATTCACAATTTTCTGTAAAATGGGTACCAAATACAAGCCATGAAAAATTCCAAAAAACATAATACCAATAAAAAATTAACCTTTTAGGAAATGGAATCCAAACAATTGAATAATGTAGTGAAATGGAAACCAAGATGTGGCTGTATTATTTTTATTATTTCTATAGCTTGGACTCATTACAACTTTATATTCTTTGTCTATTTTTATTCATCTCAATGAAAAATTTTCCTTATCAAAAAAATCTCTACATTTAATTATTTTTTTGTTTAATAATACCATCACACCTATTCCTTTGGAATTTTTTGCATCAATATTATCTTTGGGTACTTTTGTAAAAATTGAATGAAATTCATGTAAATCATTAAGGGAGATAATTTAATAAGTAAAACATATTATGTTAACCTAATTATTTTATTAAAATAGATTTCAATTTTAATATATTTATAATTTTTACATGAAGAACACCCCCTTATCTCCTCTCACAATTTATTATTCACGTTTTTAGGTCCCCTCATGAGAAACGATAGTCACTATAACATCATTAAGGAATACACATCCTAGTGAATCAATGTTTTTCATCAACTTCTATTAATCCCAAATGAGGAAACAAATATTATTGTGTAAATGGAGAAGAATTAAAACTTATTTTATATTATCTATTTCTTATTTATTCACTGGAGTGCCTCATAAAATGGTTGAAAATGGGATTATATGAAGATATTTCCCATAAATTCACCCTCATATTTAGTAAATATAAACGAGAGACCAGTAGGATAAATACTTGGGTCAGCATTATTGAAATTTTGTGGTTTCTTCCCATAATACCATCTATGATTTAACTCTTCAAATCAACCAAACTATATAGAAAAATAAAAAACATGTTCAAAAGATATCACACCCACATCCACTATGGCCAATTTTTCTAGGTTATGAGGAGTAGAAAAATTGTCACATTTTTGAGACAAAACAACTCAACAACGTGATGCCCCCCAACCAGTAATCCACTATCCAATGCCTTAAGCCGAATCACTGCATGAACTCAAATTCACCTACCCATATATTAGATGTTTTCAACTAGCAATGAGGGTCTATTAGATAATAGGGGGAGACTAAACCCTCTTTACCAGATTAATCCACAATAGAAGACATATGAAATAAAAGAAACAACAGAAAAACTTGAAACATTCATTACCATCCATTTCCATGTAGGGAACAACACACAACAAAAAATAATTATACCATGTAATGATAATAGTTCCAAAACTGAAGAAAACCCAAATAAGTCAATCAATTGAATCCCGAAAAATTTCCTTGGGTCCAAGTTGAGATCCTCAAACATGTAAAACCCAATCAAACTCAACTCTTTAGTATAGATCCTTTTCCCTTATCTAAACTTGAAACCAAGAGATATACTTGGGTACATAATGGTTTCCCAGGTAGGGTGTGATTAAAACTAAGTAGGCCATAACCAACGGTGTCTACAAAATACCATGTGTAAATATATAGTTAAGGAAAAAAATGAAAAGTTTAAAAAAATAAAACATTTGTTACATTGGTTTAAAATATTTAATTTAACCACATTGATCACTTAATATATATTATTTACTTGTTCCATGGTTTAGGCATTTATATCATTTACACAACAGCCTATGCATTATAATTAATATGAATAAGTGAATAATCCAAGTTCCATATCTCACTATGGATATGAATTTCACAAAACGTTACAATATAATTACATTGGATCCTCAGTCTTGGTATTTTCATTAAACACAACGATTAGTGGAATAGTTCCTCAGTCCCCTTCCCAAAACCATGCATTAAGGGGGTCAAATTTATAGATCCTCAAGTCCAATACCCCACAACTAACTAGCTGTGTTCACATTATTATTTATCCATTTACAGTATATATCATATCACAAACCATACATAACCAATAATCATAATATAAAATTCTCATTTCATACAACATATGAATCGTAATCAATCTATAAACCTTTAGAACATTTAGCATCTATTGATCATGGACCATTTAACCCATTCCCCTTTCTATATCTTACCCCATTTAGCATAATCCAAAATTCCCATATAATATACCATTTAATATATTCATTTATTCCCATGTATAATCCCATTTAATACATTCTACAATTTCCAAGTATTTAACCATTTTACATGTTCATCATTTCACATGAATTAACCCACTTATGAAATCTAATAACAATTCATAAGTCATTTAGAAAAATTCTTATATTTCATCCAACCCATTCAATATTAGCCTAAAAATACTTTAGGCCATTATAAATATCTACACACAACTATAAATATTTCCTTTCTATCTCAAAAAACATTCCAACATGTTCAACATGGGATCTACTTCAAAACAAGTACATTTTATGCTTAACATTACAATTTTACCATGTTTGAGGATGTTGGAACACCCCATGGGTGGACCTAAAGCATTATAGTCATCCTCAATGCGTCCCATGGGGATCATGAGTTGTTTAATTCATAATTTTTCCAAACATTTTACCAAATCCATTTAGAGTGATCAAATTTAAAATAATATAGATCCATTAAACCAACCAATAATGCACTAATCCACTTCAAGACAATGGGATATAACTTGTAGACCACCTATATCAAATCCATAGAAAACTGAACAATTAACTATAGAAATAGATCTGGATTGAAGAAACCTTTGAATCCCCAACCTAATATCCTCTTTAAAAATATTGTTTTTGGGATTTAAAAGAAGAATAATGAAGCCACAAGCTCTAATCCAAAGAAGAGAAGAAATATAAGTGTTAGACTTGTCGGGATCTTCCATACAAACCTAGAATAACTAAAAAATTACAAGAAAAAAATGAGATCAAATCATGTGAAGCCTTGATCATTTTTCATCATAACTAGGGATGAATAAAGAATAACAGTGTTGAAATTCATGTGAAACTCTTAAAGTTATGAGGGAAAACTATAAAAACCCTATTTAAATGGGTCTCAACATTTACCAAATAGTGTGCCAACCATGTGTTTGCCTCTGTCCAAGAGGGATTCACATCACAAGGTTACATGGGTATTCTGGATGGTTTAAAAAATCATGCGCCAACCACAGGGAATTATTCTATCCAAATTAGCACTATATGGATTTCCACCCTTTCATGGTTTACATAACTACACACCCCTCCTCCTAGATTGCATGGTTTGGGTGAATTTTTACTTCTAACCATGTGATAATATTTCAACATGCATAGGATGGCCAACATCCCCTTTATTCCATTTCATGATCCCCCATGGCACTCTTGAGCCTCCTCATACAGTCAATAAACATTCCATTAACCAAATTTATGGGATTTAATACAAAATTTATTTAATGAAATACCTCCATGATTTTCAGGGTCTTACAACCTTCCCACCAAATAACAGGTCATCCTCAATACACGCTTCCAAGAATCACTAATCATCTGAAGAAATGATTTTGGGACACTAAGTCCATATATCTGACTCCCTCTCCCATGTTTCCTCTTAAATGTTAATATCCTTCCAATAAACTATAACAAATGGTACAATCCTTCCATGTAATACTTTCTGTAACACCCCAGGTAAATAAGGAATATGACATTTTCATATTTATCCATATTTTTGAATAAAATATTAATATGACTTTAAAGGGGACGCTATGCTCGATGACGTACCCAACACGCAACAACGAGTTTCTTGGGAATCTTACGTTGCACTCTAATAATAAAATAATATTATTTTAAATGGTAGTTAACATGTAGCCGTTGTAATGGCGGGAATGGATAGAAATAACTAAAATATGATTATATATGTTCTTAAATATTTTTACATTTGTACAATAAAAGATAAAGGCTTAAAATACGGAAAGAATTCAATTTTAGGCGTATATGCCCTAGTTTTCACTAAAGGTTCACTTATCACCTTTTGATGGAGAATCGTCATTAAATATAGTTTTGTTCACTCTTAAACATTCTTTTGGACCAAATAAAACTCTTATTAAGAATCGGGACATCAAAATTTACTTTGTGTAAATTTTTGGTATCTTTCCGATGAAGTTCATTTTTTTTAATGAATAGTGTAAAATGTTGTATTTTAATTCAAAACCACTTTTTAATCAAATTTATTTACATGATTAGATTATATTTTTAATTGGTTTTAAAGTGAAATTAGAAAATATTTTTACCATTAAATCCAATAGTGGTCGTTGGAATCAATTTCACTTTGAAATCAGACTTAAACTAGTGTCAATCTTTTGATACTTATTGTTTCATAAAACACGCTATTTGTCATGACAGCGGGAATTAATTATTAAATTAATTAATGTGACTTATATGTTTTGAACTTTGTAAAACGGACTTCATTTTTGAATTCAGAATATCAAATATAGCTTAGGGTGAATTTTTGGGATTTATCTGAAAAACTTCAATTTTTGATGAATAGTGAAACCACTAAGTGGTACTTATAAAAACTGATTTTCCGTTTAAATGAAATTTTTCCATCATTGTGTTTTGATTTTCAAAAATCTGACATACATGGTTGTCATTAAGAAGTAAAATGTGGTTCAATGAGATTAAAATAATTTTTTGGTGAATAGTAACTTATTATGTTTTTAATCGCGATTAGAGGTAATTAGTGTAGTTTAAGGTAAAAATGATATTATAAGAATGTGAAAACACCATGACACTTGTCCTACACATATTGGTTGTATCATGGCCGACCAAGACAAGCCATGGGTTAACTTGGGGACCCCATTGATCCACTTTGGTTGGGAAATGACATAAATAACATTTTATTTAATGTAAAAGTAAAATTGACACAAACATGATATGTTTTACTAAAACAATTTTTAAGTGGGGTTATACAAGCCATATTTTTGATTTTAAATATTCATTGGAAAGATAAAAATATTTCCTACATCATAGTATTTTTTTATAATTTTTAGACATTACATAAATTAAATTATTCATGAAATAATAATGATGAAGCGATGACATCATTATTTGACGATTTAAATAAAATGGAAAGATAATGTAACATATATGAACTAAACATGTCCAAAACTTATTGGATGAGTGGATTTCGAAGCCTTATCACCTTATACACGAATTATATCAATGTGACACCTTTTGAAACCGAAACACATTTTCAAATAAAGTAATATTTCTTTACTTTCCAAAAGTGCCCCTCCTCTCCTCTTATAAAAGGCCCCCACCTCTACCTCATTTAACACACTCCTCAAGCCTTTGGCTCGGCCAACCCCTGACCATTTACTCTGTCCACATCCCTCTCCTCATCCTAGAGGATTCCCTTTGGGCAGAATCCTTTCAAAGGAAGCCTTTAGGATTAAATCAAAAGGAGTTACACTTTTAAAGGTAATTCATTCTCTCATGTTCATTTGTTTTATATTGCTTCTCCAACCCCCTAAAATTTTTTTATTTACTTATTTTGTAACAAAACCAGTATCTTCAATATACTAGGATGTTTTTATAAGATTTATTCTAGCTAAACTCTCACACAACTACATCAAATGGTTAAAGAACATACGGTTTCCGTGGATGGTGAAATTCTGTCTCCCGAAACGATGATTGTTCAATACTCATTTAACACCTTCAAAGGTGGCCATTATGATGTCACTATTTTTATATATGATATATAATATGTTTATGTTTTATTTATGCTTCTGTATTTTTCATTTTTGTCTTACCTTTATGGCTTCCATTATGGGTATACGCGATATCTTCATTTAAGGAAGTGCGGACTACCGCCCCCTCAAAGTGATTTGATTCGTTAAATACCATATGTGGGATGTATAAAGGATGGAAATATGATATTATATATTATATTATACTGGAATTATAATATATCTTTATATAATTATTATTCCATTCTATAAAATATGAAATAGAAATGAAAGTAGCGTTCATGCGTACGTACGGCTTACCGTCTCCATGAACGGTGCATTTCATTTCTTACCTCTAAATGATTATGTAATGTTATAAATGCATGAATGTACTGGATATATATGAAATATATGATATCTACATAATGAATACAATTCTGGATATAATAAACATTTGGCCACATGAACAACATGTAATTGTAAGAAGTCCACTTTCGACTTAAGAACCAAATATCGGCAAAACAAATATTATTAACTTAAATGATTACATAATGTTTATGACATGGTAATAAGTGGTATAAAAGTAATAATGAACTTGAAAAAGGTTCTTAAGGAATTAGAAATTATCTCAAGTTTATTATTCAGGAGATTAAGGAACGATTGAGTCAAGTCGGACCCGAGGTAAGGGATCCTACTCCTCTCTTTCTTTTTAAGTATACACTTTTATGTCATTCCTTTTAAAGCTCATATTTCTTGTTATTGGGATGATCTTTTATATTACACTTACTGTAATTTTTATGTTCATGTGATGAGAGACCCTATTCTCTCTCATCAATCCATTTTTGAAGTTTTATGTGGCGCCGTTAGGCTGCCGAGTTTTCGTAAGGGATTTTTCATCTCACTTTTATTCCCGTGAGATTTATGCTACATTCGCCACAAATTCCATTGAGTGGTGTATGTACTGCCCATTATTCTACTCTTTGTGTAATATACTTTCGTTTATGAGTATTTACATCAATGACCTATTGTCTTTCTTTCATGGGGTGTATGTTTTGAAAGATACCCAAGTCGGTAAGGGAACCTTTCACCCTCCTCTTTTTTAAAAGACTTCTTTTATTGGGTCTTTTAATTTACATATTTTTATGTTGGGATATGTTCTTATACATCCTTATTGATGTAAATTTTATGTCCAAGTGATGAGATACTCTTTTTATCTCTCATCAACTCATTTTTGATGTGATGCCGTTAGGCTGTCAAGGGAACTTTTTAAACCAATTTCGATTTCTTTGGGTTCAACATGTAGTCATTGAATATGTCATCCATTGAATATGTGTGAATGAAATTTTATTGTTTTACACTTAATATCCACTTATATTGGGTGTATTTATATTTGTCACACATATTTTTGAGATTGATTTGTCCTTAATTTAAGGATACCTTCTTTATAAGGGATTTCATCACATTTGACATTTCTATTGAGGGTTCATTGTTGTTATGCACCAATTCACTCTTACATGGTGTATATACTGTCCTTTGGAGTATTATATCATGAATCCATTTATTCTAATGATATTATAAAGTTCTGACTAAATGTTATTCATCAATTATTGTATTCAAGTGTCTCTAATTTTGGTAAAACCCCTTTAACCAAAATATCGTTTTAAATGTTTTAATTATTTGTTCTTATTAATATCCATGTTTTCAAAATGGTTTTAAGGATTTATTTATATGGATATTAATGGTTTAAAATGTTAAAAGCTTCAAGGTGGTATGGGACACTTTGATTCAAAAATCTCTTTATTAAATGTTTTAAATGGTTTTGGAAATGGTTTCTTTTTGAATGGATTCATTATTTCAATATCCTAAAATGTTATATTGTAATAGAAATGTGGAAATGTTATGTTTCCTTTATTCATGTTTATGTGATACGATTATGTTATGGTTCTTGGGGATTGTTATGAAGAACGGGTGGTTCCGTGATAAACTAAGTGCGGGTGAGCCCGATATAGCTCTCCAATGTATTGGGTAACACGAAGGAGTGAAACGTTAAGGTTTCTCCGAAGAGATTTAGGTAATATACTGTGATGGGTATTCCAAACGTAACCAAGAGGGTTACTCCCTACGTAAGAATGTTATGAATGCCTCAAGTTACCTTTATGTCTTATGTTTTCTATGATTTATTCATGGTTTGATGAGGTATGTTAAAGTGCCTATGTTTTATGGGTAAAGTATGATTTCATTCTTATGTATATATGAACTCATGTTTCCTTTCTATATTTTTTATAACCCTTACTGAGCTTTTTATGCTCATCCCAAGTTTTTGAAATGTTTTTCACAGGTCAAGGGAAAGGTACATGATGTGATGATAGTGTCAAGGATGTGTGAAGAAAGAATCTGTGTTATATTTTAAATATGTTGCCGTGATGGGAAGAATGAATACTGTCTTTTATGTAACCACTTTGTTTAAATGTGGAATGTAATGAAAGTTTCATGATCTAATTCTCTAAAACTCTAAACCTGAAAAGATCCTCAATGTTTAATCTTGTAATAACTCAAGATTAAGTAAGGTTTAAGGCTGGGGCCTTATAGTTGGTATCAAAGGTCGGTTTAGATAACTTTGGAGGTTAGGGTATTCTTTAAGCATAAGTGGCATTACCATAATGGTTAGGATTTCAGAAAGAGTCCTAGTTTTAGATAAAGTGAATGAGTAAGTATATCTTAGTGTTTATCTTACTCATTAGTACATGATGGTTTTTGATATACTCACACTGACCTTTTTGGTTTTAGTAAATGGCTGGATCTAGCAGGCACCAAAGTATCAGTGGATGTGAAGGAAACTGTGACAGTTTTTTGAGCAAGCAACTAAATGATATGGGAGCTGCAATGAGAACTCTTGTGATTATCCTCAACCAACTATCTGGAGTCATGATTGACCACCTAAACCTTGGAGATTTCTCTAAGACGTCATATATGCAAGAAACAAATCCCTACGGAAGTACAAGTAATAATCATAAAGGTAAGTGTGTTCAAAAACCTATGTGTCAAAGATGTGGAAAGAAACACCTAGGAAAATGTTTCAATGGGACAGAAATATACTATAGATGTGGAAATGAAGGTCTTAAAGCAAGAACTTGCCATGGAAAAAGGAAGCATCCAGTTGACTCGAGGAAAGGGAAAGAAGTTCTTTTTGAGGGATCAATTGAATGTTTTAAATGTGGTGTGCATGGTTATTATGCAAACACATGTCCTATGAAGAAGTTTCGTGAATGGGGTCACCAAGAGCGTACCAATATTCGTTTACCAATACCTAATTCCATTCCGATTGAGGATGAAGAAACTGACAATGACCAATCAAAGGTATGTACTATTTCATGACTATTGTTTTCTTATTTTGGAATCTTAGGATATGATTCATGATTTTGTTTGTAGGAAAGAGGTATTTCGGAATAAGTTGGAAAGGAATGGATAATGGATCATGAAGAATGTTGAATGAGTAAGATGTCAACATATAAGGGCTTCAAGAGTTAGGGTGAAATTATTAAGAGTATTAAGTCTCTTTTGATGATGGGGTTACATTAGAAGACTTTTTATATTATGTGTAACCCTGATGTTTAATATAGGCAAATTTTATTCAAGTAATAGTTATCTTTTCTTTTGTGGACATAGTTATAAAGAACCATTTGGTTTTATATGATCCTTACTTTTGAGGTAATTATGGGTTACCATATGTTATGATTGAAGTGAAAGGCATGAGATAAAATTGAGGTTAAATTATGTTATGGTTATTTTTGATGATTTTATCCCTTTTTGGGTAATGATTTGAGAATTATATAGTTTTGGAAAAAGGACAACACGCAGACCGTGTGACAACCCGTCACGTCGGACAATGCTGCGGGAATCGAACCCACAACCAAAGTGCGACTGGTATTTATCACCTACCACTGGACTACATGAAGTCCCTGGTTAGTTTTACTGATTCTTTTTAGTTATATGATTTTATGAATTAAGAGTAAGTTGATTTTGGAGGATATGTGATTAGGATAATTACTTTTCAATGTGAGACTTTAGGAGCAACTGATGTTGTTTGGAGATAAATGTTACGATTTAACTTGGAAGACTATGTGACTAAATACTTCAAATATTTGGGTTTCAATCTTATATTGGTTTAATTTGAATAATTTTATGGACAAATTTTTTATCGGATGGTCCTCGTTGAACTTTGGGTTTTGTTGGACAAATTTTGGAGATTAAGAATAGATTTTCTTTTTATAAGGGGTTATCCTTTTCTGGATTATCTGATCTTGTACTAACCTTTTTGGTTTTGGTTTTGGTTAAATCCTAAATACATGGGATGTATATAGTTCTCTTTTGGGGATTAGGTGATTCTCTAGAAGTTGATTATAGTACTCTTAATGCGAAAAAGTCTCCCTAAATACTCGTCTTTTGGAAAAAATATGAGTTTGACTAAGGAATCTAGTAAAAGTTGAAAGTCAACATGATAAGTGATTATGCTTCCTTATGAATAAATTCCTCAATAAAAAGTAACTTAATACAAAAATGTTGTCTATTAACTTTTCCTACTGGGGAACCCAACACCGTTTAACCCATCACAAGTTTGTGATTTTCTTATTGTTAACTTTCTCCTAAAAATGTTTTCTATCACTCTCCATCAGAACATGACACTATGTTTTCTCCTCCATGTCCATATTTTCATACTTGGAATCCTAGTATGGGTTAACTCGGGTGACCTCTGTGCTTATCTTTCTTTATTTTAAAGAGATTGTTCTACCGACTCTTGTTCCGATGTGGGACGTTCAAGGATGTTTCCAAGCGCAATTTTAAAATTGCGAGGACGCAATTCCCAAAAGGGGGGAAGGATGTAACACCCCAGGTAAATAAGGAATATGACATTTTCATATTTATCCATATTTGTGAATAAAATATTAATATGACTTTAAAGGGGACGCTATGCTCGATGGCGTACCCAACACGCAACAACGAGTTTCTTGGGAATCTTACGTTGCACTCTAATAATAAAATAATATTATTTTAAATGGTAGTTAACATGTAGCCATTGTAATGGCGGGAATGGATAGAAATAACTAAAATATGATTATATATCTTCTTAAATATTTTTACATTTTTACAATAAAAGATAAAGGCTTAAAATACGGAAAGAATTCAATTTTAGGCGTATATGCCCTAGTTTTCACTAAAGGTTCACTTATCACCTTTTGATGGATAACCGTCATTAAATATAGTTTTGTTCACTCTTAAAAATTATTTTGGACCAAATAAAACTCTTATTAAGAATCGGGACATCAAAATTTACTTTGTGTAAATTTTTGGTATCTTTCCGATAAAGTTCATTTTTTTTAATGAATAGTGTAAAATGTTGTATTTTAATTCAAAACCACTTTTTAATCGAATTTATTTACATGATTAGATTATATTTTTAATTGGTTTTAAAGTGAAATTAGAAAATATTTTTACCATTAAATCCAATAGTGGTCGTTGGAATCAATTTCACTTTGAAATCAGACTTAAACTAGTGTCAATCTTTTGATACTTATTGTTTCATAAAACACGCTATTTGTCATGACAGCGGGAATTAATTATTAAATTAATTAATGTGACTTATATGTTTTGAACTTTGTAAAACGGACTTCATTTTTGAATTCATAATATCAAATATAGCTTAGGGTGAATTTTTGGGATTTTTCTGAAAAACTTCAATTTTTGATGAATAGTGAAACCACTAAGTGGTACTTATAAAAACTGATTTTCCGTTTAAATGAAATTTTGCCATCATTGTGTTTTGATTTTAAAAAATCCGACATACATGGTTGTCATTAAGAAGTAAAATGTGGTTCAATGAGATTAAAATAATTTTTTGGTGAATAGTAACTTATTAAGTTTTTAATCGCGATTAGAGGTAATTAGTGTAGTTTAAGGTAAAAATGATATTATAAGAATGTGAAAACACCATGACACTTGTACTACACCTATTGGTTGTATCATGGCCGACCAAGACAAGCCATGGGTCAACTTGGGGACCCCATTGATCCACTTTGGTTGGGAAATGACATAAATAACATTTTATTTAATGTAAAAGTAAAATTGACACAAACATGATATGTTTTACTAAAAAATTTTTTAAATGGGGTTATAAAAGTCATATTTTTGATTATAAATATTAATTGGAAATATAAAAAGATTTCCTACATCATAGTATTTTTTTTATAATTTTTAGACATTACATAAATTAAATTATTTATGACATAATAATGATGCAGCGATGACATCATTATTTGACGATTTAAATAAAATGGAAAGATAATGTAAAATCTATGAACTACACATGTCCAAAACTTATTGGATGAGTGGATTTCGAAGCCTTATCACCTTATCCACGAATTTTATCAATGTGGGACATTTTGAAACCGAAATTTTTTTTCAAATAAAGTAATATTTCTTTACTTTCCAAAAGTGCCCCTCCTCTCCTCTTATAAAAGGCCCCCACCTCTACCTCATTTAACACACTCCTCAAGCCTTTGGATTGGCCAAACCCTGCCCATTTACTCTCTCCACATCCCTCTCCTCATCCTAGAGGATTCCCTTTGGGCAGAATCCTTTCAAAGGAAGCCTTTAGGCTCAAATCAAAAGGAGTTACACTTTTAAAGGTAATTCATTCTCTCATGTTCATTTGTTTTATCTTGCTTCTCCAACCCCCTAAACTTTTTTTATTTACTTCTTTTGTAACAACACCAGTATCTTAAATATACTAGGATGTTTTTATAAGATTTATTTGAGCTACACTCTCACACAACTACATCAAATGGTTAAAGAACATACGGTTTCCGTGGATGGTGAAATTCTGCCTCCCGAAACGATGATTGTTCAATACTCATTTAAAACCTTCAAAGGTGGCCATTATGATGTCACTATTTTTATATATGATATATAATATGTTTATGTTTTATTTATGCTTCTGTATTTTTCATTTTTGTCTTACCTTTATGGCTTCCATTATGGGTATACGCGATATCTTCATTTAAGGAAGTGCGGACTACCGCCCCCTCAAAGTGATTTGATTCGTTAAATACCATATGTGGGATGTATAAAGGATGTAAATATGATATTATATATTATATTATACTGGAATTATAATATACCTTTATATCATTATTATTCCATTCTATAAAATACGAAATAGAAATGAAAGTAGCGTTCATGCGTACGTACGGCTTACCGTCTCCATGAACGGTGCATTTCATTTCTTACCTCTAAATGATTATGTAATGTTATAAATGAATGCATGTACTGGATATATATGAAATATATGATATATACATAATTAATACAATTCTGGATATAATAAACATTTGGCCACATGAACAACATGTAATTGTAAGAAGTCCACTTTCGACTTAAGAACCAAATATCGGCAAAACAAATATTATTAACTTAAATGATTACATAATGTTTATGACATGGTAATAAGTGGTATAAAAGTAATAATGAACTTGAAAAAGGTTCTTAAGGAATTATAAATTAACTCAAGTTTATTATTCAGGAGATTAAGGAACGATCGAGTCAAGTCGGACCCGAGGTAAGGGATCCTACTCCTCTCTTTCTTTTTAAGTATACACTTTTATGTCATTCCTTTTAAAGCTCATATTTCTTGTTATTGGGATGATCTTTTATATTAAACTTACTGTAATTTTTATGTTCATGTGATGAGAGACCCTATTCTCTCTCATCAATCCATTTTGGAAGTTTTATGTGGCGCCGTTAGGCTGCCGAGTTTTCGTAAGGGATTTTTCATCTCACTTTTATTCCCGTGAGATTTATGCTACATTCGCCACAAATTCCATTGAGTGGTGTATGTACTGCCCATTATTCTACTCTTTGTGTAATATACTTTCGTTTATGAGTATTTACATCAATGACCTATTGTCTTTCTTTCATGGGGTGTATGTTTTGAAAGATACCCAAGTCGGTAAGGGAACCTTTCACCCTCCTCTTTTTTTAAAAGACTTCTTTTATTGGGTCTTTTAATTTACATATTTTTATGTTGGGATATGTTCTCATACATACTTATTGATGTAAATTTTATGCCCAAGTGATGAGATACACTTTTTATCTCTCATCAACTCATTTTTGATGTGATGCCGTTAGGCCGTCAAGGGAACTTTTTAACCCAATTTCGATTTCTTTGGGTTCAACATGTAGTCATTGAATATGTCATCCATTGAATATGTGTGAATGACCTTTTATTGTTTTACACTTAATATCCACTTATATTGGGTGTATTTATATTTGTCACACATATTTTTGAGATTGATTTGTCCTTAATTTAAGGATACCTTCTTTATAAGGGATTTCATCACATTTGACATTTCTATTGAGGGTTCATTGTTGTTATGCACCAATTCACTCTTACATGGTGTATATACTGTCCTTTGGAGTATTATATCATGAATCCATTTATTCTCATGATATTATAAAGTTCTGATTAATGTTATTCCTCAATTATTGTATTCAAGTGTCTCTAATTTTGGTAAAACCCCTTTAACCAAAATATCGTTTTAAATGTTTTAATTATTTGTTCTTATTAATATCCATGTTTTCAAAATGGTTTTAAGGATTTATTTATATGGATATTAATGGTTTAAAATGTTAAAAGCTTCATGGTGGTATGGGACACTTTGATTCAAAAATCTCTTTATTAAATGTTTTAAATGGTTTTGGAAATGGTTTCTTTTTGAATGGATTCATTATTTCAATATCCTAAAATGTTATATTGTGATAGAAATGTGGAAATGTTATGTTTCCTTTATTCATGTTTATGTGATACGATTATGTTATGGTTCTTGGGCATTGTTATGAAGAACGGGTGGTTCCGTGATAAACTAAGGGCGGGTGAGCCCGATATAGCTCTCCAATGCATTGGGTAACGCGAAGGAGTGAAACGTTAAGGTTTCTCCGAAGAGATTTAGGGAATATACTGTGATGGGTATTCCAAACGTAACCAAGAGGGTTACTCCCTACGTAAGAATGTTATGAATGCCTCAAGTTACCTTTATGTCTTATGTTTTCTATGATTTATTCATGGTTTGATGAGGTATGTTAATGTGCCTATGTTTTATGGGTAAAGTATGATTTCATTCTCATGTATATATGAACTCATGTTTCCTTTCCATATTTTTTATAACCCTTACAGATCTTTTTATGCTCATCCCAAGTTTTTGAAATGTTTTTCACAGGTCAAGGGAAAGGTACATGATGTGATGATAGTGTCAAGGATGTGTCAAGAAAGAATCCGTGTTATATTTTAAATATGTTGCCGTGATGGGAAGAATTAATACTGTCTTTTATGTAACCACTTTGTTTAAATGTGGAATGTAATGCAAGTTTCATGATCTAATTCTCTAAAACTCTAAACCTGAAAAGATCCCTAATGTTTAATCTTGTAATAACTCAAGATTAAGTAAGGTTTAAGGATGGGGCCTTATACTTTCACCCTACGATCCAAAATACGAACCATATTCTCCTAAAAGGATGAATCATCCTCAAGATCAAAATCCTCAAAATAAATTATATTAGATGGTTCAGGGTGATACTGATTATGCTCCGACACATGAAATACATAGTGCATACCAATATACCACTATAGAAGAGCCAATCGATATGACACAAATATAATCCTATCTGTAATCTTAAATGGACCCATGTGCCTGAGTTCCAATGTACCCTATTTTAAAATTCGATGGTGACCCAACCATACTGACACATAATGAAAAAAACAATCACCCACAAAATACTCTTGAGATCAACTATATCAATCCACATACTACTTATGAATACTCTGAGTTGTTTCTATATGATTATGAATTTTATAAACTTTTTCTCAAATCTCATGCATGAGACTCTATCCAAAAAATTCAAATTCCTGAGCTTCCGTCCACCAAACAGATTTCTAAACAGTCTTCCAAAAATTAGATCAAACTTTTAAATATGAATCATATCTAAATAAGTATTGTTATAGGAAAACCCAACCTATGCTAGATGTTTTCCTCACAAATCCCCTGAAGTCTAGGACACAAACCCTCAACCTTTACTCAAGTACCTGAATAGTATGCTCTGATTGACTATCTGCTTTTGGGTTAAAGTTTATACTAAAAAACAAATGGGTACCAAGGGACCTCAATAATACCTACTAGAGTGACGACGTGAAGCATGGGTCATGATCTGATTCTATAGTCCATGGTATCCCATGTAACCATACTACCTATAAAATATAGAACTCACCCAACTGATCCACGGAGAAACTCTCTTGAATTGGAATGAAATGATTCACCTTAGACAACTGATCTATAACTACCCAGATCACATCATTCAAATAAGGTATACTCATAAGTCTTATAAAAAAATGCAGTGTACCATCACCCCATTTAAATTCAATAAAAAGAAAGTGACGCAACAAACCACCCGAACGATGATGCTCATCCTTCACCTGCTGGAAGGTAATCCATAGGGCTAGAAAACCTAGAACCACTTTTTTTCATTCTTAGACACCAATGATGACAACAAATATCATGATACATTGTGGTCAAACTAGGATGCTCTTCCCACTTTAATGGATGAAATTCACTCATCAAATCTTCTCGCGTAGAAACTGACATAACCAACTAACCAAAAACATAAACAATGCCATCATCTGTAATAATCCAACGAGAAGGTGAATCTCCACCATTAAAAACATTCCACAAATCCAAATATTATAGATCCTCATAACGTCCTTCCAGAATCTAACTCAAAACCATGGAATCAACATCCATAGAAGCATGGGTTATCTTCCCTATTCCATATTGTACATCAAGAAAAATATCATAAAACAACTCCATCATATTCCACTCTGAACATTATTCATAAAGTTCCTGAATTTTTTATCGTTCGACTCAAAGAATCTAAAAAATTGTTTCCATTTTTTCAGTGTGTAAAACATATCAATGTGAAAGGATTGAATGTATTCAATCCATATTCACTGTTAAAGATTAAAATCATTCTGAGGGATGATGAATATATTAATTTTATGATCGATATACACCTTAAACCATTCCACTAATAAGTACTGCCACAAATATTTTGAGGCATGAAACACTGTGGCCAATTCAAGATCATGTGTATGGTAATTTATTTTATGAGTCCTCAATAGTCATAACCCATTCTCCAAAACCCCATCATCCAGCATCAACACCTCCCAAATCACAAACCATACACATCATAAAACAATGTTTATTTTTTACTGGTTCAAGTAAGATCAGAATTGGTGCAGTTTTCATGTAATCTTTAATTCTAGAAATGCATTCTTAGATTCTCTAGACCACTCAAACTGGATGCCCAACATGTTCAGGCCGAACAGTGGTTCTTCCAAATGGGAAAAGTCATTAATAAACCTTATTTAATAGTTGTACAAAATTAAAAAAAAATAGATATCAGAAACATTATTGGTATGCTCCCAAGACACAACTATATGATATTTCTCTAGGTCCATGTACACACCATCCTCTATGATGTTATACCCTATGAAGTTCACCTTTTCAAACAAGAAATTTAATTTTGGTAGCTTGGAGTATAGGCTATGATATATTGGTTTACTGAGGGTGATAATTTTTTTTTTTGGCATAATCATCATGAGTTTTAGAGTACAATAATTAGTAATCCTTAAAGAAAACAAAAAACTGTTTTAGGTATGGGTGTAAAATTTGGTTTATTAAGATTATAAACACTTTTAGGTCATTGTTTAACCAAAATGGCATAAAAAAAACTCATCCAACCTGTAACTACACCTAAAGAAAGTATGTGGTATATCCGAAGGTATCACCACTAGATGATGATACCCTAATCTCAAAACAATCTTGAAGAAAACTACTGCACTTCTCAACTAGTTAGAAAGATCAATGATTCATGGTAAAGGGTAACAATTATTAACTTTCATTTTATTTTACTTCCCATAATCAACAAATAGTCATTAGGATCTATCATATTTTTTTGGAAAACAACACAAGATATCCCCAATGTGACATAATTGGATGAATAAAACACTGGTTCTCTAGTTCCTCCAAATAGGTTTTATGTCCATGGGGCTATTCTAGTGCCATTATTAATCTGGAATTAAAAATGGCTCTACTTATGGTAGAAACATTTTCATGAACTCAACATCCAACTCAGGTGGAAGCCTCGAGAATTCATCAGAAAAAAAAATCCTAGAACTGATCCTTCATAAGAGGAAATATAAGCTTCTCCAATCCCTCATCATCAATCATGATACAAGACACGTGGGCTATGAGTTCACCCAACTTCAAAAAAATTGTCCTTGCACGGCCTGCATGGGCATCCCATTCACCACGATGGATATATGTGTCTCCTTCATGTTAAGAGAACATTACCCTATTATGATAACAGTCAATATGGTATTGGAATAACAGTATCCATACCATACCAAAAATCAGATAAAAAAATGACATCATATGCACAAACAGGTCCCATAGGAAATGAAACCCACTAACATTGAAGTAACACCCATTACATTGCATGATATTTTCTCCATGATCCCCTAATTTCGTGTCAATCTACATTTCCTCACACATATGTTCCACTAGTATATCCAAGTAAACCACAAAAAAAGAATATATAAAAGTGTGTGGGGGAACCTGTCTCAAATAAATCACTAGAAAGCATGGATGAACCAAGAATAATACCTAAAACTATCAATGGACTAGCCTTACCACCTTTGGGTATAGACTGAACTACATAGAGATGACCTAAACTTATTCCCTTCACCCAGTCATAATCTCTAGTTTTTCACTATCCTTACGGTATAGACACTCTCATCCAAGATTACTCCACCCACCACCTCTTCTGGTGTGGCCGATTGAGCTCCAACTTCCTTCCTGATATAGTATAACTAATCCTTTTCTGACAAAAAGTATTGACCTCGATCCTCCATTTCAACCTAGCTATTCGGGGTTCCCACAGAACGTCAAACCATGCCCCATTTTTCCACACACTCTTCATATAACTGGTTTTCATGGCACTAGCCCTGTATGTTTCCCAACCTACCACACTGATAGAAAAGCACATGGTCACCACCCTTAGAGGCTGATCCTCCCTTCTGACTACTCTTCATTCTACCACCCCAATGAATATTTATGAAAAAATGCTTCATACCCTGATAAGACACACCACTAATCCATCCAATTGGAAACACGTGTCCACCACCTAAAGTATCCGTCAAGTTCCCTTCGAAATAAGGTCCTGATCCACCACTTCACGAACCTCTTAAAAATGAAAATGATAACCTATGACTTAATATCCTTTCTATGTTAATCCTAAAAATGTCTTCTTGTAGTGGCCTTATCCCATACCTACAAAGAGACAAAGCATTTTAAATTTGTGAAGTGGTCTGCATAATCCATCACTGACATAGTTCTCTGCATAAACCTCATAAACATTTCATCTCATGCCTATCTCAAAATCTCTATATATATGTTTTCTAGAATATTTTTCTTAGAATTCATTCCCAGAATACCATAATCCAACTGAGTCTTAACCAAGAATTTCATCCTATGCTTCGATAGTACCTATAACATATATGCCACAAACATGAATATCTTATCTAAAAAAGACTCCAAGTGACCCAAAATCTTCTGGATGGACACTATCCCAACCATTGTTGCCTCAAGCTGACCCTCTCCAACAAACATTGGAGTTTGTTAGAACTGAGACTCTTTGGTCATATCAAACATACTAGGAATGAACCACCCTGGGTCCCAATCCATCATCTTCATAAAATGAGAAATGTTTTCATGGAACTAATAATATTCTCTATTAAAAATCACATGGTTCCCTTGATCAATTATCGAAGGATCATTCTCAAAGACATCATCTTGTTTCCTAACCATCACACATCATCTAGTTGGAATTCCTCTATAATGCCAAACACATGTCTTAGAACAGATAGCATAAAACATTGTTGTTTATACAAAATATGGAACTTCACCATCCCTAAACAACCCATTTAAGAGACACTATACCCTTGGACATCATCACACATAGAACACTACCCCCAACCATCCCTACCATGGGTCATAGATAATATGTGTTAAACCATCATACATAGTCACACGTCCTTCATTAGATACATTTTTAAAACCATTTCCACACAATCAACATAAATCGTTCCTCTTAGGCAAATATTCCATTTCAAAACATGTTAAAACCAATATGTAAACTCATTCAAAACCATCATTAAGTACAATTATTTAACTATTCTTTAACATTCATTCTATTTACACATTTTCATTATCGTTATTAGACACAATTTTCATCAAATTTTGAAGAAGGTAAAATGAATCTTACGCTTTATGTCCCACACACCAATTCCATGTCCGTCTATTATAATGAATTCCACCTATATCCCTAGGTTCTTATAATGATGAATGAATGAAAAAACTCATTTTGTTTTATCCCTAAGAAAAATATCATATAATTCCCTCATCACAAAACTAGTGAATCACCCAATGGTAAAATATCATTAAACTATAGAAACACATATCAATAACAATATTACTTACCCTAGGTACCTGGGTTTTCTCTTGTTCATGGGTTAACTATTCCCATGCACTAGTTCGTTTATAAGGTCTAACCCCTATTGATATCCTCTCTACCATCACCAAATAGTGTGACTTATAAATTAACCCATCTGATACAAATTTTAATTTCCTCGACATGGAATCCACTAAATAGAGCCCCAGGAAGAGTCCCCACATGACTAGAAGCCCACATCCCCATATACCAGAGGTCTATAACCAGTATCATAGGTTTAATAGATCTTTTGGGGGCATTATACCCTATTTACAAGAGTAAAACATATTAAAAAAATGGAATAATGTAAAAAATAATCAATAAACCATAAACATGAATTTAAAACCATTCAAAAACAGGGTACCAAAACAACCAACAATAATTATACCATGTCATGATAATAGTGACAAAAGTAAAGAAAGTACAGAATAAGACAAATAGATAAATCCCAAAAATGGTTCTTGAATCCAAGTTTGGATCCTCATCCAGGCACAACCCAATCCCAACTCAACTCCCTAGAATAGGGATTTTCCCGTATCCAAAACTGCAACCAAGAAATATACACGAGTACCTAATGATATCCCAAGAAGAATGTGAGTACAACTATGTGGGAAACACCAATGACGTCTACAAAATATCAAGTCTAAATAGATTTTTCATTTAAAAACTAAATAAATGGAATGGTAAAAAAAGACCACTCAGGTGACATTAGTTAATAATATTTCATTCATAAAATTTAATCACGTAATCCATATTATTTACTTGTTCCATGGGTTAGTCATTTACATCATTTACACAATGGCCCAAGCCAGTCAATTACTAAGCATATGGTAATAGTTAAATTACCCTATCTCACTAGGGATAAAAATTTCCAAAACTCTTACATTGGACTTACCTAGGATCCTCAGTCAATGTAGTCTCATATAATTGAACCATTAGGGGCATAGTGCCTTATTCCCCTTCCATGACCTATGAATTATAAGGGTGAGGTTTAGAGCCTCAGTCTAACCCAGCCCATGGGCATAGATTGTCAAGTCCAATACCCCACAACTACCAATCCATATCCACATTGTTATTTATCAATTTACTACATATACCATATCACAAACCATAAAAAATTAATACAAATAACATATTCAATTCACATATAAAAAAATATATGAATTATCATCAATACTTAACCCATTAGAACATTTACCATTTACTTAGTATGGTCCATTGAACCCATTTCACTTTCTATATCATAACACTTTTACCACAATCCACAATTCCCATATATTATCCCATTTTAAAAATTCATAAATTCTTATTAATTAACCCAATAAACACATTCAAATATGTCCATGTATTTACCCATTTAACATGTTTATCATTTGATGCGCATTAACACACTTATTCAATTTAAGAACAATTTATAATTCATTTAGTATAATCACTACATTTCATACAACCCCTACCATATTAATCAAGACAATCCAATAGGCCATTAACCAAGTCTTGACATAACTATCAATATTCCCTTTTTAGCTATTCAAATATATCAACATTTTCATCATGTCGTCTAATTTACCACCAGTCAATTATATTATTTACATTACAATTTTCCCATGTTCGAGAATTTTAGAAAACCCCATTAGTGTCCTTAAAGTAGTATATTCATCCACATTGCATCCCATGTGGATCACGAGGGTTTAAATTCATCGTTTATCTATCAATTTTACTGAATCCACTTAAATTCATCAAATTCATTATATGATAGAACCATTAGCCCAATCACACAAGCACAAATCATCTTCAAGATGATGGGATATATTTTTTAGACCACCTACCCCAAATCCATAGATGAACAGTTACATAAATATTGCCTTATATATAGAATTAGGAACCCATTAAATATCATACCTAATATCCACATGAAAATGTTTTTCTCGGGGGAGGAAGAAAAAACCACAATCCATAATCTGGAAAATAAAATCAACAGAAGCATTGGACTTACCCGAAGGATTGATCCACACCCACCATTACTCCAAATGGACTATAATCGAAGGATATAGACTATTAGGAATCTTTGGCCATTTTGGATCATTACTGGGGATCAAAGAAGAATAATGGGGAGGAAAATTGGGCAATAAACTGTAATTATGATGGGGAATAATAATAACCCAACATTAATGGGGTGCAAAATTTGGACACACAATTTTTCAAACCATGCACAAACATTACGCCTGCCTCGGTCTAAGAGGGGTCGAAGTCACATGGTAACCATGGGATTTCACATGGTTTGAAAAACCATGTTCCGACTTTGTGGAATACCTCTATCCAAATCTGCACGGTTTGGCTTCCCCCCTGGACAATTTACAAAACCATTACTTCTACTATTATACAACATAGTTTGGGATCACAATGACTTATAACCATGTTCTAATGATGAAACATGCACATTATTGCCATAATCACATTTCAACCATGTCCCAAACCACCAGGACACATTCAAGCATCCTCATACAGTAAGTAAACATTCTATTAACAAAATTTTATGGATTTATGTAAACATTTAAATAGGGACTTACCTCCCCTAATTCATGGATATTATACACCAATACCCACTTAACTTATAAAAAAAGAAGCCTCATCCATCCCTTGTATAGAAGATATATATGTCCAACATTCATAGAGTTCAACATAATAGTTGGTTTTATATGTGGGTGAATTCAAAGAGACAAGTAGAGGGATTGATAAATTTTTTTAATGTTGGTGGATGGGAGATAAAAAAATTAGAAAATGTTCTCCCATCATCATAAACTATAATCCTAATCAATAAATAAGGAGACATACTTTATTGGGTGAAAACCCAATCCCACATTGGTTTTATTAAGGAATAATTGATAGCATATATGATTAGATGAGCTACTCAACCTATAACCAATTTTGTTTATGATAAAACTGTAGAACAACTTATTTGTTGGTATTGGATGGCTTAGAGTAGTGAAAATGATTTTTAGAAGAGGAATCAAAGCCATGATGTATCCCAGGTGTATTGTAGGAGGCCCAAACCACATTGAAAATTTCAATGATATCTTGATTGGAACATGTGGATCCATGGTGACCCCTTATTTAAAAAATTATAACAATATAAGTAGTTAGATGAAAATTTCTAGTGATGATGTTAGACGATGGATTCAGATGTTTCAAACAACTAGATTATTTTTGAACGGTAGAACTACATGTGTGTCCTTTCATTTTAGGGGGTGTATCTCTGTCTATATATCCCAATACAATATAATTTTCATAATTAATGGTTCATAATATATAAATTAAGGTTGGTTACACATCCAGTGCTAAAACTCAAACTAGTAACATCCAAATTTTTATGTAAATTCCCTCTTAAAAATAATACACTTCATATTGAAATCATTTCCTAAAATTATAAATAATATTATTATGTACACCTTGAATCTGAACAAATTTCATTTTATTTTATAACATAGAATTACATGTGAAGGATAAATATATTCCATGGAATCAAAAAAAGTATATTAAGACAAAAAAAGTAAATACCAAAAAATAAAATTGGAAATATGATGGGATGTGACTCTTAAAAATATTACAGCCAAGAATAACCATATGAAAAGAAAAAAAGATATTATAAAAATTAATGTAATTTTTTAATTGATTTATATTGAACCATGATATAATATAGATTTTATGAAGAAGGAATGAAGAGGTATTTAAAGAAAGTAAAATGATTATATGACTGTTAAAATAGAAACATGATTCACTATAATATTAACTTCACTGTTAGAATAATAAAATAAATAAGATGAAATATTTATCATTAATAAAACAGTTAAATATATATACATATATATATTATTTTCATAAAATTAATTATAAAATAATATAAATTATAGAATTTTTAAGTGTATATTTTAAAAAGTATTTTTCAACTTATATAGAAAAATATGAATTTTTATGATATAAATTAAACAATATAATTATCAAGTTTTAATATTTATGTTGATAAAAAGTATCTTGTTTTTTGAATCAACATGTCAATGTTATCTAGGCGACAATTTTTAATATTTTATGGAAAGGATAATTTCTTGGAGAATATAAAAAATATAAATTTGTATAAACATTGAGTTTTATAACATCAATAAAATGTAGAACATGACTCATTAATTTATCAAATTCTTTGAACAAATTAAATTAAATTTTATAAATAAATTCATGTATTTGAAATTAATAAATTGAATATCATTACCTATAAATAAATTTACAAATTCATAATTATATCTTATGAAAAAGTTATATTTTTTATTATTTATTTCGAATTAATTATTATATAGATACCATTCGATTTTGGATGCTTCCAAATTTCAATAAAATTTACATTTTCTAATAATATACTATTAATAGTAATAAAAATCGATGATTTTCAGGGTCTTAAGAAAATTTTATATTTTATTTTATATTTTATTTAAAAAAACCACTCTCATTATCTTGTAAATCAAATCCTTCTCCAAAAATTGCATTTGACATCCACAACATCTAATATTGGAAAATATATTTCTAAAAATAATTCTAAAACATATAAGTATCATTTTTGAAGTCTTAATTTGACAACAATACCGATTTCGGAAGTCATAAGTTGCATTCTAAATGAGTTGCCTCAAAGAGAATGCTAAGAGTTCCAAATAACAAGTCATTTTTTCATTTTATTTTTAATAAATCTATTATTATATATAAAATAATTAAAGTAAAAAATTATAATTATTTTACATTCATCTAACTAGGAAATAAAATATTTATTTAATTTTTTTTCATTTTAATCATTTTTAAAAATAGATTTATCTATTGGTTGGACAAAACCACATTGTGAATAAATATTTCCAAATATAACATCCACATAAAATGTTTGGTTTCAAATGGTTTCATGTATAATTTTTGTATTAATAATGAATTTAATTAATTTCTCAGATTTAGGAATGATAGAAATATGCATGATGATAATGATGTTAAAAATAAAAAAATAAATTTTAACCACATAAATAAAAATTACAAAGAAAAATATTATTATTTTTAATTATATAAAGGTATGGACTTGTCTATTAGAATATTAAACTACTAAAATGAAACAGTACCAATACCATTACCTATATATATCTTATTAAACTCTATAAAATTACCATCATCCATTAAAATTTTACCAAAGAATTTTTGGGACAATGTATTTAACAATCTCAAACCATCGACATGAACTAAATAAATCTGATAATTAAAAATTAATAATAAAAAATAAATTTTTATAAATTAAATATGAACTAATAAGTTTCTATAATGTAAAATTAATTTATGTGTTATATTATTTTTGAGGTTAGAATAGTTTTCAAATTCATGTTGGGATTGAGTTAAGGTGGTACTTTCACACTCTCTCTTCCATTAATTTTATCATATTCCCCCTCATTACCTCTCATACTTTTTTATTCTCTTAAATTCTTTGTAAAATCAATTATTATTCACTTTTTATTTCATTATTCCCTTTTTCTCTAGGGATATAAACTCGATTCAATATATTTCATAAATATTTCTCTTAGGAGAAACTGTAGATGGTAGTTAAGGGAAACTCTTCCACATCTCTTTTCCTTTTAAATTATAAATCTTGTTTCACGACATTAATTTTATGAAATTTATATCCAATTTAATAAAAATATAAAATATTATCCCCTCCATGACATTGGTATTTTTATATGCCTCTATTAACTTCTAAAAAAAATTATTCATTTTTTGTAACTTTGGTTATGTACTTATTTCTAATAATTTTCCTTATCCATTATTTATGATCATTTTTTAAAATTAAGCCCAATATTTTTAGCTTATTATCAAATATTAATTGATGAATTACTAATATATTTTAATCACATATACTATTTGAAACTAACACAATTTTTTATTTTTTTATTCTTTATGACAGCTACCAACTTTTCCTTATTTTATTCTTTTTTTGATTGATGTGTGATTTATGTCTCTATGTGGTACACATATGCGTGGAATAATTTGATGTTATGCATTGATTTGATATTATACATCCCCCACAATTGATTTTGTAATGCTTATATCTCAAGAAATATTGTGTATGGTTCACAGGTAGGGAGATTAGCACATTATGTTATATTCCCTGCACAACGAGCGTCAAATTATGTGTATGATGACATGTTTTATTATTATGTCACATTATTATGATTATCTTGATTACCATTTTCAAATTATATCATTTTTTATTTCATTTTATTATTAATGTTCATACTTTTTTAGTATTCCTTGTTATACTTATTTACCCATATATAATATCTCATCCTCATGTTTATTCGTATAAATCCCTATCAAATTTCTAAATCTCCCATTATTATATGAATTTCCCTACTATATCACATACTATTATGGGATTATGAATTGATATAGGATATTATTATTAATATAAAAATAAAATAATATGTAGTTCTAAAAAAATTATATTATGAAGCTTGCCTCTCAAAGTAAAAATACTTTTAGAATTTGGGTGTGTTTTATTATACGGTTTATGATACAAATATATTAGTAATTTGTATAAGATATTAGGGTTGTTATAGTTGATATCATAGAATTTTATAGTTATATTTTTTATCAGATTATGAAGCATAACTAGAAAATTTTTATGAATAATCGGGGTTGAAACAGAGGTATAAGATATAATAATTTTTAAATTCATGAATTATTCGTTGTATGTACATAATTAAAATTTTAAATTCTAATTATATACATTTTTCTCATCACTAAATTATTTTTTTAGTAATGTATATATATGGGAGGAATCAAGTCAAAAATGAATGCAATGAGTAATAAAATAGTTTCCAAAATGAGATTCTTAAAATGGGGGAGTAAGATTCAAAATATTTTATTGAGGTACTTTGAAAATTATATAAATATTTTAATAATAAATCAAACAACATATAGTACCCAAATTATCCAAATAATGAGAAAAATTTAGGTTTATTCATTAATGTGATAATTACAACCCTCTTTCGGTGGATCATTTGATTCATTAATCATAGAACATTGGATAAATTTAATTAAATGTGTATATGTTATGTGTCACTTTTCTTTATAGGTAAAATTCATCATGTTCGTGTTTTATATAGATGAGAAGAATATCAATGTTGTATATTGATCAGGACATGAATAAAAGTTGGTTAAATTATTAGTGAATAAAATATGTTTTGAAATATTTATATCTTATGTATATAATAATTTCTTATTTAATATTTTTAGTAAAAATATACAAAATATCTAGTTATTCACATTTTATAAAAATTCCCTTTTATACAAGGCATGGAATGGTTTTACTTATATAGAGCCAATATCAATTATTATGAAAGGAAATTCTCATTCTATATTCTAGAGAATCTTGAAATTCTATCAAATTAAAAGAACAATTATAAATATCTTTCAGTAACCCATTTTTGAGTATGAATATTATCTCCATTTTAGAAATAATTACACAAATAAATTATTGTTAAAAAGTAAAATATTAACCATAAATAAAAGCCCATAATAAAAAATATAATGATGTATTACCAAAAGAGTTACTTGGTCTTTCTCATAATGAATAGGTGTAGTTGTATATAGAACTTATATAAAAATATTTGAAAATATCAAAGACTCACTACATATTAGAACCCATTGAACAATAAAAATTGGAGAAGATGTGATTAAATCATTTGTAAAATGGTTTTCATATTCACTTTTGTTTCTTAAGGGGGTTCAAAAATACACTTCTATAATAATAATGATGGTCCAAAGTGCCTCTACACTAATTATAATGAGATTAAAAATATGATGTCAAATAAAAATCATCAACCTTTATAAATTAATTAGTTGTTAAATAAACTATGTGAAACATATAAAATTTAATCTTTTTCTTACATGTCACCATTTAAATGATAAAAGGGAGGATATTTCAAATATAGACTTTTATACAAGATACAAACACTATGAGTTTATAATAATTCCATTTTGATTGTAAAATACACAAAATATCATCATTGATATTAAGAATAGTGTATTTTGATATGACCTCAAAAATATTATGGTGGTTTTGATAGATAATACACTTATACACTCGTAATCCAAGGGAAACCATTAAAATTGAATGATGAATGTCTTAAAGGGTTTTTAAAAAGGCAATTCTATACAAGGTATACCAAATGTGACTTTTGGATAAATAAATTTGAATTATTAGGGAATGTAATCACAAGAGAAGTGATATATATGGATCCTTCGAAGGAAAATGTGATATAAGAAAAAATAAACCAATATCTATGAGGAGATCCATACTATGATTGGATTACTTGTAACCTATTTATGATTCTTGGAAACAATTATCATGATCTCAAACCCATTAATCATATAAAAATGAAAATGGGTAATGTTTATCTTGATTTTATAATGTAAATAGAAATTAATAGGGCTAAATAAAAGTCTTTACACTATACCTACACACACAAAACCCCCATTTGAATATGGATTTATGATATAAAATGTGATTTAAAGAAGTCTTGGGTTGTTTCAAGAACAAGGATAATGTGATAGCATATGTATTAGGATAGTTCAATATCTATGTGTGAAAATACCTAACAAATTCTCCAGAATTTGTAATAGATATATTTTCATTGAAAATTTAGGGGTATCATATCTATAGTGATCATAAAATATTATGGTATATATGTCCTTATAGTAATGACTCAATATCTTCTTATGAAGATGGTTAGATATGATCAATTATTATAAAAACTCAATCCAGAATCATCCTATAAAAGTGAACAATAATGAAGATGATTAAGGTCAAATATATCGCATGAAATGTGATGGGGATCGATAGGGATCCAATCTTATTATATATGTAATTTTTTGATATGGGATTTATAAAGGAAATGAAAATATCTTACCTTAAAACAAATTATATCTCAACTATCAATCATGTAAAACATTAAGGTGGTGTGAAGGGATTATTTGGAGATAGAAAAGAAGTTTTATGTGATAAAAGGGGTAGAATATTATATTTTTTCATTTAAAATAAATGAGTTTATAATTCTGGAAAATGTTATTTATATCACAATTTACAAATAAAAATAATGAATTGTTAGATGGTGAATATACTTCATCATTCTCTATCGATTCGAAAATCAAAAAGATATATAATGATATTCAAAAAAAAAAATTAGTGGAATTATATGAATAATAAGATTAATGATTATGAGTTATTTATCTCAATATTCCAAAGAGTTAAGATAAAATGATTGAAGTTCATGTGGATGATAAAACCATTACCTATAGAAATTAGGAAATAGAAGAAAATCACTATATTTTTTCATGGGTCTTCCAAATAAATATAAATGAAATAATTCCAAATATTCTATAGTGGATGCTTTTAAAAGTTCACATCATTTAATCACCATTTAATATGAATTATCACTCTATCAACATTCCCAAATATATATCATAGAAGTAGTTTAACTATATTGAGAAACACTATTGACTGTATATAATTGAGATCTATAGTTCACGACAATATTTTAGAAGATTCATGAAAATTCATTGAACATGGAGATAATATTTAGTGTGGAATATCAATATCAGATATATGGTGAATCAAAAATTTCTAATTAAAATCTTGGATAAATTATTTTATCATACTCTATAGAACTTAATGTATTTTGGGATCACTATTTTCCTACGATCATGTTCTCTTTCAAAAATAAAATTCACTTAAGAAATAAAATTTCCCTATACGAGACCCATTATGTGAAAAAATGGATATCTCTAACTTGATTAGATAAAGTTAGAAAATAAAATCTATTTGGATTATATTTAGAAAAAGAAATTATACAGAGGGTTTATTCCATTAAAAAAAACATCATAATGTTAAAAATATGAAAAAAGGATCTTTATAAAATGATCGACAAGACTAAGAGTTTTATATTAAGATTAAATAACTCCTTCAAATATCTACAAGTAATAGAGTTACGTGGTTTGTAATAAATTAAATTTATGTTCTCGGTATATTTTCCCCTTTAATATTATTAATTGCGTTAGACATGTTACCTATTGACTAGAAAATCCACTTAACATTTCTTATATAGAAATTAAAGTACATTTATCCCTATTGAGGAAGTAAATTATAGATCCTTTTCATATAATAAATTATAGGTTGTGTAATTTTATCATGGTTCTTCTTATAGAGAGCATCTAGTAATGATATTTGGTCATAGTGATACTGTTCTAAGAAAATAATGGATTACCTTGTCAGATCTCTATGGTGTAATCACCTGTATAGGTTTGTTACATGAAAACCTAAGGTTGTAATGAAAAAAATTCCCCTTATATATTTTCATCATATATTATGAATTAAAATTTCAAGGAATAAATTTATAAATGTGAAGGATTGAAATATCCCTTGTGTTTTTTGAAAAATCCTTCCGTAAAAAATGATTCATCATTAAATTGTTTCCTTAAACAAAAGAGTATATTTTATTATTCACAATGAGAAAAAAACATTATTTTATTACATAAAATTATATTAAAATAAATGGAACAATATATTCCCTCATAGTAATTCATGTATAATATGAAAAAAATGTAACTATAATTTAATAATTTTAGGTGTACTGGTTTCAAAGAAATATCATAACCGTGGAAAATGAAATGAAAATAAATATATAATTATTAATAAAATTAACTTTTTTAAATTATGTTTATTAAACCATGTGATAATGTTTAGTGAAAAAATGAAAATAAATGGTATTTTTAGGTAATATATTGATTAATTGACAATTGGAATAGTAAATCAGTAGTTGGAATCATAACCTAAATTTTATGATAATAAAATGACTGAAGAGTAATATATACTAGGAATAAATAAAGTACAAAATAATATTTTCATACAACAAAATAAAAATTAAAAACATCTAAATTAATTAATGTGTTATCAATGTACGTTTTAATATATTTAGTATAACATTAATTTTTATAACAATATTTAATTGTTGTAATTACATATATTATAAATATAGTTTTATAAAAAGATCTATTTGTATTAAACCATCATGTTTAAATTTGTTATGTGTGATTTGTTTTGAAAAAGTACATTTTTTGTGATCTCTGAAGATTCATTTTTTCATATATATAGTATGTTTTATGAAATAATTATTATATAAAAATTAATCAATAATTTATTAATTTCTATATGACATTATATGTATTTAATGATTAAAAAATCTACTTAATAATAATTAATTGAATTTTCAGACTTACAATTTTTTTTCAAACTGTAAATTATATTTCATTTTAATAAAAAAACTATTTCTTATTATTTATTTGGAATAAATAATTCCATTGATACCATACGGTTATGTAATAGTCAAAATATAAATAAAATAAATTTTTTAATTAAATACTACTGATTTCTATAAGAATAAATACTATTCATAGAATTGATAAAAAATAATAATTAAGTACATATTTTATTTACAAACACTCCTCTCCATCTATTATAAATACAACCCTTCTCTTACCATTATTTTTTACTGTAAATAAATATTTTTTTTAATATCTACAAAATTATCTCCCTTATCCATCCTAGTGACATATTTGAGGTATTGATCTGACAAAAAACCCTCTTTTAAAGGATTCAGTTTAATTCCTATTGAGTAATTTCAAAAATCATGATAATTGTTCTGAATCAAAGTTATTTTCTTTTCGTTTTCCTCTTAACTATTCTAAATATATGATAGAATAGTAATAAAATTAAATTGATAGTGGTATTATACATTTATTTAATTATGAAATAAAACATTGACTTATTATATTATATTATATTATTCCTCATAAACATTTTTCATTTATTTTTGTTTATATCACCTATATAGATGATCATTTTCTGTTTTTACTTCCATTTATCACTAATAGTTTTAAAATATTTTATTATATAATTTGGAGATTAATAATAAATTTAATTAAATTTTATGATCCTTAAATGATAAAACTAGACATGATAATAATAATAATAATAACTATAATAATAATAATAACCAGAATAAAAATAAAAAACTATGTAATATATTCTAACTGCATAAAAAATGTTAACAAAAAATTGATTACACATATTATTATACTGAAGTATATACAAAATTATTAAAACATTATACTAGTGAAATGATGTGAATGTAATTAAATGAGACTACTGGGTTTTACTGGAGCATTGGAAAAATAGTTTTTACCATTACCATTATACCGAAACAATTTTGGAACTACAGACCAACCTACCTCAAACAATCAATATGAGATAAATGAATTCAATAAGTGGTAGTTAAATGACAATAAATGTGTGATAAAAATTTAATTAATCATTAATGGGGTTTATAATGTGACATGAATGTCTGTAATTTAATTATTGATATGGTCATAGGGGTTTCTAAAGCATATTGGTTTTGATGTAATGTGTACTTTATCCTTTCACTTTTATTTGTTTTATGTTCATTGATCCCTCTTTCTCCCTATTGTACATATAATTTTATAATGCTCTATAAAAAATAAACTATTAAATAATTTTCATTATTCCTTATTTATCTAAAGATATATACTCATTTATGCACCCAATTAATAGTTTCTCTTAAGACAAACCATATGATGTACTTATGGAAAACCCTTCCACCTCTCTTTGATTTCCTTGTGTCATTCATAAAATATTTATTTAATTTTATTTATTTTTTCCTGAAATTCTGAGACATGTAATATAATAATACCTCAATATTTGGGGGATAAATATATTTATTTATTCACTTTTGAAAACAACTTATTCATTTCAAAAAATATAAGTAATGTGTATATCTATAATACTTATTATCATACCTTTTTTATGTTATTTATTTCATTTAAGGATAATATTTATCTACTATGATCATTCATTTATAAATGAAAATTCTATAATTTTGAACCACTTATCCTCTTGGTAACCTATATGATATACCATTGGTTTTTACTTTTTGATACTACTATGTTAACCAATTTCTTATCATGATATTCTTTCTTATTTATGATTATTTTGTACTTAGGTGTCTATTTAGAAACCATATTGAAAATTTTTTATTATGTGATGGGTGATATAATAATTATAAAACCCCATGTATAACTATATGAAAAAATGTATTTTGAGGTGGATTTTTAGAAGAAGTTTCCAAAACCCTAGAAAAATAATTTAGGTAAAAACACTTCACATAATTTTCTTAGAAGTAGTTTTTAAAACCTCTTGTAAATGGGGTTTATTTAATTTTTTCAAATATTTATTACCGTAGGTTTTACTAAAAACCTCCACAAAATATGATTTCATATTTAATATAAATTCATTAATATTTATCAATGATTAAAAAAACCAACCTCATATTAATGATAATCGTATTAAATGTGACCAATTTAATTTCCTTTTTATTAAAAAATAAATTTTATTATTTATAATCATGTATTTTTTATTTTTTACAATTATAATAAATTATAATATTTAAATTATTAATTATTTTTAATTATTAGTTAAAAGTTATTTTAAAAATAAATTATTTCTTAGATAAGTTAAAAATCATAATTCATCATCAAATGATCATAACATTTGATACGAGTATCTATTTTAGCTCCACAACCAATAAAATAAAAGATTTTGAAATGAGATAAATTTAAATAAGATAATAATTTGTTGATAATAAATAGAATAAAATTTATTAAAGTTTTAAGAGATGTTGAAAATCAAACAACAAATTCAATTGGCAATAAATTTTGATTCAAGTGCCCATTTGAGCTCTACCATATATCAAATAAAATATAGAGATGAGTTATTTGTTATTTTGAACATAGAGATAATGGTAACTATTATTTAGATTTTAAAAATATCCTATAAGGCCTCGAAACTATGTGTATAGTCTAGATACAATGATTCATGAATATTTGATGAAATTTCAACTTCAGTTTAAGTGTCTCTTAATATGATTTTTGGGATGTGGATAATTTAAATGGTGGTGTGGCCAAAAAGATTTATGAAATGAATATAGCCTATGTTTAATCCTTTACAAAAGATGAAAGTACTATAGGGTTTGGATTTGAAAATGGTAAAGGATTAGCTAGTGTGGAGAGGGTCTCTATGAATTAGGAAATCAACATTACGGTAGAGAAAAATCAAGTGGGTGCTTCTGCAGATAGAGTGAATATTATTGAAGGTGGAAAAGGGGTGCCCCGTTATCAGAGTTAGGGGGAATATCATGGGTTGAAGTAGTTAATGAGGGGTAGGTTTTTCATAATACTATTTGTATAATGAACCATAGTATAGTTGAGATGGAATCTTCTATAAGTAAATCTGATTATGAAGATAATATCCAGAGATAATTTGATCACAAATTTAGTCAGGACACGCTTTTCACTGCCAAAATAATTGGTAAAAATAAGTTCGTCGATGAAGAGGGTTTTAAATTGGATTTTCCAAAAAAACCCATAAAATCATCACCCATGCTGAATCATACCTTTTTTATACTACATGAGGTGTGTGAATTGGGAAAGATGCTCAATGTTCATCCTAATGATTTACAGGCAATAAAATCTAGGAAAATTTTTGTTTATTCTTTGGACTATCCCTCGAGAAGGGAAGGGGATGAGATAGCAGATAAGGATGTGGAAAATGATTGTACTATCCCATTGACCTATTTTCTAAATAATAATAGTGATACCTTTATTGATATCTTAAATAGATCTCAAATTTTCAATGTATTTTGAGAAAAGTTAAAAAATATGCAAGATAATTATGTTTTGTTACCAAAAAAATGGATTCATTGGAGTTCAATATATGGAGCCCACACTGAGAGAGATGAATTTTCATGTATGGATGATTGGGATAACAATTGGAAAGCTGCTAAACAAAGGAAAAGTGGAATCCCCCCAAGAAGTTGAGTTGGATCTCGAGGAAGGGTTGGTCAACATAAAGGAAGATGATTATTGAATGTTTTTTTTCTTTGGAGGAACTTTTATGTCATTTTAATAATAAATATTCCTTTCTCCTATGCTTGTACTTTAATTTTACTATTAAATTTTTTTGTAACAATTTTTTCTCATGGTTCAAAATGTTCAAGTATATATGTATATATCTGTGTGTGTGGGTGGGTACTTATAAATATTTATTTATAGTTATATACATTTGTAAATGTTTATAGATATTTATATTTATATATATTTATATATTATATGGGTATATATATATATTAATATTTACTCGTTTATATATATATATATTAACATACAATAACATATGTGTGTGAATATATATATAATTTTAAAAGGTATGGAGAAATCCCATTTATCTGTTTTACGATAAAAAAATTATATAAATATATATATTATAGATATTTATATCAATTAATTATTTGTTATGTATTATTTATTTATAATTAATTAATTAATTAATTATTATTTATTTATATACTATTTAATTATTAATTATTAATAATTAATAATTAAGTATTAAATATTGTTTATTATTTATTATTTATTACTTATTATTTATTATTATTTATTAATAATTTATGAGTTTTTAATTGTTAATTGTTTATTAACAACTATAAATCGTTAGTTTTTATTTATTAATTATATAATTTGTATTTTTTGTTATGTATTATTTGTTTTTTCAATTCATTATAATTATTCTTTACATTTTTGTTTATATATATATATATTTTAATTTTTTTACTAACCACATGAAGATATTTCTAGAGTGGTAATGTCGTCATAGAATTACGAAGAGGTAAGGGGTTTGAATCTGGCCCAAGAGATATATATATTGAATTTCGGCATGGAATATATGGAACATGGATACATGCATGGAATTTCATGGAATGTTCATCATAATAAAGATGTAATAAATAATAAATAAATATTTTAAAAAATTTAAAAAACTATTGTGAAATGTGTCTCCCAATTTTAAAAAACCATCACTAAATAGTTCCATGGCAGTTTTCAAAGACCTCCAAAATATTATTGTCAAGACACGAGTAAGCAGTGACTTTTAGAAAACATCACAGAATGATTTTGGGGTGATTTAAACCTCAAAAAAAAAACATACGTTGTAAAAGTTTAATGATCCTAGCATGTAATGTTTTCTTTCCATAATCACGATCCTTGTCTTCTATTTATAATGGCATGACATGTGTTTTCATTTTTTTCAAAATCATATGATTATCATGATTACCATATTCGTATGATATAATTTATTTTCCTCCATGGTACTATTTAATGATTTATGATTCTTTCTTTTTATAATTTTATGATATTCCCATTGACTTATACTATATATATCATCTGTATACTTATTTTGATCACCCCCATGTTGGGATTTTTATATCACCCTTTATTTTATATTCGACCATAGGGTATTCAATGTAGTGAGAGTAGTCTGATGATGTTTATTTTTATATTATAAATATGGAAATGAAATATAACATAGTTTCATTTAAACGTTGTACTATCTAGATAATCTCATATATACATTAAACAATTTGATTTTGGGTGTATTTTATTACATTTTGAGAAGAATGTTTTTAAATAACATGTTTATGATTTTTGGGTGGTAATAATAGAACCCTAGAAACCAGGTAATCTACTATTACTATGATCAACATGCATATTTATATTTCTACCCACAAAGAACAAATTTCCAAATCTCTATACCCGCCTTTTAAAGAATTCTTAGACATTTTGTAATACCATTATATAATGAATCTACCCAATTAATATCCTAATTACTATTTTAGGATACTAGATGGGTTCATGAAAACTCCACTAATTTTTATACACATTACAAAAATACTAAAATTTAATAATCAAATTCAATGTTATAGAGCCTAAAAAATCAATATTATGAAGTATGTAAAATTCTTGAGGTCATTTTGGTTTATTTGACTTTTATGGTTAAAATACAAAATTTATTGGCATTAAAATAAATTTTTTAGTTCCTTGTTGGACTCAAAATATGATATTCACCCATGGGTTGAATTTTGGTATTTCGTTGAATTTTGGTGTATTTTAATTATAATTAAATTTAATAGAATTTATTTTTTTTATTTTTTTATGAAATTTAATTTTAATGGATTATTTTTATAAATAAATTATGTGATAAATTATGTGTGATATTTAGTGGTTATTGAGGTAGGATTTCTATAGTAAATGTGATGATGATTTTATTAAGTAAATGATATAACCAAATGAATAGTTTGTAGATTTGTGTGGGATTCTAGAATGATATCTATAAGGGGAATTTTGGAAAACCTTATGGACATTTTAACAATATATTTTATAAGGAAATTGAATAATGTCTCAATTAGTTAAAGGTTCTATATTTACACCAAAAAAATGTTTTTTTCATTATTTATGTTATCTCAAGAAACAATTCATGAAAATATATGCATCTTCTAAGATCACAAGAAAAAGTGGGTAGATAACAAAAATAGATAAATGAGGAATGATAATTTGGGATAAAAAAACATCATAAAATTGAGGTTGGGGACTTGAGATTATTATATTCTTATAAACTAGGTGAATTCAATAAGATTTTTTATTTTTTGAAGGGTGGATAATTAATGTTAATATGAGATATATTTTATTTTGGTAAATTTAAAAAAAATTATGAAAATTATAATGGTGATGGAAATTATATTCAATTTGAATATTTGAAATGATTATAAATTTTGGTACGACATATTAGGGGAAATAATTTGAAACATTGGAAAAATAATAATCAGTATTGATGGAAAATATATGTTGTATTATTATAATAATTTATTTTTTGAAATGTGGTTGATTAATTATGGAATATCATATTCTGATCCTTATAAAATTATCCACTGAGCGTAATATATGTTATTTTTTATTTTTATTTTAATTATTTAAGATTTTAATATCAATATTTTTATATGTTAAATATTGAGCCTAAAATATTGATAAGATTGTAAGAAATACATAGAAATCAAGAATTCCTTTTTATGACTTTTGGAAGGTCATACTAATTCAGCACAGGGTCTATAACCCATTCTAGAATATTATCCCCAGTTAGTGGTTTACCTTGTGTGATGATTTAGTGAGTTAAATGGGGGGGGGGAATGTCTAATAGCATAGGTGTGGTTCAACCTACGATTAATATATTATTTTAATTTGTAGGTTACACAGTGGTGATATAGATTTCACATGGGTTATGTCACATAAGTATGGGGTTATTCGATATTAATCAGAAGTTCTTTCACCCAATTAATTCCTTCGAAATTTCTTTTGATGTATTGATGATGTTTTGGTTCCCCACCATTTTTGGTGGGGTGGTAAGGGTTTGGGGTATGGGGAATGTCCCGGGGTCAAGTATTTGGTCCAATATGTTTACAGAACATTTCTTCCTCACATTTTGTTCTATGTTGCTGGATGTAACCAACCTCATAAGTGTATCTTGTGGTGGGATTTTATGGATGTAATGGCATATAATTCTCTAATATAATCTTATATTATTTTCTCTCATATAGTCATATTGAGTTTTGATCATGGAAGGGAATGAGAATGGGAATGATGAGACATTATTAAGAAGGGGTTTCATGATATATGATGTTTAGGGAGGAGGTTGTGTAAATTTTAATATACAAGATATAAGGAATATTATATTCATGGTGATTTAATCATTATGATCTAGAATATGGTAGAACTAGGTGTTATTACAATATAAATATTTTATATGGTCATTTACTCCCCATAACATGTTAACATTCATATGTGTGGTTGGTATAGGTTGGAAATATAGTGGATGGTGAGGGAATAAATCCATTTATGACACTAAATAATGCTAATGTTGATTAAATGACTATCTTATTGTTGTTAATTATGATATGTGGTGGTATTTTATATAGTAAGTTGTGGTTTTTGATATATAGTGATAGATTTTGATAAATAGTGAAAATTTTTAGGATATATGACAGTAGTTCATATAGGTGGAAGCATGGAAACAATGGGATCCCCAGTGACTGGGTAGAACCCTAACCGATATATTAGATTTCATATAGGTTAATTTAGGGAGAATAAATTAAATTTCATTGACATTACATCTTCAAAAATTTAATGTTTTTTGGAAGGGGTGAATTTATATATAAAAATGGCAACAAAAAGTTGTCCTGAATGTTGTTGTGTCATAGAGGTGTTCTGAGTTTGTGGCCATATAATAGCGGAAGTCTTTTTCATCATGCTGATGCATACCAATGGATCTTTCATCATAGCATTCTCATTAGAGTCACCTTGATGAGTTATTTCATGATTATTTTTTGCCGGCCATAGTGTCTTCCCCACATTAGTCTCTTCCAAAAAGACAGATGTTGGGTCTTCCTATATTGTTCCTTCTTAAATGGGTGTTACAAAATTGAATTGAAAAAGATATTGTGGATTTATAAGGGTGTGTTAAGGGGGATTTTATCACAATTATTATATCTCCAGTTATCCCTTTCTTATAAAAAACATTCAATCAGTTTTTATGAACCATACTTTAGAATATTCTAAGGGGTTACAACAATGACTCCATGACACTATGATTTTCCTTACACTATAGTAGATCCCAAATCATCATTATTATACACCTAGTGGTCTCTTAAATTCCATTAGGGTCAACATATAGTTATTTCCACGACAAAGTAGTTTATTCTGGGTCATGGTGGTCCACTCTGAGCCATGGTGGTGTTTTCCATCACTTTTATATTTCGTTTCACATGTCATATATTCTATGGAACTTGATTTAGCATTAATAAACATCATAGTACCCTTCTTACATCAGGGTACCTTCATATCTTCTAGGTATCCTTGTTCATTAATTATTATTCTAGATCGGTTTTTTTGTATTCAAAATATACTTGAAGACTATCAACGAATATGATCGAATTGGGTAAAAAATGGTTCTACCTTTTTGTTTTGTTTCTATTTACATTACTCTATATCCAATGTTATGTTGGTGTAGTAGAAATTTTGTGATTCCTTGGAATACTATGTGATTATTTTATTGTGTTAAAAATATTTGGGTGATAGAACCTTGATGAAAAATTGTTGTTGATGTCAACAACCTTGAGGTATAATGATCATTACTCTTTGGAGCTGTTGTAAACACATTATTTCTATGATTTCATTCTTTCAATATCATGTTTTATGTTTTAAATTAATGGAGATTGATTTTTATTTAGTTTATTCCCATGTTAACCATATATGATCCTCATTCCAAGAGTCTTAGTAGAGTATCTTATTTCTATATTCTATTTTGAATCATAAGTTGTTTATTTGGTCACCGTATTTCTCGTGATTCCATGTTATGAATGTTTATAATGTTTTAACTTGTTTTTTATTATCTACCCTTTGTATATTTATGCTTTGTACACATTACATGTGTACATTATTGAATTATTATCCATTAGAATGGGGGTTCAAATTATGTGTGATATTGGGGATGGTGGAGAATAATATCCTTGTCTCCACACAAAACATGTAGCCAAGAGGATTCTTAGGAACATAAAACACGATGCCTTTTGGATTATGAGTAGCTTGCAAACAATATTCCTTGTGGATTCCAAATATCAAGTACACTAGATGCCTTATGTATTTACTGTGACATTCAAACATCCTTGAGGGTAGTTAGGATCATATTTACCATCATTGATCATTATTTTGGAATGGAGCTAAAGTTGTTAAGATTGGGGGTTTTTGGTGAACTAGTCGGCACAAAACCACTTGGAATGTGATTGTGTATTTTTTATTCCAAAATTACCCTTTATTATTATCATTTCATACATCTTTTATAAAATATATCACTTTATAAAGATGAATTAGTGTTGTCCTACTAGGTTTTATTACTCACACCCTTCATAAGAATCTGGATAAGAAATCAAGAATCATGTCTATGAATCCAATCAATTGTGAAGGGACTGTAGAAGATTTTGATACAAGGATCATGGAGTTGGTAGTAGTATCGAGACACAATCTGTATTATTAGGGTTGTATTATGTATTTATTACCTTATCGCTTTTACTCTAGTTTGAATTTCCTCTATTCAAGCTAGTTTATTTATTTTCATGATTTTATAACATCTATTTGTTTCTTTATGAATACTATAAACCTTTATTATATTGTTTATTGCTTATTTTTTCATCTACGACATGATACTAAGGGTATATAAACTTCTTAAATAGAATTATACCTTCCCTACTAGTTCGAAAACTCATTTCTATGGGGAGGAGCATATGTGGTCATGTGGAACTTCTATTCGATCATGGTGGTTAGGGTTGGGGTTTTAGAAAATTGTATCATTTGACAAGTCTTCTTCTTCACTTTTTCACTCACTTGGGATACAATGGATATGAGATAGCTATGTGGGACTCAAATATTAAATATTTCACAAGTTTCACCATCTCATGTATAACGGACCACCGAGTTACCATATAAAGGATTGTTCTTAATATTTTTTTTTGATATTTATTCTATGTTCGTGAATTTTGATTAGTAAGGTAGTTTCACATGTCATATACAATGATGTTTTTATACTGTATATTAGTTTTTAAATTTAATTACATTCTTTCTGATATATTTTTGATGAAGAATGGTATTTATGATGGTGTGATTTATGTATTTATAGTGTTTGTTGTAATATATCTTTTGTGGAATTAATTAGTATATTTGAGCTAGTTATTTTTTCTATATATATTTTACTATGAATAAAATGTAGGGATGGATAATTTTGGTTTTTTCTAGGAGGGTTATACATTTTTTTGGGGGTATAATCCTAGATAAACCTTTTCTTCATCCCATAGACTTGTTAGCAACCATCTTAGTTTATTTAAATGTAACCTTTGTGTTACCATATATTATGCCAATTAAAAGAATGGCCAGACTAATTTTTGTGTGAGAGGGTACTATAGAGAATGATTTCACACCCACTCAAGCTGTTTGAGAAGAAAAACCCATTTCGAGAGAAGTATTCCTCCAAGTTTCTATCTAAGGAAGGGGAGTCACCTGGACTATGGTCGACTATTCTCAAGACATTTAACTTTATCATCTTATATACCTTTAGTGCACTAGAGGCCCTCCGAATAACGTGGAATAATTTGGGTTTATGATAGGATTTTTGATTATGTAGAGAACCTAGAGGATCAAAAAGTGAATCTTGAGATCATTATACTCTAGGGTGATGATATTTTTTTGGGAAGAATGTGATAGGTTCTCACATGAGTTAAATTTGAGGAGTTATTATTCTAAGTTTTCTTTATAGTCATGATGATGATAAACTAAGAAAAGTATTTCATAAATAATTTATATGGAGACATAATAATTTTTTCACACTCAAAATTATTCAGAGAGATTCATAACTTTTATCTTCTCTTGGATAAAGAGAAAGAGTAGAAATCCAGGAAGATTGAGATCAGTCTTTGGCCAGAGTTGAGTCACATGCTTAGGAATTTTGACCAGATTTCATATAATCTGGTGATTCATAAATCCCAGATGACATAGAAGTGGCTAGATTATGATAAAGTAACAAAATTACTTCAACCCTTCATTCCATATACATGTTAACCTCCTACAACTATAATGGGTTCCACCACTATTAAGGAGAAGAGGATGGTCATGGATGTTTAGTATGATAGTGGAACACAATTTCCAATAGAGAATGGATTCATCTTCCCCCTCAGGAGTAGTTACACAAGGATACAAAATTATGATGGTTAGGAACTATAATAATTTAAATTTTTTACCTCAGAGAACATGTCAATAGAGTAGTAATTCGAGGAATATTCATCATTTTTTATCCCTAGCTTTGAGGTTGAGGTTCTATGGTGGTAGAGGATAGACATTATTAAATACCTAGGGATATAATTGGGTTCCTCAGTAGCAAGACCATATTAAATTAACCTAGGAAAGACATTCTTATTAGGGGAATGGTTACAGAGCTTAGGAGGGAAATATCAATATAGTGGATTGGACTCCAAATTATGGTAGTGAGGGACCATATACTATGTGAGGAATGATCTTGATCTCTTCTACTTTATCAACATACATGTTTGATACTAGTGATTCCAATTCCTTTATATATACAGATGTCATTACTATACTTGACATACTAGTGATGTTATGATCTGAGATACTTTCCCTAGATACACCATTGGGAATGAGATTGGACCATCTTAAACAATTTCTAGAGTGTCATATATTTATTTGTTGGTTATAGAATCCAATGGGAATTTATGATTCTATAAATTAAGAGATTTGATGTGATTCTCATCATAGAAAAGCTGGATAACATATGAAATCCCATTAATTGCTATCAGATATGTGTTTTCATCCACTTTTCTAAAGGGTGATATATTTATGATGACTGAGGTGTGGGAAATGAGAGTTTTTGTGTTGGTCCAAACCCGTGTCATCTTAGAAAGATAACATAACAGATGGAATGATTATCTCTTTTAGTATGATCAGAGGAACCCCCCTCACATTTTCCTCCAATCATGGATCCCTATCATGATGTATTTCTAGATTACTTTACAGAAATTTCTCCCCTTTGAGGAGTTGAATTTGTTATAGAGGTCATTTTAGGTGCACAAACCACTTCGATACCCCTTATCATATGAAACCATTCATGATAAAGTAACTCAAGGTGTTGTTTAATGACTTAAAGTAGAATGGATTTATTGGTCTGAGTACATCATTACAGGGTGAAAATATATTGTTCACTAAGATTGAAGATGGTATAGCTTGACTATGCACTGATTATAAGAATTTGAACTAGGTGACTATGAATAATAGATATCCTTTTCCAAGGGTCGATGATCTTTTTGATCTTTTATTAGGTAGAAGTGGTTATCTAGGATTGATCTTCAATTTGACTACCACCAACTATGCGTTAGAGGAGACGACATCCTAAATATAGTGTTTCATAGTAGGCATGTGTTTTACGAGTACATGGAGATGTTGTTCAGACTGATGAACATGCTAGAAGTGTTCATTGATCTCATCAAGGGGATAATCCACTCTTACTTGGACTCATTCCTCATATTTTTCGTCGACAATATTCTCATCTGATCATAGACACCAAAGAAACATATAATATATCTTAATATAGTACTATGTATTCATATAGAACATAATATTTATTCTGTGATATCAAAGTGTAGATTATGGAATCTTGAGTTGATGTTAATAGGTCATGTGATTTTTATGATAGGTATATCCAAGGACTTGGACAAATTGGAGGTAGTGATGTACTAAAAATTTCCCTAGAACATGTACAATATCATGATCTTATGGGGTTTAATATGACAATAACAACATGGTTTATAGGACTTTTCACACAAATCAGCACCTATGAGTACAATAATGAAGAATATAGTAAATTTATAGTGGTCAGACTATTATAAAGAGTCATTTCATGAGCAGTAGGGGAGGTTTGTTGTAGCTCCAGTGCTGATAGTCCCTGAGATATGGATCAGATACATCATGTACTATTATGTATCTATCATTGTATTAGTAGATGCACTGATGAAGTTGGAGTATGTAGTATCTTATGGGTTACATAATCTATTACCCCATGATTGCAACAATCTTAACCATTAAATAGAGTCGATGTTCATGGTTCAAACATTGAGGTATTGGTGACATTATCCCATCATTGAGAGGTTTTTTGTCTACATTGACCACAAGTTCCTATAATAAATCATCATATAGACTGACCTAAATTTGATTAAAAGGAAAATGGTTGATTATATATAAAATTTTTACATTGATTTGGATTATTAACCTAGAAAATGTAGCTTAATAGGAGAATATATTAGACCAAATATATAGGTGGATCTAGGGAATGGTGAGTTGACTTCAGTGGAGCATTCATTCTTGTTTAGATTATTGACTGATTGGAGGATTTATGATTTTGAGAATCATGGATCATTGAAATTTTCTCTAATGGTGGTAAGAAATTCTCTACTATATGGTGTAAATCCTAGATATGTCACTCATCCAGAGTGTATTTTGATGTGGAAAAAACTATCTAGAGGTGACCAGATACCTTGGTAGTAATTAAATGACAACGATATGATCCTTTTGCACAGGAGATAAGTAATACATACTTCCATCATAGATGAGGTGATGTTTTACATTTATACCTCTATATGGGTGGCTCGTCGTAGTGCGATAATGATGTAACATGACTTCAAATAATTGTTCTTCTGTCCATGTTTAAAGAGGGACATCATTGGTTTTTATTCCTCAGGCCTTACCTTCTAGTTGGTTAAGGGCTTGCACCACCATCAAGGTGGATTATAATAGCCACTTCCAATGACCATATGTATGTTTATGTTTGTCACAATATTATATTTGATGGGACTACCGAATTCTTTGAGGATTCCTGATTTTTTATGGCTGATTTTTGATCATCCGAATAATATTTCTAACATCTAACTAATATGATAGAATCACTCTATGGATGAGTTGGGAAGAATTTATATCCATGAGGTAATATTATTACTTGGAGAGACCTTGAGAAACATTTTTTATAGATAGGCATGTTTTATTTCATGGTTTCAGAATGGCTTATTGAAGGCCCTAGGGACTCAGCTAAGATTTATCATATTATTCCATCCTCAGCCTAAGAGATTGTCTAAAAAATAATCATCAAATTGGAGGGTATAATTTGAGATTACATATTAGAATTAATTAGTTTCTTGGATGATCATCTGGCCATACCTTATTTTTTATACAACAATTGTTTCTAGGATTTTTTAGATGCCAATTTATGAGCCTCTTTATCGGAGGAAATGTAGTTAAACACTATATTGGAATGAGGTAGATAAGGTTGTGGTTATGGGGCCCAGTTTGGTTCAAAATAACATCGGGATAGTTCATATAACACTTAAAATTTTATTGTAAATTTCTCTATAAATAAATTTTATTTCTTTGACGTCTTACTTTATACACAACACCGAGTTTAAAAAAATCTCAATATATTATTGAAATATTATTATATAATGTAACAACTATTGTATAAGAATTATATTGTATGTTATGAATAAGGATAAATAAATTATGAAACATTAATGATTTAATAATGTATAAAATTAATATATTAATTATAAATTTATTAAAAATGAAATTAAAATTTATTTGAAAGAAAAAGAGGCATTTTTCTGAAAAAAAACTATTTTCAAGAATGCAATGTGTTTTTATCATAACGAATTAAATTAATAACTATTAGATAATAATTTTAATTAAATATAAATATTTTCTATTCAATTAAATATTTTAATATTCATATAATTTTTTTTCTATACAGGGTATAATAATTAATATAGTTAAATGCATTAAAATTTATTTTTATAAAAAAAGATTTCCACATGTTTTTGGAACATTCAATAAAATGAATTACTGAATGTTATAGAAATTTAATAATATAAAATAAATATTTTTTTCTGAATTATTAAATTCAAATTTGGTAAATATTTCACTTTTATGTTTTTTCATTATCAATTGTAACCTCAGTAAATTTATGTCACCTTGGTAATCATAAAACATGTAAAACAGGGTTAAAAAATTTGGGCTATGGCTTTAATATTAATTGGACACTTTAAATTATTCAATTAAATGAGTTTATTTATAAAATTATCATCAATTTATAAAATTTATAACCACTCGGTTCCATTTTACCTTGATTATGATATTTATATTATTTTATAAAAATGTTAAATAAAAAATGTCTCTCTCTTGAATCAAATAAATATAAATATATATAATAAGGATAAAATGAAGTGATTTCCTTTTAAATGATTAATTTAATTATTAAATAGCTTTTATTACATGGTAATTTATTTAGAATTTTTATTGATTGAATAATTACTTTAAATTCCTACGCAGCGCTAACACGTTATTTAAATAATTAATAGAAAAAAGTAAATAAATTATTTTATAAATACTAAAACTGATAAAATTTTGGTAAATTATTATTCTCTGAAAATTATATTTATTAATATGACATATTTTTAATGTGTTAAATCTTTTTACTCCAATTATTTTACTATCATGTCGGCATTAAAGAAAAATTAAAATAATTGATTCAAAAATAACATTAATGATATTATTTGTTAATGATTGTTTTATTTAATAATGAAATGTAAAAAAATCATAACATTGGATAAATAAGATTATAACTGGTCTAAAATTTCATCCAGTTACCATTTATAAACTAATTTTCACCTTATAAGTAAAATTATAGCCCTTTAACATTAAAAAGGTCATTACCAAGATTTATAATAAAATTTTTTAACCAAGGGATTAAACCCAAAATAAGATTTAAAATGTTACCAAAACCTTTATAAATTTAAATAGATGATTATGTATTGACATTAAACTTGTTTTAAATTAATTTCTATTCTTTTGGAATCATTTAAATTGATAATGGATTAATTATATTTTTATCTTTTCAGAATTTTCAAGTGTGCCATTTCCCTCCCTTATAAAAAGACACCCATAATCTATTTTTTTTACACCACATTGATCTATATATCTTCAGAAAACCTAGGACATTCTCTTATCACTTCACTATATTAAAATTATATGTTTTTTTCTTCTTAAAAACCCTTACAAGGTCCTTAATAAGTGATCTAATGGAGGTTTCAAAAAAATAGTATTTGTTTTACCTAACCGATTTCAAATTATTTATTCTTATAAATCTTCAAAACATTTGGTTTCCATAATAAAAAAATACCTTATTTATAATTTATATACTAAATTTTATTATTATAATTAATCCTCCATTATCCATTATCTTTTCCATCAAATGGGAAGTAAAAGTATCACTCGTGCATACATGTGGGCAACCACCTCCATGTGGCATACAATTAGTTTTTTCTCCCCATATTTAATGGAGGGGTATTATGATAGGGAAAATTTTATAAATGATATTAATGAATTTATTTTGATTTTATAATTATAATTTCATATCCAAATTCTTACATCCAATCCATTAGAAAATATTAACGCCACTAATGTGTTTGTGTGGAATACCTCCTTTATGAAGTGATATGATTCATTTTTAATTTACTCTTTATATGGATTGTAATATGGACTTATTTAATGAATATATATGATAGCTATGATATATTAATGATACTCGTATGGTGAATTATTAATTACTATTATGTTATTCTATTTTTCCAAAAGTTAAAACAATATTCATGCATACGTAAGACCAAACATCTCTCAGAATGATGTAATTAATTTTTATATCCTTTCCCTTCATGGATGATTATAAATATTTATGTAATGAATATATATTATATTTATATAATAAATAAAAAAAATGGATATGATACAATTAGGATAAAATTACAATGAATGGAACTACCAAATAGATAATCTCATGAAAAATGAAATAGTTAACACCAGAAAACAACAGTTTTAATATTGAATTATTAGTAAATTTTTGTTGAAATGTTATTATTATATCATTTATGACGATGTGAGTATCAAAATGACTATTTTATTGAATTATAATATATCTGAATATATTATATTGGAGGCATGCTTTTAAATTAACTCAAACTTGAGGTAAGGGTTTTATGTTACAATCTCTTTATTTATTGGAATTTTTTATGATAATGTTTAAGATGATGAAATTTCATGATACATATCTCAATAATATCATAAATTTTATTATCCCATGGTTTTGTGTTTATGATAACATTTTTCCTTTAATTTTCCGTACATAAATTACTTCATAGACCGAAATAACATTTATAAAGAAAACCTTCATTATTTATCTCTTCGATCGAAAATCATTTTTCATTTATATAAATTATTTATAAAAATTTAATAATTAATGAATTTAAAATTAACCAATGATTTTTTAAATACATTAATAAAAATGTTTCAATTTTAAAAATAAATGGTTTCAAATGAATATTCTTATCATTTTATAAATGAGATTATTTTGAATTTTTAGCCAAAATGTGAATGGAATATTTGTTTTAACAAACACACATCGAACTGAATTTTATATAGACATGGACAATAAAATATTTAAATATTACATTATAATTTTTCAGGGATACATTTTCAGAAAACATTTTCTATCTTATTTAGTAAATTTTTAAATTTTAAATAAGTGATTTCAAATTGAAAAGGGTATTTTCCTCATGAAATGTTACGGTGATAATTTAATAGATTTATTCATATATGAAACATCCTTTAATTTTAATTATTATTTAATTGGGTTATGACCTAATGATACCATATCTATACTTTTATTTAGATGCTTAGTGATTATAATGATAAAATATTGATGAAACCAATTTAATTTTGTAGGGGATTAGTCATGGTTAATGTTATTATGATCTTTTGGACTATATATGAATGGATATATGATTATGTTTCGGGTGGGCCTAAAATTATATATCCCTCAAATTCATTGGGTAATGATTAATTTTTTACGAGCTCAAAGGGTACATGATAGGTTATCCCAACCTTAAAAAAGAGGGTGCATAAGAGGTTATACCTAGATCAAAAGAGAGTACATTAAAGGTTATCCCAACCCCGAAGGAGGTTCATGGGTGGTTATCCCAAGAATAACATGTTATGAATATATTAGTGGGTATAATTGACATAATATTTATATGATTATGATTATCCTGAAAATTATTACACAATTTAATGGCATGATCATGTACTAATGTTATTTTCTCAAGGCTCATGTTCATTGACCCTTTTATAATTCATGTCTTATGAACAACTAATATTTATTCCATTTCTCTTGTTAATGATCAAATAAACCATGATTATTATTTTCAAACGTCAATATCATGTTTTCGTAACACTTTTTATCACGTAATGATTACATGATCATTATTATCTCCCTTTTATACCCATAGAGAATATCTAAGATCACCCATTATTGTGTTTTACATTCCCCAAGATATGAAGAAAAGTTTTAATTATGATGTGTCTAAGATGGTTGATTATTATTGATAATTAATTGGGGAACAATGTTGATCTTTTATGAAACTATTTTTTATGTTTAAAGGTTTACATTGATAATAAACATTAACAGTTCTAGAAAAGTGCGTAAGGTAATTTATTGAATATTATTATAAAATAATAAAATATCTATGTATGAAAGGTATGGGTCACTATATTTGGAATCAAAGAAAGGTCTAGTTACCTTTTGAAACTGGGACGAGAAACCTTTAGTGAGACAATATAGGATAATACTCTTTATTAGATAATGTCCTTAATTGTGATAAGGAAAAGAGTGTGGTTTTCATTGAAAAATATGTATGTCTTAATATTAAAGGTAGACATGGTTTTACCATAGATTATGTTATTGGTAACAACCCCAAATGAGTTTTTTAAGTATATCTCATCCATAATTCTAGGGCATAGTGAGTATTCCATTTCTGCGCATCATGTTTGACACTCCAATGGGATTTAATTGGGTTAATTCACATTTTATTTTTAAACCATAATGAAGGATTTGAATATATGATGATCATGGATGACCTAGGTTAATCCTAAGGAGTCATATATTAAAATGAATATATCATTATTTGGATATTCTATAAATATATTTCCATGATTATAAGATTACCAATATGATTATTTTTTCTAAGACAATTTTTTTGATTTAGTCAATGGATAGAACCTAAAGTATCAATGTAAATGCTGACTATGATGGATGTTGAAATTATTTTCCTCATGGGAAACCAAATGTTATGTGATTTGTAATGAAGAATAATTTTTTATTCTTAGGAAGCTTTCTCAATCCATAAATCATGATGATTTAACAAAAGAGATTATAAAGGAACAATATTCTATTGAGTGTTTCATGAGAAAACATCGACCTTATTTTAGTTGTCATAATAATCTACTAGTTTTCAAGAATTTTATCTATGTTATTAAAAATATATTTTCCATTCTCTACTGTTTGGGGTTAAAAAATTCAATTTATTCATATATCAATTGGAAGTTGAAACAGATAAATGGTGGAATGCTATAAAAAATTTAATAAATGGGAATAAATGGAATCTATGGAATGGATTGAGGTTAAAGGTTCATTTTTCAATATGTAATTTCCCCATATTATTAGTACAAAAATTTAGAAGGAATTAATTGATTTATGGAAAAGGTAGGATCAATCTATTCATTCATTTGCAGAAAATATTACAGGACTTATGAGGAGAGTTGGTTGTATAATTATTGCACCATAATTTTAGATTAATTGATTTTTCATTAGATTAAAAACATATCTTTGAAAGGATTTAGGGATAAGGGGATTCAATAGTTATGAATAATATTTTGTTATTAAAATAATTTATAAATGTATATTTTAGTTAACCATAAATATCATTATTTTGATAAGAATAGAAAGATGGAATTAATAGGAAATTATAATAATAATAACCATGGAGGGAAGAATATGATCCTTTCATTATGCTCAATGTGTGGAATCAAACATAGATAAAATTACATTAAAGCTAGTAGTATATTATTTAAGTATGGAAAGTAATATCATCATAAATTAAATACCAAATTGATGTGAAGAAATTAGTCGATGATGGTGGAAAATAATCACAGTGTATCGCCCACACTCTAGTGTTTAAAATTCTAGGTGTATGGAAATTATACTAACTAGTTAGCACATTCTAAGGTTAATGATGATGGTCCGCATCATAAACTCCATAATACTAGAGACAAATGGAAAACTCATGTGATCATAATTTTTGATGAATGGTATGATAATGTCATGGTGAAAGTTACACTTACCCTCGAGTATAGAACTATTAATTTCTAATTTGATTTATGATATTCCCACTCATTTATATCTAAATTCTTTTCGAAAGGTATCACAATTCCACATCAGAGATTAAATGTTGAATTAGAAGCAAAAACCCCAAATGGTATTAGGATCACATGTAAGGTCTATGATTATCCTCTAGTTGATGACTATGGTAATGTACATCCTATAAAATGGTTATTCCCCCTATTGTTTTATTTTATGTTTTCATAAGCATGGGTTTGATTTCTTTTCTTAAATATAACATAAATTACTGATGAAGGAATTCACAATTGACATTATGAACTTGTCTATGCTCTTCTATCTGTGTGATGATAAATATTAACTGTCAATAGAAATCACATTTATTATATGGGTATTGATTCATATTAAAAATGGATCTTTATCTTATATGGTGTGATAAAATCCAATCATAAAATATAAGCCTATTTTTCCTGAGTTTTTATGTATTTATAGAGGATTTTGTAATTATACCACCAAATATTGATGTTGAGATTCGGTAGAACTCAAACATAATTCTACAACAATTTCGAAAACTACATATAGAATAGCCTTTATTGAGTTGCAGGAATTGAAAAATAAACTCCAATAGAAAATTGAGAATGGATTTATTTAGATATGTGTTTAATATTAAGGTTTACTTATTATTTTTGTTAATAATAAATATTGATCAATGTAAATTTTAATTTATAATCAAGACCATAAAAATATCACTATCATGAAAAAGTATACTATACCATATAAAGACGACTTATTTGATATACAGTGTAGAGCTTAGTACTTTTTCAAATTTAACCTTAATCGTGTATATCATAAATTGATGTTCAAGAATGGGGACATACCCAATATAATATCCATACTAGGAATGGGAACTATGAAATTATAGTGATTCTATTTGGTCTTAATATTTCCCCTGTAATCTTTATGGATTAATGAAAATATTCATTAGATTTTACCTTGATCATTTGTAGTTGAATTTATAAAATGTATTCTTATATATTCAAAGGATATGGAAGAGTATATAAATCATCTAAGGAGTGTGCTGAATACCCTAATAAAGTATAATCTGTCTGTGAAATTTAAATAGTGAAAATTTTGGCTACAATTTTTTTTTTCATTTTTTGGTTATATAACCTCAATAGAGAGTATATCGCTGGGTCCATAAAAGTGAAAAGTTATCAAACATTATAATAGACTAAAAAATATGAGTAATATTTTTAGTTTTCTTATTTGGCTAGATATTATCTATGCTTTTTGGAAAAAAATTCATGGATATCTAATCCACTAATCAACTTAACTCGAAAGGGGTCAAAATTATTTTGGGTATAGGATTGGGAATAAAATTTATAGTAACAAAGGAAATGGTTTTTCCTTACATCCATTATTACAAATATTACGTGTGTTTATAGAATTTTATACTCCCTATATCAAAGTGGGGTCATGAATTAAAAGAGTGTCAACCGTAAGTTCCAATATCCCAACCAAGACATCATCTAAAAGTGAATGTATAATTGAATAACTATTTCAAACCTCATGATGAATCTTTTGTGTGGTGTGATAAAACTAGAAACATAACCATCAATTGTCACAAAAATTATATCATAGAAATTGAAAAAAATTTATAACTCCAAATCTATCAAGAGGGGGAGTAATCAAGATAATGAGAAGGTGGTTGATGTTTCTTATAAAAATGTAAAACCTAAGAATCCTTAATCAAAAAATTGGTTGATCATCACAGATGACTAGAAATAAAAATCTCTTATAAGACATACAAACGTATGATATATGGGTTCTTAATTTTTGAAATGATATATTACTAAATTTGAAAGGAGATGGATTCAATAATATTGGTAAAACACAATCTACTGATGTTCTCTATAATAATGGGATGACAACCAAACTCTTAAGTGACTATGGGATTTAAAAATAATAATTACATGATCTTTCAAAGAAGAGGACATTTAATTAAAATGTTAAAGGATAACATAATCTTGATAAAGGGACAACAAGCATGGAGAAATATTTTTGACATTCCCAATGATCAAGACACATGTTCTATGAGAATTTTGGAGAAAAATTAGTTATGGAATAAAATAAATTTCCATAAATTGAAAAATAATATGGTCAAGCATAAAAATCATAAATATTTGAAAAACATATTGAAGAATAATCATAATTTTTTCAATTATTTTTTAAATATTCAGTAATAATATATAGGGAATAACAGCCACAATGTAGTGAAGACCAAGTGGAAACCCCCAAATGAGTTTATAAACTCTCATTTATATAGTTGGATGATCTTTAAATATACCAATATATATGTATATATTTAATTTATTTTGTTGATATTATCAATTTCTGTTTTATATCATGTTAATCACATGATATTCCGAGATTCAGATACATTCTGAGGTGTTTTAAAAAAAAGTACGGTTTATCAATATAATTATTTCCAAAAGAGAACTATGTTAAGGAATTAATAATTTGAGACATTACATGAGAATCATGGAATAAGTAATGATTTCAGTTCTTCATTCATACCCTAAAAATTTGATTATATATGGAGAAGAACAAAATATCGGTGAATATGGGAAAAATAATGATATCTGAGCTTGGTAATATTTGATAAGAATGTTGATAAAGGAATATATCTTAAATAAACACCTAGTAGATTATTTTATCTACGTTATAATAATAATTTATGAAAAATATTTAATAGATATAGTGTAACTGCATATGAAAATTAGAATAGATAACAAATATCATTGAATTTTGATGATGAGTTTTGAGAAATATTTTAGGGAATATATTTTATTGAATGTTATTATTCTATATAAACATATATAATTTCAGGATGATTTTGAAATATCCAGTGTTGAGGAAGTACATAAGAATGAAAATTTATGTTTTCTAGAAAAAAATGAATGTGAAATCTAATAATATTCTTTGTTATGGTAGATAATGTGTTCAAACCTATAAGTGTTTGAGGATTTCTATCCATAACTGCTACCTTTATAAAGTCAGACCAAATCATTTTTAATAACCATGGTTACATGAAAATTGTATGAAGTTCCTGTAAAAATAGAAAATAAAAATTAGATGAATGATGATGTTAAAATTTTGTCATGTTCTGAAAACAAAAATTTGATAGGGATTATTTGGTTTTTTCATAATAAACTCACTGGGAAATTTGATGTAACATAAATCAAGGTTAATCATGTTTATAATGGCTATATTAAAATTTAGGGTGTATATATTAATGAGACATTATTTCATATCACAAGGCTGAAAATGATATGTTACTTTCTTAATACATGTTATCAATTAAATTTTAATATTTCCCAAATAAATTATAAGTCATAATTATTGAATAGGGAACATGAGTAATTGTTCTAAATTGAAAAATAAAAAGGTTTTATCCTTAATAGTGATGGTTCTTGAGTGTGTAATCTGAACACGGATTCATATGGGCTTAATAAGTTCCCCAATCAGTGTATTTGATGTTAGAAAGAAGACTAAGGAAAATGAAATTCATAAAATGAAGTTGGATTATAATATATATATTTCAATGGATTTGATATATACTCACTTATTGTGATTTTATATTGAAATGAAATTATGTTTAATGGAAACAAAGAGGTGACTTGTGGGGAAATTTTTATCTATAAATTGTATTTTGAGATGTCAATGATTTGTGAGGCAATTTTTTGCTTGGTCGTTCAACTGATGAACATAGATGGTTCCATATTTTAATTATAATATATTTATTCCCATGTGTTATTAGAAAATTTTATCAAGGAATAATCATGAGAGTTCATTACTACTATAGAACATGGGACTATGATTTAGATTTATGAATAAGGAAGTCTTGTAGATAACATATAGTTCTAAAGGTTTATTGGAAACCTACATGATTTTATGGTTCCTAGACTAGATGAATATTTTGTTGTTACCTTATTTGAACAATTCCAAACCAAACATAGAAAGTTGCATATGGAAGTGGGTAAATAAAAAATATGATAAATTAAAAGAAATATATGTCCAAGTTTAAGTTATTATATGAATAAGTAATTTTATATTTATGCATCTTCTAGTGTGGATTGGGAAATAGATTTTAGTGATTAAAAGTTTACTTCTATTGGTGAATTATTTTATCATAATAATATGCATTTATTAGAAATTGATGATGAAAAATTACATTAAATTGAACAAAATAGATGTTGAATATTATTTGGCATCACAATAGAGGACATAAATGAGCTATATAATGGTGTACATTAAATTAATTTGGATAGTTGTTTAATATCCATTGAGGGTTCTGTGTGAAAATGATATTTCGATCAACTTATCAAATAATTTGTTGTATTATTTATGATCCCATAATACTAACATAAAATAACACTTAATCAAAGAGAAGATCTCATGTGGTGATATTTTATCATATAATGTTTAAACCAAGTAGGAAGTCATGAATATATCGATGAAACCCCTAATAATGTAGGTCTTATTATACTTGAAAATTTTATTAGGAGTTTATTATCTACCTAAATCATAGGTTTTATGACTTTTATTATCTTAAATCATACAATAATTTTCTTTAAAAGGGTAATAATTAAGAAATATGTCATCATTAAAAGGTAGATCGACTCTAGTATCATTTCTTTTTATCAAATAAAAAATTGGGATATATAAAAGGCCATAGATATTTGGGAGACATTGAAGTATCCACTAATGAAGTGAATCCACAGAGGAGGAGTTGTGATTTTATCCCAATTTAGACATGGTAAATAGGTAATTGATATTATAATGAGGTTTTGAGTAATCTCATAGACTCCATTTTATCCTATGGTGTGCTACTTATATTACCTTCACATTGGATTCATATTATAATTTTTTTAAGGAAATTAATTCAAGCATTTTAGAAGTGTTTTCCAACTAAATTAATAAAAATAAAAATAATAGATAATGGAGTTCCTCATTAGAGATGATTGAAGTGGAAAAGGAATAAAGATCTATTAGGTTGAAGTATATCATGGAATGAAGGGTCTTATTTCAAAATGATGAAAATATAAATTAATAATAGTTATTATCTTATGTGGAATCCATATCTTACAGTTTTATATATTTAATGATGGTGTCTAGGAAGATGAAAAGTTAATATTATATAGATCATCATTTAGTAGAAGTATATGGTTTCACCGTGATGGAGCTTCTGAGGAGGTTCGTGGAACTACCTGTGTTTTGAGATGGAGGCCATGAAAGATTGGGCCACACTGGTTTGGAAGTCCAATAGTGGCATGAAACCAAATATATAGATAATAAAAATTATATTATACCATGAGAATTTTCTATTATTATATTTGTAATTATTTTTGTGTTGACACACCAGAATATTTTTAATCACACCACAACAGAGAAGGGCCACACTAGAATTTCCAATCAATAAATATTTTATGATTCACCAATTATAAGGAGACTGAGGGACCATGATGCAATTTGTAACACCCCGAGATTTTTTGAAAAATATTTGTTTAATATCATTAATGTCTTGTGTTGTATGCTACACCAAAAGGAGCTTGCACAACATGCATCAATGACTTGCCTTGCATTACATGCAATCACGACCTTCCTCGATAGCGTGTGTAGTACGCAATATCGAGTTTCACTAAACAACGATATGCTATTAAAATATTATTAAAACTAGCCGTTATGAATAGTAATAACCACTTTTTGAAATTTTGTAAATTTTATTTTCAAAATGGACTTAATTTTTGGATTCGGAATATCGAAATTATCTTAGGGTGAAATTTTGGTACTTTTCAGATAACTTTCATTTTCTAATGAATAGTGAAAATTACTAAATTTTAATTAAAAACAACCTTTTTAATCGAAATAATTAATAGTGATAAATTATTAATTTGAGTGGTTTTAAAGTATATTTAGAATATATTTTTACAATTTAATACAATGTTGGTCATTGGGTGTAATTTTACATTTAAACCAGACATAAACAAGTGTCAATCTTTTGATAGTTATTATCTCTTAAGAACACACTATTTGTTTAGACGACAGGAATTAAATTTTAAATTAATTAGTGAAACTGATATGTTATGAATTTGGTAAAATAGAAATCATTTTTGAATTCATAATATCAAATATATCTTAGGCCTAATTTTTGGTATTTTTTTGGAAACTTTTATTTTTTGATGAATAGTGAAACCACTAAGTGGTAGTTAAAAAAAATGAATTTTTCATAAAACTTAATTTTACCGCTTCTGTGAGTGGAATTTCAAAAATCCTAGAAACACGGTTGATTTCACTAAGTAAAATGTGGTTCAATGGGATGAAAATAATTTTTGGTGAATAGTAACTTTTGACTTTCTTTTACCACGGTTAAAAGTAAATAGGGTAATTAAGGGTAAAAATGATATTATTATTACCCTAACACATGCCATAATTCTATTGGATAAGTTTAATTCGACCAAAAACAACCTTAGGAATAAAATATGACCTTTTAGGCCCACTTGGATTAGATTAGGACATTTATTATTAATTTATTTAAAGAAGGGATAAAATAGTTAAAATCAATGTTTAATAAGTATATCATTTTTAATATAGGGTTATACATAAGATAAATTGGACTATAAATATTAATTATAAATATAAAAAGATTAAATACATTATGGTAGTTTATTCGTAATTTTTAGACATTAAATAATTTAATTTATTTATGACACAAAGATGATGCAGTAATTATCTTATTAATGAAATATTGACATAATTGATGTTATAAATACCCAAATAAATGTAATTTGAGACTTTTTATTCATTACAATAATTTTCTAGGTTAATATGACATGTTAGTATTTATTTAATTAATTTTTTTGAACTAATCATTCTGTTATGATTTTTACAAAAATCAATTACTAAATAGTGTCAAAATTGACATAAAATAGTTTTTAATAAAAATATTATATTATTAATTGTTTGTTTATTTATAAAAATCTAATATTAGGCCAAATGACTTAAATAAGGTTATATATATTAATAATAGACAACTTGGGGTTCTTTTGGCTTGTTATAGTAAGTTTATTAACCTTATAGTATAAGAAAAAAAGAAGACACGGTAAAGTAAAATTATTTAACTTAATGATAAATCTAAATGATAAGGTTATAATAGGAACCTAAACTTGTATAAATTCTATTGGATGAGCTTATTTTGACGCATCACCACCTTAGCTTCGAAATAAATCAATTTGGAGCTATTTTAAACCGAATTTGGCTTTATAATAAAATAATATTTTTAATTATTCCAAAGGTGCCCCTCTCCTCCCTTATAAAAGGGCACCTCCTCCCTCTCTTCCTCACACCACTTTGAGCCTTCAAGCTCGGCCAACCCCTGACAAATTCTCTTCTCCACTTCCCAAGAAACATCCTAGAGGTTCTGGTCCTCCTCAAAGACCAATTTTAGTGCCCTAAAAGGAGATCTCAAAGAGGCGCTTCAAAGAAGAGGTAATGTCCGTTACCGATTCTTTCAACTTTATTTATTCTTAGGTTGTTTCATAATGAAGTAATAACATAAGTATCACTCATATACTGATATGTTATTATAAGTATGAAACAACCCTATTTCACCATCTATCCATCCTACGGAAAACGAAATCACCGCGCGAGCGTACGTACGGAATACCGTCTCCACGCCGTGGTGTAATATATTTTCCACAACCACCTTACTTGGAAGGGTATAATGGTGTAAATAATAACTATATATTATTATTGTAAAGTGATACTGATTCTTAAATAGTATTCATACACTCCAATACAATTCCACGATCATGAGAATGATATCATCGCTCGTGCGTACGTACGGACTACCGTCTCCATGACGCGATGAGATTCATTCTCCACGTTAACCACTCTTGAATGATTATAAAGTATATATAATAAGTAATCATGAAATATATGACATAATAATGATACTGGATTTATGTGTATATATACGTATTTCATCTACTTTATTCCATTCAACTCAATAAGGAAACGAAAACAACATTCATGCGTACGTACGACCTACCGTCCACATGAATGGTGTATTTCTTTCCATTTACTGATCTATTATATATATATGTATATTCTGAATATATATTATATATAAATAATGTTTTATATTATGTAATTAAGTAATCATGATCTCAGTAATCATATGAATAACTACAAGTCAAAACACGGACGACAAATGAAACGATTTTACCCAAAACGCTCTTTAACATGGAATTTACAAAACAACGGGTAATATAAAGTCATAAGTGAACCATATATGATATCATAACAATAATTATGATTTTGGAATAAGTCAATAACATTATTTAAATCATTATACAAGAGGTTCAGACACTTACAAAGCAAATCGGACCTAAGGTAAGGGAAATATCACAATCTCATTTTTATCCGAGATTGTTTATTCTTTGGCATTTACTGGGGTGTATTTTATCATCCACATCCATGTTTTCTCAATATGTAATATTATTTCCATCCACCTACAATTGTTTAAATCCAATTTTACCCTTCGGTGAGTTTTTAGTAAAGGATATGAAAGGAATCTTTTGTCATTTTTCGTACGAGGTACTTTTTGACTTTTCCGACAAAAGTACGAAGATTGTTTTTTTAACTTATACGACATGAATGGATTTTTAAAACATTATTTCCAAGAAGCTTCCCTTACATGTTTTCAAGTTTATTTTTAATCAAATTTTTTAGTTTAAAATTGTATGACATGTTAAGAAAGGAAAATTGTTTTTGAAGTAGAAAGGATATTTTCCTTAAGAATGGAGTTCAAGTGTTTTATCAAAATTATTTTCCATCTAAGATAATATAGGATTCTGTTTCCATCCCTATTATTAAATTGATTTGATTATGTTGTGATGGAATTATTTTTATGAAATATTTTATCTTATATGAATTGTTTTATGATGTCATGATGTTTAAGAATCCCATTTTTATTACATGGGTTATGCTATGATGTATGGTTTATGCTTTTGTGGCACACATAAGAATGATATCATTATGAGATGGGTGGGACCTATATCTCCTTCCAATGCATTGGGTAAATATTTTATATCTCATGAGATAGACATGGCTGAAATGGCAGGTTAAACCGGTTCAGTGAAACAAGACTGAAACAAGGAGTAAACTCGGTTTAGAAATGGACTTTGTCCACTAAGATAGTCTTGGCAATGTGTCTTGACTAATAAGAAATGATTCTATATGATTATGTGTGTATGCCACAAATTTTCTTGTTTTATGTTATGATTATTGTTATTACATTTCACTACCATGATTTATCCCATGTTATGAAATTATGATCTCTTTTTCAGGGTAAGATTTCCAAATTGTTATGTTCTTATGAATATGATGTGATTGATATTTATTTTGTTTACCCTTACTGAGCATTTGAGCTCACCCTTTTATGTTTTCATTTCACCAGGATATAAAGAAAGGTTTTAGGTAAAAAAAAAGGAAGATCTTTATGGGAGATGTTTAAGATCTTTCACCACGATTAGACGATTATATTCGGAGTTTCCAAAGACACTAAACTATTACGGTCCTTGTGTGTGTGTTTATGTTATGTACTAAGTATTCTGCAAAAGTAATGTAATGTCCATGTACGTCAGGCTTTGGGTCTCTACAGTTGGTATCAGAGGAAAGGTTTAGTCAACCTTTGGAAACTAGGATGCGAGAACTTTAGTGAGATCCCTAGAGATATTTCTATGGTATGTCTAGGGATGTCCCTAAGGATAAGTATACATATAGGATATAGTCCTAGAACTATGGTAACAATATTAGATTAAACCAAAGATGTTAGATATTGAAGTTACTCCCCCTTTATTATGATTTTTACCTCTCACACTATTCTTTTTGGTTTTTAGACGATGGCTGGAACCTGAAGGAACCGTGTTGATCAATGTAATGGACAATGCAATGATTGTCCTTATGAACAAAAAAATGTTATGGGAGATGGAGTGAAAAATCTTATCGCTATACTTACACAAGCTATGAATCATTCTGGACTTCCAAATGAGCAGAAAAGGGAACAATATTCTATTGAGTCCTTCATGAGGCAATGTCCACATTCTTTCAGTGGGTCTTCTGATCCACTTATTGCTGAACAATGGATCAGTACTACTGAAAAGATATTTTCAGTTCTTCAATGTTCTGAACATGATAAAGTCATCTTAGCAGTGTATCGTTTGGAAGGTGATGCTGATCAATGGTGGAATCTTATCAAGAATACGAGGCCAAGAGATGAAATTGAGTCCATGGAATGGGACGAGTTCAAGAACTTATTTTTAAATAAGTAAATCCCTCGTATTCTTCGAACAAAGATGGAGAAAGAGTTTCTTGAACTAAAGCAAAAGGATGATGAATCTGTTGGTATATACGAAGCGAATTTTATAAGGCCTGCAAGGTATGCATCTAGATTTATCATCCAACCAGAAAGTAAGGTTGATCGATTATTCAGTGGCTTAAAACCAAATCTTCGAAGGGCATTAGCTATAAGAGACTTCAGTAGCTATGATGAAATTGTGTGTTGTGCTATCAAGGTAGAAATGGAAGTTGGTGTTACTTATCCATCTCATAGTTTTAACAAGAAACGAAAGATGGAGTTCAAGGAGAAATATCAGAATAATGGTGAAAAGAAGATGAATGTTTCCATATGCTCAAAGTGTGGAAAGAAGCATGGTGGAGATTGTCTTAAAGGGACTAGAAAATGTTTTAAGTGTGGAAAAGAAGGTCATCAAGTAGATGAGTGTTGAAGTAATGGAAAAAGGGTTTCTAATGATGTGAATAAAAAAAAAGACTACAGAGAATGCACCACTAACACTTCAATGCATCAAGTGCAAGGAAATGGGGCATTATGCTAATAAATGCCCTAATCCAAGGGTCAGTGATGATCGACATGAGCAACCACTTAAGGCAAAGGACAAAGGGAAGTCACATGCGATCACTATTGGCGATGTTGAATATGACAACGATGTGGTGGAATGATTAAGTTTTTATGTAATGGGATTCCAAAATAATGTTGTATATAGTATCGTGGAATATTGGAATATTTATGTATTGGTCTATTATGGTTTTCAATGGTACCGGTAACCATAGAATGTGATTGAGATATTTCTGGAAAAAAATATGATATGCGCATAATGAAAGGAAAATGAGAAAATGAAATGTTTGACTGTATTCATGAGCTCATGACTGATATAAGGAGAAAGTTATATCATGGTTTAAGTATATAGAATTTTTGGATTTTGGTATGTGGAAGGAGTTAAATTTTGACAGCATTCATGTTTTCACTAAGGTTTAATGGGTATTCATTTTTCAAGAGAATTCATGATTAAGGTATTCACATGATTGGAATGTGACCAACAAGATATACGGGGGATAAATGATGGTATTCACATCCTTGGTTGATGACATTTCAAGTAATCGTTTTCTTTATACTATGAGCTTGGACCAAAGTATTTTAGATAAGACTAATGATTGGAATGGATTATGTTGGACATAAGTTAGTATTTTTTAAGGATATAACTTTTTTTTGATATTATTTATGGGATGTTATAGTAATATAGCTTTAGAAAAAGGAAAACCTGCAGGACTGGCGATAGCCCATCGCGTCGGACAAGGCTGTGGGAATCGAACCCACAACCGAAGTGCGACTGACCTTTATCGCCTACCACTGTCCTACAGGAAGTCCCTGTTTAGTAGAAACTAGTTTTATTATATTAAGCAGTATGATATATGAAGTATAAGTCCATTTTAGGAACCATATATGATTAATCTCACTATAGATGGATTATGTATTTTTTGATAACTTTTCTAACCTTTTGTTTGAGACAGATGGAATGACCCATCATTCTATCACATGATCTATTAACACTTCATGAATAACAAATTCAAATTCATTTCTTTAAGATATGAAGTGTAAATTGTCCAAATAACGACCAACGGTTAGACTATACCAAAATCAAGAAAGTATTTCTTCTAATTCCAATTTCATCAACTTTAGGGAAATGATCTTGAAAACCAAAAATGTTGTCCTAGTGCTCTTATATCTGATGAATCAGATGGTGCCTTAGATCGTCACAAATTTATGGCTTTGCGATTGCTGGATTTTCCATAGCCATGTTCTCTACCACTCTCCATCAGAACATGATGGTTAGATTTCTCTTCCATATCCATATTTTCACCTATGTGGAAACCCACTGATTAGTTTATTCGGGTAACCGTTATGTTTCATACTTTTGTTTTTAAAGATTGGTTTTGGTATTCCTTTTTACGATGTGGGTTTCTATTAAAGAAACTTTCGAGTAGTGAACCATTTACAACCCCGACGAATTTCGAGGGCGAAATTCATTTTAAGGGGGGTAGAATGTAACACCCCGATATTTTATGAAAAATATTCTTTTTAATTTCATTAATGTCTTGTGTTGTATGCTACACCAAAAGGAGCTTTCATAACACACATCATTGACTTGCCTTGCATTACACGCAATCGCAACCTTCCTCGAGAGCGTGTGTAGTACGCAATATCGAGTTTCACTAAACAACGATATGCTATTAAAATATTATTAAAACTAGCGCTTATGAATAGTAATAACCACTTTTTGAAATTTTGTAAATTTTATTTTCAAAATGGACTTTATTTTTGGATTTGGAATATCGAAATTAGTTTAGGGTGAAATTTTGGTACTTTTCGGATAACTTTCATTTTCTGATGAATAGTGAAAATTACTAAATTTTAATTAAAAACAACTTTTTTAATCAAAATAATTAAGAGTGATAAATTATTAATTTGAGTGGTTTTAAATAATATTTAGAATATATTTTTACAATTTAATACAATGTTGGTCATTGGATGTAATTTCACATTTAAACCAGACATAAACACGTGTCAATCTTTTGATAGTTATTATCTCTTAAGAACACGCTATTTGTTTAGACGAAGGGAATTAATTAGTGCAACTAATATGTTTTTAATTTGGTAAAATAGACATCATTTTTTAATTCATAATATCAAATATAGCTTAGGCCTAATTTTTGGTATTTTTCTGGAAACTTTTATTTTTTGATGAATAGTGAAACCACTAAGTGGTAGTTAAAAAAATGAATTTTTCATAAAACTTAATTTTTCCGCTTCTGTGAGTAGAATTTCAAAAATCCGAGAAACACTGTTGATGTCACAAAGTAAAATGTGGTTCAATGAGATGAAAATAATTTTTGGTGAATAGTAACTTTTTACTTTTTTTTACAACGGTTAAAAGTAAATAGGGTAATTAAGGGTAAAAATGATATTATTATTACCCTAAAACATGTCATAATTCTATTGGATAAGTGTAATTCGACCAAAAACAACTTTAAGAATAAAATATTACCTTTTAGGCCAACTTGGATTAGATTACGACATTTATTATTAATTTATTTAAAGAAGGGTTAAAATAGTTAAAATCAATGTTTAATAAGTATATCATTTTTAATATAGGGCTATACATAAGATAAATTAGACTATAAATATTAATTAGAAAGCTAAAAATATTTCCTACCTAATGGTAGTTTATTTGTAATTTTTAGACGTTAAATAATTTAATTTATATATGACACAAAGATGATGTAGTAATTATCTTATTAATGAAATATTGACATAATTGATGTTATAAATACCAAAATAAATGTAATTTGAGACTTTTTATAAATTAAACTAATTTTATAGGTTAATATGACATGTTAGTATTGATTTAATTAATTGTTTTTGAACTAATCATTCTGTTATGATTTTTACAAAAATCAATTACTAAATAGTGTCAAAATTGACATAAAATAGTTTTTAAAACAAATATTATATTATTAATTGTTATTTTATTCCTAAAAATCTAACGTTCATCCAAATGACTTAGATAAGGTTATATATATTAATAATAGAAAACTTGGGTGTTTTTGGCTTGTTATATAAAGTTTATTAACCTTATAGTATAAGAACACAAGAAGACACGTTAAAAGTAAAATTATTTAACTTAATGTTAAATCTAAATGATAAGGTTACAATAGGAACCTAAACTTGTATAAATTCTATTGTATGAGAGTATTTCGACCCATACCCACCTTAGCTTCTAAATAAATCAATTTGGATCTATTTAAAACCGAATTTGTCTTTATAATAAAATAATAGTTTTAGTTATTCCAAAGGTGCCCCTCTCCTCCCTTATAAAAGGGCACCTCCTCCCTCTCTTCCTCACACCACTTTGAGCCTTCAAGCTCGGCCAAACCCTGCCCAATTCTCTTCTCCACTTCCCTAGAAACATCCTAGAGGTTCTGGACTTCCTCAAAGACCAATTTTAGTGCCCTAAAAGGAGATCTCAAAGAGGCGCTTCAAAGAAGAGGTAATGTCCGTTACCGATTCTTTCAACTTTATTTCTTCTTCAAATTCTTCTTCTTAAGTTGTTTCATTATGAAGTAATAACATAAGTATCACTCATATACTGATATGTTATTATAAGTATGAAAAAACCCTATTTCACCATCTATCCATCCTACGGAAAATGAAATCACCGCGCGTGCGTTCGTACGGAATACCGTCTCTACGTCGTGGCGTAATCTATTTTCGACCACCACCTTACTTGGATGGGTATAATGGTGTACATAATAACTATATATTATTATTGTAAAGTGATATTGATTCTGAAATAGTATACATACACTCCAATACAATTCCACGATCATGAGAATGATATCATCGCTCGTGCGTACGTACGGACTACCGTCTCCACGACGCGATGAGATCCATTCTCTATGTTAACCATTCATGAATGATTATAAAGTATATATAATAAGTAATCCTGAAATATATGACATAATAATGATACTGGATTTATGTGTATATATACGTATTTCATCTACTTAATTCCATTCAACTCAATAAGGAAACGAAAACAACGTTCATGCGTACGTACGACCTACCGTCTCCATGAACGGTGTATTTCTTTCCATTTAATGATCTATTATATATATGTATATTCTGAATATATATTATATATAAATAATTTTTTATATTATGGAATTAATTAATCATGATCTATGTAATCATATGAATAATTACAAGTCAAAACAAGGACGGCAAATGAAATGATTTTACCCAAAACGCTCTTTAACATGGAATTTACCAAAGAACGGGTAATATAAAGTCATAAGTGAACCATATATGATATCATAACAATGAGTATGATTCTGGAATAAGTCAATAACATTATTTAAATCATTATACAGGATTTTTGGTCACTTACAAAGCAAATCGGATCTAAGGTAAGGGAAATATCACAATCTCATTTTTATACGAGATTGTTTATACTTTGGCATTTACTGGGGTGTATTTTATCATCCAAATCCATGTTTCCTCAATATGTAATATTATTTCCATCCACCTAAAATTTTTTAAATCCAATTTTACCCTTCAGTGAGTTTTTAGTAAAGGATATGAAAGGAATCTTTTGTCGTTTTTCGTACGAGGTACTTTTTGACTTTTCCGACAAAAGTACGAAGAATGTTTTTTTAACTTATAGGGCATGAATGGATTTTTAAAACATTATTTCCAAGAAGCTTCCCTTACACGTTTTCAAGTTTATTTATAATAAAATTCTTTTAGTTTAAAATTGTATGACATGTTAAGAAAGGAAAATTGTTTTTGAAGTAGAAAGGATATTTTCCTCAAGAATGGATTTCAAGTGTTTTATCAAAATTATTTTCCATCTAAGATAATATAGGATTCTGTTTCTATCCCTATTATTAAATTGATTTGATTATGTTGTGATGGAATTATTTTTATGAAATCCTTTATCTTATATGAATTGTTTTATGATGTCATGATGTTTAAGAATCCCATTTTTATTACATGGGTTATGCTATGTTGTATGGTTTATGATTTTGTGGCACACATAAGAATGGTATCATTATGAGATGGGTGGGACCTATATCTCCCTCCAATGCATTGGTTAAAGATTTTATATCTCATGAGATAGACATGGCTGAAACGGCAGGTTGAACCGGTTCAGTGAAACAGAACTAAAACGAGGAGTAAACTCGGTTCAGAAATGGACCTTGTCCACTAAGATAGTCTTGGAAATGCGTCTTGAATAATAAGAAATGATTCTATATGATTATGTGTGTATGAAAAAAAGTTTCTTGTTTTAATGATATGATTATTGTGATTACATTTCACTACCATGATTTATCCCATGTTATGAAATTATGATCTCTTTTGTAGGGTAAGATTTCCAATTGATATGTTCTTATGAATATGATGTGATTGATATTTATTTTGTTTACCCTTACTGAGCATTTGAGCTCACCCTTTTATGTTTTCATTTCCCCAGGATATAAAGAAAGGTTTTAGGTAAAAAAAGGAAGACTTTATGGGAGATGCTGAAGATCTTTCACCACAATTAGAAGATTATATTCAGAGTTTCCAAAGACACTAAACTATTACGGTACTTGTGTGTGTGTTTATGTTATGTACTAAGTATTTTGAAAAAGTAATTTAATGTCCATGTAAGTCAGGCTTTGGGTCTCTACACAATTCAAAAGAACAAGCCACAATGTGGATCAGTGTGATAAAATATTTTCATAGATATTTTGATATATTTAATCTATAATTTTTTTATGTAAAGAACACATGAAAAGAATGATTTTCATGATGAAACACATGTAAACTATATAAATAAGATTTAATATTTGAAGAAGTGGGAGGAAAGATTTAAAAAAAAATCTATGATAATTTGTCAGACATTCTAGGGTTCTTTTCTCTAGGACTGATTAGATTTACAAGAGTGCACACTTAATTTAAATTATTAACACTATTAAGTATATGGTAATCAGATATTAATCAAATTTTTATTAATAATTATTCCCTCATGAAATTAGAAATTCATTCAATATCCATAACCTTTTCATTGTTCTTACTAATAATGAATTTGGAATGTGAATATAAGGATCACAATCACTATAGGTTATACATTTAATGAAAATATTTTAGGAACATTATAATCGACCATGTACCAGTGGTGTTCTTTACCAATATATCGTGCATCGTCATATTATCACTATTGAAATCCAATATCACTAACAAATAACATAAATAATATATGTTGGGAGTTGGTTTTTTATTTAATTAATAATTTACCCCCACCCACTCTCATTGTTGGTATCCCCTCTCCTGAGGTTATTAGTTGGTATTAGATCATTCAAGAAGTGGTTCTAGGTAACTATTCACATAGATATAATTTATTATTAATTCATTATATATTTGGATCAATGCAATCTATAGTTTATAAGAATAATATAAAAAAAATATGTTCTATAGAATGGTAACATGGGTATTGATGTATTAGATGGTATCGTATCTTTCATTTATTTACATTGATATTCTTAAAATTCCCATCAATGGTGTGTATCTTTATGATATTTTGAAAAAATATACCTAGCTTAAAAAATATTTAAATTGAGGGAGAAAATATAATGAATTAATTTTATCACTCTTAGGGGGGAGTTGACCTGAATCACTGGATTAAACAGAACAGGTGGAATATGCAATAATTTTTTTACATAAATGATAGATTTAAAATGGTGAATGATTCACAATGATAGCCATGTTAGGACCATTTTTAAGATATCTATATAAAAACAATATGACTGTGTAGATGATTTCATCATTCGGTTGAATAGCATTGTATTCTTTATTTGAAGTTATAAAAAACATATTGAAAATTATATATTTCTGAATATATTGACAAAAATCGTCTTGGATAAATTAAATGAAAACAAATAAACACATTCGTATCAATAATTTTATGGGTGGACCATTAATATTTTCAATAATGTTTTGATTAATTTTAATATGAGGAGAGGGTCATCTAGAAGGAAAAAATGAAAATTTTAGAAGGTTTGGCTTTTGATGATTTAAATTATCCTAAAAAACATAATCTTGACAATTCTCACCAGAACTAAACAATTTATGAAGATAATTTCATGGATTTTTATGAATTTTCATTAGTATTTTAAAATTCAATTTGATGATGTAAATGTAAATTAAAAAGGGAAGAGTATATTTAATTGTTCAAATTAATATGTAAATGGAAACATTTTATCCAATTTTCCTTATAAATTATAATAAAATGATATGTATAGATAATTTAAAGTGTTATCAGGAAGAAAAATACTTTTATGTTTTTCATATTATAGGATATAATTTCAAAGGGAAAATAAAGGAAAATACAATAAAGATGAACTTCTTATTGAGAAATAATAATTACCTACATTTTTATGTGGAAAGGGAAATCATGAAATAAAAAATTTAAAATGAAGAGAAAAAAAAATTCATAGATAAGTTAAATTATCCCAAATATCCCTTGGGTAAAGGATAATAATATACTAGGGAAGAGGAATAAAGTATTGATGGGGAACAACCAAAGGATTCTAGTTATATATGGATTGTTTGGTGTGCTAAAAAAAGGTAATCATAAGAGTGAAATAAAATTATTTTAAATAGGTTAAATTATAATAAATGAAATATATTTATGAATCCAAATATAAACACTTTTTTTATGTAACACAATTATATTTTTTTGAAATATTTCTCTTTAAAAGATTTGATTTCTTCAGTATCTTGGGTTACATGCAACAATGTGATTAAACAAATCATGATATATTAGTAAAATATTATTATTTTAACAAGAATGTCATAACCAAGACATTGAATTAATTGGTATGAATACGAATAACCATATAATAAATTATATTTATTTTCTAATTTTTAAAAAATAAACAATTAATTTTTAGTAATGTCATTTTATTATTCAAAAATTGGTTTTCTTAGAAACATGATTTTATTTAATTCTATGAGAAAACAATAATAATTAATTTTGATAATTTTAGAACATGTATTTGTAAAAATTGAATTTCATTTTTAATCCATTATTTAATATTTATCTTATAATAATTTTTGTATAACTTTCTGAATGTATTGATTTTTCTAGGAATAGTGAAGAATTCATATTTACAATGAAATTTGTATTTTTTTAAAATTAATTTAAAAGGTAAAAATTTATATGGGATTAAATTATACCCTTAAATAATTCATTTTTATTATTATTAATCTATGTTTTTATTTGAAATAAATACTAAACAATTATTTAGTATAAAAAATTTTGTACTTAAAAGATATTTTTTCAGAAAAAAATTATTTTCATTTCCTTTTTCTGATTTAATATTAAATTAGAATATTTGAATAATGTGTTTTAATGTTAATAAAATTGATCAAATATTATTATTCAGGATGTCTTAATTTATTAAATATTTCTCTTATACTTTTTGATAATTCCAATTGTAAGTTCAAATATTTTGTTACGATAGATAAGGGTTAGTCAGGTAATTAAGGGTAAAAATAATACGATAAGGATTATAAAATGATCTTAAAAATGAATAAAATCAATTTAATGAGTATTATTTGAGCATAATCATCCCTGTGTTGAATTTATGACATTTTTGAGCTACTTTATTAATATTAATACCTTTATAGTATTTCATTTAAATAAAAGTATAATAAGTCACACTATTTTATAATAGGTATAATATTTTTAAAATGTGGTTATCTAGATTATATTTTTGACTATAAATTTTATTTATTTATATCAAATATTTATATTAATCATGGTAATATATTTTTAATTTTTAGAGATGAAATAGTTTCCTTAAATGCTTTCAGAACCCTGATGGGGTTATTATTCAATTAATGAAAAAAGTGAATAAATGATATTACAAATATTAAATAAAAAATAATTTTAGATATTTAAGGTTCTAAAAATAACTTTTTTTTTAAAATTACATGATTAGGATATAATAAAATTGTTTTTCTAGGATTTTTATTATTATTTTGATGTTCTTAAAGTAAAAGTAATGAATATTTTTAACATTGAAAGTTATGATATTTCATTAATATAGTATTTTGTTAAATTATTTAAAATCATAAAATTATTATATAATCTCAAATTGGATAATATAATATCTAAAAATTCATTCAATTTGAATTTATAGGCCATTTTTAATCATCTTCTCATATAATAGTCTTATTTTTTTTAATGTTTTGAAAAATATTATATGTGGCCCTCATCTCACTTATATTAGGGCACCCCTTACATCACATCTCGACAGAAATTTGAGGCATATATATTGATATAAATATAAATATTTCTCTTCTAAATATTATTATTTACATTTTTTGGATATGTTCTTTCCAAAATACATACCATAGGTTCATTAAAATAAGTTATAATGGGTATCCTTTATTGAAGAGGTAACTATCATTACCAACTATTTCAAATTTATTTCTTATGCTACCTCCTATAAATATGGTATAATTATCCTAAAATAATTATTCTATTTTCATATATATATATATTGATATGTTATTATTTTTTTGAGATAACCATATTCCACATTTTTTCCATCCAATGAAAAATGAAAGCATCACACGTACGAATGTAAGATATAACATCTCCACATAGTAGTGTAATTAGTATTTTATCACCACATTATATGAATATTAATAATGATAGAAATAATTTACATATCTAATAATTATGATATTATATTGAATCTATAAATTTAATTTATCATCCATTTTCCACCCATTTACCATCAATGAAGGTATACCTCAACTCGTGCATATGTGGAGTCAGCCGTCTCCATGAAGCGATGTGACTCATTTTCTATATGATAATATAAATAATGTTGATAAAAATGTATTAAAAATTTAAATAATATACTTTTATAATTAATAAAATTTTTTAAATTATGAATATATATGTCGTGAACAAGTACTAAATCCTACGTGACAAAACATGCATAGAAAAATAAAGCATTTAAAACCCAAAATAATTCTAATAATGAAATATTATTAACATGAATGTGGTAAAGGGTTATATAAGGATTATATATGATATAATTAAAATTTATATGGTTATTATATAAATTAATAACATTCAATAATCCATTATACAATAATTTGGAGAATGTTCGAAGTAATGTGCAATGTGAGAGATCTTTCTAAACCACCATAATATTTTTTTGGGTTATGATTTCTCTTTATTTGAATCAATTTATCACTTTATTAATCATATATAGTTATCATATATTCTGTATACATAGACTAGATATATGCATCCAACTCAATTCATATTTATTTTCTAGGGAAATATATGTTTTAAAATATTCCTTTCTCTGTTTCTCTAAAAAAGAAACCCTAATTAATGAAAATTTATCTATTTCCTACCCATTTTGAAATACTCTCTATATTATTATTAAATCCTCCAATATGTTATCCGAATCACTCAAATTATCATGAAAAAATAATTTTTTTTAATTTTTGGTTTTATAATAATAATTATGTCTTTATCCCCTTTAAAGAAAATTTATTCATTTCCCTAAAACCTCAATGAAATGACACATTTATGATGTTACATAACCACTCCTTTTAATGTTTTAAACTAATTTGGAAATCGTTATTTTTTATCTATTATTATATTTTCCTTTTCCAATAACCAATAATGATTTAAATTACTTCTTTCATGGATACCATTGGTATATGCAGTTTGATTTTGCATTATCATGTTTTTATGATACCCATTTTATTCCATGGATGACCCCTATATTTATTCCTTATGTTTTATTCTTTATGTAACACAGAAATTCATGATAAGGGTTATGAATGGTGGTGGTATTGTTAGGGACCGTACTGGTTCTACAATTCAGGATTTTTTTTCCTTCTTTGGTCGTGGCACTACTATTTATGCAGAGGCGAATGTATTTCTCACTCATCCTACTCTCTACAGTGATAAGAATATTACCCTCTCATCCATTGAAACATATTCCACAACTATTCATCATTCTCTATAAGTATGTGTTATTACACCCTAGTGCATCCCATATAATATTTGTGTATCGCTTAGTATCACTACCACCTAGATGGAGATTCTTCACACATGGTGGCAGGGAAATAGGGTTACTGATTTTTTTCCTCCATGGATTTCTCTAGGGATATGATCAAATTCTATTTCATCCTAGGCTCCCTTCCTTCTCAGAGCATGGATTTAATCATTGGTAATTCTCTAGGCCTTCATTATTTTAGACCCCTGTGACCCCTATCATCTTTTATGTCACTCTTATCTCTGTATTGTTCCTTTTCATGTGGAATAAAATAAAATATATTTGGTGCTACTAGAAGTTAGCCTTAACTCATATTTATATCATGTTATATGTTTCTTCCACTTTACTATGTTTCTATGATAATACGATTCCATGTTTTATATGTTATTATTCTATATGATTATTTATGAGCCATTCCGTTTATGTTATCATGTTATGCACTGTAAATGATGTGTTATTATTTATTACCATGTTTATTCCCTTGATGGGATATTAGGTCCTAAATTTTTTCAATGAATTTTCTAAGTTTTTATATGATGTAATGGGAGCTCCAAGGGATTTAAAATATCAATATGGAGATTAATTAAAAAGTGTTATTCTAGTTTCATGTTTTCACATTATGTACCCAGTCATTCAAATACACTAGAATGTTTAATACTTCTTTTCTATTTCATGGATAATTACCCCTAAAATAATGGAATAACATGTTTTAAATGATAATGTTTTTATAGTTGGTATTAGTGGAAAGTATAGTTAGTTTTTGTGATTTGGAATATAAATATTTACTAATAAACCTAGGAATAGTTATATCACCATGGATAAACTTGATTGAATATTTTGGAGTCATAAGTAAGGATATAAATTTCATTTATAATTGATTCCTTCAATTTTAATTGTTACCTTCTCATAATATTTTTAGATAAGTGTTAAAGACCCCTACTATTTTTTCATCTTTTTAGTAAATTGAATGAAATAGGAGAACATGTGATAACCACCAATGTGATAGAAAATGTGATGCTTTTTATAATGATGTATCAAATATGATAGATATATGAGCTCAAAAAATTGTGATAGTACTGTCTCAACTAGATCTTGTTTTGAATAATATTTACAATCATGTGGGATTCCCTCATTCTCCTAAGAAATATCCAGTGGTGGTGAAATCCTTTATTCAACAAATTCCTCCAGCATTTAGAGGTTCTTATGATCCCCTTATCGCATAACAATGGATTAACTCCATTGAGAAGATATTATCAATCTTTTAGTGATTAGAATAAGAAAAATTCAGGCTATAAGTCTATCATTTTAATGGGAGAGCTGATTAGTTGTGGTCACCAATCAAGAAAACTATGTATAAAGAGGAATTTGATTCCATGGATTAAGAATTATTCAATAAAATACTTTTAAATAAGTATTTTCCCCAAATTATTATTCTTATGATAGAAAATTGTTTCCTCAAACTGAAGAAAAAGGGTCATGAGTCTATCAAAGTGATTGAAGCTTAATTTAGAAGGATTGCATTAAATTCCTCCATCCTTTTCATAAATTCTGAAAAAAGGTTGATAGATTCATTAGTGGAATAAACACGTGTCTAGGAATGTTTTTTCAATTAAAGAATTTAAAATTTTTAAGTATATTTTCCATTTTTACCCTATGGTTTAGATAAGAATTTGGGAACAACATTGGTCTCACGGGCTCATAGATAAAAATAAGATAATAGAGTTTAATATAGGAAGATAAATATAGAAATCTCATATAGTAAAGAAAACCTAACATCTCATGTGTCAAAAGTGTGGGAATAAGTGTCCTAATAACTATCTAATGGGAACAGAGAGATGCCTCATATTTTTATGACAAGGGAATTAGGCTAATAATTTCATAAGGGATTTGACGAATACAGCCAATGAGGAATAGTAAAAGATGTTTTAGATCAACACTCCATATATAGTACACTATTTAAACTTCAAGGAACATGGTAATTAGGTGATCCAATTCCCTAATCCAATGGTTGTTGTAGACAATCAACAACAACAACCACCAAGACATCATGTAAGGAAATATTCAATCACTACTACAGAATTGGGGCCTTGTAATTATGTGGTGATGGGTACACTGGTTATTCATTGAAGAATTCTGAATGTATTAATTGATTCTAGTTTTACACATTCTTTTATATCTTGTAAGTTTAGTGGAAATAGTCAAACCCCACCTCAAAATATATAAGATGTGTTATCTAAAAGAAAAGTGAATGGGGTAATTATAATATCTAAAGCATATAACTCCACCCAAATAAGTGTTTTAAGAAATAACCACCCATCAATTATCATGTTTCTTCCTTTGGTGGTGTTTTATTCAATATTGGGGATGTATTGGATATCATTATACAAAGTTGACATCAATTATCTATAGGGGAAGATTACTCTTTACATCCCAAGGCATCCTCAAATTCATTAAAAGTGAAAGGAGGATATTGAATATCCTTCAGAATCATCAACTAATGTGTGGATATTATTGCCTTATGATAAATAATATATATCTCAAATGATTTAAGAAATGGAAAGGATTAATTTTGAATACATACCCATTAAAAAAGAGAACCCTAATATTTTCAATAAAGAATTTCTTTTTCTTCCTCATGATCGATAGGTTGAGTTCTTATTTAAAAATATATGTAGATATCATCTTATTTCAAAGAAAAATTTTAGTAAGGACACCATTTAGTTAGAATAATTAAATAATAAGTTACAATAGAATCATGAAAAGGGTTTCATAGACCCGAGTGCTTTACCATGGGGTGTGTCAGTGATTATTGTCAAGATGAAAGATGGATAAATGAACTTATACATTGATTTTCATGAGCTAAAAAATCATGCTAAAAACATTATCCCTTACCATGGATATATGATTATTTTTGATCAAATATATTGGTCCAAGTACTTATCTAAGGTGGATCATCTATCAGGATCTCCCATTAAAGGTCAACAAGGAAGATGTTCCCAAGATAACCTTTTAAATGACTGATGTACACTATGATTTCATCGGGATTCCACTTCAAACTCACAAATTATCTAGAAATTTTCATATAATTATGTAATATATTATTTAGATATTACTTAATCAAATTTGTGGTAGTATTTGTAGATTATATTCTTATATACTCCAAGATAAATGAGTAGCATGAGGAGAATTTTAAAACTGGGATACAGACTTTGTGAATGGGAAAAAATAAGCAATGTATAGTAAGTGTGAGTTATGTATGGAGGAAGTATCATTCTTGGTGGATTTTATCACAATAAAAGGGATATATGTGGACCCTTCTATGAAAACATAAATTCAACAGCATCTAAGACAACTATTTGTATTGTAGATTTTTAGTTTCCCCATTCTTACTGGGTAATACTAACAATTTGGGAGGAAATTTTCATGTCTATCAATCCCATAAACCAAGATGACTCAGAAGTGGGTAAATATTTTATAGACTATTTAATTTTAATATTTCTTTAAAGAGTTGAAAATTTGACTAATCTTTTCACTAGAACATACACTACCCAGATATGGGGAACTATTTATTGTAAACAACGATACATAAAATACCATATTAGGATGGGTATTGATGAAATATGATAAAGTGATAGTCTAAAACACTAGGAAGATAAAATTTCCTGAGAAATATTATGCAACACATGATCTAGAATTAGATGTTGTGATCTTTATATTGAAAATTTTGGGTCATTATCTCTTTGTGGAGAAGATTGAGATATATATTGAGAATATGATAATATATTAAATATTAACATATAATGAGAATAATATAAACAAGTGAATATGGTTAGATTTCATTAAGGACTATGATTACTCAATGTACTACCATCTTAGTAAATCCAATAATGTGGAAGGTGATCTGAGTAGAAATGACCTTGAAGCTTTATCAATGATGACCATTTAGAAGGATCGAATCTTCCTAGACATATAATGTATGGAAATGATAACCACATGGGAATAAACATTATAATTCAGTTCTCAAATTATTTCTCTATAATATCTTATGGAGAAGATAAAGGATTCTCAAAGAAATGATGTAGAAATTCAGAAGAAGGTGGAATCAAACAGAAATATGAAGTCCTCAGACTTCATATATGATGAGGAAGCAGTCATAAGACTTGGTTCATGTGTATGTGTACCATAAAATACTGAGACAAATTTGGATATTTTGAATGATGCACATAGCTTGATCTTCTCCATCGACATAGGGAATAGAAATATGTGTTGAGATCTTTGATAGCACTATTTTTGAGCCAATATAAAGAAGGATATTGCCGAATATACATCAAAGTGTTTGGTATATCAGCAAGTTAAGGATGAAAGAAAAAATTATAAGGTGATGAAGAAACCATTACCTATACCTATGTTGAAATGGTAAAACAAAAAAATATACTTTGTCACTTGTCTTATAAAGAAATCCAGATGAAATAGTCCCCTATGAGATTTTATGGATCATCTTACAAAGAGATCTCACTTTTTTGAAATTCAAGAGGACTTCAAACCGGATCAACTTACATGGGTAAAAATTAGAGAAGTGTTGAGTCGGTATGGAGTTACATTATCGATTATATCTTGTCATGATATGTACCTCTAAATTCTGTAGAATATCTAATATGCTCTAAAGACTGAGTAGATCTTTATTATGACTTATCACCATCAAATTGAAGTCTATTATTGGAAGACCATTTTGAAACTAGAAGAAATTTTGAGAGATTTATAAATATAATACAAAGGACGATGAGATCAACATATTCCACTTGTTAAGTTCTCTTAAAAAAGTATTTTCCACTTAAGAATCTTAATGGATCTATATTGAGACACTTAGGGGAAGAGATGTAGAATACCAACATGTTAGGACGAATTTGGGGAAGGTAAGCTTATAGGAAAGGAAATGGTCAAGGATATGTTATAAAAGGTTATGATCCTTCAAAAGAACATCAGGGACTCTCAAAGTCATCATATGCTCCTTGTATACAATCATCAATGAGACTTAGAGTTTTACATTTGAGATAAATTATTTCTCTGCATATCTGCATGGAAGAGAGTTACTATATTTTGGAAGAATTGAAATATAAGTCCCATGTACATGGGCCCCATTTATATTCTTGATCACATATGAGTTGTAGAGTATTGAATTTAACTTCCACCAACCATGTCTCAAGTACAATATTTTTCCATGTATCCCTCCGGAAGAAGTACATACCAGATCTCTCATAGGAATTGAATTCATAGTTGGTACAATAGGAAAATGATATATCTTATAGGGAGTAGCCGATGAAGAGATTGAATAATAGAGATAAGATTAACATAATTAGACCCCCATCCTGGTAAATGTACTATGGAAGAACTACAAATAGGAAGAGGCTACATCGGAATCAGATAAAGAAATGATGGAGAAGTACCCTCACATGTTTTAACCAAAGTATATATGTACCTCCCAAATATTTTATGAGATAGATTATTTTTAATTTCATTGATATCTTTTATTTTAATCTACAACAATATTATATTGTTCTCTATGAAAAATTGTATTTTCTTTTAGTATACGCAACACTATACTTGGATTGTGTTTCTCACAATTTTAGGTTCTTTCAATGTAAGTCATTTCACACAACACTGAGTATATATTTTTTTCAATGTATAAAAGAACTATATTTTTATTATGTTATAAGAAAAACCCAAATAAGATTTAAATAAATGCAACACTAACTTATCTTGCATTTCATTCAAGATAGACCTTCCTCGATAGCCTGTGTGGTACGAAATATCGGGTTTCACTATATAGTGATATCTAATTAAAATATTATAATTTAATGAGATATAAACTAGCTGTTATGAATAGTATTAACAAAATTTTGAATTTTATAAAACATTAAAATTAATATTTTTTATTTTCAAGGACATTATATAAGAAAAAACTTAATTTTTCATATAAAAGAAGTATTTTTAAGATAATACAGTTTTGCCGCCTTTTAATGGTGCATGAATTTTAAATCCACGTTTTAACACTTTTATATATTATATTATAAAAAACAATAGTCTTATTTGGAAGAGGGTCATTAAAATTTAATTTGGATGAATTTTTTATATTTTTTGGACAAAATTCATATTTTAATGAATAGTGAAAAATACTGCATTTTAATTAAAAACTGATTTTTCATCTATTTTATTTTTATAGTTAGATTATATTTTTTATTGGTTTTAAAGTGTAATCGGATTATGTTTTTAAAAATTAATCAAATATTCATCATTTGATGTACTTTCACATTTAAATTGGTCATAAAAACTTTTCAATCATTTGATAGCTTTTACTTCGTAAAAACCCACTTTTTGGTTTTGAAAAAGAGAATTAATTTTAAATTAATTAATGCAACTTCTGTGTTATTAAATTTGAAAAATGGATTCCATATTTGGAAACCATGGGTCCAAATTTTGTTAATAGGTTACTTGTATTTTTTGGATATTTTGAATAGTAAATAAATTAATTTTTATTTACCACAATAAATGGTAAATCAGGTAAATTTTTGAAAAAACCCGTATGGTACAGATAATAAAATTACCCAAAAACCTAAAAAAAATCCTATTGGATGAATTAAAGTTGACCAATATCACATAAGGTTTAGAATTTATTCCATTAAGAGACTTTACTCCATGAAAGTGAAACAATAATAATTAAAACCAAAGGAAGTGACAACATATCCCTCTCTTATATATTGTAATTATAATAATTTTAATATAGTGATATTGAAATTATTTTAATGATAGAAATATCAAATAAATGGTTTAAAAAAATAAAACAAATATCGTATGTACTGATTAATGTGATACAAAAATTTTCTAGGTGAATATGACCGGTTAGTATTGTATTAAATTTTTTGGTTCGAATTTTTCTTCAGTTTGGTTTTTATTTAAATTCAAATTAATGAATCGTGTCAAAATTTTCACTATTTATATTTTATAAAAATAACATATTATTAAAATATTTTAAAATGAAAAAAATATTTAAAAATCACAATTTTAAAATTATATGGTCTAAAATTTCATAAATTATCCAATTATGGATAATTTATAACACATAAGTAAATACTTATAAACATTTAATATTTAAAATATTATTACCACAAATAAAATTAATTAGATTCAATAAGGATAAAGAAAAAGTATATGGATTAAAATACACTAAAAACGTGTTTTAATTTTATTGGTTGCGAGTATTTATACCCATAATAATCTTATCTTCTAAATAAAATAGTTTTGGAACATTATAAATAGACGTGATATTTATAATATATTATTATTTCAAGAATTTTCTAATGTTCCCCTCCTCCCTCTTATAAAAGGCCACCATCTCTACCCACTTACTCACACCTTTAAATCTATTTGGATTACCAAAACTATTTACAAATAATCTCCCAACATCACTCAATTTCTCCTATAGGCTACACTTTGGGATGAAATCCATCCTAGGGAGACCATTTGTGCAAATCAAAAGGAGATACTTGAAAAATGGGTGATTGTTTTATAACCTCTTTTAAGATTCATTTCTTTTTTGCTTCCTATTATTATATTTCTCATAATAAAGTAATTAATTAGGTATCTTATACATGCAGAGATGATATAATAATTATGGTACAACCTTATAGAACATTATATCCAACCTATGAATAACAATATCACCATGTGTGTGTACGTACGGCTTATCGTCTCCACGATGTAGTGTAATTTTTTATTCAAAAACACTTAATTTGTATGGTTATTATGATGATTATATTTGATATAAATATAACATGATAATTATTCATTATAATTGATATACCATCAAATTCCATACCATTTAACTTGCAGTTGAATGATATTGTTCCTCGTGTGTACGTACAGCCTATCGTCTCCACGATGCGGTGAGATTCATTCTCAATTTTAACCATTAAATAATGATTGTAATGTATATAAAAAAATAAGAACGAAATATATGATATAATAATTATACATAATTATTATATATATATATTTTAATTAATTCTATTCAATTCAATAAGATAATGGAAAGAACGTTCATTCGTACGTACGACTTACTGTCTCCATGAATGATATATTCCATTTCATTTATCTATCTATTATAAATATTTATATACTAAATATTTATGATATATAAATAATTTTTACATTATTGTATTAATATTATAACAATATAAGTAATAATATCAGGAATAACAAGTAAAGACATGTACAATAAATAAAACAAGTATTACACAAAACTTTTATTTTGCATGGAATTGATAAATGAATGGGTAATATAAAGTCATAAGTGAATAATATAAGATATAATAAATTTTATTATGGTTCTTTGATAGTTTAATAATATGTTGAAACATTCTATATAGGAGATTTATATACATATGAAGCATATCAGACCTAAGTTAATGGATAATTTTTCAATCACATTGTTTCCCGAGATTGTTTATACGTAAGTATTTTCTGGGGTATGTTTATCATCCATGTCCACGATTCAAAAATATAAAATAATATTTCTATTATTATACTTTTTTTAACGTCAATTTTACCCATTTTCGGATTTTTATTTAATTTTTTGGAATGAATATTTCATTCATTTTCAATGCGATGTATTTTTTAAATTTTCTAGAAAGAGTATGAGAATAATGTTTTTTAACTTATATAGAATAAAATTATTTTACATATTCATAACACCATATTTACATGAATATTCCTATACATTTTTTCATTTTTATTTAAAACTAAATTCTTTTATTTTAAAATTGTGAGGAATTTTGAAAAAAGAAAAACAATTTGAAGAAGAAAGGATAATTTCATCAAGAATTAAGGTCAACTGTCTTATAAAAATTATTTTCCATATAAGATGATGCTATTAAATAAGGTTATGTTTTTTCCCTACTATTTCTATTATTCGATTTCGTTAAATATGGAATGATCTTTTATGTGAATTATGTTAGGATTTAATGATGTTTTAGAAGCCCATTTTATTTCATAGGTTATGCTATGACGAATGATTTGTGTTTTTGTGGAACATGTAAGAATGATTTCATTATGAGATTTGTGGGACCTATATCTCCCACCAATGCATTAGGTTAAGATTTTTATATCATGAGATAAACATGACTGGAAAGACAAGTAAATATGGTTCATTAATACATGGTTGTATTGGCATGTAAAACTTGTTCTGTAATGGAATTTGTCCACTACGATGGTCTTGGAAGAAATGCATTGGCTGCTAGATAAATCATATTATCTGCATACTTGTTTTCAAACTTGACTTTATTTATTCCAATTTTATTTTATCATGGTTAATGTTCCTTTATAATCCATACCTAATGTAGTGCCAGGATTTATTTCATTAGTCAATGTGTTTATATTTAAACATTATTATCATGTTTTTACATTCTTATGTTTATAGTTTTGTTTTATGTTCTCTATTATTATCCATAATGATAATTTGATCTCACCCTATTTATGTTTTCATTTCCATATGATATAAATAAAAGTTTTATGTAGGAAAACAAAAAGTGGAAGATCTTTATGGGAGATGTTGAAGATCTATCACCATGTTAGAAGATTGTGGTCCATGTTCCCAAGGACACTAAACTAATATGATATTTGGTAATATATTTGTTTAATGGATTAAGTATTCTGAAAAAAAATTAATGTCCATGTATATCAGGAATGGGTGGTTAGAGATGGTATCATAGAAAAGGATTAGTTAACCATTGGAAACTAGGATACAAAAACTTTAGTGAGATCCCTAGGTATATTTATAAGGTATATCTAGGGATATCTCTTAGGGTATGACAAACAATAGGTTTCATTCCAATAACTATGGAAATGATCATGAATAAACTAGGATTAATCCTAATATGTTAGAGATTGAAAGTACTCCACCTTGATTATGTTATTTTACTATTATGATTTTTTCCTCTGACACTATTCTTTTTGGGTATTAGATAATGGATGGAACCCAAAGGAACCATGTTAATTATCAATGCACTGAGAAATGAAATGATTTTTCTCTTGAACAACCAAATGTTATGGGAGATGGAATGGAAAATATTATTTCTATACTCACACAAGCTATGAATTATTCTGGACTTCCAAATGACCAGAGAAGGGAATAACATACTGTTGATTCTTTCATGAGGAAACATTCAACAACATTTAGTGGTTCTTCTGATCCAATTGTTACTAAAAAATGGTTCAGTTCCATTGAAAATATATTTTCCATCCATTATTGTTTGGATCCTGAAAATTCATCTTGGATGTTTACCGTTTAGAAGGTGAATCAGACCAGTGGCAGACTCTAATATGGAATACAAGGCAGCAAGATAAAATTGAATCCATGGAATGGAATTAGTTCAAGAATGTATTTTTCAATAAGTACATTCCTCTTATTCTTCAAACAATGATGTAAAATGATCTCCTTGAGCTTAAGAAAAGGATAATGAATTCATTGGTACATAATAGGCAACTTTTACAAGACTTTAAAGGTATGATTCAGGTTTTGTCATCTAACATGAATGTAAAGCTGACCAATTCAAAAGTGGATTAAAACCAAGTCTTTGAAGGTAATTATCTATAAGATACAGTAGTAGTCATGAAGATGTTGTGCATTGTGAAATCAAGGGATAAATAGAAGTTTGTGTTACATATAAATGTCTTGGTTTTGATAAAAAATGAAATTTGGAGTTCAAGGGAAAATCTCAAAACAATTGTTAAAAGAAGATAAATGTTTTCTTATGCCCATACAATGGAAATAAGCATGGTGGAGATTGTCTTAAAGGGACTAGAAAATAATTTAAGTGTAGAAAAAAGGTTATCGAGCAGTTCAGTGCTGAAGTTATGGTAAAAAATGCTTCTAATTATGTGAATATAGAAAATACTATAGAGAATGCGCCACCCATAAATCAATGCTACAAGTGAAAGGAAATATGGAATTATACTAACCAATGCCATAATCAAAGGGTCATGGATGATTATCAATGCCAACAACCTCTTAAGGTTAAAGAAAATGGAAAAGCACATATGGTCACTGTTGGTGATGTTGAGTATGACAACAAAGTGGTGGAATGATTATGTGTTTATGTAATGGAATTTCAAAAGAGTGTGGTAGAAGGAAAAGTGATGTCATGGTTTGAGTATATAGAATTTTTCGTATTTTTGTTGTGTGGAAAGAGTTAATTTTGATAGAATTCATGTTTTCACTATGGTTCTATGGTAATTCATTTTATTATCATGTTTCAAGAGAATTCATGATTAAGGTATTAAAATGTTTGTAATGTGACTAAAAATAACTACCATATGAGATATGGGAGATAAATGTTATATCCATTTATTTATCCACTTTCTAAAGATTTATATTTTTAGTTTTTGGAAGGATTTTAATTTAATCCATTTATGGACAGTATATTTTATATTCTGTTTTATGTTTTTTAAATTAATATATTATCTCACTGTATGTTGACTTATCCTTATTTGATTAGCTTGGATAACCTTTTTGTGGAGGTAGATGGAATGACCAATCATTATATTTCATGATCTATTAACTCTTCAATAATGAAAAATTTGATTTCATTTCATTAACTAAACGATGAAGTAGAAATCATTCAAGGAATGAACAATGATGAGATTGTACTGAAATCAAGTAAGTATTTATTCTCCTAAAAATTATTCAACATTAGGGAAATGATCTTGAAAACCAAAAATGTTATCTTTTTTTCTTCTTATCTGATGAATCAGATGGTCCCATAAATCATCACATATTTATGACTTTCTGGTTATAATCTATCTCCAAATTTTTTTTCTCTATCGCATCCATCATAACATGATGGTTAGAATTTTCATCAACATCCATGTTTTCATGGCCCACCTATTGTCTCTTATATGGATTCCCAGTGATGAGCTATCATGAGTCATTATTCTGTTTCTAAATTTCATTTTCAAAATAAAGTTTTAGTATTCCATTTTATGATTTGGGTTTCTATTAAATAAATATTCATGCTGTAATCCTTTTATAACCTCGAAAAATTTGGAGGGAGAAATACTTTTTAAGGGGGGTATGATGTAGAACCCCAAGATTTTATAAGATAGGTTTTTTAATTTCTTTTATTTCTTGTCTTATACACAACACCATGACTATCTTGTTCTATATGCAACACCGTGTTAGGTTTTAGTATATGCAACAAAATACTTGGCTTGTGTTACACACAATTTAAATTTCTTTTGATAAAATTCATTTCATGCAACATTGAGTATAGATTTTATTCAATATATAAAAGAACTATGTTTAGATTATTTTATATGGGACATCGATGGAATCTTTCACTAAATACAACACTGACTTATCTTGCATTACACGCAAGAGAAACCTTTCCCGATAGCTTTCATTGTACGCAATACCGACTTTCACTAAAAAATGATATATTATTAAAATATTATTATTTATTAAGATACAAACTAAACATTCTGAATATTATTAACCAAATTTTTTATTTTTTCTAATATTAACATTCATATTTTGTATTATCTAGAACATGGTATAAAAATAAATTCAATTTTTTCAGATAAAAGAAGTATTATTCAGAAAATGATCTTTTCCACCTTTTGATGGAATACCAATTTTAAATCTAATATTTAGTGAATTTATATATTCCATTTGAAAAAATAATCATCTTTTTTCTGTATGTGGGACATAAAAATATACTTTGGTTGAATTTTGGGTATCTTTCTGATAAAATTCATATTTTAATGAATATTGAAAAATACTGCATTTTAATTCGACACTACCTTTTCATTTAATTTATTTATATAGAAATAATATCTTTTTAATGTGTTTTAAAAAGTAATTAGATTATTTTATTATCATTTAACCCAATTTTTTTCATTGAATGTAATTTCAGATTTAAATTGGACAATAACACATGACAATATTTTGATAGTTTTTACTTCTTAAAAACTCATTTTCTGGTTTTGACAATGGGAATTAATTTTAAATTAATTAATTCAAATTCTGTGTTTGGAAATTTAAAAAATGGATACCATATTTTTAATTAGTGGGTCCAAATAATGTTAATTGGTTACATTTATTTATTGGATATTATGAATAGTAACTACTGTAATTTTTTTTCTGTAGTTGGATGAACAAGAGGGTATGACATTACCTTTCGGCCACTTCAAGGCCTTCAGGCCACCCCAAGCCCTTCGGGCCACATGAATATACAAATGTACTAGTCAGACTACAACGGATGAGGCTTTATATGAGGATAAGAGTAGGCATATTCACCAGATGAGAGAGACTTGTAATTGAATGAACGATAGGGTATGAAATTACCATCTCTACCGGGCCTGTGGAGCTCTGTACAAGACAGCTATCCGACCAACCTTTCGAAGGGGGAGTGCTGATATAATGAAATGTGTTGGGGAGGACCGGTTCCAAGTTGTCTTGTCTGGCTGTTTTCCTCAAAAGACCCGTGGGTCATTTAATTGTCTCCAAGCCTTCATGACTTGAAAGCATTCCACAGTACCCCTTCAAAGGTGGATTATCAAAATAAAAAAGTCCTTCAATCCATTCAGTCAGTTAAAGGTAAATCAGATAAATAAGGGTAAAAAACAATATGATAAAGGTAATAATATTACCATAACACCTGCCAAAATCCTATTGAATGAATTTAAGTCGACCAATATCACTCAAGTGTCAGAATTTATTCATTAAATGTGTTTTTCCATGGAAGGGTTGTAATTATAATTTAAAGAAAAGAAACTGACCACATGTCACTATCTTATCTCTTATAAGTATAATAATTTTAATATAGTGATAAAACTGATAAAACAAAGAACATAAATAGTCTCCAAAAATATAAATAAACTATATACATCATGTGAATTTATTTATAATTTTTAAATATTAAATAATTATAACTAATGATGACATAATGTGATGTAGAAATTATTTTATTAAATGAAATATCAAATAAAATATTTTAAAAATATTAAAACAAATATCGAATCAACTAATTAATGTGATTAACGAAATTTATAAATGAATATGACATGTTATTAGTGTAATAAATATTATTGCTTTAATTTATATTCAATGTCGATTTTATTTAATGTAAAATTAATGAATAGTGTCAAAATTGACACTATTGATATTTTATAAAAATTACATATTATTAAATTTTTAAAAAATAACAAAAATATTAAAAAATTAGAAATCAAGAATTAAATGAACTAAAATTTCATTAGTTATCCAATTATGGATAATTTAAAACACATAAGTAAATATTTATAAGCTTTTACTATTTTTAATATTATTACCACATATAAAATTAAATAGATTAAATATAGATAAATCAGAATTATAAGGTTTAAAATAAACCAAAACATGCTTAAATTTTGTTGGTTTAGATGATTTAGATACATAATCATATTATATTAAAAATAAATTCGTTTGGGATCATTATCAACCCAAAATAAATATATTATAAATTAATATTTCAATAATTTCCCAATGTGCCCCTCCTCCCTCTTATAAAAGGCCACCACCTCTTCTCACTTGCTCACACCGTTAAAGACATTTTTCTTGTCCAAATTCTACTCCAATAAGCACCCAACATCTCTCCCTTTCTCCTTGATGTAACACTTTGGGATGAATTCCATCCTAGTGAGATCTTTTGTTTAAATAAAAATATGATACTTGAAAAATTGGTAATTGTTTTTTCTCTTCTTTCAAAATTATTTTTCTTATACATCCTCTTATTATGTTATTATAATAATAAAGTAATAAAGACAGAATATTATACATGATTAGATGTTATTATAAATATGGTACAACCTTATACATCCTTTTATCCATCGTACGAATAACAATATAACTATGTGTGCGTATGTACGGCTTACCGTCACCATGTGGTAGTGTAATTTCTAATTCAACAATACTTAAATTGGATTGGTATAATTATAAATATAATGGATGTAAATAATGAATATAACATGATAATTATGTTTTATAATTAATATACAATCCAATTAAATACCATTTAACCATTAAGTGAATGATATCATCGATCGCTCGTACGTACGACCTAATGTCTCAACGACAAGATGAGATTCATTATACACGTTAACCATTAAAAAATGATAATAATTTATATATAATAAAAAATAATGAATTATATGACCTATTAATTCTACAATATTTTTTTTTATATATATATGTCATTTACTTGCTTTTATTCAATTCATTAAGTTAACAGAGACATCGTTCATGCATATGTATGACCTACCGTCTCCATGAATGGTGTATTCCAATTCATTATTCTATCTTTTATATATATTTATATAATGAATATTTATGGTATATAAATCATTTTTTACATTATGTTAGTATTTAAATCAGGATCTATATAATAAGGTTGGGAATAATATGTCAAAACACGTAAAATAAATAAAACAACTATTACTCAAAACATTGGTTTAACATGGAATTGAAAAATGAACGAGTAACATAAAGTCATAAGTGAATCATACATGAGATAATAAATATGATTATGGTTATGTTACAGTTTAATAATATGTTTATACCCACTATATGGTAGTTTTAGATACATAAAAAGTATATCGGACCTAAGGTAATGAATAATTTTGCAATCTCGTAGTTTTCTGAGAATTTTTTTACTTTAGTATTTACTATGGTATATATTTATCATCCATGTCCATGTATCCAAAATTTGTAATATTATTTATATTCTTCTAATATTGTTTAAATTAAAATTTTCTCATTGTAAATTCTTATTAAACGTTATGGAAGGAATCTTTATTTCTTTTTCCATATGTGGTACTTTTTTACTTTTCCAGCAAGAGTATGAGATGAATGTTTCTTTTACTTATAAAAAATGAACGGAATTTTAAATATTCAGAATGAATTATTTCCATGAATCTTCCTATACAAGGATTCGATTTTATTTTCAAATAAATTCTTTTCTTTTAAAATTTCATGGTATTTTGAGAAAAGAGAATGTTTTTGAAGAAGAAATAATATTTCCATCAAGAATTATGTTTAGCAGTTTTATAAAAAATATATTCCATCTATGATGATGCTCTTAAATTGGGTTATGTTTATATATCTATTATGAATATGATTTTATTTTGTTAATGATGGAATTATCTTTTATATGGATTATGTTATGATGGAATGGTGTTTTAGAAACCCATTTTATTTTCAGGATTAGGCTATGTTGAATAATTTATGTCTTTGTGGAAAATGTAAGAATGATTTAATTATGAGATTTGTGGTATCTTTATCTCCATGTAATTCTTTGGGTAAAAATTTATATCTCATGAGATAGACATGACTAAAATGAAATGTAAATCTTGTTTTGTAATATATTGCTGGAACAACATGTAAACTCTATTCAGTAAAATACTTTGTCCACTATGATGGTCTTGGAAGTAATGCATTGGCTACTATAGAAATCATATTATGTGCTTAACTTTTTTCTACAATTCCATGTTATATGCCAATGTTATTTTTATCATGGTTAATGTTCCATTAAGAACCATGAATTATGTACTGCAAAGATTTATTTCATGACTCAATATTTTGATAATGATACTTTATGTTCATGTTTTTTACATTGTTATGTTTATGGTTTTGTTTTATGTTATCCATGATTACCCTTACTGAGCATTGGATATCTCCCGGATTCTGTTTTCTTTTCCCTAGGATATAAAGAATTGTTTTAGTTAGGAAAAAAATGGGACGATCTTTATGTGAGATTTTGATGATCTTTCACCGTGTCATAAGATTGTGCTCCAAGTTTCCAATGACACTAAACTAATGTGGTCTTTGATTGTATATTTGTGTAATATGTCAAGTATTCCTCAAAATAAATGTAATTTCCACGTACATGATTATTGGTTCATTAGAATATAAAATGAAATTATGAGGGATAAATTTCATAAGGGGAATAATGTGACAAGCCAATATTTTGATGAAATATTTATCTCTAAATAATTTTATTTCTTTAGTAGGTTGTGTTTCACATGACACTGAGCTTAAACAAACCACGATATACTATTAAAATATTATTATTTTAACATTGTCATTATAACAATTCTATTTATTTAATATGTATGAATAGTAATAACCATATTATTAAATATATTTATTTTTAAATTCTAATTAAATAAAAAACTAATTTTATGTAACCTTCTTTTATTCTTCAAATATATGTTTTCAGAAAAAATGATTTTATGTCTTTACATGAAATTATAAATATAAATAATTTTGAAACATTTAAAAAATTTAGTTCACAAAAAAATGAATTTCTTTGTTTAGTTCATCATGCAAAAATTCTTTACAAATGAATAGTTCATAATTTTAAAAAAAATTGATTTTTCATGGAATAGCAAAAATTACTAATTTAAAATGAGAACTATATTTTCTTATAATTTGTTTACAAATTAAAATTAAATATTATATTAGTTGTAAACATTAATTTTTGTCCTTTTACTTATAAATAATATAAATTTGTCTTTAGAATTAATTTCAAACCTGACTTTAGTATAAAATTTTTTTATAAAAAAGGTCCTTTTTTAGAAAAAATAGTTTTTCAATGCATTTTCCAGTTAAATATTAAATCAAATATTTCCACATATGAGTTTAATATTTTTAAAAATGGTTTTCATATTTGGGATTGTGTGGTCCAATTTTAATATGTAATTCCATTTAATTTTTTGCAATATGAATTTTATGTTTAGTAATGTTGTTATCATTGTGAAGGGTAAATATGATGATTAAGTGAAAAAATAATATTATAAGGACTATAAAATAACTATAATAGTTGCTTAAAATCTTTTTGATGAGTAAATTTCAAAAATAATTACCCATGGTGCTAATGTATTTCTTTTTGACGAAAATTGGTTGAAATTACTAAATTTATAGTATTTTATTTAAATAAAACTCAATAATGTAACACTATTATTTTTAATAAGTATTAAATTTTAAATATGTGTTTTAACATGAGTATATGTTTTACTATAAAATTTATTTTGAAATATATTTTATTAATATTCATCATGGTAATATAGTTTAAATTTCTAGTGCAGAAAAAATTACGTTAACTTCTTTCAAAAAGATGATGCAAAAATTGTTCAATTAATGGAAAAGTCAAATAAATTATATTAAAAATAATAAATTAAATATAATTTGAGATATTTAAGGTGCTTCCTAAAATATATTAATGATCATGACATATTTAGGAGGAAATTAAATATTGTTTTTGAATTTTACATTTTTTGGATGTCTTTAAACTCAAATTAATAAATAGTGTCAAAATTGAAAATAATAGAATTTCATAAATATAATATCTTATTAAATTACAAAAAAATAATAGGAATACTATATAATAAAAAATGGGATAATATGTGGTAGATAAATAGTCATCCCATGTTAATTTATAGGCCATTTGGAAGCACTTTTCTCTATAATAGCTATATTATATTTTAATATTTTAGGAAATTCCAAAAGGGCCACTCACCTCAATTATAATAAAAATTAATCTACTGAAAGACATATAAAGGTACAATAGATGAGATTATACCTTTTAAAAGAACATATACTTGTATTTAAATTTATTTTTTCTTTACCTAGACTGGTAAGATGAAATACAGTGATGTTTTATATGTTGTTATGATGCAACACAACTTACTCAGTGGTTCTTAGATTTTTCAAAATTAGACTAAAGTTATATTTAAAAAAAATGGACCTGTTATTTGATTTTTTAATTGTGAAAAAATCATTATTAATGGATGGTGAATGATAAAAAATCTATTTTTGATTAATTTTGACAAGGAAAAGTTCTAATTTATCACGATAGAGGAAATAATCTATAGGATAAAATAATAAACCACTTGGGGAAATAGAATGTGGTTACAATTGTCAAACATGATGATGTGATAAAAACAGTATAATTATGAAAGGATTGACACACGAGACATATGTTATAAAGGAAATATGGTGAAAAGGGCTATAATATAGAGTGGATGATGGAAAATAAACCTTTTTAGTTGATACACATGGATGTATCTGTTCTGATTTACATGAAATCAACTAATAGAAATAGGTATCTCATTTCTTTTGTTGATGATATTACTCATATGAATTATATAAATTTTATGTTGAGTAAATTTTTGGCCCTTTTTGGATTCATACACTTTCGAATGAGTAATTAGAACCAAATTGTGTTTGATATAAAAATATATTATTTTTAATGTTAATTGAAATAAAATAATAATAATGTTGGTTTACCTTATGAAGCATAAATTAATTCATGGGTATAGTTCTTTATAAAGATACCCAAGAAATGGATTATTTGAGTCTGAGAATAAAAATTTTGGGGACATGGGAAGAATAGTGCTATTAGAGCATGAAAATTTAAAATTATTTTTAAGGTAATCAACAATAAAAGACATTTATATCTTTGATTAGTTCTTCCTCCATATAAATTTAGTTAATACATAAAACGAGAAGTCTTTTTGGGAGAAGATAAACTTGAAGAGCCTAAGTTTATTTGAAAGCCCTTATTTCATCAATATAAAATGTAAACTTTTGGGAATGTTTAGTGAGAGAAATGATGAAGTCGTATTTATTAGACATACACTTTGGGGTAAAAGTTATTATTGTTTCAATAATAATACATGGAAAATAATTGATAACAACTATCTAATTATGATAAGATACATGTAAACAAAAACTTCCAGTTGGTGATGAATTTAAGGAATATCTTTAACAAGATGTTGGATAGAATAAGATTAATAAAAATTCTGAAGAAGATATCAAAAACAGTAATAGTGATATGAAATATCCAAAAATATAGAAATATATATCCATGAAGAAACTGAGTTTTCATGAATTATAAATAATTTTTAATTAGAGAACATTTATTGAGATAACAAAAATATTCTTCAACTGGAATGAAATTTTAGGAATTTCAATTATTATATCATGTTTTTTCAAGTTGAACCAAGAAATTGTGGAAGAATATTTTTAACAAGAGGATTATATCATAGTGATAAAATAAGTTCTTAATAAAATTGAAATGAATGACACTTGGGAATTTTTGTCTTATCTAAAAATATAAATTCCACATGGTTTCCATGGGCTTTTGATAATAAAATAAGTGTTATATGTGAATTACCCTTGATCAATAATTTTCTTGTTTTTTAAATTTACACAACAATTATTGGTAGGAATTTTGGTAAGACTTTTTCGTTGGTATGAATGATCAAAATATAAGGATGTCTCATAAAATATTTGTTAACGGAAATTATAATTTTTTATAAATAAATGTTAATTCCTAGTTACAGAATATAGAACATTATGAATATGTCTATATTGAATAATTAGAAGGGTTTATCTGTAATGGTGATGGTTTCTGTATTTGAATGATGAAGAATAAATTTTATATTATTAAACATTATCCCCTGTCATTATACTCGATTATTGATAACCAAATAAGGAACATGAAATTCAAGAATGTAATGTTTTATTCTAATACCCATGTCATGGTAGATAACATTAACTCACTCATTTTGTATTTAGATGAAATTATTTTTAATAGTTACAATGTGGAGACTTGTGAGAAATTGTCATCCCAAATGGGGATTTTTTTAGATTTCATTGATTACTGTGGGGATATTTTTATTAGGTTTATAAATGATGAACATAGAAAGATCTATCACTATCTAATAAGATATGTATATTTTAATTATTAATTTTTTTGGCATTGAATAATCAAGAGATTTCACAACCCTAAGAGAAACAAGGAATATGTTATCTATGAATAAAGAAGAAAAAATGTGTGGATTAAATAAAGGTCTAAAAGATTTTGGGAATCTTACACAATTTTAGGGTGTATTGACTGGACATCATGTTTTATGTAATTTTGGTGAATTATTCCTAATCACACCAAAGGAATATCATTTTTTTAGTTTTTAAAGGGATCATATGGTACATAAAATGTAGTATACTTTTTTGTTTTTGGTCTATAAAAAAATAATTTAAAATTTATAAATATCTTAAAATAGATTGTGTAGGAGATACTATATATCAAAATTCAACTTATATAGGTGAATTCATTATCATAGGAAGATGATTTTCATTGTAATAAAGGAATAAAAATTCTATATCATTGAGAATAATTAAATATAAATATATTTAATAATTATAAGATAAGAATCATGTGATGTGGAAGAAGTTTCATCTTGAAGACTTGAGGGAGGATGTTTCATACCCTTTGATGATTGGGTGTGATAATCAAAGTTAACTAAAAATTTCAAATAACTCAATGCAACATTTGAGTTATAAACATATTAATATAATTTATAGATTCATCAAGGAGAAGGTGGATCATGGTAATCTTTAATTAAAGTATTTTTCATCCAAGGAGAACAATATAGATATCTTTACAATGACCCTAAAAACATGCCTTCCATAAATTGACAGTGTTTTGCTAGGGAATAGTATCCCAAAATCAATATATATTTTCTATTTTTCACTACAATTATTTTCTATTTATTTAAAAAAATTTAGAATTAGAATAATGTTCTTCTTGAAAATGTGGAGAGACACTATTTTCAGTTTAACGTCATGTTTATTGGGGAAAAAAGATCGAAATTGATTATTTTTTGGTTTCTGAAAAATAAAAAAATGGAGATAAAAGGGTTATTAGAGACTAGATGTAGATTGAATAATCCACTAATGAAGTGATTGAAAAAAGAAGATTTATGATTCAATACCATTGGATGAATTCCCAACATTGAATTAATCTTAAATATAGAGCTAGAGTACCTGTCAAATAGAATTTTATCCCTTGTTTTTATATTTATATTCCATTTACAATAGAGGCATGTTATGAATTATTTATTAAGATAATTCATTAATGAATCATTGATGTTTCTTCATGTTTTACTTATTAACAACTCCATCATGGATAGTTGAGAGGGTGATTGGTGCATTTTTGTCAGGACCCAACCGACCAGGGTCTGTCTAGCCTATTGTGGACTGAGTGTGACACCCCAAGCCCACCTCTAATAGGCTGGAGTGGAAAAATAAAACTAAGTATGAATAATGAAAATGTGATACCAACATTTATGGTTCCATTTATATCACTCATAAATGTATGACACATGTACTAGAAAACATAATGGGATAAATACAATTCCACCAAAACTATATTAGATTCCAACGTAATGAGAAGGAGGGGACATCCATCAAACAAATTCATGGAACCAAACATGGAATGCCTAGATCAAATATCCTCCACCTTCTCCTTGTTTTCCTAGTACTTCATCATAAGGAATTTAATTTTCATAAGACATGACATGATAGAGTAGAGCCCATATATAGGTAAGTATATACATACCTTATAGAACATCCTGAAACCATCAAACAAATATTTCCATGAGGGTTGTCAACTTATCATCATGAAGATATTCCAATCATGATATGAGACAAAAATATTAAATTTACAATAACCAAGATATACTGAATATAAAAACTAAGGCAAGAGTTAAAGAAAAAACAATACAACCAACAAAGGATCCGACTTAAGACGTTTAGGTAAACACTTGTCTGATAGAACTCGCTACACAAGCCTTACTAACGCTAATGGAACTCATCTGAGAGGTTTTGATCATCTAGACTCTCCATGAGGAGGAAAAAAAATATAAATTCGAAGATATTGATACAAAAATAGGGGATCTCACCAAAGGCCTATGGGGTATTCCAAACCCTACTCACAGAAAACCTTCTTATATGGAGAACATATGACCTTATAGTAGATAATAACCATCATGACCCATCCTTGGGAATAAAATTATAGAGGATTACACCTCTGGACAAAAATAGGGATTCCAAACTCTGTCAAAGATTAATCTCATAGAGGGTATCACATTATAAGATTAGGACATGATGCCTCACTATACAACAAAAGGTATGGACTAAGGGGACACATCCTATAGAAACTAGTTGACACTGAATGGAAAAAGGGGCTCAAATTACCTTGGAAATGTACATAGTGTATATAGGGTGTACCTGGAGTGCATTTCTATCAAGGATATCCATTTTTTCTGAGACCTTTTACCATGTTCTTTTTTCCATGCCCATGTACTCCAGCATGTTCCCATGTACTCTATTTCTACCCATGTAGTCTAGTTTTTCCTGGCATCCCCGGTCATGTTTGTGCCCATGTACCATGGCTTGCTCGTGTACTCTATTAATTACCTTGTACACAGTCATTCTTGTGCCCCTGTACCCTATGTTTATATGCTGATATTCCAATAATAGCTGACAATAAAAGTATTGGGTATATGTGGTCTGTGATATTTAATTTTCCAATAAACCTAATGCAACATAAGGGGGATTAAAAATTGTATGTTCATTTGAAATAAATTCCATGAAATTGAGGATTTTTTAGAACCTATTAGTCACCACATGGTTTTACTCATGTTACCTTTTAATATTTTTCTAGTTGTATATAATTTCCATAGAACACAAATATGAGTTGAGGGAACATTGATCATCACTGGGGGTTGTATTCCGACCCCCAATTATATTCATGAATAATCCCCATAGAACTATGTCATCCAAATGTAAAATCTTTTGAAATGAAAAATCCTGATCTAATTCCAAATCCTCAGTCAACATAACTCACCAAAGTCAAGTTATTGACCTCATATCTAAACTCATGGTTGTAATCCATTGTGAAAAAATAAAATTGTGCAATTTTCATTCACCATGTATTTTTCAATCCATTGTGAAAATATAATTTTGATGATGAAAACTTGAAGAATGAGGGGAGAATGGAACAAAGCAACAATACGATTAATGAAACTCATACATTATTTTGGGTGGACACAATTTATTTTCATGAAAGTTATGAACAAAAAGGATAATCAAAACATCATCCATTACTAAATATTGGAATAAAAACTAATACCTTCAAATCAAATATCTGATAATTCATTAGTTTGTTATATTGATTGATTTCCATTCATAATGGGATAAAAATATGTTCATTAATACAACCTAAAAAATTTCCCTACATCATTTTTGGATTAATCACTGAAGAGGAATGGTTCATCATTTTCATTAGTGAGATCCGTGAAATTGGTTGGCAAAGAACAATTCCTTGGTACTAATCATCGATATTTGAAATGATCATTATATTTTAAATTTATAGAGATAAAGAATTTTAATACTTATATATTATATATTATTATATTAATATTCATTACAAAACATACATATCCATTCTTGAATTGTATACTTCTATTTTCCCTTGAATCATTGACACGTAAAAATTTGTTAACAAGACATATACATAATCTACCACTTTATTATTACAACTATCACCCTTCTTAGAAATATAATAATTAAATGTATCATTTATATCCAGGGGAAGTTAAATATAAGGGTGATCTCATATTCCTTGTAATGATAAAAAAGAGAGATATCAATGATCACTTAAACACAACATGAATAAACGATTATGTGAACATGAGTATAACATTTGAAATTAATACCTTAAATATCACAGATCATAATCTTAAGTCATGATATAAATAATGTAAGTAAAAAATAAATAAATAATAAAATAATAAAATAACATTATCCATTAGAGAATAACATTTTCAGAAGACATATTTTAGTGGAACAAAAATAAACATCCAAAAACATTTATAGAGTAGTCATGGATCACTTCCAAGACTATTATAGTTGGATGGGTTCCCTCCCCAAACCATCATAGTAGTAAGAGTTCACTCTCAATACTATAATAAAAAATATCCCCTTACTAAACTATTTAAAATCCCTATTACTGTCCTATTTACCTCATGAGATACCCAACTTTACCCAATGCATTGGAGGGATATATAATTTCAGGCTCACCCATCACATAATGAAAATCATACATATATGTTTGATAATATAGTAAAAATTCTCTTATATCATAACAAATGATAATGAAAATGGTTTCTTTAGCCTTTTATCATGGTATTACCCATGGAAAAGAAACGGGTTTTATAAATATATTATCAATTCATCATAGAATAACCCATGGAAAAGAAATTATTTTGGTAAATATATTCTAATCATAATAATAAACCATCCATAGAAATAATAAGGATGATGTAATTTGATCATATCCCCAATAACACTTATGTAACTTTAAATAATGTAATCAAGGAAGATAAATCTCTTTAAAAGATAACAATGAATATTTCTTGAGGAAAATACACTTTTTACTTTTAAATCACTGCCTTAAAATCTAAAAATTACAAAAAATTTACTGGAAAACTTTTTTTTTAAAATAATCATGGAAATTTTTTAATTAATATTTCAATTATTTTTTGGTCATTATGGTGAGAAATTTCATTCATGTCATGTACATTAAAAAAATGATTCCTTTAATATTTTTGCTAAAAATTCAAAAGTTCACCATCGAGAAAAGGAAAAAGAGTTTCCTTTTAAACTATTTTTAAACATTAAAATATAATTAAAAATGAATTTAAAACAAACATAACATATTATAAAAAATATTTTTTCAAAACATTTCTAGAAAACATGGACATCAAAGATGAAGGGTTTTCCACTGATGAGAGAAATAAAGATGATTTTCATTAGAAACAATTTATGATATCTTGAGATATGAAAAGTGGAAAATAAAAAAAATCTCTATAAATTAGCATAAGAGAAGAAAGGTTTTAAGTTTCTTGAGAGGTAGATCGTGAAATTTCATCAATGGAAAACATATTCATAAGAAATATTGATAAACAATGATATTATAACTTAAAACCCTTACCTTATATATGAATTCATTCATACATGTTCAAAACTATTTTATGATAAATATATATTTATTATAAATATATTTTATTACCATACTAGTACATATGATACAATATATGATTTACTTATAATGATTTATCACCCATTTATTAATTTTTTTTGTTAGAATCTATATTCTCGGAGATAAGTGCTTTGTTTTTCATATGGGTTTGGGTTTGGTGGATTGGGTCTTTGTACACTTATCATGGTTAAATAATATCAAAAAAGTTAATCATTATATAAATATCATATATATTCATTATATATATATTTCCACCCATAAAATATATTTATGAAAAAATGAATTATAGGTTTCATAGAGATGGTAGGTCATACTTCCATATGAACATTGTTTTAAATTTTCAATGAAGGGATAAAAAGAATGGTAAATAATAATTAAACTATATTTAATAAATATTATATCGTATATATTATATATATTCATAAAATACATCCTTATTACCATATATCAAAATAGAAAATGGAAAATGAATCACTCCGCATTGTGGTGGAGCAGTCTATACGTTTGCATGAGCGATGTTATCCAATTCTAAAAGATTGGAAGGTAAGAAGGTAGATATGATATTATCATATTGAATTATAATTATGTAATAAGAATAATATATATATATCTTCATTAAACCATAACAATACCCATCCCTAAATATTATGATGAAAAATGAAATTTATTGCAACATAGAGATGGTAAGTTGTACAAACACATGAAAAACACATTCATTTCAAAATTGATGGAAAAGAGGGTAAATAAATGTGGATTAATAATCATAATAACATTTTAAAATATTTGTGATAATGAATTAGTTTTTTTAATTTTATATCAACTATTTTAGTTCCATAAAATAATAAATAAAAAAAGTGATTAGTTATAGTGATTACATGTTCTTTGAAAGAACTCCTTTTGATCTCTTATTAACGAGCATACAGTTTACCTTTTTGAAGAATATACCCTCTTTAACATGTACATGGAATTTTAAAAAATAATTTTCAAGGACTTGGTCCATTTAGAAGACTAAAAATGGTTTAAACAAAATATAGGAGATGTGTCTTTTTATGATGGAGAAATATGTCAGACTTGGAATTTCATAAAGTGTTAAAATACAAAACTTTTATTCTAAATTAAAATTATTAAAAATGGATATTAATGAAAATAAGAAGAGTCTTGGTGAAAATAAAGTCTTCCAATGAAATTTATATAGGTTTTAGTGTAATTTTAAACATTATTTTTTTGTTAACCCCTTCATTAATCTTTATTGACCATAACAATGGTAACATCTACTTCAATCTTAATAAGTTAAAATTGTTATAATAAATTAGAAAATTAATCTTAAATATAACATGTATGGTATTTTTAACCACATTATTTTCACATTGATGATGATAAAATTTTTATGAGTTTTAAATCATTTAATAAAATATTGATTATTATAAGATATCCTTAATGTGAATTTGAGATGTATTCATTTAATTTGTCATTAAGGACACCAACAGAATGTTGAATATAAAATATAATATTTTAAAATAGAATTAATAATTAATATTTATCTAAAAAATTTTTGTGACACAATAAATAACTTTATTGTTTTTACTTTATATATTTTCAAAATAATAAATTACATTTTTCAAATAGTTTAATAAATAATGGGTAAGGATTGTGTAAGAATTTAAGGTAATTATAAAGTTTCTAATGATTAGAAATAATTTACCATCATTAAAATAATTTTATTTCTATGAAATTAACATTTAATGTTTTAGACAAATTATATTTATTCATATGTTAACTCAAAATTTATATTTAAAATAATGTGAGTGAAATTTTATATTTCAATTTTCTTAAATTAATATAAATTAAATATTAAATGAAATATGGCCACAAATATGGCCATATATTCTATAAATGGATTTAAATGGAGAAAATATACTCATAAAAAGGATACAGGTAATTTTTAGTTGAATTTTAAAATAATTATCCAAAATCATTACACATATATTTACTAAATTTTCCCTTACCAATGTGACAACAAATTACTAAGGTTACTAGTCATGTTAACCAAAAATAAAAGGAATCTATTACGACGACCTGACCCATATAAGGGATCGAGTCGTAACTACCCCAAGCCCACCTCCATAGGCCAGGGCTGGCGACTTGCACTAAAGGCACAACAAACTAATGGAGGCCTTTGCCTAAGAAACTGTACACACATGCGCATCCAACTCAATCCAAAAGTGTAGATAAAGGAAATAAAGGTGTAACACTGCTACAAAAGGGAAACCAACATACATGCATCGACCTCTAACCAATACATGTAAAGTAAAGAAAAAGTTATGACATGTAAATAGAACATTAAAAGGGGAAAAACATGCGCGCAACTAGAAAGGTGCCACAACCCTACAATTGGAAAAACAAAAGTAAACTGCTGGTGAGTGTCACACCCAGAAGTCCTCCTGTGACCACTGAATGCAGCCCAAGATCTTTTTTCCTCTACGCTCCTCTACAGTCTCCATCGATCTGTATATCATCTGTAAGGGCACACCAAGTGCGGGAAAAGCCCAAGAATGGGTGAGTATAAATATACTCAATAGGATCCCCTGAATGCTCGAGGGATAAACAAAGGAGGTACTAAAATGGTGAGCAGTCGACAGAACAAAGAAAACTGCAAGAGTACAAAAGAGAGAGTGTAGCTCAACCCAACAAAAGGAAAGAAGTATACTCGTCCAATCCAAGAGGATCTAGACACGAAAATCACGTGGAATACCCCTCGAATCTTCACCCCTGCTGGAAGAAGTGTAACTGAACCCAAGGAGTGGGAACAAAAGTATGGTGTATATATATATGATCAATAAGAAACCTGAAGGAGTGTGTAAGGGGATATTTATCTCCAAGATAAGCACAAGAGAAATTTCCAACAGTTCTATGGGTATCCATCACTAATGCCAAACAATCCCGCACGCCAAAGTTGCCTCATCACTGAACCATACAACCAAGGGTCCCACTCTGGTAAAAATAGAGAAAATCCACCGACTAGCCACATCGACTGGGCTGAGTCTGAATGAATTCATCGGGTAACCCACTGCTTAGCCCCGCTGGAGGGCAAACCACAAGAGGTCGTCAGGTAACCCACTTCCCAGCCCTACTGGAGGGTAAACCACAATAGGTCATCAGGTAACCCACTGCCAAGACCTGCTGGAGGGTAAACCTCAAGAGGTCATCGGGTTACCCACTACCCAGCCATACTAGAGGGAAAGTCACAAGAGATCGTCAGGTAAACCACTGCCTAGCCCCGATGGAGGGTAAACCACAAGAGATCATCAGGGAACCCACTACCCAGCCCCGCTAGAGGGTAAACCACAGAAGGTCGTCAGGTAACCCACTGCCCAGCCCCGCTGGAGGGTAAACCCTAGAGTCAACGGGTATCCCACTACCTCACCCCACTATAGGGTAAACTTGGAACATGTCTGATAACTACCCACTAAACATGCCATCATTGGGTTTCACAAGCACTGCTACCGTGCGTAGGTTCGGAGTGCATCAAAGGAACCTCTGACCAATGCCCTTTCATGTTTCCACATTTAATGAGATATCAAATAAGGTTCTGCTCTCCCAAACAGTTTACACCATTGTAATCATCATGAAAAAACACACGAGATATATTACTATCTTGTTGGAGACGGGATCCCGGTGGAAAATTTGTTCAACACCTATTTATGACCATACGATGTCTCGGGGGGCCCACACCTCAGTCCTGAAAGAGGTCGGGCGAACTGCTCCATCGTGATGATCTCAGAAAAACATGCCAAAATGACTTCTCATATGCCCCAAACGGACGTCTGATGAAAAAGTCACAGTATTCTGCACACAAATCAAAAGAAACGGCACATGGGGCCCATGCCTCAAGTCCAGCTTCAACCCCCAAAACAACCCTGTTCAACTTATTCTCGATGCCAGGGTCACAATGCACTTGACGACACCTAAAACAGACTCTGGATGAAGAAGCTACAACTCCTTACGTTATATTTAAACAGGGCCCTATGGGGCCCACACCTCGGCCCCGAAACACGTCACACAGATCGTACCATTACGTTCCATGCAGATAACCACACGGGGTAGGCTATTCATTTTCCCTGAATGTACTTATGAAGAATAAGTCATAAATACACATCATATATCCGAGAGCCACCTTGTGGGGCCCATGCCTCGATGGCCGAATTTAGGTGGGTGAATTGAGCCGTTGAAATCCCCTCAGAAAAACATTCAAAAATAATTACCCAAACACCCTAAACATATGTCGGGTGAAAAAGTGGTGTTTCACCGTAAAACGTGCGATCTAGGACCTATGGGGCCCACATAATGTCTCAAACCTGAACTCTTCGGAAATCATCCCAAAAAGCCCGCATGGAGTCTCTAGTCACACTGCCACTGATGGCGCGTCAATCGGACATCCCAAACAGGAGCTAGGTACGACGCAAGAATAATTAATTAATTTAAATAATTAATTAATTATTCACATCAAGAGTTTTGTGCCACTGACAACAAAACCAACCCACAAGGGGTCTGAAACAACTTTTAAAGTACCGTATCTACTCCAGGGCCACAACGCCTTTAACGGCGCATCAAACAGACGTCTAGCTCGCGAACCGGGTCCGTTGCAACTTTAATAATAATTTAATATTATTAAAATTAAAGAGTTTCGTGTCACCCACCTTCAGGATAAGAACCCACAATCCCCAAAACCCACTTGAAAAAGTCTATCTCGCTGACACGGAGCTGCAGCCGTAGACGGCGTGTCAAATTGACACGCTGTTTAGAAATTACGCACCCCCGAATGCAAGGGGGGCCAATCGAGCCGGTTAACCATGGCCGGCCCGGTCCGAACAGCCAGCCCGCGGCCCATCAATGGGTCCAGTCTGAACCGCCACGGCCCACTCCAGCCACACCAGACCCCCTCGGGTCTGGTTCTCCAATCCAGATAGCCATTTTGGCTGGTCTTCATCGGTGAGTAGGACTCGCCCTTTGCATGTCCTCGTCCACGGCACACCCCCGAGGTCAGCGCCTCGGGGTTCTTCCCTAGTGCAAAAGCCCGATACTGTGGCTTCACCCACTGCATGCCGGCACCTCTACCTCCCGTACGGAACCTCCAGCTGAACGCCACCCTTGCCACCTACCGCGGCCGCCTCGTCTGCCGACCGCCGCGGCCGCCCGAGCCACTTCATCCCGCTCGAAGCCCCGCACTCTGCCGCCTCCGCTGAAGCCCCATGCTCCACTGACGGCACATTCGACTCCACCCGGCCTGTCCAGCTCCTCCGGCCGCACCCTATCCCCACCGGCCAAACCTAACACCACCATACCAGACTGACCCCTCTGAGCTCCTTCTCAGCCTACAGCTCAACCTTAGGGCGCAACCCCTCATCAGATCCAAACCTTCGTCTGGTCCCTCCGACCACTCCGGTGGTTGGAAAAATTTTCCGACACCGGTTTTTGGATCCTCAGGGCAGGAGCTTCACAACGCCGCCCCTCGCTCGTCAATCCGCTATGATTTGGCATGTCTGAAAATTGGGATGAAAAATGCCCAAGAATTAGAAGTAAAAACTGGGATCAGACGATGGCCGTGTTCGTTCGGCCGTCGCCCCAATTCCAAAAATATAGAAATTAAACAAAAAAATTGGAAAAGTTTCGGAAATTAGTAATAATCTTACCCTGATCCGCCCGTTTTCCGCTGGCTATGTTCCCACGACGACCCCACTTTGATCCACCAAGGTTCCGGTGGGGGTCGATCCTCGATTCGGTGAAGAATGGCGAAGAACGCCGAAGAACGTCGAAGAATGCTCGGGGGTGGGAGAGAGAGAGAGAGTGGAAAGGAGAGAGAGATAGATAAAGAAAGAAATGGGTTTCCCCCCATTCCACATTTTATAAACTCTCTGAACTCCGCTGACGGGTGCAGATTCTGTAACCTCTGCGCCCGCTCATTTTATGTCACGCCTAGGAAAAACGCCCCGTTTCTAACTCAACGGAAGTCTCGGATTTCCATTCCAAGGATTCATTCGAATTTTATTTAAAAATAATTCTAGTGATAAATATCACTAAGTCATTATTTCAAAAATGATGATTTTTCCCCTGGGTGACATCTCTCACAGTAGGACCACGCCCGCAACCATTAAAACCCGCCTACGGTAAATGGAACGCTCTGGACGCAACTATGCCCTCAGATATCCGATACGAGCTACTGTTTAGGAGAAAACACAACCCTTCCATTTGAATAGTATAAAAACATTTAATATTTTTATAAAATTTATTCCGGGCACACCAGGGCTCAGAATCGCATGCCGTCTCTGCACCCAACTATGGAATTATATGCAGAAATATTACAAAGTCTTACAGGGAAAAAACCGTTTCTCTACATCTATTTACCAAATTTGATCACCTAAATTATTAATATTGAATCAATTTTTTAATATTCAATATTTATAATTACTAAAAATTTATTTTAAAAAAATATGTGTGCAAAACGTGATGAAAACAATTTTTTAGAAATATAAATTTTTATGTATAAAACCAGATATATATATATATTTTTATCACATTCCTAGAAAAAATATTATATGAATGTTTGAAATTCTGAATGAATATATAAGATTGTTTTGTTAAAATCATTAATCAATAGTGATTTATTTTATATATTAAAATAAAAACACATTACTTGCACAAAAATAGTTTTTTTAAGAAAAATGTCTCTTTTACCAAAAATTGATTTATATTTTCATTTCAAATAAATTGTTAACTAGTGAATTTATAAAATAAATTTTAAAAACATAAATTTTTCATAATTTAGTTAGTTCAATTTATATCCTCCAATTAAATGTCATGTTAATAATGGTATTTTGTATTGTAGTTCATTTATGCTCAAGGTTGCATTTATTGCAAGCTATTGTAGAATTTAAATTTATTTGAAAAGAAAAATTTATTAAAATAATGGGGTGTAACATTCTATCCTCCACATAAAATGAATTTATTCATCAAAATTCCATCACTCTGAAATAAATAAATGAATATAAACATATTTTTCACATCCTTGGGTAATCAAATAGCTTCTTCAAAATTATTATTCCTCTAAATAATTTTTTCCTGATTACTAGTATTACATTATAACACTTTATCTATGTAATCCAATATATATACATGTTTTTCATTATAATAGATATCACGATTTAGTGGTATGATCTCTATGTTTGGTGTATGTTATGGATGATATTTTTAATTCAGTAGGAGAGATACATGGAACATATCGTGAACTTGAGAGAGGTTTATTTCAAGAACCAATTGGTAATATACTCTCCCTACATAATCAAAAATCTAAAAGGGGCCAATATACCAAGTGAAAAAATTCCATTATTTCTAAATCTCATAACATTATTATTGGGAAAAACTCCTAGAAAATCCATCACATCAACTTTAAACTCCATATCTCATCGATAATCATTATCATAAATTTTCTATCGACTCTGAGCTACCAAGATATGCTATTTAATAGAACTAAATTTCTCTATCATTTCCTCATCATATCATGTGAAAATATCTTTATTTATAAATTTTTTTCCCATCATAATGGAATTATATAATTCATTCCATAGAGATATTTATAAGTATAAATATGAATTCTTGAGTAAAATCTATTTTTGTAAGAAAATATAATTATTGGACGGTGTAGATCCCAAAAACTTTTGAAATTCATTGAAAATAATGTCAAAATATCCTTTCGAGTTTGAACGGTTATCTTAAACTGAAGATCTGTTTGAGGATGATAAGTTGTACTGAAACTTAACACTATATCTAGGTCAAAATAAATACTTTTCCAAATATTCATGGTAAACCTCAGATCCTAATCACATTCAACTGAATTCTTTTCTCCTTGAAACATTAAAATATCATTAATATATATTTAGGAAATATGATTAAGATATAAATATTCTCTAATATTAGTGAAATGTTCTAAATTTTTAAGGTGGTATACTATAACCCAAATAGAATAAATTCTTTTATTCATTTTTTAGATTCCTATGAAAAAATACAAGGTGATGTTTTCCCATTTCCATTTAGGTATGAGTAAGAGATGTAACATCCCCTTGAACATTTTTCCCTCAATACTAACATAGTTACATACCATGAAGTGAGATATATACTTTTTAATTTCTATCTTAATGTATAACCATAAGAAATTCTCATTCATATCTCTATACCTATTCAATATTCCAAGATGAATAGAGAATGATGAAAAATCAACCTCATGCAACCAAACTTTCCACTATTATAGTATGGATTGAACAAAGACAAGGTTTTTGGATACCCTACTCTTTGGGTTAATAGATTTCATACTTGTTACTTGTTTTTTTCATGTTTATTTTCCACTGCATTTTGATTTATAAAGAATGTATAACTATATTATTCATTCTTGTACTTGGATACTCTGATTAATAAGATTATATACGCTTTATGTTATAATCATTTTCCTTGTAAACTTTTCTTTAGTTTCATTTTTATAACCATATATCCGGAACCTAGCAAGATTGTAGAACTATGAGGTCTTGTGAATTTACATTGTTTAACTTTGTAAAAAATAGTTTTTAAGGGAAAAAATGAACGATTTATAGCAACATTAAAGGTTTTAGAGTAACTTTTAAAGGATACTATTCACTACCCTCATGTATATTGAGCATCTACATCATATTTAAATCCTACAAAATATTTCTTAAATTTTGATACACTTTAAAAACAATAATGATGGTTTTAAGTAGATGATGACTATGATTGACATAGGATAAACCTAAATTGTCATAAATTAAAAATATTGTGTCCTGATATAGAAATCCTATAAGTGTTTTTTCATGATATTGTGGTTTCCCGCTATGATTCATGTTGTATACACTATGATTTTTGGTTTTAGTCATTGGGGGTACCAAAAGATATTTAATTAACATTGATTATGATAAAAAAATTGTTTTGATGAAAAGACAAATGGTATTATGAATGGATATATAGGTATTGTGATTATTCCTAATCAGTAATAATGATATATGATTAAAAACATGAACCTTAACCAACTATTAGACTCACAAAAGAAGATAAGGATATAGTTATTTGAGAATTTATTTAGTAGAAACCATTGAGTAAAGAAGATTCAATTTCCAATATTTCATGAATATGGAAAAAAGAACCAAAGAGAATGTCTTAGAGGAATGGGAATATTTTTTAGGTCGGGAAAATAATGACACAAATCATGTGATTATAGAGGATAAGTGAAATGATTGGTTAATGCAATGAATGAGAATAATGGTCTCCCTAATATATCATTTATGGTTGAATGTTGTAAATATGGAATTTTTGTGAATTATGAAAATAAATATACTTATGGAAAATATCATGATGAGAATTGACAATGTGGTATATGAAATGGTTATATTACAGATGGAGAGGAGACTACAAATGACATATGAAAGGTATAGTATCCTATAACACTAATTTTTATGTTATGCATGAGAAGAATGATTAGATTAAATATGATTAATGTTAATAAAAGATTCATATTTCATATTATGGGAAAGGGGTATCAAAGAATAAGGTTAATAAGAATTTTTAATTATTTAAGAAGGAAGTGGTATGATTGAAGTGTTTATATATTAGAATTTACGTATTATTTTATATGAATCATGAAAAATATATGGGGTTTTCAATGTATATTTTCCATTGAGGATTTGAAGAATTATTTTAACTGTTTTTTAAAACCTAGACAATAAATTTAATGGAAATGTGATTTTTTAATGAAGGGAAGATAACCTTTAAAATGTTCATGATGTTGAAAAAAGGGTTTCTAGTTTGGATAATGGGATTACTGATATGAAAAAAACTAAATTTGATAGTACTAATGACCTTGTAACTGATTAATGATTTTCATAAAAGTTTTTTATGTTATCATTGATAGAGATCAAAAAATTATTGGATTTTTGGAATATATTCAATAATCTGGGGTTTTATTTACGTAATTGATTATTATGGATAAATTCATTAAGGTTTTATTGTAACTCTAGTCATTACCATGATTCAAGAAAATATATGACTAAAGAATCCATATATTTTCAATTTGACTATCAAGATAAAATTTATTAAATTATGGGGACTAATTTTAATAACCATATTTAATTTATATATAAATTACCATTTTTAAAGTGTTATAATTGATCCAATTAATGAATTTTTTCAGTTTACATTTTTATGAGGTTTTGGAGATTAATGAATTATTTCACCATATGAATATTTATACACCAGTTATGTTAAATATTATATTCTTTATAAAAATTAGAGATAAGAATAATGAATTATAATTATTTAAAGAATATTATGGTCCATTGGTTCTTCAAAAATAATTTTTTTTTATTTATTTCTCAATGTATGAGATTAAGTGTATGTTTAGCATGCGAAAACCAAAAGATGTAACTCTTCCTTTGAAATAAAACTAGAAAAAGTAAGTATATCATCTCACGTTACCTATCATGATAATAAAAATTTCCTCAACATTATGAAATGGATTTTGAGAGAATAATATTTTCTTATTAAATTAATTTTTCTTGGATCGATGAACTTTTAACTCATCGCATATTTATGGCTTTGTGGTGGTTGAATTTCTCACTAACAATTTCCCCGTCACTCTATATTAGTCATTGGGAGATGGTTTTATCTTTTATATCCATATTGTAAATTCCCCACAATGTTCAACCTATTTGGAAAACTGTTTATGTGTTAATTTAGGTAACCTCTATATATTGAACATTCACATTTAATGGAACTTTTATTATTCATTTTTATGAGATGGGTTTCTTTGAATAATTTTATAATGGAAATCCTTTGATGACCGAGGTGAATTTCAAGGGTAAAATTCTTTTAATTTTTTGTAGAATGAAATCCTAAGATTTTATGAAATATTTTTTCAGGTTAATTTTAATCTTCCTATATATTTTATTCTGATAAATATCATGTTTAGCTTGAGTTACATGAAACTATTTTTTTCATCAATATTCTATATAACACATAGCACCGGGTTTCAGTAAACAATGAAATAATATCATTTTAAATAGTTTTTATATAACCTAGATATTAAATAGGTGGCTGTGAATAGTTTTAACTACTTTATGAAATATATATATATAATTTCCCTACTCAATATAAATTTATTTATAAAAAATATATAAATAATCAGTCAATTTTTATCAAAGTAATTAAATTCATCAATAGTTTGTTTTTTCAAAAATGAATTTTACTGATTTTTATGAGAAGATATTATAATTAATTGTAGTGATTTTAGAGATTTTTTCAGAAAAAATTAAAATTAATTTTTTGGAATAATTATGTCAAAATTATCTTATGGTGTTTTTTTATGAATTTTCTAAAAAGATAAATTCTTTGATGAATCGTGAATAGTATCAGTTTTTATGAAGAATTGTCATTTATTTTACTGCTTTCAAAAACATAAAAATATTTTAATATGGTTTTAAAACATAAAATTTGGTCATTTATACATATATTAAACAAATTTAATTAATTATAATCATTTTCATATTTAATTTGGATATAAAAACATTTTAAACTTTTGAACCTTTTCTCTTTGAAAACATGCTTTCTTGTCATGTCTGTGGGAATAACTTTATATTACATTTTCCAATTTTGTAAATGGAATTTTTAAAAATTGATTCCTTATTTAGTATAATAATAATTTATATTATCTAATATAGTAAAATCAATTTTTGACAATAATAATTTGTAAAAATAGTAAAAATTATTTACTGCAATTATATAAAAAATGGGTTTACTGTGGGGTTAAACAAAAATGATATCGATTAAAAATGGCCCAAAACATTTACGATACACATTGGATGGAAATATTTATACCATATATCTTCTAGGTTCTATAATTAATAATTTTACAGCCTTATTAAATTTAAAAAAATTTGGTACACATTTTAATTTTCATAATTTACTAGTGTGAAACTCACCTTACTTATAAAACACCCTCTATCCTTTCATATTCACACTTCCAAAACCAATAAATTCCTTCAATAACTAACAAAAAAATTCATAAAATCCATCCTATCATCCAAGAATCATTATTTTGGTTTTAAATACAACCTAATAAGTCTTCTGGTGTAGACCAAAAGAAGTTGTCTGAAGAAGCGGTAACGTCCCTAATTGAGCGTTTTATTTTATTTCTTATTCCACCTTATTTTATTTATTTCCATAAATGATTATATAATAAGAAACTTATCACTCATATATTGATGTGTTATTATATTAATTTAATTAACTACATCTATCATGTCTTCCCTCAAATGGAAAATGAAATTATCCATCATGTGTACAATGGACTACCACCTCGTGGACCGACGTAGTTCATTTTTGATCATCATTTCTCATGAATTTTTATAATGGTATAATTTAATTATATTTATTTTATTTGTAAAATAATTAATCTTATATAAATATGATATCTCAAACAACTTTTTACTTTCCATTTTGTGAGGGATATTATAACATTCCTCTAATGTACAATGGACCACCGCCTCACAAATCGATGTGATTCGTTCAACACATACACATTCCGTGGAAGGTAATGATGATAATGTTATTGATTGAATGTGATATTTAATATATAATAATAATTATATAAATTTAATATAACTTATGACTTCTTACCTTCCAACACATCATAAAAAAATAATATCACTCTTGCATATGGAGGACTACTAGGTCGTGAACCAATTTGATGTGTTTTTTATTTTTGTTTTTATTGGATGGTAAAAATGATAGATTAAATATATATATATATATATATGAAATAATTATGATATATATTAAATAATAATGAATCTATATGGGTTATATTTTATTTTCCATTCATTTTTTCCGTCCATCGGTGAAATGGAAACAATGGTTTTGCATATGTATGTCCCAATGTCTCTATGAAGTTTCTAACTCATTTCTATCTATAAAATTACTTGATTAATATAAATAAATATATAATTAATATGTATTATATTTATATCATATTTAATATTTTTTAAATGATATAAATATTATTAAATTAAAATGACTAGAATCACCAAATCAAACTTACATGAAAAATAAAGTAGTTATTATAGTAAACGTAACATTATCAAGGAAATATTAATAAAATGGTAATAAATGGGTATAAGTATATAATATATGGTATGATATGTATTAATATCATAATTTTGTATATTTATCTCAAAATTATATCTATTATACTAGTGGTTCGAACCTATACAATATATGTTGGGACTTATGTTAATGCATTTTTATCCCACTTTTATTTTCTATAAGTCACAGTCCTTGTTGAAAACCTATTTAATTTATGTGGTGTTTATATTTATCTTGATTTTATGTTATGATTAATCTTTTAAAAAATATATTTATTAAATATCCATTTTATGATATCTCTTACACTGGTTTTAAGGTTTTAATATTAATAATGTGAGGTGAGATTTTTGTCTAAATTATACTTCTTCTAGACATATGTTATTTTATGCACCAATATTATTTTATGTGGTGTATACATAGTCTATTTTTCATATACTATAATGAATTCTTTTATTATCATGATATTTTAAATATTCATTTAATGTTATACTTTTGTGGTAATTATGAATAAATATTACCAAAGGGATTTATTTTACTATCTCATCATTTACCATGATTAATCATATTTATACTTATAATGATGAAATGTTATGATTCATATCTTAAAAAACTCATGAATTTTATTATCCTAATATTATTTATTTAGCATAAATGATTCCCCTTAAATTTTTTCTTATTATGCATTTATGATTTCCAAATAATGTTTATAAGAAAAATTATCTTTATTTATATCTTCAATTGAAAACCCTTTTTCTTAAAAGACTATGTTTTCAAAAATTGTTTTAAAATTTTATTGAACATTTTTAGAATGATTTAATAACAAAAAAATTTCTATTTACACTTTTGGAAAAATGTTTTGAAATGAATATTTATATCATTTTCCAAACAATTCTCATTTTGATTTTACTAATTTTTTTAAATAAAAATGTTTTTAATATAGATAAAATTACAGGAGTTTCCCATCATTATGATAATTAATCTATTTAATCCTTCCATTATAATTTTTCATGGTTTTTTTCAAAGAAATTAATATCAATTTGTTATAATTTTTTTGAAGTAAAAGATATTTTCCACAAGAATTATTTTAAATTAATTTTAAATATTCCATAATAAGTTTATTTGGTTATTTTAAAAGAAAGTATTTTAAAAATGTTTTCTATTTTATTTAAATCAATAGAGAAAGGATATATTCTTGAAGTAATGTTCTGAATGATATTTCAAAATCATTTTCAATCTAATATAATGACATTTTATGTAACTTATACTTTTCGTGGATAATATTGAATGATACTATGCTTATTCTATCTATTGGTGGAAACTGTTTATGTTGAATAAATTTTTATTAAACCAATTTATTTTTCATGGGTTATGCTATGGTGAATTAATGAAATGTTTGAGAAAGAATTTTTATTTACACAGAATGTGATGTGATGATATGAGGAATGTTTTATTATGTTGTGTCAAACATTAATATGGTTTTCCTTATGATATGGGAGGGACCTATATCTTTTTCCATTGAGTTGGGTAAACATTTATATCTCATGATATATCAATGGGATATAAGTCGATTGGATTTATACACTATGGGGAACATGTGAATTTGTTTGACTATGGTAAATTTGTGTGTTCTAATCCACTCTAGTAAATAGTTTTGTCCTGATCCACAATGGGAAACAGGTGATAAGTCCGGATCAACAATGTGGATGTTCTTGGTAGTTAACATAGAAATATAAAATGGTTTCCTATAATAATGATGGTAACACATTTTTATAACCTGAGCATATGGTTCATTATTGATTTCTGATTATTGTACACTCATATACCTCAATTATTCAATAATTATAATATTTTATGCAATGAATCATGTTTATGATTTATGAACAATTAGGTTTGAAATTAGTAGGTTATATTCATGATCAGATATTCTTATGTTTTTCTTATTATTTCTTATGATCATAGAGTGATATCTATTTTGTATACCCTTACAAAGAATATAATATCACCCTTTCTTTTTTGTCCTACCCAATATTATAGAAAAAGGTTTAGTTAGGGTATTCCTAAGAGGAGTACTATGTGATAATATATTTATAGGTGATATTGAAGGTATTTCAAGAAATATGAAGATTTTTTTCTATTATCCAAAAACACTAAACTATTAAGGACCTCAGGTGCGGGTACTTTTCCATCATTTCATCCCCTAGTAAACATGTTGCCTCTTCATACTTATGGATACACCATAGTAATTTCACCAGGTGAGTAGTCCCGTTACATAGAAACTTATCTCTATGATCAAAGATCATCATTGGATGCTCCTCATATGAATAACCATCCATCAAATGTACCACCTCCGAATAGAGTTCCTGAGAAGGATCTAGTATGTAATTTCTTAAGAGGGATACATGAAAGACATCAGGTACTTTGGACATGGTAGGTGGGAGCTCTAGTTAATTGGACACAGCTTCAACTCGATCAAGGATCTCGAATGGGCCAATGTACCCTGTACTTAACATTCCTTTCCTTCCAAACCTCATGACCTTCTTGCCTAATGATATATATAGAAATACGATGCCTTCAACTTTGAACTGAAGGTCTCATCAGTGATTGTATTAATAACTATTTTGTTGACTTTTGGATTCTATGATATTCTACTGAATGGTTTTCACCTTCTCTGCCATTTCATCGACCATTCTAGGTCATATTAGCATAGGATCACCGAATTCAACCCGACATGCTGGTGTTCTTCACATTTCCACATATATAAATTCAAATGGTGCCATTCGGTTGCTCGAGTAGAAAATATTATTATAGTAGAATTCAACTAGTGAATGATTTTGGTCCCATCCTCCTTTGAATTCAATATAAAATGCTCTCAAGATATCTTCCAGTGTCTAAATAGACTGGTTATATTGGCCATAAGTTTGAGGATGATAGGCAGTACTAATGTTCAGTTCATTTCTTAGAGCATGTTGTAGACTTTTCCAGAACTTCATGATGAATCTTGGATCTGGATCGAATAATTTAGATAGTGGTAATACATGTATCCTTAACAATTTTTTGATATATATTTTTGTAGGTTGTACTAATGAGATGTCCTCTCAAATTACAATAATGTGAGCTATCTTTTTAATACGATCAATAATGAGCCTTATAGCATTGTTTTCTATGGATTTCATTATAAGTCCAGTGACAATGTTCATGGTGATGTACCTCCACTACCGTGTTGGTTTGGGTAGTGGTTTCATCATACCCTTATAATTTATCCTTTTAGCCTTCACTTATTGACATACAAGGAACTTTAATGTATACTCATCAATGTGCTTCTTCATAATGTCCAACCACAATTTCTCTTAGAGATCTCGATACATCATTCTGCACCCTAGGTAAATAGAGAAGGTTGATCTATGTGCATCATTCAAATCTCTTTCAATAGCTATGGATCAGATGGTACAAATAATCGAGACCCAAATCTTACAACTCCTTCCTCATCAATAATTAACTCTGAGGATTTACCACTTCTAATGACTTCGACCCTTTTCTGAATTTCCACATATTTTTTTTGATCATCATTTATTTTCACCATGAGGTTTGGTAGAGAAATCATTTTAGAAAGGATTGATGATTTTCCTCCCTTAATTATTACCATTTCCATCTTCTGACAATCAATGAAGATTGGATCCTTTTAAATTCTCAACGTTTATAAAGATACATAATCATTTTTACTTAGAGCATCTGCCACATTTATTTCCTTACCAGGATGGTAGTGGATTGAGAAGTCATAATCCTAAATGAGATCTATCCATCTTCACTTGTGCATATTATGATATTTTTTTGAATATGTATTTGACACTCTTCTGATCAGTATTTATCTCACACTACTCCCCATAGCGATAATGTTTTTGTATTTTTAACACAAATATCACAACTCCCAACTACAGATCATGTGTATAATAGTTTTGTTCATGGATTTATAATTATATTGAGGCATTGGAAATCACTTTATCATTCTTCATATGGCATGCAAACTTTTTATTACATAACTTTTCATTACATTTTACAAACAGAGGATCTTTAAAGTCTAGTGTCTTAGAAATTTGGATCATAATACATGAAAAAACATAAAAACGTTCTTATAAACCACTCGTAAGGCTTAATAATAGGTTCATCCTATGTACAATTACTGAATCTCATATTCTTGAGACATAAATCAATGAAAAGGGTGAGTAGAAGGCTCAGTAAAGAAAACAAGTGAAACAGTTGACATGTGATCTTGAACAATATTAAAAAGAACATGATAAAAGTCATAAAGGCTTGAGAAATGGAAGAATAGGAATATCATGATAAAAACATTAATAATAACTTAAATATGTGGCTACAACATTTCTTTTAGACATTCATTAACATATCTCCAAGGTTTATCCCCGAGGTGTCATAAAAATTACCAAGGTTATTCACCAAGGTATCGTGAAACATGTCATATATAGAGATTAATTCTTTACCCAATGCATTAGAGAGATATCAGGTCGAACCAATAATATGTATTTATTTTGATGTGATCCACATATATCATCATCAAAAATTACATAAATAACCCATAGATTATAAAATAAATGGGTTTCATTTCAAAATCGTGACATTTTAAAAGTTCTTAAAAATAAGATAATTATATCTTTTATAACCCATGGAAAGGGAGTGAGGGATATATGTATGTCCATTCAAGAATAAAAAATATCCTTTTTATATATTTATGAACACCCATAGAGACTAAATAGGTCTGGGTATTCACATAAATAAACAATATAATTTCTTGAGAGAAAGAGAGAGAAAGTTTTAAGCGAGATTTCTATAGCATAACAGCTATATAACATGGTTTTAAAAAATAATTAAAAGAGAGGTTACAAGGGTAACCCACTCATAAATTACTAAAATTACAATATAAATACAGAATAACATGAATATAAGAACATGGTATGGATATTTTTATGACATACCACAAGTAAAGGAAACTTCAATGGTTGGAGAAGATGCAGTTTCTTTTACCAGAAATTCGGCAGACAAACGACGTCACTTAAAAATTCAGAAAACAAATTGATGAGAGTGTAAAGGGTGTCTAAAAAATTTGACATGAAATGGATAGTAACAAGAACATATAAGAACATACCCTGAACATAAAGAGATGGAAACTAGAAGAAACAATGAAAATAAATTCATGACCGAAAAGTGGATGGTGAAAGGATCCCTAACTTGAATAGTAACATCGAAAGCTTGAAGGTGGGGACCTTGGGAGGCTTTAGGGAACCTTGGGAGGACTTAATGGGAGGTAGGGAGACCATAAATTTATTTACGATGATTTTGGAATGAAATGAATGAGTAAATGGCTTGGTATTTTTAAGGAAAGTGAGTGAATAAATTAGTAATTTCCAAGGGACACCTCATCAATGGTATTCGCAAAACCATGGGCTTGCCCATGGTATTTGCCCATGGTATTGGCCACAAGGGACACCTCGTAGAATATGTCACTATTCATAAGTATACTAGAAAGAATACATCATTTTTACATCATTAATGATGTCATTAAACACCCAAAACTCAAAACTGCATTTTTATCATTTACTGAAAAATCAACTATTTCAGAAAAAACCCAAAATTTCACCCTAACCTAATATCAATGCTCTGAAATAAAAACTGAATTCCATTTCATGAAAATAATTTTCTAAATATTTTAAATTTAATTTTTAAATAAAATCATTATTTATTCCAAAAATACAACTTTAAAACTATAAATCATTTTGTAATACCTTAAAAAATAGTCAAGGTCCAATAAAAATATCCTCTACTCATAAGATAATAAAGTTAAAAATTAGGATTAGATTTTATGAATATACATTTCCATTTTAAATTATTAAATGAATTATAAAATTTTAAATAAAATATTAATGGCGTACAAAAATACCAAAACATAAAAAATGATCATTTTTTCCACTTTTAAGATGTCTAAAATGTATTTATACATTCATGGGTGAAGTTTTTGTTTTTTTCGATCAAATTACTATTCATTACTATTCATATGGGTATGTTACTATTCATACTGTACTATTCACTAAAAACCAAGTTGATCTTATTAGACACTAAATTTCTCACTGATCACAACTGTAGAAGACCCTTTTTTGAAAATCATTTCACATTATTAATTATTTAATAAATACAAAAACCTTTTCAAATACCCCATTTTTCTTAAATTCATCAATAATATGCATACTATATTTATTCAGATATTTTAAATTCACAAAATTTCCATAAGAAGAAATAACAATTTTTTTTTATAAAAGGATTACACAATGCCGCTAAGGTATCGTTACATAGCCCCTTATTACACCAACATAGGAACTCAGTGTTAGGTGTGCTATGGTGATAGAATCTTGCGGTGGCTCGGACAACATTGCCGAAATGGTGATTTCTATCAGCTTGAACTTCCCCCTTAGGCAATTCTGTTCAAGATTCATACATTTATGTTCATCTTGGGCTTGGTCCAGAGCAGATCCCAGTGATGCTACCTCCTTCCCAAGCACCAACAGATGGGATTCATATGGTTCAAGTCTACTGGATGAGGCCATGCAATCCTCTTTCTGTATTAATTAACCAAGATAGCCATATTTATAAAAACAAAATGTTAATATTATAGTTTCCCATGGTCATTTTGACCAACGGTCATATAACAATCGAAACACAACGGTAAAATTTTAATTATACACACAAAATTAAGAAACAAATATAATTTAAAAGTTCGGGTTGTTACATTTTTTTCCACTTAAAAAATTTCATCCATGAAATTTTATCTCGTACCCTTTGATGAGAAAATGTTTGGGTACTTCTGTCTCATAGAATCCTCCGGTTCCCACATGGTATCTTAATATTTGTGGTTCCTCCATAACACCTTAACAAGGTGGGTTGTCTTATTGCGTAGAACCTTGTCTCTACGATCGAAGATCTCCACCGGCTGCTCCTCATAAGAGAGGTCATGTTTCAGTTGTACCACCTCTGGATTTAGTACATGTGATTTTTCTGGTATGTACTTTTTCAAGAGGTATACATTGAAGACATCATGAACTTGGGCTAGATTTGGAGGAAGTGCAAGCCGATAAGACACTGCTCCCACATAATCAAGGATTTCATATGGGACAATGTACCTAGGGATGAGCTTCCATTTCTTCCCAAACCTCATGACACTCTTCCAAGGTGAAATCTGAATAAAGAATTTGTCAGCAACATCAAAATCCAAGTCCCTTCGACAGTTGTCGGCATAGCTCTTTTGGAGACTCTAAGCAACCTTAATGTGTTGTTGGATTGCATGGACATTTTCTGTCATATCATGCACAAGATCGGGCCCAAAGTAGCTTTCTCTCACCAGCTTCATCCCAACAAGTATGATTTCTACATGGCTTCCCATATAGATCTTCATAGGGTGCCATTTGAATGCTCGAGTAGAAGTTGTTATTTTAATAGAACTCAACTATAGAGAGATGTTTATCCCATCCAAATTTAAATTACATTGATAAAGTTCTCAACATGTCCTCATGTGTTTGAATATTCCTTTCAGATTGGCCATATGTTTGCGGGTGATAGGCCATACTGAAATTCAATTCAGTGCTCCGAGCTTTTTGAAGAATTATTTAGAATTTTGATGTGAAACTTGGATCACTATCAGATACGATAGAAAGTGGAACTCCATGCAACATTACCACTTCTTTCACGTAAATACTAGCAAGTTGATCAAGAGAGAAATCTTCCCAAATGGAGATAAAATGGACAGTCTTGGTGAGACAGTCCACAATAACCCATATCGCATTATTTCCTTTTGAAGTTCTTGGGAGACCAGTGATGAAGTCTATAGTGAAGTTTTCGCACTTCCATGCAGGTATGGGTAGTGGTTACAACACCCCTTTAGGCAGTTGTCACTCTGCTTTCACTTTCTATCATACCCAGCACAGTGAAGTTTAGTCAACAATCTCTCTTTTCATATTATCCCACCAATAATGAACAGAAATGTCCCTGAATTTTTTTTTCTACCAGGATGTATAGAGAAAGTAGAGCTATGAGATTCATCCATCAGCTCCTTCTTTATTTCTAGAATAGATGGAACTCATAGTCTTTTAAAAAATTTTGGTACACCTTCTTGATCAGTATTGAACTCAGGAAACTTCCCATCCCTCACAGCCTCAAACTTCTTCTATAACAAAGGATCTTCTTTCAGAGATTTCTTGGTCATATCTAGTAATGACTATTAAGATATAATTTGGGTTATAGTTGATGATGTCCCTTCCCTTATAATTCCCATGTCCAACTTTACTAGGTCATTGATCAATAGATCTATTTGAATCCTCATAATGGACAGAACAACTGGGTCTTTCCTGCTTAATGCATCAGTGACATTGTTTTCTCTTTAGGGATGATAATGAAATGAACAAGAATAGTCTTTAGGGAGTTCCAATCATCTCCTTTGTCTAATGTTCAATTACTTTTGATCAAAAATATACATAAAAATTTGATGGTCTCTGTATATATCACATTTCTCCCCATAAAGTTAGTGCCACCATATCTTCAAAGCAAAAACGACCACTGCCAGCTCCAGATCATGCAGTGGATTGTTCTGCTCAGGAGCCTCCAACTGTCGAGATGCATAAGCAATGACATTGTCAATTTTCATGAGGAAGCACCCAAGACATTTCAGAGATGCATCACGAAAAATAGTGAATTCTTCTCCACTGGAGGACAGAGTTAACACAAGTGTAGTAACCAATCTCTTCTTTAGCTCTTGGAAACTTTCCTCTCAATCCTTTATCCAGACGAACATGTCCCCTTTTCGAGTTAACATGGTTAATAGAATACAAAGTCGTGAAATGTTTTTCACAAACCTCCTCTAATATCCTGTTAATCCAAGGAAACTACGAATCTTAGTTATTTTTGTAGGCTGAGGCCACTCTTCTACAACTTCTGTCTTCACAGGGTCAACTGTGACTCCATCATTGGTAACAATGTGCGCCAAGAAAGCAAACTTTTGTAACCAGAATTCACTTTTACTAAACTTTCCAAAAAGTATCTCCTTCCATAGAGTTTTCAGAATAACCCTTAGATTATCCTCATGCTCCTCAAGACTTTTGGAATAAATAATAATATCCTCAATAAAAACTACCACAATGTTATCAAGTTAGTCTTTAAAGACTCTATTCATCAGATCCATAAAAATAGCAGCTATATTAGTCAGTCCAAAAGGAATAACAACAAACTCATAATGCCCATATCATGATGAGAAGGCAGGTTTTGGAATATCTTCTTTGTTCACCATCAATTGATGATAACCAAATCGAAGATCAATCATAGATAAGAATTGAGCCCCACAAAGTTTTTTCAAATAAGACATGAATTCTTGGAAGAGGGAATTTTTTCCTTACAGTTATTCCATTCAGTTCTCTATAATCAATTCATAACTGCATCAATCCATCCTTCTTCTTCACAAAGAGAATAGGTTCTTCCTAAAGAGACAAACTCGGTCGGATAAACCCCTTCTCAAAAATATCTTGGAGTTGCTTCTTTAATTTTTCCAACTCCACATTTGTCATCCTATATACGGTCTTTGATATTGGATGAGATCCAGGTATGAGTTTAATGGAGAACTCTACCTCTCTTTCTAGGGGAGGTCCAAGATACTACTTAGGAAATACATCAATGTATCCCTGAAATATGGGTACATTTTCTATCCTCAAACTATTATTTCATTCTTCTTAGTCACCGATCAATTCCATATAGAAGGATATAGGAGGTTCTTCTAGACAAAGATCTGGTTGACATATCTCTCATTGGAAGATAACTGTCAGTTTTCCATTCAAGACTAATGAGATTTCCTTAATTCTGCATTTGATCATAGCATTATACTTTGAGAGTTAGTCCATCCCTAGTATAATGTCAAATTCTAGCATTGGAATGACTATTAGATTTGCGTTAATATTGTGCTCACCAAAGTAAATACTAGAGTCTCTAAACACTGATTATTCCTAGACAATCCCACTAGGAGTCTTGACTGATAAATCTACATTTATCATGTTGGGGGTTGATTCTAAATTCATTGCAAACTTGGAGGAAATAAAGGAATGTATAGAACCATAATAAAACAATGTACTTACTAGCTTTCAGAGAACAAAAATTGTACCTGCAACCACTTCATTTGGAGCTTCAACTTCAGCTTTTGTGATTGCAAAAGCACGACCTTTCCCCCCTGGCCTTTGCTGAGGTTGATGGTGGTTCCCCTCCACTACCCTTGGATTTGGACAGTGATTAGAAAAGTTCCCAAGTTGTCCACATCTAATGAAATATATATCAGGTAGTGCCTGCACCATCTTCCCCTTTTCATCAGGGTTTGGAAGTTTAGGTTTCACCTCACTATGTCAATTCATCAAAATATGGCCATCTCTTCCACACTTGTAGAATTCCCTACTCCCGAGTAGGTAGTTCCCTGAATGCTTCATCCCACATTTATTACACGTGGGAAGTTTCACTTTCTTTCCTACCCTTCCGTGATCAAATTTCCTCCCTAAGGCGGGATCCATATATCTCTTTTTGTCATTTGATTTATGAGACCACTTCATCTCATCAAACTCTAGTTCTACTTTCATTGAACTTCACACGATCTCCTCATAGTTGTCATAGTCTGGGTTGACTAGATTATTCCACAGATGAGATCTCAGTCCACCGAAGAATCTATCAACCTTACCATTTTATTCCATAACAAAGATAGAGGTATATCATGAATGTTAGGTGAAGTTCATCTCATAGCTTTTGACATATTCATTCTCCTTCTGCTTCAGCTCGAGAAACTCCTTCTCTATTCTTGTTCTCATGGAACGAGGTAAATACTTACTGAAGAAAATCCATCTGAACTATTCCCACTACACAGCATCAACCTCCACTCTTTTACTCGTGTTTTTAATCCACTCCCACCACTGATCAGCTTCTCCTACTAAGCGGTAGACAGCCAGGGTGACCTTCTCTTGATCTAAACAGTGGAGCACAGAAAATAACTTCTTGATGGAGCTGATCCACTGCTCAGAAATCAATGGGTCAGTCGATCCACTGAAGTTTTGTGGTTATTGACGCATAATGGATTAAATGAAATGTTGTTCCCTTCATGGTGAGACCAGTCTCTCAGCTGGATTCAAGTTATTTACCATAACTTCAGTCAGTTGGTTCATCATTCACATGAATGTTTCTATTCCATCTTCTATCGAAGGGTCGTCAGTGCGTGGTCTATTGCTGTCACCATTTGCACGGTTCCTCATATTGACCTAGATTTTATAAAATAATAAAACCTTAATGAGAAACTAATTTCATTTACGAGTCTTTTAACTATAAAAGATTTATGTCTTAAAACTTCTTTAAACAACAACATTTTTCTATAAATCCTTCATAATGATTCATAAAAAGCTTATGATTAACCAAACATACCCCTTGGGAGTGTCGTAACCAAGAGTGGATCAAGTACCGTTTTCATACACTAGTTCCCATTAGAATCTAGCTCAAAGTGGTGTTTTCGGGTTTTACCCCTATGTACATCTTTATCAGATCCGCCCCTACCTGCTCGTATGCATACCGGGATGTATTTGTTTGATATACCACTTACTCAATATTCACCAAAATACTAGGAAGTTTTCTTATATTTAAACTTTTTATAGGGTTATTAATAATGATTTCATAGCCTAATTTCCATAAATAACTAAACTATCCTTTGATACCAACTATGGAATCCCGCCTTTTTATTACATAAGTTTTCATTACATTTTAAAAACAGAGGATCTTTAAAGTCTAGTGTCTTGGAAATCAGGAACATAATAAATGAAAACAACATAAAAGATTACTATAAATAACTAGTAAAGCATCATCAAAGGTTTATCCTATGTAAAATTACTACATCTCATATCTTGGAGACATATATCAAAGAAAAGGGTGAGCAGATGGCTCAGTAAGAAAAACAAGTGAAACAGTTGACATGTGATCTTGATCAATATTAATTTGAACATGATAAAAGTCATAAAGGCATGAGAAATGGAAGAATAGGAATATCATGATAAAAAAACATGAATAATAACTTGAATATATAGCTACAACATATAATATAGACATTCATGAACATATCAACAAGGTTTATCCCCGAGGTGTCATAAAAATTACCAAGGTTATTCCCCAAGGTATCATGAAACTTTTCATCTTTAGAGATTAATTGTTTTCCCAATACATTGGAGTGATATTAGGGAAAAACCTTAATATGTCTTTATTTTCATGTGTGCCACATAGATAATAAGAAAAAATTTCATAAATAACCCATAGAGTATAAAAGAAATGGGTATTATTTCAAAATCGTGATGTTTTAAAAGTTCTTAAAAATAAGATCATTATATCATTTATAACACATGGAAAGGGAGTGAGGGTTATATGTATTTCCATTACAGAATAAAATATATCCTTTTTATATATTTATGAACACCCATTGAAACTAAATAGGTCTTCGTATTCACATAAATAAACAAGATAATTTCTTGAGAGAAAGAGATAGAGATTTTGAGGCGATATTTCTGCAGCATAATGACTATATAACATGGTTTTAAAAAATAATACAAAAGAGAGGGTACAAGGGTATCCCACTCAAAAATAACTCATATTAAAATTTAAATACTGAATAACATGGAGTGAAGAACATGGTATGGATATTTTAATGACATACCACAAGAAGTGGAAACCTGAAATGTAGGAGAAGATGTGATTTCTTTTACGAGAAATTCAGCAGCCTAACAGCGTCACTTAAAAATTCAGAAAACAAATTGATGAAATCATAAAGGGTCTCTCAACAATGATACATGAAATGGAACGAAATGAGAACATATAAGAACATACCCTCAACATAAAGAGATGGAAACTAGAAGACACAACGTAACAGAATTCATGACTTGAAAGAGGATGGTGAAACGATCCCTTACATTGAAGAATAACTTCTAAAAAATCATGTTCGGGACCATGGGAGGCTTGAGGGAACATTGGGAGGACTCATTAGGAGGTAAAGAGACCATAACTTCGTTGAGGATGATTTTTTAATGAAATTAATGAGGGAAATTGCTTGGTATTTATAGTGAAAGTGAGTGAATAAATTATTAATTTCTAAGGGACACCTCATCGGTGTTATTCACAAAACCATGGGCTTTCCAATGGTATTTTCCCATGGTATTGGCCAATTGGGACACCTCATATAATATATCACTATTCATAAGTTTACCATAAAGCTTACATCATTATTACATCATTAATGATGTCATTAAACACCCAAAACTCAAAATTGCATTTTTACTATTCAGTGAAAATTAAACTTTTTCAGAAAAAACCCAAAAAATTCACCCTTACCGAATATCATTTCTTTGAAATAAAAAGTGATGTCCATTTCTTGAAAATAATTTTCTAAATATTTTAAATTTAATTTTTAAATAAAATAATTATTTATTCCAAAAACTCAACATTAAAATTATAACTCAATTTTTAACACATTAAAAAGTAATCAAGGTCCCATAAAAATATCATATACCCATAAGACAATAAAGTAACAATTTATGATTAAATTTCATGAAAATACATTTCCATTTTAAATTATTAAATTAATTATAAAATTTTAAATAACATATTAATGGCATAAAAAAATACCAAAACTTAATCTATGATCATTTTTCCACTTTTAAGATGTTTAAAATGTATTTATACATTCATGGGTGAAGTTTCTATATTATTGGTCAAATTAGTATTCATTACTATTCATATGGGTATGTTACTATTCCTACTTTACTATTCACTACAAACCATGTTGATCTTATTAGAATCTAAATGTTTCACTGATCACAACTGTAGAAGACCATTTTTTCAAAATCATTTCACATTATTAATTATTTAATGAATACAAAAACATTTTAAAATACCCCTTTTTTCTAAATTCATCAATAATACACATCCTATATTTATCTGGATATTTTAAATTCCCAAACTTTTAGATAATAAGAAATAACAATTTTATTTATATAAAGGGATTACACAAAGCATCTAAGGTCTTGTTACATAGCCCCTTATTACATCCGCATATGACCTAACTGTTAGGTGTGCTATGGTGATAGAATATTGGGGTGGCTCAGAAAACATTGCCCGAGTGGTGACTTTTATCATTTTGAACTTCTACCTTAGGAGATTCCATTCAAACTTGATACATTGAATTTGGGCTTGGGCTTGGTCCAGAGCAAAGCCTAGTGATGCTACCTCCTTCCAATGCTCCAACAGATGGGATTCATATGGCTCGAGTCTACTGGATGAGGCCATGCAATCTTCATTCTGTTTTAATTAACCAAGATAACCGTATTTTTAAAAACACAATGTTATAATTATAGTTTCCAATGGTCATGTTTCCAATGGTCATATAGTAGTCTAAACACAATGGTCACATTTTAATTATACCCACAAAATTAGGAAACAAATATAATTAAAAAGTTCGTGTTGTTACACTACATCAGCAAAAATCCTAAGAAGTTTTTTTAAGCATTACTATACAACACAACGAGTTCTCCTCTTATTAGGAGTGTGAGTACTGGTGTAGTGATAATTCTCTTTTTCAACTCCTCAAAGCAGTCATCACATTCTTGAGTCTAGGAAAAAATTACTCCCTTCTTTGTTAGCTTGTTCATTAGGTTTGAAAATCGCAAAACATTATTCAAAAATCGTCGATATTACCCATCTATACCCAAAAATATGCGGATTTCCATTACATATGTTGGCATGGGCCACTCCTCAATCTCTTTCGTCTTGGAAGGGTCCTGAGATATCTCTTTTCTTGTGATAACATTCCCCATGAATTACTGGACCATGAAGCCGATCGAACAAGCCATCTATATGAGGAAGGGGATAGTTTTTCTCTTTATTTATTTTATTATTCTCATGATAATCAATGCAGATGCACATTGAAACATCCTTTTTATTGATTAAGAGGACTGGTGCTCCCCATGGGAAATCACTTGAGCTTATAAAATCTTTCTCCATATTCTCCTATGACTATTTATTCACATCTTCCTGCTCAACAGTGGCCATTCTATAAGGTTTCTTTGATATAGACAATTATCCCTGAATAATTTCAATTGAGATATCAACCTCTTGATCAGGAGGAAGACCAGGAAACTCTTAGAGGAATACATTAGTGTAATTCCTCATTAAGGGCATATCTTCAATTGAAATTTTCTCCTTTGTATCAATCATTTGAGCTATAAATTCTTTCTCATAAGGAATTAATGTCCACACATGAGTAAATTATTCTAAATGAGATTCATCTTCCTCATTACACTTGAATATAATTGGATGATGATTCAGGATGTTAAGAGTGATATCCCTTTCCTGACAGTTGATGATGTCCTTATATACAGATATCCAATCCATGCCCAAGACAACATAGAACTCCACTAAATAAAGTATGAAATGATTTTCAGGGAGTTTCAGTCCACAAACATTTATCAGGGAGGTGTTATAAACCATGGATGTAATAATTTCCCCATTCGTTGTTCTCACAGATAACATATCCTCCAAATTTTGAGGTGGTTTTTGAATAGTTATACTAAACCTACATGGTAAGAAAGAATGTGTATAAGTAGAATCAAAGACTATGTTTTCTATTATTGAATTAATATCTAGCGTACCTATCACCACATCATTTTTCAGATCCACCTCAATAGTAGTGATATAATAAGACATTCATTGTTTCCTTGGATGTTGTTGTTGATTTCATCGAAAACCCCTTGGCTTAAGATAATTGTTTTAATAATACCCATGCTCTATATAGTGGTAACAATCCACTACAAGATGAGTGTTGATCTGAACTGTCCATTTTTCTTCCACATTAGCAAGATTCTTAATATCCCATCAATATTTTTTTTCCATAAGACCCAACATTCCACATTTTATGCAATTCATGATTCCCTTTAAACTTTTCCAAAGATTTTTCTTCCCACAATATTTTCATGTTGGATTATTGGGCTTCATTCCATCATGTAATTTATGTTCAGGACCACCCACATTAGATTATATTTTCCTATTCTTTTCACATGGCACATGATACCACATAGAGTCTCTCATCTCCATTTTAACCTTGAGGGAACAACAGACAAACTTTTCATTGCTTTCAATGCCTAAAATCGCCAACACGTTTTGTAGACTCACATTAAGACTACTCAATAAGTGATTCACCTAGCTTTCAGTGTTCATTACAAAGCCAAGGGAATACCATGATTTCATTGTAATTTTCACTTGATATTCCCCGATTGACTCATCATATTTCTTATTGAGTATGAGGATCTCTCTTTACATATTGAGTTGGGGGTTCCTAGAAAATATTTATTGAATTTTTTTTCTTGAATTCCTCCCGTTCGATGGAATAAATTTCCTCATGGGGATTCATATTCTTGATTAGTGTCCACCACTGATCAACTTACACATCAAAACAATATACCACCAGTATGACTTTCTCTTCTTTTGAGCACTAGAGGACAAAGAATATCTATTCAATGGAGTTAATCCACTATTCCATGAGGACGAGGTCAGATGATTCACTAATCGTGGGAGGAATTTTCCTCATGGAGGATTCAACAGAAAATGTCACTTTCCTTGGAGGAGGAGGTTGTTTCACATGATTAATGTTATTATTAACAACTTGAGCCACCAGAGCATGTATTTTCATGATTTATTGAAGACTCATTCCTATCATATTAGGCATATCAATAGGGCAGTCTTCACATTCCCTATCACCTTGGTTGTTGGAACATGTTCTTCTATTTCCCACCATTAACTAAGAAATATAACGTACAATTAGAGGGATTGAATATATAGTTATTCAGCATAAAAATAAAACATTGAACAAAGAGGATAAACTTGTAAAAGAGAATTTTTTACTAACTTTTGATTCATATAGGTTTAAATCTAGTTTATCCTTGATATATTTATTATCTTATATTCTTATGGGTGGTTTTTTATTCTCTTAATAATGGTCTATACTAAGCTCATGAATTTACCAAATCAGATACCCAAGGAGTGTCTAACTAAGAGTGTATCAAGGCTCGTTGTGGTGCACCGATCCTCATTTGTGTCTATCTCAAAGCGGTGTTTTGGGTTTTACCCCATGATACATTTCTACCAGATCCACCTCTACCTATTTGTATTTAGAGAGGGTTGTATTTTCATGATAAACCACCTACTCTATACTTACAAAAATTTAGGGGAGTTTTTCTTATACTTAGTATCATCTTTAAGGTTCTCTAATAAAGATATATATTCCTAATCTACAAAAATAACTAGACTATCCACTAATACTGACTATAAAAACCCTAGCCTTTAACATTTAACATTACATGATTTTAAGCATAATTATACATCAGATTACAAGCTAAGAATCATAAAGTATAGTGTATTGGAAGACTATGTACATAATCAAACATTTTAAAAAAAATTATTTAATCTCCATAATGAGATTATATCTTCCATTGTGCTCACACATGTGCATAGGATAACCTGGTGATAACATGTACAAATGGATGAGATAAAAGACTAGTAATGGAATAACCATAAGAACAAAGTATTAACACAAGGGTTAGAAATAATGACATGATGATATATAAAGTTATCTAGAATATGGAATCATAAAATATAAACATGGAGTAATAATAATCTATCAATAATATAAAACATTTCTTTAGCACAAGTCAAGGATAACCACCAAGACCGTTGCACATGGTAGCACAAGCCAAGGCTGACCGCAAAGACCGTCACACATAACATCTCATGAGACTCAACATTACCCAATATAATGAATCACTATCTAGAAACACCCATCATCAAATTATTCTATATGTTTTCCCCATAATTAATCACACATTATCAATAAACATAAGGTTTACCCATGGAAAGAATTTGGTACCACAATCATGTCTTAAAACAAAAAAAATGGTCAAATCATAATAATTTTACTAAAATAAAAGAAAATTAAATTAACAATGACATTCACAAGATAAAATAGTAATGTATCATGGTATTATATGTCAAGTATAAGTGAAAACATGTATGAAAAGTATTTATTAAATTTTAGTATCAAAACATTTTTTTCGATTTTAAGGAAAATACTATAGAACATTTAAAATAGAAAGAGGAACAATACGTTATATAAAACCAAAAGTGAACCAGGAAGGATTTCAAACTATAAATTATAAGGTTATAAAGACAATATTTTCCTAAAATATAAGATAGTGTGAACTTGAAATTGGGTAAAAATTTGGGAAGTTCCCTCAAAAGATGTTTTCTAGTCGGAAAGTATTGATGAGAGAATCACATAAAAACATGTATATTCATAAAAGACGATGATGAAAGGATTTTGATAACAATTTTTTGTACATGTAAATATAATTTAGGATATAACCATAAATATATAAGTTAACTTAATTTTGGAATAAATTATATAAGTCAAACCAAATGAACAAAGGGGGTTTGGGTGGAATCCCTTAAGGATTATCAACATGGTATTGGTCATACATAAGTGGGATTAATGAGAGATAAAGTGGTCTCTCATCACTTATCAAAAATGATTGATGTATGGGGTAGGTGTGTAATTATAACCCATAAATAGTTATTACACATTATAAGGAATAACCTAGAGTTCATTCTTTAATAATACTGAAATTGAGAGGATCCCTTACCTTAAGTCCAATGGTGTTATTCTCTTCATACTAATGACATGAATAATAATATTAAGATAATTAATTAATTATTAAAGAACCTATTCAATACTAATAATATTTAATATAACTATTTTAGTTCATTCTTGTCCTTTATATTGGTTATAAGGTTCAATTATATTGTTCGGGTCTGTTTTCTTCCTTGGTTTTAATTATTGGTCTAATTATATTCATGTTCAGATACACATGTATGATTATTGTGGTTCTACATAATTGAAGATATATTATATTTTTTAAAATCCATTAGATTATATGGTTCCAAAATTTAATTTGGTTACTTGGAGTTAATATTAACATTTATGTAAAACTTTAGTGACAACCTTTTAGGTTAAATAGTTGTTTCTTGCCACAGTGAACATGTTTTGTTTTATAAATGAAAACCATGTCTACTAAAATATTCCATAACCATATATGAGAAATAATAAATATATTATGATCAGTTTCAACAATGAAAATGGTTACGTGACCATAATTGAAGGTGGTAACAGAAATTGAAAACCTGTCTTCCTTGAATGTGGTAAATTAACCCATCTCGAAAGGTGTATTTACTGTTAAAATAAAATAATGGTAAAGAAGATATGAAATTAAATTATTACATTATGAAATCAAATTTTTAGTACATATAAGGTGCTGGAGTTTTTATAACATTTGGATGAGTTCATGTAAGGTTTGAAAAGTAAACAAATGAACATGAAATGAATGTAAATGAATTGAAAAGAGGAATTTACCTCTTGAATCAATATTCCTTGAGAGTATCTTAAGGAAAGAGGATTTGGTATTTTGAAGATAAAAAGGTATTTGGGACGCGGGGTAAGAGCTTGGGGAGATATTTTTGAAGAATATATGGATGAAACAAGGCTTTAGAGGAGTGAAGATAATATGGGAGTGTGGGTGGTTTTTATAGTAGAGGGTAGGAGGGTTTTCCTAATATTTTAATAATTATTTTATTGTTTTTACATAATAAAATAAATATTGATGCTTTTTTGACCAATAATATTAATATGTTAATGTGATTTTGAAATAATTGGTCTTACATCAGTAGAGCATCATCCATGAATCTATAAATCATATATTTAGCTTAATTTGCAAATTATTGTATTTTACTCTTTATAATAAATTCCAGTATTTTAGAAAAATATCAAAAATTCACCCAAACCATTTTTCAATGTGTAGAATCTAAAAGTTTACTCCATTTTAAATAAATTATTTTCTAAATATTATTAATTTAATTTTTATCTAAAATCATAATTTACTTGAATAATACATATTTTTAAACTATAACTAATTTTATAATGTTTTAAAAAATTAAATAAGGTAATTTAAAATTATATTAAAACTAGAATATAATAAACTGTTATTTTATGAACAACCTTTTAATAAAATAAATTTTATTTTAAATTAATTAATTATTTTTAATTAATGATTTATGACTTACAAAATACTAATACTTTTACTATGATCATATTAGGAATTAATAGATTCTTAAACATTTTCTATACATTCAAGGGTGAGGAAACTATTCTTTTAGTCAATTTACTATTCCGAAGGGTTATATTACTATTCATAAGGGTGTGTTACTATTCATAAGGGTTGGTTACAAATCACGAAAAATTATGTTTTCCTTATCGAACTCGGAACATCTTATTGATTGAAACCGTGTATGTCATATTTTCAAAATTCAAATTACAGAAGTGTCAAAATTATTGTTAATGGTCACATAGTACTTAGTAGTTCATTTTTTTGGGATTTCATTATATTATATAACATAATTATAGGAAGGGAATTCCATTGATAAAACATTGGGTTGTTACTGGATCTCAATCAAGGCCTATAGGGGATTCTTGAACCTACAAAGTGCAAACCCACTAAGATGGGGATCATGCACCCAGATAGTTGGTTGGGGGATTTATGACCCATCCTAGGGAAGAAAAGGACATAGGATCACAGCCTAGGTAACACAAAGGGATTCCTAACTTTATCTGAGACTAATATCTTAAAGTGGATCACATTCAATACAAATAGTGTTATTCCTCATGGTACCATCATTGGGATGAAACAAGGGGATACACCCTATAGAAACTAGTTTAACTGACTATAATGAGGGGATAAAACTATCCAAGAAATAGTAAATAGTATTTATAGGATATACACAATGTGTCTAATATATATTTGGTATGCATCTGACTCAAACTCCTGATAGCGTACATCAGCTATTGCCTATATACTCAACCCATGATTATGTACTCTAGTTTTTTTGACGTACTCTTTCCATAGCCAGGTGCTCTAGTTTTGTTTGTGCCTATGTAATATGTTTTTTCTATGTCCTTAATTTATCCCTAAATACATTGTTGTTCATGTTTTAGTGTACCCCTAGGGTTTACACTAATCCACCAGTACAAACTCACATGGTAAAAATTTTGTATACACTGTGTGTGGTACTTGTTTTTTACCAAACTCTAGCTTCCATAAGGGGTGTTACAAAAATTGTGTTCATATGAACTACATTACAAGTAATATAGTATTTTACATAACTATCTCATATACATTTGGTTTTGATCAAGCCGCCTTCTTTTTTATTCAATAACAAAACTCATCTATAGAACAAAAAGCTGAGTTGACCAAACTCCAATCATCATCATTTGATAGATTTTGCCCCACCAATCAGTTCATGAATCATCCCCATATCTCCATGTCATCCGAACACCTAATCCCATGAAAAAAAATTAATCTGATTTTAAATCCTTTTCATCTTTATGCACCAAAATTGTGCCGTTTATCCTGAATCTACAGTCTCGGTAATAATATGTGTAGAAATAATTATTATGGAATGGATCATCAATGTATATGGTTTGAAAAATCATACAAATGGATTATCAGTGATAAATGCTCAAATAACGAGGGGAGAATCACAAAAACATAAACGTGAAGAAATAACCAAGGCCATTTTTTATGTTGTCCCAAATCAATTATCACGAAGGTGATAAATTGTGTGGATAATAAAAAAATCATCAATTTCAGATTTTTGGAATATAAAACAATACATGTTAATCAAATATCGGAACACGAATAATTTTTTAGAAGAAACTATTCACAATTTACATGGGATAACTAAAAACAGATTAAATCAATTTACAAAATTTCCCTCCCTCATGCTTAGATTGATCTCTGATAAAGAATAATTTTATGATATTTTCATTGGTGATATCCATTAACCCCATTAGTGAAGATAAATTAATCGGTACAAATCATCAATCCATTATATGGACACCATTCACCAAATCTCTACTCTATTGTCTCTCTAAATCCTAAGGATTATGTGGATAACCCCATTATTTTTCCATAAATGGGTTTAAATTGAGGGTAGTAAGGTCATGGTAGTAAAATAAATAAATAAACTATTTTTTAAATAATCATTCATTCATGATCGCTCTTAAACATAATGCTTAATGTGGACAATGATTATGTCATGCTTATTGAAAAACATGTATTCTCGATTAAATTGTGGTCTCATATTTTCCATTTTAGGTACTATTTGGGTATTATTATATTATTTTAGAAAAAAACTAAATGTGTGTAATATAATTTATTGACTATATTTACTATATCTCCACTATGACTCTTCTGGCCCTAGAATTCAGCACTGACTCTGTGTATATTCATTAAAATTTTCCAAATTCAAACAGGGAAAAAACGGTTCCTATAATATTGAAATAGAAAAATGAATGGATTTATGCGATGTTAAATCACATCATACTGTAAAATATCTTATTTAACCATGATTTGAATGTTGTATGAAATTTTTTAACTCTTACATAAATTCTTCCAGATGTATTAGTATATATTTTTCCATGAAGGAGTTATGGTAGAGGAGAATTTAATCATATAGAAGACGTCACTCTATAATAGTATGAGGTTGTTTCATGATTATGAATCTGAAGAGTTATAGGGAACAATTAATGCCATAAGATGGGGGGAAACGAAATATTTGTGCCACACACGTTTATAAATAAAATGGATCTATATCATAAATGTTAAGGTCAAGAGGAAATCCTGTAAGATTTAATCATTTTTTGGTTTTTTGGTTTTGATGTTTTTGGAGCCTTCAATATATATTTTTGTGAGTAATATTGTAAAGGATAAGGGCTAAAATATTATTTACAATCTATGATAATATGGTTCTTCACAATATCATAAAAGAAAAAGGATCATGTTAAAATTCAATTGATCATTCTACAAATGGTAGAAAAGATGACAAAAAATTGGATCTTTTGTGAGATTTTATATTGGAATTTTGGATTTTAAGATCACTCCAAAATTAATGGGGCCACTCCACAATTCAAAAATGGTGTAAAAATATGGTTTGATCTGATAATATAATTTTTTTGTGAAAAATATATAATAATTAACCATAATTGGAAACAAATTCCAGGATTATTTTGGTTGGGGCTATGGTGATGAATAAGGTTGTACACATGATCCAAATTCTTGAGGCAGTTGAGGACTTATGATGAAAATTTTGATGTAATGGTCGGTTCTCATCACTATTTATCATAATGAAATTTCAGGACCAATTAATTAATAATTTAATTATTTTTATGAAAAATAATATAGGAACATGAAATGGTGGATCAAAAACATTTTTATCTAATGATTTTGCAGTTGAATAATTAAATTTGTAAACCTTTTATTAAAATTTATCCCATGTTTCATTTTTATATCACTATCTATAGCAATCACATTATCACTATTGTCATCTGTATATACTAATTAGTTTTGTGAATAAAATGGATTAAGAGTTGTTGATTTTGGAAACCACTTATTTATACCTCCCTTTCCTCTCTCAATAGTGTTATATTATTTAATGGGCATAATAGAGAGTACTTATGGGAGGATAACAAACAAATAAGAATCTCTGTGTGTGGAAATATTCCCAACCAATATATAAAAAATGTGTTCTTATAGAGGTTGTGGGTTTTAGTGAGCAGATTCCTTGTGCGTCCACATCTAGTAATATAAAGAGCCCTGAGAAGTGGATGGTTAATAACCATTATATATTATAGTGATAACATTGTGAGAGAAAAATTGAGTAGACTTGGTTTACATTTTAGACTGGTAGTTTTCTTACAGTGGATACTATGTGTTGTTTTATTGTGGGAGACATATTTACCATATGGAATGAGATGAATGTGGATCAATGGTTTTATTTTAGGGATTCTTGTTTTATTATTATATTTTATTTATTTAATTTAATTTATTCATGAATGTATTAATATGATTCATTAACTTGGGTACATGAGTTTTTGGGAGAGGATCCCAATAAGTATATTTTTATTTACTTACCTTATTTATATATACTATTTTTATATCGTTCATTTATTTTTATAGGTGTAATTGGGTGACCTTATCTCTGGACATGGTGGTATTTTTGGTGGATTAATTTATTATTATACCCTCGTAGAGGTATGGATTATTTTTTGGGCCTTACATTCATTCATCTGATATAGTTTGGACTTTTATAACATGAAATGCCCTTGATAGTATATTATTAATTTATTATTAGTGGGGATTTATTTTTTTAATTAATATATTGATCTATAAATTTCCATTTTAAATGGTAAAACCCTTCTATTTATGAATGATGATATTCTATTTGTGAAAGTCTCCAACTAGTGGAAAATTTAGAAAATGTTATTAGGATCCTAATTCAACCTTATTTTTACCTCCAGAAAACTCTAAGTGGGGTTGGTTTTCCATTTAATTATATGAGACAGTGCATTTGATGATCCAATATTGAGTTGGAACTATTATAGATTTCATGGGGTGGGAAGTCATAAATATTAACCAAACCTAATATAGGAAGAATGCTAGATAAATCAGTTGGACATAGATAGGACCCATTGATATAAGAAAGTACTATATATCTTATAAATTTATATTAATATAGTAATAAATTTACTACAAAGATGTTATTATAGGATTGAATATACATATCATATAGCCATATGTTTTGATGATTATTTTTTTTATGATAGAGGTTCAATATAATGATATGTAACAATCACCTGAGGCTAAACATTAAATGACAGACACGGAGACCAGATAGGCTTATATGACATACTTCTATAGGTTTCCATATTTGACGTTACCATTGTATGAGAAATCAACAACTATTAATGATATTGAATATTGGTTGGAAGAGGTTTATAATTATTTTGAGTTAATACAAAAAATGGTTGAGTACAATGTACAGTTAGCATTGAGTCTGTTGAATGGTTTGAAACATCTATGGTAGATGTTATGCTTGAGAGATCATGATGTTTTTATCACTAGATTAAACCTAATTTTAGGATTAAATCATAAAGTATTTCTTATATGATAATTTTATAGTTGGGTGACATTATGAATTATTAGTTATTCAATAATAAGTTCTTATTTTTTAATGTTTTTAAATATTATGGAGTATTAATATTGTTATGCTAAAGTTATGGTGTATAGGAACTTATGATCTTATTATTTTCAGATAGATTTATTATAAGAGATTTAGATAAACTTGGGATCTTTTCTCTATGATCTATTATAATGATGTTGGAAAATTCTTAGAGGGATCTAAACATATCAGCTGGAAAAAATCAATATAGATATTTCTCATTATGGTAATGTTTGGATTGGGGATAGAGGTGGATGTTCACAAATTTCATGGAAATAAAGGAACAATAATTCCTATGAGATACAAATTTATGGAAAATATCATGTCTCATGTGAGGATAATACGTACTCATTTAGTAGAAATTATGGAATTATATGATTCTCTTTTGGTATTATAGGCTATCTCTAGTATATATATCCTCGATTATATGATTTCAAAAACTATCCTAGGTAGTGTCACATATGGAAATCTACCTTGAACATTTAATAAACCACCTCATAAGAAAATTACACATATATAATAGGATATATAACTATTTATACAACTGACATAGGGTGGTGATGTAACAGTACCTCAAGGAGGATCTCAACATTCTCATGGATTGAAAGATTATCAAAGAAGATGTATTAACAGAAAGAAGTATTGATTATGAAGAATAGTTCATAAAGTATACCTCTAGGAAATAAAATTTCAAGATATAGTTCATGGTAAAATTTTTATTTACTCAGATCTTGAATTTTTTTATTTGGTGTTGGTTATTTTTATTTATTTACGACACCTTAACTAGTTTGTGGGTTGAATATTTATACATAGAATCTTCAAATGCTATTAGAGTTAATTACTCTATTACGAGGTTACAAAATGTATTAAATGATTTATTATTATCATTTGATTATGGAATTATGTATTTTTTCCTAGAAGTTAGTCTTATTATAAATGAATCTATAAAATATTATCCATGGTAAGGATAGGTTGAACATTATAAAATAAAGTGTTTATAGATATTGATAGGAGGTAATTTTCATTAACATATATAGAGATCATGTGATGTTTATAGGAGAAATTAAATTTTTATTTAGGATAGAGGAAGATTAATTCATACTATATTGCATTTCAGTTGAGGAATTTTATTCTTTAAGCATATGAATTGAATATGGAGGAGTTTCTAATATTATTGAGAAATTATAATGATGTATTTCTAGGTGAAGTTGAGAATTTAACTATGAGTTGATATATTGAGTTTGTGAGATATACCTAGGGTTTTTATATATTTTTATGGTATCTTATCATATATCTCCAACTGATCTTTAAAATGTAAGTATTAAGATTTATTAACTATTATATAGAGGTTTTATATTCTATATTGTATCATTATGGGTCACTATAGTGTTGTAAATAAATATTGTGGCTGGGTGTTTAGGATTATGAATATATTACTTATGGTTAATATAGAGACCCAATATAAAAATATCTATATTTTAAATATTTTTCATATGTTATACATTACATCTCACAATAGTCACAAAATCTCATCAATGAAAGAATCAATGTTCTTGAATATCAGATACAAAAAGAAAACATTTTATTATATTTTTTTATCATTTATCCATAATAAAACCACAATAGACCACTTTATAGACTCCTTATAGGTTATAATCATCTTTATGACATGGGGAATGGAAACATAAGAAAAGGGTGACATCAAAAACCATTTAAGGGAAAAATCATCAATATATCATCAATGGTTAGATCATAAGCATATGAAAAAAATGAGAAGGGGAGAAATATATTATTAAAAAGAATATATAACAAAAATATTTATCTATTAATAATGATATAAATATGTCTTATCTCAAATTTGAAAATTTATACCATGGAATAAGATTAAAAAAAATGAATCATAACATTTTCTATGTCACTAACATACATGTAGAAATCATGAGATAATGAAACAAGAATCATTGCACATTTCCTATAATATATTATTAGAGGCCATCAATACCTTATTCCCATAGTAGAGAAAGAATCACTACTTACTTACCATAGACATAGTGGAGAAGTTATCACTGCCCAATTTCCACAAACATTGTGGAGAAGGAATCACTTACAAATTTTCATAAGCATAGTGGATCTGGAATCCCTTCATAATTTCCATAGTGGTGTGGGAATCAATGCCTGATTCTCATAACCATATAATTAGACATAAAACCTTAACTAATGAATTGAGGGGTGGTAGAGGATCTCATCCACCATTCACCATACATATGTGTTCCAAAAAAACATTATAATATTCATATGTCAAGCATTACTTAATTAATCTATTTAAAAGAGATTGGTATCCAGAATAAACACCACTAAAATATTCCACAATCCATGAAACGAAAAAATATGGATATTTTAATAGAATCATATCTCCTCTATAACGAAGGTAATATCAAATAATTTTGATAGATAGGAAAGGAGAACTTTTAATATTATTAGATAAATCACTTTGAAAAATAAGAAGAAACACATGATTTTAATTAATTAAAAATAGTAAAAACTTTCTCTTTAAACTTAGATAATTTTAGAATGATAAATAAATCAATAAATACCCTTTAAAAATCAAAGGCTTTTTATAAAAAAATTAATCAAATAAACTTTTTTCAAAAAAATCTTTTATAAGGCATAAAAATTATTATTGACCTCTTTATTTATAACATAATCTATTAAAGTCCATTTTAAAATCATGAACTCCTTTTTAAAAACAAACTTTTACTTTTTAAATTTAAAATAATAAATATTTTATTTTTTAGAATCATTATGATTTAAAATTATTTAGGAAACAAATTTAAAACAAGTAAATGAATAATTGTAAAGAATATTTCTCATATAGTTAAAAATACTATAAATGTGTTTTTAGAAACTGATTTTATTATATTAACAAAAGAATAAGTCATGGGGTCATATTTATAAGTAATATTAAAGAGCAAAAGTGATGCACATATTATGATTTCAGATTAAGTAAAACATTTATGTGAAAAATGAGCATGGAAATGGTAGAAAACCCTTATTTAAAGGTGATTAGTTTTTTTAAAATTGTTACATTAATATTGGAAATAAATTTCTCTAGAAAAAATATTGGAGTATAAAACATCATTTGATCCAATAATAAATGAGTAAATATAATATAAAATAGTAAATAAAAGAATTTTACCAACTTATAAGAATGATGTTAAAGGAAAAGAATTCTTACTAAGGGAAATGAAATTTTAGTTAACAAAATTTCATATGGATATCATAATTCTTGAAAAATGAGAAAATTAAGAAGGGGTTTATGTGGTATAAATTTAAATACCAATAAAAAGTACAATTATTTCATAATAAAATTAAATTTAAAAAATATGCTCAACATATATGAAACATGTTCAATAAGTATAATAATAACTTAATGAAGGAGTCTTAAGTTTCCAAAAACCCTTATGGTAATGGTAATGTATAAAAAAGTGTGTTACCCTGAAATAAACATTAAAATATCTAGGAATGAATTATATTAATTATTCTTAAAGTAAATAGTGTATTTAATTGACCAACTAAAATAAATTGTAGTGCGTAATATCAAACATGTGTCGTTGATTTGAAAATTGAGACAAATAACCATTAATTTTAATCATGATTAGCCAAACATGATCTAAACATTATATAATAAATATAGATATGATAATAAACTATTTCCAAACATCATTCATATATATTTTTATATAAAATTCATTTATAATTTACTAATATAATTATATTTTCTTGTTATAGATTATTTTTAGTCATCATGTGTTAAAAATTATGATTTCTATTTTACATATATGTTTTTCAATTGAAAAGGAAATTAATATTTATTTAAAGAAACATAATAATTCAAAAATAATAGAAGTTACAAGACTTATGGTTTTCCAATGATCATGTTATCTCATTTTCTTTTGTGGAATGATAAATTTATGGTTTATGAAATTAGAAGTCATGAAAAAGTTATTTCATCGAGATTAATAAATGAAAGATAACATAATAATGAATATATTGAATATTAATAATACCCTTATAGAGTCATTAAAATATATTAGATATGATATTATTATCATTTTAATATCTTAATCATTAATGATATAAACATTATCACATATTTCACTTCGGAGGTATACCCGACCCAAATTGAAGCCAGTTATAATAGATTAATATATAAGGAATTGTTTTTATTTAAGGTAAAAATAACTTATAATAAATATTAAACATGTCAAAAATTTCATATATGTTTATTAAATTCATTCTTATAACCATAAATTAAGGTAGGTGTGGATAAATGAAATTCTTCAGTGATAGAGATGGTGGTCTTCATGTGCGTAGGATTAATGTTTCCATTAATAAATGAATGGGGTGGAATGAATTTGTATAAAGAATTATCTGTATTTAAATATTATGTTACATATTAAAAATACTAATTCAGAAAATCCACCCTTGTTACCATCATTGGGTTGAGGGGATGATAATTGAAAAACATCAATTTGTGGATGCGGTAGTTTGTAGATGCGCAATATCGATGTTATTTTTTCTTAGTGTATGGAATATATTGATTAATGTTTTATAAGATAACATAATATCTTTATATTAAATTAATTATACTGATTTTATTATTTTAGGGTTTTATAAAAAGGTTTTAAGTGGAATATTAAAAAGAAAATACTATGGAGTTAGAAATGCCTACATAGATAACTTGTGATTTCTATTGGAAATATCCTTGGAAATTGATGCCTCATGTTAACTAATTGATAATATAGGAAAATTTATATTTGATCGGATTATTTTACGATATAAATATTAATTTTTTAGATTGAAATTCATAGTACTTGGTGTATCATGATGTGGTGAAAGTGATCTGCTTTTATAAGTGAATAAAAATTAAATTTTTGTAAATACTCTATATTTTTAAACAATTTCATGTAACCAATACAATATCGAAGGAAAAAATACAAGATATTATTGATTATGTGACATGTAATGGTCTAAATACTCTCAATTATACAATTTGGAGTCTACTTGACTGATTTGAAGTGTTTCCCCATTGTTTTTTAGCTTTTATATTTTACTATAATAACTAATATTTGACCAGAGTAAAAAAATAATTTGAAAATATAAATATTGTAATTTTTACAAAATTTAACCGTTATAATTAAATATTTTAATATCATTTTATAAAATAAATTTTTTATTTCTGAGAAAATATAATTTTATAATTAACACACACTCCAGGTAAAAACAGTTTTTTTTAAAAAACATGTGTTCTTCTATGATTATGATTTATACAATCAGAAATATTATAAATGTTATATATTCTCATGAAATAAATTGATTTTTATAAAAAAAATAAAATTAATGAGTCTTACAAATGAATCCAAAGACTAATTTATCTAAAATAATATTTTAACGAATGAAAAGACCAAAACAATTTTTTTATTTGAAAATATTAACTATTTCCTTAAAATATCAATCATAGATATTGTAAATTTTTCTTAGTATTTTTAAATGTATCATATTATACCTTGAATAAGTTTTTTAATGAAATCTTTAATAGTTTTTTATTGATATTTGTATCTCGATATAATAATAAATAATATGATTTTCATAAAAATGGTATATTTTAATTTTCTTCTAAAAAAATTATATAAAAAAGTCCAAAATGTCAATGTAACCTAATATAAAGATGATATATTAAAAAATAAAATTCATATTAAAAAATATAACTCTAAAAATTATAAATTCTGAATCTAAAATAAAATATAATATATAAAGAAAAACTTCTTTTATTAAAAATGATATTTTAAAAATTTACATTTTCTTAATCCTATTTTGTAAGAATTTAAAATGTAATGAGTTTTTTTAATTTAAAATAGTTTCATTATTATATAAATTTTATTAGTAATATTCATATAATATTTTACATCTCATATTAGTTCATTTTTGGGAGAGAAACATGTTATTGAAAAAGTGTTTATTTAAAAAAAAATTATATAATAAAATCATGGGGTGTTACACTCTACCCCATAGAATAAACACTGTTCTCACAATTAGTAATCCTCACATACTAAAGAAAACTATACATGCTAAAATTATATTCATTAATTAAGATATATATTTTAAAGAGATAAAAACTGCATTGTCTTAGGTAAGACTATTTAATGTATCATTTCCTTCGTAATAAGAAGATATTAAGATTCTAAACCAATTATTCCGAATTTTCCTCTATTGTTAAGTATTATGAGTTTTTAGAGACATTCAATCTTCAAATTCACTTTCAAAATCGGGTTTCTTATAAAATATTAAATCCAAAATGATTACGTTAATATCAAATAAAATCATTGTAAATTATCATATGAATTTGAAAAGTTGGTATTATAATTTCTTCTATAATTGCACCATAATTTCATCATATGATAGATTTCGTTCAACTATAAAATAATTAGATCTACCTATATCTCATTTTGTTTAACCTTGGTTGTCCATAGTCAAATTTTTAAACTTAAATCAACCTTCAATTCCAATATATTTAAATATTTCATAATGGATTGTAAAAAGAATTTGAATTAACAAATGAATATCCCCTAGGAGTGTGTTTCCATACATGTAGTCTTATATCAACTCATCATGCACAGAGTGAAAATTTAGTTGATACTCAACCTTCAATTTTCAGTTTTGTTCAACCAAATTTAATTTGGACCACATCCACAACCAAAATCTAGTATCCATACAAAAGTTGGATGGTGGCATAAAAAACATCACCTTATTAAATCATGGAAATGAGATGGGTTTCTTATATATGGACTTGGAGGGTGTGTTTGTAGTGAGATAGGCTAATAGATGACTTTGGAAGGTATCATTTGTTTGTTTCTTTATTTTTTCACTAAAACTTTAGTATTTTTCGTTTTTATTAACATGATAAATATTTGGAAGGAACATACTCAATATATTTTATTCTCAATCCTAATTATCTAAAAAATATTAAAAAAATTATAGGATGGTTTCAGAGATAATGATAGGATTTATTATCTCATTACATGGTGATTATCCAAAATTATAGGATTAATTTTCAACTTTTTTAGGATTTTGTTACTTATTATTCACTTTGGATATATTGTGTTTTATCTTTTTATAAGAAATTACTTGAATTATTATATATATTTGGTTGTATGGGAATTATTTACTTATATAGTTTGGTAGTTAATCAGTGGCCTATTTCATTTACCATTGATAAATATGGTAATTCGTCTCATATTTCATTTTATATTCCCATAGTGTTATTTAGTAACCCATGTCCTATTAGAGGAGGGATTAATGGGGTCACACTCCCATTTATTACTAACCCAGGAGGGTACTAGTAGAGTCAGGTTGTGATAGAGTGGTATTAAATATATTATTTTTTAGGGTGGTGTATGGAGTAGATAAATTGAGAGGATTTTAATGGTTTATTAGGGAAACAATTTCATTCAATCTTAAAATGAAATTTATTCTTCGGTGATTGGGTGACACATTAAACGCCCCCTCTAATCCTATATAAGGACCTGGATAGTCTACTAAATTTTTTTAAGTAAGAGCATATTTACTATGTGTTAGAAATTTATACTTTGTACATTCATCATTCTTATTCTAGCATATATTTAAATCTAGTAATTTTTTAACATGAAAAAATGAAATGAAATTAATTTTAAAAAAATAAATTTATTTTATATCCTTGGTTTGGGAGTTTTATTATGTAATAGAATACATGTTTATAATAACCTCAAGTTGGTGCATTAGGATAATCTGGTTTTTCATTGATGTATGAATCAAAAGAATAAGGATTTGTGGAGGAATAATTTCATGAGTTAGTAGAAGAAATGTCAAGGTATGAAGGATACATCCCTAACTAGGAGGTAAAAATTGTATAGATTATATGAAAATTGTTTTTTGTATAATTTATGCATGGGATGGGAATTATATTTCACTATCATGTATTTTTTAACAAGGGGAAGCCTAATAGTGATGGATTTGTTACTTTAGAGATCATGATGATTTTGAGGAATTATGGGAGAAGTATTAAATTTGGTTTAGGATATATTTTTTTCCATTGACACATAGATGATATATTGGTAGGATATTATCTATATTTGATTGTGTTTTTAAGAATACATGAGTTTATAGTGAAGTTCAAAATACTATTACACTATTCCCCTAGACTTTTATGAGATGATGAGGTGAGAGTGTGATATTTTAAGAGAGTATTTCACAAATATATTTTGGGTTAGGTCATCCCCTTTTTCATTTTAACATATACTAAGATTTTTTTGAATGAAAATTTGGTTTATAAAACATTGGCACAGATGAACTGACTTCAAAAGTAACGTAATAAAAACTATCTATTGAGTAGAGAAATATATATGGGTGTAAATGTTCCTCGACAATGAAGGTTTAAAATTGTAAGTAATTGACCTCTAACATCTTTTTTCCAATTATCTAGAGCAATTATTTCTAAAAAAAATTCAAATATTTTGTTGTGGAATTTATTTATTCTGATGGATTAAAAACATATAGTATATGTGTTTTACATTTCTTATAGTATAGAATGGATCTGAAGGGGGGGATGGAAAAGCCATTTTTTGTTTACATTCCACCCTTTCAGTATTTTCCCCTATAAAAAAATTATAATATTCTCCTTCCTCGAGATTTTGGACTGCTAATTTGAGATAAATTAGTGATAGAATAGTTAATGTATATTTTCACCATTTGGGGCCTTGATTTTATCCTGTGTGTAGTATTAATTGACATAATATGAAATGAGGTAGCGGTGTAGAGAGAAAACAACTACATATTATGTATTTTTCCTCACTAGGAGAACTATATATCATTTGTGATGTTATTTTCTTATATTTTACCTTGGATTTACACTTATTGATAAGGGCTATTTTCAATCCTTTATTTCACCTCCTTTAGTCAAATTATTTAGGGTTAAATGGGATAGTATTCTTAGGCCCATGTATTTTTCTACACTAGTTATCGACTACCCTATTCAGGTGTGATAATTAATGATAGGGTGACATAATCTAATTGGTTAGTTCTTCATACTAAAGGTAAACCAATATGATGTTTTCCGTGGAATGGATTTGTATAACACTTAAAATACATCATTAGATATTTTCTCTAATGTAGAGTGTGGGAATGGGATTTTCATTAGTGGGCTGGGTGATTAGATGAATTTAATATGATTAAATCTTATTAAATCATAGTTTGAGGGATTTATCCTGGGTCTTTTTAATGGTTTTAATAATTGAGTTTATAAGGGTTAGGGAAGTTCCCAGAAGTCTTTCTTGAAATTTTTATAAAACTACCCCTCAATTTGAAATTGTGTTTTGGATAGAGGTACAACTTGACATCTCTCGATTTTTATGTCTCCTTATGTGGTGTTACCTTCAAACTTATGGGGGTTGAAAAAATATATTCATCAAACTCAACATATCTCCTTAGAGAGATATAATATTTTTTAATGAAAATTGATGATCGTGTTCTGCTATATATAGATTATAGGCAGTTAAACCATGTTATGGTGAAGAGCCTTTATCTACTCCTTTGAATTGTTGAATTGTTCTATCAATTTAATGGATTTGGAATATTATAGAATACATTTTTGTGTTTAGGGTACCATAAGATGAGGATGAACAATTTTGAAATTCAAATGTCCACTTTCAGGTGTCTCTCTATGAATTTAATGTTCTTGGTGATTCCCATTAGAGATATGAACACACTAGAAATATACAAGGGGATGATGGTATTAGTGTTTCATGATATATAATATCAATTCAAAAGAAATATTTATAAATGAAATTATAGTGTATTCAAGGAAATAAGTGGATTTATTAGATAATTTGAGTGTAGTATTAGAGATCATTCAACAACATTGTTTTTTAAAAAATGTTGCAAAATTAAATTTTTAAAACATGAAATGTTAACTTTATTGTAATTATCAAGTCCTACAGGGTTATACAATTTGATCTATAAATTATCAATGAAATCATTTCTTAGGTATTATCCCAAAATATTGTGGTTGTATATGGCTTCAATGGTCTATATTATTACTATAGTAGGTTCACATATGATTTTTGTCCCATCACATCACCATTGAATTCTTTGACCTAGATGGACCATGATTATGTAAGGTAGGTTCAATATAAATTTTTATTTATGTATTTGAATGATATGTTTTGAAATTATCATAACATTCACTTTCTTGAGGAATGATTCATTTCTATATTTTACAATAACAATTCTTATCTTAGAATATGTTTCATGTTTATGTAAGTGTAGGAAATGATCTCTAATGTGATTAAGTATATATGTCCCCCATGAAAATAATTATTCCACCCACTATCATTATCTAGTGGAAATTTCATTTTCCATAATGTTTTGGTCATAATATATTATTGAATTATTATTTTTGTATTTAAAAATCTCACTTTATTGTGGTATATCTTCACATAGTGGGGTTTAAAATTGTATCAGTGGAGATAGGTGTATTTCTTATCAGATCATGACATTGAGATCTCATATACATCAAGGAAAGGTAATGAGGTAACCAATGCATAGAAAAATATGTTTCATGGAGCTATTTCATATGATTCTAATAATGAGATGATGATAATAGACACTATTTTATCCTTAAATATTTATGTTGATGAAGATAGAATTGGAATATTTTTGTATTATATAATGGTGAAATAAAATTTTTTCGAAAAGGAGGAGGAGTATTAGACAATAGATTATGAGGTAGTAGAGTGGAGATATTTTAATATTCACAGACATAGATTAGATGGTTAAACAAAGGATAGTGAATGTATTATATTTTTTAGGGGTATCCTATTTTTATATGGGATATGTTAGAGGCAATGATTTTTCATTTTTTTGAGATCAATTCTAATATTTCATCGAGATATTTCCAATATATACCATATATAGCTACAGTTTCTTTGGTGGTATAATATTAACTAGTTAGTAAAATAGTTTATATCTCAATGTCTTGTTTTTTTTCATGCTAAAATTGAGCATCAAGTTCCTTCATGTATATTTCAACCCATGAATTTACCATAGTAGAAATTGGAAGTTATATTGGTTGATATCGTGATGGGGTTTCTTAAATAATTTGTAGAATGTGACACTATCTGGGTTGTTGTGTATATAATGTTAGGTAATTTTCTAGAGATTATGGAGTCAAGTTACATGGATTAATTTAGGATGATTCATGAGGAATATATGGAGATAATACATGAATTTTTTTGATGATAAAATCTAATTTAGAAACTCACATTACTATGTGGCCATGAAATAGACTTTATCATGATTTTTGAATGCATTTATTCCTTATCAAAATATTCTATAATTAAATAGAGATATAGATGATGCATATATACTAGAAATTAATGGACATGTTGTTGGATTAAGTCTCTGATTTTAGAAGGTCCTTTGAAAATAATATTCCATAAGTCTATTTATATTATAATAATATCTATAATTCATCTATCAGTACTGAAAATTTAATAGTGTTTTATAGGAATCCATTTAGACTACCTTTATGATAGGATATGGTATGAGAAATATTGATCATTAGACTGAACATGGTACAAATTATGATATAGAATGTTTAGTTGATTTTCAAGCAGGTGAAAGCTACTTAGGATCATCCAAAGTATTATGCATTTCGTAATATGAGATTCCAAGAGATAAAATTTGATATCATGTCTTATTGAAGGTATCTCCTCATAGAATAATGTGAAGGTTGGTAGAGGTATCCATATTTCATCCTGTTTTATTGTGACACTCTTGGTGTTGAAGTAGAATAGTGAAGTGGTTTATTGGTTATCAATTCATCCATGAATGGGTCAAGAATGTAATTCATTCCATGAATAACGGTTTCAATGGAATCTTAATTATGACTCATGTGACATTGATTGGGGTGATTTGTATATTTTTGATGATATGACATTCACAAGGTAACTTGTGTCTATCCAAGAACAATAAGAGATATAATTATGTAGACGGTTCATTATTTTGTTCTAAATATTATAGGGTCATGGTGGTTTAGAAGAATTTATATGTAATTGAGAGTCATTGATATTGGTTTAGTTCCTATAGTAATTTTTAACCTCGACCATTATTGTGAATTTGGGACTTAATTATGAGTTGGAATTGATTAATGATATTATTTCTTCTTAGTAGATATGTTATGTAGAAGTATTTTTGATAGTGAGTGTCTTGTTTGAGAGTTAAATCATATGATAGTTAAGTATTAGGGATTTTATTTTATTTTTCATTTATTTTTTTTGATTTTAAAGGATTATAATTATTTTTGATGTATCTAATTTAAAGGTATATATTTTCAATACATGTCTTATTTTGTGTTTTTTTGGTTTTGTGGGTATTTGATGATGTAGAGTTGATTTTAGTGTTGATTTTGGTAGAAAATAGAGAAAACATAAGTTAATAAATATAGAACTCTATGGTTACTTCCTTACTTTGGAATTGTTTCCTTGTTTCATCATGGTTTGAGGGACTCATCATACTGAGTTTTCCTTGTTTAAAGTATAAGATTGAATGAGATATTGGTTTAAAGAGAAGTGAAGTTATGTCATATATTTGGTTACCATAATATGGGTTGTTTAAAATATACATGTTTCATTTTATATTTTGTAGATTTTTTTTGTGGATATATTATTCAAAATGTGATTAAACTACGTTAGGGTTCTGATAATGGCATGTTTTAAAAATAAGACACCATTATTTCATCTTCTGAGCTGAATTGATCGGAGAAAAAAATATCATGGATAATTTCGACACATCATGGTTTTGTTAAAAGCATTGGAATTTTAATGTTAACGGTTTGTGGGATTATAGGAAACTATTATTGGAGTCCCTATTTTTTTTTAAATTTTTCCTTAGTAGATCCAAACCATGCCTCAGTTTTGGGAATAATGTTGTGGTTTGTTCTATCTTTATATAATCTTAATTTTGTATCCATCATGTTTCTTATTTAATTATTTTTATCCTCAGTAATGACTATAGATAAAATAGAGATCCATCATAGTGTATTTTAGTGTTCATTGGTGGAATTTTGGGTTCCCTCCCTCGTGAAGTTAAATCCACATGAACTAATGTACTCTTTATCTTATCTTTCACTTTTTCACATGTCATTCCATCTTAAGGATGTTTAAAAATTATTTAATTTATTTTTTGGATAATAATTGATATGTGAATGATAGTGTCACGTCTCAACACACCTAAAAATGACCTCCACATAACCACCTTCAATAGGCCAGGGTCTTGTGACCAGTACTTGGGAGTCTACATAAACGATGGGAAGAATTTATTCCAATAATAAAATTTATACTATTAAATTTTTAATCCTTAACCCAAATAAATAATAACTAACGTGATATAACACATGTATATATAAATATAACTCCATTATAAAATTTAAATTAGATGAATAGATAAAGACATATATATAATACATCCTTAATAATTATAAAGAAACACCAAGAAAAAAATAATGAAACCAATTTGGTTTCAGTAAAAAAGGCTCCAAGATATCATATGTGACATCTCTCATAAATTTATAGACTCCAAGATTCAAATGATAACTACATCAACTAATCTGTATGAACAAATGTGGATTCAATGAATGAGTGTGAATATAAGGGTCACCCAATTAGTGAGTTGGGTCCCATAAATCACTAGGGTCCATGTGAATCATAAATATATCTATTTTAGACAAAAAACAAAAACATTTTCTTCAGGAATTATCCAATAATTATTATGTTTCAAATAATATCTTTGATTCCAGTTTCTCACCATTACCATACTCAAAAAATAAAATAAAATATATATATATATATACACTCACATTCATTACAAAAACTCAAAATAAAAAAGGGATCCCATAAACGATATCCTAATAGATCCTACAACTAACTACGTCAATAAGACTCTAGTTCAATTTGATCATTTTAATCTAAGAGAGGACCAATTTTCATAACACACTAGATATCTATGGAAACATTATACACCTCCCTCAACTGATGTTGGTAATCATTAACCCCACATGTGGACAGAAGTCCCATAATGAAAATAACATAAAAGATAATGATATCATCTCACACACCATTATAAATTCCACATATAAGGAATCTCCTCTAATGAAATACTGAAAATGTAGAGGAAATACCCTTCAACTAATATAATTTTGGAGCATCATATATATGGATAATTTGAAGAATTAATTTAGTGTATCATACGAAGGTACAGTCTAGACAATTTTAGAGTAATGATCAACCACTAGTAGTTCTCTCATATTGGGATGTTTGAGAGGGTATGGCATTTCCATTGGTACTAGGCCCATAGATAAATAAATTTGGATGCTTCATGAGCATCTTTGTATGTGGGTTCTTTTGGACTAAAAATTGTATCTGCTAGGTGGTATTATTATTGGTTATTTGGTCTTTAGGCATGAAACGACAATGAACTTACTAAGGATTTACGCCTCTTGGATCTACAGAATATGTAAAGATCACCCCTCAATCTGTAAAAGGGTATTATTCAAAATAAATAATAATTATAACCCTTTTGGCATTTAGGGAGTGAGTAAGAATTGGAATAATCATATGGGTATCATTAATAATTAAATCATAATGAAACATATGAAATTAAAAATATTATAAATATATATCTACATTGATATCTATCCTGGAGAAATGGGTGAGAATAGAATAATTTTTTAGATTTCATCATATATCTCTAGCCAAGGTAATAAATAATTATGAGAGAAATCACTCTAGTTCATCATTATCTTTAAAATACATTGACCACTAAACTACATCATACATATAAATTAGTGAATGAAAATATATTAATCATATAAATATTAAAAATAAATATATAATATTCAAGTAACTTATTAAATAAAAACCCATAACTCATTCTAAATATTCTTAAGTGTTTTCCATATACTAATCACATCAAAATCCAATGAAAATTTAGTTATATTTATTATATTACTTAACTCCAAAAATTAATATAGTATTATTATCAATATACGCATCATCACTGTATTTTTATCTATGTTTTTAAAAAAATATATCATTTAAAACGAATAGGTTGACATCCTCATTTTTCATTACCATCATTCGAGTTAAACGTCATCTATTAATTTTTTATAATATCATCAAATAAATATAGAGACATTTTCCAAATATATTTATGTCACCAATGATAATAATATACCCCTTCATTTCCGAGTTATATCATATGTCATTGTTTTCATTATGGTAATTAGATAATTTTTAATAATTCTTCGTACCTCCTGTGGAAACCACTAAATCAAAATTATACTTTTAAAAGTCATATTATTCATATCATATATTTAAATTGTATCCCTTATTATTATTAAAAAATCATCATAAAGTAATCAAATAGATTGTCCCATAATTTTTAATTTAAACCCCCATAATTATCAAAAGGAGACTGTATCACTATTAAAGAGTTTCACTTCATATTTCCATAGTTATTAAACGCACTCACACAAATAATTATAATAATTATCTTAAGTAGTATTATCTTTCTTGGGTATTTCATTTCATCGTAAATGGTTTGTTACATTAGTAATAATTCATTTCACAAAAATTTACTTTTTTCAAGTCCTTCTAATTCAAAAAAATGAAATGATTTTTAATTTTGTAATAATACACTTAATATCCACCATTTTTCTAACTTGTGGCCATATTTAATAAATCCATGATATCATAGTAAAATAATGCCATGTATTAATAATTTAAAATTCATCTGGATAACATAAGTAATAAAATAATCATTATATAATATAATCATTTTTTAATAATAATATTTCATGTTCCCGCTAGTTATCCATATCATCTCCACGAAGTAAAATACATTATCATTAAGAGGGTAAAAAACCAAAAACATTATAAGACACTCTATCAATGGATTTATTCACTAATGGTCAACATGAATATGGCTATATACTAGAATAAGAATTCCTTTAAATAATAAATAGCTATATTGGCATACTAGAATTATCAAAAATCATATATAATCTGTCACATTATGTATTTTAGATTGAAAGTAGTCAAATATAATTTTTTACATCAAAATATGAGTATCCATGTCCCCCCAAATTCCCCAAAAGGCCTCTGAAAATCATAGTGTTCCACATGGAACACCCATGTGTCACCATATAGCTCCCCAGACCTAAAATTATAGGGATTAATATGAGTATTTTAATTTTTCAATCAAATGGATTTCATCATTATGTGATATGACACTTGTAATAAAATATACTTTCCATTGATTTTCATTTGAATAATGATAAAATGGTATGTATTTATCAATACATTTCCATATTCTTACACACTTAACCTACTGGAAGCTATATAGTCTCATGATTAGAAGGTTGAGATTTATGCGGCCTACCCCTATGTCTCATGTTTAACCATTGATACTAGGGCACACGAAAAACATAAAATAAATGAATAGATAATTATAGATATAATAAGTAGTAATGAAAATTCTCCCTTCATTAAATTGTAATCAATACATCGAATTATTAATTTAATATTTTTGGTAAATTTATTTTAATGTTTTCAATTTATTTTTAATTTTATCAAGAATTGAATTAATGCATCTATCAAAAAAATCTATAAACAATTAATTCATATATTCACAGAATTTATGTCATTAGAACCACATTTATACATAACATAAAATTATATTATAATTTTTTCATTACTTTTGAGCTCTATACATAAAATCATAGAGAGTAGTTTAAGATTATCAAACATGTAAATAAAAAAAAATCGATAACTTGGATTGACATCATTCCAATTCCATTTTATTAAATATTTGATAATTTTTAATAAATTTTAATTTCCATTAATAATAAAAACATAAATATTTCAATAAGTGGTCGAAATAATTTCCAATGAATAATACATAAAATATGTGTCTAAATATAAAACCATACCTCTTTTGAATCTAAATCATATACTATGTAAAATTATCCACCTCCAATCCATAAACCCATAAGAGGAATTCCTAAAAATATCTCTAAAATATGTTTATATATACTTTGTAAAATTAACAAAACCTAAAATATGTTTATGGATGAATCCTTTCATAAAAATAGAATTTTTTTTATATTTCCAAGTGTTCTTATTTTTTCTAAAATAAGGAATTTTTTAATAAATAAGGACATCAAGACATAAAATAAAATAAAAATAAAAATCAGATTATGCAAACTGAAAAAATATTCCTAATAAAAAATAACACATAATAATATATCCACCACATAATTAAAAAACTTCAACATACAAAATAAATAAATCTATAACTAGCATGAACAATACACCCACCGTTACTTCGAATCATATCATTTCTGAAAGAGTCTATCATTTTTCATTTACTGTTACATTATTGGAAAGTATCGATGGAAAGTATAGTGCTATATAATACTAAAAACATTCCATGATATCAAGATTATATAGTATGATATCATATCAATATATTGGTTAACAATATATATTAACCACTTAAATCAAAAACAAAATACCAAAATGAATTAGAAAAATAAAAGTATGCTTTAACAAATAATTTATATAATAGAATTCTCATCTAGAAAAGGAATCTTACATGTTGATATTTTCCATAACACCGACTTATAGAAAACAAAAATAATCATTTTTAGTGAAAATAAAATTATTCCACAAAGTATAGTTGATGACATGAAACCTAATTATAATTTGGTTTGTGATATTAGTAAGATTTAATATAAAATAAAATCATACATATCTTAACCTCAAACAATCATAAATACCTTGTTTGAGACAGTGCCAACTTAGTTCCATATTAAACATATGCTAATATTGCAATAATTACCAATCTATCATTCAAGAGAGTATAATTATTAAGGAATTTGGACTAAAAGGGAAACATTAATCAGCATCAACCACCAAGGTGTCATTTTTACTAAATTAATGGTGAATAATAAAACTTTTATGTCAATTCCCCATACATTCCTCTCAAAGTTCATAGGTTGGCTTTCCAACCCTGGGAAGCATTGAGTTCAACGTTCCATATAATATGTAAATTATAAGTTATAAATATTCAAATACCAAATATGATAAAAATAGTATTTCTATAAATATAAAATTGAAATTCAAAACCTTTGGTGTAACACTACCCCACAGTGTGAGACAAACTCTACACTTTGTTTCATAAGATATTAAATTCTATTTTAATATATCAAAAAATTGTATCAAATCACCATTATTAAAAGAACATTAAAGGTGTTTTAATATAGAATATTGAGATATGGAAATTAAAATCATCGAATACCTCTCAATGGATAACAACATAGCTCAAATATCAATAGAACTTAATAAATCCACACCTTTTTATTATTTATTATCTTAAACAACAGAAAATTAAAAAATGCGCAACAGAAAATATTATAAAAAATCACACTTATATTACTATAAATTATTCACTAATTGAAATTCAAAAGGGTCATGATAACGGATAAACACAAAATATATTTATCCATAATGTATAACTTAAATACTTTATAATTTATTGTAGTTCCTACATTAAATGGAAATTATTCTATAAAACAAAAGATAACATATACCTTTACAATGTAACCAATTAACAAAGGATGATAAGATAGTAGATTAAAGTTATTTTAGTTGTTTGTATTTATAAAATATAAGGTCAAATAATTTTTAATTTCTATACGTTTATGATTAATAAAATAGATATCAATAAGCACTTTTATTTCTTCACTACAGTTATTTACCTTTGATAAAGAGCTACTTAATATATAAGTTATCACTCAAGAAGGTAGATAATATTTTATTAAAACCTCACTCAAATCAATAATTTTTCACTAACACTCATGGTATAACCTTATAAATTCTTTATTTTCCATCGATTTTGAAAATGTAACAACCTATTCCTAGAAAAAAAAACTAGGTTTTTAATATGTTTGCGACACCTCGCATTTTTTAAATGATAATGTAAACACTGATGGATAATTAATGTAAATAGGGATATGGTTTTCTATATTTTAACTAAACATAGTAATTGAAGGATGCAAAAAAAATTGATTTTCCGTTTCTAGACCTCAAATAAATTAAAATTATAATCATATTCATCAATATAACCTATATGCCTTGAATACGTGTCAATCCTAGATAGTAATATACATGGGTAACTATATAAAAATTTATGTTCATAAAATATAGTCCTAAAAAATCAAATCGAACCATATATTATAGACAAATAGATATAGTAGATATATACAAGTCCCAACTATAAAATATTGTCACCATAGTATATAAAAAGGAATATCTTGTGAGAGACATACTATATAAAAGAAATGAGAATAGACCATGTTTTCCTTTCCAAGATCATCCATTAAAATACAATAAATTTTTAGGTGAATCCAATATCTGTGTACTATGATCCTACCTATCTTGGTGATTTTCTCTTTCATGGATCATATAAAAATAGGTCTACACACATCCTAAAAGGGACACATGTAGGTTGTGAGTACATCAAAGCTAGTAGGCGGTCACCACCGAACCCCGGGCAAATTTTCATAATGTCAGGTGTATATAGTAGCATTGTAAATTAAATAGTTTAGACAATGTATAAAGAAATATACAAATTAAAATATAATTCCAAAATTCAAAAATACAACTAATGTATAATTTGGTTTCTGGGAGTTGAATAATATGTAAAGGAACCCATCAATGCCTTCTTTGATCCTTGCTCAGAATCCATAATAAATAATATGACATCTAATATACACCAATATATAAATATCCATGTTCCAAAGGCATCAATATAAAATGATGAGGTATCTAGAATCTAGAGATAGATTTTGGGGAAATATATATAATGAACTAGAACAATCCTAATTTTCATATAATTATATTTTAGGGAACATCATGGTTTGTACCATAATGCTATGGCCATATCCTAATATATAAAAAGAGAAATATATTAATATAATCTGTAAAAGGAGTACACATGTATGTGACTATATGAAGTTACAATTCCAATAAATTAGTCAAAATATAAATATATCAAATGGTATTAATGACCAACATACTAGGGTAGCGACATCAATAATAAGAGAATAACAATTATTCATAAAAAATTTAGGATCTCAACGAAATAAAAAAATTAAATAACCAAATATAAAATTAATAAAATCGTAGAATATACGTATAGATAAAAGAAATGTGAAATAATATATTTTAAAACTAAAAAAAAAATATTTTTAATTCTACAAATGATATTTTTTTAAGAATTTAATGACTTTATGATTAGTCATATTATACCTCATGTCACAACACCCCCATATAATGTAATAGTGTTAGAATAACAAAGGTAACTCCAACCAAAACTATGTTTCACCTATTTAATAATATCAAATAATTAGAAGGATACCCCCCAAATGAATATTTTATTATATTATATTTGTTAAATTTAAGGATTAAACTCTCTAACAATGGATACATGAAATACCAAAAAATAAAATAAAAATTAACTTTTTTATTCTTTTCTACGACATTAAAACTACTTTATTAAAGAAATTTATAAGATGGAATTTCATTTCACAATACATAGGATGTCGGTATTTTGGATTTATCTACTACATTGAAGATATAGGGAATGATGAATTAAAAAGATTACCAAAACCATGATATAGCATAAAGTTATACCATACAGAAGATTGGAAGGAATTTGAGTCAACATTTATTCTTATATTTCTTAAAATAAAAATAAGGATGAATAAATGTGTATAGGGAGAGAAACATGAGTAAAATGAAATTAGAAAATATAAGTGTTTGTTAAATGGGATTTATTTTTTACTGCATAAGATTGATTCTATTATCTTTCAAAAAACAAAAATAAATTACTAGGTACTGAGTAGAATGAAATATGTTAACGTGTGGTGAAAATTGTAGCCACTCTATAATACATGACACCACCAAGTTCCTGGTATCCTACTACCTAGTACATTATGCTTCTATTAAAAGACCGGGCCACATCATTTTTATCTTTCTTATAATATCAATTTTTCCTTCATAAATAAGAATACACACAATATTATCACATGAAGAGTATTAAACTGGGGGAAATACAATGAAAAAAAACTATTAAAAACAATTATCACAATTATCATCCCTATGAAAAATTAATTAGCCTTAAAAGGAAATATATTTGGTTACATGGTATATATTTCATCCTTCCACTCCTAAATTTTATCTTAGAGTATTTCACATATCATTTAATCTATACAATATGTATAATTTTCTCTTATAGTACCTATTCACAATGATAAATGTTAGGTATAGGTTTTTCTATATTGAAAAAATATTTCTTTTTCTTGATATCATTGAACCAAATCATGTTCAAACGATCATTTATATAATCTCTTAGTTTTAAAACCTAAAAATGTTATTAATATCTCTGATCATAGGTGTTAAAAATAGTTTGCAGGATATTTTTCAAATTTCGTCTAATATCTTGAATGACCCAACAATCCATGCAGAGAACTTCACCTATTTTCCCATCCATATGTGGCCAAATGAAGGAGAAACATGGATGAGAATATGATTACTATCATGGAAGTCTAGGTTTCATTACCTTTAATAAATATAATTCCTTTTGTATATTTGAGTGATGATCAACTATTTCTGAATCAATTTCACCTGATTTTTGGTCTCCTAAATTATATTAATCCCTATCAATGATGATTACCTAATTTTAGTCCAATATAAAGGGGAGTGACAAGGAATACTATATAGGGACTCAAAAAGAGCAATTAGAATTGATGATTGATAACTATCATTATAAGAAATCTATACCGATGATAGGAAATCCTCCCATGAGATTACAAAGTAAATAATTAATGTATTAACCATATTTTCAAGAATATGAATAATTTTATTAACTAACCATCAGTCTGGTGATTATAAGATTTTTTAATTTTAATATGAGTCTCATGTTCTCTCTATAACCCTTTATAGTTATGAGATATAAAACATTCGATCGCAATTGAAAACAATACTACATGGTTCTATATGAAGCTTTAAGATATATATAACGTATATCTTTCATATTTAATAAAAATATTCATTTTTTACTACCATGAAGGTATACCTTCATGTAAAAAATTACCTTGGTAATTTAATGATAATTTTTGAATATAGAGAAAATGAGTTATCTTTGTAATGAAATCAACAAACACTCAAACTCTATTTTAAAACTGCATAGATTGTGGAAATCTAATCATAAAATCTCTAGTAATTTTACCACATTTATATACAAGGAATGGATATAGATATAAGACCATGCCATTTTATTGGGGTTCAGTTTTTAATAATAAAAAAGAAAGACCCCTAGAAGAAAAATACATTATCTATCAACTCATATTAGTCATAAAAAAATAATATATGTACATAATGATACATATTTTAGATATTAAGATGAAAATTACACATATATGAATGAAATTACTTCATCAATTCCCCACACATGTGTTTCAGAACAACCAACATACCGTGAACATAGAAGAATGAATTATAATCCTAAGATAAATAATGAAGTATATATCTAAAAACATGTTCATACATCTTGGAGATTTTAACTAAAATAATATTTAATTATGTAAAATCGATATGACATATATTCAATCCATACAATTATTTTCAGAAATCTATATAACGTCCAACCATTAGAGACATTATCCTTTATTCTTCTATTTTCTCTTGGTATTTTTAAGGTGGAGGCTTTATACTAATGGAGTAACTTATCACATTTTCCTTGCTAGGTTCATAGAAAATTTTAAAATCAAATAATTTCAAGTAATCCAATGAGTAATTCAGTATCATGTATTGATATCACTATGAAACAACATACATTATATTTAATAGTCATTGTACACCAATAACATTTAATTAAAAATGTATTAACTCTAATATTTTAAATAATTCTATATAATAGATGGTTCAATGTCTTAATTTGCGTATATTTTTTCCTAATAATAATGTTTTATAGCCCCTTAATCCACTACAAAATTTCCCTATATCAAAACCCAACCTATAACTATTGATAAAGAATAAAAATAAACATTAAATACATCACCTAAATGAGGTAATATCAACATAGGATTAGTTTTCAACCATTTATTCAGATCATAAAATTTTATATTGCATTGATCAGACTATATAATATTAATTACATTTTTTAAATAAATCATGGGATTTGAAATTATAATAAAGGAAGATGAAGCGAAGGTAATATTATACAATCGACAAAAAATGCTCAATTACAAAACCATTCAGAACAAACATCTTTGAAATTATAATTTCTATCATCTCTGGATCAATAGAGAATAAATCATATTAAATAATGGTTTAAATAAATTTAACAACTCAAATAAAAAAGAACATTTATAAATTTTAGTATATAACTGATGCTTTTGAAGGGTTCATAGGGAAATCTAAATATGTTCATCATCCTCATTAAATGATCACAAATATAGAAGTATATCATCAATGAAAAATAAAACAATTGTATTGAGTAAATAATGCTAGTTCATTAAATCCTTAAACATATTAAGATAATTAAACAAATGAAATGGATTTTCTAAATACTCATCACTGGGGTAACGGTTCATAAATGATGTTTTAATAACATCCTTTAATAACACTCTGAGACGATGATACCCAAAGCATAAATATATTTTTTAAATTCACCATTACACATTAAACTAATCAAACTAATAATTAATTCAATTTAAATAAAATTTATTATTTATAGTCACTTGATTTTAATATTTTTATTCTATGCACAATTATGGACTTCCATCGACTTTCTTAGTAAACATGATTAGATCACCCCAAGGAGAATTGATTGGTATAAAAAATAATTTTTCCATGAGATAATCTAGTTGGATTATTAAATAATTAAATTTATTTGGATTCATATGAAAATTTTTAGTAGAGACTTGTTCATTAAAATTGAAATGTATATTGATAATTCCACCTCTTTTTTAGGTGGAATCTTTAAAAAATCATTAGGGAACACATCAGGTAAATAGTCAACCACTGGTGGCAGACATTCTAGACTCTCAACCAATTTTTTTCTATAAATCATTAGTGTTAACTCGATATTAATATTCACCACTTCTACCTGATAAGGTTCCACATAACCGTATTTGAATTCTTATTATCTAATAAATTTTTACTCAACACTATTTGAATAAGTGAAGAAAAAAACTTTTTTAAATTATTAATGTGAGATTAGAACTTTTTAACCATTCCATTCACATGATGATATCAATGGTCATCATATCCATGATTTGGTTAAAACAGAAATTTATATAGGAATAAAAAATAAAATAAATATTAAAATATCTCAAAATAATATCAACATATATACCAAAATGAGTTACAGTTATTATTATCTTAAAATACACTTCAACACTAAAATCCAATTAGAATTTGGATATTTAGATATAAAATAACTATTGGAAAGTATATAAAATGTTGAAAATTAATTTTTATTTAAAACCTAAACATTAACTATAACTGAGGAAGAACTATACACATCATATATCATGGACAAATAAACTATATATATTCATCGTGTTCCATCATATTTTCTTGGTGGAGGTAAAACCCTCTTGGGAGAAGGGGTAATGGAATGTCAACCTTGAACCCCATGTATTAATCTATTGGACCTACTAGTCAGTGGTTAAATACTATCTAGATACTAATTTGATGTTTTATAAGTATATTTTGATCACATTCGAACAATCTTTTTGGCATCAATTCCCAATAAATTTGAATATTCCCAAATTAGCTACACAAGAATAATTATTTCACTTTATATATATATATATTGGATTGATATTCCCTAGGAATTTATATTGGTAAAAATTAATCCTAATTGTTTAAAATCTTGGAGAATAAGGATTACCCTAGTAATATCCAACACTACATGAATCTTCTTTAGGTTTCTTCTGACCACTATAATACCCCTCAAAAGAACTATGCCCGGGAAGAGAGCCACCACCCCCACACTTCCATTAAAACATGTTTTATTCGTTAATTATTTTTTAATAATCATAGAAAATATAAATAGTTTAAATATTAAAATAGTCATTTTGAATGATTCTTGAAAACCCATATAAAATGAAATAACTTTATCTTCCTTATCCTCATTCAGATAGGGAGAAAAACAAAATCGATCAATAAATCTTAAGTTATGCACCATCACAAAATATGTATATTATTTAGTATATATAAATTCCCATGAACCAACATGGTAGATACTATCTGAATAGAAATTTTTAGAAAATAATTCATTGAAACCCTTATAGGTGACACCCTAATCCATTTCACCTCTACTATAGCATCACACCATTGATGGCTAGATCTTTCAAAACTAAATGTTAATAAGTGAACTCAATGTTATTATTATGTTTTGATAATCACATAAATGTAATATATAAGATTTAACCACTCCTAAAATTATTGAGGTGAAACATAAACTAGAATTTTTTAGTTTATGGTACTAATGGTTTTTTCTAATATCTGCATTTGTAGGTTCTTTTATGGGCATTGGTTTCCCTACGACATAGTGTATCTATGCTATGAACTCAGGAACCTAAGGATCAATTTTCAGTCAAGAAGGTAGTGAATGATAATCCAATCATTCCTAGGGTTATTTTGAGGTTCAACATCATAGAACACTCTATATTTATGTGAATATTATATTAAATTCTCATTTCATGGATATGAATCTATGGACTAAATTATAGTAATTAATTTATAATCCCATTTCAACACTTTTCCGTTACTTTTTGTCTTATCATTTCTTGATTTGAAACATGTTCTAAAAATTATTAAACATAATTTAAATATAAGCACGGATGATTCGACTGATAAAATAATAATGTAAATTTCAAAAAAATGAATAAATTAAATAATTTATATTAAAATTATCATAATTAATAAATAATTCGGAAAACAATTTATATAATATTGATATTTTACATGATATAAATATTATATTGATACTAGTTTTATATTAAAAAATAATATAAATAATGAAATATGACATTTAATGATATATATTCATATATACACACACCTTTTCATAATGTTTTAGAATATACGTAATAGATTGAAGCCCATGAAAATGACAAAAGGAAACCAAATTCCACTAATAACTCCTTAAAAATCTATATTCAACCATAATAATTTTAGTTTTTCACATTTATGGGTTACCTATTGAACCCCAAAATTATTATCCCTTAGTTACTAATAATAATCATCGACCTAATTTGGATCTGATTCCATTTTGTAATGACTCAATCCCATATATCCAAAAAATAAATGAACTAGATTTACACAACACCTCATTTACACCTGGTGATTACCATAGGTTGATGTAAATGATTGTGGATGATTAAAATAAATGGGGAATTGGTTTTTTCACTTTAAACTAAACTAGGTCATTTAGGGTTCCATCTAGAATCTTGGATGACCTTTTCCAATATTTTAAAAACTAAAAACATAACCCCATAAATCAATAATAATTGAATAACAGAAAGAAATATTCAGTAGTTCAAAAATAGGTTTTTACGTTGATTTTATTTATATATATATTGTCTATTCTTGAGGATACATCATTGAAGGTGAGGTTGTATTTATGTTTTTTAACACAGGTAATTATAACCGACAATAAAATGTATTTTTATGATTTATCATATTGTTTTTTATACTAACATGAATAAACATCGTAGAATCATTTCTTTTAAATAAATTGGTGTTAAGAAACTATTTTTCATCTATTTTTTTTGGAAACTAATGTGAAAGATCTATTTCTTATGTCATTTTTCAAATAAAACATGAAAAATAATTTTTTAACATCAGTCTTCTCAAAACTGACATAAAACAAATGGACCTTCTTGTTGGTTTTCTAAAAACTGACCTGAAAATATGTCTTCCACATCTATTTTCTAAAAAATAACATTAAAAATATATGTTTCAAAAAATATTCTCCATTTCATTTAACTATATTTGTAGCGAATAGAATATTGACAGAAAAACATATCATAGAAACCATAATAAATATAGAAAAAAAATATTTTAAATAATTTTCAAGGTTTTCAATGTCTTAGTGGATGTAATTTTATTCCAAGGAAAGATATTATGAGATAAATAAATCTTCATCTTAGAAGGAATTCTAGAATATGATGTAAGCTTTATATATTTTTATAATGATACAAATAAGTATTATTCATTATTTAAAATATAGAATCACTAAATGGTATATCAATAATGAAAACTAATCATAAAAAATAAATCATGGAAAAATAATAACAAACACCATGAAGAGGTCTCTAAAAGAAGAAATAGTGGATTTTTTATAAAGATCAAATGAGTTTAGTCAGTTGAACGGTGATGATCAAAATAATTGATTATGAAATTAATATGTGTGGAGCATGAAAACAAAGAAATGACATGGTAAAATCAAAAATGATATTATACAATTTTAAAAGGAAATTTAAAATTTTGATTACTTGTTCTGAAAAAATTTGAATTAAAATTTTTTTGGGTATTAAATTTATCATTCATGTCGTTTTTATGATAAAATCCATGAAAAAATATTAAAAATTTGATTTTCACGTTTTTTTATGGTAATCGATGTGAAAAACTAGATTTTAATTTCATATTTTTTAGAAAATGAGTTTAAAAGTCACTTTTTACTTCAATATATCAAAACCCCAAGGTTAAAAATGTTAAATTATTTGTATCTTATATAAAAATCCTTAATTTGAGTGAGCATGGAACTCAAAAAGAGTTATGGATCAAAATTTATGGTCGTTTGAATATAGAATTCTCTAAGACATTATTTAGAGATAATGAACCTATGATATCCATTACTTTTTATCTATAAGTCTATTTGAGCCCCATGAACACTAAAATATAATCTTGAAAAAATAAAAATATTTGAACATTTTTAACATCCAGGTTTTGAAAATTGATTTGAAGAAAAAAAATACTTTTAACATTTATCCCTAAAAACAACTTATGATAAAAGTCTTCTATACTGAAATTTTACATCAATTTTTCAGAAACTGATTGTAAATGTCACTTTTCCTGAGAGTTTTAAAAACTGATGTTAAGAATGTTGAAAAAGTTGTAGTATATTTCCCGTGATTTTATTTGAGTAGTGGTGGAGCTAAACCGGATATACAGATCCAACGTTATAAATGTAACAAATTGATCATATCAAAACCATGTATTATATAATTATAATTTTTACTGTTAATACCTTTTGATCTGTAACTCTGTTTGACCTCCATGACCGCTAATATATAATACTAAGAAATTAACTACAGATTTCAAAAGAAATTAACTTCAGTTATTTGAAAAATTGATGTGAAAAGTGATATTTAACGTTGTTTTTTGAATAAATGACATTAAAAGCTAATTTTTCAGGTCGGTTATCATATAGATGATGTGAAAATGAAATTTTTAATATTTTATTACAATGTTAATTTAATAAACTCTTTAAAAAATACTTCCATGATAATTTTTAACATCTGATATCATAAAATATATATGCAAAATGATATTTTTAATACTTTTTCATGGTGGTTATTAAATAACCGACAAAAAAAACTTTAATCAAGTCTTCTAACATTAGTTTATCTAGAACTGATGACAAAATTCCTCCCAAATACTTTTAAAATTAGTCATGATGAACCGATATTAAAATAGTGACGTTAAAGACCATTTTCTACTACTGATTACACATCGATAGAAATATATTCTGGAAAAAAATATATTAATTCCTTCCCATAAAACACAGTCCAAAAACACCAACATGAAACATATATCATTTAAAAAATATAACAGATATATAATATTCCCAAGTGGAATGAATAAATATTAATTGTATAAAGATAAAATTGATGTGTGTGTTTTCACATATTAAATATTCAAGGATATACCATGATTTCCTTAACTATACTATCCATTGGAAGTCCCAAGAAGTTCTATGTGACTCCATGTTTTAGGTCATATGAACCACACTACTCTAATACTTTTAACTTTTCTGGGTCATACCAAACAATGTTCTACAAACATCCTAGTGGTGGAACATGTATGGTGTGAGTACATTGTGACTATAAGATGGTCACCACCCAAACACTACCAACCTATCATAAAACATGAATCATAGAGTAGAAGCATTAAGTAAATAATAAATAATATTTATAAATAAATAATGAAATTAAAACATATTTTGTAAAATTAACTAGCTAAATTATATATTTTCTGGTTTATAGGTTAAAAACATTCCACTAAAGATACCAACCATACCGACATCAGGCCACACTCAGTATCCATACTGAATAATTTTTATGCTAGTATTCAGTAATTTATATATTTATAAGTACCCAAGTAATCACTAGAAAAGAATAAATTATCCATATTCATTAGTGAATGGTTAGGACATTCCATGTACTGAACTAGAATAACCCACATTTTCATATAAATATATGGTTGGGATTTTTTTGATCTGTACAAACATTTTATGGACATATCTTAGTTTATATATATATATATAAATATAACATGTATCTAGATTAAACATTCTCATGGGTATTTGAAGTACTCATGAATAACATTTTTCTCATCAACAAAAACTTGTAATAAAGTCTAGAACAGTACGCACGATCTATTTTCTACCTTACCACATTATCAAGTGTGTGTGTGTGTGTTTCATGTTATTTTCATAAAAATATAACTTGGTGAGACCAATTTATAATAATAACATTGCAATTTTCATAACACATCCATGATCTAATGAAAAATTGGTATAATTAAAAATATAATAAAAAGTAATTGAACCATGTGAAAAAAATATAGATAACCACAAGCCTAAATCATTATATATTCAAAACAAAATTATTTTTAAGTTTAACATCAAGGAAAATAATTTATTCTTAATATTTGAATAATTTTTAAATTCATTATTACTCTTCCCCATGATGTTGATTCCTCTTCCATTATAATCATATTAATGTGTGGATGGTTCACATACTAGACCTATGTATAACATAATTTCTATGATCATTGAAGAATTATGACACCAAATATTACATATATTATTATATTATAATGTGTATATTTAATTATTACACTCACTTTAAATGATTATATAAAATTCCCAAATGGATAGAAAAATCATTACCATAAATTCTTCCATGATTAAACATTATGAAAACATTATTGAAGAAACAAATGAAGACTTTTATGATGTCCAAAAACATAGGAAGTGTAGATCATGTATTTTTCAATTTCCATGAAGGTAACATGAAACCAGAATGAAGAAGAATATCCATTTTTTGAATTGAAAAAATGATTGGCCTTCTGATAGCTTGGAATAAATCTGAATAAACCATGATTCCTATATTACTTTTAAGGGAATTGTGTATGAATAAAGGGACTAAGGGTTATAAACTATTTAAAAAATATATTAGAAATTCAAATCATGGGTTAAATGGAGAGAATTTTTTTTGATAATATATATTCTATACTTTTCTAAAAACAACTAGTAGGATTTCTATTTTTCCCTCATACAAGGCCACCAGACATAAAGTGTCTATTCCATCATCCACTACACAACATCAAACAACATTGGGTATGTTGTACACTACCACTGGTAATTTGGCGATTCTTCTACATCAACACCCAATGTCATTCCATACCCCATCCTTCTCATAACAACCCTTCTTTTTTAAAATTACAAAAACATAAAATTAACACATAATGAATAAAAATAAATGAAATAATTATAAAAAGTAAATGTTTAATTATAATAAATATCACCACTAATCAATAATTAAACTAGTTAATTAACACATTCTCATTATATAGTGTGAAATATGTTTCACTCATCTCATTAAGATAGCATATATCCACTAGCTGAAGTGATCAAAAAAAATCATAAAATTAAAATCATGGAAAATTGCACCCACCTCATTCCACCAAAAAATCATTTCTCTAACACATATGAAATATGATTCCACCTCTACTTCATCGATCCTACGCCTTAATTAAATTTGAATACAATAATGTTTTCTCAATTAATATTCCTTCATCAATAAGAAGTTGTCTTGATCAATCCACCATCATCCTATTTAGAAATTTTCTATCAACAAGATCTAATATCTCATATGGGTAATCTTAGCTCCATTATCCATTATAAAAAATATAAAATAGATTTTTGGGTTACCATATCCCACAATAATAAGTAGATTTTGATTCATAAGTAAAAATTACCTCCTGAAATCTAATATATACATTATAATGGAACTTATGAAATCTAGATTAATGTTATTATGACTAAAGGAATCAAATATTCAGACTAATTTTTATTCATCCACCACTATATCCTTGTGGTTAAAATAATTTAATATAATAAGCAAGGATCAATTAATAAACTCCTTACTGAATCATTATAAGATCTCAATTATTAATTTTTTTGTATGATAAACAAGTTCAACACTAATGTATAGAATTCAATATTTTAAGCACCACAACATAATAATTTCAATGTTATTAATTTACATTCCATAGAGATAATTTTTCTTATATCTGTCACTATGAAGACTCTAAACAAAAGAAAGATTAAATATCATAATCCAATTACCTTTTAATTAACTAATATTCATTTATATGTGTCATGAATGGGTTTGGAATTAATCGTAATACTATTGTCACTCTAATATTAGTATAGTATTAAAAATAAATTCTTATTCCCACACAAAAATATAGTGAAATCATGATAAATAGTTGTCATTGTACACTTCCGACATTCACATGAGTTCCCTAGTGGAAACATTATAAGAATATAATTGGGATCTGCCCCATGGTATTCACATTAATGAATATATGTTGAATACACTGGCTTGATCAAGGAATTCCATTTCAATAGATATAATTGAATCAGAGGACATTTCCACTCCTGACATTCGAATGTGTCCCCTAGTAGAATCCATAGACCGTCTATATAATTCCATGACAATACATCTCATAAGGAATCTAAGGAGTCTCTCAAAGGAATTTCACACCCATTCATTTTAGGGAATTCAAGGGACTTCCAAAGGTATTCAAATTATCATATATAATTCCAATAATTCCAAACAAGACAATAATTCCAATTTAATATAAAAACAACTCTACATCTCAGGTTAAATTCCACTGCCTGGTTCATTTCAAATTTAAATATTTTAAACACATTAGGCTAAATTCACCATTTTAATTTAATTAAAAATTCCATTTTTATGTTCCATGGACATAGACTACTCGTAGTTTTTAAGGGCCAACCAAGGAAATTCACAATCCCAGTCAATTCATTCATCGTGAAGGGTAGGCCTATTCTAGCCAATTAATCACCCAATTCCATGGAACAATCATAAAATCCTGCTTTGAATTGACAAAAAATGGTCCGAACCAATCTAATATGTTTTTCAATGTCCATGGGGGGTTATCAAAAGACCAATATGATATCGAAAATTTTATTTTAATTTTTGGGATTTTTTTTTGATAATTCGGGGAAAATACAATTGAAAAAATGAATTACATGGTAAATAATTTATGGGAAAAACAATTAGACAACATTCCTTAACCACAGAGAGACCCACTCACGTGATATATTTCTTTAGATTGTGCAAAAAAAAGATTATTAAAGACAAAACTAACACATTTAATATAGGTGAAAAACCACAAAAATAGGAAAATGAATTTTGATGGAAAGAGAAAACAAGAATTGTGTATAGTGGTATATCAGACTCTACATGATCTCTACAAAACATATGATTGAAGTAAAAATAGACCAAGATCTGAGGATATCCTCCATGGCCAGTGAAAGGGGGATCTTGTGCACCTTGAAAATTACCCAAGCATTGGCCATTTTGAGTTAAGGACAATGGGGTTGAGAGGGTTAAAATACCATTTTACCAAATTAAAAAAACACATGATCCATCAGTTTCCCGATGATCCTATGCAAGCCTTCACCACTACTATACTGCCACTATTTATCCAGTCACCTTGCACTAGCTACCCGGTGGGACTTTGGTATCTTTCTATAGTCTAGCCTCATGATTTTGAACCTCCTAAGTGCACCTGATACTACTTGAATTCCAAGATTACCTCATAACATTTCCAAAAATTAAATTTATTGTGTTCCAACCCTTAGAATATGATTCTGAATCCTAGTATAAAATATGACCCATCTACTAAATTGAAAACAGAAACTATTTTAAAAAATGTATGTTGGTGAGATTGAGTGTTTTACAATCTCTCCAACATACGACAGCTCATTCATGAGATATACTTCTAAGAAACATCGAACATAAATAAATTATATAAATACAAAAACTACACCCGTTATGGACATTCTAAATTTTCATCAACTAGCTTCAAAATAATAAATCTTATCATCCCATACACCACAATTCCAATTTAGTAGCTAAATCAAAAAAAATATTCACTATTAATGAAATCCTAGAACTCTAAATTCTAAAAAGTTACTCTTCACTAATTAATGTCATCAATATAGATTGGACCACATTAACTCAAAACCACATCCAAATGCACAGTCTCCAAACCAGTACTAACATTCTCAAGAGGCCTCACCTCAACACAGATACTAACATTCCACCTAAAACCATTTATGTCTAATAACACTGATCCTCAAACTATATTACCTTTTGAAACATTCAATTAATCAAGAAAAATAATATTCATACTACACTGACACTCACAAACCTTGAACCAACATAAACTAATGAAAATAAAACAATGGACACCATCACCTAGTTTTTCTTCAAGAACCAAAACATTGCCTACTGGGCTCATCAACATGTCATTACCAATGTTATTGAAAATAGAGAGAAACAATCACTATGTTATCAACAATTCCTTTATGTTTTCCCCAATATAGGACATCCTTATCACTATTATTCAATCACAACATGGTCAACACACACCACCAACCAAACACTAGTCTTCTTAAGCCTCACTCACATTACTCGATTAAGTCATTAACCCAAACCTCACCTCAGGTATTATTAATATATAAAAGACCCACATGACTTATTTTAGAGATAATACAAACCACTCCTATACAATCGGTCTATAAATGTCTACATAAGTTCTGAAAATATAAATTTTCCATTGTAATATTGAAATGAATCACAACTATACCCATCGTATCAAATATAATGCAGCTTAATGTTTTTCCAAATTGTTAGGTACATTCAAAAAATGGTAATAAAAAAGGGACCTTCAATAGTTTACTCTTTTAAACTCTCATCTATACCCCCCACTGCATCACCGAAACACTCAATAATAAAGCCTCCTCCCAGAACAAGAATTTAAGGACCCTCCTGAAATTCAATGAAGATCCTTAGTTAAATCACTAGGAAACTGAGCTCATTATCAAGGTCTATCAATATGATCAACCCCCATCCATTGGCATCACCCTCAGATCATCCCTATAACAAATAAAACCAACAAACACTCTAAGTTTCACATGAGAAATAATCTTAAATTTATCTTGGCATCCTCCAAAGGATCCATAGAATTCAGATTCACTAGCCCAATGGTTATTCCCACCACACAAATGACATCTTAATCAACAACTAAATTTCACATGACTGATTTGATGCTCCTAACCACAAAGTGTCCATATCATCAAAATGTAACAAAAATCATTATCACTACAACCTATGTATATTATATCCCCAAAAATATGTTCGGACCTAGCAATACTTCTCAAACCCAAACAGCAGATATAATTTAGTAGCCACTACCCATATTTATCATACAAGAACATCACCCATGGTTTCTAATGAAACTTTATTCAAAAAGAGGTTCATGCGTTAAACATCTTGGGGTGAACTCCCCAAAAAATAGTCTTATATATTCCACCTTCAAAAGAAGTTTCAACATGCTTAACCAAAATCATACACATGCCATTTTCTTTGAGCCAAGCTGATATAAATGTTTTAGAAATCATGCCTAGAAGTATAAGAAATTCCTCACTCCCCTCTCTCTCTGATGAAGTTTCTGACCAAGACCACAATGGTTCCATAACTCACCATCGTGTAGTTATGAACACATTTCTAACACAAATTATATTCATAGAATAAATATTTATATTGGAATTTAATGTCATATAGTGGGATAAAAAACAAAAAATAAGATAACTATAATATGAAAATTTCGATTTGGGAAATCCTCTAGAATGATCACACTCAATAACAACACTATATAAATAATGAAAAATATTAGTCATGAAATATTCATTATGAAAATGGAATTAAATATATCATTGAATGAAAACCTAATTGAATATTGAATAAATGGAAAATGATGTTTATATAAAAGGTAGGGAGCCCATATGACCATTACAAATATGAATGTTGAAATTGTAATCTGACCATTGGAATAGTAATCTAACATTATGTAATAGTAATCTATCAATTAGAATAGTAACCTCACCAATTTCATTTTAATATATTATTTAGTTAAATTATAAAATGAAAAAATAAAAAATTTCGGTCATGATACTAATAAGTAACTGTTTTAAAGATGATAAATTATAATTTTTGATTTATTGGAAAAACACACTTGTTTTATTTACATTATTATGAATGAAATAAAAATTTAAAAGAAATATTATATTAATAAATTGGGTTTATAAAAAATATTATGTTGTATTATTAGGATCATATAGTATATGGAGACCATAAGTAATTTTCAAAAGGGTTGTAAAAATGTTCATTATAATAAAATTTTAATTTTTAAAATAAATATGGATTTATTGAAATATTATATCTTTCATTTTCAGAAAATTATTTTTAAAAAATGGATTTTTTTGGAATGTACTTGTTGAAATTTGGCTAGATTTATTTTTTGGTATTTTTTAAAAAATAAGTGATTTTTTTGTGAATAAGGAAATATGGAAAATATTATAATTTTTACTATAAGTAAATTACATGGATAAATCAGTGATGGATGATTGAATTGACCATTATATCAAAATCAAATTCAATAATTACTATATCTCTTCATAATATTTTTCACTTTCGGAAATCTTAATAAAAAATAATACACTATTCAATGTTATATTAAAAAATTCCACTCTCATCCCCTTGTAAATACCACCCCATCTCCTCACACCTTCTCATCCATGAAGATATCCAAAAATATACCCAATTACCTTCCTAATCCTTATCCCCACATACATGTGGTTTTTAAGAAAAATATCATTCCAAGGATACATAAGGAGTGTCTTAATAGGAGTCACCCAAAGGAGAATGTAACACCCTCAATCGAACTTCTTAATTTTTATTCCCCTTCATCCTCCAAGAAAAATCCCTCCAAAATGAAAAAATTACTCTAGTATCATATATTTACTATAATTTTAATTTATTTTAGAAAAAATATTAATTACCCATTCTCATCTCATTCATTCTTAAAAGAAAACATTATTCAAAATATAGATGTTTCACCACCCCCATAAGCAACATACTCCATTTTTCGCCTACTCTATTTTGGATGGTTATAAAAATAATATTATGGTTAAATATAGTGATAATAGGAATATCAAAACTTATTTTATGTTATACAATTTTTTTAATAATCATTTAATTATACAAAATGAATCTAGTTCATGATGGTCTTTAAAATTTCCTAAATGAACTAACCGTGAAATGATAATGTTACTACTAAATAATTCATCCCTATGTCAGAAAACATATATACATTTTGGACGACATAAACTTTTTTGAGGAAATTGACATCATTCTATTTCACTTATGTTGTTGTTTCCCTATTTTAAAACAACTTAAATAATTATAGACAAACCAAAGATTTCTTATAACCATAAAACAAATCACCTTAGAATTGTAGAAATAGAAATAACATCTAAATTAAATGAATCTAAATTAAAATAAAATCTTGATGATAAATCAAAAATATTAGAATAATTTTCTCAAACATTTATATTATAAAAATAATTTTACAATTCAATATTTTAGGTAAAAGTGAAAAATTAATCCAAACATGTGGTAAGGAGACATCCAAACCACCCTCCTTTATTTTGGGTGATGACTTTTCCCCATAAAAATAACTCCATTACACTATTATTATCATATTTTAGCTTTATATTATGTATATATATACCCCTAACATATATATTGTTATCATAGCTTTATTTTTTATGGAGATATATAAATGTAAGGGTTTTCTATAAATTTCATTCATTAAGAAAACCTGATTAAAGGAAACTTCTTTTTTTCTTACCCCAATCCATTAAACACTCCATAAAATATTCTAAACCATACATGGTTTATAAAATTTCTCATTTTATAATAGAGACACATTTTTATTTTATTTCTTATCTTTGGGAAATGAATATACTCTTTCTCATCGGTAATAATTCTTTACCCACTGATGTGCATGGATTTCACATATATTTTCATAATTTTATAACTTATTTTTTATTAATTAGTTTAACCAGTTTTATATTTTTTGTTTATATTTATAGGTTTTTAGTAGTTTAGGTATTTTAATTATTTTTAGTAAATTTAAATACTTATATTAGTAATTTTTTTATTAGTTATAATAATTTTATATATTAGATTTAACACTATATTATTATTAGTTTTTCTAATTTTTTGTTTTGTTTATTTTAATAATTTTTTTCATATGTATATATTTTAATTTTATATTTGTATTTTCTTTTATTTCATTATTTTTGTAGTATTAATAAAACAATATCTTTTTTAGTATATAAATATATTTAACAGTAGTATTATACTTTATTAAACGTGCATATATATATATATGTGTGTGTGCGTGTGTGTGCTTTTTAATACTTATTACTATTTATTATTATTATTATTATTAATTTTTTGACTTATTTATTATTTTTAGTTTATATTTTTAAATTTTATTTAATTTCTAAATCTGATTTTTCTTTTGTTTTGACCTTTTCTCCAACATTTCCATCAACCTCCCCCTCTCCCATGTCACCCCACTACCCCTTCTCATCTTCTCTCTCCAATCACATTTTCCATCCCTTTCTCCACAATCCCACACCTCAACTTCTGAACCCCCTTATGAATATCTTTTCTTTAACTCTCCAATCCCACTCCCCTTCCCCCTAATACTCGTTGGACTTATGCTTCCCACTCACCCCTCCCACCCCCATCACCCTCCCCTTACGCATACTCCCCAACCTCACACCACTCCCCTCCCCCCTCATACTCACCACCCCTTTCCTCACCCCCTGGACCCAACGCCCCCACCCTTCCCCCTCACCAGCACCACCCCTCCACTCCCCCTTAGCAGGTTCCCCACACACTGCCTATGCCCACTCCTACACGCTACCCTTTACCCTTATCCTTCCATCCAATAGACCCTCTCCCAGACATCAACCAGGGACAAAATCTCCTCTATCCAATCAGCGGTTGGTATCCCCTCCATTGACTACAACAAGATATGGTGACCAACCTCCTTCATTTCATATGTGAAATTATGGTTCGAGCGCGTCATCGACGTTCGCTTCACATCTGAATATCGACAGTTTTCACAAATTGAGAATACAAATCCAATCATTTTTTTTAGTTTCGCGATTGCGTGGTTCGACGTTGAAGAGATTGACATATTGAAGGTTATTATTTTGCGATCATATGTGGTGGATCTCGGTGATCCTCATGTCATCATGAATATTATGAAATCATTTATTTTTTTTCATGTCATTTTTGTGCGATGGTGGGATAATTCTTTTGTGTCAGAGTTGTGATAAATATGACGGTGAATGCATGTATTTAATTTATTCCTATGTTTGTTTTCATTTTTATTTAATTAATTAAATATATGTTTAATTTAATTCTCATTTGTACTCTACACACATTCTTTGTTTCCTATTCGTGTGATACCTAATAAGTAATCACGGGAGGCAGTTAATCAGAGAATTTATTTATCTGGAATTTGGTCAAGAGCACAAGCGAATTACGTATAATTAAATATATTAATTGAAAACATTAATATTTTTTGTGCACTATCTTTCAATATTTCATGAGTGATACTTAATCAGAAATATCATGTGAGTGAGCCCAACGTAGGTAGACACGTTTACATTGTGATAAACTAGTTGTTGTATTTCACCAAGTGATTTAGTGCTATAATGACACACAAAATTAATCATCAGGAGAGATAATGAAATGATGGATAATTTGTATGAAAATTAGAATGTTATCTAACATCAATGAATGAGACCAGAATATTTTTAGATAAAAATTGGAATCGTTGATACTTGAATAAATAAGTATTCATATCTGGGAATTAAATTATTGGCATTTCATGCATCTAAAAAAAATCACAACTCTGACACTTCCATCTCTTCCAGTTTATTCCATAACTTAATTTATTTCATTTGATTGCTTTAGTTAATTTTAATAGTCATTTTTAAATAGACATTTAGTTTTTAGAACTTCATAGTTGTTAGTCACATGAAGAACTTGTTTGCCTAAACATTTTTCCAAGAGGATATTCATAGTGTCTACTCACATTCTATATGTGGTTCGACCCTACTCATTACTTCTATAGTAGATTTTTGGTAAATAAAATTTTCAAATTTAATGCGTTGTGGTGCATGTTCCAAATTTCCAACGATGTTTCTGGGGAGACAAGTAGTATTAGATATTCCTTAAAAAGAGTGATTTAGGTCAAAAAAACCAAAAAAAAAATAGTTTACTACTATAGAAATTTTTCATTGTAAGGATTTTCAAGACACTAAGAAGCTGAAAATAACGTGGTCCGGACCACACAATTACAACCAGTACCCACCCTCTGCATCCCCAACTCATGGTATGATTTATAATGATTCATACCCCATGAGATCACCAATTAATCCAGTTTATTATAAGTATTATCATTCAAGCTGGTGTTTTGATCCATATCATACTTCTAATTCCTACCCACCTATTCATCATTTTCAAAGTCAAACCATTAATGAAAATTTAGAACATGGTAATTCATTTGAAACAAATGATTCAATAATTGACCACATGTTTCATTGTGCTATCACTGAGACAAATAAGATGTTTGAACTTCAAGATAAACATAATGAGAAGTTAATTTATTCATTAAATGATTTATAAAATCAAAAAAAAAATGATTTAGAAAATTCAAAAAACGATTTAGAAAATAAAATGAAAAATTTAGGAAAATAAATGACTCATATTGTTTAACTTTTCACCTCACTACAATTTGATGATCTCGTTCAGAACAATCTTGTAGAATAAATTTTAGTAGAGGTTCTATTCAAAAAACACCTAGTTTCTGATTATAATTATGAGACTCCTTCGACTGATCATTCTTCCTGTCATGCCATTGACGACTCCTCTCTATCACAATTTAATTCATCCAATATAATCACATTTAAAGAATATAAAAGATCTGTCTTCTACCCTGTTGAACATAATGATCCCTTGGAAAATGTGATTTCATTTCCTTCTTTGATTTCTCAACCCAGGCATCCCAAAGTTAAATAAGACACATTCAATGTCTATAAAATCACACCATTTGAGGATGAAGAGGACATTGAACTGGGACTCTTTTTTTACAATGATTGTTTCATAATTGAACCAATGCACGGTGGATTTCCACTCGCAAGAGGTCATCAAATCAAATGACATTGGATCGCCTCTATATGAAAATATTTACGAGTCTGAAACTTTTTCTAAAATTGATAAATCTGAAACATTTCTGTAGTCTAAGAATCAGTCAACATTGTTGGTGGAAAGCAGTCATATTTTTTTATAAATAATGGAAGAATGGGATTTCCTAGAGGATCCTATGTTTGTATGAAACATATACTAAAAGTGAAATATGATGAGGGCAATATAAAAGAAAAGCTTGAAAAGGATGTCAATTTTGACACAATGGAGTCATCTCCTCCAATTGATCCTGCACCACTTGCTCTATATGTGATGGTTAAAAACACTTAACTTGATATACCCACATATAATAATAATATTTTTGACCTTGGCACAACCAGTGAATCCATTGATCATGAATTTTGTTGAAAACCAGTAGATTTCCCTATGCTTGTGTTTGGGTGTGAAAATGAATTGGGATACATTTTCAACCCAGATAATCAATTCAAGGATGTGACAGATAAAAGATGACCACTAAAAGAGTCTGGTAAAGGAATTTTGTCACTCGTGCACATTCAAAGAGGTAATCTTCTTGATCTTTCCATTAATAGCCTTTCCAAAAAATAAATTATTTGTTGAGTCTTTCTTCATGCGAGGTATATTCATTCCATTGTGAGTTGTCCTATTTTAATTTCATTCCACCCATCAATTTTTCTAACATGTTTCTATTGAGATATTGTGCAGCTTGCAAGATAAATCTTTTTTAATGAATAGATTCCATACTTCCATTTAAAATGATGCAGATGCATGGTTTACATAACCATTTGATCTTGGAGGAGTTTCAACAAAATATAAATAAATAAAAACTAAACATAGAACTCAATGGGAGGTAATGCATAATTTTTTTTGTTTTCTTTTCACTTCATTTAATTTCATTTAATTTAGTTTTAAAAAAAATTAAAAAGGAATGAATTTACCTTAATCTGTTTTCTCCTGAAACTATTGTGGATTTGAATTCATCATCCGTAATTTTATCATCCACATTCGTTTTATTATGGAGTGACTTCTATGATATTATGGGAGTGTGTTCTATTAATTTTTATGTTTTACAGTTATACCATTCCTAGAGGTTTATCACTTACAGACAGCCTTTCCGTGTCTATCTGTACTTACACAAGGAAGTGTTTTATTTTTTTACATATTTTAAGATTCCAAAAACACTATGTTAATTAAAAAAACAGATTTTTTTTAAAAAAACTAACATTCACGTCATCTTTTGAACCCACATGAAAGGCACTACATTTTTTTCATAACATAGTTGGGAATATACAACTTGTATCCCTTGGTAGTTTGAGAACATGATTATTTTTTTGGAATGATTTGATCCTTAATATCAAGAATCAGATGATTTCAGATATTATTTCATCCTTTGAAAATATATTTTGAAACCATGTAAATTTTTTAATAAATTATTTGAATTCATGCTCATCTGTGATGTCCAACATTATATTTCCATACCCATGAGGACTCTGTCCCATTTTACATCATCTTATTTTTCTCTTTTTCTTTAAATAATCATGACCATGTTTTGTCTTCTAGAAAATTCCATGATTTCTTATAAAATTGATATGAATTTTGAATGTTTCACAGAAATGAACGATGTAACTATTTTATTATTTAGCCTTTTTGACTGACTGAGCCACCGATAAATTTTCTGCATCATATTCCCCATAGAATATTTGATGAATTCTATTATGATGTTCCCATATCTGATACCCTTAATCACCAATTTCTTGAATATTTTCATGATAATTTTCAATATATGTGTGGGGGAGAGATTTAATCATGAAGAGGTTTTTTTGATGGGTGCGAGTTATTTGATGCACTTGGATGGACGTTATATTATCCTGATCATATGTGTTATATTTCAAAGTAGACACATTCTTTAAATGTATTTTTTTAATGGGAATATAGAATATCTTTAATTCTAATAATGAGTACATTGGTGGTTATTATGTAGTAACCCTCTAATTTAGGGATACCTATAAAAGTGATGATCTATTACTCCAGGAGCTAGAGAGTTTTCTATATGACATACGTTCACTGAGATGTTACAACATACGTGATACTTGGACCATTCTTTGGGATTTTTTTCTAAAACTTATTTCATGGGGTTTTGGAATTGATACTCACTAGTTTTTCTTTCTCATGTTATTTGCGTGAGTTGTGTCTGAAAAAAAGAGGAAAAATAAAAAAAGAGTGAAACATTGGATTATCATATGCTTGAAAAAAAACAATGTTTTAAGTGTGGGGGAGTGATAGTTTGATGGAGACATTTGAATTGACCATTATCATGAATTTATTTCAATATTAAACATTCCTTTTTTCAAAAAACTACCACAATTGTTTTTGACCCACCACCCCGTAGCCTCAGAGATATTTGAAACACTTGTAATGTCCTTGAGATTGGTGCATTATTTTGATTTCCACTAGTATATATGTGAAATTTATGTTAAGGATATGGTAAGCATGAATGTGTACGAGAAATGAGCAAGACATTGATCAAATATTTTGAGAGATTAGAGTGATGGTGTGTTAGGTCACATGATACATGAGTTCACGTACTTTTTTTGGAAAGAATTCATGTGTAGTAAAAATAGATTTTAAAAAATTTGAGTTTTAAATGAAGCATGATATTTTGTGGGTAAGAGGTGATTAAAATATTTGGAACTAGTAATTTTGATTTTTTTATTTTTCTACGGGTCCACATAAGCATTATTTTTTATTATTTTTCCTTAGAGTGAAAATCTTTAAGTTTGGTGGATTTGATGTACATGGATTTTTCTAATAAAACACTTCATAAGAGGTATATTTCAAAAGTTAACTGTCCACTATTTTTATCATATTCACTTCACATGGACATATATTTTAATGTAATATACTCATTTTCACCTATTAAAATCCAATATTGTTTTAATCCCTTATTTGGGGAAAAATAGTATGATATTCTATCTAGTTATGCTATAAGACATGATTATGTAACCCATTTAATTCTGTGGATAATTATTATGTCTATTTAATATGTTTGATTTCCATTTGTGAAAAACATATGGATGTAAATGTTATGAATAGCACATATAGAAAGTGATATAATGTATTGATTAAAGATTATATCTCATCAAATGATATGTATATGATTTCAGAGTAAAATTTGGACATGAGAGGACTCTATACGCCATTTTTTTTTGCATTGGATACGAGCCTTGACTAATGATTATGTCAAGTTTTATATTTTTTATAAATTCCTTTGATTTATTGATATTATGATACCATATTCTTTATATAAATATTCCATATGATTATTCATGATCCTTTTATTTTTTTATTCATATTTTTACGTTTTTTAAAAATGTTATGCTTCGTTATAATGATTATTTCTTTAATGGGATATATAGGTCAACCCTTTTTATGTATTCCATAGATCATCCTTTCCAATTTTATAAGCTAAAAGGTAATTAAGATCACATTATATAATTTAAAATAAACATAATTTACTTTTATTTTCATCTTATAAGATTAAAAACTTGTCATGAGGTATTCCCTAGTTAAAATTTTACATCAATCTCCCTCTAATTGGTTTAATGGAGTGATTCTGAATGGTATAAAGGGTTTTAAGAGCATATCTGGTGTTCGGAACATGAATATAGTGTAAAACATTAAATACACCACCTAGTTCGTGGTTTTATTATGTTTATTAGTAATCATTCACCATAACCATGTGAGGATGGTTGTCCTAGACAAATCTGGACGCATGACCTCCACATAGTTTGATAAACCATATGGCTCTATTGGAAAATCATTAATCTAGAACCCCTTTGATAGATGTTGGAAAACCAACACTACCCAGTTTCTCAAACCAAGTGGGTTCCTCTATGAGATCCTATATTTCCCCCCTCTTTAGTAGAGTGAGCTGCATGGTTAGTGCAAGGTGCGGACAAACTGTGTTTTTATTAATGAGTGGGAAAATGAACATTTTTCCCTCCTAGGCCTAAATGTTTCTTCCCCAATTTTATTACCCTATTTGACCCTTGCGTCTTTGGGAGTGAACCAGTAGCTCCCTCTTCTTTTATTGATTGTTCTCCTTCTATTATTAGGCATTTGAGAAACCATTTTATGGGATACAAAGCTCTAAGTAATTATTAGACTCTATTTCATTCCATTTTATAGAAAAGTATTTCTATGGTTATTACATTCTTTCTAAAGATCTAAACCATTTTTTCTTGGTTGTTATTTTATTGGTGTAAAATTAATTTTATTTTGAATCATGTTTAATGGTTGGATTATTGGTTATCAATGAGCTTGAGTTAGGTGGTCTACAACCATTTTTCAATAGACTTGTTTTTTCATACATGAGTGAAGTTCTTCTAATTCACTATCTTTGTGTGTTTTTATGTATCCGGATAAGGAATGTAATTTGGGAATGAGATTTTTGTTTGAGACCCTTCAAAAAACCCATTAGGTCCATTTATGTTTTGATACTAGACCTAGGGATACCCATAGGGTGTTCCAAACCCCTAGAAATAGTTAAATGAATTGGTAAATGATGGCATAGAGAATTTATGTGATTTAATGGGTTGAAATGTAGGACCCTAGAACAATCTGAGAGGGGAGAGGTGAATCAAGGTGTCAACTATTTCCTTTAAACTGATGGATCTTATTCCCGCATTTGTAGGAACATGTTAAACTTATCTGATGAAAATATGGAGAAAAAAACATTCACATTAAAGAGATAACACACCTATTTTACTTGGTTCACCACTAAGGTCTAGTCCAAAAAGAATATACTGATAGGTTTTCAATCATACCAATGTCCACTAATCTTTACTAGATGCAGAGTACTAGAGTTCAAAAATAGTCACTATGTGCTAGTTACGCTACCTTTACAATAATTCAGGGATTGCTCACTACATCCCTTGGAGCACTTCCATCGAATCCCCCTTTCTCACTACTGTGGGTGAATTATTACTCATTTTACCGACATGAAGGTCTTTTCAATAGATTAGCATTGAAGTCTTTGTCTCTATATAGCACAAGACACTGCATGCATCGATGTCTTGAATTGATGCACTTGGAAGCACTAAACAATCAAACTGAGTATCCAAAGTTTTCTAGAAGAACACACATCGTACTTAATGCAACAAATGATCTTCTATGAAATATTTGGGATTTTTGTTTAATATGACATTCCCACAACCTCTATTTTTCGTGAAACCCTTATCTTTTGCGCAATAACACCAAAATGTTAAATTGTAATTTTCATACTAAAGGAACACATTGTGGGCAGTTTTAACTTCTCGTAAAACATTCACGATAAAATATTTGACACTGGAGATCAGCAAGTTCTTAATTGGAGAATTCATAAATATTTAGTGGAGGTAGCCTCCAAATTATAGGCCTCCATGACCCTACATGCATGTTTCTAAAGTTTATTCATCGGTGTGTGTACATTTATTTATAACTATGCAAAACCCCTTTTGACATCATATTGGTAGTGTAAGACTATTTCGTGTAACCTCATATTTCACAAACATTTGAATATTTCATGCACCTTTTTCCTTTTCCATATTTTAAAGTAATGATTCCATAACAAGAATTGCATGCAGGTTTCCAAAAACCCTTTCAATCTTGCATGAAGCTCCCTTTTTCAAAAATAATTTTCTCTATTTTCTAGTTTTTAAACCCAAAAACTTGTTAATAAATGGGAAATGACTCCACATTAAATACTTGTTCCTGCATGAACTATATGATCCCTTTCCTTAAAAACATCCAGTTATTTTAAAGACTATTGATAACAAACACAAACCATACACCATTTACAGCATAAAATAGCCTTCATTCCATATATTCCCAATTTGTGTTTATTGGAAATATATATATAAATTCAATAGAGGACCAACCGAATTAAAAACCTAATATGCGTGAAAAAAATGATTCTATACTATAAGTATACATGAGCAATCCATTGTGTAGAAAAAAGATGAGAATATTTTACAGGGTTCTCATATTTCTTAATGCTTAAAGATGTCCAATCTATTCTCTCAACGTGTCACATAAGAAATAATTTCCCTAAATTGTTTCCTCATAACACTGAATTCGCATCATTCTCCATTCTTCATTCTCATATAACTAGAAATACATCTCATACTCATCCTTTCTATTCTCCTGTAACCAAAAAAACGTCTCATCCTCCTCCTTCATACCATTTAATTTATTCCTTCTCCCCCAATGGAAATAATACCATATAAAAGTATTTGTATACTATAGAGATCAAAACACACTCCCCCTAGATCATATCTCCCCCATAAACATGCATCAATTCCACAAACATATTAATTAATTTAATAAAACATGGGAGATGAGATCTTTCGTTACCTCTTCATGCACTAGGAGGTGGCTGAACACCAAGGCTCAACCAATGTTTCTCAAACACTTGTGCTGATAGTGGCTTGGTCATTATGTCATCCACTTGATCATCAGTTCCAACACGATATATTTTAATCATGACTTGTTCAAATATTTCTTTGATAAGGTGATATTATATTAAGCGTGTTTCATATGATATTGTTGAACATGATTCTTTGTAAGATCTATTGCTCGATTTTTACCACAGTGAGTCATCATTTGTTGTTTTAGTTCATCACCAATAACCATCAGCTATTTCTTTATCCATAGTAACTGAGTACATGCCATTTTTGAAGAGATATACTCAGATTAAACAGTTCTAGGAGAATTTCTTTCTTTTTTATTACTCAAATAGACGACACATTTTTAGCTAATAAATAATTATCCACCACTTTTGGACATTCTATCGACTGCATCTCTAGCCCATTCAGCGCCAGAAAAAGATGACAGTTCATTATCTCTTCCTGCAAAAATGGAGAACTAATAATTGTGTGTAACATGAATATACCTTATGGGTTTTTCACTTCTTCCATGTGTTCTTCTTTTGGAGTAATTTGAAATCAGGATATAATAAATATTGCAACAACAATATCTAGTTGTGTTAGAGTCAAGTGTAATAGGATTCCAATGATTCTTTTATATATGGCGGGATCCATAGAAGTTCCATCCTCATGCTCTCCATGTTTTATTCCATCCGCAACCATAGTCGACACTGATTTGGAGTCATGTATATTAAATTTATTCAGTACCTCTCTTGTATATGTTTCGTAAAAAATTAAAGTGTAATTAAACTTCTGAATCACCTACATTCCAAATAGGTATGTTAGTTCACCAATAATAGACATTTCAAATTCTAATTTCATGTGGTTGGAAAATTCTTAAACTGATCCTTGTCTGATTCCACAAAATATAATATAATCCATGTAAACCAATACCAAAAATAGGTCTTCCTTTGAATTATTAACATAGTGGTTGTGGTTGATGTCACATATTTTAAATTCTATCTTCTTTTTATAGGAATCCAGATTTTATTATCACACTCGTGGTGCTTGATTCAATCCATAGATTGCCTTCTTGAATCTGTAAACCTTCATTTCATCATTACAAATAATAATTCTCACTAGTTGTTCCATGTAGACATTTTATTCAAGAACTCCATTTAATAAAATTGTTTTGACATCAATTTGATACACTTTGTATCCTATATGAATTTTCAGGGAATGAAAAAGTTTGATTGAATCTAGTATCGCCACAACAATAATTTTTTCTTCAACATCAACAACTTCAATCTATGAATAGCCTTTACATACCAATCACACAATATTTCTGATAACATTACCATTCTCATTGATTTTATTATTGAAAATACACATCATACCAATCACATTGTGACTTTCAGGTTGATTTACAATATCCAATGTTTATTTTTTTCCGATTTGATCCAACTATTCATTCATGGATTTATCCAAAGATTTATCTTTTTCAACTTTAAATAAGGATGGTTCCAAAATTTATAAGAAAGAAGATTTTTCATTATAACTCATTCTCATTGTCTGTGTGGGTGTTTTCCAATCCGCAATGATGTTGGATTGATCACTTTTTTTTCATTCATTTCTTCTATGAGGTTTAGATGAGTTTTCTTCATCCAGGGTTTCATCTACTGATTCTTCTTCTAAATCAACATCTTGTTGTGACCTATGAATATTTTTCACTCCTTTATCTAAATCTGAATTTGAATATGTTCCATGCCTATTATCTTCTGTATCTTCAATCACATCAACATATTATCCCCTCGTGGTATTTGTGGTCGTAACTTCAATTATCTTAACATCATTTATTTCCACAATATCTCCGAGATGCTTATTGAAACACTATTAGGCTTTCTTATTCATTGAATATCTGAAGAATATTCATTTTTCTGCTCAATATATATAATTTACTTGATTTCATTCATTGTTTTTGAATAAATATTTACTTCCAAAAATAGAGAAATACTTCATAGTGGGATTTCTTCCATGACCCAACTCATATGGTGTCTTGGTTTCACCCATATAAAGCCCTATTCGGTTTTGAATATACACTGTAGCATGATTGTCCACCTTCCAGTAATGTCGAGGGATTTAACTCTCAATCAACATAGTTTTTTCGGAATTGTTCACCTTCTGATTCCTACGCTCAACAAATCCATTTTTCTGTGGGATTCTCATAGCAGTAACCTCATGTTGTATTCCATTTTTCTCTAGGTAATTTTGAAACATAGTGGATATGTATTCCCCTCCATTGTAAGATTACGGAACATTTATTGTTCATCCAGTATCATTATCGGTGATTCAGTGATAAGGTTTCATGAAATCAAGAACTTGATATTTATTATGTATAACCATCATACAATACATTCTATATTAATTATCATTGAAAAGGATAAAGTACCTTTATCCATTCATTCCAGGAACATTTATCGGACTACATACGTCTGTATGGGTGATATCAAGAATATTTGATGACCTTTTCTTCTTTGGCTGATAAGAACTGCAGACCAACTTCATTCATACACAAGAATCGTAAGTCTTTTCCTATTCACACTTTAAATTGGGTATATCCATGACTATATTCATCTTAGATATCATTTCCAGGTATTGTTGGATGATGTTCCCAAACCTTTGATGCCATAATATGTTTTCTTCTTCAACTGTCAAAGAGAAAATGTTCTCTGTACTATATAAATTATATATGATTCCATCTAATCTGTTGGATTTCATGAGATAATTATATATCATTCCCTTTACAGTGCATCCATTTTCATTGAAATTCTCTATGATTCAAGAGTTATAGAGTTGAATCACACTAATGAGATCACGAAGCAAACTATCCACATAAAGAACTCCTATTTTCTTCATCTTTCAATTAGCTAGTTCAGTACTCCCACTACCCTAGATCTTTAACACATCATCAATTCCAAACCTTACCATTCCATCAAAAATTTTCTTAACATTTGTTAAAAAGATATAATTCCCCATCATGTGGGATGAACATCCACAATCAAGGATCCAGGTGTTGTTTCTCTTTGTGGATTTTAGAGATATTTCTACAATGTTGGACTTTTCAATTATCATCATTTCCTTCCATGAAATACTAAATTGAGTGAAATATAAATATTTCCGTTAAAATATATCTTTCATGTGGGAAGGTTCTTTATACTCATAATCATTTTCTAGAGGAAAAAAATTGTTTGTAAAAAAAACACTATCCGGTTGAAGTGTATTGACTTGCCTCTAAGTTCTATATGAATTGTTCATGTCTTTCCTCTGCCTATAATAAACAGCTTTATGGCCAATATTAGAACAATGAAAACAATATCCAATGAAATTATTTCTTCTATAAGAAGTAGGATATGAATTTTTTCTCTTTTTCAGCTTCCTATATCTTAATTATTAAAAAATATCCTTGCTTCTTTGCAGTATGGCATGGTATGACTCGGATAGTCATAGAATTGACATTTTATAAGTGGAAATATATTTTCATTTATATTGCACCTCAAGTCTTCTTAATTTGGAAAATTGTTTCTCATCCTATCATTTCTGAATTCCTGAGTATAGCTTTCAATTCCTCTTTTGATTTTAATTAAGGGGTTCTTTTTCAAAACATCAGGTGAGTTTTCAATATGTCTAAATCTCATCTTGCCTATATTTAGGATCATATTTTTGAAGCATTGGATGTTTTTGAATCACAAATGATTCCACAGTTTACCATGCATGTACATATTTGATCATTCAAAATAATTTTAAACACATCAGAGCCATTTTTATCTCTCTTCAACAATTCAATATCTGAGAATTTTCAAAACTATGTTTTCTTCTTTTCTAATTTTGAATTTAATTCACTTTCATGTTTACTCATGAGAGTAACAACTTCATCTTCGAGTCCCTCAATAGTCTTGGAATTGCAATCCAATCTGGAGGTAAGGTCATTGATGACCTTTTCATATTCTCCAATTCAGAGCATTAGTTCCACTACAACATCTAGGATTTCAAGAGTTGTTGATAATAGTTTCACTATTTCATCCAGTTTTTAAATTTCATCTTCAATATGATCAACATATTATTACGATTCCTCCAAAACTTCTCTCCAATTTTTACATATATTAATTTTATTAAAAAATTTTGTATAAGAATCCTTAATTTTCAAATTGAGATTATCATTAGTTTTCAATTTATCATCTCTTTCATTATCTCCCATTGGTTCTGACTTTTCAAAAGTATCCATCAGGGAATCTTGTGTTCCTGATTTATATTTTGGTTCTTCTTCCTCAAAGAATTCATTATAATCATCTTCTTCATAGAAAAACACTTCCTCTATAATTTCATTCCATATTTGAAGTCTTCCTTTTTGAAAAACATTTCTGATGCTTTTTCCTATTTTTAGATTCACTTTTTCAATCATCATCCATTGATAGGAACCAAGAGGCAATGCACCCAATGCTTCCACAAAGAAAACAAGGCATAGGTAACATAACTTCAAATTTTCCTTTTACCATACTAAATTTCTTGTCAATTATAGAATGATTTTTTTCATTATGTTCATCAATAATATCTCTTAAAATATCCAGTTTTAACCTGGCATTGAATTTCATTTCCTTGTTAACATGTGTCGTTGCATCTTCTATCTTTACTCTTATGTCATATTCCACCAGCCTGCTCACCAGTTCATCTAAGGAATGTTTAAAGAGATCCCCTTCCTCAAGGGATAACACTTTTGGGTTATATAGAGGTTGAATTATTCTTGATTTTTTTTTGAATAATGTCAATGTCTATGATTTCTTCTCCAATCCCTCTCATTTATCCTACCTCTTAAGAAATTCGATTAAACAGGGAATCAACATTCTCGTCAGGAGGCATATTCAGGTCGTCAAACCTATTATGAAGGGCTTCTGGTCTCAACTCTTTCACTTTTTGTCTCTTTAATATATATTCTCCAATTTTTCTGACATAGAATTTACTGATGTATATCTCAACAACATTAGATTGATCTGATCTGAAAGTGCCATAGTGGGACCATAGTGTGCTTTAGTGTCTGCATCGAGCATTTTCATTTCTATATCAGTCATAGAAAACCTTGTAGGATCAGTGATTTGTATTACTTGTATAGTAGAAAAAATAACTTTCATTCCATGTGATCTTAGATAAGATCTCATCCTATTCTTCCAGACCTTAATGTGTCTTCCCTCAAAGAGGGGTACTCCACTAACATTCACTATATTCTCCATGATAAGAAAATAATGATATATTTAACACCAAAAAATGCTCTCTGATATCACTGGTTGGATCCTAGAACACCCTAATAGGGGAGGGGTGAATCCAGGTGTCATCTTTTTCAACCCCCCCCCCCTCAATCTTGTGCGCAACTCCCTTTTCCAAAAATCACTTTTCACCATTTTACAACTTTTGGCCCCAAATAATTGGTAAACAATAGGAAATAATGCCCCCATATGTATTTATTTCTTCTTGAACTATATGATCTATTTCCTTCTAATCCTCTTGTTCTTACAAATTGGATTGAAAAAAACATATCAAACACCATTTGTAGTATTGAACAGCCTTAGTTCTAACATGAAATTATTAATTGGTATGTGGGGGGGGAGAGTTTAAAGTTATTGTAGAAATATTTTATATTATAGATTATTTAAAACACCTAGAAATCTTTTTAAATCATCTAAATGTTGTGTTTTTGGATTTTGATCAAGTTTTTCTTTATAAGGAGGGAAAATTTGTTTTAAAAATGGATAATGTTTCAAAAGGAGATGTTAAACTACATGTAGTTTTAAAAAGGTATTATTATTAGATTTAAAATTATGATTTGATCTATGTGTGTGATTTAGAACTTGTGAAAATTTCTTGGTTGAATATTTTGAATGAGTCCAAATGAATTGAAGTCCCTTAGGACTTGTTCATATTTTAAAAGAGAAATAGCCTTTATAGAGTGTAGTTTTGAAATGTTTTAATGAAGTGAGTGGTTACATTGAGCCTCTCAAAATGTCTTAAGTGGTATTTGGTAAAGTGAATAAATAGAGAATGTTAAAGGGTTAAATGATGTTGAATAATATTTAATGGTTTTATTACATAAATTAATATTGAAATGTTTGATTATAAAAGTGAGTAAAATGGGGTTGAAGATATTGAGTTATGGTAATTATGATTGATGAATGATGGTGTGCTCTTGTTTTTTATTGTGTTATTAAATTATAATGATAATGATCCCCTTGAATGATGAGAATAATGTCATGGTTTTGAGGTTTGACACTAATTTTCCTCATTCACATTTTTGGTATATTGGATTAACACTTCACTACCTTGTTTTATATGGGCCACAATGATTCACCAACCACCCCAATTCACCATAGTTTTTGTAGGATGGATTCATTATCCTGGACCTACGGGTATGTACATGGTGTTCAAAATCATTTTTTGGGATGTTGTATATATAATTTCAAATTATTGATTGGGATGGTTGTATATGTATTTCTTGATCTTAGTTGGATACTTTGACTGATGCTCATTTTTTATCGAACTATGACACTTATGATATGTGGTAAGGGTACATGGAATGATTTTCCAAAGTACGAGTAAATTTAAAATAATTTTTGAATTTAATTGTGGCTGAATGTGGGAAACACCCTTCATGGTATTGTTTTGGAATCTAGAATTCATTGGGTCTGGAAGACAAACCATCAATGATAAAACCTATTTTATTTTATTATAATCCTATTTATTATTTATACATATTACTTTCATATAAATAGATTTGATATAGCATTTTAAACATATTGTGGTGTCATGATGAGTTGTACTAACACCCTAATGAGGAAACCAAGGAACTTGGGTACCCACAAAGATGATACTTACTTTTAGGTAGAGGTTCGTTACAGGGACTTGGTCTTTGGTTTATGTATGGACAGATGGGTTGGAACATGTGATGTCAACATTGGGATGGGACTCATGACAATTTTAAGGATATTTTTATAGTTTATTTTTTTTATTTTTAATATATGATTGCTCAAAATTCGGTGTAGCAAACTCATGGTTATATTTGGTATCACTTGGTTTTTTACTAGCCCTTACCGCTAGTTCTCCCATTGTATAGTTTCAATTGGGTTTTATATATGTTGATATTATTTACTTTGTTGTTCTACTTTGATATGATGGTATAGTCTCCCTATTACATAAACATAGACCCATACTACACATTGGTAGTCTCTTCCATATAGGGATGCATGCCTGAAGTCATGTGGCAGTCCATATTGGGGCACCAGTTTTAGTGGCACCTAGGCCATCATTTCACAAATGGGTATTAAGAAGCTTTTTGTTATCATACTATTTTGTCCATGGTAGATAAGAGACTCAGATATTGTCAGAGCATGGTATTGAGAACATACATGGGTGCCTTCATCCACACATACGGGGGAAAACAAAAGATTCCAGGGTTGGGAATTATTGTTTTTTTGTGAATTTTACATTGATTGATATTTCTACCTTGAGTAGTTCACTTGGATGTGATGTGACTAATTTATAAGATTTTTATATCGTGAACTGATTTGTAAATATAGGTTGTTAATTCATATATAATTCTAGGCACGTATGATTGATTGGTCATCTATATTCTTCTTGTGATTGACAGTTCCCAAGTGTTCATTATACACGTAGTGTATTTTGTTGTCTATTGTTTATATTCACCAGTTGTTAACAAATTCCTATGATTTTAAATGATTTAAAGGGGTTGGTACTTAAATTTTATATATCCATTTATACGAATTAGATCTATGTGTATGGAGGAACCCAACTTGACCAATTCTTCAAGTGATATATGGGTAATGGGTATGTATAAATGACTAGTGAGGTGATGGTTCCAGTTAAATAAATTAATGAAATTCTATCAATCCAAAACCATGATTTTTCAAATTGAAATAAGGCCAGGAATTTGGAAAATTTGGTTAATGAATTTTTTTAAATGTGTATCCTTTAACATTAAATGGTAAGGTTCGATTAAAATAGAAATGATAAATGGTGTAACATTTGGAAAAATTGGCTACAAGTATACATATTTTTTTTCTAACCCTATATATGTTTTTATTGATCTATAAGAGTTACCTATTTTGAGACCCTATGTTATGGTTAGTGAGGCCATTTGGGTTTGATGTGATGGATTATAATATTTTTCTTGTTGTTCGTTCTATTAGATTGTGAAAATGAGGTTTTTCAGTGTTTCTTGGTAACATTTTCATTTTGAACATAGTGAATTTTGATCATGTGGGATGTGTGTTGGACCCTGAAATGCTTTCTATCATATGTGGTACCATTATTAGTGGTTTTGTAACTATGGGTACATGACCCAGGGTAAGTGATGTCCTTAACACATAAAGATTCATGTGTTGTGGAATTGTAGCAGGAATGCTAGCCATAAATTGTGTCTTGAGTGTTAATCTATATAAATGGATAGGTGAGAGATCCAATGACATTAAGAAATTTGACTTGGATTATGTACATTACTGTCTTTGGGTAATCGAGGGTGACCATAATGAAAGTTATCCATGTGTTGTGGGTGATTTAGTATGTAAAGCATATGTGGATGTTTCAGAGGTGGAATCAATACAAAGTAGGTGATACTGCATTTTGTTAAAATAAAATGGCCACAAATTAGTTTCTTTTTAATAAAAATACTTGGGTGCATGGGGTTGTTTTTTATGTTAGCATCAACTGGAATGATCATTTGGGTTTTTGGATCTTCCATTTTGATTGTGTTAAATGCGGAAATCGATGTTGACATTGGATGGATGAAACAAGGGAATCTAGATCGTGTATAGACTCTTTTAGTCTAGGAATGACGTTCAGAAGGAGGGGTAGTCATATTGTTGAACCAACTTTGTGTGAAGGTTTAATTTTTGGATAGAAGTGTTGATGATGCCTCTAGTTTGAGGGGGATTACATTTGTGAGGAATGGATTGTTTTTTGAGTGAGTGTTTGGGGCCAATATCAGTGATGTAAAAATCCGGAGATCTTGAGTCAGATTTTGTGAAGGGTCATGGAGAATCACATGATCTCAAGTATTTTGTGACCTCATGATGGTAGGAATGTTCTATAAGTACACAATTTTATTTTAGGTGGGTGGATAGGTATCTTAAGAGAAAGTTTCTATTGATTTCAGTGAAATTAAGGTGATGAGAACAAGTATTGAGTAAGAATTTTTGGTATTTGATTGATGAAATAGATCATTTTTTGTTTCCATATGAATCGTTCAAGTCATAGTGGAGGACCTTGAGTAGTTCAGTAGTTTTATTTCTTCAAATAATGGTAAATTCACGGCTTATTGATATATATTTTTGAGGTTGTGGTTTGTTTTGGTAATGAATCCCTCTTAAATTTGTTGACTATTGGTTAATGAGACACTTTCATGTAGGGATAAATAAGGCATCTAAAGGGAATAGTGTGTCGTTATAGAGAGGAGTGACATAAAAATGGAGTAGTATTGGTGGTATTCATCAACTATAACTTGGTGTGCTCTTATATAGATAACAATCATGTCCATAATTATGAAATAATCCTAAGTAAACATAGAAGGAAAAATTTATATGGTAATCTAGTTAAAAGTTGTTTCCAGTTTAAGGAACATCCTCTTGTAGGTTATGATTATGGAGAGGAAAAATTGAAGTTGTATGGTGGAGAGTGCACCTTTGATATTTACTAGTGAGGTCCTTGGGATGGAACATATGTCAAATAATGTTGTGGATGTTGTTTTCCGAAGTTAGAAATGGGTAATAGTGATATTCCATGTTTTCTCTCACGTGAGGGAGAGATATACATGTCCAATTCTTAGGTTCTTCATTTTTTTGTGATTGGATCATGGAATATTTTATAGCTTGAGGAAAGTGAGGGAAATGGAACCCCTAATTTGGGGATTGATGTGTTGGTCATAGCGGTATGACTCTCATGTTGTTATAGTTGTGGATGTGTGAAGTTGAGCATGGTTTTTCCATGGTGGAACTGGGTTTCTAGTAAGGAACCAGCTATTTTTGTTTTTTGATATCCTTATGGAATGATTATTGGAAGTTGAATTTGGTGGTGGATTTAGATTAGTGTTGGCTTCATGCCTGAGGTGGTGCTAAGAGTTATCTGTTGGGATTTTATTAGAGGCATTGATGGCAGTAGTGAGACACAACAATGTTTTGTGGGAAATAGAGGTTTTATTATGAAAAATGTTAATGGGATTAAAGGATATAAATTGATAGGTTCTTTTATATAGAAGGGGTATGCCTTATGTGTGAAGGGTTCATGACTAGGTAATGTGGTAATGTACTAATAGTTGGGGTTGGGAATTTTGGTGATGAGTCTCTCAGAGATTTCCCAACCCTGGTTAGTGAATTTAGTGGTTGTGGCTAGTTTAAAACCACTTCCGGCATAGATTTTTTCCAATGACGGACACATTTCAAGAATATAAATGAGCTGTTAAGGAAAAATAGCTTATTTATATTCTCATGGATATAAGATGGTTATGCTTCCATTTCTTTTTAATTTTGACACTAAGTATGGATTCTGATGTTGGATGGTGATCTCATTTATGTTTGGTCATGGCGAGTTGGTAAACATTTTGGTTACATTATGGAAGCTTGTGTTCTATGTTCTATAAGTATTTTTTGTAGTGGAATTTCCAAACATAGTATGTTGGCAGTTATAGGAAAATATTTAAAGTGGGTAACACCATGACTCTAGCTATTGGTGAAAAAAAGGTGTTTCATATTGAATGGGTATGGGTAAGGTCAAAATTCATTTTTTGGTTTTGACATTGGTCGATGGATTGGGTTTTGGTTAGTTTAGTGCCTTGAAATTAAGGTTTTCTTTTAGTTGTGTATCGGGTGTTCAAATATGGAATGAGGGCATTGGTCCTTGCCTTATGGATTAACGTAGGCCGAGGGATATTGTTGGATAATCGTATGTTATTTTTGGTGATATACAGAATTTGAGATGTTTGAGATTTTGGGGATAATTTGATATGTTATGTTCCAATGAAATCTTCTATGGTGGTGTATACATCGCTCAATGCTATCCTTGTGTGGTACTTTCAGTTCTATTAATTTTAATTTTATCAATTGTTTGATGTTGTAAATGGTGATATTGAACATGATTTTTCCTTAAAGAGTATCTATATCATTTTGTAGAAAATGGTGAAGGAGGACCATTCATATGGTTTGAATGTTGATATGGTATGGTCTTTTCAGTAATAAATTAGGAAAGAGGAGTTGATAATTTGTTCTAGTGGCCAAAGTCTTTTTTATTTGAAGTATTTGTGATTATTAGTAGATAAAATTAGGGATGGAATATTATAATTTTGGATGGTTTTAAGAACTTGGAACTATGATGATATGGGTTATGGTTTAAATTTTTGTGCAAAATTCCTCTAATTGGGTAAATGGTGTGTTGCCAGGGGTAGAAATGGTCTTGGGAGTGTCTTTGGGGTTCAGGACATGAAAGGACTTAAAAATGGGCCATACATCACATAGAGTGTGGTTAGTGCACAGTTAGTAGTAATTGTGTTTCATAACTATACAGGGTGGGGTGTCTTGGATAGAGACAGATGCATGGCCTCTAGACGATTTGATAAACCATACATGCTCCCCCTGACAACTGTCCATCCCGCAACCCTTCGATAGAGGTAAATCCACCAGCTCTGCATGTTTTTCAAACCATGTAATTGCCTCCAAGATACCATGTTTTTGTCCCCCTATTGGGTAGAGGGATCCACACGGTTGTTGCATGGTTTTCCAGACCATGTGGAAAATAAATTAACCTATTAAAGAGTGAAAAGATGACCAATTTATCATCTTGGGGATAAATGTTTCTTCCCCAATATTTCACCCCATTCACCCCTATAACATAGGGTGTTAAATACTAGCTCCCTACTTGTCTGTGTATTGTTATGCTGTGATTATTATGAATTTTAGACATATTTTAGTGGAATTCAACACTACAGGTATGTCTTTATCATTTTTTCGTTCTAGATTCTAGAAGTGTATTTGTGTAGTTGTTTTAATCCTTCAAAATCTATATACAAATTTTTTCTAAGATGTTCTTCATATTGGTTTTGAGGCTGTTGTATTTTTAATTAAAGGTCATAGATGGATGAGTGGTCATCTATCAACTTGAGTTTGGTTTTCTTCAAGCTTGTTCCCATATTCTGGAAGTTTTATACATGTTTTCAGTTGTGCTAATTGACTTCCATAATGCATTTTTTGTGTCTTGGACAAAGGAAATTAATTTATGAATAAAATTGATGTGTTCAATCCTTCAAAAACATTGTTGGGTATTTTGATGATTTGGTACTAAACCTCAGGCTACCCATGAGGTGTGGAAAACCATTGTAAATGGTTAAATTAATTGGTAAATGATAGAATAGAGAATTTATGAGTGTAAACATGTCGAAATAATTAATTGGTATGTGGGAATGGTAAAAGGGATAGTTGAAATGTATTATATGTTATATTCAATAAAATGGAAAAGGGTTTTTTTAAATAGTTTAAATTTTTGGTTTGGATTTTTATCTGTTTGTGATTTTTAATAAGGGAAACCATGTTTTAAAAGATGAAAATGTTTGAAAATGATGGTTTGACCTCAAAGTGGTTTTTAAATGGGTTTCTTGTTAGATTTAAAGTGATTATTTTATTTTTATGTGTGATTTATACCTTATGAAAATTTATTCATGGAATATATTAAATAAATCAAAAGGAAATAATGGAACTTGGTACTTGTTTTAGTTTTCAAAGAGAAAGGCCCTTGTTGAAGTGTAGTTATGAAATTTTTTAATGAAGTGAGTGGTTTTGTTGAGCCTCTCAAAATATTATAATTAGTTTTTTATAGAATGGATATTGGTGGAATGTTAATGTATTAAATGGTTTTAAATAACACTTAAGGAATGTGTTATATTAATTAATATTGAAATGGATTATTATCAAATTGTGTAAAAATGGGTTGAACAAAATGGGCTATGGTAATTATGATTGAGGGAAGATGGTGAACCCTTTTTCTTATGGTGTAAAAAAAGGAAAATCATAATTATCCCCTTAAATGATAATAATAATTACATAGTTTTTTATGTTTGACCTATGATCCTCATTCATGGTTTTCAGATATTAGACAAATTCTCCATGTACTAGTTTTTCAGGAAAGACCGATTCTCCCAGCACCCCAATGCACCATATTTTTTACTGATGGACCGATGATCCTTACTCCATGGGTATATACATGGTATTTCATATAATTCTTTTGGATGTTGGACATTTAATTCCACATCATTGATTGGAATGGTCAGACAAGGAGTTCTAAATCCTGTTTGGATACTTGGAATGATGCCCTTTTTTTACAGACATGTGACCCCTATGATATGTAGTAAGGGTTCATGAACTGATGTTCCAATGTACTAGTTTAGATTAAATTATTGATGAATTCCATTGTGAATGAAAGTGGGAACCCCTTTCATGTCATTATTTTTTAAACTAAATGTCTATGGGGATTGATGAGAAGTGTTTAAATATAAGTCATGTTTTAATTTTTTTCTAGAATACTAATTATTTATACTCTTTCATACACTATTATTAGATTGGATATTTATTTATAATATTTTGGTTGGGGCTTTCTATGTTGTACTCGCACCATTATTGGGCCACCATTGCACTTGGGTACTCAAGTAGTTGCTACTTTCATTCATGTACTGGTTAGGAAAAGGAACAAGAGTTTGTTTGATGCATTGGATGATGAGTTTTATCGTGGTATGTCAATACTAAATTGGGAATCAAGATTATGTTTTGAATATTTTTATTGTTTTATTATTTTAGTTTTTAAGGAATGACTACCTAAAATATAGTGTATACATCTCATGGTTATATTATATTCAACTTTTTTTCTTGATAGACCTTTCCTTTGGTTGTTCTATTGTTTTTTTATTTTGATTTTTATATATATTAATATTATTTCTATTTTCTTTCTCTAATAAGTGATTATACTATCCCCATTACATCACCATGGACCAACATTGCTAGTTTGCATCCTTTGGAGATTGAGGGGGTGAACCTGTGGTTTGGCTGAGAGAATAAGTTTTAGTGGCACCTAGACCGATCAATTTCATTTAATATGAACCTTATATTACAAATAAATTAGACCATTTTATTTTGGGGTTTTGTTTATTGGATATTAATGTTACGAAAGATGTAATAATATATGTTAGAGGCTTGGGTCACTATAATAAATAGTAAATTACCATTATTCCCCAAGATAGAAATCTTATCTGGGGAATTTTATTTGGAATAGACCTTAGTATGGGTTTTGGATATAGTGGAAGAATCAAATGTGCCAATATAAAACCCTATTTTTGTAAGATTCAATGGATAATTTTTAATGCACATGATGGTGAATTTCATGACAATTGAAATTTTCTAAATAATTTTGACAAATGACAAAAAATTCAAGAGATGAGCTTTTTCATGTTAAATTTAGAATTAATTTAATAGAAATAATGAAAACCTATATTATCTTGATTGTTCAAATGTTGATTGGATTCATTTAAATTGTGTTGATGTGGAACCAAAGTAGATTCCCACTAGAAGTGATCCACACATGCCCCTTTATTCTTGAAATTTCTTTAATGGTTCTTAAGGTGCTAATGAAGTTGTACTAATTGTCTTGTTACTCTACCTTGTTCTCTACAATAATCCATTCAATTTCATAAGATCATATATTGAAATCTCTATCTTGAGATAAGGAGGAAGTAGGAGGAGATTCTCTTAATCATTAGAGAAATCCCTGGATAAGTTTATCATTTAGAGATAATTCACTGAGGATTGTGTTGTGCACAATAATGAACATCTCATAATTATCATAAATATATATGTAGAGAGAGAGATATATATGTGGCTCATGTTTAATATTATTTAAATGAAAAATTCACTTAAAAATACATTTAACCCATAACATACATAAAATAATAATTCTATTATTTTATGTCATAGTATGCACTAAACCACTTAATGATAATTTTTATTTTTAGTATCAAAAATAAATATTTTCCACCAGACCAATAACTGGGTCTTCTTTTTCTCCTTTTAATTTTTATATTTCTTGAATAAAAAATTATTTAATCATTACATGTTCAGTAAATAAATAAATGAATATTATATTCACTATCAAGAAAATGAAATATTTATTTTTATACTCATATAGTTAAATAAATATTTATATCAAACCCTATGAATAGTAAGATATAAAAATAAATTATATAATAGAGTAATTAAACAATTACCATGTGAAAAAATATTTATTTAATATTTTCAATCAATAAATTCTGAAAAATATATATTACATCTTGATCAGGAAAATAACATTTATTCAAACCATTAAATATAAATAAAACTTAATTAATATCGACATAAACACTTTGTGGGTGGCCATCTATACCTCTTCCTCAGTGGCACTAGTTGGGCTTTCCCAAACTTCATGATTACTGTGTAACAGCAGGTCAAATCACCCATAGAGGAAGATGATAAGTAACAATAGGAATAACCACATATGAATAATCATTGTGTAATGTAATCCCTTTTTTCTTGATATCTCATGAATTGGGTTTTTGACCTATTCCATAGATTGATTTTTTTAATAAGTATTTCATTGACTATCTGAAAATAACATGTCAATATACCAAGGCCATGGAATTCAATTCAATAGTTTCATTCAAATTAAATCATTGAGATATGGACTATCATTAATATGGAAGGGAAAATTCATTTTTGGACTTGTTTTTTTAATAATATAATATTCATTACACAACCAGGACACCCAACATTCCCATGAATAAACGATGTAATAGTTTTTTTAAATGCATTAATGTATGTGAGTTATGATATTTATAAAAAAATATTGAATTCTAAGGATCATTATACACGCTCGTTGAGGGGAATAATCAATGATATAAAAAACATGTGTAATTTTTATTTATATGTTTTTATAGAATCCCAAACCATAAACATAGTTTATTTCATTATTCATAACACAATTCTCAAACAATATATTCCAATGATCTGGGAGTATCGTGTATGTATAATATTAGATAGATAAATACATAATTTTTAACATATAAACCTAATCCTTTTTAAACTCTATATAATACTCTTAACTCACAATTATCTTATAAAACTCTAAACAATGTCCTAGGGAAAATACATAATGAAAAGGGTGAGATAAAAAATCCTATTAAGGGAGTAAACATCGAAATAAATAATAACATGAGAGTCAAAATCCATAATACGTAATCATAAATAGGATGATCAAAAAAATAAAAAATTCATAATGAAATTATATAATAATATCATGGAATCATAAACCTGTGTAAAAATTATAAAAATGATATCATAAAAATATGTCAATGGTTACTACAAATATAATCATCATAAAGCGGATAAATTCTTAGTGGATTAAGTTCACTCCCTAATCCATTACATAACATTTTATGATATATAAAGAATTACCCAATGAATTAAAGGGATATATAATTATAAACCCACATGAAACATAATTAAGAATCAAATATATGTATGGAATATGAAGAAAATTAAAAATATATAATTCATAAGCATAATAAACCCCATTGGAAAGAAATAGGTTTTACAATTCTAATTCAATACATAACCGATGTCTAAATCATAAAGATTAAAAAGATAATAAAGAAATAAATAATTATAACATTCATAATTGAAAATATATATATATAGATCTTTAATATCAATATCTAACGTATAAAATTTATGAGACTGATCTTAGAGAATAAATAATAAAAACAAATCACTTGGGTGGTGTTCTGTGAAATAAGTAATGGATATTTCAAAAGAAATAAAGACCTTATTATATTCTTTAAAATTATATTTTAACTAAGAGAGTTATCAATAAAATAGTTATGGTTTTTAGAATATACTCTCCATTCAAAATCATTTTATGGTGTCGATGCTCGATATAAGTCCAGAGAGAAGAAAGTTCCCTTAAACCATGCTTACATAAAATAAGTATTTCAAAGGAAACTAAAAAGAAGTGTAAAAAAACAATGAAAGGATTATTGAACATGGTATTTATATAAGGAAAATATATATCTATAAATATAACTGGTACATGAGAATAAGATTATATAAAAAATGGAAAAAATATAACTTTTAACTGAAATGTCCTGAAGAAGGTATGGAGTATCTTTTAGTATTTTTTAAAACAACATTGACGAAAATGACACATAATAAATAAATTATTTTAAAAAATATGATTAGGTAGTTATAATTTTTCACATGAGTTAACACTTAATTAGGAATATAACTACTAGGAGAACATTTGTAGGAATGGAAATTATGCACAAGGAAGTGAACCATCGTATAAAGGGATGGAAATAACTCTTAACATAGATGAATTTTCAAAAGGGATTAAAAATCAATAGTAAAGAATATTTGAATCAAAATAATCTCCCAAAATAAAAATATCATATAACATATTAAATTAATGAATAAACTCATGGAGTAACATTATAACTCAAGAAATCATATGGTGTTATAAAATACTCTTATATTTTATGGAAGGAAGCAATTATATTCCACAACAAGGAATGCTTGAATGGCAATAAATTTTACATGTTCATTAATAATTTATGATATTATATATCATGGGTTCATTAGATACACAATATAAATGAATAGTGGTGAATAATATCAAATCATTCCTCAATGTTGGGTAATTCAAGAAAAGTCCTTGTGATGTTATAAATTTTGAATCAAAGATCATTGGAATCTTGAAAATCATATGGTTTGTAAATTCATGCATTAAACCATGGATTTTTCCAAAAATATATTATTGGCTGTTATATACACCACCGAAATAATAAATTGGTGAATAACTTTAAAAATGTCACAAAGAAGAGAAATTGAGATGAAAAATCGTAACTCTTGTCTAAAAGGAGTATCCAATTACACTTATCTTCATGGATAATTAAATTAATATCTCTATATATATAACCAGGAAACTTATTAATAAATATTTCATATTCCAATGTATTTTAACTTTTATATGTTATTTATTTATAATATAAATTTTTTCCTATGTCGGTTACATGATGTTGATCAACCAATTTCTTCACAAATCGTTATTGATGATGACCATGGTAAAAAAATTGTTTTTTTTCATAAAATAGAAAAAATTAATAGAGTTATTAAAATTATGTTTTATATAATAAATATTATTTAATTCCATCCATGATGGGTGGTGATGGGAAATGAAACTCATTTCTCCAGGAGGTAATAGTTCGCAAGTACACATGATTAATTAATTCATTCTTGAACGAATAAAAGTAAAATAAATTATATGTTAATTTGAAATTTTAAAATCATATTTATAATATATATGGAATATTTATACAAAAAACCACTCACTAAAACGAATCATGATAGGAGGTATGAAAAATGGAAGACATCACTTTGTGGAGGTAGTAGTCCACACAACACACTGATGATGAGTTTGTTTTTTATGAATGGAGAGGAATAAATAATGCTTATTATATTTATATAATAACATATAAGTATAATAATAATAATTAAATAATTATATTTTTATTTTTATACTATATCTGGAGGATATTTATTAAGGATAAAAATTTACGAAGATTGTAATAGTTATGTTGGAGACTCGATCTTCTCTTGAAGATATCATTGGAAGTGAAGGTCTTAGACTAACTTAGTGAGAATATGGGATTAATAACATGTTAGGTAATTTTAGGAGAGGATATTTAGGTATAGATTCAAGGAAAATTTTAATTTCATGTTTATGTCTGAGAAGGTGTCAATGGCCCCCTATTACATGTGAGGAAAACTATAGATTTGGGGACACCCTTTATATTTTAATAATTTCATACCACAATTCCGAGTTAAATGCCTCTAACGTTTAAAAATAATGGAAATTGTAATTTTCTGGTATATAAATACATAAAAAATGTGTTTGAAACATGTTTTGAACTTGTTATAGGGTTTTTACAATTATGTTTTCACATTTTACTCCTCTACTTATAAACTTGGTAACTCGTTTCTATGTAAGTGATTTTATATTTAATTAAAAATATATCATATCCCATATTAACAAATTTTTGTGTTATTGAACTAAATTTCACCTCTATTTAATCCAAATTATTATCTATATATTATAAATTTATTTTTTAAATTAAAATTGGTAATGTGTAAAAAAACTGTTTTAATAGAAAAAATGACATTTTCACAATGAAGGATTATTAATATTATTTATTATTTAAAAAAAATTGAATAAATATTAATATATTTATTTAAATATTTATAAATTATATAAGATTCATTATTTAAAAGATTTTATTTTCATTTATTTTTCATAAAGTCTATGATATTAATAAAATAATTATTTTAAAAATCACTATTTCACTATTATCATGTTAATTTTTATTAATGATAATAATATAAATCCTATAAATAAAAATGAAATTTTTTAAATTAGATAATATGAAAATTATTATCTCTATGATAAGAGTAATTTTATCAAATTATCTGTCATTGTCTAGGGTAATTAACCATAATGTTAGCACATAGAAACTCACTTATAAGAAAAGTGTATTTTTTAGAAAAATGTTTATAGATAGGAAACAATCATTAATTTTATTGATTATAATGATATTAATAATATTATAACTTTTCAAATAATAGTTATTTTGAATTAAATTATCTCCCAAAACAAAATTTTTCCATTCATAAATTTAATTAATGAAATATATGAAAAAAAAGTTTCATAAAATATTACCTGATTACCTCAAATGATATTAATGAGTATTATAAACGAAAAAAAATTAGTTTAAAATTATATGTTTTTATTTATAAAAATATATTTTATATATTAAAATGTTTTCAATGTATTATTATTTAGTTTCAAGAAATATCTAATAGATAGATGATAAATTATTACTTTTGTATTAAATTCATTTCAAAAAGAGAAATAATATCATTTTAAAATAGGAATTCATAACTCATAAAATGAATATTATTCTTTAAAAGACTTTTATATTGATTCACTCATTTTATTCAATAGATAATTATTACATGTTGGTGTTATAATAATTTTTACTTATAAATCCATTTATAAACTCAGTATAAGAAACAAGGGTAATATAACTAATATTTCTATTCATAGGGGTTATTCATCTATCATGGATTTCTTAGTGAGTTCTAAATGTTTAATTTTTTTTCCATAAATGGATTCCCTCATGTTGTAATTTTTCGACTGTGGCTTAGTATTGTTCTGAAGAAAACACTAGTGGAGCTGGCTCCCTTCTAAGCCTAGAAAAATTAGATTCTTAATGAAGTATTTTACTTATAGATACTATTAATTCTCCCTCTATTTATTCTCTGATATGGTTACTTAAATTTATACCACTTAATTTAATGGTTATGTATCAACGATCATATTGAATATTCAAAATATATAAAGGATTTATTATTTTTGAATAGTGTGAGGAATATGGTACATGATATATTATTTATTTTAGGATAAATATTGTGAAATATAATGTTTTTATATTCTCCCTTTTTAATAAATTGCATCCAAGATATTTTTATTACTTCTAACTAATGAAAATTGGTGAAGTTATTCTTAACATATTCATCACTCAAGGTATAAATTCTAATATTACATATACCTTACCTTATTAGGAAATACCAAGTTACTTATATTAACTAAAATAATATTTATTATTAATATATTAATGTACCCCAATATGTATGTACCCTAATCATATATTCTCAATTACATACATTTCCAAAACATTTAGCATATTTAATACATTAAATCATAGAGGAATCATATATTCCTTCAAAAATTAACTCTATATTTAATCCTTAATTGGTATTAACCATTGGTTTAAAATGTCAAACACTAGTCTATATATATCATAATACTAAAAAAGTGATAAATTTTTAGAAAATATCATGAATTAATTATCAATCTAAATGTTACTAATACTATCTAACTTTCCTTCTCAAAATAAATCAACCATTTATTACCTTATCATCAATTATATATTAAAACTAAGAGTTATTCATTCCTAAATAACCTTTTAGAAAATCCCATGTCAAAAAAATTAAAAATCAGAGTTTTTAAAATATAACATGGTTATTTTGAATTTCACCTCAGGTAAAAATCAATAAGGATTACAATTAAAGAGGCTGAAATTGGTGAGAAGTAAAATTATGTATAGTGAGGGTAAATTGTGGTTTAAGTATATTGGAATTATTCTTAACATAGTTTCATTTTCATGTATTATTATTTTTCACCAGTAAAAAATATTTAAATTAAAGTAATCTCCCAAGATATAAATAGTTTGTACCATATGAAATGAAATATGAAACTCAAGGGGAAACATTATAACTCAAAAAATAAAATTGAATTATTAACTTCCCCTATATTTTGAGGGAAACATCAATCATATCCCATAAGATGTAAGATAATTAATGGAAGTGATGTTTCCAAGTTAAAAAATAATTGATGATATTATAATTCATGGGGGAAGTAGATACACCACATAAATGAATATTGGTTCATTATATCAATCATGACACAATAGAGGTTTATTGATATGAAACAAGTAATATTTTAGAAAATTTGAATACAACGTCATTAGAATATTGAAATTCATATGGTTTTATAAATCCCATTTATTAAACCCAATACTTTGAATGAATAATTTATTGGGCTTTACATACTCCATAAAAGTAAGAAATTGGTTCTTGACTTTAAGCTTGTCTCAATGATGAGAAATTGAGATGAAAACCCAGAACTCTTGTCTAAAATCCTTATGCACTTGCACTTAAATTGCAGAATAATTAAATTAAATTTATTATATATATACCCAAAAACATTATTCATCTATATTTAATATTAAAAGGTAATTTAAATATCATATTTTATTTATTTATAATATAATTATCTTGCATACATTGGTTACTTGAGGTTGTTCGATCAATTTATTCATAACTCTTTATGTATGATGATAATGGTACAAATAATTTTACTGTCGAATCATAATTTAGATAATATAATTACTGATATGGAAATAATTTGTATACATTAAATATATTTTTAATTCCCACTATGTTTTTTAGTTATGACAAATGAACTTTATTTCTCGTTGATGTGATAGTTCACACAAATGCACGATTAATGATTCCATTTCTCAACGAATGAGAGGAAAATAAAGTATATTGTAATTTAAAATTTCATAATAATATAAATATCATATATATAATATTTATTTAAAAATAACATCATTAAAACCAACCATGATAAGTGTTACAAAAAAAAGTTTCATTATGGAGTCGATAGTTCATGCAACTCACTAATGACGTTGTAGTTTTTCTATGGAAGGTGTAGAGGAATAAAAAATGTTAATTTAATTAGTTTAATAACATTTTAATATAATAATTATACTTATATAAGTATATTTTTATTTATATAATATATTTTGAAGGGAAATATTAAGAATAAAAACTTATGTGAAAGGAAATACTATTGTTAGAGGATTGATCTTATGTTAGATATCTCATTGGATGTGAAGATATTAGGCTGACTTAGTGTGAAAAGGGGCATAATAATGCGGGATGTGATCCTCGTAGTGGAAATTTGGGAAACATTTCAACTAAATTTATAATGGGAGGTGTATTTTATAAAGGTTTCTAGTGACCCCCTTTAGTAAGAAAATAAAGGGTCACTTTTGGAAGAATCCTTTATATTTTCATAATGCCCAGACACTATTCTAAGGTCAATGGATCCAAATATTCTAAATAATTAGTTTTTTTCGTGAATTTGGGTCAATAATGGATCAACCAAGACTTTAAAAACATTTTTTAAACATGTTATATGGTTTTTATCATTAGATTTTTATATTTTACTACATTTATTAAAAACTCGGTAACTAGTTTTTAAATAAGTAATTTTCTATTTTATTCAAAATATAACATAATAAATTTAACCATGTTTTTGTGTGATAGTGTTAAATCTTACCATTATTTAATAAAATTTAGTTTGTAAATATTATAAAAAAATATGTTAAATTAAAATAATTAATGTGTTGAAAAAAATTGTAGAAAAATGAAATTTTGACCACTATAGATTCTTAATTTCCTTTATTATTGATTCCGAGTTAAACTAGAGTTAATATATATTTTATACATTTATAAATTATATATTATAAATTATTTAAATTATTTTATGTTAATAGATTCGATATAAATTCCATTATATTAATAAAATATTAATTTAAAAAATAATTGTTTCACCATTATCATAGTAATTAGCATTAATCCTAATAATAATTATTTTATACCTAAAAAATAAATTAATAATATTAAATAATATGAAAATTATTATCTCAATTATAGTATATTTTTTATAACATTATCTTCCCTTGTGTAGGGAAGATAGCCTTAACGTTTCCCCATAAAAACCCGTTTTTAAGAAAAGTGTATTTTAAGCATAAATTTTATATATAATGAAAAATTATCACTTCTATTTATTATATTTGTGTTAAGAATATAATTATTATTAAAATAATTTATATTTTAAATTAAAATGAATCCCAAAACCACATGTCCCAAAACATAAATTTAATTAGTTTAACAAAGAAAATAATAGTATTTATAATATATTACTTGATGTTTGAAAATGATATTCAAGGGTTTTATTAATTGAACATAGTATTTTTAAAATTATTTATTTTACATTATAAATATATTTTTTTGTATCATGAAGGGTTCAAAAACATCTAAGTCATAAAAAAGTGATGGTATTATCAACAATTTTATTTTTTTACCAATCACCAAAAATTATATTTTTATAGAAAATTCTGAAAAAAATAAGTTAATTATAGTATGATGAATTCATAAATTAATTTAATTTTTTTTATTTAATATTTAAAAATTCGTTGAAATGTTTTACAATATAAATTCCAAGGTGTAGAACAATAGTTTTTATAAAAAATTATTTTTTAGGTATAATGTAAATGTATTCATATTTAGAATAAATAAATATATATATATATATATCAGATAGATGATCAATAATTTTTATCTGTATTTAATTCATATATATATGTGATATAAGTTCATTTTTACATAGGAACATGTTACTCAGAAATAAAATTTATTTAGATTTAAATGAATTATATATTGATACACTCATTCGATTCAATAGATAATAATTACATGTTGATATCATAATAATTTATAATTATAAGACCCCTTATAACCTCTACATAAGATATACGGGTAAGATAATTGGTAGTGGTAGTCACATGTGGTGATTTGGGTAGCGTGGATTTCGTAGAGCATACTACAAGCATAATCTTTTCCGAAAAATTATTTTCCTCGAGCCATAATTGTTAAATCTCAACTTGGGATTGGTATAGGGAAAACCCTATAAAGATACCTCCCTTCAGATCCAAAATAAATAGGCTTTGAAAAGAAGAATTCCTATTTCCTGTCAAATTTCTTTTTACTTTATTTATTTATTTTGTGATATGGTTACTTCAATTTATACCGGAAAATATAACAACTACGTTTCAATGATCATATATAGTATTCAAAATTTATCATGGTTTTATTAGTTTTCTATAGTGTTTGAAACAATCTATTAATATAATTATTATGTAATGATAAATTCATTGAAATATTAGGTCATTATAGTGTGTTATCATAATCTCTCATGGACCATGTGAAAACTTCCTGAGATGATATCTCATCCACTAAAAATTAATCACACTTGATAGAAAATGTGTTATGTTTCCTATAATATTATGTAATATATCCATAAAAGATATTTATGAATCTCATCATACCACTTCAAGGCTCTTGTTTAACAAATCTAACATTTTTATAGTGATGGATATTCTAGGAAATTATCATATTAATGGTACATATATGAATAATCAATAAGTGATAAGGAATTTATTAATATTAAAATCCATGAATATATATGAAATCTAAAGTACAATGTAGTTGGATATAAGGAACTAACACCCACATAATCTTGCATTCACTAGATACAACTGCTAACAACTCTTTAGTCAACTATTTCTCCCATGTTATACATGGGTCTGCAAATTATTTCTATGTTTCCTGGGCCTACCACAACATTATGTGGTTATTTTTGGTTTTCCCACATACCTTTGTGGATAATATATTTATTTAAACTTCACATCCTTTTTAAAATCCCCTAATTCATGATATTATCAATTATCAACATCTTTTTTGACATTCAAAAACCAGACATATTGATTATGTCCATAGTCAATGATTATCATAGTGACGATCAAACTCTTATTTTTGGTAAAACACAAACCAAGAATATGAAATTACTAAAACTCTTTATAATTCTCTTCCAAATCCGCAATGTACTCAGATATTTCTGATATGGAATCCACTGGCTATAATAATTTTTTTATTATATATTACCTTATCCTTACTATGATACTAGATCAAGTTGAAATATACGAACAAAAGTGTTCAAATTCCCTTGATAAATAGTATTCCAAATTATCTAGACACCGGGAACTCACTGAATTCTACTTTTTCACATATTTTTGGATAGTTCAAAATACAATTCCGTGTAGATATATTGGATCTAATTGATACTAACCTACTATGAATCATGCATCAAAAATATCAAATTTCAATACATATCATTTAATATGATATAGATTCCTAACACCTAAGCGTGTGAAATTATTTTCTCTCAAAAATCCTTTTTAATTCCCATGCTTGTTCCATTAAAATGATTATGTGAAACCAATAATTCATTCTTCTATTATTATAACCTATATTTTCCAATACCTTTTCAATATATGTACTATGACTATATTTAGACATCCCATTGATCTATTTTATAGATCTTGTTCCCTAGAAAATAGTTTCTACTTTATCCATTCATGAATAAATTCATTACTTAGTCTCGGAAAACTCATAAGACATAACGGTTTTCCATATGTTATTGACATATATATCTTGAAAACTACGGAGATCCCACTATTCCATTAGTCACACATGGAACTCTTTCATTTAAATATCAATATTCTATTATCAATATACATGATTTTTACACAAATAAATTTATGTAATTTTTATATCTTATTAGAATTAATTGATGTCACTGACTCTATAAAATTATTTAATTGTGATATAAACCATAGGGGATGGATGTATTGACTAACTATGTTAAATCCATGTAGAGATCTATGTCAAAAATTTTCCATTTTCAGAGAGTAGGCCGCACGGTTTGGAAAGCTGTGCATTACCCCAAAAGTCAAAATATTTTTAAATTTTCATCCTGAAACAACCCCATATAAAACCCATCCAAATATTGGTAAAAATAAGAATTTAAGATTACCTTAAAATAGCAATATTATGTTAAAACCTCCCCACCAATGAAACATTATTCCCCTAAAATCCTATGATGAAGTCTCCATGTTAAATTGTTTTCTCCACTACTCTCTCATCAGTGAATCCCTCTCCAACGTATCATAGGAAAGAGAACTGTGATGCCATAGAACCCAAACCAAAGGTATCATACTCTCATGAAGTACCTTAGTCTCAGAACCAACAATCTTGACTGGTCGTTAATCCATAGATAAATTAGTGTTAACTTTTAGATCACCCCAAATCATAACATGAGATAGATCAGATAAATAATTTGAATATGAGATCTATTAAAAAAAATTTATCGATGTTAGCTACGGTGGTAGTGAAAAATAAAATAAAACTTTCCATACCTTCTCAAAAACATTAAATTGTCCAAAAAAGGAGGAGCAATATTCCCTTTCCTCTCAAGCCATTGAAGACCCAACTGAGGTGAAACCTTCAAGAGAACCTTGTCACCAAATAATAACTCAAAATGTCTATATATATAATCAGAATAATATTTATATCTATTCTATGTCACTAATATCCTATGATGAATTATCTAAATATCTATTGTCATCTCTTGGACCATGCTTGGTCCAGCCAAGGAACATTCACCATTCTCCAACCAGCACAACAGAGATTTACAAGGCCGGTCATGCAAAGAAAAAAAAGGATCCATTATGATTTCAAAATTTTAATTATTTTTATAATAAAATTCAACCATCCCTAAATGATAACCCCATGATCCACCAAATTATATTACACAATAAAAAATCACATCATTGAGAATCTATATAGCTCTTTCTATCTATCCATCCAGCTAAGGATGGTATTCCATACTCAATTGAACATAACCTTCTAGTGCCTCATGATGGCCTCTCCAAAAAAGATAAGCAAACTGAGGATACCAATCAGAGTCTATATAATATGGAACTTTATTAAAATGAACAATATATTTCACATAGAGGTTTCCCAACTCCTCAACTATGGTTGTATCATGATAGGTTAAGAAATAAGCTGAGATTTTCAGACTATTGATCACAACCCATATGACATTATTTTATCTATAGGTATGTGGAAACCCAACAACAAAGGCCATAGTGATCTCATCCCACTTCAACTAGGGATTGGAAGTGGTTGATGAAAACTTGATGGTTTTTGGTACTCAGCCTTAACCAGTTGGAATGTATAGCAACGTGAGAACAAATTAACAATTCCTCGTCTCATACTAGGCCACCATAACTCTCCTCTCAAGTCATAAATCATAATTTTGGTTATTGGGAGAACTACCCCTGGGAACTATGAAAATCACATATCACATATTTCCTTACCAAATATGGTAACACAAATTGATTCTGATAGCATGTAATTCCCTCTTTGGAGAACGACCACTAGGAAACTAGCTCCCCACCATTAAGAGAGTCTCTAAAGATACAAAACTCACCAACAATCTACAGTTCTTACAGAATCAATTCGAGAAGAGAGGAATCCAACTGAGCACTAGCCAAATAAGCCTTGTCCCCTTTATCATAAATTCCAATATGAAACTATGCAAAGAGATCAATAAATTTCCACTCATTCATTTAATTTTTAACTCCATTGGTTTGAAGTTTCCTTCTCCAAGTATCTACAATGAAATTATCATTCCCTAAGGTATAGGTGATGTCAATGTTAAAATATTGCAGGTATTCCACCCAACGCATCTTGTAGAGAGTTAAATATGTTTTGGGGAAGATGTAACTCAGTATCATATGGTCTAAAAACATAGTAAACCTTTCTCCATAAATGTAATGAAGTAAAAAATTAAGCACATGTGTCACAGATTTACATTCAAGGCCATGGGTCGGATAATTCCTCTCATGTGGCCTAAGATAATGAGATCCATGTGAAATGGAATAATTACCTTTCATAATAACACAACCCCATCCTGAACCTGATGCATAACAAAAAAACCAAATTGCTATGTCTGGACTATGTAATAGTCAACACTAGTGTAGTATTAAAAGGATATTTCAGCTCAATATTAGAACTATGACACTAATCATTCCAGTAAATCATCACTCTCTCTTTTGTTAGTATATTTATAAGATAAGAAAACTTTGTGAATTCATTCATGAACTAGTGATAATATTTGGAAAATCCCAATAATCATCAAATCTAGAAGATATTTTATTGTTTCTCCCAAGAAATAATTATAAGGACCTAACCTTAAACATTATGTATTCTTGAATTAAATGAATAATTCACATTGAGAATATATTCAAGTTTAGTATTTTAGAGAATTAGGCCATAAATAATAAATTACATCTCAAAAATTACAATGTAGACACTTCTACTCAGTTTCAATTTTTTTTAATAAAATAAAAACTCCAGAAAAAAAGTGTCATGTCTAGTCCCATGTTTTAGACAGCATGAATTTTCCACGATCCCATCCTTGACCCTATTCATCTTTAGGTCCTGTGAAAAACATTTCAAAACATGGGATGAGCATAAAAATATCAGTAAGGGGTATAAAAAAATGAAATAAAACATTAGTACATCATTACATACATAACATCAGCTGATTAACATACATCATAAAGTCATAAGATTTATGAATAACACATAGAACACATAAATTATAAAGTAAACCTGTGGAATCCATATCATATTTAAATTGCATCTATCATAGCTACCTAGGGAGTTACATTTTGAATACCCATCACAGTATATTCCCTAAATCTATATGGAGAAACATTCACATTTATATCTGTCACATTACCCAGTGCATTGGAGAGCTATTTTGGGATCACCCTAACTTGGTTTATCATGGAACCACCATTATATATAGAAATGACCATGAACCATAACATATTCATAACACATTAAAAAACATAAATTAAAGATAACATTTCCACATTTCAATCGAAATATATAATTTAAATATATTGACATAACAAATACATTATCAAAACCATTTTAAATACCAAAATATGTAAAAGAGTATATGGTATTTATTTTCCTTTTAAAAACATTACGGATTTTTTAGGAATCCAAAGATCAAATAATACACGTGGTGTCAGAAAGGTCGTTGTCACCACATACATTATAAAGAACCATTTTTTTTGTAATTTAGAAAAATGATTCATAGAAAAAGATTCCATTTAAATTCATGAAAGATCAAATTTGTTTATACAGAGTATAAAATAAAATCATGTATTAAAACAAAATATGCCTCAAATGAAAGGAGATTGAGAAGAAGTCCCTTACCTCCTGTCCGACTTGACCCTTTATTCCATTAATGTCCTTAATAATACAATAAAGTTAATTTCTACATGCCGAAGAACCCTTTTCAAGATTATTATTCATTTTATATCACTTATTACCATTTTATAAACATTATGTAATCATTTAAGTTAATAAAGTTTGTTTTATCGATATTTGGTACTTGCGTCAAAAATGGACTTCTTATAATTACAAGTTGTTCACATGGCCAAAATTTAATTATATATAAGATTTTATTCATGATTTAGATATCATATACATCATATATATCCAGTATATACATTTATTTATAATTGTATATAACATTTGGAGTTTGGAAATGAAATTCACCATTCATGGAGACGGTAAGTGGTACCTATGCATGAACTCTACTTTCATTTATATTTCTTATTTTAATGGAATTAAACATAATGATACATAAGTATATTATAATTCTAGTATAATATCATATATAATTTCATTAACTCCATCCTTTATACGTCCCACATATGGCATTAACAAGTCATATCACTTTGAGGGGGTGGTAGTCCGCACTTGCTCAAATGAAATTATCGCGTTTACCCATAATGGAAACCATAAAGGTATGGTATAAAAGAAAAATACATAATTATAAATAAAACATAAACATAATATATATCATATATAAATATAGTTCCATCATAAAAGCCACCATAAGAGGTGGTAGGAGATAATCGAACAATCATCATTTCGTGAGGCATTAGTTTGTCATCCACAGAAACATTATGTTTTTTCACCCATTTAATAGATTTTTGTGAAAGTATAGTTATAATACTTCTCATAGATTCATCCTAGTATATTGAAAATACAGTTTTTATTATAAATAGAAAATAATAAAAATATTTTAAGGGTTGGAGAAGTAAAATAATAGAAAATAAGTTAAGAGAAATCGTTACCTTTAATTTGGGTAACTCCCTTTGGTTTGAACCAAAAAGACTTCTTAAAGTTACTTCTACCTAAGGTAAGTATTATAAAAGTAGGATAGGGATCATGAGAGTTTATTTGGGAAGGTTTTGGTTTATCAAGGGTCTTGAGAGGTGTGAGTAATGGGTTAGAAGTGAGGGCTTTTTATATGGGGGAGGAGGGGCTCTTTAGGAAAGTTTGCAAATATCATTTTGTTATAAAGTTATATTCTGTTTATAAAGATCCAAAACACATTAAAGATGAAGATAATATGACTCAAGATCGAAATAAAATCATCCAATATGAATTGGTCTAGTTTTTAATATTTGTTTAATATTTATAATATTATTTATATAAATCATTTATTAATAAGGTAAATACAACATCATTATTATGTGAAAATAAATTTAATTAATTTGATGTCTAAAAATTATAAAAAAATACCATGATGTATAAAATATTTGTAGATTTAAAAATAATATTTTTAGTCTAATGGAAATCATATATAACCCCTTGTAAAAATTAATTTACAAAAAGATATTTGTTTATGTCATCTTTTCCTTTACATTAAGTGAATTAAAATAAAGTGTCATTATCACTCTCATGTGGCTCCATGGGGTCCCAAAATCGATCCAAAGACGCAAATGGTAGAAAATGACTCAAAATATAAGGTTAGGACAAGTTTTAAGGTAATTTTGTGTTATTATAATATTATTTTTACCTTAAATTTCCCTATTTACCTTTAACCACGGTAAATAAAAATAAAATGTTACTATTCACCAAAAAATATTTTTGTCTTATTGAACAAAATTTTACTTACTAATAAAAACCATGTATGTCGTATTTTTGAAATTCAATTCTCAGAAGTTGTAAAATTTCATTTAAATGAAAAATTTATTTTTTTTAACTACTACTTAGTGGTTTCACTATTCATCAAAAATTGATGTTTTTCAGAAAAATACCAAAAATTCAGTCTAAGTTATATTTGATATTCTGAATTCAAATTTTTTTTCCTATTTTACATAATTCAAAACATAGAAGTAGGATTAATTAATTTAAAATTAATTCACATTGTTAAAACAAATGGCATGTTTTTAAGAAATTATAAATGTCAAAATATTGACACTTGTTCATGTCCAATTTCAAAGTGAAATTAATTTCAATAACCAACATTGGAGTAAATGGTAAGAATAAAATATAATTACACATTAAAACCAATTAAAAAAGATAATATAACCATATAAACAAATTATATTAAAAGGTAATTTTGAATTAAAATACAGTATTTTCCACTATTCATTAAAAATTAAATTATATGAGAAAAATACAAAAAAATTTACCCGAAGTAAATTTTGATGTCCTGATTCTAAATAATAATTTTATTTTTTCTAATAGAACATATAAAAGTGACCAAAACTAGATTCAAAGAGGGTTCACCATTAAAAGGCATTAAATCAATCTTTTAATGTAAATTAAGCTGGAAATTTGATTCGTTAACATTTTAAGACTCTAAATTTTATTCAAAAAATGTAAAAACATTCAAAAAGCATGAATAATCATATTATAGTTAGTTCTATTCATTCCCTACAAATACAATGTCTTAGAATTAACTATCATTTAAAATAATAATATTATATTATTAGTTTGCAGTGTAAGATTTCAAAGAAACATGTAGTTGTGTATCAGGTACGCCATCCAGTATATCAACCCCTTTAAAGTAAAGTTTATATTTAATTCAAAAATATGAATAATTATGGAAAATTCCTTGTTCTTTATTTACCTGGGATGTTACAACCATCCCCCCTTTTGAGAATTATGTCCCCGCAATTTTATTCACTTATCAAATAAATGTGGGTATTTATCTCTAATAGCATTTTCATATTCCCACGTTGCATCTTCAACCATATGGGTTTTACACAATACCTTTACCAGGTGAATTAACTTATTTAAAAACACTTGCTCTCTTCAGTCAAGAATCTGGACTGGTTGTTCCTCGTAGGAGAAATTCTCTTCCAACAGAACTTCCTCTGGACTTAAAACATGAGATGAATCTGGCATATACCTTCTCAACATTGAAAAATGAAAAACATTGTGTACTTGGGATAAAAATGGAGGTAAAGCCACTATGTATGCAACTGATCCAAATTTCTTTAGGATTTCATAGGGTCCAATAAACGTCAGACTCAAATTTCCCTTCTTACCAAAACACATCACGCTTTTCCATGGAGAATCTTTGAGAAAGTCATGATCACCTACCTCAATAGAGATATCCTTCCTCTGGTAATCCGTATAAATTATCTGGCTACGCTGAGTTGTTCTCATGTGCTTCTAAATCAAATAAACCTTTTCTACCATATCATCTACAAATTCTAGTCCCATCAGCATGCTTTCACCAAATTCATCCAAAAAAGTTGGAGTTCGGCAACTCTTTCCATATAATGCCTCAAACAGATCAATCTGTATTCTGGAATGAAAACTGTTATTATAAGAAAATTCAACCAAAGAAAGATGTTGGTCCCATATTCTCTTGTAATCCATCAAGACAAAATGTAACATATCCTCTAAGGTCATAATTTTTCATTCTAACTACCCATCTGATTGTAGATGGAAAGAAGTATGAAAATTTAATTCAGTACCCAACGACTTCTGACGGCCTTTTCAATAGTTAAGAAGTAAACCTGGGATCACGATCAGATACAATGGAGAGGGGAACTCCATGAAACCTGACATTCTCTTTAACATACAACTGAAAAAGTTGATATAGAGACAAATTATCTCGAATATAATGAAAATGAGACAATTTAGTCAACAGATCAACAATAACCTAGATTTCATTATTTCCTCGAGATTTCTTCGGTAATCCCTCAACGATATCCAAGGATAAAATTTTTCCATTTCCACTCTTTCACCAGTAAAGACTGAAGTATCCCTTAAGGTAAATACCACTCTTCCTTAGCTTTCTGACATTTCAAACACTTCATTGTTAAATAAGAAATATTTATTTTCATTCCACCCCACATGTTATACTCATGAAGATCTATGTACATCTTATTACATCCAAGATGAACTGAAAAAGGAGAACTATAAGCATCACATAACAACTCATTATTCCAATATGAATCTAAAGGTTCACATAATATCTTCCCAAACTTCAAAACACAATCATTATCAATGTTAAATTCTGGAAAATTACCATTCTGAACTAACTCTACCTATTTATGTGACTCAAGTCTTTCTTCTGTGCTTTATTAATTCTGTCTGATAGAGATTATTTCACAGACACATGAAATAAAAAATAATAATTTCCTGCACCAACAACTTCTATGAAAAAGTTTATCAAATAAAAAAAACAAAGGATCTCGTCTCAAACATAGCATGGTCAATGAAGAATTTCTTTTTCGACTCAAAGCATCAGCCACTATATATGCCTTTCCTGGGTGATAAAGGATCATGTAATCATAATCCATTATTAATTCTAGAAATATTTTCTGTCCCATGTTCAATTATTTCCAAGGTAATATATACTTAAAACTTTTGGGGTCAGTATATATTTAACATTTTACTCCATATAAATTATGCCTCTAAATTTTTAAATCAAAAAAACAACAGCATCTAATTACATATCATGTGTAGGGTAATTTAACTCATGAGGTTTCAACTGACGTGAAGCATAAGTAATTACATGATCATTATACGTAAAGACACAACCAATTCCTTTCAAAGAAGCATCACTATAAATAAAAAACTCACCATCTCTGGATGGTAGTGCCAAAACTGGAGCATTCATAAATCATCTTTTCAATTCCTGAAAACAATCATCACATTATTCTGTCCAAACAAACTTAACACCTTTTCGAGTTAACTTATTCTATGGACTAGATAACCATGAAAAATTCTCAACAAACCTTCAGTAATAACTTTCCAAACCAAAAAAACTACGAATCTCAGTTGTATTTTTGGGTATTGTCCATTCTTTATCAAATTGTTTTTAGTAGGATCAACATTTATGCCATTTTTAAACAATGTGACCACATAAAGAATTTTTTTGTAACCAAAATTCACACTTGATGAACTTCGCAAATAGTTTCTTTTCATTTAAGGTGTGAAAGGAAACCCTTAAATGACTTTCATACTCCTCTTTAATTTTAGAAAAAGCTAATATATAATCAATGAACACAACCATAAAAATATCCAAGAAGTCATGGAAAATTCTATTCATAAGATCCATGAATACAACAGGTGTATTGGTAATCCCAAAAGGCATAACTTCAAATTCATAATGGTCATATCTAGTACCGAACACGGTATTCAGAATATCTTCTTCCTATAATTTCAACTGATTGTACACTGACCTCAAGTCATTCTTTGAAATATACTAAGCTCCCGGGAGCTGATCGAACAAATAATCGATATGAGGAAAAGGATACATGTTCTTAACAGTGATGTTATTCATTTCTCTATAATCAATGAAAAGTCTCATTGAACTATCATTATTTTTAACAAAAAAATTAGGAGAACCCCATGGTGATGTGCTAGGTCAAATGAAACCTTTATCTAATTAATCATGTAATTGCTTCTATAACTCCAAAAGTTTAATTTGAGCCATTCTATAAGGGGTTTTGAAATTGGCAAAGTATCAAGAACTAAGTCACCAGTAAATTCAACTTCCCAATTAGTTATAATACCATCCAACTCATCAAAAAAAACAATAGGGTACTCATTTACCACTAGAAAATCATTAATCTAAACATTTCCTTTTTTCAACAATATGTGCAAGGTAACATTCATTTACATCTTTTACTAGTTTCATAGCTTCCTGATATGTTATCAAAAGTAAGGGTTCATTCTTATACACAAACTGAACATCATCTTGAAAAGAAACCACTTTATCTCTGCAGTCAATCTTAGCATGATAAACAAAAACCCAATCCATACCCAAAATAACATTAAAATATACAAGAGGCAAAACAATTAGTTTTGCAGGTATATTCATCGTATACAAAAGGATAGTAAGTTTCTTATGGTTAATTTTTGTCTCAACATTTCCTCCAGGAGTTTCTACCATAAGGTTAGGATTAATATATTGATCTGGAATTCTCAATTTACTAGAAAACTTATCAGAAATGAAAGAGTGGTAGACCCGGAACCAAACAACACATTGGAATAATCTAAACAAACAAACAGTGTACCTGATACTATGTCATTCGATGGGAAAACATCTACTGAAGTAGTTTCAAAGGATTTCACCACCACATTCTGCTTGTAGTCTGGTTGCTTTCCCTTAGTTGAGTTCTTCGTTTGACCCTCATTTTCATAATGAGCCATTTTATTTCACTTAAAACATTTTACTGATTGTAAATCCGATTTTGTCTTACAATTACCCTTCTCTTTTTCAGTGAAATTACGAGCCTTATGTCCCATTTTACCACATCGGTAGCACATACTCGAATTCAAAAGAAATTACACAACATGTTTTTACTAGAATTTTCACAAACTGTAAACTTATGTTCCTTGCCATCAAATTTTTTTTAATAGTTCTCCCCTTTTTTCAGCCACCTTGACCTCTTATTCTGTTGTTTATCAAAGAACACATGATCATCAGAAAACTCTATTTCCAACTTCTTTGCACAACGAACAAGTTTTTCATAATTTTTTAACTCATGATAAGCTGAAGTTGTTCAATACATTGGCTTGAATTCCGACTAAAAACATTTGATTTTACTATCAAGATCTCATATAAAATTTGTAGCATACCTTGCCACTCGAGTGATTTTTGCTTCATAAGAAGCCACTAAATCATTCTCCTGCCTCAATTCAAGGAATTTTTTTTATATAATAAGAAGAACCAGTTTGGAAAATATTTCTCAAGAAACATAACTTTAAATTCATCCCAATCAAGTGAATCAATCTCATAACTATCCTTCATATTTTTAACCATTGACCACCACTGATCAGCTTCAACATCAAAACGGTAATCATCAAGACTAACCTTTTCATATTCTAGACACCCTATGACAATAAAAATTTTATTTAGTTTTTAAATCCAATCTTCTGCTAGAACAATGTCAGATGATCCTCTAAATGATGGGGGATGTTTCCTCATAAAATGCTCTACTACAGACATGTTCCTCTTGGGTTGATCAGGCTGATCTCATACACATATACCACCACCAATTATTGCCTAAGTCAACTATTACATCACTACAACAAACTGTTCATCTCTAATTCTAACCATCTCAGGATGCTGATTTAGAAGTTTGTTTTCCTCTTGATGTCATCCCAACCTAGATGCCATGTCTCCTCTCCAAAAAACCATTTTGATCACTGAAATATCTTAGGTGAAGCAAATGGTTATATATAAATGATATATCATTTCAATCTTACCATAAATTAATTTATGGACATTAATTAATAACTATCTTAACTTCTAATGTTAACTAAACTAACCTCTGATACCAACTACAAGGACCTGACCTTAGACATTACATAATCTTGAATTAAATGAATAATTTACATTGAAGATATTTTTAGGTTTAGAGTTTTAGAGAATTAGGAAATAAATATTACATTACATCTCAAAAATTACAAGGCAGACCTTTCTACTCAGTTTCGATTTTTTTCATAAAATAAAAACTCTTGAAGAAAATAGTCATGTCTAGTCCCATGTTTTAGACAACATGATTTTTCCTTGATCCCATCGTTGACCCTATTCATCTTTTGGTCATATGAAATACATTTCAAAACATGGTATGAGCATAAAAACATCATTAAGGGTTATAAAACAAAGAAAGAAAAAATTAGTCCATCATTACATTCATAACATAAGATCTTTAACATACCTCATGAAATCATATGATTTAAGAATAACACATATAAAACATAAATCATAATGGAAACTTGTTGCATCCATATCATACTTACATTGTAGCTATCACAGCTACGTAGAGAGTTTCATTTAGAATACCCATCATAGTATATTCCATAAATATATTAGGAGAAACATTCACATTTTCCGCTGTCACATTACCCAATACATGGGAGAGCTATCTCGGGCTCACCAACACTAGGTTAATCACAGAACCACCTATATACATAGCAATTCCCAAGAACCACAACATATTCGTAATAGATAAAACAAACATAAAGAAAAGATAACATTCACACATTTCCATCACAATATATCATTTAAATATATTGACATAACAAATACATTATCAAAACCATTTTCAGTACCAAAATATTTAAAAGAGTATATGGTATTTATTTTCCTTTTAAAAAAATTATGGTTTGTTATAGAAGCCAAAGATCAAATAATACTCACAGCGGCAGATAGGTCATTGTCACCGCGCACGTTAACAAAACATTCTTTTTTTCATTTAGTGAAACACTTAATAGAATAATATTCCCTTTGAATGAATGAAAATTAAAAGGTGATTATATATTGTATAAAATAAAATCATGTATTAAAACAAAATATTCTGCAATTAAATGAGATTGAGACTATGTCCCTTACCTCGTGTCCGACTTGACCCGTTTGACCTTTAATCTCTGGAATAATATACTAATGTTAATTTCTACTTGATCAAGAACCTTTTTCATGTTTTTTATTCATTTCCTATCACTTATTACCATTTTATAAACATTTTTTAATCATTTATATTAATAATGTTCATTTTGTCGATATTTGGTACTTGGGTCAAAAATGGACTTCTTATAATTACAAGTTGTTCACATGGTAAAAATTTCATAATATCAAAAATGATATTCATGATTTATATATCATATATATCATATCTATACATTATATACATGTATTTATAATTGTACACAACATTTTGAGGTATGAAATGAAATGCACCATTCTTGGAGACGGTAAGCCGTACGTAGGCATGAACGCTACTTTCAATTATATTTCATATTTTAAAGTAATTAAACCATAATTATATGTAGGTATATTATAATTATAGTATAATATAATATATTAAATCATTAACTCCATCCATTATATGTAACACACATGGAAGTAATGAGTCATATTACTTTGAGGGTGTAGTAGTCCGCACTTTCTCAAATGAAATTATCGTGTTTACCCATAATGGAAACCATAAAGGTATGCAATAAAAATAAAATACAGAAGAATAATGAAAAAATAAACATAATATATATCATATATAAATATAGTTCCATCATTATTTGTAACATGGGAGGCGGTAGGAGATAATAAAAAAATCATCATTTCGTGAGGCTTTACTTTGCCATCCACAGAAACAGTATGTTCTTCACCCATTAGATAGAGGTGTGTGTATGTGTTGTTAGAATACATATCATAAAAAAAAGTTAGTATTTTGATAATACTGGTGTTTTTATAAAAGAAAATAATTAAAAGATTTTAGGGGTTGGAGAAGTAAAATAAAAGAAAATAAGTTAAGAGAAATGTTTGCCTTTAATTTGGGTAACTCCATTTGGATTGAACCAAATGGACTTCTTGAAGTGACTTCTGCCTAAGGTAAGGCATCTAGGAGGAGGATAGTGATATTGAGAGTTTATTTGTTAAGGGTTTAGAAGATACATGGGGTTTGAGAGGTGTGAGGAATGGTTTAGAAGTGAGTTCCATTTATAAGGGGGGAGGGGCTCTTTAAAAAAGTATGAAAATATTATTTTATTATAAAGTTAAATTCGGTTTCTAAAGATACAAAACTCATTAAAGATGAATATAAGATTACTAAAGTTTGAAATAAAATCATCCAATAACAATTGGACATGTTTTGGATATTGTTTTAATATTTATAATCGTATTTATTTAAATCATTTGTTAATGTGGTAAATAATGCATCATTATTATGTCATAAATAATTTAATTTTTTTGATTTCTAACAATTATAAGAAACTACCATGATTTAGGAAATAATTTTATATTTTCAAATGTTATTTTTTGTCCAAAGGATAGCTTATATAAACCCTTGTGAAAATTAATTTACAAAAATATATTGGTTTATGTCATTTTTTACTTTACATTATGTTAATAAAAATAAAGTGTCATTAAAAATCACAAGTGGCTCCATGGGTTCCAAAAATCTACCTAAAGATTACCATGGTCTAATAAGACTCAAAAAACAAGGTTAGGAAATGTTTTAATGTAATTTTTCATTATTATAATATTCTTTTTACCTTAAATTACCCTATTTACCTGTAACTGTGGTAAATAAAAGTCAAAAGTTACTATTACAAAACAATTATTTTCATCTTATTGAACTAAATTTTACTTACTAAAAACAACCATGTATATTGAAGTTTCAAAATTTAATTCAAAGATGTGGTAAAATTTCATTTAAATGAAAAGGTCAGTTTTTAACTACTACTTAGTGGTTTCACTATTTATCAAAAATTATTGTTTTTCAGAAAAATACCAAAATTTCGGTCTAAGCTATATTTGATATTCCGAATTAAAAAATATTTCCTATTTTTCCAATTAAAAACATATAAGTTTGACTAATTAATTTAAAATTAATTCTTATTGTCAAAGAAAAAGGTGTCTTTTTAAGAAATATTAACATTCAAAAGATTGACAATTTTTTATGTCCAATTTCAAAGTAAAATTAATTTTAATGACCAAAATTGGATTAAATAGTAATAATATAATCTAATTTAACTTTAAAACCAATTAAAAAGATAATCTAACCATATAAATATATTATATTAAAAGGCATTTTTGAATTAAAATACAATATTTTCCACTTTTCTTTAAAAATGGAATTTTATGATAAAAATATCAAAAATTTACCCAATGTAAATTTTAATGATCTCATTCTAATGAATAATTTTAATAGGTAAAATAGAACATATAAAAGTGACCAAAACTAGATTTAAAGAGGGTTCCACATTAAAATGTGGTAAATCAACCTTTTAAAGTAAATTATGTTGAAAATTAGATTCATTAACATTTGAAGCCTCTAAATTTAATTGGATGAATGTAAAAACATTTAAAAACATGTATAATAATATTTTAGTTATTTCTATTCATTCCCTCAAATACAACAGCTAGTCGTTAACTACCATTTGAAATAATAATATTATATTATTAGTGTGCAACATATGATTTCAAGGAAACCTGTTGTAGCATATCAGGTATGCCATCGAGTATATAAACTTCTTTAAAGTGAAGTTAATATTTAATTCAAAAAAAAATGAATAATTATAGAAATTGTATTGTTCGTTATTTACTAGGGATGTTACAAAAATAGCCTTCATATTCTTAGGATCAAATGATATTCCATGTTCTGACACCACCTGTCCCAAGAACTTTACTACCCAAATCCATAAATAACGTTTCGAAAGATTTTCATAAAGTAGTTTATTTCTCATCAAACATATAATTGTTCTCAGATGATGAACATTATACATCTCAAACATAGAGTATATGAGGATGTAATCAAAAAATACCACCATGAAATTTTCAAGATACATGTGGAAAATCATGTTCTTCACATCCATGAAAACTATAGGAGTGTTGGTGAGACCAAAGGGCCTGACAAGGTACTCATAATGGTCATACCTAGTCCAAAAGATAGTTTTTTTTAATTTTAAACTCTATTATACTTAACTGATGGTAATTAAATCTAACATCAATATTTGGTAACCACCTCGCCCTTTTAAATAATCAAAAAAATAATCAATTTATGGTATCATCTAATTGTTATTTATCTTCACTCGATTGAGTTTTTGATAATCAACACGTATGATAAGTGAACCATCATCCATCTTCACAAAGAGAATTGGCTCGGCTAAAGGTTACAAACTCAGGAATATAAATTATTTATTTAAATATCATCTAATTGGGACTTCATCTCATTCATTTTAACTGGTTATATGTGGTAAGATTGAAGAGAAATTGGTTGAGTACCAGGAATTAATTAAATACAAAACACAACCTCCCTTATTATGGAAAAGTAAAGAATTCAGAAGGAAAGAAATCATGAATGTTGATGAAAACTAGATGGATATCACCAATCATAGATTCTTGCTCCATATCAAATGAAAAATACAGATATCACATTCCCAAACTTGAGTTAAAATTTCATTCTCTACATCACCTTTGATCTTATTCTCCTTAAAAGACATGGCACACACTATTGGGTATATTAGAGGATACCCATCAAATATTAAAATTAATACGGGCTTTATTAGAAACTAACAAACCCATCCAGAAAAGGATGTCAAGATATTTCATTTAATTAAGTACAAAATTAAAAGAAAGTTCCACATTTGGTAGAGATAATACAGAAGTGGTACTAAATAGACCCTTCTCTCTATTCGTACCAAGGGTTGTAGTAATATCCATTTTAGAAGATAAATTATATTTAGGAAGATTAATTATATTAAAAACACGGGATGAAGTAAATTATTTGGTTACATATGTATCAAATTTAGTAGTGACTAACTAAGAAGTGATAGTAATGGTACCTCTCACAGTTGTTGGGCCTGTATCCACTTTCTATAGAGACCATTCTACTTTGTGAAGAATCTTTTCCCTGGATGCCTATGGCTAAGACCCTTTTTCTTATGAATCATTAGATTACCCTGTAGTTTTTGGAGGATATGATGATCATGTTCAAATACATGGAGTGGAATAAAAATTGAATAATCGCTGGAAGTTCCCTAAATCTTTTTAAGAGACACAGTTAATGAATGCCTCAGTGAAAACCCTCTTTGAATGTTCTATATATCTACATTGGTAAAAACACAAGGACCTCTTCTATGTTCTTTAGGATATCTATAATAACCTTAGGGTCGATAAAATCCATGTGAATCATCACATTTACACTTTCCATTAATGGAACTCCCGCAGCCACTGGGAGAGAAAGGAACTCTCGATAACCCTTAAATATTTTCCAGGTCAATTTTAGGAATGATCACTTTATCCAGCACATCAATATAATAAGTAAGCTTCAATAATAAATGATATGAATGGATATCTTGAAAAATTACCATCTCGATCCTTCAATCCTTAATTCTATCATATGAAACTATCTCAAGTGTGAAGTGCATGAGATCAAGAAAACAATTTTCATACTCTATCACAGACCTTTCATCCTGATCAAGTTTGAAAAACTCCATGTAATTATCTAACAACATAGGCATTGGATTAAAATATTCAGTGAAAATAACATTGATATATTTCCCCTCTAATACGCCATTATTCTTTGTTATTTCCATCTTGACCCACCATCTCCTGCAATTTCATTCTATCATGAAAGAAAAACACTTTTCCTTGATTTCATTAGGTGTGTCCAAGAACCCAAAAAAAACACTCCATTCTACTCAACCACTCCTCACCAACTTGAGGATGATTTGAGCCTTTCAATGGTTTTGGATTTTGGTGAAGGAAATATTGGAAACAAATGTCGATAACATCCCTATAAGGATCCCTAAATGAATCTTGAATTGGAAGTAGAGGTTGTTAATGTCCTAGAACATTGAAAGTGTAGATGATCCCCTCTACCATATTTAGGTCCACAAGAGGATTTTCTCGCCGATGTTCCGTATTAGCTTCTTCTTGGATCCGAATCACACATCTCCTCAGAGGGATGATGTTACACGACATCATCAAAAAACAAGGAATACATCATATTAACACTCAAGAGAGAAACAAGGGAAATTAACCCAAAAAAAGAGAATGAACAAGATTTAGATTTTACCCCCATAAAAATAAAAATATGGAAGATACTAGAACTAAAACAGAAGATGTATTTCACTATCCACCCTTATTGACATAAGGTTCATTCTGATGATTGATGGTCATGAACTCAATCAAAACTAACTCATAAGACCCGACCAGTTTTCATAAATGCAAACTTTTTCCAAGACAAAAGATCATCCAGGAGCTCCGATACCACATTTCCATGAACCATCCTGGGTACCCTGGTAACCCAATAACTAAGAGGGTACTTACATATCCCAAATGCATTCTCAATCCCAATAAATCATAGACTAGCACCTAGTATTAGGAAAACTAGAAGTGGGAATGGTAATGTCACAATCATTGTTGATGTACTGTAACAAGATAGTATTCATATAAAATGAAACGACATTAGGAGTATATACCATAAGTCAAATATGAATTTAATTCCCAAAGATCTACAACCCATGTACCAAATAGGGAAAACAACCCAGGTACCTAAGGGAAAAATTCACTAATTCCATGGTTCAATATCAGGATCCACATCTAAAAAAATCATTTCCCCTCCTCGAACCTGGAAAGAGATAATCTATAAACACTTGAAGGCACTAGTAGGGTGTGAGCCAAATCCCAGAAGGATTTCACTAAATAAACTATAACAACATGCTGATTCAAATTAAACAATAATGTGTTTTTAATTTAATATATAAATAGTTTTGGAATTCACAGAAGGAATATTTAAACAAATCATTCTTTATAATTTAAAAGATTAAAATATATTTATTAATTCATGCTTTACATTTTGAATTATAGAAAAACATTTCAAAAGATGGAATGTACCTTCAATCAATTGGTAATTAACATTAATCTAACTTCTCACAAAATTTATTAAAAAAACACTTCTATTTAAAATAGTTTTCCTTGGTTCTTGTACCCCCTTTTGAATCCTCTTTCTCGGTGGCGGTTACTATTTTGTTGGTGGTCTTTTTTCGGGTGCTGGTATTTGGGACATGAAGCTGTGTTTATAGCCCTGTTGATGGCGTTGAGTGTGTATTGGAGTCGATTCTATTGTTTTCGTAGGTGGTGTGTTTTGGATGTTGATTTTTTCTACATGACTGTGATGCTCAGATAGATGAGATGATGGTGAAGCAATGGTGCCGAGATGTGGTTGATCCGGCATTTTATCCTGCCTCTGTCTTCTTGTTATCTGCTCTAGTTTCAGGTTACCTCCAATCTCTCCGAGGAGGAGTAGTGCGGAGGTCTCTATGGTCCTTTGGGATGTGAGTTCAAGCGGCCAGATGCAGGGTGTTCGTCGCTGATGCCTCCTGCTTTGGCATCGAAGGTGATTGGTTCAGAGTGGTCGGTGATGATGAGGCATGAAGGTTGAAGACTATGTTTATGTGTTGATGTGAAGACGTTGTCGATGCTTGGCTTGCGATGAGAGGATGGCGGTGAAGCGTGGTCCTCGATGGTTGGTGTCTCGGGTAGAGTGCGGCTTCTGGTGTGTCAGCCTTTTGCTGTTTTCTGGATTTGGAAGTTGGTTATTAAGAATTTTTTAATTTTGAGTAGGGCGAGACATGTGGATACTTTTGGATTTCAGTTTATGTTTGAATTGTTTTCGAGGGAGTTATTTGGGATAAATTCCTTCTATGTTTTGTACTAGTTGGACTTGTCTTTAGTTCACACTTTTCCTTTAAAAGTATCATTAGGAAATAAAAATATGCATTGTATGGAACAATGGAATATAAATTTGAAATAAAAACTATTGAGAAACATGGTCATGTTTCACATAGGTATAACAACTCCAGTCTATAGGGACCCAAAAATGTGAATATAGAAAAGTATATACATACGTCCCTTGAACTAAGGCCATGTGGACTCATCACCATCACCTAAGGTATGGGATGTGCTGATAAAATATCGTAGAACATTATAGAATCATAAAGTGCTACCCAAAATAACTCACTAACTACTCAATTCTTTCATGTTCTATAATATAAAACAATGATGGGAAATTTATTTCTAGACTTATCAAAATACAATTAAATCACATTCTCTATTTCAATATGCCAATTTTGCCTTTAAAAATAATAATGGGTCGTTAATAAAAAATAATCATTTTCACAAAGATGAAACCATTAGGTTTCCATCAAGCCCATTTTAATACGTTTTTTATAAATAATTATTCGAAACCAATTCAATACATTACCCAAATTAATCAAAATAATTTAATTTTCAAACAATTCAATCAATTTCATCACAAACCCCCAATTCATTGGAATTGGAATTTTTTTGATATTCTCCATCGAATCAATTTGTAAAATTAATTTAAAACATTTAATTGATTAAATTTCCATAAAAACCACTATTTAAAATAAATAATTTATATCTCACCAATTTCTTATTACATGTAAAAAAATTATTTTTCTCAAAAAATCAAATTCACCCAAATTGGGTTTTCCCACAACAAATTGAAATCCATATAATACAAATCCCAATAATTGAATTTAAATTCAAATAATTTAAATTTAAACAAATAAATTAGGGTTAATATAATTTGGTCATTGAAATTGATCCACCTTCCATGGGACCAATAGATCATGAGTCACTAAACCCTAACTGAGATTCATCAATGAAGAATGAAAAAAATCGAATTGGGGAGAAAAATAAGAAAACCAAGGTTTATATCTATAATAGTGTGTATTATATCATCAAATATTGTATATATTTATATAAAACCCTATATATAAAGCGAGAGATTATGGAAGATCAATAATGCGAGGAGGAAACTAACTAAATGAGGACTGATCGTTGTTCGCCTATCATCAGATCACATATGGGAGGGTGGGAGGGGACAAGAATCCTCCTTGGGAGCTCTGAGGATGGGAAAATTGTAATGCCCTGACCCTAGTTACCCAGAGTTAGTACATTATTTTAATACATTGTCAGGATTACAAGAAATCAAGTCCTGAAGGACCGATTGGTTTAACAGTCTTGGAAAATAGATTACATACATGAATGTTACATTACACTTCATAACATACAAAACAACATAAATAATCCTTCACAAATTCCATTATTCCCTTGGATTAACCCTGCATATCAATCAAAATACACTTCTTGGAATCATGGAAAAAATAAAACATAGAAAGGGGTGAGCTGAGATGCTCAGTAAAGATAAAAATACAGTGGAAACATTCATAAATAAGCATAAACATTTAAAGAAATGTATAACTAAAACATAATCCATTTAAACTTGAACTTCAGAATAATATGGAAAGAATAAAATTAAGTACTGACATTTACTTATTCACATGGATATTCTACTAGTCGAATAATCACATGCAATATCACTATCCACATTCATAATGATGGAATGCATAATGTCAGACTATCATAGCCACATATTTAAGGCCTTGTGCCAAGACTAAAAATAATATTTTTTCAAGGCCTTGTGAAAAGACACTAGTTTGTCTTATTATACCGACCGATGCATCTAGGAACTATAGGGGGATCCACCTGTCACTTATTAAGTCCAATTCATTCCTCATATGAAAAGGTTTAAACATAACATAAACATTCATATTAATACTAGCATACAAATTGTCAATAATTTCTCCATAAATTATGAATGGTATAAAAATAACACATCTATAGTGAAACATATCACAAAAACTTCAATACTATATGTATGGTTTGTATTATAATAAATCAACACCAAATAAGATTAAAATTCATCATAGAATGTTGACATAGATGATATCAAAACTGTTTGAGATAAATATCTCTTTTTTGAAATCATTTAAAAGTAAAATAAAAATAAAATAAAACATTTAGTTTCAAAATATTATTATAAGTTTGTAAGGGAAGCCTTAACAATTTTATAACGGCGGAAATAGCCACACCCTCAGTATAAGTTAAATAAACACATTCTTACCTAAATTCTGTCGAAAAGGTTAAAAAGGTCCTTGTTTGGAAAAGGACAGAATGATTCCTCTATAAACATCTTATAAAGATACAAACAAGGTTATAAATTACTTTAACCCATATTCAATAAAATAGTAAGAATTTTTTGAAACACATTTTTAAGAAATATGGATGTGGATGATAAAGAGGTCCTGGTAGATAATTACATATAAAAAACTTTGGTTAATGAAAAGATTGTGAAATATACCCTTACCTTGTAATTTTCCTTGGTAGAGGGTAGGTCAACCTCCTGTATAATAGTTAAATATTTTTTATTAAATTATTTAAGAATCATATACATAAATATGATATCATATATGATCTTTTAATATTTCTTTGTTAATAATATTTTAGTATTATCATCGTTTCGGGTGTTCACTTACTCGTTTTATTTCATATGTTTTGTTACATAAGCCATGTTTGTTATCCAATGGATGTATCTTATTCATATCTAGAATGATATCAAGTCCTTAAACATTATTTTTAATCATCAAATTAAAATTAGTCTTGAATGGATATGATGGGGAATGAATCTCATCGCGTTCATGGAGACGATACTCCGTACGTACGCACGAGTGACAATATCATTCTTTTGATATTAATATAACATATATTTTGACAGTATATCATATATAAATAATCATTATAATGTTATATTTATTATTTACTTCAATTACACATCATTACCATACCCATCCAAATAATAATGTTTTGAATAACAATTGCACCATGACGTGGAGACCGTAAGCCGTACGTACACACATATGGTGACATGTCATTCAAAGGATATATATAATAATGAATAAGTTTGTACCATATTTATAATAACATCACAGTATATAGAAGATACTAGAGTTATTATTTTATAATTGAAATAACAAATAAATAAGAAGTGGAAGAAGAAAGGAACTTGAAAAACGGGGGTGAAAACATTACCTTTTCTTCGGGTTCTTCCTTTTAATTTGATCAAAAGGGATCCTTAGGATAGCTTTATAATCAAAATAAGGCCTCTAGGTTGAATTTAGGGAAGCTGAGAGCTTATTTGGGGAGTGTTTGGCCAATCCAAAAGGGTTTGAAGGTGTTAATTAGTGAGAAGGGGGAGTTTCCTTTTATAAGAGGGGTTAGAGGCACCTTAGGAAAAGATAGAAATATTATTTTATAATAGATTCATATTCTATTTATAATGGCTCAAAAGTGGATCATTTAAAGGTTAATGTGGTGATAGTTTGAATACAACTCTACCAATAGGCTTTAGACATGTTTGGGTTACTTTATTAACCTTATCTTTTAGTTTTAACTCTAAGTTAATTAGTTTGAGATTTACCATATCTCTTTGTCTTTTTATATTATATAGTTAATAAACTTAGTATATACTTCCAAGAGACCCCCAAGTGGTCCATTAATAATACATATATCATTATATAAGTCCTTTGGCCAATCCTTATATTTTTATGAATATCATATAAATTAATAATATATATTTTTTAAAAAACTCCTTTATGTCAATTTTGACAATATTTAACAATTGATTTTGTTTAAAGTCATAAAAACATTATTAATTCGATCCAAATTCATTTAAGAAATCCTAACATGTCATATTAACCTATAAAAATCGTGTATGGCATCAAAACATTCATATTATATTTATTTTATAATTTATAATACTAATTATTCGATTCTTTCATTAATAAGGAAAATATTGCATCATTATTCTGTCATAAATAAATTTAATTATTCAATGTATGAAAATTATTAATATACAATCATTATGTAAAAAATTTTGTTATCATTCTAATGATTATTTATAGTCGAAAATATAACATATATAGCCTTATGTAAATTTTTTTTACTAAAAGATATATGCTTATGTCATTTTTATATTTACTTTAACTTAATTAATATAAAGTGTCATTATCACTTACAAATGGATTCATGGGGTCCCAAAATCGACCCAAATATGCCCATTGTCGGACCTATATCAACCAATCGGGTTAGGAAATGTTTTAGGGTAATTTATTATTATTATTATATTATTTTATTACCCTTATTTATCATATTTACCCTTTAACCATGGTAAATAAAATATTTACCGAAGTAATTATTCAAAATGTCTAAAAATAAAAGTTACCAATTTACACAATTTGGACCTCCTGATTTTAAATATGGAATCTATTTTTCTAAACTCAAAACACAGAATTGGCAGAAATTAATTTAAAATTAATTCTCGTTGTTAAAACAAAAAACGTGCTTTTAAGAGATAATAACTATCAAAAGATTGGCACTTACTTATGTCCAGTTTAAATGTGAAATTATGTCCAATTACCAACATTGGATTAAATGGTGAAAATATAATCTAATTATACTCTAAAATACCAAAAATTAATAATTTATCACTATTAATTTTTATTATTAAAAAAAGTTTTTTTAATTGAAATTTAGTAATTTTCACTATTCATCCAAATATGAAAGTTATCCGAAAAGTACCAAAAATTAAACCTAATCTAATTAAGATATTATAAATCCAAAAATGAAGTCCATTTTTAAAGATAAAATGTATAAAATTTCAAAAAGTGGGTATTACAATTCATAATGGCTAGTTTGATTGGTTCTGGTGAGTGTTAGAACTCGAAGTTGCATAAAACACATGCTACTGCATTATTCAAAGAGAAGCATACTGTAGAAGCTTGGGGTGTTAAAAAAACTATTTTGGGATTAAGGAGTTCATTATGTCACCTAAAAATAGGATTAAAATTTTTTTAACAAAAAGCCAGATCTCGTAAAATCTCATCCACACGGGTTTCTTAGAAATAGCACACGGTTTGGAAAAACCATGTTAAGGCTGTGCGCCCATTATAAATGGGACACAAAATTTCTTCCTAGGGGATGCATGAGTTTAATAACCATGTGAAATACATGTGGATATCTCTATATAAATATTTATTTCTCTGTAGTAGGGCATGTGGTTTGGAAAATCATGAGCTGGCCATGAAAAAATTGTACACTATCCCAAAATTCACAATATTTATGAGTTTTGAACCCAAAATAAACCCCAAATGAAACCCAACCAAATCTCGATAAAATTTTTTGTTTATTAGTAACATAAAATACAGATAGGATGTTACATTTACTAAATGTTAATTTTTTTAGTGGCTATTGGAATATTAATTGAGAAGAACTATGTTTTTTATGTTATTTGGTAGATAAAAACATCTTTTAACATATGGTTTTCAACAAACACTTGATGATGTGAGACAATAGATTATTATCATATTCAATTGATATAAAATTTATTATCCAGTATCATTATAATGTGTTTAGTTATTTAACTACTATTTGTAAAACATGTTTTGGAAGAAGTTATATAATACTAGAAATATGTTGGACTCATAATTAAACATCCGTATTCAACCATCACTATATTGATGTATATAATGAATTTGAGTTTGGGGATGCCTTTACTCAACATGTATGTGTTTCATGATTACATGGATATGATGTCATCTGAAAATTCTGAAAAAATGGTCCTCTTTCATTATCAAGTTCACTAATTTATTTGTCTAGTAATTTCTAACATTTCATAATGGAATATCATGAATTATATGAATTTATCTCTTGCTTTTGAATAGTTTTTGTGGACTTTTTGAAATAACTCTAAAATATTTGTGGGATAACATTATTTTTTAAGGATTATTTTTTTAAAACATGATAAGTGGTTTGTTATTTTATCTTTTATGTTATCTCAATAGAGACAAAAAACATTTATATATATATATATAAATAAGTCAACTGCAATCTATTTCTCTGAAAAAATAATTATCTTGCCACATTATATAATTAAGTATTGTATATATATTCATAATATTTTATTGATTGGATATTTATTATTGTGTAATTTCTAAACTATTAGTCATTTATGGGATACCATACCAATATATATTTTATATATGAATTAATTTCAAATAGTTTTTAAAATATTCATTGAGAAAAAAATTAGAAATAATCAATAAAAACAATAATTTAACTTGAATAATTAAATCATGGAATCAAAAAGTTGTGTGTGTCTCTTGATTAATGTAATAATTATTCTTATTCAAATTATTTGAGGATACACCTTACTACTTATAATATTTTTATAATTAGTTTATTCTTGTATTTTAAATACATATATTTATGAAAACTAATACACCAGAAGTATATCTTAAATACAATGTTTTATGATGAACATATTTTATTTAGAGTCTTTTGATTTATTTTTCTTCAATTTATCAAAATTATTATTCCAATGACCATTCATTCCACATGATAAAAAAATATTCTTGTTTATTACTTTCCCCTATATTATTTTTTTCACTTCAAAGGATGTTGTAAAAGAACCACTGACTCAAAAATGGTTATGTGGTTTTTAGAGACATGATAACTAGCTATCCTTCCATCTTATAATTTTCATTTATAAAGTGAAATGATAATATCATTATTTTAAGGAATCTTATTTTTTTCATTTCAAATCATGGAGAGAAAAATTCATAGAGTAAGAATTCATTTCCTTATATTAAATTATCAAATCACATGATAGAAGTGCCAGTATGATGTAATAAACATAAGAATCACCCCCAATTAATATCTTTCAGGCGTCCTATTCACCATCACAAACTCACTCAAATAGTAGATTGAGAATAGGGTATTTTAATACATATTAAAAATTAAATCATTGTAAAATAGTGTCAAAATTTTATTCAACTTTAGGAAGTTTGTTTCTATGAGTAAATTCCATAAGTTACGGAATAATCACATTGTTTTGTGGTTTAGATTGAAATTTTAATACAATAATTAAAAATGATTAATTATGAATTTACTGGAATTCTAAAATATGTGAGCTGAAATTAATTTATTAGCTTATTACGTATCTCACTATTTTATCAATCCCTAATATCCCTCACTAATAGAATCAGAATTTCATATCACAAATACATTATTGTTTAAAGATCCATGTTTTCATCCTTATGATATAGAATCAGGATATGAAAACCATAAGAAGATTTTTAGGTAGGTGGTATTAACACATGTGAGCTTGCAGTTACCTATTAAATTGAGTGGGCTCCCCAATCCCAAAATCCTGACTTTGATTTCCTCAATACTTTCCTTAAAATTTTTATTGTATATGAAGTGGTTGTAAAATTCAATATAAGTTTTGTTTAGTCAACAAAAAACCCCTATAAAAAATCTTCAATAAATGTAATTCTCTATACTATATCCATGTAAACACTTAGTTATATGGTTTCATTCATAATCATATAATTTAAGGCTTAGTCTAACTTAATATATTTTTGATATTTTTTTATGTGTAAAAGTCCTTATTTTATCCTATTACATATATTTTTAATATATAGATTATTTAAATTAAGTTATTGATTGTGTGTATATAAAATATCTACACGTAATACATTTTATTTTAATTCCAACTTTTTATGTTAATACATTTACTTATATGAGCATGATGTTTCATCCATAAAATAAACACCATATTGTATAGAAATAAATTAAATAAAACATGCCATGATCATGGGATTTAAATAGTGATCTGTTTATTTAGTGGACAATAAATAAAATATTGACAATAGGGGAAAGAAAACTCAATGAATTAGTATAGGATCGAGTTGAAGAATTACACATATGTCTTATATATCTCTTAGGTTTGGTTTCATCTTAAATCTATCATGAAAAGATACCTAAAAGGGGGTTTTCATAAAAGATTTCAGGGTCATGCAATCCCATATATTATAAGGAGGGATGGATTCCTTTTAGTTCATGATTTTTTAATATTAATAATTAAAAAAACTAAGTAATAAATAAATTAATATAAAACACACAACAACACAAGTTGGTTGAATATCTTGATCATCCAAAAATGAAACAAATATAAAGTTAAAATAAATACCTAACATTCATTTTTATTTTTTATTAATTAAGATAAAACACATGATTTAATCCAATTATTTATTTGATTGATTAACTAATTCATTTTAACCTAATAACCCATCCAAACTATCTTGTATAATCCTATAAAATATAATTTTAAACCACATAAATAAATTAAATTTATTTAAAATTATTTTAGTAAATAGTTTGAACTTGAGGTGTATACCCATCCAATCTTCAAATAATTATCCTTTCCATTTATTGTGAACTCACATTGAATGTAGCATACATGGTGTATCAGGAAATTTCATTGTGTGAACTAGAAATAAATGACAGATGAATATATGTTTTTTACATGGTTTATACTGATTTAAATTCATGTGATGTACATGGTTTATGATGACCATACAATACTTGTACATTCATATATTACACAGAAAATAAATAATCTTTTAATATTTTATAAAACATACCACACGTCACGTGCTATCAATAAATGAAACATAGAAAAATGTTGACAAGTTTTAATGGTATAATTAATTTTCTTTAATTTTAATTTAATTTACATGTGAACACCCTAGATCATTGTATACTCATCATAAATAGAGAAAATTAATTATAATGTATATATTTACAACATTGTGTATGTATTAAAAATAAACCACCTGTGAATTAATACAACTATGTGCCTATTAATTAATTATATTTCATGTTAATTAAATACTCCACATTTAAAATAATAAATTACAACATATATGAATTAATTATAAATAAATTGTGAATTAATTAAACTTCACATGTGAGTTAATTACACATCACGTTCATTATTCCATACGTGAATTAAGTACATGACTACCACATCATGTGAACAAAATACCTAGTGTATATATTGATTACACAACTATTTTGATGTGTGGGGTTACATGGTTGGAAATTAAAACACATCCTATTTATTAAATAAAATTCATGTATAATAAATTACATGATCACTGTGTCATGTTTATAAAATAATTTGGATGTGTGTTAAATACATGAGAAATTCATATAAGAAATAGATACATCAAGTGTGTATTAATTACACAACCACTGAATTGTTTTTATAAAATATACACTAAATGTGTATTGATTAATTACATTCATGTTTGTATTAATTATATACCATATGTATATTAACTAATTAATTAATTTTATCATTTGACCACACAACCACAATTTCATGTAGTTTTACAAGACATGAAGCAAAATTATGCATCATGTAACCCTAAAAACCATGTTTCACCTATATGTGGGTTTTTAGATCTTCTTCATGTATTGTTAACCGGTTATTTATTATTTAAATTCTAATGAATAAGAATAAGAATAATAAATCTATATTCTCAAATTTAAGGAACAAATTTCTAGAAAGGAAAAACTAATGGTAAAAGTGTAAAATTATCCAATGTTAATAAAAAATATAAATTTAAATATGGACACTATAATATCACATTTAGGTTTTTGAAATATTAAAACTGTCAATTAGGCCAATGTACAACCCATTTTATGTCAGGTTTAATGGATAATCTGTAATGTAAATTATGATTAATATCAAGTCCAATAAGATTTCCTAAATAATATTAACAAATAATGCTGGAATCAAGGGAGGATAATTTCAAATTAAATTTTTATTTAATTTAATTTCAAGAATAAATAAAATAATAATTTTTATTTCCAAATTCTATTTAGTTTCATTTTAATTAGGTTGATGAGGGCCCAAAGTAGATCCCCTCTAGCAATGAGCCATAGGTGCTGCACTAATCTCAGATCATCACTCATGGTACTCTGGTTTCTAGTGTCATATATCAATTATATTTCATCTTTACCTTGATTACGTCCATGGTCCTTTCATTGTGGAAGGATTTTCTCTTAATCTATTCATATTGAGAGAAATTTGAAGGGGGATATTATCTTTATCTTTATAGAAAATTCAAGAGAAGTTATTCATTGAGAGAGAATTATTATGGGGAAATAAAGTTGTGAACAACAACCAATATCTCAAAACTCTCATAACTATATAGAGAGATAGACAAAAGTGGATATAGTTTTATATTAATTAATTAATAATGTCACTTAATAATATATGAAACCCAAAACATATATAGATACCTGAAGCTTAACGTACATAGACATTACATTACTTTTGCGGAATACTTAGTACATAACAAAAACACACACACAAGGACCGTAATAGTTTAGTGTCTTTGGAAACTCGGAATATAATCTTCTAATCGTGGTGGAAGATCTTCAACATCTCCCATAAGGTCTTTTTTTAAACCTAAATCCTTTCTTTATATCCTGGGGAAATAAAAACATACAAAAGGGTGAGCTCAAATGCTCAGTAAGGGTAAAGAAAAGAAATATCAATCACATCATATTCATAAGAACATATCTTTCGGAAATCTTAACCTGCAAAAGAGATCATAATTACATAACATGGGATAAATCATAGTAGTGAAATGTAACCCCAATAATCATAACTTAAAAAATGAAACTTTGTGGCATACACACATAATCATAGAGAATCATTTTTTATTATTCAAGACTCATTGCCAAGACTATAGTAGTGGACAAAGTCCCTTTCTGAACCGAGTTCACTCCTCATTTCAGTCCTGTTTCACTGAACCGGTATAACATACCGTTCCGGCCATGTCTATCTCATGAGATATAAAATCTTTACCCAATGCATTGGAGGTAGATATAGGTCCCACCCATCTTATAATGATACCATTCTTATGTGTGCCACAAAATAATAAATCATACATCATTTCATAACCCATGTAATAAAAATGGGAATCTTAAAAATCGGGATATCATAAAACAATTCATATAAGATAAAGGAATTCATAAAAATAATTCCATCACAACATAATCAAATAAATGTAATAATAGGGATAGAAACAGAACCCTTAATTATCTTATATGAAAAATAATTTTGATAAAACGCTTGAACTGCATTCTTGAGGAAAATATCCTTTCTTCTTCAAAAACACTTTTCCTTTCATAACATGTCATACAATTCAAAAATAAAAGAAGTTGATTAAAAATAAACTTGAAAACTTTTAATGGAATATTCTTGGAAATAATGTTTTAAAAATCCATTCATGCCGTATAAGTTAAAAAAAACATTCTTCTCGTACTTTTGTCGGAAAAGTCAAAAAGTACCTCGTACGAAAGACAACAAAAGATTCCTTTCATATCTTTTACTAAAAACTCACCGAAGGGTAAAATTGGATTTAAAAAATTTTAGGTGGATGGAAATAATATTACATATTGAGGAAACATGGATTTGGATGATAAAATACACCCCAGTAAATACAAAAGTATAATCAATCTCGGATAAAAATGAGATTGTGATATTTCCCTTACCTTAGGTCCGATTCGCTTCGTAAGTGTCCGAACCTCCTCTTCTTTGATATGGCTCTTTGAAATATACTTTTAGGGCAATAAAATTGGTCTTTGAGGAAGACCAGAACCTCTACGATGTTTTTAGGGAACTGGAGAAGAGAATTTGGTAGGGTTTGGATGATCTTGAAGGCTCAAAGTTGTGCGAGGAAGAGAGGGAGGAGGTGCCCTTTTATAAGGGAGGAGAGGGGCACCTTTTGAATAACTAAAAATATTATTTTATTATAAAGTCCAATTCGGTTTTTAATAGCTCAAAATTGATATATTTCGAATATAAGGTGGTTATAGGTCGAAATCCTCTCATCCAATAGAATTTAGACAAGTTTAGGTATCAATTTTAACCTTATCATTTTGATTTAACTTTAAGTTAGATAATATAACTTTTACCATGTCTTCTTGTTTTCTTACACTATATGGTTAATAAACTTACTATAACAAGACAAAAGAACCCCAAGTTGTTTATTATTAATATATATAACCTTATATAAGTCATTTGGCTGAACCTTATATTTTTAGTAATAAAATAACAATTAATAATATAATATTTGTTTAAAAAACTATTTTATGTCAATTTTGACACTATTTAGGAATTTATTTTTGTGAAAATCATAACAGAATGATTAGTTCGAAAAAAGTTAATTAAATAAATAATAGAATGTCATATTAAACTAGAAAATTAGTAGAATACATAAAAAGTATCAAATTATATTTATTTGGGAATTTATAATATCAATTTTTATAATTTTTCACTATTATGGTAATTACTGCATCATCATTGTGTCATATATAAATTAATTTATTTAATGTCTAAAAATTATAAATAAAATATCATTATCTATAAAATCTTATTAACTTTCTAATGAATATTTACAATCGAATTTATCTTTTGTATAACCCTATATTAAAAATGTTTTAGTAAATAAACATTGATTTTAACTCTTTTAACTCTTCTTTGAATTAAATAATAATAAATGTCCTAATCTAATCCAAGTGGGCCTAAATGGTCATATTTTATTTCTAAGGTTGTTTCTGGTCTAATTAAACTTATCCAATAGAATTAGGACATGTTTTAGGGTAATAATAATATCATTTTTACCCTTAATTACCCTATTTACTTTTAACCGTGTTAAAAAAAGTAAAAAGTTACTATTCACCAAAAATTATTTTCATCTCATTGAACCAAATTTTACTTACTGACATCAACCATGTCTCTTGGATTTTTGAAATTCCACTCACAGAAGCGGTAAAATTAAGTTTTATGAAAAATTCATTTTTTTTACTACCACTTAGTGGTTGCACTATTCATCAAAAACTGAAATTTTCCAGAAAAAATACCAAAAATTAGGCCTAAGATATATTTGATATTATGAACTCAAAAATGATGTCTATTTTACCAAATTCAAAACATATCAGTTACATTAACTAATTTAAAAATTAATTCCCGTCGTCAAAACAAATGGCGTGTTTTTAAGAGCTAATAACTATCAAAAGATTGACACTTGTTTATAACTGGTTTAAATGTGAAATTACATCCAATGACCAACATTGTATTAAATTGTAAAAATATTTTCTAAACATGCTTTAAAACCACTCAAATTAATAATTTATCACTATTAATTATTTCAATTAAAGAAGTTGTTTTTAATTAAAATTTAGTAATTTTCACTATTCATCAGAATATGAAAGTTATCTGAAAAGTACCAAAATTTCACCTTAGGCTAAATTCGATACTACGAATCCAAAAATGAAGTCCATTTTGAGAGATAAAATTTCTAATATAGTAAAGGTGGTTATTACTTTTCATAACAGCTAGTTTTAATAATATTTTAATAGCATATCGTTGTTTAGTGAAACTCGGTATTGCATACTACACACGCTATTGAGGAAGGTCGTGATTACGTGTAATGCAAGGCAAGTCAAAGATGCATGTTGAGCAAGATCCTTTTGGTGTAGCATACAACACAAGACATTAATTAAAAAGAATATTTTTCATAAAATCTCGTGGTGTTATAAAATTCCTCTTTCCGAATAGAATAATATGATTATAACTTTATTGTTTAGCATCCGCTAAATAGCGTAACCATACAAATTATTTATAGTCGATTAAATACATATTTGTCAATGGACCAATAACTAGATCTAATTTTCCTCCTTGACATTTATTTATTTCTTGAATAATTATTTAATAAAATATTATTCATTCAAAAAATATATAAATGAAGATTTCATTCATGGTCTAGAAATAAAATATTTATTTTAATATCTTCATAATGAAATAAATTTTTTATTAAGAACAAAATAACAAAAGATAAATAAATATTATACATTTTCATAATTATACAATTACGATATGAAAATAAAAATCTTAATATTTTAAAATAAAATTCTTTTAATAATAATTATTTCCCAGTCTAGATAAAAAATGTATTTAAAATCTTAAATATAAATAAAATTTAGTTGAAATAAATGAATTTTTTTGTGTGTGACAATCTATGTATCTCCATTAGTGGGATTAGGAAGTCTTTCCTAAAGTCTAAGATTATTTTCTAGAAACAGGTCAGGGAACCCATAGAAAAAGTGAAGATATGTTACAACTATAAAAACTATATATGAACACTCCCTGTGTAATATATTCTCCTTGCCTCAATATATCATAAAGTAGGTTCCACACCCATGTAATCAACTTATATTCGTGATAAATATTTCCTCAACTATCATAAATGAATCCTGTCAATACAAAATAGCCATGAAATTTAGTTCGATGGTTTTATTCTAATTGAAGGTTCGATATATCAACTCCCATAATTATTGATGGGAAAATCATTACTTGACTAATTCATTAATAACATATTATTCACGATAAATGCAACACAACCCACTTCATCATGAACATATGTCATCATGATATGTGGAAATGCATCAAAATACGTGAGTAATGATATGTATTAGTAATAAAATTAAAGTCTAAGAATTATTATACATGATTGATGATAGAATATCCAATTATATGAAAAAAACAGAATTTCTCTTGGTGTGACTATTATAATAATCTCTCCTCCAGGAGATTACAAATTGAAGACATCATTATATGAATTCTCATCTACTTATTAGTACTCAAACCCAATAGTCAACATGTTTTATGTCCCATAATATAAAATTATCTAACCATATAATAATATTTAAGAGTATTGTCACATAATTTAAATTTTCTCCTCTTAGTAGGGAATATATATAACATTTTCAATGTGTTAAATATTCCAGGAAATTATCACATTAATGTTATGAAGAAGATTAGTCAATATATTATTAGGTATTTATTAAAATAGAAATCCATGAATATATATGAAATCTAATGTATAACGTATTTTAGTCTAGGGTACTAGCTCTAACTCTTAAGGACACAGCGTAGGCCCTGACTATGGGGTAGAGTAGGTATCCACATCATATCCCACCTGAGGTATCCCCCAATAGTGAGACCATTTAGGGTTGTAGTGTATGCCTCCTGTCCATCACGCACTACATCTCAGCCTCCCAGGCTATGATGTAGTTTTACCCCATGCACTAGGGAAAACCCTGTAGACGTCCTCTTCCTTATACAATATAGCGCCTATATTCTAACATTATCTTCCTTGACCATGACATAATATGATGTGGCCTCTAGGTTTTTGAGAGTCTACCCGTGAAGGGGACAAGAACCCAATCCCATAGACCTTCCCACACTACGAATCTCACCAAAGGCTATGCCACAAGGTATCCATCCTAGAATCATCTTATAGTATAGTTCTCACTCTTACATCATAGCCTCCATGTATACATTTCCATTACATAAGGATTATCCTTGATGAACATTATGCAGCACCACCATGGTGTAACTCAAAGGCCTACACCCTAGTATCCTTCATAGTCTATGGGTCATCTGAACCCTCACATAGAACCACCACAAATAACACTTTAGGCTGTGCCATGGACTTCACCCACCCCAGGAACCTTATTTATATATCCCCTATGATTATGGTATGATCTATTCCCTTTTCAAAATTTTAAAAATGGTTGAAACCTTTTCATTTCATAGTGCAGAGATTTATATCATGGTATATAGCATATAGCTACCTCAATCTACCTAGTCACCCCAACCATTTTTTGATGCCTCTCTAAGCACCCAAGGAACCAAACAAGAATATATCTATATCTAGAAATACCTCTTATGGATGTTTAAATACTCTTATTTTTTATTTTAAATTGAATTCTTGAAATGAAGGTTTATTTAGATCAAATATTCAAGCATCCTCTAAAAATGACTACCTATAAATCTATAAGGAATCATAATAAGAGTCTATGTGTAATATTCTTTACTCGATCACCCGATATATCACCTCGACCACATAAACTATAACCCCATGTGTGATCTCCTATCCCAAGGGGTGGGTGACTGGCATTATGGTTCTTGCGATATAGTTGTAGAATGATTTGAATTCTTTGATTAAAGTGAACGTTTAGATCAAAATTCTTAAAAAATCAAGAATGACTCATTTATTAGTTATACATTACAAAATAAAATATAAAAAAATAAGAATCCATATAGGGTATAAATGAAATGACAAAAAATTAAATCAGTGTAATATTTTATATGGATACATGAAAGAACCTAAAATGAAAAACATATCAAACAATGAAATTTAAGGTAACACATAGGCCATGAATGGGATAATACAATTCCACCATAAGTTAATTTTGGTTATGTGCCAAATATGTACTCCATCCACCTCCAAAGACAATGTGTGAATCCATACCACTTCCATAACTGACATGAATTATGTGATAAGTCCGTAAAATAGATACTAGTAACTATAAGAACCTAAAACATAGAAGAGTTGGGCCTTCAAGCCCAATTAGGATCCCATATTGGGTGAAAGAATAAAATACATAGTAGGGAACCAAATTTTTTATCTCAAAACAATAATGATATAATAATTTTATTCATTAATGGTGTGTATTATTTTATTACATGTTTTCCACATCATTTGTATTGAATATTAATTTTTGTTATGATAAAGTGTGATTTAGTTATCAATATTTTCAAGTTTTATCATTTTGGGTGTAAAATATAATTCATTGAATAATTTTATGATAATTATGTTTTCAGTGCTTAGATGTTTAATTTTATAGGTTTTAATTTCCACACATTTTTAGGAATAAATTTTTGGGATTATTTTGAAAAAAATTTAATTGAAACCCAATTTTAAGAAAGTATTTTTTAGAATTTTATTTTTATAATTAATTTAATCAAGGGTTCTGTTTTAAATATTTACTTCTAGAACAAATCTAAATTTATATATGAATTTGGTAATTTTTGTAAAAAATAAAATTCATAAAATATTACAAATTGTTTTTTATTTTTATAGGTGGTAAAAGTTCAATAAGGATTAGTTTTTGATTTCTGTAATAGTAAAAATAGAATCTATAAGTGTCATGTTTTCATAAGAATACTATATGTTTTGAAAAATATTAATTTTAAAGGATAAAATCTGATTCTATAATCATTAATTCCAACCAAAACAAGCATCAATTTTGCATTATGTAAAGATGAAGTGCAAGGTTCGTTAGGTTAGTATGGAGTTTATAAGGTTCCTAAATAACCTTTTATGTTTTTCATTACAAGTTTTATGCACAACAACATTTAGTGCCCTGTTTCATAGGGTTCCTAGATTCATAAATTTTAGCACGTATGATATAGTGACAAGTGTGTAGGGTTTTCATGCATCATTGAAGAATACCAGTGCTACATCATAGGCTATAGAAGCAATTTCATAAGGTTACCAAGCCCAAAAACCTCTTAGTATGTTTCAGAATATACTATTATAGAGGAATTTAGTAAGGTATACTAGGTTTTTATGATTCATTATGGATTAATGTATGGTTTAACCGTTTATAAAAAATGTATTACTCAACCATGATGGATTAAAAATCCCACATCATCTCTAAAATCATCAATTCAAAATAAGTGTAGAAGATGATTGATACAAGGATTTTGAACACAAGAAAAATATTACTGAAGCCAAATAAAGAATTTTAATGAAAAATCAATAACATTAAGTGGTGGTAACATTCATGAATGGTTATATTCAAATGTTATAATAAAGGAGATATTGAATAGTGACCAAATCCACATGGAGACTAGTTATTCAAGATTAGAGTTTTTGACTATGATGTGTAGTGATGTGAACTTATTATTATTTTCCAGAAATTTTATAATATATGAAACTAATTATATACTGGAGACTCTTACTAGTGTATTTTTTGGATAAATAGATCAATATTAGTGGGGAATGAATGCATAAGAGACATGTGTTGGGATTAAAGAAGAAATAAAGTTGTAAATATATGGGGATTAGAGATCCCATCTTGACCAAGAAGAAACATTTCATTGCCTATTTAATTTATATTTTATTTCAATTCTTATTTTCCTATGATAGCATTTTCTTTGTAAACATACACTATAACTTTAATCATTGGGGGAGAATTTATTATTGTTATTTTTTATTCTTTAATGCTCTTGATTCATTCCTTCAAGGGTTTTTTCATTCTTCTTGGATTAGTTTATCTTTAAAATAATTTTTCATTTTGGTTTTTGTTTCAATAGAATAACTTCATTCACAAGTATATTTTGAACCCTTTTTACTCAATATAATAAATCGACCATTTTCATAATGAGATAGATTGAATGGTCAATCATAAATTAATGATAATTAATTCAATGAATGTCTTCCTAGTATCAAAAATTATTGAACCCATTCTATCAAAATTATTTCATTCAAAGAATATATCAATTAAACACCCATTAATTCATTGTTTGTAATATCTCCTTCCATTAACTATAGTACTCAACTCTTAGTTTCTATCACCACACAAACACTACTTCTTGAACCATTATATTCATTCCATTCCTCATTCACAAGAAATTGTTTCCTTGTTTTAGTATTACAGGTTTTAAATAAATCCCTTAATATTCACTCTCCTTCCCTATGGTTTGACACTAATTACCAATATCTAGTTTTATGTAGGTTAATAAATTTTATTTTTGAAATCAATCAATGAACTCACATCAATGAATATTCCTACCTGTCGATGTAGATATAAAAAAAATGAAATAATAATTCAGAGACAGAAAATTTTCTAACTAGTAGGGATACACTTAAAGAAACATTATAGGATAAAACCAATAACTCCCTATACTAGGAAAGTTTATATGTGAAATGTCTACTTTGATTCAGCACCGGGCATCAAAAATAGAAAGTGATGGATTTTTTATTGGCTCGTTCTCTATATGGTCAAACCATGGATCCCAGAACAAGTAGTTAGGGGGAAACCCCTATTCCATGGAATTGAGAAGTTTTATAAATGAGTCATGGAAATATTTCATCTTATCCCTTATGGAATATAGGAGTGAGAATAAAATTGTTGAGGAAATCTTACAGAACTTCTAATATTCATTATTGGAAAACCACCAAGTGGTACCTTCACTACACCAATGTAAGCATTTAGTGGTGGTTTTTTGTATTTATCAATGGTTTAAAAAATGGTAAATAATTTTGTGATGGTTTTGAAAAACTACCACTAAATTGTGTTTTGGAAATCACTTAGTGGTGGTTTTTCAAAACTTCTTAGGAATGATTTAAGGGTAGTTTTTTAAATTTGATATAATCCTTTAGTACCGGTTTAAACTACCACTAAATCATTTTGTGGATGTTTGTTTTTTATTTTATTTTTAAATTACATAATTTTCATAAAAAAATTCCTTGTATTTTTTTTATTTTTTTTGTTTTTATTTTTATTTTTTATTAATTATTAATTATTTTTTAATTTATCATTATTTTTATTTATTTATTGTTATTATTTATTTTTTATTACCATGCACATGCACATGTCATGCATAATTGGTGTGTTCGTTGATATTTGAACCCCTTTTCTCATGATTATTCTTTAATGACTTAACCACGTTAATAGACACTCCATGTGATTAGTAGACATGATTTAATATTTGAAAAAAGGTCAATCTAGAAGCCAAATATCCTGACTACTTATTAATTTCTTATGAAAATGAAAACAAAAAAGAGAGACAGTGGATATGGTCAAACAAAGAGAGATACCCTTATCAAGATAAGAAAACTATAGACGAAGAAAATCTTGATAATTTCCCTGATCAAAATCATAATCAGAATCACCACCACCACCATCAGTTTCCCACTTCGATAGTTAATTTCCTCGATTAAGGATCCTAATGATCATATCCTTAGATTTTTCCATCTTTATAGTGAGACAGAAATTTAATGCAATGGAAGATAACCTAGTAGATGTATTCCTATGATGATTTGACTAGTCTTTTGATGATATTATTTTAGATTCATTCCATATACTTCTCTTTTTCATATCCATCATCTAAAACATTTCCCCATTTACCATAAATTCATGAAGAGCCATATTCATTTGGAATCTCTTGAAGATAATCTATTCTCTATGGAACATCGTATTCCCAGATGTATCATCTTATATATCATGCCGTAAAAATTTTGTATCCAACGGTTTCACAATACAACCATGCTCATCAATTAGTGAAGGAGAATTACCATGCACACTACCATCAACGTCATCAATAGACTATCCCACCTCACCAGTGTGGCTCACATTGTGACTAGTGAATTTAATGAAACTGACATAGAGCTACCAACATACTGAACAGTTTCAGATAGACCTTCATGCCAAACCAATTTAACACCCATAGAAACACCATCTCCACTACTACAATTTGGGTCCCCATTTCCGGTAGTAGCCTCACTGATAACATTTTATCATGATCAGTAACTGTCTTAGGCCCAAAGGGTTGGCCTTATAACATTAACATTATTCCCATCAAAACCAAAGGTAGGATGACAACCCCAGATGCCATTAGCTTCAACCTGAGTTTCTTGGCGAGGTAGAGGGGTTCCTATATTGTGAAGACTTCAAGTCATACTTAACTTTTTATTTAATAGTATAATCTATAATAGAGTGTCCCTTTGAGATACAAAAATCACAAAGCATCAACCTACAATTCTATGCCAAATTCACAACATGTTAATATTCAAATAGAAAATCTAGACATCTCTCATAATCATCATTCATATGAATGTCATCAGTTAGTTTAGAGAGAAAAACATTATCATAAAGTGTGCATCTAATATCGATCTCAACCAGTATCCTTGAAAAGTGTAAATACCTGAAAAATTTGGTTTCCATGTCCAAATGAATTGGGACCCTAATTGCAGATGTATGTAATGCAGAATTGTTAGGTGCCTCATAATCCAATTGAGATGAAGTAAACCCACCCATACATGTGCAAAATAATTCTTGGCCTGCAGAACATTGAAATCCATGGACCATTCATGAAGATTGACCATCCCAAGATTCCGAAACAATGAACCAATAGTCCATGCAAAAGATATGAAATCCTCTAATGGGTAGGGATGGTGGAAGAAGCCTCTTCTTAAAGAAATGTATCTCCAATTTGATAACCCGGAGAAAAATGACATCCTTTGAACTAGATTATCCATCTTCCATGGCTTCTCACCTTTTGGAAGGATGACACACATAATAAAAAAAATTCTCATAGACATAATTTCTGAGAAAGCATCAAAATTGGCCTCCACATGAGCGACTAAGCCTTTCTTATGAATCCTACTATAGGAGGATTCTTTGGAGGCGACCAAGTGGTGTCGGTGATTTTCAACATCCATATCTGAACTCTTACCTAAAATTCCATTTGAATCCATTTTTTTTTGATTTTTGGGAAATATCATTCAGTATCGAAACCCCCACTTGAGATTGGACACTGGAGAGAAGACTGGACACGAGGAAGTGTGGAATCGCCATGTCGGGGGAACTCTAGACCCCATCACTGCCTTCGTGAAAGAGCTCCCAGACCCACACCTCCTTCATTTCCATATCATAATTTAACAAACATACATATATATATATATATATATATATCGATAGAAAAAATAAATAATTATTAAAAAATTGATGCGAAATAAATATTTAATAGTTACTTGTTAATAATTAATTGTTAATATTTAATATTTAATATTTAATAAATATCAAATAAATGAATAATAAATAATTCATAATTCATAATTCATTATTCATAATTAATAATTAACAATAATTATTAAATAATAAATGATTATTAATAATTAGTAAATAATAAATATATAAATAATAATTAATGCATGAAAAAATAAATTAATATATGAAAAATAATTAATAAATAATTGATAAAAAATATTAAATTATCAATAAATATATAATGAATATATAATAAATATATAATAAGTAAGTAATAAATAAAACATTAATAATAAATTAATAATTAATTTATATTTAATTTATATTTAAAAAACAAATAACAAAGAAATAAATAATAAATTTGTAATAAATTAATAATAATAAATAAATAAATAATAAATAAATAAATAAGAAACAAATAAATAATAAAATAATAATGTCAAATATATAAATAATAATTTAACTATAAATAAATTATATATTATAAATTATAAATAAATATATAATGATTAATAAACAATAAATAAATAATAAATAAACTATAAACTATAAATAATAAATAACCACTAAATAAATAATAAATAATATGTCAATAATAAATTAATAATTAATAATAATTTAATAACAAATTAAAAATAATATATAATAATGTATATTGGATATAAAATATTAAATATTTATTAAATATTTATTTATTAATAATTTAAGAGAAAAGAAATCAATAGATAATATATTGATAATAAATAAATATTAAAATAATAAAAATTAAATAAATTATAAATAATAATTTGATATAAATATCTATAAATATATATACATATAACGAAACTTTCAGAAATATATATAAACACACATTTATGTAACATAAATATATATAAACACACACATATATAATTAAATTTTGATAAAAATATATATATTTACCAAAATAAATATAAATATCTCTATATATATTTACACATATAAGATATAAAAATATATACAAATAAATATGTTTAAATATTTACAAATGTGTATAAATATAAACAAATATTCATAATTACATATAAAGATATATATATATCTGTGTGTGTGTGTTTATAATAGATAATGTATCACCACAAGAGGGGAACCACAAAAATTACAACACCATAAAATTAATTTTAATGTAAATCAATGTAATAAAATCATAAACAACAAAAATAACATATGAAGGCACTCTTAAACGATGATGAAATATCCTTGAATATTCAAATATCATAATATCTGAATAAAAAACACAATTTTATTGGCTTTTTGGGACTCTTTTATCCTCTAAAAATAATGACTAGGGACCCCGAAATCAAAATGGTATATAGATCATCGTAAATAGTGATTTGATATGTCGTATATCCCAAACAGACATCGGGATCAAAATTTATGGTAATTTGAAGCTGAAGTTCGATTTCCAAGATTTCTTAAAACAATAATAATTTTTTCTTTAAATTATTATGAAATTGTTACCATAAGAGATAATATTATTTGTTTTTAGAGAAAAAAGGGTCTTCTGGATCCAAATTTATGGTCACTTTATATTATAGTGTTATTTTTAGCTTATTGAAGAATTATTTTAAGTTTCAAATTATAATTAATTATAAATTATAAATATTAATTAATTGAAAACTTATAATTATTTAAAACTATAAATAATAAAAAATATATGATAGTAAATAACATATCATAAATCATAAATCATAATCAAATATTTTATATTTTATATTTTATAAATTTAATTTGGTTTTAATTTTTAAAAATCATCGCCAAAAATTATTTTAAAAAGTTGAAGCAGAAAAATAAAAGCACATTTATCAGTGGTGTTTTAAATCAATGAAAATAAATCACCACTAAATTTTTCCCTAAAAATATTTAGTAGTGGTTTTCAAAACCACCACAAAATCTTTATTTCCTATAGTGTAGTATATAGTTCATATTACACTAATACCAATATCAGGTATTGTTGGGAACCTTTTTATATTACCATATAACATCACCATTGTATTTATAAAATAGAACTGTCAAATATCATATTATTATCCATGATCGTTAAACCTTACAAGTTACACAGTTCAACATGATTAGTCAAGATAAGTAGAAACCAATATAATTTAACCAATTGAAAACAATACTTAACAAAACATTAATTAAAGAACTTATGGAAGTTCCACAACCATATTGATCATTATGATCCTTATAATAATGAAAAACCCCACTTGATATAAAGAAGAAACAACATGATAAATATTATAGTTATTTTTAATACACCCAATCTACAGATTGCATAATAATGGATGTAACCAATTTTTCTTCCAAGCATATCAAAAGTATTGAGCTAATCTAATAATATTGTATAACCAAAAATAAAGGAAAAACACGTCAGTTTCGTACCAATAAAAACACATGGGTATAGTATACTAAATATATAAGACACACTTGAAATATACTAACCTAGGAAGTATTGAGTTCACTATTGTATTTCTAACCTGGTGTTCATGGATCAAATATGATTCTTCATTAAGGATCAAAAGTGGTAAGGCTTGGGATGACAAGTGTATGGAATATCATATAGTTGAGGTAATGTACTGTTAAGGGAGTATTTAATAAAATCGTGAAGGTTTAATATCTATTTCTAACAACTCAACTTAAACTAAACAATTTAAACTCACAATTAACATATGAAAAATTTAATTTAGTAACCATGTTTCTCAAAGAGAAAAGTTCTTTCCACGGGAATACATTTTTGGTAGATATGAAAAAGAAGAAGAAAAAATAAAAGGAAACCAATTTAAAGAAACAATTATGAAAATTCTCATTTCAAAGTTAAGGTTTGGATAAAAATTCACTAACAATTATAAAGTCATTTGTTATTTGAATGTGTAAAGGATAGATAAATACTACATCAATTAGGTCATTCATGTTGAACCAATTACTCCACATCATAAACCAATCAACCACATCTCCATTGAATCTATATCTCAACTGTACGTTTAGTGTGGTTCTTTAGCATATATCTCTTTATGTTTAAGTGATAATCAGTTTTCCTCATCATAAAGTATACGTTAGATATTAAAAATTATAATTAGCTATAAATCAAAATACTAGGGATTCATGGGAAAGAGGAAACTCTTACAGCACAATATATCCATAAACTAGTTTGGGTATTACCAAAAATCAAGGGTATTTATTTTCTCCCATGATTAACATAAATGGAAATGTATAAGACTTTTTGAAAAGCATTCTTAGTTATAAGTAATATGCATTGATAACCAACCTTACATGATAAGGAAACCATAACAATATGGACCAAGACTTATGAGAAATCCATAAAACACAGACTAGTTAAATTTAATTTTATAATAAAGTCAAAAGGAAAATGGTTTCCATTATAAGGATATAAATAGTTATCTTTGAAAAAAATTAACCCGTACTATAAAAAATATTGTCTGAAATCATTCCTTTAACTATTTAAAATATTTATATCCGTTTTTATTAATTTTGGAATCCTATATACAAGCATTTCAATGAATAGCCTAACAATATCTTGACGATTCAAGACTACCTACTATTTCATTAATTGAAATATTTGATAACTGTTGATGATCATTGGAAGCCTCTAAAACCATTAAAATTCAATTCTATAATCAAAGGAACTAGAACTCATAGTCATTATAATATAAAACTAATAAAATCATTGAGAATACTAGAGAAATAAATATCATAACTTTTTTAAAAAATATTGTTTCATAAATCCTTAAATAATTTCAATAACACCATCACTAAAATTCTATAAGAACTATTAAACCATTACTCAAACAATACATAATCCACCTTCCATTTAAATGATAATGAACAGTTAGTAATCAACCCATAAGAGCCTTATTAAACTATTTTAGGGAGAATACCCAAGGTTTCATGTGAATATTACCATGATATATTGGAATTCATTATAAAACACCAAGTTATTATAGATTAAATCAGAATGAAAAGGTAAAATTGGAAAGATAATATGGTTTTGATAAAAAAAGGATCTTCCCATTTATTTACACATTGAAATCTCCCATAGGTCATCCAAAATTCATGTGGGAAGAAGTGGAGGAGGAATAAACCATAGAGTAGTCTATAGGTATCAACCCATACAGTTTGAGAACAATGATATTGTGGGAGGATGTAGGAGAAAGATATTGAGATTGGGGGTGAAATTATCAAAACAACACCACTAAAATTATACATGAAACCTAACAGGTACCCAGTGGCACTACCAAGCCTCCATGGCATCAAACCAGTTCACTACACACCCATTTATCTTTGTTTTTCATAACGGTATGCCTAGTGTTTCTTTTCATCATCTGTTGTTTTAGGATCCTGGTGATGCTGTTACTTTCCTGAGATGGTTGGATGGTTTGACTATCATGGCTGTTACCCATGGTCGGTGTTCTTTCTGGCAGGGATGAAAGATAGTGTTATCTCTGCTATTGAATATTTTGGCTCATTAATGCTACTTTCGGCACAAACTGGATGTTATTCGGTCCCAGTTTCCAACTTGTTACTATAGATTTGTTTTGATTGGTAAGATGATGATGGGGATCATCGAGGCACCTCTAGAGGGGGTTAAAAGGAGATAACTATTCTAGCATAGGTCTTGTCATGCTGGAGAGGTCGAGTCTACTTCGATATATGCTCTTTATTCAGGTTCCTTGGCTCCTCTCTTAGTCATTTTGGTGAAAAGGCTACCAAAGAGGTTTTGGGATGTGCTAGTCGACCGGATTCCGGTGTTCTAGGTGCCACGCATTTTGGCTGCTCCGTTTTCTCCCATTGGGATCCTGCTCGTGGGACTTTTATTGATCATTGGTGATTGTGTTGGGGGGATTATCGGATTATACATGTAGTTTGTTCGAGGAGGCGACATGCTTATAGGGTCAGTGCGCCAGGATCGAGATGCAGTCGGTGCAGTTTTTCGTAGGATCTACCGTGTCGATGGCCTCTTTTGAATTTTGAAACAGGGTGGCTGATAAGCCGGGGTGATATGGTTTTGGTTTGTTATTTTGAAATTTGAATTATGTAATGTTTATTTTGATTGTGTTTTATCAGTGTGTGATTTGATGGTTCAAGGAATATTTATCTATGTTCCAACTTTCCCTTAAAGTGGCTTTTTAATAAAAAAACAGATAGGAAGAAATTCCTTTGAAAACATCTATATATCCTAGGTTATCCCTGCATTTCATTCATAAAATACTTCTTCACATCCTGGTAAAATAAAATACAATAAAGGGGTGCGATCAAATTCTTATTAAGGGTAATAAATACAAGGTAAAATATCATATATATAGACATTAGGCATGGTGAAAAAGTAAAAACACATGCCTTTATGAAAAAGAACTTGAAAACAATATGGTAGGAATAAGAGTTGAATACATTATTCCAAAATAAAGCATAATCATGGGTATTATACAAGTCGAATAACCCCACGAACATTTAATTAAGATTTTCATAATGAGGGAATTCATAATGCTGGACATCAAAACCATACTATTAAGGCCTCGTGCCAAGACCATAAATAACCATATTATTGAGACCTTGTGTCATGACCTATTTTGTCTCATGAGACCAACCGATGCACCGAGGGGATATAGCAGGCCCTACCCAATAAATAATATGTCTAATTAATTCCTTATTTTAATGGGGATAAACATATATGACATATACATTTATATTGAAACAAATATATAAAATGTAAATATCTTTCCCCAAACATTAAGAATAAACACTAACCATTCAAAGTAAATTGGTCAAGGGTTTTAGGATAGAATATACATAGTTAAACCAATAATAAACCATTAAATTAAAATGGTAGATGATTTAATAAAATATTAATATCAATAATTCAAAATAATCAACAAGAGTTGTAAAATAGTTGAAGATACACTTGTAAAATCATCGAGTAACTCTTTAGATAAATACTCTTCTATATTGAAAAGAAGTGTTATTTCAAAAAAATAATTGTATAAAACCAGAAGTAAAGTATGATAGTATTTTAATAATAAAATTAGTGATTTTATAAAGATAATGTTTTCCAAAAAATAGATTATAGAGTTCCCTTGAAAATAGGTAAGAATATGAGAAACTCCCTTGAATAGGGGTTGTATTTCTGGAAGAAATTTTGAAAGAACCTTTTAAAATATATAACCCCTTAAATAAAAATATGTTTATGGTTGGTACACATATATGAAACATTATAATAGAATATAAGTTGAGTAAATATTATTATATACGAATTTAATTTAGGTAATTAGAAAATAAGAGTAACCTGAATGAAAATGGAGGTTCGTGTAGAAACTCTTACCTTAAGTCCAAAGGTGTTCCTCACATGATCTTAACGACCTAAATAATATAATTTAGGTTCCTAAATTAATAATTCTAGAAACTCATATAAATTTAATTGACTTATTATATCCTTATAGGTTCATTCATGCCCTTTTTAGGGGTTAATAGATTCAATTTTGTTCTTTCAGAGTATTTTCATCCCTGGCTTTCATGACTGGTTTACATATATTCATGTATAGATAATCATGTAGAATGAAAATGGTTTTATGGAATAGAATTTTTATGTTATTATTTAACAACAAAAAGATTACATGGTCATAAAATTCATTTGGTTATTGGTAGTGTTGATAAATACTTTTATAAAACTTTAGTGGCCATTGTTTGGGTTAATTAGCGGTTCTTGATCACAACGAATTCGTTTTGATTTAAAAATTAGTGTCACATGTACAATAGGAATCCAGAACCTTAGATAAGTTATAATACATATATTATAGTATGTTTCAGCCATAAAAATGGTTTCATTACATGAATTTAATATGTTATTATAAATTGAAAACCTTTCATCCTTGAATGTGATAAATTAACACATCTCAGAACGTGTTTTCCTTTTTAGTACAAAAGAAGGTGAAATGAAAGATTATGATGAATTATTAAAATATCACAACAAAATTTAAGTACATTTAATGTACTGGAGTCATAATAAAATTTGGATGAATTCATGTGAGTAAATAAAAAACAAAATAACGGAACTCAAAATAAAAAAAAGTTGAGAAATCCCTTAAAATATTTTGCAGCCTAAAGGCATCGCATAAAAATTCATAAAATATTTTGATGAGGGAAAAAGCAGTCTATAATCATCATTAACTAATATTGAAAGTAACAGGGGTATGTAATGACATATCCTAAGATTATCTAATTGAAATTAGAAATAGTAACAGAAAATGAATGCTTGAAAAAGAGAAGGGCGGTAGATTCCCTAACCTTGTAGAGTAAATCGTAAAACATGATGGTTGGGACCATGGGTGCTAGAGGAATCCTTTGGGATAAATCCTAGGGATGTAAAATACCTGAGAATATAGGATTATGAGTTTATAATGAATTAAAATGATGTAATGAGTGGGTATTTATAGTAAATTATTTGGAGTTTTTTTATTACTTTCAAAGGACACCTCATTAGTGGGTTTTGAAAAACCGTGGGAATTCCAATTGTAATTTCACATGGTATTATCCATTTGGGACACCAAATATCATGTTTTACTTTACCAAAGTTGATCTGCAGCTTATATTAATTATTACATCATTATGATGTCAATAAACATACCAAAAACTAAAGAATGTATTGTCACTATTCCCAAACAATTAAAGTATTTTAGTAAAATCACAAAAATTCACCCCAACCATTTTTTATGTGTATAAAATAAAAATGAAATCCTTTTTTTGAGAAAAAATTTATAAATATTTTTAATTTAATTTATAAATAAAATCATAATTTATTTCAAAAAACAACATTAAAACTATAACTTGTTTTATAACACCTTCAGAAATTAATCAAGGTTCTATATAATGATCTTATAACCATAACAAAATAATTTAAACATTTACAATTACAATTTATTAAAATTAATTTCAATTTTTAGTTATTAAATTAATCATAAAATTGTAATTAAAAAATTTATGACATACAAAAATAACAGTACTTATACTATGATAATTTTTTCACTTAAAGGGTGTCTAAATTGTATTTATAAATTCATTGGTGAATTTTAATTTTTTGGAAAATTTAATACTCATTTATATTCATAAGGGTATGTTACTATTAATAAGGGTATGATACTATTCATCAAAAAAATAATTTGATTATATCAGACCTTAAATATTATACTCAACGCAACCGTGTGTGACAGTTTTTCGAAATAAAAAGAACAGAGGTGAAAAAATTTGGTTTACATGATATGTTATAAAAAATTGATTTCTTTTAGAGAATTTGTGTTCCAATCATTAAATATTAAATTTATTTTCAAAATCTTAGTGCTTTACACATAGTTTCCAAAATCACTATAGTATAGACAATAGTTGTTAAAACCTCCACAAAAAATCCCTTATCATTCCAAATAATACATGGAAAATGTTTCCAATAGGTAAATTACTTATAAGTCACCAAGATATACACTAAAACGACACTTAAATTCATGATAAACATTTTCCAAATTACACATTTTCCAAATTTATTACAAGTCACCCACGCGAACCAATTCTTGATTCTAAATCATTGGACAAAATTATATAACCAAAATGAAAACAAAAATGCACATTGAATCATATTATAAACCCATTTTCCATTTCTTATCAATAAATTACATACCCATAACTATATAAAAAATTTAAATTATGATAATTATAATAAAATAGAAAATGAATTGCATGTCAGATGGATCCACACTCCCCCGACCCTCTCCTCTCCCTCACGCACTCACTCTCATCTCCTTCTATGCTCTAGGGTTTTTGGACAAAACCTTCTCAGGTCTTGGGTTATTCTCTCAATTTATCTTCTTCATCTCGATATGACCCTTTAATGTCTCATCCTAGGTTTCATCCCCCTATTTTATTTCAAGGATGCTCTGATCATAGGTTCCGCCACTCAATTAGCCTTCGGTGAAGGTGCTTAAGTTTTACCCTATGGAACTGCTACTAGGAACTGACCATATGTTCCATTTATCCTCTCCATGTCACAACTTCATGAATGGAATCACATAGGTTTTTTACTTGAGGTTTTGTAGTTGGGGTCGGCATGGTTTCTTCCTTGTTTCCCCTTGTTTTCTTTGGTTTTGTCTTAGTTTGGGCTTCATCCTTGGTTTATTTTGGGTTCTTAACTATTTTAATATTATTCATGTTCTCTATAGCTTCCATCCCTGTTTTTAACTTTTTGTTCACTATTATGGTTTAAAACCCTTGAAATTGAAATCCCTTCCATGACCTCAAAGTCTTTATGCCTCTCTCTGAGTTGGATATGAAATGATGGTTCCTCATAAGATTTGGGAGGATAGATTCAGCAACCCACGTTTCTCCTCATGTGTTTTTTTTGGATTTTTTGGGTTGGTTTGTTTCTTCCTCCCTCTTTTGTGCTTGATCTTCTTGATAATTTCTTGGTGAATATCACACAGTGATGACGGTGGTTGTGTTTGCTTTATCGGTGAAGATTGTATATGGTTTATTTGTTTTTTTTTCTACTTTCTATGATGGTTTTATGACGATGACAAGGTGATGATGTTTCATGGTGGCTTGATGTTCCTCAACAGTCTCAAATGTTTGGATGGAGACATAAATGATGGTGATTGGATGGTAATGAAAATAGTGACACGACTTGTTTTTTGTATCGTTTGTTCTGGAATTTCAGTGGTGGATGTGGGTGTTGAGATTATGGTGTTATTGTGTGAATATTGTTACGATGTGTTCATAGGACGTGTAAAATTCTCCATGGGTGGATTGTGAGATTTGTGTGATTCTCTATGATATGGTCTCTTTTTAATTCTGTAGGAGGTGACGTGAGGATGGTTTTGTCGTGGAGCCTCTTATTCTGGTTGAATTTTTGTAATTCGGATTTTGTCATGGGAAATGTGTCTTTGTGAGGGTGTTGTTGAACCTAGGTTTATCAAATTTTCCATAAACATGTTGGGATAAAAAAATAGTTTAAAAATAATAAAACAAAAAATAATACTCTAAAACCTCTTCAATTTTTTCGTCATGCTTCATTTGTGTGGTGCCTAAAGAAAAATCCTAAAACTAAACCATTAATGTAACATCTAAACTAATGGATTTACCATTACCCTTATGTATTCATAAATATTATCCCCTATTTAAAATAAATGTTATGATCATCCCTTCTATATACTTCTAATAGGTTTATTCATGACTAATATTCTATATACTTTTCACTTTAATATTAGAATTTTTGATCCTCAAAGACTAAATAATTTTTAAAACACCATCAAATTTTTATTATAAATGGAATTAATATAACCTTTCCACTGACATATATGTGTACTTGTTTTAGTAAAAAATACTCCTAAACCTCTCTCTAAACTTATTTTACCAATTAACTAATCCCATGGTTCAACAAGAACTTTCTTATCTAAAGTATTTAATCTCAGTCGAAAATATGGGTGTTTTAGAGAGTGTTTTTTCAGCCAAATTATCATTTTACTCTTTTAATAATTCAGGTAATAGAAAAAAATTAAAAATCAGTGTTTTATTTACAATATAATTAAATTTTCCATACTCAAATATTCTATAATTTAACACATATTTTAAAAAAAATTTAAAAATATCTCTTATAGTCATGGTTTTATGAAATCTATGTGAAAGATGGTGTATTTGGAAATTTATATTTCTCATGGGTTCTCTAAAAAGTTTATTTTTTTATTAAATATAAAATTAATATAAAATTAAATTTATTATTATTATTATATAATTTTAATTCATACATTATAATAATTAAGCTAAAAATAAATAGTTAAATACATTTTTAACTATAAATATATTTTTATTGAGGATTCATTTCAAGATGGTAACAATTAAATGACATATTGAAATTCCATACCCCTATAATTATATATAAATTATACCTTGACACATATGGATCCTAGGAATTAATTTTAAAATGAACTTTTATTATTAAAAAATCTACCAAACCAGTTTGGATATTATGAACCAAATGACCCACAACAATAGATGTGAACTATATAGATTTAGTGAATGAATAAAACATGAAAATAAATGACATAAAAGGATATAATAATTTGGGATTAAAAAGTAAAATGATTTTAAAAATGAATCTAATTTATATTAATTTATTATTAGAGATGATAGAATACATATGATGGAATTCAGCATTAGATAAGGAAATTCTTAACTCCATTTCCATTAATTGGGTTATATAAAATTTCAATTGAATATGTTATTCAAATATTATGTGTGTTATGATATATAATTATTGGATTTTATTTCCAAATTTTTATGATAATTTTTATTTATTTCACATAATGAATTCCATCATTGATTCTTACATCAATGGTTAGGTTCATTAGAAGGGTCATTTATCTAAATATTCATTCATTGAGACATATTATAAGTTATGTAAATATTTTTTATAGTGTATCTAATTTATATTTTAAATTATATATCATTTTTATATATATTTTCATGGTGTTAAATGTTTTCTTTAAATTTTAATTCTCCATGTGGTTTATATTCAAATGTTATAAAACTCATAAGAGTATTACATCTAAAATTTCCTTTTACAATACATGTTTTTAATCATGCACATTTTTCATTTATATAATTTATATATTGATAATTATATATAATATAACATAACACTCATTATACATATGGTATTTTTAGTTTCTTCTCATGTTTTTTTTTCAAATAGGATTTGGATTTAAAAACTCTTAAGGTATTTTCACTAAAACCTTGTTTCTAATGTTTGAATAACTTTCTATTACATGTAATTATTTCTTAAACGTTTCAATAATGTTATTATTTATACTAAAAATAAGTTATTAAGGTTATTTAAATCTTATTAAAATTTATTTTAAAGGGTTTTAAAAAGGATATTTTTAACATTTTTCATATTGGGTATTTTCTACTTTCTTTATAAATGGGGGGAAAATGTTCTTTAATGTTTATATCCTGATAAAGTTTTCATAAAATGATGACTCTTATTCATTATCAATCCCTATATAAATTTTTTATGGGGTTTTAAAGAATAGAACATTGCCAATTTTTTCTAATGTTTTATTTTGTAATTATTTTATATAGAAAATGACATTTCATTTCATTTTTTGGATATGTCTAAGTGAAATTTTAATAGGGGTTAAAAAACCAATTATTAAGAGTTTTATGATGGAATTCAAAAAATTTGTATGTTTTATTCATGATATAGTTCTTCTAAACTATATATTATGATTTTTGGGTCTCATATGTCCCTCAAATTTATTATGCAATGTGGATGGAGTTGTCTGGTTATAAGTTTCTACAATTAAGTTGAGGGCATTAAATGGATATAAGTTACTATTATGAAGAAGTAATGAAAGCGATATCTAAAAATAATCTACTCCTATAAATATGTTTGATTTAACTATATACGTTATTTTACTGTAAGGGTATTTGTGTCAGTGATATGACTATGATGTTAGAAGTAACCTCCATGATTAAGTTTTTGACTTAAAGGTTTCTTATGAGATTTTTCTAGTCATTTTTTGAGCTACAGATATTCAATGAAACTATTTTATGACTCAGGGTTATTGACTCATCCTCTCACACACCTTTATTCTCAAATACAAATACAATGTACTAAGGTATGACTCATGTAATGACCAGAACATTTATGGATAAAATTCCTTTTCGTTTGATTTAATAAAATTTATTATGGTTATATGAAATACATTCACTTCCTTTGTTACATCCAATTGGCCATTAAATTACAATTAAGTGTCTATACTATTGATTAAATATTCATTGAACAATTATCACCTGATTATTAGAAATATATGTATTTAAGAAATCCTTTTGGCATGGAAAAAGGATGTGATAGCATCAACTAGTAGGATAAAACCCTATGAATCACATTTATCAATGCGTCCAATGAATATAGAGTTTCTATGATTCCCCTTCGACCAAGTCCAAACTGAGATAAAAAACATAAGCATGAGGGAAACCATTTACAGGACACATTCAAGCTCATCAAGATCATGACCCAAACCATGTTCTCCGAACAACCACATGATAGCCCCACCCTCATGCACCTTACTCTTAGGGATTATTCTTCTGTAATAAAGGGATATGTATCAAGACCCTATAATTAGTTATATGTACATTATTATTATATAGAATAATGAATATATTTACCTTATTATTGTTACATGGTAAATAATTTTTTTATTAATATTCAAATTCAATTAATAAATCTATTTTTATGAATTAATTTATTTTGGAAATAATTAATATTTTAGTAAAAAGTTATTTTTAAAATAATTTTATTAAATATGAATGAACATATATTTTTAAATAAGGTTTGAAAACTGTTTTTGTCAAAACCTGTCAATTTTCAATAAATGTTGGTATTTATTTTATATGTAAAAATTCACATATTTGAAAATTATACAGATAAATTTCATATTATTTTTGGAATCAGGAAATTAAAATGATCCAATGGTGAAATTTTTATAATTTTTAAAGACAATTGAATTTTTGGTTAAATACTAAATATCGTATAAATATACGGTGTTTTTTGTGACATCATAATGGATTAATAATGTTTTCAAAATACTAAAATGTTATATTTAAGAAAATACATGTTTTATATTTAAAATAATGATTTTTTATTTTATTTTATTTTATTTTTAAATCTATTATGAATCCTCCATAACATATAATATATTTTATGATTTTAAATTCATCTCTCTATGAATGTGACTCACCACCACATAAAAAAGGGAAATATTTTAATATATTTTTATCTTGGAATTATCGAGTAATGTATTCCAATACTATTTTCTATAAACCATTGGAAAAAACCATGAATGGGTTTTTTGTTTTGACAATTTTATTACATATTCTACAAAACCCAATCTTATATAAAACCACCCAATCTCTCATTCCTCTTTAGTAAAACACCTTTAATATCATCTATAATAGGATTTCTACTCCCCGGAGTCCTACCATGTCACACCCATACTCCGAAGAACCCTCTCCTAATCATTTGGAGCAACACATCCGAGTAAGGGATCTTCTACTCTCATATTTTATAAAGAAATAATTTTGTGATATGTCCTTAATTTCAATTTGCATATGTTGGGATATGTTCATAAATTTTCCCATTATTTTTAATTTTTTATAAATAAATATATATTCCTTTAAATCTCATTATGAAATCCTTGATCCTTTATATACACCCATTAATATAACAAAATTTTGTAAGGGATCTTCCACTCTCATATTTTATCAAGAACTCCTTTTATAGAACATAATTTAATTTAAGTTTTCATATGTTGGGATACTTTCATTCATACATAGATTACTTTCCATTTGATATATTAATTATAAGATCTTCCTTTCACTCTCATTAATCCATATATGATCATTTATATATACCTGTTACCAGACAGGAATTTCATAAGTGATCCTCAACATCCTCTCATATTTTAAATTCAATAATGTTTTTTGAAAATAGTTTTCTAGTTTCAATTGTTAATATTTTCATCCTATTATAGTAAATCCCCAACAATCTATTTTATTTTATTTCAATGGGGGATGATTTATCTTTCTCTATTTGGACCCTTACCAAAGTTGTCACTATACTGAATTTCCATAAGGTATTTCTCACTCTCGAGTTTTCATCAAGAACCTCAAATGTGTTATGCCCTCTAATTTTAAAATTTCTTATTTTGGGATATGTTATTACCTATCCAAAATACTCTACATTTCCTGAATAAATTATGAGAGACCCCTTTTTCTCTCATCAACCCATTTTACAAATTTCTATTTGACGCTTTTATGCTGCTAAAATATCATTATGATTTCTATTCCAAAATCATCATGTAGTGAACACCATAAAAATATATCTATCAAGGTTATTGACATTATTTTCATTTAATTATTTAATGTGGACATAAATTTAGGTATTCCACATTCCTAGTTCAGGGGATATATTATTTTGTTTAATGAATGTCCTATGGGGAACCCGTAAGATTTAAAATGAAATGATTATAAAGGGTGAATCTTGATAGAGATCCAATAAATTGGGTAACGTTATGTATCATGATACATCATGTACAATGAGGGTTTAATCATGATAATTCATGTTCAATTAGGGTTTACTCATTTTAATTCATGTGCAATTAGTGTTTACTAATGACGATCTATGTGTAATGATCCTTGATTCATGCTAATATCATGTTGTATGTTGTTGCCACATTTTCTAGTTATGATTATCATGATATTTCATTCCTTTATGTTCATGTTTCTTATATTCTCCATTGACATTCTTATGGTATAACATGTATTTTATTCCTCATGTTATGACATTTTTATTCTGTTAGAGGAAATTATAGATCACTCTTTTTTTATGTATGTGATTAGGATGTCTCTTATAGTGTTTTGTATGATGGAATGACGTGGTAATGTAAAAGAAGTTTTCAATAAAGATGATGCATTTTATGGTATATGTTTATAAGTAATGTTCCTAAGAACCAAATACAATATACCTCTCATTCTATTGAGTAGTATTAAGTGAAATTTATGTAATAAATCATGTTTAAATGTGTAATAAAGATCAAGGTTGTTATAACTCCTTCTTTATAATCCATATTTTTATTTTTTATGATTTTATTTTTGTATGGTTAGGGCCCTTGATTATATTCTCATACCCATCCGATTATCATATTCTCACTTATGATTTTTAATTTCTAATGCAAATGTTTATCTTTACCGAGTGTTTGAGATCAAACTTCATATGTTTCCATTACTGTAGGTTATGAAGAAGACACATGAATATGATATGTTAATAAGGGTATTATGTGTAAAGGATTTATTTGGAAGTGTTGAACAATTATTATTTACAAACTATTCTTGATATAATTGAAAAAGTTTCAACATTGTTAAAACGATATAGGATTTTTTAGTAAATGGTTTTTCTTATTTTTATAAAACTCAAAAATTATAAAGTATTTTTTAAGTATCTCACTCAATGATAATTATTGATATTGTAATTATGGATGGTAAAAAAACCACATTAGTTGGTATCAAAGATGGTATGTAAGGAGTATGTTTTTGGAACCAAATATGGGTTTATAAGTATTAGGTTTAATAATCATAATTTGATGCAGGAAAGATGCATATTCTTAAAAAAAATTGATGACATGAATATGAGTTTAGGTGAAAATTTTTATAGTTTTATTAATAATATAATTGTAGTGGTTGGAGTTATATTTGAACTTGGTCATGAGATAAAATATATTGATATGGAAAAAATATCATGTATAGATAAATAAAAAATACAATCTAATGTTTTCCACTCAAAAAAAAGTAAATCTTGTAGATTTATCTCTTAATTATTTACTTTCAAAATTATCTTTATGTTAAATATTAGTGAAGCAAATAATAACTGTAGAACAGTCATCTAATGAAATTCCTTCAATGTTATGAGGAAGAGAGAAGTTCAAGATATAGAAATTAATGAATATGTACATGATGATCTCTTATCTATTATTGAATGAAATTTTAATAGGGTTAAATGAATATTTGAGGGTATATTAACTCAAAAACATTTTCATTATGAAAGTATATTTCACTTAGAAACCAAGAATTCAATTACTTCATATGGATATGATGGTGAGTTTCAATAGTAACAATAAATAATAAATAATGATTCCATTAAAGAGAAATATTAGTTATGAAAATAGAATTGGAATTAAATTTTAGAAATGGTTTTGTTAAAAAATTATGAATAATAAGTTTTTTAAGATCTAATTTATTTCATTGAAATGATATTAACATGGATAAAAAATATTCCAATATGGCTATATTGTATAAATATAAATCTAAATAAGAAGAAGAGGATGATCAACAAGAGGTAGTTGTTGTTCTTAGAGTGGATTTAAAGGGATATCTTAAGGAACATGATCTTAGAATAAATTATAATATGAATATTGGATGACTCATGATGTAATCATCAAGGTACATTGTTTATCATGTGTCATAAGTATATTTTCTTAACAAATTTTTGACAAATATGAAAATTTTAATGTAAAATAAGAAGAATCTATAAACTATATATATAAGATTATGGAAAAATAAAAGTTCATTGATAAAACTAATAGGTCTATCATTGAGAAATATAATAAGATTTAAACGTTCAAAAAGGAAGTCATGTAATTTGTAAATATGTAAGTGTCTGAAACAAGGATTGATGTATCAATGAAAAAGATAAAATTTGGAGATTTTTTATATGTACTATTTATGGGTAGGGACTAATGAGGAAAAATAACCTTTGATGATGTATTGAATTCTCAATGAACAACCAATATGTGTAAAAGTGATATATGAATTAATACAGGAATATCAAAATAAGAAATATATTATGTAACTTTAAATGTAAAAAAAATAAAATTGAAATTTCATGATCATTGATAAAATACCATAATTAAGGGAGTTATTCAAAAGTAGTTGATATAGAGAGAGATAAAAACATGTATCCACTTACATTAATGATTTTCCAATTCTAAGGATACATAGGACACACAATGTCTTATTTCGGTAAAGATGGAGGTTACTTAAGTGGATATTCCATTGGAATCCATTGAATAATGATTGAACCGTATCCACCATATTAGAATAGAACATAAATATATAGTTATTATTTTGAATATTTTAAATTTTTAAATAAAGCTATCAATTACTGGAAAATATGTGTATGTTTTTTTATGGAAGGAAAATAAGAGTTTATACAATATAATAAAATTCTATTCTACAAAGAAAAAAATTTCACCCATTAGAGAAAGAGGAATATGATATGAATTCTTATGCTGAAGAAGATAAGAAGATATTAATATATATATATATATATATATAATCATGTTGTAACATTATGGAAGGATAAGAATATAATGATAAAATTAAAAATTATTCTTGGTGAGACAGATTTAATGGCTATAAACAATGGCTTCAAGTGGAATATTAATAGTGGGTTCTCAGCCCACATGATGGGTAACATAAATTTTATCATGACTATGAATGGAAGAGTTATCAGGTTTTAGAAATTATGATGATCTAAATCAATTAATATTGTGGTTATTTATGTTAAATTACATTATATGATTTTTTAGTGAGTTTTAGTTGTGTTAAATAGGTTTGGAAGTCACATTTAACTGAAATGGTCGTAATATCAAAAGAAAATATAGATGTTATCTCAAACATGGATGGAGAACAAATGGGTGTTGATATAAATTGCATAGAAAGGGGTATAATTATCACATTACTATATAATAGTAGAATTTATTAGAGTATTAGTGGTTTGGTATCATTTATAAATAGCGAGTGGTGTATCTTTCAAGGATAGAGGATATTATTTTTAATCCATTGTTTTTGAGGCATAGATAGAATATTTGATTTTCATACCTGAGGGAAAGGGTGAGAAACTCTTATAATCCAAAGAAAATTCTATCATAAAGTTTATTAAATTTGGTTCAAACTAATGTATGTGTCCCAATAAGTCATTCTGAAAATTTTGTTGATAAGTATTTCTTTTTATTTATTGATGACTATAATAAGTTATGATTTATTATGACTAAGTGGATAAATAGTACGTTTGGGAATATATCAAATTATATTTACAAAGATTATAAAATAAAACCTAAATAATAATGAGTAGTATGTGGTTAGATAATCTAAACAAATGTTCTTATATTGAATAATAAAATTATTTATAGAATCATGGAATAATGAATGAAGTCTCAATGGTAATTACTCTTGAACAAAAATAGAGTATCTGAAAGGAGGAACAACATGGTAAATACTATATCCAATAAATTATTAATATAATGTGTCATCACTCACCACTAATTTAAATAAGTAGTGTGATTGGAATTTTATAATCAAAATAAAGTATTTCTTTGTCCTAAAGAATAGAATTTGGAATATGATATATAGAATAGTAAGAATCCCATATTGAACTATCTTAGAGTATATATAATAATTGTTCACCTAGAATAATGGGGAAATTAGATACCTCTGATTATTTGGTGGATAGAGTTTTTTTATGAAACTCGCTTAAGAGGAAATTTTATAAAAGTTTCAATTAAAGTATTAATTTACATTTTCAATGTTGTGATGTGAAGGATTTTGAATACAAGAAAAAAAGAATTCTTGAAAAAACAAATCATGAGGACGTAATTAAAAAATAATATGACATAATCATGGATTTAAGAGAATCTCAAAATCCCACATTTGAAGATCATTCTGAATTCAAATAAAAAATAAGACCATAGTGATGATTTTAATTAACTGATGAGTCAATTTATAAAAAATTGAAGTTGATTGTATCCAATAATCATTAGTATAGACCCATTTTCACCAATTATGACCTGGATGATGATAATAATAGATCATAATACCCTATTGTTAGTGGTAGAACCTACTTCACATTGAAAAGTGGAAAAACAGTAATCATATATGAAATTAAATAATGAATAATTTGAAAAATTTAATAAGAACCAAACATTTATACTTATGGTATTTCCTAGATACAATAATATAAAATGTTTAATATTGTTCTTAAAAAATATTGATAAACATGGAATTGGGTCACAGAATAAATTTAGGCTAGAATGTACAAGATATACACATGTTGAGGAATTTCATATTGATGAAACAAAAGCTATTATGGAAATAATGGAATCTATCAAATTTTTTATAAAAATGATTTTTCATAGGAAGATAAAATTATTTCAATTGGATTTGAATACAAAATTTTGGAATTTAATTTTGAAATAGTAAGAATATATGATAAAACTAGTGTGATTTACAATATGAAATGATTATATAATGTTTTTTTATTGAGAATATATTTTTAGGGCCTAAATAAATCACCTTATTCTTGGTATGCATGAAAAGATACTTATATAATAAAGGCGGTGTTCAAAAGAGTAAAGGTTGATCATGAACTCTATGTGAATATTCTTGATTATGGGAAGTTCATTATAGGTGGTATGTGAATGATATTATATTTATTGATAGTAAGAATTATTATGTTATATGTTTACATTGCCGATGAGTTTTAATTTGATATTTCAATGAATGGAGAGTGGAATAATATTCTTCAATTTATTTTTTACCTAAATGAAGGGAATATGTTAATATCTTAGATTAAAACTGCAAGGTCCAAATTAAATAAATTAAAAATAGAAGATTTTATACTAGGTTCAACTCTGATAGTATTTTTAATGATACCCGAGAAGGTGTACAACGTGATTGTAGACTATAAACTATATAAATGAATTATTTGATGTTTACTGAATCTTAAAATGACAAATAATGATATTAAATTTTATAAATTCTAGGAACATGATTCAAATATTTTTTAAAAAATACCATATCTTCGTACTGAAGATGATAAATATGTTTATTTAGGGAATATTTTTTTTTGATTTTTTAAGGCCGAATAAGATCTAGATTTATTGTCATATAAATATACCATCTTTTTTGGAGATATTGTGGATCTGAAATATTAAAGTGATTGAAAATTATTCATTAGAATAAATTTGGTTTGTTTCCTATCTGAGAAAAAGGGTTACATATTATTGAGTAAAGAATTTTTACAATTTATTTTAATTGTTGAGTCCTATGCATAGTTATTTTTTATAAATAAACAATTGGATGATCTTATATATGTGGTAAAGAAATTGATATCAATTACCTATCTCAAGGAAAGTTCTATAGAACAAATAATGAATCTGATAACAAAATCTCACATAAAGCATATTGAAATTTTTTTACCAATTTATTAAGGTGGAGGTTGAGAAACTTACTGTACAATTTTAGTTTTTTAGTACCAAATAAAAATTTGAAAGACACATTTACAAAATTGTTGGTTTCATAAAAAAACCTTCATATTTATTTAAAATTTAAACATGATTTATTACATGAAATAAAAATTAGTACAACATAGAAAATTAATAGTTATAGTGTATTTTGGAAACTATGTGCATTACATAAAAACTAAAAACATGAATGAACAACATCGTTATTGAAAAGTTGATTTACATGACCAAAATGGTCCATCATATATAAATGTGCATGGGATAACCGGAGGACATACATAAGAATCGAGTGGGCTATAAATCCTAGTTAGGGTATAGAATATTCATAATATAACGAATACACTACATGTTAAAAAATAATAATATCAATGGAGAATAAAAGTAACATGAATAATAAGGCATGATATAGCATGATAATCATAACATGGGATATGTGGATAAAACTTAAACCCCTAAATTATAAACTGATCAGGGATAATCCCGAACAAGACCCCATGGTGAAAAAATTCCCATAAAGTCATTATGTACACTCGTATCCCAACATGACATATCGTGATGCTAAACATTACCCAATGCACTGAAGCACTATCAGGGTTCACCCTTCATAATCATTTCATTATCATGCTTAAGTGTGCCACATAGATCGTATAATATGGATTCACTCAACAACATAACTTTTTCCATGATCAAGGAATTCGTAATAAATACATTTAAGTCCCCAATAAATAATTATATTTTCATAAATTTGAATACACTTGGTTATGAAATTGGTAGGGTATACCCTACACAATTATTTTGGTATGGAAAATTGTCGTGTAATTTCGGTAGCATAACAAAATCATATAGAAATTAATAAAATGGGATGATGAGAGTGGAAGGGGTATCTAATAATTTAGACATGCAGTTTATTGCATTATAGATATGGTAATACAATAACTGACATAAGTAATTGGATATAGAAGGCGTATCATAATAAAGAAATTTGATGAAAGAGGATAAAGGAAAAAACCCTTAAAATATTTTATCATTGTAACAGGTATGCATAAAGGTTATTATGAGTGTTAAATGATAGTTAAATTGGATATTTTCATTTATAAATCAAATAAAATGTAAGGGATATTTCTTAGAACATATCCCAACATATTCAAAAGGAAAACTATAAGACATAACATAAAAGTAATGCTTGATAAAAGGGGAGGGTGGAAAATTCCTTATGGAATTTTGACATAGAAACAGCTTCAGTAAGGGTTAAAATGAGAGATAATAAATTCTATATAATTAAAATAACATTTAATATATTGTAATTTAATGGTAATAGTTTATAGAAAACATAACTAGTTGAAATTATATAGGCTAATTTCAAAAGAAGCTTCTTGAATTTAAGAAAAGAGAATAAGGTGGGGAACTATTACTTGAATGTGTGACTCCAAAGGCTTGGGAGGGGCTTATTGAATGATTTGGGGAGAATTATGAGGACTCTATGAAGTAGGTTTCATAGTTTTTTCTTTATCCAAAGTGATCTAGTGTAGATAAATGGGATGTTGGGTGGGTTTGTATAGGAAATTAGGGGGGTTTTATTATTTTTGTTTTGGACACTAAATAATGTAATATTCAAAACCAAACTCCATACCATGGTTTCTTCAATAGTTGATTGGAATAAATTATTTTATAATTCCAAGAGAAAATATAACAAAATATTACCCTTTTTTAAGTGGAGATGAGTTAGACATTCAATGAAATAATTTTATAATATTAAAATGTTTTATCAGTCTTGGAGGATTCATCAAGGATTTATAAATTATAAACAATAAACATAAAATTATATTATATTAAAATGAAACATATGTTTCACTGAGTATACCTTTTATAGTAATTATTTCCACCCTAATTAGTAATTATACTATCATGAAACAGAAAATATATTTATAGGGCATTTAATTTTTACCCAAGGATTTGACTGTCTCAAAAAATTATAAAAATTCAACGTTAGAAAATTTTGAAATCATAATTAAAAAAATAACATTATTTATAACTAAATAATGTTGTAAATATGTGAATTTTTACTTTTTAAATAATAACAGACATTTAATGAAAATGGGTTGTTTTTTATAAATATGTGTTTTTTGAATCCTTATAAAAATTACATTTGACATCATAAAATTTATATGATCATTTAGATTGGGTAAATATTATTTAATAAAAATATTCCATTAAGATATTATTTACATTAAAAATAAATTGGTTAATAAATTCATTAATGGAACATTAATATTAACCAAAAATTAAATTCAGGATTTAAAAGACATTTACAATGTAATAATAATAGGGTAAAATATATTCATTATTATATATAAAATATACATATTTCTCTGTCTATGTTTGTGATACATATCCCATTAATAAACAAGAATAATACCTAAGAGTATGTTGTGTGATGGTGGATCTTTAAAGGGGTCTTTAGGTTAACATGGTTTGTGTCGTGATCCTGATGTGCTTGAAATTTTCATATAAATGGTTTTTGTCATGCTTAACATGTTTGTTCTCAGATTGGTCATGGTCTGGGTAAAATTCCATAAATGATATCTCCCTCAAAAACTCAAATAAATGTGCTTCCTAGGGTATGATCCAACATGTTTAGGCCATCACTTCCTTTGTCTATTCGGAAATAATTTGTTAAAAATATATATTTATACTCATCATGTGACCACTTTCCAATGGATATATTACCAATGGTAAATATTCTCAATAGTCAATTAAATCCAATTAAATAAAAATAAGTGCATGTGATTTTTATTTAATTAAATCAAAATGGGAAATTTATATATAACTGTATGGGTCCTTATAATCTTCCCCCCTTTAAGAATTTCACCCTTGAAATTTCCATTCCCCAAACTAAAATTTATGTGGGTAACTCTAAATCATCACCTCCTTTGGTTCCCATTATGGTTATTGAAACATGTGGTTTTACCACAACACTTTGATGAGGGGAATTGTCTTATTTCATTGAACATTTTATCTATGATCTAAGATCTTCATTGGCTGATCCTCATAGTAAAAGTCATTCTATAATGGTAACTAGCCTAGATTGAGTACATGTGATGGGTCTAGAATGTACTTTTTTAATAGGGATACATTGAATAAATAATGTACTTGAGATAACATTGGTTGGAGTGAAAGTTGATTAGCCACTACCTCGATGTGATCAAGGTTCTCAAAAGGGCTGATGTAGCTTGGACTATTATTTACCTTATTCCCAACTCACATCACTCCCTTCCATAGAGATATGAATATTAATTCAATATTTATAATATTATACTCTATTTCTTGTCGACAATTGTCATTATAACTCTTCTATAAACTTTGAGTGGCATTGATCTGTTGTTGAAAAGTTTTAATCTTCCCCACCTTTTCCTCAACTATTATAGATCCAAGATGTTTTCATTCCCCACCTTCATGCCAACATGTCGTATTTCTTCACATTTTCCCATAAAGGGATTCATAGGGATCCATTTATATTCATGGGTGGAAATTTTTGTTTTAATATCACTCAAATAGAGGGATATGTTGGTATCATCATCCTACGAAGTCAATTGAGAATTTTCTCAGCATGTGCTCATGTTTTTGGATAGTCCACTAAAATTAGACATCAATTTGATGGTGATAATATGTACTGATGTTTAACTCAATGTTCAGAGTATGCTCGTGAATATTTCAAAACATAATGATGAGTCATGGATCTCAATCAAAGACAATAGATAGTGTTACTCTATGCATCCTTGAAACTTCTTTGATGTATATCAATGATAGTATATATAGTGATACATCCTACCAAATTACAATGAAGTGTAAAATATTTTTAAAATGATCCACAACAATAAAGATAACATTGTTGCCATTGGATGTCTTTAAAATTCAGAGTGAAAAGTTTCATGGTGATGTTTTTCCATTTCTATGTTAGTATCGATATTTGTTTCATTATCCCCTTCGAAATATTCATTTCATCCTTCACTTGATGACATACCAGGAACTTTGATGTATAATGAGTGATCTCTTTTTTCATTTTATACCTCCAATAGTTCTATCAGTTTTTTTGATACATCTTTGTGTTTCCTAGGTGATTGGAGAATGTTGAACTATATTCATTATCCAATGGATCCCTCTTTAAGTCAATATTCTATTAAACACATAGTCTTGATCCAAATATCACTATTCCTTATTCATTAAAATCTAACTCTAAGGATTTTACTTTTTTAATAGTTTCAACTTTTATATGAATTCCGGCATCATCTTGTTTAGAATCCATTAACCTTTCAAGAAGAGAGGGCCAAGAAATAATTAATGAATGGATTAAGGAAGTTCATTTATTTATGATTTCCATTACCATCCTCTTTGAATATAATAGAGCTAGAAAATTTTCAATTCTCTTTTTATTATAGAATTATTGTATCCATTAAACATAGATAATCATCCACTTTATTTACATTCTTATGATGGAAATGGGTTTAGAAATAGTAATACTTGATGGGATATAACCATATTCATTAGACCATTTTCAACTCTTTCTAGGTGAATATATATTTAATAATTTTTTGATCCGTATATATTTCAAACAAAACCCCAAACAGATAATACCGCAATATTTTCAAAGAGAATATCACCACATGAAACATCATATTATGCGTGGGATACTTTTCTCATTAGTTTTCAACTAACTTAATTCATAGGTAATGATTTTTCATTTTTCATCAACACAAATCTCAATCCCTTATTTCGAACATCACTAAAAATTACAAAAGGATTCCCACTTCGTGGTAGTGTGATCATTGGGGTAGTGATAAGTCTATTTTTCAACTACATGAAGCTATATTAAAATTCATAATTACAATAAAAATTTTCTTCCTTCTAATTTATCCTATTAAGGAGGTTTTACCATCACAATAAATTTCTCCTAAATATGTGATAATATCCAGCTAACCCAAGGAAACTACGGATATCTATCACATATGTTCTCCTCAACCATCCTTTAATTTCTTTTTATTTTTAATGATCCAAATAAAATGAATTTCTTGTGATGATATACCACAAGAATGAGACATCTTTCAATCAGAACATACACTGGTTATACTTTTCATATATCATCTCCATTCGCAGGGTCTTTAGAATAGTGCTCAAATGATCCTCATACACCTCTTTGTTTTTGAAGTATATAATCATATCATCTATAAAGACAAAACAAATTGTTGATGTAATCTCTAAATACTCTATTCGTCACATCCATTAAGATTGTAAGAGCATTAGTGTGTCTGAATGGAATCTTTGTGAACTCACTGTGCCCATACCTTGTATGAAAAGAAGTCTTGGGGATATGCTCCCTCTTCATCCTAAATTTTTAATATCCCAACCGCAAATCCACAATGGATAATTTTTGTGCTCCATGAAATTGATAAAAAAAGTCATAAATTTGTGGAAAATTATATCTTTTCTTTATTTATGTCTTTTTGAGCTCACAATAGTTAATATGAAGGCACACTGAATCATCCATATTCTTGATGAAGAGGACTAGTGCACCCTATATTGAAGAACTTGGGTGTATGAATCCTTTAACTAGATTACCCTATATTATTTTATTCACTTCCTCACGTTCCAAAAAATCCATCCTATATGGAGTCTGGGATATTAGAAATTCCCCAAGTATAAGCTCGATTAAAAATTCAACCTCAATGTTAAATGGAAAACCAGACAATTCCTCAAGAAACGCATTATTTCATTCTATCAGAATAGGAATGTATTTGAGGAAAGTTATTTCCTTATACTTATTCATTTTAGATAGATACATTTTCTCATAGAGAAATAGTATCCAGTCTAGAGATGATAATGTTAAAGAATATTTACAGTCTTCCTTGAAATTGTATTGAATTGAGGGTTGAATCTCCATATAGAGAGTTTTTTCCTTCTCATGGAAATTTATATTGGCTCTATATAAGAAAAAACCAATATATTCTTAGAATTGAATAATATTTCATCAAACTAATAATTAAAAGGTTCACTGAGAAATTCATCACAGCAAAATTGATAGAGGAGGAGTTATATAACTGGGATGTAATAATTTCTCCATTTTTCATTTTCACCAATGTCTCTACTTCCTACTATGTGGTGGTGTTTGAATTGTTTTACTAAAATTTATTGATATGATGGAATTAAAACATATATGGATGACAACCCTAACTTTCACTTTTTGATTCTGGTTCGAAATTTTTCAACATAGACATAGGAATGAGTACTTGTAAACTAAAAACAACATAAATGGGGAATCTGGTGACATTAAATGGATAACATATAAATTACAATAATGTATTTAACTTATGAGTTCATATTATTCAATATATGTTATCTATGATCTATTTCCTAACATATATTATTAATTTACTTTTTTTTGATAACATAATAGTGGTTCGTAAGGATCTTAAATAACTACCAAATCATATCCCCTGGGAGTGTCAACCCAGGTTCCTAATAAGGCTCATTTACATGTACTAGGTTACCCCGAGTTAGGCCCTTTCCACCTTTTCAGAGTTGTTACTCCTATGTACATTTTGGTTAGAACTGCTTCCAGTTCTATTTTACTGACACTGTTTTATTGTCTTCATAAAAAACTTACTATATACTTACCAAAATTTAGCTTTGTTTTCATATACATACTTTTATCCCTATAGAATTTAAATAGTTCTATAATCCTAAGTATTTTGCTATAGTTTTCTTATCCTAATCCCAAAAATATCTAAGTGTATACTCTAATACAAACTATAACAAACCTTATCATTATTAAACATTAATGAATGATTTAATTACATAATTTTTCACTTAATACAACCCGAATTATTTAGCGGTCTAGTGTCTTTAGAAAATTAGGAACATTACATAACAACATAAAACATGGAAGAAAAATATGTTTATTTAAATTTTATTTAACATGTCCAAAACCTTCTTTTATACAAAACAATGCAAGATATAACCTGGGGAAATACATAAAAAATGGGTGATAAATAAAGCCTAGTAAATTAATAAAACTATAATTACATGAGGAAGACAATACATGTTAAAAAATAGGCATATCAATGGAGTTTAATAGCAACATGAATAAAGAGTCATGATATAATATGATAATCAAAACATGGGATATGTGGCTACAAAATAAAACACTGCATCGTAAATAGATCAAGGATAAACCCTCCAAGACTCTATGGTGGAAAATTTCCCATAAATGAATCAGGTAAACCCTATCCCAACATGATGTATTATGATACTAAACATTACCCAATGCATTATAGCGCTACCAGGGATCACCCTTCATAATCATTTCATTCTCACGCTTAAGTGAGCCATATATATCATATAACATGGATTCATTCAACATAATAATTTATTCCATGATCAAGGAAGGTGTAATAAATACATTTAAATCCCAAACTAATAAGTAAATGTTCATAAAGTTGAATACCCTTTATAGGGAAATGAGTATGGTATTCACTACACAATTATTTTTGAATGGATAATCGTAGTGCAATTTCAGCAACTTAACAGCGTCATATAGAAATTCATAAAATGTGTTGATGAGAGAGAAAGAGATCTATAATCATTTAGGAATGATATGGATAGTAATATAGATATGTAAAGATAAAACCCAACATATGGAATTAAAAATATAAGGAATAACATAACAATGAAACTTTAAGAAAGAGGAGAAAGGAAAGTTCCCTTGTAAAATTTTGGAATGGTAATAGGTGTACATAATGGTTATTTGGAGGGTTAAATGAGTTTTAAAGTGGATATAATAATATATAAATAAAATTAAAATTATTTGGGATGTTTACTAACGTATCCCAACATAGGAAAAAGGAAAATTATAATACATGACATAAAAGGTATGATTGATAAAATTTTAGGGTGGCAAATTCCTTAAGGAATTTCGGCATAGTTACAACTTAGTCAAGGATCCAAATTAGAGATAATAAATGGTATCTCCTTAAAATAAAATGAAATATAAATTAATTGGATGTTAATAATTTTAATGACAACATAACCAATTGAAATGATATTGGCTAATTTGAAAATATGGTTCTTGAATAGAAGAAAATAGGGGAAGGAGAGGATCCCTAACTTGAATGTCCTACACAAAAGACATGGGAGGGGATTCGTGACAAAATTGGGTTCCTTATTAGGACTATGAGAAGTATGGAATATATATTTTTCATGCTCTAAATAGTTTTAGTTATTTGAAATTGGATAATGTGTGGTTTTATATTGGAAAGGAGAGGGATTTCTTTATTTTTTTGGTTATCGACACTACATAATAAATTCAAAACCACAAACCATCCCATGGTTATTCCCATGGTTTATTCCAATGTGATGTGGATTAAATTATTTCATAATTCCAATATTTAAAGATAACATAATATTACCCTTTCTTATGTGGAGGTGGGTCACCCTTTCAATGAGACTATTTTAAAATATTAAAATATATTATCATTCTTGTAGGGTTCACTGTGGCTTTGTAAAATATATTAATAAATATAAAAGTATTATATTTTAAAGGGAAACATATATTTTTATTATGATACCTTTTATATTATTTATTTCCTCCCTAATGGGTCATTATACAGTTATAAAACACAATGTATATTTATATGGTATTTAATTTTTACCCAAAACTTCAAATCTCTCAAGGAATTATGAAAAAATAAACCATTGATAATTCATACATCCTGATTAAAATCATAATATTCATTTTAAATAAATAATTTTCTATATATTTTTATTTTCAATTTTAATGTAATAAAATTAATTAATTGAAAATGAAGGGTTTTTGAAAAATAATAGTTTTAAACCATTACTAAAATTACGTTTGACATCCTAAAAATTATATGATCATTTATATTTGGTAAATATTATTTAATAATATTATTACACTAAAATATTTTTTATTTAAAAAATCCATTAATTTAAAAAATCATTAAATAAATTTAAATATTACAAAAAAATACAATTTGAGCATTAAAAATAATTTACAATGTAATAATAATAAGAATAAAATATATTCATTATTCTATAAAAAATAGTTCAAATATTTATATTTCTATGTTATTGGTACATATCGCTGTATAAAACCAGCATAATCCCTAAGTGTATTGGTGCTATGGTGTGGCTTATATGGGTTCATTCATTAAACGTGGTTTGGGTCACAATCTCAATGAGCATGAACTTCTGCAATAAACAGTTTCACTCATTCTTATATTATTGGATCTCAGATTTGGCTTGCATTAGGGAAACACCGTGAAATTCTATCTCCCTTGGAAGCATTAATAAATGAGACTGATAGTGTATGATCCTACTATTTGATGTAATCACTGCCTTTTACTATGACTAATGTATTAGTTAAAATGCTATATTAATAATAGACATGTGATAACTTTTCAAATTTTATATTATGAATGGTAATGATGCTTAACGGTCATTTAAATAAAATTGAAAAAATATGTGCATGTTCATTATGTTTAATTAAATCACTACAAAAAAGTGACTTGTACCAACAAAAAAGTACTAACAGATAACATATATGTTGGTAAAAACGAGTAATTACAACAGATATTAAATTATGTTGGTATTAATGAAAGGTACCGAAATTTTTTTTTACCAAAAAATATATCTGTTTATATTAGTAGCTTGATACCAAAAAATCATTTACTAACATTTTAATCTGTTGGTCTCTCACAGTATTACCAATAATTGTTTTATAAGCAAATGTATATGTTATTATTAATTGTTTCTATCAAAAAACCTTTCATAATTATAATTATATGTTGCAATGAATTATTCAATAATATCAAATATTATAATAAAAATTATATATATATATATGTTATGATATTTTATTTAAATTATTATTTTCCATAAACAGTTATTTCTATGTATAATTATTAATTTAAAAAAAACAATATAAGAAACCCCAATTCCTAAATCTATTGCATCTTGATAAAAGCCGGATGCAATTCAATTTTTCAAATCGTTCTCACGCCATGACGGTACCCTGAAAACCCTAAAATTATCCCCCTATTCATCTTCATAATTTATTCATCCACTCATTGGACACCATCGGTGTATGTTATTTGATGTTTTCCCTCCTTTCCATTCATTTCATGGCCCCCTTTTCACATTTAATTCGTCCATCCTCTTATGCATTCTGTGTGCCCGTTGTTTTCCCTCCTAATTTCTCCTCATCACCTTCCCCTTCACTTCAGATCCGCTTCCTGCCCCCACAGGTCCAGTCCATTGTCATTGCTATCATAAAACCCCACACAAAATTTGTCCAAGGGTCTTGATTTTGATTTTTGTTGAGGTTCAAATTATTCAATCGACCGGTGCTCAAAGGTCTTCCCATCCGTGATGCATGAAGTCCACCTGTGATGATAGATGGGGATTGAAGATTTTCTGTCAAATTATGATGAGTTCGAGTCGGCATCTTGTGATGGAAGGTTCTTGAAGAAAGAACCTCTGTAAAGGAGGGTTGGTTTCTAGATTCAATGAACAGTTCTTATTGACGGAGCATCTAATTTGATAAATTTATTCATTCCTTACAATAGTATGTTGTGCAGTGTGCTCATTTTTAGGTAGTTGTTTCTCTCTATTTCTCTCAGTAGCATAAACTATAGATTTAGTATAGTTTCTAGGATTACTTTCTCTGTTCTAATAGACAAAGATTGCATTCATATCCTCCATCCATCATCTCAAAGTATAATCTGTTCTCTTGTTGAATTCAAATCTTCCATCAATGCCATGGGCAAAACCCATTGAGAGTGCCTTCAACCCTGATGTTATAAAACCCTAGCCAAGAAAAATGGAAAGGTGACAGGTGGTTGCGAAAACATGATGGGGGTGAGTACTACGACACAGCACTGGGATGCAGTGTGAACCTCATGGATGAGTCATTGATGCAGATGCAGCTGAATCCCATTTCGACTTTGAGGGAAATGTTGGCGACGTCGTCGGTTGCTACTCCATCATAGAGATGGGATGAGAGGCTTCCCCATTGGGGAGATCTGGAGAGAAAAGATCTCATTGACATACATGCATAGCTGTAGAGGGACTTAATTTCAACAAAGTAAAACAAGACTCTCTGGGAGGCTTTTTCTATGAAGATGAATGAATGAGGCTACTGGAGGACCCCCGATTAGTGAAAATTCTAGTAGAATAACCTCGCAGATAAATTCAAGGGGAAGGAGAAATCTAACATGGATAATGGATGAAAATACCTATTTTTTGAAGAGTTGTGTGCCCTGTATCTTGAGAGTGAAAAATTGCATCATTCCTCACTTATGTATGAAGCTGGTTTGTTGAAAGAAAGGAAAAAGGGAAAGAGAATGAGTGGTGATGGTTCTTCAAATGATTTCTCTCAAGGTGAATGTAGTGATGAAGATTATAGTTTAGTTGACAGGATCATAAGAAGCAGCAATCCACAAAAAAAGGAAGCTGGAAAGAGAGCATAAGGAACTGATTGTTCTGAATTGTAAGAGTTGTTCTATTATTGGTGGTGGGAATGCGGGAATTAAAGTTATGCTTTGTGAATTCATGTTACATCAGCAAAAGATAGAAATGAAGTGGAAGGTGTCGATGGAGAGGAATGACTATGAAAGGGTAATGTTTGAGAAGGAGTGGCGCATGTCAATGGAGAATCTTGAGAGGGAGCGGTTGGAGATTGAGAAGACTTAGATGGACAGGGAATAATAGAGGAAGATGAGGGAGGAGAGTGGGGATGAGAAATGGAATGCCCTTATGACATCTTTGTTAAAAATGCTAATAAAGGATAGTAATCCTTGAGGTGAAGTTGTAGATGGATCATTTTTCTATTTCTCAGAGAAGATAATGGAGTGCCTATAGCAAATACAAGAACTGATATTGATGATGCCACTACACTAGTGGGGAGATTTTGGATGATGAGGAAGTGTAGAACATAGTTGAAGAAGGCTGGGTTTGGTGTAGTTATTCATTCTCCCATTACAGTATGCATGTTTTTGCTCGTCCACTATTGGGCATAGACTAGATCTGTTTTTCTACTTATTATTGATATATTATGGATAGATTTTGAATCAAATCCTCCATCCAATGTAATTATAATTTGTTTTCTTGTTTTAATTCATATATGCCTATGATGTCATCTTTTTTTATTAAAGGCAGTGGGATGGATTTATTTGAAACAGACTGCATATCAAAACTCTATTGGAATACATTGTTGGAAGCTGTGAAAATATGTAAATCTAGGAAACTCACATCCACGATTCATCATGACAAATTTGATTTTCATTTGCCAAAGAAAATTCTGTTCACAACATCAACATGCAAGGCATACTCAGGATCGATGGATTTCAGTCCTGGGAACTCCAGTAGTGACAGACTTGCAATGCCCAAATATGTGTGGTAGTCATCGACGACATCAGCTGGTCTATCTAAAATGCCTCCATTTTCTTTGTCCTGACAGTCTAAGATGTAGTTGAACAGTTTTTCCTAGATAATCCAATTAACCCTATTGATCTTGATCAGGATAGAAAGAACCCTCCATGAGTAACACATGTTAGGAAGCTTCTCAGTACGAGCATTTAAGCCTCCGCATTTGACTTTCCGTTCACATAACCACCATCCATGGAGGTCCTTGTCCATATGACTCAGAGATCCAATGATAGAAAGAGAACCCACACAATAGAAAACAGATTTATCTTGGCACTTCATGATCCGTGAAACAACTTCATCATAATACTTTTCCTTTGATCTTAATCATGGAAGATTTAATTTATTTCATGGATTGTTGAAATTGATTCAAAATTCTTTTCCTGAATTATTGATATATTATTGAATTAAGTTGGAAAAAGTGTGTTGAAGATATCTAACTTTGGATAAAAGGTGTAACAGTTGAGAATTTTGGTATTTTAAATTTGATAATATGATTTTATTGATTGATATATCATTGGATCTTTTTTGAAGTCATATTTTCAATTCTTTGTGGATGAATCAATGTTTTTTTCTAGTTTAGTTTTATTTCATTTGTTCTTTTAGATATCTCATTTTTATATACCTAACATTATCAGAACCATCCATCAATATAAAAAACTTAAGGAGAGTGAATAAATTACATTCCTAGAGATACATGACCCAAGGTCAACACTAATATTACATTATTAAAGCAGGGAAAACAATTTGCGTGTGGTGTTACATTTTTAGACCAGGCTAGACATTATTGAGACAACACTCACAGTACTCAACAAGATTTTTTGATAAAAATTGAACATAGACCCTTTACTATGAGTTCCTATAGATATTACAAAAAGTTATATACCCACCATTATCCTTTAAAATTAATGAATAATGCATATAATAATGTATCTTGAAAAACGCTTAGTTCAATATTTCTTATTACTAATGAGATTAATTTTTAATAGGGTTTGACATTCTTTTAATGTGGTTTCTGTATGTCAAGCATAGGGTGGATGATATCATATGAGAGAGTAGTTTCTTAGAATGCATTGAATGAAGGAAGCCCAAAATGCATTCTCCTGGGAATTTCCACACCACATACAGAGTGATATTCAAATCCGGACATGAAACAGAGAAAAAATATCAGGGTAATTTCCTTTTTCTTTAATTTTTTTGTTGCCTTCGGTTTTTTTAGAATGAAAAATAGATCAAGGTTCTTCAATGGTTGTCTGACTTATATGATTACAGGTAAGGATTTTCATAATGACTTGAACATTACAACATATATGGAATCTCATATCATTACCCATTTTCTATGTAGTCATAAACCTAGTAAAATGGTTTTTAAATTATAATTTATTATTTTTATCCTCAAATGTTTCTTTTTTATTATTCATGTCTAAATTTATTTTTTTCATGTAATTTTGGGATAGTTCTATTCATCATGATACTTTCAATTACATTTATTGTATTCTACTTTCATGTTATATTTTCCACACATCATACACATAATTCTATTTCAAATTTGTTTTAAATGATTTAATTATACTATTAATCGCATGTGTGGAATAATACTGATGAGGGTTATTTTTTCATATAAAAAAATGGATACTCTACAAATGCATACCGCAATAATATTTTCTATCACTCATGCTTTCGGATAATACTAAATACCCATGACTACATGTAGTTTTATTCCTAGTGAATTGGGTTTTCTGATAATGTCTTAACTGTATTCAGACATTATATTAGTTGTTTTGGTTTATTTATTTTCATCTGAAATTTTATTAACTTGTTGCTAATTTTCAGTTCATCTTAAATTCTTCTATTATATTTACTATCAATTCTTTTAAGATCTACATAAGCACATCTGTTGTGACCAGTTTTAGTTCAAACCCTCTACATTCAAGCCCACATATAAGGCATATATCTATAATAAAATGCTCAATTGAAACACAAGTACTTTCATTTGATACAATAGTATATTTGAAATTAGTATTATACGTTGGAAAATTACAACAACAATCTGTTTTCACTATTGAACCTCATATTTACTGATTCAAAAGTTTCATTTGAGAATAAATATATATTTAACCATAATTAAATTTCAGGTTACAATGTGTACCCCTGGAAACTATGAAGAAAATTCAAACTATAATATATGCTATGAATTATGTGTTTCCTTTAAGAAGAAATTGTTCTGATGAAATAATTCAGTGTAAAAATTGTAATGCATCTCTATCATCGATCATTTCAAGGTATGTATTTTTATCCTTTTTACAGATTTACATATATAGCCATTACAATTTTTTTGAATTAATTATAAATTTTGCATTACAAATATTGTGTTTTGTGTTTGTCAAGATATAGAGCGCAACTGTTAGTAATTGGTCATAGTGGATTTATCATTTTTGCTCTTTTTGGAAAAAAAGTATTGTAATTCATATCAAAAACTGTGTGAGAGCTCAGCGATTTTCAAGATTCGGTCAGGCATCAAATTTTCCTTCAATAATATTTTTGTATATTATTCTCATGTTATAACGAATTTTTATCTCATTCTTGTATGATAGTGATGAATTTGGGTTCGCAACACAATGAATTATCATCAAATCCAAATCAGTTGGAAAGTATTTTTTGTTCCCTTCTAGTTCTAATTCAATGATTTCGAAAAATAGTTTATAATTAATAAGGTTTATAATGATGAAGAGTGCATCACCACTTGCACTCACTGCAAGTGAAAAGAATTGGGAGCAGATCAAAAATAGGTTAGCTAACTAGCTGCTAATCTGCATCTGGGGGGTTTCAATCCACTGTCCCTGTAATTTTTGGACTGATTTTCACCAGATTTTTTAACTGGTTCTGCAAGTGGGTGCTAGTTTTTCATCATTTTAGGAATGATGTCTAGTGAAGGTGAGATAAAAGTGGGCATCATTGAATGCAGGCATCTCTTGAGGTAGGAATAAATGGGTAAGGTGTGTTGTGTGTCACAACTCTTTAGGTGGCACACATCATGTGTGGAAACTCGTCATGAAGGTACCCAAAAAAACACAAGAATTCTTAGTTTTAATTAGAATTTTCAATTCCAATTTTAAAATATAATGAGATGAAACAACACTGAATTTTTGTTTTCATTTTGAAAATGCTTCTTCAAAGTAAAAATTTGTAGTCCCGTTTTATAAAAGTGCTTCATACAGAGAAATGATGCCTGGATTTGAGTCATTGAGATGTCAACAGGGATGATGATGAAAAATGCTTACTGTGAAATTAATTTTTTATACTTATATTTATTTCTAATTTGGTTTCAATTTATGCTGATGTTTTATAATGATTTTTGGGTATGCTCTTTGGCTATTTTTTATGTAGATATTGGAAATGAAGGGTGTGGCATGGCTACGACTTGAGGTTTCCCGCTGATATTGGAGCTGGATCAATTTTTATTATTTCTGGTACTTGATATGACTTGTTTTTTGGTATTCTTTTTGATTGTGTGTTGTGGAGATCTTGGAGTTAAAGGGTGTGGTATGGTTGCGGCTTGAGGTTTATTACAGGATCTGGAGATGACTCGCGGGTCCTAGGGCACGGATGGGTCACTGGTGCTGGAGCTGGCTCGTGGGCATGGATGGGCTGGTACTAGAGCTGAATCGATGACATGGTTCATGCTCGCTAGTCCCTGGTGCTTGAGCTGGCTCGCTAGCATGGATGGTCTGGTACTGAAGCTGGCTCGATGGCATGGGTCATGCTCGCTGGTCCCTAGTGCTAGAGCTAGCTCATTGGCATGGATGGGCTGGTGCTGTCGCTGGCATGAGATGGTGGTGCCGCTGGCATGGGATGAAGCTAGGTATGGGTCACTGTATGGGGTGTTTTATGGGTCGTTGTATGGGGTGTTGCTATAGATCATGCGTTTTTGTATTAAATTTCATTAAATATATAATGATTATTTTTCATAATTTTTAATTTGTGTGAAAACTTTCTTATATTATATGTGATAAATTAATAAATATAATATGAAATTTTACCAGAAATAAAAATTTATAATTTTTATTGAAATGTAATTTATAAAAAAATATTTTATGTTTGTAATATTATTACCAACAGATAAATTTGTCTTATAACATGTAGCTAAACATTTTAACCAACACATATATTATCTGTTCGTATTATTATAATTGCAACATAACGATTTTAACTGTCGCCAATACATTTAGCGACAGAGTTTTTACTGACAGTTTAGTAACAGTGACATAAATGTTGGTAAAACGTTTTACCAATAGAAAATGTACTTTAACCAACAGATATTCCCCTGTTGGAAAAAGTGAAATATTTTGTAATAAAAAAGTGTAATTTTATTATTAATAGTTTGGGTCATTATATAGAATTTGTTTTTTGAAAAGAATAAGTTTAAGCTCATATTTAAATTGATCTCCTCGATCTCAGTATCTTTGAAAAGCCCTCTCCACATTTTATAAAATTATTTATTTAGTTACTGATTGTTTGCATCGGAATTTATCTCTAGGGGGTGTAAGAGGATTGAGGGAGAAAATATTCATGGGTACTTTGAAGTGTATTTTGGTTTGATCAGTAATTATATAAATCACTTTAGTGATTAATTAATTATATTATTTCCTACAACTAGCTTTGACTCCCATAAGATTTGAGAATTTGATTAATGTTATTTTATGTTAATATCATAGTGGTTGGTTATGAATGCTTCATGTAATTAGATATATATTAAATGAAAATTTAAATTTAGTTTTCAAAGGGGGAGAAAGACTATAGGGGAGTCTAAAGAATTCGGTGTGGAGTTTATAGTGTATTACATGATTATGTATTAAATAGATTGGAATATAAAATAGTAATTATCATAAAAATATGATGTGATAAATTTTTGCGATAGTAGGTTGCAATATATAGGATTTATTTCCTATTATAATTTCATTTCTGGTAATATAACTATGTATTGATTATTGTGTAAGTATAAAGTGAATATTAGAGAAGAAATAATTCACCACACCGTGGTGAATTTCCATGGTGAGTGTTGGTATGATACAATGGATTTGGAAATTAGTAGTGTTTATTTTCTATAATCAATTTTAATTCCATTATAAACTAGATTAATTTCAGTATAAAACAATCACATGGGCCACTCTATATTATAAAAAATATCAATAAAAATATTACAAGTTGGAAAGGATTAGCCACATTCATGGCATAATGAAACAATTTGTAAATCACTCATGTTTCTTGAGAAATGGATATTTCCCATCATATATGTGGTTCCTAATTAGTTTTATAATGTTTTGTCAATTTTTAATTAGAAGAATGGGTCATACCATGGTGATTATTACAACACTATGAGAAGGATTTCATGTTGTGTGAAATGGTGTTTTAAAAAAAAATTAATCAATTTCACTTAGAATTATAAATATCATGGTGATAAAAACTACACAAAAATAGGGTGGTGATTTTTTTCATTCCATTAAATATGGAATTTTTCATTGAGAGAATATCTTTTTAAAAAGTATTTTAATATCCCGGTAATTATATAGTCTATTATGAATATCATTCAAGAATGGCCAAAATGGGTAACTGAAAACAACCACATCATTGAGGAAGGTGTGTCAATATTTGGGTTACTATAACTAAATAGTAAATGATAAGATGTTCATGAAGTCGTCATCTTAAAGGTTTTTTTATCCTAGACGAGAAATACATCATTGTAATTATATTACAATTTCATAATCGATCTATCGTAGAGCTCAATATGAGTGTTTTAAGAATAGAGTATTCCGTTCAGTTTTTAAAATTTAGGAGTCAAGAATGAAGCTAATGATTTTGAAATTCTTTAAAAAATCAACTATTATAAATAAACATTATATATCCTAAACTAAGATAAATTTTTTAAATACACCAGAACATGATCCAAGGGATGGATTTTAAGTAAATAAAATTCATTTTGTTATAAATCAGAATTTTGAATTTAAAATTCAAATTTCGATGGATATATTTTTTATCAACTATAAAAAAGTAGCATAAGAACGTGAATTGGAGAATATTGAGTATTTGGGTGAAGAAAATTAGTGTTCTCTATATGTGGATGTAATTTAATATCAGATATTATGAAGTGTTGTTTTGTTGAACTATTTCCTAAAAATGAGTAGGTATTTATGTAAAGATTTGTTGAAAATATAATCATGATTTTAATGGGGAGAACAAGAGATCATCAAGAACACATGTTTTCATTTTTCCTAATAAATTTTATTAAAATCATTGTGAGTTTGACAAGTGTGTCAATATTATACTCTCAAACCATCCTGAGAGGTATTGAGTGGAAGTTAAGAAGGGTTTGTATAATTTTGTTAAGAATAAATAGTATCCTAATGTTTTTAATCATGGGAAATGAATTATTTATTAATTATAACATCAAAACAGTGTTGATTTGCAATCTTCGTATATATCCTAGTGTTGGTGACCCATGTAAAATTATTAATTTCCCAATTCCGTTATGTTTTTTAATTTAGTTTTTCATGTGTGAAAGATTCATGGTGTCTTACACTTATATAGATTTGGTAAAATTAAGGTTAAGGTAAAATTAAATTTAAATCCATCATAAATAACCCCCTCCACATATGGTGTTCAATTGGACCATGGGTTATTATAGGGTAATACATGACCAACACATACTATTTTCAAAAATAAATCAATGAAAACTATTTTTAACTATAAGTTATCTAAATAAGTCTCCAAATCCCACAGGGAAAGTAATTAAGATTAGTTAGAATATTAATAAATGATAAATCAATTACAAGACATTTAATATCCAACACAATGTCAAAGAATCCAATATAAATATTTAAGAGAAGTGTTATACTATCAAAATTTCACATGACCATAGATCAATCGACAATATCTACATAACCATGGTTGTATTTGTCCTAACATGACATTCCATAAATTCCATGGTCATAGGTTATCATGAAACAATATATATCCATATTATATGTAGATTGTGACCATAGATTTTCATAAATACACATATGGATAGTACCCACATAGAACGTGTCTATACATTTCACCTATGGCCCCAAATTATGTAAACCATGGCATAGGTCCAAACAAACCCACATTGTTTTCATTTTTTAAAAGTATGATAATTATAATATATATATATATATATTGAAGTATATAAATATATATAAATATGTATGTATGTATGTTTCAATACACCTATAAATACACATAATGTGACATAGGTTTGTGTTAGAGGGTTATAGGCATATATAAGAGGTCACATGATCAGACCTCCATGGTTGAATGTTTTTAATAAAATACAAGGTTTATAAATGTGAACATAGAACTTGTACATAACAACTCTAAGCTCATATTCAAATCCATAGATGTTTCCTCCTTATGCAAATAGTCATGGATCATAAATTATATCCAAACTGAGGCCACATTCTGTATGGTACATTTTCATAGGAAACACCAATTAAAACACTAGCCCCTGGCTAATAGACTATGGTCATCATTCATAGTCCTTTTCCCATGGTTTTATCCTGAAAAATTAAAAAAATATAGTATTTTAATTTAATAATAAATAATTGGATACTAATTTATAAGTAAGATTACTTTTATTTTAGGTTTTTATACATAAAATATATTTAAAGGAAAACTTAAATTTTTTAATCAATATTATCAATGGTTTCACAATAAAATAGAGAACTCTAGAAAAAATAGTATAAAACATTTTTTTACAATATATTGTGTCAATGAAATAAAATTATAAAGATAATTTATTTAATAAAATAAATAATGGATATATATATTTATAAGAAACAGACAATCAGTGGTTTTCAAGATAATGTATCTAGTTTGGGTTGGAACTGAAATGGTAAAACAAATCATTCTTATGTATTATATCTTTCTATTAAATAGGAAATAAACCATTTTATTATCTATACATCAATGACTCTATTAAAAAAACATATGTATATATGATTATCTTTTAAATCATGTATGATAAATTATAATGTAAGGATCATAAAATGATAGCTTTTATAAATTCAAAAAGGAATTATTCGCATTAAATATATAATTCTGCCCATCATCCATAGCATTAATTACATAGGAGGTTATTTCCATTATCATTTTGAGTCTACATGGTTTCAAGATGACATCATTAGTATTTTGTAAAAATTTACATCCCTTCTATACCAGTCATTAAATAACCATGTGTTAGTAAATTCTGTACAATTCTACATATCTATAATTGTTACCTTGAAAACCTAATTGGTTATTAATAAATTTTACAATTACCTATGAATAATTTAGAAAAAATATATAACAGAATTTAATTACTAATCCCAATTACAATTCATGTTATCCTCGTATATTTATGGACAATTAATTAATTTAATTATGAAACAAGTTCACTACTTCACCTTTTTTTAGACTTAACATAGGGAAGTAAAGTTCATATATTACCTATATTAAAAATGAATAAAAATTTTAATCCAATTTAAGATAGGATTATCACTAATAGTATCTAAACTATACTTAAATTACATATTATAATTAATGAATTTATCAAAAATAATTTAAATAATAAATTAAATATTGACTGAGAAATTAGTTAATTGTTCTATATATTAGATGGTATATTTAAAATAAATCATTATATTATATAACTATTAAATTCATTTAAAAAAATTATTTTGTATCCATATAAAGACAGGTTATTTTATTAATTTAGTAAAAATAATAGCAGTAAAATCCAAAGTAATTCCTATGGATTTTTAAATAGGTCAAAACGAAATTCCATTAATGAAGCCAACGTAGGCCAAATATAAACTTCATTAAGAATAAAAAATACTACTAAAATATATTCCAAATTATTCATAGTAAAAAAATGGAATCCAAAGATATATATGAAAACACAAGTAAGACTAAATTGACTCCCAGTCAAATAACCATTAGAATTATGCTAATAACTCCCATAAGGGAAGCTCCATTTAATAAGACCAAAGATTCCCTAAATCAACTCCCCAAATAAAGATAACACTATTATTATAATTTTACAAAAATACTACACTAAAATAACTAAAAATCCACTAAAAATATACGAAGGATTCTACTTAATAAAATTGGAGAGAACCAAGGCGTAAGTTTCCCTTTTACGAAGATATTATTAAAATAGTTTATCATGAGATAAATTTAAAAAATTATATTAGATAAATGTTTTATTAAATGAAATATATGTTGATAAGGGAGGCATACCCTGGGATCGACATGAAAAAATAAATTTATTTCACCTTGGATAAAAGGCACTATATATGAGTAAGGAATGGGCTAAGAAGATCTAAGAAGAACTCATAGATAAGAGAAAATGGAATGGAAAACATTAATGAATGAAGGGGAATATATGTTTTTAAGAGTAAAATGTCAAACTTCCCTGAAAAACATGAGAATCTAGATATCAATTCATAGAGCACGGGTACCTAGTAGAATCATCATGCCACCAATGCCACGTCACTTCACACAAGGTACCAGTTGTACCCCCAATATGTACTTAGTTCCACCTCCAATCCTAAGCCTCTAGGTCCCACACCCACAATCCTTCTCAAACATTCTGAGCATACATTAAACCTCATATTATATCAAATATCATCTAATAGTTTATCCTCAATTAGTTTTTTTTCAATTCAAAAACGAAAATAAACCCCTCAATCAAAACCAAATTTTTTAACACACTCACCCATTTTGTCAGTTCAACTTTTAAAAATATAATGAAATTAAAATAATTTGGACCTGTTCCATTTCATCCTCTTGGGTACATGACTTCTTATCCTTTAGATTTCACCCGGAGGTGTTTTTATAAATATTAATTACACGTAAATATATAATACACACACTGAGGAATCGACTATGTAACAAAACAGAATTCCCAAATATAACTCATTTTACCCGATAATAACCAAATATTTTATATATAATCCAAAACAACACAATTGGAAGAAAAAAATCACCAAATAAAGAATATATCACCTATATATGTGACAAAAAACCCTTCAAAAATTATCCCAGTTTTCCCATCCGACTTTTAATTCTGAACACCAAAATACAATACAGATAACCGAAATAAAAAAAATCAATTATCCAAAATATATAACAAAAACCAATTTCCAATACATCAATTTTCCCATTATTCTTCCACTCCACATCTCTTAAAAATCCATTGTAACACCCTTGTCACTAAAATACTTCAATACCCAAGATATTTCACCCCCCATATCAAAATATAGGAACAACCAATCAATTAGAATCCAAATATAACAACTCCCCACTATATAAATTACATAATGTTTTCTTATCATTATTGACTACATATCTTAGATTATCAGAACAACTTAATTAACAAAAAAAATTCAAAATTCCATTTTGAAACTCATTTCTATATTTTTGTACAACCATGAAATACTTAATTTACATATCAAACATAAATTACTCCTAAAAACGTTTCAAATAAATTAAAAACTCTCCATAAAATTTATGAAAATATTTAATTAGGAAATCAGATCCCTTTATTACTTATGGAAAATTACTAACATGTTCACATAATCGCTCTAATGAAAACTATTATTTAGATATGGAAATGATGAAATATTTTCAAATCAATAATAACAGCTAACATGAATATAAACACAAGGTGTCAAATAAAAAAATATTTGTTCAATAATAAAAACTACCAGGGTAACAATATATGAAAATTAAAAATAAGGCATGTTTTAATTAATAATATCTACTATCAAAGTATCTGTATATCAAAAAAATTTATAGGAATGCTATTAAAAAAAGAACACTCCCATTATATAGAATTAATAAGAATTAATATTTCATAATTTAAATGACTTGAGGAATAACTTATGCATGCTTAAGAGTGAATCATTTTACAAAATACTATCTATTAATTTAAATTAGTCGGACTATCGTTTTCAAAATAATATGTTGGTGATTAATATTAACACAATAACCATCAATATATCTCTAATAAAAAACTCTATATGTATATATTTTTTGTAATGACCAGGCACCAGTGGCCTGGAGCTAGTTCCTTATTACATTACATTGTCATAATTACAAGAATGTCGTATCTTGAAGGAATAAATAGTTTAATAGATTTGGGAATCCAGATACATACATAACATCAATATTACAACTTGAAATGAAATAAAACATATAATCATTATTTGGAACATCCACAACTATAAGTTTATCCTTGAAAGTCATTCATAGTGAACTTCTTCATGTCTTGAGAAAATAAATCATAAGAAATGGTTGATCTTAAATGATAAGTAAGGGTAAAAAATATAATAGAGGATATCATAAACATAAACATTATCCGTGGTGAATAATTAAAAAAAATGCCTTTAAAAATAATAAATTTAACACATTGTGGCAGGAATATGAGTTGAGTAAATATTAGCACAATAAAACATAATCATGGGTATTATAGAAGTATAATAACACCATGAACTATGAATTTATATATTCATAATAAAGGAAATTCATATTCCATACATTCTGAAACATACCATTAAAGCCTCATCCAAGACATCTAAAAATGATTAATTCCATGGCCAAAACCATTTCTCAAAATGGGAAAGGCCTCATCCAAGTCCTTATCTATTTGTATCATGAGACCTACAAATACAACTTGGGGATACCGAGGGCCCCTATATCAGGTAATACGTTCAATAAATTCCTCAAATGAATGGGTATAAACATAAAAAATATATACATTAAAAATTGAAACTAACATATGTAATGTAAATAACAATCCCCGAACATTAAGATTAAGCACTAACCATTTGGAGTAAAATGGTGAATAGTTTTAAGATAGCACATCCACAAAAAAACTAATAATAAACCATTAAATAAAATATGTTAGAATATATCATAAATATTAATCCCAACAATACAAAATAATCATTAGGAGTTTTTAAATAGATGAAGATCCTCTTATGAAATCATCGAGTAATTCATAAGATAAATATTCTTTTACTTAGAAAAGAAAAGTTATTTTGGAAAAACATTTATATAAAACCAGAAGTGAAGTAAGATGGTATTTTAATAATAAAATAAGTTATTTTGTTAAAAATAATGGTTTCTAAAATCATATTAGATATTTCCCTTGAAAATAGGTAAGAATATAAAAAATTCCATCAAATTGGGATTGTATTTCAGGAAGAATTTTTTAAAGATACTTTTAAAACATATAAAACCCCTTAAATGAAGTTATGGTTATGGTTGGAAAACATATATAGAACATTAAAAAAGAAATTATGTTGATTAAATATGAATGAGTAAGAATTTAAGTTAGGTATGTGGATAATAAATGTAACCCGAATGAAAATGGATGTTTGGGTGGAAAACTCTTATCTTATGTCAACATGTGCTTCTCACTTGATCTTAATGACCTGAATAATCAAATTTCTGTTCATAAATTAATTATTACAGAACCTAATCTACATTTAATTGAATGTTTTATCCATATTATGTTTATTCATGGCCTTTTATGGATTAATATATTCAATTTTATTGTCTGAGAGTGTTTTCTTCCGTGGGTTTCATTACAATTTTACTGATATTTGTGTTTGGATAAACATGTAAATGAGAATGGTTATCCAGAATATAATTTGAATGTTATTAGTGAACAACCATAATATTACAATGTTATATATTCTTTTGGGTTATTATGAGTGAAGATTAATCATTATATAAATCATTATGGACTATTGTTTGGGTTAATGGGCGGTTCTTGATCACAACAAACTGATTTTGACTTATAAATGAATGTCATGAATAAAAAGAATTACAGAACCTCAAATTAGTTATAATAAAAATATTATAGTCCGAGTCAACCATAAAAATGGTTTGATGAATATAATATAATACGTTAATAGAAATTGAAGACCTTCCATCCTAGAATGTTATAAATTAAAATATATTGGATGGTGTTTTCATTTCTAGTATAAAATAAGGTAAAATGAGACATGATGAAGAATTATTCCTTTATCATAAAAACATTTTAGTACATTTAGGGTATTGGAGTAATCACAACCTTTGGATGAAAGGAGGTGAGTAAAGAAAATGAAATGAAATGAAGTTGAAATAAAAGAAATGAAAAGAGCAATTTACCTCTTGATGTAATCTACCTTGAGAGCCTCTTTGGGTAAGAGGTTTTGGTATTTTTATGAGACCGTGGGATGCTACCAGTGGGGGATAATATTAGGAGGAAATTTTAGAGGAATTTAGAAAAGGAACAATTATTGATAAGAGTGAGGAGAAATTGGAGTGAGGGGGGGGGGGGTTGTAACTGAGTAGAGGGGGGTTTTCCCATTATTTTACTCATTATTTTATTATTTTGGAAAAGAAAACCAATAGTATTGATTATTTTGAAAAATAATAGTAATATATGAATGTGAGTTTTAAAAAAGTGTTCTTACATTAGCCATGATTATAGGAATTGTGAATTTAACAGATAATGTACATATATGATAAATTAGCGTATTTTACTATTCATAAAAAATTCGATTATTTCTGAAAAAACCCAAAAATACACCCTATCCCTTTATCAATGTGAGGAATTAAAAAATGATGTCCATTATTTAAAAATAAGTTTCTAAATATTTTTAATTTAATTTTTAAATAAAATACTAATTTATTCGAAAAATAACAGTCTCAAAACTATAATTCATTTTATATCACCTTGAAAATTTAATCAAGATCTCGCTATCATATAAACTTAAGAAAATGAAATAATAATAAGATTTTATATTCATAAGGTTCATATTAATATTCATATTACTATTTATAAGGGTATGTCACTGTTCACCAAAAAGTTACGTTTGTCATATCAGACTCTTAATATCTTACTGAACACCACTATGTATATCAGTTCATCAAAATTCAAAAAAAAGGTGGAAAAATTATGTTCAATGGCAAGGTTATAAAAATGTTGTGTTTTTTAGAGATTCAATGATTCAAGCATTTAATATTAAATTTATTTTCAAAACAACAGGGTGTTAGATTATCCCTTACTTACAAAAATTTCATCCTCAAAATTACTAGAATGTTTCCTAAAAAAAACAATTTGGGGAGATCTTTATTATAGGCCACTAAGGCTGCCATGTTACCTCTTCAGTTGTATGATTTGTCCAAATTATTTTTCATATTTGAGTGTCTAATTCCTCAATAATTCTTCTTTAGGGTCTAGAATATGTATAGGCTCTTCACAGTAAGATATGTCAGGTTCCAATTCTATACCTTCAAAAGTGAGGACATACATTGGGTCTGGCATGTACTTTCTCATCAATGAGACATGGAATGCATTTTCTTCTTTAGAAAGGACCGGGGGCATAACTAAAATATATACAGCATCTCTAATTCTCTCCATAATTTCAAAAGGGCCTATATACCTAGGCATCAGTTTCTCTTTCTTCCCAATTCTTATAACACCCTTCTATAGAGATACATTCAAGATAACATGATCTCCCACTTAAAACTCCGAATCCTTCCTTCGATTACCAGAATAACTTTTGTTTCTTATTTTTGATTCTTAGATATGGCCTTAAATAGTCTATATCATTGATGTTTCTTCCTGCACAATCTCTGGGCCCACAAGCTTCCTTTCATTGACTTCATCTCAACAAGTTGTTGTGCGACATCTCTTTTGGTACAATGCTTCATATTGTGTCATTTGAATACATGAATGGAAAATATTATTTTATTAAAACTCCACTAAAAGAAAATATTGATCCCACATACCTCAAAAATCATGTGAACAAGATCTCAACATGTTCTCTAAGGTTTGGATCATCTTTTCTGATTTCCCTTCATTTTGTGGGTGATAAGCAGTACTAAATTGAAGCGTAGTATACAATGATTTATGTAGAAATTTCAATAATGTTGATGTAAATTTTGGATCATGATCAGAAATAATTGAGATAGTTTCTATATTAAGTATCAAATTATCATTGAAATAGAGTCTTGATAGGAACTCCAGTTGAAAATCCTCTCTTATAGCGATGAAATGTGAAGATATTTTAAGTCGATCGATAATTATCCAAATAGGATCATTACTCCATGGAGTTTTGGGTAATCCAGTGAAAAAATACAGGGTGATGTCATCCCATTTCCATGTAGGAATTGGTAGAAGTTGCATGACTCCTCTAGGATTTAGTCATTCTTCCTTCACATGTTAAGAGACAAAACATCTGGGTACATAATCCACAATTTCCTACTTCATGTTGTCCAACCAGAAATGGTCCTTCAACTCTCTATATAGGTTAGTGTTATGTTTATGTATAGAAAAATTCAAACTATGGGCATCATCCAGTAACTCCCTTTTTTGCTTGGGTATAGAGGGAACATATAGCCTCTTCCAAAATTTAAGAATTCCATCATCACAAATGAAGTCCCCCAACATTCCATCTTCATCATCATTAATTTTAATTTGAATATTCTAATCATTAGACTATGAAGCCTTAATTTTTTCTAATAAAGATGGTAGGGAAATAATTTTGAAAAGTTAATGATGTTTTAATTTCATTGATAATTTCAATAAACATTCTCACTAGATCCATGTACAAAGGATCCTTTTTAATCCTCATTTTTTTGAGAACTCCATGATCCTTCCTTCTCAATGCATCAGCTACCTTATTTTCCATTCCTAGGTGTTATTTTCTAGAATAATCATAATCCTTGACTAGTTCAATCCATCATCTTTTCCTCATGTTGAGTTCTTTCTGTGAGAATATATACATTAGACGTTTGTAATTTGTATATATCTCACATATTTTACCATAGAGATAGGGTCTCCATATTTTTAGGGAAAAGATCAAATCAGCTTACTCAGGATCATGAGTAGGAATGTTTTTTATTAATTTTTTAACTGCATTCATATATAGGCATTAACTCTATCATTCTGCATAAGGAACCAACTGAGTCCTTTCTTTGATGAATCACTATATATCACAAACCCATAATTCCCCGATGGTAGAGTTAGGATCAGGGAATTAACTAATCTCTCATTAAATTCTTTGAAAAAGTCCTCACATTATTTTTTCCGTATGAACTTAACCCCTTTACATGTAGTCTTGGTCATTGTATTGGATAAACGAGCGATGTTATGAAAGCAATTCAGATAATAACCTACCAAACCAATAAATCTATGTACCTCAGTTATATTTGTTAGAGTAGTCCTTTCTTGAAAATCCTTTGTCTTCATAGGATCCACAGATATTCCATCCTTTGAGACAATGTGTCCAAGAATGGAACTGATTGAAACCAAAATTCACATTTTCTAAACTTATAATATAATTCATTTCATCTATGAATCTTCAGAATAGTGCGCAAGTGATTTTCATGATCTTCATGGATTCTAAAGTATTCTAAGATATCATTTATAAATACCACCACAAACTCATCATGATATTCCTTGAATACTATGTTCATTATATCCATGAAAATAGAGGGTTCACTAGTTAATCAAAAAGGAATTATTTTAAACACATAATGCCCATACATGGTTCAAAACGTTGTCTTTTCAATGTCTTCCTTCCTTACTAGAAACTAATGTTACCCAGATCGAAGATCAATCTTCGAAAAATATTGGTCTCTAAGAAGTTGATCAAATAAATCATCATGGTGAAGTACGTGATACTTGTTCTTTGTTGTTATAACATTGATCTCCCTATAGTAAATACACAACATCATAGATCCATATTTTTTCATAACAAAAATAACAGGGTCTCCCCATGGAGAGACACTAGGCAGAATAATTTCTTTATCACTCAATTCCTCTATTTATTTCTTTGGTTCTACTAATTCCACAGTGGAAATTCTATAAGGAGTCTTTGGTATATGCCTTGAAAAATGAATTAAGTAAATGGAAAACTCAATTTCCAACTCTGGAGGATGTCCAGGTAAAAAATCTAAAGGCACATCAACATATTATTGAACAATAGGTATTTCCTGTATTTGAACATTAGTTTCCTCATCCATAGATATTGCATTCCATGCAGCCCCAATAAATTAATTTAGAAGAGATACTATGGGTGTATCTTGATAAGAATCAATTGGTGAGGTTTCCACTCTAAAGATAAGGGATTTAACATCATTATTAAAAATTGTAACTTCCCTCATCTTGAAATAGATTTCTACATCATACTATGAAAGCCAACTCATACCAAGGATTATATCAAAGTGAATAATTGGTATGATTACAAGGTTAGTAACTAAAGCTTGTTTATGTCTCATGAGGGGGACTAATCAATATATCTTTTTGGCAATGATACATCACCTAGAATTATTTACTACAAATTCCTTTATTAAATCAAATTGGGCAGGTCTATTTCTTTTGGAAAACTGGGAAGATATTAAAGAATGTAATGATATATAATAAAATAAATCATTGTCCATGTTCGAGTAAATGATTAAAGTACCTTCCACCATATCATTAGGAACTTAAACCTTAGAATTTGTGACCACATAAGTTTGGCTTTAATCCCTTGGTCTTCATTGGGGAATGTTTCCATGATGCTTAGGACATTCATGTGAAAAATGTCCCATCTCTTAACAACTATATCATTGAACATTGGATGTTTTTTTCTTCCCCTTGCAGTCACGAGGCTGGTGGAATTTTTCTTGACACATGTAACAGACTCTTGTTTCCTTCAAGAAAGTGATGAGTTGTTTCTTCCCACAATTTCTACAGAGTGGAAGTTAAACTATTCCCTTCTTCCCCATTTACTTATTCCCATCCCCAATGTTTTCATCAGCCCTCCACATCTCTTTCTTTCCATTAAATTCATAATACATAGAAAATTATTTTCCTGTTTGGATATCACATAATACTATATAATCATGTGATGAGAAATTCTAGGAGACTAGTTCGCATTAGAGGAATTATTTTAAACAATAAAACAATCGATCAATCTTGATCGTTGGATTAGGTATTGAGTATCCATCATGACATTCTAACCTTGTGATGTTTTCAACATAATTTTCAACATTCTCAACCTTTGATTGCTTCATATTCAGGAACTACCTTTCCATATTCGCTTGATGTTCACGAGGGATGTTTTTTTTCTTGGAAAAGTTCTTTAAAATACCTCTATTACCTATCTTATATTTTTTTATCCTCCTTTTTTGTATGGATTAATGACCACTTTTGATCTGCATCTCGTGATAGATGATAAAATGGCATGACCACCTTCTCTATTTCATTACATCCCAATGAGATAAATATCTTCTCTAGAGAATTTATCCTTTTCTCAACTACAAATGGGTTTGTAGTCCTGTTGAATGATAGAGGCTGTTGTCACAAAAATCGGTCTAACATTCCTCCTCCACATTATGGATCTAGATTCTCAATTTGGGTAAGGTTATTATTCATAACCTGTGTATATTATCCCATTATAGTTATAATTTTCTCCACACTAGTCGCAGCTCGAGAGCCAAAATCATTATCTTTCATCGAAGGGAAACCCCAACAAGGGACACATGTGTTAATGTGGTTTTTGTTACTTCTAAATGGATGAAATCATAAATAATGGTATAAACAATATTCGGTTAAGAATCATAATGTATAATCTCAATGTCGAAAAATACGTTACATGAATAGCTAATTTCATAATCATAAAAATGGTTTTCTTGTCGAAATTTTTATTTTTAAATATTTCATAATGGATTGTAAAAAAATGTGAACTATCCTAAGAATATCCCCAGGAGTGTCAAAATAGGGGCGGACAAAGGCATGTTATCATGTTCCAGGATACCCCAGGTCAAGTCGAAAACTCCTTGTCGGATTTTTCATACCTAGTTAAATCTGTTGCAAACCACTTCCACTTGTAGTGTCCAAACATGGATATATTATAAGAAATATCCACATAATATATTCCTTACCAAAATACCAAGATGTTCTTATAATCTAATCCTCAATGAATTTTTATGGATTTGTTCCCTAATATGAATTTTCTAAATCCAGTTTCTATGTTCTCTACTAAACTTACTTTGATACCAACTATAAAGACCCGACCCCAGTAGCCTCAAGATGGTTTCTTATTTTATTACATTGGAATATAAATAAATAATATTCATCATAAAGGACTGATTAGATTAGTAGATTTAGCAACAAGACACATACATAAATTCAACATTACAACTTCAAACGAAATACAATATAGAAATTCCTTTGAAAACATCCATATCTCCTAGGCCATCCCTATAGTTCATTCATAAAATACTTCATTACATTCTTGGAAAATGAAACATAATAAAGGGGTGAGATCAAATTATCAATAAGGGTAATAAATACTGCGAAAGATATCATAAACATAAATATTAGGAATGGGGAATAACTAAAAACACATGCCTTTATGAAAATAAACATGAACCCATTATGGTAGGAATAAAAGATGAATAAATAATTCCATAATAAAGCATAGTCGTGGGTATTATACTAGATGAATAACCTCATGAACAATCAATTACTATTTTCACAATGAAGGAATGATGAATATAAGACATCATAACCATACCATCAAGGTCTCATGCCAAGACCATAAATAACCACTTTGTCAAGGCCTTGTGTTATGACCTAGTTTGTCTCATGAGAAATATCGATGCACTGAGGGGATATAGAAGTCCACACACAACACTTAATAATTCCAATTCATTCCTAATATTAATGGGGATAAATATATAAGACATATACATTCATATTGAAAGTAATATATGAAATTTAAATAACTTTCCCCGAACAATAAGCATAAACATTAAGCATTCAATGTAAATTAGTGAATGGTTTTAAAATATAACATCCATAGTCAAACTAATAATAAACCGTTAAATTAAATATGGTAGATTATATCATTAAATATTAATCCCATTAATAGAAAATAATAAATAAGAGTGCTGAAATAGATGAAGATACTATTGTCAAATCATCGAGTAATTCTAAAGATAAATACTCTTTTACTTGCAAAAGAAGAGTTCTTTTGGAAAAATATTTTTATAAAACCAGAAGTAAAGTAAGGTATTATTTTCATAATAATATTTGTGATTTTATAAAGATAATATTTTCCAAAAAAAACATATTATTGATTTCTCTTGAAAATAGGTAAAAATTTAAAATATTAGCTTTAATCAGGATTGTATTTTAAGAAGAATTATGGAAAGGTCCATTTAAAACATATAAAACCTATTAAATGAAAGTAGAATTATAGTTAGTAAATTATATATAACATTATAATAGAATATATGAGGATTAAATATGAATAAATAATAATTTAGTTGAGGTAAGTAGAAAATAACAGTATCCTGAATGAAAATGGTGGTTCGGGTAGAAACCCTTAACTTATGTAAGAAGGTGTTCTTACCTTGATCTTAACTAATAGAATAATAAAATTTAGGTTCATAAATTAATGATTCTAGAACCTCTTTTACATTTAATTTATTTATTATATGTTATTAGATTCATTCATGGACTTTTTATAGTTTAGGAGACTAAATTACATTGTTTGGGAGTGTTTTCTTCCATGGTTTTCATGATTGGAATACTTATATTCATGTAAGGATAAACAATTAGAATGATAATGGTTGTCCAGAATATAATTTTTTATGTCATTAGTGAACAAAAATAATCTTACATGTTCCTAAAATTCATTTGGTTATTGGGATTGAAGTTTAATCATTATACAAAACATTAGTGGCAATTGTCTACGTTAATTGGTGGTTATTGATCACAACGAACAGATTTTTATTTATAAATTAGTAGAATTTGAATAAAAGTATTAAATAACATTAAATAATTTATAATACATATATTATTGTATGGTTAAACAAAAAAAATTCTTTCATGACATGGAATGAATACGGTAATAAAAATTGAAAATCTGTCATCCTTGAATGTGATGAATTAAACCATCACGGAAGGTGTTTTCATTTTTAGTATAAAAGAAGGGGATAGGACATATAATGATGAATTATTCCATTATCACTATAACATTATATAAAATTTATGTTACTAAATTCATCATAACATTTGGATGAATTCAGGTAAGGAAAGAAGAAATAAAAATAGGAACTTGAAATAAAAGAATAGTTCAGAAAACCCTTATGAAAATTTTGCATCCTAACGGCGTTGCTTAAAAATACATAAAATATTTTGAAGAAATAAAAAGGGGTATATATTAATTATTAAATAATATATATACTAATGTGGATATGGAATGACATATCCCATTATAATAAAATTGAAAAAAATAATATAAAATAAAATCTTCAAAAAGAGAAGGGTGGAAGATTCTCTTACATTGTAGAGTAACTCCTAAAACATGAAGGTTGGGTCCTTGGGGGAATGAGGACACGTTTTTAGGACTCATAGGTGGGTGAAAATAATATAGGTTAGAGGATGATGAGTTTGGAATGAAATAAAATGAAACAATGAGTTGATATTTATAGTAAATGAGAGAGAGTTTTTTATTAATTACAAAGGACACCTCGTTAGTTGTTTTTGCAAAACCTAGGGTTTCCCATGGTATTAGCCACTTTGGAAATGTCATATCATATTTTACTTTAAAAAATTATATCATAATTTTATATTAATTATTAAATCATTATGATGTCATTAATCATATCGAAAACTAAAAACTGTATTTTTACTATTCATGAAAAAATCAAGTAATTTGGAAAAATTTAAAAAATTCAACCGAACAATTTTTTGAACTGTGGAATTACAAAATTAAATCCATTTTTTGATAATTAGTTTCTAGTTATTTTAAATTTAATTTTTAAATAAAATCATTATTTATTCCAAAAACTCAAATTTAAAACTATAACATGTTCTATAATGCCATTAGAAATTAATCAAGATCCCATAAAATTATCTTATTACTCTAAGACAATAAAGTAACAATTTACGATTAAATTTTATGAAAATTAATTTCCATTTAAAATTATTAAATTAATTATAACTTTTTAATTAAAAAATTTATGACATACAAAAATACCAATACTTATACAATAATCATTTTTCAAATTAGAATATGACTAAATTGTATTTACACATTCATAAGTGAATTTTTTTCCAATTTACTATTCATTACTATTCATAAGGGTGTGTTACTATTAATAAGGGTATGGTAATATTCATGAATACTATGATGAATCTATTAGACTCTAAATATTGTACTGAAGGCAACCGTGTATGTTAGTTTTTTAATATTAAAAACACAGTGGTGGAAAAATTATGTTTACGAGCTAGGTTATAAATAATTATTTTTTTGTTGAGACTTAGTGCTTTGAGCATTCAATATTAAATTTATTTGAAAAATCATGGGGTGTTATATTATCCCCTTATTACAAAAATTTCATCCCTGAAATTACTAGAATGTTACCTCACAAAATGATTTGGGTAGTTCATCATCATAATCTCCTTAGGCTCCCATGTGACCTTTTATATTTAATTGTTTTCCAAAGTATATTTACTAGTCAATTCGTCTGATTTTTCAAAAGTGAGTACATGCATTGGGTTGGAGTGTACTTTCTCAGTAACGAGACATGGATCACATTGTGTACTTTAGATACTCTAGGCTGCATAGCCAAATGATATGAAACATCTCCAATTCTCTCTATAATTTCAAAAGGGCCTATGTACCTAGGGCTCAATTTCCTTTTCTTCCAAAATCTTATAACACCATTTCCTAGATATACTTTAATGAAAGCACGATTTCCCACTTGAAATTCTAAATCCTTTCTTCGATTATTAGTATATCCTTTTTTATGCTTTGAGCATCACTGATATGGCCTTATATCCTTCATCGTTGTTTCCTCCACAAGTTCTAGGCCCTCTATCATCCTTTTACCAACTTCATCCCAACATGTTGGTGTACTATATCTCTTTTCGTTCAACGATTCATATGGTTCCATTTTAATACTATAATAGAAACTATTTTTATATGAAAACTCCACCTCCCAAGGTAAATACTGGTACCACATACCTTGATAATCAAGTGAGCATGATATTAACATGTCTTCTAATGTTTGGATTGTCCTTTTTTATTTCCCATTATTTTGTGAATAATAAGCAGTACTCAAACGAAGCATAGTGTCCAAATATTTCTGAAAACCTTTCCCGAATATTGATGTATATTTTGGATCGTGATTATCCACTATTAAAATATGTTCTCTATTAATTCTTACAACTTCATTTATATATATTCATGCAAGTCACACCAGTGGAAAATCTTTTCATTTAGTGAGAAAATGTGAATATTTATTAAGTCAATCCACAATTATCCATATCTTATCATTCTTCTTTGGATTTTTGGGTAATCCAGTGGCAAAATCCATTGTGATGTCACCCCATTTCCAAGTAAGAATTGGTATAGTCTTCATGAAGCCTCTAGGAGGTTTTCATTCAGCCTTCACTTGTTGTCAGACTAAACATCTTGATACATAATCAGTAATTTCCCGCTTTATATTGTCCCACCAGAAATGTTCCTTCAAATATCTATATTTCGTTGTGCTGCCTGGATGTGTAGAGAAATTTGTACTCTGTGCATCATCTAGTAACTCCATTTTCATCACGAGTATAGATGGAACACATATCCTATTCCCAAATTTCATAATTCCATCTTCACACACATGTTCGGCCAACATCCCACCTTCCACATCATTAATTTTATTTTGAATATTCTTATCATCAGACTGTGAAGCTTTAATTGTTTCCAATAAATATGGTTGGGAAACCAATTTAAAAGTAATGATGGTTCAATTTCTTTTATAATTCTCATATCCATCCCCACTAGATCTACATACAGATGATCCTTTTCAATCCTCATTTTTTCCAAACTCCATGATCCTTCATTCTCAAGGAATCAACTACCATATTCTCTTTTCCTGGGTGTTAGTGTATGTGAAAATCATAATCCTTGAGTAGTTAAATCCAGAACCTTTTCCTCATGTTGAGTTCTTTCTATGAGAAGATATATGTTAAGCTCTTCTGATCCGTATATATCTCACATCCTTCACCACAGACATAGTTTCTCCATATTTTTAGAGCAATGACCATATAGGCTAACTCAATATCATGAGTAGCATAGTTTTTTTCATGATTTTTTTAATGCAGTGATGAATAATAAATAAATATATCATTCTATATAAGGACACAACCAAGTCCCTTCTTTGATGCATCACTATAGATAACAAACCCATAATTCTATGATGGTAGAGTTAGGATCTTAGAATTGACTAATATCCTCTTAATTCATTGAATATGTCGTCAAATTCTTTTGTTTATAAAAACTTAACCCCTTTACGTGTAATCTTGGAAATTGGATTGGATAAAGGGGTGATGTTCTGAATGAATTTCCGATAGCAACCTACTAAATTAATAAACCGCGTACCTAATTTTGTTTATTATAGTAGGTCATTCATTAATAGCCTTTGTCTTCATAGTATCAATAGATATTCCATACATAGAGAAAATGTGGCCTCGAAAAGAAACTTATTGAATCCAAAATTCACACTTGCTAAACTACCCATATAATTTATTTCTTCTAAGAGTTTTTAGAATAGTGTGAAAGTCAGTTTCATGATCCTCATGGATTTTATAGTATACTAGGATATCATCAATAAATAGCATCACAAAATCATCAATATATTCCTTGAAAGCACTATTCATTAGATCCATGAAAACATAGTGCGCATTAGATAGTCCAAAAGGAATTATTGTAAACTCGTAATGACCATAGCTCGTTTGAAATGTTGTCTTTGGAATTTTATCCCTCCCTACTAGAAAATGATCATATCTTGAAAAAAGATCAATCTTTGAAAAATATTGGAATTCATGAATTTTATCAAATAAATCATCAATGCAAGGTAGGGGATACTTCTTCTTTATTTTTGTATCATTGATCTCCTTGTAGTCCATGAACAACCTCATATATCCATCTTTATTCTTAATGAAATGAACATGGGCTCCCCATAGAAAGACCCTATGGTGAATTAATACCTTATCTCTCAATTCATATAGTTTTTTAAAATTTTTACTAATTCCACAGTGTCCATTCAATAATTAGTCATTGATATTTTCCTTGAACCAAGAATTATGTAAATGGAAAACTCAATTTCCTGCTATAGAGGATGTCTAGATAAATCCTTTGGAAACACATAAACATATTCTTGGACAATAGGTATGTCCTCTATTTGAACATTCCATTCCTCACCCATATATATTGAATTCCCTTCCTCCAAAATAATTGAATTCATTAGAGCTTCTTGGGGGGATCTATATAAGAATCAATTGGCAAGGTTTATCCTACAAAGATATGGGATTCAACACCATTCTCAAAACATGTAACTTTCATCTTCTTGTAATATATCTTCACATCATACCCTGAAATCCAAATCAAACCAAGTATTATATGAAATTCAATCATCGGTATGATGTTAAGGTTAGAAACAAAAGCACCTCCTTGTTCCATGGGGGGGGGGGTCTGATCGACATATCTATGTTGCAATGATACATCCCCTACAAGTTTTGACTGATAACTCCTTTATTAAATCAAATTGTACATGTATAATTTTAAAGGAAAACTGGAATTTTATTAAAGAATGTGACGATCCAAAATGAAATAAATCATTAGATATGTTTAATAAAAGGATTAATGTACCTTCCACCACATCATCAAGAACTCAGACCATAGTATTTGTGACAGCATAAGCTTGGCCTTACTCCCTCAGCCTTCTGTGGGGAATGTTTCCATGATGCTTCAGAAATTCATGCAAATAATTTCCCATCTATTTAAAACATTATCAATGAACGTTGGTTGTTTCTTTCTTCCCCTTACAATTGAGATATTGGTGTCCCTTTTATCGACACTTTTAACATACTCCCATTCCCTTTAAGCATGCTTCGGGGTGCTTATTTCCAAAATTACTGTGGGGTGTAAGGTCAAATCCTCAATTATTCCCCACATCCTTATTCCCTTTCCCATGGTTTTCAGCAGACCTCATTTCCCTTCATTTCCTTTAAAGTCATAAGAATTAGAAAAATAATTCTTTCATGATAGCATATGAGACTATATCTTCATATGATGAGAAATTCTAGGATACTAGTGCCCTTTAGAGGAATGGTTTTAATGTATGAATGAATCGATCAATATTTCTCATGAGATTATGTATGTATTTCTCATCATGACTTTTTAACCTTTTGATGTTAGCTTCATACTTTTCAATATTCTCATCCTCTTTTTCTTCATATTCTGAAAATGCCTTTCCATCTATGTTCATTGTACATAAGGGAATAATTTTTCTAGAAACAATTCCTTAAAATCCCTCTATTCCATATCATATATTTCTTACTCCTCCTTTGTGTTTTGTATTAATGACCACCTCTAATCCGTATCTCTCGATAGACAACAAAAAACCATGATCACCTTCTCTCTTTTGTAACATCCCAAATTGAGAAATATCTTCTCTAGAGAATTTATCCACTCCTCAGCTACAAATGGGTTTGTAGTCCCATTAAATGATGGATGTTGCTGTCACATAAAGCGATCTAACATATCTCCTCCGCATTTACGATTCGAATGCTCAATTTGTGTAAGGTTGTAGTCTATATCCTGATCAAGATGTTCTATTATAGTTATAAGTTACACCTCACTAGTTGCATCTCCAGAGCCAACAACATTATCTTTCATTGGAGGGAAATACCTATAAGGGGCACGCACGTTCATGCGGTTTCCATTCCTTCCACTATGTTCCATTTATAAATAATTTCATACACTACATTAGGTTATGAATAATAATATATAATCTCAATGTAGAAAAATAATTAGCATGAATAACTAATATCATAATCATAAATATGGTTTCTTTGAGACAAAATTTACATTTAAGTCCTTCGTAATGGATTGTAAAGAAAATGTGAATTACCCTAAGCATATCTCCTAGGAATGTCAAAACAAGAGTGGGGTAAGGCCCATTGACCTGTACCTGGATACCCTAGGTCACGCCCAAAATTCGTTTCCATGTTTTTCACTCCTAGGTACATCTCTACTAGAACCACATTCAGTTATAGTATACATATATAAATTTATTTTCTAGAAAGATATGCATAATCTCTTCCTTGCAAAAATACCTGGACGTTATTGTATTCTTATTCTCAAACACTACCTTAGGGATTTGTTTCCTAATATAAATTTTCTAAATCTAGTTTCCTTTTTTTCTTCAAATATTCCTTTGATATCAACTGTAAATATAAGGCCTTAGCATTAAAAATTACTTAATCTTGAGTTATTTCAAGAGTACACATTGAGAATATTTTCAGGTTTAGAGTTTTAGAGAATTAGATCATAAATCATGCATTACATTCCACATTTAAACAAGGTGGTTACATCAATGACAATATTCACTTTTCTCATTAAAGAAAAATATTTAAAATAAAACATGGATTCTTTCATGACACTTCCTCGACACTACCATCACATCATGTACCTTTCCCTTGATTTGTGAAAAACATTTCAAAAACTTGGGATGAGCACAAAAAGCTCAGTAAGGGATATAAAAATAGGGAAAGAAAACCTCAGTCCATGTTTACATAAGAATAAATGAAGTCATACTTCACTCATAAAACATAATCACTTTAACATACCTCATGAAATTATAAGATTTATGAAAAACGCATAGAGACAATAAGACATAAAGGTAACATGAGGCTCATAACATTCTTACATAGGGAGTAACCCTCATGGTTAAGTTTGGAATACCCATTATAATATATTCCCTAAATCTCTTCGGAGAAACCATATCATTTAACTCCTTCACGTTACCCAATGCATTGGAGAGATATATAAGGCTCACCTGCCACTTAGTTTATCATAGAACCACCCATCTTTATAAACAATTCCCAAGAACCGTAATATAATCGTATCACATAAAATATGCATAAAGAAAACATAACATTTCCACATTTCAATCACAAGATATCAAAAACACATTGATATAATCAAAACATTATAAATACCATTTTTAATACCAAAATAAAAGAAAAGTAAAACATGGTATTTGTTTTTCATTTAAAAAAAGTTATGTCTTATAGAGGAAGCCGAAACTCAAATAATGGTCACAGTAGCGGAGAATTCTTTGTCGCCGCATACGTAAGAAAAAAACATTCCCTTTTGTTGTTTAGTAAAATGCTTCGTATAAAAATATTCCTTTTGAATAAAAGTAAAAGTCAAATGGGTTTATACACTGTATAAAATAAAGTTGTGTATAAAAAAATATGGCTCAATGAAAGGAGATTGAGACGAAGTCCCTTACCTCGTGTCGGACTTGACTCGATCGTTCTTTAATTTCCTTTAAATTGGGTAACTCCCCTTGGTTTGAACCAAAAGGGTTTCTTGAAGTGCTTTATACATAAGGTAAGGATTCTATGATGAAGAGAGGGATGTATAGAGATAAAATGAGTAGAGTTTGGTCGATTCAATGGTTTGAGAGGTGTGGGTAAGGGGGTAGAGGTGGGGGCCTTTTATAAGAGGGAGGAGGGGTACTCTTGGAAAGTCTTGAAATGTTACATTATTATAAAATGATTTTCAGATTTCAAAGGCCCCAAAATGATATATTTCGAGGATTAGGTGATAAGGGTTCGATATCCACCCATAAAATAGGTTATTGACAAGTTAATTTATTAGATTTTAAATTATATTTTCATTTTATTTAAATCGTTTATTAATGATGTAATCAATACATCATCATGGTGTCATAAATAAATTTATTTATTTAATGTGTAAAAATTATAAAAAAATAACCTGATGTAGTAAATGTTTTTATATTTCCAATGGATATTTATAGTCTAAGATATCATTTATTTAGTCAAAATTAAAATTGTATTACTTAGTTGTTACATACTTTTGTTATATTTTCCTTTCTTTTAAAATAAAATGACAAAATGTCACTATCACACAAAAGTGATTCCATGGGGTCCCAATGTTTTGAACAAGGCATCCCATGGTCGTCCATGACACAACAAATAAGATTTGGACACATGTTGGGGTCATTTTATATTATTATGATATTATTTTATTACCCTTAACTACTTGATTACTAATTAATCAGGATAATTAAAGATAATTACTTTCGTTACTATTCATAATTTCAAAAAACAAAAGAATATTAATTAAATAATTTGGACCATACGATTCCAAATATGGAATCCATTTTATCAAATTCCAAACACAGAAATTTCAGTAATTAATTTAAAAATAATTCATGTTGTCAAAACAAATAGTGGGTTTTTTAGAAACAATATCTATCAAAAGTTTGACACTTTTTTATACCCAATTCCAAAGTGAAATAAAGTAAAATGGCCCTCATTGGATTAAATGGTAAAAATATATTCTAATTAAACTTTAAAACCAATTAAAAGTACAATATATCTATATAATTAAGTTAGATGAAAAAGTATTTTTGAAGTAAAATGTAGTATTTTCCTTTATTCATTAAAAAAATGAACATTGTCAGAAAAATACCAAAAATTTATACAAAGTAAATTTAAATGTCCCAATTATAAAGAATAATTTTATTTTGACAAATAGAGCTTATAAAATTGTCAAAATATAGATTTAAAAATGGTTCTCCATCAAAAGTCATTAAAACAATCTTTTAAAAATATTAGAGAATTCTATGCTTAATATTGGATTTATTCCCATTTTAAGCCTCTAAAACACTATATAATTCATAAATAGACATATATATGAAAATATATTATTCTTTACTTACTTGGGATGTTATATTAAATACCCAACCCAAGTTGCCTAGAGCCGGTGCGTTATTTTATTACATTGGAATATAAACAAGTAATATGTCTCCCAAACGACCCAGTAGTTCTAAATGTTTGGGACCAAGATACATATATAAATTCAACATTATAACTTCAGGTGAAATACATCATAGAAATACATTTGAAAACATCCATATCACCTATGTTATACCTACAGTTTATTTATAAAATACTTTTTCACATCTAGGGAAAATGAAACATAAGAACATGGTCAGCTCAAATGCATAGTAAGGGTAAGAAATATAGCTGAAGATATAATAAACATAAACATTAGGCATGGTGAAAAACTAAAAACACATGCCTTTATGAAAATTAACATGAACACAACATGAAATGAATAAGAGCTGAATAAATAATTACATAATAAAAAAATATTCATGGGTATTCTACTAGATGAATAACCTCATAAACTTTCAATTAATATTTTCATAACAAGATAATTCATAATGTGGAACATCATAACAATACTGTCGAGGCCTCCTACCGAAACATTAAATAACCATTTTTCATGGCATCGTGCCATGAATTGTTGGTCTCATTAGAACCACTGATGCCTCGAAGGGATATAGTGGGCCCCAACCAACACTTACTAAGTCTAATTCAATTCTCATATATATGGGGATAATCATATAAAACTCATACATTCATATTGAAACTAATATATGATATGTAAATACCTTTCCCAAAACATTACGCATAAATATTAAGCATTCGATATAAATTGGTGAATGGTTTTCAGATAGAACATCCAAATTCAAACAAATAATAAAGCATTAAATTAAATTTGGTAAATGATATAATAAAATATTAATCCTAGTAATACAAAACAATAAACAATAGCGTCGAAATAGATGAAGATACTATTTTAAAATCATCGAGTAATTCTTAAGACAAATACTCTTTTACTTTCAAAAGAAGAGTTATTTTAGAAAACTATTTTTATAAAACCATAAGTGAAATAAGGTAGTATTATTATAATAAGATTATTTATTTTATAACGTTATGTAGAAAAAATAGATTATTGATTGCTCTTGAAAATTGGTATGAATTTGAGAAATTCCCCAGAATCAGGCTTGTATTTCTGGAAGAATTTATGAGAGATCATTTTGAAACATATAAAACACATTAAATGAAAGTATAATTCTGGATGGTGACACATATAGAAAATTATAATATAATATATTAGGAGTACATATGAATAAATAAGAATTTAATTTAAGTATGTATAATATATGTGTAACCCGAATGAAAATGGAGGTTCGAGTAGAAACTCTTACCTTAAGTCTAAAGGTGTTACTCACTTGATCATAACAACCATAATAATCAAATTTATTTTAAAAAATTAATGATTTTAGAACCTTATATACATTTAATTGATTTATTATAACCTTATTATATTCATTCATGTCCTTTTGATGGGTTAATATATTCAACTTCATTGTATGTGAGTGTTTTCTTCATTGGTTTTCATGATTGGATTACTTATATTCATTAATTGATAAAAATGTATAATAATAATGGTTCTACCATATAGATTTTTTATGTTATTATTGAAAAAGAATAATCTTACATGGTCATAAAATTCATTTGGTTATTTGGAGTGAGGATGAATCATTGTATAAAACATTAGTGGCAATTGTTTGAGTTAATTGGTGGTTCTTGATCACAACAAACTCATTTTGATTAATAAATTAGATACATGTGTGGAAAAGGATTCCAGAACCTCACATAATTTATAATAAATATATTATTGTCTGGTTAAACCATAATAATGGTTTCATGACAAAAATTTTATATGGTAATTGGAATTGAAAACCTATCATCCTTGAAGGTGATAAATTAACACATCTCGGAGGGTGTTTTCATTTTTTGTATAAAATATGGGAAAATGAGAGATGATAATAAATTATTCCATTATAAAAAAATATATATATATTAAATTTAAGGTACTAGATTCATCAAAATAATTTTTTAAAATGTGCAGAGGAATGAAAAAGGAAAATAAAAGAACTCGAAATAAATGAAATTTGAGAAATCCCTTACAAAACTTTGGCAGCCTAACATCATCGCTTAAAAATTCATAAAATATTTTTATGAGAGAAAAACAGGTATCTCATCATTAATACATAATATGGATTTTAAGGTGGATATTTAATGACATATACGAACATAATCCAACTGAAATTAAAAAGAATAAAATATAATGAAAGCTTGATAAAGAAAAGGGTGGTAGATTTTGTTACATTGTATAGTAACTCCTAAAACATGAATTTTGGGCCCTTGGGGGGCTTAAGGAAAACTTTTGGAGAACTTATAGGGAGTTAAAACTACTCAAACTTCATGGATGATGAGTTTGGAATGAAAAAAACGAAGTTATGAGTGGGTATTTATAGTAAATGAGAGGGAGTTTTTTAATAATTTCGAAGGACACCTCATTATTGGTTTTTGAAAAAACAAGGTCTTTCCCATGGTATTATACCATGTTATTAGACACTTGGGACACAAAATATCATATTTTACTGTAAAGAATCAACTAGAATTTGATATTAATTATTACATCATTTTGATGTCATTAAACATAGGGAAAACTCAAAACTGTATTTTTACTATTCATATAAAAATCATGTAATTTAGAAAAATCCAAAAAATTCACCCCTACCATTTTTTGATGTGTAGAATTATAAATTGACATAATTTTTTTTAAAAAAATTTTCTATATATTTTTAATTAAATTATTAAATAACATCATAATTTATTAAAAAAACTACTTTAAAACTATAACTTGTAGTATAACACCTTATGAAATTAATCAATGTCCCATAAAATATTCTAATAACATAGGAAAATAATGTAAAAATTTACCATTACATTTTCTAAAAACCAATTTCCATTTTAAATTGTTATATTAATCATAAAAATTTAATTAAAATATTTATGACATACAAAAATACCAATACTTACACATTGATTATTTTTCACTTATAAGATGTCTAAATTGTATTTATACATTCATGGGTAAGCTTTCTTTTTTTTTTGGCTCATTTACTTTTCATTAATATTCATTACTATTAATCAGGGTATATTACTATTAATCAAAAGTATGATGATTTTATCAGACTCTAAATACTATATTGAACACAATCATGTATGTCATTTTATTTTGAAATTAAAAACATAGTGGTGGAAAAATTAGGTTCACTGGCTAGGTTATAACAAAATGGTGCTTTTTAGAGAATCAGTGTTTCATGCATTCAATTTTAAATTTATTTTCGAAATATTGGGGTGTTGCACATAAACTCTTAAATCACTATAGTATGGACACATATTGTTAAAACCTCCCCAACATATGACTTCTCATTCCTAATAATCCATGGGAAATGTTTTAACAAAGGTCCATTACATATAAGTCACCAATATATAAACTAAAAGATCCCCTAAATTCTTGGTATAATTTTTCCAATTCTATTACAATTCTCCCAAGTGATCAAATTATTGATTCTAAATCATTGGGAAACAATCATATAGCCTAAAAATCAACTGAAATGAAAATTTAATCATATCATAAACCCATTTTATATATCCTAACAACAAATTAAATACTCATAACTATGAAAAAAATTAAATTTTGATATTTATAAGAAAAAAACAAATGGATTGCAAGTGAGATGTCTTCGCACTCCACCGACCCTCTCTTATCCCTCTGGTACTCACCCTCGTCTCCTTACCCACTCTACAGTTTCAGTATAAAACCTTCTCTGATCTTGGGTTCTTCTCCCAGTTCATCTTTTTTGGCTCTCTTTGTCCCTTTCATGGTTTCTCCTAGAATTCATCCCCCTATTTTCTTTCACGACTGGTCCGCTCTCAGGATCCTCCCCTTACTTTGGCTTCAGACAAGGCGCTTGGTTTTACCATAGTGCACAGCTACCATGCACTAACCATATGTTCCATTGCTTCAATCTAGGTTATATCTGGATTAATGGAATCATATAGGTTTTGGGATTGAGGTTCATTGGTTGTGGGTCTTCATGGTGTCTTCCCTATTTTCTCATATTTTCTTCGGTTGTGTCTTGCTTTGGGCTTCATTTTAGATTTCTTTTGGGTTCTTACCCATTTTAAGATGGCTCATGTTCCCTGTAGTTTTCATCATTTTTTCATCTTTATATTCACCATTCCAGTTCGAAACCCTCAGAATTCAAATCCCTACCCTGACCTCAAAGTCATTCTGCTTCTCTCTAGTTTGGATCTGAAGTGATGGTTCCTAATATTCTATTGGAGGTGGGATTTGGTTGATGAAGATTCTCCTCATGTGGCCTATTTTTATATTGGGTGTTGTTTTGTTTCCTCCTCCCTCTTTTTTGGTTGATCACCTCATGTATTTGTTGGTGAAGATCAGATCGTGATGATTGAAGAAGTGTTGGAATTATCAGTGAATATTGTATATGGATTCTATGTTTTTTCTACTTTCTAATAAGGATGGACGATGATGAAAAGGTGATGATGTTTCATGGTGGCTTGATGGTCCTCGAAGGTCTCCATCATTCGTCTAGATACATCGACATCGATTATTTGATGGTAATAAAAACAGTGAAACGGATGGTTTTTTGTGATGTTTGTGGTGGTATTATAGTGGTGGATGCATGTGTCGAGATGATGGCGATGTTCTGTGATGATGTATGCGACATGTTTATAGGACATTTATAGTTCTAATTGGGTGGATCATTGTATTTTCAAGATTTTTTGTGATATGGCCTCTTTTGAATTCTGAAGAAGACTATATAAGGATGATTTTGACGTGGTAATGTTGGTTTTGGTTGAATTTTTTGTTATTTGATTTCTGTCATGTGAAATGTGTCTTTGTGAGGGTGTGGTTGAACCCATGTTTCTCAATTTTTCCCTTTAATTTTTTTGAATAATAAAAATTTAGTTTTAAAATATGACCACAAAAACCAATACTCTAAAACCTCCTCAAAATATTCATCATGCTTAAGTTGTGTGGCGCCTAAAGTAAAATCATGAAACTAAACCATTAATGCAACATCAAAACAAATGGATTTACACTTACCCTTATGTATTCCACAGTTTTATCCCTTTTATAAAAGAAAATCTATCATCCTCACTTCCATATATTTCTAATTGGTCTATTCATGCCTATTGTTCCATATATTATTTTTTATTAATTATATTCATTTATCCAATGGTTTACATAGATCAATTCATTAATTTAAAATCTATATACAACTCCATTTATAAAACCACCAAATCTTATATAAAATAATTAATTATTTTTTTTAATTAAAATTGTTTCCCAACCATTTTGAAAGAAAGGATCATTAATTTTAAAAGGGATAGATTATAAGTCTGATGGAAATTAAATTCAATTATGTTTTAAAATATAAATTGATTTACATTAAAAAATAACTTTATCCTTCTTATTTTAAACACAACCTTTTCTATTTTTACAACCTCTAACTATTTTTTAAAATACAAATAAATTTATAACAAAAAATCAAAAAATACCCTTACAGTTCAGAATCCAAACCTAAATTTCGTATTTGAAAATATATTTCGGAGGGAATCATATTCCACTAACTATACATTATAAAAACACAAAATTATATAAACCCTTTATTGATACCCAAAACTAAAAGTTTTAGTTTCCCCCTTGTACATGGAACAAGGTAACGAATAAAAAAATTTAACTAATGCATTTTGATAGAAAAAACTCAATAATAACATTAGCATAAAGGGAATATAAAATATGCTAAAAAATATAGGATCTACCAAATTATATTCTCACTAATAGATCATTAACATGTTTGTAAATATAACACAATATAAAAAAATTACATTCTTAATAAAATTATATCTATAAAAAAATAAAACAATTAGATACATGGAAAATATATATATACAGCAATCAAAGTAATGCTTAGACGATTAAACTGGACAAGAGATATGTTCCATGGTTAGAAAATAAAAAGAAATAGTAAACAAAATAATTCTCAATAACATTTGTTTAAATCTATATAAAAAAATTCAAACATGATGACACGGTATAAGTAAAAAATATTGAACATTCATAGCACACAAAACATAAGAAGAAAACATTGTACATTCACACTAGTAAACTCAAAATAGGAGGAAATTATCATGTTGGGTAAAAAATCTAAGAATAAAATATACATCATTACGTGGAAGGTAACATATTAGAAATCATAAATTTTATATCAATGAAAGATTCTTGTATATATACATCATTGGAACTAATTTTTTGGTTTATATTAATCAATTTTTCAATAATATATATATAGATAAACATTATATATATATATTACTGATGTTTTAGTTAATAAAATCATATTTGGATCAAACAACAGTTTAGAAATCACATGTAGGGAGGTAGTATGGAATGAAATCCAACATGTTCCTACCTACTAACACCTAATATAATGTATTATTCTAAAATAAAGGTTAAATCCTAGTTGAGTCCCAAATTCATATCATGTAATTCATTTCATATTTTTAGAGAAGAAATATGAAACAGGAAGCTCTGGTCAACATATAGTTCCTACTAGGTACCCAGACGTCCCTCGATATCTTGTGTTGCCTCTCTAAAGAGGTTCATAATTCATTTTAATTGGATTGATTATAAAGTTTATGTTGTCTTATCCCCATTATAAACCTTGACATTTAAAATTCCATTGGACCATAAATTACTTCTTTGATACCACTTTGTAATTTCTGTGACTCTATTACCCATTATGGCTCCTGAACCATGTTTTTCACTGCCGTAGGAGAACTCCCAATTCCCCAAGGAAAGGTAACTAGTGTTTTGGGTCACAGAATGCAGTTAGGTAATGATTTACGATGTTTTATCAAAGATATAATATAGACATATATTTTATTGAAAATACAACATGGTTCCTCTGAAATTTAGAGGTTCCAAAATAAACCATAAAACCAAAAGAATCCTAATGGGGCATAATAAAAATAAATACAAATGAAATCATGGTAACACAATATATATATACATAAAAATATCAAATGAAAAAAAATATTGAAAAAACCACTCAAGGTAACACATTATCTTGATGTGGAATAAGAAAATGTCACCAAAAGGGAAAATATGTAATATTCAAAATTCAACCTCCAACTACCTCAAACTCTAAATTGGGAACCAATACCATTTCTATAAAGAACATGAATTTTATTCTAAATTAATACAATAGATACTTGTATGTATTGGTACCCGAAACATATATTAAGAGAAGATTTAAATCCATTGATGTGTCAATGTATGGTGGGGGCATAAAATACTCAGTAAGGCACCAACGAAGATGTCTCAACACAGTAGTGATATAACACATGTATACAAAAACATGCTTACTCATCAATAAAGATATACATAAATAGTATAATAATTCAAAGACATAAAATACAATCTAAATAGAAATTATATTACATGAGAAGTTATATAGGCTATAACTAGTAACTCCTTATACCAGGAGGGTCCATAGTAAACTTACATGCTCCAATTCAGTAGCTAATATAAAAAATGGGTAGGGTGGGTCATTTTATTGAACCATTTATTATTTGGTCACCCCATGGAACTCGAAACATGGTAGTCAATTGGAAACCCCCATTTTTTTAAAAAGGGACGGTTTATAGACAAGTTAAAGAAATATTTTATATCATCTCTTGGATAATGGGACAATGTAACAATAGAGTTTTGGAAATATTACATCCCATAAAATATTCTCAATTGAAAACCCACGAAATTGTAAATTCATGAGGATCATAATACAAAAATACAAACACAACGTGTACATAGGAACATTTCTATATTAAAAAAATATCCTCCATACATTTATATACTAGAATTTTTAGATATAAAATTATTACCCATGCTCAAATAACAATGTCTTAAAAATAGTTCAACAAGCTCGATCAAGAAAAGTTAAAACCAAGAAAAATATAACCAAGTAAAAAACATAATTTAATGTAACATTTTGTAACATACCTAAGTAAATTTAATAATAATATCAATAAAAATAACATTATAATAGATAAATAACATAAATTATATTAGGAGGAAACAACATTCTCAAAATTATATCCATTCTCAACTCACCCAATAGAAAAATTACAAAAGCATGGAAGTAACCTATATGTATTCTAATAATATAAAAATTATTCAACCAATCCAAGAATATGGTATAACTAAAAATTAAGTAAGAAATACTAGTTTAAGAAAAATAGATCCATATAAGTACAACACACTTGACATCCAAGACACATTATGTATATAACAACATGGTTCATAGTTAATGCACTATAGTATTTCTGAACTACTACACATTAAACAAGCATGGTTATTAACCAATTTGTATAATTGTTATGTCTTGGGATATGATGGGTAATTAATATCCCATAATTAGGGTAATGGTTTTGTATGGGATTATTGAATATAATCATATAGGTTAAATTTTGCATTCTAATAACCCATCCCAAACCAAAGGCCTTAAAATAGTACTCGAAATGACTAAAACAATTTTACGTTAACCTGTTTTTTAAATAGAAAAGGTTCTTACATGTGAAAATGATTTTCTGTAGAAATTTAAATGAAGAATAAAGGAAAAAAACAAAAACCATATTTAAAAAAATATTTCCCAAAAAAATCATTTCCATGTTAATATTTTGATAAATATTATTAAACTTCAAAAATTAATTTCCTATTTTCATTTTTCAAGGATAGATAATTATTATAGAGATTGGTTAATTCATGTTTAACCACATAATCTAACCTCATGAATCTATCTACCACACTATCATAAAAGCACTAAATAAAATATAGATTATGTATGGTTATTTGGGTTATAGAGCATTTAGTTTTAGGTTAGAATATGTTTTCTCTACCATAGAGTTTAATTTGGACCCCAAAAGGTTTTGTTTAGTCTTAAATCAATAAAACAAGCATGTTTGAGAAATAGGAAACTCCTAAATCAACAATTTTTTCATAGACTATATTGGTTCTAACAGCACCCAATGGGTCTCCATTTTGGCTCACATTTATCATCAAGGGAATGGTCCAACATATTAGGACACATGGGATTACTGATATGGCTTATCAATTGGGTAACTAACTTATACATTAAGGAAACCTCTATAAAAAAGATTGGTCCAACATTTCAGGACACATGGGCTTAGTGACAAGGTTTATGAAAGGGTTACCTAACCATTATATTGATGGATCCTGAGTAATAAGAACCAATATATGTGGGGAATACATAAAACAAAAATTAGTTAAATTGAAATTTATAATGTTATCAAAAGTAAATGGGGTTCTATTATAAACACACAAACCAATTTCTTTAAAAAAATTATTTCATCCTACATAAAATATTCTTCACAACCATTTATATTTAAAATATATGTATCCCCATTTCATAATTTATGAGAACCATATGATTTCACATGAAATAATATCTTGATAATCACTTAGTTTGTCACGACCCGACCCTAACGGTCTCGAGCTACAACTTACCAAGCCCGCCTCTATAGGCTAGGGGCTGGAGACAAGTGCCAAAGGCGTAACAATCTCAGGGAGGCATTGTCCTAAGTACCTGTACCCACACACACAACCCACTCAATAAAGAAGTGCAGAGTAAAAAAGGAAACCAAATTTTTAACTACAATATCCCTAGTAAAAATCATGCATAAACCTCTAAAAACAGAACAAGTAAATTGCTGAAAAGTAAACTGACAAGTAAAATGAACAGTAAAGAGGAAAAATGAACCCAACTACAAAGGTGCCACAACCCAGAAACAGGTAACCAGAGTTAACAATTGGTGAGCCTCAAACCTGAAAATCCTACTACGACCACTGAACGCTGCCCAAGCTCCAGTCCTCTACGCTCCACCGTAGTCTCGATCGACTTCTCAGTCGTCTACAAGGGCACACCAAGTGTGGGGAAATCCCAAGCAGGGGTGAGTATAATGATACTCATTAGAATTCCCTAAAATCTCGAGGGAGAAACAAATGAGTTAATAAAATGGTTAGAAGTACATAAAACAAAGAATTGTATAAGAGTATAATGGAGAGAGTGCATCTCAACCCAACAAAAAAAAGTAAGTTGACTCGTCCAAACAAGTGGAGTTAGACATGGAAATCAACTGGCATACCCCGCACGTCTTCAACCCTCTTAGAAGGAGAGTAACTAAACCCAGGGAGTGGGAAAAAAGTAGGGTGTATATATATATATGCTCAACAAGAAACCCGACCGAGTGTGTAAGGGGATATCCATCTCCAAGATCAGCTCAAGAAAAGTCTCCAATGGTTCTAAGGATATCCATCACTGATGCCAAAAAGTAACACACGCCAAAGCTGTCTCATTTCCAAACCGTTCAAACAAGGGTCCCGCTCTAGTAATAACGGAGAAAAGTCACTAAATAGACTCATAGAATGGTCTGAGTTTGAAAGTAGTCCTTGGGTAACACGCTACCCAGTCCAGATGGAGGGTAAACCCTTAGAGGTCATCAGGTAACCCACTGCCCAGCCCCACTGGAGGGAAAACGCTATGTTTAATGGGTAACCAACTGCCTAGCCCCATTGGAGGGAAAACCCTAAGGTCAATGGGTAACCCACTGCCTAGCCCCACTGGAGGGTAAAACCTAATACGCCGGTGGGTAACCCCCTTCCCAGCCCCACTGGAGGGTAAACCCAGAACTGGTCTGATAACTCTACGCTACCCATGCCATCACTTTGTGTCACTAACATCCCTACCCTGCGTTGGTTTAGAGTGCGTTAAAGGAACATCCAACCAACACCCTTTCATATTTCCACATTTAATGAGATATTGAATGAGGCTCTGCACTCCCAAACTGATTTCACCTTTGCAATCCCTGTGAAAAAACACACGAGATAGACTATTTACTTGCTTGGAATGGACTCCCAACAAAAAAGTTATTCAACACTAAATTATACCCATACGACATCTTGTGGGGCCCACACCTCAGTTCTGAAAAAGGTCAGGTGAACTGCGCCATCTAAATGCTCTTGGAAAAACACGCCAAATAGACTATTCATTCACCCCAAAAAGTTGTCTGATGAAAAAGTCACAGAACTTGCACACAGCTTAAAAGATGGCACGTGGTTCACCGCGCGGGCCGCACAGCTTCACCCGGACCGGCTTATGCCGATCCGGATCTTTTCCCCATGACCCACATTTCATGGGTCACAGTCCACTCCCGGGGTCATAAAGACCTTGGTCTCCCACCGCATGCCGACCGGCAAAGCCGGCCTACCCGCGCCCCTGGCCTCCTACATGCGCTGCTGACACCGCCTGGGGAGCCTGCGCCACTCGCCCGTAGTCGGCCGCACCCCTGCCTGAGGATGCTGCCTGGACCACCGAGGCACCGGGCCACCATCTTTCTCACTCGTGCTGACTTCCAAGGAGCTGTGTTACTGCCTAGACTCGCTGGACTCCCGTACGGAGCCGTCGGACCACCCTGGAACAACCGTAAAACATGGGTTTTGGTCAAAACACTTCCCAGGTCAACCCCAGACGCCCCGAGACTTGGATTTTTGATCTGAAAAGAGTGTTGGAAAGCTCTAATAGAACCCTACATGTCTATGGAATTATTTTATCAATAAAACATAATTTCTATGATATAATTTGAGTTCTAATAAGTTTTGTAAATTTAAAATGAAAGCGTTATGATCCTACCTCGCAGGGTGTAGCCCGTCACTTCACAAACGATCTGCCCGAGCTGCAACCACCTTGTAGAGGTGGGGAGAGGAGCTTGAATAAGGTGGATCCTTCATTAGGAGAGGTTCCACCAGGGATATTTTAAGTGGGAAGAAGGAGGGGTTTGATGTGTTTAATTAGGGAAAAAATTAATTAAAAATTAATTAATTTTAAACACCCACCAGTAGGCCCGTACCAGAACTCTCAACAGGGTCGAGGTTTAGCCGCTCCTAGGGTAAAATCCACATTTTGAGCGCAATGGTGGTATCATAATTTTAAACCGAGCCTCCTTTCATAAGTTATAATGTTTACGCTCGAGGCCGCTAAATTAGGAAAATGCCTCTGGTGGTGTTTTCCACAAAAGTGTTTCGCCTGTGAAAGTTACACTCATACTAGGGTAAACGGAACGCTCCAGACACAACAGTGCCCTCAGTTTTCCCATCTAAGAAACCATTTAGGATTTATTCTATTTATTTGGAATGTCTAGTCTAAACAAACTTAAAACATAATTCTAGCCACACTGGGGCCCGAAATCACATGACTTATGAACGCCCTGCTCTAGAATAACATCAAGAAAATTTCATAGTCTTACAGGCTCAAAGCCTAAGTTATTACATCATTCCATCCTTCAGTTTTTTCGTCCCTGAAAAACAAAACTACCAAAAAAACATGGGATACTGAGCCCGCATCTGGCTCTCCCATTCCTTGGTGCCCTCTTGCACACTCTCGTGCTGCCACAACACTCGAACCAAAGGAATGGGTCGTCCAAGTAGACTCTGCTTTTGATGGTCCTCAATCGCCACCAGTTTCTCTACAAAGGTGGATCTATCCACAATGTATACCTCCCCCCCATTCGATGACGTGCATGGGGTCATGCATGTATTTCCTCAACTGTGACACGTGGAAGACGTCGTGCACTCTCTCCAGCTGTTGGGGTAGATCAAAACAGTAGGAAACCTTGCCAACCATGCATGCGATCTCTAAAGGCCCGATGAACCTTGGGGATAGCTTTCCTCCCCATCCGAACCTCCGTGATCCACGCCGCGATGAAACTCTCAAAAATACATGGTCCCCCTGCTCAAACTCCAAAGGCCTATGATGATGGTCTGCATATGAATCATGTCTGCTCTGAGCCATCCCCATATTTTCACGAATGACATGTACCTTATCCGTCATTTCCCGCACCAACTCTGGGCCCACGAGGGAGGTCTCCCCAATCTCCACCCAACACAACAGTGACCTGCAGGGTCTTCCATATAGGGCCTCAAATGGTTCCATGCCAATATTAGTGTGGTAATTGTTGTTATACACGAACTCAACCAAGGGTTGGTGATCCTCTCATCTTAGGAAAAAGTCTAACATGCACGCCCTGAGCATATCCTCTAACAACTCGATAGTGCGGTCCATCTGCCGATCCTTCAGGGGGTGAAAAGCTGTACTCATCCGCAGCTGAGTCCTGAATTCCTCCTGCAAGCCTCGCCAAAATCGTGATGTAAACATCACATCACAGTCGGAGATGATCATCGAGGGTACTCCCTGATGGTGGATGATTCCTCGAAGGTATAACTACCCTAAACCCTCCTCCGAGCTCTGATCCCATATGGAAATGAAGTGTGCAGACTTAGTGAGTTGGTGCACTATCACCCAAATGAAATCATGGCCCTTCATTGTGCGAAGAATCCATGTGACGAATTCCATATAAACACCATCCCACTTCCACTCCAGGATATCAAAGGGTTGCAACAACCATGCCGAAACCCGATGCTCTGCCTTAACCTGCTGATAGGTAAGACACCGAGAAAAGAACTCAGCTATGCTCCGCTTCATGCCAGACCACCAAAACTATCACTGAAGGTTTCAAAACATATTTCCCACACCGGGAAGTAAAACCATGAGAGAAGTGCGGAATTCTTGCATCACCTCCTATCGCATCTCCACTGGTACTAAAACACGCCCCTGGAATAGGATATTGTGATTCCCTCATTCAGAATACCCATCGAGTGTGTCACCCATGGATATATGATCACGCAATACCTCAATATTGACATCCCCCAACTGCGACTCTCTCACTTGCTCAATGAGCGAAGAAGTCAATATCATTGACTATAGAAAAGTCGTACCCTCCTCCTCCACCAAGGTCAGCTATAGGGAAGCCAACTAATCAGAAGATTCCCACACTAGACGAGCCTGGGACCTCCTGCTAGGGGCATCTTCTACTACATTTCCCTTCCTTGGATTTTTTACTATCTCGAAATCATAGTCCTGCAGAAACTCCAGCCAGCACCTCTGCATTAGATTCAGATCCCTCTGAGTGAAGATGCACTTGAGGCTCTGGTGGTCTGAGTAAACCACAAAACGCTCACCAAGAATGTAGTGTATCCATAACCTCAAGGTAAAGACCACCGCTTCCAGCTCCAAATTGTGAGTCGCATAATTCTGATCATGGGGCCTCAACTACCTTGACCCATATGCAATTGTTGCCTGGTGCTACCTCAGCATGCACCAGAGCCCAGCTCTTAAAGAATCACAGTATTCCACGAAATCAACTCCCTCCTCTGGCAGCCTCAACACTGGAGCACTAGTCATCCTCTGCCTCAACTCCTTGAAGGCCTTCTGGAACTGATCAGTCCAGGTGAACAATCATCCCATCCATGTCAATGTGGTAAATGACACTGGAATCCTAGAGAAATTTTCCATGAACCTCCTTTAGTACCCTGCCAAACCAAGGAAGCACGGCACCTCAGACACATTCTTGGGTGGATCCCAAGCAAGAAATGCCTCAATCATTGCGGGATCTACGGCTAAGCCCTATTTCGAAATGGCATTCCATATAATGTGAACCTCATGAATTTAGAAGTAACACTTTAAGATCTTCCCATACTGCTGGTTCTCCCTGAGTAAGTCTAGGATAATCCTCAAATTCTCTGCGTGCTCCTCCTCCATCGCAGACTAGATGAGTATGTCATCAATAAAGAAGACTACAAATCGGTCCATGTACTACTGGAAGATCTGGTTCATCAATGCCATAAAAACGACGGGGGAATTCTTCACACCAAAAGGCATCACCAGAAACTCGTAATGCACATTACGACAATGAAAAGCCAACTTCGGGATTTCAGCCTCACAAAACAGCAACTGGTGGTAGTCGGATCGAAGATCAATCTTGGAGAACCACTTCGCACCTCTCAACTTGTCGAAGAGGTCATCAATCCCCGGAAAAGGGTACGTGTTCTTTATCATTGCCTGATTCAGGCAATGATAATCCACAAAAAGTCACAGTCTCCCTTCCATCTTTCTCACAATCAAAACTGGAGCTACGAATGTGGACACACTAGCCCTGATGAATCCCTTATCATGAAGGTCCTCAAACTGAAGTCTGAGCTCCAAAATCTATGTGGCTACCATCTGATATGATGCACATGATATCAGGGCAGTCCCCTTCATCAAGTCAATGCATAACTCCATCTATCTACTTGGTGGTAGTCCCGGGATATCCTCAGTAAAAATGTCTATATAGTCCACTACAACGGTAGGGATCCAGGTGCCTGTAGCGTTTGCCGCTCTAAGATCTATGCTCACCAACTGGGGAGAAAAAGGAAATGGTATCCTGCTTAGAGTACCCGTCTTCTCTTCCATGAGGTCTCACTCACCGAGGATGGTGAACCTCAGACCCTTAGAATGCACGAATATGACTCATCTACGATGACAGTCGATCTTGGAATAAACCATAGAAATCAAATCCATGCCCAGGATGACGTCATAAGGTTCCATCGTGATGACCAGTAGGTCTGACATGAAACTATCTCCTCCAAATGATAGTTTGAACTGTCTACAAACAAAGGTCACTAATGAGGCACTTCCTTTAGGAACCTCGAGGCTAAGCGTAGGTGTCAGCACCTCTATTGGGAACTCCAACTCCCGTACCAAAAGCAGTGATATAAAAGAGTGGTTGGACCCTGTGTCTACTAGTATGGAATCAAGCGTAGATTAAACACAAAGCATACCTTAGACCATCTCATGTTCATGGGGGTCACGGACACCTATAGCCTGAAGCTTCCCATGGCCCCTACAGCCATCTCCCTGAGCCTGGCCTGGGCTGCCCGGTGGTGGCGGTGGAAGGACCTCGAACCATCGTCCCCCACCTCTAGGTCCTGCCACTATGCCTACACCACCTCTCTGAGGACCACTCTGTCCTTGCCTAGGAGATCCCTGGTCACGGTGCAGCCTCTACCACTATGTTGTGCTCACCGCCTACCAAGGCTGCTCAGTATGCTTGGTCGGGCAGTCCCGTGCTAGGTAACCCTGTCAATCACAAGCATAGAACTGGCTCTCTCCTTACTACCCGATTCTGTACGACACAACAGAGGTCTATGAACCTGCCCCTGAGTCTACTCATGGAAGGGTCTCCTTGACTGAGGCTCTGCTCTCTGTCGCCTTCCTGCTACCTAAGACTCTGCTTTGAAGCCGCCACTACTAGGCCCTTCCAGCTGACGTCCCTCTTCTATGAATCTCTCTATCACAAGCACATGATCTATCACCCCGACATAAGTAGGGATGCACATGGGTACTACACTAGCACAAATTTCCCTGCAAAGACCCTACTCAATCTTCCATGCCCGGAAGTAACAATCGTGGATCATATCCTGCGAGTAGCGTGTTAGATCGGTAAACCGGGCTGAGTAATACTCCACGGTAATCCCCCCTTCTTCATCTCTAGAATATCCTGAATTTGAATGGAACATAAACAAGAGGGAGAGTACTCCTCCTAGAAGAGCTGCTAGAAGCTATCCCATGTGAGAGACGACTCATCGTGGGTCTGCATAACCAACCGCCACCAATGCCCGGCCATCCTGAGGAAAATGCTGGTAGCTAGGAATACCATCTCATCCACTGGTGTCCATACCTACCTGAAAAGTCTGTCCAAAGACTCTAGCCAGTCTTTCGCAGCCTGGGGATTCGGGTCCCCATGGAACTTCTGCGGCCGCTGACGCTGGAAGTCTCAGAGCACACTCAGCATGCGCTCAACCTCGGCCAGTGCTGCCGGAACTAACTATCACTCTCCAGGTGGAGGGGCTACTTCTAAAACACTAGGTGGAAGGGGATCATGTAAAGGTCCTTGAACTGATGCCTTTTCACTCGCCAGGTTGTCGTCACAAACTTGAGAGGGTAACCTAGATGGTTGTTTTCGTGGGGGCATCCTAAAAATTATAAAGGATTACCCTGATCAGATGAGCATATATATATATCAGTAATAATAAAGGGGAGATTACTCAAAAAGGACATTCAAATCTCAATCCTACCAAATGTATGTTCCAAATTCCCTCCAACAATTGTATCAGTGTGCCGAGTTGACAAGTGAGTTATCAGGGCCCCGGTTAATGGATATGCCAGCCGATCATACCATCACTGGACACCCTGGCCTGAGAGACACTCTCGAGACACTTCAACACTATTTCCCTAAATCCCAAACGATTCCTACATAGGAACGTCCGAAAAACGACCCAAGGAATGAACCATCCTTTGATACCACATTGTCATGACCCGACCCTACTGGTCTTGAGCCGCAATAACAATAAGCCCACCTCCATTGGCCAGGGGACGAAGACAAGCGCCGAAGGTGTAACAATCTTGGAGAGGCCTTTGGCTAAGTACCTATACCCACAAAAACAGCCCACTCAATGCAGAAGTGCAAAGTAAAAAAGGAAACCAAAGTATGGACTACAATATCCCAACTAAAAAACATGCATCGAACTCTAAAAACAGAATAGGTAAAGTGTTAAAACTTAAAATGACATGTAAACTAAATAGTAATGCGTAAAAACAAATGCCCAACTAGAAAGGTTCCACAAACCTACAACAGGTAACAAGAGTAGACACCTTGTGAGTCTCACACCTGAAAGTCCTACTATGACCACTGAACGCAGGCCAAGCTCATGTGTCCTCTACGCTCCTCTGTAGTCTCAATCGACCTGTCTGTCGTCTGCAAGGGCACACCAAGTGCGGGTATAGCCCAATAAGGGGTGAGTATAATGATTCTCTGTAGGATGCCCCGAAAGCTCAAGGGAGAAACATAGGAGGTACTAAAATGGTGAGCAGTAGACAAAAAAAGAATAGTGTAAGAGTACAATAGAGAGAGTGCAGCTCAACCCAACAAAAGAAACTAAGTAGACTGGTCCAACCAAGATGAACTATACACTGAAAGCACATGGCATACCATGCTTGTCTTCACCCCTCCTATATGTAGAGTAAGTAAACTCAGGGAGCAGGAATAAAAGTAGGGTGCATATATTTATATGATCAACAAGAATCCCAATCAATTGTGTAACGGTATATCCATCTCCAAGCTCAGCTATGGAAAAGTCACAAATGGTTCTAAAGATATCCATCACTGATGCCCAAGAGTCCCACATGCCAAAGTAGTCTCATCACTGAACTATACAACCATGGGTCCCACTCCGGTAATCACAGAGAAAAGTCACTGACTAGCCTCATAGAAAGGGTTGAGTGTGAAGGAAGTCATCGGGTAACCCACTGCCCAGCCCAGTTAGACGGTAAACCCTAAGAGGTCGTCGAGTAACCTAATGCCCAGCCCCACTGGAGGGTAAACACTAAGGTGAACAGGTAACCCACTACCCAGCCCCGCTGGATGGTAAACTCTATGGTCAATGGGTAACCCACTATCCAGACCCACTAGAGGGTAAACCCTAATGCCCCGATGGGTAACCGACTACCCATCCCCACTAGAGGGTAAACCCAGAACTGGTCCGATAACTCTGCACTGCATATTCCATCACTGGGTGTCACTAACATCGCTATCGTGCGTTGGTTTGGAATGCATCAAAGGAACCTTCAACCAACGCCCTTTCATTTTTCTACATTTAATGAGATCTCAAATAAATCTCTCCATTCCCAAATATATTTCACCTTTTTAATCCTCGCGGAATAATACACAAGATAGACTATTTAATCACTTGAAACGGACTCCCGACAAAAACGTTATTCAACACCGCATTATGCCCATACAGCGTCTCATCGGGCCCACACCTCGGTTCTGAAAACGTTCGGGCGAACTACGCCATATTGATGATCTCAGAAAAACAAGACAAATCAACTATTCATTCACCTCGAATAGACGTCTGATGAAAAACTCACAGTACACTGCACAGAGCTTAAAAGGCGGCCCGTGGGGCCCACACCTCAAATCCAGCTTCCAAGCCTGAAACTACCCTGGACTACTTCGTCATGACTCCAGGGTCACAATTCCACTGAAGGCGCCTAAAAAAACTCCGGATGTGCTCGCGCCATCCGAAACAAGAATCCCTGTGAGGTGCTAAGTAACACTTAAAGGGAATTTCATGCCACCGAACCCCCCCCCCCCCATCTCGAAAATTAAAAATCCTCGAGACCAGCTGAAAACCTCCATATTGATCTGAGGTTCATATCTCCACAGATGGAATGCAAATCTGACACTTGGTTTGCAAGTTAGAGACATTTTAACGCCAATGGACAGAGACGGGGTGGGCCAGACCTGTTCATCTGGTCCACCCCATTTGAATGGCGGTCCGCTGCTCGGCCACCCGGACCACCCGGTCCACTGCGGCCTACGGTTTAGTGTGTGGGCCGCACCGCTTCATCCGGACAAACTCAAGCCGGTCTGACTCTTTTCCATGGGACCCACGTTTCCTGGGTCCCAGTCCACTCCCGTGGTCACAAAGAACCCGGTCTCCCGCTGCACGTGGACCTGCAAAGCCTGCTACCTGCGCGCCGGGCCTCCCGTATGCACTGCCGACGCCGCATGGGTAGCCCGCGTCTCTAGCCTGCAGTCGGCCGTGCCACCGCCTGAGGATGCCCCCTGGACCGCCGAGGCATCAGGCCGTCGTCCCACTCACCTGCGCCAACCGCCAAGGAGCTGCAGTGCCGCCTAGACTTTCCTGACCGACGCACGGAGCCATTGGACCACCCTGGAACCACCGGAAAATAGGGGTTTTGGCCAGAAAAATACCCGAGGCCACCCCGGACGCCCCAAGACTCAGATTTTTGATCCGAAAAGAGAGTTAAAAACCTCATATCGAACCCTAAAAATATATGGCCTTTTCTTGAAAATTAAACAGAATTTCAACGCTATAATTTGAGTTCATAGAAGTTTTGGAAATTTAAACTTAAAGTCCAATGATCTTACCTCGCAGGGCGTAGCACGTCACTTTACAAACGATCTGCCAGAGCTGCAACCCGCTTGGAGAGGTGGGGAGAAGAGCTTGAAGAAGGTGCATCCTTTATTGGGAGAGCTTCCGCTAGTGAGATTGTAAGGGGGGAGAAGGAGGGGGTGGATGTGTTTATGTAGGGAAAAAATAAATTAAAAATAAATTAATTTTAGACACACACTAGTAGGCCTGTACCCGAACTCTCGACAGGGTCAATGTCAAGCCCCTCCTAGGGTAAAATCCATGTTCTGATTGCAAAGGTGGTCTTGGAAGTTTAATCAGTGAATCCGTTCAGAAGATAAAAATTTTACGCCCGATGCCGCTGATTTACGTAAACACCCCTAGTGGTGTTTTTCAAAGAAGGGTCGTGCCCATGAAAGTTACACCCATCCTAGGGAAAATGGCACACTCTGGACTCAACGGATACATTGGTTTTCCCATCCGACCAACCCTTTAGGAGTTATTCTATTTATTTGGAATTTTTTTGTGTGAACGCACTTAAAATTTAATTCCGGCCACAATGGGGCTCAGAATCACACGCCGTTTGAACGCCTTGATCTAGAATAACATCAAGAAAATTTCAACATCTTAGAGGCTCAAAACCAAGGTTATTATATAGATAATCAAGACCACTAACTATTCTCATAATGACAAGATTTATTTACTCAAAACAATCACTAAAATCCCTTGAAACTATTATAACACAATTATATAATCAAAGGAACCCAATAAAATATTCATCATAATGTAAAACTGTTGAAATAATGAGAAAATTAAGGTAAAACAAATCATAATTTATCCTCAAATTTATTATCCTAAAGATATAATAACTTTAATATGACTATGTCTAAACCCATCCTAAAATATAGAAAACAATAACACATCCACCTTCATCAAAAATGATGATGAACATTGATTAACCAACCCATAAGGGACTTCTTTATGAAATAGGCAGAGAATACACTAGGTTTTGGATGAATTTCACCATTATCTATTGTAATTAATTCTCAAACCCCTATTCGTGTTTGATAAAATCAAAAGAAAAGAGTGAAATATGGATGAAAATTGGATGAATGGATATTAGATTTTCTTTAAGAATGGAAATCTCCCCTGAATAATCTAAGATTCAAGGAGTGGGAATATGGGGAGGAAAACCCCAATGAGAGATATAAAGGGGTCCTCCCATGCAGATGAAGGAGAACGGGATCTTGGGAAAATATGGAAGATGAAATAATGAGTGGTGTAGAAAATACCAAAATACCCCTATTAAAAACATATAAGATTGTTATCAAGTACCTGGTCTAGAACCATTGTGTACATAGTGGAACCGATAGACCTGTAAGGCCACTTCCCAATTCACCAAGAAACCAATGAAAATCCACCAGGTACATTGTAGCACAAATAGTGATTAATTGTTAGTGGGGCCACCAGAATACCACACCCAAAGTAAAAAATTGTGACTGAAACTCAAAACTCATCCCAATAAAGCCTCGTAATTACTCCATAAACACATAAATTCCCATCTAAATCCTTGAAATAAAAATACCCCTCTACTAGAATATAAAAATTCAAAAAAGCATGCCTAAACTCATGATATTTTACACATATGATCCTAAACCAATCTATCTGGGATAAAAAATATTACACTACCCATTTGGTGAATCTACAAATTTCTCCATTGAATTTTCTTTAAACATATCCACTCTTGTTGTGTATGGTAGTCATGTGGTATAAATAACATTATAAAGAGAATTGATATCATATAACATTCCATTATAAATTACCTATCTAATCATTCACCCATGATTCACAATTGTCTTATTATATAAAAGGACCTCGAGATCTAGTCTAATGTTGTACAAACACCTTAAGAGTAGTTTTTACTCAAAATAAATGTTTTTGGTGAGAAAAGAGTCTGAAATTAGTGTTTTATCTTTCACTTTGATCCCAGAGTTGTGAGAGAGAAAAATTGTAAACACTTGGGTGAATCATCATATACTTAAAAACCAGGAAAGTGGGTATGAATATAAATAATCTAAGGGTAACTTCAATAATCTAAAAAATAAATATATAGGTGGAATTTAAAATATGTACTCATACATGATGTTGTAAATATCTAACAAAAATTATTAAATGAAAAGTTAATAAATTCATGGAAGTTGATATCTATCTCCAACACAGGCTTGTGAGTATGTATAAAGGTAAACACTCTAGTATACCACCATCATTGGAATCCACCAATCACATAATTATATCGTACATATAATGTGAGGTAGGAAAATAAATTAGTCATATAAATATTCTAAATAAATCTTCTTATTCTATGAAACAATACATATAAAATAATATACCATAGATAGATAATTATATATCATTTAATATATCTTTATCACATGAAAATCTATTGATAATTTACTTTCATTGATTATACCACTAAACTCACACAATTACCATAGGATTATTGTTAATATACAAATTATAAGTATATTTTTATCTACACATTTAACTAAAAATTACCACTATCTAAAATTATGAGGTTTACATCTTCCTCCCCCATTACCATCATTAAATTTACACATCATCCATTAGTCATATGTATCATTATTGAAAAATATCATATTATTATAAAAATATAATTTTATCACATTTACAATAATCAACATCTTTATTTATGATTTACATCATCATTATTATTCATTATCAAGAGATAATTACATCATTTACAATAATTGTTAGTAACTCTTATAATCAACACAAAATATTGGAGAGTCTAAATTTTAAATTATTCATGTAATGTCTGTTTCATATATTAATAGTGAAAAATCATAATCATTTAATCAAAAAAACTATCCAATTTATTAATAAATGGTCACAAGATATTCAAATAAATTTTATATCACTCATCTTAAATTTTACTTCAAGTTCACCACATTATTAATCATATAATATAAAATAATTATCATAAGTAATTATATTTTTTTTATTTACATTATAATAATAGACTCATTATGTTAGTAATAATACATTTCATAAGTAATTATATTATTTCATGTCCTCTAAATATCAAAAAGTGAAAGAATTAATATTTTAATAATTATTCACTTAATTCTCATCATTTAGTTACTTTATGACCTCATTTTTTAAATCTAAGCAATCATATGAAACTCATTCAACACATTAATAATTTACAAAACATCGAGATAACTTATGTCATGAAATTATTATAATATAATTTAATAATTAATTTAATTAGAATTAGTTTTATTCTCATTAATTATACATTGCTTTACTAAAATTGTATACTATGCCAATATTTACAAGAGTAAAACCAAATACCATGGTAATACCTTATCATGATGGGATTTATTCATTAATCTTCAATATATCAAAGGTCCAAAATCTATTCATGATTTTTTTTAGATAATAATTAAATAAATTTGTGTAATTTTTTTCCCAATATCATATTGAAAATATCATATTAGTTCTAGGGGTCAAAAAGAGTCTAATTTACGTTTAAACAACAAATTTAATTCTTACTTGCAATCCTAGGAGCCCGTAAAATTCTATACTAATTAAATGGTTCAATGTGGAACTCACAAAAACCATAAAATTACTCCCCATACTCAATAATATATAGTTGGTACTAATAATTTATTTATTGAATGAATGAATTAGGTTGTTTTGTATCACAGATCCCAAATTACGCCAAACCTTCCATTGATGGTCATCGATAAAAGATTTTTTCCCATATTTCTATAAGTAGTAACTCTTATTCATTCCCTTATATTTTTGGAACACATCTAATATTACCAGAAAAAGATCAATATTTACTTGGACCACTCCCATATCCCACATCACCATTTGGTTATATTACCATATGGAGACCACCGAATAGATAGACTTGATGGTTTTATATAGTCCATGTCATATTATGTTGCTCCACATAAATGTGTAATAGGAAGGTCTACATAGCTCTTCCCTATCCATAAAATAGTTGAACAAAAAACATTAACCCTTCACTGAATCACCACTGAGTTTGAACCATTAATCACCACTTATATTTGTTTTCTAAAAAAATAAAACCTTAAAAATTCCTTAAATTTACACTGAATTCTCAATTCATCACGAGGACTAAAAACATAAGACTTGATCCATAAATGAAACAATAAATCCATGAAAAGTCAAAGATTATGTGAATATCAATGAAACTTATCTCTTCAATAAATTTCAATATGTATGTTAGATAATCATTTTCTTGGTCTTGTTAGTATAATTTATTCATAAATAAATAGTGATGTATCTTTTGAAATTAAATTATTCATATTTTCCTGTAATTTTCAAATTTATCAAAATATATCACCAAAATATTTCAAAAAAAATAATTCATATTTTCACTATATTTATGTAATTATAACTATATTGAGTCATATAATAAAATTTTATTATCCATTGACCATGAATTTTCTGTTTTAGATTTACAATAAATAAGAGAAGTGTTGGATTATCACAAATGACTATAAGAATAATAAAAATTATAACATAGATTGATATCATTACAATTCCATTATATTAAATATTTTATTAATATTTAATATATTTAGAAACAAATAAATAACTATAATAATAAATAATAGTACAATAGTTTGATGAGAAGGCCATTGAATAAAAACTAAAATTGATATTGAATCAAAGAATTGTAATTTTTTACATAGATCACATAGAATCCAGAAATTTATCCAATATAAATGTTTTTACCAATTGAGAGGCATATTTAAAAACAATAACATATTTCAAACAGTATAAATATGTTTATATATATAACACTAGGTCAAAAACATATTTTAAATAAATATTATATTTTTTAAAAAACTCTCAATCATCGCTAAAAATTACAACAATGCCCAAAATTTTTTAAACCAAAACCCAAAAGTAAAATATCATTTTTAGAATCAGTGTTTAATTTTTTTATCACATCTAAAACTACATCAATGAAGTTGTTAAAATTTACCCTTTTATTAAAATATTAATTTTTTTCCCAAAATTTTTTGTGGTCTTTTTTTCATCTATAATATGGATTTATTAAATAAATAAGAACATGAACAAATATAAAATATAAAAACAAGAATAAAATAATGTTTATAAGAAATTTCATTCTCATCAAAGAAGTAGGAATATTATATATATATTCCAGATACATTGGATATTTTTTATAATGACATGAGTATTGAGTGTTCATCTTCATATTTTGAAAAATTATTGATTTAGAAAATGCAACAAAAAAATATTTTTAAAAAGGAACATTGTGTTTGTTGGTATATGTGATATGCAACAATGATATTAAATTGCTAGTGAAATATATTTTTTTGAATTAAATATCTTTGATATCTTACTATACATGTAACCCTAAGTTTAAATGAACTGTAATATAATATACCATCATAACCTAGTTGTTAAATTGAAGGTATGAATAGTACTAACAAAATTATGGAAATTATATAGTTTAGACATTTATAAAATAAATTCAAGTTTCCATTTTTATTATAAATAAATTAATAATCATTTTAAGGTAAAGGAAAAGTTTTTTGAAAAACATTATTTTTCCAAACGGTTGCCTCGTCGCGCTTTTCGCTCATACATTAAAATTTATTTTGGCCACTTTTAGAAAATTTATTTTTAAAAATTAACTTAAACTTTTAAATCACTGTGTAAAAATTATCTTATTGTGAATTTTTTAGAATTATTTAAAGGATTAATTTTTTGATGAATAGTGAAAAATAATGGTTTTTATTTACAAATTTCATTTTTTAAAGCATTTAAAAGTTATAATTTGGTTTAAAACAATTTTAAAAAAACATTTTTAAAATTAAATTAAAATAAATAAAATTAATGTGATTTTAATCAATTTTTTTTTGAAATAAAACATTCTATACTTACGATAATTTTCTCATTGAAAAAATTCATTTTCATCGAGTCTGTAGGTTTAATTTTATATTAAATTTTTATTCTTTGAAAAAGATCTTTGGAAAAATTTATTCTATATTTGTAAGCAGGATAATTAATATAATATAATAATTTCAACTAAAATTTTTGTCATAATGAATAGTAAAAACTGTAAAAAAAATATCGTGATAAACACTACGGGAAAACCCATTTTTTCAACTATCTATTTATGACGGGTGGGAGTCCCAATGAAGGTATACATATAATAAGGGTTATTTTCCAATGAATTTGTCTCTATTTAAAAATAGTATCATGTAACTGAATATTTTTTGTGGTAAATGATTCATTTTTCAAATATGTTTGGCACATTTGCGCACCATATGGCAAGAAGCATTGTTTGCAACGGATATCCCTCCCATCACAAATACTATTCGATCTATGTTTATTTATGATGGGAATATCTATCCCCATAAAAATTAATTCATTTGAAGGAAATTAATTTTGACAGCTTCCACTACAAATAAATTTTATATCATCACCTACTTTATTTATGTTAGGTACTTTTTTAGCGATGGGAATCATACTCGTCGCAAATAATATCTCATCAAAACACTATTTATGAAGGAACCCATCGAAAATATGTTTTGATCACCTACATATATATTTATGATGGGTTCGATTTATGATGGTTTTCTTCAGAAATAACGGTATTTACTACGGGAATTAGATCGTAAAAAGGCTCATCGCTACCAATCTAACCAATATATACCACCCCTAGCCATTTTTTAACATTATATCATCTCTCATATCCACTCTTCTCTTCTCCTATCCTTTATTATTCACTCCTAGATTTCTTATTTTAATTATTTTTTTAATATTTACAGAGAATTTATCCTTTCAAATTTGAAAAGATTCGATTTTGTGGAATTTATTTTAAATTTTAAATTGAATGTTTTTTTATATTATTTTATGTTATAAATTAATGTTATTAATTTGGAGAAATAATATATTATTAGTTGTAATTAATTTTAATTTTTCATGACTAGTTTTAATTAAATGTAATTGGTTATAGTTAGAAATAATTACTAATAATTAACATTAATTAATCATAATTGATAGATAATTAGTTATAATTAACATAATCTAGTAATAATTAACATATCTTAGTAATAATTAATATCAATATAAATTAAATAATAATAATTAATTATAATTACTGATTATAAATAATTAACATTAGTTTTTATAACTTATGGATTAATATTAATAATTTAAATACAATTAGTAATAACTCTATGTAATTAACAATAATTAACATTAATTATCCATAATTAGTGATAATAACTTATAATAAATGATAATTACTAATAAATTTCTGTAATTAATAATAATTTATAGTACAAATCAATACTTAGTGATAATTAATGAAAATTAGATATAATTAGTAATAAATTTTACCAATTAGAAACTAATAGTCGTAATTATTAAAAATAGTAAATAATCAGCGAAAATTAGTGATAATTAATGATAAAATAAATAAATAATTATATAAATTTATTATATATACTAAAGGATGTGATTTCCCCTTCCACATGTCATTACAATGTCTATTTACCTTATGTTACCTCCTCAAAATGCTTCTTAATTCACTCACTTGTTCTATTCCATATCTACTACCTGATATTATTTATTTATCTATAAAATCTACTTCCTTCTAACCTTCTCCTTGAAAGTTTGGACTATCTCCCTCCATATCCTCCCCCTTCATCCCCTCCATCTTCATATCCTCCTCCAACTTAGTGTTTGGATTTTCCTCCTTTTCTACCTGAGTCTCGGACTCTAAGTCCACCTCCACCTCTACATTCACCTCGGTCTTCACCTATGACATATCCTTTGCCTCCAACTTTTCCTCTATATCCTCCTCCTTACTATCCCCAACTTCATGTCCTCATCCAAATTAGTCTTCACCTATAAATCGATCTCCACCTCCACCTCCTCCACTGCCTCGGTCTATAACTCTGGATCCACCTCTGTATCCACCTCCACATCCACTTCTCCATCTACTCTAATATAGTCCCAATTCCATGATCTAATTATCCTTTCCACCTCTACATCTTCCTCCACATCCGCCTCCATATATTCCATAATCTCGTCCCCTGATTCTTCATCTCCCACTCCTTTAACTTACATAAATCTTTAATTTTTACACCTTATCTTCCATCTCTCACCTCACCATCTCCTCTTCGGCATTGGCCTTCACCTCATCGCCTCTCTACCATGAATCTTCGTGTCCACTATGAATCCCTGAATCACCACTTTTCCATCACCACCTCTACCTCTTCCATGTCCCCTCACCACCATGAATCCCCTCCTCTGCCACACATCCTTGCCTCCCTACCTCCACTTACTCATCATCCTACCCCTTACCTCACTCTCATTGTCCCCATATAGGGTTTCATCAACTTCTAATCTCCACCATTCCTCCCCCACATAATCCACTAACAACAACATTGAGCTCAAATAGTCTTATTTTATCACATTGAAATTCAATTTTTTTATATTTAGGATTAAAAGTATCAAAATCATTACAGATATTATATATTCATTTTCCAAAAAAAAGCATTTCCCAAATTTACTATCCACAACAATGCACCACTGATTTCTATATTCCTTGTCTCATTATCAGATCTTCTGTCATGAATTTATACACCAGTTTCTATAAAATTAAACCTCATATTTTTCTTATAAATTTATCATCGGGTTATTCTTGTGGGAATTTATGAATTTAGGTAATTTATCATATTTATAATCATATTATTCTTCATTATTCATGTATTTTATGGAAGATTAAATGTATAAGTTATTCGAAAGTCATTTAACTTCTTATAAATCACCTTTAATATTTCAATAGAGTAATTTGGTAAATATTATTGTATAATTAAATTGTTATGTAATTATTCATCTGAAACTAGAATATTTAGGTCATTATTCTGGTTATAATTTAAGTATTTATGTACTCTTACACATTTATAATTTTATAACTCTTCATTATTTTAAATTTTTATCAATTACATAAATTAAAACATGAATAATTAGGTAGAAGAAATGTGAAAGATAAGATAATATAATATTTATTTTATTTTATTTTGAAATTTTAAATTTTATGTTCTGTTTTAATTATTTGTTTTTTTATGAAATCTATGATTTCATTTTAATCTATCTAAATCCATAATTAAATCTTTTTAATACTAATTTTTTATATATAATTTTAATTCAATGTGAAAATAATAACAAAATTTATTCATTATTTGAAATCAATTTTTATATATTACACACCTACTTTTTTGTTTTCAAAACATCCTATATTATTGATTTGATTGACACTTTGGAATTTAACATAATGTATTGGACAAAAATTCTATTACTAGGGTTATAATAATTTCAATTATGTATGGTGATGTTAATATATTTTAGGTTCTTATTCATGTATTCTATTTCATAGAGACATACTTGTAATCATTCCATTATGACATGGCCTAAACTATCATGCATTGAAGATGACTCTATTATAGGTGGTGAAATTAATTTATTTTTAGTGTTCCTTCCTCTATGTGACTCTCCCAAGATGTGAATGTATATTACTGCTATAATAATTTCAATGTCTTTATGATTACTATATTTATTTCAAAATTTTCTATTTTCATTTTTTATTTTCTTTATTTATGACATGATAATTATTTAATTTCAAATTTTTTATTCAATATTATAAATTTTCAAATCATTATTATTCACATCTTTGGATATCCACATCACAAGGCATGATATTCATATACTACTCAAATTTAGGGTTGTTGTAATGAATCAACATTATTGCATTACATAATTTTTAATTTAGTAAAGATATCACTTCCTTACATATTGAGGATATTTCCATGTTTATTAATTTAGAGATTTGGGACCTAATACATTAATAACATTACAAAATAATATAGAGTGGATACCTTAGAGATAGTATTCATTTCTTCCAAAAACATAAAACTTTTCAAATAAATCACGATTCTTTGAAAAATCTTCATAACTTTTAACATGGATTCCTTCATTGTCATAAACATACTTATAAACTATTAAAATCATTTAAAAACATGGGATGAGCACAAATAGTGTAGTAAGGGGTATAAAAAGAAGGAAGGAACACATTAATCCATTAATACTTGTAACGTATGTAATCATTTTTAAAAGACGCACTTATCACCCATATATACTTTGTGAAACATAAGATTTCCAAAATATTCCCATAATACATAAGAAAATAAATTGAAACATAAAATTTTATTGGGGTATTACTTAAATAATCTTGTAACCCTCTCTACTACTGTATAATTTGTAACCCTCACGGTTACATTACAATTTATGTAACCATCACAGTTAAACTTGGAGTAAACATACGACCAACCTCCAACATACACATACCTAATGCATTGGAGGGAGATATAGGTCCCACCCTTCATCATAAAACATTCCAAAGAACCATAACATGATCATAAATCATGAATAATTGCAATAAAACATTGCTTTTGAATTTTGTAGAATAGGATTTTAAAAGAGGATTTAAAAAAAAATCTCATTACATAAATCATATATTTGAATCGAGAATTAATTGAATGGATGGAATATGTATATAATCTATAAATACACATAATTAAACATGTTGGCCGGCATGGATAATCAAGAGGGGTGGGGGTGAATTGGGTTCATATTCAAAATTTCAGTTTAAAAGATCTATATTGAAATCCCCAAATTTAAATAACAAGCTAAACTGTAGCGAATTTTTAATACAATAAAGGTTCAGTTAGGTTCTCAAGAGATTGATTAGTTCTCAGTTAATATAATCTGATGATTATATTAGCTTTTGAAACTAACCTACTGGTTTATAATAAATACAAACACTTTCTAGTTTAACTATCAGAGTAACTCTAAAATAGATTTATATTTAAAGTACTTAACAGCGGAATAGAGAGAATAGTTAAAACTAAAATAAGATATATATAAGATTTAACCAAGAGGTTCAGTCTCAAGCTGAGACTTAGTCCTCTCAAACAGTTTATATAAAACATTGATCCACAACTTGGATCGTGGTTTACAACAGTACTCAGACTGTCCAGGTCCTCAGTCCTTTACCATAGTTCTATGTGGGAAAGAAATAATAGCAACATCTCACAGGCTGTCCAGGTCCTCAGACCTCTACCACTATCCACAGTGGGATAAAAGAGTGTAAGTAAAATATTGAGTGAGGATTTAAAAATCATCCAGTTCTTCTTAAGATTCAATTTGTGTTCAAACAGATAGAAGCACGCACTACTCAAAATGTAAAGAAAAGGATGAAAACATTGGAGAAAGATTATAGAGATGAGTTTAGAATGATCTTGTGTGATTTCAATGCAGTTCTGGACTCCTCTAGATTGAAGAAGATGAATCTTTGAGTCCTTCTCTAGAAGTTGTGTGGATAACAAAGTGTCGTGATTCTACATGTGTTCTCCGTGAGGTTTAGTAGAGTGAAGATGTTCTTTATGCTTCAAATATGCATTGTGGGTTTAGTTGTGTCGAGTTACATGCAATGTTACTTTGTTTTTAAAACCTCCTCTTAGTATCTTCTTCAATCTTGTACCCACTGACATACTTTTAGTTTATGTATCGTGCATGATGATTCCTGGCCACAATTCACTTTTAACTTGGAATTCACGTGTTGGAGCCGATATGTTTCATTTGTTCATCACCTAGTACCTCATAATTTCTGATTATATATATATAAAGAAATATTAATTATCTCTGTGCATTAAAGCCATCAAATATAACTGTTAGAAATTAAATTGAAAGACAACATAATTGTTTATGAAATGGTGTCACAGTAAGCCTTGTAAACGGTGTCTCTTTCACACGGTGTCTAGGTTGATCACGGTGTCTGAGTGTCATGATGTCTTGCGGTCACATTGTCTCATGGTCACAGTTCCTTGCTTCACGGTGACTGGCTTCATGGTGTCTTTCTTCAGAGTGTCTGTCATCACGGTGTCTGGCTTCACGGGGTCTGGCTTCACGGTGTCTGGCTTCACGGTACTATGAAGACATAACCAGTGGCAGACTCACAGTGTCTTAGACATTAAAAAGTAACTATGTGCAGACTTAAAAAAAGATAATAATAGAAATGATTAGACTTAAGAATTTTTCAAAGGAGGTATTTTGAGAGTGGATTAAAGATAGTATAAAGTAAGAAAACTAAATATAGAGCAATTAAGATCTTGCATGGAACTTCTTAAAGCATGAGAAAACATTAAACATAAATACACATGATCTAGATTGAATAATACTTGTGATCATTAAAACATGATTAATACATGGGGAGTCCAAAAATATCCCCCTTTTTGATGATCACAAATCATATATAGTTAAACAGTATATAGGATTAAACTATATAGATAAATTGCTAAAATAATATATAGAAATTTCTCCCCCTTTTGGGATTATCAATAAGATGAACTAAGAGAGGGGAAAAGGGTTACAATACATTAACAAATAATAAGTGACAGTACAAATAAAACAAAAAAACAATACATAACCAATAGCATCCCTATCAAAAAGAGTAAACAGTGTTCTTCTTCAAAAGATAGCCTACTCTTTTCCTTTTCTAGTAGCAGAAAAAGAAGCCATAGGTGCAGTGGTTGAGGTAGAATAAGGCATATATGTGGTTGATAAAGAGGGTAAAGGATTGCCATAAAATAATAAAGGAGACAAGGTAGGAGTAGTAGAAGATCTAGGCACTTGCTGATCAAGAATCATATGCCTGATCTGACTGAGTTTTTGGCCGACAGACATGGTGGTTGAGGCTAGGGCAGAGGTGAAGGTAGGCAGGCCTAGTCTGAGATGTTCTGCCACTATAGCAACAATAGCTATACTCTGAACATGAAGATATGACCGGAGGAGTTAGATAAAATCAGTAATGATATCTCCACCATACTTCATGGATTTCTTAAAATCTTCCTTGTTCTCCATAAACTTGTCCAACAAACGAGTAAACTCTATGAGTTTCTGGACTTGGTTCTTGAATTATTGAGTCATAGGAGGAATCCATAGATTTTATACAAAGGTACTTGAAATGGTTTTCCATATCATTCTGGGAGAAAATTCAGTTGAAGTAGAAATCCACATTCTTGGAAATCTCTTTCTGAGAATCATTAGCAATTTTGGATTGAATTTGTAATAAGTCAAGAAATATATCATTGTTTTTTAATACATCAGATAAAGAAGATACATTCAAGACAATGAAGAAATTTTGAAGCTATTCTTTAATTAAATATATTATAAGATCACTATCCATATAAGATTTAGAGGATTTATTAGATGCTTTGACAGCTGTGGTCAGGGATTTAGTTGATTCAGCAACTTTTTAAGACATCATGTGTAGTCATCAGTGAGTTTATTGAGGTTGGAAACATGATCTTTCATTTCATTTACAATTTGAATGTTCCTTTAAGTAGTATTTTTATCTAAGGATGCAAGATAATTTTGAATATAAGACACACCATCTTGTAGGATTTGAGGAGCAACAGATTCTATAGGAGGAGAAGTAGATTCAGATCTCGAATTCAACTCTCTCTGCATGTCTCAACCATACTTCATAGAGAATTAACATCATTACTGAGCAACTTATTTTCAACTCTTAACATTGAATCTTTTGGATCATATTATGTTGTATTTTCCAAATAATATTCTCCAATGATAGTGGGGAATCTCTCTCACTTAAATTTTCAACAGGAAGAGGTTGGGTATTCATGAGTTTCTCAAATCCAAATAAGAGAGTATCTCCAAATTACATTAGATCAACCTTACTCACAAATGATGGCTGTTCAGATAAGGGTTCAGGAGTAAGAACTAGTTCAGGTTCAGGTTCTTTCTCAGGTGCAAATATTGAGATTGATTTCAACTGAAATAGGGAGGAAATAACAAGCCCGATTACTATAACCTGCTGCGACTCATTCACATCATAGAAACTAGGAAATTTGTACTTAGTGTCTACAAGAGGTGACTCAGTTGGATGTGAGGCTTCAACAGACTCAATATTAAGGGTTTGGTCTGCTCAATGGGTTCCTCCTTCTCAGGACTGAGAGGCTTAAGAGATTGTTCTAAATCCATATACTCAGCTCTAAGTTCCTCACTCATTTCCTGTCTAGCCATCTGAAAATTTAGCTCCATCCATTCTTCAGTAGAAGGTATGATTTCAGGAACAGATTGTTCCACAGGGAGTTCCTCAAGATTTACCTCTTTCAGAATAGGTAACTCTTCCATTATATGCTCTTCTATTGTAGGCTCTTCCAAGGAATGCTTTTATGAATCTTTGGTGACTGATTCTGTTATAGCCTCGGTTTGAGTTTCCAAACTAACAGCTTCATTGGGAGTAGGAACTTCTCATTTAAGAACTTCATGAGAAACATTAGTTTTATCTTCCTCCACAACGACAGCCTCCTTAGGTGGCACTTAAGCCTCTTCTTCCTCTTCATTAGGATACTCAACAAGCTCATCTGGTTCTAAACCAGGATCAGAAATGTCTTTTGGACTTGAGGGATAATCCACAAGATTGAATTTGTCATAAACCTTATCAGTGTCTTCCACCAATTCCATTTTCCAAGGATTCCAGTTTATCTTCATTCTTTTGATAGTAGATTTTGAGAGGAAGTACTCATAGTCCATATCCACTTCCTCAATAGGTCCATCCATGCCTTTTTCAAGAAGCATGGCTGATATAAATAGAGAGTAGAATAGAGGAGTTTACTAGGATTTGACATTGATAAACTCACACATGTGTTGGATGATATACTTGTACATGTTCATCTTATGTCCATTTTTCATGAGGTGAATCAAAAACAAATCTTAATATTTTAACACATAAAAATCACATTTTCTTGGACTTACAGAATTCTATACAAACATAAATAGAAGCCTTTTTTCTCCATCTAATTCAGTAATGATGGTTCTTCTCTGGGTGCCATTTTTAGTTAGGGTTTTTAGAGCATATTCTAGATCAAAGAGATCAGTTGAAGGTGGAGGTCCTCTCTGATAATCCTCACATATACCTTCCTGAGGTATCCTATGGCATGCATCTTATATCCTTGAAGAGAAAGAACATCTCGGGCCATTGACCCAAATCCTTATAATATAAACTTCACCTGAATTAAATGAGAACTGTATGTATTAATAAAATTGAGCCACTAAACTAGGATAGATTAGTCTATCCTACTTCGGGAACCATTCCAACCAACCTTGTTGTTCTAAAACTTTCAATTCTAGAGACTTATTAGAGAGAATCCACTTGTGGAAAATTTCTTTCTCAGGTAAAACACTGCAGTTTACCCGATTCTGATTTAAAGGCCCTTCAGGTGTCAGCTTAGGTGAAAGATTCTTCTTCTTTGAGTTGTGCTTCTCAGGTGTTGATGTTGACAGACACTTCATCATTAGCATTCACTGATGGTTCGAGCAAGAGAAAGGTTGCAAGAACCAATAATGGTTCGAAAAGAGTAGTTAGAAGAAACCTTTAGTGAATAATTGAGTGATACTTACTTTGTTTTATCATTTATGAATGCCGAACATCACAAAAATAAAAACATGAGAAAATAAAAGTGGTGAAATAATAATCGATGATACATGTTTAAAGAAAAACATAAAGAATTTTTTATGGTGAGACCGTGAGTGGTCATTACTATGAGACAGTAAGTGATTATTATGGTGAGACATTAAGTGAGTTTCACAGTGAGACCGTGAGTGAGATTTTTTGTGCGTGTTATGGTGAGATAGTAAATGTCAAACCGTATGTAAAAAGTGGTAATGGTGTGACTGTAAACATAAGAGACAGTAACTAAAAAACCGTAATCATGAAATAGTAAAGTATAACATAGTAAGATATCGCATAGTATGACCTGAAACAACAACAAGTAAGGTCTTTATTTGAGATTTATCATGCATAGTTCATGTATGATTTAGGAAATTCTCTCATAATTTAATGTTTTAGTGAATATATCAGAATGTTTTTATTCAGTACCAATGAATTACAAAGTGATATCACCGTTTTGATAATGATCTCTCAAAAAGTGATGTCTTACATCAATATGCTTTTTCCTACAATGTGAAATAGGATTCTTTGAGATTTTAATATCACTTGTGTTGTCGAAATTTATAGGTACATGACTGAATTGATATCCATAATCAAGTAATGTGTGTTTCATCCCCAAAATTTTTGCACAACAACTACCAGTAGCTATGTATTCAGCTTCTGGCTTAGATAATGAAACAAAATTTTGTTTCTTACTACACCATGATACTAGTGACTTTCCTAAAAGGTGAAAAGTTCCAGAGGTGCTTTTTCTATCTAACATACAGCCACCGAAGTCAGCATCATAACAACTAACTAACTTAAATGTTTGTCCTTTAAGATAGAACATTTCTAGATTGGGTGTATGGTTGAGGTATTTGAAAATTCTCTTTAAGGAATTTAAATGTGATTCCATAGGGTTTTCTTAAAAATGAGTACAAATACACACAATAACCATAATGTCAGGATGAATAGTAGTTAAGTAAATTAAACTTTCAATCATTCATTTATAAGTGGTTTGATCAATAGATTTTCCATCTTCAACAAGATCCAACTTATAAGTGGTACTCATGGGAGTGTCACTACTTTTAGAGTTATCCAATCCAAAACATTTTAGAAGATCCTTTGTATATTTACTTTGATTTAAAATGATACCATATTCATTTTGAAAAACATGTAATCCAAGAGAATATTTGAGTTCTCCCATTAAACTCATTTCAATTTCATTTTTCATCATTTTAGAAAAATAAACACATACAGAATTTTTCAAAGATCAAAAAATAATGTTATCTAAATAAATTTGAACAACTAAAAGATAATTAGAAATTCATTTTATAAAAAGAGTAGTATCAGAACATCCGTTTGTAAATCCTTTGGAAATAATTAAAGTACTTAATATATCAAACCAAGCTCATGGATCTTTCTTTAAACCATATAAATATATTAATAGTTTAAAAATATGATTTGGAAAATCAGTGTTTGTAAATCAAGGGTGTTGTGCAACAAAAACATCCTCAGCTATATACCCATTTAAGAATACAATCTTAACTTCCATTTGAAATATTTTGAAATTAAAATGTGCAGAAAAGGAAAAAAGGATTTTGATGGCTTCATGTATGGATACTGGTGCAAAGGTCTCTTCATAGTCAATTCTTTCTTCTCGACTATAGCCTTGTGCAATAAGTCTAGCCTTGTTTCTAACTATGCTACTAGCTTCATCAACATTATTCCTAAAGACCCATTTAGTGACTATGGTAAAAGTGTCCTTAGGTATGTCTACTAATTCCCATACTTTATTTCTTTCAAATTGATTTAATTATTCTTGCATAGCCGTCACCCAAAACACATCATTGATAGCATCAATGATATTTTTAGGTTCATGATTTGAAAGAAAAGCTTTATGTTCAACCTGATTTCTTAGAGAAGCTCTAGTTTGTGTTCCTCTATCTAAATATCCTACTACAGCATCTAAAGGATGGGTTTTAAGGGTCCTAACTAGTCTAGAAATGATAGGGCTAGAGATTTCAGGTTCAATTACAGGTTCGGGTTCAACAGTAGCAGATTCTAGAACATTTCCAAAACTGGTTGTCTTAACAACATGTTCACTATTTTTGTCATTATGGTCTAGAATGGACATATCTTCTTCAAGATTTTCAAGAGGGGTCTTAGGTTCATGTGGATCAGTTTCATCAAATTTGATATGTACAGATTCTTCCACACATTTGGTTCTCTTATTGAATACTATAAAGGCTTTACTTGATATTGAGTAACATAGGAAAATTCCTTCATCACTTTTCGAAGAAACATTGTCAATATTATCTTTAGTATTAATTATAAAGACATTGAAACCAAAAACTCTAAAGTAGTTAACCTTAGGATTCCTATTGTTTCAAATCTCATAAAGGGGTATTTTTAACAATTGGTCTAATCAAGACTCTATTGATAATGTTTCAAGCTGTATCAAAAACTTCAGCCAAAATGTAAATTGGTAAATAATATTCATTGATCAGTGTACTTGAAATATTTTAAAGAGTCCTATTTCTTATTTCTAATACACAATTCTGTTGAGGCAATCGAGGAGTAGAAGAGTTGTGACTATAGCCATTGTGTGAGCAGTAAGATTCAAACTCTTGATTTTCAAACTCACAACCTTGATCACTTCTCAAGGTCATGATCCTATGTCCGCTAAAGTTCTCTACAGACTTGGAATATTTAAAAAAGTAATAGCATTATTCACTTTTGTGCGCTAGAAAATATACCCAAGTATATCTAGAAAAGTCATCTACAAGGACATAAACATAATTCTTCCCATTTATGATATATACTCTATATGTTCCAAACAAATCCATGTGAACCAACTTGAGAGTTTGAGAAGTAGAAACTTTTTTCTTTGATTTAAAGGAAATTTTATGTAGCTTTCTCTTTTGACAGGGATTACAAACTTTTTCAACTAGGAATTCATGTTTATGTAGTTCTCTAACTAAGTTTTTCCTAGTCAGTTTTTTAAGTGAGTGTATATTGTCGTGTCCTAATCTTCTATTCCAAATCCATGATTCTTTATGAAATTCATTTAAACATGTAATATTTTTCTTATTTAAAGAATTCAAATCTACAACATAAACATTTTCATTTCTCAGCGTAGTAAAAACCAGAGCATTTTTATAATCAAATACATTGCAACATAATTTTCAAATTTAACATTGAAACCATCATCACACAATTGAGAAATGCTGAATAGATTATAATTTAGTCCATCAACAAATAAAACTTTAGAAATTAATATTGAAACAATGTTACCAATCAGTCCTAAGCCAAAAATCATTCCTTTTGAGTTATCCCCAAAGGTGACATATCCTTCATCAACATTGATTAATATTTTAAAACATTAAAAGTATCAGGTCATATGTATTGAAAATCCACCTTCCAAGTACCATGTATTCCTACAAGAACTTTTTTAGTAGGTTTCCTACAACACAATTTTAGATAGAAAATGATTTTGGTACCCAGATTTTCTTGGTTCCAGACAGGTTAGCAAGCAGAACTTTTGTTACCCATATTTGTCTAATGGGTTTCATATAATCAGTAGTTTTAAAATATTTTGAAAGATAAAATTTGTTTGATTTATAAAAATGTGAGTAGCTGGTTGAGACATAAGAATTTCCAGAACTGGAGCTAGCAGCAAACTGTCCAGATTAAGGAATAAATATATTCTTTGTAATCTTTATTTTTCTAGGCTGATAGCATAAACCAGTAGTGTATTTTGGTGCTACTTGTTTTCTTAGAATTTGCGTAAGAGTGTCCTTTCCATTATTAAATTTTTCTAAATCATTCCTAAGTTGTTCATTAGATAGTTTTAGTTCAGTATTCTGTTTGAGTAGTTTAGCATTATTTTCCATTTCTACTCTAGTATAGATTTGAAAGTTCTAGTTAAAGCATGTAGTTTCTTTAAGGCTTTATACTTTTCTTTCAACTCATTGCAGGTATCCTCTAGCATGTTACAGTATTCAAATAATTCATTAATAGTCATTTTTTCATAATAAGAATCATAATTATTTCTAGAATAATAATAATTTAAAGCAGGAGTATCCAATTTTACCCCAGATGTGCTTTGTCATGAAACACATATTAGCTTTTTGAGATTTTTCATCCTGAGTGGAATCAAAATCACATGGACTGTCTTCTGAATCACTCCAGGTTGCTTTCAAATCATTCTTGTATTTGTTGTCCTTGTACTCATATTTCATCTAGTAATTTAATTTTGGACAGTCATCTTTCACATGTCATTTCCTATTGCATTCGTAATAGACTATGTAATCACTTTTATCAGTCCTTTTCCAATCCTTCTTCCATGACCTTTATTTCCATAATTTTTCTTATAGTTGTATTTTTTGAAAAAATTATTTCTTCTACAAAACCTCTTATATCGTCTTGATATCTGAGGCATTTTAGCATCACAATTAGATGCAATGTCTTCACTACTAGAACTATCATTTGTAGCTTGAATTTTCTCTTTGTCCTTGATTTTTGAAGCAGAGGTCTTGAAGGCTACTGATTTCTTTATTGATTTATCATCTTCTTCTCTGTTTACTTTCAATTCCTCTTCATACATCATTAATATACCAATCTTCTCCTTGACAGGTAGCATGCTAATGTCACATGATTCCCTTATTGGGTCATATGTGCCTCTCCATTTTTCTAGAAGACATCTCAGTATTCTCATGAGTTGATCCTTTTTTGGGAAAACTTTTCCAAGTGATCTCATTGTATTAACTACCTCATTAAACCGGAGATACATATCGGAAGTAGATTCATCAGATTACATTTTAAAATTATCATACTTAAATAGTGTATGTATTTAGTCTCAATTCATTAACATTGGTTGTTCCCTCAGGATAAACAACCAAAGTATCCCATATTTCATAAGCAGTATTATAAGAGGATATTATATTAAATTCTTAATCTACTAAAGCAAAATACAAGGCATTCATTGATTTACAATTATTATTGTAATCAACTTTATTAGGTTCATCCCAAGTAGTTCTAATAGTTTCTGGAATCTTATACTAAGTCTCTATAGCAGTCCAAATATCAAATACCATACTTTATAAATGAATTTTCATTTTGATTTTCCATTGGAAAAAATTTACACCATTAAAGAAGGGTGGCCTGATATTAGATACACCTTCTAGTCTATTATCCATATTAAGATTTTAGAAAATATTTTTAAAGAGATAAAATTTAGAAATAACACAAATTTTGTGATATTTAAGATACAACTAAAACCATAGTTGAAAACATTTCAAAAATAGAGAGTTTTGAAAACCTTTTAACAAACCTCTGATACCAAATGTTGGTCAAATTGGATACTCAAGAGGGGGGTTAATTGAGTATATATTCAAAATTTCTGATTAAAATATTTATATTGAAATCCCCCAATTTAAATAACAAGATAAACTATAGTGAATTTGCAATACAGTAAAGGTTTAGTTAGGTTTTCAAGAGATGGATTAGTTCTCAGTTAATCTAATCTCAATATTAGATTATATTTTGAAACTAACCTACTGGTTTATAATAAATACAAACACATTCTAGTTTGACTATTATAGTAACTTTAAAATAGATTTATATTTAAAGTACTTAGAAATGAAATAGAGAAAATAGTTCAAACTAAAATAAAATGTACAACAGATTTAACCAAGAGGTTCAGTCTCAAGATGAGACTTAGTCCTCTCAAATATTTTATATAATACTTTGATCCACACCCTGGATCGGGGTTTACAATAGTACTCAGACAGTTTAGGTCTTTATACCTCTGCCATAGTTTTACATGGGAACTAAATAATAGCAACAACTCATCGGTTTTCCAGGTATACACACCTCTAACACTATCCACAGTGGGATACAAGAGTGTAAGGAAAAGATTGAGTGAGGATTTAAAAATCCTCCAGTTCAGCTTAGGAGTCAGTGTGTGTAAAAAAAAATAGAATCACACACTACTCGTAATGTAAAGAAAAGGATGATCACAGTCAAGAAAGAATATAGAGATGAGATTAGAATGATCTTGTGTGTTGTCAATGTAGTTTTGGACTCCTTTGGATTTAAGCAGATGAAGCTTTGAGTCCTTATCTATAAGTTGTTTTGAAAATAGTGTGTCATGATTATGCTTGTGTTCTACATGAGGTTCAGTCAAGTGAAGATATTATTTGGGCTTCAAATATTCTTTTTGTGTTCAGCCATGTCGAGTTACATGCACTGTGCCTTTGTTTTTAAAACTTCCTCTGATTATTTTCTTTGATCTTGTGCTCACTGACTTACTTTTTTTTGTATCATGAATGATGATTCTTGGTTATACTTCTCTTTTAACTTGGAATGCACGTGTTGGAGCCGACAGGTTGGATGTGTTCAGCACCTCGTACCTCGTACTATCCGATGATATGTCTACAATGAAATATTAATTATGTCAGTGCATTAAAGACATTAAATATGACCGTTATAAATTAAATTGAAATGTGATGGAGTAGTTTAAGAAACGGTTTCACAGTAAGTCATTGAAATGGGGTCTCATTCACACGGTGTCTAGGTTGATCACGATGTTCGAGTGTCACGGTGTCTCATGGTTATAGTGTCTCACGGTCACGGTGCCTTGCATCATGGTTTCTGGCTTTACGATGTCTTGCTTCATGGTGTATGGATTCATGGTGTCTAGCTTAATGGTTTCTGGCTTCACGGTGTCAGGCTTCACGGTGTTTGGCTTCACGGTGCCATAAAGACATAACCAGTGGCAGACTCACGGTGTCTTATACAATCCAAAGTAACTATTTCTAGACTTAAATAAAGATAGTAATATAAAGGATTAGACTTAAGCACTTTTCAAAGATGTTATTATGAGAGTAGATTAAAGATAGTATAAAGTAAGTAAACTGAATATAGAGCAATTAAGATCTTGCATGGAACTTCATAAAGCATGAAAAAACTTTAAACATAAATACACATGATCTAGATTGAATAAGATTTGTGATCATTAAAACAAGATTGATACATGAGGAGTCCAACAAAACATATTATAAAAAACCCAACACACAAATAATTTTAATACCACCTAAAAAATGAAGTAGAAAGTTAACCCAAAGAATAGAAATTTCATTAAACTTTTTCTTACCTTGGGTTTGTCTTACTTAAAAATTGTTTAAACCAACTGTATAATGGTTAAAATAGTGTTATTAATATCTTAAAAAAACATATTCATCTTTAAAACACCTTATATATTCATTTAATTAAATCATTTCACCATTTATTTTTTAGTATTTTGTTCCTTTCATTGTTTTCGGTGCGTTCTTTACATGATTTACACGATCGATTCATGATGGATATTCTTGTTGATTGGAAGTGAAATATTAGAATGAGAATGGAGTGGAATTTAAATATTTATATAACCATAAATTATAAAATTTATCATTTTAAATTTTTATATGAGGATCATTCATAAGCTAAAACAATCTTGATATTTTTTTTGGTCCTTTTGGAAATTCTTCGATTGTAATGAACTCATTTTATTTTATAAATTAATAATATGTGTAAAAAATGATTCCAAAATATTATATAATATATAATACATAAATTATAATATGGTTCAACCATAAAAATGGTTTCATGACAAGTCTTGTAGTATGTAAAAGTAATTGAAATCACATCGTCCTTAATGTCGGTAAATCAACACATCACAGATGTTGTTTTAACTTCTTGAATAAGCGGGAGAGGAGGAGAAGTATAATGGTTTGTCTTTCATAAAAATGATGAAATCAAGGATATGTAAAATACTAGATCATTCATGCCTCTTGGATAGGGGTATGTGAGAAATTAATAATAATGGAATAAAAAATTAAAAGAAAATAATGAAAACAAAAGAGGATGTTTACCTCTTGATATCTTCTCCTTGAGATCCTTCATAAGGCCTTTCGTTTTGGCCTTTTGGTTGTACTAGCATCTATAGGACGTGTGGAAGATCCTTGAGAGGAGTATTAGGGAAAAAATAGGAAATGCTCAAGGCTTGAGAGGTGTGGGAGGAAGTGGGAAATGAGGGTGGTATTTATAGTGAAGGAGAGGAGGTATTTTACATTATTTTATTCATTATTATAAAATTTTATATCACGAATATGAATAGTCTTTATTCATTTGACCCCAAATAGTAATAATGACATGCAAGTTCGAACCAAGTGGTCATACATCATCCTTGCATCACCTATGATGCAATAAATTAAGTATTGTATTTTATAGTATTTACTATTTATTGAAAATTCATGAATTTCAGAAAAATCCCAAAAATTGACCCTCTTCATTTCTCAACATGTAGAATTCAAAAATGAACTCCATTTTTTTAAAATAATTTTTTAAATAATATTAATTTAACTTTTAAATAAAATTGTACTTTATTAAAAAATAAAAATTTTTAATTTTGTAACTGCTTTTATATCAATTTGAAATATTAGCCAAGATGTAATCATCTTAAATCCTTAAAAAATAAAATAATAATACAATTTACAATTCATTATGGTCATATTACTATTCGTATTACTATTCATAAGTGTTTGTTACTATTCCCCAAAAATCAAGTTGGTTCCATTAGACTCTAAATAACTTATTGATCATAATAGTATATTAATGTTTTTCAAAATTAAAAACATAGAAATGCCCAAATTATGTTTAAAATATTGTTCTATATATCTAATTAAATAAAAAAAATCAATTAAATTTATTTTTTAAATCATGGGGTGTTACATTGTCCCCACCTTCTAAAAATTTCCACCTTAAATTTTTATTTACTTATTAAAAAAGTGAGGGTACCTTTCCCACATAGCATTTTAAAACTCCCATGTTGCTTCTTCAAACATGTGGTTTCTCCAAAAATTCTTTACCTAGTGTATTAACTTATTCGTTATTACATGTTCCCTTCAATCAAGAATTTTAACTGGTTTCACTTCATAAGACAGGTTCTCTTACAGCTGAACAAATTTTGGGATTAAGACATGAGTTGAATCTGGAACATTATTTATCAAAATTGATACATGAAAAACATTGTTTAACTAAGAAAAACTCAAAGGAAAAGATACACGATATGCAATTGGTCTAACTTTTTCTAGGATTTGAAAACTACCAATGAACCTTGGACATAGCATTCCTTTAACTAGTGGAATTTGAGCCTATACTAACACTTATTTCCCAACCGTTTGAAAAAACCATTGGGATAAAGAACCTATACCAACGGATCAAGTAAATTGTTGGTATAGTGTATTATATGTTGGGTTTTCCCAATGGTTTAACAAAACTATTGGGAAAGGAAAAAAATTTGTTACAGTTCTTATTAACCGTAGGGAAAAAATACCACCAATTTAGGGCTCTCTCCCAACATTTCATCCCGCATGAACAGTCTCCGACCTCCACCTCCTGACCCCCCTTCCTAATCTCGACCCCCTTCTAGCCTACACCTCTTCCTCCCGGCCTCCGCCTCCACCTCCCGGCCTTCGCCTCTGCCTCCCGCCCCCCTCCTTCTCATCTGGTGACATTCCCCTTCCCCTCTGGGCTCCCTCCCTAACAACGACGCCCCCCTCCGCTCTCATCTCCCGGCGACGTTCCCCCCTCCCCTCTCATCTCCCTCTTCTAGAAACATTCCCCTACCCTCTTGGCTCAATATCCTCCTCCATCATCCCCTCGCGCCCTCTCTATTCCCGTATGAGACCCCCCATAGTTGAACACCCTGTGGGATGTCCCACTCTCTCGGATCCCTCTCCTCCTACCTGGGTTCTTGATCGGTACTTCCAGGTAATAATTAGTCTCCTTTTTTAGAAAATGAATCAACATGGAGTGAATTGTAAGGTTCATAGTTAGGATAACCATTCATATTAATCATGCATTTTCAAGAGTTTTGGGTAGTAACTAACTCGTTATGTGGTGAATTATTTGTTAAATTGTGAAATTTTTCAAAATAGAGTCTTCCAGAAAAGTAGGGTTATATTCATAGGTTGTATTCCATTCATTCGTACAGTGCATTAAATAAAGAGTTCACGATTTTTTAAAAACCCAATATTTTCCTTTATAGACTCCTATTATACCTTATATTGTGTTGGATTTTTTTTAATCATGATATATATGTGATGAGGTTGTATCGTCATTAACATTTGAAATGATGTGGGTTAATTGGAGGTGAGTGGTGCTATATGAGATTTTATTGGTTATTGTGAGGAGTTTATTTCCCTTTAATTGATTGCTTCATAAAACATAAGTTGGTGCTTCATATATTATGTAATTGGAATTGGTAAAGTAAAATGTTGGTCTTAGATTTCTGATTTGGTTATTTGGATGGTATTCTATATCAAAAGTGGGTAAATCTCTATTGACTATGGCTGTATTTTCAAATTAACCAATGCATTTATTATACTGAACATGCAATAAACATTTTCTAGAATACCAAAGAACCATAGAAATCATAGATAGACACTACACACCACAAGATACCCATGAGAGACACCCCTTGACATTTATGGATAGTTAATGGGCCATTAACATAGGAACTGAAGTTGATTGGCCATCAAACCTTGATAAATTCCCATTACTAGTAGAAAATATTCCAACACCTTAATTCTTAGTATAGTATAATGAAATGGTTTACACCCTCATGACAAGGTAGACCATCTGGCTCATGGACTAGTTCTCATCTAGGTTCAAGAGTTGGATAAACTACTAAACCTTGATTATATTCCCTATGAGGATTTTTCTATAGTGAAGAGGGTTATGTGCACAATCTTCATCTCAAATAATGTAGGATAGGTGAATATTCAATGGCTAAGTGTACAAGTATGGTGCTCCCAACAACGTGATATATAAAGAACATAATGAAAAAAGAAGTGGTTATTAAATGGAACTATTTCCCCCTTGCTTGCAGGAATGAGATTTGACCCATCGGGCATTGTGGTTCTTATATATTGGGAGGTGACATGTATAGTCATAGGATAAATGTATGTTTTTGTTTAGTTTTTATTTTTTTATTTATCACATTTTCCACTGGGGTATTTTACTTCTTTCTACGGGTGGAGGGTAGTGATGTTATCCTGAATAGTTGATGTAGATCACTTGTATACTGTAATACAATGTGGTGTGAGTGTGAGGAAACATTGGAAGCTAGAAGAGCCTTGGGGTCATCCATGTGATGGATTTTTTTTCCAAAAAATTGTGTGGGAACATTTCTGGAGTATGTTGGAGTCATGAAATACCCCCAAGTGTCTCCATGAGATAGCATAAATAACCCCAAGTGTCTCCAAGTGTCTCCATACATCGTATCATCCTTCCATGGGTAGGACATTCACCTAATCCTATCAAACCTACCATAGTCTATCCTCTTGGTCACATATTTTAGACTCTTCTCCCTAGGATTATCCCATGCCTCAATGCACATCTCATCATACAACTAGACAAATAGGATTATTCACCTTATGATTGTCCTCATCACAAAAGCACACCATGTTGAATCCATCAACATTATATTCTCAATAATCCAATCAAGAACCTCATCAAAATCATGTATTATAACCCAGCCCCACTAACTAGGTTCCACCCTAAGCTAAATCACACCACGCCTCTTGGCGTTATAATGCTAATATGTTCGACAATACCCATGACCCACACTAGCATCTCATCCTTCCTCTCATTAGTTGAACTCTTGAATCATTATATGGAGTAAAACCTTTCATAATACATTTTATATACTCAGAGGGATCATCCCACTCTAAGAACCTACCAAAATTCCAATCCATCCTCATAAAAATTTCATCATCAAATACTATATGTGAAATGGCCACGCCTATCACTACAAGGACCAATCCTTTTAGGAATATTTTACTTGATCTATGTCCTCATCTAGTCCAAACACATATCACCCCAATTTTAAGACATATGTTAGACCACTCATATCCCAATCGATATCTTATCTACATGGAGCCCTAGTGAAATGGTGATTTCATTTCCATAAAATCACTAAAGAACCTTCTCTAACCCTAGGTGTATTGTGAACACCATACCTATTGGTCTACTATGTTAATCAATTTCCTTTTCATTTACAGTCCATAGAGTCCATGACTCCCTTGGAACATAGATATTATCAATTACTTGGAAATCAATGACCGAATAATCATGTTAGTGTTTAAGGGTCTGTAGAGGATCTTAATACTTTTTTTATACAGGAAGAAATAATTAAGATATTTAACGATTAAAGTCATAAAACACACTACTTACTTGATAACTTTGGGTGAGGTTTCCTAGCTGACTACCTCACACATTTCATCTTGTATGTATTTTTTGAGGCATGTCCTTCGGAAGGGGATGTAATTTGAGGATTTTGAGGTGGCCCCAGTGGAGGTATACATCCCTTGCAAGGTGAGACCACATATCGTGCTCATATGAACAACATGCATTAACCATAGAGATAGGTTCAAGGATTCTTTTATTATATAGTGATAATCTAGCCATCAATCGTGACTTACTTAGATCATTAATTTATAGATAACTCATTGAATCTTATCTTGTAATATCAAAGGAATATTGGCTCTATAACTACAAACTCCAATGCCCAGTATTCACCAAGGGTCAATATACATCCAATGCATGGAGAGACTATATAGTCGTAATCAAGGTAATTCTCACCATATGATCCATAATACTATTAATTAGAAGTAATATTATGGTTCTATTGTGTATAATACATCTAATAAGTTATATAGGAAAACACCATATAGGGGTTTTTTAATTTAAACAGTTGAGTCCTCATCGTCAGTGAAATCAATCACATTAAAGCGCATAAATTTCAACTGAACCATACATTCCAAGAATTATTCATGTGGATAGGCCCCATGGTAACATGCTAAGAACTAAAACCATAAATAATAATTCCAAATACATTCATCATTTTTAAATAAATATCGCAAGTGTAAACATAAAAACCAAGAATAATAAGACCTCATCCCTTGTATCGAACAAAATCAAACTAAGTTGAAACTTGGTCCAAATTGATTATATACCATTAATAGGAAGAGTAAATTTTTTTTTATATGAATGTACTATTTGAGAGTATCATTTTGAAACATTGATTTGTTTCCCCTTTTCTAGCAGGAACATGATTTGAACCATGTGGCACTGTGGTTCTTATATATTGGTCGGTGATATTTATAGTCATAGGAGACATGTATGTTTTAGTTTAGTTTTTATTTTATTTTCTTTATCTCATTGGCCACTTAGATCTTTGACTACTTTCTATAGAGAGAGAGGTTAGCCGTATTATGTAAAGGGTTCCAAAAGAAGTTCAGATTGATTCAGTACACTGGCATTGATCCGAGGTAGGATTATATGGTTAATACATGTCTCACACCTCATGTATTTGGAGCTTTAGTGTTTCTGACTCCATATTTTATTTTGGGTAGGGTGTTGGATCATTTTTTGTTGGTTTGGGTGGATTTGGTTCTCCTCTGCCAATCTAGGTAAGGCTTTAACACCACTGGTTGGTTTCTCAGTGGTTATGTAGCGTCCTTCATGTGTTTTATGGTTCTTAATATACTTTGTGTAGTGTGTTGATCCTTGCTCATTGGTTTCAAGTTTCCATGTCAAGGGCGACTCACCTGCGTGTGCAAAGGTAAGTAAGTATATGTATCTGTGTTCCCTCGTTACGTGTATAGTCACCCATGGGAGTTATTATGCATGTATTGGGATAGGTGTGCCCATGTATATATATATGTATATAAATTCATATGCAGGTGATTGGAGACTGGTATATGCATATAAGAACATGTACGAGGATCCCCTTTCACATGATCATGGCCATTCGGGTGTGTGAATAGGGGCTAGGTGTCCTTGTATGTGTGTGAACGTGCGTATACCCAGTGGAGGAGCATCAACTTTTAGTCAGAAAGCTCCAAGAGCTGATGTGGATGGCTTGGTTCCACCTTGAGGTAGATTCCCTCTCGTTATCTCTTCAATTTAAGAATAATTTAAATTAAATTTAGCTTCTTTCATAATTCTTCTTAATTATATTTAATTGCATATCTTGAATAATTTTTCTTAATATAATTGTTTCATTTGATAAATAAAGTCATGTTCTTACAATAAAACCCCTCCAACGGAGGTGCATTGTCTATGAAAACTCACAATGATAGTTTAGGGTGTATGATTCTTTTCCATTGTTTCGTTTCCCTTTAGATGTTGCATCATATTGCCTCTCACTACAACCTTTTGAAGATCCCTTGTCATAACATATTAAATAGTTTACTTGTTCTACCATGTCCTTTGTGACCTTATCTTATAGAGAAACCTGTTTCATGTGTTTGTCTAGCCTCTTGGACACCCCTTTGGGTGTTTACCTAATCCTATATATCTAAAAACACTGATGGTGTCATTGTTTAAAATCGTTCAGGCTTATGGTGCACCCCACCATAAGATTCATCTTAACACCATTTAGGGTGTTTTCCTGGCCTTGATTCACATCTAATTTTTTACATATATGATTTCTCCTATAAGATTTTTGTTGCATCCTGAGATGTTAAATCAAACTCAAATTCTATTTTTCTCATGGTGACTAAAGTTTTACTATTAGAGTTCCAAGAAGTTCATATACTGTTGATATGTAATACACCTGCATAATTTGACTTCCAATAAGTAGTTTCAACTACCCAGTAACACTTTTAGATACATCAAATGTAAAATAAGTATCTTTATCCTACCACAATCCCAAATCAAGAGTCTGCTTTTTATAACATAACACCGGTTTTTATAATGTGAAGTACAACTACATAGGATTTATTTGGAATCTTATATAAAGAGTAATCAAAATTTGGATATTCATTATAGACATTGGTAAGTAGTATAAAATTTCAATATTGCATAAAAACTCTATAAGATCACTAGTCCTCCCCACTTCATGCCATTACTAGTTGGTTCCATGTTCTATAAGAGTGGAGTCCTATCCTGATTTTTCCATTCAAGGGATTCATTAATTTCATATGAAATTAAAAAACATTATTGAAAAAAATTATATTAAAACATTTTATACTATAATATGATTAATTACCATTCTCAACAGAGTTCATGAAACCATTTATGTATGGTTTTTTTGTTTTGTACTTGTCCTTGTCCTTCAAATTTTTATATTTTTATGATCCCGATGATCTGATGAGTTTTTTGACCCTTGTAGAGAAAATTCTTCAACATTATCTTTTTTTTCTATGTGAGAATAGTAAAAAACACACATCTCATATAGTGTAGTTGGATATTTCTATAAAAATGGGGAATATGATGGATGATCAGCTCTGTGATAGTTTTCTATGAGTCATGTGATCAATTTTGAGACTGACTAATCATAATTTCTATCGGCGGGGCGATGGAAAAAATGGTGCCTTGCCTTCTCCCGCTCCCTTCACACTTGGCCGAAAGATGATGCCCCACAGATGTCGCTGGATCGAGCGAACACGCCGCGGTCACACCAGGGTCACGCCGTAGTCACACCGCGGTCAAGCCTCAATCATACCGTGGTCAAGCCGCGGTCACGCCATGGTCATGCCTCTGTCAAGCCGCGGTCACACCACGGTCACGCCATGGTCACGCCGCGGTCAAGCTACAGTCACGCCACAGTAATTCCATGATTTGGCCCTTCCCCAGGATGACACCCCGCGATAGTTCGTGGTCCAGTCATAATTCGATGTATGATACCTAGATAGAGTTTTAGATACATTACCCATCCATATTTAATGGGGAGGGAGGCGATGGCCTGAATGTTGCCCTGCATCCTCCCTCTACCTTCGCTTCTGGCTGGAAGATGCTACCCCGTGGATGTCACTGGATAGGGCCAACATACCTCAGTCCCACAGAGGTCCCATCATGGTCACGCCATAGTAATTCCATGATTTGGTCCTACTCTAGGACGATACCCCGTAGCAGTTCGCAGTCCTGCCAGATTTTGTGTATGATACCTTGATAGAGTTTTAGGTACATTTCTCACCCATAGTTAATGGGGTGGGAGGCGATGGCAAGAATATTGCCCCACCACCTCCCACTCCATTTTCTCCTGACCAAAAGATGCTGCCCCGCGGATGTCGCCTGACTGGGCCATCTCACCACGATCATGCCCCGGTCACACCATAGTCACGTCACGGTCACGCCGTGGTCACACCGCGGTAATGCCATTATTTGGATATGCTCTAAAATGACACCCTATGGCAGTTCATAGTCTTTTCAGAATTCGATGTATGATATCTTGATAGAGTTTTAGATACATTACGCACCAATAGTTAATGGGGAGGGAGGAGACGGTCGGAATGTTGCCCCGCTTTGTCCCGCTCCCTTCGTTCTTGGTTGGATGATGCTACCCTGCAGATGTTGTTGGACCATGCCAACACGTTGCGGTCATGCCGCAGTCACGCCACGATAATGCTGTGATTTGGACCTGCTCCAGGATGACTCCATGTAGTGGTTTGCAGCCACCTGCAATCTAGACCGCACCAGCCAACACACCTACCCCCACCCCCAGCCTCCTGTAAAACACTCCTGCCAGCCCTCCACCACTTGAAAAACAGCCCCAGCCACCAGTTCCAGCCCTCACCATCCCGCTACCTCCTACATCTCAGCCCACACCAGCCCCAGCCACAAGCCCAACATCCCCATCCACCAAAAAATCCAGCCCACACTAGCCCCCTGCTACCTATTTCAGCCCGCACCAGCCCCTTTCCATGCCCCTGCCGCCTGCCTTCCCGCTTGCACCAGCCACTCCATCCCCCACCAGCCACCGCACCAGCCCCCCAGCCTCCTTCATTACAGCCCACAACAACCCCCTTCCACCTACAAAATAACCATTACCACCTGTTCAAACCCTCCCAAACCCCCTGCTATCCCCCTGCCACCTGTATTCCAACCCGCACCTGCCTTTCTAGCCCAAACCACCCACAGACACCAACAACAGCAGCCAAAAACCCCATCCCATGTACACCACCAGCCCTCACCCAGCTCCACAAGAAACCGGAAACCCATCCACCCGAAAACCACTACCACTATATACATCCAAAACAACCATCTTGAAAAACTAGTACTCCAGCCCCTATCCAAACCACACCTCCAATACAGAAAAAAATAGAAGGCCACCCCACAGAAGATGCCAGTGAAGGACCTTCCCAAAGAAAATTTCTAAGGGTGGATTCTATGGATTTGACCACTATCTTGGGTAAAATGAATTGATAACTACAATAACCATTCATACTAAAAAGAACCAATTAAAAAAGATATAACAACTCATCATAGGAGAGAGAGTTATTAGTCCAAATATTAACCCTTCGATCAATTTTCTCTTCCAAGACCACACAATCAGGTGCTCTAAATTTGGAAGTAATGATGGGAACTCCAAGATAACAAAGAGGAAGAGACCCCTTCCTAACCCCCATAACATCCTCAATAGAATAACCAACATCAGGAGAGATAAAAAATGAAAACATTAGGGTCTTCGAATGATTAACATTCAATCCAGCTGAAGTCTAAAAAATGTGAATATATTGGGTTACATGAATCAATTTAGACTACCAGATGGAGTATTTGGGATATTGAATCCATTGAGGTGATTCATATATGTTTTGTTATATTTGTTAATATCTTAACTATCTAGAATGAAATTTTGGTTATACTAGGAAAACAAGAAGGCTTTTGTGAAGCAGCTGGAAGACTGTGGGTGCAGGGGGTCAGTTTGGTAGCGAGAGGGTGTAGGTGGGTTGTCTAAGAGAGGTTGTACAGGGGGTGTATGGGGGGGTCTACAGGGAAGGGGGAAGGGTGAAGGTGGGGTGTTTAGGAGGGGATATCCCGGGGGTGTCCAAGGGTTGTACGAGGGGGGGGGGGGGGGGTTGGGTGCCAGGGGGTCTGCAGAGAAGGGGGGGTGTCCTAGGGGGGTCTGTAGGGTAGGGTACTGGTGGGGTGTCTAGGAGGGGTTGTCCAGGTGGGGTGTCCAAGGGCTGTCTGGGGTGGGGGTGTCGGGGGGTCTACAGGGAATGGGGGAGGGTGCAGCTAGGGTGTCTAGAAGGGGTTGTCCTGGGGGTGTCCAAGGGCTATTAGGGGGGTCTACAGGGCAGGGTGTAGGTGGGGTGTCTAGGAGGGGTAATCCGGGGGGTGTCCAAGGGCTGTCTAGGGGGGTGATAGGGGGTATTTAGAGTAGGGGAGGGTGCAGGTGGGGTGTCTAGGAGGGGCTGTCCAGGGGCGGTGTCCAAGGGCTGTCCGGGGGGTCTGCGGGGTTTGTAAGGCAGGTTGCTGGTGGGCTGTCTAGGGGCTATCCAGCGGGGGGTGTCCAAGGGCTGTCCGGGGTGGTGTCCAAGGGCTGTCCTTGGTGGTCTGTAGGGTAGGGAGAGGGTGTAGGTGGGGTGTCTAGGAGGGGTGTCCAGGGTTTGTTTGGGGGAGGGGGTGTCCATGGGGGAGGGGGTCTAGAGGGGGTTGTCCAGGAAGGGTGTCTAGTGGGAGGGGGTGTCCAGTGGGGGTGCAAGGGCATTGTCTAGGGGGTGTAAGGGGGCTATCTCGGGGGGCATGGGGGTGTTCAAGGGAGGTGCAAGGGGGTCATCTAGGGTTAGCTTGGAGGTGCATGGGGGTGTCTAGGAGGGGTGTCTAGGGAGGAGGGGGGAGTCCAAGGGGGTGTCCAGGGTGTGTCTAGAGGGGATGGAGTGTCATGTGGGGGTGCAAGGGGGCTGTCCAGGGGGGTGAAAGGGGGATATCCAGATACTCTAAATATGGAGTATCAATTATTACTCAACCACATCTTGAATGTATAGGATAAAGTCATGTATCCAAGACCTAGAATAATACTTATCACTCAATACAGGTCATCACTCAACTCCCAACATCTACGATACTACTAAAGGTATTGTATCATACCACTATATATCACATATCGACCTTCTCACTCAAAAAACATACATGTTATTAAATTATGATCAATGTAAATCAATTTTTTAAAATAATACCATATTAACCATGGTAGGTCTAATATCACATTCCAAACACTCCATTTTCACTAATGGTAGGGTTCATCTAGAACCTTATCACTCAAGGTGAGGCCATTATCTTGACCACTACCTTATCAATCATGGTAGGGTTAGATATCAAGTTATAATATGATAAATTCATTATCACTCAAGTAAGGGTCCTTACAACACGTTATCATTCAATGTGTAGTCATTCTTTAATAAATATCACTATACATGATAGAATTTGTCACCCAACATGTGTATAAAATAACAAAAAAGGGAATTTGTTCAATAACATAGATCACTAGATAGGTACAAGGTTCTGGTCACTCTGAACCTATACCCCCATATGAAAAATGTCTCAACATATAAGTGCAAAATGTCAGTCCTCTTGGTACTCATATATGTTACACTTGGGAATCCACTAGAGTCTTTGAGACACAAATCAGCCTCATACCTAAAAAAGAAATAATTACTTCATTAATTGTGTTTTAAAGGGATAATCTATGATTGAAGGTATATTTGATCCTATGGATTGACTAGAATGAATTCATTAATAATTTAATATGATTATGTAGAGGGGATTAATGGTATTTTATATGGACATCAAATTATAATTTATAAACAGATTACATAAATAAGAATTATAAATATGTATTTTTTATTCATAAAGTAAAAAAAATTATTAGACGAGGAAGGAACTATATTGGATAATTCATTAACCAAGATCAAGATATTATTGACTGGACTAGTACTTGAATAAGCTCAGTTTCATGTGTGATGGGTTTTATTATAACCTATATATATATATGAGGTACATTTTTATAGGTTTATAGTGGGGGTTTTACAGGTGCTTTGGAAGACTGGAAAATGTTCAGTTTACAGTGGTTTATCCAGCTTATGAGGTCCATGTTTCCAGTTGGTTTTAAGGGCATAGATATATAGTGGGTTGCCTAGATTTGGAAGACTAAGGTTTAGGTTTTGGTTTACAACGGGTTTAAGAGTAGTGGTTTTTCTAGAATAAAAATTTCAGGTTTGCAGGTGGTTTAAAAGGGGAATATTTATAGTGGGTTTCTTGGGTTTGGAAGGTTGAGGTGTAGGTTTTGGTTCACAATGGCTTTAAGATGTGCAGATTTACCGTGAGGGGTTGCCCAACTTTGGAAGACTGAGGTGGAGGTTTTTTCCAGCTTATGTTTATTGTGGGAGGTATAACTTTATGGGAGGTCTAGGTTTACAGTGGGGGGAACGTTTATGTGAGGTGGAGGTTTACAGAGGGGGGATATTGATATGCCAACAATTTATAGAACCATTGGTATACTGTAGTGGGGGGGGGACAATTTATGTTTTCTGGACAACATATATCGCAATGGTTTATAAAATAGTTGGAAAAAAACATTCTCTACATGTATACCAATTGTTCAAAAACCGTTGGTATAAATATATTCCAACAGTTTCATTAAAGTGTTGGAAGAGGTTAGATTCTAGACAAAATTTGTACTAATGGTTTATAAACTATTGGTACACATATATACCAATGGTTTTACATAAACCATTGGCATAGATTACATTCAGACATCATATACCAATGGTTTCTAATAAATCGTTGGCATAGAGATGTAGCAATTGCTAAAACACCAATGGTTCTTGAAACCGTTGTTATAGACTATCCCAATAGTTTGAGTCCCTTTTCGGACAGTTTGAAACCATTGGGTCATGTGAAATTTTCATTAGTGTTTCATACCAAAATGCATCACACTTTTTCAAGGATATATTTTAAGAAAAACATGGTCACAGACCTTGAAAGGGAATTCTTTCCTTCTGTTATCTGCAAAACTTTCCTGCCTGTTCGGAGCTATCCTCATGTGCTTCTGGATCATCTTTACTTTCTATGACCCTTCCTCTACTAATGTTTTCCCCATAAACATTCTTTCACCGACATCATCCCAAACCGTTTGAGTCAGACCCCACTTCCCATACAATGTCTCATAATGTTTCATCTGTATATTGGAATGATTACTGTTATTATAAGAAAACTCAACTAAATAAAGATGTGGATCCCAACTTCTCCGGTAGCCCATTGAATAAGAATGAGTCATATCCTCAAATGTCTTAATCGTCATTTTGACATCCCATCTGATTGAGGATAAAAAGCTTTACCAAAATTAAATTCTATGCCCAGTGACTTTTGAATGCTTTAACAAAAGTTAAAAGTGAACTTGGGATCCCAGTCAGATACAATGGAAAGAGAAACTTCATGTAACCTGACAATATCTTTAAGGTACAATCGATAAAGCTAATACAAATATATTGTATCTCAAATATAAAGAATATATGCATATTTTTTCGGCCGATCAACTACAACCCAAATCGCATTGTCACCTTGAAAAGTCTTAGGTAGTCTCACCACAATGTCCATGGATATATTGTACTATTTACACTATGGCACTGGAAATGACTAAAGCATCCCCTTCAGTAACTGACAGTCTGCTTTAACCTATTTACATGTAATATATATCATGGTGAAATATGCGATATCTTTTTTCATTCCATCCCACCAATAACACTCCCAAAGGTCTCTGAACATCTTAGTACTTCTAGGATGAACTGAAAATGGAGAACTATGAGCTTCACACTACTAATCTTTCTTCAACTATGAATTAAAATTTAAACAAAACCTTTTTCAAAATCATAAAACACAATCATTATCAAAGTTAAATTCTAGAACCTTAGATATTTTAACTAATTATACCTTTTTCTATTACTCATGGTCTTCTTTATGAGTTTTTTGGACTCTTTCTGACAATGATGACCGCATTAATACCTAAAGAAAAACAGAGGTATTTCCTACACCAAAAAAAGCTATGCCAAAATTCATCAAATCATTAATCAAGGGATCATGATATAAATGTAACATGGTTAATGATGCCTTATGTATTCGACTCAAGGCATCCACCACATTGTTTTCTTTTCTTGGACGGTAATTAATCATGCAACCATAATTCTTTTATCAATTCAAGCCATCTTATCTTCCTCATTTTTAACTCTTCCAGAGTGAATATATACTTTAGGATTTTATGGATAGTATATATTTGACATTTGGATAAATATAAATTATGCCTCCAAATTTTCAAAGAAAAAAACTACAGTTGCAATTCGAAATAATGTGTTGGATAATTTAACTCATGATGTTTTAGTTGTCTTGAAGAATAATCAATTACCCAATCATTCTGCATCAAAACACATCCAAGTCTCTTCAAAGAAGCATCACAGTATATGAAAAACTCACCATTTCGGGAAGGCATGGCCTAAACTAGTGAATTCACCAATATCTTATTCAGTTCCTAAAAACCAACATCACATTCTTCTATCAAAATAAATTTGACCAATTTTCCCGTCAACCTAGTTAGCAGGCTAGATAACCATGAAACGTTTATAGAAAATCATCAGTAATACCATAATAATCCTTTAAAACTATAAATCTCTATACCAATTGTGGGTCTTGGCCATTCATCAACCAATTTTGTTTTGGAAGGATCAAATGTTATTAAATTTTTATTTACAATGTGCCTATGAAAATAAATATATTGCAACCAAAAATCACACTTTTTGAATTTTCCATACAGTTTCTTTTACTTTATGGTTTTTAAAAAACACTTATATATTTTTCATTATCTTCTCTACTCATATGAAATACCAGAATGCCATCAATAAACCCAACCACAAATGAATCCATGAACTCATGAAATATTATATTCATATGATTCATGAATATAGTAAGTGTATTATTTAACTGAAAAATTATATCAACAAATTCATAATTCCCATCTCTTGTATGAAAGGTTGTCTTCGTGATGTCATCCTCTTTCACATTCAGCTGATGGTATCCAGATCTCAAATCAATCTTGGAAAAGTATTTATCTCCCTGGAGATGATCAAAAAAGTCATCGATATGAGGAAAATGATACTTTTTTTAAAAGTGATGGTATTCAAGGCTCTATAATGAATGAAAAGTCTCATAGAACAATATTTATTTTTAACAAAAATAATATGAGAACCCCATGGTGAAGTAATAGGACGAATGAATCCTTAATCAAGAAATTCTTGTAACTGAATTTGCAATTAAATATGTTCAGTTTGAGACATTCTATATGGGGGATTTGAAATTGGGTTAGCATCAGGAAATTAGTCAATTGTGAATTCAACTTATCGATCAGGTATGACATCGGGTAACTAATTTGAAAAAACATCAAGTTATTCATTTACCACTGGATCAACATTAATCTGAACAGTTCCCTTCTTTTCAACAATGTGAGAAAGATAATATTCATTTCCCTCATTCAATAGTTTCTCTGCTTCCTGATATGTTATCAATTTTATGGGTACATTCTTTTTAGAAACATAAACACTTTCTAAAAAACAACATCTTTAGCTTTTCAATAAATCATAGAATGATAAATAGAAATCCAATCCATTCCTAGAATGATATAAAACTATAATAGTTACAAAACAACTAGGATTTTAGGTAATGTATTTCCATAGAACACAATAGAAATATTTTTATATTTTCTATTTTCTATAATATGTACCCCAGTTTTTTAACAACAAGTGCCGCTATCATTTATTGTGGTAATATTTCCAATTTTAAAGAAAATTTTTCAGAAATGATGGAATGTGTAGACCCAGTATCGAAAAAACATTAATAAATTCTGATTAAAAAACAAATTACCTGATACTACCTCATTGGATGGATTGACATATAATGAAATAGTTATAAAGGATATTACTACGCCTTTCTTCTTATATTCTGTCTTCTTTGCATCATTTGGATCCCTCTTTGTGAATGCATTTTCATTAAAACCCATCTCACCACATTTAAAACACATAACATTATTCTTAATTAGATTATTGTTAAAATAATACTCATTAAAATCTCTGGATATATGTACATACATATCACATCAAAAACACTAACCGATTTTGGTAGGATATTCCCTAGGGTTCTTCTTGCCTCACTTTTCAAAAACTGAAAACTAGATTTTCTTACAATTATATTTATTTGGTTGATTCTTACCCATCGCTTACCATCTGGACCTCTTTTTCATCTTTTTGTTAAAATGATTGTGATCAATAGAAAACTCCATCTCTACCCTCTCAGAACATCAGAATTTTTTTTCATAACTTTTAAATTCATGGGAGGCCAACTCCCTTTGATACCTTGTCTTCAATATGATGTAAAAGTGGTTAATTTTTCTATCAAGATGCAGAATAATATTAGGAGTATAAGTCACCAGTCGGGTGAAGTTCTCTTCACACACAACCACCGAATCATCCTTATTTTTCTTCAATTCAAGGAATTTATTCTCTATCCTAAGTCACACCACCTTAGGAAAATATTTTTCAAGGAAAGGACATTTAAAGTCATACCACTCTAAGGCATAAATATCTACTCTATCAGGGATATTTTTTACGATTTAACACCACTAATCAGCTTCACCATTAGAATAATAAAGGGAAAGACTTACCTTTTGATTATCTGAACAACCCATTACATATAATATCATTCCAAGGTCTTTAATCCATCCTTCAACTTCTACTAGGTCAGATGATCTATTGAAAGTAGGAGGTTGTTATCTCATAAAATGATCCACTATATTCTTGTTATGTTGTGGTATCTATGATTTTTCACTTTCATGGATGCCCCCACCATTTATTTCTTATGTCAGATGAGCCATTACTATCAAAAACTGTTAAGTTCCAATCCCTACCATTCTAGGATGTAGATTCGAAAAGATAACATTATCTCAGTGCCTTTCCTCTTCTGCTTCCCAATTTCTTCTACGCAGAATCATTCTGAACTAAAAAAACTTAATCAAAGAAACATATAAATAATTAAATTCTATATCATTTCAAATTAATCATAGTGTACAAATTATTTATGGTATTTTTTTTAACATCACCCAAACCCCTAATGTTATCTAAACCATCCTATGATACCAACTATAATGACTCGACCTTATTACATTACATAATCATAAATTTAGTCAAGAAATCACATCCTTAAATTTTAAGGATCTATTTAAGTTTATAGAATTATATATTTGAGACATAATACATTCATAAAATTACACATTAATACAGAGTGTATACCATAAAAATAGTATTCATTTCTTACTAAAATATCAAACCTTTCAAATAAAACATTATTCCATTAAAAATATTCATAACGTTCAACCTAGATTCCTTATTTGACATACACATCCTTATAACCTATTAAAATCATTTAAAAACATGTGATGAGAATGAAAAATCTCTATAAAAGATATAAAAATAATGAAATAACACACTAGTCCCTGAATACTTGTAATGTATGTAATCATTTTCAAAATACACACTTATCACCCATATATACTTACTTTATAAAAATTGAGATTTATAAAAAATTAAAACAAATACATAAGAACATAAATAGAACCATAAGGGTATCTTGGGGCATTACTTACATAATTTTGTAACCCTTTTTACTACCATAAAATTTTTAACCCTCCCGACTACCTTAAAATTTATGTAACAATCGCAGTTACCCTTGGAGTAACCATACGACCGACCTCCAACATACACATAACCAACGAATTAGATAGAGATATAGGTACCATCCTTAATCATAAACAATTCCCAAGATCCATAACATTATCATACAACATGAATAATATTTTAAAAACATTTACTTTCAATTTTGTAAAATAGAATTTTAAAAGAGGATTTAAAAAGAAAAAACCCTTACATAAATCATATAATTGAAAAGAGACTTAATATAGTGGATTTAATATGTTTATACACTATAAATAAATATAATTCAAAATATTATAAATAAAAACAATCACACAAAATATTCTAATAACATATACATAATGAAGTTGAATGCTAACCCAAAGAATGGAAATTGGGTTAAGAATTCTCTTACCTCAGGTTTGTCATACTTCAAACTTGTTTCAGAAGCTTTTATAATTTTTATATGAGTGTTATTAATATCATAAATAAATATATCATGCTTATAACACCTTATATGATCATTTCATTACATCATATTACCCATTAATTCATAGTATTTTGTTCCTTCCATAGTTTTGGGTTTGTTCTTTACCTAATTTCCACAATCGGTCCATGATGGATATTCTTGTCGATTGGAAGTGAAAATTCAAAATTGTAATGGAGTGGTATTTAAATATTTAAAAAACAATTAATTATACCATTTATCATTTTTAATTCTAACATGAGTATGATTTATAAGTTTAAATATTTTTTATATTTGTTTAGGTCGTTTTGGCTATTCTTCGATCGTAATGAACACATTTTGTTTTATGAATTAATAACATGTGTACAAAATGATTCCATAACCATATATAAGATATAATACATAAATTATAATCTATTTAAAATCTAAAATTCTTTTCATTTCCAGTCTTGATGTAAGTAAAAGAAATTTAAATCACATCGTCCTTGATTTCGGTAAATTGACACATCGCCGACAGTGTTTTAATTTCCTGAATAATTGGGATTTGGGTTGAAGTATAATAGTGTGTCTTCCATAAACATGATAAAATTAATAATATGTATGATAATGGATCATTCATGCATCTTGGACAAGGTTAGGTGAGGAAATAATAAGAATAGAATAGAAAATGAAAGGAAAAGAAAGAAAACAAAAGAAGATGTTTAGCTCTTGATCTCTTCTCCTTCAAATCCTTTTTAAGGCCTTTGGTTTTTGCCTTTTGGTGAGACCAAAAGCATTAGGACGTAGAAAAGATCCTCTATAGGAGTACTGGGTTGAACATAGGTAAGTTTTAAGTCTTGAGAGGTGTGGGAGGATGAGTGAAATGAGGGTTGTATTTATTGTGGAGGAGAGGAGGTATTTTACATTATTTGTTTCATTATTATAATATTTTTTCTAAAGACTATGAATAATATTAATAAATGTGACCCCAAATAGTAATAATGGAATGTGAGTTCATACTAAGTGTTCTTAAATCATCCTTGCATCACCTATGATGCATTAAATTAAGTATCATATTTTATCGTATTTTACGATTAATAAAAAATTCATGAATTTTAAGAAAATCCAAAACATTTTCCCTAAAAATTTTTCGACCTGTTGAATTTAAAAATGAACTCCACTTTATAAAAATAATTATATAAATATTATTAATTTAATTATTAAATAAAATAACAGTTTATTCAAAATTTAACAGTTTTAATTATATAACTTCTTTTCTATCATATTGAAAAATTATCCAAGATGTCATTATCTTAAAGCCTTAAGAAAATAAAATAATAATACAATTTTATGTTCATTAGGGTCATATAAATATTTATATTAATATTCATAAGGGTATGTTACTATTACCACAAAAAAATAAATTTTTTTCCATTAGACTCCAAATAAATTACTGATCATAATTGCAGATGATTGTTTTAAAAAAAAATAAAAACATAGAAGTGCCAAAATTATTTTTAAAGGTTAGTTATAAATATCTACATAAATTTTTTATGAATTTTAATTTATTATTAAAACCATGGGGATTTACACTTGTGGTCCAAAATATGTTTGAAACTCTTTTAGTAGTACAAGGAGAAAAATAATTTTTTAAAACACTATTCATAACTATATTTGAGCACTTCATTAGAATATTATTTAATGACTATAACTATTTTAAGAATTTCAATTTATTATCTTCACTTTGTTGACATTATAATTTCTATTGTAATTGGTTATTTATTGTTTACTGTGACATGATAATATTTTTACATTCTTGTTTTTTATTGAGTGTCTTGAATTAGTTAATCAATAATAAACTTGAATTCATATCTTAATTGTATAAGGAATTCCATTTATGTGTTACTCCTAGATTCATATCTTTACTAAATTTCATAACACTCTCTACATAAGAACATAAACATGGAACAATGTTCTACAAATAAAATACATTTTCGACTAAATTCATTTATTACATCATTTATGATTCATAAAATTCAATTAATGTTAATATTTCTGGTTTACTTATATAGAAATTTAGATTCCATCCCATATTACAGGTGCATCTATTGGGTGCAGTTACAAATAACTAAATCCCCAATATTGATGACATGACCCCAATATATTAAAATGAATTTATCAAAGCAAGTCTAAATCTAATTCCATTATCATGATCAATACTAACTGGAATTCCTTATTTTATATTTTACCCTATATTTGTAATTAAATTAATGGTTAATTAATTTCATCTTCAATACATGTATTACAGACTTTTATTTTAATGCAGCTTCAGTTTTGTAGTTTATATTAAAGTTAGTGTCTAGATTTTATAGTCTGGGTCTTATACTTTCATTGACATGTTCTTCAATGGATTCAACATTCAGAAAAACCATTAAATAACTAAATTTATCTTCAAAAATGGATGTTGATATAAGTTCCCTTTTATCATTATATTGGTATTTGACCCATTTGTTCCTAATATTTATGAATTTCATTTACAATCATATTGTATAAACATTGTTCACACAATCCCACTAACATTGTGTGTAATATGTATGAATTCTCTATATAATCATTTTTAATACACAATTATCATACCATACAACAATATTAGATTTCTAAATTTTATACTAATCCATTTTAAATTTTAAAATCAAGCTTTATGTGAGTTTTAATTCCCCACATTCATCCCGTCCATCTATATTTTAACACTATACGTTGATGAAATGTAATATGTTATCAATTTCATTCAATCACCTTTTTTGTTTTAAATGTATTGAAATAAATGGAAATTATCATGGGGTTTCAAAATAGGAAACATGATATTGTCTAAAATTATTTATATTTCATGTTATTAGGTTTACCTATTCTATTAATTATAGGTTATCATCATGATTCATACAAAAAATTTCTTTTAAATTATTTCCCATTATGAGATGCATCCAAGATTCATTTTCAATGAATCTCTGCCTTCTACTCCCACCCATAAAGAATATATCTTGTATGAATTTATTCATGAGATATGAATGAATTTTATTCTATAAAATTACTCGATAAAAATTTTTAAACATTCAATATTTATTTCCTGACACATTTCCAAACACAATAACCTTTATCTATTATTATTTTTATTATTTTGTAGCCTTCATTTCACTTACATGACTATGTTCATCCATGTTTGGTTTTTTCATTTTATGGTGGGGAACATGAAGGCATAAAAAGAGATAGGTGGATGAAACAACTTTATTTTCATAACTCCTTACAAATAATTATCTTTTGATGATTTTAGTGATTTCAAATTGTATTATACCACAATATTTCACGGATTTCATAAAATGGTCACCATTTCGTACTCTTGGATTTATGTGATTCAGATGATTCACATGAATATCATCTAATTGGTGTTTCATGGGAAGCCTTTAAGAAATTATTTTCTAGGGTTTTCAAAATTCTTAATTTAAATGAAATTTGAACAATATTTTTATTATTCTATTTGATACTGGAAAAGTAGAAATAATTTTTTTCCCTATCATGTGTTTTAATTTTTCAATAGGTTGTAGGGTCCACAAAATATCCTAGGTATTACCTTCACTAATAATTTTACCTACACCAATCAATTTCCATGGATTATTCCTCTAGTAATCTTTACCAAGAACTTCAGGACACATTATAGAAGTGTTTGTAAGCTTTATCATTCTTCTAGGTAATGGATTTCATTTTTCAATCATTGGTTACCATCATTGTTTAGTATTTCAATATTATTTCATCTAATAAAAGTGGATGGTACACATTTTGTTCCAGTACAAGGTTGAATGATGTGTATTCATTATGGACTATAATGTATTAATCCACTCCCACACACTAAACCTTTCTTGATCTAGCATATTGGTTGATAAGAGATAACATCTCTCATTGACTATGAAATATCAAAGGATGAATTTTATATAAATCAATGTATCGATATATGCTTTTATAAAATTTATTATAACTATTTTTCTTTCTTTGATCAACTATTATATTGGTAATGTATATAATTCCTTTCTTCATTAAATTTTTATAATTATCCTCTAAACTATCATGCCTTTTAACATGTGAGTACTGAGATGTTTTTAATAATATCATCATTGAAATTGTGGATTAAGTGAATATAATAGTGTTCACACTATTAGTTTCGAAGCCTTTCCATAAACATGGGAGAATTTATACTTGTAGCTAGGGTCTATCTATAGTAATGAAATAGAGGTATTACCTATCACAAATAAATCATAGATATAAACACGTGGTCAATGTTTTATAATTACTTTCCATTATTATAATTATTTTTTCATGGTAGGTTTAATTTTAATTATTTATTCAATTATTATTTTTTATATAATAAAATCATTCAAACCATATAATTATTTAATTTAATAATTATATAACATACATAAAGACATAGATAATTATTGAGAGTTTGTCCATTATAATATAGAAAGTGATTACAATTATTTGTGAAACTCAATAGTTTCATTAAAATTATTTTATCTTCTCTATACATATTGTGTGTTCAATGGTCCAGGATGTGAAAATATATCTTCTAAAATTCGCATTTAATTCAAAAAAATTCGATCATCCAAACATTCTATATTCTATGTAACAATTTAATATTAGTAATAAGTATTAATGAATGTAAACATTATATACAATCCATATGGTATATGAGGAGTATTGATATTATATGTTTTTAGAAATTCAAACATTGAAGAATACTGACATGATTGGATGAAATAATTATTTAATTTCCACCTAAAAAAATACCAGAGATGGTTTCCAGAAAAAATTTCTATGGAAAAAAGACCAAGATAGGAAGTCTAGTAAACATTATGCAGATAATTATGGATATTAATTAATATGTGGCTCATCTTGAATAATAAAATTTATTCTACAATTTATTTAATTCAATATTTAATCATATTTAAATAAATTATGACTATTTTTATGTGAATTTGAATGAAATGATTGTTAAATGAAAATTAATGGGTTGGGTAATAGTATGTTAATAAATTATGAAATAAGTTTTAATTATTTCTTTTGAGTAAAAATTAGTAGTAATTAATAAAAATTAGATGTAATTATCATTAATTACAAAGAATTACTAGTATTTTTGAAATTAGTAAACAATATTTGTAATTAACTATAATTAGTTGTAATCATGAAAAAATTAGAAAGAAATAATAAGCGATAATTAGAAATAATTAGGAAAAAACAATTATAATTAGCGAAAATTAGGAAAAATCAATGATAAATAACCAAAATATGGAAACATTAGCAGTCATTGGTTGTAATTAAAAAAATTAGGGTAATTAGGGTTAAATAGCAATCATTATCAGAAATTAAGAAAAATTATCATTCATTAGGAAAAAATAGCTATAATTAAGAAAAATTAGAAATAATTAGCGATAATAAAAAAATTAGTGGTGATTAGTATTAATTTTTAAAAAATTAGTAATTAGGGGTAATTTGGAAAACAATTAGGTAACTAGAAAATATTGGTGGTAATAATAGGAAATTATCTAGGATTAGTAGTAATTATGAGTGATTAGTAAAGATTAGTGGTAATTAGAAATGATTGATTGTAATTAGCAGCAATTAGTAGATATTATCGGTAATTAGTTGTAATTAGAAAACATTAGAGTAAATTTCTAGTAATTAGAAAATATTGGTGTTAATTAGAAAAGATTAGTGGTAATTAGTCGTAAAAAATTACTATGATTAGTAATTAAAGGCTAACCGAGGGGTGTGAGGGAATCATGAAGTGGAGGTGATGAAGGCGATGACATAGTGAAATAATTTTGGTACCACAATGTTCAGAACATTTTTAGAAGAGGATGTCATGGGTAAATATGTGAGTGATGGTGGAGGAACTAGATATCATAAATTACAATGATAATCTTAGTGAGTTTTCCCCATTTTTATGATTTTGTGCTTCTTTATGGTAAATTAATTGTTTTTACAATAATAATAATGTAAATGAACAATTATCAATAAAAATTTTTATCACAAATAAATATTGATCTTGAAAGGGAATCACATTTCTACAACTATCATATTCAACTCTCACACCATATTCCTCTTTCATCACTCAATGGTTTATCCAAGAAATTATCTTCTCTAATTGGTATGAACCTAGAGGTGTGGAAATTATTTCTCTTTAGAATAATCTCTATCCCCTTAGCTCCATGATTCCCTCAATTTAAATGGAGGGAGGGGATGCAGAAGATGGAGGAGTTTAAGAATTATAGTGCCTCCATATTTAGTACATTTTTAGGAGATAAAATCATGGATAAATCAAGGATTTTACTCATGAATGCATTTCCTCCAAATGGTCTAAATGTAGTTGCACTAGAATTCATTCACTCCATTTTCATCATCATACCCTCCTCTCCCTGATTCCATCACGCCCCTTGGTTGTAAATTTATTTCCCTTAATGGTAATTAGTGGTAATTTTCAAAATTATTAAAAAAATAGTGGTAAATAGAGAAAATTAGTGATAATTATATAGAATTTCTGATACCCAAAAGTACGTTGTAATTTTTTATTTTCTAATTCTTTTTGGATCATCAAATTCTTATAGTAAATTAATAATTAGAATTTTTTTGTTTTATGTTTCTTAGAAAAATATGGAATAAGGTAGTAGAAAATATTCTTTATTACATGGTTATAATTAGATAAATCGTGATAGGAATACAATCAGTTCTGGTATAAATCTTATATATATATTAAAGTTGTTGAAACTTCTTTATGATTTGCATCATTAAATATAGAATTTGTTTCAAAATTTACCATTAAGTTTCCATATACAAAATGTGTTTTAAATACATTGAAAACAATTGAAAATATTTTTGGTCATCTACTGAGTTTTGGTTTTTGCAATGATTTTTTTGTATCAACATGGTGAGCGCAATTCTGGAGAAGAAGCCAATATTCAAGATCCAGATCTATAATAGTTTCAAAATTTATTACATAAATTTTATGCTCCTTTTATTCATAAAATAGAAACATATAATGATATTGATTGGAATCCTAATTTTGAACCATCTCCATTTTATGAGTTGATTAAGTCTGCTAAGGTTTCATTATATCATGTTATCAGGAAAAGAAAATTTTAACAGGTTATAAAATTTATGGATATTAAATCAGATAATGGAATGTCAAATAGTTGATTTGATCATATATTCTCTTTGGTTAAATCATTTTTACCTGAAATGAAGATGTTGGATATAAATTTCTATGAGAGAAAGAGGTGTTCTTGTAATTTTGTTATTAGATATTAGAAGATTAATGAATTTTCAAATGATTTAATCTTATATTATGGTGAAAATGAGTTATTAGTTAATTCTCCTAACTGTGGAAAATCGAGGTACAAATAAACACAACAAGGGAATTCTGGATTGGTCATCCTTAAATAGTTGAGGTATTTCCTTCTTACACTAAAATTGAAACATTTATTTGTATCTCAGAATATAGAATCATTTATTTCATCTCAAAAATACAATATTTCAACTGGTAAAAGATTAAATCATTCTTTTTATGGTGATTAATAGAAACATTTATACAATGTACATGCTTATCATTATTTAGATTCTTATAATAGAAGATTGGGTCTTTATACTGATGTTTTCTATCCTTTTGCTTCTTATGGTAGTCAATATTCTTGTTTTCCCACCTTTATAACTCTATAAAACATACCTCCATGGATTTTGATGAATGATCCGTATATATTTTTAAAATTATTAATTCCAACACATCCCAAAAATATATCGATGTTTATGTAATTCATTAATTGATGAGTAAATTTTTTTATTGAGTAATGGTGTGAGTACATATGATGTTGTTTGGAAATAGAATTTTCTAATAAAAGATGCATTAATGTGGACAATTAGTGAATTCCTGACATATTCCATTTTATATGGCTAGAGATCACATGGTCCAGAATCGTGTTTGTACTATATAAGTTGTAGAAAATGGTTTATGATTTTCAATGGGATAATTTGTTTTACTTTCATCACGAGTTTCTTCCTATTGATCATCATTTCCAAAGAAACATGAAATTTTTTAGAAATGGTACAATTTAATGAGATAGACTTCAAGAAATGTTCTTGGGTATTGATTTAAAATCTATTATCTCTTCATTACCTCACATTACCTTAATAATGACTATAAACCAATAAAAAATAAATGTCTTTGGGAAATACCACAATTAGATTAAACGAATTATTTTTTGGGATCTTTTATATTGGTCTGATTTTTTATTTTGTCACATGTTGGAAGTTAGGAACATTGAGAAGAATAGTTTGGATAATTTATTTGAAATAGTTTTGGAAACTTTTGGAAATTAAATGATAATGTAAAGGAATTATTAGATCTTGACCAAATTTTTAGGAGACACAAACTTGAGTTTTTTGAAAATGATAGATCACATAAGTAAATGAATCCAAGAGTGGCATATACAATTTCCAAAGAAAATAATTTATTATTTTGTCAGTTTAATGAAGATTTGAGGTTATTGATTGGTTATGATTCTAATTTTAGTAGAAGTTTCAGATATAGTCATATAACCAGACTAAAAATTCATTATTATGTTGTTATAATGGAGAGACTTATTCTAATTGGATTTAGAGGTTTGCTAAATTCTTCACATTATAATACACTACCCGAAATACAATATTTTTAATGATATATTTTTATAGTGACAACAAACTATGATGCACTTAGTAGATTATAATAATTTTTTCATTAATTTTATATAAAATGGAAGAAATTATGATAATTTTATTCATTTCAATGGAACATGTGATGTTAAATTTTACAAATGAAGAAAAGTGTGGAGGGTTGATATAGTGTTAATAGAGGTACACATATGAGTGCTTCATGCATAAATTAAATAAAATAGTATGTAATAAATCATTAGTTGGAGGGTTAATAAAAAATATTATTGTTAGGATAATATTACTCTTTTCAGCTCAAATTATTTCTAAACTAAATATCCTTCAAAATAGAACCTAATGATCTATAATTAGGTAAATTTTGAGGTTTTAATGAGCATTCAATTATCATTATTTAATCATCCTGAACATGGATTTGGTGGAGTTTAACAATGATGGATTTTAGATAATAAATATAATAGATATCATACATATGTTCTTCTTGACGATAAAGAGATGACACGATTGGTGAGTGATAATATCATCGATTATTTTATTTTATTTAAAAGTAAATTAATACTATATTATTTTTGGATTATATGATAATAATTTCAAAAAAATGTTTCAAAAAATTACACTATTTTCCCTTGAATAACATTGGAAACATAATTTTTTCTACAAGTTTCAAATATATGTAAAGTAAATTTTTTATTGCTTAACATATGAAATAAATTATTTATTTTTTATTACTAATTGTTATTTTAATTTTTTAGATATAAAAAATTACTAATAAATTTGATAATTGATTGTGTTTATTGGCTAATCCACCATCCAAAATGGTTAAATATTATAATTAATCTGTGGTGAATGGTTTTCGATTTTGAACATGTGAATATGGGGAATCAAAAAAAATTAATAGTGGTGCTTGATTGAGAGGATCTCATCATAGGAAAAGTGAAGTTGACTTTAATGGAATACAAGATGACATAATTGAACTATGTTATCTGAGAAAAAATTACATAAAGATGTTTAAATTTCTCAGGTTTTATACTGATAGAGTCTTGTATGTTCATCAAATCCATGGAATCATCAATATTAAATATAAAATCATTTTAAAAATTAATAAGCCATTTTTATTATCTCATCAATCATATAAAAATTATTATAAAAATTATGATACTTACTTGAGAGATTTAATTAATCGATGCACCATTATAAAAATCAAATACTGTGAAAATTAGTTTTTGAAAAGTGAATTTGGCTCTTTTGATGTGCATGTAATTGAAATCCTCAAGAGACATATCTAAATACATTCTTTTCATGAAGAGATGTGAATATCTATGATGATACCCCATAGTCACTGGTTGATAATGTAGATTATATTGATGATGTAACAATTTCATTTAAAATAAAAAGAAATGATAAAGCAAAAAAACCTATGTAAATAGATGATACTAAGAAAGAAGATGAAATCATTGACACCGTCATATACATAGAGGAGGATGAAGATGAATAATTACGCAGTTAAATATTATTTATATTCATAATTAATATATATATAATACTTGTTATCAATTATTTTTTGAAAACATTCATTTCATGTTTCGGATATATGAAGAAACATTTCATGAGACATTGTATAGCCTTCAGGAAGTTATGATTCTTTTTTATGATTTTGATGCTTTGTCATCCAACCCTTAGGTTGTATTTAGTTCATCATTGACATGGATAGGTCATCATATAGTGAGACTAATAATTCCTAGCCCTATTTCTTAGCGATATTTACTTCATGGTTTTGATCCACTCAAGAGGACGTATGTTTAGTTGTGTAATTTAGTTAATTTTTATTATCATTAATTTTCATTAATTTGTTTATAAAATAATTGATTTATTTTTCAATTTTTCCCACATTTTTTCACATATATTAATTGGATAGAGGAGTTATATCCTCTAGAATTATTTTTTTTTGAGCATGGGTGATGTGGGGTCATATTATCATTGATGTTTGGCATCATATGTTTGATCATTGGATGGTATGTAAATACATAATATTAAATTTGAAAATTATTTATTTATTAACTTGATATTGTTATTTATTTTTAGGTTTTATGGTATCTCATCAATGATATCATGATGACCATTATCTGGGAGGCCTATATGTGTAAGTAATGTTGTTTATTTTTGTATGATATAGGGAAGAGATCCATGAATAAATGTTGAGCCATAGTTTTTTTAGATTTTTTTAGCCATACAACCCATTAAAACTCTTCTTGGATTTGGGTTGGATTATGTAAAACTAGATGGAATATAGTTTTCAAAGGATATCATCATTATTTTGGAAGAACCGAGTAAGAAAATATGTCAAAAATAGATCTGGTAGTTGTACGTTTAGTACTCATTTTCTACATATTGCAAGTACTATTATATAGTAATTTATATATCACTAAAAGTAAATATTTTATTTTATTATTCATATAGGAATTTGACAGTCCTGATATTATAGAGTTTTTTTATTATAGGATTATGTACACTATTCATGTCATTGGAGATATTACTTGTGGTCAAAAAAATTATATTTTGATAATTTACTTTTAAAAAAAATAAAATTATCTAAAAATAAAATTTAAAAATTTAAATTTGTAATGGAATTTAAAGGAGTCATATGAGGTCGTTACATCACATCCACATGATAATAGTTAGGATACAATAGTGGGTTATGTATCAATTACCTCAGGATTTGATGATTCAGCATTGATACAAGCGAATCAATACGTTTTTTTGAAAGGATCAGTCGTTTGTAACGGTTCTCAAATGACACCTGGTAGTTTTTATGGTACTATTTTGTGGTCATTATCCAACTAGAGAGGAGCTCTTGGAGAGTCTTTATCATTGACTACATAGTATAAGGAGAATTTGTGGGATCAGGATGTGGTTATAGAGACTTTTTTATGGAGTAGGAAGTGCATAATCGATAGAAATAGTAGCAGTTGCAGTGAGAGCAGCATCGATCACAGTAGTAGTGGCATGAGTAAATCATAGAGTATTGGTAAAACCTAGTGTAGGGTATAGGAATGGAGCTCCTTCCACCAACTTCTCTTGATAACCCCCACTCCTTTGTGAATTATGTATTTTTTGGAACATTTATTATGATAAATATTTGAATGAACACATTTTGTGTAATATTATTATTAATTGAAATATTTATATATTTCATTTATATATTATTTTTCTGTTTTTCTCTTCAATATTTGTTTATTAAATTTATTTATTATTTTTTCACTTTTTAATTTTTTTAATTTTTTAAAATTATTTTTGACAGGATTCCCCACTCATTGAAAATACTGAGTATATATAAAACAAGTAAAATAATTTTATGAATTGTGATTCCTTTCCTGCAAAAAAAAATTCTTTTTCCAATGTATCATATTAAAAATTTTCTTTTTCAATGCATTTTTTAGTTAAAGGTCATTTGGGATGGCATTTCATCCCAAATAAATACTTTTGATTGGTTCTAGTCACAAATAATTAGTATTTCAGTGGTGTGAGGTTTAATGGGGTTTAGTGAGGGTTAAAATAAAAAGATAATAATTAAAATGTCCTTAAATATTGTCCTAATTATATTGTCTTGACATATTTCAACCAAATATCATCCATGGGTTGATAATGATCTATTTTAGATCCTTTGTCATTTGAGAAATGTGGGATCACTTTTTCTTTTCAAAAATTCCCAATGTTTTCTCTCCCCAATTATAAATGGTCTCCCCTAAGCTCTCATATTCACACTCCCAAATAATTTTGGTTAGTAAAGGACATAACCAAAAATCTTCCTTACATCCCTCCCCACATAACAAAGGCCTTTTTTATCATAAATCTAATCTGGGAAGGATTTAGTTATAAACCTAAAGGAGTTGTCCAAAGAAGAGTTAAAGCTAATAATCATATGATTTCATATTAATTGTTATTATAACAGCTTAAAATATTTTCCAACTATATTGAAATAATAAATCCTATATATCTATAGAATAATATTTTATTATGTTAATTTAATAACTTATATCCATCACCACTTCTATTAAAAGGAAAACGAAACTGTCGATCGTTTGTATGGCGGACTACCGCCTCATGAACCGATATAATTCATTCCCTATCATCGCATCCAATGAATGGATATATATATATGGATTTAAAAAAATGTGTATAAAATTTATCAAATTAATATAATTCTATTACTATAAAATAAACATACACCTTCTTACCTTCTAATCCACTGGAAAACAATAATGTCGCTCTTATATTTATATAGACTACCGCCTTTATATGGCGATGTGAAATAATTTAAATTTTATTATGATATAAATGGTAATAGAGATATATTTAATGAATATACAATAAATATTTTTTATATTAATGGTATTGGACTGTTTAAATGTTATTTATCTTTTTTATGTTTCATGTTTTGGAAAAATAGAAATAGCAATCATGGGTATGTACGACATACCGTCTCCATAAAAGGAATAATTAATTTTACAATATATAACTTTTTTAGAGTAGTATAAATACTTATATAATGATAATATAGATTTTATACATCATGGATTACAATGCGGAGACGATTAAACCATGATCAAAGTAAATGGACTTAAACTACTAAACCAAAACATATATGAAAACAATGAAATTATCACCTGAAATAGTTAATTTAAAAAACAATTATTAATAAATGGTCAAAAAATACTATAAGTAAATATTATATGGTATTAAATATATGATTATGGTTGTATAATATATTTTAAATTAATATATATTTATTATATAGGAAATTTGAACAAGGACGAAGAAAATCAGACCTGAGGTAAGAGTTCCTCATCTCACTATCACTTTCGTGAGACGTTTGTCATATTCTTGACTTATTTATTTTTTCGTGTTGTATATAATTCCCCATGGATATTTTATATCAATAATAGATTTATATTCATGGTATTTAACTTCTCATTTTAATTTATTTGTATCATGTGTTTTATGATTAAAAGTTACCAAAGTGGTAAGTGTTTATTTCATAATCTCATTAATTATTCATGATTTTTTATTGTCTCCATTGGGGGAATTGTTTGGTATTATTTTCTTAAAACTAATAAATTTTATTCTCTATTGATTACTCATGATATTTTAAAGTAATAGTACCTTTTATTATCATTGGTACATAAAATTATTGAGAAATGTTTTTTAAGAATTGTTGACATCAATTCTCTCTTCGATGGAAATTCATTTTTCTCCTAAATCCTTGTTTTTTTAAAATAAAAACAATGTTTTTAAAATTATAAAAATGATTTATTAATTGAATTTTTATATAGTTTTTACTTTTTAAAATATGGTCTGAAAGTAATATTCTTGTCATTTTTTGAACAAGACACTACTAATCTTTTTATAACAATGTGAAAGTAATTTTTTTACTTATACGATGTGTATGAAATTAACCATTTTCATGAAAACTAATTAATTTGAATCATGCATTTAATTTTTATTAGGATATTTTTATTGAAAATAATTTTATTAATATTATATAAATTTTTATTTTTTTAATGTGATTTTAAAATTGTAAATGAAAATTTCCTCATGATATTTTTAATTTAATATCTATGGAATTTCTATCATCAATGAAAACAACTCATACTTCACTTATACCTGATTAGGAATATGTTTTAATTATACCATCCATGTTATTTATTTGGATAGTTTATGAATAGTTTGACTACGGATGTACTATTTTGATATCGTTCCATATATTACTCTGAATGATTTCTGAATATGTTTATTGACATAGGAATGTATTGAGATTTCATATGATAGTTTTTCAATAAAATGTTTACGTAGATTATGTTTCCTCTATTTCTTATGATGAATTCATTAGACATAGTATGGGATGGATGGGGCCTGTTATAGCCCCTGAATTCATCGATGGGTCTCATGAGATGAATTAGCTTGGACATAGTATGGGATGGATTGGGCCTGTTAGACATAGTATGGACTAGTACTTGAATAAGATCAGTTTCATATGTGATGGGTTTTATTATAACCTCTATATATAGATGAGGTTCATGTTTATAGGTTTATAGTGGGGGTTTTACAGGTGCTTTGGAAGACTGGAAAATGTTCAGTTTACAGTGGGTTATCCAGCTTAAGAGGTGCATGTTTGCAGTTGGTTTTAGAGGTGTAGATTTACAGTGGGTTGCCCAGCTTTGGAAGAATAAGGTCTAGGTTTTGGTTTACAACGGGTTTAAGAGCAGTGGTTTGTCTAGAAAAAAAGTTTTAGGTTTGCAGTGGGTTTAAGAGGGGTATATTTATAGTGGGTTTCTTGGATTTGGAATGTTTAGGTGTAGGTTTTGGTTCACAAAAGCTTTAAGATGTGCAGATTTATCGTGAGGGGTTGCCCAACATTGGAAGACTGAGGTGCAGGTTTTGTCCAGGTTATGTTTGCATCTTATGTTTGCAGCTTATGTTTGTTGTGGGAGGTACAACTTTATGGGAGGTCTAGGTTTACAGTGGGGGAAAAGTTTATGTGAGGTGCAGCATATATATATATATATATATATATATATATATATATATATTAGGTTCTTAGGTGTACAATTAAATTTAAATGCACACACACCTCACACATAGGCTGGAAAGGTAGACCATACCCCCCCCCCATCCAAGGGGATAGCCTACCCATCAAGCCTTATTTATTCAGTATATGGCCCGTAGAGCCAGTGGGTATGAAGCCCATTACAAGTCTCATAGGCCCATTCATCATTAAATCCCATTACTATTTTTTATAATTAAATTTTTATTTCATAAATAAAAATATATATTGATATATATATATATATATGAATAATATATATCTATAAATATTAATATTTGTTTTTAAAATCATTATGTGTTTAATATTTTTTATAATTTTTAATTTTAAATTATTTTTTAAAAAAATTAACAACTTTTTTGTATATAAAAATATATATTGATATATATATAAATATATTGATATATGTTAAATATCGATATATATTAATATATAAATATATAAATTAATATATATTGACATATATTAATAAAATTATATTAAAATTTTAATTATATATATATATTAATACTTAATATATATATATATATATATTCATACTATTTTCTTAATATTTATTTTTTAAATATTTTTTAAAAATTATTGTTTTAAAATATTTATTTTTATTTATTCATTTATCATAATTAATTTCTTATTTCATGTATAAAGATATATGTTGATATATATTAAATAAATATATATAAATATATATATATATATATATATTAACATATATTAACAAATAATATATTAATTATTTAAATTAATATTAATACATTTAAATATATATATATATATATATATATATATATATATATAATTAAATAAGTAATACATTGTTTATAATTATTTAAATTGAATAAATTTATAATTTTTTTAAAATACTAATTAAATAATTAATATACTATTTATTACATTATATAGACATTAGATTTATTCATTTTTATTATAAAGAATTTAAATAATTTTTTGTAATTTTTTTTTTCGATTTAATGGTTTTAATAGGGTTAAAATTTACATAATTAATATATATTAAAATTTAACTTGATAATATATTCATGCAGCTTCATGAGATGGACCAGGCTGAGCCCACATTTTTTTATTATTAAATGTATAAAAATTAATATATATATATATATATTAACAAATTTAATATTAAGTAGATATATAATAAAATAATTTATATATTGTCTATAAGTAATAAAAATGAATATAATAATTAAATACTTAACATAACAGTTAAATAATTAATATAATATTTATTATTATATATTAACTAAATAATTAATATAATAAATGAATACTTAAAAAACTAAATAAATAATTATTATACCATTTAATACTTTAAATATTAAATTTATTCAGGTTTTTATTATACATTTTTTTCATTTTTTTAATTATAAACACTATTAAATATTTAATTATATAAATATTTATTATTTAGTTTCACTCATTTTAAACATGCATTTATTTAATATATATTATTTATTGATAAGGTGATGTGTGTGCTTATTTTTTTATAATTTATAGATTTTATATATTTATTCTCTTAATATTTATTAAATTTATTCATTTCTAATGTTTTTATACAAAATTATTCATTAATATATTCAAATGTATTAATGTATATAATTATAAAAATATATTTATAATTATATACAAATATTTATAAATATATTTATTTATATTTATAATTATATATATACATATATAAAATTATAAAATTATAATAAATCTATTTATTATATATAATTATAGATATTTATGTATTAATAAGTATATAAAATTATATATGTATTTTTATAATTATATAAAAATATTTTAAAATATATATATCTATGATTATAATTATTAATATATATATATATATAATTATAATAAATATACTCATATAATAAATATATTTATTTTATTTATAATTATATATAATTATATTTTAATATATAGTTATATATAATTATATAAATATATATAATAATATATACATATATATTAATTTATAAATATATAAATATATAAATATATTTATAATTATATATAAATACTTTTTAAATATATTTTTTATAAGTATAATTATAAATAAATATATATATATATATATATAATTACAAAATTATGATAAATATATATTTTTATAACAATATATATTTATATTTTAATATATATATATATATATATATAATTATATAAAAATATATGCAATTGGGGGATTACCTGAGTGGTAAAGGGTCACCGTAATCTTGCATCAAACCCGAGTTCAAATCATTGTGGGAATGAATTTCACGAGGCTTACGGTGACGTAGGTAAGTGGTGATGCAGGTAGGTCGCTTGCAGGTGGTGATGCAGGCATGACATAGGCTTGGTGACGTAGGCAGTATGATGTAGGCATGATGTTACACTAGGCCTTCACGCTATGTAATGTGATTCATTACCACTGGGTCATAGGGCCATTTACTGAATAAATAAGGCTTGATAGGTGGGTTGTCCCTTGGGAGGCCTATGGTCGGCCTTTCTCTCATCTGTGTGTAATGTGTGCATGTTTAATGTAATTATACCCCCAAGCACATAATATATAAATATATATAATATAAATATATATAATATAAATATATTTATAATTATATAAAAATATCTTTAAAAGTATTTATTTATTAATATAATTATAAAAAAATATATTGGTAATTAATTAAAAAATAATAAAAAAATATTTGATGTAGAAACATTATTGGGGGGTAATTTAAGGGAGGCGACTTCAGGTATTTCCAAATCAACTGAAGGGTCTAATTCATACACACAATTTGCTGAAACATGTGATTCTTTTGGAAATGTGATTGATACATTGGGTGTCTTAGAGAAAGTAATTGTCTCATCTCTGGAGGGTGTTTCTCATGGGCTTAAGATGGCAGAGAGTGATAATTACCTCCATCTTCTTGATGCCTCATTAAGGGGGCCACACACCCTATGTGAGATGATAAAGGGGGTCGAGGGGCTTATCTTATTATGGAGAGACCCTCTATCGTGGCTTCATTGGATTATGGTAACAATAAATTTAACCTCTTTGATATTTGGAATAAGTCTAGTGGCCAAGAGGTTTTCCATAGGAATTTAGCAATTCTCATGGATCTATCCTTGTTAATGGAAATGTTCTAGAGGTTTAAAGCCCATTTGGATAAAAGGATAATCAACATGAGGATCCAACCCCATCAGATGGTTCTATTGATATTCATGTCGATGATGAGGTGTTGTAGTAACCTAAAAATAGAGGATGGGATACCATCCAAGAGTTAGGGAAGTGTCTAATCATATAGATGATTTATTTGTTACTTATATAATGGAAATGCACTTACTTTCATTCCCCATATTCTTATGTACATTGTGTATTTTTATTTCCAATAAATGTTTTGAGCCATGGGCTATGACCCATGGTTCTTGATGTCTAGGTGTAGAAAATATATTTATTTATAATTATATCTTCAAATAAATATCTTTATTTATTTAGAAATTTTTTTATAATTGTATTCATTTAAATTTTTTATTATATTTATTAATTATTAAAACTAGGCCTTGGTCATCGCTTTATTAGCACATATAATTAATATTGTTAACAACAATAAAAAAGAACTGATAAAACATATATTTATCGGTACTAATGTTTTATTTCTCAAAAATATAAGATTTATCAGTGCTCTTTAGTGCTGATAAAGATATATATATTATCTTTAAAAAATATGCTGATAAAGATCTATTTTATCAACACATTCTATTTTATCAATGATAAAACTACTCTTCATCAATTATTTTTTTAAAGCACTTATAATATCCATCCACAACATTTAAATAGAACCCCAATAGAGTCCTCCTCACTAATGTCGTTCATGCTCTCACATAACTGAATCCCTACCGTCTCTCTCTCTTTCTCATTTGGAGGAGTCAACACATTTAAGATCCAAGGTATTTCATCACGTGTGATCCATCAATCCCCTCAAAGATCTTTGTTATTTTTAGATTTATTTTAATTTGATTGAATGGCACACACAAAGATCTTTATTTGGATACATATGGGTAGATTCTTATCTAACATTCACGGTCTTGTTTTCTTCCCATCCTTCAATGTTTTTCACCACCGTTAGTCCCTTTCTATTATTGAATGGACCCTACAATGTGGTTATGAATGGTGTTTCATAAAATTTATTTTGTAGTTCATGCTCTCATTTCCTTCCCAAACCAAGACATTCTTTTCAAAAAATGATCAGTATGTTATACATGAATAAAATTTTATCATCAAATGGAATTATATCAAGCACTATATATTGTTTGATTCTAAATTTAAATCAGTTTTTTCAGAGGACTATAGAAGGTAATGTGTTATCAACTTAAGAGGAGTGCATTCTATAATTATCCAAATAAACATAAATTATATGAAATTGTAATGTATTTGTAAAATACCTAATTACCTTGTTTATTTTATTTGTAATGACAATTAATTAATCACCATTCAATGTTTTATACTTTTTATGAAACCAAAATGTATTGAAATATTTTTTAATTATGGATTAAATTTCAATTTGATATTGGTGGAATTTTTATTTTATGATTCAACAATAAAGGGAAGTCTTTCTTTATTTTATAAATTTTTAAATATCATTATCAATATTATATTAATAATTTTTATATTATTATGTTTTAAATTATTACTTTTGGTGGATTTATATTTTTTGAATTCATATTCCTTTAATTTTAACTAAAATAGAATATGAATGTTTTGTTGTACTTATTTTTAATTCAAAAAATTTTATGGTCAGTCGCACTCGGTACCTTAACTTTCTTGGTATATTATATCTTATTAAATTATAACATATGTTTTATGAGCCATGAAATATGTTCTAGTGAGAATTTTTTTTTATAAATTTCTCACTTTAGGAAAATGTTATTTACTTTATTAAGTGATAACAATTTTTCTATATGTTTGTTTTATATTAAATATATAATATATTATATTATATTTCAAGTATATATATTTTAATAGTTTATTTTCTGATTCAAAATATGATTTTTCTGAGATAATGAACTATTTTTTAAATTATAGAAAATCATTATACTCTATATTCTGACATAATATTTTTTAAATATATAATTATTTGGTCAATTTATTTTGTTTTGAATATTAAAAATTATAGTATATATATAATATTATTATATTCAAAAAAATATATTATTATGAATATCTTATGGTTATTTTTTTTTCAAAATGAATATTTTATAAACCTAAAAGAATGAATATTAATAGAAAATGGATGTACTTTATTCATATAAAAAATATAGTATGATGATATAGAAAAAGAGTTCATCAAGTCTCCAAAAAAACATGCATATGACCCTTCTCGAATAATTTTTCTGTTTTTACATTATTGTTATTCAAAAAAATTATACTGAAAGAGCTGCAAGAACATTTGATTTTTCTTATAATATTTTAAAGATATAAATGTTTTACTAAACATGGGAAAAAACTAAACATTCACACTAATTGAGATGATAATGTGGTTGATGGAACATTTGATATGAATACTAGTGTAAATAATTATGGGGATAGAATCGTAGATATGAAAATAGAAATTTAGGAAAACCTTTATGATTGTACAATGTTTTTTATGTTAAATAGTATTTCTAAGGGACCATTGTGTATCATTAGTACTGAATACAAAACATTTTCAATATTATTGATGTTTATATAAATTGAATGTTGGAAGTGTATAGAGTGACACCAAATTTAAAGAACAATTGGTCTCGTAAATGATATGCCACCATAAGAAAGTGAAATTATTTGTTAAACATTTAATGGAAAATTAGTTATGTATTCAATGTTCATAGTCTCTAAAAGATACATGCTTTTCTAAATCTTTGTATATTGTTTCATTAGGATAAAGAATCACTTATAAAATACCCTAAGTGTGGTGTGAATCGATACAATAAATTTGAATCGAGTACTTAGAAATATGTATGTTACATTACTATCATTCCAAGGTATATAAGACTATATGCATTTCAAAAAACCATGAGATAATTTACATGGAATGCATCTATATGAATTAATTATGGGAAAATTTTTCATCCAGAAGACTCCCCTCAGTGGAAGAAAATTGATAATGAGTGTCTTGAATTTAGAAATGAACCAAAAAACATTTTTCTTACCTTATCTATAGATGGAACAAATCATTTTGGTGTAAAGATTATTACTCATAATACATGTAAAGTAATGTTAGTAAATTATAACTTTCCTCCCGGGATATTCATGAATTTAAAATAAATTATGGTGTCCCTAATTATAGCTGGACCAAAACATCTCGGTAATGATCTTGATCTATATTTGGACCCATTGATTGGAGATCTAAAATTGATGTGGGATATAGGTGTTACAATGTATAGTGACCATAAAAGTAAATAATTCGGATTGAGGGACATGCTATCTGGGATGATTAATGAATTTATTTTTATAGAATTTTTTTAGGAAATAGCATTACATAAATATTGTGGTGTCCCGTTTGTGAGGAATTCACATAGCCAGTTCAGTTGAAACAATCCTCAAAGTAATTTTCTAGGAAATTAGATATTTAACATCAATTTTATAAATACAGATTTTAGATGATTATATTTGATGGGAATAATGAAAAAGGAAGTACCCTGTCACAACTAATATGAGAACCAGTATTCAATAAAGTTAACTATATTGATATTATTTTCGTTAAACCATTTTTGAAAAACATTATGAAATCTAGGTGGAAAAAATAAATTTTATTTGAATTACCATACTGAAAAAGTTTGATCATCAAACATTTTATTAATGTCAATCATGTAGAAAAAACATGTTTTTGATAGTGGTATTGGAAACATATTTATAGTAAAAAATATTGCATCAAAGCTTGTTTGGAGACTAACATGGGGATAAGAGAAGAGTTGGCACCAGTGAAGGGTAAAAGGAGGAATTTCCTTCCTCCAACAGCTAACACTCTATACATATAAGAAAATTTTCAATTTTTTATTTTCCATAATGGTGTAAAAGTTTGATAGGTATTTTCAAAAAAATTCAATAATGTTTTATCGATGACTAATTAAATATCTTAACGATTAAAATCATAATAATGTTATTTTTTGATGGAATATTTCATCCCCATCACATAATTTTGTATTCTGTAAATAAATGTATGATATATATTAACCAGACTATTCATCTTTTTCAAATCTATATGCAGTAATGTTATAGACACGAAAATGTTTCTAATAATGAATAAAGAGGTTGTATTTATATTATATGAATTAGAGATGTTCTTCCCACCATAATTCTCCGATATAATGGTGCAGCGGATGCTTACCTTGGTTAGAGTGGTTCAATTATGCAGTCTTTTCCATTACAGATAGATTTACCATATTGAGTGGTAAATAAATATTTTGATAGTTTATATCAATAAGAGAAGTTAGAAAAAAGTTTTTATTGGAATTATTTATATTATTGAATAAGCAATTGAATTTTGTACTTATTACATATCATGTGTTAATAGAATCAATCTCCCAAAGTCTCATCATAGAAAATTCCTTATAAGCAATGGAGTCTTTGAACGATATTTTTTTATAATTACCATCACAGTGAAAGAGTAATCTTACCTTTACATTTTACATAATAGTGAATATGTTGATCCATATGTTGAAGACCACAAGCATATTATTAATGATTTAAATCCATCAATGGCTATAATATTCATATCAAATAAATATAATCAATAGTTTATATAATTCTTATGAGACTATATTTATGAGGTGTTATCAAAAAAATATGAAAAAAATTATTGATCGACTTTGATGGCTTGGTCGTGGATGAAATGAAAATGTTATATATTACAATGATTTTGTAATTAATCATTATATGTTTTATAAAAAATAACATGATAACTACATTAAAATGTAAAATAATGGAGTTATGCTTGTTGTGGAAGTGAAGCATATATCTAGTTCTAGGAATAGAAATCCAATTTATGTGAACATGCCTTATTTTTTCAACATTAAAAAGATATAAAAGTTGTATTTTATAATATTTAAAGTGATTATTTTAGTTTCAAATGGGTTGAAAATAAGAGTGTAGTGAAAGTTGATGAAATTTGATTCATATAGGTGAATTTCTGTGTAGAAAGAGAAAAGGATAAACTATTTATAATTGGATTATAATAAGTGCATGTATTTTATGTATTAAATCTTGCGAATATGAAATTTTCAATTTTTATACTATTTACTAAAACAACTATATGGTCAGATGAAATTTCATTCAAGGATGACCCTTTCATTGGGAGTTCACAATCATTTTATAGAGGTCCCAATGTAGAAAATGTATTGTACATTATAGAGTACAAAGAGGGGATTTTGGATTCTCAATAGAAGATACAATCGCTTTAACATTTAAATAAAATAATGATATTTAAATTATTATGATAAAAAAATTAATATACTATGTTTTTCCTCATAATATTATGTGTTTTCTACTATTTTAAAATAATACAGAATAAATGTTTGACTACTCATGCAGAAAATGACTTCTATACATGATTTTCTTACCAATAGTAAGTAAAAACATATGGTTGATACTAAAACTATATAATTATTATTGTACCAAAAACATGTTGATAAACAAAAAGCAGAACATAGCATCAATTTTTTTATGAAAATTATCTAGGAAGGAATCAAGGGTATAAAATTTTAAGTTGAATGGAATCAACCCGACCAACCTGTTAACCCCATCAAGTTAATTTCCATCTGTTATGTTGTGGTCACAATGAGAATAAATTTTCACATTGATAAAGTCTCATGGTTCCAAGTCCATATTCCAACAAAGGAAATCCTTTTCAAAAATATTATGGTAATTTTATGATATACTTTCATTATATTACTAAAATAATTTATAATGAAATTTTAATATACTTTTCATTATCCCTTATAAAGATTATTAATTTTATATGAAATACATATGAAATACATCTTAATAGACACTGTAAAATCCTGTAGAGTCTTTTTTACACTTATTACAATGTTTTATCTTTGGGATTATTTGTAGAAAATAAATCTCCACCTAAGAGTTACTCATGAACACATTATCAAGTAGGAAGCATTGAATTTTTCATTATTCATCATGATGACAAATCATTTCACGTAAATTGTTGTAAAAAAATATTATTTTAAATTATATATTTATCAAATTTGATTCAAAATTTTTAATTTATGAAATAATTAAAGAGTGATGAAAATAAACAAAGAGCATCAAAACCAATATACCCCTATCGTAATGAAAAGATGGGGTATTATTTACTACATAATAAAATGGTATTTATTTAAAATCTACAATAAAATTTTATGATATATAAAACTATTTGTGTTTAATTTTTATATGTATATTTATGAAAAAAAATCTAAAACCACTTATATCCTATATTATGATGTATGGAAGAAGGCCCATGAAAATAAAGAGGGGGAACTAGTTGATTAAAACACAATCAACATCATGATAAACATGTGTAAGTATGATGTAATAGTAATTCATTATTCTTTAAAATAGTATTATATAAAAATATCTATTTATTTTCATGTATTTTTTATATATTTGATAGACACGAATTGGAAGTGATTATACCTTATGAAAAATGACTTTCAGTAGCTTTTAAGTGATGAGAAAAATATGGTCGTGTTAGTGGTGTAGGTTTTGGGTTGTCATATAAATTATATTTCAAGAAGATAAAACTAAAAAATGTACAAATTAGAATATGAAATGATTGGAGAATCAAATAGATAATTTTTAATATATTGTTGTTTGGTCTAGTTTGGTAGACTAATATATGTGAACGGATGAAATAAAATAAATAATGCAACAAAAATCAGCACACTAATAACCAAATGTCCCCCACAACTATTAAGTCTATTCATTTCCTTCAACCAAATAGTTTAATGAAGGTAATCAATTTTTTTATTAATCTTTATCCTTAATGTGAATCAAAAAACAAAGGGTAGCTTTATATTACTAACAGTATATATGTTAAAGTTTTATGTGATTTCAATCTATCTACACCCACACACTACCTTGTTGTGATGGGTATGGTTTAGAATATCCTTTGAGATATGTTACACAAAAAATAACTCCCAAAATGTCACATTAGAGGTGGATTGAAATAGCTCAGGAGTCAAGTGCTGAGTGGATTTTTCCAATTGATGATCTGGGTATTACAATGGTTAATGATGCTATAAAAACGTTTGAATCATTCCTGTATAATATTATAATGATACATGAGGTATGTCATTAATAATTTTTTTCAAATGAACAAACTATACCATTTTATGAAAAAAATTCAACAGGGAGGTATGATATTATAGTCAAATAAAATGACTTGGAAACAGAAAGTGGGATCAAGAAAATCCAGTGAATCGACTGGAAATAAAACTGTCCCAAATTACCTTCTCCCCACCAATTACACTGCAACATATTTTATCATTAAAAATTCATATAGAAACCACATTAAATTATAAAGATCTTTTCAAACTTCATCATGAAGAATAAATATTTGGAAATTTAATTACTTAAGTGGTTGGTCTTAAGAGTATAAATGAGATTCTAAAGTTAGAATGGAAGGGAGTCTTAGTTTTGAATACATACAAAGGGTAAATTTTAATTAAAAAAATACAATAAATTACATAATACATCCATTAATGTTAATAAATATTCATATTTTCAATATGAATTTATATTACTAATATATAGAGAAAAAACCACGTGAAGAATGATTTGGATTTATTAATTCCAGTATCTTATCTACGGAAAGAATTTCATTATAGTTGAAATAAATTGGTTGTAAAAAATATGATATATTAAAGGAATTTTAGATGAAAAGAACAGAGGAAATACTCTTTTTTATTCCTACAATGCATTTGTAAAACTATACAATCTAATAATATTAAATATTTTTTATTTCCTTCATTACTTTTTTTAGGATGCATTTGATAAAGATCATAATCAATTCAGATGCCCTAAAATATTTATTTTTTGTATCTAATCAATGTATTTCCATCAAAATGAACAACACATGATGTGTATTGTGAATTTTTAATGCACTACAGTCATCATTTATTAGACAAAACTCAAATTATATATTTTTGTTTGTGTTTGAACAAGAATTTTGATATGATAGGATGATCTGTAAATATAGTATATTTCATGGTATGTGGTTCATTAATGAAAATAATAATATTATAGATTACGTCAAATCAAAATAGATTAAAGTATATACATACATATTTAACTATAAAAACATATTTAAAAACAATTTTCTCATTTTATTTAATGTTTTTCCATGTTTGAAGAAAGATAACAACAATGATTTTTGATATTATGTTTGAAATTTTATGAAAGATATCATGTACTATCAAAAGACATGTATCCTCTAGTTGGTAATTTCTGAAGGTATTTATGATTTCACTAGAAGAATTTATTAATTATTTATTTGTATATATTTCTCATTATAGTAATGATTTCCAATAATATACAAACTGAAAATAAGATGTAAATTTTTAAAAGAAAAGTGGGCATTGTACGTGATGTTAAAATGATTTTTGAAATAAAATTTAGTTGGTTAACTACTATATTTGTGATCTAGTATTGGATATGACCTTTGAGAAACAGTTTTGATGTGAATCATTAGTATCAGAATGCTTATATATTATTTTAAACCATTTAATCAATGAGAAGTATGATAAAGGAAATCGATTTATTTAAAATTGAAAGGGTAGAATACATGGTTTCAGAATAAATAAATAAATCATGAGTAGGTGACATCCTACTACTTATTTAGTAAATTTTCTCATCATTTTCTCTATTTTTTAATTAATTTCTTTATCATTTTTATAAGATAATTATTTTATTAAATTTACTAATTAATTCAACACATACATTATAATATCAAAAACAAGAAAAACTCATATTTTTGGATAAATTAAAATCATGATCCATAATTCATTTTTGATGTAGAAGAATTGACCGTTCATCAATATGGCACCATATGTGAATGATATGACTTGAAGTTCATTTTTTCAATAAAAAGTGACATTTAATGTTGAAATGAGTTTCAAATTTCTAAAAACAAAAAAAGAGATTGTATTAAATCAAAATATAGGACAATGATCCTTAATTAATTTGTGATATATCGGAATTGAACTTAAATCAATCTGAAATGTGATGTTTTTAGTATGACATAGAGTGTGTTTTTCCAATATAAAATTTACATTTTAGATTAAAATGCACATAATATGCTCAAAACCAAGATAATTAGCTCATATTATTTTAATAATTTAACAAAAAAATACATAATATATTTTTCATATGTAGTAATTGTCTAGATACCAATCAAGTACATGATGTGGTCAGTTTGAGTAAAATTACAAGTTCTCAAAATAAGGGTTATTTTAGTTTAAAACTAATGTAACATCACCAAAACTGAGAAAAAAGATCTCCAATTATTTTTTAAAATTAGTTCAATGATGCATAATTCATTTTTTATGTGTATGAATCGAATGCATGTTAATCTTTAACTTGAAGTGTTTGTTATTAATATAAGTATTTTTTTAAATTTGAAAGTTTTATTTTAGTTTAAAACACACATCACATAATAAAAATAGTGAAAATGATGCCATATTGATTTCAAAATTTTGGAAGAAAATCCATAATTTAGATTTCATGTGTTGAAATTGACCTAACACCAATACAAAAATTGATGTGGTCGATATGACTCGAATTACGTGTTTCCAAAATAAGTTTCATTTTAGTTTTAAACACATTTAGCATCACCAAAACTATAATAATGGGATCTTATTGTTTTTAAAAATAACTAAAATGATTCATAATTAGGTTTTTATTTTTAGGAATTGAGAGCTTGTCAATCTAACACCTGATGCAGTTGATATGAATCAGTGAGTATGTTTTAAATATAAAATTACATTTTAGTTAAAAATTCATTTCACATCACCAAAAATAAGAAAACGACATTATATTGTTTTAAAACATCATGAAAATGATCCATATTTCATTTATCATGTATAGGAATTAACCGCACATCAATCTGACAACAACTATGGTCGACGTCACATAAAGATTTTGTTTTCAATATAAAAGTGTCATTTTATTTTAAATTGTGTGTCACGTTACTAAAATCAAGAAAATGATATCAGATTATTTTTAAACATTAATAAAATGATCGATAAATAATTTTTTATGTGTAGGAATCAAACGTATGCCCATATGTCACTTGATGTGGTTAGGATGACTCAATGTGGATGTTTTCAACATGAAAGTTCTATTTTAGTTTAAAACACATGTCACATCATCAAAACCAAGAAAATGAGATTGAACTATTTTTAGTATTAATAAAAATTATGCATAATTTATTTTTATGTATATGAATTGACCATGCACTAATATGACACACGATGTGGACATTATGACTCAAAGTATTTGTTTTCAATATAAAGGCATCTTATTTAGAATAAAACACACATCATGATACCAAACCTAGAAAATAGTATTAAGTTTTTCTCAAACTTTATTAAAAAAGTCAATAATTTATTTCTGACATGTAAAAATAAATATCATATAAATCAGACACACGATGTGACTGATATGAATTAAAGTGTTTTATTTCAATATAAAGGGGTCATTTTCATTTAAAAAGAAAATCACTAAAAAAAGTTTGAAAATGTGCTCAGATTGTTTTCAAAAATCATAAAAATTATCCGTAATATATTTTTAATATGTTGAAATTGACCACTTTTCAATCTGACACATAATGTAGTCAGTATTACTTGAAGAGTGTTTTTAATATATAAGTTACATTTTAGTTTAAAATTCTCATAACATTTCCAAAATCAGGAAAACAATCTCATATTGTTTTACCATCAATTTATCTCCTATTAATTAATTATTTTCTTTATAATTTATTTTTGATAATTATTTTTCCATTTTCATAGTGATAATTCCTGAAATCAAACAAGAAAAGGGGTGGTAGGTAATGGATTGTTCTAAAAAAGTGAGTCATCTTGAATATTATCTTAATCGTAACCAGTTTTTCATCACCACATATGAGATACATTTCATGTGAACCTACTTTCTAGAACAATACGAAATGGTGAGATGTGTAATAATCAACCAAAACTCAATCTGATACATTTAGTGTCTGGTGAGACACAAAGTATATGTTTTTAATTTAAAATTTACCTTTTTGTCTAAATTATTTATTTATGGTATTATAAACATAATAATTTTTTTCTTATAGGTGCATTATTTTTCTCAATATGGGATGGTTTGATCAGAAACTATTAGCATAGCTGGGGGTTGGGGACCAAAGACAGAGTAACATCAATTCTATTTCATGTCTACGATAATTTTCACTTACTCAAGTAATTTTATAACTAAATGTTTGAAATATCTATAATATAGTAATTTTCATGTATTTGTGATGTAAATTTTATTTCACTAAAATTCTATATTTTCACATGTATTTGCTCCTATATTTCTAATTTTTTCTATTTTAGCATTTTGTAATTTTAACAGATCAATATATCAATATGTCCCATTATCCGTACTAGTAATAACACTCATAAAGTGACCCTTTATCAATGATATAAAAAGTAATAATAAAATAATCTTTTATCAGCACTACTAAAAGCTCTGATATAGAGAGCCTTTATCTATGTGAAGATACCAATGATAAAGAGCCACATCTATTGACACTATTTTTAGTGCTGATAATGGATGCATTTTTAATCTTTAAATAAGATCTCCAATAAATGGGTCATTTATCAGTTCTAAAAATAATGCTGATAAAGGATTCCTCTATCAGCGTTTTCTTGCACTGATAAAGTCCTAGGGATTTTAATAACACTATAATTTTTAGTTCTTTTTAGCACTAAAAAAGGATTATTTTATTTTTTTGAAAATTCCTATTTCATCAATGTTTCAATAATGGTCTATTTTTTAGCCTTTTGGTATGTAAAAAAATTGGTTATCAATTTTTCTTTTCAAAACATCCAAGTGTGTCCACATCCTACTTATAAAAGTACAAATCCTCTATTCTCCACTTCACACTCCCACAACATTTTTTAGTTAATAAATACCTAAATCTCTTCCATGAATCCCTCTCCAAATCCTATATATCATTCATTGATCAGAAATTCTATCTAGAATGGATTAAGGTATAAACATAAAGAGGTTGTCCAAAGATGGTGTAATGTTTTAACCATACGTTTTTGTTTTATTTAGTTATCTAACTCCTTAAAATATTTCACAAAGATTATAAAATAATAAAACCAATATATCCTACAAATTTTATTTTATTAATCAAATTCCAAAACCTATATTCATCTCCTCTTTTATAAAATGAGAAACAAAACCATCGATCATGTGTACGGCGGACTACTGCATCATGAATTGATTTAATTCGTTTTCCATATTCATTGATCACAGATGAATATAATGAAGTATTTAACATATTTATATACAATTTATGATATTATTAAACTTTTGGAATGATAATATCACATCTAACTTTTTACCATCTAATCCTTTTGAAAAGAATAATTTTATTTGTGCGTACATGTAGACAGTCACCTCCAGGTAGCGATGTAAAATGATTTTCATTTTATTTTAACATGGAGGGTAATAAGGATATATTTAATGTGTATACATTAAATATTCCATATTATAATGTTTTTATAAAGGCGAAACATTATTTACCTTTTTCCGTTCTATCTGTTGGAAAAACGGAAGCAATGTTCATGGGTATGTACAGTCTATCATCTCTATGAATGGGGTAACTCATTTTACAATATATAACTTTTATAACATGAATAGATACATATATAATTATTATTTATGTCATTTGAATCACGTTTAACATTTTATATATGATTTATTCATAATTAATTTAAAATAACTGAAACTATGAAACCAAAGCATTCATGATAAAAGATAAATTATCACCTGAAACAATGATTTTAACAACGAATTGTTAATAAATGGGTCACAAAATGCTATAAGAAAATAATATATGGTATGAAATATTTGTTTTTTATATTTAATATATTTTTAATAAATATAAATTTATTACAAATGATGGTCAAACATGAACAAAGTAAATTAGACCTATGGTAATGGTTCCTCGTCACACTTTTACTTTCATGAGACGTATTCCATATTAACAAATTATTTATTTTGGGTGTTGTATATACTTCCCCATAGGTATTTTATGTCATGAATATATTTAAATATTTTATTTAAATTTTCATTTGATGTTATTTCATCCATGGGGATTTCGATTAAAAAGTTACAAAATTGGAAAGTGTTTATTTCACGATCTTATTATTATTAAGAATTATATATGTTTAATCCTCCCTTAGGGGAATTGTTTGTTATTTTTATATTCAACCCAATAAAATTCATTATTATATGTTTATGGGAGAAATTTTCATGTAATATTACTTGTTTCTTCTCTTTAAAACTTAAAATTATTGAGAAAATATTTTTAGAAAAGGATGACTTCATTTATCTCTTTGGTCGAAAATCATTTTTCTTTCATATACATGTATTCAAGAAATATATTCAAATATTTTTTTAACATTATCCAAATTATTTATTAAATATAATGTTTCCCATTAATTACTTATTAAATATGATTTGAAATGAATCTTCTTGTCTTTTTTCAAATGAGGTAATTTTTAACTTTTTACAACAATGTGAAAGGATGTTTTTATAACGTGTACAATGTGTATGAAATTATGTGACATCATGGCCACTCATTAATTGGGTATTCCCATTAAAATTTTACAAGTATATTTTTTTGATACTAATTTTCAAAATTTTATAAATTATCAGGTATTGAATGAAATTTTCAAAGTGAAAAGGATATTTTCCTCAAGAATGTTTCTATTAGAATTTTTATGTTATTTCTATTAATCAATTAATTAATCCCATATTTCACTTATCCCCATTTAGAATATTTTTTATTGATTCCATAATTATTATTTATCTATATTTTTATGATAATTTTTACTGGCGAAGTACTATTTTTCTATTATTCATCATATTACTCTGAATAGTTTATGGTTATATTTATTTATTACAAAAAGTACTATAATTTCATATAATTTTTAAAAATATGAGTTCTTATATTGATTATGGTTCACCCCTTTATTATTAGGAATGAATTTTCATTACTAAGTTATGGGTGGGTCCTGCAATATCCCCTTGATGCCGCGATAGGTCTCACGAGACAAAATATCATGGGTTTTTTACCTATGCATTAGCCATTTATGTAGGATGTTTTAGAAAAAGGCATTTATGATATGGTTATGATGTCTAGAATTATGAATTACCTCATTATGATATTATATATTAATTTTCCATGTGATTATTTTATTAGTAATAATTAACATGGTTATCTTTTGATATCTTCTGATTATTTGTATGAAATTATTTTATCATCATATACTATTACAATATTATTATTTATGTTCATGTTATTTATTAAATGGAATTTTATTTCACCTAATTACCTTTCTATATTTATTATTCATTATTTATTTATGATAAATTCCACTATATACATACACTTACTGAGCATCTAATCTCACCAGTTTCGTATGATTAATATCTATAGGATGTCAGGAAGTGTTTTAGGGTTGATATACAGGGATGTGAGAAAGGGAATAATGGTGTACTAAAAGAGATTATTGTGTTGTATTTTATGTTTTTCATTTTAATTATAATTTTACCAATATTATTGAAAAAAGGTCCTCTGGGATGTGATTCCTTGTATCCAATAACAATGTAATAAAGTAACCACTGGATTTGGGTTACAATGGTTGAGGTCTTTAAAAGAATTTGTTAAGGTTATGTGATTCAGGAACTCTCCTTCTATTAGTATTGTTTTAATGGTATTATCATGATTTATGTTATTTGAGTATATTATTGTGATTTAATAATCATATAAGATAAATATAAGTTTATGAATGCTACAAATATCTTGCAATCTATATTCCCTTGTAATTACAATTTCCATATTATATTAAAAAATATAATGATAGTAGAAATTATGTTAGTCAGACATGTTGTAATGTGGAATTGACATTTCATTATAGTGAAGTTTTTATACTTAAAAAATTATGTTATATTACCACCGATATCGAAGGAATAAATAAAATTATGTATATAAAATTGATCAGGATTTTCGAAAGAAAATGAGATCATTTGATGTTGTAAATAAGTGTTTAATATTGAAATAAATACACGTGGTAAATTGTTAAATGTTTAAAAAGTGTAATGAATAATTTTTTTTAGAATTATTATACAATAAGTTTTGGTTGACAAATTGAATTCTTTAGTGTGGTTAGAGTTAGTTATAGTAGTTTATTGGTTGAGGTAACGCATGTGATTGGATGGATATAGAGTTGAACATTGTAATAACCTAGGTTTTTTTGAATTAATTGTAAATAAATTATTTTTTTTTCTATATTTCATTACATGAAACACCAAGTTATGCTTGTTCTATACACAACAATGGGTTAAGTTTCATTACACATCACACTGGGTTTTAGCAAAACCATGATATATTATAAAAATAATTATTGAAACATGATCATTATAACATTTCTATTAATCATAAATAAATAAATTTTAATTAAAAATAATTAAATATTAATTTTAATGGTTTTTTATAAAGGATACATTGGTAAATAAATGAACTTAATTTTTAGTAATGTCTTAATCTGTTTTAAAAATTAAATTTCTGCAAAACAAAATGTTTTTATGCCTTTTTATGAATAATAATAAAAATAATTTTTGAAACATTTTTAAAATTAAAATTTTAAAATAGAAATCATTTTTTAAATCTTAATATCAAAATTATATTAGTGTGAATGTTTGGTATTTCTATGAAAATCATCATTTTTGTTGGATAGTGAACAATAAAAAATTGCAATTCAAAACTAACTTTTAATTTCTTAATTTATATAGATAAATTATATATTTAATTGATTTTAAATTTTAAATAGTTATTTTATAAATCCATTAATCCAATTTAGGTCATTCTAATAAATTTTATGTTGAATTTAAATATAATACATGCGAAAAAGTTTCGATATTTTCTCTTTAAAAACTCATTTTCTCGTCACATCTGTAGGAATCATATGTAATTGAATTTTCCTAATGATGTAAATGGAATTTATATAAATAAATTAAATATTTGGAATCAGAATAATTTATATTATCTAATAAGTTCAAAAAAACTTATTTCTAAAAGTAATAGTGAAAATAGTGTAAATTAATTACAATGGTTATGGTAAAAATTTCTTTACTGGGGGTAAAACTAAATATATTATGTCTAAACTGACTTATAAACTTGTCTAAAATATATTTTATGTAAATATTTAGACATTATAATTTATGACATTGTAATTAGAACAATTTTTAACTATTTTCAAGTAAAAAAAGTGGCTACATATTTTCTTTTCAAAAACATACAAGTCTGTCACACACATCACTTATAAAAGGTAAACCCTTTTCCACCATTATTCACACTTTTAAACGATATGTTTTCCTCAAATAAATGGCCAAATAACTACCCTAATTTCATCCCCTCTTCATAAAATCCATTTTTTCGAAAAAATTTCCACCTAGGAATCATTTTTGTGAAATCATAATGAGGATACCCGAACAAGAGTTAACATCCATCAATGTGCATTTTTTTATTTCATCCTAAAAATAATTAAATTATTATTATAAAATGATAGTATAATAAAATAATTATATTGAATATTAATATATATTTTTATGTAATTTCATTTCCTAAATCCATCTACACTTTTATTCAATGCATTATGAAATCATCAATCTTGTATATGGCAGACTACCACCTCACAAATTGATATCATTGATTTTTACATCAGACCCTATCATGATTTGACATAATGATAGATTTTTTATTAATATATTATATTTATGATATTATTTTTCTTCAAGAATTATTATATCACAGATACCTTCATGTTTTCCATTTTATGGGAATATAATAATGCCCCTCTTTTGTACGGAAGACTACCACTGTGCAATGTGATGAGATATTTTATAATTTATATAAAAGGTAATAAATATTGTTATAAAGATAGTTAATGATATATATTGTAAAAAAATTATTCTTGAATGATTATATATCATTTAATTTTTTTTATTTTAGTCCAATAAGAAAATGGAAACAACATTCATGTGTACGTTCAGCCAACTGTCTCTATAAATAGTGTATTTCATTTTATATCACTATATTTTTTGGACTACTATAAATACATATATATTAAATATATATTTTATTTATAAAATGTTTTACATTATATATATGATAAAATAATTATCAAATTTATAGGAACAAAAAAATAAAAAACCAAAACATATATGAAAAACAAAGTGGTTATTACTGAAACATAATATTAACATGGAATTTTTAATAAATGTGTAATAAAAGGTCATAATAAAATAATATATGGTAGGATATATATAAAAATTATTCTATAATATATTTATAATGAAATTATATTTATTATAAAATATTTGTTAACATATATGATGGAAGTGAAGACTTAAGGTAGGGGATTTTTGTCTCAATTTTATTTCTTTGAGACGTATGTTATATTATGCAACAATATTCTATTTTGAGGTTTATATATATACCCTTTTACATTTAATATTGTTAATTTATTTATACTAATGATATTTTATGTTCTATTTTATGTTATTCCTTCATGTGTCTTACAATTTAATGTTACCATATTGGTAATGATTTTATGTTACAATCTCATTGTTTATCAGGATTGTTTATGATTATTTTTTTCATTAATAAAATATTAGGATCCATATCTCATTAACTGATGAATTTTCTTGTAATATGGTTATTCATTATATTTTCAAGTAATATTAAAAATTTTCCACTCTTTCTCTCTTATAATAATTGAGAAAATATTTTCAGGAATATCTAACTTCGTTTCTCTCTTCGGTTGAAAATATTTTTTCTTCCAAAACAATGTTTTCTAAAAATATTATCAAAAATCTTTTATTATTATATTATTTTTAAAATAAATTTTTACCAATGTTTCACTAATTATAAAAAATAAAATGGAATCCACATGTTATTTTTCAAATAATGAAATTTTGGATTTTACAAAAAATTTAAAATGAATATTTATTTTAACATTTACAAAATGAAAAAACATCTTATCATCATGACCATTATTTGGTTTGAAGAATACTTTATAAATTTTCATGGTTATTTTCAAATAAATTTATTTTCAAAATTCCTTATGTTTTAAAAAGTTTTTTTAATATAAATGGATATTTTCGTCAATAAATTTCTGAATTGATCATACAAAATCTTTTTATATCTAAGATGAAATCTGTTGATGTTACCTATGATTTAAAATTGATATAAACTAAGGATACCATTATTGTTATTTCTCTAAATTGTTTCACATGATGAAATATTTAAAAAAACATGTTTCTCTTCAATGGGTTATACTGTGATAAGATTCTTATCAAACCAACTTATTTTCCATGGGTTATACTATGATGAAATGATTAAATGATTACGAAACCAGCCTCTTTTATATAAGTTATGATAGGTTGTTTATAAAACCCATTTAATTTCATCGATTATTATATGTTTAATGTTTTATGTTCTTCTGGAACACATAAATATAATTTTCATTATAACATGGTTCGGACCTATATCTACCTCCAATGAATTGGGTAATGATTAATATTATATGATCTAAAAGGGTACATGGAATGTTATCCCAAACCCCAAAAAGCGTATATGGGAGGTCATCCTAAGACCAAAGCTGGTACACATGTGGTTATCTCATGCCTAAAATGTTATGAATGTCTTAGTGGGTATCCATAATATAAGATTTTATATTATTTTGTGTATACTGCAAATCTATGTCTTATTTCAATGTAATGCTCTCATATGGATCATGTTTATTGATTCAATTATGATTCAAGTCTTATAAACTATCTGTATTTATTCTTTTACTCAAGATAATGATATTTGATTTGTAGGGTATAGTTTTAAATTATTTGATTATGTTCTCATAACATTATGTTCATGTTATTCTTACGTATCTTCATTGTTTACCCATACTGAACATTTGAGCTAACCCTTTCTTATGATCCCTTTCCCCATGATATTATGAAATGTATTATGTATTAAATGTATAAAAAGGGTGAAAATTTTTAATAACTTAGTGAGAGATTATTTATTTTACTTATGGTCCATTTTTTTGTTTACAAATTTCTACTGATAGTAAACTATTATAGTTATCATGCATGTGTTTGGTTAATGTAATAAATATTAATAAAAAATGATGAAATATATTTGTATGATAACCCTGGGTCATTATAATTGGTATCAGAGGATAGTTATAATTAACCTTATAAATTAGCATAAGAAATATTTAGTGATATCCTTCAGGAAATGTCTAAGTATAACTCTATGTATGACTAAAAGTATAATAAAAATTCATGGAATTTTTGTAATGAATAGAGTGAGTAGTTTCTAAGAAGTTACATTGACATTTTAAAAAGGGTACCTGGGATGTCATCCCAAGACCAATGCTACTACACTGATGGTTATCTCATGCCTAAAATGTTATGAATGTATGGGTGGATATCCTTGCTATAAGATTTTGTATTCTTATGTGTATACCACAAATATATATCTTAGGTTAATTTTGTGTTTATGTATCTTTGAAAAGGGAACATTAAGCCCAACTTTATTATCACCTAGTGCATGTAAAGCACCTTATTACGCACCTGGTTTGGCCCTCACACGGTAAACTATTTGGAAATTCACAGACTCTTTACGAACCATCATGAAGGATTTGAAAAACTACTATCAATGTACTATGATAAACCTTTGGTTTTAAAGGTTAAAAAGGTGTTAGGATTTAGAAATCATATAATTTATTTTTCTGGATTATGTGGTTCCTATCTATGATTATTTTTTCTTAAACTATGATTTTTGGTTTTATTCAATAGATAGAACCTAAAGGAACCATGTAAATGTTCAGTTCAATAGAAAATGAAATGATTGTCCTTAGGATCTGTGAAGAATTAAAAGGATGGGAATACAAAATCCTATTATTATTCTCATGCAACATTCTCTAGCCATGAATCATGTTGGACATCCATAAGGGAAAAAGAGGGGAAAATATTCTATTGAGTCCTTCATGAGGAAATTTCCACCTACTTTAAGTGGGTATTCTGATCCACTAGATTCTAGAAAATGGACTAGAACCACTAAAAATATATATTCCATTTTCCAATGTTTGGAACATTAAAATTTTATTTTGTCTATCTACCATTTGGAAGGTGAATAAGATCAATGGTAGAATATTATCTAGAATAGAAGAAAACATGATAAAATTAACTCCCTAGATTGGGATGAGTTTAAGTACTTATTTTATAATAAGTAATTTCCTTATATTCTTCATAAAAATATAAATAATTTGTTCCTGGAGCTAAAAAATGGATGACGAATCTGTTGGTACCAATGAGAATAATTTTACAATACTTTCAAGATATGCTTCTAGTGTTATTATCCAACCTAAAAGCAAGGTTGATCATTTATTCAGATGCTTAAAACCAAGTATACAAATGTATTTATCCCTAAGATAAATTATTGGATATGAAGAGATTGTTTGATTTGTTGTCAAGGTGTAAATGGAGGTTTTATTAATAATTAAATCTCATGATTTTAATTTGAGAAAAAAAATAAATTTGATGAAAAATCTATGAACCACTAATAGAAGAAGATAAACATTACTTTATTCTTAATGTCTGAGAAGAATCATGGAGGAAATTATCTTAATGGGGATACTAAATGTTTTATGTTGGGAATGGAATGTCATCGATTGTCTAAATACTGATATGTTGGGAATAAGTAAGTTAATGATGAGAATAGTGAGATATCTCTACAAAATGCACCTCCCATATTTCATTGTTTCAAATTCATGGAGTTTGGTCATTATGCTAATAAGTACCCAAATATGAGGATTAATAATGGTGATCAGTTCCTATAGCCTCTTAAGTAGAGGTACAAGGGTAAATATCATGTAGACATTATTTCTAATAAGGGGTGAGATAAAAATGCAGTGAATGGTACACTTACCATCCACTATAAAACTATTAATGCCTTATTTGAAACTGGATATACAAATTCCTTCATTTTTAAAGAATTGTCTATGGGTTTCAATATTCCACCAAAATGATTAGATGTATAATTATCAATGATAACTTAAAATGTTATAATGATCACATCTCAAGTATTTTATTCTTATCTGGTTGATGTTTATGGGAATGTTATTCCTTCAAACCGGATCATTATTCCTCTATTTGAATTTGATGTTATTATAGGAATGGATTGGATTTCACAACATAATTCCCATATAAATTTTCAAGTAAGTGAAGCCACATTTGATATTCCAAACTAACCTACGATCATCTATTAATGTGAAGATAAGTATTAAATTTCAATAGGGATCCCGTACATTGTGTGGGTCATGGTTCCAATCAAAAGGGATATTCATCTCATATAGTTGGGGAAAAACTTGAAAATAATGATATTCCAATTGTTCAAGAGTTTTTTAGGTATTTTTAGAATAGTTACCCAGCCTTCCATAATAAATGAAGTTAAATTCTCAATAGAAATCATACTTGGTTCTACGCAAATCTCAAAGAATCCATATAGAAAGAACTTATTGATTTGTGGGAAATGTAAAAGTAACTCTAGGAAATATTTATAGAGGATTCATTCGGCCAGGTGTGCCACCGTAGGATGAACATATTCTTTTTGTGATAGAAGAATGATGGATCAATGTGCCTATTCATTAATTATAGGGATCTAAAAAAGAATAAAATTTGGAACAAGTACCCTCTTCCTTGTATTTATGACTTTTTTGATGAACTATATGGTGTTTAATACATTTCCAATATTGATCTTCATTCTGGATGTCATTAAATGAGGGTAAAGAAGGCGGATATACCCAAGAACAAACATTGTACAAGGTATGTACTCTCTAAATATATAGAGATCCTATTCTTTATTACCAATTCACACTCTATATTCATGGATTCAATTAATATATTATTTATAGATTACCAAAATTGGTTTTTTGTATTATTTATAGATGAAAATATTATATATTAAAGGAGAAAGGAAGAGAATGAATATCACATGATAACTGTCCTAATGATCCTGAGGATGGAGAAACTGTATGAAAATTTTATAAAGAGTTAATTTTGGCTGAAAAATGTTTCATTTTTTGGTTCATATAATCACAAGAGAGGGAATATAGGAAGATCCCTAAAAAGCAGAGGCTATTGAATGATTTCCCATACCAACCACAGTGATTGAGATCCATAATTGTTTGAGGTTTTCTTGATATTATTGATGTTTTTTGTATAATTTCTCGTCATTATTGAATCCACTAACCAAGTTAACACATAAAGGATCCAATTTCCTCTGGATAGTTGAGTGTGAGGAAATTTTCAAGTAACTGGATAGATGTTTTGTCATCCCACTTATTCATACATAACCCTATTGTGATCAAGTGATTGTAATCTATAGTGACGCATCCAAGAAGGGGTTGGAATGTTTTCTTTTTTAGAATGAAATGGTTTGATCTTATGCCTCACAAAAATTGAAGATTCATGATCAAAACTAACCAACTCATTATTTGGAGTTAGCTATGATAATTTTTTCCATTATTGAGAGGGATGTAATATCATTATGGAGAAAATAATTATATATATATATAAAGATTATAGTATATGTTAAGAGAATAAGTTTATATGCACTAGATAATATATTCATAACAGATTAAAGATTATGACTTCCCAATACATAACTACCCTAGGAAAGTGAACAAGGTGGTCGATTCTTTGAAACAAAATTCCCATTATAGCTTATCCTTGATAAAGATCCCAAAAGATCCAATATTTATGTATTTTCAAAGGATGGATTTGGAAATCTTGAGTGATGGGGAGAAATATTATCTTCCTCAATTGAATGCTTAACCATTTATCCAAGCGAATATTAAAGAAGCATGTAAGGAAGATGTAGAGCTAAAAAATAAGATTATAAATGTTCTTGAGTTTAACCTTAATCATTAGGGAATGATAAGGTTTAATAATTGTGTATTTATTTCAACCCTACCAAATTTGATGATGGATTTGTCAGAGGAAGTTCATAGATCTTCGTTCTCTATTCATCTGGGAAGTATGAAGATGTTTAATGATTTGAAAGGGTATTTTTTGAGATAGAATGAAGAGATATATTTCAGAGTTTGTATCATGGTGCTTGGTATTGAAGAAATTTATGGTTGCGAAAAAAAATTATAAGATTATGTTATATCCATTTCCCATACTAGAAAAGAAATAGAAAAATATCTCCACATATTTTTTCATTGGTCTCCCTAAAACATCTAAAGGTAATAATTCTATATGGGTTGTATTCAACCACCTTACTAAATCAACACACATCATCACTATAAATATTAATTCTATATAGATAATATTTTAAAGATATACATTATAAATGTGGTAAGGTTTCATGAAGTACCATATTCCATTATGTGTGATTGGGATTAGGGGTTGACCTCAAAGATATAGTGAAGTATTCAGAAAGCTATTGGTATAGAGTTGAGTTTTAGAACTTCATATCACACACAAACATATTATAATTTGGAATGAATAATTAAAACCCTAGAGGATATGTTAGGATCATTTTCTTTGGATTTGAAAGGTTTTTTGGATCAACACCTTCCTCTAGTTGAGTTTTTTACAACAATAGCTTTTACTGTAGCATACATATGGCTCTTTATAAGTCCCTCTATAGAAGGAAATGTAGAGATCTAACAAGATAGACTTAATTTAGATAAAGAGTGATATTGGGACCTGAGATAACTAAAAAATAAAATATAAGGTTATAGGTATTCATCAATACATCAAGGTAGCTCAAATTCAGCAGAAACGTTATATTGATAATCACTGATGTGATCCTGAATTTGAATTTGGTGATAAGGTGTTTCTATGAATTTCTCCATGAAAGAAGGTAATGAGTTTCAGAAAGAAATACAACTGTGAACTAGGTATATTGGTCCTTTTAAAAATATGGGTCGTATTGGGACCATATCTTATAACATAGTACTTCCACCAAACCTATCCCTATCCCATGATGTGTTCAATTCATCTCTCTTGGGGAAGTAAATTCCTATCCCTTTACATGCACCGAACTTAGAGGTCATACCACTAGAGAAAATATTTCTAATTAGGAGTAACTTGGTGGTGATTTAGGATCACACAGAAATGTTCTATGAGACAATAACACTGATCTGGTCAATGTTTTTGGGTGAAAGCACCAGTTTTATGAAGCTGTGTGAGAGCTTGATCATATGCTGAGGCAAAAGTGTCATTATTGTTTTTAATTCAGAGTGATGAATTTTGAGGGGGAAATTCATTTTTTAAACTAATATAATGTAACACCCTTAGTATCTTATGAAATATTTTTTTCAACTAAATTGATTTTTTTAAAGACTAAATTACACAAAACACCCAGTTAATCTTTCTTTACACACAACATTGGGTTATCTTTTCTTATAAATGAAATTGATTTTTAATAAACTCGTGATTTATTATTAATATAGTTATTTAAACATGATCCTTATAACCTAGACATTAAACTTATAAATATGAATATTAAAATATAGTTTTTCAAAATTAATTATAATGTTTTTATATAAATAAAACATTATTACAAAAAGTAATTACTTTTGAATAAATTTTTTTATAAGTTTCGAATATACTATTTTTTCAAAAAAATTGTTTGTGTATGTCATTTTTTGAGAAGTAGAAAAATAAATTCTGACACTTTTAGTAAATTAATTTCATTAATAAAACTTCATATTTTGAATCATAATTTCAAAATTACATTAGGGTGAGATTTTTTTATTTTTCAGAAAATTTTAATTTTTTTTTGTGAATAGTCAAAAATACAGAATTTAATTTGAAAAATCTATACTTTTAATTTATTTATATAGTTAAATTATATCCTAAATTTATTTTAATGTTAAATTAGTTCAATTATACATCCATAAATATAATTTTAGTTAATTTTACAAATTTTATATTCAATTATGATATAAAAACTTTGTATACTTATGAACATATTCTTTTTAAAAACATGATTTCTCATAGCATGTATAGAATTAATGTAAAACTAAATTTTTACACTTCTAGTAATTAAATTTATAAAAATGGAATCCATTTTTCAGTCAAAACAATTTATATTATCTAATATGTAAAACATAATTTGTGACCCAAATGAATAGTTAAAATTTTAAAAACATAATTACCACAGTTAAGGTAAAAATGGGTTTACCAAGAGTTAAACAAAAATGATCAAAGTTAAAATGGAATATACACTTTTATAAAATAATTTTATCATATTGAGACCTCATAATGTATAGGGTTATAATTTTATCTATTTTGTGTCTTTTTTATATGGGAAAAATGGGGGTTTACTTTTTCTTTTAAAAAAACTACAAGTGAGCCACTCAACTCACTTATAAAAAGCTTCCCCTTATCCTCATTATTTACACCATAAAACCCTTTTGGTCCAAATAATACCTATCTATATTACTTCCAAAGTTCCCTCATCTCATCCTAGAAACATTATTTTGTAAATAAATCCATCCTAGGAAGGCTTTTGGTGAAATCCTAAGGAGGATACCGAAAGAATATGTAACGTTCATCAACAAAAGTTTTAATTTTATTTTCCATTACCACCTCTCAATATTGTACATAAAGATGGATTTAATGTTTATATATTATATTTATGACATTACTATTCTATTAGAATAATTTTATCACACATAAATTCATTCCTTATATTTTTTGGGAATACAATAACATCGCTCATGTGTATGGTGAATTATCACCTCGCGAAGCAATGTGATTCATCCATGATATACATGGAAGGTAATAAGGATGGTTTTACGAAAAAATGGTGATATATTTTACCTAAAAATTGATTCTATAATAATAATAAATCATTTAAATTTATTTATTTCTAATGTATAATAAAATGGAAACAAAAATCATTTGTTCGTATGGCCTACTATCTCTATGAACGGTGTATTTGATTTTTTGTCACAAATTTTTTTGAATTACTATAAATACACATATACTGAATATATATTATATTTATATCATGAATAAAATTATGCAGATTATTCGGTCATGATCAAATTAATATAACCAGAAAATAACAAATCACAACATATACAAAAAACAAAATGGTTGTTACCTAAAACGTAACTCTAATAGAGAATTGTTAATAAATAGGTAATAAAAAGTCATAAAAATAACATATTTTATGATATAAATAAATTTTTTCTATAATATTTTTATAATATATTTATATATATTATATTGGAGGTTTTAATTTGAATGATGGAAGTCAAGACATGAGGTAAGATATTTTTGTCTCAATTTTCCTTCTTAGAGACATAGGTTATATTATGCACTTATATTTTTTCACGAGGTGTATATACAACCCATTTGACAAGTAGTACCATGAATTTATTTATCTAAATTATATTTTTATTTCCATTATATGTTATTAATTAATTATTATTATGATTCAAATTTACCAAGGTGGTAATAATTTTAGGTTCCAATTTGGATTATTTATGATTATGTTTCCAATTATAAAATATTATTTCAATCTGTTAAAAAACTCATGAATTTATTAACACAGTATTAATTCATGATATTTTCAAGTAAAATCAATATTTAATCGCTCTTTTAATGTAAATAATATTGATAATTTTTTTATAAAAATATGAAATCATTTCTTTCTTCAGTTGGACACCTGTTTTCATCCCAAAACCATGTTTTCTAAAATTATTTTATTCTTATATGATTTTTTTAAAAAAAATTACCCATTTGTGATTTATTTTTAAAAAATATTGGAATATTAATGTCATTTTCCAAACAATGTTCATTTTTATTTTACTAAAAATGGGAAAGGAATTTTTGTTCTAACAGGTACGACAAGAACAAAACTTCCCATAATCAGGAACACTATTTTATTTGGAGAATCCTTTATAATTTCTCATGTTTATTTCCAAATATACATATTTTCAAGATGCCTTATGTTTTTAAAAAGTGTTTTTTAAGTCAACATTATATTTTCCTGAATAAATTTTTTAAATAAATTTTCAAAATCATTTTCACCTATGAATTAATCATTTGATGTTACATATGCTTTACTGGGTATATAAACCAAATATTTAATTCATATTCATTATATTAATGGTTTATTATTTTTAATTGTTTATAAAAACCCATTTATTTTCTACATGTCTCACCATGATAAAATAATTATGAAACCCACTTCTTTTCTATGGGTTATTATATGAAGAAATGATGAACTAATTATTGAACCAATCTATTTTCCAATGTTTATGATATGATGTTTATCAAACCCATTTCATTTCATGGTTATGATATGAGGGATGTTTTATAATCTTATGAACCAAATAAATATGGTTTTCATTATTTTACGGGTGGGTCCTATATCTCACTTCAATTTATTGGGTAATCATTGATGATTTTGATCTCAAACAGTATACAAGAGATTATCCCAATCCCAAAAAGAGTACATGGGAAGTCATCTAAAACCCAATGTAGGTAAACAAGTGGTTATCCCAATAATAACTTTTTATGAATTCCTTGGTGGGTACCCTGAGCATAATATTTTCTCTTCTTATGTGTTTGACATGAATATATGTCTTATAATAATGTATTTCTCTAATGGATCATGTTTTTTATTTTATTATGATTAATATCTTATGAACGGTAAATATTTATTTTATAAATCAAGATTATAATCATTGATATGTAGGGAATAGTTCTTAATTTTTATTCTCATGTTCTCATACCATTATGTTCATGTTATTCATACATATATTTCTTTTTTACACTTACTGAGCATTTCATCTCACCATTTCTTATGTTTCCTTTACTTGGGATATGAATAAATTTATGCGGTATGATATGTCGAATAAAGGTGATAGTTACAAAGAAACTAATGGCATATGATGTAGTTTACCAGTGGACCAATTGTTTATGTTTCCATGTTTCTAAATACACTAAACTATTATGGTCTTCAGGTGTTTTTTTGTGTAATGTAATGAATATCCATGAAAAGGAATTAATATCTATGTATGATAATCCTAGTTCGTTATAAACTGGATAGGATGTGGACTCAAATATGGGGTTTGTAAGATGATATATGTCATTATTTTTTTATTTTATTGCACCACCACCTAGTTAATATAACCCAATAAATTCCCATATAATGTTCTTGGTACTCGGTAAACCCTTGATATCTATGATTTGTTAGATACATAACGATATCTACTCTCTCTCTCTTGCACTACCTTTTGGTTTGGGATGTGGTTATGGTTATGCTAGTAGTTATGGTTATGTGGTGGCAGGATGAGGAGGACTGGTGGTCTATATAGTATTATGAGAGTATGGTTGTGGTACGATATGGTGTGTGGAATGGTATTGGATAATAGCACTAATATATATATTTCAAATATGAGAGTGACATGTTCTATAGGAATGTGGTTATGGGAAGATTCTATTTATATATTTTCATTATTTATAAAAAACTTAAATTATATGTTTTTGGAAATATTATCAAGATTAATTTGTTTAATTCACATTAATATGAAATATATTATTAATAAACCCATATATTATACTTTTATCCTCAACCCTACTTCTGCATAATTATTTAAAAAAATTATAAGACTGTTTTGAAGGTCAGGTTTTAGATTCCAAGCTTTAGACATGATGATTGATGTACATTAGAGGACCATTTTGTTTATTTATTATTATTTATTATTTATTGGTATTAACATTGGATATTATATATTTCCTTGGGTTTATATTAAATTAAATAGATTATAGTAGTTATTTATATAGTTGGGTTTTATGTAGATGTGGAGTTTTGGGTGTTGATCTCTGTTTTCTTCTATTACGGTTAAAGACGGTAATTCCTCGTATATTTCATTTATATACCCTCATCACTAGTCTACAACCCATGTATTATTAGTGGAAAGATTCAATTGTCACATTAAGTTTTTATACTAAACCAGGAGTCTTTACAGTGGATTTCGGTTGTGAAATCATTTTTCCTTGGAATATCACTTTTTAACTAAAAATAATATTACAAATAATATTGTAATTACTTTTTAATAATTTTATTTCTTAAACAATAATATAAGGTTAAATATTTGTGAATGATTATGAATATGAATATGACTAAGTAATATGATAATATTGATTGGTTATTTCTGTATATTATTATTAGAAATTTTAGGTTCATTAATGGGCTAATTAAATTAGTTTTGGCAAGAAATTTTCTACATCTTAACAATTTGTCACTAATTATAAGTAAAAGGAGTTTTTAGCGATTTATATATGAAATATAAAAGGGAGTATCTCAATTTGTACGATATTTTATAACACACAATGATTTTTTATTCACTATTAGATTAGTTTTTTCATACTAGTGGGATTCAAGGACTTTATATTGTAATTCTGAAATGTAGTATCTCATATTTTATTTTTGTATGATGTCAATTATTTTTTAAAAGACATTGTTTTATTTTTTGTGTTTTCATATATATTTTTAGTATTTATGAGAGGGTCATAAATAATAAAGTAAATATTCAAAATTCAATGTATCTTTTTATTTCAAACATTGATGATGATATTAAATATTTTTTATAGAGATGTTAGGTTTGCGTCGAATTATATATTTCAATTGATACATCGATCTACCACATGTTATTGGTCAGTCACAACAAATGGATTTCATTTCCATTAAGAAAAATATATATGATTAGTTATAGGAGTGGAAAGGGAAATTTATGTTGATATTTTGGAAAGAAAATATCTTGAATGTGGTTTCTCATTTGTTATCTACATTTTTATGAGTTATTTTATGATTCCTAGAGGGTTTTTGAGAAATTTGAATAATTTATTTAATGGTTTTGGTTGTGTTATAATCCGGGATAAAATGAAGTGGATTTTTTAGGATGATATTCCTTTTATAAATGTAATGAATTAAGAGGGAAGTGTTTCAATAAATATATTTTTAACATAGTGATTATTATAAAACTGTACTACTGTCTCATCGAAGATCACAATTATGCATTATTTAAAGCATTCATGTTTCAATAATTACTTAAATGAATTTCTATAAAAGAGATTTTCTAAAACTAAATATTTTTTTAAAGTATTTTCAGATGTGTATAAAGTTATTGCGAATAGATTAATATATTGTGTCAAATCAGTTATTGATATTATAGTGTGGAAAGATAGATGCTTTTTAACCAAATCTACTGAAAAGATTATTTATACTTTTAGATTTATAGATTTTAATATATAGGTTACCTACCTTGTTTTTCTTGGTCAATACATATAGGATGTTTCCTTTATTATAAATATTTATTTTTATTATTAGGTTGATAAAACAATAAAAAACAAAATTTATTGGATAAAGTAATAGGATTATTTGGATAGCTATATTTTAACAAAATTTTCAATTTGTTCAATTTGAAATGTGGTTTATGATTTATTAGATAATTATTATATGGTCTAAAAAATATAATACATTTCTATTTTATGGATGATCAAGGTATGGAATTTATTTGGGAAACTATAAAAACTTATAAATGTAAGTTGTTTTGATGGAAAATTTTACAAGATATCATTTTTAACCAACTAAATCATTATTTTTGGGGTGTTATTAGATCCATTAGTTTTCATTTTTGAATATGTTTGGAAGATATGAATCCTGAATTATATGACATAGAAAATTTTTTAGAGGCCCTTATTTTTTATGTTTTTAATCGTTGTGAATGAATATTTTAAATACAATTATTTTAATATTTTATAGTGGTTAGTTAGGTAAGTCATTGTTCATATTCACTCATTATAGTCTCGTTAGTATGATTATAATATTGTAATTATATATGGGAATAAAAATAGTTTCAAAATACTAGTTTAATGGTTATGGAATTTTTTAATTTTTATGTAGAGAAAATGTTTAAATTGATGATGGTGATGATGACTTTGTATCCTTTTTTCATATGAAGTATAAAAAGAATTATTATGTTCATGTTAAATATGAAAGGGAATAAAAATTATTAGGTTGGTGTTTTGGTATAATAAATGGGTTTTTTTGTGTTTTATTTGAATTAATTCACTTGATGGACTATGTTCATATATTGGAGCAACATATGATTCTCTTGGGTGTACGATTATAAACATATTTTAAATTGGGTATAATGATTATTATTATTAGTATTAATATCATCAATATCCAAACGGATGACAATGTGATTTTTCCTTTTTTATTTCTAGACACAAAGTCGAAAAACTCAATGCATGTATTTATTAAATGGAAAATAATATATATATAGATTTTATCTATATATTAGAAATCAAAATTGGGTGTGTGTCTATTTTTTAGATTTTATAGATATATTCTTTACTGTAGCCACAAAAACAAATCATGTTGATCTCTTGTTTTTATCATTGGCAGATTAAATAATAGGTATAAAATACCCTATAAAATCATTTACACTTATTTTTATAATAATAATATTATTATTTAATACTATTATAAATTTTTATTATTATTTAATATTATTACATGGTAATGATTGAGTTTTCAAGAGCAACCTACTATGTTGATTTAGAATTGATCAAGATTTGGTTCACTTGATTCTCTCAAATTGATCAATGTAGAGGCTAGGTACGGATTATGATTAATAATTTAATATTATGAAACAAACTATAAAGGTATAAACCTTTGTAGAGTCCTTAAAAAAATATGTTATTTAGGTTTAAATGAAATAAATTTAGGCCATTCATGAATCGTGTGTCTCCAAATATAATGATGGGAGGATATATATTATGATGATCCAAAATTCACTAAAAGAGAGACTTGAGCCCTATAAATTTTCCTTATTTTTTCATATGATCCTTTTAAAGGTATATAAACCATTAAATATAGTGTACTTGAGGGTAAGGATATACAATATTTGAGGACGCAATATCTATAGAATAATAATCATTGGTAAGGGATATTTTCGTATTATTTTTCAATTTATGAGTGATATATCTACTTAATAAAGGTTACGTTTCTATAATTCCACCCCAAGGGTATTTATAATCTTATTCTAGAATATTAAATTCAATATATGCAATCATAAGAACATTAATTTCTATATTTTGGTGAGAATTCATGGTCTCAACTGGATACTTTGGCATAAAAAAATCATAAACGATAATACTTCATGTATTGGAGAACCTCTTATTATTGATGGTAATATTTTTGAAATTAAATTAGTATATAATTATAGGGTGATTATGGTTTCATATCCTCAAATAACATTTCATGATAGAGTACCACTACGGGTTTATTTTTATAAAATTAAAGTATATGTTAATTATGAATTCATTACTTCATCTTTTTTATCATTACAAGTTATTTGGACACGATGTTACTAGATGTAATAATTCTAAAATGTTTCAGCTGAAGAAATCATGGGATTTTAATTAGATGTAACAAGGGAGGGTTGTTTAAAAAACCTTCAAGGAGAGTATTACTAGAACATGGGTACCTATTAAACATCAAGAGTCTTACATGACTCCTGAGGGGTGGAGAGATATTTTTGGGAAAAACTAGTTGATGAAATGATGTATATTAAGAATTAAAATACATCTAAATATATTTATATTAAGGGGAAGTAGATTTTAAGGGACTACATAAAACAGTTGGTCAGTAATGATGAATGAAAAGAAAAAATATTGAGTGATTTGGTTGATCAGGAAACTATTATTACTTTTCATGTTACTCGACCTTCTTCTAAGCCCTTGAAGCAGTTGAAAAAAAAATCCATTAGAGTGGATGGATTTCACTAAAAATATTGATAATAAAGTTTATTATATTCTAGTGACTGCTAATAATCTGGTAGAAAAAAATAGAGAGGATCCCAATGATTTTCCGTAGATTAGTGTGAAATCACCTACGAAAAAATCATTAGATAAATATGGTCCTAAATAAGAAATAAATATAGATACGAATACCCCAGGTGATACCAAAGGATCATTGGTATAGAATTCACCTCAAAAAGCTAAAAAGTTTATTCTTAAGGGTACAAATAGTAGAAAAGTCACATTCATGTAGCATTAAGTAAAATTCCAACTCATCTACAGGTAGTATAATTGAATCTATTATTTTGAATCATAATCCACAAATTATTGGTTTTTTAGACCTATGGATAATCTATATTATTTCAAATTATTATACTTTATGTATTTGTGCTATGAAATTGTAAGAAATAATCATCACATTGAAACAGTGAGAAACACTTTGGGTCCTTATATCTATTAAAGTGATGGACTTTTTCATAAATATATGTTACAATATATTGACTAGAAACCTTATTTTTGGAATTAATATATTACAATAATCATTTAATTATTATTTGAATGATTATCAAGGAATAAAGAAACTTTGGTTGGAAATTGAGAATCTTAAATCCTTAATCTTTAGTTTTTGGTTCCCCATTGGAGACTTCAATGGGCTTATGGAAACACATTAAATAAATAGTGATATAGGTTTATCCAATTATAGTATATAATATAGGGATTGAATATAATATAATTATTTATTGGAAGATACTCTAGATGGTGAACAGTTTACCTATTATATATGATCTATAAATAGGGTTGTGTCTAGTAAACTTGATATAATCTTTGTAAAATTTTATGCTCTCGAGAAAGGGTAATAAATACACTATGGAACATTCTTGAATAAAAATTAAAATCACCACAATACACTCATTACCTTTTATAAGGATAAGTAAACAGTTCCATTACCTTTTAGATTCAATAATGCTTGGGTTAAACCACATGATTATAAGGGAATTGTCCACGAAGCTTGTTCGATCACTATCTAATCTAATGACCTCTATGAGTGTGTCATAAAACAAAGTAATTAAAATGTTAATATAAAAACATATTGTAAATATACCTCTAAAAACATTGATATAGAAATTAATGAACAATTAAATGAGATAGAAGAGATAAAGAATAGTAATTATGATATGTTTGGCATCTCAATCATCAACAAATATTTTTACCTATCATCTAAGGTAAGTGATAGAATTATCATCAATGAGGCCATTCAGAAAGTGAATTTAAAGGATAAATGTCTCAAGAATAGGATAGAAATGACAATTTTTTCAGTAATATTTATATGGTTAGGAAGTATAATAATCACAATACTTATTTGAAAAATATTGATGATGGTTTCTTTGGAAAGAAAGACAAACACTTAATGGTTAAATTTTTGCACATGATATATATTATTCCTTTAGTCCTTGATGTTATTGAAAAAAAGTGATTACCAAAAATTTTAACCAGGAGGTGGTCATATTTTTAGTATTTTATCTCAATCTATCTTGTACACATGGTCTGAAATGGTTTATTTTCTTATTCTTTCAATAACATTTGTAAATTTTACATAATTAGCTCTTGAATATGGTCTAAATATTATTTAAGAGTATAATATTTTATAACAGTATCATCTATGTGTTTTATGTGTTTTTTATAAATTTTGTTAGTTGATTCTCATCACTTGTTCAAGCCCATTACCATAGTGAAATTATTTACAAAATTTTGGGAAAACATTTGGTTACTAATATTTCTATAGTTATTAGGAGGGATTTCTTAAAAATAAAATTTTGTTTTTTTCAAGATAGTAACATCCAAAACTACATTATAACAGCATCAAAATGCATAAACCTATTAAATAAACATATAAAGAATGGTAGTATTGATCTTAAAATATATTTATAGAAGGATTTTAATTCTATCAATTTGGAATTTATGATGCAGATATCCATTGGTTTATATTTAATGGCATTTTTATTTGATGGATGAGGATCATTATTTATTCTATTAAACCATATATTCTAGTAAATCATAACTAATTAGGTTACTTATACCCCTTATGTGGTGTCAATAAGGGTCATAAATTATTTATTATCTTATTTTTAATTGTCCAATACTATCTCTTCATATCCATTTTCAAATTTGTGGACCAAGTTCTGGTTATTCATATCAAGGGTGTGATAGGATTAAAATATCCCATGCATATATTTTATGATGATGACCTTATAGTATTATATTAGTTAATTTCTATAAATATTAAATCCCCAAATGATCTTCAAGATTATTACAATGAGATATATGGACAATTTATTAACTATAACAAATCTCTCATATTCTTCAATCACAATAACAATAGTTAGAGAAAAATTATTATCAAAAGTAACTTGAAAATAAAATAATGAGATCTTATATTGAATTATTTTGGAAAATATATTGTCCAATAATTTTACACATATTATTATATTATTTTTATCATCAATGTCCATTAAATACAACTGAAGGATAAAAAATCCTAGTGTCTTTTGATGACTAGGTTCATTATACATCAAAATGAATCTAAAATGAAAAAATATATATTTTAATAACCATAATGAGATCATAAATTCCTTTGATATCCTAAAACTGAATAAGATAACTTAGTTAATACATAAAAGAAAGTGATTAGCTATAAATCTCAATAAGGGAATATATATGACTTTAAAGCATGGCATGTGAGTCAAACAATATAACATGATATCCAAAAAAGATAAGGATCATGAATAATCACATGGGATCATAACATAAATAATATAGTTTCTTATGCTTATAGTAAAATAGGAAAATTGGTTTTGGAATAAAACATGACAAAACCATAACTCATGGTTAATTTCTAAGACAACATCACATGGTGTAAAGAGTCCCATAATGGATTAGGTTTAATCCCATGTCACATTGAAAACATCTCATGGAATAAGAAAATTACACAACACATTGGATCACTATCTGGGAAGACCCATCATAACATGCACATGCCTATCTAGACACAAAAGAAAATTGAAAGTGCCCAGTTAGAGTATTGTATCACTGAGAGGGGGAGGGGTGAATCAGTGATACAAATTTTCTTTTATGTTTCTTTTCATTTGAATAAACCTTCACCTCCTATTAAAGATTTAAATTCCCTAATGAGAAACAAATCAATATAAATCCAATGTAATACAAATATTTACCAGGATCATGATTCTATAAGAATATCTATGTGATTGGTATGGTTTGGAAATGATACAATACAACACAATACACTAGAAAGAAATCCTCAGATTATAATAAGTAGGATGTACACTTTCCCTCTTGTAGCATAATGAAACAATCCAACTAGTGTGTGTGCACCCTCTTAGGACAATAGGGTAATACAATTGTTTTTTAACAACTAATGTTACATGCGCTTCTTTTCTATTCAACAAATGTATTCGATTGAAGTAAAATTCATCAATTCTTTACCCAGAAGAAAGGTAAGAACCACATGGACTTTGTTACAAAACACTGAGCCTGATCTTTTCTGAGTCTGATTCCTCTGAGTTTTATTCTTTCAAAACAATACTCCCAATCTTATTATCTAATAGAATACAAATAGAAATGAATCTTAACAACTTCAATCACTGTGTTCAATGAAACTCAATAACATACTTCCATAGTCTTTAAATATTCATTATGGTGAAACCTAGAACAGAAAATCTCATTCCGATTAACATATCCTTATATAAACTATCTGAATACAATCCCCATATAAATTTATTCAACACAAAACAAAATAGTATCAATTTATCTCACTAAAAACTCATAGATTCTATCTATTCTATGTTGAATAGTTCAAGTGTTAGAATGTATAAATTGATTTCAACTTCTGTAGGTGGCCCAAAAAAAGTTTAGGTGGGAATACCAAAACATTTTCCCACAGGAATCCCACAAAAGTTTCTCATGGGATTCCCAAAACTTTTTCCCTCTAAGATAAATTCAACAGAAATTCCATTTCCCTTGAATTATCAGAATTCATTTTGACTTCTTCATCTATAAATTATTATTCTAAAAACATCTTCCATCTTCACCTCTTATTCTTCAAACTCCCATTTAAATTGATGAGACTGATTTCAATTGTTAGGAATACATATGTGTGATCAAATGAGTTTGATTCCTCATGTCAATTTCTGAAACGATTCTCAGAAAAAATTTGAATCAATATATTTTAAATGAATGTTCATCCAACCTTGAAAAATCATTCATAAATCTTCCTCTCTTCTATTTTCTATTTAACCACGTGAGAAACAATACATCATTCAAAAAATAGTGCTTGAATCAAGACTACCATCATAACATTGAATTCATTAAGGATAAGTTTTAGCATTATATGATTTCAATTGGAGAGTATTATAACCCTCCATTAATTCATTCTTCTTTATTTTCATCTCAACCCAAGCATGATATTTTCTGAATACTACTGGCATGGATACGATCATCTTGAATACGATCATTCTAGATATGATCATTCTGGATACAATCATTTCTAGTTATGATCATTCTAGTTATGATCATTCTGGTTAAGATAATTCTGGATATGATAATTCTGGATACAATCATTTATGGTTACAATCATTCCTGTTATGATTACTGGTTATGATTCCTGGGTAAAATCATTTCTTCATAGGATCACTGGTTAGGATGAAATATAGTCTAAAAACAATGATTTGATCAGATATAATACAACAAAATTTGGAAATGATTCCTTATTGATCAACCCCATTTCTTTTCTTTTTATTCATCATATATATAATCAATTGCATTATGTATACGATTCATTTTTGATTGGTATCATATCCTCTCTTTCATCCAAATCTGATAAATTTGAAAAACAAATAGCCTTATCTCTTACTCTTCTGTCATCAATTCTTTTCAATCAGCGCCACTTTTCATCTGAACAACTTCTTTTAAATTCACTCAGAATCTAATTGTTACGTAAGACAATTGATACGGTCACAATATATTCTTATCGGTAGAGATTCTTCAATCGGCACTGCCTCTTCAAAATGGATATGATTGTTTTAAAAAACAATTTTTACTGCTTCTCTCTCTCTTCCACTCAGATATGATAAAGCTTAAGTGATTCTTTTCCAATTAGAAGAATCTCTTTTACTCCTCCCATTCTTCTGTGAAGCTTGAATCACATGTTCTCACATCAACTGATGATTTATATGAAATACGAATCGGCAAATCATTATCACAATTGCTTTGAATCTTAGTCATATGGACTCTGATTCAACATAAAATCACTTTTTCTCATTGGTTCTATTGTGAAACTGATGAAAAATTATGTCCAACATGATACATTCCCATGTGAAATAGATTATTTCTTGAAGCAGATGAATTCTTTTACAAAAAAAAATGTAATGGGATTGATTTCCTTGAACCATGGGATCGATTATTTTCAAAACAAAATCTCAAAACAATTATTGTCAAAATAATGTGAAGTGATTTATTTTCTTCAAAAACAACCTTGACAACAAAAAACAACTCTAGAAACCTTCATCGCCTTTATCATCAACTTGGTCCCAACAATACCCCCTTTGTATTTTTCTTTTAAACCATTTTTCATAAATCAAATAACTTTGTAACCTCAATAAATGGATTATATATCAACAATTATAAGCCTACGTGAGCTAATTCATTGTAGTAAATAAGAATCATTAATAAAAAAACCATGATATAGAAAAATAGTGATCATGAAAACCTCTCTCTTTTCTTCATTATTCCTAGAAAACAAATTAATTTCTTTTCCTAAAACCACTCCAACAAATAGGTTTATTAGTTCAATCACAATCCAATGAAAAATTCATAGCTTACCCATAACTCTCTCTTTTATGAAATAGATTTATGAACCAAATCAATTGTCCCAATTGACAAAACAATCCAATGGTAAGGTGAGAGTGGGGAGAGATACACATAACTCATCCTTGAATTGAGAGTTGTTGTACACCGATGTTCAACCTCATTTTTTAGAATGATTCCTTCTATAAAGATTTTGTGAAAATATCAGCAACTTATTCCAATGTTGGAACATAATCTAGATTAAATTCATTCATCTAAAAATGATATTTGATGAAATGATATTTTATATCAATATGTTTTGAACGAGAATGTTGCACTAGATTTCTAGTGAGATTTTTTGTACTTTAATTGTCACAACCCAAGAGCAAGGGTAGCTTTACTTCAATAAGTAAATATTCCAATTCTGTCTTCATCCACATAAGTTGAGTAGTTGATTGAGTAGCAGAAACGTAATAAACTTCATCCGTATTGAGAGTTACTAAGTTCTGTTTCATATAATTCCAACAAACACAATTCTTTTCCAAAAATAATACACCTCCATATGTGGATCTTCTATCATCATCTTTTCCTACCCAGTCAGCATCAGGATACCCAAAAAAATAAATAAAATCAGAATTGAAATACCTAGTTTAAAATTCTATTGTTACTCTAATGTATCTAATAATTATTTTTTGCATCAATAAGATGTGATTATCTAGGAGAACTATAAAATAATGCACATTAGGTAACATCATAAATAATTTAGGGTTTTGTGGCAGTCAAATACAATAGACATACAATCATATTTTGATACACATTCTGATCCACTTATTTTCCATCTCCATATTTACTCAGCATTGTTCCTACTAAAATGAGTGTGGAAACAGGTTTTGAATTTTCCATAACAAACCTCTTGATAAGTTATTTAGTATTATTTTATTGGGAGAGGAAAATGTATTTTTGTTGTGCTAGATTTGTATCCCAAGAAAGTATTTCATTTCCCGTAGCATGGACATTTCAAATAAATTCTTCATTTCTCATGAAAATCTTTCACTACTTCCTTTATCATTCCCAGTAATGATAATATCATCAATAGAAACAATTACAATGAGGGAATACTCTTGACTTTATCTGATGTAGAGATTTTTATTCACTCTTCCTTTGTTAAAATTCATCTTTCTTAAGCTTGTATCTAATTTGGAATACCATGCCTTCATATATTGTTTTAGTCCATAAAATTCCTTTTTCAATCTGCACTCATAACTTGCATCTTTTCCAATAACAAAGAAAAAAGGTTCTTTATTATAAACCTCTTCATTAAGATCACTATTTAGAAATTCAGATTTAACATCCATTTGAAATATCTTGTAGCCTCATTGTGAGGAAATTGAAAAAAAAATATTCTTATTTTTTTAAGTCTTACCATTGGACAAAAGGTTTCATCATAATCAATACCCTCAATATGTGAATAACCTATGCAAACCAATCTTAGTTTGTTTCTTATAACTTCACATTTTCTGTTTGGCTTGTTCCAGAAAACCCATTTTTGTGCCAATGATATTTTTTCTTTCAGGCATGGGTACGATTTCCCATGTATTATTCATTTCAATCTAATTCAATTCTTCATTCATTTCTTGATCCCATTCCTGATGCTCAAGATCTTCTTTCACATCACTCAGTTCCCCTTTTTCATACAAAGATATATGTGTAATGTAATTGGTTATTCTTCTTGTATGAACCTTCTTATGTTGATCACCAATTATATATTATTCTTTAAAATGTTTCCTTAGCCTTGTATAAGAATTTTTATTGTCTTTCTCATCACTATAAATAGTTGAGTCTGACTGTTCACCATTGTTAGGATTATAGTCATTTGTATCCTTATAAATATTATCTTCTTCAACATGATCAACTTCTCTATCTGCATGGAAATGTTTGTCTTTATTATATCGTTCAATAAAATTTACATCAATTGTATCAAAAAAAATTCATGTTTATTTGTTCATTAATCTGTATCCTCTTCCTTTCATAGTGTAGTCGAGAAAGATTCCATCCCCACATTTCTGATAAAACATTCCATAGTTTCCACCTTTCTTCTTTATAATAAAAAAACTCCTGAAAAATATAAAGTTAATCAAAATTGTAGTTTTTTTATAAAATAATTCATGGGGATTCATACCTGATTGAGGCCTATAGAAACAATGGTTCATAATATAAACAACAGTAGTCATGGCTTGCCTCCAAAAACAATGAGAAATTACATGGTCAAGTAACATGGTTTTTCCCATTTCAACCAGGCTTCTATTCTTTCATTCAGCAACCCCATTTTTTGGTAAGTGTATGGAGATCTATACTCAATAAATATCCAATTATTCTCAAGATAGTCTTCAAAATCTTCACTTCTATATTAACCACCATTATAAGCTCTCAACTTCTTCGTAGAATACTCACAATATTTTTCAGTTTTTCTTCTGAAACTTTTAAACATTTTCAAAGAATTTGATTTGTGTTTTGTGTACATAACAGAAGTATTGTGAGTAAAATAAAAAACAAAGGTAATGAATTAATTATATCAATGTGTTTGTTGATTTATAATTGGCTCACAAATATCAGAATGGATCACCTCTAGGGGTTGTTTTGAACAAATAACAAATTTCTAATGGACAACATTTGTATTATTTCCTTTCTAGAAAATAATTCAACACCAATATCTTATTCTTGGAAAGACAAGAATTTCTCAGACAATGTCTCTTTTAAATAACATACTCATGTTTCTCTAACACATATGTCTAAGCCTTTTATTCCATAACTTATTCTCTTCCACCATACTCATGTTACATGAGTTTTTTATATCACCAACCTAAATCAAATTTCATTTCGTATGTTGGCCTCTTTTAACAATATTTCCATCTTCATCACTCTTTACAAAAAAATACTTCTTTCTTGAAGATAACCTCTTTAAACTCATCACACCATTTTGAGACACTTAGCAGGTTGTGTTTCATCCCATCAACATACAAATTTTTCTTAGATTTCATCTTTTCTTTTCCAATGTTGGCTGACCCAACACCTTTGATTTTCAATGATTCATCATTTCTAAATATCACTATTACTTCCTTAGAATCTTTGACATTATTCATAAATTTCATGTCTCTTGACATGTGAGAAGAATACCCACTATAAAGTATCCATGTTCGTTCTCCTTTTAATTATTTTAATGAAGTTTAATCAACAAGATCATTTTCTCAATTATTTTAATTCTTCACCATATGCTTTTGATAATTGAGAATATTTTTCTAATCCGGTAACAAAACAAGACATCCTTTTTCAAGGTGTACATGTTGTTCACATCATTCAAAAATAGTTTTCAAGGGTTAGAACCAATTTTCAATCTTCACTTCATTGTTTTCATATTTCTTCAAAACTACCTTCTCATTTTTCATTTATGGAGGATATTAACTCCCCCTAAATCTCTTCCTTTCATAAAATATGAGAAAAAATAATTTTTTTCAATTAAACCACCACATATTAGGTGTGTTCTCGAATCCAGCACTATACCAACAATACCCATAGAAAGAGTATTTTCCATTGAAACCTCCATACTGATCAGAATTGTGGAAACATTTCTCAACCATATTCAGTTTACTTTCAATTAGATTATTCATCTTCATTTAAGACTAGATAAGATCAGATGTATTTGAATATTTTCTGGATCTAGATAAAACCTTTCGAGAATCATGTTGTTTTGTATCAAATAAATTATTCATTTTGACCACATACATTACACTCCCAACAGTCTTATTTTTAGAAAATATTCTATTATTCTTCCCAACCTTTAAAGGTATAATTTTTTGAACCTTCTCATATTTCTCTTCAAGAGAACATTGAAAAAATTTAGTAATAGGGTTTTTGAAACTTAGACTATTCTTTTCAGCTTTAGAGAGCTTTTGTGGGACAAGTTCCATCTCTTATTCTTTTTTCCTATAACTTTATTTCCAAATGTACATTACAATTCTTTTCATCATCAAAATAATTATTCAAATCATCAATCTCTTTAACCATATTTTCATTCTAACTAGAAAAACATTCTTGGATTCTTGAGAATTCACCTTCCAACTTTTTGTTTTTCTTTTCATATCTTTTGATCTTTATCAAATAATAATTCAACTCTTTTATAAAATGCATTTCTAGCTATGTTTCTTCTTCTCTTGAACTACTACTTACAAATTCTTCATCAATCACTGTTGTAATGAAATTATATTCATTAAATACTAAAATAATTGTTCGGATTAAGTATCGCACTCTTTTTATTCTCTATCAATGGAAAATAAACTTCTTCTTCTTATTTTGAAGAATTTATTTTTCTTTACCTATTCTCCCTTTTCTTCCACAATTTTACTTATTTTATTTCTTCATCATCACTATCCTATTCATTATTCCTTCAAAAGAAAATAGCCACAATGTAACTAATACATCTACTTTCAAATCATTTAAATGGAATTTTACCTTTGTATTTCCCTAGACCTCTTTTCAAATTCATAAAAAACAAGGATAAAATATCATTAAGATTTTTGCATAACTTGTTTTTAGTGTCAGAAACATAAGCTTCAACATCAATAATAATACTCTTTGACTTTTCTTTCTCGATAGTGTTGAAAGAATTTTCTCTATAAACCTCTGTTTTTCTCTTCATAGAAATATTTTTTTTTCTCATTTCAGAAGTGATAAGAGTGATATCTAAATCTTCCAGAGATAATGATTCAGGATCTATATATTACATTGAAGAAACAATCGCATCGAATTTGTCAGGTTGGATTATCTAGATCTTTTAAACAATTTTAGAGTCATTCATATTTTCACTAAGACATCTGATAGTACTCAATATTTCATTCACCATAGTGAATAATTCCCCAATAGATTCATGGTCACCAATCGTCAAATATTTGTACTTCAATCTCAATATTTGTAAAATGACCTTATTCACTTTTTTATTACCTTCATATTTGTTTTTCAATTTATCCTAATTAAATTTATATATGGAAACACCTTTCACTATCAATAATTCTCTTTCAGAAAGTGATGATAAAATAGCATTCATGGAACTTTCATCATTCTCAAGAAGCTTCTCTTCAACATGTGTAAGTGGAGCACTATCATCAATGGGAGGAAACCAAATTATTGTAGCTTTAAGAACATCATAACTGATAGACATTAGATATGTCAATGTTCTATCAATCCAGATATGATAGTTCTTTCCATCAATGACCGGAATACCTTTACAATTCACATAGTTCATGTTCTCCATCAGCAAAGAATAGCAAAGGGAACCTAGCTCTGATACCAATTGAAATTTCCCAGTAATAGTATTGTATCACTAATAGGGGAGTGTTGAATTAGTGATACCCTTTTTCTTTTATGTTTTTTTCAATTAAAAGAACCTTCACCTCCTGTTAAATATTTTAGTTCCCTACTGAGAAAAAAATTAACACACTCCAAGGGAACAGAAGGATTTACAAGGTTCACTATTCAATAAAAATAGTTTTGTCCTTAGTACGGTTTGAAAATGATCCAATACAACATAATCCACTAGAAAGAAATCCATGGATTTCAACAAGTAGGATATACCCTTTCACTCTTGTAGAACTATGAAAAATTCCCGCTAGTGTGTGTTCACCCTCGTAGCATAATATTGTTATTCAATTATTTTTTAACAAATCATGTTACCATCACTTTTTTTCAATTAAATAATAGTATTCAATTGAAATAAAAATCATTAATTCATAAACCAGAAGAAAGGTAAGAACCACCTAGACTTTGTTTTGAAACACTAAGTCTGATATTTTCTAAATCTGATTCCTCCGACTCTGATTCTTAAAAAACAATACTCCAAATCAAATTTTCATATATAATAATAATAGAAATGAATCACACCAATTCATTCAATGAGTACAATGAAACATAGTAAGACACTTCCTCAGTCTGCAAATATTTAAGACAGTGAAATCCAGTACATAAAATCCCATTTTGATTAATTCATCCTAGTACAAAACCATCTGAAAACAATCCTTGTCGAAATGTAATCAATACAAAACAAAACAGTATCACTTTCTCTCATTGAAAACTAAGAGCCTCTCTCTCTTCTGTGGTGAATAGTGAAAGCATCATAATGTACAAAGTACATTCTCCTTTTATTTGTGACACAAAATATGTTTAGGCGGGAATCCCAAAACATTTTCCCACTCTCCTAAATTCCATTAAAATGAAAATTCCCCTAAAATATCGGAATACATTTTGACATCATCACCTCTTCTCCATTATTCTATAATATTCTACCATATTCACCTCTTCTTCTTAAAACCCACATTTCAATTGCTAAGACTTATTTCATTTGTCAAGAATAAATGGTTCTGATCAACTGAGTTTGATTCCTCATGTTATTTGCTCAAAACAATTCTCAGAACTGATTTCAATCAAAATCTTGTAAATGAAAGTTCATCTCTTCCCATGAGAAATCATTCAGAAATCTTCATCTCTTTTATTTTCTCATGAAACACTTCAGAAACAATACTTAATTAAAAATCCCGTGATTGAATCACGACTACCTTCATGACTTTGAATTCATTGAGGATCCAAATTTTCATTGTCTGATTTCAATTGGAGAGTATTGTAACTCTCTATTTATTCATGCTTATTTCTTTTCATCTCAACCCAAGCATGATATTTTCTAAATACAAATTGTCTAGATATGATCATCTTGAATATGATCATTCTAGATACAACCATTCTGGATACGATCATTTCTGGTAACAATAATTCTGGTTATGATTATTTTGGTTACGATCCTTCTTGACATGATCATCCTGGATATGATCATTTCTAGTTACGATAATTCCGATTATGATTTATGTTTATAATTTTTTGGGTACAATAATTTCTTTATTGGATAACTGGATATGATCAAATACAATTGGAAAACAAATATCTACTCAGATATGATTCAATACAATCTGAAAATGATTCCTTCTTGGTCATTTCCATCTCTTTTCTTGTTCTTATTCCCTAATATGATCAATTACATTCTAAATATGATTCCTTTTTTATTTTTATAATCTCTTATATTTCAACCATATCCAATCAATTTGAAAAGCAATCATCACAATATCTTACTCTTCTATCAGCACCCCTTTTCAATCGGCACCCATTTTCATCCGAACCACTTCTTTTACATTCACCCAAAATCCAATGATTGGGAAAAAAATCGATAATGTATCTTTCTCTTCTTATCAGTAGAACTAATTCAGTTAGAACCACCTCTTCAAACTTGATATGATTGTTTTGAAAAACAATAGGTACCACTTTATTCTCTCTTCCATTGAGATACAATAAATATTTAATGATTCTTTTCCAATTGTAAGAATCTCATTTACTCCCTCTTTCATTAATCAATATTTCATTACAAGTTCTCAAATTAACTTAGGATTTATATGTAATATGAATTGGATAATCATCGTCACAATTTCATTGAATCATAGTCATAGAGACACTGATTCAACAAAACAACCACTTCTTTCCCATCAGCTCAAGTTTGAAACTAATGAGAAGTTACTTCCAACATAATATATTCTTCTATGAAATAGATTATTTTGATTCTGATCAAATCTTTGAGAAAAAAAACAGCTATGGGACCAAATATCCACAATCATGGTTCTTATTCATTTCCAAAAAAACCTCAAAAATATTATTTCCAAAAAAAAGTAAATTGATTTATTTTCATCAAAACCAACCTTCAAAATTAATGGCAACTCAAGAAACCTTCCTCACATTTATCATAATATTGGTCCCAATAGAAATCAATCATTAGGAATAAACATACAAATTACCCATGGAAGGAAATGGGTATAATTTTAGAAAAGTACATATGGAATGTTATACCTCCATAAAATAAAGGGAGAATAGGATAGGTATATATGTAAGAAACATATATCCACAATTTAGAATAATTACATAACATTATATAGAGAATGTTACAGTGAGTTAGAGATTAATCGACAGGTCATAACCTAATGAAAATGGGTGGTTAGGATAGATCCCATACCATATATTCCATAATAGTTCTGTGCATACACATAATGTCAAGGATAATAAAATTAGATTAATTATTTACTTATTTAATAACATTTTATATCTATATATATTTATTAATTGTTTATTAGGTTTATTTGTAATCATTTAAATTATATATAATTTTTAATTCTATTGTTATTGGAGCGTTAGTTTCATGGTTCCAAAGTCGGATCCCATATTGATAATTATTTATTTTTTAAATGGTTACATAACACTACATGTCATGTGAAATGGTATTAATTTCATTACATAAAATTAAATGGTCCCATTTATCCATATTTTTTCTGAAATATGGATTATTCTTTAAGTAAAAATGTTAACGTTATTCAGATATTTCATTTAGGCAGATTTACTGACCATTAAGAACTAAATTAATTTAAATTAATTTAATTATTATTAAAACATTAAAAAACATTAAATAATTTATATTATACTTATTAACTTCATATTTTACCCTAATAATATTTTTATAACCATCCTTAAATTTGGTGTCAAAAAATGAAGTGTGTTGTTCATGGTGGTGGTGAATCATCCATATTGTAAACAACGCTTTTGTTTAAGAAACAAAATATGGGAGGGTAAAATATGGATACTCTATTAACAAAATAAAATTACAGTATATTTAAAATAATATATCCATAATTTCATTTTGTATGAGTTATTTTAATAATAGGTAGAACAATAAATTAATTTTAAAGAGGTAAATTGAAATCATTGCTTGGTAAAGTCGCCTCTATGAAAGACTCTTTAAGGCACTTGGAATTAATCTTTTGGTGATACAATAAGAAATATGAAATGTGGGAGAGGTTTAGGAAGTTAATTTGACAGAAATTTGGAAATATCGAAGGCTTAAAATGTGTGAGGATAAGGGTTGGTGAGGGGTGATATTTATAAGGGGGTAAAGGTGTGTTTTTAGAATATTGTATTCATTGGATTGTTATTTTGGATCAAGAATATAAATATTATTGATTATTATGACTATATATAATATTTTATTCATGTTAGTTCAAAATAATGGGTTATTACATCACCCATAACTCAGAAAATAATGTATCTAGCTTGTAATGTCAAATATTGTATTTTAGGATATTTCACTATTCACAAAAAAATCAGCTATTTAAGAAAAACACCAAAAAATCACAGTAACCAATTTCTGATGTGTCAATTTTAAAAATTCAAATCCATTTTATAAAAATAATTTTATATTTATAATAAATTTAACTTTTAAATAAAATCCACATTTATTCTAAAAATATCAATTTGAATATTACGGTCGATTTATTATCCCTTTGAAAGATTATTTATGATCTCATAAATTTATCCTATAATTATAATAAAACATAATATTAATTTATAAACCCATTTTATGAAAATAATATTTCTTCTAAATCATTATATTTATTATATAAGTTCTATAAAGTTATTTGTGTTTTATAAAAATACAAACACTTAATTTATCACTTTAAAAAGAACTATTTATTTGTACCATGATATAAATATATCATATTTTCATTTTATAAAATACCTAAAAATTATTTAATACTTCCATAGGTGAGGATATTATTCTAATGTTCAGGTTATTATTCCCAATGGTCAAATTACTATTCTGATGGTCAGGTTATTATTCCAACAGTTAGATTACTATTCCAAAGGTTAGATTTGTAACAGTCATATGGGATCCCTACTTACTATAAATACTTCATATTTAATCCATTATTCATTAACATATGTTTTATTTCAATCTTTTATATATTTTTGTTTTCAAAATGTATACTATAGTACTAACATTCTTCTCCATTTCTACAGTGTGGTTCGTGAATGAGATTATTCTAGGGGATCAGGTAGATCCAAAATTTTCTATTCTTATTATCTTATTTTCTACATTATTTCCCACTACTGTACTATTAATTCTTATGGCCATATTGTTTCTCTAAATGTAATGTTCAAATTATTAAAATAATATTTAGTTGGTTTTATCATGTAGTGAATTTAATTTACTAAATATGACACATTTATATAATCATAGGGAAAATTAAATTGATATAATTATGGGTCTTTTACATCTTCCCACCTTAAGAAATTTCACCATCAAAATTTCATTTCACATAAAAACGTGAAAACAATTGAGGGTAATTCTATTTCATGGGTTTCTCCAGTTCCCATGTCACCTCCTCATACTTGTAGTTTCTACATAGTACTTTAACTATATGAGTTTTCCTTTTATGTAGAGATTTATATCTGTGGTCAAAGATCATCATCAGCTGCTCCACATAAGAGAAAACATTTTCTAGTTGTACCACCTCTGAATTTAGCACATCTGTGTGATTTTTTATTTAATTTTCTAAGATGGATTCATGAAATATGTCATGTACTTGAGAGAGGGTTGGTGGGAGTCCCAGCCGATAATCCACATATCAAATGAGATCAAGAATATAAAAGGGGATGATGTATCTAGGTCTTATAATTCCCTTCATCCCAAATCTGATGAATCTCTTCCTCAGATATAGGTGGAGGATTATTTTACCTCTAACATTTAACTACAGCTATCATTGATGGTTTTCAGTATATCACTTCAATAAACATTGGGTAGCCTTAATGTGTGGTGGAATGATATTGAACATTTGAACTATTTCAGTTCCAAATAGCTTGTTTTCACCAACTTTATCCTAAAAGGCTGGTGTTATACATCTCTTCCCCTAAATGGATTCATACAGATCTTATTTGATTCTTGAGTTGAAACTCTTATGTTATGAGAACTTGACTAGTGGAAGATGTTGAGCCCATCCATCTTTAATGTCCATCATGATTTATCTCAACATATCTTCCATTTTCTAGATAGTCCACATAGATTGGATATAAAATTAGGGATGATAAGATGTACTAAGGTTTAACATAGTGTTTATAAAATTTTGATTAATTTTACAGAACTTATATATAAATCTGGAATCTCAATTGGATATAATTTATAGTGGTATTCTATGTATCCTCCCCACTATTGTGATGTATGTCCTTGCAAGTTAATCAAGTGACAAGTACTCTTAAATTTCAATTATGTGATAAGACTTCATAAGATGATCCACCACATCCCATATAGAATTATTTCCTCTTGATTTTATTATAGGAGTCGTGAAAAATTCCATGGTAATGTTTTCTAATTTCCATGTATGTATGGGTAATGGATTCAGAAACCAATTGGAATTTTTACATTCATCCATAACTTTTGAACATACTAGAAATTTTGTTGTATATTCTATGATGTACTTAATCATATTGTCCCACCAATATTGCTCTCAGATATCTTCATACATCTTTTTAATCCAGGGGCGGATGGAAAAGGTCGAGTTATGTATATCATTAAACAACTCCTTTATCTCATAATTATTTTGTATATATAGTTATGAAACAAATCGTACAACTCCTCTTCATCAATTTTGAACTCTGAGGATTTTCCTTTTCTTATAGCTTTCACTTTATTCTATATTTTCATATTATCTTTTTGATCATCCTATATCTTCTACATAATAAATAGTTGAGAAATCATTTGAGAATTGAATGATGTTATACCTATATTTATGATCCCAATACACATTATTTGTTAGTTCAATAATATTTTACCCTTATGAATTATCAACATTGATAAGGTTACCAGGCCCTTTATACATATATAATCTTCCACTTTGTTTGATTTCCCAGGATGGTAGTGGGTTGAGTAATTATAGTCCTTTATCTGCACTAACCCTATTTTCTATATAATATTAATCTTCATTAGTTTGAATATATATTTTAGGTGCTTAAGATCCATATAAATTTCAAAACTATCCCCATAGATATAGTGCCACAATATATTCAATGTAAAGATAATTATTTCCAACTATAGGTCATGATATTGATAGTTCTGATCTTGAGATTTCAAGTACCTTGAGTTGTATTCTGTCATTTTATCATTATGAATTAGTACATGACCTAATTCCTTCTTTTAAACATTTTTACATACCATGAAATTTTCCCAACATGAGGGAATCATAAAGACTGGTGTATTGATGATACCTTTTTAAATTCCTTCAATCGCTCTTTACATTCATTAGTTTAAATAAACATTACCCCTTTCTGAGTCATCTTATTTATGAGCTTCGATGATCATAATAAGTTCTCATAAGTCATCAGTAGTACCCATATAGTATACAGAAACTACGGATATCCATTACAGATGTTGGTATGGTCTATTCCTCGATTTAGTTTTTCATATAACATGCTCCAAGAATGATATAATCACATTATTTATTTTCTTCTCATACTACTCCTTTATATTAGAGTATATCAAAATATAATATATAAATACTACCAAAACATTTTCAATGTAATTTCTAGAGTCTCTATTCATTATGTTGATAATAATTTTTAGAAGATTAGTAATTATAAAGGTCATCACTATAAACTCATAACATCCAAACCCCATTTGAAAGTCTCTCTTGGGAATATCATCCTTATTCACCATTAATTGTTGATATCCTAATTGTCGGTCTACCTTAGAGAAATAATGAGCCCCACATAGTTTATCAAATAGTTCATCTATTTATGGAATGGGATACTTATTATCTATCATAATTTTATTGAGTTTATAATAATCAATTAAAAGGTGCATTGACCCATACTTATTATTGAAAAAGAGGACTATCACACCCCATAGTGAGGCACTCTGTTTTATAAAACCCTATTTCATATTCTCTTTTAACTACTTATTTAGTTATTATAACACAACAGAGTCTATTTAGTGAAGATTCATCGATATGGGGAGATATGAAGGTATAAGTTCAATTGAGAACTCAACCTATAGGTCAAGAGTATGACCAAAAAAATCATTGAGAATACATCAATATAACCCCTCAAAAAGGGTACATATTTAAATGATATTTTATCCATGATCTCAAAAACTTGTGAAAGATATGATTTCTCATAAATAAATAATATACACACATGAGAAGAAGATTCCAAAGTAGATTCATCCTCCTCCTTACACTTGTACAAAATCAAAGGATGAAACATGATGTGAAGAGATTCCCTCATATCCTGATAGTTGTTGTTGGATTTATAAAATGAAATCCAATCCATTCTTAATATAGCATCAAACTCCACTAATGTAAGAAAAATATTTGACGTAAGGTTTAGTCCATAAGAAATAATCAGGGAGGATTTATATACTTGGGATTCAATAATTCCTTTATGTGTTGTTCTCTTAGATAGTTCAACCTCCATGTTATGAGGTGGTTTTTGAATAGTACTACTAAAATCGAAAGATATAAAAGAATGGGTAGAACCAAAATCAAAACATAATTCACTATCCTTGAATTAATAATCAATGCCCATATCGTCACATCATTATCATCATCCACCTTAGTTATAGTGATACCATATTCCATTCCTTTATCTCAGGGCATTAGAAGATATTATTTTTGATTGTATCCAATAACATGTGTCTTAGGTAATTATATTTTATAATTACCATGTTCTTGGAATTTGAAACACTATACAATAAGTTGAGTGTTGATCTAAAAATACTTTTATTTTTCTACATTAGTCAGTTTCCTTATTTCACTTCAGCGTTGATTAGCTCGGTACCCCTCTTATTCAAATTTTGAGCATCTCCAAGTTCCATTTAGATAGTTTATTGGATGATTCTTCCCATACTTTTGACACATGGGATGTTGGGTTTTATTTTGTCCATCAGATTTATCTATTTATCCTCATGAATTAAACATGGTTTCCCAATTTTTATCATTGGGACCATGACTCCACTAAGAGTCATGAATCTCCATTTTGACCTTAAGGTAACAATGGAAAATATCTTAATAGTTGTAAAAGTATGGAATCACCATGTTTCTTCATTGAATCTACTTTAATACTCAAAATAAGTGGTACACCATTATTTCAATGTTTTTTTTATAAAACCAGATGTGTATCATAAAATCCATGTGATGTTTTCGTCATACAACCTGAAAGAATCATATTTCTTTTGATTTAGTCTAAGGAAATCCCTCTCCATTTTAAGATTAATATTTTGGGGGAAATATTGATTGAAAAAAATTATTTAATTCATCTAATTACATGGAATCAATATTCTTTTTGGAGTTTGTGTTCTTGATCAGTGTCAACCACTATCCCTCTTCTCCATTATGATAATAGACATCCAGTATTACATTATCTTATTACATGCATTGAATTATAGAGAATATATTCTCAATGGAGTAAATATAATTTTCCCAGATAAGGGGATGAGAATATCCACTAAAGGAGTGAGGCCTTTACCACCTAAAGGACTCGACTACAATTTGTTCTTTATTAGGAGGAGGGTGTTCCAGATGTATCATATTATTATTTAGGGCTTGATTTAGATGATCTAGTAGTGAAATAAAATTCATATATCCCACTCTCATAAAGTTAGGTTTATCATTATGGAAATAATCTCATTTCCTATCACATTGGTTTTTTTCATGGTTCCTCATATTTTTCACTATTAACTAAAATAAAGGGAAATGAATGAGAATACATTGACTAATAAACATAAAAAAGGTAAACTATAAAATGATAAGAAGAAATTTATAAATAAAAATTATATTCAAATTTATGAGTCTCTAGGTTTCAATATTTTTTATCCATAGTAATTTACGTATTATTTTAATATCCTTACAATTTTTTCAAATCATTCATAATGGTTCTTAAAGAGTCTGTAAATTTCTATATAATATCCCTTTGGAGTGTCAAACCTAGTGTGACATAAGGCCTCTTTTTTGTACACTAGGTAATGATCAATTAAAATCCCAATGTTCCCTTTTCAAGGTTATTACACATTGGTACTACTATTTTATATCAACATCTAGTTTTATTATCTAGATAGGGATGTAATTTCTTAGAAATCACTCACTCTATTCTTCACAAAATTCTGGGATATTCTCTTATATATATTCGTATCGCTTGAGATATCAAAATATTATTATAGTAATAATTTCCAAAAATAACTATACCATTATTGGATACCAAATACATAGAAAATAGCCTTTTATACATATTATTAAATTATTTTTATCATAAATATCCATTAAGTACAACTGAAGATCAAATAGGCGAGTCTATTTAAAAAGATGAGATCATAATACATCAAAGTAAAACTAAAATAAAAAAATTATTTTAATCAAATAATTATATTCTATATACCTTTGAGCTCCTAAAACATTATAGTATGGCTTAGGGAATACATAAAATAAAGGTTTTAGTTATAAATCCCAGTAAGGGAATAAACATAATAACGGAGAATAACATGTTAGTTAAACAGTATAACCTGATATAATAAAAGATATGGATAATGAATAATTACATGGGATAATAAAAAAAATGAAAATTGTATCATCTAATAATAGAATCTTAGGAAAGTGTAAGAAACATAAAACATGACTTAAACATATTCCAAGGCTACATTCCAAGACAACATCACTTGGAAGATTGTGTCTTATAATGGATTGTGTTTACTACCTAAAATAATACCTAAAATATAACGAGACAAAAACATTACATAAGGAAAATTGGGACTATCTAGGTGCACCCATAATAACATTAACATGTTTATGTGTTCCATAAAAGGAAATCCATCTTAAGGAATAAAAAATACCCATTGAAATAAATGGGTTGATTTGGATAAAATAACTTGGGGAATGTACTGAGACATAAAATAAATGGAGAAGAAGCTTGGTATATATGTGTGAAACAAATATGAATAATTTATAATAATTAAATGAAATTAAATAGAGATATGATATGAGTTATATAGAAAAAATTTGTAACCCAAAAAAATGGGTTGTTCAGAGAGATCCCTTACCTTATGTTCCATTGTAATTCTATGCTTGCACTTAAATTTAATGAAAATAAAATTAGATCAATTAATTAATTAATATAGAACAATTTTATCCATATTTTATTTGTTATGATTTCATTATGATTTTTTATAATAATTTTAATTATATATAATGTCTAATTGTTTAGTTCCATGAGCATTCGTTTCATGGTTCCAAGGTCTAATCCCACTTGGATAATTATTGAGGCTTTTTTCAAATGGTAATACAAATCAAAAAATGAAAAGGAATGGTATTTATAAACTTAAATAAATTTAAATTATCCTAGTTATCCAAGTTTTTCAAAATATTTATGATTATTTTAGTAAAAACATTAACGTTATTCAGTTACTTCATTTAGGCAAATTTATCAGCCATCACAAACTAAGTTCATTTTAATTTATTAAATGATTATTAAAAGATTAACATTTAAAAAAAAATGTATTATTCTTACTATAATAATAATTAATCACAATAAAATATTTATATCCATCCTTGAAAGAGGTGTCTAAAAACGAAGTGAGTTGTTCATGGAGGCAGAGAACAGAGCATGTTGTATACAAAAGTTTCATTATTGGAAAAAATAAGGGAGGGTAGAAAATGAATATTATATTAAAATAGTAAAATTTTAGTAAAATTTTAGTATTTCATTCATTATTTCATATTTTATGATTTAGGTGAGGAGAAGGTAGAACAATAAATTAATTTAAAAGAGGTAAATTATGAATATCACATCCTAAAAGTTGCCTCCTTGAAATAATCCTTAAGGAACTTGGATTTGGTATTTTGGTGATACAAGTATCACAATAATCTGGGGTAGAGGTTTATGAAGTTAATATTATATAAATTTTGAAATAACCAAGGCTTAGAATGTGTGAGGGGAAGGGTTGGTTTGGGTTAGTAATTATAAGAGGAGGATATTTGTGCTTTTGAATATTATATTCGTTACTTTATTATTTTATCTAAAAACTATAAATATATTTGATTCTTAGGATGACATACAGTAAACGGTTCATGTTAGTTTTAATTAATGGGTTATTACATTTTCCATGAATAAAAAATTCATGTATTGACCTTTTAATGATAAATATCATATTTTACCATATTTCATTATTTACAAAAAATTCAACTAATTTATAAAAATACCAAAAAATTACCCTAATAATTTTTCAATATTTAGATTACCAAAAATTAAATACTTATTATGAAAATATGTATCTATATATGATAAATTTAATATTTAAATAAATTCATTATTTATTCAAAAAATACAAATTTTATAATTATTGTCGATTATTTGACCCTTTGAAATATTCACAGAATGGGACTTAGTGGTAATCACCCCGTAATCCAACATGAAAAATGGGGGTTCAAAACCCATGGGGCACAGGATACTCTAGCAGTACTATAGCGGTACTGTAGTAGTTGTGGTACTGTTGATTGGCAGGTACTGTAGCGGCGGTAGGGCACTGTAGCGGTGGCGGGTACTGTAGCAGCCAGGTTACTATTCACAGAATGTGCCTCAGGCCAAAACAATTGGGCATACGGGCTATGTAATGGGATACATGCCCACTGGGCCTTTGGCCTGTGTAATGGGTATCCCTCCACCCAGTTAAAAGATTTCATTGCTTTGATTTAATAATAAAATTAGGCTTCGGCCCCAACCATTAAAAAAAACTTATAGTATAATAAAATTATTTTATAATTATAATAATAAATATTATTAATTGATAAATTTTTTAAAAAAATAAGAATTATTTTAAATATTTATATTTATTATGAAATTTCCATTAAAACATTTTTTAGAAAATATAATCACTTTATTTATCATTTTTAAAATATTTATTTGATTGTACCATGATATAAGTATGTCATATTTTCATTTTATAAGAAACCTAAATATTATTTTATAATTTATTTGGTTATTATACTATTATAATATCAAGGTAAATTTTCCTAATGATCATTTTACAATTCTAATGGTTAGGATACTATTCGAGTAGTAAGACTACTATTCTATTGGTCATAATTATAATGGTTATATGGTATCTATAATTCTTATAAATACTTCATATTTTATTCATTATTCATTCAATTCCATTTTCTATAAATGTTAAATATATTTTCATTTTCAAAATGAATATTTCATTACTAACATTTTACTTCATTTCTATAGTGTGGTTCATTTGAGCTGTTATTCCAGGAGATTGATAATATCCAAATTTTCTTATTATTATTATCTAATTTTATATTTTCTATCCCATTGTACAAAATTTAAATTTTTATTCTCTTATTTTTTTCAAAATATAATGTTAAGATTATTATTATTATAAAATATATTTGAATTTATCAATTGGTGCATGTTCTATACTAAATATGAATGATTTATATCATTAGAAGTGAAATTCCATTTATATAATTATTTGTCATTATAGAATACATCTATTTTGTGGAATAAAAAATATTTCCTTATTTAATGATATTTCCAAAAAAAATCAGATATCAAATGAGTTATAGAGAATGAAAATATTTATCCCTTATAGGTAGAATCTCTCTTGTTAAAGAGATTTTCATCCACAAGTTTTTCTATCCCTTTATGCTCTAAAAATTATATCTTTATATTATATAGTGCAGGAACCTATTTATATCAAAAATTTATTTTTATTGGGATTATTTTTGATAAAATTAATTCCATTACCCCATAAATAACCTATTAAAATCCAAATGGGGATAGTGGAATTGGTGTTAAAAACATATGTACCTTTATGGAATCTCTTCAATATCAATTTATTCATGGAAAATTTTCTAATAACTCTGATGGAAATAATTTTCAAAAACCCGTATTCCATGATAAGATTAAATTTGGTAAGATTCAGAACATATTCTCCTCTTCATTCCTATGTATCTATAAATTTTGTTCTTCTATCATAATCTACCCAAGATGGAATGGATATCTGAATTCCAATTTATCTTTTTAGTAGAATAACTATGTTACTATTCCCCTAGAATATTATATTAAATAGTATTTATTTAACCCATATATCTAGATGAGGGATAAAATTATTTCTACTTTAGTTCATCTCCCTTATTCATATATGACGTTAATTTATATCTACAAAATCATCCCTAATAGGGATAGGTTGATTTGGAAACCTATAAGTAATAAGACCCTAACATGCAATCTATACTTCCTACTTCACATGGTAAGACCTACATAAATATCAATATTTATATAGAAATTAAATAAATCTAAGATTTAGACTTTAAAATTCATCCTACACTTGAGACCAACCTATGACAATTTTTTCACTAACAACTACTTAATAAAAACATGGATTGTTTTATATTCTACATGTAAGAACTATAAGTAGATAGAAGTCTAAATTGAGCATCAATTTTTCATTGTTATATTTCTAGAACATTATAGACCTTTTTTCAATAACTTTGAAATTAAAATCTTTGATGTTGGAAATATTTCAGATCTATTAAAAATTTGATGCAAACTACCTATTTCATCTAAATTTAATAACTTGTTATTGGTTATAATAGCTAAAACCTTCCACCTTATCTTGTGGAATGGGAATATATAAATGTCAAATTTACCAAAAATAAACTGGTAAATGGAAATTGCTTGAATTATCTCTTCTATTAAGATTCTGAATTAAATGTAACCTAGTTTAGAAAGTAACACCCTTAAAGAGTTAACTATTTTCATCAAACTATGAATTTATAGAAACTATTTAAGATTTCTTGGTTATAGTATTGTTATCTAGAAACCCCTTTATATAAGTAAGATTAAAATCAACACTAATGAAATGTATAATGGAAGCCTATGGATAGTGGAATGTAGTGGTATATTAATGAATTTAAAAGGGGATGGAATTAATGCTTTTATGAAGAAATTGGGATGGTTGTGGCATATGAAGTTGAAATATATGGGGTTATCTAAGAAATATAGATTAAAAGGTTCAATAAATGGATCAATCTTCCATTGTATAGGGATAATATATTATTTTTTTCATTCCATCAATCTCAACATTGTTTTTCTTTTCAGGATAAGACTAATAGATTGGGGGGATTTCATGGTTTAATAAAAGCACATTTATTATTTGGAGCCACATATATATAGGTATTGGAACATATATTCTAATATATTGGAACATATAAGTGTGGGTTTAGGAAATTCTATTAGGACTAAGGGTTTTCATGATATAATTCGTTGATAGCTGTTCTTTTATAATTATAAAATAACCTTAATTTTATTTATTATGAATATTTTAGACCATAAATATTTGATCCATGTGGATCCTTTATCTTGGAAAAAATTATTATCTTATCCTCTATTCATATTTTATTATCACTCTTTGTTTTCTGCCTTATTTTATGAATTATATTGAAAATTGTATTTTTGTTTTTCTATGAATGAAAATTTAAATTTTCTTGTGAACCAAACATATCGATATGAAAAAAAGATTTGAATAAAAAAATTTACTTTTTTAAATGATGAATTTTATTGTTTCAAACTCAACACAACTCATCTAAATCTCTTAGATAAAAGTGCTTGAGAAAAATGATCATGTGACTTATGTTTTGTGATAATATATAATTTTATGATAAAAGTAAATAATAACTTCTTGAATAAGAAACTATAAAACATAATTTTTCTATCCTTAGTAATTTCAATGGACCATTATAAATGTATTTTTATTTGAATAATCATTTAAAGTGTTGTTTTCAAATAAACCAATAAGAAGGTGAGTTTTTATTAAACACAAAAATAGGTTTAACTATAAATATTTCTTTGATAAGTTATCTTGCAATAATCCCTTTCATAGAAAATATAGATGATGGGTGAGGCATTCTAAGAAATTTTATAAGAAGATAATGAAAAATGTTATTTATAATGTAAATTTAAAACCAAAATAAAAAAACATTTAGAAAATTTTTATAACATTTTTAGAACATCATTTATTGATCATGTAAGTTCATTAACATCAAACCATTTAATATTTACTTTTAGGTCATGCCCTTATGTGAGTCTACAACTACTATAACACCAATGGGATTTCAATGAATATTTTCATATAAAGGGTTATCCAAAAAAAATTTAATATTAAAAAAAATTATTTCAAAAATAATATATAAGTATATTATAATTTAAAAAAAAAGGTTAAATAGATTCTCCCTCTAAAAACTCCAATAATTCATATAATAAATTATATGTGAATTTATCTTCAATGTCACTCATTCAACTAGAAAATAATTAATTCAGTCACATTTTCAGTATTTAATGTGGTATCCCACACATAAACACATACCTACCCAAGATCATCTTATGGGCTCATACGTATCATGATTGACCTTTAAAGGGTTAAATTTTCTAATTGTTTATTTCACCAAATTTTTAAGGGAATTTTTCAGTTTACACCTGGATAATTAAATGATATTTTTGATTTAAAAAATAATTTCTAATTAAATAATTTTATTACCTCATTGATTTTTATATGGAATGTTTATTTTAGGGTTTTCATTTTTTTTTGATAAAAAAAGTCATGTTTTGATAGCTAAAGATTGACAAAATACACAATTTATCAAAAAATTATATATTATTTTAATAAAAATCTCATAATGTATTCGTAAATACTAAATATGACCATAATTATTTTTAGAAAGTGTTGGATAATTATTCTGGTGAAGTACATGAAATTGGTGATAATTACAATCAATTTTCATGTATAATTACTTAAACCATTTTCAATTTTTTTGATATAAAAAAATTCATTGTAAATGATTTATTGCATCTAAATTATAATATATAATCATTTTTTTTTGAAAATTATATAGTCAAAATAATTTTTTATTATCATTAATGATTTTATTTTCTTAAACCTAAATGGATTTCAATATTTTAATTTATGGATTATATTATAAAAACAATATTTATTTTTCTCAAGAATATATTTAAAAATATAATCTATTTATAAATATATATAAATATATATAAAGCTCATAAATTTTTTAAGATCATATCGCAATATTATGAAAAAAAATTAACAAATTAAGAATTATTTTTTGAATATTCTCAAGTTGAAAATAATTTTTATTTTATATGTTTTTAAAGAGTAAATTGTATGTTTTAATAGAAAATAAGTTTATAAATATCATCAAACTAAATTTATCTCTAAATTAACATGGTTTCATTCATCTCCAAAAATAATTCATTACTATCAGTAAATGGTATAATGTTTCTACTAACATTATATGACTAGTTAGTATATCTTTCCTGCCATGAATTTAATCCTCTCGTCATGTTAGTTCATTCATAAATTAATATACATGTTTTATGGGAATCATATAGTTTGAGTTTTTGTGTAATGTCACATGACTATATAAGTCATGTAGAGTGACTAGTTATATGACATCATGAATGTAAATCGTTTGTATATTCTAAAAATATGTAGTGTGTGAAAAACCTCTATCTTCAAGAAAAAAATGAATGTGGTGAGAAAATTAATTTTTTAAAAGAATGTTTTTTTAATACTTGTATAGCTAAAAAATTGAAAACATAGTATTGTTTGTAGATATGAGATATGTGATAAAAATATTCTTTTTTATTCATATTTTGGTAATTTTACCCATGTGGATGGTTGTATTTTTTAGTTTTCTTGGATGTATAGAGATCCACTTTGGACTCATAAATAGGTTGGGACACTCGTAATTATTCTTATTTTTTGTGAGTTTCATTGTCTCTCCTTCCAATAGGTGCATCAAATATTTAGTTTTCTTTTTCTGGGAATACCAGTAAATAATCATTAGATATTTATAAAATATAAAGGATTTTTGATGAGGATATTATTGTGCTTTAGAGAATAAAAAAAACAAAAAATGTTTTTCTTCTATAATTTTGATATATTTTGTGGTTGAGATCATATTGTTTTATTAAATTTATATTATAATTTGAGTCTTTTAACTAACTATGTTATCTACTTTTGATTACCATACCATGTATCAAGTTTGATATATATTAATGTTTTATTCTTATCACATATTATCTTTTCTATTGCATTAAATACATGATAATGTACATCAATTGTTTATCATATAAATGGGTTATAACATTTAAATTCTATAATGAGAACCCAGATATGTTATACTAATATATAGGAAATTAGGTCTTATGGTATATACACATCAGTTTAATGGGACACGGGGGATGTATAACTATTTGAAATTATGGATCATAGGCATTGATAATTTTTCTCATTAATTTCATACTTGATTAGTTTTAATATATGGTGACATTTAAACCCTAAATAATAGATCTCTGTGTTTTATATGTCATTGGTTTCCCTATTTATGATTGTGTGTATTATTCCTTAACATTGTGGTCATTATTAATATAAACAAGATTCACATATTTCCATGTATGATAAAAATCACAACAGATATGGAAAAGTAACTTGTTTATGGGTTTTTGTGAATTATATGATATTAATTAAGTTAAAATGATATAATTTATCCCTTACAAGTTAGAGAAGAATTTATTTTTAACCCTTTGATTTTTATGGATGTGTCTGGATTACATCAATTACCATGTTGATTGCAGACAAGTTCATTTTGGTATGCTAGTAAAATATCTAACAATAATTAAGTTCAGTGACACATTTATACATCTTGTATGAGTAATTATTGGTTGATAAAGGGATATAATTAGACATAATAATTTTTAGTAGGGTTTCCATTTTTATGAATTTTCCATTTCTCAATGGGAGTTATAATTTCTTACAAGATATTTACCTAGTTCATGGTGTATACCTACTACCATATTAATAAGGGGTAAAATCGTATCTATGGTGACCCAAAATAAACATAAATAAACATTACACTTATTCTATGGTAAAATAAATACATCACCCAAATATTTTCACAAACTAGAGAACTTGAGGATTGTTGTCTTTGTGGACTACCTAAATAAGAAATTTATTTTGCAGTACTTGGGAATATTTCTATATAATTTATCAACACTAGACTTTTTATAAACTTCTCATAAGTTATACTCTTCCTCATAACCTGTGTAATATAAACACAACAAAAGGATGAGTTAAAATGCTACTTAAGGTTAAACATAAGTGATATTAATCAAAGATAATGAGTTCGAATAAGATGATCATATGGGTATAATCAAGGTATATAATAAAATCCTATCCAAAAAAGAATAGAACATAAATCATGAGTCATGTAATACGTCTTGGTATAATATAAGATGTGAATCAAAGGATTCTGGAATCATTTGTCAATAAACATGATCTGGAGAGCATAACAAAGGTATAAAGATATATGAAAGAGTAAGGAAAAAACATATACATAAGAAAATATATCATTTTGAACATAGATTAACCACAATTATTTCCACACACATTCTTATGATAATATCTTAAACATAATTATACTCATAAATAACCTTGAGTATAGATTAATTATAATTATACCCATGAAATACATGTGAGAAAAGATAAACTGCAATTACACCCACACAAAACCTTGTGATCATATAAAAACCCTCGATTATACCCACTCACAACCCTATGAGCATATCTAAGACAAAATTACACCGACTAAAATCTTTGTGAGGATAGATTAATGGAGATTATACCAACAAATAACCTTTTGAGCATGGTTAATCTATAATTATATCCCCACACCATCTAGTGAGAATAAATGAACCACGATTATTCCCACACATAAAATCATTATCTCATGAGGTATATAACCTTGAAAACAAATAAATTGTATGGAGGTATAGAACCAAAATAATAATCATAAAAACAAATATGTGTAACTTGAAATCAATAATTAATCCGATCACTAAGACTTTCATGAATAAAAAATGAGATTCACAATCTTTTTTGACGTTAACACCAAAATTGACCTCGAGGATATAAAAGGTCGAGAGAAACATCACAAACACAAAAAAAATATTATTTTATGAGAAATTTTAGATGGTGATTAATCAAAATTATTTTAAAAATAAATAAATCCTTTAGAGATAAATACTACAATAGTGTTGAAATCATAAAAGTGTTTTTATAAAATTATTTTATCTAATACATAAAAGTAGAAGTTATAATATCTTTGAAAATCAATTTTTTAAAATTTGAAGTGAAATGTCTTTGAAAACAATTAAATTTAAAAATAATTCTCAATAATAGATAGTTTCAAATACATAATTTTTATCAAAATGTCATGTAAATTGTAAGATAAACGATTTTATTTTTAAAGGATGGAAAAACATTTTGAACATTTTGAATAACCTTGTTGAAAACCAAAATCATTAAAATGTGTAACCAAAACATACTTTTAAAAATTTAATAAGTTAAATATGGAGGTCACATGATATATCACATAATTAGGTTACCAATTAAAAAGTCGAACAGTGTTGGGAAGAAATATTACTGACTTGAAACAAACTGTCAATTAAGTGATGGAGGTTTCTTGTTGATAAACTTAAATTTTATGTTAGAGAAAAATCAATTTGAAAACATTGAATTAAATGGGAAATTTTCACAAGAAATATATTATATAACATTATATAAAATTGGTATTCAATTTATAAATATAATATTTATGGTAAATATTCTAAAGAAACCATATGACTCAAAGATAGAAATTTGAGTTTCCAAATTCCCTTAGAGACAACATAGTTCATGATGTAAGAAACGTATTAAAAGAGGGTTATGTGGAAAAAATATAAATACACATAGGTAAAGAGAAAATTCCACATAATTCAATTAAAAATAATAATTTTCCAAGCCTATATTAAAAATATTTTATAATAAGTATTATAAATCAATGAACAAGAATTGAGTTAACAAAAACTTACACAACTTTAGGGGCATTTAGATAAAAACCACATAAATGAGAAAGCTTTAACTTGAAATCAAATTTCTATGAATTTAATATTTTAATTATATAATATCTCAATTAGTTTGATACACACCACATAATATAAACTAGGTTCATAATAAAATACATTTTTCAAAGAGGTAAATTTGTGATGAAAACCTTTACAATCAGGCTAACACTTGAGTCAAACCTATTTTAGGGGGAAAACATGGTTTGGATGAGTATATCAAATGAATTAAAGAAAATTAAAGTGTAAATAATTAATGGTATGGTAAATAAATTGGAATCTATACAATATAAACATGGTACATAAAATGTTACATATATTAAACAATCAAAATTGAGACCATGAAATCCCTTCCAACTTGTGGAGCATTTAAATCAAGACCTATAAAAAGAGAGATCATTAAAATAAACATAAATTACCATTAATAAAAGTTATTTCATGGTTTAATATCTCAGTTTAAAATCATTAATACAAAATAGAAACAATTAGCTGCATAATAAAAAAACATCCATCAAATAGAGGATTTTGATATGAAACCCCTTACCGTGGTCCTGATTTGTTCTACACATACACAAAACATCATTGATTACATCGAGAATTACCTATAAGATAACTTGAAAATTAAGGAATATAAAAACCACTTTGGACAAAAAAAACTAATGATATTGATAAATTTTTTTATGGAAGGATATAGAGTAGAGTTTTATGACGAAACCAGATTTTTAGAAGTGCCTTGAACGGGTTGTGAGAGACCCCTTTTATAAGTGGTGAGAATAGCCTTTTGTAAATAATTCAACTGAATATAATGGGATCACATGTTAAAAATGTCATGTAGCTCAAAAAATAGACAATAATTTAGTGGTGGGTGATATAAGTTTAAAAATATCGCAATCAATCAATTAGAATCATGTTTTTAAGATGCTTCAATTCCTTTACCCATTGAATTTTTACCTTTTCCATTTAATCTTTTACCGTGGTGACAAATTTTTACCTAAGCTGAATTAATATATATTCCTAAAAATCAAGTGGTCCTTATTATATAACTTTGACACACTAATTCTAAATTATATATCCATTTCTTTATATTCAATTTATAATAGTGATAAAAAAAATTTTTAAAAAAAGAATAATATTTTAAAAAATTTGAGAAATTATTATTTATGTTCTAAAATATAAAATATAGGCTTAATTAAAAACAATATGTTAAACTATATAATGTTACTTATAACATAGATATTTGATCAGGAAAAAGTTTTCATAAGTATTAGGTTATGCTAATATCCAAGTGATGTCATAAAAGTTATTATATTTTCAAAAATAGTATTTTGCAATATTTATATAAATACTATAATTTTAAAAAAATAATAATAATTAATATTAATATTATATTGTAATGAATAATCCAAAATTTAATTTAGTTTTTTATATTAAATTTTTAATGTTTTAGAATATATTATTTAAAAAAATCTAAATTTATATTGGAAAACTATTAATATTTGAAAATAGATTTTTAAAACGTTAACTATTACTTATTATTATTTCCTATCTATTAATAAATGATTAATTAGTAATATATTATTCAAATAATCAATATATTTTATTATTATATATTCATACTATTATTATTTTTGAAATAAAAAACCAATTTCAAATAAATTTATTTTTAATCATAAAATGATTTTTGTAGTTGTTTTAGTGATGATAATTTCATTTAATTTGTATTATAATTGTTTTTATTTCCATTATACACATATTTCATATATTTATTAGTACAAATAATACATTTTAATTCAAAAACTATGTCTTAAAATTCATATTTAATATTTAAATTTTACCTAATGTATCAAAGTATTCATTTTAGTTTAGTGTTTCATGTGGATAAAGATATCAAACCTAGTACTTATTTAAGGAAAATATAAAATGAAATTTTGGTTCATTACATTATCCTCCCCTCCTCCCTAAAAAAATTTTCATTATAATTTTAATTATCAATTACTAATAAATATAGTCAAGTGTATCTATAAGATAAATATGACTTGAGAGTTAATTTCAAAAGTGGGACTAACCATAATAATTTGGTTGAGTCTATGAAACTCATCCATCTCATTCTTAGAGTCATATCCAAACACTATGTTTATTTCAAAATATTTTATATAAACATCCCTCATGATTTTTTCAAAGATTGTGGTTGAAGCCACCTTATTATTTAAATCAAAGCCCTCTAATTTGAGTGGTTATAGGAAGAACCAATATATAGCCTGAAGGCCCATGGCCAAGTGGTCTGAATAAAAGGCTTGAATGCCTATATTATGGACCCAAGATCCCCTTGTTTAATAGTACTCCTACAGTACACATCTTCTACAGTACCTCTGCCGCTACAACGTCACTGCTGCTACTAGAAAAATTCACACACATTTTTATATATATATATTATGGTGGATATAATGGGGTATAATAAATAATATATACAAGAATATATTTATTCCATGATTATAAGGATCCAATTTAAATGGTTTTTCCTAGGAATTATTTTTTCCCTATAGTCTATGAGGTTGAAAATTTCTATTATCGTTGTCATTCTTTAGGTCAGGGCATCGACTTTGCTAATTTCCAAACACCTAGTATCTAAATCATTGGACATTGTTCTCATATATTACAATAATCTGATTATTCACTCCAAATTGATAGTTATGAGCTTCATAGATAACCCATCCACACTTAAAACACTTTCTTATTCCTTTTAGGTATCCCCTTGATTGATTATTAATACATTTTTGTATGTAGATAGTTGATTATTCTTTCCTTTATCATCATCATTACCAGAGCTTCTATAAAATACCATCCTTATCATCATTAGTTATTCTGGAATTTTTTTGTTTTATATTGTTAGTCATGACTCATGATAACTAATTAAGAATAACCACAGGAGTTTTAACACCATCCTTTACACAATACGATTACTCATTAGGATAATCTATGTGTTTCCCATCATATAAATTATTAATGTGGTTTCTCATGGATCCTTCAATTTATGAAACCAAAATATTTAATCAATAATGGTCAATATTTAAATCATAATGGAATTATTAAATACTCAACATCAAAATGTGTTACTCCTTCAAACCATCATATAGTATTTTAGTTCAACCTAAATCACTCTTGGTTAAATATAATTTTTTTTATGTTGGGTAATCTCATATTCCATAACCTAATTCTCTAATATAACAAATCCTTCATAATGTATTATAATGATATTGTGATTAACAAAATCATATCCCCCATCAGTTTCAAACAAGGTCTTTAATTGGGCCTCTTTTTCTTACCCCAGGTGAAACATGAGTTAATTCCCAATACATTATTTTAAGGGTTATTACCCCAAGATACATATGTGCTTGAGCCTGTATCCACTTTTGGTATCCATAAAATGATGTTATTTCCAGGATAATTGTGAAATATCTTCTTAACTAAAATTTTAGGATGTTATAATACACATATACATATCCCTTAGACTTATCCCTATTGTTTTTACTTGTGTTATCTTGTCCTTTGTAACAACCTGGCCTAGGTACCGTGCACTGGTGCCCCGAGCCGGACCACCACATGTCCTCAACCTTGCCTCCCCGTATGCCAAAGACAGTCGACTGGTAGTGAGTATCACGTAAGATGGCCATTAGGGAGACTATACCCTCTTTTACCATAGTAATAAACTAGTATAAATAAATAATTAGTAGCAAAAAATCCTATATCCATAAATAATACAAAAATATCATGACAATCAAAGATAGATATAAAATTTCCAAACTAAAGTAGAAAACATGTCATGGTAATTTATGTGTCCAGTGTCTATAATGTAGACCCAAAAGAAATAAATTGATGACTCCCAGAGGGTCCCGAACCACATTTAGTTCCCTAAACCATGATCCATCCCGACTGATCCATCTAACAGACGGCCTTCTCCCTTAACTGATCCTATATCCATGAAATATATTCACGTATCTATAAATAATCCAATGTATGGCGTGAGAAAAACTTAGTAGGCCACCACCAGTGGTGTCTAAAACAAATCCAATCAATAACATGTTTATGTAGTTGAATAAATAAATAATTAAAATTCATAAATAAATAAATGAAACATTATCAATTGATCTTTATTAAAGTATATAGACCATTGGGTTCTTTATGACACCCATACCTCGGTACCTGCTTCATCCTGTGTCAGTTCTGAACTATGTTACATATTGAATTCACATTTAATTATAGCACATGGGATTAAATTATCCATGTCACTTCAATTTCATTATTATGACCACTTGGAACCATATTTCAATTAAAATATTTTGGGTGTAGAATGTCATGCCTAGTACCCCATGGGTATTTTGATAATTATTCCCTATCTCACGCCATTTATTATGCTTGGGAATAGAATTTCATGTCTAGAACCCCATTTATCAATCATGCATATATATCATGGGAGTAGAACGTCATGTCTAGCACCCAATATCTCAATCATACATATGTGTCATAGGTGTATAACACTATGTCAACCACCCCAGTTCTCTATCATACATATATTTCAAAATATATTGCATGAACACATGTATCTCATTAACAATTTTTTCCACATTGTCACGTCAACCAAGATTAATCTAAATTAATCTTCTTATCAAAATTAACCGCCACAAACATCCATTAATTAATTAAGCCGTTTCCATTTATTAATTTAAATATTAATTAACCAAATGTATCAAATAACTTAATTCACCAACTATTAATCATATCTTTTCCATTAATTAATTCAATAATTAATAAACCACACTATGTCCATTAATTAATTTGAAATTTAATTTATCCTCTCACAATTTAAACATCCAATAATTAATTTTCCAAATTAATAATCTCAATTAAAAATTTAAAAAATTAATAAATTAACAATTAACTCAAAAATTAACTAACCCCAATTCCTGAATTCCGTACCTTTGATAATTAAAACATCAATTAATTATTTCAATTCCACAATTCCATTATTCAATTAAATCTCGAATTCCTCACTTCATTAATGAACAGCATTAATTAATCAAATTTAGTAATTACATTTGTTAAACTATTCCTTGTAAAACAAAAATCACATACATGTATTTGATATCAAGAATATGGTATTTGAATAATAGACCACCTACCTTGATTCGTTGATGGGTGATTTCCCAACAGAAATCCTCAAAATTGAGTAGATCACGATCCTGATCTAAACCACTAAATCAATATTATTCAAAATAAGATCTCCTAGTTATAGATTTATATCCAAAATTTGAGATATTAATTCATCAAATCTAGATATACATTTAACAAAATTGTGAAATAAATTTCCACCAAAAGAATTATAGAATAATGGAGGATGAACGGGAGAGTCACGAGACTAGATCCACTTACCAGGAGGGATGGGAATCTTCGATCTGGGCATATAATCATGATTAAAAGAGGTAGGGAAGTCTTTGAATTCATTCATAGAGATCCAAGATCATTAAATACCACCTATGGTCAAATGGGTTTCTAATAGGGTGAGTTTTGGGGGTTTGGGGGATTTAAAATATAATTTTCATGTCACATTAATTCCCACAAATGGTTTTATAAGTTGGGTCATATAGTTCACCAAAATAGTGTTTCTAAACAATGCACCTATTATTTTAGGAGTTCATAGTTACTCGTAAGAGGGTACACAGTTAGACAAACCATATGGGAACCAGACAAATCACCATTGTCCAGGGTAGCATTGTTTGATGGGTTGGGGAGTACGGTTTTCTCTAACAACTTTCTCCCGATTTTTATTTCATTTTTTTTTCAAAATTCCACCCAAAACACCCAAATTTATCACCCAAACAAAATGTAATCAATTAAGGACAAAATAGTACCTAAAATCTAGCTTGAGTCTGCATCTGAAAATGTTAGGATCTTACAATATCCCCACCATATAATATATCATCTTCGAGATGCACTCCCAAGAATCCATAAGTTTACATGTTGAAAATATTGGTCCATTGATCCCTCATATCTAATTCCCTCTAGCATGTTTCCACCTACACATGCATGTGTCACCACAATACATGAACTATTGGCACAATCTTTCCCCACAAAACATTCTTATTGTTATCTAACACACGTATCAGATTATCCTCAATGGAAACATCTACCTTAAGGTCAACCTCATCCATATAGATCGCATGAGAAGAGTTAGTGTAACACCCCAATATTTCATAGTTCGTTATTTCTTCAAAGTAATTCAATAACATTCACTATACGCAACACCGAGTTCAAGCGCACCACGACTTACCAAAATAGCTGTTCAAAAGCGGTTATGAATAGTTTTAACTAAATTTTGAACTATATATAATACTTATAATTTTAGAATCCATATTATCAGTATTTTAGACATAATGTAAGAACTAAATCATTTTTATCAGATAAATGAAGTATTTTTCAAAAAATATACGTTTACCACCTTTTAAGAGTGAACCCTTTTTAAATTCAATATTTGAATCTTTTATATATTCAATTTTACAAAATAAAATTTTTATTTAGAATAGGGATATATGAATTTAGTTTCAATAAATTTTTGGTGATTTTCTGATATCTTTCATATTTGGGTGAATAGTGAAAAATACTATATTTTAACAGAAAACAACTTTTTTAATCAAAATAATTTATAGTGATAAATTATAAATTTTAATGTTTTGGAAATATAAATAGATTATATTTTTACCATTTAATCCAATGATGGTCATTTTATGTAATTTCACTTTGAAATTTAACATAAAATAGTGTCAATCTTTTGATTATTAATATTTCTTAAAAATACGCTTCTTGGTTTTGACAACGGGAATTAATTTTAAATTAACTAATGAAGCTTCTATGTGTTGAAATTGGTAAAATTTAATTAATTTTTGAATTCAGAATATCAAAATTAGCTTAGGGTGAATTATTGGTATTTCTCTGAAAACTTTTAATTTTTGATGAATAGTGAAAAACACTGAGTTATTGTTTAAACCGGGATTTTTATTTAAATAATTATTTATTTTATTTAAATTTATTTTAGTTTTAAATAGATACATAATACCTATATAAACTCAATGTAATTCATTGGAGTTAGTTTATAATATTTTTAGATATATAAAAATTTTATCGAACTTTTTTCCGTCTTTTTCCCACCTCATAGGGGCATTTGTAAATTTACATAAAACATACTTTTACCACTTCTATGAGTTAAATTCCCAAAATCCAAGAAACATGGTTAATATCATGGAGTAAAATGTTTTTTTAATAAGATAAAAATAATTTTTGGTGAATAGTAACTTTTTACATTTATTTACCACGGTTAAAAGTAAATAGGGTAATTAAGGGTAAAAATTATATTATTATTTCACTTCAACATGTCATAATTCTATTGGATAAACGTAATTCAACCAAAAAAACCTTAGAAGTAAAATATGACCCTTTAGGTCCACTTGTATTATATTAAGACATTTATTATTATTTTATTTAAAGAAGAGTTAAAAGGGTTAAAATCAATGTTTAATAACTAAACCATTTCTAATATAGGGTTATGCATAAAATAAATTCGACTATAAATATTCATTGTAAAGGTAAAAATATTTCCTACATAATGTGATTTTATTTATAATTTTTAAAGGTTAAATAATTAAATTTATTAATGAAACAATGATGATACAGTAATTAACTTATTAACGAAAGAATCAAATAAATTGTATTATTAATATTAAAATAAATATAATTTCAAAGTTTTTATGACATTGACGAATTTTACAGGTGAATATGACATGTTAGGATTGATTCAATGTATTTTTTTTGAATTAAACATTATTTTATTAATTTATCAAAAAACAAATACCAAAGAGTGTCAAAATTGACATAAAATTGGTTTTAAAACAAATATTATATTATAAATTAATATAACAGTCCTAAAAATATATGTATCAGCCAAAAGACTTATATAATAATATATATGACATTAATGAACCAATTGGGGTTCTATTGGCAATTTAATATAAGTTTATTAACCGTGTAATATAAAAATACAAAGAGACATGGTAAATGTCAAACAATTTAACTAAGAGTTAAAACTAAAAGATAAGGTTAATATGTTAACCTAAACCTGCCTAAAACCTATGTTTTGAGTTTTTTATGACCCGTACCCACATTATATTTTTAATAATTCATTTTAGATCCATTAGAAACCGAAAATGAATTTATTATAAAATAATATTTTATGTTTTTCCTAAGGTGCCCCTCACCCCTCTTATAAAAGGGAACTTCTCCTTCTCTCCAATTCACATCTCCAAATCCATTTTTCTCGGCCCACCTCTACCCAAATATCCTCCCAACTATAGTACCTTCATCCTAGAGGCCTTAATTTGGTCAGAAATCCTTCCTAAAAATCCCTTTTGATCAAATCAAAAGGGAGAACCCGAAGAAGAGGTAATGATTTCACCACCCTCATTCAAGTTCTCTTATTATTCCACTTACTCTTTCTTGGTTGTTACATTATAAAATAATAAGTCTAGTATCTTATATATTCTATGATGTTATATTAAATATGGAACAACTATATTCATTATTCTATCCATCTTATGAATGATAATGTCACCATGCGTGCGTACGTACGGCTTACCATCTCAATGCAGTGGTGTAATTCGGTGTTCAACACTATGTTATTTGAATGGATATAATGATGAGTAATATGTATATAAATAATTAAAATAACATGATAATGTCTCCATAAAATAAATATACCATCCAGTTCTACACATTTATGGAAATGATATTGTCTCCCGTGCGTACATACAGATTAAAGTCTCTACGACGCGATGACATTCATTTCCACGTTCACCATTCATCGACGATTATAAAAAGATATACTACTAATAAGTATGTAATATATGACATTATAATTCTATTGGAGATATATATATATATATATATATAAATGTACCTACATATATCTTAATCACAAAGTTCTGTTCAATACGATATGTAAACGGAAACAGCGTTTATTCGTACATATGGACTACCGTCTCCATAAACGGTGTTTTCTATTTCATATTTATGTCTATTATACATATTTATTATCTAAATATATTTGATATATAAATCATGTTTTATATTATTGATGTATTTAAATCATGATCTATGTGATACAATCAGGAGTAACAAATTAAAACACGTACGATAAAAAAATAGATTATTACCAGAAATGTTAAATTAACATGGAAATTATTATTAAATGGGTAGTATAAAGTCATAAATAAATCATGTATGATATCATAAATATTAATATGTTTCTGGTATAATTTAATAAAAAACTACGATCTTCATACCGGAGGTTAAACGTACCCTCTACTAAAGGAATGTGCAAGGTAAGGGTTAATTCCTCAATCTCATTATTATCCGAGATTGTTTATGTGTAAGTATTTACTGGGATATTTTTATCATCCATGTCCATTTTTCATAAAAATAATTTCAAAATAAATATTTTAAGGATTTATTAAAGGTAATTTTTATCAGGATCCGAGTTTTAAATGTTTTAAAGATTTACCTTTCTAAATATTTTTAATTAATGTCCATGATTTCAAAATGATTTTAAGGATTTATTTATATGGGCATGAATGTTTTGAAATTATAATTGTATTCAAAAGTTTCAAAGTGGAATGGGAACTTTGATTCAAAAATCTATTTTAAATTACTTCATTTAAAAATGTGTGACTTTTAAATGATTTTACAAAAAAGGATATTTCTCTCAAAAAGTTTTACTCATCATTTTCAACTCTGTCAACATCCATTACTGGATATTATATTTGATTCAGATTGATTTATTATAATAAAATCTTCCATATTTTATTGAATGAGTTATGATATTTTTTACTGTGTATGTTCTATTTTTATACCATTCATGGTTTATGGTTAATGTATTGACATTTCGTATGCTAGTTTTAATAAAAATGATTATGTTATGTTTCAACTTTTTCATATGAGGAATGCAGTGGACATATTAAGTGATGGGTGGAGCCAACTATAGCTCCTCGATGCATATTTAGGTCTTATAAAACAAACTAGTGTCTTAGCACAATTCCGTGACAAAAAAATTATTTGTAGTCTTGGCACAAGGCCTTGAATATGTGGTAAAGATGTCCGGCGTTAGGAATTCCTTCATTATGAAATTAGTTATTACATGTGATTATTCGACTAGTAGAATATCCAAGTGCATGTTTATATGGTAATTTTTGATAGATTTTTTCCATATAATGTTCATGTTTATGTTTAAAAAGGCCGTTGTTTTTTTCACACATCTTGCCTAAAATGTTTATAGATTCTGTTAAAATTATTTACCCTTACTGGGCATCTGAACTCACCCCTTTCTTATGTTTTATTTTCCCAAGATTCCATGAAGTTTATTATGATTGATATGAAGTGTTATGATAAAGGTAATAATGGAATTATCAAAGAACTATTTATGCTATGTTTTATGTTTGAAATTGTAATGTAAAGTCAATGTATGTAATCTATTTTCCAATACTGCTAAATTGATCGGTCCTTCGGGACATGATTCCTTATAATCATCCAATGTATTAAAATAATGCACTGACTCTGGGTAACTAGGGTCGGGGTGATACAGTTGGTATGAGAGGATGTTTAACAATAACCATGGAAAAAATATTTAGATAAACTCTTACTAGATAACATTACCATAAGATAGATTTTGAAGATTATTATAGAATAAATTACTATAATTTTGGTAATGTAAAGATTTTGTGAGTTTTACTAGCAAATACATCCATATCTGGATACGAGCAGGTAGAGGAAGCTCTAGCATAGATGTACCAAGGGGTAAAACCTGAAAACAATTCCTTGAGCTAGACTTGAATAGGAACTGGTGCACGAAAACGGGCCTTGATGCACTCTTGGTTATGAAACTCCTTGCTGATATTCTTAGGATACTTCTCATTTTCATTACAAACCACTATGAAGGGCTTATGAGTATCTACCTCCTCAAAGAAAATTTTTTTATGATTATGAATTATATCCATAAAATGTTCAATTTATGTTAGGTATTTTACATGTTTGGAATTATTAATTGTGATTCATAAACTGTCCTAGTGTATTCCATTGTATACAAATGTCGCCGAATAGAAGGAATGTGAACTCCAGCGACACGTATGATCCAAAGAGTAAGAAGGATCATATCTTTCACAATATTAAGACAAAATTTCTATGGGAAATATTCTCCCATATATTCTCAACATATGAAGAAATAGTATCATGTGTTAATAAGATAAGTAACTAATTCATTGAGTCTTTTGGATTTGAAGGGAAGCAAGAGAGGAAAATTATGGAAGAGAGAAGGATGGATAAAGGGAAGAGGGTAAAGAAGGATTTTCCTATATGTGATATCTTTGGAAATAATCACCATGGTAAATGCTAGAAGGGAATGGGAGTTTGTTAAAAGTGTGGTGAAAAAGGACACCAATTACGTGATTGCAAGGGAAAGATTTTTTTTTCAAATTTACAATGCTTCATCTGCAAGGTATTGAGACACTTAGTGAATCAATGTCTCAGTCATTATATTATACCTTAAATGATGCTATTGGATAATAATCATGTTATGATACAACCTCATGTGAAGAGAAATGACTAGTTTTCTTATGTTGTTAATATAGAATTGTTTCATTTGAGTGTTGTATCAGCAATATACTGGTTATATGAATTATGGAGATAAATAAGGATTGTACTAAACCACTATTTTATTGATGATTTGAGATTATATGGTTCTATTAAAGTGACTTTATAGTAAGCTATACTTTTTGGAAAATACATAGTTGAAGGAAAGGTAATCCTTAATATGGTCTTGAAAACGAGGTAGTGATTTTGGAATAAGAGATGGTTGATTTTGATAAATTATATTGGATATTCTTTACTTCCTTGAAACTGATTAACGATTTGTATATTCTATCATTGATGGAGTTTACAAAATAGTTTGGATAGAAGGAGTATATCCAGTATTCTGTAAGGAATAAGGGAGTATGAATATAATCAATAAGGTTTTATGGAAATTCAGGATGTTGCGGTGTTTTAAAATAATACACGATGAAGGCGTTCACATGTTATTACTTGGCAAAAAGGATCTTCATTTTGTTTAAATTCCTTGAAAATTTTGGATAGAGAGTTTGAATAAAAGTATTTTGGATAAGTCTAATGGTTGGAATGGATTGTGTTTGAAATTGGATGTTATTTTTAAGGTTATTTTTTTATTGTTATAAAAAGGACAACCTAGTGAGTGGGTGACTAATAGTCATGTTCGGAAAGGCCATGAGACTTGAACTTGCAACTGAAGAGTGACAAAGGTGCATCACCTATGACTAGACTACGTGATGTACTGGTTTGTATAATTTAGCTTTTTTTAAAATAGTCAGATAAATGAATTATTAATTCATTATTTTTGGAACCCAATACGATTAGGATTAATAGATTTTTTTTGAAATCTTTTGCAGTGAAAGATGAGTTTGTGGAAGGAATTGGTTGAAGGATGAAACTCTACATATCAATTATATATATATATATATATATATAATTTTTCCCCTTTTATAAAGACTAAATTTTATTAACCCATTTTTTGATGTGGGTTTTCCCACAAAGGAATTTTATACTTTCAACCATTTATTTTCAAATAACAATTTCAAATAGTGAGGACGTAATTTATTGAATATGGGAAGAATGTAACACCCCAAAATTTCATAGTACCTTATTTCTTCAAAGTAATTCAATAACTTGCACTACACGCTACACCAAGTTGAAGTGCACCACGACTTACGAAACTAGCCGTTCAAAAGTGGTTATGAATAGTATTAACTTAATTTTGAAATATATATAATTATTATAATTTTAGAATCCATATTATGAGTTTCTTAGACATAATGTAAGAACTAATTCATTTTCTCAGATAAATGAAGTATTTTTCAAATAACATACTTTTATTGCCTTTTAATAGTGAACCATTTTTAAATCCAATATTTGAAACTTTTATATATTCAATTTGACAAAATAAACTTCTTCTTTGAAATAGGTATATAAGAATTTCGTTTCAATAATTTTTTGGTGATTTTTTGAAAACTTTAATATTTGGGTGAATAGTGAAAAATACATTATTTTATCTTAAAACAACTTTTTTAATAAGAATAATTTATAGTGTTAAATTATACATTTTAATGGTTTGGATGTATAAATAGATTATTTTTTTACCATTTAATCCAATTATTGTCATTTTATGTAATTTCTCTTTGAAATTAGACATAAACAAGTGTCAATAATTTGACAGTTATTATTTCTTAAATATACGCTTCTTGGTTTTGATAACAGGAATTAGTTTTAAATTAATTAATGCATCTTCAATTTTTAGAAATGGGTAAAATAGAATTCCTTTTTGAATTTGGAATATGAAAATTAGCTTAGGGTGTATTTTTGGTATTTTTCTGAAAACATTCAATTTTTGATGAATAGTGAAAAACACTAAGTTATTGTTTAAAACTGGATTATTATTTAAATAATTATTTATTTCATTTAAATTTATTTCAGGTAAAAAAAGATACATAATACCTATATAAATTCAATTTAATTCATTGGAGTCATTTTCTAATAATTTTAGATATATAAAAATTTTATCGAACTTTTTACCACCTTTTAGTCATCTCCTAGGAGAATTTGCAAATTTGCATAAAATATAATTTTACCACTTCTGTGAGTTGAATTTTGAAAATCTGAGAGACACGATTAATATCAAGAAGTAAAATGTAGTTCAGTAGGATAAAAATAATTTTTGGTGAATAGTAACTTTTTAATTTTGTGTAGCACTGTTAAAAGTAAATAGGGTAATTAAGGGTAAAAATGATATTATTATTTCCCTAAAACATGTCCTCATTCTATTGGATAAGTGTAATTCGACCACAAACAATATTAGGAATAAAATATGACCCTTTAGGTCCACTTGGGTTAGATTATGAGATTTATTATTATTTTATTTAAAGAAGAGTTAAAAGAGTTAAAATCAAAGTTTAATAACTAAAAGTTTTTTAATATAGGGTTATACATAAGATAAAATCGACTATAAGTATTCATTAGAAAGATAAAAATATTTCCTACATAATGGTATTTTATTTATAATTTTTAGATATTAAATAATTAAATTTATTAATATCACAATGATGATGTAGTAATTACCTTATTAATGAAAGAATCAAATAAATTGTATAATAAATATTAAAATAGATATAATTTCAAAGTTTTTATGACATCCACGAATTTTCCAGGTGAATATGAAATTTTTGGATTCATTCAATGTATTATTTTGAAGTAATCGTGTATAAACCAAGGAACCGGGACTCTGAGAGTTTGGAAAATTTCTTGATGTAATTCTAGATCAAGGCTTTCAGACGGGTGCAATTCTGTGGTCCGGTGTGCCCAGAATTAATTATATAAAAATGTTAACTGTTTTTATATTACACACACATGGTTAAATAAAGAAAATGTGATATCTATTATGCATTTGATCAGATCAGAAATGTGAGACCGCGGTTGGGTTCGGAAAGTGGTGTTTACCCTAGGCGCGACCTAAAATGAGTCAGTGCGGGGTGTTCGGACCCCTCGCTCGTTGGCGGTGTGTTAAATGGATAATTAAATTATCAAATTATTCATTTAATAGTTTGAACAAAAATAACTCATAAACAGTAACTCGAATCAGAAATCTGAAGGCACAGTTGTGTCCAGAGTGTGCCGTTTACCCTAGGCGGGGTGTAAAAGTTGCAGGCGCAGGCCTGCTGTGAGGTATGTCACCCAGGGGCAAACGAGTCTTTTTGAATTATTGACTTAGTAATTTTTATCACTAAATATATTTTCAAATAACATTCAAAAGGAGTCTTGGAATGGAAATCTGAGACTTCCGTTGACTTCAAAATCTGGCGTTTTGCCTAGACGTGATATAAAATAAGCAGGCGCAGAGGTTTTGGGATCTGCGCCCGTTCAAAGAGTTTCAGTGAATTTTTATAAATTTGATTTAAGTGTGGGATTCGGGGAATCCAATTTTCTCTCTCTCTCTCTCTCCCACTTTCTCTCTCCCTCTCTCTCTCCTGGGCATTCTTCGACATTCTTCGCTGGATCGAGGAGTGATCTTCACCGAAACCTCGGCGGATTGAAGGTGGAGCACAACGAAGTCATCGCCAACGACGAACGGATCCAACGAGGTAGGCTTCTTGATTAATTTCTGCACCTTCTAAAATTTCTTGAGTTCTTCCAATTTAGTCAATTATTTTATATAATTCTTGAATTGGGACGATGTCCGAACGAACAAGACCATAATATAATCCCCAATTTTGATCCTTGTTCTTGAGCGTTCTTCATCCACAATTTTCAGACACGCGCAAACCTTGTCGGATCAAAGATCGGGGGTAGGCGATGAGAAGGCCTCACCCCGAGGATCCCGAACCCATGTTCGGTTTTGATTTTGGGACACCGCAGCACTGGTGGTGGTTGTCGAAAGACCTGACTCCGGCAAAGGCGGTGGCTGGAGGTCAGGGTGGCGCGGCGGGGGTTCGGATGAGGTGGCCGGCGTGGATGGGGTTCGGATCGAAGTGGCCGGTGGCCGGGCTGTGTCTGGTGTCGTCGGCTGGCCGAGGACAGTGTGAGGTCGGAGGAGTGGCTAGCTGAAGGCGGGGTGCGGCCGGAGGTAATTGGGCTGCGGGGGTGTGCGGCTGGCTTGGGTGTGGCTAGGCGGAGCCGGTGGTTGCGGCAGCCGAGTGAGGCGTGCGGCGTGAGGTGGCGTCGACCAGGGCAGTGTGGGGGCGTGATGGAGCACATATGACCAGGTAGAGGAGGAGTACTGGCCGCGGCGTGTCACGATGGTGCTGTGGGAGCCGGAGGCACCGGCCTCTAGCTGGCTGGCGCGCTCGACAGGAGGAACCCGAGGCAGTCAGCGCCTCGGGTGTGCAACAGCAACAAGGACCTGCACTTTGTGGGTCCTGTTAGACAACGAGGCGGAGACCGGCAAAAATTATGGTGTAGTTTAAAAAAACCGAACCCAAGGCAGGTCCGGTGCAGCTGGAGTAGGACGTGGCCAGCGGGCCGCGGCGGTTCAGACCGGGCCGACCTGGGTGAACCGGCCCAGTTGGGCCCCCTTGCATTCGGGGGTCGTATTTTCTAAATGGCGTGTCATATTGACACGCTGTCTATGGCTACAAGTCCATTTGACGTGCCGTTAGAGGCATGGTGGCCCCAGAGCTGAGAAAGTCCTTCCAAGGTTGGTTTGGAGCCTTTGCGGGTTGGTTTCTTTGGTCGGTGGAGCGAAACGCTAAATGTTAATAATTATTTATTTATTTATTAATTTAATTGTTGCGTCGGACCTAAATCCTACTTGGGAAGTCCGATTGATGCGCCGTTAGTGGCACCATGACCCCAGTCCTTGTGCGGACATTTCGAGATGCATTCTGAAGCATCCGGGTTGGATACAAGGTGCGGGCCCCACAGGGTCTACTTCTCACGTTTTCCTGTGAAACGCCAGTTTTTCACCCTTCATCCATTTGGGGTGTTTGGGTACTCCTTTCTAAGTGTTTTTCCAAGGGGATTGCAACGGGGCAATCCGGCCGCCTAAATTCAGGCCCGAGGCTTGGGCCCCATGAGGCAGCTTTCAGATGTATGCTGCTTTTAAAGACTTATGCTTCATATGTCCGTTTAGGGCAAATTAATAGCCTACACTGCATGGTTATCAGCAAGGAAAACGATGGTACGATCTATGTGACGTGTTTTGGGGTCGAGGTGTGGGCCCTGTTTGCATATAACGCTAGGAGTTGGAGCTTCTGCATCCAAAGTCCATTTTAGGTGTCGTTAGTGGCATTGTGACCCTGGAACCGAGACGAGGTTGACCAGGGTGGTTTTAGGCCATGAAGAAGGAATTGACATGTGGGCCCCACATGTTGTCTTTTGAGCTGTGTGCAGCGTACTGCGACATTTTCACCAGTCATCCATTTTGGGCATATGAATATTCTATTCAACGTGCTTTTCTGAGATCATCGTGATGGCGCAGTTCGCCCGACATCTTTCTGGACCGTGGTGCGGGTTCCATGAGACTCCATATGGGTGTAAAGCGGCATTGAGTAACTTTTTTATTGGGATCCCATTTCCAACGAGTAAGTAGTCCATCTCAGGTGTTTTTCCATGAGGATTACAATGGTGTAATCTATTCAGGTGAGATAAGCCTCTTAAGTGATCTTATTAAATGTGTTAATATGAATGGGTGTTGGTCGGAGGCTTATTTGACACACTCTGAACCTATTCATGGTAGCATCATTAGTGGCACCCATTAATGGCACGAGAAGTGTGGAGATATCAACCTAGTTTTGGGTTTACCCTTCAGCGAGGTTGGGTAGTAGAATACCCATTGACCTTATGGTATACCCTCTAGTGGGGCTGGGAAGTGGGTCACCATTGACTTATTTGATGTTTACTCTCCAGCATGGTTGGGAAGTGGGTCACCTGATGTTTAATTATGGTTTACCCTCCAGTGGGGCTGGGCAGTGGGTCACCATCGACTTACCTGGGGTTTACCCTCTAGTAGGGTTGGGCAGTGGGTCACCATCGACTTATTTTGGGTTTACCCTCCAGCAGGGCTGGGCAGTGGGTAATCCAATGATTTATTATGGTTTACCCTCCAACGGGACTGGGCAGTGGGTCATCGTTGACTTATTTAGGGTTTACCCTCTAGTAGGGTAGGGCAGTGGGTCACTAGATGATTTATTACGGTCTACCCTCTAGTGGGGCTGGGCAGTGGGTCTCCATTGACTTATTGGGGTTTACCCTCTAGCGGGGCTGGGTAGTGGGTTACCCAACAACTTATTTCAGATTCAGTCCTTTCTATGAGGCTAGTTAGTGACTTTTCTCTGTGATTATCGGAGTAGGAACCTTGGTGGTATGGTTCAATGATGAGACAGTATTGACGTATGCGATATTTGGGCATCAGGGATGGCAATACTCTGAACTATTGGCGACTCCTCTTAGGATGAGCTTGGAGATAGATATCCCCTTACACACTCATTTGGGCTACTTGTTGAGAATATATATATATATATACACCCTACTTTTGTTCTCCCTCCTTGGGTTCAGTTACACTCCTTCTAGGAGGGGCGAAGATGTGTGGGGTATGCCACGTACTTTCTGTGTCAAGATCCTCTTGGATTCGATGAGTCCACTTCCTTTATATTTTTGGGTTGATTCGCACTCTCTCTTTTGTACTCTTCCACTTTTATATTCTCTGTCTACTTCTCACCATTTTAATACCTTTTTTGACGCTCCCTCCAGCTTTCAGGGCATCCTACTAAGTATCTTTATACTCACCCCTGCTAGGGCTTTGCCCGCACATGGTGTGCCCTTGCAGACGACAGACAGGTCGATCGATACAGTGAAGGAGCGTAGAGGACACATGATCTTGGGACGCGTTCAGTGGCCACATTAGGACTTCTAGGTGAGAGACTCACTAGTGTTTTACTTTCGTTTACCTGTAGCTGGGTTGTGGCACCTTTCTAGTTGGGTGCATGTTTTTCCCCTTTTCCTATTCAGTTATCTTATCAACACTTTACTTGTATTGTTTAGAGTTTGATGCATGTATGTTGGTTTCCCTTTTTTTACAGTGTTCTATCTTGATTTCTATTCTCTGCACCTTTTCATTGAGATTTCTATATGTGTGTCTACAGTTTCTTATAAAAAGGCCTCCCCTAGTTTTTTGTTCCTTCGGCGTTAGTCACCAGCCCCTGGCCTTTGGAGGCGGGCATAGGGTTGTTGTGGCTCGATCCCCAGTACACGTCGGGTCGTGAAAAAGTGGTATGAATGGTGTTTAGTTCTTTGGGGCATCATTTGGACTTACCTAAAAAGGAATTGGTTGTGTTTTGGGGAAATAGATTCAACATGTCTTGAGAGATTCTTTTAGGCCAGGGAGTCTAGTGACGATAAGACGACCGACGTATCAATTCACCAGAACCCTGATAACCCGCTAGTCGACTCGTCACACTGAGACAGTTGTTACAGGGAATTTGTTTCATGCATCATATAGGATCGAGTTTTTGGCTCTCCTTATTGAGTAAGCTCTCCATCATTATTGATATATATATATGTTCTCATTTGACTATGGTTCTCCTTGATCGGATTCAGGATGTTTCCACGATGATAGCCATATAAGATACTAGCTTCGGTTCGTGACGAAGAATCTGTGAGCGTCGAGGCCTCAGTTTAAGACCCATAATACGATTACCCATTTCATCAGGACGATAGGAAGTAGCACCTCCACATGTGGAGTAGAGGATAGTACCAGCTGCGAGGGAAAATGAAGAGCACATGATGGGCGTGCTACGTGAGTTCCAGCGTCAGAGACCGCTGAGGTTCCACGGAGAGACATACCATCAGACAGTGAAGGGATGGATATAGTTGGTGGTCTGCCTCTTCAGGCTTGTTCGCCCACTGATATGTTATATGGTGGCTTTGACAGCTAGTCTTTTTCCACCAATATGTTTGGCATGGTAGAGCCAAGTTTACTCGGATACACGATGAGTCGGTACTCTCACGGGATGAGTTATAGAAGCTGTTTTGTGAGGAGTACTACCTCTCCTTCTTACGCTTTTTACGGTTTCTGGAACTGCTAGAGCTTCAGTGGGGAGTGATGGTAGTGGCTGGGTATGTGACTGGGTTCGCAAACCTTAGTCGGTACTCTTTGGACGTGGTATATGATGGTATCTTCCGAAAACATAAGTTTAAGTGAGATCTCTATAGAGGAGATTCAATACAGAGTAATGCCCTTGTGCATCCTCTCCCATCTTAGGGTACTGGAGCAGGCACTGGTGACAGAGAAATTTCTGTCAGAGGGACGTCGATTGGAAGGACCTCGTCACCGGAGGCCTCCCCTTGATGAGACTCAGGCACATGGTCAGGGTCATTATAGGGCACCAAGATGTCCCAGAAAGTCCTAGAGCTATGTTTGTGATGTTCAGGGTCGCGTGGCATGAGACTATCTGACCAAATGTGCTGAGTCTTCCAGATAGTTTATAGATGTGCCGCCACAACAAAGGCAGTGTCGTGATTAGAGACCACCTAGGTGAGGATAGGGTGGTGCCCAGGGAGGCAGTGTTGGCAGAAAAGCAGGAAGAACTGGGGTTCAAGGACGACGTTTAGAGGTCCTTCCACCACCACTAAGCAGCCCATGTCATGCTCAAGGAGCTTACGGATGAGGCCATGGGCGACTGTGTGCTAAGGAAGTCTACAATCCTATTGTACAAGAGATGATAAAAGGTACACTCTATGTCTTTTCTATATTTTTTAGTAAAACATGTTAGACGCTGCATGAGGTACTATTTTCGTCTAACTCCTTGTTTAAGGTGTTACCAAGGGTGACACAGGACATCGGTGTAACCATGTATTGGTGTTGTCTGATGTAGCTTTGAATGCACAAGAATAAGGGGTTCTTCCCCCACTGAGACATGTTTTTGGGATTCGATCAAAACCATGAGGGAGAGTCAGTGCCACCCAAAGCGGATAGTATCGAGGTGTAGTGGATGAGTCCCTCTGACATGTGAATTCATGGCCGGGTTGTGTGGTGGAGTGTCAGAGTAGGTTCTAGATTTGCCAACGGGGCTTTTCTGCTTGACCTCCCTTTGCTTGAGGTGCCACTAGTGGGTTTGGAAGAGTGACTGTTTTGGGGATTACTCTCCTTCCAAGATGGGCAAAGAAATGTGGGGTATGCCACGTGCTTTCCATGTGTAGCCTCTAGAAGTTGGATGAGTTTTCTCACATGACATGTTTGTCGGTACCTCGTATGCCCAATGTCAACCTTGATACAGTTATCAAGTATAGTTCGAGGTGATGGACACCCCATAAGCAGAACTACATGATTCTCTATGTGGTACTGGTAGTGGTGGTATTTTCCGCAAGAATGTGTAGATGCCATCTTTTGGGAAAGTGCTTTGTGGTTTGCTCAGACCACCAGTGTCTCAGGTGCGTCCTCACCCAAAGATCCTCGGTTATGATGCACCGATGGTGAAAAACATGTGTGCCATGATATCCTTGGGTGTTTCACCAGATGGATATTCTGAAGGAGGGAATCATGAGACCATGTTCCAGGAACAAACTGTGATTTCGGCCGTGATTTGGAAAGTAGAGGTGCAGACGAGAAAGTCCCTAGAGTTTCTTTGGGCCATTCGGGAATCGTGTAAATGGTTGATAGGTTGCCTACCGTGTTGCCCTACCCTCCCAATAGTAGTAATGGTAACACTGTGTCTTCCAGGTGTCGCATCTAATGAGGTGCATTCATATTCTTACACATGTCCCTAGAAGTAGAAAACATTATGAGTATGAACCATCCCTGTCGTTCACGTGTTTTGCCAACATGGTGTTGTGCATGTTTTCTTGGGTGCAGGAGAGCTAGATGTGAGCTCTATATATTGTGTTTTTTTCCTAGTTTCACTTTTCGTGGAAGAAAAGCATGAAGGAGGGAATGATGTAAGAACCCACGTTTTGGGACTCTGAGACTTTGAAAAATTTCTTGATGTCATTCCAGAGCAGGGCGTTCAGACTGCGTTCAATTCCGCGGTCTGGTGTTCCTGGAATTAATTATATAAAAATGTTTTGTGATTTTATATTATGCACACGTGGTTAACTAATGAAAATTTCAGATCTATTAGACGGTTTATAGGATCGGAAATGTAAGACCACGGTTGGGTCTAGAATGCAGTGTTTACCATAGGCGCAACCTAAAATGAGTCGTCACGGGACGTTTGGACCCCTCGCTCGTTGGCGGTGTGTTAAATGGATAATTAAATTATCAAATTATTAATTTAATAGTTAAAACCTGAATCAATCCTAAATGGTAACTCGAATCAGAAATCTGAGAGAACAGTTGCGTCCGGAGCATGCTGTTTACCCTTGGTGGGGTGTAAAAGCTTCGGGCACGGGCCTACTGTGAGACATGTCACCTAGGGGAAAACCTTTCTTTTTTAATTAATGACTTAGTGATTTTTATCACTAACGATATTTTCGAATAACTTTCAAACTATGTATTGGAATAGAAATCTGAGACTTCCGTTGAGTTCGAAATGATGCTTTTTTCCTAGAGGTGATATAAGATAATTGGGCGTAGAGATTTCAGGATCCGTGCCCGTCGATAGAGTTTCTGTGAATTTTTATAAATTCTCTAAAGTGTGGGATTCGGGGAAACCCATTTTATTTGTCTCTCACTCACTCACACTCTATCTCTCTCTCTCCCGAGCGTTCTTGGGCCTTCTTCGCTGGATCGAGCAGCGATCTTCGCCGAAACCTCGACGAATCGAAGGTGGAGCGCAAAGAAGACATCGCCAATGACGAACGGATCCAACGAGGTAGGATTCTTGATTAGTTTCCACACCTTTGGAAATTTCTTGAGTTTTTTCAAGTTAGTCGTTTATTTTATGTAATTATTGAACTGGGATGATGGCTAAACGAACTTGACCATCGTCTGATCCCCAATTTTGATCCTTGTTCTTGGGCGTTCTTCATCCAAATTTTCAGACGCGCGCAAACCTTGTCAGATCAACGATCGGGCGCAGGCGATTCGAAGGCCTTGCCCTGAGGATCCGGAACCCATTTTTGGTTTTGCTTTTGGCCACTGGATTGGTGGCGACAGTTGTCGAGAGCCCCGACTCTGGCATGGGCGGTGGCCTGAGGTCGGGGTGGTGCGGTGGGGCTTCGGGCAAGGTGGCTGGAAAAGATGGGGTTCAGATCGAAGTGTCCGGCGGCCGCGCAGTGTGGGGTGTCGCCGGCTGGACGTGGATGGTGCGCGGCTAGAGGAGCGGCTAGACGAAGGAGGTGCGTGGATGGAGGTGATCGGGCGGTCAGGGTGTGCGGCTGGCTTGGGTGCGGCCAGGGGGAGCTGGTGGTCGCGGCAGGGGCGTGTGGCGTGCAGCATGTGGTAGCGTCGACAGGGGAAGCGCGGCGGTGGGCCGTAGTGCGGAGGAACAGGAGGAGGAGCAGCGAGGGTCGTGGCGGTGCTGCGGGAGGCGAAGGCACTGGCGTCCGGCCGGCTAGCGCGCTCGGCAGGAGGAAGACGAGGCGGTCAGCGCCTTAGGTGTGCAGCAGCAACAAGGACCCGCACATTGCGGGTCCGGTTGGGAGATAAGGCAGAGACCGACCAACTGGATGATCTAGTTAAAAAAAACCAGACCCGAGGTGGGTCCGGTGCAGCTAGAGTGGGCCGTCCGGGGTGAACAGGCCCGGTTGGGCTCCCTTGCATTTCCGGGGGCCATATTTTTATACTGCACCTCCGATTGACGTGTTGTTTGCTGATGCAAGTCCGTGTTGACAAGACTGACTTTTGAAGTATGTCTCAGGGTTTTTTGGGTTCTGTACCAGAAGAAGGGTGCCCCAAAACATTTTACTTTAATAATATTAATTATTATTAAAGTTTCAACAGACGTGGCTCGCGAGCCGCACATCCGTTTGACGTGCCATCAGAGGCGTGGTGGCCCCGGAGCTGAGACGGTCCTTCCAAGGTTCATTCGGAGCCTTTGCGGGTTGGTTTTGTTGCTCGGTGGTGCGAAATGCTAAATGTGATTAATTAATTAATTAATTGTTGTGTCGGACCTAACTCCTGCTTGGGATGTCCGATTGATGCGTCGTCAGTGGAAGCGTGACCCCAGTTCTCGTGTAGACTTTATGAGATGCTTTCTGAAGCGTTCAGATTGGAGACAAGGTAAAGGCCCCACAAGGCATAGTTCACATGTTTTACAGTGAAGCACCACTTTTTCACCCGACATCCGTTTGGGGTGTGTGGGTACTCGTTTCTGAGTGTTCTTCTGAGGGGTTGCAACGGCGCAATCCGCCCGCCTAAATTTGGACTCGAGGCATGGACCACACAAGGCAGCTTTTTGATGTACACTATGTTTTACGACATATGCTTCATAAGTCCGTTTAGGGAAAATGAATAGCATATGCCGCGTGGTTATCGGAAAGGAATGTGATGGTACGATCTGTGTGACGTGTTTCGTGGTCGAGGTGTGGGCCCTAGAGGGCCCCTTTTGCGTATAACGCGAGGAGTTACAGCTTCTGTATCTGAATTCCATTTTAGGCGTCGTCAGTGGTGTTATGACCCTGGCACCAAGACGAGGTTGACCAGGGTGGTTTCAGACCATGAAGCCAGAATTGAGGCATGGGCTCCACGGGCCGTCTTTTGAGTTGTGTGCATCGTTCTGTGAATTTTTCATCAAGCATCTGTTTGGGGCGTATGAATATTCGATTCAGCATTCTTTTCTGAGAGCATCATGATGGCATAGTTCTCCCAACCACTTTCGGGGCCGAGGTGCGGGCCCCACGAGGCACCTTATGGGCGTAAAGAGGCGTTGAGTAACTTTTTCATTGGGAGCCCGTTACCAGCAAGTAAGTAGTCTATCTCATGTGTTTTTCAGTGAGGATTACAATTTTGTAATCTGTTTAGGTGAGTGGAGACTCTTACATGATCTTATTAAATGTGTGAATATGAAAGGGTGTTGGTCGAAGGCTTCTTTGACGCACTCCGAACCTACACACGGTAGCGGAATAAATGGCACCCATTGATGGCATGGGTAGTGATGAGATATCGGCCTAGTTTTGGGTTTACACTCTAGCGAGGTTGGGCAGTGGAATACTCGTTGACCTTACGGTATAACCTCCAGAAGTGATGGGTAGTGGGTCACTATCGACTTATTTGAGGTTTACCATCCAGAAGGGCTTGGTAGTGGGTCACCTAATGTTTTATTATGGTTTACCATCCATCGGGGTTGGGCAATGGGTCACTGTCAACATACATGATGTTTACCCTCCAGCAGAGCTAGGCAGTGGGTCACAGTCAACTTATTCAGGGTTTACCCTCCAGTAGGGCTGGGCAGTGGGTCACCCGATGATTTATTACGGTTTACCCTTCAGCTGGGCTGGGTAGTGGGTCGTTGTTGACTTATTTTGGGTTTACCCTCCACTAGGGCTGGTCTGTGGGTCACCCGATGATTTATTATGGTCTACCCACCAGCGGGGTTGGGAAGTGGGTCATCGTTGACTTATTGGGGTTTATGTAACAACCCGAGATTTTAAAAGATACATTCTTTTTAATTTCAGTCATATCTTCTATTGTAAAACACACCAAGATTATCTTGCGCTATACGCAACATTGTATTAGCTTGCAGTATACGCAACACTTTTCGTGGCTCTTGTTACACACAATTTCAAGTTCGTTTGATAGAAGTTTTTCTATGCAAAATTGAGTGTATATATATATATTCAATGTATAAATAAAATATGGTTGGATTCTGTTATACGCAACAACAAATGAGTTGTGCACTACACGCAACCCTGACTTGGCTTGCATTACACGCAATCACGACCTTCCTCGATAGCGTGTCTTGTACACAATACCGGGTTTTACTAAACAATGATATATTGTTATAAACTAGCCATTATGAATAGTGTTAACTAAATTTTGAATTTTATAACATTATATTACACATTTCTAGAACATGGTATAAGAACAAAATAAATTTTTCGGGTATAATAAGTATTTTTAAAAAAATGCAGTTTTGCTGCCTTTTGATGGCGCACCCACATTAAATCTAGTTTTTGACATGTTTATATGTTCAATTTGACAAAATAAAATTATTCTTTTGAATTAGGATATAAAAATTTTCATTAGATAAAGTTTTGATATTTTTCCGATAACTTTCATATTTTAATGAATAGTAAAAACACACTATATTTTAATTAAAAACAAATTTTTTCATCGTAATATCTTATGTGGTTAAATTATAATATTGAATGGTTTTAAAGTATAAATAGAATATATTTTTACCATTTAATATAATTTATGTCATTATCATTGATTTTACCTTGAATTCGTAGGTTAAATCAATTCAATATTTTGCAATGTTTTAAAGAAAAACCCGTTTTCTTTCGACAATGGGATTAATTTTAATTTAATTTCTGCATCTTTTGTGTATTAAATTTGGAAAAACGGATTCCATATTTGGAATCAGTGGGTCCAAATTATGTTAATAAGCTACTTTTTTTTGGGCATTGTGAATAGTAACTACGGTAAATTTTATTTAATATAGTTAAAGGTAAATCGGGTAATTAAGGGTAAATATAAGATTATAAAATTACCCTAACACTTGGAAAAATCCGATTGGATGGATAAAAGTAGACCCATATAACCTAAGGGTCGGATTAGATTCATTTTATGGACTTTTTTCCATGAAAATAATTTAATTATTATTAAAACCAAAGAATGTGACAACATGTCCCTTTCTTAAATCTTATAAGTATAATAATTTTAATTTAGTGATAAACTTCATGAAACTTCGAACATGAATTGTCTCCAGAAATATAATACAATTATCTACATCATAGGGATTTATTTAGAATTTTTAGGCATTAAATAATTATCATTTATTATGACACAAAGATGATGCAGTATTAGTCTTATTAATGAAATATTGACATAATTGATGTTATAAATGCCCAAATAAATGTAATTTGAGACTTTTTATGACTTAAACTAATTTTATAGGTTAATATGAAATGTTATTGTTGATTTAAGTAACTTTGTTCGATCTTATCATTCTCCTATGAATTTCATAAAAATCATGTACCAAATAGTGTCAAAATTGACATAAATTAGTTTTTAAAACAAATATTATATTATTAATTGTTATTTTATTCCTAAAAATCTATGGTTCGGACAAATGACATAGATAAGGTTATATATATATTAATAATAAACAACTTGGGGTTATTTTGGCTTGATATAGTAATTTTATTAACCATATAGTGTAAGAAAACAAAAAGACACAGTAAAAGTTAAATTATTTAACTTAGAGTTAAATCTAATTGATAAGGTTAAAATAATAACCTAAACTTCACTAAATCCTATTGTATGAGGGGATTTCGACCCATCCCCACTTTAGCTTCGAAATAAGACCCTTTTTAACCATTATAAACCGAATTTGACCTTAATATAAAATAATATTTTGAGATTTTCCTAAGGTGCCCCTCTCATCCCTTATAAAAGGGCACCTCCTCCCTCTCCTCCTCACACAAATTTCAGCATTCAAACTCATCCAAACCCTGCCAAAATCTCTTCTCCACTTCCCTAGTATCATACTAGAGTTCCTGGTCTTCTTCAAAGTCCATCCTTAGTTCTTTAAGTGCAGGTTAAGTGAAGGCGCGTCAAAAAGAGGTAATATCCATTACCGATCTTTTTCAATTTCTTTCTTCTTCAACTTCTTCTTCTTTAGTTGTTTCATAATAAAGAAATAACATCAGTATTTCTTATATAATGATATGTTATTATAAATATGAAACAACTCTAATTAACCTTCTATCCATCCTACGGAAAAAGGAAATCACCGCGCGTGCGTACGTACGGAATACCGTCTCCACGCCGTGGTGTAATCTATTTTTCGCCACCACCTTAATTCGATGGGTATAATGGTGTAATGAGTAACTATATATGATTATTATAAATTGATATTGATACTGAAATAGTATACATACACTTCAACACAATTCCATGACCATGGGAACGATATCATCGCTCGTGCGTACGTACGGACTACCGTCTCCACGACGCGATGAGATTCATTCTCCACATTAACCATTCATGAATGATTATAAAGTATATATAATGAATAATAATGAAATATATGACATGTTAAATCTACTGGATTCATGTATATATATATTTATGTCATCTACTTACTTCCATTCAAGACAATAAGGAAAGGAAAACAGCGTTCATGCGTACGTACGGACTACCATCTCCATGAACGGTGTTTTTCATTTCATTTATCTATCTATTATATATATATACTGAATATATATGATATATAAATCATGTTTTATATTCTGGAAGTAAGTAAATCATGATATAAGTAATAATAATATCAAGAACAACAAGTCCAAACACCTACGATAAATGAAACGATTTTACCCAAAACGCTTCTTTAACATGGAATTAACAAAAGAACGGGTAATATAAAGTCATAATTGAACCATATATGATATTATAACAATGAATATGATTCTGTAATAAGTTAATGACATTATTTAAATCATTATACAGGAGGTTCAGATACATACAAAGCATATCGGACATAAGGTAAGGGAAATATCACAATCTCATTTTTATCCGAGATTGTTTATACTTTGGAATTTGCTGGGGTGTATTTTATCATCCACATCCATGTTTCCTCAATATTTAATATTATTTCCATCCACCTAAAATTGTTTAAATCCAATTTTACCCTTCGGTGAGTTTTTAGTAAAGGATATGAAATTAATCTTTTTTTGTTTTTCGTACGAGGTACTTTTTGACTTTTCTGACAAAAGTACGAAGAATGTTTTTTTAACTTATACGGAATGAATGGATTTTTAAAACATTATTTCCAAAAATATTCATTTACAAGTTTTCAAGTTTATTTTTAATCAACTTATTTTAGTTTAAAATTGTATGACATTTTAAGAAAGGAAAAGTGTTTTTGAAGTAGAAAGGATATTTTCCTCATGAATGAAGTTCAAGTGTTTTATCAAAATTGTTTTCCATCTAAGATAATAAAGGGTTCTGTTTTATCCCTATTATTACATTTATTTGATTATGTTGTGATGGAATTAGTTTTATGAATTCCTTTATCGTATATGAATTGTTTTATGATGTCATGATGTTTAAGATTCCCATTTTTATTACATGGGTTATGCAATGATTTATGGTTTATGATTTTGTGGCACGCATAAGAATGGTATCATTATGAGATGGGTGGGACCTATATCTCCCTCCAATTCATTGGGTAAAGATTTTATACCTCATGAGATAGACATGGCTGGAACGATAGGTTATACTGGTTCAGTGAAACAGGACTGAAATGAGGGTGACTCGGTTCAGAAATGGACTTTGTCCACTAAGATAGTCTTGGCAATGGGTCTTGACTAATAAGATATGATTATCTATGATTATGTGTGTATGCCACAAAGTTTCATGTTTTAATTTATGATTATTGTGATTTCATTTCACTAATATGATTTGTCCCATGTTATGATATTATGATCTCTTTTGCAGGTTAAGATTTCCAAAATGTTATGTTCTTATGAATATGATGTGATTGATTTTTTTCTTTTGTTTACCCTTATTGAGAATTTGAGCTCACCCTTTTATGTATTCGTTTCCCCAGGATATAAAGAAAGGTTTTAGGTAAGAAAAAAAAGGAAAGATCTTTATGGGAGATGTTGAAGATCTTTCACCATGATTAGAAGATTACGTTCTGAGTTTCCAAAGACACTAAACTATTACGGTCCTTGTGTGTGTGTATTTTTTATGTAATAAGTATTCTTCAAAAGTAATGTAATGTCCTTGTACGTTAAGCTTCGGGTCTCTACAGTTGGTATCAGAGGAAAGGTTTAGTCAACCTTTGGAAACTAGGATGCGAAAATGTTAGTGAGATCCCTAGAGATATTACTAAGGTATGTCTAGGGATGTCCCTAAGGATAAGTATACGTATAGGATATAGTCCTAGAACTACGGTAACAATCTTAGAATTTAACCTAATATGTTAGATATTAAGGGTACTCCCCCTTTACTATGTTGTTTTCCCTAGCATTATTTTTTCCTCTCACACTATTATTTTTGGGTTTTAGACGATGGCTGGAACCCGAAGGAACCGTGTTGATCACTGTAATGGACAATGCAATGATTGTCCCCCTGAACAAACAAGTGGTATGGGAGATGGAGTGAAAAATCTTATTACTATACTTACACAAGCTATGAATCATTCTGGACTTCCAAATGAGAAGAGAAGGGAACAATATTCTATTGAGTCCTTTATGAGGCAACGTCCACCTTCTTTCAGTGGGTCTTCCGATCCACTTGTTGCTGAACAATGGATCAGTACCACTGAAAAGATATTTTCAGTTATTCAATGTTCTGAACATGATAAATTCATCTTAGCAGTATATCATTTGGAAGGTAAAGTTGATCAATGGTGGAATGTTATCAAGAATACGAGGCCAAGAGATGAAATTGAGTCCATGGAATAGGATGAGTTCAAGAACTTGTTTTTCAGTAAGTACTTCCCTCATATTCTTCGAACAAAGATGGAAAAGGAGGTTCTTCAGCTGAAGTAGAAGGATGACGAATCTGTTGGTATAAACGAAGCGAATTTTAAAAGACTTTCAAGGTATGCATCTGGCATTATCATCCAACCTGAAAGTAAAGTTGATCGATTTTTCAGTGGCTTAAAACCAAGTCTTCGAAGGGCATTAGCTACAAGAGACTTCAGTAGCTATGAAGAAATTGTGTGTTGTGCTATCAAGGTAGAAATGGAAGTTGGTGTTACATATCCATCTCATGGTTTTGACAAGAAATGAAAGATGGAGTTCAAGGAGAAATATCAGAATAATGGTGAAAAGAAGATGAATGTTTCATTATGCACAAAGTGTGGAAAGAAGCATGGTGGAGATTGTCTTAAAGGGACTAGAAAATGTTTTAAGTGTGGAAAAGAAGGTCATCGAGCAGCTGAGTGTCGAAGTAATGTAAAAAGGGTTTCTAATGATGTGAATAAAGAAAACACTGCAGAGAACTCCCCACCAACACTTCAATGCTTCAAGTGCAAGGAAATGGGGCATTATGATAATAAATACCCTAATCCAAGGGTTAGTGATGATCGACATGAGCAACCGCTTAAGGCAAAGGACAAAGGGAAGTCACATGCGATCACTATTGGCGATGTTGAATATGACAATGATGTGGTGGAATGATTAAGTGTTTATGTAATGGGATTCCAAAATAATGTTGTATCATGGAGTATTGGAATATTTATGTATTTTTCTGATGTGGTATTCAATGTGATTGAGATATTTTTGGAAATAAAATGATATGCGCATAATGAAGGGAAAACGAGAAAACTAAATGTTTAACAGTATTCATGATCTCATGATTGATATAAGGACTAAGTGATATCATGGTTTGAGTATATGAAATTTTGAGGATTTTGGTATGTGGAAAGTGTTAACTTTTAACTGCATTCAAGTTTTCACTATGGTTCAATGGGTATTCATTTTTTTCAAGAGAATACATGATTAAGGTATTCACATGATTGGAATGTGACCAACAATATATATATATGGGGGATAAATAATGGTATTCACATGCTTGGTTGATAACATTTCAAGTAATCATTTTCTTTATACTATGAGCTTGGACCGAAGTATTTTAGATAAGCCTAAATATTGGAATGGATTATGTTGGACATATGCTAAGTATTGTTTAAGGATTGAACTTTTTTCGATATTACTAATGGGATTTTATAGTAATGTAGTTTTAGAAAAAGGAAAACCTACAGGACGGGCGACAGTCCATCGCGTCGGACAAGGCTGTGGGAATTGAACCCACAACCGAAGTGCGACTGGCCTTTTTCGCCTACCACTGGCCTACAGGATGTCCCTATTTAGTAGAAACTAGTTTTATTATATTAAGCAGTATAAGTCCATTTTAGGAACTATATAAGATTAATCTCACTACAGATGGACTTATGTATTTTTTCTGATAACTTTTCTAACCTTTTGTTTGAGACAGATGGAATGACTCGTCATTCTATCACATGATCTGCTAACACATCACGAATGACAAATTCAACTTCATTTCTTTAAGAGATGAAGTGGAAATTGTCCAAAGAATGACAAACGGTGAGACTATACCAAAATCACGAAAGTATTTCTTCTAATTCCAATTTCATCAACTTTAGGGAAATGATCTTGAAAAAAAACCAAAAATGTTGTCCTACTGCCCTTATATCCGATGAATCAGATGGTACCTTAGATCACCACAAATCAATAGCTTTGTGATTGTTGGATTTTTCATATCCATGTTCTCTACCACTCTCCATCAAAACATGACGGTTAGATTTGTCTTCCATTTCCATATTTTCTCCTATATGGGAACCTAGTGATGAGTTCATTTGGGAAACCGTTATATTTCATACTTTAGTTTTTAAAGTTCAGTTTTGGTATTTCTTTTTACGATGTGGGTTTTTATGAATAATAAACGATTTATAACCCCGACCAATTTCGAGGGCGAAATTCATTTTAAGGGGGGTAGAATGTAACAACCCGAGATTTTATAAGATACATTCTTTTTAATTTCATTCATATCTTCTATTGTATGACACGCCAAGATTATCTTGCGCTATATGGAACACTGTATTAGCTTGTAGTATACGCAACACTTTTCTTGGCTCTTGTTACACACAATTTCAAGTTCGTTTGATAGAAGTTATTCTACGCAACATTGAGAGTATATATATATATATATATATTCAATGTATAAATAAAATATGGTAGGATTCTGTTATACGCAACAACAAAGGAGTTGTGCACTACACGCAACCCTGACTTGGCTTGCATTACACGCAATCGCGACCTTCCTCGATAGCGTGTCTTGTACGCAATACCGGGTTTTACTAAACAACGATATATTGTTATGAACTAGCCGTTATGAATAGTTTTAACTAAATTTTGAATTTTATAACATTATATTACACATTTCTAGAACACGGTATAAGAACAAAATAAATTTTTCAGTAAAAATAAGTATTTTTCAAAAAATGCAGTTTTGCCGCCTTTTGATGGCGCACCCACTTTAAATATAGTTTTTGACATGTTTATATGTTCAATTTGACAAAATAAAATTCTTCTTTTGAATCAGGATATAAAAATTTACATTAGATAAAGTTTTGATATTTTTCCGATAACTTTTATATTTTAATGAATAGTAAAAACACGCTATATTTTAATTAAAAACAACTTTTTTCATCGTAATATCTTATGTGGTTAAATTATAATATTGAATGGTTTTAAAGTATAAATAGAATATATTTTTACCATTTAATATAATGTATGTCATTAGCATTGATTTTACCTTGAATTCGTAGGTTAATTCAATTCAATCTTTTGCAATGTTTTAAAGAAAAACCCATTTTCTTTCGACAACGGGATTAATTTTAATTTAATTTCTGCATCATTTGTGTATTGAATTTGGAAAAATGGATTCCATATTTGGAAACATTGGGTCCAAATTATGTTAATAAGCTACTTTTTATTTTTGGGCATTGTGAATAGTAACTACGGTAAATTTTATTTACTATAGTTAAAGGTAAATCAGGTAATTTAGGGTAAATATAAGATTATAAAATTACCCTAACACTTGGAAAAATCCTATTTGATGGCTAAAATAAGACCCATATAACCTAAGGGTCAGATTAGATTCATTTTATGGACTTTGTTCCATGAAAATAATTTAATTATTATTAAAACCAAAGAATGTGACAACATGTCACTTTCTTAAATCTTATATGTATAATAATTGTAATTTAGTGATAAACTTCATGAAACTTATAACATGAATAGTATCAAGAAATATAATACAATTATCGACATCATAGGAATTTATTTATAATTTTTAGGGATTAAATAATTATCATTTATTATGACACAAAGATGATGCAGTAATTGTCTTATTAATGAAATATTGACATAATTGATGTTATAAATGCCCAAAAAAATGTAATTTGAGACTTTTTATGACTTAAACTAATTTTCTAGGTTACTATGACATGTTATTATTGATTTAAGTAACTTGTTTAGAACTTATCATTCTGTTATGAATTTCATAAAAATCATGTACCAAATAGTGTCAAAATTGACATAAATTAGTTTTTAAAACAAATATTATATTATTAATTGTTATTTTATTCCTAAAAATCTAAGGTTCGGCCACATGACTTAGATAAGGTTATATATATATTAATAATAAACAACTTGGGGTTATTTTGGCTTGATATAGTAAGTTTATTAACCATATAGTGTAAGAAAACAAAAAGACACAGTAAAAGTTAAATTATTTAACTTAGAGTTAAATCTAATTTATAAGGTTAAAATAATAACATAAACTTGTCTAAATCATATTTTATGATAGTATTTCGACCCATCCCCACTTTAGCTTCGAAATAAGTCCCTTTGTAGCCATTATAAACCGAATTTGACCTTAATATAAAATAATATTTTGAGATTTTCCTAAGGTGCCCCTCTCCTCCCTTATAAAAGGTCACCTCCTCCCTCTCCTCCTCACACCAATTTGAGCATTCAATCTTGGAAAAACCCTGCCAAACTCTCTTCTCCACTTCCCTAGTATCATCATAGAGGTCCTGGTATTTTTCAAAGACCATCCTTAATTCTTTAAGTGGATGTTAAGTGAAGGCGCGTCAAAAAGAGGTAATATCCATTACTGATCTTTTTCAATTTCTTTCTTCTTCAACTTCTTCTTCTTTAGTTGTTTCATGATAAATAAATAACATCATTATTTCTTATATACTGATATGTTATTATAAATATGAAACAACTCTAATAAACCTTCTATCCATCCTACGGAAAAAGGAAATCACCGCGCGTGCGTACGTACGGAATACCGTCTCCACGCCGTGGTGTAATCTATTTTCCACCACCACCTTAATTGGATGGGTATAATGGTGTAATGAGTAACTATATATTATTATTATAAAGTGATATTGATACTGAAATAGTATACATACACTTCAACACAATTCCACGACCATGGGAACGATATCATCGCTCATGCGTACGTACGGACTACCGTCTCCACGATGTGATGAGATTCATTCTCCACATTAACCATTCATGAATGATTATAAAGTATATATAATGAATAATAATGAAATATATGACATTTTAAATCTACTGTATTTATGTATATATATATATGTATGTCATCGACTTACTTCCATTCAAGACAATAAGGAAAGGAAAACAGCGTTCATGCGTACGTACGGACTACCGTCTCCATGAACGGTGTGTTTCATTTCATTTATCTATCTATTATATATATATATACTGAATATATATGATATATAAATCATTTTTTATATTCTGGAAGTAAGTAAATCATTATATAAGTAATAATAATATCAAGAACAACAAGTCCAAACACCTACGATAAATGAAACGATTTTACCCAAAACGCTTCTTTAACATGTAATTTACAAAAGAACGGGTAATATAAAGTCATAAGTGAATCATATATGATATCATAACAATGAATATGATTCTTTAATAAGTTAATGACATTATTTAAATCATTATACGGGAGGTTCAGATACATACAATGCATATCAAACATAAGGTAAGGGAAATATCACAATCTCATTTTTATCTGAGATTGTTTATACTTTGGCATTTACTAGGGTGTATTTTATCATCCACATCCATGTTTCCTCAATATTTAATCTTATTTCCATCCACCTAAAATTGTTTAAATACAATTTTACCCTTCGGTGAGTTTTTAGTAAAATATATGAAAGGAATCTTTGGTCGTTTTTCGTACGAGGTACTTTTTGACTTTTCCGACAAAAGTACGAAGAATGTTTTTTTAACTTATACGGCATGAATGGATTTTTAAAACATTATTTCCAAAAAGATTCCTTTACAAGTTTTAAATTTTATTTTTAATCAACTTATTTTAGTTTAAAATTGTATGACATGTTAAGAAAGGAAAATTGTTTTTGAAGTAGAAATGATATTTTCCTCAAGAATGATGTTCAAGTGTTTTATCAAAATTATTTTCCATCTAAGATAATAAAGGGTTATGTTTTTATCCCTATTATTACATTGATTTGATTATTTTGTGATGGTATTAGTTTTATGAATTCCTTTATCGTATATTAATTGTTTTATGCTGTCATGATATTTAAGATTCCCATTTTTATTACATGGGTTATGCAATGATGTATGGTTTATGATTTTGGGGCACGTATAAGAATGGTATCATTATGAGATGGGTGGTACCTATATCTCTCCCTCCAATGCATTGGGTAATATATTTTATATCTCATGAGATAGACATGGCTGGAACGGTAGGTTATACTGGTTCAGTGAAACAGGACTGAAACGAGGGTGACTCGGTTCAGAAATGGACTTTGTCCACTAAGATAGTCTTGGCAATGAGTCTTGACTTATAAGATATGACTCTATATGATTATTTGTGTATGCCACAAAGTTTCATGTTTTATGTTATGATTATTGTGATTTCATTTCACTACTATGATTTATCCCATGTTATGATATTATGATTTCTATTGCAGGTTAATATTTCCAAAATGTTATGTTCTTATGAATATGATGTGATTGATTTTTTTCTTTTGTTTACCCTTACTGAGCATTTGATCTCACCCTTTTATGTTTTCTTTTCCCCATGATATAAAGAAAGGTTTTAGGTAAGAAAAAAAAGGGAAGATCTTTATGGGAGATGTTGAAGATCTTTCACCATGATTAGAAGATTACGTTCCGAGTTTCCAAAGACACTAAACTATTACGGTCCTTGTGTGTGTGTTTTTGTTATGTAATAAGTGTTCCTCAAAAGTAATGTAATTTCCTTGTACGTTAAGCTTTGGGTCTCTACAGTTTACCCTCCAATGGGGCTTGGTAGTGGGTTACCCGATAACTTATTTCAAATTTGGTCCTTTCTATGAGGCAATTTAGTGACTTTTCTCCATTATTATCAGAGTGGGACCCTTGTTGGTATGGTTCAATGATGATACAGCTTTGACGTATAGGATTTATGGGCATCAGTGGTGGATTTCCTATGAACTTTTGGCGAATCCTCATTAGTTGATCTTAGAGATAGAGATCCCCTTTCACACTCGTTTGGGATTCTTGTTGAGCTTGTATATTTACACCATACTTTTGTTCTCACTCCTAGGGTTAAGTCACTCTCTTTCTAGGAGTGGCTAAGACACGCGAGGTATGCCACATAATTTCCATGTCTAGTGCCTCTGGGATTGGATGAGTCTACTACCTTCATTTTGTTGGGCTAAGGTGCACTCTCCCATTTGTACTCTTGCACTGTTCTATGCTCTGTTTACTGCTCACTGTTCTAGTACCTCATTTGTTTCTCCCTCGAGCTTTCTGGGCATCCTACTGAGTGTCTTTATACTCACCCATGAATGGGCTTTTCCCGCACATGGTGTGCCCTTACAGATGACAGAAAGGTCGATCGAGACTATGAAGGAGTGTAGATGACATAGGAGTTTCGGCTGCGTTCAGGGGCCGCAGTAGGACTTCCAAGCAAGAGACTCACCAGCAGTTTACTTTCATTTACCTGATGTTGGGTTGTGGCTCCTTTCTATTTGGATGCCTGTTTTGCCACTTTTCCTATTTAGTTATCTTGTATCACATTACTTGTACTATTTAGAGGTCTATTCATGTATGTTGGTTTCAATTTTGTAGCATTTTTTTATCTTTCTTTCTTTTCTCGGCACTTTTTCATTGAGTTGGCTACGTGTGTGTGTGTGTACAGTTTCTTAGGCAATGGAATCACCAAGTTTGGTGTCCCTTCAGTGCTAGTCTCTGGCCCTTGACCTATGGATGCAGGCTTGGGGTTGTTGCGTCTCGAGCCCCGGTACAGGTCAGGTCATGACAAATCATGCTGTTATTATTTTATCAAAAAAACAAATACCAAAGAGTGTAAAAATTGACCTAAAATAGTTTTTTAAAACAAATATTGTATTATTAATTGATATAATAGTTTTAAAAATATACGGTTTGACCAAAATACTTATATAATAATATATATGATATTAATGAACCAATTGGGTTTCGATTGGCATTTTATAGAAAGTTTATTAACCATATAATATAAAAATACAAAGAGAAATGGAAAATGTATAACTATTTAACTAAGAGTTAAATATAAAAGTTAAGGTTAAAATGTTAACCTAAAACTATCTCAAATCTATTGGTTGAGTTGTTTTCAACCCATCCCCACCATATATTTTAAATAATTTATTTTGGAGCCATTGGAAACCGAAAATGAATTTATTATCAAATAATATTTTATGTTTTTTCTAACGTGCCCCTCACCCCTCTTATAAAAGGGCACTTCCCCTTTTCTCAAATTCACATCTCAAAATCCATTTGTCTTGGCCAAACTCTGCCCAAATATCCTCCCTACTATCATACCTTCATCTTAGAGGCCTTCCTTTGGTTATAAATTCAACCTATGAATCCATTTTGATCAAATAAAAAGTAAGAACCTGAAGAAGAGGTAATGATTTCACCACCCTCTTTCAAGTTCTCTTATTCTTCCACAGATTCATTCTTTGTTGTTCCCATTATAAAATAGTAACTCTAGTATCTTTTATATACTATGACGTTATTATAAATATAGCACAACTATATTCATTATTCTATCCATATTTTGAATGATAATTCACTATGTGTGCGTACGTACGACTTACCGTCTTCACGTAGTGGTGTAATTTTTTATTCAACACTATGTTATTTCAATGGATATAATGATGAGTAATATGTATATAAATAATGAAAATAACATGATAATGTCTTTGTAAAATTAATATACAATCCAATTCCACACCGTTATGGAAATGATATTGTCGCTCGTCCGTACGTACGGATTACCGTATCCACGACGTGATGAGATTCATTTCCACGTTCACCATTCATCGGCGATTATAAAAATATATATTACTAATAAGTTTATAATATATGACATAAAAAAGCTAATGGATATATATATATATAATTACATATATCTTACTCACTTTGTTCCGTTCAACAAGATATGACAACAGAAACATCGTTTATGCATACGTACGGACTACAGTCTCCATAAATAGTGTTTCCCATTTCATATTTAGGTCAATTATAAATATTTATATTCGAAATATATATGATATATAAATCATGTGTTATATTCTGGAAGTATTTAAATCTTGATCTAAGTGATACAATCAAGAGTAACAAATTAAAACACGTATGATAAAGCAAGTGATTATTACCTGAAATGTTAATTTAACCTAGAAATTATTATTAAATAGGTAGTATAAAGTAATAAATGAGTCATGTATGATAGCATAAATATTAATATGGTTCTTGTATAATTTAGTAAAATACTATGATCTTCATACAGGAGGTTAAACATACCATCTACTAAAGGAAAGTGTGAGGTAAGGGTTTATTCCTCAATCTCATTATTATCCGAGATTGTTTATGTGTAAGTATTTACTGGGAAATTTTATCATCCATGTCCATTTTTCAAAAAACTGATTTCAAAATTAATGTTTTAAGTATTTATGAAAGGTAATCATTATCAAGATCATATTATTAAATTCTTTATTGATTTAGCTTTCTAAATCTTTTTAATTAATGTCCATGATTTAAAATAGATTTTAAGGATTTATTTATATGGACATGAATGTTTTGAAAAGATAATTCTTTTCAAAAGTTTCAAAGTGTTATGGGACACTTTGACTCAAAAATCTCTTTTAAATTAATTCCTTTATAAATGCGTTACATTTAAATGATTTTACAAAAAGGTTATTTCTCTCCAAAAGTCTTACTCATCGTTTTAAACTATGACATCATCCATTACTGAATATTATTTTGATTCAGGTTGATTTATTATAATAAAATATCCCATATTTTATAGAATGAGTTATGATATGTTTGAATGTGTATGTTCTATTTTTATACCATTCATGGTTTATGGGGAATGTGTTGACATTTCGTATGCTAGTTTTAATACAAATGTTTATGTTATGTTTCAAATTTTCCATATGAGGAATGCAGTGGACTTAGTAAGTGATAGGTGGAGCCCTCTATAGTTCTTCGTTGAATTGGTAGGTCTCATGAGACAAACTAGTGTCTTGGAATAAGGCCCTGACAAAAAAATTATTTTTAGTCCTGGCACAAGGCCTTAAAAATCTGGTAATGATGTTCGGCGTTAGGCATTCCCTCATTATGAAGTTAGTTATTACATGTTATTATTAGAATAGTAGAATATCCACGTGAATGTTTATACGATAATGTTTGATTTATTTTTTCCACATTATGTTCAAGTTTATTTTAAAAAAGGATATTGTTTTTATCACACATCTTTCCTAAAAAGTTTATAGATTCCCCTAAATATTAACCCTTACTGTGCATTTGAGCTCACCCCTTTCTTATGTTTTATTTTCCCAGGATTCCAATAAGTGTATTATGATTGATATGTTGGGTTAAGATAAAAGGAATAATGTCATTATCAAAGGACTATCTATGATGTGTTTTATGTTTGAAATTGTAATGTAAAGTTAATGTATATAATCTATTTTCCAAGACTGTTAAACCGGTCGGTCCTTCGGAAATTGATTCCTTGTAATCATGCCAATGTATTAAAATAATGCACCGATGCTTATTAAGTAGGGTCAGGGCATTACAATAGGTATCAGAGGAGGTTTAGGAATAACATTGGAAAATAGATTTAGATAAACTCTGATTAGAGCACATTATCATAAGATAGACTGTGAAGATTAGTATAGAAGAACTTCCTAGAATTTTGGTAATGTAAAGATTTTTTGAGTTTTCCAAGAAAATACATCCCTGTCTGGATATGAGTAAGTAGAGGCGGCTCTGGAACAGATGTACCAAGGGGTAAACCCTGAAAACATCGCTTTGAGATAGACTCGAATGGGAACTGGTGCACAACAACAGGCCTTGCTGCACTCATGGTTACGACACTCCTGGGGGATATTCTTAGGATAATTCTCATTTTATTTAAAAACCACTATTAAGGGTTTATGAGTATACACCGACTCAACGATTTTTTTTTATGATTATGGATTATATCCATAAACTGTTCAATTTAAGTTATGTATTTTAAATGTTTGGAATTATGAATTGTGATTCATAAACTAACCTAGTGTATTCCATTGTATAGAAATGGAACTGAATATAAGGAATGTGAACTCCAGTAACACGTATGATCCAAATAGTAATAAGGATCATATCTTTCACAGTATTAAGCCAAAATTTAGAAGTGAAATAGTCTCCCATGTATTCTCAACATATGAAGAAATATTTTCATGTGTTAATATGATAGGTAACGAATTCCTTGGTCCAATGGATTTGAAGGGAAGCAAGAGAGGAAAAGGATGGAAGAGAGAAATATGGATAAAGAGAAGTGGAAAAAAAGGATTTTCCCATATGTGATAACTATTGAAAGAATCACCATGGTAAATTCTTGAAGGGAATAGGAGTTTGTCATAAGTGTGGAAAAAAAGAACACCAAGTACGTGATTGAAAGGGTAAGAATTTTTTTCCTATATACAATGATTAATCTGCAAGGCATTGGGACACTACACGAATCAATGTCTCAGTCATCAGAGTATAACATAAATGATGTTATTAGATAATAATCAAGTAATGATACAACCTCATATGAAGAGGAATGAATAGTGTTGTTATGTTGTTAATATAGAATTATTTCATTTGAGTGTTGTATCGACAATATATTGGTTATATGAATTATAGAGATAAATAAGGATTGTAATGTAGTATTATTTTATTGAGGATTTGAGATTATATATTTATAAGAAAAGTGACTTAATAGTAAGCTATACTTTTTGGAAAATATATGGTTGAATGAAAGTTAATCCTTAATATGGTCTTGATAATGAGGTAGTGATTTTGGAATAAGAGATGGTTGATTTGGATAAATTATATTGCATATTATTGACTTCCATGAAACTGATTAATGATTTGTATATTCCATCATTCTAGGAGTTTACAACATTTTTTTGGATAGAAGTAGTAGATCTAGTATTCTATAAAGAATAAGGGATCATGAATATAATCAATAAGGTTTTACGGTAATTCAGGATGTTGCTGTGTTTTAAAAGAATACATGATGAAGGTTTTTACATGTTATTACTTTGAAAAAAGGATCTTCATTGTGTTTAAATTCCTTATAAATTTTGGACAGAGAGTTTGGATATAAGTATTTTGGATAATTATAAAGGTTGGAATGGATTAAGTTTGAAATTGGATGCTATTGTTAAGGTTATTTTTGGATTGTTATAAAAAGGACAAACCAGAGGTCGGATGACTATTAGTCGCGTCCGACAAGGCCGCGAGACTTGAACCCACAACCGAAGAGCGACAAGGGTGCATCACCTACGAATGGACTACATGATGTACTGGTTTGTATAATTTATCTTTTTTTCAAATAGTCTGATAAATTAATTATAAATTAATTATTTTTTTAACCCTATACGATTAGGATAAATATTTTTTTTAAAATCTTTTGGAGTGAAAGATGAGTTTGTGGTAGGAATTAGTTGAAGGATGAAACTATACATGTCAAGTACATATATATATATATATATATATATAATTTTCCCCTCTTTTTAAGACTAAATTTTATTAACCCAATTTCTGATGTGGGTTTTCCCCCAATTCTAATTTCTATTTTCAACATTTTATTTTCAAAGAACAATTTCAAATTTTGAGGAAACAATTTATTGAAGGAGGGAAGAATGTAACACCCCATGATTTAATAGTATGTTATTTTTTCAATGTAATTCAATTATTTGCACTACACGAAACACCGAGTTCATGCGCACCATGACTTACCAAACTAGCCGTTCAAAAGTGGTTATGAATAATATTAACTAAATTTTGAACTATATATAATCCTTATAATTTTAGAATCCATATTATGAGTTTCTTAGACATAATGTATGAACTAATTCATTTTTTTCAGATAAAAGAAGTATTTTTCACAAAACATACTTTTACCGCCTTTTAATGTTGAATCCTTTTTAAATCCATTATTTTAAATTTTTATATATTCAATTTGACAAAATAAACTTCTTATTTAGAATCTGGACATAAGAATTTAGTTTCAAGTAATGTTTGGTGATTTTCTGATAACTTTCATATTTGGGTGAATAGTGAAAAATAATATATGTTAACTGAAAGCAACATTTATAATCAAAATAATTTATAGTATTAAATTATACATTTTAATGGTTTGGAAGTATAAATAGATTATAATTTTACCATTTAATCCAATGATGGTCATTGTATGTAATTTTACTTTGAAATTGGACATAAACAATTGTCAATCTTTTTATAATTATAATTTTTTAAAAATACTCTTCCTGGTTTTGACTATGAGAATTAATTTTAAATTAATTAATGTAACTTATATGTTTTAAAATTGGTAAAATAGAATTCATTTTTTAATTCATAATATCAAAAATAGATTAGGGTGAATTTTTGGTATTTTTCTGAAATCATTCAATTTTTTATAAATAGTGAAAAACACTGAATTATTGTTTAAAATCAGATTTTTATTTAAATAATTATTTATTTTATTTATAAAAATTTATCTAATAATAGATACATTAAACCTATATAAATTCAATGTAATTAATTGGAGTCAGTTTATAATAATTTTAGATATATAACAATTTTATCGAACCTTTTATCGTCTTTTACCCACCTCCTAGGAGCATTTGAAAAAATACATAAACCTTAATTTTACCACTTCGGTGAGTAAAATTTTGAAAATACGAAAGACATGGTTAATATCAAGGAGTAAAACATGGTTCAATACGATAAAAATAATATTTGGTGAATAGTAACTTTTTACTTTTATTTACCACGGTTAAAAGTAAATAGGGTAATTAAGGGTAAAAATGATATTATTATTTCCCTAACACATGTCCTAATTCTATTGGATAAGTGTAATTCTTCCAAAAACATCCTTATAAATAACATATGACCCTTTAGGTCTACTTGGATTAGATTAAGTCATTTATTATTATTTTATTTGAAGAATAGTTTAAAGAGTTAAAATCAAAGTTTAATAACTAAACAATTTTGAATATAGGGTTATAAAAAAGATGAATTAGACTATAAATATTCATTTGAAAGATAAAGATATTTCTTAAATAATGGTATTTTATTTATAATTTTTAGAGATTAAATAATTAAATGTATTAATGACACAATGATGATGCAGTAATTGCCTTATTAATGAAAGAATCAAATAAATGGTATTATAAATATTAAAATAAAAATAAAAATTCATTGTTTTTATGACATCCACGAATTTTATAGGTCAATATGACATGTTAGGATTTATTCAATTTATTTTTTTGATGTAATCATGTTGTTATTTTTTTATCAAAAAACAAATACCATATAGTATCATAATTGACAAAAAATAGTTTCTAAAACAAATATTATATTACTAATTGATATAATAGTCCTAAAAATCTAAGGTTCGGCCAAAATACTTATATAATAATATATAGGACATTAAAGAACCAATTGGTGTTTTATTGGCAATTTATAGTATGTTTATTAACCATATAATATAGAAATACAAAGAGACATGGTAAATGTCAAACTATTTAACTAAGAGTTAAATCTAAAAGTAAATGTTAATATGGTAACCTAAACCCATATAAAACCTATTGGTTGAGCTTTTTTCAAATCATGACTACCTTATATTTTAAATAATTCATTTTCAGCCCTTAGAAACCGAAAATTAATTTATTATAAAATAATATTTTATGTTTTTCATAAGGTTCCCCTCACCCCTCTTATAAAAGGGCACTTCCCCTTCTCTCAAATTGACACCACCAAAGCCATCTGGCTAAGCTAACCCCAACAGAAATATCCTCCCAAATATCCTAACTTCATCCTAGAGGCCTTCCTTTGGTTAGAAATCCAACCAATGAATCTATTTTGATCAAATCAAAAGGAATAACCCGAAAAAGAAGTAATGATTTCACCACCCTCTTTCAAGTTCTCTTATTCTTCCACCTACTATTTCTTTTTTGTTTCCATTATAAAATAATAACTCTAGTATCTTCTATATAATGTGATTTTATTATAAATATGGAACAACTATATTCATTATTCTATCCATCTTATGAATGATAATGTCACTATGCGTGCGTATATACGACTTACCGTCTCCACGTCGTGGTGTAATTTGTTATTCAACACTATGTTATTTGAATGGATATAAGGATGAGTAATATGTGTATAAATAATGAAAATAACATGCTAATATGTCTGTAAAATTAATATACCATCCAATTCCACACCTTTATGGAAAATATATTGTCACTCCTGCGTACATACGGATTACCGTCTCCATGATGCAATGAGATTCATTTCCACGTTCACTATACATCGATAATTATAAAAATATATATTACTAATAAGTATGTAATATATGAAATAATAATGCTACTGTAGATACATATATTTCCATATATATATATATATGTACTTACATATATTTTACTCACTTAGTTCCGTTCAATACGATATGAAAACGGAAACAGCATTTATGCATACATACGGACTGCCGTCTCCATAAATGGTGTTTTCCATTTCATATTTATATCTATTATACATATTTATATTAAAAATATATATTATATATAAATTATATTTTATATTATAGAAGTATTTAAATCTTTATCTAATTGATACAATCAAGAGTAACCAGTTAAAACACGTACGATAAAGAAAGCGATTATTACCTAAAATGTTAATTTAACATGGAAATTATTATTAAATGGGTAGTATAAATTCATAAATGAATCGTGTATGATATAATAAATATTAATATGGTTCTGGTATAATTTAATAACATACTATGATCTTCATATAGGTGGTTAAATGTACCCTCGACCAAAGGAAAGTTCAAGGTAAGGGTTAATTCCTCAATCTCATTACTATCTGAGATTGTTTTGGTGTAAGTATTTACTGGGACATTTTTATCATCCATGTCCATTTTTCATAAAAATGGTTTCAAAATGAATATTTTAAGGATTTATGAAAGGTACTCTTTATCCAGATCATAATTTTAAATGTTTTAAATATTTATATTTCTAAATCTTTTTAATTAATGTCCATGTTTTCAAAATGATTTCAATGATTTATTTATATGGACATGAATGTTTTGAAATGATAATTCTTTCCAAAAGTTTAAAAGTGGTATGGGACTCTTTGATTCAAAAATATATTTTAAATTAATTCCATTATAAATGTGTGACTTTTAAATGATTTTACAAAAAGGATATTTCTCTCAAAATGTTTTACTCGTCATTTTCAACTATGTCATCATCCTCTACTTGATATTATTTACGATTCAGATTAATTTATTATAGTAAAATCTTATATATTGTACTGAATGATTTATAATATTTTTGACAGTGGATGTTCTATTTTTATACCATTCGTGGTTTATGGTAAATGTATTAACATTTCGTATTCTAGTTTTAATATGAATGTTTATGTTATGTTTCAACTGTTTCATATGAGGAATGCAGTGGACATAGTAAGTGACGGGTAGAGCCCACTATAGCTCATCGATGCATTGGTAGGTCTCATGAGACAAACTGGTGTCTTGGCACAAGGCCGTGACAAATCATTTTAGTAATGGCACAAGGCATTGACTATGTGGTAATGATGTCCGACGGTAGGCATTGCCTCATTATGAAATTAGTTATTACATGTGCTTATTCCACTAGTAGAATATCCAGGTTCATGTTTATATGGTAATGTTTGATTTATTCTTTCCATATTATGTTCAATTTTATGTTTAAAAAGGTTGTTGTTTTTATCAGACATCTTCCCTAAAAAGTTTATAGATTCCACTAAATTATTTACCCTTACATGGCATCTGAGCTCACCCCATTATTCTGTTTTATGTTCCCAGGATTCCAAGAAGTGTATTATGATTGATATACAGGGCTAAGATAAATGGAATAATGGAGTTCTCAAAGAACTATCTATGTTGTGTTTTATGTTTGAAGTTGTAATGTAAAGTTAATGTATGTAATCTATTTTCCAAGATAGCTAAATGGATCGGTCCTTCGCGATTGATTCCTTGTAATCATGAAAATGTAATAAAATAATGCACTGACTCTGGGTAATTGGGGTAGGGGTATTATAGTTAGGGTGATTCAAGGTACATTAAAAATATCATGCATAGTTCTGAATTTCTGTGGAAGAGAAAATAGGTATGCTACCGGCCTGATTTTGTCCACAACCTCAAAATGTCCATTAACCATGGCCACTAACTTTCCCTACCTCTGTATCCTATGGTAACCCAACCTAGGTGACACCCAAAGGAATAAACAATCACCCTATACAAAATCCAGGGGTTTTTAAATCTGTCATCATATAACTTATGCCTTCTCTGAATCACAACCATATATTTCCAAATTAGTTTCACCTACTCTGACATCTCCTGCATGAGACTCAATTTCCAAAACTCCTACTCACCAGCCTCCATCCAACATAGAGTTGATCTGCATGGACTACCATAATTAGCCACAAATGGTTTCATTTTTTATGGTTTCATGATATCAATTGTTATAAGAAAACACTATTAAATCCAAGTGATTCTCCCAAGACCTGCAAAATTGAAGAACAGATGATCATAGCATATCCTCAAGAACTTTTATAGTACGCTCTGACTGCCCATCTTTTTGTGGGTGAGAAGTGGTACTCAATAAAACCAATTTACTAAGATCCTTTTGCAAGACCTTCTAAAATCCTAAAGTGAAACATGAGTCACAATATGAAACAATATTCCATTGTACCCCATGAAGATGGATTATCTCTCTAACATACAAGTACACAAATACTCCCATGAGAAAGTCACTTGTATATGAAAGAGATTTTCTACTTTCATTAATCAATCCACAGTAAATCAAATAACATTATTATTACTTGGTTTATTTGTGATACCCACCATAAATTCCACTGTTATGTTGTCCTACTTCTATTCTGGAAAGCGAAATGACTGCACCAAACCTCTTGGTTATTAATTCTCTACCTTCACCTACTGACAGGTGTATTATCCTATCACAAAACTATCTATCTCTTTTTTAATATCTGGACACCCAAAATTTCATAGTAGGTGAAGGCACATTTTTTGTCACACCTGGATATACCACAAACTTCGAGGCATGAAATTCCTACATCAGCTCCTCCCACATGCTTGTAGGTAGAACAACCTGATTCCTAACATAGATAATCTCATTTTCATCAATGATCCAATATGAAGGTGACTCTCCACCTTCATGGAATTCCCTCGAGTTCAAACATTATATATCATCATATTTTATGTCTCTAATATGGATCAAAAGTGTATATTCCACTAAAATTGACATGAGAGTCATTTACTCCTAACTCTCTTGAACCACCACATGCATATCATCTTGAAAATTTATCATCTTCCCCTTATAAATAGACTCTTTAACTATGTGAGCCTTTGTTTTCCTACTCAAAATTTTTCCCACACTGTTTCCCTTCAAGGGAATATATACCATCTCAAAATCAAATGATTGCATATACTCAAACCATATCTACTACCGAATATTCAAATCTCTCTTCTAAAAGTTATTCTTTATGATCTTGTGGACTGTATACAAAATGATCTTTTTCCCAACAAATAATGTTGTCAACACTTCAAATCATAAAACACCAATACTAAGTGGAGGTTGTGCATAGGGTAGTTCCATTCATGTGTCCTCAGCTTTCTAGACCCATACTCCACAGCTCAATCTCCCAGTATCATCAAAACTCCAATTCCAATCCCAAAAGCATCACAATACACCATGTACTACTCACCTTGCTCTGGTAGGATCAAGATCATTGCCAATGTCAAATGCTTATTCAACTCTTCAAAGGCCTTCTCACATGCTTCTGTCCAATCAAACAATATCCCATTTTTGTTAAATCCAAAAATTAGAACTTTTAAATGGGGATTGTCCTTGATGAATCTCTAATAATATCCATTTAACCCTATAAATCTAAATATATTGAATACATTCTTGGGATACTCCCAATAAACCACTACCCAAAACTTCTCTGGGTCCACTAACACACCTTCCTCTAAAATGATGTGTCCTTAGAAGTGTACCTAATCGATCCGAAATCGGCACTTAGATATCTTGGAATATAGTTTATTCTCCATTATTGTACTCAGAATGATGTCAAGACGTTTTTCATGATCATCATAAATCTTGTATTACACCAAGATTCCATAAAAACAATACAAAAAATTGATGTATCTTTGGGAAGAAGATTATTTTCATCAAGGGAATGATCATTGTTAGTGTGTTTGTTAATCCAAACTGAATTATAGAGCACTCATATAGAACATACTAACTTATGAAAGTAGTCCTCGATATGTTAGAATCCTAAAATCCCAATTGATGATACTCTGATATCAAGTCAATCTTCAAGAACACATATTATCCTATCAACTGGTCATATAGATCCTTGATATGCATAAGAGGATACTTGTTCTTCAAATTCATCCAGTGAAAAAACTAGAAATCAACACAAAATCATTGAGTCACGTCATTATTCATATAAAATAGAACTGGAGAACCCCAAGGGGATATAATCAGATAGATAAATACATTATCCTCTAACTCCTCCAGTTGATTCTTAAGATCTTGAAGCTCTGTCAATTCCTTTTTTTTGGTGGAATAGAAACTAGATCATCCCAAGGTATGATATCAGTAGTAAATTCCACATATCACTATGGTGGAAGCCCTAAAAATCCTTAAAAACATCCTGAAAATATTCTATGACTGGTGGAAAGATAACATTTTTTACACCTTCTCCGTAAAGCAATAAACTAGAAACCTAGGGCGTGAGCTCTCCCATTTTCTGATTAATTGGCACTGCTCAACCAACCTTGATATCACACTCCCCATGGTGAATATATCGGTCACCCTTTAGGGATGTAAAATTTACTCCCCTATAGTAACAATCAATGTGGGTACGGTACATGACTAGCTAGTTGATAACCATTATTATGTCGAAGCCTTTCATGTCAAGAATATAGAGATATCAGAGAAAATGGTACACCCCGATCTTAAGAGAACATCCCTTTCACAAACAGATGTCTCAAGATTGTACTCCCAATGGTGTATCAATCATCATAACCCCAATTATTAACTCAACCTCCAGGCTCAAACCATTAATAAGTATTAAATATATAAAGTAATGAGAGTCACCATTATCAAATAAATCACTAGCTAATATAGAATCTACTAGAATACTACATATCACCATCGATGGCCAAGTCTTTCTATCATCAAGTGTAGGATAAATCAAATGAAACTAACTTACCCCTCTTCCCTATTTTGTATTCTGACTCCCCTGAGTTGTGAAACTCTACTGATATGGGCACTCTTTATTATATAACCATGTCCACTTCCTCTACTGCTTCAACTAGTAGATTTACAGCTGCAAAACTGATATGATGCAAAAGTCCCTCTTCATGAAATTTGATTTTTTATATCTCCTCCATCACTAACTGTCTATATTGGGGTCTTGAAAAACCCTTGTATATGTCCCATCTTCCTACAGGATCGAAACATTACTGGTGGTTGGAGGAAATGTCTACGAAAGTGTCCCAGCTTACCGCACTGGTTTAAAATCACTTGGTTAAGATCTTGAGTAACTGGTCCCCTTGACTGACCACTCTGCTTCAAATTTCTATCGATAAATTTCTCCTATAAAATTCTTCATGTTCATAGAATATTTACCTCCAGGTTTTCCAGAAGTGACCACACATCTTCCACTGGGAGCATCCTTCAGGTTCCCCTCCGAGATTAGAGCATGACTTACCACTTATGAAAACTTATTCAGCCAAAAATATATTCACCTAGACATAATCTCACACTTAATTCCATCCTGAATTTTCTTTTTTAAAGTTTCTTAATCATCTTCCAATGCTGGAGCAAATTTCTACAAATATGTGAAGCGTCCAACATAGTCCAAAATGGAAATATTCATCTTAGTCAATCTCATGAACTGAACTACTCTATGATATTTGAGAGTCTCTCAATAAAAATTCTAAAATAACTTCTACTAAATTTCGTTCCCCTCCATAGTATCCAGCTATCCATCTCGAGTATGGATGTCCCAATATCACTTCCCTTGACCACACAACATATAAGTATCAATCTTGACTCACTTCTCAATAGGAGTCTCTAAGTGGTCAAGTATAGTCTGGGTAGACTCAATGTTGAAATCATCTCCCTCAGGTCCACCATCTCTAGTAAATGTCAGATAGTTCTACAAATAGAACTCCCTCATTAGGCTAGACATTATTATCACAACCTACTCTGGGTCTCTATCCAGGAATTTTAGGATGTGAGTGATGTTCTTTCACAACTGTTCCACAACTTTCTCAATCAGTAGTATTGGTGCCCCATGTTTAACTACTAGTGGAGCATCTCTATACATTACCTCCTTTTGTAATATCAATAGGATTTTTAATGGAGGTATAACTCTAAAATTCCAAACACACATATTAGGACTCATAAGACAACTTAATCACATTTACGTAAGAGGAAAACACAACAATCCACAACCAATATTTTCACCATTACACTTCACATGGTAAAAAATGTGGCACTATCACTACCCTTAACCATTCTAAAACTATGTCCTAACTATCATGGGTAAACACATTCTCTTTTTTCGTGTTTTTTACATTATAAAATCATTTTTTCATTTTTTCAGCATGTTTTAATACTCAATTTCATATTATCCACCTTTTTTCATTTAATTTTACAAGAAAAGAAAAACCTTTGATGTTCATGAACATACCCAAAAATCATTTTCTCATGCATCCCTAAAATGATGCATGTCTCCAAATAATCTTGAGTTCCTATAATGATTCATGCATACTCAACAAACATGTCATAATGGGCCATGAGACAATTCTCATCAAATCTCAGAATCAATAATCAAAACACACAAAAAGTGTTCCACTCAATGTGCAATAATATTCAAATATAACAACGAATAGAAATTACAAAAATTCCACCCTAGGAACTTGGTTCCCCCCATTCACGAGTTTGAAACTCTGATGAAAAAATGATTATTGAGGCCTAAAATTTTTTAGTCTCTGGTATACCTTTCCCAAATAGGAAGACCAAATAAAAATAAAATAAAACTCCTCTCATACCACTTTGTAATGTGCCAGACTAGGTTCCACACATTGGTGCCTAGTGACGGAGCACCACATGACCTCAAGAGCACCTCCCAATATGTCAATGGTTGTTGATCAGAAGTGAGGGTCTAGTAATACAATCAAGGGGGGAAAATACCTTCTTTTACAAGATTAATATACCAGATGAAATAAATAACCAAATGTGTAATAACATATAACCATAAATAATAACAATTAATCAAGACAATCGAAGTAATAGATTCAATATCCAAACTAAAGCATAAAACATGCCATGGTAATTTATATTTCAAGTGCCTAAAATGAAAACCAAAAACAAACATATTCAGGACTCCCAACGAGTCTCGAACAACATCTAGTTCCTTAAACCATGATCCACCCTAACTCATCCATCCAACACAGGCCCTTTTCCCTTAACCTATCCTGAATCCATATAATCTATTTGGGTACCGATCAGGCAGCCTGAGTAGGGTGTTAATACAATTTAGTAGGCCACCACCAATGGTTTCTAAAAAATCCAATTAATAACAAGTTTATTCAGTTGTATAAAAAAATAATTAAAATTCATAAGTAAATATTTATCACATTGTCAATTAATATTTATTAAACCACATAGACCACTAAGTTCCTAAGGACACATATTCCTCAATACCATCATTATCCCATGTCGAGTCTGAACCATGTTACATATTAAATTCAAATTTCATTACAACACATGGGATTAAATTATCCAATTCACATCAATTTCATTATTACGTCCACTTGAAACCATAGCCCAATGCTAATATTTTGCATGTATAACGTCATGTCTATCTCTTCATGATTATTTGGAGGATCAGTCCCTTTATCATGCAATTTAATTACTTGGGTGTAGAATTTCATGTTTAACACCCCATTTATCAATCATTCATATATACGATACTCGTAGAACTTCATGTCTAGCACCCCATTTCTCAATCATACATATGTGTCATGGGTGTAGAACGTCATGCCTAGCACCCCTTTTCTCAGTCATACATATATGTCATAACATATCATATTATTCCATGTATCTCATTATAATATGTTTTCATATTGTCTTTTCAACCAAGATTAATCAACATTAATCTTTTTATCATAATTAACCACCAAAAACATCCATTAATTTATTCATAAATTAATTAATTCAAGTCCATTAATTAATTCAATAATTAATTAACAACATATATACCATTAATTAATTCACCAATAAATTAATCATTTCTCTTTCATTAATTAATTAAATTATTAATTAACCACACTAATTCCATTAATTTATTTAAAAATTAATTATACCATTCAAAATCTTAACAACCAAAAATTAATTCAATAATTAATTATTCTCAATTCAAAATTCAAAAAATCGGGAATTTAATAATTAAATAAACAATTAATTAACCACAATTCCCTAATTAAATACCTTGTTAATTATTTCATCAATTAATTATCCCAATTTCAAAATTCCATTATTCAATTAAATCCCTAGTTCCTCAATTCATTAATTAACCACTTTAATTAATCAAATTTAATAATTCCAATTTCTAAAATAACCGTAAATGTTTCACAATAACATAAATTTATTTTACATCAAGAATGTGGGATTTGAATAATAAACCTCCTACCTCAATTATTTTATAATAGATCACCCAATGAAAATGTAATGTTCTGGTTCTGGGTGTCGCCCCAAGGTACCCCATACATGGTTGTTCACATGGCCTCAAGCGCATTTCCCCAAATGCCAGAGGCTTCCAACTAGCAGTGAGGGCCTTGGGTGTGATAGTGGAGAAACTATGACCTCACTGAAATAGTAACACAATGAGATAATAATAATATACAACTGTGGAAGAAGTAATACCATACAATAAGAAAACATTGGATGACTGAAAGTAAAAAAAACTGGAGCACATATATAAATGATGCATGTCACATATGTCTAATAAAGAATCCAAACATGTCACAATTTTACAAATGCAGTACTAAAAAAAGTATAATCAAAACATGTAAACTCTAGCAGCATCACAGAAAACAACTTGGTCCCATGCTCTCCGACTCCACAACCATCAAGTAACAAAAAAAGAAAGAAACTTTCCCTTAACTATTCCTAAAAGAGTATAATCTATTTTAACAGAAAATCATGAACCAAATAGGGTGTGAGATGAATCCCAATAGGAAACCACCCAGAGATATATGTATAACTTTCAGTGAATATATATATATATATATATATATAAATTAAAAATAAATTAATAAACACGGAAGTACCCAAAAGTAAATAGTCTTATAGTTTCAAACTAAATTCATTTAAATTTGTTAATTATTCAACCAATCATTCAGAAGCAACCCTCTGGGAATGTTCTCCAAGTCAAACCCCACTGTTTTCACAAGATAAAGACTCTATGAAGAAGCACTCACCACCAATTCCCCATGTGTTCTGTTAAAGATAACTATAGACTCTCTTAGAAAACACTCAACATCCATTCCCTCTATAGTCTGGTAACGGTATACTATAGACACTCTAAGGGATAACTCACCATCCATCCACCCTATGGTCTCACAACGTGAAAAGTATAAAATACACTCTGGGGAATCCCTCAACATCAATTCCACCTATTGTCTAACTACACCAAGTTCTCACAACCCTTTGTAATACAATCATGCACAAATGATATCCAACATCCAAAGTAATCTCATATACTACAAGTCTAAGCAACAATAATTCATATCACAAGCATGTCATATAATATCAAGTCCATCATAATAGCATAAGGCATGGAAACAAAATAGCCTAATAGGCAGTTCTAGACCTGATATATAATATAAAAAACATGGTAAAACACATCCATAAACAAGGTAATTAACCAAAAACATAATAAAAACCCCTTTCTCAAGAAAAAAGCATAGTAGGAATCAAATAGTGTTAAATCACCAAAACACGTAATACCCTAAAATAGGGTATTCAACACCTTTTGCACATATAATCCAAAGAAATCCACGAAAAGGCACAAACCACCTATCTTGATGTAGTTAGATAGATGTAGTTGAACCACATCCTTTGAATCGAACTATAACATAATAGATATAAAGAGATGTAAAACATTATCAACCTCAAATATCTCACAAAGGAAGATAAATAAAGAGAAGAGGCTCTAGAAAAAGGAATAACTCTCTGAGGGGATTATAACGCAATAAACAATGTTTGATTTAGTGAAAGGATGATGAATTGATGGATTGGAGAAGAATCCTCATTCTCAGTCACTCTTGGACAAGACGAGGTTAGAAGAATACCATTCTGGGGATTAGATGTGACCCCAGTCTGATTAAACAATTAAAAAGAAAAGTATATTGTGCGTTCATTTGATGTAAATTCTGTGTACATTCCTTAGTTTTTCCCCACATTAGGCGGTCTCGTGGTCACCACACACTGCCATGTACCTGGCCATTATAAGGCCAATAAAGGGTTACACTCAAAAATAGTGTACACAGAATGTACTCCTTAGTATACGGTGTGTACATATAAATTTTCCAAAAACTTCTCTTTTCCCTAAAAACACCCCAAAACAAGATCCACAGCTGAAATGAAGATTTAGGTTCTTAGAAATTCCCCTCCCCCCCCCCATTAAATAAATCCATCACTGAATTTCCATAACGATGAGGCATAGAAAAATAATCCTCAAACAGCTCCGAACACTGTGATCACATGTATGCCTCCTCCGCCCATGTATTGTCATGTACTCGCCCGCACTGCTACAACACCCATACCAGAGGAACGGACAGGCCACCAAAAACATTCACACTATGATCGAAAATCCAAATAGGATTATCCACAAACTATGTGTCAACCTCCAAATCAACCTCCTTGGGTTAAAAAACATGAGACGAGTTTGAGAAGTAACGTCGTAGATGAGAAACGTGGAAGACATCGTGCATGGATTGGTACATCTGAGGTAACTAAAATTGAAAGGCAATCGGCCCAAATCTCTCCAAAACCTCAAATGGCCCGATGTATCTCAGTGAAAGATTTCCCTATCTAATGATCCTCTTATGTTCTAACCTTGGTGTGACACGTCGGAAAACAAGATCTCTGACCTCGAGATCCATATTTTATCTCCATATATCAGCATAAGACTTCTGTCATGGCTGTGAAGAATCCATCCTCTTCTGAATTAAATTCACCTACTCTGTAGTCTCCTAGACAAGACGAGGTCCCAACATAGCTTCTTCTCCAGCCTCTATCCTATATAGTGGTGATCGGTATGGCCTACCATACAAAGCCTCATAAGGTTCCATATGAATTGTCTCCTAAAAACTATTATTGTAGGCAAACTCTAAAAGAAGTAAATGCTTCTCCCAAGAACCTACAAAATCATTGAAGCATGCTAGAAGAATGATCTCTTTCACCTGAATCATATGCTTGGACTGGCCATCTGTCAGGGGATGGTAAGATATACCCAGAATTAACTATGTACCCAAATCCCTTTTTATTCCCTTCCAATCCTGAGAAGTAAAAGATGCATCCTTATTTGAAATGATGGATTTCGGAACCTAGTGAAAATGTACAATATATCAGATGTAAAACCTTCAAATATCATCAACAATGAAGGTATCCATGATCAGTAAAAAGCATGCAACTATGTGAGTATGTCAATGATAACCCAAACTGCATAATTAATTCGATATGACCTTGGTAAACATATCATGAAACCCATAGAAATATCATTCCACTTCCACTAGGGAATGGGTAACAGCTGTAAAATCCCTTCTAGTCACTGATGCTCCACCTTCACCTACTGGACGGTGGAATATCTCATCAAAAAACAACAAAATCTCTCTTCATACCTAGCCACAAATACTGATGGTGTAGATCTTGATACATCTTGTTGACAATAGGATGAACTTCCCACTCTGAGGAATAGAAATCCTACAAAATATCCTAGTGTATGTATACTGACACCCACACATGCCCATGAAAATGCAAGATCTCATCATCACCTACTGTCTATCCAAAAATAGGGACCTCTCCTGACACAATCTCCCATTGTACGAGACCTTCAAAATCTGATAGTTGTCTCATTCGCACTCAATCATGTAGGGTAGAGGTAACAACTATAGAAGAAAAAAGTGTGTACCCCTATCTGTCGTACACTTCCAAATGTGTCTCAGATAACAGATCCACAAGCTTCCACTCACTGCTAGATTCCTAAACTTCATGTATCTGATTCCTCCTACTTAATTCATTAGCCATTGTGTTTCCTTTCCTAGTTGTGTAGGCAAGCTCAAAGTAAAAGGACTGAAATTAATCAACCTACCCTACTGTCTCAAATTTAGGTCATGCTAGGTAAAGATATACTTGATACTTTTATTGTCAGTGTGTACCAAAAAATTCTCTCCCGTAAGTTAATGTCTGCAACAGTGCAAGGTATGAACAACTGCTTCCAACAAAAGATCGTGTGTTGGGTAATTTTTCTCATGTGTCCTCGACTGTTGAGACTCGTACACAAAGACTCCTTCCCCCTACATAAGTACTGCTCCCATCCCGATACATGATACATCACACTAAATAGTATAACTCTTCCCCAACTCTAGAAAGAATAGAGTTGTTGCAAAAGCCAGTCTCCCATTTAGCTCCCGAAAGGCTGAATCATAGGAATCTGTCCACAGGTACTTCGTACCCTTCTTAGTTAGGCCCGTTAAGGGTGTTGATAAGGGTGAAATGTCTTAATAAAACGCATGTAGTAACCTTCAAGCCTTTGAAAACTCAGTTCTTCAAAGACATTCTTCAGATGATCCCCGGAAACTTCTACTCTCGCTTTCTCTAGGTCTACTGATACTTCTATATATGAGATAACATGACCCAAGAAGTGAGTTTCTTCCATCCAAAAGTGGTATTTTGAGATCATAGAATATAACTAATGCTCTCTCAGTGTACTCAAAATTATATCAAGATGAGTAGCATGGTCATGTCGAGTGTGAGAGTACAGCAAGATATCATCCATGAAAACCACTACAATGGATTCCATTTATGGATGGAACACTCGGTTCATCAGTGCTATAAAAATGGTAGGCATGTTATTGAGACAGAAAGAAATACCCATATACTCGTATAGACCATATGTACTCTGAAAGGATGTAAGAGGTATATCTGATTGTATAACATGCAACTGATAATAACCAGATCACAATTAAATCTTCAAAAACAACCTAGATCCTTGATGCTGATCAAAGAGATCCTTAATCTTCTGCAAGGTTTATCGGTTCCTAACCGTCAACTGGTTTGGCTTCCAATAATCCACAAAAGGTCTAATGTTACCATCTGCCTTCTTCAAAAACAGTAGGGGAAAACCCCAAGGAGATGTTCTGGGTCAGATGAATCCATTTTTCTGTAACACCTATAACATTTCTTAAGCTCCTGTAATTCTGTTGTATCCATCCTATAAGGAGGAATGGACACCGGTGCTGCCCCTGGCACAATCTCAATCGAAAATTATACCTCTCGATCTAGAGAAAAACCTAAAAAATCATTTGGAAAAACATCTCTGAAACTATCCATCACTAGAGAAAAGTACATTAGTGAAGTTCCCCGGTCATCTAGATATAAACTAGAAAGTTGGGTTGTAACACCTCTCAACTCGTGATTCTCGGGTCCATCTCTACTCACCTGGACATCCCATTTGCCCCTATGTAGAAACAATCTTCCCTCTGGTTATGTATAACACAACCTAAGGTGATAGAAATTGACAACGACCATGAAGGGAACTAACCAGTCCATTCTGATAATGATTTCATAACCCGTCATCTCTAAGAAATAAATATCCCATAAGAAGTGACACCCACCAACTTAAAGAGGGAACTCCTTGAACTGACGTACACTAGCCGTTGTAGTCCCCAAATGTGTTTCCAACATCAAGATATGAGTAGAAGTAAATATATAGAGGATAATTCTCTATAAAATATGCATAGATATAAAGCTATGGGAAGCTATTATATCAAAAAGTGAAGACAATAAAATGGAGGAAACGAAAATCATACCTCTAACCGTAGAGGGTTTGGGATCCTGATCCTACTAGGTCTACTCCATCACAAAAGCCTGACCTGCGCTGTGGCCCTGTGAATCTATCTGCGATCCCTGAGCTAATCCACCCAACGGCTGTTGAAAACCCTATTTCTCACTACTGCATCCACAACCTCCACCTAATCCTTAACGACCAGACAAACTCAAGTTCCCTGATTGATGAAAAACTGGTGGTCCTGCTCTTGAATGCGAAGTCATATCATAAACCCTATCACCAACTACTCATAATAAAAACAGATAGAAATGCATGAGATGAACCATATTACCACAATATTAGCACTCAACTAGGACTCTCAAGAAATATGGCCTCATTTTCTTACCCTTCCCGCACTTGTAGGATACTAACAGGCTACCTAAAGGAGTATCTCGCCTACTCGGATATCCAAGTGTAGACTCTTTGTGGTGATTCCTACTATCATCTAAAGAAGTACCATCAATAGATATTGAACCGCACTGGCCCAAAATTCCAGAATCCCTCAGGTTGTGGTTGGGGACCAGTGCATTGTTGACTATAGATGATATGAAAGTCAATATGAAGATGTTCACCTGATATCAGATTTCATGCCTGAGACCATCCTTTAACTTCCTCACCATAAATAACTCACCACACCCCTTAGAATGGGGGTGAAGTGATAATGATTTGTGAAGCAAGAATAATACTTCATGATTGAGACTATACCATGCTTCAAACTCATGAACTATTGGGATTGGTCATCCCTGAAAGTCTCTGGGTAAAAGTAGTCAGAGAATGTCCACTAGAACTGATCCCAAGCCATAACTCGGTGGCTTTCCTGATATAAAATCACATCCCACCATATCTTGGAAGAATCCCGAAGCATGTACATAGAGAGCTTCACCCTCATATTTGGAGGCATCTCTAGATTCTCCAAATTAGTCAGAATGGCTTCTAACTATGAATCTGCAGCCTCAGGTCCTCCATCCACTTAGAAAGTGGGAGGATGCTACTGCGGAAAAACCCATGTCAACTCTTCTATAGTTGGGGAAGTATGTGGTGCTCCCTAGAAGGTTTTAATAAACCTCATGAAGCCTTATTAGAACTGTTTATCACACCTGTATCCGGAATGATGGTTAGTTCCAAGACAGGCACGATGGGAGGATCTTCTGAATGTCCTTGATCTACCATTTCTGGTGTCTGATTTTTTCCCTGTATCTGGCATATAACCGGAGAACGTCTCGGTTTCAGGACTCAAAAAGTTCAAGTGCACACCTTTGATCAAGATTATAAAGGACTATAACTTAGAAGTTAAGGAATGGAATATGTGAAATAAAACATTAATGTTTTTCAAAAAAATGGATACATGAAGTGTATGACCCCTACATGGTGTATTCCCTTAAGACTTTACATGGGTGTGTACTTCTTCCAACCTTGGTCGAGTAACACCCCATACACACGGTGTGTTCTACTTTGACTTGGCATGTACTTGGATCTTTCTCCTTGCCTGAGTGCATATACATGGCTAAACCACACAGTTCTCTTAGAACAAAAAAAATATTGTGTTTATGTCAGAGACGTCGTGTACTGGAAGGATTTCACTGACCTATGTCATTAGTCACGCGTTTGGATACATGGTCTCAACAAAAAGGTGTGTTCGACTAGATATGGCATGTTCCACTTATGTTTTAACCACCAGTGTCATTACTCACACGGCTGGATACACGATCTTTACAACAGGGCATGTACTCCAAGTACATGGCGTGTGCCACCAAATATTTCCTGACCCTGTGTCTCTTATCGCACATCCAGTCACATGGTTAAGTACTACAAAATGTATAGATGGTGTACAATATGTGTACTTAAGATAAGTTTTTCCTTCTCGAACATAATGATACATGGAATGTATTCATCATTACACACCATGTCTTCTGGTTTTTTCTAGACAAAAAGATTCATAAACTACTTTGGAACCCCATAAAAACACTAAAAAAAACATTAATGTGTCAAATTCTGATCTGTGGGGGCCCATACTCTCTACAAATCAAATTTTGACATCATATTAATGTATATCACAAAGTATAATAGTGAAATCAACCACATGATCCACCAAATTCCGATCCATGAAAGCCCATAACCCCACACGACCAAATATTGGTTCCCATTAGAAAGAAACTTTAAATATTAGCAATACCCTATCAAATAGAAGGTATTCTATCACGACCATTACCACAACAGAATGCATACCTAGCACAACATCAATCAAAGAAACATGAAATCAAGAATTCACCCTAAATGGAATAATAAGAATGCATGACATGTGATCTCTAGAAAGTGTCTATATGATGAATGAGATGGAATATCCTCATCTCATTGGGTTGAAACATAAATAGAACCTCAATAATATCAATGATAACAGCACAAAACATGTAAATCACCCAACGTTGAAATCAATTCAATTGTAACAATTTAAAAACTAGGAAATTGAAATAATCGAGGCATATTAGATTTTCCCTATACACAGGTTAGATACTCTTAGGCACAACTTATTACCAAATACCTATTCATTCATATCTCTATATATAGGCTCCAAACAGTGTTTCAAAGTAGAAAATAACCTCTCTAATACTACTTTGTAACGTCCCAGTTTCGGGTGCCACCCCAAGTTTCCCTGTACCTAATTGGTCACATGGACTCAAGTACATTTCCTTGAACACCAGTGGCTACCGACTAGCAATGAGGGCCTTGGGTGTGATAGTGGTGAAACTATTCCCTCATTGGTAGAGTAACACAACTGAATAACAACAATATACAATAGCAGAACTAGTAGTACCATTCAATAAGCAAAAATTGGCAGACTAAAAGTAAATAAACAAGTGGATCACATATTTAGATGATTCACGACACATATTTCTATGAAAGCATCTAAACATGTAAGAATGTTGGAAATAAAATACTAAAAAATGTACACATAAAAAAACTAAATCCAGTAGCATCGCAAGCCACAGCATTGTTCCATGCTCTTCATCTCCACAACCATCAAGTACCTAATGTAGAACGACGCTTGCCCTTATCTATACCTGCCACAATATAATCTATTTGGGATGAAAATGATGACCCAAACAAGGTGTGAGATGTATCCTAGAAGAAAACCACCAAATTATCTATGACTAACTATCAGTGAATATATATTGTAGAAAAAATGCAAAATGATGTAATAAATAAGGGTGTACTCAAAAGTAAACAGTCATACAGTTCCAAACTACATTCATTTAAAATTTTCAATTATTGAACCAATATTTAAAAAGAAACCCTTTGGTAATTTTCTCACGGTATGACCCCTCTGGTTTCACAAGACAAAAACTCTATGAGGAATCACTCTCTGTCAATTCCCCGTGTGGTGTTTTAAAGATAAATATAGACTCTCTAAGGAAGAACTCAACATCCACTCCCCATATGGTCTCGTAATGGTATACTATATACAATATAAGGGATCACTCCCCATCCACCACCCCTATGGTCTCACAATGTAAAAATTATAATAGACACATTGGGAAATCCCCCAACGTCAATTCCACCAATAGTCTAACTACACCGGGTTCTTACAACCCTCTGTAATACAATCATGCACAAATGATATCCAGTACCCAGTGTAATCTCATCTACTACCAGGTTAAGTAGATACAATGCATATCAATATAATTTCATATAATATTAACTCTATACTAATAGAACAAGGCATATAAACAAAATAGAATAACAGGTTGTTTTAGAACCAATGTCCATTATCAAAAAAACATCGGAAAACACATCCATAAACAAGGTAATTATCCTAAAACATAATCAAAACCCATTCTCAAGAAAAAAACATAGAAAACCTCAAACATGAATAAATTTTAAAATCATACAATACCCTAAAAGAGGGTATTCGGTACTTTGTGCACATATAATCCCAATAAAACTACAAAAAGACACAAACCACCTAAGTCGACATAGTACAATCGATATAGTGGAACCTCATCCTTTGAATTTACCTAGAATGTCATAGATCTACAAAAACGTAAAAAATTATCAACCTAGAGTATCTCATGAAAGAAGAGAAATCATGAGAAGAGGCTCTATATGAAGTAAGAACTCACTGATGAGACTCAACACAACTGATGGTGTTTGATTCAGAGAACGGATGATGAATTGATGGCTCGGAGAGTAATCATCGCTCTTTGTCACTCCTGGATGAGACATTGTTAGAAGAAGACGATTATGGGGATTAGACGTGACCCTGGTCCGATTAAACAGTTAAGAAGAAATTTAGACAACATGTTCATTTAAAGTACACATTGTGTACATGTTACAACTAGCCCCCCCTTTAAGCGGTCTCTAGGTCACCACACATGGCCATGTACTCATCCAGTTCACGGGTACCTGTGACATGGGGGTACACGATATGTACTCCTAAGTACATGGAATGTTCTTATAAATTTTAAAAAATAACTCTGCTTTTCACAAAAAACACCCGAAAACAAGATCCATACATGAGATGAAGATCCAGGTTCTTAATGAAAATCACCAAAATAGAGCAGTGCAACGACATAAATGTTGATTTGATTCTAAAACCCTAAATCATGATTAAACAAAATAATATTAATTAATTCTATATCTAGGTTAAAAAGAAAAATATATATTCAATATATATATATATATAGATTTAATAAAATATATAAATAACTTTCCACTAAATGAATAATAGAAGAAAAGAGGAAGAATTGGAGAGCAACGAGACCAGATCCACTTACTATAAAAAACACAGATCTTCCATCCGAATATAGAATCATGAGGAACAGAGATTGGGAAGGCTTGAAATTTTTCATCATTATGAATGGAGATAGGTAAGGATTGTAAATTTTATAAATATCTAAAAAATTATGAAGGACCACCTAGGTTCGAATGGGGGTCAAATAGGGTGTGTTTTTTGGGTTTGGGGGATTTTAAACCAAATTTTTAGGTGAATTTAATTCTCGCACATGGTTCTCATGGTAGGGGTGCATGGTTTACATTAACTGTGTGACTAAACTGTCCACCTACTATTTTAGGGGTGCTTGGTTACTCCTAAGAGTGTTCAAGAATAGATAAACCATTCCCTAACCGCAAAAATCCCCATTATCCATGGTTTCATGATTTGCTGGGCTACGGAGCACAGTCTTCTCTAACTATACACCAACTGTTCACAACCCCTTGGTCTTCTGTTTTTCTAAAAATTCATCCCAAACACACCCCAGGTTGTAACCTAGAAAAAATTTACTCAAATAAGGACAAAAGGGTACCTGAAATCAGGCCAGGTTCAACATTAGAAATGGTTGGGATCTTACATCCTATATAAAAAACTAAACTAATCCTCAAAAATGACTAAAACCGCCATTGATTAAAAATAGAGACCCATTCTAAAAATACAAAAATATTACATTGATTCCATGGTTAAATTAATACATCAAATTGATAGTCACACAAAATCGATAACAAAAGTTTTAATGTATTTTATGACTAGCCACACAAGCAATTTATTTTACAATAATTATGAACAATTCAATTAAATTGATCCATAATAAACTCTTTATAGACTTATCATAAGTAAAAATCATCTTAAAAAACTGGGGAATGTAAGCATAAGAAAGGGGTAATATTATATTCTCAGTATGTTTAAACATATGCAATACCAATCAAAGATCATGAGTGTGCATAAGAAGAGCATATGGGTTTAATAAAGATACATAATTAAATAATACCCAAAAATCATATAACATAAATCATGAGTTATGGAAAAAGGAATGGAGGAATATAATATGTGAATAAAAAGTGTGGAAATATTATCTAATAAACATGATTTGGGAAATAATGACATAGGCATAAGGATATGAAAAATAGTGCAGTAGAAACATAAGCATAAAAAAATGTATCATTTTGAACATATCTTAAGAGAAATTATGTTCATTAATAGACTTTTGATCATATATTATCCATAATTATACTCATCCACAACCTTGTGAAATTAACTTAACCAAAATTATACCCATTCAAAAAAAATTAATATCTAAACAAAAATTATACTCATGCATAAAATTGTATGATAAGATAAGCTATGATTATACCAATGAAAATCCTTTTGATCATAGATAAGATAAAATTATACCCAAAAAAACTTTTGAGAATATATATGTTAAAATTATACTCATTCACAACCTCGTGAGTTTAGATGAGTCATAATTATACCGATGAAAAACCTTGTGAGCATAGCTAAACCACAGTTATTCCCATGTACAAAATCAATATCTCATTAGACGTAAAACATTAAAAAATGCATTATAGGGTGATATAGGACCCAAAACCATAATCATACTTACATATAATTTCCTCTTAAAATAAATCATTAATTATGTCATAAATAACCTATGGAAAGAAAAAAGGGTATCACAACATTTCTAGAGGGTATCACCAAAATTGACCTTAAGGATGTAAACGGTCTATACCCATAGCACACACGCCCCCAAAGATTATTTCATAATAATATTTATAGGGTAATTCATAAAAAAGTCTTAAATAAACAAAGAAATTAGATATAAGAAGAAAAATAGAGGTGAAATCATAAAAATGTTTTCAAAATATTATTTGATGATTATTGCAAAATAAGAAGTTATGATTAATTTGAAAAGTAAATTTTTTAAAATTTGACGTGAATACCCTTTGAAAATTTTTAAGTTAAAAAAATTATCTCAAATAATTTAACTTTAAAAAGACATATATGTTATAAAAAATTATAGTGGAGTGGAAGAAAAAATATTATTTTTAATGTATGTAACAACCTTTTGAACATTTAAAACAAACTTATTGAAAACCCACATCATAATAAGATTAAACAAAACAAAATTAAAAAAAAATAGAGAAGGGAAATATGAAGGTCAACTGAGATAACACATAATTTGGTTTTCAATTAAAATAGATAACATTAACTGGAAAGAATATAATGGACATGAAACAAAGGCACAATTTAGAGATGAAGGTTCGTTATTGATAATGTAATACTTCAAGGATGGAGAAAAATCAATTAGAAAATTATAAATCAAAAGAAAAAAATTTGCTAAAAATATAAATGATAATATCATATAAATTGGAAATTAAATTGATAAATAGGATATTAAGGGTCTAAATTTAAAAGAAACCATATAAGTCAATAAATAAATTTTTATTACCAATGTTTGTTAGGTAAAACATAGTTTGTGAAGTAAGTAAATTTTGAAAATGGGTTTATGTGATAAAAATGTAAATCAATATAATTAAATATAAAATAACTCATAAAAAATCATAGGATAGAATTTACCCTGCCTAAATTAATGATATTTAAGAAGAATTATTATAACTTAATGAATGAGTATTGAGTTAACAAAAATTATTACAACTCAAGGTTTATTTTAATCAAAACCACATGAAATTGAGAGATTTAGCTCGGATATAAGTTTCCATGAATAAACGGTATTTAATGATAAAATATATCAATTAAGTATCATATAAACCATGTAGAATAAATTGGGTTCACAATTCAAAACATGTCTCAAAAAGAAGAATTTGAGATGAAAACCCGAACAACTTGGCGAACACTTGAGTCGGTGCCATTTGAGAAAAAGAACATTATTTAGTTTAGTATTTTTCATTAATTAAAATAAAATAATGTATGAAACATTCATGTGATGGTAAATCAATGATAAGATATACGAAATGAAACATGTTTCATAAAATGCTACATGTATCCAAAATCATAATTCAGACTAATAAAACCCATGTAACTTGAGGAGAAGTTAATTTAAACCCACAAAAAGTGAGAACCTTAAACTAAACATAAATTAAAATGAATAAAATTTATTCCATGATATAATATCTAAAATATTCATAATATACAAAATGTATAATAAATTGGGTTCATAATTCAAAATATATCTCAAAGAGATGAATTTTAGATAAAAACTCTTACCTTTGTCCAGATTCGTTCTGCACTTACATCAAATGTCATTGGGAACTTTGAGAATTACTTGTAAGATCCCATATAAATTAATGGAATATTTTAATATCTTGTGAAAAAAATAAGGATATTTAAATGAGATGATAGGGTAATGAAAGAGAAATTTTTCAGGATAAATACAAATTTTTACGAGTGCCTTATAAGGGTGGTGAAATGCCCTATTTATAAATTGTGGGAGTATAATTTTTACAAATATTTAAAATTAATATAAATAGACCACTTGATAAACATTTCAATTTGATTAAAAATTAGATAATAATTGAGTTTATGGTAACAAATTATCATGAATTACACAAAAACATGATTAAAAAAATCTCATTAACATGTTTTAATTCATTTATCTCTTGAATTATTAATTTTTTCAATTAATCTTTTATCGTGGTTACTAGTATTTACCGAAGGTAAATTAATTTTTATTCAAAATAATAAAATTTTCCTTATAAAATTTATACCCATTGATTCTACCTATGAAATCCATTTATTCTGATTCAATTTTTATAATTGATAAAACATAATTTTAAAATAAAAATTGTATAATGTATTAAAAAATATTTTGAGAAAATATTAATTCTATTCTTAAATATCAAATATTTTAGTTAATTAAAACATAATATTTTAAGATATATAATTTTACTTATAAAACATGTATTTGATGAAGAAAAATGTTATCAGTCTTATTTTATGATTATATCTAAGTGATGTCATAAAAGTCGGGATATTTTCAAAAATAGTATTTTTCACTATTGCATTAAAATAGATAATTTTCTAAAAAATATAAAAAATTCATCTTAAGATTATATTATTATGATTAATTCATAAAATATTTTCATTTTTTCCAATTAAAAATTTAAATTTTAGAATTTAATATTCAAATAAAATCCCAAAATATAGTGGACAACTGTTCATATTTTAAAATAGATTTTCAAAATGTTAGCTATTCTTTATTATTATTTCTTATAAACTAATAATTAATTTATTGGTAATATATTATTTAAATTATTAAAATCATTTATTATTATGTAATCATACAATACATATTTTCTTATAATAACACAACAATTTTCAATAAATGTATTTTTAAGCATAAAATAATTTTATTAGTTTTTTCAACTATACTAATTGAATTTAATTAATATTAAAAGTAGTATTTATTTTTATTATATATATATTTCACATTGTTTTAAATCATATTTATACCGATTAATTCAATGTCTAGTTTTTAACAGTAATATTTAATATTTTTATTTTACTTAAACATATCACGTTTTTATTTTAGTTCGATATTACATGTAGAGAAAGCTATTCAACACATTATTAATTTAAGAAATATATACAGTGAAATTAGGGGTTGTTATAGTCATACACTAATTATATCCGAAATCTAATTATATTAAGTTTACTCTTTTTTAAATAGAATTCATTTCTGTTTTTATATTAATATTTTTTTGAGTTGTTTTTATTATAAATAAATACAATGATAGGTTATTAAAGATGTTAATAAGTGAGTTAAATTTTTTATCACATAGGATCACAAGTTAACTATATTATTCAAGTTTAGATATATGAATATAATAAATTAAATTGCAAATTATAATTATTTAATGGATTGAGGTTTGATAATTTATAATAATAACTTGGGTTGATTTAATGGTCAAGTAAAACTATTAGATTTTTATTTCATAATTTATATTTGTTATTGAAAAGAACATTGTTTTATGCATCACTTAATGTAATTATATATTTTAAGAAGATGAAAATTTTAATAATATTTGATATGTGTTCATTTTTTATTTAAGTTAAAAAATGAAATTTGTGTAAGTTTGTTAACTGAAACCAAAATATTTAAACAAATAGATTCTTCTATGTGATGTTTATGAGAATTATTTTTCTAATTATTATTTCATATTATTGAGATATAGTTAATGTAGATTTTATATTCTCTAATGTTCCAGAGAGAGGATCAAGATAGATATGACTACATAATTTATAGAATGATGTAAAGTAGTTTATTTTTTCAAACAAGAATTTTAGGAACCAAGATCTGTGTCCTAAGTTATGTACAGTGATTGGGGATATTGCTAAAGCAAAATTACTTTTGGGTTTTTTAATTAATTAAAAAATCAATGATAGGTAGTTATCAAATTGGAAAAACAATTTGTTAAGGTAACTGTTTTATTTATATTTGTTTATAAATAAATTGTGATGGTTATATACAAGGATAGATATGTTATTTTTTGAAATATTGAGTTAAATAATGAGATTTATATTAAAAATTTTTAAATGGACATCTTGAAACATGCTTTCCCTCTTCCAAGATCCTTCAACCCCACTATAATAGTAATTTGGTTGTGTGATAATGTCTTATTCATTGAATGGTCTCATGGATGGCTAGTTAGTATCTTGTGATCTACTCCTCATGTGATGATAACTCACTAAAGGGAGAAGAAGCATTGTTCCTTTGGAAACAATTGACTAGGATGTATGTATGTATGTTTTTATGTATGTAAGTAAGTAAGTAAGTATGTATGTATGTATGTATGCATGTATGTATGTATATATCTATGTATCTATGTATCTATGTAAGTATTCATGTGTGTAGGTACGTATGTGTGTTTGTATGTATGTGTGTTTATACGTATGTATGTATATATGTGTGTATTCTTGTATGTATGTATATAAGTAGGTACGTACATATATACGTTTGTATGTAGGTATGTATGTATGTGTGCATGTATGTATGTATGTTTGTTTGTTTGTTTGTACGTATATACGTGCGTACGTACGTACGTATGTATGTTTGTATGTATGTATGCATGTTTTTTGTATGTATGTATGTATATATGTATGTATGTATGTATGTATGTATGTATGTTTGTATCTATATATTTATGTATGTAATAGTATTTGGTGAGTGATTAATTATAGTGAGATTGGGGTTTCTCTATATTTAGTTATCCTTAATTTAGTATGGGTTCAACTTTTTTGATTGGTTGTTTTATATTTTTCACATATTTTGTTTTATAGTTATCAAGCATGTTGGCCTCAATTATTACGAACACATTTGTTGGTATAATTTTCATATTTGTATAACCACTTGTGAATCTTCATCATTTGAATACCACAATTGTATAATAGCTCAACAGATATGTGCATAGTCCTTGGCACTCTCTCATTCAAAATTATATTATTTTAGTAAGCCAAAATGTTTTAGCCCAATGAATTAATGATCCACTTTTTAATGCCATGTTGAAAACATTGGCATAGACCGCTTGAAAATGTAGTATAATATGTATGTATATATGTATGTATGTATATATGTATGTATGTATGTATGTATGTATGTATGTATGTATGTATATATGCATGTATGTATGTCTGTATGACTGTCATAGTATTTGGTGAGTGATTAATTATTGTGAGATTTGGGTTTCTCTATATGTAGTTATCCTTACATGAGTATGGGTTCAACTTTTTTGATTAGTTGCTTTATATTTTCCACATATTTAGTTTTATACATATAGAACATGTTGGTCCCATGGATTCGAGAAATATTTGTTGGTATAATTTTCTTATTTGTATGAACACATGTGAATCTTACTCATTTGAAGGCCAAATTTGTATAATAGCTAAATAGATATATGCATAGGAATTAGAACTCTCTCATTGAAAATTAAATTATATTAGTAAGCCAAAATGATTTAGCCCAATAAATTAATGATCCACTTTTTTATGAAAAGTTGAAAACTATGGCATGACCTGCTTGAAAATGCATTATAACATTGTTTTTATGACTAAAAAATTATATATTTTAATATTTAAAAAAAATGATTATGATGTACATATATATATTCATTTAATATAGTGATATTTTGTGACCCAGTTAATAAATTAATTTAGAGGATGATTTTAAACATATTTTGATTTTGATTTTTTAAGGCGCAATTAATAAAAAATAATTTTTTATAGTTATAGGAGTCGTACCTCCAAAATAGGGTTATCCATTTTTCATTATTGAAAGCTTGATAGATATATCATATTACCATTTGATAAGTTGATCCATTCAAATATTAAAATTTATTTAACATTATAATAATTGATGACTTGGGCAGATTAGTGGGATGTATTGGTGTTGTATAGGTCAAGCCCATATGGACCAGGCCTAGAAATTATCAGTCCGTTTAAACTTTTATTTAATGTTGAAACCAAACAATTAAGCTCAGTCTGGTCAATATTTTAAGCAAACCACTCTCTGGACTGGCCTGCATCAATAATCAAGATAAAAAATTGTTTAAAAAAACCCTGATGTTAAGGAATCACTACCAAAAAATGGGGCAAGGGAAGCGTGTTGTTTTGTCAGCGCTAAGCATAAAGAGCTGATAAAGGGGGGCCATTATCAGCACTACCTAAGAGTACTACTAAATCTTCCCTTTATCATTTCTTTATTTAGATCTGATAAATTGTACATTTATCAGCACTATTATTAGCACTTATAAGTTTTTTTAATAATAATTTATATACAATTATAATATTTATATTGAAAAATATTTTTTATTTGTATATATTAAATAAAAAATTAATCTTTACAATTTTTAATAATTGATAAATATTTATATAATGTTTAAAAAAATTAGATTATAAAATAATATATATATATATATATATAACGCCACAACCCCAGTTACACAGCGTCGATGCATTATTACATAACATTGGCACGATCACAAAGGATCATGCCTCGAAAGACCAATTAGTTTAATAGTCTTGGAAATACTAGATATATTCATAAGTCTTACATTACATCATAAGGTAAAAAACCTACAACAACATCTTGTCTTCATATCCCCTTATAATATCCCTACAGGTCTTTCATAAATAACTTATTCACATCTTGGGAAAAATAAAACATTGAAAGGGGTGAGCTCATATGCTCAGTAAGGATAACAATATAGCAGAAGATTTCATAGATAAGCATAAATACTTAAGGCAATGTATAACCAAAACAAAATCCTTTTAAACATGAACATCAGCATAATATTGGAAAGATAAAATGTAATAATTCCATTTACTTATTCACATTGATATTCTACTAGTCGAATAATCACATGCAATATCAATAACCACTTTCATAATGATGGAATGCATAATGCCAGACTATCATAACCACGTTTCCAAGGCCTTGTGCCGAGACTACAAATTATATTTTGTCAAGGCCTCATGCCAAAATACTAGTTTGTCTCATGAGACGTACCGATGCATCGAGGAGCTAGAGCGGGCTCCACCTGTCGCTTACTAAGTCCAATTCATTCCTCATATGAACCGGTTTAAACATAACATAAACATTCATATTAAAACTAGCATACGAAATGTCAATACATTAACCACAAACCATGAATGGTATAAAGATAGCACATCCACAGTAAAAAATAACTCATTATATATAATAGGGAAGATTTTATTGTATCAGATTAACCTCAATCAAGAATATTGAAGGATATTGACATAGATGGAAATAATCATCAAAACTATTAGAGAGAAATATCCCCCTTTTTCTTGAAATCATTTAAAAGTCACACTATTGGTCAAGAATACATTTAAAAATAGATTTTTGATTCAAAGTGTCCCATCCCACATTGAAAACTATAAAAGGAATTTTGATTTGATAACTTTAATTTCCAGATAAATAAATCCTTAAAACTATTTTTAAAACATGGATATTAATGAGAAAGATTTGGAATAATAAATCTTTAAAACATTTAAAATGATATTTTAGTTAGAGTTACTAACCAAAAAAGAGACACTTGAATACAAATAATTGAGGTAATAAAAACATTTTAATATCATTAGAATACATGGATTCAAGATATGCTATGTCAAAGTACAATATATACACCATATAAAAGTGAAGTTGCATATAACAACAAAGAAGTTTCAATGGAATGTAAATTGAGATTAAATCTCTTATAATGACTGTATCCTTAGGTTAGGGATAAATCAATGACATAATTATGTGTGAAAAATATAAATACACTCAATATGATTAGATATTTATTGTAAATCAATCAGAGGACATTCACACATATTCTTGTAAAAACAACACCAATGAATTGGATATTTAACTCAACAAATATAGATTGAGTTAAAAATTAATCTTATCAAGTTCATACCAATCACTTGAGAATTTATTAATGGAGTGATTATGTGTATCAAAATTATATCCATATAATGGGGAGTGGAAATTATGACATAAGAAAATGAATAGTGATTCCACACATAATCTTGGAGTAAAATAATCAATGAAGTATGCATAAAGCCGAATGAGTGGAAAATGAAATTTCAAATTCCATTATAGATTTGGTAACTTATGAAACATAAACCCATGAAAGAAGGATCATAAAATTATGATTTAAATATCCATGAATTAAAGAATATTACACAATTAATACAAACATGGGAAGTACACACACCACATGCAATAAATAAGTGGTAAACAATTGAAATCTGACAGAATTAAAAGTGAGATAAGAAACCCCTTACTTTGAACATTTTCCTTGGTTGACGGTAGGTTAACCTCATAAATAATGGTGAAAAAATTGTTATTTAATTATAAAAAAATAATTTTCATTAATATGATATCATATATGATCTTTTAACATTTAGTTGTTAATAATATCTTAGTATTATCGTAGTTTTGGGTGTTAACGGATTCGTTTTTCTTTATATTATTTGTTATGCGAGCCATATAGGTTATGGATGGAATGTGTCTTATTCATATCCAGAATGATATCATGTCTCTAAAAATTATTTTTATTCATCAAATTAAATTTAGTCTTGAATGGATATGATGGGGAATGAATCTCATCGCGTTTGTGGAGAGGGTAATCCGTACGTACGCACGAGCGACAATATCATTCTTTTGATATTAAAATAATATATAATTGGATGTTATTTCCTATATAAAGATTCATTATAATGTTATATTTATTATTTACATGAATTATACATCATTATTATATCCATCTAAATAATAATATATTGAATAACAATTACACCACAACGTGGAGACGGTAGGCCATATGTATGCATGTATGGCGACATGTCATTCATGGGATGGATAGAATAGTGAATTTATTTGTTACATAATTATAATAACATCACAGTATATAGAATATATTGGATTTATTATTTTAGAATTTAAATAAAAATTAAATAAGAAGTTTAAGAAGAAAGGAACTTTAAATAGGGTGGTGAAGACGTTACCTCTTCTTCAGGTGTGTCCTTTTGATTTGATCAAAAGGGATCCTTAGGTTGGATTTATGATCAAAATAAGGCCTCTAGGTTTATTTGAGGAAAGTTTGGAGGATATTTGGGCAGAGTTTGGCCGATTCAAAAGGCTTTAAAGGTGTGAAGAATTGGTTAGAGGTGGTGTTCTTTTATAAGGGGGAGGAGGGGCTCTTTAGGAAAAACTAAAAGTATTATTTTATAATAAATTCATATTCGGTTTCTAATGGATAAAACGTGGATTATTCAAATTCTATAGTGGGTATGGGTCTAAATCCTTCCTAAAAATAGATTTTAGATAGGTTTGGGTCATTATATTAACCTTATCTTTTAGTTTTAACTCTTAGTTAATTAGTTTGACATTTACTATATCACTTTGTATTTTATATTATCTAGTTAATAAACATACTATATACATCCAAGAGACCCCCAAGTGGTCCCTTAATGATAAAACTATCATTATACAAGTCCTTTGGCCGATCGTTAGATTTTTTGGATTTTAATATCAATTAATAATATAATATTTGTTTTAAAAACTCTTTTTTGTCAATTTTGACACTATTTGGTATTTGATTTTTGTGAAACTCATAACAGAATTATTACATTGAAAAAAGTTAATTAAAAAAATTATAAAATGTCATATTAACCTATAAAATTCTTGTAATTCATTAAAAGTCTCAAATTATATTTATTTGGGTATTTATAATATCAATTATTTTAATATTTCACTAATAAGGTAATTACTGCTTCATCATTGTGTCATAAATAAATTAAATTATATAATGTCTAAAAATTAAAAATAAAATACCGTTATGTATTAAATCGTTTTAGATTTCTGATGAATATTTATAGTGTAAATGATAACATATATAACCCTATGTAAAAATTGTTTTTCTAAAAGATATAGGCTTATATAATTTTTGTATTTACTTTAACTTAATTAATATATAGTGTCATTATCACTTAAAAGTGGATCCATGGGGTTCCAAAATCGACCCAATGATTCCCATGGTGAGACATGTATCATCCAATAGAGTTAGGACACGTTTTTAGGGTAAATTAATATTATTATAATACTATTTTTTACCCTTATTTACCGGATTTACTTTTTACCATGGAAAATAAAATATTTACCAAAATTATTATTCAAAATGTCTAAAAATAAGTGTTACATATTTACATAATTTGGACATCCAGATTCAAAATATGGAATCCATTTTTCCAAATTCAGAACACAGAAATAGCAGAAATTAATTTAAAATTAATTCCCGCTGTCAAAACAAAAAGCGTGTTTTTAAGAAAAAATAACTATCAAAAGATTGACACTTGTTTATGTCTTCTTTAAATGTGAAATTATTTCCAATGACCAACATTGTATTAAATGATAAAAATATATTCTAAATGTACTTTAAAATAATTCAAATTCATAATTTATCACTATTAATTATTTTAATTAAAAAAGTTGTTTTTAATTAAAATATAGTAATTTTCACTATTCATCAAAATATGAAAGTTATCCGAAAAGTACCAAAATTTTACCATAGGATAATTTCGATATTAAAAATCCAAAAGTGAAGTCCATTTTGAATGAAAAAATGTATAAAATTTCAAAAAGTGGGTATTACTATTCATAACGTCTAGTTTTATTAGTTGTGGTGTGTGTTAGAATTTGAAGTTGCGTACAACACACGCTACTCTATTATTTATCGAGATGCGTACCATGGAAGCTTGGGGTGTTACATTATCCCCTCCTTTAATAAATTGTGTCCTAGACATTTTTAAAATGGGCTTGGGAATATAATGTAAAGTTCCACATCAGAAAAAGAGTCAATAAAACCATAACATTAAAAGAAATAAAGAGAAGTACAAAGGTCACCCGAGATAACCTATACTAGGATTCTATGTAGAAAAAAATGGATATGGATGATAAACTATGTGTCAAGTTCTGATTGAGAGAGATAGAAAACATGATCAGGAGAAAGTTAACAACAAGAAAACCACAAACTTGTGATGGGAGAAACGGTCATTAGATTCCCAGTAAGAAAAGTAAACGGACAACATTTTTATTATTATTTTTAAGTTACATTACAAAAATATGAGGAATTAATTTATGAGATTGACTAAGAACATAAAGAGATAGACTTAATTTGTATGTAAAGTTTCATTCTTTAATAAATTTCTACTACTAACTCATTTTAAATGATGAGAATTCCAGAAGACATGGTCACACTAGAGGAGCTACAATTAAATTCTTATAGAATCTCATGATCCATGAAGAATAAACTATATATTTACCTTGTCTTTAGAGATTAATCAAAACCAAAATAGTTAGTATAAGATCTGATGATCCCCCAAAAGGTTATTTCATTAGAGAAAGAAACATTAATCTTAATTTCAAAAATAAAACAAAAAATACCCCAAAGTTAAATAAATAGAATTCAATAAATAATTGTCCTTAAATTCCTTTAATAAAATCCAAATTAATATTGAAACTCAAACCTTTGAAGAATTTGGTTATGTAGTCTTCCAAGTTAAATGGTATCTCCAAATGACATCAATTACTCTTAAAGTTACATACTTAAAAGTAATTAACCTAATCACATATTCTCTATTATAGGTTAATCATTTCCATAAATAACCCAAATCACTATAAATCCATAATAAAATCATAGATAAAATAAACCATTACTCCTAAAATGAAATCCCATATTATTCTATTTTCCTTGGCCATATAGTGTTCCCAACAAAGTGAACATCTTCTAAAATAACATTTATCACTTAATCACCAAATCATTTTCCTATACTATGGGTATTCATTTGATAAGACATAAGATCCCAAATCAAATTATTATTGATCAATAAAATCATTTAACTAAAAATAATAGTCACACTAACCAGGGACTTCATGTAGTCCAGTGGTAGGTGATAAATCCCAATCGCACTTTGGTTGTGTGTTCGATTTCCACAGCTTTATCCGACGTGACGGGTTGTCACACGGTCTGCGTGTTGTCCTTTTTCAAAAACAATATTTTATAATACTACCAAAATGAGATAAATTCCTCAAAATAACCATAACATAATTTCACAACAAATGTTATCTCATACCTTGCATTATCATCCCAAATTATAATAACTTATATTTGCCTCAAACCCAATGATCATATAAAACCAAATGGTTATTTATAACTATATCCACAAGAGAAAAGATAATTCTTCGTCAAATATCATTCTCACATGGAAAACTGTAGGGTTACAAATACAAGAGAAAATTATTCCAAAGTAAACCCATCAAAAAGGAGCACTAATACTTTTTAAACATATCTCCAACCATTTATTTCCACATCGCTTCTTTATTGACCAAGAAAATATCCTATAGAATAGATCATTCCCTCGGGTAATGGCTAGGTCCCCTAGATTTATGGAAAATGACTATAAATGGATTATTGGGACCATTTTTATCTTCTTCCATAGTACTCTTCATTTTTCGTCGGTAATTATTCACTTTATGTCCTTCCTTTGCGCACGTAAAGCATTTCTTTGTCCTATTGAGACACTTTCCTAGGTGTCTCCTTCCACATTTCCTGCATGATGGAAATTGAGGATTCCTTTCTCCATGGTCTCCACTGCTGGAGCTCTTATCATTCATCACCTTTATCTTCTTTGTTGAGTCCAGGGATTGATTAATATATATATTATTGACCATATTTTTGGAAACTTTATTTGGCATGAAGATGATATATTTTACACCTATCAATATTCCATTTTGTTTCTCATTTCCCCCACTATTACCACCTTATACATCATTCTCAATGTCACTATGACTTCCTTGGAATCCAGCCATTGAGTAAAACCAGAAAGCATTGTGTGAATAATAGTAGTCACAAAATCATTTAGAGAATATCATGTCACCATATTCTCAATTTGAAACACATTAGGATTAACCAAGGTCATTTACTCTCATTTAATATATAATACTTCAAATTGGTTTGTAAAGAAAATGAAAATTATCCAAAGAATATCCCCCGGGAGTGTCGTAACCAAGAGTGCAGCAAGGCCCGTTGTCGTGCGCTAGTTCCCGTTCTAGTATAGCACAAATCGGTGTTTTCGGGTTTTACCCCTAGGTACATCTATTTGAGAGCCGCCTCTACATGATCGTATCCAGATAGGGATGTATTTCTCAGAAAACTCAAAAAATCTATACAATACCAAAATTCTAGGATGTTCTTCTATACTAATCCTCAAAGTTCATCTTAGGTCTACGTGCTCTAATCAGAGTTTATCTAAATCTAGTTTCCAAGGTTTGTACTAAACATTCTTTGATTCCAACTGTAACTCCCCAACCCTAGTTACACAGAGTCGGTGCATTATTACATAACATTGACATGATCACAAAGGGTCAAGTCTCTAAAGACCGATTCATTTAGTAGTCTTGAAACACTAGATATATTCATAAGTCATACATTACATCATAAGGTAAAAAAACTAAAATAACATCTTGACTTCATATCCCCTCATACTATCCCTACAGGTCATTCATAAATTACTTCTTCACATCCTGGGAAAAATAAAACATTGAATGGGGTGACCTCAGATGCTCAGTAAGGATAACAATATAGCAGAAGATTTCCTAGATAACCATAAACAATTAAGGAAATGTATATCTAAAACATAAGCCTTTTAAACTTGAACTTCAGCATAATATGGAAAAGATAAAATGAAATAATTTCATTTACTTATTCACATGGATATTCTACTAGTCGAATAATCACATGCAATATCAATAACCACTTTCATAATGATGGAATTCATAATTCTAGACTATGATAACCACGTAGCCAAGGCCTCGTCCTGAGACTACAAATAGGATTTTGTCAAAGCCTCGTTCCAAGACACTAGTTTGTCTCATGAGACATTCCGATGCATCGAGGAGCTATAGCGGGCTCCACCCATCACTTACTAAGTCCAATTCATTCCTCATATGAACCGGTTTAAACATAACATAAACATTCGTATTAAAACTAGCATACGAAATGTCAATACTTTAACCACAAACCATGAATGGTATAAAAATAGCACATCCACAGTCAAAATTAACTCATTCGATAGAATATGGAAGATTTTATTGTATCAGATTAACCTCAATCGATAATAATGAAGGATATTGACATAGATGGAAATAATCATCAAAACTATTAGAGAGAAATATCCCCCATTTTCATGAAATCATTTAAAAGTCAAACAATTTGTCAAGAATCCATTTAAAAATAGATTTTTGAATCAAAGTGCCCAATACGTCTTTGAAAATTTTAAAAGTAATTTTGATTTGATAACTTTAATGTCCATATAAATAAATCCTTAAAAGTATTTTTATAACATGGACATTAACGAGAATGATTTGGAATATTAAATATTTAAAATATTTAAAATTATATTTTAGTTATAGTTCCTAACCAAAAGAGAGACACTTGAATAAAAATAATTGAGGTAATATAAACATTGTAATATCATGAGAATACAGGGATTCTTGATATACTATGTCAAAGTACAATATATACACCATATAAAAGTGAAGTGGTGTATAACAACAAAGAAGTCTCAATAGAATGTAAATTGAGAAGAAATCTATTATAAAGTCCGTATCCTTAGGTTAGGGATAAATCAACGACATAATTATGTGTGACAAATATAAATACACTCAATATGATTGGATATTCAGTGTAAATCAATCATAGGACATTCACACATATTCTTGTAAAAACAACACCAATGAATTGGATATTTAACTCAACAAATAGAGATTGAGTTAAAAATTACCCTTATAAAGTTCATACCGATAACTTGAGAATTTATCAATGGAGTGATTATGTGTATTAAAATTATATCCATATAAAGGGGAGTAGAAATTATGACATAAGAAAATGAATAGTGATTCCACACATAATCTTGGAGAAAAATAATCAATGAAGTATGCCTAAAGCCAAATGAGTGGAAATTGAAATTTTAAATTCCCTTATTGATTTGGTAACTTAAAAAAATACACCCATGAAATAAGGATCATACAATGATGAATTAAATATCCATGAATTAAAGTATATTACACAATGAATACAAACCTGGGCAGTACACACACCACATGCAATAAATAAGTGGTGAACATTGGAAATCTCATGGAATTAAAAGTGAGATAAGAAACCCCTTACTTTGTACTTTTTCCTTGGTCGACAGTAAGTTAACCTCCGTTATAATGGTGAAATAATTTTTATTTAATTATAAAAAAATCATTTAAATTAATATGATATCATATATGATCTTTTAACATTGATTTGTTAATAATATCTTAGTATTATCGTCCTTTCCGGTGTTAACAGATTCATTTTCCTTTATATTATTTGTTATGCGAGCCATATTTGTTATGGATGGGATGTATCTTATTAATATCTAGAATGATATCATGTATATAAAAATTATTTTTATTCATCAAATGAAATTTAGTCTTGAATGTATATGATGAGGAATGAATCTCATCGCGTTCGTGGAGACGGTAATCCGTACGTAAACACGAGCAACAATATCATTCAATTGATATTAAAATAATATATAATTGGATGTTATATCATATAGACAGAGTCATTATCATGTTATATTTATTATTTACATGAATTATACATCATTATTATACCCATAATAATAATAATATATTGAATAACAATTACATCACAACATGGAGACGGTAGGCCGTACGTACGCACGTATGGTGACATGTCATTCAAGGGATGGATAGAATAATGAATTTGTTTTTTCCATAATTATAATAACATAACATTATATAGAATATATTGGAGTTATTATTTTGGAATGGAAATAACAAGGAAAGAAGAAGTTGAAGAAGAAAGGAACTTTAAAGAGGGTGGTGAAGCCGTTAGCTCTTCTTCGGGGTTTTCCTTTTGATTTGATCAAAAGAACTCCTTATGTTGGCTTTATTATCAATCTAAGACCGCTAGGTTGATTTTAGGAAATTGTGAGGATATTTGGGTAGAGTTTGGATGATCCAAAAGGCTTTGAAGGTGTGAAGAATTGGTTAGAAGTGGTATCCTTTTATAAGGGGGAGGCGCTCTTTAGGAAAAACTTAAAGTATTATTTTATAATAAATTAAAATTCGGTTTTTAATGGCTAAAAAGTATATTATTCTAAGTATAAGGTGGGTATGGGTCTAAATCCTTTCAACCAATATATTTTAGATAGGTTTGGATCATTATATTAACCTTATATTTTAGTTTTAAATCTTCGTTAATTAGTTTGACATTTACCATGTCACTTTGTATTTTATATTATATAGTTAATAAACATACTATATAAATCCAATAGACCCCCCAAGTTGTACATTAATGATACACCTATCATGATACAAGTCCTTTGGCCAAACGTTATATTTTTAAAAATTTAATATCAATTAGTAAGATAATATTTGTTTTAAAAACTCTTTTATGTCAATTTTGACACTATTTGGTATTTGATTTTTGTGAAAATTATAACAGCATTATTACTTCGAAAAAAGTTATTTAAAGCAATAATAACATGTCATATTAACATATATAATTCTTTTAATTTATTAAGTCTAAAATTATATTTATTTGGGTATTTACAATATCAATTATTTTAATATTTCACTAATAAGGTAATTATTGCATCTTCCTTGTGTCATCAATAAATTAAATTATTTAATGTCTAAAAATTATAAATAAAATAAAATTATGTAGAAAATATTTTTATAATTCTAATGAATATTTATATTTGAAAATATAACATTTATAACTTTATGTAAAAATTGTTTTGCTAAAAGATATAGGCTTATGTCATTTTTGTATTTACTTTAAGTTAATTAATATAAAGTGTCATTACCACTTTCAAGTGGATCCATGGGGTCCCAAAATAGACCCAAAGATGCCCATGGTCGGACATGTATCATCCAATAGGGTTAGGACACGTTTTTATTGTAAAATAATATTATTATAATATTATTTTTTTACCCTTATTTGCCGGATTTACCCTTTAACCATGGGAAATAAAATATTTACCGAAGTAATTATTCAAAATGACTAAAAATAAGAGTTACCTATTCACATAATTTGGACATCCTGATTCCAAATATGTAATCCATTTTTACAAATTCAGAACACATATGTGGCAGAAATTAATTTAAAATTAATTCCCACTGTCAAAACAAAAAATGTGTTTTTACGAAATAATAACTATCAAAAGATTGACACTTGTTTATGTCTGGTTTAAATGTGAAATTATGTCCAATGACCAAAAATGTATTAAATGGTAAAAATATATTCTAAATATACTTTAAAACAATTCAAATTCATAATTTATCACTATTAATTATTTTTATTAAAAAAGTTGTTTTTAATTAAAATTTAGTAATTTTCACTATTCATCAAAATATGAAAGTTATCTGAAAAGTACCAAAATTTCACCTTAGGATAATTTTGATATTCCGAATCCAAAAATTAATTCCATTTTAAAGGATAAAATGTAAAAAATTTCAAAAAGTGTGTATTAATATTCATAACGGCTAGTTTTATTAGTTGCGGTGTGTGTTAGAACTTAGAGTTGCGCACAACACACGCTACTGTATTATTCAGCAAGAAGCGTACCGTGGAATCTTGGGGTGTTACAATATATGTTTTTACAATAAATTTTTTAAATTAATATATTGACCATGCGTGCATATATGTTATGTATCATCATTAATGTTCATTTTTACAATACATTATTATTATTATTCATGTAGTCCATTGATGGATCCTTTTTCATTTTGTATATTTTACTAGGTTTATATGATTAATTCATGTTACCCATGTATATACTATATTATGTTATCAATATATATAAAATTACATTAAATATATTTAATGAATAAATATATTTATTATATTTTTAATTATTAAATTTTATGTATATATAAATACATTTAAAATATATTTATTTTTAATTATAATTATAACTATATATAATTAAAAAATTATAAAGTTATAATAAATACATATATTATAATTTTATAAATAAATATATATATAAATATATTTATAAATATATACAAAAATTTACAAATATATTTATTTATAGTTATAATTATTACTATAAATTAATATATATATATATATATATGTAAAAAATTATAAAATTATAGTGAATATATTTATTATACTACTTATATAGTTATAAATATATAATTAAATAAATATATTTATAAATATATAAAAATATTAATAAATAAATACAACTATTGATAATAATAATTCTTAAATACATATTGATATATTTAAATAACCAAAAAATTGTAATAAATATATTAATTATATATATTTATATACACATATCTATAAATAAATACAAATCGTTATAAATTTAAGTATAAATAAATGAATATATATTTAAATAATTCTAAAATTATAATAAATATATTAATTATAAATATTTATAAAATTATAAATATATTTTTTCTAATTTTATAATTATATAATTATATATATATATCTATAATTAAAAATATAATTAATTTATTCACTATAATTTTTTATTTAAAATAAATATTTATTTATATATTAGTTATAAATATAAGTAAATATATAATTTTTTAAATAATTATGAATTCATAAAAATATTTTTAATATTTTCAGGGATAATAATATATATAATTGAATAAATATATTGAAATATTGAGAAATAAATATAAAAATTTATATTTAAAGTTATAAATAAGTACAGATATATTTAAATAATTATAAAAATATAATAAATATGTCAAATATAATTATAAATAAAATTTTAAATATTAGAAATATTAATTTTTTATAATTTTATAATTATTTTGATAAATATATATATATATATATTTTTAATTTATATTTATAATTGTAAATATATATATATTCATATAAATAATTATAAAATTAGAATAAATATAGTTATATCCATCTATATTCATATAAATATATATAATTAATATATTTATTTGTATATTTCTATGATTATAAATATAATAAGTATATTTTTTATAATTTTTAAAATTGTAATTTTATAAATACAAATATATATTTATCATATATATAATTTTATAAATATATATAATAAAAGAAATTAATTATTAGCATTATATCTTTATCAATTATTTTTAAGCGATGATAAAGGCAAATCATTATCAGCACTAAAAAATCACGGATAAAGGCATGTTTTATCAATGCTTTCTATCTTAACACTGATAAAACATAGCTTTTAAAAACTCCTTTTAGCTAGCACTAATAAAAGGTTCACGAGGTGTAATAAAAAACCCTAGCTTTCTCCTCCTTCATTTCACCCCTCAAGCACTCACGGAAAATGATCGCTGCCGTAGTGACTCCTCCTCCTGACCCTCCTCCTCCTCCTCCCCCTATCCCGCCACCTATCCTCTACTGAGAACCACACCTCTATTGTGTGCCTCTCCTCCACCATGAACCAGACTGTTGTGCGCCTCTCCTCCGCCATGCGCCACACCTCCACCATGCGCAAACTAGATCTCCATGTGCCTCTCCTCTGCCACGCGCCACACCTTTATTGTGCACCACACCTCCAATGTATTCCACACCTCTGTTGTGCACCACACCTCTATCGTGTGACTCTCCTCCATCATGTTACTCTCCTATATCAAGCGCCTCTACTCCATCAGAGGACTCCTCCGCCGCGCCCCTCTGCTCCACCATGAATGCACCTCCGTCGCACGCTGAACGCCACCTCAGTGTTGAGTATTGTCCTCTTTCTCATTGTCTGATGATGATGATTGGAATTACATGGAATAGGAATCCCATTTAGAATTTTGGTCATTGGTGGACCTTTTTTGTGCACTAAATTAATTGCATGTTGGTTTGTTGTTGAATGAAATTGGTGGTCCTCTAGTTAAACATGATCGTATACCCTGAATATGTATGTGTGTGAACATGGGTTTCCCGAAGTTCATTTACCCATATATTGTTAAAACCACTTTATAATTCACTCTATGTGTTTTTGTAAATTGTTTATAGGCCCTTATCACACACTTATATTTGTAAAAAAAAAAATTTCAAGACACATAATGACCTTGAAACATTATCTATAAGTAATAAATTAATAATTCTACTTCATTTCCTAATTAAATGTAGCTTTTTGAAGGGGTTTTAATTTTTATTGAACATTGGTGTTATTTTTTTTTAATTTTTTTAATCTTATATATTTATTTTATGTAGTAATATGTAATGATATTGTATGTGATTTTTGGACAAAATATTATGTATGTTTGATACATTTATGTTGGAATTTCATTCGTTTATTATTTAAAGGAGTTTTTCATTATTTTTTTAATCATGTTGGTCTCTAAAAATGTATTTTATGCGTTCAAATTGGGTGAAATATTTAAAGATCATTTGGAAAATTTTTAAAAATAATTTCATGTTTTGGTTATCAATGAATTCTCAAAGGCCTAGTTAGAACATTTTGAAATGAATTTTTGATTTGGGAACATTTTCACTATATTATGTTAGGATTTTTTGGTTATATAAAGTTGGTTGATTTTGTTTTTTAATGTGTTATACAAGTGTAAAAACGGGTTTTTTTGGTGAAGGGTGTATAGAGGTGAGATGAATAGTTTTTTATGTCGTTCAATTTTTCGGGATTGACTCATGATTGATTTTGATCTCCCCAATTTCATTTATCATGAGAACCCCAGTGACATAGGCAGGAACTAGGAAATTTACTTTCTAAACTTTGATCCAATCTCCCTAGTATGAAATTACATCCCACAAATTTATAGTAATTAATATTATCTCCCTAGATATGGATCAAAATGATTCACTTTTTAGGCATCAATACATTATCACTGAGAACTTTTGTTTCAACAAAACCTCAGCCAATCATTCTCTTTGATCCCTCCCTCTTCTACACATAAACCATTCATTATCAACATAAATGAGGCATTTCCTTCTTACCTCATGGATCCATATGATCTTATACACACCTTTTAAAAATAAATAATTCTTCCATCTCATGGTTTCTCATTCTACTGAACACCTCGCTTCTTACTAATTCAAAATCAATGTAACTTCTAAAATCTCAAAGAGTAGGAATGCCATTTTCCCCCAAAGTTTTGAATCATCCATAATTGAATATCAATACAAACCTTACCCATTTCAATTTCCCCACTATTTTTTTACTAGTTCAATTCCACTAAATCTTATAAACCTTTTCACTAGAGGAAACCAAGACAAATTATCTAGTCTTGATGAAATAATCACTATATGTTATGTAGCCAAGAATTAATACCAATTTTTGGTAACTGATAGTATCATAATAAATATATTTTATACCACTATTTATATTTGGTATAAATCGAAAATCCTAATTTTAAACCCCCATAACATAAATTAACTCGTTAAAACTTGCATATAGCGGAAGAAATACCAGAACATACCTGAATTGAAACAAATCCTCAAACCTGATATACCTTAAAAAGAAGTAAATCTACAGCTAAGTCACTACTTCATATCTCTAATTTGTAGTTCTAGAAACCTCGTGGTTTTGAAAATTCCTCCCCCAAAGGAAAATGAGAAATAAAGGATAAACATATGGCATAAATAGAATAATAACACCACATGAAATTTATGATGTTTGGATGACAATCCTACTTAATAGGGGACTATATTAACATTTATATTAAAGGATAAATTGAGTTATAAGGGAAACATATCTTTTTTCATCCATACCTATCAATTGCTACATGAGACACTTTCTGGACACCCTAGTCAAAAAACCATAACAACACATGTAATGAATCCTTTCACCCACAAGCACCTTATAGTGAATCACCTTGATGGAAAAAATGTTATAATTCAAGTGATTATAAAATAATATTTTCTTCTTAGCATAATTTTATATCTAAATATATAAATTATATTTTTATTATGACATTAATAAATTATATGGATGAATTACTAACTATTTATTTTCAATGTTATGAAGTGGTTATGACATTTTGGTTGATGCATCCATCAATGTTACCAAACCAAGATTTTCTTTGTGAAATTTTCTTTAAAATGTTCTATACTATTTTGGGGCATGATGTTCTTAAACTCATGAATGAGTTTTGGAGAGGTAAAAATTCTCTTGAGACTTATAATGATATACTCACATAACATTGATTCATGAGGTTACTGATATGAGTTCAGTTGCGAATTTTAGAATCACTAGTCTTTTTAATGTAATTTATAAAGACTTTTTGATGATTTTAGAAAATAGACTGAGTAAAATCATACCATTTATTAGTTTATTACAATATCTCTTTTCTTATTTTGACTTGAGGCTTGATGTATATAAAATGACCGGGAAAAAAATATAGTTTACTCTAGTGAATAGTGGAACAGAGAAATTCTTTGTGTGAAAGGAATGACCCATGATAAATTTTTGATTATGTAATGGGTTCATTCTTATAGATTTTTTTAGTTTTATTATAATGGAAGGAAACAATTGAACTTCATGTGAGAGACATATACATTGTTCTTGGAGTGTGAAACCAATTGATTTTGTGTGAGCCAAGGATCATTGGGATAATTCAGTGTTTTTAGTAAACTTGAACACAACTGTTTCATGGTTGTGAGTGTGGTCACTAACTATTGAACATATTCATTGGGAATCTTGTGTTGTGGTGAAGGATAATTGATATAATTAGATAATGGAAACATGGATAAGGGATAGACAATGGTGGGAGAACAATATCAAATTCTTATGGAAATTATTATTATTAAACCTACCTTTGGAATAATGTGATGGAATAATAGATCACATATTTATTTGGGATGAATATAGGTGTTTTCCATGTTTCCTTTATATAATTTTTCTATTAGGATCAATTTTTATTTAAAATGAATAAGTGTCTCTTTTAAAATGATTCATGTTTTTTGAAATGTTTTTTATTTGGATGTTAGTCATTTTAAATGATTTAGGTTTTTGGTCCTGAGTTGTCTTGAATGCCTTAAAAATGAATTGTGGTTTTGTGAAAGAGTGTTTGTAACTAATTGATTCATTTTAGAAAGTCTATGGTGTTTTTAATAGTAATTCCTGTAAATGGTTAGTTTTTTAATGGGATATCAAGTGTGATTATTTAAATAGTTTTTAAAGGCGATTTAAACTATATTTTTTCATAATATTTTATGTTTATATTTTTATAGAATTAGGTAAAGCATTACATTATGTCAATATTTTGTATATTTATTTTGTTAAATACTAATATCACTGAATCAAATAGGATGGATATGAATAAATAATGTATGGATTCCAATTGTTTGACAATATATTATGAAGATGGGGTGACATATTTCATAATGTTTGAAAAATATCATGCATAAGATCGTTATAAAATCATTTGTCCATGTTTAAGATGATTATAATCATGAAAAGTTAGTCTATAGGACTTGGAAGAACACATGATATGTCACAGAATAGATCGAATTTATAAAAGTAGGTATAAATACAAGGGGAAAGAAAATGTAGCTAGTGGCTAGGATAATAGTGTGTTTTATGGATCATAGGATATGATTACAAGTCTAGAAACTGAAAGATACTATATCAAGGATGTGATTAAAGATGTGAAAGATGATGAAGATCGTATTGAGGAAATGATAACGACAGTTGAATATGAAATTCATGATTTCCCAAAAAAATTGAGCAATTAAAGAGTTGTGAAAAGACGCCTCTATGTGGTGGTTGAAATAAATATACAGAATTTTTAGCCATACTGATGCTGTATAATTTGAGAGTAGGGAATAGTTGGAGTTATTCCAGTTTCACAGATTTACATTCTCTATTTAATGACATGCTCCCAGAAGATAATGATCTCATGATCCGAACAGACGACTCCAAACGAATTCTATGTTAAATGGGTATAATATTTGAATGAATACACATCTACCTGAATGATTATATACTGTTTCTCAATGACCACAAATCATATAAATAATTCCTAGAGTGTGGTTCTTCTTGATATAAGAAATATGAATCCCACCCTATGAATGTTTTATGGTACATTACAATCATTACAAGGATTAGGATCCAATATAGAAGTGAGGAGACCATAGGAAAATTGATGTGGCACGTAGACAGAAGAAATAAGGATGGGAAACTACATCACCTAGTAGACTCTCCTAAGTGGAAGATAATGGATCATGGGTTTCCTGATTTTGGAAATGAGCCGTGAAACGTTCATCTTGATTTATTTATATATAGAGTTAATCCTTTTGGTTTTCAAAGCCAAACTCACAGTACATGGCTGGTTGTGTTGGTAAATTATAACTTTCCACCGTGGTTATGCGTGAAACAAAAAAAATCATGTCATCTATTCATATAGTATCATGGAAACAACCGAGTAATAATATAGATGTTTCTTTGGCTCCATTGATCGAGGATTTGAAATTATTGTGGGATTCAGGTGTTCGGTTGTATGATACTTATTGAAATGAAGATTTCATGTTGAGATCCATGTGGTACAGGATGAAAAATGAATTACCTACTTATGAAATTTCTTCATTATATATCATTAAAATAATTCATGGGTGTCCCATATGTGAACAAGGTACACGCTCAATTAGGTTGAAACATTCATAAAAAACCATGTTTCTCGGACATCACAGATTTCTAACCCGATGACATAAGTATATATCTTAGAAGAAATAATTCAATGGATGTTTAGAGGAATTTATAGAACCATCTCCACTAATAACTGTTAATCTATTTGAGAAAGAAAAAAAATGAAGACAATGATTTTGGTAAACCATTTTTGAAAAACCTTACAAAAACCAGTTGGAAGAAGATATCAGTTTTTTAATGAATTCCCATACTGAAATTGTATGTACATCATACACTTTCTTGAGGTTGTGCTTGTTGAAAAAAATGTATGTGACAGTTTCATCGAAATATTTCTAAATGAACCTAGAAAAAAAATGATGGAATTAAGTCAGGGTTAGAATTATTTAACGTGGAAATAAAAGAAGAGTTAGCGCCAGTGAAGGGTGAGAAAAAAAATCTTCTTCATAAAGCTTCTAACACTCTTTTTAGGAAGGAGGGTTATCAGTTTTTCAACTTCTTAAATGATGTAAAGGTTTAATGGGGTATTCATTGAATATCAAGAACATTGTTTCAATGACTAATTTAATGTTAAATGGTTTGAAATCACATTACTTCCATATTTTGTTGAAATATCTATTTCCTATAGATTTAAAGTTCATTTTTCCAAGAATGTCTATTATAAATTTATGAAGCTCTATTTCTTAATCAATGCTATATAAAGAAAATTTATAGACCCGATGAAATTATCAAGTATGGAAAGAGAACTTTTTTCATTTTATGTGAATTGTAAGTGTTATTCCCACCGAAATTCATTGATATGATGGTTCATTTAATTGTTCACTTGGTTAGAGAGATTAGACTATGTGTCCTTGTACACTATAGATATATGTACTCTATTGAATGGTATGTGAAGATTTTGAGAGGGTATGTCAAAAATTAAAGTCATCTTGACGGGTGTTTTACATAGTGATATATTGTTGAGGAAGCCATTGAATTCTGAACCGAATACATGTCTGGTGTGGAAAGAATTGGTCTACTAAAACCTAGTCACACTATTTGGCTTGTGGGTGAAGGAATTTCTATATGAGAGGTTTTTATTACCAATATTAAAAATTAGGAGTAGGACGACCTTTATGTTTTTCACAACAGTTTGGAGTTTGACCCATATTTCGAAACCCACAATGAAATTATCATGCATTTGAATCCATCAAGGGATAAAAAATTGATATCAAATACAAAAAATTGAAAGTTTATAGGATGGTTTTGGGATTATATTGTTAAGGAGTTAGATGAAAATACAGACTCAATTTCAGAACGACTTTGTTGGATAGTTGGAGGACATAGTGTGTATGTATTATCTTATAATGCTTTGGTAATTAATGGTTATACATTATATACTAATGAACATTATAAAGATAGTACCATGTAGAATATTGGAGTTACACTTGTGGCTAATGAAATGAATATTTCAAGTGCTAAGGAAAGAAATATAATTTATGTGTATATGTCATACTTTGGAATCATCAAACAAATATGGGTGTTGGATTATATGAACATCTAAGTGACAATTATTCAACGCATGTGGGTTGATAACAGGATTGTTGTTAAAATAGATGAGTTGGGAATTGTGAAAGTTGATTCCAGTAAGGTAGCATACAAGGTTGAAATGTTTATAATGGCATCATAGGTAGTATAAGTATTTTATGTTATAGAAACCGAAAACTGAAAGTAGTCAATTATTCTATTATTGACAAATATCATTGAAGGTTCAGATGAAAATTCAACAAAGGGTAATCCTTTAATTAGGATGTCGAAATCATTTCGCAGTGGTCCCAATGTAGAGGGAATTTTGTATGTCATAGAAGACCATAATGAATGGACTTGGATATTTGTTAGAGGGTTCTAATCCCTTCGGTATTAAAAAATAGAGTTAAATAATTAGGTTTTATTTTTATTTAATATAAATCGTGTAACCTTATGTTGTTATATGATTATAGCTTCTTTTATGTAATCTAAATTAAATGTCACATCACTTATGCAGATAAAGACTTCTTCACATGATGATGCTCCCAATCCCGAGGCACAATAGGTCTCTCAATCTGCTGTTGCTCATAGTGCATAGGAACAACAGCTCTCTCAACATGTTGTTTCTTGTAGTGCAGAGGACCAATAGGTTTCTCAACCAGTTATTGCTACTACTCCGAGGGAATAAGTACCACCACCATCTATACATGTCGATTCTATATCTCATGGTGAAGTTATTGATGATGTTGAAACCATGTAAATAGTAGGCAATGAAACACTGGAGGTGTAGAAAAAACAGGATCACTGTAGTTTGACACTGTTAAAAAATCCTAAAGGAAAAAATAAAAAGGAATAAAATACAATGATTGATTGAATAATCATGGTCATCATGTTAACCCAACAAGGAATTGTTCAGTAGTTATATTGGAATAATTACTTGGAAACCTATACTGATTGATGTCTAGTCATGAAACCATGTTTTCATTAGGCATATGAAACTAATGTGGGAGATTTTATGGTAACAATATGATATCATTTATTTAATTTAAAAAAAATGAAACATAGACATACTCTTCATCATCCCCTGTAGAGTACATTTATAGTGGGTGAATCACCAAATGACTATTTATTAATGGTTGATGGAAGGATTAAGAGAGGCTTTGACAAAATTTAAATGATATGTAACTTAAATATGCTAAAGGGAAAATAAACTTGCACATACCTCTTATTTATAAACACTTAATAACCCATTGATTGTGGGATGCGTTTAATAGTCATCGTGCGAAGTAATATTTTTAGGTACAGTGTGTTTGGTAATTCATTGTTTGGCGATACATGTATTCATCACTTTGATTGATAGTTTTTTATTTATGAAATAACAACTGAGTGATAAACATAAGGAATAGGCTAAAAACCCAGCGAACCCCTACCATAATGCAAGAATGGGTATGGTTCACTTGAAGAAAATTGGTATATATTTTAAATCTACTGTAATACTTTTATGTGACATAAAACAAAACCATATCTATGTTCCTCTATTACATGGAGATAGATGAATAAAAATCCAAAGTCACTTCCATCTGACTCTATGTTCTATGTAAGGAGGCATGTGTAAGTAAATATTGGATACTAATAGATGAAAACACAAATAAGTGTAACTCCCTGAGCCCTCTCTTCTTGACTCAGTGCTTCAAAAATGCTGTGTAATTTGTTTTATAAAACTGAATAAATAATTACACAACACTTAAATGAAGTGAGGATCTTTTACCGGTTTAGGTTCTGGAAGATTAAACGTAATCTTACATTGATTCAGAGTTAAAACAAAAATAAAACAACTATCCACTATACTTTCGCTGCACACTACAACAAAGATGACCAACACTAGAATTCAAGCCAACCTGTGAAAAACATTTAAAAAACGTAGGGTGAGCAAAAAAGATTCCCAGTAAAGGGTTTTGAAAAAATTTGATATATTTATTTTTAAAAATATCTTTTCGATAATACATTTGAAATATTCAATTGTATATACATTTGTAAAACAACCTTTACAAAATAATGTGATGATTTTGAAAAATAATTATACCTTGAAAGCACTTTTAAACTAATATAGTGATTTTCTTCAGAAAATATTAAGCAATCTTCATTAAAACAAAACATCGTTTTGAGGATACTTATTTTCTTTAAGTCTATCTTGGGAATTCCCACTTAATGAAGGATGGGTTCACTCCCCAATGACCTTCCATTTTTACAATGAAAAACCACCGTTATTTTTTTCGAAAACATTTAAAGTTTTCTTTACATATATATATATATATATACTTGTATTTCTCACTAGATTTTTTACCGTTAAACATGTGAATTCATTTAAATAATCATTTCCACTAATATCCATATGTACGTATGTATGTATATATATGTGTGTGTGTGATTTTTTTTTTGAAAAACACTTGTGAGTATTGATTCTGAAAAACTCACGTCACCTGGCATGTACATAAACAGCAACATACATGATCTTCTATTGATAAATAATAAAAAGAAATATCAAAGATTTGTTTTCATGATTAAAAGACTTAAAACATTCTTTTATTTCAAAATAATAAAATAATAATGAGCATGCACCGAAGATTATAAATGATATATCAACATTTCATTGATGAGTAAAATTATGAATACAAACATGTACAAGACAACATAAAATTATAACACGCCTATAAACATTTCATCAAATTCCATTAAAATTCATTTCTTTGTAAAGTTTATCCAATTATTATGAGTATGTGTATATACTTATATATGCATATGCATGTATGAAGTTTCATAAATGATCATCTATATATGGCCATAACCTTGATTTTTATATGACTTGTATGTGACATAATAAAATTATGATATTCTTATCTTCTATTATAATTTATTTAAAATAGTTATTAACATAAAAATTATAAAAATTAATAAACATGTGTCATTAAGAATGAGTTCATGTTTGAATAAATCCTTGATAAATAAAAACAGCCCTTATCAAGACTAACATAAAACAAAATGAAAATATAACTTTGATGCATAAAGAGATATATTCATCTCATGTAATTAAAATGATTCTAATAGTAATAATTTCTGAACACAAAACTAAATAAAAATCCCTTTTTTCATAAATAATTTCACTTGAATCAAATTTCACTTGCACATAGATTAAAAAACATAATCTCACTAATTCATAAATTAGGAAACATAATTCTGAAACAAAGAATAAAAATATATTCATTATTCAAAACTAGAAAATTAAAATCATAATTTTGAAATTAATAAACTACGTATCTCTTACTAATATTTTTTTTGGAATAGAGAAATTCAAAAGATCAAATACAATTATCCCTTGTAAAAATAGAATGGAATTAAAAGTGTAATATAAGTAATCCCTTACATATTTTTTTTCTTATTTTCAGATTATATCTTCTTCTTCATATTTGGAAGACAAAGAAAATAATTTCCCTTGTTTTCTTTTATGAAGCCTCGCCGAACGCACACACACATTCCCCCCCCCCCCCAAGAAAGAAGGAAATATTGCTTTATATAGTTGTTATATGACTTCTATGTTAAGATTAAAATTAATTGTGATAATGAAATTTTCTATTTAATATTCGTTGATGAAAAAAGTGGTAGTTTCATAATAAATTATAGAAAATTAAGATGGTGATAGATTGATGAATCGGCTAAAAAAATACAAATGAACCAAAAGATATTGATTGAGGAAATAGTGGATTCTCTATTACACATCAATCCACAACCACATTTAAAATAGTCCAAAATAGAATTGTTGAAAAAAATGATGTATTCATATCAACCGATTAAAGAAAGATCAAAATCGAGTCAAAGAATGACATCAAAATGAAAAAATTAAACACCAATAGGGATCATTGACTGAAGAAGAAATTGGGTGAAACTAAAACTGACAAAACAAGATATTATTTAGTATATTACATGAGATTCGGACAACAACAAAAAAATAATCGATATCCACTTGCGGATTCGAGACAAAACATCAAAATTGTGGATAATTTTTTTTAAATATGGATCAGATGCTTCAACATGATACAAATAGAGTGAGTGGTGGACTTTGAACATAAATCATATCTAAATCGGACTCAAACATAACCCAAAAAAAATAAACAGCACTGTCACACCCGATCTACCTCTCCTCTCCGCGCAAAACCCCGTTTAAACTCTACGAACCCTTGCTTAGCCTGGATGAAAACAGAATCTCCATCCTCATAGTCGAATCCGAAGATGAACCTAGCTCTTCGACCTCACCGCGCGACTGCTCGGACTCCACGATTCCCTCTACGTTGGACTCCTCCGCATATTGAGCATCAAAACCCCAAAACCCTGATTTCACGATTCTTTGGTTTCATTTCATTTTTTTATTCATTTTATTTTTATTATTATTATTATTATTATTATATATATATATATCAAAATTTCATAATATAATTTCCAAATTAATATGTTAATTTTAATTCTTAATAAATTATTTATTTCATTGAATATATTTATATATATATATTAATATAAAAAGTTTGTTTATTACATATTAATTTTAGTAATAATATTTAAATTGGTAATGTTTCTATTTATTTATTTTATTTATACATCAATGTTCATTTTTTAGAATTTTTAAAAGCAATAATGTATAGTTTCCTTTTTTATAATGGTCGGATAAAAACACTATAAATACCAATGTTTTAAGGGTCGTTCAAACACTCAGAAGAAAAATACCGCGACTCTCACGCCACTGCTTTCGGAGAAGGTTTTATATGTTCCCATTATTTTTAGTTTCATTGCTATTGTTCATGCTATAATGTTTGTTCTTATATCATATCCAAGAGATGATAAGTACTCGATCAGCATCATTGTGTTTCTCGGTGGTCTTCCAATTGTTTTATTATCGATTACAGTTGGGTTAATGGGTTACTTTTTGTTTGTCAAGGATGTATTATGGTATTTGTATAAATAAAGTACTTGCTACTTATATATTTTCATTCGAAAATATATATATTTTATTTCATCTTGGAATCATTGAGAAGACATAGAACTTAATTTTAAACCTGGTGTGTTACAAAAAGTGTTGGAAACATGTGTAAGTATGAGATAATAAATATTTTCTTCTTAAAATAAATATTATATAACAATAATAATTAATTTTCTAATAATTTCTTTCCGACATATTCACGAGAATCAGAAACATCCAAACCCGATGAAGACATAATTTTGGTGGCCTTGATGTAGCAAAAAAATTATGACCATGTTAAAGGTGTGGGTTTTGGGGGGACACTATAAACAATTTTTGAGAAAAAAAGTAGAGGATCAAAGTGAAGAAATCAAAATTATGTGAGAAGAAATAGTTATCCATGAATAACATATTAAATTTCAGAAACATTTCATGGGAAACTTGATGGTAGGGGGAAAACGATGATACAACTCAAGAACAACCAGCACGTGAGGATCCCGCCCCACCCCGACTAGCTTTGACATAAGCCATTACCCTATAAACCCTATCTTAGCTAAGGTAATAAATATTATAATAATTATTTCTGTGAATTTTGAATCAGATAGACACTGATACATTTTCTTCTACTGATATTTTATATGGTGAAAATGATAGTGATTTATATCTATCAACCCCCACTCATCACCTTGTAGTGAGGGCCACATAGTTCAATATCCAGAATGACATGAAATACAACAGGCCACTTCCAAAAGGTCATATCAATGTGTTGATTAAGGTAACCCATGATCTGAGCACCGAGCTACCTATTTCAATTGATGATAATGATATTCATAAGGTCAAACATGCTCTTGGAACATTCATCACCAGGACTTCATAGCTTATAAAAAACATACCGACAAGGAGGTATTCATTTCAAATTAATTTTTCAAGATAATCCTTTAATATTTAATGAAAAAGGTCTGAATCGATGAATTTTATTACAAACAGCCACATTAAATGGGGTGAAAAGAAAGAACAGCTCAAAACCATCTCAACAATCAACCAACCAATAGAAACGTTCTACCAAAAGCACCTAATACCTCCAGTTCTATATAAACATTTATTATTATTTTAGGATCATGTGGAAACAAAGAAAAAAAATTGTGGAACTAACAAAACTGTTTTTTTATAACTGGTATGGATGGAAAGATCTAGATTTCTTTAGTGTTGAAAATGTCAGTGAAATCATGACATGGGATTGGCTAGGTGGTTCAGTTTTAAATTTATACTTGAGGAATGTTTCCATGATTTGATTTTAAAAAAATTGATATACTATGATAATTATGAATAAATAAATGTCATATTTTTTGAAGGTGAATATATATAAAAATTTGAAGGGATTTCCCCATAAAAATGGACTCATTAGTCCTCATGTCACCTCTACAATACAAAAAAATAGAAACTGAAAATGATGGTGAAATAGTGGTAGACCTACTCAAATCATTCAACCAAAAATTTACAGATGACAAACTCTTCTTAATACTAATGATGTAGTGGTAAAACTATGCAGTCTAATAATTTCAATTATATTTTAATTTCATTCATTACTTATTTGTTTTTTTTGTTTTTAAGCAGCATTGGATTTTCATTAGAGTCAATTTGGATACACTAAAGATTTATTATGTGGATTCAATGCATGGATATTGAACAAACCAACCACAAATGATTGAGTTTTTCAAATTATAATATACTACATCATGGAATGATTCCTAGGGAAATGGAAAATGAACATCACAAGTACTATGACCAGATAAGTATTAGGGTATATATAATAAGATTTTACTATCCAAAAAAATATTAAAAAATTACTTATTTTTCTCAATATTTTTTCTCAGTCCGAAATAAAAAAATAGAAATTAATGTGGTTATTATTTTTGTAAATTTATGATATAGATCATATTCCATGAATAAACATGCATCCCTAAAGAGTTATTTTTTTAGATAATTTCTATTTTAATTAAAATATTTACGCTTTTTATATTTATATTTTCTCAGTACTACCATGATTATAAAAAATACTCATATTCAAAGGATGATATATATTTTTTTTATAAACTAATGGTAAGAATACCTGATGGAATAATATACATAAATAACACGAATAAGTTACCAATATGACTCAATATTTCTATTTTTATTTAAATTTGTAAGTATTTTTATTAAAAAAACAAGGGACATACTAAAAAATGATATAACGCATTAAGATTGATTTTATAATTTATTAAAAAGATACATAAGTCATTTGAGACATATAGCAATCAATAGAAACAAAATCCAATGCATGGTGTGACTGTTATGACTTTAAGTGTGTATTTTTATATTAAATTAACAACAAATTTAGAAAAAAGAACAAGTGACATACTGAAAACCGAGAAAAAACATTTGGATTATTTTGATACATTTGTAAAATTATCCAAAGGTTATTTCTGAAATGTATGAATCAACCACACCTCAATCCGATGAACGGTGTGACTCATATGACTAAAAGTTTCTGTTATTTGTTTAAAATTGAAATTTTAGCTCAAAATGTGTCACTCATTGAAAACCAATAAAAATCTCTTCAATTGTCTTTATAATATTGGCTAATGATTAATAAGTTATTTGTGGTTTTTTTGAATCAATCTCATGTCAAACTGACGAACGATGCGACTGGTAGGACTTAAAATGCATGTTTCCAATTTGAAATGATACTCTAGTAAAAAAACACAAAAAACATACTAAAAACTAAGAAAACGTATTCATATTGTTATTATACACTATCAAAACATTTTATAAGTCATTTTTGATGTGTAGTAATCCACCACACCTCAATACGATGCACGGTGTGACAGGTATGACAAAAAGTGACTCCTTTTATTTAAAATTAACATTAATTTTAGTAAAAAACACAACTAGAATACTAGAAATTAAGAGAACACATTTGGAATTTTTTGATAATTTAGGAAAATGACCAATGATTCATTAATGATATGTGGGAATAAACACTACATAAATAAAATTCATGATGTTAACATTATAAATCCAAATGTTTCTTTTTATTTAAAATTGTCATTAATTCAAGTATAAAGAATAACTGATATACTGAAAACTGAGAAAATGCATTCGGGTTGTTTTAATACATTAGAAAAATGATAAATGATTCATGTGTGATATTTAAGAATCAACTGTTCCTCAATCTGATTTAGATTGTGACCGGCATAACAAAAAAGTTCTGTTATTAGTTTAAAATTTACATTTTATCTCAAAACATGTCAATCACTAAATACCACAAAAATGCTTTATGATTGTCATACTATTTTAGGATAGTCATTATAAATCCATTTTGGAAATTTATGGAGAATTATCACATCAAATAGATGAATGATTTCACCGATATGACCGAAAAAGCGTGTTTCTGGTTTGAAATGATATTTCAGTAAAAAACACAATTGACATTCTGAAAACTAAGAAAATGAATTTGGATTGTTTTTATATATTATAAAAATGATCCATGATTCATTTTTGACTCGAATGAATAAACCAAACCTCAATCCAACAGGCTCTGTGACCAAAATAAATTCAAATGTTTTTTTATTTAAAATTTTCATTACATTAATTAAAAAAGAAAAAGTGACATACTGAAAACTGAGCAATTGAATTTGGATTTTTTTATACATTAATACAATGATACATGGATCATTTTTTTAGGAATCAACTGAACCCCAATATAGTGCACGATATGTCCAGTATGACTAAAATTGTTCGTTATCAGTTTAAAATTGATATTTTAGCTCAAAACCTTTCACTCACTGAAAACAAAGAAAAATTCCTCAGATTGTATTCATAATTTATGAGAGGGATTCATAAGTTCTTTGTGATTTATATGTAGAAGTTACAACTCAAACCGACACGTTATGTGACTGGTATGACTCAAAATGGGTGTTTCTGATTTTAAATGATATTTTAGTAAAAAAACACAATTGTCATAATGAAAACTGGGAAAACCCATTTGGATTGTATTGATACATTAGAACACTGATCGATGAGACATTTGTGATGTGTAGGAATCAACCACACCTCAATCCAATGAATGATGTGACTGGTATAAATCCACATATTTCATTTAAATTTGATATTACTTTTAGTAAAAAAAACAAGGGATATATTCAAAACTAAGAAAACCAATTCTGATTGTTCTGATATATTAGCACATTGATACCTAACTCATTCGTGATGTGTAGAACTCAACCTCATCTCAATATGATGCACTATGTGACCTATATAACTCTAAATGTGTGTTTTTAATATAAATTTACATTGTATTAATGTATTCTTTCATATTAATATTTATTTTATTTCATTATTTTATTACAAAAACAGTATTTGATTTCTTATATAGGTGGAACCTTTTTCTTATGTTGGGATGATTTTTTCTGAAACTAATACCATGGGTGGACATTATTTATAGGGGATCCAAGATGTAAAAGTGTAAAACATTAATTATTTTAACTATTTGTTGGATAATCGTAAATTTAATTATATTAAACATTCTTTGAAATGTATATAGCAATGTTTTCCAAACCCTTATGTGTGATAATTTGTTCTTGTGTGCACTGATTTTTTCTTGTGTGGTTTGTACATGTGGTGTGGGTGTTTGGTGTGCAGGTGTCGATGGGTGTGCTATTATATAAACATCACATCACATAAAACAAGGCCTTTATTAGCTGTATTTTGAGCACTGATAAAGGTCCCATTTATCAGTGCTATTTGGAGCGCTAATAAAGTCCCACATTATCAGTGCTATTTCAAGTGTTGATAAACGCCCCCATTATTAGTGCTAAAAATAGTTCTAATCAAACTTTTCCTTTATCCAAACTAAAATAGTGCTGATAAAGGGGGCCTTTATCCGCATTTTTTAGAGCCGATAAAGGAACCCCTTTATCAGTGATTTTTTTATCGCTGTTAAAGGGAACCCCCTATCTTCAATGAGATTAATAGTTCTTTTAAAAACATTATATGTATTAGTGAATATATAATATTCAAGACATCATTGATATCATATAAATCCATTACGTACTAAAAATATATATAATTTTTATAACAAAATAATTATATTAAAATGATTATAAATATAATAAAAAAGGAAATAATATTTTTAACTCCAATGGCGGCACATATTTATTATCCTAGTCTGTTTAACAACATGTGGTTTTTTCCTAATTCATTTAATACCATTTAAAATGTGACTGCATTTTTCGAATCTATACTTCCCTAGAATTTTGGGTTTGGACCATGGGGTTGAATTCCATTAAGACTCATTATACAAGGTAAATCTTGAGTAATGAATTTTGTTTTCTATTAATTTTATATGCTCGACATGATTTGAAACACATAAAAAGGTTGATAAAAAAATTTTCATTTTCATGAATATATAAATACTCTATTTATTGTTATTATTTTTACGAATAAATATAATATTAATATATAAATATTCAGAAATAAAATGTTAATACATTTAATGTTAACAAATATTATAATAAACCTAATGCTATTATTAATTTTTAATGTATTTAAATTGACATTCCATTTAAAATTTCCTGTTTAGGATTTCATGATATATATATATATATATTAAAAAATATTTGAGTAATTTATCCATAATTTATTTTCAATATTGTTTCTCTATACAAATGTAAAATCATAATAAAAAAATCATTACTACGTGTGACTTTCAATGCAGGCTTTTTTCAGCACTAAACAAAAAACACAGATAAAGGGGGACTTTTATCTATGATAGAAAACAATCACTGATAAAAGGGTACATTTTTTTAGTTTTTTAGCCCTCATAAAGTTTTCACTTTATCAGTGATTTACTTAGTGTAGATAACATTGGTAAAAAGCATCATTAATTGTTAGGGTGAATAATTTCATTTATTTATAAAAATATATATATTTTAAATAATATTTATATTACAGTATATATATATGAGAATATGATATACTATTTTGATTTATATAAAAATAATAATTTCAATCTTATTTTCATAATTTTATATATATAAGATTATTCATTAAAAAATTTAATAGTATGTTTATATACATTAATTACAAAATGTGTATATAAATAATATAAATATGATAAATTAATATTTTATTTAAATAAGTATGTAAATATATAATATATTTATTTAAATATTTTATTCATATTTGAAATTATATATTTATATTCAAATAAAATAATTTTAAATATACGTACATTTATCTGTATGTATATGTATGCATATGTATGTACGTGCATGTATGTGTATGTTTGTATGTGTGTGTGTTTGTATGTTTTGTTTGTGTATTCATATGTTGTGTTGTGTGTGTGTGGTTTGTGTGTTTTTATGTGTGTATGTGTATGTATTTATGTGTGCGTATGTATATGTGCTTATACATGTATGTATGTATGTGTGTGTATGTATGGATATACATGCATGTACATGTATGTGTATGTATATGTGTATTTGTATGTATGTGTATGACATGTGTTTAAATGTTTGTATGTATGTGTATGTATGTTTATGTGACTTGTGTATGTATACATATTTATGTGTATGTATGCATAGATGTATGTTATTGTATATATGTGTACGTGTATAGATACATGTGTGTATGTGTATAGATACACGTGTCTACGTGTATGTGTATGTGTTTATATATTCATGTATATATTCATATGCATGTGTACGTGTGTATATATGTATCTATATGTATATGTGATGTACATGTGTGTGTGCATGTATGTGTACATATTTATGTCTATGCTTATGTATGTGTGTATGTGTATGTTTATGTGTAAGTGTGGGAGTATGTATATATGTGTATGTGTATGTATAAATACATGTATGTTTATGAATATTTATGTATGTTCATGTATGTTAGTTTATTAATTTAATATTATTTATTCATTTTTAATATTTTTCCATTATTAGTATTTTCTATATTTTATTAATTTCTAATATTCATTGGTTTTTAATATATATTCATTTAATATTTTTATAATATATTCAATTTTGATAAGTATTTAAACATTTTTAAATATTCATATATTTAATTAAATATTAACATTTTCAATTATTATTTACAATTATAAAGGTTAATAACTAATCATAATTTTTTATACAATCAATACAGTGAATACATCACCAATTAGAAACAATATAATTATTTTTTTATTCATTTTTTTTCATTTTTATGTTATTTCAATTCATCTAATTAATGTTATGAATTATCATTTTTTTTAATTTTTTTGATTTATTTAATTTTAATTATTCATTTTTAATATTATTTCATTTAATATTGTATTTTTTTATATTTTTAAATTTTATTAATATTTTTGGTTTTACACTATACCAACACCATTTTGCTTCATTTTCCTTCTTTAATTATATTTTTAATTTTAATCATAATTTTATTTATTATTATCTTTATTTATTTGTTATACGTAACCATACGTTTAATGATGATTATTCCAATATTTAAAAAAACAATTATTCATCTTATTTTTAACAAAATATATATTTTTAAAAATAAATTGTATATTCATAATGATTTTATTTTATTAGATTTAAATATATAAAAATAAATTTCTTTAATAATAATCAAATAATTAATAGAAAAAACATATATCATAATTTTTTATAACAATAATACTATTTTAATTTTTAAAGATACAAGGAAATAAAATAAACTAAAAATTAAAACAGATTACATAAAATATTTATAATGCTAAAGTTTACCTTAAAATATAGCCTATAAATTTGATATATATATATATATGTATATTAATTTTTTTACAATAAATAAATTTTAGTGAAAACATATATGAAAAAACAAATATGTTTTCACATAAATAAACACTAGTAATAAATGATGAAAACATATCATTGAAAATTTTAAATATAAGTGATTAAAAATAGTGGAACGAAAAAATCCCAAATACTATAATAAACGACATAACATGGAAATAAAAAATAACCACAATGAAACATAATAAACACAACATAACTTTAGTTTACCCTTATATAACATTTTTTTACCCATACAAAAATTCTTTTTACCCGTACATAACATAGTTTACCCATAAATAACTTGTACACATATCTTTTTAACCTTACATGACTTTGTTTTACCCTTAAATAACTTTTTTTACCCTTACATAACCATGATATACCTTTACCAAACTTCCATTTACCATTACATAAAATTATTTTACCCTTATAAAATTTGTTTTACCCTTACTTATCTTTTCTTTAAATTTACACAACTTTATATTACCCATACATAACTTTTTTTACCCTTACATAACGTTACATTAATCTTACATAACGTGTAAAAGTTTTTATTTACTCATACATAAATTTGTTTCCCTTACTTAACTTTTATTTACCATAGAATAAATGTAGTTTTCCTTTACATAACATTATTTTAACCTTACATAACTTCTGTAAGATACCATATTTTCTAGGTATGTCTCTCCTTGATAATTGGTTAATATCTTGGATTCTTTTTTGTTCTTATTTGAGAATTTATTAGATATTCTATGGTAGGTTAATCTAGTATTGGGAAGTGTTGTAGAGGAGCTAGAGTTTTTCAAGCTATATAATGAATTTACAGCATAAATAGTAAATTTACAGCATAAATTCATCAGGCAGGATGACCCCTACTGAGAAACCATTTACACTATGATATTTTTAATGTAGTATGTAAAATAAGGATTTACACCATAAAAAGGGAATTTCTACCATAAAATTGTTTTTATGATATTTTTAAATAAGAGGTGATGGATTTATCAGAGTATCTGGAAATCATGGGACTTATGATGTAAACCCCAAATTTATGTCGTAAATAAGATGCACCTGGTGTTAAAACCTGCTGTCCTTGGTACATTTTGGTAACATATACCTCTATCATTTTTAGACCCTTCGAGAACCAATGTATGAGAACTCACTTGGATCTATGGGCTCGTTCTCATTAGATCTTCATATTCCATATCGAGAGATTGATGGTAAGCCTTGATCTTTCTTCTCCTTTCTCTTCTTATATGTTTTCCCCATGATGAACCCTCGTGATTATGTGTGTGTTTGTATCATCTTTAATCTTTGATGAATATAATGAATTATTCCATCATTACAACAGAAATTGAGAATTTTTTACATCAACAATTCTTTTGAGGTGGGTGTTCTAAAAGATATCCCAAATATCTATTTAAAATATCAATAGTATGTTAAATATGCATAATTGGGTCTAGAAACCATACAAGTGAATTTAATAATTTAATAAATCCATTTTTGATGATAATCATTTTCTTATACCTTTCATTAGATCTCATCGAGTCCCTTGGCATCGAGATCGAGACATGAGACCACCTGATATGCATGATGCTACCGACCTTGTCAGGACTCTATAAGACCTGATATAAATCCCTAAAATTTTATGGGAACTTGACTAATTATTTGATTAACAATATGAATTGACATAACATTGATATTTTATTGATTTCTTGAAATAGTATCACCTAGAATAAACTGGTTAAATGATTGGAAGTCGTCTTGGAAAGTTTATTCAATGTCTTGTGACTATTATGATATGCGGGGGACCATGCAATTGAACTATTAAATAAAATGGGATTTAATATAATTATGTTCGTAATTGAGATCCCAATATTTTATATTTTAAATGTCTATAAAGATAGAAATCAGTGGAAATAAACTTTCTAGATTATGATGACCTGTTAGTTGTGATTGATGTGCGGTTATGAAGAAATGCTTATATAGAGGTTTTGTTCCCAATTATACTAAAATTCACATATATAGGGCTTGTGCCTAGTTATGAAGAAATGGGTATATAGAGGGATTTCATGGATTTATTTTGATATTAATATTTATAGGTCTTTCACATAATTACGTTGAAATGATTATATAGGGATTACACCTAGTTTTTCTAAAATGCGTATATAAAGGGCTTGTGCCCGACTCTGTTGAAATAATTATATTGAGGGTATAACCCGATTCACATATATTGGACACATTATCCTTAATTTATGTAATATACCATATGAGGGTTATATTCATTGATAGCATGGTTCTACAACATGCTCAGAGTTGTGTTTCATGGTGCTAATATCGGTTTGTCCAACCTTGAGTGTTAATTAAAATCTTGAGGGTCAACAGGTTTATTTTATTTATTTTATATATTTTTTAAATCAATATCATGTTTGTTGTTTTATTTCAAACACTATATTCCCCATATTGTATTTTTTAAGTCATGATAGTGTCATACTACTAAGTTATATTCACAATCTAGATAGGTCTCCATTTGGTACTCATAGATTTTATGGATGCGAGTTTTGCACTATGCAGAGGGACCCTGTAGTTGATTGTACTTGTTGGATGGGGTGAGCTTAGAGAGAGATAGATGACTTGGGATTTAAGACTGAGGTATTTTTGATCCTTTTATATATTCTTTTAGCCTTTAATTATATGAAATTCAAAACATTATTTAGTTAAATTTCATCCTAGTATTACATGGTTTTTTATTATTTGGATTATTTGATTCGCCGCATCATTATTCTAATGTGATAGGTTGATCATTTATATTTTTTCTATTGTTCTTAATTACTCAAATAATTAGTCATCTTGTATTTGTTAATCTATACCAGAGGGTATAGTCTCCCCCACCAGATTCCTTAATCTCACACTGTTGTGGGAAGCATCTAGCATACAAGAAGTGGCATCTGAGGTAACATAGCCAACCCGACTAGTTCAAATGAGGGAGTACTGGGTCGGGGACAATACAAAGTGGTTTCAAAGGAATTTTATTTTCTATTGATTTATATAATGACCCATTCTTGAATGTACATGGATATTAAATATTTTTAGATTAATATTCATTACATTACACAAAACATTCCTGGGGACCATAATAGTTTAGTGCCTTTGGATACTTCGAAAAGACTCTTCAAATTTGGTGAAAGATCTTCAAAATTCCCCCTAATGATATTCCCCTTTAATACACCTACATAAAATATTTATTTATAAAATGAGTAATAGAAACATAAGAAAGGTTTAGATCATATTCTCAGTAAGGGTACACAAAAAAACATGAACATAAGACTGTAAAAACATGTAACTAACTTTTCAAAATCATACCATCTATAAGAAAATATCAAAAATACGAGTCATGGAATAAATCTTGGTAATTCATATGGCATAAATCATAAATTAACATGAACCATGAGAAAATAGCATTTTAATAAAATATAGAATTTTGGCAGACACATAGGCATAGAAATAATTTCCATATTATCCAAGGATCATTTCCAAGACCATTATAGTGGACAATTTCCATTACCGAATTGGGTTTATTTGTCGTTTCAGCCTTGTATTACTGAACCAGATTTACTTGTCATTCTAGTCAGTTCTATATCATGAGATATAAATATTTACGCAATGTATTGGTGGAATATATAGGTCCCAAAAATCACATAATTAAAATCATACATATGTGTTCTACAAAACATAAATCATTCATCATAACATAACATAAGGAATAAAATAGGTTTTTAAACTTCATTCTGTCATAACATAATCTATGTAAAACAAATGGATTTTATAAATATAATTCCATCATAAAAATAATCAAATAATAGTAATAATAAGGATATAATCATAACACTATTTAAATAATTTCATTTTAGATGGAAAATAATTTTGATAAAATGCTAGAAATTATTTCTTGAGGAAGATTTCCCTTCTACTTCAAAAACGTTTTCTTTTCTAAAAACACCAAAAAATTCAAAAAATAATAATTTATGTGAAAATAACCATGAAAATTTTTAAGTGAAGATTCATTGAAATAATGATTTATGGAAACGTAAAAATCCATTCATGTCATATATGTTAAAAAAATTCTTCTCATACTTTTTCTGGAAAAGTCATAAAGTACGTCGTATTGAAAATTAATGTATGATTCCTTCCAACCATGTAGTAAAAAGTAAAAAATGGTTAAAAATTACTATAAAAATATATAGGAGAGTGGTATAAAATTTATAAAAACAATTTTATAAAACATGTACATTGATGACAAATATACCTTAATAAATAATTATTTATAAACAATCTTGGATAATAATGAGATTGCGAAATTATCCCTCACCTTAGGACCACTATCCAATTATGTATATGAATATAATGTATAATGATTTAAATGTTGTATTTTACTTATTCCAGAATCATATCTATTTTTATTATAACATATATGATCTTATTATCAGTTTTTTTTGTAACATTTCATTATTACTCATTATTCGGGTATTAACAGCTTTATGTTGTTATGCATGTTTTGTCAAATAAGTTATGGTTATTCTTTTTAGATCATAGTAATATCATTAAAAATGGTATTAAAATTATATATACCATATTTATTCATTATTAAAATTTATATAATCATGTTTTAATGAATATCTTGTATAAGGAATCACATCGCATCGTGGAGACGGTAGGTCGTACGTACGCATGAGCGACGATATCATTCCAATAATTGTGAAATGGTATTGAAAAGGATGGTATATATGATTTTATTGAATTACTATCATTTTATAATAATCGTCCATAGTTATTATTTCCATTATTATATCCATCCATGTAAGGTGGTGGTGAAAAACTTATTAAACCACATCGTTGATATGGTAAGTCGTACATATGCATGCGTGGCGATTTCATTTTTTATAGGATGGATAGAAGGTGGAATATGGTTGTAACATAATAATAATAACATATTATAATATAATTTATTCTAGTGTTATTAATTTATAATTGAAATAACTCAGTAAGAGGAAGTAGAAGAAGAACTAACTTGATTGTATTGGTAGAGGAGATTACATCTTCTTCAACGAGCTCCCTCTAGATCTCCTCTAAAAGGCCTTAGAGTTGGTACTTTTAGATGAAAAGAACCTATTGAATATGAATAATGACGTTTATAATGGAAATGGACAGGGTATGGTTGATCATTAAGGCTCAATGTGAATTGAAAATGTGAGGGAGAATGTGACCTTCTATAATTGATATGAGGGGCACTTTTGGAAACCCCAAAAATATTAATTTATAATAAAATTAAAAACCAATAAAAACCATTTTTTAGAATATTGGATGAGATAAGTTTTTAATCTCATTAACCAATAAATTTTAGACAGTTTTTTCTATCCATTTAAACCTTAACATTTTAATGTAACGCATAACTATTCTATATCATTTTAATTAGGGAAATAATTATTTCAATATTAAAAGGGTGATATGTTTACTTATTTGAGGAAAATTAAATGATAAATAAATATTTTAGATAATTTTATACCATATCATAATTAATATATATATTTTTTAAAATTATTTATTATTTTTAAATAATTTAATAAATTTTAATTTCAATAAACAAAAAATAGTTTCATTTTTTCCACTATTTAATTGATTGATTTTAAAAAATATTAAGAAAAAACATAAATTATAAATAACCATTTTATTATATTCCTAGTTTGTCAAGTTAATCTATATAATTCATTATACATATTAATTATCCCATATTATATTTTTTCTTATTTTTAATAACATTTATTTGTTATCTCTATTAATAAAATAATTTATACATCAATTTTGTGTAGTTATTTAATATATTTATTTTTGAAATTAAAAGTAAAAATAAAATATTATGATAAATAAAAATATACTATATATTATAGGAATATATATAGTCTAATTTATCTTATACAAAATCCATCATTTAAAATGTCATTCTTATTAAATTATGAATGTGAAAACATTAATATCACTTTAAATAAAAAATATAAGTGTCACAATCTCTTTTATAAGGATCCAAATGGTCATTAAATAAACCCTGGAATAAATATGGTCGTTATATACTCAAATAATAAAATTGGGGAATGTTTTTTGGTATTTTAATATTTTTTGTCATTTTAATAATATTATTTTATTTATTTTTCATCAATTAAAAAATTTATACATCATCAATTTATAAGCATTTAAGATAATTATTTATTTCCTAAAAATAAAAAATAATTTAACTTGATAAATAAAAAAATTATCTTTCAAATAAGTATTTATAGTGGAATACATCTTCTGTATAACCATTTTTTAAAAATGATATATTATTTTGAACATGAATGTGACATCTTTAAATTTTCATTAAATAAAATATTATAAATACCATGATATCTTCCAAATGTCCCCAAAACATTAAAAATTAATTTATATTAGGGAAATATGTTTATTAAGATTAAAAAACACTTGTATTCTTTGATACCTCCCTCTTTCCCATATGTGGAAACATAATAGATATTAAATACAAAGAAAATGACACTTGTGTATTTCTTGGATTTAAATACTATTTAAGTCATTTTCAAGGGCAAGTGTCCATTAAATAACATAATTTTGATCCTCAGTTGTTAAGGATTGAATTAAATTCATAAATTAATATTTTTTCATTTGTTTTGGACATTTTATAATCATTATAATTTTATTTGTAATCTAAATTTCATAATTTTCTCTTTACTATTATAACAAAAATTTACCATGGTTACTATTTATATTGGTAAAAAAACGCACATACTTACCAAATTTGGACCTCATCAATCCAAATTTATAATAATTTTTTTTAAATTTAAAACATAGTACTTTTAAAATTAAATTTAAAATAAAACCTGTAAAATATCACGAAAAACAGTTTTTTGGAAAAATTCCACATTTTAAAAAGAAAATGTTTTTATAATTATTTAATGTATAAAATAATTTTAAAAACCTCTAATTGATTAAAAATACACTAATTAAATTTTAATACTATTCCAAAACATAATTTTACAATATATTGACTTTAAATGAAAATAATGATTTCAATGAAATTTAGTATTTTCACTATTAATTAAAAGATGAAACTTATCTGAATAATACCAAAAATTAAACTAAAGTAAATTTGTATTTTACCCATTAAAAAAAGAAGTTAATTTTGTAAAATTTAATATAAAAAAGTGTCTAAAAAAGTATTTAAAAGGGGTGCAACATCAAAAGGGTGAGAAATGTATGTTTTTTTAGAAAAATTACTTCTTTTATCCGAAAAAATGAATTTATTCTTATATAATGTCTAGAAAATATATAATATTAACTTTAAACATTATATTTCATATATTAAACTTATATTTCATTAATAAAATCCATCAACAGTGATCTTATTAATTAATAAACTCACTTATTTTCATTTAAATAGTTTTTAAAAGAAAGATTATATTGCACATACCCGCCATTATAAAACTAGGTTTTAAGGAAATATTTAGTTGTTCACATATACTTTGTCTTCCATGAAATGAATTATATCAAAAGAACATGAAATTGTATGTAACACAAGTCTAGCATAGTTTTTTTTTGTACCTCAAGCTAATAGGATGTTGCGTATTGCCCAAACTTATCTAGGTGCAAAGTACAACAGAAGACCTCAAAGAAATTAAAAAAATCTATCTTCTAAAAATCATGGGGTGTTACAATTTATTATTTCATAAAAGTATAAAAGATTCTAGGATTTTATGGGACTTGTTAATGATCTTGTGTAAGGGAGTATCTAACCCATATATGGGAGAAAATACAAGTAATAATGGATAGGATTATTGTTCATTCTATTTTCTTGTTACATTTTTTATGTTACTTCACCATGGGTGATTCAGCTAGTGTGTTATGTTATCGTTTATTTATATTTTACTCATGGGATGGTAAAACAAGATATGAGTATTCAAGCATCATTATATTCATGTAGGGATATATATTGACATGTGTTGTTTATGATGTGTACATATCTATTAAATGTGATATATCTTCCAAGATGAACAGTGAAATGAAACCCCTTTATATTCCTGATAAAATAAATGAAATAAATTATTTTATTATTCTAATTCACTTTTTAATCCATGTTTAGAAGAACCCTAATTCAGTGTTTCTCTTTTTTTATCACCTTTTAATGTTGAACTTTTTGTGTATCTTATGTTATAGGTTGTGTGTTCATCCTTTCTAGATAAATTTAATAGTGTCATCTTTGAATTGAGAATCAGGAGGGTGTAAATAAACACACTCCTAATTCGATCAATTTGGAACTTCCAGTTACTCTATAGAATAATATAGATGATCATCTTTGAAATAGATTCCTAAGGGTCATGGGATCTATGGATAGGGAGATTTTTCACACCATGCCTTTGATGTTTGAGCTAATGAGAGAGTTCTATATACATAGTCCTCCTATATTCACTAGGGAGGGATTCCCCCAAGAAATTGAGTTATGGATTGAGTTGGTCCATTTAATCTTCAAGAACCTTGATACACCCAAGGAAAGGAGGGTGATTTTTTATACATACATTCTTCGAGGACTATCCAAGCATTAGTGGAATATCTTAGAGTAGATTATGCAGTAAGAGGAGTTGTGTTGGAAGAAATTTGTGGTAATGTTCTTGAGCAACTTCTATTTAGAGACCTTGATGGATGAGAAGAATTCTGATCTCATATACTTATCATGAGAGGCTATGTTCATGATGGACTATGCCACACATTTCATCATCCTATTGTTTTCTTCAACATTTTTGGATGCAGATGAGTTATCAGGGTGATACATTACCAGGATGGGATTAAATATGAGATAAGGTCGCAAGAGAACATATTTTTTCCGAAACAAATTTATTTAAATGATAATTATGGATCTCCTCATAAAAAGAAACCTAAACGAGGCCAACATTGGTTGCGTAGTAGTTTTATTTGGGAGATATGGGATCTGTTTTCATGGTGGAAAGAAGCAATACTGTAATAGTTACTACTAGGGAAATAGTATACAGAGCAGCAAGTGTAATGGGCATCCGTCTCAGAACTGGGCTCCATTGAATTGCTATCAGTATGGTGATTTGGGATATAAGTTCCCTTAGTGTCCTTATGCCACTGGGTAGTGTCATTCTTGTAGACAAAGGGTCACCTTCAGATGTTATATAATAACTTTAAGTGGTAGAGTAGTGGTGGGGGATTAGGATAGAAACCAGAGCTTGAAAAGGACTCAGTTATCACCCATCAAATAGGTAGTTAGAGTTCCACCAAGTGTTCATGATGTGGTAGGAGATGTGGTATCTCAGTGTAGAAAAGGTAGTACTATCTAGAGGTAACAACATATGGTATTTGGAATTGATCCCAAGGTAGAGGGGATAATTAGATGAACACTATGAAATCTACTTTAACTAGTTTATACGTAGGACTTTCTACCATTAAAGGAATGATTCTTTTATCATCTACAATTTTTTGTGTTTTTTATTAATTATCAAAAAGTTCCTTTCTATCATCTCATTTTTTTCATACAGATTGGGCTTGGTTGTGGAGATATTGGATGGTTTTCAGACCATTGATATGTCATTGGGGGTGCTGTCAAAGGATATCAAACATTATAGGGAATGTTCTCTTGAAATTCGTAGGTATAATTTTCTTTTATAAATTTTCATTCTATAAATGAATAGATTCGATTTTATTATTGGTATGGACTGGGTAGTTCTAAACTAATCTCATATCGACTGTTATTTGAGGTGAGTTACCATTATCACTCTATATGGGGGAAGTTATTATCAGTAGGTTGATTGGGATATTATGGCTTGTCATGTAAGACTAATTAAGTGTAGATCATATTATATCATGGATTATCTATAAGCCCTTTCTCTGGATTATGGTGGAATGTAACAGGATACTTTCCCACTAGTGGTGAAGCATTTATATGACATCTTTCTTGAAGACTTGTCCATCTTTTCACCTGAGTGGGGGGTCAAGTTCATGATCAAGTTGGTTCTTGGAGGACATATAGTTTCTATTCAACCTTATATAACAGAACCAATATGGATTTTTTATTTTAAATCTCATTTGGAGTACCTGTAAGAAAATAGATTCATATGGCCAAATAATTCCTCATGGGTTTATCCCAAACTTTTCACAAAGAAGGATAATAAGACATTTTGCATATGTGTTGACTATTAGAGATTGAACAGAACAATAGTCAAGAACTATTATCCACTACCAAGTATTGATGGACTCTTTAATCATCTAAGAGGTGTTCGGATCTTCTCCAAAACAAGAGTGACATCAGGGTGCCACCAGTTGAGTTTGAGATCGTCAGAAATACATTGTACTTTTTTTAGATAAGTTCTATCTTGTATGATTTTGTAGTTATGTCGTTCAATTTGAAAAACGCGCCAGAACTACTCAAGGATTTAATGAACCAGATCATTCATCCATTATTGGATCAGTTTGTGGTGGTTTTTTCAATGATATTTTGGTGTACTCCTAGTATAAATAGGATCATTGCCAATATCTTGACAACATCTAAGTACATTGAGAGAGAATCATATTTATTCCAAGATATCTAAATAAAAATTTTGTATGGATCAAGTTTACTTCATGGACCATGTCATCTTAGATTCTTGAGTGGTAGTGGACCTAGAGAAGGTTGTATCCATGGTATCTTTTGAACATCCCAAAAATTTATTCTAGATTTGATGATTTTTGAGTTTTGATGGTAATTATCATCATTTTATCTATTATTTCTCCTATTTAGAAGCACTAATGTATATGCTGACCAAGAAAGGGATAAATATTGTTTGTTCAGTTGCTTGTAAGAGATATTTTCAGGAGATGAAGGGAAGTCTAACTTCAACATTAATCCTCACCTTACCTATGTATAGTAAGGCATATATTGTGTATTTTTACACATCCAGAGTTGGACTAAATGTATTTATGATTCAGGAGGACCAAGTGGTTTCTTGAGGCTCTTGACATCTGATACTACATGATAAAAATTACACTATTCATGATCTAGTTTTATCAGTGGTAGTACGCACCCAGTTATTTTTTGTACAGTGACAGATGCAAGATAGGTTTCTGGTGTACATTGAACAAAATATCCTCATGTATATATTTTATCAATAGGACATAAACATTTAGTAGAATTAGTGGGTTGAGTATCTTCCATATTTATAATTTGTGTTGTCTTACACATCATTAACAAGCAGAATCATTATCATTGAATTGAACTCGAAGACACATATAAAGGTAGTGCGGGAATCTTATGATGAGTTCAAACTAATGTTACTCCTGGAGGTCAATAATCTCAATGTTTAGGAGTCCCAGTGAATGGTATCTCTAACTTAAACATTAGTTATACTCATGCTTCTTGACCAGATCAAGATATATTAGTTATATGAGCTGAAGGACTTAGCTTTAAAAGACATATTATATGATGGGGATCCACCATCAAGATGATATATTAGTAGTGATGACATTATTATTTTATATGAGCATTTATGGGTTCCAATGGTTTTTCATGAGGTGTTGCCGAGAGAGTTACATGATTCTAAATGGGAGGTTACATCTAGGTATGACAAAGATGTATCATGATCTCCATAGGCAATACTGGTGGCTAGGGATGAAAAAGGGGATATCAAAATTTATGGTGATATGTTTCACCTATCATTAAGTGAAGGTTGAGTATCAAAGAACTAATTAGGTTATTGTATACTCTTCCCATTCTTAATTAGAAGTATAGTGATGTCACAATGGATTTTGGGATAGGATTACCTAGGACACCTCACAAGAATGATTCAATGTGGGTGATTACTGATCAACTGATGAAGGTATCCCACTTCATTCCTATCAAGGAGACCTTCATTATTAATGTTTTGGGTTCATATTTATGTGTGAAAGATAGTTAAACATCATGTTGTTCTGAGGAGTATCATTTCAAACTGGGATTCTCATTTCAAATCTCAGTTCTGTCAGGGCCTGTAAAAAGCTCTAGGATTGTTGGTTATTTTGGGTACATCCTTTCATCCTTAGACTCATGGATAATAAAATTAGATAATTTAGATTCTTTAGTATATGTTGTGATCCTATGTTTTGTATCCCAGTATATCTTGATATCAAAATATAGTGCTCTTGGTGTTCATATTTAATAGGAGCTTCAAGGCATCCATACAAATGTATCCTTTCAAGGACTTGTTTGGAAAATTGTTCCATTCAACTATCTGTTGGTTTGATGTAGTTTAGTAAGTGATTTTCAATACTATTCTCATGTAGGAGATAACTGAGTAGGTTCTTTTAATCAAGAATCAGTTGGTGACCATGCAGAGCTAGCCGAAATTTTATGCTAACTGTCAGAGATATCCTTTGGAGTTCAAGGTTGGTTATCATGTTATTCTTAAGGTGCTACATAGGGTAAGGAAAATTAATATTAGGAAATAGGGAAATCTAGTACCAAAGTTTTTTAGACAGTTGGAGATAGTGGGAAGGGTTGGTCCAGTGGCATACCATTTGACACTTCAATGGTGCTGAAGTTCTGTGCATGAGGTATTTCACATGTCTTAACTTTATAAATATCATCATATACTTTTCACATGATAGAATTTGATGACGTGAATCTAGATGTTGATGTGTCCTTTGAGGATCATTTTATATGTATTTTGAACCTTAGTGAGATGAATATTTTGGGGAAGACTGTCCATTTGGTGAAAGTTTAGTGGAAACATGGGCATGTGTCAGAGGATACATGGGAGAGGGAGTCTGATATAAAGTCACAGTGGCCAGACATGTTCACCAATCCCCTATAATGATTCTTCGAGTTGCTCAAGGACAATTTTTTTATGGATAAGAGGATTTAAGAGGTTGTAAGATCATGTATTTTCTAGGTATTAATATCTTTTATATTTTGTTAAAATGTAGGAGTATTTTTGTTCTTCATTGAACCATTATTGGAGATTCTATAGTGGGTTCAACTAGTACTGAGAAGTTCTACATAAAAGATAGTGTTTTCCAGGCTAGAGAACTAATTTACTGTGTAAATAGTAAATTTTCGGTGGAAATTAATCAAGTAGGATGAACCCTTGCGATAATACTTTTAGATCATAAAATTGTTAATGGATGCTTTAAAACATGGATTTAAACCATAGAATGGGATTTTCAACATAACATTTATTTTATGTGGAAGTTTATGTTGAGGAAATAGATTTACTAACATATATGTAAATTGTGGATTTACATCATAAAACCCGATTTAGGTTGTAAATAAGTTTCACTAGTCTTGAAACCTTGTATCCTTGGTACATTTGAGTAATGTGTACATCTATTATTTGAAGACACTTCAAGAAAAAATTTACGAGAGCTCCCTTGGATATAAAGTCTTGTTCTCATCGGATATTCATGTTTCAGACTGATAGATACAACCTAAGCATCAATATTTCTTCTCTATTTCCATCCCAAATGTTTTCCCCATGGAAAATCCTAGTTTTGGGGTTTTCATTGGTATAATCTTCAATATTTTATAAAAGGAAGGAACGAGTCTAGATATAACTCTAACATTGATATTATTAACCTCTACTATTTTTTGAGGTGGGTGGTCTAAAACATATCACTAATGTCTATTTAATATATCTATATTATGTGTAATATTTTTAATTTCCCTAAAACTCCATGTATGAAAAAAAATGAATAAATCTATGACTGATGGTGAAACAATGCTTAGAACTTTCATTGGATCCCTTTAGGTCCATTGACATTAAGATCGAGACTTATAGCCACCTGATAGGTGTGTCACTAATGACCATGCTGAGAATTGGTCTAATAGGACATAGAGCCCTGAGATGTTATGAAAACTTTCATAATTATTGGATTAACAATATGAATTTAAATAGAATGACATTTTTAATTATTTATTGAAATATAATCACCTAGAATAAATTAGTTAAATTATTTGAAATCATCTTACAATGTTTATTCGATGAGTTGTGACTATTCTGGAATTCCAGGGACCTTGAAATTGAAATGTGAAATGGAACAGAATTTAATATAATTATGTTGATAATTAAGATCCCATCCATGTGTATTTTAATGATATAGAATAATAGTAATTTTTTGAAAAGGCCATTATGGATTATGATGTCCCATTGGTTGGGATTGATGTGTGGTTATTCTGGAATGATTATATATAGGGCTTGCACCTAGTTGTACTGAATTATATATATATAGAAATTGATCCTGCTTATGATGAAATGATTATATAGATAGATTTTACCCCATTATTCAAAAATTATTATATATAGGGCTTGCACATAGTTATTCTGAAATGGGTATATATAGGGCTTGTTCTTGGTTTTGCAGAAATAAATATATAAAGTTATCATTATCGGTTATACTGAAATATGTATATATATAGGGTTTTACCCAATTCACATATTTTTTTAAACTATCCTTATTTTACATAATATAATATGTGAGGGTTATGGATATGGATGGAATCGTTATATGACATGCTCAGAGTTATCTAATGTGGTATTGAAACATGTTTGGATGACCCTAGGTGTCAACTTGGATCATGAGTTTCGGAAGATTCATTTTATTTATGGTATTAATTTATTAAATTAATTTCATGATCATTTCTTTATTTCATGAACAATATTCATTTGATTATATTTGTTAAACATGGTGGTATCTACCTACTGAGTTTTTCTCACACCCTAGATGGGCCACTATTTGGTTCCCGGAAAAAATTCATGGATGCAGGTTTAGACAAGGTAAAGGGACACTTTTGTATATATTGTTTTCAAGAGAGGGTAGAGTTTGGAGATGGGACCAATGTGGGGTTAAAGATAAGAGTCTTTTAGTGTATTTTACAGAGACTTCTAATCTTTTATTTTAGGACACTCAACACATCAGTTAGTTATTTCACAACTTGACATCACGTGGTTAATTATTATTTGGATTATTTGATTCATCTCACCATTCTGATAATTCTATCAATTGATTATTTATATTTTTTCAAATATTTTTAAATTATTTAATTGTATTTTTTATATAGTTAGAACTTTATACTAGAGGGGGTAGTCTCCCCACTATATTTCTTACACCCTTGATGCTAGTCGAAAATCTCTGGCATATGGGAAAGAGTGTTTGTGGTCAAATAGCCAACATGTCTTGGTCACATGAGGGAGTACCAGGTTAAAAACATTACAAATTTATTTACCCTTATATAAATTTATTTTACCCTTACATAACTTTGTTTTACCCTTACATAACATTATTTTACCCTTAACATCTATAATTTTATGTTTACCCTTACTTAAAATCGTGTTACCCTTACATGACATTATTTTACACTTCTATAAATTTTCTATAACTTCAGTAATTTTTTTACTCATATATAACATTATCGTACACGTAAATAAATTTTAATAACCCTTATTAACTTCTTATTACTAGTATATATCTTTAGTTTACCCTTACATAACATTTTTTACCCTTACTTAACTTTAGTTTACCCTTACTTAACATGTGTAAGTTTCTATTTACCATTAATTTTTTTTACCCTTACTGATCTTATTTTTACTTTTAAATAACTTTATTTTACCCTTAAATAACCTTAGGTTACCCTTACATAACTATATTTTAACCTTACCTAACTTCTATTTACCCTTAAAATACTTTGTTTACCATTACTTAACTTTGTGTTACCATTACATAACGTTAGTTGAATCTTACACAACCTACAAGCATTTTTACACTTAATTAACATTTTTAACCCTTACAATACTTTTTTTTCCTTACTTAATTTCTTCTTACCCTTACGTAACTTTTTTTTACCATTACATTAACTTTTTTACCCTTAACTTTTATTTATCCTTACATAAATTTAATTTACCCTTACTTAGCTTTTTTTACCCTTACATAAATTTAGTATACCCTTTCATAACACATACAAGCTTATATTTACCCATAAATATGTTTGTTTTACCCTTACATAAATTTCATTTATCATTAAATAAATTAAGATGAACCTTAAATAAGATTTAATTACCATTACGTATCGTTTTTTACCCTTAAATGACCTATATAGGTTTCTATATACACTTACATAATATTTTCACCATTACTTTACTTCTATTTAACCTTACATAACTTTATTTTACCCTTATCTATTTTTTACACAAACATAACTTTGTGTTACCCTTAATTATCTTGTAAAATTTTATTTTTACTCTTATATAACTTTGTTTTACACTTAACTAACTTATTTATACCCTTACCTAACTTTTTTAACCTTATATAACATTTTTTACCTTTATTTAACTTTTACCCCTTATATAACTTTATTTTACCCTTACTTAGCTTTTATTTTACACTTATATAAATTTACTTTAATATTACATAAGTTTGTTTTAACCTTGCATAACTACTGTTCATATAACACACCAAAAATTTATGGTATGTTTCTTCATAAATAGTTTCAATTCGTTAGATATCTTATGTCGCACATAATACTGAGTCCCTACAAAACCACACATTGTTATTATAATTATATAAAAAAGATATTTATAACCTGTACATTAAACATAATTTTTCCACTTCTATTAATTGAATTTCAAAAAATATATATACATAGTTTTTATTAGTAAGATATTTTGAGTCTAATAGGATCAACTTAATTTTTTTGTGAATAGAATCTAGACCCTTTTGAATAGTAATGTAACCCTTATAAATAGTAATATGACCCCTGTGAATAATAAATCATCCAAATTAATAGTAAACTCACCCATGAATTTATAAATAAAATTTATTAATCTTATATATTAAAGTATGATATAATTATAATAAATAATTTTTTTATAAATTATTAAATAATTTTTTTTATTGTTATAATATGTAAGTGTTTATTTACAATTTTATAATTAATAAAATGATTCAAAATAAAATTTGTTTTCCTAAAATTTATTCATAAATTATTATTTTTTTGTATTGTTATTTTAGGATAATTTTTTATACCATAATTAATTTTTTAGAGTGTTATAAGATGAGTTATAAATTTAAAATCTGTACTATCACGAACCAAGTCGAAACGTCATCCGACTTGGGGCCCGACCAGATTTCTGGAATGTCCTGAAGGGAATTCCCAATCCCCATGTGCTGGAACAAGAGCTTGAGTACCAAAAACTATATATGGGAATTATTTACCTGAAACAACAAACAAAAAACCACTAACAAGATAAATAAATTAAATCTAGAAACAGACAACCAAACAGGCCCTTAAACTATGATCATTTTTAATGTCTAAAACTAATTTCAAACCCCAAAGGGAAATAAAAAAATGAAATAAAACTAAAAAACCAATACCAACCTACATGAAACATGAGAATCCACATCCCCAACCTACCATCACCAACCTTCACACGAGGACCATCTACAACCCGAACCACCATCACTAATCATGATGCCTCAACCTGGGATACACAAAGAATAAGTTCTACATACACACAAAGGTGTATTTAGAGGGTGATCCAAGATCCCAATATAGATCCATCCAATAAAAAGGTTATGTTCCATAATGTCAAAGAGATAATTTAACATGCTTATTTAAATTCATGATTTTAAAACACTTTTAAGATAAACATTTACAATCCAGAAGTCAAAAAGAAATAATTATAGAAAAACCATTTCACAAACACTACATTAATGTGGGCTAAAAAATATCATGATGAACACACACACTCAAGTGGTCCACCATATTCTGATGTAGAGCACCACATCATGAATAGTAGTGAACTGTGGGTAATCCCCTAAGTTTCATCTAGCTCGATTGGCACCCTAGAATATCATATCTCAGTGTAAATATGGCATAAGAACCACAAAGGTCTATCTTCTCATGCACAAGCCACAAGTAGTTAACACAGCCATAACCTAGTGGTCTCTAATCATCGCAAATTTTTAGTTGTGTTGTAGCTTCAATCATATTAGATGAAACCAGGACAAATGATTTATGTATCATCAAGTGTACTAGTCCTAGTCCACCCACCAAAATACCTAGGGTTTCCCTTGTGATTGAGTTAAAGTTCACTTGAACACACACCACGTCATTCATAACAAGCCCAAAAACTTCAATGTAATCATCCCTAATTACAAAACAACTCATTTACCATTTTACACATACCGTGGAAAATCCCCTTTTGAATAATTTTTCCACCACTTAAAAATAATTGTCAAATTCCCCTTTTTTAACGTAAAATAAACACACACAATAATTAAAAACTAAAACCAAGGGACAAGACTCCTCATGAACCAATTCATACTTTAAAAAACCATTTCTAAAACTATATCATCATCATTTAAACATTTTAAAATTTTCCCTACTCAAAATTCCAAGCAATGCCAACATGTACCAAGATAACGTGTTTTTCATTAAAAACCCCATTTTAACAAGTAAGCCACAATAAAAAATTGATTAAACACTTCTATAATTTACCACAATAAGACCAAAATGAAAGACATGACCATTTGTTAAATAAAATGAAATTTCATCACACACACATTCCAAAACATTTATAATGTGCATTTCGCACCTTCCTAATAACTCTTAAACACAATTTTTGAAACATTGCATCAAATCACACATAAAAACATAACATGTTCCTTTATTAAAATTCCATTCCCAGCCAATAATCATCCAAACCATTTCAATTACACCATCACACTATAAAATCAAAGAAAATAATTAATTTATATACTTAAAAAACATATTAAATTAAACTAATGATGTTAGGGCATGAAACCACCTACCTTAGTTTAGGATATATTAATTCTTGTGTGGAACCTCAATCGAACCTAATACAAACTACAAGAAGGCATGAAATAATAGAAATCAACATGTTGGACCCAAGATTTTTAGGATATTCCTTATAAAACCTTAACCAAGGAAGAAAAGAGAAGCAAGGTGAGAATGGTGGTACCAAATGGTTGTGCCCTGGAATAGGATGCACCGAAGATGGAATTCGCACATGGAGAGGGTGGTGGTGCGAGGAAAAACTGCCAGAAAGAAGGGGTGTGGCCGAGAAAGGGGTCGCCCGAGATGGGGATTTATGGGGGAGTAGTTGTCATTAATAGGGTGTGTGTGATAGGGACACCACGGGTCAGCTCACGCTTGCGGAGAGGCGACAGAATATGGGGGTCGGTCAAACAAGGGGCGTGCAGACCAGGTGTAGTGTGGCTGCTTGAGTGCACAGGAACATGGAACAGACGGGGTCATGCATAAGATGGACGGGCACCAGTGTGGGTAATGTTGGACAGAGAGAGAGAATGGTAGGGATATGTGGTTGGCTAGAGGTGAGGGGTGTACACAGACTTGGTAGTGCAGGGGGCGACACAGGGTAGGGTTACATAGGGATGGTGGCGCCTTGTGGGGAAGGAAAGGGGGGGAAAGATTATCTTATTTTTAACCCTAATTAAATTCATATTATTAATATAATTAATGGTAATAATAGTAATAATAATAATTTGATAATAATACAATAAAACATTATAATAATTATAATAATAATAATATCATCTAATATTTTTATTATTATCTTTAAAATAATTCATTTAATTTTTATCACACATTTCTTATTTAATTTTACATTTATTTTATCACTCTATTAATTTTTATTTCTTTATTATTAATTCATTTTATTTAATTTATTGAACATTTTGAAGGTCACATAGTGGCCCAGGCAAAGCCGTATGGTTTCCAAATCATGCTTCACCCATGAATTGTACACTGTCAAGCCCTGAAAATCTCATTTACCACCAAAAAAATAAATTATTTTAGGGGATCATCCTTCACCTTGGTAGAATATTTCAAAAAAAATTAAATTAATAAAATAAAATTAGCTCAAAAGTTTGGGTGTGATAATTCTCCCCACCATAATGTTTTCTGCCCCCAGAAAGCCACAATAATACTTTGACCAAACAAAATTGATACTCCCTTATGGTTCCAAGAGGATCCCTACAAAAAACAAGAGAAAATTGGAAAACTCATCATGCTCAGAGAAAGTGACTTATATAAAAACATTAATTAACCCAAAAAAGAATTTCTAATTAATGTCACTCGCCACAAAGAGATGGAAAACCTCCAGCTGATCGATCAAGGATTGAAATTTTCACACCCACTTAATCCAATCTCTCAAAGAAAAACATGTTATGCACTAGCAAACAAAAACCACACCACTTGTCCAAAGAAAAAAAGTAGAACTATACTATTTCAAGGAAAAAACCAATGTATTGACATAGGGAAGCTCGAACGAACTCCCCCACCATTAGAAAACAACCAACCCCCGAGACAAGAACCAACTGACCGACACAAGAGGCCTAAACAGAAACCCTACCATTATGATAATGTCTAATACAGATATATTTCAAATAAATTTGAGTGAGACCCATTATGGGTCTCACCACCATAATAACTGATGAAAGGTACAAAAACATTGAAATTTCCCAGTAATGACCAAACCCCCCCACCATAAGGGGTTGGGAGGGAAGGCCCAAATACTATTGTGTCAAAACCAAGGATGAAGACAAATCAACCACTTCACGTCTGTGGATAACCCCAAAAACAAAATTCAGACAGATTTACCCAAAAATGCCTCGTAAGGGCCATTAACTAGAGGCATTATTCTAGTGAGACACAACTAAGAGGGTCTTTGGAAGTGGAAATACTAATCCTTCACATAACCAAGGGATATACCCTAGGCTCAAATAGGTCACATGTTGAAATGAGCCCCTCCCACCACTTTCCACTGAAATGGAACAACTGAAATAGTTTAACGATTCCCGAGGTTTAAATTTCCACATCTTCCACCCAAAGAATAAGAATTAGGCCCAAGCCTTTCACAACCCTAGGTTTTCCCTAACCAAGAGCTAGCTTCTCTTCGAGACCTACAACTGGAGCTCATATGATGGAACAATCTCATGCCTCACAGTCAGGCTATATAAACCCTCAAATAAAACTACATTTCTATGTGGTATAAGTAACCATACCACAATAGAGGCAAAACCACTAGGCACAACACACCCAAACATCAACTTACTTCGACCTTGAACATCACCAAAAATAAAGATAATATGGTACATGTCCATCACCCCTTGTTACTATGAATGAGAAACATCAAGAGTAATGACTCAGAAAAGACACATTCCTATAAAACGGAGTAATTTGAAATTTACGGAGTGAAAATACACTTATTTAAAGGTAGTGACCATAGGAAAGTCCAAAAACCTTTTCCCATGCAGTAGAACAAAATACAAACACCACCAAGTGTCACCAAACAAGACCATTTCTACTGAATGAAAGATTACGTGAAAAGGGAGTTTAATCTAAGTCTTAAATGACATTATATTTCTGCAAGCATCCAAAATAGCCTCTTATGACCAGATTCACAAAATAGTGTCCTAGCAAGACCTCTTCCATAAATGTAACCAATTAATGACCCAAGGGTCATTTAAAATAGCAGCCCACACTGATAACCCCAAGCCTTTTTCGAACAAGACTTCAAATATAATTAAGTAAAACATTACCCTTTGACCATAAAATGACTCAATGAAACCAAAACATCATATAACCTATCTCACCCACTCTCTTGTTGTGAGAGTATTTACTTAACCATGAAGAAAAAAAGGATAAAAACGACACTAGAACTCAAATGGAAATTCCTTCCTTTAATCATCTAGAGGGCCATCCAATAGTGAATCACCACAGCCACATCTCAAAAGTATATTAGCTCCTGATGGGGGTGTACACTAACTAGTAATGAATAACTATAGACCCAATCATACTAGTCATTTGGTTAAGCATACCAAGTGAAAACACCCGATGCACGGGAAAACCACTATAGAGACCTCCTGAAACACTTATCAAAGAAGACTACTAACGAATACCTTAAATCACTTACCGATGGGACAACAATATGTAACATCGTCCAAACAAGACAGGTTTCCCACACTCAAAACACCCCATAAATTTTTCAACAACACCTTCGAAAATAAATCTAGGATGGTTGGTTTCCCATTCACTAATGGAACCCCCGGAACCTTACACATGAATCCTATCATTCCAACCAAGAACCAACTCATCTTCCATATATATATCATGCCTATAGTCACCCATATAAATGTCAAATTTTAAAACAAAATTCTTTTCAATCTCTAAAAAAAATCGGCGCACACCCCCACTTTTCAAAACCACAAGTCACAAGGTTAAACCCAATTCCAAGCCTAAACACCTTTATAGAAAAACAACAACCAATCACATAAAAACTCACTTCAAAGTCTTACACATTAATCTCAAATCATTTCAAGAAATTTCAAAACACTTCTGATTTCATGACAAACACCTTTTTATCAGACACCATTTTAGTAAGAACTCGACTCTTCTAATTTTAATTCATGGTTCCCAAGATTCATAAAACCTTCCAAATCCTCACTAGTTGCCGAATAAAAATGAATTTCTAAAATCCAAGCATAAATTATAAAATACTACATCCCTTTCAAAACACCTTTCAATAGTTTAACAAATTCCTCTAAAAACAGAATTATTGAAACCACTATTGAATCATCTATGTTTTCCAAACCATCAATTTTATAAATACAAAAATTTCCATCAAAAAAATCCATTCTCATTTTATACAAAGTCGATTTCATGAAAATACCTCTTTCTAAAACTACATTCAAAATAGTTCTAAAAACCTATGTTCCACCACTTTGAGAAGAAAACCATCTCTATTTAAAAATCTATATTTCATAAATTTGTAAACAATTATTTTCAAGAATCTTTCCAAAACCTGAATTGAAATAGGTCAATGAAAGAAGAAATTAGTTTCATTTTTTTACTTATATGTATGGTTGGCAGATATACGCCAATCAATCCACCATTAGAGAGAGAATACAAGGGCAATGTTCTCTACTCCATAATGATTTCCAGGCCTTGTGAGCTCGATGAGACCATTGAATCCACTCTCTATTAATTTCCCCCAAACAATAAATACCCACATGGACCAAAGGACTTAGATAAAACCTGACTTCCCCAGGTAACTTGAGTCCCTCCATGAGGTGTGCTGGCTAGGCACCATACTCATATATAGAACATCAATTTCTAATATCATTAAGTTCATTCTACCCAAACTCTTCTTCAAGAAACATGACCCAAAAGAGATAACCTCCTTTGATACCATTTTTTCACGAACCAAGCATGGTCTTCATCCGAGATGGCACCTAACTCAGTTAACGATAATGACGAAAGAGTGTTCCTGATCCCCAAGGGCTGGAACAAGTTCCTGGGAATCAAAAAAACAAGAGAAAAATAAACAAAAAACCACAAACTAGATAAATAAACTAAAATAAGAAATACACAGCCAAACAAGACCTCAAACTATCAGAAGATTTAAAGTCTAGAACTCAACTCAAAACACAAAGGGAACCAAAAAAATAAATAAAACTAAAACTCTAATACCAACCACAAAGAAACATGAGAATCCACATCCCCAAGATACCAACACCAACCTACACATGAAGACCATCAACAACCTGAACTACCATCGCTAAGCCTGATGCATCAACCTAGGTTACGCAAAGAACAAGGTCTATATACACCTAAATGTGTATGTATTGGGTGAACCAAGATCCCTAAATAGAACCACCCAATAAAAATGTTTCATGCCATAACATCAAAGATATGATTTGACATTCTTATTTAAATTCATGATTTTAAAACAATTTTAAGGAAATCATTTATAATCTAGAAGTAAAAAAGGAAATCTTGGAGAAAAATAATCTCACAAACACTAATTTAAAGCTGAAGAAAAAAATTAAAAAAGAACACACACATACTCAATAATTCCTCTATATTTGGGTGAAAGGATCCGCGTCATGAATAATAGAGAACTGTGGGAAATACCCTTAGGTTTATCTAGCTCGAGTGGGACCCTAAAACATTGTATATCAGTGTAAATGTCGCATAGGAAGCATGAAGATATATGTTCTTGAGCACGAGACACTAGTAGGGAACAAACACATAACCTAGTGGTCTCCAATAACTACAAATGTTTAGTTAGTGTCGTAGTGTCCATCCTGCTAGGTAAAACTAGGACAACCCGCTTATGTATCCTCCAGCATACTAGTCCTAGTCTTCCCACCTAGACTCCCAGGGTTTCCCTTATGATCGATTTAAATTTCACATGCACACACACCACATTTTCATAATAAGGGAAAAAAATTCAATGTAATCATCCCTATTTATAAAAAAACTCATTTACCATTTTACACACAGCAAGGACAAGCCCCTTACGAATACTTTTTCCACCATAGAAAAATAATTTTCAAATCCCCCTTTTATAACATAAAAGAAACACACAAAATAGTGAACATCCAAGCTCAAGGGCCAAGCCTCCTCATGAACCCAATCAAACTTGAAAAACCATTTCGAAAACTAGCTCATCATCATTTAAAAATTTTATAATATTCTCTACTCAATATTCCAAACAAGGCCATCATGCCCCAAAATAACCCATTTTTCTTCAAAAAATCCCATTTGAAAATGTACACCCCCATAAGCAATTGAATAAACACTTCTATAATTTTACACAACCGAACCAAAATTAAAGAAATTACCATTTCTAATATAAAAAAAATTCCATCGAATATTCATGTCAAAACATTTAAAATCACATTTCTCACCTTACAAACAACTCCTAAAACCCATTTTAGAAACATTGCATTAATGCACACAAAAAATATAGCAATTTAAATTATTATAAATCCATTTCCAACCAATACGCACCCAAACCACTTCAAAATCACCCAACTCACAATAAAATCAAATCAAAGAACACATTTATAAACATAAAAAAACATATTAATTTTTTCTAATTATGATATGGAGTGGAACCACCTACCTCGGTGTAGAAAATATCGAATCTTTTGTGAAACCTCAACTGTATCTAATACACACCACAAGGAGGAATGAAACAATCCTAGTCAACAAGTTTGACCCATGATTTTTGGGATAATTCTTAAAAAACCGTAACCAAGGATGAAAATTGAAGAAAAGGGATAATTAGGTTACTGAAAGGTTGCGCACTAGAACAGGAGGAACCGAAAAGGGAATTCGTGCATTAAGAGGGCGGTGGTGCGAGGAGAAACCACCAGAAAGATGGGGTGTGACTGATTAGGGGTCATCGGAGTTTGGGATTATAAGAGGCGTAGCTGTGGAAATATGGGGTGCATGATGGGGGCACCACAGGTCTGATCACGCCGACGGAGAGGTCACAAAGCAGGGGGTTTGCCAGACAAGGGGCACAAAAAATGGGTGGAGTGTAGTTACTCGAGTGCACTAAAACAAGGCATGGACTGGGTCACACTTGAGTAGGAGGGGCACTGGAATGGGTAATAGACGCCAGAGAGAGGTAGGGGAGGGTGACACGGCTGGCTGGGGGTGAGGGGTGTGCACGGACCTAGTCGAGCATGGGGTGATGTGAAGTAGGATTACAGGGGGAGGGTTGTGCCTCGTGGGGTAGGAAAGGGGCAAGGCTTCTCTTTTTTTAACCCAAATTAAATCCATATTAGTAACATAATTAATGGTAATAATTGTATTAATAATAATAACATGATATTAAAAAATAAAACAAGAATTTATAATAATAATAATAATATTTACAAAATCCTCAAATAATAATAATATTATTATTTTTAAAACAATGTTTTTATCACACTTTTCTTATTTTTTATATTTTTATTTTATAACACTTTTAATTTTTATTTCATTATTATTAATTCATTTTATTTAATTAATTGAACATCGGGTAGGTCACATGGTGGCCTAAGCGAAGCCTTATGGATTCCAAATTTTGCTTCACCCATGCATCATACTCCGTCAATCCCAAAAAAACATTTATCAGTAATAACACAAAATTAAACTGGGAATCAGCCCAAACCTCAGTAGAATATTTCAAATCCAAATAAAATATCAAAATAAAATTAACTCAAAAGTTTGGGTATGACCTATACTTTTTATGTATATGATTATTTTAATTTAAAATTTAACTTCAACATATTTATAAAATTATTTTTTAAAAAATTGAGTCTATTTTGGAATTCTACATTTTGAGAAATGGTAATGGGGTATTTTTGTAATTTTTCTAAAATACTTGAATATTTTGTGAATAGTAAAATTCGATAATTTTTTATAAATGATAAATACATGATTTATTGGGTCATAGGTGATGTTTGGAAGATGTAATAATAGTTGGTTATAAGTCACATGAACTTATTACTATACATAGTCATAAGTATCAATACTATTGGTTGTCCTCAGAAAAATAATAAAATAATGAATTAAATAATGAGAAATCAGCACTCTCCACCACTATAAAAACCACCCATCACACCCTCTTCTACTGACTCCTCTATGACTTGAAGCTTTTAAAATTTCTTTTGAAATCATCTTACCTACTCTTTCCCCACATCCTGGAGCTCTTGGTCTAACCAAAATACAAAAATCTCTTTCGTTAAGGAGGTTCTCAAGGAGGAGTATTCAAGAGGTAAAATCCTCTTCCTTTTCTGTTTATTTTCTTTTCAAGTTCTTTCGTTTATTATACTCTCCTCAGCACTTCTATCCAAATGATAATGATAACTTCAGTATAATCTATATAATTTACTAATTTCATGTTAGTGTAATACACATCACAAAACTCTTTTCAATATCTCTCTATTTTAAAAAAAATCATCGTCTGTGAGGTGTCAATTTATAACGTTCAGAGACGATGGATTTTTGGTCTCCAATTTTTCCTTTTAGGATGATCATGGAAATACTTTTATGGTTTAACCAGATTATGAAATATTTATTACAACCTATGTAATTTTCTGGACCCATTATATATACATAATATTAATTTATTAGACAAAACTAGCACATAATGATCGAAAAACGCCCAAAATAATGTATGGAATTATCATTGAATGTTTTTCTAACGATTCATCCTCATTCCATTTGAACAATTGATATATATTAACATCTAAACTACTGTATTTTTATTAATAATTTATATTATAGATAATTATACCCATTTTACTTGAACTTTATTAATTATAAATAAGCAAACATGCCATTAAAACCAAGGAAATGAATGCTTCTAAACCCCCATTTTTTCCTTCAGGTTACACTTAATCTTTCATTTTCCACCAAATATTACACAAACAATAATTGATGGAATTAATTAGGAAGTAATTTGAAAATATATTAATTATTTTATCAAAATATAAGTTTCACACTACTATATAAAAAATTTTAAAACATCATCTTCCCCCTCTCTAGTCAGTGTCCCGTCAATGGTCCATCAACCACAAATGGTGAAATTTCAATGTCAACACATAAAAACATCCTAAAGGGTGGATGTTATAAAATATATATATTATATAAAAATATAATATATTCATTATATACTTCTATGATTAGTTATATTAATTTATAATTTACATTTAGATAAAATAGAAAAAGTCTTTCAAAATTAGAAATATTTAAGTTAAGCATTATATAATGCACTTCAATTTTCGTCAGCATAAATTAAGAAATATAATCCCATGATTATAATTAATAAATAGTAATAAAAATGACTATAATTCCCTTATGTAGCCTCATTTTAATAAATATAAATTTCTTTTTCAAGAAGTGAAAACATGAAAAATTTAATCATAAATTAAGGTAAGGGACTTTGTCTGAATTTCCATTTCATTGAGACTTACATGGTATTGTGCACCTAATAATTATTATGTCATGTATATAATTCTCATTAGAGATCACTTTTCATTTGAAATTACATTTTTATTAAATATCCATATTTTTGTATCATGGATATGAAGATTGTCTTAGGAAAATACCATTTTACACACTGAGTTTATTTTCAAATATTTTTTTAATTAGGTAAATATTATTGAATCTATATCCTCTAATCAATACGAATATTTATAAGGAATATTATTCATAAATTATATATATTTATGGAGAATTATTTGGAATTTCAGTGACATGTGGGGCCTTCTATTTCCCCTGGATTCATCAACAGATCTCATGAGATAACAAAGTTGGCGACAAACCCTTTGTGATTTTTTTTCAAACAGAATCAGATGGTGTTGTACCCATAGAATTAAACCATATTGATGGTATAATTTTTCATGTGATGGATACATGAGTTCCACTAAATAATCATTTTCTTCATTCAGATCACATTTATTACTTTCCATGATATTATCACTATGAAAAAATTTATGGATGCATTTTCATTCCCAGTTTGTTGATGGCATGTGTTTTTCAAATTATTTACCTTTCCATAATTTTTATCCCCTATTGACTTTACTTCTCTTTTTATTTCTTCATGTAACCCATACTAAGAATTTGATCTCAACCTTAATATTTTTCTTTTACCTATGGTTTGAAGAGGAATCCATTAAATCATTTTTAAGGATGCTATTTATTTCATTTCATTATGTATCATGTTATATTTCGTATCTTTCTTAATGTAATATGAGTATCATATATGTAATCCGGTCTTCAAAAACTGCTGAACTAATAGGTCGTTTAGGATTTGATTCTTTGTAATCGTGCCAATTTAGTAAAATGATTAACCAGATTTGGGATTTATTAGTTTGGGCATTACAGTCGATATGAGGGGAAGTTTAGAAACATACTTGTAAACTAGATTTAGAAAACATAGTTTTTAATACCTAACCATATGGCAGACATCGAGGATAATCCTAGAATAACATCATGTAATTTTTATAATGTAGAGATTATGTGGGTCTTCTTATCAATACACCCTTGTCTAAATACTACAAGTGGACGTGGTTCTGGAACAGATACACCTAGGAGTAACAACTCTGAAAAGGTGTTCCGAGCCTGTATTGGGGTAACCTGGTACACAAAAACAGGCCTTACTGCACACCTAGTTTGACACACCCAAGGGATATGCTTAGGATAACTCACATTTTCTTTACAAACCATTATGAAGTGTTTAAAAGTAAATATGTCATCATTGAAACCATGTTTACAGATATGAGATTAGATATGTATAAAATTTCAATTTATGTTAATTTTTTTTCTAATTCAAAATTTTGCATTATGATTCATATCCTAACATAGTGTATACCATTGTTTAGTGATGGAGAATAATGGATGAATGGGGATCAATACCTATAGATAGTGTAGGGATTTTCCCACTTATCAAGTCAATATAGTTAGTGTTGAAGCCGTTAAGATCATGAACATATTAGGAACACATACACATGTTGTGATGAATAGCTATACTACACCAATTTTGGATCATTTCATGAAGCAGAAACCATCATATTTTTGTCGGACAACTAATCTAGTGGTAGCTGAGAAGTGGATCAAGTCCTTTGAAAATATATTTCTTTCTTTGGGATGAAATTGAAATGAAAAGGTTGTACTGGCATTATATTTTCTCAAGGGAGATGCTGATCAATGGTTGTCATTGATCCAATATACTATGGAGGAAGATGAAATATAATACATGTATTGGATAACTTTTAAAGAAACATTCTTTGACAAATACTTCCCCTATGAGAAATAAACTAAAATAAAGATAAAATTACTTATCTTAAAGAAAAGGGTAGCAGATAGTGTTGTGGAGTATGAGGATACCTTCACAAGACTATACTGTTATGCTATAGATTATATACATGATTCAAAAGACAATATTGATTATTTGTTTAAATGACTTAAGCCACGTCTCCAATTGGAACTAGCTTCTCAAACATTTTCATCATATGGTGAAATATTATTATGTTTTATCTAAATGAAGAAATAATTTTCCATATTTAATTTTTTCAAGGGAAATAAAGATAATAAGAGGTATTCTAGTAACCATAAAAATTGTGAGTCACCAAAAATGACGAAGGTAATGAAGAAATTCCCATTATGAAAAAACTATGGAAAGAATCATCTTGTAAAATGATTAAAAGGCATGGGATTTTTCTATAAGTGTGGAGAAAACGGTCACCAATATAATGAATATAAGGGGAATAAACAATTCAATGACATTAAATTCTACAATTATAGAGAGATGGGGATATATTAATATTATTTTCCTAAGTGTTATGGAAATATTACTCGGAAAGTTCTAAGAGAGAAAGGCCAAGTTTATGTGATCACAACTACTCAGGTTTAAGTTCCTATTGATGCGGTGGAAGGTACTTTAATCATTTCCTCAAACATAGCCAATGCTTTATTTTATTCTGAATCATCACATTATTCTATATCCTCGTAGTTTTCCAATAAAATTAGACATTCCCATTTTGATTTAATAATGTATTTGGCAGTCAAAACTTTTAAGGGAAGTAACATTACAATTAAGGTGTGTCAGCCAGTCCCCTTCATGACACATAAACATACTTTACTCGGTGACCTTATCATAATATCTATGATTGACTTTGATATAATCCTTAGTATGAACTTGATTTCAAACTATGATGAATAAAATTATTCCAATAAGAAAGAAGTTTCAATTTTTGAGAAAGGTGTAGAATCCATTATCTTCATAGAAGAAAACTTTCATATAATTATTATAAAGATCCATCTCAAGTAGCTCTACTAAATGAAGTTTATAGAGTTGAAGTGAAAGAAAAATATATGGATGAGGAAAGTAATATTTGAGTTGAGTATTTACCAATTGTGCAAGAATATATTGATGTATTTCTATAGGATTTACCTAGAAATACATTGGAGTTGGAAGTTGAGTTCTTTATTAATTTAATACCTTATAAAAGACCTATATCAAAGTCTCCCTATATAATGGACACTGTGGAATTAGTGGAACTGAAGAAAACATTAGAAGAATTGAGTGACAATGGATTTATTCACCCTATGTTTTCCCCATTGGGTTCCAATGTTCTATTTCTCAAGAAAAAAGATGTCACCATGAAGCCTTGCGTTGACTATAGAGAAATAAATGTTATTACAACAAAGAACATGTATCCTATGCATCACAGTTATGATTTATTTGACTAACTTTATGGAGATCAATTTTTTCAAAGAATATCTTTATATCTAGATATCATCAATTGCGTGTGAGTAAGGAAGATATTCTAAAGACAGCTTTTCAAACCATGTAAAGACATTATGAATTTATAGTAATTCTATTTGGACTGACTAATGTGCCCTCTATTTTCATGGATCTAATGAATTGGGTTTTCAAGGAATATCTTGGTGATTTTTTGTGGTATTTATTAATGATATCTTGATATATTCCAAAAGATATGAGGACCATGAGGACCAATTGTAGTTTTTTCTGGAGACTCTTAGGAGAAAAGAGAAAAATATGATGTTTAGTAACTTTGAAGTCTCTTAGAGTTGGTGTCCTGAGAGCCAACTATTTATACTTTGATTGCATGAATGTACACTTATTATATATTGTTCATTGTTCTGCATGACTTTATTATAATAATGTCCTGGAATATTTGTTGCATTAATAAGGTCATGGAAGATCCCCGCTATGATGGGAACCATGAAATGCTATAAAAATATTCTTATATAAGGTTCTACGTTTGGATGATGAACTATGATAGGACACATAGTATAAAGACTGTCATGTGCGAGTACTCGTAACAAGACGAGACTCTCTCTCATAGAATTCGCACATGGTAATATACAGGATGGGAAATTATGAGAACTAACCTGTCAGTAGTAATTCTGCAGGTCTTGGTGTCATCAAACATTTGTATCTACAAGCGTGAGTAATGGTCCTTAGACTGGAATATTATCATTAACTCATGTCATAACACGCGCACTTATATTTGATGATGAAAACCGTCACGAAGACAGTTGATGGGAAGTAGGTTACGATGGGTGTGTCATGAAGGACATGTTGTTAATGGATAAGTCAAGGAAGAATTTGTCCCTTCCATATTTAGGGAGTAGATATCTCAGGCCCTTTGATTGAAATAGAACTGTCGCCCAAATTCCATGGACATGGTGTCACGGTGAGTTTATTTTTGGAAGTCAAAGAATGACGGATCAAACAGATAGGTTTATGACACTTTCATGAAACCTGCTTGATGAGATATTTAGGAAATGGGATTAAATTACATTGTAAGCATTCGTATGAGGTGACACATCAATGCAGCCTCAACTTATTTCTCTTGGGTGCCTTGACCAGTTGATATATAGTAATCTTGGACTTTTGTAATGCCCACTTAATGTGAATGAGAAAGAGGCCAAGAGGGTCACACACTAAGTGTATCCTAGTATCTCAAGTAGATTAAAGATTATTTCCATATGTGGTTTAATAATTATTCAATGAAGCCTTAATTGTTTTAATGTTTGAGGAAGAATAAAATGAAAACAAGATATACAATCCATGTACATTTAATGTACATGCCATGTAGTTTTCATTTTGGAAATGAAATGAAAAACAAGTACACACCGTGCATTAATGATTACACATTGTGTACTTTTTCCAGTCAGGATTTTGAGGAAATAATATCATTTTATTAAATGATATTTATTATAATAAATGTGGGCACATTACAAGGAATTAATGATTCAACATGGGGATTTTGAATAAAAGTTAATGAAATAAATAAAATGTGTAACACGTTTATTTATTGTCATAAATCTATAACCTCAACCCCGATTATAAATATTCTCACTACCCCAACACATTTCTCTAATCATTGTGCACAATGATTCTGGAGAATTCTCTCATGGCCGGAATAACTCCCTCTTCTAAGAATGTTCTCAAGACCGAGAGAGATCCTCCTCCATCGGATCTAGTCTATCTAAGGTGGACAACACAATAAAAGGCTTATCAATACTAGCACCCGAAGATTCCTTTAGCGATGTCAAGAGATAGGTGGTGCACATTTGGATCACCACTAGAGGAAGTCTACACTGGGCTTCTTTGACGCAATAATGAATCACATCGGAATGTGATCAGAAATATCAATGAAGAAAGAACGTCATAAAAGGTAATTCTTGTCCGTTAATTAAATTAATTTTAATCAACCTGTGATGATCCTCCTTTTTGGTTCTAGGACTATTCTTCTTCTTTATCTTTTTTTGTGATTTGATCCGTGGATTCTGGCGTTTATCGCCGTATTGATCCCAGATTGATCATTGCTATTGACCAAAAGTAAAGTTGGTACATCCACCCATGAGCTTCTGATACACCAGGGACCTTCATGTGGAATTAGAGGGATCACAACATTGATTATATTTATTTAATTTTCATTGATAATTTACGAATTTATATTTCATTCAATTCAAGATAAATCGTTCTATTAAACTGAATGAACCAGATCTGTTCTTCCTCCTTCGGTTCCCAATTCACATCACAGAAATTAACCTTTATCTTTTCTTTTGATTAAAATAAAAATGAGGAACTCATTCGGAGGAGCCTCTCATTCTACCTGTACAACACATGAGTACATGGCATGTAATGAAATATACACACCATGTACTTAGGTTTAATGAACCAGTACTAGTCCGCCAAACCACGCCATGTGAATTGAGCATACCTATGTTTTTTTAATACAATGTGTTGAAAATAAATGAATGGCACGTGGAAACCGGAATATATTGAATCAACACACTGTCTAGCCTAATCTGGCCCAAGTGAAACCATTTACAAGGAGAAGGTGGGTAACTGCGTACAAGGGATTGCTAGGCTAGTAACCGCGTAACAAGGTTGTTTCTACCGTGTTAGATTAATCTACACACTGTGTACTCCAAAATTTCCAATGCACAGAAAACAAGCTAAAGACCCTAACATGTACTTTGGATAAAGGGTGAAAAAAATACACATCATGTAATATATCCTACACACCATGTAATTTCCAGAAATGGAATTTCAATAGGTTTCCTCCAAAGTACAATGACCCATACAAGGAATATGGATGAGAAGAATCTCAAGTAAATTTAGAAAGGAATTTTAGATAAATGAATTTATTAATTATAATATCATAATTAATTGAATTTAAGCACGACTACTCTTGAATAAAATAATGATTAAAATAATTTGAATACTAAATATGCGTAAATGTCATTGAATGTTATGGATTATCATGATCTATTCCAAATAACCTTCGTGTGTGCTTGGTTTCATTTAAATTTATTTAATTTAAATTCATTGGATGGGGAACCTTCTTCCTATAAAATGTAGGGTCTTCATGTCCTTGGTTTCATTAATGTAAACTGTATATAATAGAGGATCTCCCAAGCCAGAGTATGCGGTTCAAAATCCAAAGATGAGGTGAAACCAACCCAATATGATACAAAGGTGGATAGGTGGGAGCTGCAAAACACGAACCATTGAGTTCAAGGTTTTTTTATTAGTTCAATGTAAGCTTATCAAAACCGCTAGATATGTTAACCAATAGAAGCTCATGATCATGAAATATTATTTTATTTCTGTCTTACTATATGGTATATTTATTATATATGTGTTGTCGCGATCACATAGTTAATGAAATAAACAAATCATGCAAAGATGGAATAAAATAAAAACTGTGCAATGTGTTAACATTATCAGAACATGGTTAATCACTTAATCAAGCATCGCATAATATTAACAAGCATGTGATAATGAAAAACCACACATAAAGGATTGAAATCCCTCAAATACCTTATTAAGTCAGACCAAGTTTTCCATTACATGATTAAGGGCAAGAGTCAATAAAACTATGTGTTTGACCAACCCTAGTTGGGACACTTACTTTAATAAAGGAAGATCTTATGAATGTTTTAGGTTGAATTAATCATTTTAAATCAAGAGGAGTAGCCCTTTCTAGACTTGTTGTAAAATGGAGGCAAGTGTTGAGTAAATCCATGTCAGGATTTCAGGATATGGGAGTCCACTAAATAGATCAATGAACTATAAGATCACAGTTGGCAAAGACCTTCTTACCTAAATACCATTAAATAGCTTGACCAACCCTTTTGGGGTTATGTGAAGGTAAATATGGATCCTTGACACTAGAATGTCATATAATCTAGAAATTCCAAGTTCAATTGTGGGGGTCATTGTGACAAGATAAAATAGTTGAAAAATTAATAGATTATTTTATTATTTGTCATAAAATGTAATAAAAATGTACTAATAAATCTGCTCTTTTAAATTATAGAATCAATTTGAAAAACTTTTGAACCACATTTTCTTTGTGATCAATTATGGATAAATACAATACCCTCACTGAAATTACCTTTCAAGAATGGTTTAGGTCCCTTCAGGTTATCCTATTCCATGAACGAAGGTTTTACGTGCTGGAGTTCTCACTTCCTGATTCGCCTGCCCAAGGGGTGAGTAATGAAGATTTCCTGGTCAATGATAAACATTTGAACGATACACTCGACGTTCAATGTTTGATGTTGTAATCAATGTCTAGTGAGCTCATGAATTCTCATGAAGACATGGATGCCTATAGCATGATCGAGCACCTCCGTGGTCTATACTAGGATAGAGAAAGATAGGAAAGGTTTGAGATCTCTAAGTATCTATTTTAGAGTAATAATTGAGAGGCTTCCCCAGCTGGGCCTCATGTAATCAAGCTCATTGGAAACATTGGGTGCTTGGAGGTTCTAGTGTTCAAACTCCCTAAAGAACAAGGTACTGATATCATTCTTGCATCACTCCCCAAAGCTTTTCTATCTTTGTTGTAAATTTCAACATGAAAAACATTGAGAAGTCTCTATTTGATCTTCTTATCCTCATTCACCAAGTGGAAAATGATATGAAGCATGAAAATCCTTCTATCCTTATGGTGAATAAAAGAAAATGGAAGGCAAGGAGAATGAAGACCAAAGCTTCTTCAAGGCCTTCTGAGAAAAGGAAGATCAAAGGGGAGGCAAGAGAACATGAGACTGTTGGTTTTGCATGTGGCAAGAAGGGCTACTAGAATAAAAACTGCACCCAACCAAGGAAGAAAGGGGAAGCTTCAGGTTAGTTTGTTATCGAATGCAGTCTATCTATTTCTACCAATTGGGTATTAAATACTACTTGTGGTGATCACATCTATATCAAAATACAAGAACCAAGTAGATTCATGAATGATTGATCAAGGTGAGGTGGATCTACGAGAAGCCAACGAATTCAGACTCATTGTTGTAGATGTTAGAGACTACCACCTCACATTGCCTACTGGGATGGTCTTGGAATTAAAAAGATGTTATGAAGTACCCTCTGTAACCAAAAACAATATTTCAGAATCTAGATTAGATACTGATGAATTAATCTTCATGTTTGGAAATGAATGATTTTACTTTTATAAAGATATCATTTGATTTGGTAGGACACATTTATATAACGAACATTATGTCTTAGACTACCCAAACCAAGTAATGGCAATAGATGACAAATTTAATTCACAATAATCTTACCACACCCAACTTTGGCATCACCGGCCTGCTCATGTCAATGAAAAACGTTTGACAAAATTACATCAAGATGGGTATTTATAATCTTTTGAAAAAAACTACTTGGCGTATGTCAGGCGTGTCTACAAGGAAATATGACCAAAGCCCTATTTAGTGGGAAAGGTGAAATGGATAAAAATATTCTAGAATTAGATCACACAGATGTCTGTGGACCATTTCTTGTTGAAGCAAGGGGTGGGTTCCTATACTTCATAACCCTTACTGATGATTTTAGTAGATATGGATATATTTATTTAATGAGGTATAAGTCGGATTCTTTTGATTGGTTCAATGAATACAAGAATGAAGTTTAGAACCACCTTCGTAAGAAGATTAAGAAAATACACTCAGACAGAGGAGGATAATAGCTTAATCATGACTTCATTGATTTCTTACGGGAGTTTGGGGTTCTATCTCAACTCACTCTTACTTACACGCCTTAGTGGAATGGTGTCATTTAAAGGATGAACCGCACCCTGTTAGACATGGTGATATCAATGATGAGTCATGCGTGTATTCTATTATCCTTTTGTGGAAATTCATTAAAAACAGCAGCACACACACTAAACCAAGTACCAACTAAATCGATAAATAGTATTCCATATGAGTTATGGCATAGACACAAAGCCATGTTATCAAATTTACACGTGTGGGGTAGTGAAGCATTTTTTAAGGCCTCTTCATATGACAAACTTTCACCCCAAGGAATAAAGTATACCATTATAATATATCCCTAGAAAACAAGGGGATATTACCTATAAAACCCCTCAGATAAAAAGGTTACAATGGAAAGACACCCCATATTCCATGAGTGGGTGCACATCTCCAAAAGAGATAGTGAGAGAAAGATAGACTTTGATGATGTTCAGGCTCAAGATACATAGGAGTTGGTTTAAGAACAGATTCCACAAAGCCCCGTGGAAGAACAATATGTTCTAGAGACACAAGAACTGTGTAAGAGCATGAGAGAGGTGAGAGAACCAGAATGATATGGTTTTATTTTCACCGAGATTGGTGACTCATTATCGGTTGACAATGATGATCCTCTTACCTAAAAGGAAGCAGTTGAAGGCATAGACATTGCCAAGTGGAAAGAAACCATTAATTCTGAAATGGATTCCATGTATCAAAACCAAGTCTGGATTTTGGTAGATCCTCCAATTAATGTAATTCATGTTGGTAATAAATGGGTATTCAAGAAGAAACTAGACATGGAGGGACAATTCATAACCTATAAGGAATGATTGGTTTCAAAGGGTTTTAGACAACATCCGAGAATTGACTATGATGAAACATATTCACCAGTTGTAATGCTGAAATCCATCAGAATACTATTGGCCATTGCTGCTTACCAGGACTATGAAATTTGTAAAATGGATGTAAAAACCTAATTACTTAATGTGAACCTCCTAGAAGACGTCTACATAACACAACCTGAAGGGTTTGTGACTCCAATGGATGCCAACAAGGTATGCAAGTTGCAAAAATCCATTTATGGATTAAACAAAGAATCAAGGTCTTGGAAAATTCATTTTGATGAAGCTGTAATAGAATTTGGCTTTGTTAAGAATGAATGTGAGCCTTGTTTCTACAAATGATTTAAAGGAAGTGTAGTCGTTTACCTAATAGTACATGTTGATGACATATTACTAATTGAAAACGAAGTACTTGTCTTATAGTCAATTAAGTCATGGTTGGATAAATTCTTCTCTATGAAAGACTAGGGCAAGGCCGCATATATTCTTATGATCATGATCCATCGTCATAGATCCAAGAGAATGTTGGGCCTGAGTCAAAGTACATACATAAAAAAGATACTGAAGAGATTCAGTAAGGAACAGTCCAGGATGGAATTGTTGCCTGTGTCACATGGCATTCATCTTTCAAAGAAAATGTGTCCTCGGATGCACAGGGAAAGAAAATGGAAAGGATCCCTTACACATCCGCAATTTGTCCAGTCATGTATGATATTCTATGTACAAGGATAGATGTTTCTTATGCATTAAGTGTGGTAGGAATATATCAAGATGATCCAGGAGACCACCATTGGATGGTAGTCAAGACTATCATAAGTATTTGAGGCATACTAAGGATATGTTCCTATTTTATGGAGGAGATGAAGAACTAGTCATCAGAGGACATGTAGATTCTAGTTTCCAGACTAATCGAGATGACATGAAGTCACATACTGGATACATCTTCAGTTTGAATGAAGGTGTGGTGAGATGGAAGAGCTCAAAGAAAGGTGTGGTCGCAGATTCTATAGCAGAGTCCAAGTATATCGCAACATCTGAGGTAGATAAAGAAACAGTATGTATGCGAAGCTTCATCCAAGATCTGGATGTAATACCTTGCAGTAAATATCCTATCACAGTCTATTATGATAATACTACAACAGTGGAACTTGAAAAAGAGCCATGGTCACACCCGTAGACAAATCACATACTTCAGAAGTATCATCTATTGAGGGATTTTTCTGAGAGAGGTGAAGTTACAGTGGGCAGTATTTCCATAGAGGACAAGGTGGCAAACCCCTTGACTAAAGCATTGACTCATCAAGAATATGATCATCATGTGAGGTCTAGCAGACTAAAAGTCGTAGGTAGTTGGCTCCAGTCCAAGTGGGAGTTTGTTAGATTCGGTGTCCTAAGAACCAACTATTTATACATTGATAACATGAATGTAGACTTATTATATATTGTTCATTGTTCTTCATGTCTTTAATATAAAAATGACCTAGAATACTTGTTGAATTAATAAGGTCATGGTAGATCCTTGCTATGTTGAAATCCATCAAATGCTATAACAATATTCTTAAATAATGTTCAACGGTTGCATGAAATACTATGATAAGACACATAGTATACAGACCCTCATGTGCGAGTACTCGTAAAAAGACAAAACTCTCTCTCATGGAGTTCGCACTTGGTAATATCCAAGATGGGAGATTATGATAATAGACCCGCCATTAGTATTTCCACATGTCTTGGTGTCATCAGAAATTTATATCTAAAAGCATGTGTAATGGTCTTTAGACTAGAAGATAATCATTAACTCATTTCATGACTCGCGCACTTATATTTTCTGACGAAAACCATCACGAATACAGTTGGTGGGAAGTAGGGTACGTTGGGTACCTAACGAATGACATGTTGTTAATGGATAATTCAAGGAATAATTTATCCCTTCCATATTTATGGAAGTAGATATCTCATTCCGTTTGATTGAAATAGAAATGTTGCCCAAATTCCATGGCCATGGTGACACTATGAGTTTATTTCTAGAAGTCAAATAATGACGGATCAAGCATATAGGTTTATGACACTACCATGAAACCTACTTGATGAGATATTGAGACAAAGGGATTAAATTACATGGTAAGCATTTTTATGAGGTGACAAGTCAATGGGGAATCATGTTCTTTATCATAGGTTCCTTGACCAGTTTCTAGATAGTAATCTTGGACTTTAGGCAAGCCCGCCTAATGCCAACAACCAAGAGGCCTAGAGGGTCACACGCTAAGTGTATCCAACTATCTCTAGAAGAATAATGATTATTACCATATGTGGTTTAAAAATTATTCAATGAAGCCTAAATAATTTTAATGTTGGAGAAAGAATAAAATTAATACAAGATATACACACCGTGTACATTGAATCTACACGTCGTGTAGATTTCATTTTGTAAAGGAAATGAAAAACGTGTACACATTGTGTATTAATGATTACACTCCATGTAGTTTTTTTAGTCGGGATTTTTAGGAAATAATATCATTTTATTAAATTACATTAATTATAATCAGTGTGGGCGTATGTCAAGGAATTAATGATTCGACATGGGGGTTTTCAATAAGAGTTAATGAAATAAATAAAATGTGTAACACATTTATTTATTGTCATAACTTTATAACCTCAAACCCGATTATAAATATCCTCACAACTCGAACACTTTTCTCTAATCATTGTGCACAACAATTCTAGATAATTATCTCAGGTCCGAAAGAACTAATTCCTCCAAGAACACTCTCAAGACCAAGAGAGATACTCCTCCATCGGATCAAAGCAATCTAAGGCAGACAATGCAAGCAAAGACTTCTCCACTCTAGCACCCAGAGATTCCTTTGGCGACGTCCAGAGATACATGGTGCATGTATGGATCACCACTAGAGGATGTCTACACTTGTCTTTTGTGACGCAATGTCAAATCACATTGGAACGTGATCAGAAATATCAAAGAAGAAAGAACACCATAAAAGGTACTTCTTTTCAATTAATTAAATTAATTATAATCCACCTATGATGATCATCCTTTGTGGTTCCGAGACTATTATTCTTCTTTTTCTCTTTCTGTGATTCAATCCATTGAGTCTGGAATTTATTGTCTTATTGATCTTGGATTGATCATTACTAATGACAAAAAGTCAAGTGGGCATATCGATGCAAGAGAATTCGCTGCGCCTGAGACCTTCAAATTCTGGATTCAAATAGTTTCTTTTCTTGGCCATATAATCTCTAAGGATGGAATCTCAGTTGATACTATGAATAAAATGGCTATCCAAGAATGTCCTACACTAATAAACATTACCTAGGTACATAATTTGGTTGGATAATAGGTAACTACCGGCATTTCATGCATATTTTTTCTTGATGGGAAAACCTTCTAACCAAGGTCAGATGTAAAGGGGGTGATTTTTATGGAAAAAATAATGTATTGTACGTTTTTTAGAATTGAAGAGAAGATTGTCCAATGATCCAATTTTTACTCTTCCCTCTGGAAATTATGGTTTTGTGATATATAGTGATGCATAAATTAATGGACAAGGTTGTGCCTTAGGTAAAATGATAAAGTTATTTATTATGAATCAAGTTAGTTAAAGACACATGAAAAAAATTATCCAACTCATGATTTTGAGTTTTCAACCATAATCATTGTTATGGAAATATGGAGACACTCTATTTTAAGTGAAATATGTGAGATATATATAGATCATAAGAGTTTGAAATACATGTATACATAAAAATAGCACAAAATTAGTCAATATTTATTGATTGAGTTACTCAATGATTATAATTTTTCAATACACTACCTCACAGGAGAGGCAAATAAGGTATAAGATGCATTAAGGATGAAAGATCAAGGAATTATGACCCAATGAATATTTAGAGAGATCCAATGTTCATGGATGTAATAAAGATGGATATGGGAATTGATAAGGAAGATTAAACATCATTTGCCTTTAAAATTATTGCTAAAAATTTTTTCTAGAGAAGATAAAAAAATCTCAATTAATGATGAGAACCATTGAAAGAAAATATATGTCGTTAAGGATGGAAGATTGGAAGACTTCTTGTATGAGGATGGAGTTCTAAAATTTGGAATGAGGTTATGTGTTTCATCAATACCTGAGCTAAAAAGGGAACTATTAGATTATTATCATAGATGAAATTTCTATATACACCCTGGTAGCACCAAGATGTATAGATATATAAAGGAACATTTTTGGGGGGATAACATAAAGTAGTAAATTTCTTATTATATGTCAAGGTGTCTGGTTTATTAAAAAATGAGGCTGAGAGACAATATCCTAGAGAAGTTATGCAACCTCTACATATTCCTATGTGGAAATGGGATGAACTTATGATGGACATTGTCACGGGACTACCAAGGACACCTAGAAGGAATAATGAAATATGGGTAATTGATGATCATCTTAGAAAATCATCACATTTCCTTAGTATAGGGGAATATTTTTCTATTAAGTATCTAGAAAGACTCTACATTAATAATATTTTATGAATTAATGGTGAACCTCTATAGATTGTGTCTGATCGAGATCCCTAATTTACATCCAAATTTTGGAAGTGTTTTTGGAAGACATTGGATATTGAGCATCATATGAGTATTGTTTATCACCCTCAAACGAAAAAATATTCTAAAAAATATATTCTAATATTGGAAGACATGTTGGGATCAGGCTCACTTGAGTTTCAAGGTATGTGGGATAAGTACATACCTTTGGTAGAATTTTCCTACAATAATGGTTTTCATTTATGTATTCGAATGGAACCATACGAATCATTATATAGAAAGAGATGTCGAACTCCATCTTTTGGAGATGAAGTTAGTGAGAGATAACCTATAGTCCCAAAACATATTGAAGAGACAACAATAATGGTAAATACAATTTAGGTCCATATAATAGAATCCCAATGTATGAAGAAGAGTTATTCTTGAAACATGAGAAAGGGATTAGAATTCCATATAGTAGATCATGCCTTTATAAAAGTATCTCCATGGAAGGGTGTCTTAAGGATTACTCAAAAAGGGAAACTAAGACCTAGGTACATCAGACAGTTTGAAATTCTAGAAATAATTGGAGTTGTAGCTTACCATTTAGAAATTCCACAAAGTCTCTCCAAATTTCATGATGTGTAACACGTGTCACTTTCAATTACGTACATGCTAGAGCCAACACACTTACTAACCTATGAGGAAATATATGTGGAACCTCATTTCTCTTATTAGGAAGAGCCTATTGAAATTCTTGACACAAGACAGAAATTACTGAGAAATCAGACAACACGGCTGGTAAAATTTATTTGGAGAAACCAAAAAATAGAGGATGCAATGTGGGAACTAGGGTATGTTATGAAGAATAACAACCCAAATATTTCTAGAGGGAAATATACATGGAAATTTTCAAGGATTAAATTTCTGAATGTGGGAAGAATATAACACCCCAAAAATTTATGTTATGTTTCATCATAAATAATTTCAATTCATTAGATAGCTTATATCGCACAAAACACTAAGTCACTATAAAACAAAACTCATTTTTTTATAATTATGTACCAAAGATAGTTATAACCTTGAAAATAAACCTAATTTTCCCACACTTATAAATTGAATTTTAAAAAATAGACTACATGGTTGGGAAAATTATGATATTTATATTCCGATAGGATCATTTTATTTTTTTGGTGAATTGTAACTTGACCATTTTGAATAGTAATGTTACCAGTATAAATATTAATATGACCCTTATAAATAGTAAATTGTTCAAATTAATAGTAACATCACCCATTAATGTATAAATAAGATTTAGGCATCTTATATATGAATGTAAGATATAAATATAGTAAATAAATTTTTTAGATATTATTAATTATGTATTAGTATTTCTAAAAGATATAAATTATTATTTAAAATTTTATATTTAATATATTGATTCAAAATAATTTCTCATAAATTTATTCATAAATTTATATTTTTTTATCTTATGATTTTAAGATAATTTTTTGAGACATTATTTAATTTTTCAAAGTGTCATAAAATGAGTTATAAATTTAAAATCTGTATTTTTTGAGTAAATGATGATTTCAATTAAAAATTAAATTTCTCATATTCAGAAAATTGTTTTCATAAAATGGATTCCATTTTTGAATTCTACATGTTGAAAATGGTTAGGGTAATTTTTTGGTATTTTTCAAAAATACTTTAATTTTTGGGGAATATTGAAATAAGATAATTTACAATAAATGATAAATATATCATTTATTGAGTCATAGGGGATTTTTGGATTATATAAGGACCCTTGGATAGAAATATCATGTACCTATTACTATATTTAGTCATAATAATCAAAATTGATGGTTGTCTTGTGAAAAATAAGAAAATAATGAATTTAATAATGATAAATATTCCCTCTCCTCCCCTATAAAACCCACCCCTCACCCCCTCTTCTCCTCACTCATCTAAGCCTTTTTTATTGTAATTTTTTTTACAAAATCCTATTTCCTAGTATCTATACACATTCAAGAGATACTGGTCATACCAAAATACCTTAACCCCATTCTTTATGGAGGTTCTGAAGGAGGAGTATTCAAGGGGTAAAATCATCTTCCTTTTCCATTTATTTTGTTTTCATGTTTTTTATTTTATTATACTCTCCTCACACACTCTTTAAAAATGATCATGACAACTCTAGTATCATATATATACTGTATTTATATCATGTTAATGTAATACCCATCATGAAACTCCTTTATCTCACTCTCTCTTAAATGAAATCATCATCCATGAGGTGCTGACTTACAACCTTCGTGGACAACCGATTTTTGTTCTTTGATTTCTCTATCTAGGCTGGTCATGAAACCATTTTTATGGTTTAAAACCATTATAAAAGGGTTATTAAATCCTGTGTATTTTTCCATAACCATTATATATACATAATATTAATTTATTAAACAAAACTAGTGCATAATGATCGAAAAAACACCCAATATAATATAAGCAATTATCATTAACAGTTTATCTAATGATTCATATTTATAAAATTTAACCAAATTATATATATATAAACATTTAAACTTATATATGTTTATTAATAATTATAATTATTCAGAATTATACCAATTTTACTTGAACTTCATTACTTATAAATAAGTGAATTGGACATTCAAACCAAAGAAACGAATGCTTCTGAACCGCTATTTTTTCTTCAGGTTACGCTACCTATTTATTATTCCACCAACCATTACACAAAAGATAATTAAAGGAATTAATTAGGTAGTAATTTAACTATATATAAGTTATTTTAACACATTTTAAGGATCATAATACTATGTAGAAAATTTTAAAACATCTTATTCCCACTCTCTCGTTATTGTCCCATTTAGGGTCGGTCAACCACCTATGATGTCATTTCCACATCAACACATTAAACCGTACACAATGATGGATGTTATAATCTATATATAATATATAAAAATATAATTATTTGAATTATATACTTACGTAATTAGTTATATTAAATTATAACGTACATTTAGATAAAATAACAAAAGTGCTTCAAAACAAGGAATTTTTAAGTAAAACATGATATCAAACGGTTCAATTTTCATAAAAAAATTAATAAATATAATATAAAGATTATAATTAATAAATATTAATATAAATTACTATAATTAACTTCTAGATCAGTCATTTAATAATTATATGTTTGTTGTTCAGGAGGATCAAACACGAAAAATTTAAGTAAGAATTAAGGTAAGGGACTTTGTCTCAATTTTCAATTCATTGAGAATTAATATGTATTGTGCACCTAATAATTATTATTTAGTGAATATAATACCCATTTTATATCAATTTTAATTTGATGTTTTTTTTAAATATTTATATTCTTCTATCATGGATATGATTATTGTCTTTTTTGTATACCATTTTACATACGGTGTTTATTTTTTAATGTTGTTTTAACTGAGGAAATATTGTAAAATATTTATCTTATACTCAATATGGATATTTATAAACCATATTAACATTGAATTAAATATATTTATGATGAATTATTTGGAATCTCAGTGATGTGTGGGGACTGCTATATCCCTTTGATGAATCGACGGGTCTCATGAGACCAAACAGTTGGCTACAAACCCTTCATGTTTATTTCCAAACCAAATTCGATAGGTTTCTATTTACATAAATAAACCTTCTAGAAGGTATAATGGTTCATGTTATAGATTCTTGAAATCCACTAAAAAGCATTTAATTCCTTCATAAATCATTTATTACTTTCCATTAGATTTTCACTATGAAAAAATCTATTGATGAATTTTCATTCCCAGTTTATTCATGGCATGTGTTAATCATATTGTTTACTATGCTGTAATTTATATTCCATATTGGCTTTACGTAACTTTTTATTTCTTCATCTAACCATTACTAAACATTTGGACTCAATCTTATTGTGTTTCCTTTCCCCAAGTTATAAAGAAGAATCCTTTGAATGTGTTTCAATGATGTTGTTAATTTCATTTTTTTATGTATGATGTTGTATTTTCTATCTTTATAAATGTAATATGAATATAATGTATGTAATATGTTCTTAAAAAACTATAAAACTAATTGATTATTCAAGATTTGATTATTTTTAATCATGTCAATGCAGTAAAATAATGCACCGACTCAGAGATTCTGGGGTCAAGGCATTACAATTTACCATTTTATTATGTTAGTTTACCCATACTAAACACTATTTTACCCTTACTTATCCTATAAATGTTTATATTTACCATTAAAAAACATTATTTTCCTTTACTTAACTTCTATTTACCCTTACATAACCTTTTTTTCATTACGTAACTTATATTAAACCTTTCATAACTTCATTTTACCATTACATATATTTTTTTTAACCTCACTTAACTTCTTTTTACCCTTACATAAATTTATATTACCCTTAAATAACTTTTTTCCCTTTACTTAACTTATATTTACCATTATGTAACTTTATTTTACCATTACATAACCTTTTTTCCTTTACTAAACGTTAGTTTAACCTTTCATAAACTGTACAATTTTCTATTAACCCTTACATAACACTGTTTTACTATTACATAAATTTTTTTTACCCTTATATATTTTATTTTTTTATTTAACGCATTTTTAATTGAATTTCATTTTAAATAAAAAAGTTTTATTTAACTTTATTTAATATTATAAACAATGATAACATATTTAATTTAGTTTAATCATTATTTATTTATGTATTTAATTTTGTAATCATATAAAATAAATTTTTTAATATATGAAAACATCAAATTTATTTAACTAGTTTTTCACATTTTTTACTTAATTAATCATTTCATGTAATCATATTTATTTTTATTTCATCATTCTGAAAATTTTTGTGCTTGTATAATTATATTAAATTTAATTTAATTATTAATATTTTTATATAGTCAATGTAATTCATTTTTAATAATTTTTTTATTTATAAGTGTAATATTATATATTTATTCATTTATATTCCTTTGTTATGTTTTTTTAATTCATGTAATTAATGAAACAAATTCACTTTTTAAAATAATTTTGTGATTCATTCAATTTTATTTATACATGTTTTAATATTAGTTCATTTAATATTATTTATTCACTTTTAATATGTATTAATTTGTAATATTTTGGATTTTATTTCTTTTTTAATATTTATTTGTACATAATTATTTATAATTTTTTAATATTTTAACTATATTTTAAAATTTTATGATTAATATTTATTCAATGTCATTTATTAAGTTGTAATAATTTTTTGAATGTTTAAATTTTATATAATTTATTTATTTTAATGTGTTTTTTATTTTTTTTTATTTTTTTATGTGTTTATAATTCATGTTTTTAGCCTTATGAATTAATTTTTTTAATTTTTTTCTAATCTGTTTCATTCATTATATTCCATTTTAGTATTCTTTCAGTTATTATTATTATTTATTTTAAATAGTTATTAATTTTGGTAATTTTTCCATATAATTAATTTATTTAAATTAATTTTTAATTAATTTTTAATTTAAATAGTTTTTATTATTCATATTTAATAATATTTTATTTATATAATTAAAACTATTAATTTATTCATTTTTATGTGTTTTTATGTTGTGTAATTAATGTTACGAATTCACTTTTTTAATATTTCATTACTTTATGCATATTTATTTATTCATTTTTAATATTCATTCATTCTATTTTACAAGTTAATTATTAATATATTTTAAATGTTTTCATTTTTAATAATTATTAATAAATATTTATTTATTAAGTTTTAATATTTCCAATATGTTTGTAATTTCTATAATTAATTCATTTGAATTTATTTTTCCATGTTTTTTAAATTTAAATAATCAGTATATTTTATTTTTAATAATTTTATTTTTTATATATTTTTTATTATTTTTTATTATTTTTTTATTTTTTCACTTTTTCCAATGATTTTTTAGCATTGATAAAAGTTATAATTTGTCAACACTATGAAAGAACTCACAAAATAAGTATTTATCAGTGCTAAAAAAGAACTGATAAAAGTAGTATTTATCTGTTCTTCTGTATTTAGTGCAGAAAAAATAGACTTTTATTAGATCTTTTGGTAAGCACTAGTAAAAATCTTCTCCCTCTTTATAAAAGAATCCTAGCATCGCGTCTTCCTCGCACTACACTTAATAACTCAAAGAACTAGATGTCTGCTACAACCGAAGTCAAAATATAAAGGTATGATTTTCCAAACTTGTTTTATAAGTGAGAGTCCCCTACAATTGGTAATGTGGTTCCCCCCATGCCTCATAGTCTCTACTACCCCACCGGTCTCATTTTCGTACTACTACATTCCATATGTATGTGAACCCATGCTACATGAAAAGATCCTAACACATTTTTTGATTTTAAGACAGTCTGAATGTACATTATATTAACTTATAATTATGTAGAAAATTCTTTTAGGTGAAATAAAAGTCACATTTCATTCCAAGAACTCAACAAGTATATGCTCAAAAAATTTTAGATTAAATCCCTTTAAAAATATGAATATATACCTCAAGCTTCACAATCCTCAAATCATTCTCCTTTAGTTGAACATCTAAATTTTCTAGGCTTGAAGTCTTTTCCTTGTGTGAAATATTTTCCTATTCTTTACACTACCCCTTTAATATTGACATTGAGTCTCTATGGAGATTCCCATTTCCATTCAAAAATTCATCTCATGAAAAATTTATTCAATTATATTACATTGTTACTTTACTTTCTTATTCATTCTTGCAATGTTATTCTATTACCCTATCTCTTCTTCCATCAACATTTTCTTATATTCTTGCAAATCATCAACATATGTAAATTTATTTGACATTTAGACTAAATGAGTTGTATTACACTTCACAAGAATTATTTATAATATGTGACTTCTTGTAATAAAACAATAATTCTTATAATAATTTAAATTCATATAATCCTTGGTTTGTATATGTTCTTACAACTTAATGATTCAATGAAAATTTATATAAAATATATTGACTATATGTGTGTATATTTAAAGAATATACATTTAGGGTTCTAAGATCATCTTTTCTATGTATTTATTTAATTTTTTAAATATGAATATTTATGAGTCATATAAGATCAATATGAATAAAAAATGGATGGGTTCCAATCGTAGAAATGTTTTTATGGGGATGGCATGAAAGGGTTCATCGAGATTGAAAAATTTCATGTATATAACCCTTTTCAAATAATTTTTCCATGTTTACATTGTTGTTATTCAAGAATAATTAATCTAGAGTATTTGGAAGGAAAATTTATATGTCATGAACTGAATTAAAGTTATAAATATTGGACTAAATAGGAGGAATAACTAAAAGCAGCTAGTTACTGGGATAACACTATGTTTTTTGGATCATATGATATAATCCCTGGTGTGAACAATGATGAATATAATATTGAGGATATAATTATAAGTGTTAATGATGATGAAGAACATATTGAGGAAATGATAATGACGGTTGAATATGAACTTCATGATTTTCCAAAACTATTTTATATGTTATATATGTGTGTAAATATTTTATTTATGCAAGTTTTATTAAATATAAAGTATTTTCAATCATACTGAAGCCATATAATGTAAAATTTGTAAATAGATAGAGTGGAACCAGATTCAATGAACTATATACTCTCTTGAATAATATGATACTAAAATATAATTATATTCCTTTCTTAATATATGATATTAAAAAAATTATATGTTTAATTAGTATGATCTTTGAATGAATACATGCCTATCCAATTGATTGTATTCTATTTCTAATTGACCGTGAATCACTTGAAAATTGTACAAAGTATTTTTCATCTCAATACATGAAAATGAACTATTTTTTTCAAATATTTTTGGTAGTTTTCAAATGCTTTAGGCTCCTGTTTGTAAGTGAGAATACATTGAGGAAATTTATATGGCAGGCTAATACAAGAAATAAACTTAGGAAACTTCATCACCCAGTAGAATTTCTTCAAGGGAAGAAAATTGGTCATGGGTATCTAGAATTTATAACTAAATCGATAAACATTCATCATGTTCTACCTATAGATGTGTTGAATCCTTTTGGTTTAGAAAGAAGTAATCCTAGGACATGATCAATTATGTAGGTAAATTATAACATACCACTGTGTTTATCCATGATGTTAAAATACATTATGTTATCTTTAATTGTATCATGATCAAAACAATGAGGTAATTATATAGATATTTATCTGGATCCATTGATAGAAGATTAAAAAATTTTGCACTGATTCAGGTGTTATATTGTACGATGCTAATATAAATGAATATTTCACATTGAGATCCATGTATTATGGGATTATAAATGACTTTCCTAGTTATGGAAACTTTTCAATATATAACCTTAAAAGACCTTAAGGGTGTCCCATTTTTAAACAAGTTACATGATGATTTGGTTTAAAAAATTCATCGAAGACTGTGTTTCTAGGACATCAAAAAAATTTAGCCTGATAAAATAAATACTAATATTGGATGACATCATTTGATGTGAAATCAGAAGAAGAAACAACACCATCTCTACTAATAGGTGATTATCTGTTTGAGGAAGTAAAATATATAGACACCACTTTTGTTAAACCTTATTCAACAAACCATATGATAATTGGTTGGAAAAGAAGATTAGTTTATTTTAATTATCATACTATAATTGTTTTTATGTTATACATTTTTTTGACTTCATGCATGTGGAAACGGTCTTGTGATAGTGTCAATGAAATATTAATAAATGCACCCAATAAAACAAAGGATGGAATTAAGGTTAGGTTGATCATGATTAACATGGGGATATGTGAAGAGTTGGATCCAGTGAGGGGTGAAAGATGTGATTTTATTCCTCTAGATACATACACTCTTTCCATGTAATAGAGATTTCAGTTTTTCAACATCCTAAATGATATAATGGTTTCATATGGTTATTCACCAAATATCAAGAATGTCATTTCAATGGATGATTTAATGTTAATGTTCCTAACATCACATGAATTTCTTGTTTTGATTTAATATCTAAGTTATGTAGATTAACATTACATTTTTCTTAATAATATATATCACACATTAATCAATATCTATTTCTTTATCAAATTTATATGCAGAAATGTTAAAGAATCGCTAAAATTTTAAACAATGGAAAAGAAAATTATTGTCATATTATATGAATTGGAGATGTTATTGCTAACATTTTTATTTGATATGACGGTTCACTTTATGATTCAATTGGTTAGAGAGATATAGATATGTGGTCTTGTACAATATAGATGGATGTACCTCATGAAACTATATATAAATATTTTGGAAGGGTCTGTCAAAATTAATGTCAATCAGAAAGTTGTATTTGGGAGAAATATATTATTAAGTATTTTAATTATGTACCGACTGACTATATGATGTGGAAAGCATTTTTATACCAAAATCACATCACACTAGGAGGCATGTGGATAGAGGAGTTTGTAAAATAGATTTTTTATCCATTACTATTATAGATCAGGATCAGTATCGCCATTAGATTCATATAAAATTTTAGAGTTTGTTCTATATGTTGAAACCCACAAAGTAAATCTTAGGAATTTGGATCAATCATGGGATGAAATATGGATATCAAACATATATAATTGGAAATTTATAATATGTTTTCAAGACCTTATTATTAAGGAGACAACTATAAATCCAAATTCAATTTTATAATGACATCAATGTCTAAATAAAGTACCATGTGTTCATGTATTATTTTAAAATGGTTATGTAATTAATGGTTATAAATTCTATGTAACTTATCATTATGAATGCAGTTCCATGTAAAATTTCAAAGTTAAACATGTGGATAACATGATTCATTTATCTGGTACCAATGATGTAAATCCAATTTATGAAAATATGTCATACATTGGCATCACTGAACAAATATGAGATTTGGATTATACAAAATTCCATGTGTTATTTTTTTGGTGCATTTGGGTTGATAAAAGGAGTGTAGTTAGAATCAATGATTTGGGATTCATGAAAGTTTATTTTAGTAAGCAATGTTCCATATCTTAGTAACAGAATGTGGTCAATTATTCTATTGTTTACAAAAACAAATGAAGGGTATGATGCCAATATAACTGAGGATGACCCCTTCATTAGGATTTCAAAATCATTTCACAGTGACCCCAATGTTTCTATGGTCTTATATATCAAATGATACCACAATTAGGAGTTTTGGATACTTGATATAGGGTTTAAATCCATTCATCCTTTAAAGAAAAAAATAGAGTCTAATAATTAGGTTTAAATTATTTGTAATATACATCATTTTACATCATGTTATTTTTTATTCACTATTACATTAACATAATATGAACTAATTTTCCAATAAATTCTATAGATAATGGTTTTTTCACATGGTAGTTCTCTCAATCTTGAGGAACAATAGGTTTTTCAAAAGTTTGATGCCCTAAATCGAGAGGAACAACAAGATAATCTATATGTCGATGCTAGTAATTTTGAGGAACAACATATTGATGATTTTTAAGTTGAGGAAATTTTAGAAGATGAAAGACCTATTTCTTAGAAAAAATAGTAGTTTTGTAGATTAATTGTGTCAAAAATTAATAAGGTGAGAAGAATAGGAATTAAATTTGAGGTTGGATGTAATGAACGTGGCCAACTCGTTAACCCCAACAAGTTCATTTTCAGAAGTTACATAAGGTTCACCACTCGATTTTACATTTATATTGGATAATAATATGTGGAAAATGTTTTTCATGTGCTTAAGGAACTAATTTGTAATGATATTAGGGTAACATTATGATATAATTTCTTTATTTATCTAAAAAATAACAATTTAACCTTTATTTAATCTCCTTTATCCCATATAGAGTGTATTTATACTAGATAAATTCCAAATGAAATTTGAATTAATGGTCACTAGAAAGGTACATAGAGGCTTTAGGACATCTCTTACGAAGCATCATATCAAGGATGCTAATGGGAAATTATACCCACACTAACCATAGATGTGTGAATAAATGATAAACTAATAACTATGGAATGTGTTTACTAGCCATTGTGAGGATTATACATTTTAGGTACATTATTATGGGTAAAACCTTACTTGAGAATACATGTATTAATAACTTTGGGTAATAATTTTTAATTTATGAAACAATAACTGAGTGCGGAAAATAAGCAGTGTGAGGAAAAACCAATGTAACACTATCATAAAGCAATTATGGGGTATGATTTACTAGAAAAAAATAGCATGTATTTTAAATCTACTTTAATAATTTTTTTTGGTATAAAACAATAATGTAATTATGTTTTTTTTCTATATGTAGAATGATGAATCAAAATCAAAATCCACATAAATCACACTTCATGTGTCATTGAAGGATGATCATGTAAATGTATATGAAATACTAATTGTTGAAGACAAATAGAAATTATGGGAAGCATATATAAGTATGAAATAGTAAAAATTTGTTCTTATTTAAATTGGTATTACATAACAATGATTAATTATTTTATTATATTTTTTATCCAATTTAGAAACAATAAAAAGCATCAGTTGTACAAGATAAACAAATACATTTAGTAGAGTTGAGGAGGCCAAAATAATATGGTCGCATTAGAGGTGTGTGTTTTGAAGTATCACCCCAAACGTATTTTGATAAAAAACATTCATAGTGGGTAAAGATAAGAAAATATAGGATATTCATAAATGAACATTTACTTTATAATATAAACATAATTCGCAGTATGAGTTGTTACAGGATGTTATGGGAAGGCATCATAGAGAAGGACACAACAAACAATCACTACATTAAGATCACCCACCACCACCAGCTTTATGAAAATCAGTTCCCCTAAAAGGTCTTCTTTACCTGAGGTATCTAATTTGTTTATAACAGTTTCTATAAAATTAAAATTATTAAAACATAGACACCATTATTGTACTAATACTCTATAGGGTGAAAATGATTGTGATTTATATCTACCATCACCCACCCATCACCTTGTTGTGAGGGGTACATTTTAAAATTTACAATTATATATTCTACTCAACAAACCACATCTAAAATATTAGTTTTGAGTGGGGATTCACTTAGCTCATGACCTGATCCCTGAAATACTTATTCCCCTTGATGATCTAGATGTTCACATGGTCAATGTTTCTATTGTAACATTCTTTTCATGGATGTTTTATCTTGTAAAAATATATGTCAACTAGGAATTATTCCTTTCCAAATTATTTTTTTATGAAAAAAAAACTAACATTTAATGAAAAAATGTATGAACTAATGAATGTTATTAAAGATATATAAAGGTAATGAGAAACAAATTTTTGAATAAAAAAATATAAATGATCAACCAATCGATCTAAAAGACCTTAAGAAAGTACCTTTACCCCACCCTATCTTCTACATCATTTACTAAAATTATATGTTCATATGGACACAACATTCAAAAATGGTGATATATACATAATTGATATTGAATATAAAATATATGGATTTTCAATTAAATACTTTCTTTGTCTTGAGAATGTAGATGGAATCCTCAAGAATGGATGGCTAGGAGTCTTAATTGTAAACGTATACATGATGTGTGTTTTCATAGTTTGTTTTTTCAATAGTTGATCTACTATATTAATTACAATTAAATACTATTCCTATTTTTTGTAGGTGTATATATTGGTACTATATTATTGGAAAACCCTATGAATAAAATTCTTGAATCGTTAGTCCTCACAACACTTATATACAATAAAACTCATTCGAATATGAGTAATGATCAATTATAGTGTAAAAACTAGCAATAATGATCGAAATATACTTACAGATAACAGACACTTCATAATACCCATGATGTAAGGGGTAAAACTTTTTAGGTTTAAATATTATGAAGATACACAATAGGGGGTTAATTGTTTTCTTTTAACATGATTGAAAGTTTCAAATGTCATCCTTCATTGTAAACCATGAAGATATTAAGTGTTCTATTATTTAAACAATGTATGCATCTGAATAATAGAAAAGAGAACAAAATAGTTTTTATAGTGATTCAAGGAAAAAGATATCCTAATCTACTCCACCAACACTGTTTTAGGGAATATTTGAATTTCAAATAATAGGTCATATTATCATAAGACATCCATAACTAGGTGTAGGAATTTTAAACATTACAATAAGAAGGGTTTATTTATAGTAAACCCTTCAATCCAGAGCTTAATGTGAGAAGCTGAAACTCTATCATGACTGAGTATGAGCATCTGATACTCTTAAGAAATGTATATTGATTGATTTGTTGAGAAACAAATTCATTTAATTAATTGTATAAATTACAAATATATAGTTGATTTTATTATTTGTAGATAATAATCTTTAGAAAATAATAGTTTTTAAGATATATTGGTTGGATTTGATCTTCATGAAATATGGAAACAGGATTATTGCATCAGCACCAATAGTGTGAAAAACAACATAAGATCAAAACATGTATGTCTCTAAAGTGTATCTCTTAAGAATAAAAAATCTGTTGTTACACAAAAAAAATTATTTCACTATTTCTAATATTACAACTATTATTATTTATCAATAAAAATACCAGTTTCTTCTGGTTAAATAGATCCAAAAATATCATCTCATAAATCATGATTATTTAACTCTTAAATGTTTCAATAAAATCATAAATTCTCTTAGCAATAGGAACTAATTTTTCCATTGATCACAAGCCTTTAAATCAATATTAAAAATGTTTTAAAATAGATATTTAATCATGATGAGACCATTATAGAAATCATGAAAAATATATTGAATTCAATCTTGTCACGACTCGTCCCACGGGGCCCGGACGTGACCACCCCAAGCCCACCTTCAATAGGCCATGGGTTGTGACTAGAATCTAATGGATTTTCCTAAACATGGAAGACTTTTCTTTAGAGATATATACACACTCATAAAGGGAAACTAAAGTAGACAACAACAAAAAATCAAGGTATAACCACGAGAGTAAAGTACAACCCCATGTAAAACTGAAAACTAAAAACAGTGGGCCAGAAAACAATCCTAGAAACTAAAAAGAATGTAAACAGATGTTGAATCTGCCCTGGATCTCTACCTGGAGGGTTGTAGCTGTAAGTCTAAAGTCAAAGAAGAGGATCTCAACTGCTCTCATCGCACCAAGATCCACCTTGTCCAAAACCTCCAAAGTTTGCCTCGGAGTGTCAGTAGTCTGCACTAGACACACACGTGCGGGCGGAACCTATGTAGGCTTGAGTATAACAACTCAGTAGGGGACCCTGATACCCCCGAAGGTCTCTCAGTAATCCAAAAAGTAAAAAATCACAAGAAATACCATAAAAGGTAATATAACAAGCATGATATAAATCATGAAGCACAAGGAAAAAATACATAACTCACTCTAAAGGTATAATGTCAAGGTTACTGGGATAAGGAAGACTAGTCGTAAAGCCAGATCATCCAATCTGTAGTAACTCTACTGAAGACCCGTATAGGTCAATGTATGTTGAAGTGTATAGGTTGCTATATGCTAACCCGTATTGGTCACTGGTTCTGACTTGAATTGGTCGCTAGTGTTGACTCATATTGTTCATAGGTTTTGAACCGTATTGGTCGCCGGTGTTGATCCGTATTTGTCCCTCGTGCTGACTGGTATTGGTCATTAGTGCTGACTTGTATTGGTTATCGGTGCTGACCCATATTGGTCCCTAGTGCTGACCAGTGTTGGTCGCTGGTACTGAGGTAGGGATTATTTGTCTTACAGCCGGATTATCCCTCTCTGTAGTTTCTGATGCTAACTCGTATCGGTCTCTCTTTTTCTTAATGTCACAGCCAGCCACTGGATTCATGCACGAAGCACACTTGATCTCCAGAAGATTATGATCCTCAATCCATTGGTAATATTTCATCCGGTAACAATTCCAGAAAAACGCATACCCACGGGACCACCCTGTCATAGGGGTCCCTACGCGATAGACAGCACGTCGTTTGGACGCCCAGTCTATGAGATGTGGGAACCTTTGTAAAAAAGGGCCCGATTGGATTCAAATCTAATCCAACACATGAAGCACGTAAAACTTCTTCAAAACTCACTTAGAGTATCTCCACTGGAATTCCTTGTCACAAGGGTCCTTATTCCATAGACGGATTGTCTATTGGGCTCATAGTCTATTAGATATTCCCATTATCGTGAAACAGGGGTGATCATACCTCTGTCTAGTCCAGCTCGGTCGGGCCTGCTGGAATATTCCAAAGGGACTGCTTCCCAAAAAATGGTCCCAACGCCACTGACAACATGTCAAAAGGTCACTCGGTCCTTCAGTTACATGCATTTCTTTATTCAGGGGCCGGTTGGGTCTTGCCCCGGACTAACTTGGTTAGGCTGGCCCGACGCAACGGGTCCCCAGATTTTCCTGACCCCACCCGGGTTTGGTCCGATAAGGGATGACTTGGTTCACTAGTTTCATCCCATTGGGTTCGGCCTGGATAGTTCACATGCTCGGGCTATAGTTTTCCTGGCACGTCGGGTGGGGCTCGGCCTACCCGCACTATCCTGTTGGGTCACGGGTCCGGCTCGCTTGGCCACAGGTCCGGCCTATTCCGTGTCTGGCCCGGTCTGCCTAATAGTGGATCGTGACTCTAACTAGCCCTGAGGATGTAGATTTGTTTCTTCCCATCCGGTAGGGTGTGGCCCCAACGCGTACATTGTTCATCCTAGTGGTCAACTGTTCTTCGGTTGAAACAGTCGGCTTGGGCCACTTGCCTCTGGCCACTGCAGCGCGCGACAACGCACCACCTTCCCACTGGCTATGGCCAGTTTCTTAGGGCCTCCTCTGGCCACCGCTGGCATGGAGTGCCTGAAGTTCATTCAACGATCCATCAGATGTGATCTAGTGGTCCGTTCTTGGTGTCTTCTGCACCTAAGAGCCTCCTGGGTCACCTCTTCCACTGTGTGACACCTATCTCTACCTTTCTATCATGTTTCATAGTCGTGCATGGGAAAAACAACAAAAAAAATTCGGTGGAGGGTTTTGGATTTGTTCGGATTGTTCTGAGCCCTCAATGTTAAAGTTTTAACATGGGGTTTTAGTAACAATTAGATAATTTAAAAATAACTCCCTACTTGTTACCCCGAATCAACCTCCTATGTTTAATGAATGATCCCCAGATCAACCCATTGGTTGGTTGATCAATTTTTTCATATAAATCATGAACGGGGAAGGACTAATGTCACAATATCTAAAACAAAAACCCCTACCTCAAGATATATTAGAGGTGTCGCAGTTGTGTCGGGAGAAGCATCGACGTTGGAGGGAGTCGACAGCATCCGTCAATCCCAAAACGTTGCTGCCCGATCTTCCTTTGTCCGTCGGTGGATGTTGCCACAGAATTCTTCTAGAGTTTCCTCGCTTGAGGATGTCATTCCAAAACCCCACACCGATCACCATTTAAATAGGAGTGGGGAAGGTGAGTGACATGATGAAAAATTAATGAGGTTCATTTAATGAATTAATGAACCTCTTTGAATTCAAAATGGTGGAGTTACACAGTTGATGATTCAAGCCTTTAATTGGAATGAAAAGTCACTGGTCCCACCAACGCCCCTCATCTATTGGAGAAAAAGAAAATAAAATAACAATTACATGTTATTTTAATTTTATTTGAAAAGTCCAAAGAATATATTTTTCTCACGACCCACTATGGTTTAAGAGAATACTCCCTTAGGAAAATCTCAGCACTGCAGATTCAATGGTTCCCTTGGATTTTTAATCTGAGCACTGATTCAAAAGATAGAAAATTATGCTCACGCGTTTACTGAACGTACCATAAAAAAAAGTTTAGAATGGTATTCCGGGAAACCCAGTCCTTTAAATCACATGCAGACTCAGGAATGGACTCAAATTCAATTCAACAAACTGTTATTTTTTTTGAATATTCCAAGTTATTACATTCTCCCCACCATGGGGATTTACATCCCCAAAAGCTAACAAGGCTACACAAACAAAGAGGGGTATTGTACATACATATTATCCTCTACCTCCCATTCACACTCTTGAATATTCCCATGCTACCACAGAACGTGCACGAAAGGTATCGGCCACCCATGAAGGATCTGCTCTTGGCGATCCTCAATCTCTACCTAGTACTCCTCAAATGTTGCCCCGATGTCAATCTCCAGCACACCCTGGTCGATGACGTGAGATGGTTCCTGCATGAATCTACTCTGCTGGGATATTTGGAAGATGTCATGCATCCTCTTCTACTGCGGTTGTAGTGCCAAGTGGTACGCTACCTTTCCAATCATCTGAAGTATCAGGAATGGTCCGATAAACCTTGGTGGCAGTTTTTTGCCTTGGAAAAATCTATGTAGTCCCCATCGAGTGGAGACTTGCAAGAATATGGGGTCCCCCTCCTGGAACTCATATGGTCTCCATCGCCTATCAACATAGGACTTATGTCGGATCTGTGCAGTCTTCATTCGCTCTCGGATGACCTGCACCATTTCAGTGGTAGTCCGTACCATCTTTGGGCCCACGAGTGCTAGCTCTCCTCGATCCGTCCAATACAAGGGTGATCTACACATTCATCCATACAATACCTCAAAATGGTCCATACCCATGGTAGAGTGATATCTATTGTTGTATGAGAACTCCACCAAGGTTAGGTGGTCCTCCCAACTATGACCAAAATCTAGGACACATGCACGAAGCAAGTCCTCTATGGTCTGGACGGTCCGCTTAGTCTGACCATCTGTCTTTGGGTCAAAAGTTGTGCTCAAGAGAAGTTAATTACCGAAATCCTCCTACAATATTTTCCATAACCAGGATGTGAATCGTGCATCATGGTCTGATACTATTGTATAAGGCACCATGTGAAGTCGCACGATCTCCTAAATTTAGAGATGACCCAAGATCTCTTCCTAACCGTTCTCTCAAATATCAAGGAAGTGGGATGACATGGTGAGTCGGTCAACAATCACACAGATGTTATCGTGCCCTCTGGATGTACGTTGTAATCACATCACAAAGTCCATTGATATCCCTTCCCACTTCCACATTGGTATCTCAAGGGGTTGGGTCAGGCCTACTGGTACTTGGTGCTTGTCCTTCACTTGCTGGAAAGTGAGGCATCTAGAAACAAACTCTACCACACCTTTCTTCATCCCTAGCCACTAATAATGACATTGGAGGTCCTGATCCATCTTTTTAATGCTTGTATGTGCTACCAATTGGGATTTTTGGAACTCCATCAGCAACTCCTCTTGTAGCACCACTGGTACAACTTTATGTCCTATGAAAATGATAGTGTGCTCCCCACATTCAGAATATCTATCAGGTGCATGGCCTGAGTATATCTGAGCACGTGTATTATCGTAGCTAATATCTCTGAGTTTCTCCTCCTTGAATATTTGAAGGAGTGGAGGGGATACTACCATTTACTTGAGGTATACTGTCTCATCTCTATCCGCGTAGGATATCTGAATCAAGATTAACTGCTCTAAATCCTAGTTCTGTATCTGTGAACATGATTATCGGCTAAGTGCATCTGCCACTATGTTCTCCTTACAAGGAGTATATACTATCTCAAATTCATAGTCCTTGGGATCTTTATCCAATGTCGATGTCTCAAATTCAGATCTTTCTATGTGAAGATATATCTGAGACTCTTGTGGTCTGAGTAAACAATGAACCGCTCGCCGATCAAGTAGTTTCGTCACATCTTTAGTGAGAATATTTCTACTTCCTACTCTAAGAAATGATTTGAATAATTCTTCTCATGAGACCACATCTATCGTGAGACATAAGTGATCACTGCATCATCCTACATCAGGATGCAACCGAGTCTGCTCCCTGATGCCCCACAGTAAACAACGTGGTCAATTTCGTCCTCTGGAAACATCAGGATGGGAGTGCTGTTCAAACCCTTCCTTAGCTGTTGATAGCTATGCCGACCTATCTTTGAACACAATAAGGGTTTCCCCTTCTTCGTCAAGGTGGTCATTTGAGCTACTACTCTGGAGAAATGAGGTACTAACATCCGATAGTGTCCTTCAAATCCATGGAAGCTCTACATCTTAGTAACACTCCTAGGTGGCTCCCAAGTAAGTACTACCTAGATCTTCACTGGATCCACTAAAACTCTAGCATCTCAGATGATGTGTCCAGTGAATTGGACCTTCCGTATCCATAACTCAAACTTCAAGAGATTCCCATATAACGGGTGCTCTCAAAAGGTGTCCATAACTACCCTCATGTGTACATTGTGATCTTCCCCGGACGTTGAGTACAACAAGATGTCGTTGATTATGACCACAATGAAGTGATCGAGGTATAACTGGAAGATCCTATTCATGAGCCCCAACAACACTACTAGAGAATTGGTCATGCCAAAAGGAATCCCCAAGAACTCGTAATATCCATATCGATGTCTGAATCTTGTCTTCAGTACGTCCTCATCTCATACCCTTAGTTGATGATAGCCAGATCTGAGGTCTATCTTTGAAATCTAATGAGCTCCCATCAGCTGGTCAAAGAGATCATTGATGATCAGTAGAGAATACTTGTTCTTCACAGTCACCTGGTTTAGGTGCCAAAAGTCCACGCATAGCCTCAAAATTTCACCTACCTTCTTATAAAACAACACCGAGGATGCCCATGGAGAAACAATGGGTCTTACGAATCCCTTCCTATATAAGTCCTCTAACTGAACCCTCATCTCACGGAGCTCCGTAGGGGCCATCTAATATGCTAGTGTAGATATCGGTGTTGTTCCTGGGTACAAGTCAATGTGGAAGTCTACCTGTCTACGAGGATATAGTCCTGGATGATCTTCTGGAGAGACATCCTCATACTCGTCCACCACCTCTTTGAACTGTAGACTCGCCTCATCCACCATGTCGAAGGTCATGCAATCCAGCTGCTATGTAATAGGTTTCACCCTCATAAGTTCAAGTCCATCTCATGCTGCACTTTTTCCTTTCTCACCTACAAAGAAAAATTGGCCTCCGTCTCTGGGCATACGTCACACTATACATCTCAAGCAGTCAATCATTGTGTGAAATGCGGATAGCCAGTCTGTGCGTCGAATAATGTCATAGGGCTTTAACACCGCTACTAGAAGATCCCATCTAAAACTCTATTCTCTGAGAGTACGATCACCCTATCGACACTAGTGTGTGACCTCTAAATTTCCTCCCATAGGAGTATCCAAAAAAAATGGTCGAGATAAAATCTCAATCGGAATCTCAGAATCCAAAACTAAGTCTGCAGCAAGGAAATAATGGATAATACCTATGTCAATAAGAACTGTTGCTAAAGTATAGAAGATATAGATCGTACCTCCTATCATGTTAGGGACATCAGGATCGTGAGCCTCTACTTTTTGTAGCTGGGCCTATCCCCATCCACCTACTCCCTAATCTCATGGTGGACTTTCTATTGGTGGTGGTTGTGGTGCTTGGTGACCCTGACCACCACCCACTGCACATCCTTCTCTCATGCCTCGTCCGTCGCCTAGATGACGCTCATGCTCCTACCGCAGCTGAAGCATCTTCCAATCATCCACATGGGGAGTTGGATATTCACGATCTCTATGACCTTGTCCCCCATAGGAAAAATAGATCATGCCTCGCTGGTGGCTCCCTCAGTCTCTTGATCCTCACACCTCTGACCCTATGTCTCGGGGTCACCCTCTGGAAGGTCTAGCCTACATAGGCTTCTATGTCATCTATTTTCATCTAGCTAGACATGACTCTGCTGCCTGTGATCTATTAGGGGCTCTCAATGTCGGTGCCTTCTCAGCAAGGAAGCTCTCCATCAGCGAAGCTCGCTCTATAACCCTAGCCTACATTGGGGTGCTGAGAGAAACTGTCACAACTCTAATCTCTCATAGGATCCCCTTCTCAAAGGTATGATCCCTAAAGTAAGTGTCTCATACCATTTAAATGGAGTATAAGGAGAGGTCAGTAAATATCACTGAGTACTGTGCCATAGTCTGGCTGCCCTAATGCAGATACATAAGCTCATGAATACACACAAAGCAATGTATTTCTAACACAAACTCCGACATGAAAAGGATATCAAAGTATGTCCAGGTGAGGGTTGTCTCCTCATGCACCTGGAGTTTTGAGGTCCAACATCATCCCGTCGATCCCTAATGACATCTTTCCACAACGATTGCTATCTTTTTGGTGGGTGCCTCTACTAAGAGAAAGACCCGCAAAACAGCCTCAAGCTAGACCTCTGCTGCCTGGGGGTCCGTCTCGCCTCAAAACCATGGTGGCCTCTATCTCTGGAACTCATGAAATGTGCTCAGCTAGCGTTCATGATCCACTACTTGCATATGCTACACAACAGATGATGGTGCTATTGGTACACCACCTGAAGGTTCCATCACTATGAGTGGACCCTATACCAATGCCTCATCTCTCGTTGGACCACTGTCATGATATCTAATTGGAATCCTAGATGGATATCATTTTAGAGGCATCCTGTTAGAAACAAATGCACCATTGTAAATATGTTATACCTAGTGAGCATGTTAAGAAATTTCAATAAAACTTTTCAAAATACTAGCAATCGGTGTTTCATTTATGGAGTAGGAAAACAGAATTTAGGGTCCTCGTGTATGGATTCATCGGCCGCCGCACAAACACTAAACTAACTTTATGGAAAACCAAACTCCAGAAAATTTACACCATTTCCTCATTAAAATTAGACTACTAGTTCGTCTGGTAGAACTGAACACACTCTGATACCACATTGTCACGACACGTCCCACGGGGCCCGAACGTGACAACCCCAACATCGCCTTCCATATGCCATGGGTTGGTGACTAGCACCTGAAGGATTTTCCCAAATAGGGAAGGCATTGCCTCAGATATATATTCACATTCAAAAGGGAAAATAAAGTAAAAAACTAACAAAAGTAATGTAGAACCACGAGAGTGAAGTACAACCAAAAGTAAAATTGTAAACTGAAAACAATGGGCTGGAATACAAGCCCTAAAAAATTAACGAAAAGTAAAAATTTGTCACATCTACCCTGGAGCTCTACTTGGAGGGTTGTATTTGTGAGACTAAAGTTGAAGAAGATGATCTCGAATTTTACCTTCACACTATGCACCACCAAGTCCCAAACCTCCAAAGTGTACCACGAAGCATCAGTAGTCTGCACCAGACATACTTGTGCGAGAAAATCCTGTGCCGGGGTGAGTATAAAAACTCATTAGGGGACCCCAAGACCCATGAATGTCTCTCAGTAATTCAAAATATAAAACATCACAAGAAAAACCAAAAAGGTAACATCACAATCATGATCTAAATCATGATGCACAAAGAAAAAGAGATAGCTCACTCTAATGGTATAACTTCAAGGTTACTGGGATATGGATGACTAGTTGTAATGACAGATCATCCTATCCATAGTAACTCTACTTTTTACCCGTATAGGTCACTGTATGATGCCCAGAATTGGTCCATAGATGTTGACCCATATTGGTCACTAGTGCTGACCTATATTAGTCACTGGTCTTAACTCGTATTGGTCACTGGTGCTAACCGTATTGGTCATTGGTGCCGATCTATATTGGTCACTAGTGCTGACCCGTATTGGTCGCAGGTACAGAGGTAGGGATGATTTGTCATAAAGCTAGATCATCCCACTATGGAGTTTCTGATGTTCACCTGTATTGGTCGCTCTTCTTCGTCATGTCACAGCTAGCCACTAGATTCCTTCCTGAAGCATGCCTGATCTCTGGAATATTCTTCTCCTCAAGCAATCGGTCATATTTCAACTAGTCAGAAGTCCTAAATAATCATACAAAAGGTACAACCGCATCATAGGGGTCCCAATGCGATAGACGTCACATCTTTCGGATGCCTGATCAGTGAGACATGATACTTTGGTAAAAAAGGGCTCTGTTGGATTCAAGTTTGATGCATCCTAGGTCAAAAATCAAACTGCATAAAAACTCACATAGAGTATCTCCAAAAGAACTCCTTGTCACAAGGGTCCTTATTCCACAGATGGCTCATCGATCTAATGTCCGGTCTGTAAGTTACACCCCTTTTCGTAAAATGGGGGTGATCGCACCTCAGTCTGACCTATATCAGTCGGGCCAACCAAAATATGATTAAGGGACCACTTCCCAAAAAGGGTCCCAATTCCATTGATGACATGTCAAACGGAGACTCAGTTTGTCAGTTACGAGTGTTTGTTTATATAGGGACCGGTTGGGGTTGGGCCTGGTCTGACTCGGTCAGGCCGACCAGACAAAATTGGTCTCGGGTACTACCTGACCCCATCCAGATCTGGCACGTTAAAGGTTGGCCTGATTCATAAGGTCTGGCTTGTTGGGGTCGGCCCATCCGATTCAAGTGCCCGGGCCTCGGTTGGCCCAGCCCAACAGGTGGGGCTCGGCCCACCCGTGCTGGCCCGCTGGGACGTGGGTCCGGCCTGGCCCACTGGATAGGGTTGGCCCATTCGGTCGACCCTTGTCTGATCCGGTCCGCCAGATGGAGGACAACGTCTCTAGCTGTCCCCACGAATGTGGGGCCATTTCACCCGGCTGGTGGGGTGCTGCCCCACCACGTGCAATAGTCAGCTCGATGGCTGACTTTTCTCTGGTCGCGGCTGCTACCATTACCAGCACCTATAGGTACCACCATCCTCCCACATGGCTGGCTCGGGCTAGTGTCCTCTAGACATTGCGGTGTGCGACAGTGTGCCACCTTCCTAATGCCCGTGGCTAGTTTCCACAACCCTCCTCTGGTCACCGCCGACCACCACTAGCATGGTGCGCAGACGGTTCTTCCCATGGGCCACAAGACGTTCTCTACAGAACCATTCTTGGTGCTGTCTGCACCTACGAGCATCTCGGGTCACCACCGCCACTGCATGACCCCTATCTCTACCTTGTCGTCACGTTTCCCTGCCATGCACGGGAAACACAAGAACAACAAGATCGGCAGAGGGTCTGTTCCTTGTTCAGATTGCCCCGTGCCCTCTGCATTATTGTCTTAACAAGGGGTGTTAACAACAATCAGATAATTTAGAAATAACAACTAACATGTAAGTCCACATCAACCTCTCATATGAAAAGAATGATCCACAAATCAAACCGTTGGTCGGTTGATCCAAGTACATCATATAAATCTAGAATGATGAAGGAGGAATGTCACAATATCAAAAACAAAAACCCATACCTCGAGATCCATTGGAGGTGTCGCGGTTGCGGTGGGAGGAGCTTCCATGTTGGATGGAGTGGTCGGCGTTCTTCGATCTCGGATTGTTGCTGCTCGAGCTTCCATCCTCCATCGGTGGGTGTTGCTGCAGAACTCCATAAGAGTTTCCTTGTTTGAGGAAGCTGTGCCAAAACCCCACCCTGAGCTCTATTTAAATAGGAGGGGGGAATTTGAGTAACCCGTTGAGGAATTAATGAGGTTTGTTAAATGAATTAAGGAACCTCTTATAATTCACAATGGTGGAGTTACATAGTTGATGAGTCAAGACGTTAACTTTTATGACAAGTCACCAGTCCCACCACCGCCACACATCTATTGGAGAAAAATAAAAAAAATAACAATTAAATGTTATTTTATAGTTTTTTAAAAATTCAAAAAACAAAATTTTTCTCCCAAACCACTATGGTTTAAGTGAAGACTCCCATATAGGAATCCTAACACTGTGGATTCAACGGTTCCCTCAGTTTTTTAATCTGATCACCGATTCGAAGATAGAAAACGCTGCCCACCCATGTACTAAAGATAGCATAAAAATGTTCATAATGGTATTTCGGGTGCCACCGACGATGGAATCACGTTTCTACTCAGGGCCTGTTCTCACATTTTTTTAAAAAAGTAGAGAAAAAAATTATGGAAAATTCAGGGTTATTACAAAAATCCAAAGTTTACTAGATCAAATGTTTGGTAAACATCAAAAGTATGGTTGAAAACTTATGATTGAAATCAAAACATTGGGTTGTTGAATAATATGTTATTCCTTCAAACATTGGGGCGATTGAAAATTTATAGTTCCCGATCCATACATTTACCACATCATAGGGTTCTTAATCCATTTTGTCACTCCAAAAATAGGGTATAAAAGTATGGTTCCTTACCAAAAAAAGGGTTTGAAATCCATAAATTCCACTTACATTTGTAGGGTATAACCAGTGTTTCCCGGCTTCTTACAAAAATTATAAAAATACATTAGACAAAACTTTAACTTGAAAATTACTTTATAATAAGATTAATTTCTCAATAATTATAATCCTAAAAAATACTTAAAGTAGATTCATTAGTAAAAAACAAGGGTATTTTTTAGCATCAAAATCAATGGAAATTCAAAGAATATTGTTGAAACAATACATTCCCAACAACCTACACTTTTTTTATGATCACAAAACCCATATATAAAAACTTATAAAAAATATAAGAATTGTAAACATAAATAAAATAGAGTGTTAAAGAGATATAAATAGATATAATAGGAAATATAAAATATATTTAATTATTTTTTAACTGTAGATAAATAATAAATATTATAGAAAAGTTATATTTTCCAAACTAATGATATTTCAATCTGGCATTTTCAAATATACAAATTTATAAATTTTCTCCCATTCTTAATATATCATAGTTATAATAATTTTATGTTTACCCAAATTCCACCCCCATATGGGGTACTAAAAAATAACGTGTCAAAAAATAGAATATAACACAATTAATGTTCTACAAGAATGAAAGTGGATGTTGTTATAATATAAGAATAAATAATTCATGTGTAGTAAATATATTTTTATAGATAAAAGAGAAATAAATATGGAATCCCGCATTTTATTTACATAACTTTTCATTACATTTTACAAAGAGGTGATATTTAAAGTCTAGTGTATTGGAAATCAGGAACATAATACATAAAATAATTTTCTAACAAAATATTAAGGCTTAATAATTAGTTCATCCTATGTACAATTACTAAATCTCTTAACATGGAGAAATAGATCAAAGGAATGGGTGAGAAGAAGGCCTAGTATGGGAAAAAAGTGAAACAGTTTACATGTGAACTTGAGTGATATCAGTAAGAACATGGAGAATATCATAAATATATAATGAAGAGGAATGTAATAATAATAATAAATTGAAACATTTCTTGAAAATGTGGCTACAAAATTTAATTTAGACATTCATAATCATATCACCATGGCCCATCCTCAAGGTGTCATAAAAATTACCAAGGTTATTCACCAAGGTATCATAAAACATGTCATCTCTAGAGATTAATTTAATTACCCAATGCATTGGAGAACTATCAAGGTGCACCCTTAATATGTCTTTATTTTCATATGAGACACATAGATAATAATAAAAAATTTCATAAATAACCTAAATAGAATAAAATAAATGGTTTTCATTTCAAAATCACGACGTTTTAAAAGTGCTTAAAAACAATATCATTATGTCATTTATAACCCAAGGAAAGGGAATAAGGGTTTTATTAATGTAAAATACAGAATAAAATGTATCATTTTTAAGTATTGATTAATATCCAAAGAAATGAAATAGTTTTGGGTATTCATATAAATAAAATAAGATAATTTCATGCGAAAAAAGAGAGAGATTTTGAGACAAAACTTCTGCTGCATAACAGGTATACTACATGGTCTGAGAAAACATTAAAAAGGGAGGGGAAAAGGGTCTACCATACATAAATTAATAATAATATAGTATAGATATAGAATAATATAGAAATAATAACATGGTATTGAAACATTAAAGTTATACCGCATAAAAGAAAACTTTAATAGGGAAAAAGAGAAGTTGGGAATTCCATTATGAATATTCGGCAGTCGAACATCGCTGCATAAAATGAAAAAAAATTAGTTGATGAGAGTGGAAAGGGTATCTCATCAATTAGAATTAAAATTTACAGAAATAAGAATATATAAGAACATACCCCGACATAATAATATGGAAACTAGAAGACATAACATAAAAGAAGTCTTTACTAAAAGAGGAGGGCGAAAGGTTCCCTTACCATGAAGAGTAACTTAAAAAACTAAAAATTTGGGACCTTAGTGGAATGATTAAACCTTGGGGGGACTTCATGGTAGGTACAAAGAGTAGATCTTAGTTGAGGTTGAATTTGGGATGAATGAAATGATAGAATGTGTTGGTATTTATTGCAAAATTGAGGTAATATTTTATTAAGTTTCAAGGGACACCTCATTAGTGGTATTTGAAAAATGATTCCCTTTCCCATGGAATTTTCAAATGGTATTATTTACCTGGGACACCTCATAACATATCATATCATACAAAAGTCAACTAGAATTATTAGACCATTAGTGATGTTATTAAACACATCAAAACTCAAAACTATTTTTTTCTTCTATTCACTAGAAAACAAAAAATTATATAAAAATAAAATAAATTCACCCTAACCTAACATCAATATTCTAAATTAAAAATAAACTCCAGTTTATGAAAATAATTTTCTAATTATGATATATTTAATTTTTACATAAAACCACTATTTACTTGGAAAAAATACTAATACATAACTGATTATTTCTGAAAAAGTTATTTTCTTATGCTATTATATCACCTTACCAAACTAGATGCCTAAATTATATTTATAGTCTCTTAAGTGAGGATACTATTCCATTACTCACATTACTATTCATAAGGGTAATAATACTATTCATAATTTATTATTCACTAAAAAATAACTTGATCTTTTTAGATAATAAATTTCTTAATGATCACAACTAGAGTATAATTTTTTTTGAAAATCATTTCACATTATTAATTATTTAAAGTATAAAAAACTATTTTAAAATTTATTCTTTCCAATATTTTTCAAAAATGTGTAACTTTTATAAATTCATCCTATATTTATCTTAATATTTAAAATTTACAAATTTTACCATAATAAGAAATAAAATTTTTATTTATATAGAGGTATTTCACAAAGTAACTAAGGACTTGTTGCATAGCACCTTATAACACCTATATAGAACCTAAGAGTAAGTTGTGCAATGGTGATATAATTTTGGGGCAGATTAGACAACATTTCCCAAGTGGTGATTTCTATTTTCTTGAAATTCTCCCATATGTGATTTATTTCAAGCTTAACATGTTGGAGTTCGGCTTGGGATTGGTCGACAACAAATCCCAATGTTGCTACCTCCTTCCCAATCTCCAACAGATGGGATTCGTAGGCCCAAGTCTACTGGATGAGGCCATCGACTGTTCTTTCTATATTAATAAACCACGATCATTTTTATTTATAGAAAATAATAATAACTTTAAGAGTATAGTTTCCAATGGTCAAATTGACCAACGATCATATCATAGTCCAAACCCAATAGTCTTATTTTAATTATACTCACTTTCTTAATAAATGGATATAGCTTTGTTGACTACAAAATAAAATAACACACAAATTTAGGAAACAAATATTATTCAAAACTTCAAGTTGTTACAATAAATGAACAAAATATATTAAAGGAAACAATTTCATTAAAAAAATTTATGATTATAAGAAAATTATGTTGAATTAGGATAATAAATAAGATTAGATAAACGTGTAGGCTCCCATTCAGATGAGGGGTCATACGTAAATGAATCTAAAAGAGTCTAATGAACATCAATGAGATCTCTCAACATCACTTTAAAATTATGATTAAACATTCCATCCCACTATTTCATCAAAAGCATAGAATATTGTCCCATTTTTAGATCTTTAACTAAATTTAAATTTTAAAACTTTTGCCAGTATCTATGGACTTTAAAAACATCTACATCATCTCACTTAACAGACTGATAAGGTTTCTAATACGTCTTTTATCATATGTCAATATCTTAAAACGATATTTTTTATTTTAAAAAACAACTCCGAAGTGGAATACTATCAATCTATATGTTTTTAATCTAATCATTTATTGTAGAAAAACTATTATAATATATTCAAACATCCTAATCAAATTAGGAGAAGTTAGATGACTTGAATCATAATCCCTTGTTTTACTTGAACTACTTTTTATTGATTCAAATTTAATCCTTCAGTGTTTCCTAACATCACTAAAATATGTATTGGAAACTGACATTACTATATGTGTCCCAATATGGTTTGTTGTTTTTCTTTGAAACGTGTCAAAATGAATTCTAGAAAAAGATCCACTTCGGTGGTGGTGCGGTGGTGAAAGAGAGTGGAACATCCACGCTGTTCTTTTGGAGGTTTAGGGTTCAAATCCTGGGTGTCTACTTTCAGGGAGAGAATCTCCCCTAAGATTCACCCGCTATGACCGGTCTCCTGATCTCATCTGGGAGGAAAAAATGAGGCATGGCCTAATCACTGATGGATCGCTTGACGGACCATTGTTGTCAGTCCGTCACCCTCTGGGACGCTCTACCATCTTGGCTAGCAACGACTCCTTCCTCGGCTGGGGTGCTACCTCAGGGAGTGACCTCTTCCTAGGGGAGTGGGGTTTCCATGCGTGGAGGGTTTGAAAAGGCCACACAGAGGAATTCAATTTCAAGATAAAATCATTATAGAAAAATAATTTTCTCTCAGGATTTTTATCTTAGCCTAATAAAATTCTAACTATACTCTTAGAATAGTTTATCTTTACAAATATTCCAAATATTTTATAGAAAATTCTAGATCACATTAAAAAAATTTATTGAATTATTTCATATGATTATATTTTCGAACCAAATATTCAATTTGAGCACTAATATAATCACAATAATCCTATTATGTATTTTTTTAGGATTGTCTTACTTAAACCATATTAAGGAACCGACCTTCAATCGTTTCATTGGATGTGGATCAAAAAATTATGAGAAATTTTATTTTCTCACTATATATACTAACATCCTTCTCCAAGTATTCTATAGTAATAAAAACTACTTTATTCTCAATTAGTTCTGTAGTTTAAGACAAATTTTTGTGCACTTACTCACCATCTTGAGCATTCTTTTCAACCTACTCTTCTTCAAGAGTCTTTTGATCATCTAGAGTTTTAGTTGGTATTTTTATAATGTTAGATGTATCACCAATATAATCTGCTTATTCAACTTCAATAACATCATCCCCTTCTACCTAAACCATATAATCATATATATTTATTGGACTTGTAATAAGAGAATCAATATTGGATTCTCCCAAGGGTTCTTCAAGAGAAGTGTGTATTCTTCTTATAGTATTTGGGTCACTTACATTAACCTTGAGTCACTATCCTTTTTCCTCGGTAATAACATCTATTATTGATTCACTGATTTCTTTATCATGAATCCATACAGATCCAACTGACTTCTGGTTTCCTCCCCCTAATCATGATCCTCAAATACTTATTGATCATTAACTCCAATAGGAATCATCTTTACATTCCTAGTGCCCCAAAATAAACCACATTTTCTTAATATTTCAGTATAAAAGATATTAATGTGATGACATCTAATAGATGTTTTAATATTATTAATCTTATTATTTCGTAACAAATGTAGACAAGTAGGACTCTCATATGGATAAAAGGACATTTTACTTTCCTTTTGGAAATAATGATACATATACCTCATCCCATATCTATCAGAATTCATCTTAATTTCCCTTAACATAAATAACATGATATACATACTAGTAAAAAGGATTTTCATCAGATCAAAAATCATGAGAACTATTATAGATTTAATAAATCTGACCAGCACCTTTATTTAGTTTCATGATATTTTATAAGAATCTTCCTTACTTGGGTGGATCCAAGAAGAAGAAAAAAACATATCATCAAATTTATGCACATGATATTCAATAGTTCTAAAATTAATGTGAAAAATACCTTCAGGAGGACACTAAATAATATTGATTATTTATACTAATGAGATTGAAAATTCCACATTATTCACCTTTGAGGATAGTGCATCCTCTGTGTTGCCAAATATAAACTAGACGTGTTCATTAAACTATTTATCTTCACTTTTGAAAACATACTCAATATTTTCACCATTGAAAATAAAATCTAAACCATGAAAATCCATAGATTTATTTAAGAGTAAATTCATCTAAAATAGCCACTCAATTTTCCTCCTTCTATCCTCTTTTCATCGATAATAGGTTTAGATTTTAGAGTTTTATGATAAATGGAGTTCTATGAAAGTCCAATGGGTTTGAGATTGAGGGTAAGAGAGAGGGGTAATTTTTGATAATTTTGTGGAAATCGGTTAAGATTATCAAGACAAAATAGTTAGACATATCATTATGGGAAATAATTTTTGAAAATATGATTTTTAAAAAAGAATAATAAATTCATAATTTATTTAAAAAATAATAAATTATTAATAATTGAACATAAATTAAATTAAAATAAATAAATAAAACTATTTGAAACATTTAATATATACTTTATTTGAATGAAAATATTGATTAAATAAATCAGAAATTTTATTTAAAATTAAATATACATAAATTGCCCTTAATAAATTCAATACTAGTAGTGGGGATTGGTTTACTGAAAATATTTGTAAGGTGATATTCAGTATTAAAAAATTCATAATATATATCCCTTTTTAGAACATGATCTCTTATAAAATAATTCCTTATATCAATATGATTAGTCCATGAGTGACTCGCAGGATTTTTCAAAATATTAATTTCACTACATTAACACGTAAAATATAAATATTTTTGAAATTCACTCCAAAGTCCAAAAGTGTGTGTTTCATCCTCAAAACCTGTGTACAGTGACTACTAAAATAAAAATATTCTTCCTTAACTAATGACAAAGAAACTAAATATAAAAATTAAATACATTACAGTGTCCAAGTATCCTATTACCAATATAGGATTTATTTGTCTCTGTAGTTAGACAATTTAATTTTTTTCACACAAGGAATAAAGATCTAAATTACAAACCTTTTCAATTCTGTCTGGTCTAAACACCCGAATATTATCTTTAAAAATAGAAAATGAATTATTATAAATATAAACATAAAAACCATCATCATAGAGTTAAGAGATACTTAACATATTGTGCTTTGGCCATTGAATATATGGTAGTTTTTTTTATCAAAATTTATTTTGGATGTCTAATTGATCAAATACTAATTATTTTTTCTTTTTCATTATCACCAAAGGTAACTAGGCCTCTATCTAGTTTTTACAATGAATAAAAATTGGAAGATTCTGCACTAATGTTCCTTGATAAACCACTTTCCATATAACATATTTCATTTTCATTATTATGTAATTTTACCTATAAAATTATTAACTAATAGATTTTTTAGGAACCCAAAGGCATTTAGGTTCATCTATGTCAGCATGAAAGGATATGGGTAACCTTCTTTTCAAAAAATTTCTAAAATTTAAGGGAATAAGGTTAGATATATTTCTTGAAACATTAGAATTAAAAAAAACTTATTTAGGGATTTCTCAACCAATACATATTAGAATAATGGATTTTAATTTCAAAATAAAAACAAGAGACTCTACATATGTTGTTATTCTTAGAACTAGGTAAAAATAATTTCAATATAATTTAAAATTTTATCCATTGAACAATGTAGTTAGAGATATATTTTCTAAATTTCCCTTTCAATTTAAATTATTGTTTTATAATGGAATATTTTTCATTCCAGACAGTATTATGAATATTCTTTAATGATTTTTTAGTTTTTACTAAAGATTCATACTTTTCTTAAAGCATTGAGTAGTTAGCAGCGAAATTGATATTAGAAAAAATTTCAGAATCAAAATTAGAATAATAATTAGATTTTTCCTATTTTTTCTATTTATCCATAAATCATATATTTTCTTTCATATTGGTTTTATCTTTTTATAAATTATATTTAAAAGTAATATTGGATTCCTCTGAAAAACTCCAATTAGACTTCATATATTTATTACGTTTTCTCTCGTAATTGGTTCTCATCTAATATTTCCTTTAGTTCTTTTACATATTTCTTTTCTCTTATTTTTTTATATGGGAAGTGAGGTCTGATATGTCCCATTTTCTTGTATTCATATAATCGTACTTCTTTAAGTCCTCTATCGTATTTCATAATATTTTTGGAATATATTTTAAATCCATTATTATTTTTATAAAATTTATTGAATCTTCTAGCTAGATAATCTAGTTACATTATAGAATATGGTCATTTTGAATATTTTGAGTATACATATTCCTATTTTGATTAATATTCATGTTTTTGAATAGTATCATTAAGGGTGGTATTTTCCCTTATTATCATCCTTTTATATTACACTTTATCTTGAATTTATACTTCATACATCATTATAATTTCAAAAAAATCATTCATTGTCAGATTTTTTACATGGGAGATAATCTAATTGTAGTATTTATCCCATTCCATTTTGAGGGTAGGACTATTAGAACATTTAAATCATTATTGGATTGAGTAACTGGATCTCCTAACACAAAAAACACCATTGACTATTTCATTCAATATTTCATTAATCTGAGTGATTCATTCACAATAATACATTTTGATGTTGTAAAATTTCCTCTTTGTAGTGTTTTATATTAATTGCCAAACATTTCGAGTTCCATAATAAGAAACTATAATAGTTTTCCACATCTCATAGGCAGTATCACAATGAGATACATGCTTAAATTCATATGTACCAAGTACACATATAATATCATTCATGTACCTTGAATTGTCATCATACACAACTTCTTTTGTAGCATCCCACTTTTTCAGTTATCCATGTATTACATATGGTTTGAAAATAATCATATATACGTTAAAACAAAGTATCTTTATATAGATAATCATTGTTTCTTCCCAACAACTATAATTTTTCTCATTGAATTATGGGGCTCGAATCATGCACACTTCTATTAGTTCCACCACATACATCTGTCTTAATATAGACCATTTACTCATTCTTTCTAGAGCTTATCAAAATTCTTTAAAAACAAATCCTCTATTACCAAATTTTAGCTCAGAAAAAGATACAAAAGAGGGAGGGTGACTTGATTCCTTTTAATAATATTTCACATTATAATTTTATCCCTCTTGGTGTACTATGATTATATGTATCACTCTATTCTTTAAATAAATTATACATCAGAAAAATATAGAAGAATACAATTGTTTTTATAGTGGATTGGTTCACAAATATATCATTGTCCACTCTACCAACACTCTCTCAACGAATTTGGTGATTTTCATTAAATAAGTCATCTTGTCATAAAACCTCTACAACTAAGTGTGGGAAGTTGACACCTTACAAAAACATCATTCATTTTATAGGAAACCTTTTTATCAATAGCTTAGTATGAAGAAGATGACACTCAACCATGACTATGTATGAACAGTCGATACACTTATGAAATAAAGATTGATTCATTTGATGAGAAATAGATTTATCTCACATTTTCCGTTGAAATTGACCAATAATGGATCTTATTAGTCATAGATAATATTCTCAAATAAATAAAGCTTCAAAGAGATCCTAATTTCACATGATCTTCATGAAATATAGAAATATAATGATTTTAGTATTAGTAACTATAAGGCCCTAGCCTTAAACATTACAAAATCTTGAGTTAATTTTTGAAATCAAAATTATGATCTTTTCAGATTTATATTTTTAGAGAATTTGGCCATAAACATTACATTATATCTCAAATATTACAAAGTAGAAATTTCTACTCTAAGAAATATTTTCACTACAATAAAACTCTTCGATTAAAACATGATTTTTTTTATAAAAACATTCCTGAATTATTAATTTATCTTACTTTTCCTTACACCCTGTGAAAAACAATTCATAAACATTGGATGAGAATAAAAATCTTAGTAATAGATATAAAATAAGGGAACAAAACATTAGTCCATTAATACATACGTTTCTTGAAATTATACTTTGTCAATCATAAAGAATATCTCTTTAAAATTAGTCATGAAATCATAATATTTATGATTAATACACATAAATCCTAAATAGTAAAGGTCACTTGTGGAATCCATAACATTCTTATATCGTAGTTTTCACATATATATAGGGAGTTATGTTTGGAAAACCCATCACAGTATATTACCTAAATATCCTAGGAGAATCATTAATGTTTATCTTTGTCACGTTACCCAATGCATTGTAGATATATCTCAGTCTCACCGACCCTCATTTTATCACAGAACCGCCAATATATGAAGACAATTCCCATGAACCATAACATAATAATGATATATAAAACAATCATCAAGGAAAGATAACATTTCCACATTGCAATCAATCTATATATTTTCAAGATATTGACATAATAAATATTTTCCCAAAATAAATTTTCAATAAAAAATTATGTTAAAAGAGTGTATCATATTTATTTTCCTTATTAAAAACATTACAGCTTGTTATGGAAGCCAAATATCAAATAATGCTCACGATGGTGGAAAGGTCATTGTCCCCGCGTACATTAAAAAGATACATTACCCTTTTCATTTAGTAAAACAATTCATAAAACAAAATATTCCATCTGAAAACCATTGAATTAAATTCAAATAAAAAGGGTTTAATTAAACACTTTATAAAATAAGGCAATGTATAAACGATAATATGCCTTAATGAAAGGATATTGAGACAAAATCCTGTAAATATTTTGTATAAATTATGTAAGAATTTATCAATGGGGTGCCTATATGTAGCAATAGTATATAAACACAAAGAGAAGTATAAATTATAACATTCATAAATAAACAGTAATACCACACATAATATTGACAGAACATTATCAACAAAGTATGCATAAAACCAATGAAAGAAAATTGAGTTTAGAAATTCCCTTACAAAAATTCAACAGCCTAACGGTGTTATGTAAAAATTTATAAAACAAGTTGATGAGAGAAAAAATGGTCTCTCATCATTTGGAAATAAAATGTATAGAAATAAGGATATATAATATCATAACCCAACATTAGAAAATATAAATTAAAAGATATAACAAAAAAATACTTTTACATAAAGAGGAGGGTGAAAGGTTCCCTTATAAAAACCACATTCTCAATAAAATGGTTCAATTATGAATATTCAATATAAATATCGATAAGTCAAGTAAAAATATAAGATATGATATCAAAATTTATTTCACATATAATCATAGCATCACCTAGTCAAGAAGTATAAGATCAACCTAAAAAATGGAAATTGGGTTAAGAAGTTCCATTATAAAGATCATTTTGTTAATGAAATAGATCGATTATGTGTATTCACAATAAATAAAAATAAATCAATTATAAATACAATATATAATATCAAAATTCATTTCTCACATAATAATATCATGACATAATCAAGAAGTAGAATATTTACCAAAAGAATTAAAATTGGGTTAAGAAGCTCCCTTATGAAAATTCGGCTGCCAAACGACTTCACGTAAAATTTTAGAAAATGAGTTGATGAGAGAAAAAAGGGAATTTAATCACTTTTACATAAAATTTATAGAAATAAGGATGTATAGAAACATATCCCAACATAATAAAATGGAAATTAAATGACATAACATATACAAAGTCATTGACAAAAAGAGGAGGGTGAAATGATCCTTTACTTTGAGTCTGACTTGTCTCATTCATTCTTTATATTCCAAAAAAATAAATGTAGGTTAATTTCTACATACTTTAGAACCCTTTTCAAGTTTATTATTCATTTTATACTATTTATCAACATGTTATAAAATTAAATAATTATTTAATTTCATATCAGTCATTTTGACGATACTTGGTACTTAGGACGAAAATGAACTTGATATATTTACAAATCATCCATGAGTTCAAAATTATATTATCTCCAGAATAGTATTAATGATTTAAATATCATATATTTTCAGTATATATATGTATTTATAATATTCCATGTCATATGGAGATAATAAATGAAATTCACCGTTCAAGGAGATGGCAGGTCGCACGAACGCATGAACACCACTTCCATTTATTTGTCATATTAATGAAATTAAAACTAAATGATACATAGGTATATTATATTTCTATAATAATATCATATGTTATATATGTTACATATTTTCATTAACTCCATACTTTATATGTTTCATGTATGGCATGAACGAATCATATCACTTTGAGGGGGCGGTAGTTGGCACTTCCTCAAATGAAATTATCATATTTACACATAATGGAAAAAATAATGGTATGATGTAAATAAAAAATACATAACCATATAAACAATATAAATATAATATATATCATATATAAATACCGATCCATTATAATGGCCTTCATGATATTTGTAGGGGAAATTTGAAAATTCATCATTTCGTTAGGGAGTAGTTCGCCATCCACAGAAACAGTATGTTCATATCCATTAGATAGAGGTGTGTGTAAGAGTGGTTATAATACATATCATAACTAAATACTAGTATATTTAGGATATTTTTTCTTATATAATCAAATAATATGAATATAATAGTGAGTGAAGAAGTAAAATAATAGAAAGGAAATTTAGAGAAGACGCTACCTCTTAAAATGTGTAACTCCCTTTGATTCGAGGAATAAGGCTTTCTTTAACTTACTTTTTCCAAAGGTAAGGATTATAGTATTAAGTTAGGGATTTTGGGAGCCTATTTGGGTAGAAATTGGATGATACATGTGGCTTTATAGGTCTGAGTTACTTGGGTAGAGTCGGTGGCCTTTTATAAGAGGGGGGAGGGGCACTTTAGGAAGGTTTTGAACAATTAATTTATTATAAATTATATTTTGATTAAAAATGAGTCAAAATTAAGTTATTTAAAATATAATATGAATATAGGTATAAATAAAATCCTCCAATAATAATTATACAGGTTTTGGTTTTTCTAATCCTTATCTTTTTTATTTTACAAATTTTTACTCGTGTCGTATTATCAAACATTTAACACTTTGAGAATCACACTAGTTACCAAAACATGAAAAATTTCCAATTAAGGAGTACTTAATAAAATTTTAGACTTATAATAATTATTTTTCAAAATATTATATTTTTAGGTATTTAATATCATTTAATAAACTATTTTGTATTTTAAGTTATTAATTATGTCAATTTTTAACTCTATTCATACATAACGTTTTTAGAAATTCATAACAACCAGATTCCATAGAACTAAAGACATTAAATCAAAACTAATAAATAAATATCATCCAAAAAATTCATGAATGACATCAAAATAACCAAATTAAATTTATTTTATCATTTATAATATTATTTATTTGAATTTTTTATTAATGATGCAATCACTGCATCAACATTCTGTCATTAATAAGTTTATTTATTTAATGTTTAAAATTTTTTAATAAAATTTCATGATATATGAAATATTTTTATCTTTATAATTACTATTTATATTTGATGATATAACTTATATAACTCCATATAAAATTTATTTTATTAAAAGATACATGTTTATGTTATATTTTTCCTAACGTTAAATTAATTTTTATAAAATGTCATTTTTACATCCAAGTGGATCCATGGGATCCAAAAATCACCCCAAGGATGTCCATGGTCAGAAATATCTCATCCAATAGCACTATTACATGTGTTAGAGTAGTTTAATATTATTAAAATATTATTTTTTACCCTTCTTAACAATATTGACCTTTTAACCATGGCAAATAAAATAATTACTCAAGTTGATCTTCATAATGTCTAAAAATAAAAGGTACCTATTAAAATAATTTTTCCCTTATGGTTCCAAATATGTAATCCATTAATTTAAAATTAATTCTCATTGTAAAAACCAAAAAGTGTGCTTTTAAGAAGTAAAAACTACCAAAATATTGACATGACTTTATATCTAATTTCAAATTGAAATTAAATAAAATGAAAAAAATTGGATAAAATGATAAAAAATAATCCAATTAATCTTTAAAACCAATTAAAATTACAATCTATCTATATAAATAAATTAGATGAAAAGGCGATTTTTACATAAAATGCGGTATTTTTACAACTCATTAAAAATGGTCTTTATCATAAAATTATCAAAAATTTATCGAAAGTAAATTTTGATGTACCGATTATTTATAAGATTTTTATTGTTTCAAATATAACATATAAATGTTAAAAAACTATATTAAAAAACGGTTCTCCATCAAAAGGCGGTAAAATGACCTTTTAAAAATATTAGAGTATTTAACGGTTAAAATCAGATTCATTATTATTTTAAGCCTCTAAAATTTACTGGATAAATATAAAGACACCTAACAAAAATTTATAATCATATTTAGTTAGTTATGTTCATTACCACCAATATAATGGCTATGTGTTAACTACCATTTAAAATAGTAATATAATTATATTATTTATTGGTATAACTCAAAGTTGTGTGGAATGTAATATTTCATAGAAACCAGTTGTTTTGTGTTGAGTATGTATCATAAAAATCATCCCCTTAATGTAAAAATAATATATTATTCATAAATATTCATAGAAATGAAAAAAATTATTATTCTATAAATACCTGGATCGTTACAATAACAATACGACAGTTAAACAGAAAAAGATCAAAACTTGTATGTCTCCAAAGTGTCGCACTTACAAATAGAAGAGATGTTATTATGTATAAAAATTAGTGTAATATTTAAAATGACACATATCATGGTATTTAATAAGAAAATTTTGATTTTCATTTGGATAAAAATATCTAAAAATATCACCTAAAACATCATGATTATTTGTCTTTTGAATGTTTCAAAGAAAATCACAACTTCTAGATAAAATAGGAAATATTTAATCCATTAAACATGAACCATGGAATAGATCATTAAACACATTTTATAAGGTTAATTTAATAATGATGATACTTTTATATAAATCATAGAAAATATCTTGAATTTAAACTCCATATTTGACAAGATCAAATATAGAGAAAACATTGAAAGTATGGTTGACAATGTACAGTTGACTTGAAAACAATGGGTTGTCAAACCATGTGTTAATCCTTGAAATGTTGGGATTATTTAAAATGTACAGTTCTTGATCAATAATTTTGCCATGGTGTAGGGTTCTTAATCTATATGTTCACTTGAAACATAGGGTATAAAAGTACCTTTCATTACCAAAATTAGGGTTCAAAAACCATACATCTTGCATATAAACGTAGGGTATAAAAAATGTTTCCATGATTCTTAAAAAACACCCATAACACTTTAAAAACATTAACATGAAAATAACATTACAATTAGATAAATTTATAAAAAATAATAGTCCTGAAAAATAGTTAAGTAAGTTTTATTAGTAAAAAAACAAGGGTATTTGTGCAAAGCAAAATCAACAAGAATTTAGAATATATTATTGAAACAACACATGACCAAAAATAACTATACAATTCAATCATGTAAGATATATTATCAATTTTTTCACTTCTTATTTCTTTTTTTAGGGATCATTGGTTACTCATTGCAATCAATATGGATAATTCAAATAGTTATTGTTTTAAATTATTGCTCGTATACAAAAAAATAAACACAAATTAATATTTTTATCAATTCCTAATACGATACATGAAATATTTTATAAATAAACTTCAAGTTATATATTTTATATTATGTTTTATGGAAAATATTTTCATATAGAAGTTTTTAAATATCATCAAAATAATGGCATGGGGAAATTCCATTAGTAGTAGAATCCTATCAACTTTTAAAAGTGGATAAATATTAGGGTATATATAATAATATCTCACTATCAATGCATATTAAAAAAACAACTTATTTTTATCAATGTTTTTTCAGTGTCTTAAACAAACCAATGGAAAAAATTATGGTCATTACAATTTCAGATTTATAAAATATATCATATTTCATCAATAAACTAGCATCCTCAATGATTTATTTTTTATTATAATTAATATTTCTTGAAAAAATTATCAATAATTTGTTTATTATATTTTTCTTCTACTACGAGGACTTTAAACATTCTTCATATTCAATAGAGAAAATTGATTTTTTTAGAAATGAATGGGAAAACATATGGTTTCAAAATGTATGCCTCTATCATGAAGAGGTTTCAACTTACTACTACTTATTTACTTAATTTTCTCATCATTATATCTACTATTTTTTAGTAAATTTCATTACTATTTTTATATGATACTTATTTTTTAAATTTTCATAGATTCTATTAATAAACGACTTCATCAATAATTTTTTTCTTCCTCTATTTTGTGCTCTCTAAAGTGAATAGAATAATCTATGTAAAATTTATTCTTGAAAATTTATTCAACAATAATGATGGATTGGAGTGATATTTTTTATAATCATATAAATGTATTCTCTATATTTTATTTTTTTTATTTTCAGTATTGTGTTTTTTTGTTTACAAATTTCTCAAAGTGCATGATTTCAGTTTATATTAACAATTTAGTTAAAAAGATGTTTGCAACACTAAAAACTAATAAAAAATAGTTAGTTTTTTTAATACACTAGGACAATGATCCATAAGTCATTTTTGAATTTTAGGAATTTTTATAACCTTAATCCAATACATGGTCCAACCAGTATGAATTGAAATGATTGGTATTAGTTAAAAAAGATATTTTAGTTAAAACGCATTTTATTAATTAAAAACTAACAAAATACACTTGTATTGTCTTGATTCATTAGGGAAAAATCCTTAAGTCATTTGTGACATATAGGAATCAACTGTACATCAATATGACTTATGGTGTTCTAGGTATGATTCAAAGTATGTGTTTCCTCTTTAAAATGTCATTTTAGTTCAAGAGATGTGTGATATACTAAAAACCAGTAAAAAAAATTTTATGTTGATAATTTAGTAAAATGATCCAGAAGTCATTTATGATGTATAGAAATTTGTAAAGACCCGTAAAATTCAAGGGAAATTTTTTCATAATTTTTTTTGGAATTTTACGAGTACGCAGTTTCCGACGGCACCTGATTCTGAGGCCTGGTGTGCCCGGAATAATTTTTTTCTGAAGTCTTGTTAAGATTAAATTAACGCGCCTAAGCAGTTTTACTGAAAAAGTGTAATAACTCTTAAACGGTTACTCGGATCATAAATCCGAGGGAACAGTTGCGCTCAGGATGGCGGGTTTACCCTAGGTGCGACTTAAGTTTAGTCGGCGTGGGCCTCTTGTGAGAAATTCCAAAAATGGCATAACTGTTAATAAAATAATTAAATAAATTATTTTATTTTTCAAATTCTTATAACTCACAAACTGTAGCTCGGATTAAAAATCTGAGACCACCACTGAACTCGTGAGGGCATGTTTTATTTATGCAGATACTAACTTTGGCCGACGCGGGCCACCAGAAAAGGTTAGTTTTTGGCCGCAAATAAAATAATTAAATAACAATTATTTTATTGTAAAATTCGTATCTTTTAAAAGGTAAATCGGATTTAAAATCTAAGAGTACCGTTGGATTCGTTGGGGTGTTTTTAAATTAGGCAGAGCCTGACCTTGACCGGCGCGGGTCGAGGGTAACTGATAATAATTTTTCCGAACTTTTTTTCGGGTACGTTCAGTAAACGTACATGCGGGTTTTTCTATCTTTTGAACCGGTGCTCGGAATTGAAATCTGAGGGCACCGATGAACTCGCAACGCTATTAATTGCTTAAGAGGACCTTTACCGCAATTGCGTTTATGCAGGTGGAGAAGTTAAAATTATGGATTAAATGAGGAATGAATAAAATTGTGAAACAATTTTATTTATATCTATGTGGTTATATCCTAAGTGAGGGAGTTGTGGTGGGACCCACTACATCCTAACTACCCATGTGAGGATAAATGTGATGTGGGGCCCACACGAGCCCCAACCTTTCACATTCCCTTAACTCACTTTTAACTCCCCCCTTACTCACCCCTTGTTTACTGCATGACAACTCCCCTCATTTATTGGAGTGGAGCCTCTCCACCTTCTACCCAATTAAAATTGCCAACACATATAATTAATTTAAGTTGTTTGAATTTTGAGTGGCTTGGGTGAATAAAATAATAGCATAGCTATTATTTTATTTTGGCTTTGTCGTGTTGGATCTTTGGGGAGCTCTTGAGAATTAGAGAAGGAAGTGTTCTTCGACGAAGAACACCTCTGACGAAGGACTTTCTCCCTCAATGAAGAATGCCTCCAACTAAGAACGACGCGCCTTTCTTTCTCTTCTCCATGACGTCGTTCTTCGCAACTCCATATACCGCGACATTCTTCTTCCATGGATCGAAGATGTGAGGCATCTTTGAGAGGTAGGAGAATATTATATATTTCTGATTTATGTGGTTTATACCCTCGAGTTTGAGCGTTTATTTGTAGGATTTATCTTTGTGGATTCATTACACTGATTTAATTTCTAATGATGAATGCGAATTAAATAAATTAATTCGTGGATCGATAAACAATCAATTGAATTAATTTTCTTCTCGTTTATCTTGAGATTGAAAATCTTGAAGTGTGATAAATATTTATTTTCCAATTACTTGTGTTCTTGATTCTCAAAGATGATGGTCAGACAAACACGACCATCAATCCGGACATAGTCCATTACCCTTTTATATTTCATTCTTTCCACATTCTCCGCGTGTTCGTTCGTGCCAAATAATTAAACGCGTCAAAACATCGATGTTTCGTTGAGCGCGACATGCGGACACAGAGATCTTGATCCGAGGATCAAGAATCTGCGATCGTCATAAATTTTGGTGTTAGAACGAAGATGCAGCGGACTGGATGTCATGGCAGAGACGGTCCGACGGTGTGTGAGGTGGTCCGAGGAAGCACGGCTGGTGCATGCGTCAGGGCGCACGACGGTGGCCAACAGGGATGTTCCGACGAGGCCAGCAGGAGGCGGCTAATTGGGGGTCGCCCGTGCAGATGGCCGATGCAGGCTGATTATCCAAGCGTGTATGGTGGCTGCTGTTCCGGTGGGTGCGGAGAAAGCTTGCGGTTAGGTTTATAGGAGGTGCAAATCGTGGAAAGAAACTGAATGGATAGAGAGGAATTATAAAGAGATTTAAATAATAATAATAAAAATAAAATGGGCGTGGATGGCATGGAGGAAAGGCAAGGGAGGCGCTGATTTTGGCCATGTGTGAAAAATGGGAGAGATGGTTGTGAGTGATGACATGGGTACTTCAAATAAATTGATTAAAATTAATAATATAATAATGATGTTATTAATTTTGATGTTAAAACACTTTTTTTGACGGTATCTTCCTCGTGCGACCTCGGTTTCACAAACCTTCTGTAACACCCCAAGCTTCTACGGTACGCTTCTCTTTGAATAATGTGATAGCGTGTGTTGTACGCAACACCGAATTCTAACACACCATAACCAATCAAACTAGCCGTTATGAATAGTAATACCTAATTTTTGAAATTATATATATTTTATATTTCAAAATGGACTTCATTTTTTGATTCGGAATATCGAATTTAGCCTAAGGTGAAATTTTGGTACATTTCGGATAACTTTCATATTTTGATGAATAGTGAAAATTACTAAATTTTAAATAAAAACAACTTTTTTAATCAAAATAATTAATAGTGATAAATTATGAATTTGAGTGGTTTTAAAGTATATTTAGAATATATTTTTACCATTTAATATAATTTTGGTCATTGGACATAATTTTACAATTAAACCGAACATAAACAAGTGTCAATCTTTTGATAGTTATTATCTCTTAAAAACACGCTTTTTGTTTTGACAGCGGAAATTAATTTTAAATTAATTTCTGCCACTTCTGTGTTTTGAATTTAGAAAAATGGATTCCATATTTGGAATCAGGATGTTCAAATTGTGTAAATAGGTAACTTTTATTTTTAGACATTTTGAATAATTACTGCGGTAAATATTTTATTTACCATGGTTAAGGGTAAATCCGGTAAATAAGGGTTACAAAATAATATTATAATAATACTAAATTACCCTAAAACGTGTCCTAGCCTTATTGGTTGATACATGTTCGACCATAGGCATCTTTGGGTCGATTTTTGGACCCCATGGTGCCACTTGTAGGTGATAATGACACTTTATTTTAATTATGTTAAAATGAATACAAAAATGACACAAGCATATATCTTTTAGAAAAACAATTTTTACATAGGGTTATATATGTTGGATTTTAGATTATAAATATTCATTAGAAAGATAAAAAGATTTCATACATAGTAATAGTTCATTTATAATTTTTAGACATTAAAGTATTTAATTTATTTATGACACAGTGATGATGAATTAATTACTATAATAGTGAAAAATTAAAATAATTGATAATATAAATACCCAAATAAATATAATATGAAACTTTTAATGAATTAAACTAATTTTCTAGGATAATATGATATATTAGGATTTATTTAATTGACTTTTTTCGAAGTAATCAATCTGTTATGAGTTTCAAAAAAATCAACTATTGAATAGTGTCAAAATTGACATAAAATAGTTCTTAAAACAAATATTATATTATTAATTGATATTAAATTCCTAAAAATCTAAGGTTCGGCCAAGAGACTTATATCATGATAGGTTCATCATTAATGGACCACTTGGGGGTCTCTTGGATGTATATAGTATGTTTATTAACCATATTATATAATAATACAAAGAGACATTGTAAAAGTGAAACTAATTAACTTAGAGATAATACTTAAAGATAAGGTTAATATAAGTACCCAAAACTGTCTAAATTCTATTGGTTGAGTGGTTTTCGACCTATCCCAACCTTAACCTTTTAATAATCAACTTTTGAGCCATTATAAACCGAATATGAATTTATTATAAATTAATATTTCTAGCTTTTCCAAAGGTGCCCCTCACCCCTCTTATAAAAGGGAACTCCTCCTTCTCATTTCTTCACACCTTCAAAGCCTTTTGGTTCGGCCAAACTCTGCCCAAATACTCTCCCAACATCCCTCACTACAACCTAGAGGCCTTAGTTTGATCATAAAGCCAACCTAAGGAGCCCTTTTGATCAAATCAAAAGGAAGAACCCGAAGAAGAGGTAATGTTTTCACCACCCCTTTTCAAGTTCCTTTCTTCTTCCACTTCTTCTTTCTTTGTTCTTACCATTCTAAAATTATAACTCCAGTATCTCACATATACTGTGATGTTATTATAAATATGGTACAACCATATTCTGTATTCTATCCACCGTTTGAATAACATGTCACCATACGTGCGTACGTACGTCTCCACGTCGTGGTGTAATTGTTATTCAATATATTATTATTTGGATGGGTATAATAATGATTTGTAACTCATGTAAATAATAAATATAACATGTTAATGATTCTTTATATATGATATACCATCCATTTATATATTCTTTTAATATCAAAATAATGATATTGTCGCTCGTGCGTACGTACGGACTACCGTCTCCACGAACGCGATGAGATTCATTCTCCATCGTATCCATTCAAGTATAATTATCATTTGATGATTTAAAAATGATGTTTAAGGACTTGATATCATTATGGATATGAATAATATACAACCTATCCATTACAAACATGTCTTATGTAACAAAACATATAAAAGAAAACAAGTAAGTTAACACCCGAAACAACGATAATACTAAGATATTATTACCAAATCAATATTAAAAGATCATATATGATATCATATTAATATATATGATTCTTGTATAATTTAATAAAAATTATTTCACCATTATAAAGGAGGTTAACCTACCCCAACCAAGGAAAAGTACAAGGTAAGGGTTATTTCACAATCTCTTCATTATCCGATGTTGTTTATACGTAATAATCTACTGGGATTTCTTTGTCATCCACATCCATGTTTCTTCGAAATTTATTTCAAAACATATTTATTATTTACAAGAATATGGGTTAAAGACATTTATACCCTTGTTTGACTTTTTATAAGAGGTTTATAAAGGAATCTTTCCGTCGTTTTCAAAACAAGGTCCTTTTTAACCTTTTCGACAGAATTAAGGTAAGAATGTTTTTTTTAACTTATACGGTGGGTGCGGATATTTTCCGCCGTTATAAAATCTTCAAAGCTTCCCTTACAAGATTATAAGAATATTTTCAAAGAAAATGTTTTATTTTATATTGATATTAAATGATTTCAGAATAAAAGGAGATATTTCTTTAAAAAGAATTTTGATTTCATCTATGTCAACATCCTTTGATGGATTTCAAGATTATTTGAAGTTGATTTATTATGATACAAAACTTCTATATTGTATTGAAGGTTTTGTGATATGTTTGACTGTGGATGTGCTATTTTTATACCATTCATAGTTTATGGTGAAATTATTGACATTTCGTATGCTAGTTTTAATACGAATGTTTATGTTATGTTTAAACCTTTTCATATGGGAATGCATTGGACTTAATATGTGACGGGTGGAGCCCGCTATAGCTCCTCGATGCATTGGTAGGTCTCATGAGACAAACTAGTGTCTTGGCACAAGGCCTTGACAAAATCTTATTTGTAGTCTTGGCACGAGGCCTTGGCTATGTGGTTATGATAGTCTGGCATTATGCATTCCATCATTATGAAAGTGGTTATTGATTTTGCATGTGATTATTCGATTAGTAGAATAACCATGTGAATAAGTAAATGGAATTATTCCATTTTATTTATGCCATACTATGTTAAAAGTTCAAGTTTGAAAGGCTTTTGTTTTAGTTATACGTTGCCTTAAATGTTTATTCTTATTTATGAAAGATTCCGCTATATTGTTATCCTTACTGGGCATTTGAGCTCACCCCTTTTCTATGTTTTATTTTTCCCAAGAAGTGAAGAAATAAATTATGAATGACCTGCAGGGATATTATGTGGGGATATGAGTGTGGATTATGGGGATAATATGTTGTTGTAGTAGTTTTTCATTTTATGATGTAATGTAAGACTTATGAATATATATAGTGTTTCCAAGGCTACTAAACCAATCGGTCTTTCGAGATTTGATCTTTCTTGTGATCATGCCAATGTTATGTAATAATGCACCGACTCTGGGTAACTGGGGTCGGGGCGTTGTAGTTGGTATCAGAGGAAGTTTAGTACAAACCTTGGAAGCTAGATTTAGATAAACTCTGATTAGAGCACGTAGACCTAAGATGAACTTTGAGGATTAGTATAGAAGAACTTCCTAGAATTTTGGTATTGTAGAGATTTTGTAAGTTTTCCAAGCAATACATCCCTGTCTGGATACGAGCAGGTAGAGGCGGCTCTGGCACAGATGTACCTAGGGGTAAAACCCGAAAACACCGCTTTGAGCTAGACTCGAACGGGAACTGGTGCACGACAACGGGCCTTGCTGCACTCTTGGTTACGACACTCCCGGGGGATATGCTTAGGATAACTCTCATTTTCTTTACAAATCATTTTGAAGGGATTATGAGTATATAATTCCTCAAAGAAAACATTCTTATGATTATGGATTATATCCATAAATAGTTCAATTTATGTTAAGAGTTTTATAAGTATGGTATTATGTATTTTGATTCATAAACTGATCTAGTTTATGCCATTGTTTAGAAATGGCGCCTAGTGGAAGAAATGGAAACCGTATCAATGCACGCACTCCATGTATGGATTTCCCTCCTGCTCAAGATAATTATAGTGGAGCTGGTGATACAACTGGTGCCGATCAGCTAATCACCATACTGGGACAACTTACTCAGGTTATGAATAATAACCTTACCCGTATGGAGCACCCTGATCCGCAGCGTGGAGGATCAATGTTAGATCGATTCATGAGGCAACAACCACCAACGTTCAATGGGAGTAAAAATCCCTTAGTAGTTGAGCAATGGATATTTTCCCTAGAGAAAATATTTCAGGCTTTGGGGAGCAGTGAAAGGGAAAAAGTTATCATGGCAGTTTACCGCCTCACTAGAGATGCTGATCAATGGTGGTCATTGATTCAAAATATGAAGGAAGATGATGAAGTATAAAATATGGAATGGAGGGAGTTCAAAGATATGTTTTAAGAAAAATACTTTCCTCGCGACCATCGAGCAGATATGGAAAGGAAATTTCTAAGTCTGAGACAGAAGGAGGATGAGAATGTCACAAAGTATGAGGCTAACTTTACAAGGTTAGCAAGGTACGCTGGTGATTATATACGTAACCAAAGAAGTAAGATTGATCGTTTCTTTGATGGGTTAAAACCATTTCTCCGTCGATCATTAGTCTCACAATCCTTTTCGTCATACGAAGACATTGTCTCATGTGCTATCAAGACCGAAAAGGAATTCTCTAAGTCTTATGACTTTAAAGAAAAGCAAGAAAAGAAGAGACCTGCTGATCAATCTGGGAATGATGGGTTCGTTATTTATAGTGATGCATCGAAGAAAGGACTTGGTTGTGTCCTTATGCAGAATGATAGAGTTATTGCCTATGCATCACGACAGTTGAAAATTCATGAACAAAACTATCCTACTCATGATCTCGAGTTAGCAGCTATGATCTTTGCTTTGAAGATATGGAGGCACTACCTCTATGGTGAAAAATGTGAGATTTATACTGATCACAAGAGTTTGAAGTATATTTTCTCACAAAAAGAACTCAACATGAGGCAAAGGAGATGGATTGAATTACTCAAGGATTATGATTGCACGATACACTACCACCCGGGGAAAGCAAACAAGGTGGCAGATGCTTTGAGTAGAAAAGACCATGGAGTTTTAAACAATATGAGAATTGAAAGGGATCCAATTTTCATGGATCTAGTGAAGATGGACATGGGAATAACCAGGGAAGGCGAAACATCATTTCTTTTTCAAATGGTTGCCAAAACATCTTTAATAGAAAGGATTAAGAGTACTCAGACCGATGATGAAGAATTTCAAAAGAAGATTAAAGCTGTGAATGATGGGAGATTGAGAGACTTTGTGTATGAAGATGGAATTTTGAAATTTGGGAAGAGACTTTGTGTTCCCGATATACATGATCTAAAAAGGGAATTGCTGGATGATGCTCATAGTTCCAATTTCTCTATACACCCTAGGAGCACCAAAATGTATAGAGATTTGAAGGAACATTTTTGGTGGGACAACATGAAGAGGGAGATTGCTGATTTTGTGTCAAGATGTATGGTTTGTCAACAAGTGAAAGTTGGAAGGCAACAGCCTGGAGGAGTCATGCAACCTCTTCGCATACCGGAGTGGAAATGGGACAATATTACGATGGACTTTGTCATGGGGCTACCAAAGACTCCTAGAAGGAACGATGCAATATGGGTTATTGTTGATCGTCTTACCAAGTAAGCACATTTTCTTGCTATAAGAGAAGATCTACCCCTGGAATGTCTAGCAAGACTATATATTAATGAAGTTGTGATACTTCATGGAGTACCCCTATCGATTGTTTCTAATCGTGATCCTCGTTTTACTTCAAGATTCTGGAAAAGTCTTCAGAAATCCCTGGATACTGAACTTCATTTGAGCATTTATTACCACCCTCAGACAGACGGACAATCAGAACGGACTATTCAAACCTTAGAAGACATGTTGAGATCTTGCTCACTTGACTTTCAGGGTATGTGGGATCAATATTTACCTCTGGTAGAATTTTCCTATAACAATAGCTTCCATTCGAGTATTCAGATGGCACCATATGAAGCATTATACGGAAAGAGATGTCGTACACCAACCTGTTGGGATGACGTCGGTGAAAGAAAACTTGTAGGTCCAGAACTGGTGGAGGAAACGATGGAAAAGGTGAAGGTAATCCAAAATCACATCAGAGCAGCTCAAAGTAGGCAGAAGAGCTATGCCGATAATCGAAGGAAGGATTTGGAATTTCAAGTCGGTGATCATGTTTTCTTGAAGGTATCTCCATGGAAGGGAGTCATACGTTTTGGTAAGAAAGGTAAATGGAGTCCCAGGTACATCGGACCATTCGAAATTCTAGAACGAATTGGGGTTGTAGCTTACCGATTGGCAATGCCGCCAAGTCTCTCTAAAGTTCACGATGTGTTCCACGTATCTCTGTTGAGGAAATACATGCCTGACCCAACGCATGTACTCACCTATGAGGAATTAGAACTGGAACCTGATTTGTCTTATTGCGAAGAGCCCGTCAAGATTCTTGATACGAGAGAACAAGTACTGAGAAACCGGACGACACGTCTGGTAAAAGTTTTGTGGAGAAACCATAAGATGGAAGAGGCAACGTGGGAACCCGAGGAACTTATGATGAAGAACCACCCGAGTCTTTTCATGTGATAAGTATTCTAGAAATTTCGAGGAAGAAATTATTTGAAGGAGGGGAGAATGTAACACCCCAATCTTCTACGGTACGCTTCTCTTTGAATAATGTGATAGCATGTGTTGTACGCAACTTCGAGTTCTAACACACACCACAACCAATCAAACTAGCCGTTATGAATAGTAATACCTAATTTTTGAAATTATATATATTTTATATTTCAAAATGGACTTCATTTTTGTATTCGGAATATCGAATTTAGCCTAAGGTGAAATTTTGGTACTTTTTGGATAACTTTAATATTTTGATGAATAGTGAAAATTACTAAATTTTAATTAAAAGCAACTTTTTTAATCAAAATAATTAATAGTGATAAATTATGAATTTGAGTGGTTTTAAAGTATATTTAGAATATATTTTTACCATTTAATATAATGTTGTTCATTGGACATAATTTTACAATTAAACTGAACATAAACAAGTGTCAATCTTTTGATAGTTATTATCTCTTAAAAACACGCTTTTTGTTTTGACAGCGGGAATTAATTTTAAATTAATTTCTGCCACTTCTGTGTTTTGAATTTAGAAAAATGGATTCCATATTTGGAATCAGGATGTTCAAATTGTGTAAATAGGTAACTTTTATTTTTAGACATTTTGAATAATTACTGCGGTAAATATTTTATTTACCATGGTTAAGGGTAAATCCGGTAAATAAGGGTTAAAAAATAATATTATAATAATACTAAATTACCCTAAAACGTGTCCTAGCCTTATTGGTTGATACATGTTCGACCATAGGCATCTTTGGGTCGATTTTGGGACCCCATGGTGCCACTTGTAGGTGATAAGGACACTTTATTTTAATTATGTTAAAATGAATACAAAAATGACACAAGCATATATCTTTTAAAAAAATAATTTTTACATAGGGTTATATATGTTGTATTTTAGATTATAAATATTAATTAGAAAGACAAAAAGATTTCCTACATAGTTATAGTTCATTTATATTTTTTAGAAATTAAATAATTTAATTTATTTATGACACAGTGATGATGAATTAATTACTATAATAGTGAAAAATTAAAATAATTGATATTATAAATACCCAAATAAATATAATATGAAACTTTTAATGAATTAAACTAATTTTCTAGGATAATATGATATATTATGATTGATTTAATTGACTTTTTTCGAAGTAATCAATCTGTTATGAGTTTCACAAAAATCAACTATTGAATAGTGTCAAAATTGACATAAAAGAGTTCTTAAAACAAATATTATATTATTAATTGATATTAAATTCCTAAAAATCTAAGGTTCGTCCAAGAGACTTATATCATGATAGGTTCATCATTAATGGACCACTTGGGGGTCTCTTGGATGTATATAGTAAGTTTATTAACCATATTATATAAAAATACAAAGAGACATTGTAAAAGTGAAACTAATTAACTTAGAGTTAATACTTAAAGATAAGGTTAATATAAGTACCCAAACCTGTCTAAATTCTATTGGTTGAGTGGTTTTCGACCTATCCACACCTTAAACTTTGAATAATCAACTTTGGAGCCATTAGAAACCGAATATGAATTTATTATAAATTAATATTTCTAGCTTTTCCAAAGGTGCCCCTCACCCCTCTTATAAAAGGGCACTCCTCCTTCTCATTTATTCACACCTTCAAAGCCTTTTTGTTCAGACAAAATCTGCCCAAATACTCTCCCAACATCCCTCACTACAACATAGAGGCCTTAGTTTGATCATAAAGCCAACCTAAGGAGCCCTTTTGATCAAATCAAAAGGAAGAACCCGAAGAAGAGGTAATGTTTTCACCACCCCTTTTCAAGTTCCTTTCTTCTTCCACTTCTTCTTTCTTTGTTCTTACCATTATAAAATAATAACTCCAGTATCTCACATATATTGTGATGTTATTATAAATATGGTACAAACATATTCAGTATTCTATCCACCCTTTGAATAACATGTCACCATACGTGCGTACGTACGGCTTACCGTCTCCACGTCGTGGTGTAATTGTTATTCAATATATTATTATTTGGATGGGTATAATAATGATGTGTAACTCATGTAAATAATAAATATAACATGTTAATGATTCTTTATATATGATATAACATCCATTTATATATTATTTTAATATCAAAATAATGATATTGTCGCTCGTGCGTACGTACGGACTACCGTCTCCACGAACGCGATGAGATTCATTCTCCATCGTATCCATTCAAGTATAATTATCATTTGATGATTTAAAAATGATGTTTAAGGACTTGATATCATTATGGATATGAATAATATACAACCTATCCATTACAAACATGTCTTACGTAACAAAACATATAAAATAAAACAAGTAAGTTAACACCCGAAACAACGATAATACTAAGATATTATTACCAAATCAATATTAAAAGATCATATATGATATCATATTAATATATATTATTCTTGTATAATTTAATAAAAATTATTTCACCATTATACAGGAGGTTAACCTACCCCAACCAAGGAAAAGTACAAGGTAAGGGTTATTTCACAATCTCTTCATTATCCGAGGTTGTTTATACGTAATAATCTACTGGGATTTCTTTGTCATCCACATCCATGTTTCTTCGAAATGTATTTCAAAACATATTTATTATTTACAAGAATATGGGTTAAAGTCATTTATACCCTTGTTTGACTTTTTATAAGAGGTTTATAAAGGAATCTTTCCGTCGTTTTCAAAACAAGGTCTTTTTTAACCTTTTCGACAGAATTAAGGTAAGAATATTTTTTTAACTTATACGGTGGGTGCGGCTATTTTCCACCGTTATAAAATCTTCAAAGATTCCCTTACAAGCTTATAAGAATATTTTCAAAGAAAATGTTTTATTTTATATGGATCTTAAATGATTTCAGAATAAAAGGAGATATTTCTTTAAAAAGAATTTTGATTTCTTCTATGTCAACATCCTTTGATGGATTTTAAGATTATTTGAAGTTGATTTATTATGATACAAAACTTCTATATTGTATTGAAGGTTTTGTGATATGTTTGACTGTGGATGTGCTATTTTTATACCATTCATAGTTTATGGTGAAAGTATTGACATTTCTTATGCTAGTTTTAATACGAATGTTTATGTTATGTTTAAACCTTTTCATATGGGAATGCATTGGACATAATATGTGACGGGTGGAGCCCGCTATAGCTCCTTGATGCATCGGTAGGTCTAATGAGACAAACTAGTGTCTTGGAACAAGGCCTTGACAAAATCTTATTTGTAGTCTTGGCACGAGGCCTTGGCTATGTGGTTATGATAGTCTGGCATTATGCATTCCATCATTATGAAAGTGGTTATTGATTTTGCATGTGATTATTCGATTAGTAGAATAACCATGTGAATAAGTAAATGGAATTATTTCGTTTTATTTATTCCATACTATGTTAAAAGTTCAAGTTTGAAAGGATTTTATTTTAGTTATACGTTGCCTTAAATGTTTATTCTTATTTATGAAAGTTTCCGCTATATTGTTATCCTTACTGGGCATTTGAGCTCACCCCTTTTCTATGTTTTATTTTTCCCAGGAAGTGAAGAAGTAAATTATGAATGACCTGCAGGGATATTATGTGGGGATATGAGTGTGGATTATGGGGATAATATGTTGTTGTAGTAATTTTTCATTTTATGATGTAATGTAAGACTTATTAATATATCTAGTGTTTCCAAGGCTACTAAACCAATCGGTCTTTTGAGATTTGATATTTCTTGTGATCATGCCAATGTTATGTAATAATGCACCGACTCTGGGTAACTGGGGTCGGGGCGTTACACCGTCAGTGGCAGTGCGACCCAGATTTCAAGACAAAATTTATGAGTCCAATATTGGATATCTTTTTCGGGTTTTTGGATCGGGTACCCGAAGCACTCGGAAAATAATAGATTTAATATTATTATTAAATCTTCAACCCACCATAACTCATGCGTGCGACGTCCGATTGACTTGCCGTCAGTGGCGATGTAATCCTGACATCAATATGGTCGATTCAAGTCTAATGTTGAATACTAAATTCTGGATTGTGGTTCGGGCCCATGAAACAACGAATAATAATAATATTATTATTATTACGGGATCTTATATCGGATATGTCTCTCTCATACGGTGTCAGAATGTCGAACCGTCTACGAGGTTGTGACCCTGGAATTAAGACAGATGTGTCAAAACCAATTTTGGATATTTAAGTTGAGGTCGAGGTACGGGACCCATGAGGCCCGATTCATGCGTGTTGCGGTGAAATGCAACTTTTTCACCGGCTATCCGTTTTGGACCAATGGGTAGTCCATCTCGTGTGTTTTTTCGTATGGATCGCAATGGTGTGACCTGTTTTGTTTACCGGTGTAACTTGAAGTATGGCCGGGTTGGTTCGAACCTGAAACCAACCAGGCCCTCAGAGCAGAAACGCTTATATCTTGAGCTCCGGACGTTCGATTGACGTGCCGCTGACTTTGTTGGATTCCTCTTGATGAGACGGAACTTTTGGCATACTTCGCCTGAGATTTGGATGCAGTTGGAGTATGGTCGGGTTGGATTGTACCCGAAATCCAACCGGGCCCCTGAAACGGAAAAGCTGATAACTTTCAGACCGGACGTCCGTTTGACGAACCGTTAGCGGCGTTGGTGATCACGTTAAGAAACGGTCCCTATGATCATACCCTATGAGAGTTCGGGGTACAGTTGAGATACTGCCGGGTTGGTTCGCATACGAAACCAACCGGGCCCCTAGGACAAAAAAGCTAGTAACTCCCAGACCGGGCGTCCGATTGACGTGTCGTCTGTTGCGTTGAGACCCCTATGATGGGGCGGTCCTTTGAGATACTTCTTCGTGGGACTTTGTGATAATTGGAGTATCGACCAGTAGCTCATGGAGCAGACCCTCCCGGAGACGAGCGTACGGAGTACGGAGACCATGTAGCCGGTTGAGACCTGATGACTGCTTGACCGACTCGACTTGGAGTGAGTCGACTAGCCCAGTGGACGAAGCACTACTTTGTTTGGGTACAGACCCATGAAGGATGAAGCACTACTGTGTGACAGTGCAGACCCATGGTACTCATCCAGAGAGTACCTCTGCAAGCTATTAGGGGGTGTTCACTACTATGTTTGGGTGCCATACCCCGGCGGGGAAGCACTACTGTGTTTGGGTGGATGACCCACGGTACTCGATAGGAGGAGTACCTCAGAAGTCTTAGGTTAGTGAGCAGTACCTCGGAGTCATGACAGGACCACTGTACACTCCAGAGATGGGGCTCTTCAGCAGTTACAGTTTCGATAATGAAAAATCCTAGTTTGAGCTAAGTCTATGACCTTTGTGTTTACCTCATGATTGTGATGGGTTACTTGATAACTTAGGTATAAGTATGGGCTTATACCTAAGTAAGGGTAATCTGTTGATATCCAAATTTGTGGTTATCCTTGTTTCATTTAGTGAGACCTTGAGGGTCTTGGGGTCCCTACTGAGTATCGTTATACTCAACCCTGCACGGGCTATGCCCGCCCCTTGTTGTGTTGGTTGTAGACGACGGGCAACGAGACAGGATCCGTGGTGGATGATCCAGGAGCTGTGATATCTGTACCTACCCTTCAGGTAGGATCCGTGGTGGACGATCCAGGAGCTACGCTATATGTACCTACCCTTCAGGTAGGATCCGAGGAGGACAACCCAGGAGCTGTTTCTATATTTCCAGCTGTTAGACTTTTCTGTTGTACTTCCGTTCAGTTGTAGCTTTACTTTTCAGTTGGGTTTGTATTCTGTCCTTTTTCCTTTTCAGCACTTCTTTTGTAGTTAGTGTTTACTTCTGCTTGTACGCTATGGTGTTTTGTTTACTTTTATAAAGATAATGACTTCCCAGTTATCAGGATTTACGCCTTTGGTGCTAGTCGCCAGCCCCTGGCCTATGGAAGGCGGGCTTGGGGTAGTCACGGCACGGGCCCCGAGGACGGGTCATGACAGAATTATCCTCACCTTAATCTAGACACATGGTGTGGCCAGTATGACTTAAATTATAAGGTTTCAGTTTAAAAATGGCATTTTAGTAAAAAAGACATGTGACATTCTCAAAACTGAGAATTAAATTAAAAATAATTTGATGCTTTAGAAAATTTATTCATAAGTCATTTTTGACATATAAGAATCATTCGTACCCCAATCTGATACACGGTGTGACCAATATGACTCAAAATGTGAATTCCCAATTTAAAAATTACATTATAGTTAAAAACATTTTATACTAATTGAAAATAGGTAAAACACACATGTATTCTCCTGATACTTTATGAATACCATCCTTAAGTAATTTGTGATGTGTATGAATCGAAATAATGACAATTTAATGCAAGATATGATCAGTATGAATCAAAGTGAATGTTATCAGTTCAAAATGACATTTTATTTAAAAATATTTTTAAAATAATAAAAATCAAGAAAAAAATTAAATTGTTTTGAAACATTATGAAAACAATCCAAAAGTTATTTTGGACTTTCAAAAATCAATTTCACTTCAATCTGACACATAGTATGACCGGTATAGATCAAAGTGTGTGTTTTTATTGAAAAAAATTTATTTGAAATAGCCCATGACATACATAAAATAGAGAAAATAAATTCATATTGTTTTGATACTTAAGTAAAATAATCCATAATTTAATTTTTATGAGTATGAATTAGCCGTACCGTAATTCGATATATGATACCGGTAGTGTGACTTGAAATGTGTGGCTAAAGTTTAAAAATGACATTTTTTTAAAAAAATTCAATCACTCACTAAAATTGAGGAAAAATACTTTGATTGTATTGATACTATAGGAAAATTATCCATATTCCATTTTTTATGTTCCAGAGTTATTCATAGGTCAATATGAGACACATTGTGACAGGTATTACTCAATGTGCAGGTTGTCAGTTTAAAAATGACAATTTTGATATAAATGTTTTTCAATAACCAAAAACATAGAAAAATTATTATACTATCTAATTACTTCAGTAAAATGATCCTTAATTAATTTTTATTATGTATGAATTATCCATATGTCAATATGGTGCACGGTGTGAACGGTATGACTGAAAGTGAGTATTTTTATTTAAAATTGTTGGTTTAGTTCAAAATATATGTCATATTCTCAAAATTGATGAAATAAATTCAGATTTCATTGATACGTTAATAAAATGATCCATATATCATTGTTTATGTGTATCAATCAACCATTCCTCAATAGGATACAAGGTGTTCCCAGTATGGCTTGAAATATATATATTCAATTAAAAAATTACAATTTTGTTAAAAGGACCGGTGATATACTCAAAAATAAAAAACACATTTATATTGATTTTATACTTTAGTAGAACAATCCATATGTCATTTTTTATGTGTAGGAATCATAAGTACCTCCATCATATTCATGGTGTGACCTGTATGAATCAAAATAAGTGTTTTTAGTTTAAAAATTACATTTTATTTAAGAACATGTGTCACTCAGTTAGAACTAATGAAACACTCTTGTATTATCTCGATACCTCATGAAAACGATTCATAAGTTATTTGTGACATGTAGTAATCATACTCACATCAATCAAAAAAAATGTTTCTGGTATCACTCAAAGTGTGTGTTTTTAGTTTAAGAATGAAATATTATTTAAAAAAATGTGTCACTGACTGAAAACCTGGAAAATATAATCAGATTGTCTTGAAAATTTTTTAAAATAATCATTAAGTCGTTATATATATATAAATTAATTTCATGTTATTCTAACACATTGAGTTATTGATATGACTCAATGTGTGTGTGCTTGTTTAAAATTTACATTTTAGTTCAAAAGACACATGACATGAAGAATCTTGATCAAACACATTTACTTTGTTTTGATACATTAAAAAATTATAATAATCTATTTTTTATGGGTAGGAATTATTTGTACCTCAATATGACACATGATTCGACATGTATTAAACAAAAAATTTCATTTTACATAAAATTGATATTTTATTTAAAAACATGTGTCACTTGCTAAAAATTATGAAAACATTTTCATATTATATAAATTATTTAGTAAAATGATCTATAAGTCATTTTTGACATATAAGGATTATATTCATTTAAATCCAACACATGCTTTCACCGGTATGACTCAAAGTGTGTTTTTTTAGTTTTAAAATGGAAATTATATAAATACATGCATCCCTATCTGAAATGCCAATAAAGACGCTCATATTATCTTGATAATTTATGAAAATGATCATTAAGTCAAGTTTTATGTGTAGGAATTAATGGTATGTTAATACAACATAAGTTGTGACCATTATGAATCAAAGTGTGTGTCTTTATTTCAAATTGACATTTTATTTCAAAAGATGCGTGACACTCAAGATTGAGAAAACACGTTTATATTATTTTGATACTTTTTGTAAAAAAATCCACAAGTAATTTTTGAGGTATAAAAATTATCTGGCCATCAATCTCATAGCCAGTGTGACAAGTATGACTCAAATTGTGTGTATTTTGTTTAAAAAAAGTACATTTTAGTAAAAAGGACACGTGACATACTGAAAAATGTGAAAACACATTGATATCATTTTGATTATTTATGAAAATGATCCAAGAGTCAATTTTGACATATAGAAATTTGTCATACCTCAACCCTATACACGGTGTGACCGGTATAACTCAAAATGTGTGCATTTAGTTGAAAAATGAATATTTTGGCAGGAATGTGTATCACTCACAAAAAACCAAGAAAACATGCTTATATTATGTTGATACATTATTAAAATAATCATTAAATCAATTTTTATGTGTAGAAAACAACCGAACGTCAATATGAAATGCAATGTGATAGGTATGAATCAAAGTGTTTGTATTCAGTTTGAAAATAAAAGTTTAATTAAAAACATGTGTCACCCAATAATAACCTCGAAAACACACTATGATTGTCTTGATACATTTTTTCAATGTTCCATAAGTCATTTTTTATGTTTATGAATCTACCCCACATCAATATAACACCTATATGAGTGGTAAGACTCAAAGTGTGTATATTTATTTAAAATGGACATTTTAGTTCAAAACCTAAATCACATACTTAAAACAATGAAAATGAACTCAGATTATATTGATACCTAATTAAAATGATCCATAAATCATTATTGACATATAGGAATCAACCACACATTAATATGACACATGGTGTGCCTAGTATGACTCGAAGTGTATGTTTTTAATTTTAAATTGTGACTTTTATTCAAAACAAACCACATATACTTGAAACTACATTAATGTGCTAAAATATTCTTGATAATAAAATAAATTAATCTATAAATCATTTTTTATGTGTAAAAAATAACTACACGTTAATATAACGTGTGTTGTGCCCAGTATAACTCAAAGTGTTTGTGTTCAATTTCAAAGTGACATTTAATTTACATATTGTTTCATATTTATGTTTCATTTATTTCATTAAAATATTACAAATATAATGGTTGTATTTTTTATATAGGATCACTCTTTTACTCGATTTGGGGTGGTTTTTTTGACAAATAGTTACATGAGTGGGCACTTTTTAGAGGGTATCAAGGTCCATAGACCATAGAACAATGATGTCATTAAATTTTTTTATGTTTGTGAAAAATTGTGCATACCAATGTAATTGAAAAAATCATTGTTTGGAATTTCTATGATATTATGTTCTTCATTGAATTTTTTATGTAAATTTAATATCAATTAAATTTTGTGTTTTCAACTGTAGTGTGCTGTAATTTTAGCAGTACATTGCTATCGTATGTCTTTTATCATTGTTATCTCCAACAGTGATAAAATGTAACATTATCAATGCTAAAAATTAATTTATAACATTTACCCTTTATTAGTGCTAAAAATCACTGTTAAAGGTTCCCTTTTATTAGTGTTAACCTAGTACAGATAAAGGACTCCCTTTATCAGTTTTTTATCATAAATAAAGGAATCTTTTATTGATTCTATTTTTAGCCCTGATAAATGTTATTTCCTTTTAAAATCACTTAAAAACAAAAATGTTTTAGCATTGAGGAATGTTATTTCAAAAAATATTTAAGCTTATATCTGTAGTAGTGAATTGTGTTTTTACATCCAATTTTTTTTTAGATTCCTGTGACCTAAAGTCCCAAATTTCTCACTAAGACACTTTTAAGGGGTTCTAAAGTTCTTCCTCTAGTGTGTGATTATTTTTAAAGTTTTTCATCCCAAAAGTGTCAAAGTAGGCTATATCTATATAAATTGGTTGTTATATTTATAGCATGTTATGGATGTGATAGTTCAGTGTGGTTGTGTTGAGACACCTTTGATAGGGCCATAAGTTTCTCCCTCATGTGTGATGCTTTTAAATCCCATATGGATCATATGTGTCAAAAAATACTTTATCAATTTTTTTTGTGAGTTAGAGTATTTAAAATTATTAAATAAGGTATTTTTAAAAAATCTTGATATTTAATTATTATTTTTTATTCACCAATCACCTAAAATTTAAATTTGCATTTATTAATTACACACATTGGGATTTTTCGTTTTGTTTTTATCTAACATAATTAAATGATATTTATTTCACCATTATTAAATGATTATCACCTAATTAATTATTTAATTTTTAGTTTTTAGTTAATATAAAATGAGGGGGATTGTAACAACCTGATATTTTATAAGATACATTATTTTTAATTTCATTCATATCTTCTATTGTACGACACACCAAGATTATCTTGCGCTATACGCAACACCGTATTAGCTTGCAGTATACGCAACACTATTCTTGGATCGTGTTATACACAGTTTTGATAATAGTTATTCTACACAACATTGAGTATATATATATATATATTCAATGTATAAATGAAATATTGTTGGCTTATGTTATACGAAACAACGAAAGATTATTGCACAACATGCAACCCTGACTTGGCTTGCATTACACGCAATCGCGACCTTCCTCGATAGCGTGTGTTGTACGCAATACCGGGTTTTACTAAACAACGATATATTATTATAATATTATTATGAACTATCCGTTATGAATAGTATTAACTAAATTTTGAATTTTATAACATTATTATTCATCTTACACATTTTCTAGAACATGGTATAAGAACAAAATAAATTTTTCGGGTAAAATAAGTATGTTTCAAAAAATGCAGTTTTACCGCCTCTTGATGGAACACCCACTTTAAATCTAGTTTTAGACATGTTTATAAGTTCAATTTGACAAAATAAAATTCTTCTATGGAATCATGAAATAAAAATTTACTTTGGATAAATTTTTCATATTATTCTGGTAACTTTCATATTTTGATGAATAGTAAAAACACGCTATATTTTAATTAAAAACAACTTTTTTCATCGCAATAATTTATATGGTTATATTATAATATTGAATTGTTTTAAAGTATAAATAGAATATATTTTTACAATTTAATATAATGTATGTCCTTATCATTTATTTTACCTTGAATTCGTAGGTTAAATCAATTCAATCTTTAGCAATGTTTTAAAGAAAAACCCGTTTTCTTTCGACAACGAGATTAATTTTAATTTAATTTCTGCATCTTTTGTGTATTGAATTTGTAAAAATGGATTCCATATTTGGAATCATTGGGTCCAAATTATGTTAATAAGCTACTTTTTATTTTTGTGCATTGTGAATAGTAACTACGGTAAATTTTATTTACTATAGTTAAAGGTAAATCGGGTAATTAAGGGTAAATATAAGATTATAAAATTACCCTAAAACTTGGAAAAATACTATTGTATGGCTAAAGGTAGGTCCATATAACCTAATGGTCAGATTAGATTCATTTTATGGACTTTTTTCCATGAAAATAATTTAATTATTATTAAAACCAAAGAATGTGACAACATGTCACTTTCTTAAATCTTATAAGTATAATAATTTTAATTTAGTGATAAACTTCATGAAACTTCGAACATGAATAGTCTCCAAAAAGATAATACAATTATCTACATCATAGGAATTTATTTAGAATTTTTAGGGATTAAATATTTAACATTTATTATGACACAAAGATGATGCAGTAATTGTATTATTAATGAAATATTGACATAATTGATGTTATAAATGCCCAAATAAATGTAATTTGAGACTTTTTATGACTTACACTAATTTTATAGGTTAATATGACATGTTATTGTTGATTTAAGTAACTTGGTTTGAACTTATCATTCTTTTATGAATTTCATAAAAATCATGTACCAAATAGTGTCAAAATTGACATAAATTAGTTTTTGAAACATATATTATATTATTAATTGTTATTTTATTCCTAAAAATCTAAGTTTCGGAAAAATGACTTAGATAAGGTTATATATATTAATTATAAACAACTTGGGGTTTTTTTGGCTTTATATAGTAAGTTTATTAACCATATAGTGTAAGAAAACAAAAAGACACTGTAAAAGTTAAATTATTTAACTTAGTGTTAAATCTAATTGATAGGGTTAAAATAATAACATAAACATGTATAAATCATATTTTATGAGAGGATTTCGACCCATCCCCACTTTATCTTAGAAATAAGACCCTTTGGAACCATTATAAACCGAATTGTACCTTAATATAAAATAATATTTTGATATTTTCCTATGGTGCCCCTCTCCTCCCTTATAAAAGGGCACCTCCTCCCTCTCCTCCTCACACCAATTTGAGAATTCAAGCTCAGAAACCCCTACTAAAATCTCTTCTCCACTTCCCTAGTATCATCCTAGAGGTCCTGTTCTTCTTAAAAGACCATCCTTAGTTCTTTAAGTGGAGGTTAATTGAAGGCGCGTCAAAAAGAGGTAATATCCATTACCGATCTTTTTCAATTTCTTTCTTCTTAAACTTCATCTTATTTAGTTTATTCATGATAAAGTAATAACATCAGTATTTATTATATACTGATATGTTATTATAATTATGAAATAACTCTAATTAACCTTCTATCCATCCTACGGAAAAAGGAAATCACCGCGCGTGCGTACGTACGGAATACCGTCTCCATGCCGTGGTGTAATCTATTTTCCGCCACCACCTTAATTGGATGGGTATAACGGTGTAATGAGTAACTATATATGATTATTATAAAGTTATATTGATACTGAAATATTATACATACACTTCAACACAATTCCACGATCATGGGAACGATATCATCGCTCGTGCGTACGTACGTAATACCGTCTCCACGATGTGATGCGATTCGTTCTACATGATCTTCATTGAATAATGATTATATAAATGAATTGAATGAATAAATATGATATATAGTGCATTAATACCATTCTGGAAATGAGGTATCTATAACCTAAAGAGAATAATAAGAATTTATTCGACAAAACACGCATAAGAACAAAAAGTTATAAACACCCGAATAACAAGTAGCAATGAAATATTACTACTAAGAAGACATAAATATGACCATATATGATATCATAAAAATAATTATGATTCTGTAATAAGTCAATTACATTATTTAAATCATTATACAGGAGGTTCGGACACGTACAAATCATATCGAACCTAAGGTAAGGGAAATATCACAATCTCATTTTTATCCGAGATTGTTTATACTTTGAAATCTAATGGGGTGTATTTTATCATCCACATCCATGTTTCCTAAATATGTAAAATTATTACCATTCACCTACAATTGTTTAAATCCTATTTTACCCTTCTGTGAGTTTTTAGTAAAAGATATGAAAGGAATCTTTTGTCGTTTTTCGTACGAGGTATTTTTTGACTTTTCTGACAAAAGTACGAGAAGAATGTTTTTTTAACTTATACGGCATGAATGGATTTTTAAAACATTATTTCCAAGAAGCTTCCTTTACAAGTTTTCAAGTTTATTTTTAATCAACTTCTTTTAGTTTAAAATTGTATGACACGTTAAGAAAGGAAAAAATGTTTTTGAAGTAGAAAGGATATTTTCCTCAAGAATGGAGTTCAAGTGTTTTATCAAAATTATTTTCCACCTAAGATAATATAGGGTTCTGTTTCTATCTCTATTATTACATGTATCTGATTATGTTGTGATGGAAATATTTTTATGAATTCTTTTATCTTATATGAATTGTTTTATGATGTCATGTTGTTTAAGAATCCCATTTTTACTACATGGGTTATGCAATGATGTATGATTTATGATTTTGTGGCACACATAAGAATGGTATCATTATGAGATGGGTGGGAACTATATCTCCCTCCAATTCATTGGGTAAAGATTTTATATCTCATGAGATAGACATGGATGAAATGGTAGGTTATACCGGTTTAGTGAAATAGGACTAAAACGAGGGGTGAACTCGGTTCAGAAAGGGACTTTGTCCACTAAGATAGTCTTGGTAATGAGTCTTGACTAATAAGAAATGGTTCTCTATGATTATGTGTGTATGCCACAAAGTTTCATGTTTTAAGTTATGATTATTGGGATTACATTTCACTTCTATGATTTATCCCATGTTATGATATTATGATCTCTTTTACAGGTTAAGATTTCCAAAAGTTATGTTCTTATGTATATGATGTGATTGATATTTCTTTTGTTTACCCTTACTGAGCATTTGAGCTCACCCTTTTGTATGTTTTATTTTCCCCAGGATATAAATAAAGGTTTTAGGTAAGAAAAAAAGGGGAAGATCTTTATGGGAGATGTTGAAGATCTTTCACCATGATTAGAAGATTACGTTCTGAGTTTCCAATAACACTAAACTATTACGGTCCTTGTGTGTGTGTTTTTGTTATGTAATAAGTATTCCGAAAAAGTAATGTAATGTCCTTGTACGTTAAGCTTCGGGTCTCTACAGGGATTATAACAGATCATCAATACATTTGATGAAGTTTACTAAGGATTAGAAAATTATAGGGCTTATTTATAAAATTAGTAATTGAAACTATTTTTTAGAAAATGAAATATAAATTTTTATTTTTTTGATAAAATGTATCTCAACATTCAAATGTTAATATTTTTCTAGTAATTATATATATATATATATTAATTAATTTCTAAAAAACCATATGGATCCTATACAATTCATGTTTATCCTGGAATAGTACACCTATAATTGTGGATTTCAATATTATTATTTGAAAATATGATCAATTTTCATTTGATAAAATATCTTTTGAATTTTTTGGGTTTTTTTATGGATAATTTTTTATTTTAATATTTTTTATTTATCAAAAGATACTCACATTGAATTGAAACATTTATTTATAAGAAACTATGTAACTTGTTTGAGTGTTTATTACTTATTTTTCAATGAATAATATTATTTTGATTTGTAAATAATTATTATTGAATATTTTTTAAGGAAATAATTATATTATTATTTTGTGATAATGTTTTTTTAATCATGTATTTTCAATAGAATAAAATATATATATATTTTTTAGTTTTCTTTATTCTTTTAATTGAACCAATTTTTGTATTATGCAGTAAATCATTTCCTTGTTCTGTTTTTATTATGTTGATGAAACTAGCCATATTTTTTGTCCCACCAATAACAAGAAAATACTTTTTAAGATTAGTTTTTTTTAGTTTTAATGTTGGTTTTTAGAAGGTATAAATATAGCTAACATTTTTAGTTTTTCCCATCGGTCATATAATCCAACATAAAAAATATTTATTTTGATAAAATGGCAAGGATGTTAACATAATTTTCCAAATTAGATGACATGAAATGTAACTTATAACATTAGTTAATTTTATAACTGCTCCTATAATATTTTAGAAGATGAGGGATGTGATATGAGATAAAAACATCCAAATAACTCCTGATCATAAAAAAAGTAAGAAATATCTTATAACATTCATGTAATTTCATAGTATTGAAATAACTGCAAAAATGAATCTAAAAGTACTAAAATATATACTAGATAGTGGGATTGAAGCCCAAATAGCTACCAAAAAACCATGATCTTGTAATTTCCATCCCGGTCACCAACATTATGTTGATTACCAAAATAATAGTTCATATATATATAGGGTGATAATGACATGTACAGTCAGTAAGATCCTCCCAATAATTTCTCATGTAAAAGATAAATAAACCATGGTAAATCCCACGAAAAAACAAGTAAAGCTACCTCATCACCAAAATAGGTATTCTATGTTCTCAAACACTACCTGGATATCTCTGCCTAATTATTGTATACAAGAATACATGTAATATAATATCAAAACAATGTACCCCTTTTCACTTCCGCACAAGTTTTCTGCTCCACCCTTGCATCACACGTCCTAATCCATCACTCTCTTGAAGTAATCTGTCCCAAAGAAACCTGAGCTAATGTTTCATTACATGAATCATGTGCATCATATCATCTCATCAACACATACCATTCACCATGTGCATCACATCATCTCATCATCCTTTTCCACATCTCTATCTTGTAATTACGTAGTTTCTGAGAGCCACCAAAACCTTTATATTGTGTATTATAAGTCAACCCATAACATGTCATACACATCATACCTATAATAATATATAGGATACAATATTTAAAGATATATGTGTCTAAAATAACCACAATTCATTACATCCCTCTATACATGTATATGGAATGGTTAACCACTATTCATACCGACACATAAAACTTCCACGAGAAGAGAGTAGGGTAAGAATGGGTAGTCGAACATCCATTCCTCACAACCCTCAATGTTAGGGAAATAACCATCCCGGAGTCCACTATGCTTCAGCCACAAAAAATAAAATGCAGAGTAGCATATGAAAATAAAAAACATACAGGAAAAAATATAGCTCACAAAAAGTCTATGGGAACTGTCATAGTCTTAGGCTCAACTACATTTATCATATCTCAGACACCTGGCTGCCACCGATAAGAATGATATTTCCTACAAGAACACAATCATTCAAGGCGATTCATTTGTTTAATTATTTCATTTAATAATTTCTCTTTATATTAATTAATTCATTATCTATTAATTAACATAATTCTATTCACATTTCATTAACCACTTTGTGATATCCCTGACCTCCATTCATAATCCTATTGATTCTATGGTTCTGCATGATTATCAACATTTTCATTCCATTCAATCACAAACCCAATGGGTTAAAAAGATAAATATTCATTATCATTCTATAATTCCAAATACTCTAGGAAAAACCATAAGCTACCATAAATGTGATGCATAAACCAAGCACAATCAGCTTCCTCAAAGAGTAGGTAATGTAATACAGTTAAATAAGAAACATATACATCTAACCGTTAAAGAAAAACATAATAAATAATGCATCATACTTTCAAAAAAATAAGGGGAAATATCAACATCAACTCATTCCATCAATCCTAGTGTATTCCCAGAAACCACTATACATATCACCATGAATCTATCATGCTATCACCAGCATACACTATTTACATAAAATCCAAGCCTCCTTAACCATATATCACCAAACCATCAGCTATCTTAAGTTCACACTACATTACATAGGAAGGCTCCCATTAAAGAAACAAAAAACAAAGTTAATAGGGTATCCATGCCCTAAAAACATGGGCATCCAACCTTTACAAGAAAATCTGAATCCTCATTCTAAAAAATGAATCTTTGTAAAAAAAATAGTTCGTTAAAATATTTAATTATCTGATTCATTTATCGTAGGTTACAAAAATATTTAACCTACGGAATTAGCTATTAATATCTATTAATTATTTAAATATTCTCCAAATAATGGCTTCCAACATTAACCAACTTTAAGAATGAATAATTCTATTAACATGTATCATTAAAATTATTAACAAAAAGTATCACTAGATTATTGTTTTTTATCCAATTACATTAAAATATGTTAGAACAATTTTAATTAAACATGTATCAGGAATCATTTTATTTCTATAAAATTATAGGAAACAAAAGATTCAATAAACATGCCTTTCTAATTATTTTTCCAATAGCATTACCGGATTTATGTTTTTAACAATTTTCATTAAATTAACATTATTAACCCAAGAATAAAAAACATTTTAATCAAATAATAATCATATATAGCACAGTATATCATAAAATAAGAGGAAAACTGTAATCATGGTGGAAACACATAAAATCACTATGTCCACAAACAACGTTCTTCATTTTATTCAGTTTAATATTTATTAAGGTTAATTACACCATCATGCAAAGAGAGAATTCATGATTAATTTATTTTTTCACATAAAATAATAAGAGAAGTAATTAATCCTATACTTCAAGGATTTTAATATTCTTATGTAGAACAAAAAATGAAAACCTCTCGTCAGCTATCGTGCATGGAAACTATATCTCCATTAGATGATTGTGACACAAAAGTGATAATAAACATCAAATAAATCTATGAGAATAGTTGATATCATATTATATAGTGTGTAATGATATAATAGGAGTAAAAAATTCGATCAGAGAAGAAACTAAAAGAGGAAGAGGGAAAACTCACCTCATATCCTCACAAATCAAACACAAAAGGAAAAAAGATCAATCCCTATTGAAAGGGATTCAAAACAAGCTAAAAAAGCACCCACAACCTCTTAGAGTTGGGAGAGAATTTGATGGTTTCTTATAAAAATGAGGGTGTGAATATATAAATTAGAACATTGCTAGACATAAATTCACTGAGTAAATGGATAATTCACATCATGAATGGATGGAGTTTTAAAACTCACTGACAAATGCATCACCTCGATCCAATAAACCTGGATCAATACATGATATGAACATCATGTTCAGGTCATGAGTTTTCGAGGTTATATTCATTTTGTCCAAACCTCATCCAATAATTTCATGAACCGATGGTTCACATCTTGAATCACACCCTATTAATTCCCTTTCTCGAGATATAAATTCTTATTCAGTCCACGAACCAAACTCTTGATTCATGAATTTCTGTTCATATCATGAACTTCTCCTACTTATAGATTCATAATTCTAGACTCCATCAATCCTACTCTAGGATATCTCCAAGCATAACAGATATAGGTACATTCAATGGAATGGGATTGAAGGATCTTTGACCTTACACTAGATACATCATAAACAATTCTCATCCACATCAATTTAAAACCAAACCCTGGGAGAAATGAATAAAAAATGGGTCATCCGAATAGAAACACTATGAGATACCTCTCAAGAATCTCATGTTATAGGATCTTAACCATCCCACATAGAGGGACAAGATGTAAAATAATTCAACACCAAAAACAAGATCCCATACTCTCTCCTAGGTTTGTTACCCCTCATACATGAGCAAGCACACAAACAAGGTATGGGGGAAGAGAAAACCACCACACATTCTTAATAAATCACAAAAACCACAAAAAATCTATACAAAAGAATATATGAATATCAAACAAATAAGGATATTGAGTATGTATCTACGACTCACATTCCCAATCACTCACCTTCTTGTCATCATGCCACCCAAGGAAACAAACCAAATGAACAAAATTACTACACAACACCTTCTCTAGTCAGTCCTAGATCTTGTCAAAATACTTCTAATAGGTTTTATCATAATCAATTTGGATCTCACCGCAATTGATGATTTGATATTATTCATGAATATTATAGGGAAGTTGCAATGTGTAGAATACATCCTGTATTTGGGTCACCTCTGTGGGAATTCTTATCTGAGACACAATGATTCCAACATAAGCCCACACCTTAAAAGACCCAACAAACTAGGGATAAATCTTACTCACACATCCAAACCTTTACTTTCCATGAAAAGAGTGACCTTCAAGAATAGATTAAAACAAATGTAAAACTCCATAGGTATCCTGCTTTGATTTGTAATAATACTTCTAATGATCTTATATTGGCTTCATCCCCTTATGAATCACCTAAACCATCTCTCTCATTTTCTGCACTAGTTCCAGCCTGAGAATACCTGAATATCTTAACCCAGTCCATTATAATGGAGAATTAAACGTTTATTCATACAAAGCTTCGAATGGTTTCATATCAATGGTATAGTGAAATATAATTTTGCATATAAACTATACTAATGGAATCTTCCTCATCCATGAACCTCCAAAATCTAAGGAACAAATGCGAAAAATGTTCTCAAGATTATGAATCATCTACTATATCTAACCATCCACCTATTAATAAAAACTACTTTTATAGAATAAATAGTAGTTAAAATAATAATGGAATACTCTCAAAAACTAGAAGGTAAAATGAGTTTCATGATCAAAGATGATAATTATCAAGACTCCAGGGAGTCTCACCACCTCCTCCAGGTACTACCACAACAAAAAAATCCACAAAGATAGGATCCCAGATTGAAATAAAGTTGGTTGATATCATAAAAAAAATTATCACTCAAATATAATCAAATCCTCATTGTGATTTAGGTAAACTGATTATCATCCATCACTTTTGATATACCCAACATCTAGTCACAAACTTTGAAACTGAACGATTCAACCCAAACCAACAAAACTGACCATTCAGAGCATGGTACAACATTATCATGACAGTGCTTACCATAATGGGTGAGAGATGGGACTCACATAGAATAACATCATGAATCTCCAAAGGGATTAAAAGGCTACCCTAGAAGAACACCCAGTGTTTTTAATCCTTTGACCAACCATCAAGGGTATCACCAAAGACAACTTGGTCTCTCCATACCTCCACCTCAGAATCCCCAACTAGGAATCCTCCACCTATGTTGACAAATAAGACTAAAATCTAGTCTAAAAAATTAAACCACCACTAAAAATACCCCCCATTGGAAGATAAATAATTGATATATCTACCATTACTCTTCAAGAATCTCTAGATCCATGCACGACATCACTTTGTGAATTTCTACTCAGCGAATCGACTAGAACATTACACTTTCCTAGTGTATATGACATCTTGAAGTCAAAATCTCATATTAATTCCTTCCACCATTACTTTTAAAAGTTTAGGTCATGCTGGGAAATGAAAAACCTAGGGCTCTTATGATCGTTAGGAACCACAAAATGAACATTGGTGGGGTAATGTCGCCAAAACTACAAGGAAAACATGAATTCTACCAAATCACGATAAGGGGTGGCATAGTTATGGTCATGGGGATGTAGCTACCAACACTTTTAATAAATAAGTGATCTATATTTTAACAAAAATCTTCAAAAAATAACACATGAAGCAACATATAAAACATATAAATGAACTCCCTATTTTGGAAAATGTTGAACTAGAGCACTGAATAATTTTTCCTTCAATTACTCGAAAGTTACCTAAAACTAATAATTCCACAATAATATATGATCCTTTTTTGTAAAGGCTTCCATAAGATTTAAAGACTAATAGATGTCAGTTATGGAACACCTATAATATCCTATAAGACAAAGGAATCTTTTCACCGCTGCAACTGTCTTGGGTGATTCCCAAGAAACAACTATCTTGATCTTCAAAGGATCCATATCTACACAACACTAGGACAAAACATTCCCCCTAAAATGAAAATCACAAACCAAAAACTCAGACTTCAATAGCTTCTTGAATATATAATGATGATAAATAACTCCCTAATAAATCTATATATTCTTGTTTTACTCCCCCTCGGATGTAGATTACACAAGGATTAACTGAGAAAAACCTCTATGAACCAATTAAAAAACACTCTAAACACTACATTCATCAAACCCATATACATGGATGGAGAGTTCATTACACCAAACAGCATCACAGTGAACTCTTAATTCCCAAAATGTCATAAAAAAAATAATCTTTTATAATATCCTAATCCTTTACCCACATATAATGATATTCCATCCATAGATCTATTTTTTAATAACTAACTTTATTATTGTAGTTAATAGAATAAATAATAAACCCATGTAATAGGATAATGGTTCTTTACATTCACCTAGTTGATGTGAGAATAATTGATATAGTGACACAAACTATCATTAAGCTTCTTTACAAATAGAACTCGAGAACCCCATGTTGACACACTTAGCCGAAAAAAACATCACTACAGAAGATCATCAATCTATTATCATATCTCTTTAAATTTATAAGGTTTTATCCTATATGGACAGATTGATAACGAAGAATAAATTGGATGTATCAATATCCTAAAATCAATCTCCGATAAAGGGGTAATTCCACAACCACTTTAAGAGAGACATAAGTGTACTCTTCCACAACCTAGGGAAATATCATTGGTTGAACATCCGAAAAACCCAACATCAACTCAAATATTTAGGAATACAAGGATAGAACACACCTTCAAACCATATAAGTTTCTCACTCACCAAATAACATGGAAGACTCTCCCTTAATATTATTGAACCCAATATTCCTCCTAATGAAATCCACAATATCCTACACCAAATACATCAATACCATATTGAAGATTATGTCTTATGGTTGTATTCATAAACATTGGAAGTCTCCTCAAGATTGGTTCATCCCAAACACTTTCTCACACTCTATAAAATCTTCATACAGATAGTATCATCCTATAAATAGAATAATCAACTACAAGGGAAATAGAAGCCTCTGAAACTCATTCTTTATAGCATAGACTAGGATGTGTAATATGAAGAAGTGTGAAGATATTGAGTCAAATAAAGAATGAACCCAAGTAGAAAATATGAAAATATTACCTCATAGGATATCTAGATTTCATGGTGATGGGCACTCCAAAGCATGCTGCTGACCATAACCTACTTCATTGCCTCTATGACCCTAATGAAGACCACCTCTAAGGATATTCTCTTTTCTATGAAGGTGTAGAACATCACATTTTTTCCACTACATGGCACCATATCCTATATTCTAGTCAAAATTTGGATCACCCTTATATTGATTCCTCAACTGAAACTACCTTGATGAAGGAACCTATTGTGGAACACATAATGCATGTTTCCTAATTAAAAAGTTCAGACACACTCACCACTGATGACATTGGAAACCACCTGAAGAACATTCATCTAATCACTTGTTAGGGCATATGAGATACCACCCTAAGGGAAATAGGATTATGAGGATTATGACACACCCCCATCTATCTGAATTCTTATATGTAAAAAAATTTGGGAACCCAAAATGATAGCTTTAATGAGTGGAGGATTTTAATGACTCACCACTCATGATGATCCATATCTATAAATCATCCTTTCAATAATATCTACCCTTTCCAAAACCTCAAGAAATAACATCCACACAAATAGGTTGACATGGAACTGAATCTAAGGGAGGTTATCCTTATTGAAGTGTACAACCTTGGACTCCTCATATAGAAATAGGTTGGAATCATATCAGAGATGGGACTTGAAATGGATCCCAAACACTTGCACATTGGATCTCCCTATCACAGTGTAAGAAGCTCCTAGTAACTATTCTTCTTCATGGTCAAAGAAATAAACTCTTATTGGAACTTGTCTTATAACTTTTCCCATTAGACTATTGACTCCTCACACTCCACAAGGAATAAGAACGACCACTGCCTCAATTATTCATGAAGAATATTCATCACTAATGAAACTCGGTGCTCCTTTCCAAGCATAGATAGAACTGAAATCATTCTCCACCACCTCTAACAAGTACTCTATCACTAAGTCTATAATAGATCCTTCATACTTCTATAGACTCTAGCGCTAAAGCACTTGTAGTTTCCTTGATGTTTCATTTTAGATAGAAACTCTATGGTGATCTACTAGCACATCCTATTGAACATCTTCACTATGAACCTAACAAAGATGCCATATTAGAGCCATACCTACCAAATAAAAAATGGATAGGGACTCCAAAACCTAGAATATATAATATTTAAGATTTAATTAATTAATTAATTATGGTTCATCCTAATCCCAAGGCCTACCCATTCCAAACCTTGGCATAATAAGAATAACGCATGATCTTTTCCTAGGTCTATACCCTAAAACTAGTACCTCTTTTCATAGTATAGTTAGTAAAATTAAATTTTTTTTCATCTCATTATAGGGGGTGCCTAAATACTCATATCTCAACCAGTATCCCTTGTTTACATTTTTTAATAGACACAGCTAACACGGGTTCCCTATGAACCCATACAGTCCTCGCATGTTCCTCGCTCTGAACGCTACCCTTTCCCATAATCTAATCATTTGTTATGAATCTATCGTGACCCCCTCTCCACAAAGGTACCTATCCAAGTAAAATAATGATATATGGGAGATAATTATTCTTTGAACCTGCATATAATAGGCCATGGGTTAACAAGAAAACAATGAGGGTATATCATACACACCTATGGGATGCATTACCCTCTATGATTTGAGAAGATAGATGATAATATAGTAACACCCAAAAAATCATATTTATAAAAAGGTAAGAGAGATCCCCAAACATGAATGTAATGTCCTAAAATTGAAACAACTAAAAAAATCAAACAACATGTACCAATAGTTAAACACAAAAGTGGCCCAAAATCCAAAACATCCCCTAAACAACCACGAGCTAGTAATCTCTATCCTGATCACCAACCTAATCAAGTTGACTTAAAAATAGTTTATATATACATAGGGTTATCCTAAAATGTATAGTTTGTAGGATCATCCTCTAAGCCTCACATGAAAAATATAATGAAATCATGTTAAAGCCTAATGAAGAACCAGTGAAGGTAACTCATCGCCTTATTAGGTCGCCATGTTCTCAGCCTCACCATGGCTATATCTCACACTGTATTTCATAAAAGTGAAAATAAAATATAATATCAAAAGAATGTACCCGTATACCACTTCCCCATTAGTTTTCCAATCCACCCCAATGCCGTACATCTAGAACCATATCCCTTTAAAAGTAATCGATCCCACAGACACATGGATTTATGTACCAAAACATTAATATCGTGCATTACATCATCTCATCATCACATACCAGGAACCCCATGAATCACATAATTTCATCATCCCATGAAACATCTCTAGTTAGTAATTGAGTTGTTTTCAGGATCCACCATAGCCCGTATATTGTGTATTATACCACAATACATCACATCCCATACATGTACCACCTATAATAATCCATAGGATACCATATTCAGAGATACACATGTGTGAAATAACCACAATCCATTGAATCCCTCTACACAAAAATATGGGAAACGTAACCATTATGAATACCAGTATATAAAAATATTGGGAGAATATAGTAGATAGAGGGGTAATCCTTCATCCATTCCTCACCAACCTTGATATTAGGGAAAACATCCTCCAAGAGACCACTTGGAGTCAGATTCCCTACCAAAATGGGTGTGGTAGAATATGAAAACACAGAACATACATCATATAATATACCTTATAACTAAAATATGTGAATTAACCTAATATTAGTCTCAATAGTAGATATCATCTCTTAGACACCCATCGGTTACCACTAAGAACGAGATTTCCTACAATAACACAACAATTCAATGAGCTTAATTTAATTAATTCATTCCTTTTAAGATTTCAATTTCAATTAATTATTTTATTATCCATTTATTAACATAATTATATTCACATTTCATTAACCAAAAAGTGATGTTCATTCACTATATTCATAAACCAACCAACTTCATGGTTCAGTATGATTATCAATGTTTCCATTACATTCAATCACCAACCCCATGGGTTAAAAATTTATTATTCATTATCATTCCATAATTACAATTACTCTAGGAAACATCATAATCAATCATAAAATAGATTCATAATCCAATAATAACAAGATACCTCAAGAGGAAGAGAAAGGAATGCAGTTATACAACCAACCCTACCATCCAACCTTTAAAGTAGAACAATATCAAGCATTCATCCATATTTCATCATAATAATTATAAATACCATCTTCAACCCATTCTATTTATCATTATTTCAAACCTAATGCCACCTTTTATATCACCATGCATCTATCCCTCTATCACCAGCATCAACACCTACCACAAAAACCCAGGCCTCTCCACCCATATCTTACTAATCCATCAGCCATCCCAGGTTTATATCATATTTCATATCAAGGATCGCATCGAATAAACACACAAGAGAACAAAGAAAAATAAATATATTTAACAAGGCTTCTAGGCCCTAAAAACCAAGGCATCAAACCTTTAGAAGAAAATAGTTGTTCTCAGCCCCAAACATTTATCATTATCAAACAATCATCTCTTTACCATATTAAATTGACCTATTAATTTATCATAGGTAACAAGCAAGGGCATCCTAAGACAGATTATATTTGAATCTTCAAATTATTTAAACATGCACTAAATCATAACTACATGTATGAAAAAAACATTATGAAATAATAAATACATTAATATGAAATTTTTTTATTATAAATAAAAAGAATCTCCAACATTATATTCTTCATCAAATTTCATTAACATATGGAAGAACAATTTTAATTGAACATGCATCAGGAATCATTTGTTTTTTATTAAATTATAAGAATCAATGGATTAAATATAAAATCTACTTTAATTATTTATCCTATAACATTATCATCTTTATGTTCTTAAATATTTTCATCATATGAATATGTTCAAATAAAGAATTACAAACATGATAATCAAATCATAAACATAGATAAGATAATAATAAATAAAACAAGGGGAAAATTGTTATCATGGTGGAAACATATGTGATCACTACAACTATAAACCAAGTTTATTTTTGAATCTAGTTTAATATTTATTAAATTTAATTCCACCGTCACCCAAAGTGATAAATCACAGTTTCTATAATATTTTATATAAAATAATATTGGAATCAATGAATCCCCTACCTAAATTCATTCAATATTCTTAAAATAGAACAAAACAACAAGTCCAAACATCATATCACCTCTCTTGTATGGAAGCTACATCCTCGTGAGAATGTATCACCAAAAACGTGCCATAAAAACAAATAAATCCACGATAACAAAGGATAACAACTTCCAAAGCCCATAGAGATTATATAAAGAAAAACTAATAGGAGAAGAAACAATAAGAGGAATATGGAAAACATTCCTCGGATAACCATAGATTGAAGATGAAAATTTTAGGATCAATATTTATCGAAAGGGATTAAAAAAAACTTTGATGAGTTATATCTGGTCACCTATATTTGGGAGAGAATTAGAGGATTTCTCAAAAAACTGAGTGTGATATTAGAGTTATAAGCACACTACCAGATGTGGATTCATTTCATAAATGGTTATTTCAGATCATGAATTTCCTAAGATTTAATACTTGTTGAAAAAATGAATCACCTTAATCTAGTAAATCTGGATTAATTCACATCATGAACTTCATGTTCACACCAAGATTTTTTAGGAACATATTCATCGGGTCCAAACATCATCCATTCACATCGTGAATAGATGGGTTTTTTCCTAAATCGCACCATATGAATTCCCTTATCAAACTATAAATTATTATTTGGGTTGTGAAATGTAGTCTCTTATCGTAAATTATAGCTTGTGTCATAAACTTCTCATGCATCTTGATTTTAACTCCCAAATCCTATGATCATGATCTAGGATTCCTCCAAGCACCATAGACATAATATATATGTACATGAATGGGATAAAAGTCTCTAGGACCCTAAATTGATAGTACTTGATAATGTGTGTATGTGACATAATAAATTTAAACTATTGGTTTCACTATATTTAGTGCTACAATTTATCAGTGATAAAAAAATAGTAAAGGGGGTACTTTTATCAATGATAGAAAAAAGTGATGAAAATAGTACCTTTATCTATACTAATATGGATAGATAAAATTTACCCTTTACAAGTGTTTTTTGGGAGTGGATAAAGGGCACCCATTATCAACACTTTTCTAAGCACTGATAAATGTCTCCCATTTACATGTATTTCCTTACCACTGATAAAGGTGTGTATTTATTTGTTATGTAATACTTTTTAGAGCTGATAAATGGTTCTCTTATTTAAAAAACATATATTATAAAAAAATCATATTTCATTATATTAATATATTTATATTGATATATATAGTATATATGCTTCAAAGTTATTTAAATAATAATAAATATGTATTTACACATAATATATAATATATTTGGTGAAAAAGGTTTATAAAATAATTAAACATTAATATTAACTAATAATTGTCTAATTTGTATCCATTAATATATATTTAACATAAATTTCATGATTAAAATAATTGATAGATTAATTAACATCTTATGAAAAGTTGAAAAAAATGATTGAACTTCAAAGGATCATAATGTTTGATCTGGGTATTTTCTAGAGCTTAACAAGATATAAAATCAAATATTCTAAATATATCTATGACATTTACATTAGGGAAACCCTGTTCAATCTTTTTCATGGTAAAAAAATTACTAAATTACCAAAAAAATAATTTTTTTGTTGGGATACAATAATTTTTTAACATTTGATGGAATTTAAGATGTATTTAATAAGGTGGTATTATATAGTTTTTGTGGGGATTGAATTTATTCCCCATAATTAAGTTCATACAGATATTATGGTTTTAAATTTTAATGTTTTTCATATTATAATTATATATAAAACTACATATATACATACATATACCTATTTTTATATGTTTACAAATAAAAATTTAGTTGTATAAATAAAAATCTAATCATATTTAGACATATAACATTATTTTTTATATTTAATAAAGATGAAATAAAAAATTGATAACCATTTTATTTAAAATAATAATTTAATAAGTTTATTTACCTTAAAAATATTTATGGATATGTATCTACCAATATAAATGTGTCAATTTTTATAAATAAATATTTTTGTATGTGTGTGCATTACTAAACAAAAATATATTTTTATATATTCTAATATATGTAAATATATATTTAAATGTATGAAAATTAAAATCTATTATACTAGTAATAATGGTGCTTATTGATATTGCAATGGATATGGGTTCAAATATCACTACATACGAATTAAGTCCAGATTTTAGGGGGTGGGGTTTCTCGTGTGTGATAATCCAAGGGGGATGCGGTTACAAATTTGTGTGGGTTACTAGATTGGGGGGTTGTGTGTGTGGTGTAGGTGGTCATCATCATTTTTTCATTTTTTTATAAAAGCTGTTTTGAATGAATGTTTTTTTAAAAAATACTCTGAAAATATTTCATCAGTACTACAAAACTAACACTGATAAACTCATATTTTATCAGTTCTAGCTTCTAGCATAGATAAAATACACATTTTATCAGTGTCTTTTTTTGTGATTATAAACTAAATTAGATTTTATAGATTCTCATAATATAAGTTATTTTTTTGAAAATATAAATATGAATTCTAGTATTGATCAAATGTTGATTTGTAATAGTGGTTTTAAATGGGATGCTAAAAATTGAAAAAACTAACAAAGATAAAATTGAGGAATTATAAGAATGCAATGTGAAATTTTTATTTTAACATCATTGTATATATAAATGGTGTTAAAACTCATCATATTATGGGTTTTAACATTGGTTATCCATATAATTGGCATTAAAACCATAACATTTGATGTTGTTTATTTATTTAATAGAACTTAAAACCCATGATGTATTGGGTTTTAACATCATATAATCTATTAATGGATGTTAAAACCACCAAGATAAGGGGTTTCACAATATTCATTTAATAATTCACATCATATCCTTTTTAACATCTATTATTATATAGTTTTGGTTAAAATCCTGATGTAAATTCTATTTTTCAAGTAGATCCCTTTTTGAAAATCACATGACACATAAGAAGAACAATGTAAAGGGAATGTTTTACTAAAAGATAAAAATGAAAACTAAAAAAATTCAAATAATAATCATCCTAAGTGTAATATCTGTGAAACAAAATTTTTCCCAACCCCCCCCCTCCCCCCTCTTAAGAAGGGAACACTTTAAATAATATGTTAGTATAAAACATTCTTCCCCTTAATCAAAATTAATATCTTATCATTAAAAATCCAACATTACACTAGCCCCCTTTGTGATTTTCATATATAACCACTAGAACAGAAAGACTAAAAAATATAAGCACTTAGTATGGTGGTAAAGTCGTCCATCATCAGAATATGATAAGAATCATCAAATTTAATGAAACAATGTTGAAAAACATCTTATGAGTTTAATGAAACATACACTCTCTTAGGACCTGACATGAATGTTTGGAATGTAGTATTAAACTTATGTAATCATCTTCTTATAACTCCCTAAATCGTGTAATCAATATTCCTATAGAATAAATTTCTCCACTATTAAATTCCTTGATTTCTAAATTTTATTCCTTTTTCAAGAACAAAAACACAACCATTTTCTCCCTTTTGAGTTCATTAAATTAAATAGAAAAAAGAAATTTCTATAGAATATTGGAGTTAAATAATAAAAATACCCTTTAGAGGTTATCTTTTAATAAAAATGTATAATATTCTTCAAAAAAATATGGTTTCAGGAATTTCATTAAAGGTATTTTCTTAAATCACCTTAGACATCAGTTTTCTATATAATTTGATGTTTCCTACTTGTTGTATCTAAAAATTCATTTGTTAAATCTCATATTAGGATGCCCTTATATACCTTAAGTTCTTTTTCAGGGTATATTTCTTATCCCCATTATGTAAGCATTGATAAAATCATTCATTGTTTAAGTTTTGACGGAATTATTCATGAAAAATCATCTCTTTTCTTCCATGTAGTTCATTGGAAAAAATAATCTTTTTGTATATGGTTATCAAATCAAAACACTCCCCCATTAATAAAGAATAAATAAAATAATACATATTAAAATGTAAAATGAAAAAACATTATGCATGTGGTGAATGCATAAAAAAATTATACATAATAAAATAAATAATGATACAATATATATATATAGGAATAGAAACATCATAAATTAAATTAAATTTCAGTGAAACATAAAATTAAACTAAAAATCCATAAAGGGAATATTCCCATAATGATTAAAAAAGTACATGGTGAAAATTATACCTTCGGGTAGATAATTACTATTAAACTCATTAATTTTCATTAATTATATAAGGTGTAGTTCTGGATGATATTAAATAGTACATATTATAATTTTCATTGAAACTAACTTACAAAAAATATGAAGAATCAAGAAAACAAACATCACTGAAAACACCAATTTTTAATTTCACATTTTCTCCAAATGTAACATGTCCACCCTTAATTTTTCAAAAGTTCTAGAAGTTAGACTCATTTTTTCCATGATATGAGAACAATCGGTTCTTGTTTACCATGTATTATGGATACCAGTACTCAGCCTTTTCTACTTAAAACATTTAGCATAAAATTTTGGTAACTAATATTTCTTGGGTAAGGTAATGTTATAAAAAAATCAGAAACACATTTCCTTCCAATCCTTTACTATTCAACATTTTCATGTTCACAAGAAATGTAATACCTACGAGTTTCAACTGAATGAACATTATTCAGTGAATAATGGGTCTTCTTGTGACGTCCTCTCTATCATTTAGCATTGAAAGAAACATTTTTTAATACAAAATAAATAGACTAGAAATGTGACTTTCTAAAATTTAATCCTATTCCAAAAGATATTTCATATATTTTCAAGTACCAAAAAATATTATCAAAGTTCTACCTTCCCTATATAAAATTAAAAAAATTATATTTTTAAGAAATTCATATTTGGACTTTAGTTTCACAACTAAGTTTTAATAATCATGAATTGAAATAGAAATGGGATTAGAATATAAATCATAAGAAATTTTATAAGTTATAGCATCAACATTTGTACGATTTGATTTTTTTGAATCATTGTCAATATTTAACAATTTTTTTCTTCTCTTAGAAAGTTACATATCTTTAAATTTCTTCATGTTTTGGAGAATAATCCTCATTTTACAAAGAAAAAGATAAGTGGAGATTGTAATAAATAATACTAAGTGAGTTCATAGTTACCTTTCCCTAGAATCACCTTCCATTATTATGAGTCTTTTTATAAAATAAATTTTTCTTGTCAAAATCATGGATATATGATCCATTTCTATCATCAGAATTTGGGTCCTCACTAATTCTATTGGTATCATTATTAGATCTAAAATCCTTTTCCTATTTATTTTTAGAAAATCTTCTCGATTGTATTTCCATTTTCATTAACTTAAAACTAAGTGGTCTAATGTGATAATACTTCTTACACTCATAACAAATAACATCTAAAAAATATTTATTCACATACTTTTATTTTATATCCTTCTGAAGGACTTTTCAGAAGGCCATATTTCAATTAATATTCTTTATCTACCTTGAAAACTATGAATTTTCTATTTCACTAACTTTGGAACCACTACTATCAAAATTTCTTTATGATTTTCTCTTTTTAGTGGTATACAATGAAGTATAAACCTTGTAATTAAAAGAACATGAAGATAAATCATTATAAGTTGTGGAACTCACCACTAATTTCTTTTTAATATCATTCTTGGTATCTCATTTCAAAATATTACAATATTAAATTAATGTTCTGATGAGATCATCCAAACAAACTTTTATAAAATTATTCATATCATCTATAGTTTCCATTTATATTACCTATAATTTGATAGTAAATTAATAATATTTTCCATAACTTTATCGTCTATAATTTTCTTGTCTCTAAGATTTTACAACATATCTATGATTTTCATACAGTGATGGTGAATTTGATCAATAGATTCACCTAGAAGAAAGTCTAATACTGGATAATCAGCTCAAAGGATTTCTCTTATAGTTTCCAAAAAACCATAGATTTTTTAAATGATTAAAATCCAATTTTCCATAAATTCAATTAATTGTCACATATAATAAAAATCCAATTATTTATTTTCTATTTCATTGAACATAAAAAAGTGTTCTAGACATTTTAGTTAGCATGACCATAATGTTTCTTCCCATGAGTAAAATTAAAAATTAATTTCTATGGAATTATGTAATTTCTAATCATCATTTCATAGTGATAAACATTGGTATTAAAAAATGTATTCATTCAAACATTAAATATTTCATAGTCTTCTATATAAAAAACATGTGGTCGTATTGAACATAAATTCTCAATAGTTCTTATTAGTATTCTTTCCATAACAAAATAAATAGAACATTTTATCTTTATACACATTATTTCATCGAATCTATATGAAAAATATATCAAAATTAAAAATGAAAGAGATAATACTTTATACCGATTATTTTCAAAGATAATAAAAGTATAAAAGATTTAATATGGGGTGAATAAAAGAGAAAAAACCTTAATTTTTTATAAATTCCAAAAAATAAGATATTAAAAAGTTACAACATCCAAAAAAAACAGAGTATAAAAAGGTAAAGTAAGAAATTAAAATTAAAATATTGAAATTTAAAAACTCAACCAAGGAATGCAAGATAAAAAAAATTAAAAAAAAATCAAAGTAAAATGTAGAGTTCTAGATAAAAATATAGTATGTCCTTCAAAGGATATTATATTAACAATAGTACCAATTCAAAGGAACTCTTCACTTCAATCAAAAATCTAAAGGAGGTTTATTAACCATAACTAAGGTGTACAAGATCACAACTAGGAAATTATTCAGTCTATATTTGATTGGAAGATACTGATTATGAACCTATGAAAATTTCAACAAACCCACCATAATCCGGAATCTATATCCCAAAGAACATCTTCAGTCATCATAACCAATAGAAGCAATTCAAGCACTAATTTTTTTTTAAACCACTCAATTTTGAAGTAGCGGGATTCTATCCCTAGAACCTAGTTGATTATAGAGATGAAAAATAACTATTAAAAGATGATAACTTAGATATTTTACAATGAAAACCTTACACTCAGATGATCTAATAAAAATACAATTATAAGCACTAAAAAAACATGACATTATGAAAACATTCGTGATTGAAATTATTCCATCAAGTATCTTCACATATTTTTTCCCCAAATCCTCAATATAGTTTTCATAATTTGATATCTCTAATTCTTTGGAGATTTTTGGGTTCAGTAATAACAGCATCAGAATCAAATCACCTTCTTCAATTACTCAAATTTAGCATGAATTCACACTTCTCTTAACCATAACTATTGAATTCAACTGACCATATCTTTTTTGAAATGAATGTTAAAAGGTAAATAGAAACAAAATATACAGAATAATAATGTTATCATAAATTCAATTTAAATTTAATTTTTATTTTCAAAACAAGTATGCAAAAAAGTTCATTTTACATAACACTGGACCAAATTTTTAAAAGAATTTTATAATTATATTTAATTTATTCATAAATTTTAATTGAGGTTGTTATCACAAAACATGTGTTATGTTACAAAATTTTAAGGTGAAAAATATTAATAAATTATTCTGATATGAAATATGTTTCTCACATTTTAGGTGAGTTTTTTTACTATGTAAAGTAAATTTTTGATTATTTTTTTTAATTAAGTATCATGTGTATATGAATTTTTGAATAATAAATTATGTGAAATGATATATAAAAATAATGTTTTATTGATATTTTTTTATATATGTTTTATATCTAATAATAATTTTTGGAGTATGAGAAGAAATATTTTTTTATAGACCAATGGTATTTGGTGTTCGGATTATTAGTTTTTAATTATTTTTAATATAAAACATATGTGTTTTCTTGGTATTTTACAATAAAAAGTGATTATTTAATTTGATTACTGTTAATAATTTATTGGAATAACATGGATCATTTATTTTGTGTTTCATTGAAGTTTTTAATAAAAAAAAGTTATATTTTGTTCTTACATTTTAAATATAGAAGACATTTTATGTTTTTCAATGCACTTATTTTTAAAGTTTAGATAGTATTGGTGTTATATTAATTAATGTGTATATTAGAAGAGTTTAATTTTATTTTTTTGAGAAAAATTTTTATATTTTTTTAAAATAATATTGATAAAAATAAATTTGTTATGATAACACCTTAGAAATTATAATTTTTTCAAGTTATGATAGCATGTTTAACACAAATAATTAGATGAAAATGAACTAAATTATAATTAAAATAGAACCATTATAACATATCCATTAAAGGAAATTTACTAAATTATAACACCCAAGAAATTATGACACCTCAGAAATTATAACACCTTGTAAATTATAATATTTTAATGTTATGATAGCTTTGTGTACACATACCATTAGATGAAAATGAACTAAATTCTAATTAAAATATGAAAATTATAACATATCCATTTAATTAGTGATTATTGACAGAAGTAACCATATTATGAAATAAATATATGTTAGAAGAAATTATATTATGTAATAGTAGTCATATTTAAGAGGCTCATTTGATCATAGAAGGGAGGTAGTTTCACAGTGATTTTCACTAGACCAGACTAAAGATGCACTTTAACAAGTGTAGATTGAGATGAATTATTTTTGGGAGAATCTAAATCTCATGGAAACAGTTATGAGATACATTGTAGATAAATCACCACACATGACTGTCATTCTTGTTTATCTTATCCTTAAGTCCTACACGGTGATCTTGGGGGGTTTTATAAGTAGATGTTATGATGATATAAAATGTGATTATCAATGTAGTAAATTATATAGACCATGTATATTTTTAATAGTTTTTCATTTATAATTTCAAACAAATGACATTTTAATTCAAATTTATTCAATAAATTTGGTTTATTATTCAGCGGTGGCACAGTGGTGAAGGATAAGGGTACAACAACACCGTTCTTTGGGATATGCAAGGCTAATTTCATTGGATTCCAATAATGGGAGAATTTATCCTTCCCCTAGGATACCTTCATCTTTATGAATCACCCGGTACCTAACTGGGTAGGTTAAATGAGGCACAACCCTCATGTAATGATGGATTTCTGTGTTTAACCATCTCTTATCTGGTCATCACCCTCTAATATTTTATTTCATCATAGTTTTCAATGAATCCTTAACAATTGGTGATCTCACTAGAGATATCCCTTCATGGGGATGGGTATTTCCAGGTTTTAAGGGTTTTAAAAATTCACACCATGGGATACCCTTTTACGGAAAAAAAATTAATTTAGCTAAATATCCGATAAAATCATTTAATTCTTTAAAATGTTGTTTACTAAAAATTATTTTTTTACGCGCTATGAATTTTTTATTTAAGAAAATAAAAAATTATGGTAAAATTATTATTTTAATAAAATATATTATTGGTATTAATAATATATTCACACTAATATAATTAGAAATTGAGTGGAACTAATAGTAAGAATATTTCATATTTAAAAACTCATTATTCTACAAAACAAATATATACATCATATGTTATAATTAAAAATTAATTTTCTCATAATTATAAGTTGGATTTTATTAAATAGAGTCCAAATTCAAGTTCTTCATGTCCAAAATTGGTGATAAGTGACATATTAATTTTTTTATTATAAAAATAGTTACCACAGTAAATAATTAAACAACTTAACAATGGGTAAAAAGATGTAATACAACATGGCCTTAATTTTACTAAATTAACTTGAGACATATACCTTCTCTGAGACCTTTTATTTGTATTGAATTCAATACCACATTTCTTGCCAACATTTCCTTATCTAAATCACCTAAATCCCATGTGATTTAAGCTTTATACTTCACCTAACTTTAGTTTGTATGGAAATGTCCCTCTTTTTCCTATAAAAAAGTTCCCCTCCACCCAATTCAATAGACAGTTATAATTATATATTCACTTAAAAAATCCCATTTTACCTCCCCAAGATTTATATTCTTTATTTATAATAATATTATTAAAATAAAGTTTCCCAATTCTCCCATTTTTAAGAGGCCTTTCAAGAGAAGATTCAATCCCTCAACATGAGTATTATCACTCAATAACCATTTCATTTGCATCTTTATCATACACCGCTTATAAACCTATTTTAACCATAATAATACAATTTAATTAGTTCCATTATTATATTTTAATGTTATTATTTTAATGAAATGATAATTATCTATATCATTCCCATATATTGGAAAATAAAAATGGTGCCCATGTTATGTATGGATTACCACCTCCATGAATGTCATATTTATTTTTTCATCATCAACTAACATGGATGTCCCTAAAAATTTATTTATGAATAAAAATTATATTTATTACCTTATTATTTTTCTATAAATATAAATTAGGAATTATATTAATATCTAAATCATTATTAATATAACATCTTTTGTTTGTTAAAAATTATCAAAACAATCTTGTCACTAGTTTCATTTTCATGAATAGTAACTAAAAATACAGGGGAATGAAATTATAAATTTCTTAATTTTTATGGAATATAGATCATATTAACTTAAATAATATATGAATTATGAACTCAATATCAAATTAGGGGGATCAATGTGGATGTTACAAAGCATGTTTGAATCAATCGAAATCACTAGAATTTGATGGTGAAAATAAACAATAACTAACCAATAAATATATAATTACTTAATATAATTAAATATTATATAATAAAATATATTTTTATAAGTATTTGAAATAAATAAGTAATATTTTTATATTTATCATATTTGATTTTAGAGCATGTCTGTCCCAGCAAGAATCCCAGGTGTGGGTTTTCTCATCCCAATTTCCTTTCTTTATGAAATATACCATTTTCACCACTTTTTTTATTTTTGAGGTTTATATACTCTAATATATATTTAATTTATATTTTTTTAAAATTTTAATTATTTTACAAAACTATTTCATATTATATTTTTTAATTTTGTTTTATTCAAAAGTTATTAAAGTTGTAAGAGTTCTCCTTCTCAAATCCCCTTCTTCTAGACATATTTCATGTTATACACTTATTTTAATTTATATAGTGTATATACCACCCCATTTAAATATTTTACCATAATTATATTTTTATTCATTCTTATTAAATTTGTATTAGAATTTTTTACTTTTAAAGGGTTTATATTTAACGGTTACCAAAGTAGTATGTGTTTTTAAACTCAAATTACCTTAATTAAAGCATGTTACACATTATGAAACTATTTCCATTTATATATTCTATATACAAACACTGTAACATATTTTACCATAATTATATTTTTATTCATGGGAATTAAAGTTCCATTTCATTTCTTCTCTTATATAGTGTTTTGATTCAAATATTACGAATGTCGTAAAGGTTTTTTGTCTCAAATTACCTTATTCGTAAATGTTTCATATTTTTCATCAACATTAATTGATATGGTTTATATTATTACAATATAAAATATTTTATTTTAATCGCCTATGGATTTTGAGGATTATATTTTGGGAGGTCATTTGAATTTTTGGTTGGTGAGGGGTTCTTTTTTATATCTGGGAATCGTATTGTGATTATGATGTTTTGGACAGACATGAAATGTTTTTTGGACATGATTTTTGGCTCAGTGGATTATTTAGGAGTTATTGTGTATATTAGAGTAGTGGTTAGGTGGTTTGGATACAAAAAATTATATCATCAGACCATTCACGACGTGATAGATGGTGGTCACATCATGAATGTCTTTTATGGGGCCTTCCAAGTTGTGAATAGGGTAGTTGGTTGAGGGAATGTCAACTAATTACCATTCATTACAAGAACCTAGGGTTCATTCCCTGAAAGTGTTGAAGTATAGAGGCTTCCCTCTATAGGGGGGATAGTCAAATCATAAACTCCCTAATCACACCATGAATTGGTACATGGCTCCCTCCTTTTTAGTGTATTTTTTGTAATTTCATTGAGGGTAAATTTGAAGAATCCACCTTGGGATCCCCTTGTCTTTATTCAACTAAATAAAAAGGAAGATCCCTATTTTTATTTAATATTCCATCTTTTCATACCCTATTCATCTGAGTGGTTTTGGTAATTCCTTTTCATCTTGATTTAGGATAAGATCCTCCTTTTATTATCATTTATTCTTTTTTATTTCCTCTAAATTGATTTTTGGTCTGTTTAAGCTAGGTCTTAGATTATTATTTCACTATATCATAGTGAAATCATCCATGAATGGTGGGTATTTCATTCGTCTTAGTGTGAGGAATCCTCAGGAATGGGGACACTCACAATTTTTACCATTTCGGTAGAGGTTAGCCATGTCCCTAATTTAACTACATTTTTTGATGGAAATAAAAAATTTATGATTATATGGGTGTTATTGGTTAGATATTTTTCTAAATATGGTGTCGCAGATGTTCCATGGTCTTTTCGTAGGTTGTTGGTTGATGTTTTGGTGCAACGGGGATGTTCAGTGAGTTTTCTTCTGATTATTCATCCTTAGTTTAAATTATATAATTAATAATAAATGTTTTTAATTTATTATTTATGATTTTTGGAATGAGATATGAGATTGGGTGATGATACAATTTTTGATGAGGCACACACGTGCTTCGTTGATCTGATGCAGAGTTTGGACTGGGTAGTAACTCCTTTGCGGAGGTAGGTATTCCCTTTAATAAAAATCCATATGTTTTCCATACATGATTCTCTACTAAATGCAAGATACATGTTATTGAGTAGATGTATAGGGACTGATAGGGCCTTTCAAAGGATATATAAGATGGATTTTGGCCTCCTATACTCAAAATGAGTGCTCTTTAGCACTCGGGATGTGTTGGTATTTCCCAGTGAATGTGTCTCCATGGGTTAAGGGTGTTATTTAAGTTAACATGAGGACTTGGGTCAGTATATATATAAGTGACATGAAATGAATACCCTAAAATGGTTTCCTTAGGGCTAGTTGGATGGATGAGAGAGGCTTCAACCTAGTGACGATGGGTGAAAAAGTCGTACATCTCATTCCTAGTGAGTGACAACTTTCAATGGGTGGTTTGAGGATTTTAAAGTGTTGTGAGTTGGATTATCCCCCTATATATGAGCATATGTGATTGAGAGGTAATATCTCATGGGGGTGGTATTAGATATATCCCTTATAATATGTGAGATAAATCTTAGGTTCTTGTTTTGTGATTTTTTGGGACTTTTTCTTTGGATTATGGGGGTTTTGGAAGGGAACTGAACCTCACTTCTTAATTCTAAATTTGAGATGAGCCTAAATGATTTTTTGTCACCTATGGGTGATGGATGTGAGTTGATAACAATGATCAGGGGATGATATGGGTCTAGCGAACCCTAGTGTATTTCTGGATGGGTGGGATGAGATGTAATTTAGCTAGGGTCTAGGTCATAAGTGGCTAGAACCATGTGATCAACTCATGATTTTTGTGAAATATTGTGGTTTATGTTCTCTATTGTTTGTTTTTGCATGCATATGATTGATTATGTACTTATAATAGGTTATGTATCTAGTGTGGATGATAGATCCCTATTCCTTGTCTCACATTGAGTGATATAACATTGGTTGGAATTCAATGAGTGATATAGAGTCCTCATTGAAACCAAATTCTAGGATGATAGTTACTAATTAGGTGTTCCTTGAAAAAAATTGGAATCTATGTGAGTGATATGGGATGGAATGGCCCTACCATGAGTGACATGGTAGCATTATTGCTGCTATGAGTGAGATAGGGTCTTATATGTAATTTGAAAAGACGATAGGACAAACTTCTTTGAGTGAGACGGAGTTTGGGATGAGATGAGATGCATGATAGTATGACAGGACCACCATGAATGATACAGGGTCCATGTTGGCTTATGACCTAGGATATGGATAGACCCTTCCTTAAGGAAGAAGGTAAACTTCGAGAATTGGACATGAAACCTTATTAGAGAGAGTGGTTGGGGAGGATACATGGTACGAGACTCCTCTTTGAGGGAGTAGTAGTCCAGACTTTTACGATTCCCTACCTTGAGTATTCAAGAATGGGTTGGGTTGATAGAAAGTGGCTACAAGTGGAGTTATTCCTAGAACCAAAGATAGTACGATTAGCTACCATGGTGTCCTGGTTAATAAATGGTGACCTGATGCGTAGGGATTCATAGTGTCCCAGTAATCACACGGTGTCCAACATGCTTGTGTGGCATGTTTTCTTTCATCAATAATACATGTATATTATGGAATATACTAGGTAATATTTGTAAGAACCTAATGATATTTTTTTATTACACACCACACGATCACCTCAGTGAATTTATATACCTTATATCTACTTTTAGGTTGAGAATAGATAGTGTAGTGGATTGGGTTGGAGAAACTAGAGTGGTATTTGGAGATCAGGTTGCGTTGACGCTCAAGGATAGTTATAGGTGCAACATGTGTATTTTGTTTCTATTATATATTAATATGGGATCATACAGATGAGTGATCAATGTATATTTTGTATCAATGTGAGTCTGAATAATTATAATATTATTCATGTGAATTTTGATATAGAATTGTGTTTATTTGTTATTTCATACTATGAAGATTGTTATGGATATTTTATTATTGTTTTAATTATTATATTACATTAATTCAATTGTATTGTATCTCCATTGTATATATTAGACCCTCACTAATAGTTAGGAGTCTCTATCATATGGGGAGGCATTCTTGAGGCCACATGGCACTCCAACTCTAATGTAAGTTATGGGTTGGGTCAGTACATTTAACATAATTATAATTTTATTCATGGTAATTAATGTTTTATTTCATGTCTTCTCTTTCAAAGAGTTATGATTCATAGGTTACTAAATCTGTAAAGGTTTTTTATATATCAAATTTCCTTTCTTTGAGTTATAATATTTCTTTATGATCTCTATTATTCTATGTTTAATTTTTTAATCCCATTATTATATCAAATTATATTTCCACATTATTTTATAATGCATTACAATTATTTCTTAGGAAATCATTTCCATATAATTGTTACTTCAATGATTAAAATATCAATAAGGGTTTTTTTCACTCAAACCCCTTTTATTTAGTTGTAATCATTATTTTTTGAACTTATTTCTTCTAATATTCTTATATTTCTATCATTTATTCATTTCATTTGATATTCCCTATTTCTTGGTAGGAAAATTTCTTTTTCAAAACAACTTCATTAATAAGTTTTTTATTTATTATAAAATATTTTAGTTAGGAATAATTATCACACTATAAAATAAGTTATTATCTTCCATTTACATAATTATTTTTATTAAATTTATTTATTTTTATAATAAATTAATTTTTTATACCAACATTTTATTAATTTTACTTTTTTATAGAAGGTAATTATTCATGTTTTAAAAAAATTATGTGGGATATATGTGATACGATGCCACTTCTATTATTTATTCTATTATAACAAGTTTTTTATGGAACATGTACCATGATTGCCGATCCTAGACCATGAATTTCCATTAAAACACGAGACAAGGGTGATGTTAAGTCACTATGCTTCAATGATAGATGATATCTCTATGAATGCATAATGAGATTTCTATGAAGCTCTATGAAGGCCCAAAATCATTACTATAAATTTCACGACCTGTCCTAGAGGGTCCCATGCCGTGACTAACCCAAGCCCAACTATGATAGGCCAAGGGCTTGTAAATAGTACAGATTAGGAATATCCCACAAATTGGAGGTATTACACTGTAACACCCCAAGATTTTATAGTGTGTTATTTCTTCAAAATAATTCAATAACTTTCACTACACGCAACACCAAGTTCAATCGCACCATGACTTACCAAACAAGCCATTCAAAAGAGGTTATGAATAGTGTTAACTAAATTTTAAACTTTATATAATCCTTGTAATTTTAGAATCCATATTATGAGTTTCTTAGACATAATGTAAGAACAAATTCATTTTCAGTATTGCAATTTCACCAACTTTTAATATTGAAACCTTTTTAAATACAATATTTTAAACTTTTTGACTAAATGGGGACATCAAAAAAATTTAAAATGAAACATCCCAAGCTTCCACGGTACACTTTGAATAATACAGTAGCGTGTGTTGTACGCAACTTCGAGTTCTAACACACACCACAACCAATCAAACTAGCTGTTATGAATAGTAATACCTACTTTTTGAAATTATATATATTTTATATTTTAAAATGGACTTCATTTTTTTATTCGTAATATCAAATTTAGCCTAAGGTGAAATTTTGGTACTTTTCGGATAACTTTAATATTTTGATGAATAGTAAAAATTACTAAATTTTAATTAAAAACAACTTTTTTAATCAAAATAATTAATAGTGATAAATTATTAATTTGAGTGGTTTTAAAGTATATTTAGAATATATTTTTACCATTTAATATAATGTTGTTCATTGGACATAATTTTACAATTAAACAGAACATAAACAAGTGTCAATCTTTTGATAGTTATTATCTCTTAAAAACATGCTTTTTGTTTTGACAGCGGGAATTAATTTTAAATTAATTTCTGCCACTTCTGTGTTTTTAATTTAGAAAAATGAATTCCATATTTGGAATCAGGATGTTCAAATTGTGTAAATAGGTAACTTTTATTTTTAGAAATTTTGAATAATTACTGCGGTAAATATTTTAGTTACCATGGTTAAGGGTAAATCCGGTAAATAAGGGTTAAAAAAATAATATTATAATAATACTAAATTACCCTAAAACGTGTCCTAGCCTTATTGGTTGATACATGTTCGACCATAGGCATATTTGGGTAGATTTGGGGACCCCATGGTGCCACTTGTAGGTGATAGGGACACTTTATTTTAATTAAGTTAAAATGAATACAAAAATGACACAAGCATATATCTTTTAGAAAAACAATTTTTACATAGGGTTATACATGTTGGATTTTAGATTATAAATATTCATTAGAAAGATAAAAAGATTTACTACATAATTATATTTTATTTATAATTTTTAGACATTGAATACTTTAATTTTTTTATGACCCAATGATGATGTAGTAATTACTATAATAGTGAAAAAATAAAATAGTTGATATTATAAATACCCAAATAAATATAATATGAAACTTTTAATGAATTAAACTAATTTTCTAGGATAATATGATATATTATGATTGATTTAATTGACTTTTTTTGAAGTAATCAATCTTTTATGAGTTTCAAAAAAATCAACTATTGAATAGTGTCAAAATTGACATAAAAGAGTTCTTAAAACAAATATTAAATTATTAATTGATATTAAATTCCTAAAAATCTAATGTTCGGCCAAGAGACTTATATCATGATAGTTTCATCATTAATGGACCACATGGGGGTCTCTTGGATGTATATAGTAAGTTTATTAACCATATTATATAAAAATACAAAGAGACATTGTAAAAATGAAACTAATTAACTTAGAGTTAATACTTAAAGATAAGGTTAATATAAGTACCCAAACCTGTCTAAATACTATTGGTTGAGTTGTTTTAGACCTATCCCCACCTTAATATTTAAATAATAAACTTTGGAGCCATTAGAAACCGAATATGAATTTATTATAAATTAATATTTCTAGATTTTCCAAAGGTGCCCCTCACCCCTCTTATAAAAGGCCACTCCTCATTCTCATTTCTACACACCTTCAAAGCCTTTTGGTTCGGATAAACTCTGCCCAAATACTCTCCCAACTTCCCTAACTACAACCTAGAGGACTTATTTTGATCATAAATCCAACCTAAGGATCCCTTTTGATCAAATCAAAAGGAAGAACCCGAAGAAGAGGTAATGATTTCACCACCCTTTTCCAAGTTCATTTCTTCTTCCACTTCTTCTTTCTTTGTTGTTACCATTCTAAAATAATAACTCCAGTATCATATATATACTGTTATGTTATTATAAATATGGTACAACCATATTCAGTATTCTATCCACCCTTTGAATAACATGTCACCATACGTGCGTACGTACGGCTTACCGTCTCCACGTCGTGGTGTAATTGTTATTCAATATATTATTATTTGGATGGGTATAATAATGATATGTAACTCATGTAAATAATGAATATAACATGTTCATGATTCTGTATATATGATATACCATCCATTTATATATTATTTTAATATCAAAAGAATGATATTGTCGCTCGTGCGTACGTACGGACTACCGTCTCCACGAACGCGATGAGATTCATTCTCCATCGTATCCATTCAAGTATAATTATCATTTGATGATTTAAAAAATGATGTTTAAGGACTTTATATCATTCTGGATATGAATAATATACAACCTATCCTTTACATACATGTCTTACGTAACAAAACATACAAAATAAAACAAGTAAGTTAACACCCGAAACAACGATAATACTAAGATATTATTATCAAATCAATATTAAAAGATCGTATATGATATAATATTAATGTATATGATTCTTGTATAATTTAATAACAATTATTTCACCATTATACATGAGTTTAACCTACCCCAACCAAGGAAAAGTACAAGGTAAGGGTTTATTTCGCAATCTCGTCATTATCCGAGGTTGTTTATACGTAATAATCTACTGGGATCTCTTTATCATCCACATCCATGTTTCTTCAAAATGTATTTCAAAAAAATTTACAAGAATATGGGTTAAAGTAATTTATACCCTTGTTTGACTTTTTATAAGAGGAATGTTTCCGTCGTTTTCAAAACAAGGTCCTTTTTAACCTTTTCGACAGAATTAAGGTAAGAATGTTTTTTTTAACTTATACGGCGGGTGCTGTTATTTTCCGCTGTTATAAAATCGTCAAAGCTTCCATTACAAGCTTATAAGAATATTTTCAAAGTAAATGTTTTATTTTATAATTATGTGACTTTTAAATTATTTCAAAATGAATATTTTAAGAATTTTGGAAGGGTACTCTTTATCAAAATCAGAATTTTAAATGTTTTAAAGATTTATCTTTCAAAATATTTTTAATTAATGTCCATGTCTTCAAAATGGTTTTTAAGGATTTATTTATATGGACATGAATGTTTTAAAAATGTTAATTCCTTTCAAAAGTTTCAAAGTGGTATGGGACACTTTGATTTAAAATTCTCTTTTTAATTACTTCCTTTATAAATGTGTGACTTTTAAATGATTTCAAAAAAAGAGATATTTCTCTCAAATACATGAAAACCCAGTGCAAATGTATACGTATTTAATGCAAGCTTAAAAATGTTTTCAGAAAACCTGACTCTCGAGTTTGGTAGACAGGAAGGGATTGGGAGTGGACCCATCATGGCCTGTAATTAGTCGAGTAGTCTCAGAATTAGTTATTTTGTTTTCATAAGCTTGCATAATATTTTCAGAAAAGCACTGAAGTATATTTGAGCAATTTTAAACGTAAGTATCTTTTAAAAAAATGCATCAGTAGGTCTCATGAGACAAACTAGTGTCTTGGAACAAGGCCTTGACAAAATCTTATTTGTAGTCTTGGCACGAGGCCTTGGCTATGTGGTTATGATAGTCTGGCATTATGCATTCCAACATTATGAAAGTGGTTATTGATTTTGCATGTGATTATTCGATTAGTAGAATATCCATGTGAATGAGTAAATGGCATTATTTCATTTTATTTATTCCATACAATGTTGAAAGTTCAAGTTTGAAAGGATTTTTTTTAGTTATACATTGCCTTAAATGTTTATTCTTATTTATGAAAGTTTCTGCTATATTGTTATCCTTACTGGGCATTTGAGCTCACCCCTTTTCTATGTTCTATTTTTCCCAGGAAGAGAAGAAGTAAATTATGAATGACCTGCAGGGATATTATGTGGGGATATGAGTGTGGATTATTGAGACATTATGTTGTTGTTGTAGTTTTTCATTTTATGATGTAATGTAAAACTTATGAATATATCTAGTGTTTCCAAGGCTACTAAACCGATCGGTCTTTTGAGATTTGATCTTTCTTGTGATCATGCCGATGTTATGTAATAATGCACTGACTCTGGGTAACTAGGGTCGGGGCGTTACAGTTGGTATCAGAGGAAGTTTAGTACAAACCTTGGAAGATAGATTTAGATAAACTCTGATTAGAGCACGTAGACCTAGGATGAACTTTGAGGATTAGTATAGAAGAACTTCCTAGAATTTTGGTATTGTAGAGATTTTGTGAGTTTTCCGAGCAATACATCCCTGTCTGGATACGAGCAGGTAGAGGTGGCTCTGGCACAGATGTACCTAGGGGTAAAACCCGAAAACACCGCTTTGAGCTAGACTCGAACGGGAACTGGTGCACGACAACGGGCCTTGTTTCACTCTTGGTTACGACACTCCCGGGGGATATGCTTAGGATAACTCTCATTTTATTTACAAATCATTATGAAGGGTTTATGAGTATATACTTCCTCAAAGGAGACATTTTTATGATTATGGATTATATCCATAAACTATTTAATTTATGTTATGTGTTTTACAAGTTTTGGATTAAGTATTGTTATTCATAAACTAATCTAATGTATGCCATTGTTTAGAAATGGCTCCCAGTAGAATGAATGAGAACTCTATCAATGCACATGATACAAAGAGAACGAAGGATCATATATTTTATGGTATTAAGCCAAAATTTACAAGAGAAATACTCTTGCATGTATTATCATCATATGAAGAAATAATATCATGTGTTGATAAGATAAGTAAATAGTTTACTGAGTCCTATGGCTTTGAAGGGAAGAAAGAGAAGAAAAGGATGGAAGAGAGAAAGATGGATAAAGGGAAGAGGGAAAAGAAGAATTTTCCCATATGTGGTAACTGTGGAAAGAAACACCCTGGAACTTGCCTGAAAGGAATGAGAGTTTGTTGTAAGTGTGGAGGAAAAGGGCACAAAGTACGTGACTGCAAGGGTAAGAAAATGGTTTCAAATGTACAATGCTTCATTTGCAAGGAGTTTGGACACTATGCGAACCTATGTCCCAGTCATCAGACTATGCCGCAAATGATGCTATTGGATAATAATCAAGTTATGATACTACCATAGATGAAGAGGAATGATTAGAGTTCTTATGTTGATTATGTTAATTGAGTGTTGTATCAACAATGTACTTGTTATAATAATTATGGAGTATATAAGGATTGTACTGCAGTACTATTTCATTAAGGACTTGAGATTGTGTGGAACAAAGAAAAGTGACTCAATAGAAGGTTAAATTTTTGGAAAATATATGGTTGAGAGAAAGAAAAACCATAATATGGTTCTGATACCGAGGTAGTGATTTTAGAATAATACATGATTGATTTGGATAAATTATATTGGATATTCATGACTACATTGAAGCTGATTAATGATTTGTATATTCCATAATTGTTGGGGTTTAAAACATTTTTGGATTGATGAAGTATATCCAGCATTCTATATGGAATAAGGGATCATGAATGTTATCAATAAGGATTATGGTAAATCAGGATGTTTCAGTGTTTTAAAAGAATACATGATGAAGGTATTAATATTATATTACAGGGTAAAAAGGATCTACATTATGTTTACCTTCCTTATAAATGTTGGACTGTGAGTTTGGACAGAAGTATTTTGGATAAATTCTAAGTTTGAGATTAATTTTGGATTGCCATAAAAGGACAACCCGGAGGTCGGGCGGCAACCCGTCGTGACCGGAAAGGCCGCGAGAATTAAACCCGCAACCGAAGGGCGACAAGGGTGTATCACCTACCAATGGCCCACGAGATGTCCTGGATTAAATAATGTAGTTTTTATTAAAAGATCTTGTAGATGAATTATAAATTCGTTTATTTTGGAACCCTATACGAATAGTGTAAATAGAAATTTTTTTACGTTCTATTACCTTTTAGAGTGAAAGATGAGTTTGTGGTAGAAATTTATTAATGGATAAAACTCTAATTATAAAGTAAGTATATCTCCTTATGATCTTATCCAATCTCATAAATAAATTCCTCAACATTAATAAAAGGAACTTAGAACAAAAATGTTGTCATAGATGGTACCTTAAATCATCACTAATTCATGGCTTTGGGATTGTTGGACTTTTCATAGCCATGTTCTCTACCACTCTCCATCAGATAATTGATGGTTAGATTTCTCTTCCATATCCATATTTTCCTACATGGAACCCTAGTATGTGTTATTTTCGGTAACCTTCATACTTTCCACTCTTTATTTTAAATAGAGGCCTCGTTAATTCATTTTTTGATGTGGGATTTCAACTAAGATATTTTGAAACGTCAAAAATGTGTTATGCTAATACCCTATGTTTTGATGAATCGATGGTATTTCAAATCATCATAGATTGATGAATTTAAGGACCTCAATTATACACTTGTTTGTGATTGATGATCTCAATCACTACCTATAAATATTTACGTTTTTTTTTTCAATTATATGTCTCTAATTGCCACCAATGTTCTCCTAATCGAGATCATAATTTGGTGGTGACCCTTTCATTTCTCTTTTCCTCATATTAAGACTAAATTTTAGTAACCTAATTTCCGATGTGGGTTTTCCCACAAAGATATTTTCTATTTTCAACCTTTTATTTTCGAAGAACAATTTCAAATTGCGAGGACGCAATTTATTGAAGGAGGGGATAATGTAACACCCCAAGATTTTATAGTGTGTTATTTCTTCAAAATAATTCAATAACTTTCACTACACGCAACACCAAGTTCAATCGCACCATGACTTACCAAACAAGCCATTCAAAAGAGGTTATGAATAGTGTTAACTAAATTTTAAACTTTATATAATCCTTGTAATTTTAGAATCCATATTATGAGTTTCTTAGACATAATGTAAGAACAAATTCATTTTCAGTATTGCAATTTCACCAACTTTTAATATTGAAACCTTTTTAAATACAATATTTTAAACTTTTTGACTAAATGGGGACATCAAAAAAATTTAAAATGAAACATCCCAAGCTTCCACGGTACACTTTCCTTTGAATAATACAGTAGCATGTGTTGTACGCAACTTCGAGTTCTAACACACACCACAACCAATCAAACTAGCCGTTATGAATAGTAATACCTAATTTTTGAAATTATATATATTTTATATTTCAAAATGGACTTCATTTTTGTATTCGGAATATCGAATTTAGCCTAAGGTGAAATTTTGGTACTTTTTGGATAACTTTAATATTTTGATGAATAGTGAAAATTACTAAATTTTAATTAAAAGCAACTTTTTTAATCAAAATAATTAATAGTGATAAATTATGAATTTGAGTGGTTTTAAAGTATATTTAGAATATATTTTTACCATTTAATATAATGTTGTTCATTGGACATAATTTTACAATTAAACTGAACATAAACAAGTGTCAATCTTTTGATAGTTATTATCTCTTAAAAACACGCTTTTTGTTTTGACAGCAGGAATTAATTTTAAATTAATTTCTTCCACTTCTGTGTTTTGAATTTAGAAAAATGAATTCCATATTTGGAATCAGGATGTTCAAATTGTTTAAATAGGTAACTTTTAATTTTAGAAATTTTGAATAATTACTGCGGTAAATATTTTATTTACCATGGTTAAGGGTAAATCCGGTAAATAAGGGTTAAAAAAATAATATAATAATAATAATAAATTACCCTAAAACGTGTCCTAGCCTTATTGGTTGATACATGTTCTACCATAGGCATCTTTGGGTCTATTTGGGGACCCCATGGTGCCACTTGTAGGTGATAGGGACACTTTATTTTAATTAAGTTAAAATGAATACAAAAATGACACAAGCATATATCTTTTAGAAAAACAATTTTTACATAGGGTTATACATGTTTGATTTTAGATTATAAATATTCATTAGAAAGATACAACGATTTCCTACATAATGATATTTTATTTATAATTTTTAGACATTGAATAATTTAATTTATTTATGATCCAATGATGATGTAGTAATTTCTATAATAGTGAAAAATTAAAATAGTTGATATTATAAATACCCAAATAAATATAATATGAAACTTTTAATGAATTAAACTAATTTTATAGGATAATATGATATATTAGGATTGATTTAATTGACTTTTTTAGAAGTAATCAATCTGTTATGAGTTTCAAAAAAATCAACTATTGAATAGTGTCAAAATTGACATAAAAGAGTTCTTAAAACAAATATTATATTATTAATTGATATTAAATTCCTAAAAATATAATGTTCGTCCAAGAGACTTATATAATGATAGGTTAATCATTAATGGACCACATGGGGGTCTCTTGTATGTATATATTAAGTTTATTAACCATATTATATAAAAATACAAAGAGACATTGTGAAAATGAAACTAATTAACTTAGAATTAATACTTAAAGATAAGGTTAATATAAGTACCCAAACCTGTCTAAATTCTATTTGTTGAGTTTTTTTCGACCTATCCCCACCTTAATATTTAAATAATAAACTTTGGAGCCATTAGAAACCGAATATGAATTTATTATAAATTAATATTGCTAGCTTTTCCAAAGGTGCCCCTCACCCCTCTTATAAAAGGGCACTCCTCATTCTCATTTCTACACACCATCAAAGCCTTTTGGTTCGGCTAAACTCTGCCCAAATACTCTCCCAACTTCCCTCACTACAACCTAGAGGCCTTAGTTTGATCAGAAAGCCAACCTAAGGATCCCTTTTGATCAAATCAAAAGGAAGAACCCGAAGAAGAGGTAATGATTTCACCACCCTTTTCCAAGTTCATTTCTTCTTCCACTTCTTCTTTCTTTGTTGTTACCATTCTAAAATAATAACTCCAGTATCATATATATACTGTGATGTTATATTAAAAAAAAGGTACAACCATATTCAGTATTCTATCCACCCTTTGAATAACATGTCACCATACGTGTGTACGTACGGCTTACCGTCTTCACGTCGTGGTGTAATTGTTATTCAATATATAATTATTTGGATGGGTATAATAATGATATGTAACTCATGTAAATAATAAATATAACATGTTAATGATTCTTTATATATGATATACCATCCATTTATATATTATTTTAATATCAAAGGAATGATATTGTCGCTCGTGCGTACGTACGGACTACCGTCTCCACGAACGCGATGAGATTCATTCTCCATCGTATCCATTCAAGTATAATTATCATTTGATGATTTAAAAATGATGTTTAAGGACTTGATATCATTATGGATATGAATAATATACAACCTATCCTTTACATACATGTCTTACGTAACAAAACATACAAAAGAAAACAAGTAAGTTAACACCCGAAACAACGATAATACTAAGATATTATTATCAAATCAATATTAAAAGATCATATATGATATCATATTAATGTATATGATTCTTGTATAATTTAATAACAATTATTTCACCATTATACCGGAGGTTATCATCATTATTTGGATGGGTATAATGATAAGCTCTGGAAATGAGGTATCTATAACCTAAAGAGAATAATAAGAATTTATTCGACAAAACACGCATAAGAACAAAAAGTTATAAACACCCGAATAACAAGTAGCAATGAAATATTACTACTAAGAAGACATAAATATGACCATATATGATATCATAAAAATAATTATGATTCTGTAATAAGTCAATTACATTATTTAAATCATTATACAGGAGGTTCGGACACGTACAAATCATATCGAACCTAAGGTAAGGGAAATATCACAATCTCATTTTTATCCGAGATTGTTTATACTTTGAAATCTAATGGGGTGTATTTTATCATCCACATCCATGTTTCCTAAATATGTAAAATTATTACCATTCACCTACAATTGTTTAAATCCTATTTTACCCTTCTGTGAGTTTTTAGTAAAAGATATGAAAGGAATCTTTTGTCGTTTTTCGTACGAGGTATTTTTTGACTTTTCTGACAAAAGTACGAGAAGAATGTTTTTTTAACTTATACGGCATGAATGGATTTTTAAAACATTATTTCCAAGAAGCTTCCTTTACAAGTTTTCAAGTTTATTTTTAATCAACTTCTTTTAGTTTAAAATTGTATGACACGTTAAGAAAGGAAAAAATGTTTTTGAAGTAGAAAGGATATTTTCCTCAAGAATGGAGTTCAAGTGTTTTATCAAAATTATTTTCCACCTAAGATAATATAGGGTTCTGTTTCTATCTCTATTATTACATGTATCTGATTATGTTGTGATGGAAATATTTTTATGAATTCTTTTATCTTATATGAATTGTTTTATGATGTCATGTTGTTTAAGAATCCCATTTTTACTACATGGGTTATGCAATGATGTATGATTTATGATTTTGTGGCACACATAAGAATGGTATCATTATGAGATGGGTGGGAACTATATCTCCCTCCAATTCATTGGGTAAAGATTTTATATCTCATGAGATAGACATGGATGAAATGGTAGGTTATACCGGTTTAGTGAAATAGGACTAAAACGAGGGGTGAACTCGGTTCAGAAAGGGACTTTGTCCACTAAGATAGTCTTGGTAATGAGTCTTGACTAATAAGAAATGGTTCTCTATGATTATGTGTGTATGCCACAAAGTTTCATGTTTTAAGTTATGATTATTGGGATTACATTTCACTTCTATGATTTATCCCATGTTATGATATTATGATCTCTTTTACAGGTTAAGATTTCCAAAAGTTATGTTCTTATGTATATGATGTGATTGATATTTCTTTTGTTTACCCTTACTGAGCATTTGAGCTCACCCTTTTGTATGTTTTATTTTCCCCAGGATATAAATAAAGGTTTTAGGTAAGAAAAAAAGGGGAAGATCTTTATGGGAGATGTTGAAGATCTTTCACCATGATTAGAAGATTACGTTCTGAGTTTCCAATAACACTAAACTATTACGGTCCTTGTGTGTGTGTTTTTGTTATGTAATAAGTATTCCGAAAAAGTAATGTAATGTCCTTGTACGTTAAGCTTCGGGTCTCTACAGGGATTATAACAGATCATCAATACATTTGATGAAGTTTACTAAGGATTAGAAAATTATAGGGCTTATTTATAAAATTAGTAATTGAAACTATTTTTTAGAAAATGAAATATAAATTTTTATTTTTTTGATAAAATGTATCTCAACATTCAAATGTTAATATTTTTCTAGTAATTATATATATATATATATTAATTAATTTCTAAAAAACCATATGGATCCTATACAATTCATGTTTATCCTGGAATAGTACACCTATAATTGTGGATTTCAATATTATTATTTGAAAATATGATCAATTTTCATTTGATAAAATATCTTTTGAATTTTTTGGGTTTTTTTATGGATAATTTTTTATTTTAATATTTTTTATTTATCAAAAGATACTCACATTGAATTGAAACATTTATTTATAAGAAACTATGTAACTTGTTTGAGTGTTTATTACTTATTTTTCAATGAATAATATTATTTTGATTTGTAAATAATTATTATTGAATATTTTTTAAGGAAATAATTATATTATTATTTTGTGATAATGTTTTTTTAATCATGTATTTTCAATAGAATAAAATATATATATATTTTTTAGTTTTCTTTATTCTTTTAATTGAACCAATTTTTGTATTATGCAGTAAATCATTTCCTTGTTCTGTTTTTATTATGTTGATGAAACTAGCCATATTTTTTGTCCCACCAATAACAAGAAAATACTTTTTAAGATTAGTTTTTTTTAGTTTTAATGTTGGTTTTTAGAAGGTATAAATATAGCTAACATTTTTAGTTTTTCCCATCGGTCATATAATCCAACATAAAAAATATTTATTTTGATAAAATGGCAAGGATGTTAACATAATTTTCCAAATTAGATGACATGAAATGTAACTTATAACATTAGTTAATTTTATAACTGCTCCTATAATATTTTAGAAGATGAGGGATGTGATATGAGATAAAAACATCCAAATAACTCCTGATCATAAAAAAAGTAAGAAATATCTTATAACATTCATGTAATTTCATAGTATTGAAATAACTGCAAAAATGAATCTAAAAGTACTAAAATATATACTAGATAGTGGGATTGAAGCCCAAATAGCTACCAAAAAACCATGATCTTGTAATTTCCATCCCGGTCACCAACATTATGTTGATTACCAAAATAATAGTTCATATATATATAGGGTGATAATGACATGTACAGTCAGTAAGATCCTCCCAATAATTTCTCATGTAAAAGATAAATAAACCATGGTAAATCCCACGAAAAAACAAGTAAAGCTACCTCATCACCAAAATAGGTATTCTATGTTCTCAAACACTACCTGGATATCTCTGCCTAATTATTGTATACAAGAATACATGTAATATAATATCAAAACAATGTACCCCTTTTCACTTCCGCACAAGTTTTCTGCTCCACCCTTGCATCACACGTCCTAATCCATCACTCTCTTGAAGTAATCTGTCCCAAAGAAACCTGAGCTAATGTTTCATTACATGAATCATGTGCATCATATCATCTCATCAACACATACCATTCACCATGTGCATCACATCATCTCATCATCCCTTTCCACATCTCTATCTTGTAATTATGTAGTTTCTGAGAGCCACCAAAACCTTTATATTGTGTATTATAAGTCAACCCATAACATGTCATACACATCATACCTATAATAATATATAGGATACAATATTTAAAGATATATGTGTCTAAAATAACCACAATTCATTACATCCCTCTATACATGTATATGGAATGGTTAACCACTATTCATACCGACATATAAAACTTCCACGAGAAGAGAGTAGGGTAAGAATGGGTAGTCGAACATCCATTCCTCACAACCCTCAATGTTAGGGAAATAACCATCCCGGAGTCCACTATGCTTCAGCCACAAAAAATAAAATGCAGAGTAGCATATGAAAATAAAAAACATACAGGAAAAAATATAGCTCACAAAAAGTCTATGGGAACTGTCATAGTCTTAGGCTCAACTACATTTATCGTATCTCAGACACCTGGCTGCCACCGATAAGAATGATATTTCCTACAAGAACACAATCATTCAAGGCGATTCATTTGTTTAATTATTTCATTTAATAATTTCTCTTTATATTAATTAATTCATTATCTATTAATTAACATAATTCTATTCACATTTCATTAACCACTTTGTGATATCCCTGACCTCCATTCATAATCCTATTGATTCTATGGTTCTGCATGATTATCAACATTTTCATTCCATTCAATCACAAACCCAATGGGTTAAAAAGATAAATATTCATTATCATTCTATAATTCCAAATACTCTAGGAAAAACCATAAGCTACCATAAATGTGATGCATAAACCAAGCACAATCAGCTTCCTCAAAGAGTAGGTAATGTAATACAGTTAAATAAGAAACATATACATCTAACCGTTAAAGAAAAACATAATAAATAATGCATCATACTTTCAAAAAAATAAGGGGAAATATCAACATCAACTCATTCCATCAATCCTAGTGTATTCCCAGAAACCACTATACATATCACCATGAATCTATCATGCTATCACCAGCATACACTATTTACATAAAATCCAAGCCTCCTTAACCATATATCACCAAACCATCAGCTATCTTAAGTTCACACTACATTACATAGGAAGGCTCCCATTAAAGAAACAAAAAACAAAGTTAATAGGGTATCCATGCCCTAAAAACATGGGCATCCAACCTTTACAAGAAAATCTGAATCCTCATTCTAAAAAATGAATCTTTGTAAAAAAAATAGTTCGTTAAAATATTTAATTATCTGATTCATTTATCGTAGGTTACAAAAATATTTAACCTACGGAATTAGCTATTAATATCTATTAATTATTTAAATATTCTCCAAATAATGGCTTCCAACATTAACCAACTTTAAGAATGAATAATTCTATTAACATGTATCATTAAAATTATTAACAAAAAGTATCACTAGATTATTGTTTTTTATCCAATTACATTAAAATATGTTAGAACAATTTTAATTAAACATGTATCAGGAATCATTTTATTTCTATAAAATTATAGGAAACAAAAGATTCAATAAACATGCCTTTCTAATTATTTTTCCAATAGCATTACCGGATTTATGTTTTTAACAATTTTCATTAAATTAACATTATTAACCCAAGAATAAAAAACATTTTAATCAAATAATAATCATATATAGCACAGTATATCATAAAATAAGAGGAAAACTGTAATCATGGTGGAAACACATAAAATCACTATGTCCACAAACAACGTTCTTCATTTTATTCAGTTTAATATTTATTAAGGTTAATTACACCATCATGCAAAGAGAGAATTCATGATTAATTTATTTTTTCACATAAAATAATAAGAGAAGTAATTAATCCTATACTTCAAGGATTTTAATATTCTTATGTAGAACAAAAAATGAAAACCTCTCGTCAGCTATCGTGCATGGAAACTATATCTCCATTAGATGATCGTGACACAAAAGTGATAATAAACATCAAATAAATCTATGAGAATAGTTGATATCATATTATATAGTGTGTAATGATATAATAGGAGTAAAAAATTCGATCAGAGAAGAAACTAAAAGAGGAAGAGGGAAAACTCACCTCATATCCTCACAAATCAAACACAAAAGGAAAAAAGATCAATCCCTATTGAAAGGGATTCAAAAAAAGCTAAAAAAGCACCCACAACCTCTTAGAGTTGGGAGAGAATTTGATGGTTTCTTATAAAAATGAGGGTGTGAATATATAAATTAGAACATTGCTAGACATAAATTCACTGAGTAAATGGATAATTCACATCATGAATGGATGGAGTTTTAAAACTCACTGACAAATGCATCACCTCGATCCAATAAACCTGGATCAATACATGATATGAACATCATGTTCAGGTCATGAGTTTTCGAGGTTATATTCATTTTGTCCAAACCTCATCCAATAATTTCATGAACCGATGGTTCACATCTTGAATCACACCCTATTAATTCCCTTTCTCGAGATATAAATTCTTATTCAGTCCACGAACCAAACTCTTGATTCATGAATTTCTGTTCATATCATGAACTTCTCCTACTTATAGATTCATAATTCTAGACTCCATCAATCCTACTCTAGGATATCTCCAAGCATAACAGATATAGGTACATTCAATGGAATGGGATTGAAGGATCTTTGACCTTACACTAGATACATCATAAACAATTCTCATCCACATCAATTTAAAACCAAACCCTGGGAGAAATGAATAAAAAATGGGTCATCCGAATAGAAACACTATGAGATACCTCTCAAGAATCTCATGTTATAGGATCTTAACCATCCCACATAGAGGGACAAGATGTAAAATAATTCAACACCAAAAACAAGATCCCATACTCTCTCCTAGGTTTGTTACCCCTCATACATGAGCAAGCACACAAACAAGGTATGGGGGAAGAGAAAACCACCACACATTCTTAATAAATCACAAAAACCACAAAAAATCTATACAAAAGAATATATGAATATCAAACAAATAAGGATATTGAGTATGTATCTACGACTCACATTCCCAATCACTCACCTTCTTGTCATCATGCCACCCAAGGAAACAAACCAAATGAACAAAATTACTACACAACACCTTCTCTAGTCAGTCCTAGATCTTGTCAAAATACTTCTAATAGGTTTTATCATAATCAATTTGGATCTCACCGCAATTTATGATTTGATATTATTCATGAATATTATAGGGAAGTTGCAATGTGTAGAATACATCCTGTATTTGGGTCACCTCTGTGGGAATTCTTATCTGAGACACAATGATTCCAACATAAGCCCACACCTTAAAAGACCCAACAAACTAGGGATAAATCTTACTCACACATCCAAACCTTTACTTTCCATGAAAAGAGTGACCTTCAAGAATAGATTAAAACAAATTTAAAACTCCATAGGTATCCTGCTTTGATTTGTAATAATACTTCTAATGATCTTATATTGGCTTCATCCCCTTATGAATCACCTAAACCATCTCTCTCATTTTCTGCACTAGTTCCAGCCTGAGAATACCTGAATATCTTAACCCAGTCCATTATAATGGAGAATTAAACGTTTATTCATACAAAGCTTCGAATGGTTTCATATCAATGGTATAGTGAAATATAATTTTGCATATAAACTATACTAATGGAATCTTCCTCATCCATGAACCTCCAAAATCTAAGGAACAAATGCGAAAAATGTTCTCAAGATTATGAATCATCTACTATATCTAACCATCCACCTATTAATAAAAACTACTTTTATAGAATAAATAGTAGTTAAAATAATAATGGAATACTCTCAAAAACTAGAAGGTAAAATGAGTTTCATGATCAAAGATGATAATTATCAAGACTCCAGGGAGTCTCACCACCTCCTCCAGGTACTACCACAACAAAAAAATCCACAAAGATAGGATCCCAGATTGAAATAAAGTTGGTTGATATCATAAAAAAAATTATCACTCAAATATAATCAAATCCTCATTGTGATTTAGGTAAACTGATTATCATCCATCACTTTTGATATACCCAACATCTAGTCACAAACTTTGAAACTGAACGATTCAACCCAAACCAACAAAACTGACCATTCAGAGCATGGTACAACATTATCATGACAGTGCTTACCATAATGGGTGAGAGATGGGACTCACATAGAATAACATCATGAATCTCCAAAGGGATTAAAAGGCTACCCTAGAAGAACACCCAGTGTTTTTAATCCTTTGACCAACCATCAAGGGTATCACCAAAGACAACTTGGTCTCTCCATACCTCCACCTCAGAATCCCCAACTAGGAATCCTCCACCTATGTTGACAAATAAGACTAAAATCTAGTCTAAAAAATTAAACCACCACTAAAAATACCCCCCATTGGAAGATAAATAATTGATATATCTACCATTACTCTTCAAGAATCTCTAGATCCATGCACGACATCACTTTGTGAATTTCTACTCAGCGAATCGACTAGAACATTACACTTTCCTAGTGTATATGACATCTTGAAGTCAAAATCTCATATTAATTCCTTCCACCATTACTTTTAAAAGTTTAGGTCATGCTGGGAAATGAAAAACCTAGGGCTCTTATGATCGTTAGGAACCACAAAATGAACATTGGTGGGGTAATGTCGCCAAAACTACAAGGAAAACATGAATTCTACCAAATCACGATAAGGGGTGGCATAGTTATGGTCATGGGGATGTAGCTACCAACACTTTTAATAAATAAGTGATCTATATTTTAACAAAAATCTTCAAAAAATAACACATGAAGCAACATATAAAACATATAAATGAACTCCCTATTTTGGAAAATGTTGAACTAGAGCACTGAATAATTTTTCCTTCAATTACTCGAAAGTTACCTAAAACTAATAATTCCACAATAATATATGATCCTTTTTTGTAAAGGCTTCCATAAGATTTAAAGACTAATAGATGTCAGTTATGGAACACCTATAATATCCTATAAGACAAAGGAATCTTTTCACCGCTGCAACTGTCTTGGGTGATTCCCAAGAAACAACTATCTTGATCTTCAAAGGATCCATATCTACACAACACTAGGACAAAACATTCCCCCTAAAATGAAAATCACAAACCAAAAACTCAGACTTCAATAGCTTCTTGAATATATAATGATGATAAATAACTCCCTAATAAATCTATATATTCTTGTTTTACTCCCCCTCGGATGTAGATTACACAAGGATTAACTGAGAAAAACCTCTATGAACCAATTAAAAAACACTCTAAACACTACATTCATCAAACCCATATACATGGATGGAGAGTTCATTACACCAAACAGCATCACAGTGAACTCTTAATTCCCAAAATGTCATAAAAAAAATAATCTTTTATAATATCCTAATCCTTTACCCACATATAATGATATTCCATCCATAGATCTATTTTTTAATAACTAACTTTATTATTTTAGTTAATAGAATAAATAATAAACCCATGTAATAGGATAATGGTTCTTTACATTCACCTAGTTGATGTGAGAATAATTGATATAGTGACACAAACTATCATTAAGCTTCTTTACAAATAGAACTCGAGAACCCCATGTTGACACACTTAGCCGAAAAAAACATCACTACAGAAGATCATCAATCTATTATCATATCTCTTTAAATTTATAAGGTTTTATCCTATATGGACAGATTGATAACGAAGAATAAATTGGATGTATCAATATCCTAAAATCAATCTCCGATAAAGGGGTAATTCCACAACCACTTTAAGAGAGACATAAGTGTACTCTTCCACAACCTAGGGAAATATCATTGGTTGAACATCCGAAAAACCCAACATCAACTCAAATATTTAGGAATACAAGGATAGAACACACCTTCAAACCATATAAGTTTCTCACTCACCAAATAACATGGAAGACTCTCCCTTAATATTATTGAACCCAATATTCCTCCTAATGAAATCCACAATATCCTACACCAAATACATCAATACCATATTGAAGATTATGTCTTATGGTTGTATTCATAAACATTGGAAGTCTCCTCAAGATTGGTTCATCCCAAACACTTTCTCACACTCTATAAAATCTTCATACAGATAGTATCATCCTATAAATAGAATAATCAACTACAAGGGAAATAGAAGCCTCTAAAACTCATTCTTTATAGCATAGACTAGGATGTGTAATATGAAGAAGTGTGAAGATATTGAGTCAAATAAAGAATGAACCCAAGTAGAAAATATGAAAATATTACCTCATAGGATATCTAGATTTCATGGTGATGGGCACTCCAAAGCATGCTGCTGACCATAACCTACTTCATTGCCTCTATGACCCTAATGAAGACCACCTCTAAGGATATTCTCTTTTCTATGAAGGTGTAGAACATCACATTTTTTCCACTACATGGCACCATATCCTATATTCTAGTCAAAATTTGGATCACCCTTATATTGATTCCTCAACTGAAACTACCTTGATGAAGGAACCTATTGTGGAACACATAATGCATGTTTCCTAATTAAAAAGTTCAGACACACTCACCACTGATGACATTGGAAACCACCTGAAGAACATTCATCTAATCACTTGTTAGGGCATATGAGATACCACCCTAAGGGAAATAGGATTATGAGGATTATGACACACCCCCATCTATCTGAATTCTTATATGTAAAAAAATTTGGGAACCCAAAATGATAGCTTTAATGAGTGGAGGATTTTAATGACTCACCACTCATGATGATCCATATCTATAAATCATCCTTTCAATAATATCTACCCTTTCCAAAACCTCAAGAAATAACATCCACACAAATAGGTTGACATGGAACTGAATCTAAGGGAGGTTATCCTTATTGAAGTGTACAACCTTGGACTCCTCATATAGAAATAGGTTGGAATCATATCAGAGATGGGACTTGAAATGGATCCCAAACACTTGCACATTGGATCTCCCTATCACAGTGTAAGAAGCTCCTAGTAACTATTCTTCTTCATGGTCAAAGAAATAAACTCTTATTGGAACTTGTCTTATAACTTTTCCCATTAGACTATTGACTCCTCACACTCCACAAGGAATAAGAACGACCACTGCCTCAATTATTCATGAAGAATATTCATCACTAATGAAACTCGGTGCTCCTTTCCAAGCATAGATAGAACTGAAATCATTCTCCACCACCTCTAACAAGTACTCTATCACTAAGTCTATAATAGATCCTTCATACTTCTATAGACTCTAGCGCTAAAGCACTTGTAGTTTCCTTGATGTTTCATTTTAGATAGAAACTCTATGGTGATCTACTAGCACATCCTATTGAACATCTTCACTGTGAACCTAACAAAGATGCCATATTAGAGCCATACCTACCAAATAAAAAATGGATAGGGACTCCAAAACCTAGAATATATAATATTTAAGATTTAATTAATTAATTAATTATGGTTCATCCTAATCCCAAGGCCTACCCATTCCAAACCTTGGCATAATAAGAATAACGCATGATCTTTTCCTAGGTCTATACCCTAAAACTAGTACCTCTTTTCATAGTATAGTTAGTAAAATTAAATGTTTTTTCATCTCATTATAGGGGGTGCCTAAATACTCATATCTCAACCAGTATCCCTTGTTTACATTTTTTAATAGACACAGCTAACACGGGTTCCCTATGAACCCATACAGTCCTCGCATGTTCCTCGCTCTGAACGCTACCCTTTCCCATAATCTAATCATTTGTTATGAATCTATCGTGACCCCCTCTCAACAAAGGTACCTATCCAAGTAAAATAATGATATATGGGAGATAATTATTCTTTGAACCTGCATATAATAGGCCATGGGTTAACAAGAAAACAATGAGGGTATATCATACACACCTATGGGATGCATTACCCTCTATGATTTGAGAAGATAGATGATAATATAGTAACACCCAAAAAATCATATTTATAAAAAGGTAAGAGAGATCCCCAAACATGAATGTAATGTCCTAAAATTGAAACAACTAAAAAAATCAAACAACATGTACCAATAGTTAAACACAAAAGTGGCCCAAAATCCAAAACATCCCCTAAACAACCACGAGCTAGCAATCTCTATCCTGATCACCAACCTAATCAAGTTGACTTAAAAATAGTTTATATATACATAGGGTTATCCTAAAATGTATAGTTTGTAGGATCATCCTCTAAGCCTCACATGAAAAATATAATGAAATCATGTTAAAGCCTAATGAAGAACCAGTGAAGGTAACTCATCGCCTTATTAGGTCGCCATGTTCTCAGCCTCACCATGGCTATATCTCACACTGTATTTCATAAAAGTGAAAATAAAATATAATATCAAAAGAATGTACCCGTATACCACTTCCCCATTAGTTTTCCAATCCACCCCAATGCCGTACATCTAGAACCATCTCCCTTTAAAAGTAATCGATCCCACAGACACATGGATTTATGTACCAAAACATTAATATCGTGCATTACATCATCTCATCATCACATACCAGGAACCCCATGAATCACATAATTTCATCATCCCATGAAACATCTCTAGTTAGTAATTGAGTTGTTTTCAGGATCCACCATAGCCCGTATATTGTGTATTATACCACAATACATCACATCCCATACATGTACCACCTATAATAATCCATAGGATACCATATTCAGAGATACACATGTGTGAAATAACCACAATCCATTGAATCCCTCTACACAAAAATATGGGAAACGTAACCATTATGAATACCAGTATATAAAAATATTGGGAGAATATAGTAGATAGAGGGGTAATCCTTCATCCATTCCTCACCAACCTTGATATTAGGGAAAACATCCTCCAAGAGACCACTTGGAGTCAGATTCCCTACCAAAATGGGTGTGGTAGAATATGAAAACACAGAACATACATCATATAATATACCTTATAACTAAAATATGTGAATTAACCTAATATTAGTCTCAATAGTAGATATCATCTCTTAGACACCCATCGGTTACCACTAAGAACGAGATTTCCTACAATAACACAACAATTCAATGAGCTTAATTTAATTAATTCATTCCTTTTAAGATTTCAATTTCAATTAATTATTTTATTATCCATTTATTAACATAATTATATTCACATTTCATTAACCAAAAAGTGATGTTCATTCACTATATTCATAAACCAACCAACTTCATGGTTCAGTATGATTATCAATGTTTCCATTACATTCAATCACCAACCCCATGGGTTAAAAATTTATTATTCATTATCATTCCATAATTACAATTACTCTAGGAAACATCATAATCAATCATAAAATAGATTCATAATCCAATAATAACAAGATACCTCAAGAGGAAGAGAAAGGAATGCATTTATACAACCAACCCTACCATCCAACCTTTAAAGTAGAACAATATCAAGCATTCATCCATATTTCATCATAATAATTAGAAATACCATCTTCAACCCATTCTATTTATCATTATTTCAAACCTAATGCCACCTTTTATATCACCATGCATCTATCCCTCTATCACCAGCATCAACACCTACCACAAAAACCCAGGCCTCTCCACCCATATCTTACTAATCCATCAGCCATCCCAGGTTTATATCATATTTCATATCAAGGATCGCATCGAATAAACACACAAGAGAACAAAGAAAAATAAATATATTTAACAAGGCTTCTAGGCCCTAAAAACCAAGGCATCAAACCTTTAGAAGAAAATAGTTGTTCTCAGCCCCAAACATTTATCATTATCAAACAATCATCTCTTTACCATATTAAATTGACCTATTAATTTATCATAGGTAACAAGCAAGGGCATCCTAAGACAGATTATATTTGAATCTTCAAATTATTTAAACATGCACTAAATCATAACTACATGTATGAAAAAAACATTATGAAATAATAAATACATTAATATGAAATTTTTTTATTATAAATAACAAGAATCTCCAACATTATATTCTTCATCAAATTTCATTAACATATGGAAGAACAATTTTAATTGAACATGCATCAGGAATCATTTTTTTTTTATTAAATTATAAGAATCAGTGGATTAAATATAAAATCTACTTTAATTATTTATCCTATAACATTATCATCTTTATGTTCTTAAATATTTTCATCATATGAATATGTTCAAATAAAGAATTACAAACATGATAATCAAATCATAAACATAGATAAGATAATAATAAATAAAACAAGGGGAAAATTGTTATCATGGTGGAAACATATGTGATCACTACAACTATAAACCAAGTTTATTTTTGAATCTAGTTTAATATTTATTAAATTTAATTCCACCGTCACCCAAAGTGATAAATCACAGTTTCTATAATATTTTATATAAAATAATATTGGAATCAATGAATCCCCTACCTAAATTCATTCAATATTCTTAAAATAGAACAAAACAACAAGTCCAAACATCATATCACCTCTCTTGTATGGAAGCTACATCCTCGTGAGAATGTATCACCAAAAACGTGCCATAAAAACAAATAAATCCACGATAACAAAGGATAACAACTTCCAAAGCCCATAGAGATTATATAAAGAAAAACTAATAGGAGAAGAAACAATAAGAGGAATATGGAAAACATTCCTCGGATAACCATAGATTGAAGATGAAAATTTTAGGATCAATATTTATCGAAAGGGATTAAAAAAAACTTTGATGAGTTATATCTGGTCACCTATATTTGGGAGAGAATTAGAGGATTTCTCAAAAAACTGAGTGTGATATTAGAGTTATAAGCACACTACCAGATGTGGATTCATTTCATAAATGGTTATTTCAGATCATGAATTTCCTAAGATTTAATACTTGTTGAAAAAATGAATCACCTTAATCTAGTAAATCTGGATTAATTCACATCATGAACTTCATGTTCACACCAAGATTTTTTAGGAACATATTCATCGGGTCCAAACATCATCCATTCACATCGTGAATAGATGGGTTTTTTCCTAAATCGCACCATATGAATTCCCTTATCAAACTATAAATTATTATTTGGGTTGTGAAATGTAGTCTCTTATCGTAAATTATAGCTTGTGTCATAAACTTCTCATGCATCTTGATTTTAACTCCCAAATCCTATGATCATGATCTAGGATTCCTCCAAGCACCATAGACATAATATATATGTACATGAATGGGATAAAAGTCTCTAGGACCCTAAATTGATAGTACTTGATAATGTGTGTATGTGACATAATAAATTTAAACTATTGGTTTCACTATATTTAGTGCTACAATTTATCAGTGATAAAAAAATAGTAAAGGGGGTACTTTTATCAATGATAGAAAAAAGTGATGAAAATAGTACCTTTATCTATACTAATATGGATAGATAAAATTTACCCTTTACAAGTGTTTTTTGGGAGTGGATAAAGGGCACCCATTATCAACACTTTTCTAAGCACTGATAAATGTCTCCCATTTACATGTATTTCCTTACCACTGATAAAGGTGTGTATTTATTTGTTATGTAATACTTTTTAGAGCTGATAAATGGTTCTCTTATTTAAAAAACATATATTATAAAAAAATCATATTTCATTATATTAATATATTTATATTAATATATATAGTATATATGCTTCAAAGTTATTTAAATAATAATAAATATGTATTTACACATAATATATAATATATTTGGTGAAAAAGGTTTATAAAATAATTAAACATTAATATTAACTAATAATTGTCTAATTTGTATCCATTAATATATATTTAACATAAATTTCATGATTAAAATAATTGATAGATTAATTAACATCTTATGAAAAGTTGAAAAAAATGATTGAACTTCAAAGGATCATAATGTTTGACCTGGGTATTTTCTAGAGCTTAACAAGATATAAAATCAAATATTCTAAATATATCTATGACATTTACATTAGGGAAACCCTATTCAATCTTTTTCATGGTAAAAAAATTACTAAATTACCAAAAAAATAATTTTTTTGTTGGGATACAATAATTTTTTAACATTTGATGGAATTTAAGATGTATTTAATAAGGTGGTATTATATAGTTTTTGTGGGGATTTAATTTATTCCCCATAATTAAGTTCATACAGATATTATGGTTTTAAATTTTAATGTTTTTCATATTATAATTATATATAAAACTACATATATACATACATATACCTATTTTTATATGTTTACAAATAAATATTTAGTTGTATAAATAAAAATCTAAACATATTTAGACATATAACATTATTTTTTATATTTAATAAAGATGAAATAAAAAATTGATAACCATTTTATTTAAAATAATAATTTAATAAGTTTATTTACCTTAAAAATATTTATGGATATGTATCTACCAATATAAATGTGTCAATTTTTATAAATAAATATTTTTGTATGTGTGTGCATTACTAAACAAAAATATATTTTTATATATTCTAATATATGTAAATATATATTTAAATGTATGAAAATTAAAATCTATTATACTAGTAATAATGGTGCTTATTGATATTGCAATGGATATGGGTTCAAATATCACTACATACGAATTAAGTCCAGATTTTAGGGGGTGGGGTTTCTCGTGTGTGATAATCCAAGGGGGATGCGGTTACAAATTTGTGTGGGTTACTATATTGGGGGGTTGTGTGTGTGGTGTAGGTGGTCATCATCATTTTTTCATTTTTTTATAAAAGCTGTTTTGAATGAATGTTTTTTTAAAAAATACTCTGAAAATATTTCATCAGTACTACAAAACTAACACTGATAAACTCATATTTTATCAGTTCTAGCTTCTAGCATAGATAAAATACACATTTTATCAGTGTCTTTTTTTGTGATTATAAACTAAATTAGATTTTATAGATTCTCATAATATAAGTTATTTTTTTGAAAATATAAATATGAATTCTAGTATTGATCAAATGTTGATTTGTAATAGTGGTTATAAATGGGATGCTAAAAATTGAAAAAACTAACAAAGATAAAATTGAGGAATTATAAGAATGCAATGTGAAATTTTTATTTTAACATCATTGTATATATAAATGGTGTTAAAACTCATCATATTATGGGTTTTAACATTGGTTATCCATATAATTGGCATTAAAACCATAACATTTGATGTTGTTTATTTATTTAATAGAACTTAAAACCCATGATGTATTGGGTTTTAACATCATATACTCTATTAATGGATGTTAAAACCACCAAGATAAGGGGTTTCACAATATTCATTTAATAATTCACATCATATCCTTTTTAACATCTATTATTATATAGTTTTGGTTAAAATCCTGATGTAAATTCTATTTTTCAAGTAGATCCCTTTTTGAAAATCACATGACACATAAGAAGAACAATGTAAAGGGAATGTTTTACTAAAAGATAAAAATGAAAACTAAAAAAATTCAAATAATAATCATCCTAAGTGTAATATCTGTGAAACAAAATTTTTCCCAACCCCCCCCCCCCTCCCCCCTTTTAAGAAGGGAACACTTTAAATAATATGTTAGTATAAAACATTCTTCCCCTTAATCAAAATTAATATCTTATCATTAAAAATCCAACATTACACTAGCCCCCTTTGTGATTTTCATATATAACCACTAGAACAGAAAGACTAAAAAATATAAGCACTTAGTATGGTGGTAAAGTCGTCCATCATCAGAATATGATAAGAATCATCAAATTTAATGAAACAATGTTGAAAAACATCTTATGAGTTTAATGAAACATACACTCTCTTAGGACCTGACATGAATGTTTGGAATGTAGTATTAAACTTATGTAATCATCTTCTTATAACTCCCTAAATCGTGTAATCAATATTCCTATAGAATAAATTTCTCCACTATTAAATTCCTTGATTTCTAAATTTTATTCCTTTTTCAAGAACAAAAACACAACCATTTTCTCCCTTTTGAGTTCATTAAATTAAATAGAAAAAAGAAATTTCTATAGAATATTGGAGTTAAATAATAAAAATACCCTTTAGAGGTTATCTTTTAATAAAAATGTATAATATTCTTCAAAAAAATATGGTTTCAGGAATTTCATTAAAGGTATTTTCTTAAATCACCTTAGACATCAGTTTTCTATATAATTTGATGTTTCCTACTTGTTGTATCTAAAAATTCATTTGTTAAATCTCATATTAGGATGCCCTTATATACCTTAAGTTCTTTTTCAGGGTATATTTCTTATCCCCATTATGTAAGCATTGATAAAATCATTCATTGTTTAAGTTTTGAGGGAATTATTCATGAAAACTCATCTCTTTTCTTCCATGTAGTTCATTGGAAAAAATAATCTTTTTGTATATGGTTATCAAATCAAAACACTCCCCCATTAATAAAGAATAAATAAAATAATACATATTAAAATGTAAAATGAAAAAACATTATGCATGTGGTGAATGCATAAAAAAATTATACATAATAAAATAAATAATGATACAATATATATATATAGGAATAGAAACATCATAAATTAAATTAAATTTCAGTGAAACATAAAATTAAACTAAAAATCCATAAAGGGAATATTCCCATAATGATTAAAAAAGTACATGGTGAAAATTATACCTTCGGGTAGATAATTACTATTAAACTCATTAATTTTCATTAATTATATAAGGTGTAGTTCTGGATGATATTAAATAGTACATATTATAATTTTCATTGAAACTAACTTACAAAAAATATGAAGAATCAAGAAAACAAACATCACTGAAAACACCAATTTTTAATTTCACATTTTCTCCAAATGTAACATGTCCACCCTTAATTTTTCAGACGTTCTAGAAGTTAGACTCATTTTTTCCATGATATGAGAACAATCGGTTCTTGTTTACCATGTATTATGGATACCAGTACTCAGCCTTTTCTACTTAAAACATTTAGCATAAAATTTTGGTAACTAATATTTCTTGGGTAAGGTAATGTTATAAAAAAATCAGAAACACATTTCCTTCTAATCCTTTACTATTCAACATTTTCATGTTCACAAGAAATGTAATACCTACGAGTTTCAACTGAATGAACATTATTCAGTGAATAATGGGTCTTCTTGTGACGTCCTCTCTATCATTTAGCATTGAAAGAAACATTTTTTAATACAAAATAAATAGACTAGAAATGTGACTTTCTAAAATTTAATCCTATTCCAAAAGATATTTCATATATTTTCAAGTACCAAAAAATATTATCAAAGTTCTACCTTCCCTATATAAAATTAAAAAAATTATATTTTTAAGAAATTCATATTTGGACTTTAGTTTCACAACTAAGTTTTAATAATCATGAATTGAAATAGAAATGGGATTAGAATATAAATCATAAGAAATTTTATAAGTTATAGCATCAACATTTGTACGATTTGATTTTTTTGAATCATTGTCAATATTTAACAATTTTTTTCTTCTCTTAGAAAGTTACATATCTTTAAATTTCTTCATGTTTTGGAGAATAATCCTCATTTTACAAAGAAAAAGATAAGTGGAGATTGTAATAAATAATACTAAGTGAGTTCATAGTTACCTTTCCCTAGAATCACCTTCCATTATTATGAGTCTTTTTATAAAATAAATTTTTCTTGTCAAAATCATGGATATATGATCCATTTCTATCATCAGAATTTGGGTCCTCACTAATTCTATTGGTATCATTATTAGATCTAAAATCCTTTTCCTATTTATTTTTAGAAAATCTTCTCGATTGTATTTCCATTTTCATTAACTTAAAACTAAGTGGTCTAATGTGATAATACTTCTTACACTCATAACAAATAACATCTAAAAAATATTTATTCACATACTTTTATTTTATATCCTTCTGAAGGACTTTTCAGAAGGCCATATTTCAATTAATATTCTTTATCTACCTTGAAAACTATGAATTTTCTATTTCACTAACTTTGGAACCACTACTATCAAAATTTCTTTATGATTTTCTCTTTTTAGTGGTATACAATGAAGTATAAACCTTGTAATTAAAAGAACATGAAGATAAATCATTATAAGTTGTGGAACTCACCACTAATTTCTTTTTAATATCATTCTTGGTATCTCATTTCAAAATATTACCATATTAAATTAATTTTCTGATGAGATCATCCAAACAAACTTTTATAAAATTATTCATATCATCTATAGTTTCCATTTATATTACCTATAATTTGATAGTAAATTAATAATATTTTCCATAACTTTATCGTCTATAATTTTCTTGTCTCTAAGATTTTACAACATATCTATGATTTTCATACAGTGATGGTGAATTTTATCAATAGATTCACCTAGAAGAAAGTCTAATACTGGATAATCAGCTCAAAGGATTTCTCTTATAGTTTCCAAAAAACCATAGATTTTTGAAATGATTAAAATCCAATTTTCCATAAATTCAATTAATTGTCACATATAATAAAAATCCAATTATTTATTTTCTATTTCATTGAACATAAAAAAGTGTTCTAGACATTTTAGTTAGCATGACCATAATGTTTCTTCCCATGAGTAAAATTAAAAATTAATTTCTATGGAATTATGTAATTTCTAATCATCATTTCATAGTGATACACATTGGTATTAAAAAATGTATTCATTCAAACATTAAATATTTCATAGTCTTCTATATAAAAAACATGTGGTCGTATTGAACATAAATTCTCAATAGTTCTTATTAGTATTCTTTCCATAACAAAATAAATAGAACATTTTATCTTTATACACATTATTTCATCGAATCTATATGAAAAATATATCAAAATTAAAAATGAAAGAGATAATACTTTATACCGATTATTTTCAAAGATAATAAAAGTATAAAAGATTTAATATGGGGTGAATAAAAGAGAAAAAACCTTAATTTTTTATAAATTCCAAAAAATAAGATATTAAAAAGTTACAACATCCAAAAAAATCAGAGTATAAAAAGGTAAAGTAAGAAATTAAAATTAAAATATTGAAATTTAAAAACTCAACCAAGGAATGCAAGATAAAAAAAATTAAAAAAAAATCAAAGTAAAATGTAGAGTTCTAGATAAAAATATAGTATGTCCTTCAAAGGATATTATATTAACAATAGTACCAATTCAAAGGAACTATTCACTTCAATCAAAAATCTAAAGGAGGTTTATTAACCATAACTAAGGTGTACAAGATCACAACTAGGAAATTATTCAGTCTATATTTGATTGGAAGATACTGATTATGAACCTATGAAAATTTCAACAAACCCACCATAATCCGGAATCTATATCCCAAAGAACATCTTCAGTCATCATAACCAATAGAAGCAATTCAAGCACTAATTTTTTTTTAAACCACTCAATTTTGAAGTAGCGGGATTCTATCCCTAGAACCTAGTTGATCATAGAGATGAAAAATAACTATTAAAAGATGATAACTTAGATATTTTACAATGAAAACCTTACACTCAGATGATCTAATAAAAATACAATTATAAGCACTAAAAAAACATGACATTATGAAAACATTCGTGATTGAAATTATTCCATCAAGTATCTTCACATATTTTTTCCCCAAATCCTCAATATAGTTTTCATAATTTGATATCTCTAATTCTTTGGAGATTTTTGGGTTCAGTAATAACAGCATCAGAATCAAATCACCTTCTTCAATTACTCAAATTTAGCATGAATTCAAACTTCTCTTAACCATAACTATTGAATTCAACTGACCATATCTTTTTTGAAATGAATGTTAAAAGGTAAATAGAAACAAAATATACAGAATAATAATGTTATCATAAATTCAATTTAAATTTAATTTTTATTTTCAAAACAAGTATGCAAAAAAGTTCATTTTACATAACACTAGACCAAATTTTTAAAAGAATTTTATAATTATATTTAATTTATTCATAAATTTTAATTGAGGTTGTTATCACAAAACATGTGTTATGTTACAAAATTTTAAGGTGAAAAATATTAATAAATTATTCTGATATGAAATATGTTTCTCACATTTTAGGTGAGTTTTTTTACTATGTAAAGTAAATTTTTGATTATTTTTTTTAATTAAGTATCATGTGTATATGAATTTTTGAATAATAAATTATGTGAAATGATATATAAAAATAATGTTTTATTGATATTTTTTTATATATGTTTTATATCTAATAATAATTTTTGGAGTATGAGAAGAAATATTTTTTTATAGACCAATGGTATTTGGTGTTCGGATTATTAGTTTTTAATTATTTTTAATATAAAACATATGTGTTTTCTTGGTATTTTACAATAAAAAGTGATTATTTAATTTGATTACTGTTAATAATTTATTGGAATAACATGGATCATTTATTTTGTGTTTCATTGAAGTTTTTAATAAAAAAAAGTTATATTTTGTTCTTACATTTTAAATATAGAAGACATTTTATGTTTTTCAATGCACTTATTTTTAAAGTTTAGATAGTATTGGTGTTATATTAATTAATGTGTATATTAGAAGAGTTTAATTTTATTTTTTTGAGAAAAATTTTTATATTTTTTTAAAATAATATTGATAAAAATAAATTTGTTATGATAACACCTTAGAAATTATAATTTTTTCAAGTTATGATAGCATGTTTAACACAAATAATTAGATGAAAATGAACTAAATTATAATTAAAATAGAACCATTATAACATATCCATTAAAGGAAATTTACTAAATTATAACACCCAAGAAATTATGACACCTCAGAAATTATAACACCTTGTAAATTATAATATTTTAATGTTATGATAGCTTTGTGTACACATACCATTAGATGAAAATGAACTAAATTCTAATTAAAATATGAAAATTATAACATATCCATTTAATTAGTGATTATTGACAGAAGTAACCATATTATGAAATAAATATATGTTAGAAGAAATTATATTATGTAATAGTAGTCATATTTAAGAGGCTCATTTGATCATAGAAGGGAGGTAGTTTCACAGTGATTTTCACTAGACCAGACTAAAGATGCACTTTAACAAGTGTAGATTGAGATGAATTATTTTTGGGAGAATCTAAATCTCATGGAAACAGTTATGAGATACATTGTAGATAAATCACCACACATGACTGTCATTCTTGTTTATCTTATCCTTAAGTCCTACACGGTGATCTTGGGGGGTTTTATAAGTAGATGTTATGATGATATAAAATGTGATTATCAATGTAGTAAATTATATAGACCATGTATATTTTTAATAGTTTTTCATTTATAATTTCAAACAAATGACATTTTAATTCAAATTTATTCAATAAATTTGGTTTATTATTCAGCGGTGGCACAGTGGTGAAGGATAAGGGTACAACAACACCGTTCTTTGGGATATGCAAGGCTAATTTCATTGGATTCCAATCATGGGAGAATTTATCCTTCCCCTAGGATACCTTCATCTTTATGAATCACTCGGTACCTAACTGGGTAGGTTAAATGAGGCACAACCCTCATGTAATGATGGATTTCTGTGTTTAACCATCTCTTATCTGGTCATCACCCTCTAATATTTTATTTCATCATAGTTTTCAATGAATCCTTAACAATTGGTGATCTCACTAGAGATATCCCTTCATGGGGATGGGTATTTCCAGGTTTTAAGGGTTTTAAAAATTCACACCATGGGATACCCTTTTACGGAAAAAAAATTAATTTAGCTAAATATCCGATAAAATCATTTAATGCTTTAAAATGTTGTTTACTAAAAATTATTTTTTTACGCGCTATGAATTTTTTATTTAAGAAAATAAAAAATTATGGTAAAATTATTATTTTAATAAAATATATTATTGGTATTAATAATATATTCACACTAATATAATTAGAAATTGAGTGGAACTAATAGTAAGAATATTTCATATTTAAAAACTCATTATTCTACAAAACAAATATATACATCATATGTTATAATTAAAAATTAATTTTCTCATAATTATAAGTTGGATTTTATTAAATAGAGTCCAAATTCAAGTTCTTCATGTCCAAAATTGGTGATAAGTGACATATTAATTTTTTTATTATAAAAATAGTTACCACAGTAAATAATTAAACAACTTAACAATGGGTAAAAAGATGTAATACAACATGGCCTTAATTTTACTAAATTAACTTGAGACATATACCTTCTCTGAGACCTTTTATTTGTATTGAATTCAATACCACATTTCTTGCCAACATTTCCTTATCTAAATCACCTAAATCCCATGTGATTTAAGCTTTATACTTCACCTAACTTTAGTTTGTATGGAAATGTCCCTCTTTTTCCTATAAAAAAGTTCCCCTCCACCCAATTCAATAGACAGTTATAATTATATATTCACTTAAAAAATCCCATTTTACCTCCCCAAGATTTATATTCTTTATTTATAATAATATTATTAAAATAAAGTTTCCCAATTCTCCCATTTTTAAGAGGCCTTTCAAGAGAAGATTCAATCCCTCAACATGAGTATTATCACTCAATAACCATTTCATTTGCATCTTTATCATACACCGCTTATAAACCTATTTTAACCATAATAATACAATTTAATTAGTTCCATTATTATATTTTAATGTTATTATTTTAATGAAATGATAATTATCTATATCATTCCCATATATTGGAAAATAAAAATGGTGCCCATGTTATGTATGGATTACCACCTCCATGAATGTCATATTTATTTTTTCATCATCAACTAACATGGATGTCCCTAAAAATTTATTTATGAATAAAAATTATATTTATTACCTTATTATTTTTCTATAAATATAAATTAGGAATTCTATTAATATCTAAATCATTATTAATATAACATCTTTTGTTTGTTAAAAATTATCAAAACAATCTTGTCACTAGTTTCATTTTCATGAATAGTAACTAAAAATACAGGGGAATGAAATTATAAATTTCTTAATTTTTATGGAATATAGATCATATTAACTTAAATAATATATGAATTATGAACTCAATATCAAATTAGGGGGATCAATGTGGATGTTACAAAGCATGTTTGAATCAATCGAAATCACTAGAATTTGATGGTGAAAATAAACAATAACTAACCAATAAATATATAATTACTTAATATAATTAAATATTATATAATAAAATATATTTTTATAAGTATTTGAAATAAATAAGTAATATTTTTATATTTATCATATTTGATTTTAGAGCATGTCTGTCCCAGCAAGAATCCCAGGTGTGGGTTTTCTCATCCCAATTTCCTTTCTTTATGAAATATACCATTTTCACCACTTTTTTTATTTTTGAGGTTTATATACTCTAATATATATTTAATTTATATTTTTTTAAAATTTTAATTATTTTACAAAACTATTTCATATTATATTTTTTAATTTTGTTTTATTCAAAAGTTATTAAAGTTGTAAGAGTTCTCCTTCTCAAATCCCCTTCTTCTAGACATATTTCATGTTATACACTTATTTTAATTTATATAGTGTATATACCACCCCATTTAAATATTTTACCATAATTATATTTTTATTCATTCTTATTAAATTTGTATTAGAATTTTTTACTTTTAAAGGGTTTATATTTAACGGTTACCAAAGTAGTATGTGTTTTTAAACTCAAATTACCTTAATTAAAGCATGTTACACATTATGAAACTATTTCCATTTATATATTCTATATACAAACACTGTAACATATTTTACCATAATTATATTTTTATTCATGGGAATTAAAGTTCCATTTCATTTCTTCTCTTATATAGTGTTTTGATTCAAATATTACGAATGTCGTAAAGGTTTTTTGTCTCAAATTACCTTATTCGTAAATGTTTCATATTTTTCATCAACATTAATTGATATGGTTTATATTATTACAATATAAAATATTTTATTTTAATCGCCTATGGATTTTGAGGATTATATTTTGGGAGGTCATTTGAATTTTTGGTTGGTGAGGGGTTCTTTTTTATATCTGGGAATCGTATTGTGATTATGATGTTTTGGACAGACATGAAATGTTTTTTGGACATGATTTTTGGCTCAGTGGATTATTTAGGAGTTATTGTGTATATTAGAGTAGTGGTTAGGTGGTTTGGATACAAAAAATTATATCATCAGACCATTCACGACGTGATAGATGGTGGTCACATCATGAATGTCTTTTATGGGGCCTTCCAAGTTGTGAATAGGGTAGTTGGTTGAGGGAATGTCAACTAATTACCATTCATTACAAGAACCTAGGGTTCATTCCCTGAAAGTGTTGAAGTATAGAGGCTTCCCTCTATAGGGGGGATAGTCAAATCATAAACTCCCTAATCACACCATGAATTGGTACATGGCTCCCTCCTTTTTAGTGTATTTTTTGTAATTTCATTGAGGGTAAATTTGAAGAATCCACCTTGGGATCCCCTTGTCTTTATTCAACTAAATAAAAAGGAAGATCCCTATTTTTATTTAATATTCCATCTTTTCATACCCTATTCATCTGAGTGGTTTTGGTAATTCCTTTTCATCTTGATTTAGGATAAGATCCTCCTTTTATTCTCATTTATTCTTTTTTATTTCCTCTAAATTGATTTTTGGTCTGTTTAAGCTAGGTCTTAGATTATTATTTCACTATATCATAGTGAAATCATCCATGAATGGTGGGTATTTCATTCGTCTTAGTGTGAGGAATCCTCAGGAATGGGGACACTCACAATTTTTACCATTTCGGTAGAGGTTAGCCATGTCCCTAATTTAACTACATTTTTTGATGGAAATAAAAAATTTATGAATATATGGGTGTTATTGGTTAGATATTTTTCTAAATATGGTGTCGCAGATGTTCCATGGTCTTTTCGTAGGTTGTTGGTTGATGTTTTGGTGCAACGGGGATGTTCAGTGAGTTTTCTTCTGATTATTCATCCTTAGTTTAAATTATATAATTAATAATAAATGTTTTTAATTTATTATTTATGATTTTTGGAATGAGATATGAGATTGGGTGATGATACAATTTTTGATGAGGCACACACGTGCTTCGTTGATCTGATGCAGAGTTTGGACTGGGTAGTAACTCCTTTGCGGAGGTAGGTATTCCCTTTAATAAAAATCCATATGTTTTCCATACATGATTCTCTACTAAATGCAAGATACATGTTATTGAGTAGATGTATAGGGACTGATAGGGCCTTTCAAAGGATATATAAGATGGATTTTGGCCTCCTATACTCAAAATGAGTGCTCTTTAGCACTCGGGATGTGTTGGTATTTCCCAGTGAATGTGTCTCCATGGGTTAAGGGTGTTATTTAAGTTAACATGAGGACTTGGGTCAGTATATATATAAGTGACATGAAATGAATACCCTAAAATGGTTTCCTTAGGGCTAGTTGGATGGATGAGAGAGGCTTCAACCTAGTGACGATGGGTGAAAAAGTCGTACATCTCATTCCTAGTGAGTGACAACTTTCAATGGGTGGTTTGAGGATTTTAAAGTGTTGTGAGTTGGATTATCCCCCTATATATGAGCATATGTGATTGAGAGGTAATATCTCATGGGGGTGGTATTAGATATATCCCTTATAATATGTGAGATAAATCTTAGGTTCTTGTTTTGTGATTTTTTGGGACTTTTTCTTTGGATTATGGGGGTTTTGGAAGGGAACTGAACCTCACTTCTTAATTCTAAATTTGAGATGAGCCTAAATGATTTTTTGTCACCTATGGGTGATGGATGTGAGTTGATAACAATGATCAGGGGATGATATGGGTCTAGCGAACCCTAGTGTATTTCTGGATGGGTGGGATGAGATGTAATTTAGCTAGGGTCTAGGTCATAAGTGGCTAGAACCATGTGATCAACTCATGATTTTTGTGAAATATTGTGGTTTATGTTCTCTATTGTTTGTTTTTGCATGAATATGATTGATTATGTACTTATAATAGGTTATGTATCTAGTGTGGATGATAGATCCCTATTCCTTGTCGCACATTGAGTGATATAACATTGGTTGGAATTCAATGAGTGATATAGAGTCCTCATTGAAACCAAATTCTAGGATGATAGTTACTAATTAGGTGTTCCTTGAAAAAAATTGGAATCTATGTGAGTGATATGGGATGGAATGGCCCTACCATGAGTGACATGGTAGCATTATTGCTGCTATGAGTGAGATAGGGTCTTATATGTAATTTGAAAAGACGATAGGACAAACTTCTTTGAGTGAGACGGAGTTTGGGATGAGATGAGATGCATGATAGTATGACAGGACCACCATGAATGATACAGGGTCCATGTTGGCTTATGACCTAGGATATGGATAGACCCTTCCTTAAGGAAGAAGGTAAACTTCGAGAATTGGACATGAAACCTTATTAGAGAGAGTGGTTGGGGAGGATACATGGTACGAGACTCCTCTTTGAGGGAGTAGTAGTCCAGACTTTTACGATTCCCTACCTTGAGTATTCAAGAATGGGTTGGGTTGATAGAAAGTGGCTACAAGTGGAGTTATTCCTAGAACCAAAGATAGTACGATTAGCTACCATGGTGTCCTGGTTAATAAATGGTGACCTGATGCGTAGGGATTCATAGTGTCCCAGTAATCACACGGTGTCCAACATGCTTGTGTGGCATGTTTTCTTTCATCAATAATACATGTATATTATGGAATATACTAGGTAATATTTGTAAGAACCTAATGATATTTTTTTATTACACACCACACGATCACCTCAGTGAATTTATATACCTTATATCTACTTTTAGGTTGAGAATAGATAGTGTAGTGGATTGGGTTGGAGAAACTAGAGTGGTATTTGGAGATCAGGTTGCGTTGACGCTCAAGGATAGTTATAGGTGCAACATGTGTATTTTGTTTCTATTATATATTAATATGGGATCATACAGATGAGTGATCAATGTATATTTTGTATCAATGTGAGTCTGAATAATTATAATATTATTCATGTGAATTTTGATATAGAATTGTGTTTATTTGTTATTTCATACTATGAAGATTGTTATGGATATTTTATTATTGTTTTAATTATTATATTACATTAATTCAATTGTATTGTATCTCCATTGTATATATTAGACCCTCACTAATAGTTAGGAGTCTCTATCATATGGGGAGGCATTCTTGAGGCCACATGGCACTCCAACTCTAATGTAAGTTATGGGTTGGGTCAGTACATTTAACATAATTATAATTTTATTCATGGTAATTAATGTTTTATTTCATGTCTTCTCTTTCAAAGAGTTATGATTCATAGGTTACTAAATCTGTAAAGGTTTTTTATATATCAAATTTCCTTTCTTTGAGTTATAATATTTCTTTATGATCTCTATTATTCTATGTTTAATTTTTTAATCCCATTATTATATCAAATTATATTTCCACATTATTTTATAATGCATTACAATTATTTCTTAGGAAATCATTTCCATATAATTGTTACTTCAATGATTAAAATATCAATAAGGGTTTTTTTCACTCAAACCCCTTTTATTTAGTTGTAATCATTATTTTTTGAACTTATTTCTTCTAATATTCTTATATTTCTATCATTTATTCATTTCATTTGATATTCCCTATTTCTTGGTAGGAAAATTTCTTTTTCAAAACAACTTCATTAATAAGTTTTTTATTTATTATAAAATATTTTAGTTAGGAATAATTATCACACTATAAAATAAGTTATTATCTTCCATTTACATAATTATTTTTATTAAATTTATTTATTTTTATAATAAATTAATTTTTTATACCAACATTTTATTAATTTTACTTTTTTATAGAAGGTAATTATTCATGTTTTAAAAAAATTATTTGGGATATATGTGATACGATGCCACTTCTATTATTTATTCTATTATAACAAGTTTTTTATGGAACATGTACCATGATTTCCGATCCTAGACCATGAATTTCCATTAAAACACGAGACAAGGGTGATGTTAAGTCACTATGCTTCAATGATAGATGATATCTCTATGAATGCATAATGAGATTTCTATGAAGCTCTATGAAGGCCCAAAATCATTACTATAAATTTCACGACCTGTCCTAGAGGGTCCCATGCCGTGACTAACCCAAGCCCAGCTATGATAGGCCAAGGGCTTGTAAATAGTACAGATTAGGAATATCCCACAAATTGGAGGTATTACACTGTAACACCCCAAGATTTTATAGTGTGTTATTTCTTCAAAATAATTCAATAACTTTCACTACACGCAACACCAAGTTCAATCGCACCATGACTTACCAAACAAGCCATTCAAAAGAGGTTATGAATAGTGTTAACTAAATTTTAAACTTTATATAATCCTTGTAATTTTAGAATCCATATTATGAGTTTCTTAGACATAATGTAAGAACAAATTCATTTTCAGTATTGCAATTTCACCAACTTTTAATATTGAAACCTTTTTAAATACAATATTTTAAACTTTTTGACTAAATGGGGACATCAAAAAAATTTAAAATGAAACATCCCAAGCTTCCATGGTACACTTTGAATAATACAGTAGCGTGTGTTGTACGCAACTTCGAGTTCTAACACACACCACAACCAATCAAACTAGCTGTTATGAATAGTAATACCTACTTTTTGAAATTATATATATTTTATATTTTAAAATGGACTTCATTTTTTTATTCGTAATATCAAATTTAGCCTAAGGTGAAATTTTGGTACTTTTCGGATAACTTTAATATTTTGATGAATAGTAAAAATTACTAAATTTTAATTAAAAACAACTTTTTTAATCAAAATAATTAATAGTGATAAATTATTAATTTGAGTGGTTTTAAAGTATATTTAGAATATATTTTTACCATTTAATATAATGTTGGTCATTGGACATAATTTTACAATTAAACAGAACATAAACAAGTGTCAATCTTTTGATAGTTATTATCTCTTAAAAACATGCTTTTTGTTTTGACAGCGGGAATTAATTTTAAATTAATTTCTGCCACTTCTGTGTTTTTAATTTAGAAAAATGAATTCCATATTTGGAATCAGGATGTTCAAATTGTGTAAATAGGTAACTTTTATTTTTAGAAATTTTGAATAATTACTGCGGTAAATATTTTAGTTACCATGGTTAAGGGTAAATCCGGTAAATAAGGGTTAAAAAAATAATATTATAATAATACTAAATTACCCTAAAACGTGTCCTAGCCTTATTGGTTGATACATGTTCGACCATAGGCATATTTGGGTAGATTTGGGGACCCCATGGTGCCACTTGTAGGTGATAGGGACACTTTATTTTAATTAAGTTAAAATGAATACAAAAATGACACAAGCATATATCTTTTAGAAAAACAATTTTTACATAGGGTTATACATGTTGGATTTTAGATTATAAATATTCATTAGAAAGATAAAAAGATTTACTACATAATTATATTTTATTTATAATTTTTAGACATTGAATAATTTAATTTTTTTATGACCCAATGATGATGTAGTAATTACTATAATAGTGAAAAATTAAAATAGTTGATATTATAAATACCCAAATAAATATAATATGAAACTTTTAATGAATTAAACTAATTTTCTAGGATAATATGATATATTATGATTGATTTAATTGACTTTTTTTGAAGTAATCAATCTTTTATGAGTTTCAAAAAAATCAACTATTGAATAGTGTCAAAATTGACATAAAAGAGTTCTTAAAACAAATATTAAATTATTAATTGATATTAAATTCCTAAAAATCTAATGTTCGGCCAAGAGACTTATATCATGATAGTTTCATCATTAATGGACCACATGGGGGTCTCTTGGATGTATATAGTAAGTTTATTAACCATATTATATAAAAATACAAAGAGACATTGTAAAAATGAAACTAATTAACTTAGAGTTAATACTTAAAGATAAGGTTAATATAAGTACCCAAACCTGTCTAAATTCTATTGGTTGAGTTGTTTTAGACCTATCCCCACCTTAATATTTAAATAATAAACTTTGGAGACATTAGAAACCGAATATGAATTTATTATAAATTAATATTTCTAGATTTTCCAAAGGTGCCCCTCACCCCTCTTATAAAAGGCCACTCCTCATTCTCATTTCTACACACCTTCAAAGCCTTTTGGTTCGGATAAACTCTGCCCAAATACTCTCCCAACTTCCCTAACTACAACCTAGAGGACTTATTTTGATCATAAAGCCAACCTAAGGATCCCTTTTGATCAAATCAAAAGGAAGAACCCGAAGAAGAGGTAATGATTTCACCACCCTTTTCCAAGTTCATTTCTTCTTCCACTTCTTCTTTCTTTGTTGTTACCATTCTAAAATAATAACTCCAGTATCATATATATACTGTTATGTTATTATAAATATGGTACAACCATATTCAGTATTCTATCCACCCTTTGAATAACATGTCACCATACGTGCGTACGTACGGCTTACCGTCTCCACGTCGTGGTGTAATTGTTATTCAATATATTATTATTTGGATGGGTATAATAATGATATGTAACTCATGTAAATAATGAATATAACATGTTCATGATTCTGTATATATGATATACCATCCATTTATATATTATTTTAATATCAAAAGAATGATATTGTCGCTCGTGTGTACGTACGGACTACCGTCTCCACGAACGCGATGAGATTCATTCTCCATCGTATCCATTCAAGTATAATTATCATTTGATGATTTAAAAAATGATGTTTAAGGACTTTATATCATTCTGGATATGAATAATATACAACCTATCCTTTACATACATGTCTTACGTAACAAAACATACAAAATAAAACAAGTAAGTTAACACCCGAAACAACGATAATACTAAGATATTATTATCAAATCAATATTAAAAGATCGTATATGATATAATATTAATGTATATGATTCTTGTATAATTTAATAACAATTATTTCACCATTATACATGAGTTTAACCTACCCCAACCAAGGAAAAGTACAAGGTAAGGGTTTATTTCGCAATCTCGTCATTATCCGAGGTTGTTTATACGTAATAATCTACTGGGATCTCTTTATCATCCACATCCATGTTTCTTCAAAATGTATTTCAAAAAAATTTTATTATTTACAAGAATATGGGTTAAAGTAATTTATACCCTTGTTTGACTTTTTATAAGAGGAATGTTTCCGTCGTTTTCAAAACAAGGTCCTTTTTAACCTTTTCGACAGAATTAAGGTAAGAATGTTTTTTTTAACTTATACGGCGGGTGCTGTTATTTTCCGCTGTTATAAAATCGTCAAAGCTTCCATTACAAGCTTATAAGAATATTTTCAAAGTAAATGTTTTATTTTATAATTATGTGACTTTTAAATTATTTCAAAATGAATATTTTAAGAATTTTGGAAGGGTACTCTTTATCAAAATCAGAATTTTAAATGTTTTAAAGATTTATCTTTCAAAATATTTTTAATTAATGTCCATGTCTTCAAAATGGTTTTTAAGGATTTATTTATATGGACATGAATGTTTTAAAAATGTTAATTCCTTTCAAAAGTTTCAAAGTGGTATGGGACACTTTGATTTAAAATTCTCTTTTTAATTACTTCCTTTATAAATGTGTGACTTTTAAATGATTTCAAAAAAGAGATATTTCTCTCAAATACATGAAAACCCAGTGCAAATGTATACGTATTTAATGCAAGCTTAAAAATGTTTTCAGAAAACCTGACTCTCGAGTTTGGTAGACAGGAAGGGATTGGGAGTGGACCCATCATGGCCTGTAATTAGTCGAGTAGTCTCAGAATTAGTTATTTTGTTTTCATAATCTTGCATAATATTTTCAGAAAAGCACTGAAGTATATTTGAGCAATTTTAAACGTAAGTATCTTTTAAAAAAATGCATCAGTAGGTCTCATGAGACAAACTAGTGTCTTGGAACAAGGCCTTGACAAAATCTTATTTGTAGTCTTGGCACGAGGCATTGGCTATGTGGTTATGATAGTCTGGCATTATGCATTCCAACATTATGAAAGTGGTTATTGATTTTGCATGTGATTATTCGATTAGTAGAATATCCATGTGAATGAGTAAATGGCATTATTTCATTTTATTTATTCCATACAATGTTGAAAGTTCAAGTTTGAAAGGATTTTTTTTAGTTATACATTGCCTTAAATGTTTATTCTTATTTATGAAAGTTTCTGCTATATTGTTATCCTTACTGGGCATTTGAGCTCACCCCTTTTCTATGTTCTATTTTTCCCAGGAAGAGAAGAAGTAAATTATGAATGACCTGCAGGGATATTATGTGGGGATATGAGTGTGGATTATTGAGACATTATGTTGTTGTTGTAGTTTTTCATTTTATGATGTAATGTAAAACTTATTAATATATCTAGTGTTTCCAAGGCTACTAAACCAATCGGTCTTTTGAGATTTGATCTTTCTTGTGATCATGCCGATGTTATGTAATAATGCACTGACTCTGGGTAACTAGGGTCGGGGCGTTACAGTTGGTATCAGAGGAAGTTTAGTACAAACCTTGGAAGATAGATTTAGATAAACTCTGATTAGAGCACGTAGACCTAGGATGAACTTTGAGGATTAGTATAGAAGAACTTCCTAGAATTTTGGTATTGTAGAGATTTTGTGAGTTTTCCGAGCAATACATCCCTGTCTGGATACGAGCAGGTAGAGGTGGCTCTGGCACAGATGTACCTAGGGGTAAAACCCGAAAACACCGCTTTGAGCTAGACTCGAACGGGAACTGGTGCACGACAACGGGCCTTGTTTCACTCTTGGTTACGACACTCCCGGGGGATATGCTTAGGATAACTCTCATTTTATTTACAAATCATTATGAAGGGTTTATGAGTATATACTTCCTCAAAGGAGACATTTTTATGATTATGGATTATATCCATAAACTATTTAATTTATGTTATGTGTTTTACAAGTTTTGGATTAAGTATTGTTATTCATAAACTAATCTAATGTATGCCATTGTTTAGAAATGGCTCCCAGTAGAATGAATGAGAACTCTATCAATGCACATGATACAAAGAGAAAGAAGGATCATATATTTTGTGGTATTAAGCCAAAATTTACAAGAGAAATACTCTTGCATGTATTATCATCATATGAAGAAATAATATCATGTGTTGATAAGATAAGTAAAGAGTTTACTGAGTCCTATGGCTTTGAAGGGAAGAAAGAGAAGAAAAGGATGGAAGAGAGAAAGATGGATAAAGGGAAGAGGGAAAAGAAGAATTTTCCCATATGTGGTAACTGTGGAAAGAAACACCCTGGAACTTGCCTGAAAGGAATGAGAGTTTGTTATAAGTGTGGAGGAAAAGGGCACAAAGTACGTGACTGCAAGGGTAAGAAAATGGTTTCAAATGTACAATGCTTCATTTGCAAGGAGTTTGGACACTATGCGAACCTATGTCCCAGTCATTAGACTATGCCGCAAATGATGCTATTGGATAATAATCAAGTTATGATACTACCATAGATGAAGAGGAATGATTAGAGTTCTTATGTTGATTATGTTAATTGAGTGTTGTATCAACAATGTACTTGTTATAATAATTATGGAGTATATAAGGATTGTACTGCAGTACTATTTCATTAAGGACTTGAGATTGTGTGGAACAAAGAAAAGTGACTCAATAGAAGGTTAAATTTTTGGAAAATATATGGTTGAGAGAAAGAAAAACCATAATATGGTTCTGATACCGAGGTAGTGATTTTAGAATAATACATGATTGATTTGGATAAATTATATTGGATATTCATGACTACATTGAAGCTGATTAATGATTTGTATATTCCATAATTGTTGGGGTTTAAAACATTTTTGGATTGATGAAGTATATCCAGCATTCTATATGGAATAAGGGATCATGAATGTTATCAATAAGGATTATGGTAAATCAGGATGTTTCAGTGTTTTAAAAGAATACATGATAAAGGTATTAATATTATATTACAGGGTAAAAAGGATCTACATTATGTTTACCTTCCTTATAAATGTTGGACTGTGAGTTTGGACAGAAGTATTTTGGATAAATTCTAAGTTTGAGATTAATTTTGGATTGCCATAAAAGGACAACCCGGAGGTCGGGCGGCAACCCGTCGTGACCGGAAAGGCCGCGAGAATTAAACCCGCAACCGAAGGGCGACAAGGGTGTATCACCTACCAATGGCCCACGAGATGTCCTGGATTAAATAATGTAGTTTTTATTAAAAGATCTTGTAGATGAATTATAAATTCGTTTATTTTGGAACCCTATACGAATAGTGTAAATAGAAATTTTTTTACGTTCTATTACCTTTTAGAGTGAAAGATGAGTTTGTGGTAGAAATTTATTAATGGATAAAACTCTAATTATAAAGTAAGTATATCTCCTTATGATCTTATCCAATCTCATAAATAAATTCCTCAACATTAATAAAAGGAACTTAGAACAAAAATGTTGTCCTAGATGGTACCTTAAATCATCACTAATTCATGGCTTTGGGATTGTTGGACTTTTCATAGCCATGTTCTCTACCACTCTCCATCAGATAATTGATGGTTAGATTTCTCTTCCATATCCATATTTTCCTACATGGAACCCTAGTATGTGTTATTTTCGGTAATCTTCATACTTTCCACTCTTTATTTTAAATAGAGGCCTCGTTAATTCATTTTTTGATGTGGGATTTCAACTAAGATATTTTGAAACGTCAAAAATGTGTTATGCTAATACCCTATGTTTTGATGAATCGATGGTATTTCAAATCATCATAGATTGATGAATTTAAGGACCTCAATTATACACTTGTTTGTGATTGATGATCTCAATCACTACCTATAAATATTTACGTTTTTTTTTTCAATTATATGTCTCTAATTGCCACCAATGTTCTCCTAATCGAGATCATAATTTGGTGGTGACCCTTTCATTTCTCTTTTCCTCATATTAAGACTAAATTTTAGTAACCTAATTTCCGATGTGGGTTTTCCCACAAAGATATTTTCTATTTTCAACCTTTTATTTTCGAAGAACAATTTCAAATTGCGAGGACGCAATTTATTGAAGGAGGGGATAATGTAACACCCCAAGATTTTATAGTGTGTTATTTCTTCAAAATAATTCAATAACTTTCACTACACGCAACACCAAGTTCAATCGCACCATGACTTACCAAACAAGCCATTCAAAAGAGGTTATGAATAGTGTTAACTAAATTTTAAACTTTATATAATCCTTGTAATTTTAGAATCCATATTATGAGTTTCTTAGACATAATGTAAGAACAAATTCATTTTCAGTATTGCAATTTCACCAACTTTTAATATTGAAACCTTTTTAAATACAATATTTTAAACTTTTTGACTAAATGGGGACATCAAAAAAATTTAAAATGAAACATCCCAAGCTTCCACGGTACACTTTCCTTTGAATAATACAGTAGCGTGTGTTGTACGCAACTTCGAGTTCTAACACACACCACAACCAATCAAACTAGCCGTTATGAATAGTAATACCTAATTTTTGAAATTATATATATTTTATATTTCAAAATGGACTTCATTTTTGTATTCGGAATATCGAATTTAGCCTAAGGTGAAATTTTGGTACTTTTTGGATAACTTTAATATTTTGATGAATAGTGAAAATTACTAAATTTTAATTAAAAGCAACTTTTTTAATCAAAATAATTAATAGTGATAAATTATGAATTTGAGTGGTTTTAAAGTATATTTAGAATATATTTTTACCATTTAATATAATGTTGTTCATTGGACATAATTTTACAATTAAACTGAACATAAACAAGTGTCAATCTTTTGATAGTTATTATCTCTTAAAAACACGCTTTTTGTTTTGACAGCAGGAATTAATTTTAAATTAATTTCTTCCACTTCTGTGTTTTGAATTTAGAAAAATGAATTCCATATTTGGAATCAGGATGTTCAAATTGTTTAAATAGGTAACTTTTAATTTTAGAAATTTTGAATAATTACTGCGGTAAATATTTTATTTACCATGGTTAAGGGTAAATCCGGTAAATAAGGGTTAAAAAAATAATATAATAATAATAATAAATTACCCTAAAACGTGTCCTAGCCTTATTGGTTGATACATGTTCTACCATAGGCATCTTTGGGTCTATTTGGGGACCCCATGGTGCCACTTGTAGGTGATAGGGACACTTTATTTTAATTAAGTTAAAATGAATACAAAAATGACACAAGCATATATCTTTTAGAAAAACAATTTTTACATAGGGTTATACATGTTTGATTTTAGATTATAAATATTCATTAGAAAGATACAAAGATTTCCTACATAATGATATTTTATTTATAATTTTTAGACATTGAATAATTTAATTTATTTATGATCCAATGATGATGTAGTAATTTCTATAATAGTGAAAAATTAAAATAGTTGATATTATAAATACCCAAATAAATATAATATGAAACTTTTAATGAATTAAACTAATTTTCTAGGATAATATGATATATTAGGATTGATTTAATTGACTTTTTTAGAAGTAATCAATCTGTTATGAGTTTCAAAAAAATCAACTATTGAATAGTGTCAAAATTGACATAAAAGAGTTCTTAAAACAAATATTATATTATTAATTGATATTAAATTCCTAAAAATATAATGTTCGTCCAAGAGACTTATATAATGATAGGTTAATCATTAATGGACCACATGGGGGTCTCTTGTATGTATATATTAAGTTTATTAACCATATTATATAAAAATACAAAGAGACATTGTGAAAATGAAACTAATTAACTTAGAATTAATACTTAAAGATAAGGTTAATATAAGTACCCAAACCTGTCTAAATTCTATTTGTTGAGTTTTTTTCGACCTATCCCCACCTTAATATTTAAATAATAAACTTTGGAGTCATTAGAAACCGAATATGAATTTATTATAAATTAATATTGCTAGCTTTTCCAAAGGTGCCCCTCACCCCTCTTATAAAAGGGCACTCCTCATTCTCATTTCTACACACCATCAAAGCCTTTTGGTTCGGATAAACTCTGCTCAAATACTCTCCCAACTTCCCTCACTACAACCTAGAGGCCTTAGTTTGATCAGAAAGCCAACCTAAGGATCCCTTTTGATCAAATCAAAAGGAAGAACCCGAAGAAGAGGTAATGATTTCACCACCCTTTTCCAAGTTCATTTCTTCTTCCACTTCTTCTTTCTTTGTTGTTACCATTCTAAAATAATAACTCCAGTATCATATATATACTGTGATGTTATATTAAAAAAAAGGTACAACCATATTCAGTATTCTATCCACCCTTTGAATAACATGTCACCATACGTGTGTACGTACGGCTTACCGTCTTCACGTCGTGGTGTAATTGTTATTCAATATATAATTATTTGGATGGGTATAATAATGATATGTAACTCATGTAAATAATAAATATAACATGTTAATGATTCTTTATATATGATATACCATCCATTTATATATTATTTTAATATCAAAGGAATGATATTGTCGCTCGTGCGTACGTACGGACTACCGTCTCCACGAACGCGATGAGATTCATTCTCCATCGTATCCATTCAAGTATAATTATCATTTGATGATTTAAAAATGATGTTTAAGGACTTGATATCATTATGGATATGAATAATATACAACCTATCCTTTACATACATGTCTTACGTAACAAAACATACAAAAGAAAACAAGTAAGTTAACACCCGAAACAACGATAATACTAAGATATTATTATCAAATCAATATTAAAAGATCATATATGATATCATATTAATGTATATGATTCTTGTATAATTTAATAACAATTATTTCACCATTATACCGGAGGTTAACATACCCCAACCAAGGAAAAGTACAAGGTAAGGCTTTATTTCGCAATCTCGTCATTATCCGAGGTTGTTTATACGTAATAATCTACTGGGATCTCTTTATCATCCACATCCATGTTTCTTAAAAATGTATTTCAAAACATTTTTATTATTTACAAGAATATGGGTTAAAGTCATTTATACCCTTGTTTGACTTTTTATAAGAGGAATTTTTCCGTCGTTTTCAAAACAAGGTCCTTTTTAACCTTTTCGACAGAATTAAGGTAAGAATGTTTTTTTAACTTATACGGCGGGTGCTGTTATTTTCTGCTGTTATAAAATCGTCAAAGCTTCCATTACAATCTTATAAGAATATTTTCAAAGTAAATGTTTTATTTTATAAATATGTGATTTTTAAATGATTTCAAAAAAGAGATATTTCTCTCAAATACATGAAAACCCACTGCAAATGTATACATATTTAATGCAAGCTTAAAAATGTTTTCAGAAAACCTGACTCTCGAGTTTGGAAGACAAGAAGGGATTGGGAGTGGACCCATCATGGCCTGTAATTAGTCGAGTAGTCTCAGAATTAGTTATTTTGTTTTCATAAGCTTGCATAATATTTTCAGAAAAGCACTGAAGTATATTTGAGCAATTTTAAACGTAAGTATCTTCTAAAAAAAATGCATCGGTAGGTCTCATGAGACAAACTAGTGTCTTGGCACAAGGCCTTGACAAAATCTTATTTGTAGTCTTGGCACGAGGCCTTGGCTATGTGGTTATGATAGTCTGGCATTATACATTCCAACATTATGAAAGTGGTTATTGATTTTTCATGTGAATATTCGATTAGTAGAATATCCATGTGAATGAGTAAATGGCATTATTTCATTTTATTTATTCCATAAAATATTGAAAGTTCAAGTTTGAAAGGCTTTTGTTTTAGTTATACATTGCCTTAAATGTTTATTCTTATTTATGAAAGTTTCCGCTATATTGTTATCCTTACTGGGCATTTGAGCTCACCCCTTTTTTATGTTCTATTTTTCCCAGGAAGTGAAGAAGTAAATTATGAATGACCTGCAGGGATATTATGTGGGGATATGAGTGTGGATTATGGATACATTATGTTGTTGTAGTAGTTTTTCATTTTATGATGTAATGTAAAACTTATGAATATATCTAGTGTTTCCAAGGCTACTAAACCAATCGGTCTTTCGAGATTTGATCTTTCTTGTGATCATGCCGATGTTATGTAATAATGCACCGACTCTGGGTAACTAGGGTCGGGGCGTTACATACACGAAGTACATATACACACGCACACAAATTCAAGTCCAAAAATGATGAAATGTAAAAACACTAAGTAAAAAATCATGTATACTACTACGATACCAACAACAGAGTATGATAGAAAGAAAATGAAAATAAAAAGGGCTAGAATACAAGCCCATAGAAAGAAGAGTCTACCAAATTGAATTCCCAAGTTTATGAAACTCATCTACAAAAAACATTACCTGAAGGGTATGTGTAGGACAACTGTCTGATGTCATAGAATAAAACCTTTTATGCCGGATAACTCTAAGAACAACCTAGTCCGGGTCCACCTAGGACTTCATCTAATCATTGATCATCTACGCAATACCTGACACATGTGAGAAAATCCCATGTAGGGGTGAGTAAAAAATACTCTGTAGGACACCCTGAAACAACAAACGAAACCACTAAGAAATAAACCGAGTATACCACAATGGAAAGAACCAAGGAACACACCAAGTATACCATGATGGAAAACATACAAAGTTAATTCATCTCACATAAGTATATGTATAAATCACAAAGAGGGGGATTATTGGTTGTATTCACAGAACACCCAATTCAATGTCAGTGTATAGAGTATCGATGTTGGGGAACGAATCGTCGATGGCACACGAAGCGTTAGTGTCGACACACAGAGCAACGATGGTGTAAAGAGCATCAATGTAAGTGCACGATGAATCTATGGTGTTTGGATCATAAGTTTCAGCACACAGAGCATCGATGGTTCATGGAGTGTTACTGTCAGCACACAAAGCATCAGTGGTGTACGGAGAGATAATGTCCATTCACAGATCATCGATGGGTCCTACTGCCCCCAAGTGACGTAGTCACCTAAATAACATAACCATGGTTAGTCGTAGGATTATTATCATATCACTCTAATTATAAGAATCACCTACTCCTCGATCCATTAGTTCATAAAAAACATCCACAAAAACTAACATAAAGTATCTCAAAAGGACCATCTCGTTGTAAGGGTCCTAACACCATAGAAAACTTGTCAAACAGACCTCCTGTTTGAAATATCTGGCTAAATTTGTAAAATTGAGTCTAATTAGGTCATGTCTAGGTCTGACCTAACCCTGTTCAACTGATCCAACCAAACATGGTCGGTCTGGGCTAGCCCAAACTAGGATGGCCTGTTGGGTTGTCCATTCCAGCCTGTTGGGTTGTCGGAGCGGCCCGATTCTCCAGCCCGGTCCACGTAGTGCAGGTTAGATCTACTCCATTAGATGAGGCTCCCCTTAAATGTGTCCCTCTAGTCCATGTAGTCACCCGAACACATGGTTGTCTTGTTCACCTAGTCAATACAATGTTGGACCACGTTTCATGTGGCTGGCATGTGTTCTCTCTCTGGTCCCACAGCCTCACCAACTCTGTAGTATCTCGTCGATGCGTCTTTATTGCAGTATCCTTCCACAGGAGAAACATCTTTCTTTTATGCCCACTAGTCACTTCATGTGGCCTCTGGTCACTACCCATGTCCTCCTCCACTGTGGGCTCCTCCTCCAGCGTGGTCCTGCCTGGACCGCGCCTGCATGCCCAGTGGGAACTCAGCCTCCTGCTGGGTCATTTGTTTCCCTCAGCATTTCTCACCCCCCATTCATCATGACCTCTACCATAAGCTATCACCTTCCTTTTGTGCTCACATCACACCATTGTAATTCCATCAGGTATCAAAACTCTCGATCTTAGATTTTCGTGAAATGATCGATTGTTCGCATAAGGTTTCAACAAGTGAAGAACAAATGAAGAACATGATATTTTAGGGGGATATTAAGAATATTGACACCCAAAGAAAAAATATTTACCTTGTTCATTTTTCACTTGATCCTTTCATGTTAGCAGATCATTAATAAACAAAAATATATAAATCACCAAAATTTAATCTCCCATTTTTTACCCACAATAAAAACTTCATCCAACAAGAATGATCGAACCGCAGATCAACCTGTTCGTGGGTTGGTATGTTTTCATCATTTGATTCTAAGAAGTGAAAATAAATCATAAAGAGATTGATTCCCTACCTCAAGGTTAGATATGTAATTTATGAATAATGGGGTTCCATGTCATCATCGATCCTCGATTCACCAGAATTTTTCATCGTTCGTCAATGCGGTACTCGTCTCCATGCCTCCAAATAATTTTTATAGCTATGGTGATAACCCTAGATTCATGAAAATAGGTTTTAATTAAAATAAATCACTGTGGCATCAAATAAAATATTATTATTAAAATATTTTAATGATGGTTAAGTCAAATTTCTAACATTCACAGTCGACCAACGTTGGTCGATGTTTGGACCCATCTAAAGTAAAGCCGCTGCTCTGAACATATTGGTGCCCGAGTATTTTTTATTCAAGAACCCATTTATAAGTTATAACCATTTTAAGAAGAAACTTCCCATGCTATTTATTAATAACATATCATTTTTCACAGTATCATTTCTGGATCATCGGGCCACGAAATCTAATGTTGTCTCAGTTCCTAGTCTCGTAATTTTCTTAATTAATTTATAAAAATAAAACTGTTGAAAATTAGAGTCATTAAATTCGCCTCACCTTAGGGATTTATATTCCCTAAAATCCAAAAAAAAATTGATACTCAACAAAAATACAATGGTGTTATGAATTAATCTGAGCCTCCCACTCCCTTGAGCTCTCCTATCGATTCTTGTGCTGCCACATGACGCGTACAAGAGTAATTGACCATCCATAAAGGATCTGATCCCATAGATCTTCAATCTCCACTGGGTACTCCATAAAAGTCACCAAATCATCAATGTCTATCTTGATCCAGTCAATGAAGTGAGATGGATCATGCGCATAACTCCTCTGTTGAGACACGTGGAAGACATCATACACCCGGTGAAACTATGGGGGTAGAGTTAGGTGGTACTCCACCTCACAAACTTTACTCCAAATCAGAAAATGGCCAATGTATCATGCAGATAACTAGTTCCCCCGACCAAATATCTGCAATACCCGTTTAGGTGAGACCTGAAGGAACACATGGCCTCCCTCCTCAAACTCTAAAGGCCTTCATCTTCAGTCAACAAAGGACTTATAATGGCTCTATGCAGTCTTCATCTACTCCTGGATAACCTACACCTTTTCTGTGGTAGCCTATACCAACTATGGAACCATGTGTGCTGACATTATTTCGTAAGTCTAGAAATGTGGTGACCTATAGGTCCTTCTGTACAGGGCCTCTAATGGTTCCATATCTATATTGGAGTGATTTTTATTGTTATATGCATAATCCACTAGAGGTAGTTGATCCTCCAAACTAAACCATGGTCTAGAATGCAAGCATGTAGCATGTCCTAAAGAACCTGGATGGTCTTATATGTCAAGCCATCCTTATGGGGATGAAATGTTATAATCAAGCACAACTAAGTCCCAAACACCTCTTGCGATCCCTTTGTAAGAACCCAGATCTTCTTCTCAGGTACGCTTTTCCTTTCTCTAGAGTTTTTGAGAGAAATGGACTTTCTGGAAAATTTTTAAGTACACGCCGTGTACTTTCTGAGTACACGCCGTGTACTCCCTTTTCCACTTGAAGTCGTGTTCTGGTCGTGTCTGGGCCACACACACGGTGTGTAAGGGTGAGGTGGAGGCCAGTTAATTTGGAGTATCGAAAACTGAAGTACACGCCGTGTACTTTCTTTTTTTTTCACTAAACGGACCTGGGTTGTGCCTGATGCACAGAAGCACCTCTTTCAAGGCCTCGTTCGTCCGAGAGCGACCTGTATGGCCGGATCATCGACGAGCTCCCACCTCTTCATATGTTCTCTGATTCAAGCATGATCAATCGCGTTGGAATCGAAGCGGTGAGTTCTTCCTTCTTCTTTAGCTTCGTTTCTTGATTCCTCCTCATTTCCAAGTTATTGTGGGATGAACGTTTTGTGCGTTTTCTCAGATCTCCATCGTTATGAGGGGAATCTGTCATCGAGGTTAACGTAAGTCGATCTCCTAGGATAGAGGTAGGTGGTTTGTGCCTTTCGGTAGAAAGTTAATGAGTATTTTGTGCAAATTCCACAAATTCCCTTGGGCGGGGAATTGTGGGTTTCCAGTTTTTCCCCTGCTGTTTCCCTGCTTGCTTGATTGCTGTAGTAGAGGTTAATGCTTCTGAGTAGAGTAATTTATTTTGTGCTTATATTGCTTTGCATGCTTGTTCTTCCTATTTGGCGTTTTTCCAATTTCCATGCCTAGTTGTAGGATGGTGGAACTGCTACTTTTTATGCTACTGAGCCTTAGTTGATAGACAAGTAGTTCTTGAGGTTTACTTGGATGATGTACACACGCACTGAGCATGTTTTACTTTTCCACACATGACTGTGAGAGCCTAGTGTAGTAGACCATAGGGAGAATTGACGTAAGGTCTTTTCCAGAGTGTCTTTTAATACAATGTGAGACTATAGGAAGAATGGACATTGAGTGCTTCACCAGAGAGTCTGTAGATCCTTGACACGGGCCACAGGGGGAATTGACGTTGAGTGCTTCCCCAGAGAGCCTTTAGCATGATATGAGACTATAGAGGGAATTGACGGTGAGTTCTTCCCTAGAGAGTCTATTAATTTCATAGCTGAACCAGAAAGGTGAGATTGTGTGTGCCTCATAGAGGGTTGCTAGTACTTATAGGCTGAACCATAGGGGTTAGGCTGTGAGAGCTACCCATAGGGTTACCTATTTCTTCTTTTGTTGCTGGTTGCTTGCTGGTGTACTTTACTTGTTAGAACTATGGATTGTAGCTTCTTGTTCTTTACTGTTTACTACTAATTTTTTATTTACTGTCATGTATTCATTGATTGTTAGGCACAAATATTTTGGGGATTGCCTACTGGGATTGTATCTCACGCCTTGTTTGGGCCATGCTTTTGGGCCCAAGAAGACTATGTTGCTGCAGGTATAGATAAGAGAAAGAGCCCTTCTACATCAGGTTCTTGATTGCACTGGAGCTAGGGAGCATGGGACCGAGCCGTGGATCACAATGATGAGGAGATTTATTTATTTTCTTTTGCACTTGGTTTCAGTTGTATTTCAGCACATTGTTGTGTTTTCCGTTTTCCTTAGATACTTGTACCTTCTGCATCATTATCATCATTACTATATGTATTCATTGCTTCCGTTGGTTGGTTTCAGTTGTTATGTATGTTGTTATTGATTATGCTTTTGATTGTTGTCTTCCTTACCTTATATACTTTACCGAATGAGGGCATAGTTTCCCCACCGACTCACCAAAGCCCTTGGTACTAGTCGGCAGCCTCTGGAATTTGGGGAAATGCGCTTGAGGTCATGTGATGAACCGGGTACGGGGAACCAGTGGAGGGGCTCCAGATTCGGGTCATTACAAAGTGGTATCAAAGGAGTTCTTTTCTCTTGATTTACTATTTGGATACTTTAGCAAGGGATTTGATGGATTCGGTACTTGAAATTAAGTTGTGCGTGGGAGTAGCAATCTCGTGTACAGGGAAGATCCATACTACCTCGTTAATTGCAGTTTGCTGGTTTTGAGATTTTATAGTTGATCTGATTTCACCTTGAGTGGTTCACATGACTTGTGCTATTAATGTTTTGATATTGCGGTTCTATTTATGTTGCATCCCGATGAGATGAGGGTATGTCGTATCATGCATCATATAGGCACTTGTAGAAATCACATTCCATGCATTCTTTCTATGCCATATAGGGTGCATTAGAGATTGCATGCTGTTGTGATAGATTTTGTGTAGATTATGCATGCTGTTGTGATAGATGCTTGATAGATTCTCTAATGACATGTTAGAAAACTGTTTGTTTTGTTCTTTGCTTAAATTAAACGCCAAGTTTTGGTTCTTGAGGTGTTATTGGCCCACACGGATCGAAACTTGGCACCTCTTTCCCTTGTTTTTAGTGTTTTGGGAATTCTGTGCAGTTTCTGAGATACTACCCAGAAAAACCCAGAATACACAATGTGTACTTTTAGAGAAACTCCGTGTAGTTTCCAAGCCGTGGCACTGACCGTGTGGGCAGAAAACGGTGTCGTGAAAGTATCTTCGGGAACACGCCGTGTACGGTAGGTACACGCCGTGTAAGTTTGGAGCTGTGTACCCAGCCGTGTCACCAACAACACGGGTCGGGGAAGCTCGGGTAGAACACATTGTGTCCATAGGGAACAGGCCGTGTAGTCCTGTCTAGGTATCCAGCCATGTCACGAACAACACGGGCCGGCGTTACCTTCCTTTCCACACGCCGTTTTTGTGCGGAACACGCCATGTAGTCTTACCCAGGTACCCGGCCGTGTCACGAACACATCGGACGGTGTCACCTTCGCCTATACACACCGTGTTTGTTTGGAGCATGTTGTGTAAGGTTCATCTTTGTAGACGGCTGTGAGCTTAACAACACGGGCCGCCGAAGCCTTGTCTAGTACACGCCATGTTTGTTTCAAACATGCCGTGTAGTCTCATGTTAAGTCGGACCGTGTGGGTTAGCCTTGTAAAGAGACTCGTGCAGGGGATTTGTTTTCTTGTACACATCATGTGTTGGGGTCAACGCGCCGTGTTGTTTGAGGTGTTACACGACTTGTACGAAAGGAGTACACGCCCATGTTAGTGGCTTAAGAAGACACGCTGTGTAGTTTTTATACACGCCGTGTAGTCGTGTTTCGAAATCTTTTGTGTTTTTCTTCTCCTGTTCCCGTTTTTTACTCTTGTGTTCTCTGTCCTTGTTTTTTTTTTATCTAAGGTGTACTTTTGATCTTTCAGAGCTAAGCCTCCGGGACATCCTCTGGTCGTACGTCTGTCGTCAGGCAGTGATCAGACGCCAGATATGGCTGATCAGGGACTTCCTGCCGATCCCCCAGTCGAGCCAGCCTTGGCACCGGTTGTCATACCAGTTGAGGGCGCTGATGTGTAGTTCAGGGAGGGCTTCATGAGGATGATGCAAACCTTTCAGGGAGAACCGCCACCTTCCTCGTCTATGGAAGACCTGACGTGGGTTTTCCAGCAGCAGCATCCTCCCACGTTCTCGGGGGAGGGAGGACCTCAAGCTGCAGAGTCATGGCTGGAAGCTATGATGACTATCTTTGAGCATCTAGGGACGCCTCCTGAGAGACAGGTCAATCTCACCACCTACATGCTCCGAGACGCTTCCAAGAGGTGGTGGGACATGATCTCATAGGCAGTTCAATAGCAAGCTATGACTTGGGAGGAGTTCCAGCGCGTGTTCTATGACTACTTCTACCCAGAGACCCTGAGGGCCGATCGAGCCCAGGAGTTCATGAGCATAGAGCAGGGTGCTCTTTCTGCCATGGAGTATTCCGCTCATTTCACTGAGCTGCAGTGCTTCACACCCCAATGGGATGGGAGTAGGGTGTTCTTAGCAAGGAGGTTTGAGGACGATATTTGGTGGGAGATCCCCTCAGAGGTGAACAGCTTCCATCTGACTTCCATTGCTTCCATCGTCAACCAGACACTGATTGCGGAGCGCAATCTGAGAGACTCTGGAGCTGCGAGTCAGGGAGGTTCTACTTCCAGAGATAGTTTTCCCTCATATGACAGCACGAAGTGTCGTAGGGAGCCTAAATGTTGTGATTTGAGGAAGCGAGATACATCATCATGCTGCCTGGTGACATGATACCGGTGTGGTCGGTCATGGAACACGAGGTCGTAGTGCCAGAGAGACCCTGTGGAGTGTCAATCGTGCAGCGAGATGGGTCACCATCAGCGTTTCTGTCAGGTTTTCTCACCAGCAGCTGGTGACCAGGGTTCTTCCATGACTCCTTGTTTAGGAGCAGCCCCACCAGTTTCTCACCAGTCGGGAAACTAGAGTTCTTCCGGCTGTTCGGGCCGAGGTTAAGGTCGTGGCCGTGGTGGTCAGCCACCATTCCCTCAGTACCAGCAGAGTGGTTCAGCTCAGAGTGGTCAGCCAGGGGTACAGAGCCGCGGTACGGGCCAGTCATTCACCGTGGAGTAGACTTATCAAGAGCAGGATCTCGGCCCTTCTACTGTTCGAGGTACGAATTTAGTAGCCTGAGTTTTATCTTCCACCCCTTTTGATACTGGTTCTACGCATATCTTTATCTCTGTTGTTGTTGTGGAGAGCCTTGGACTCTGCATCGTTTCTTCTGCCGACTTGTTGACACTAGACACACCTTTGGGAACGAGGACATCTAGTGTACACCAGTGTAGAGAGTCCCCTCTCAAGGTTGCAGGGTATCATTTCTTATGGGATCTCTTTTTCCTAGAGATGACAAGCTATGATGCCATCCTCAGCATGGACTAGTTGATTCCCTCTTAGGTAGTCATTTACTTTTATCACCGCAGAGTCAGTTTTATCTCACCAGAGGGTGAACCTTTTCTTCATAGAGGTGAATGGGACGTTCGGGCGAGTCGGGCGGGACTCAAGCATCTTGGGCTAGGAGGGGTGATGGCCTAGATTGATAGTATTTATCTGGATGATCTGGGGACTCCACAGTTGGACTTTCCTCCCATGGTGGATCTCTTCAGGGATGTCTTTCCAAAGGAATTTTCGGGTTTGCCTCCAGAGCATGAGGTAGACCTCTCTATTGATCTCGTTCTAGGAGCGGCACCGGTGTCCATTCCTCCCTATAGGATGGCCACACATGAGTTGCTGGAGCTCAAGAAGAAGTTGGAGGAGCTACATTCTACGGGTTTCATCTGACCCAGTACTTCTCCTTGGGGTTCGCCTGTCCTGTTTGTGAAGAAGGGAGACAGTACCCTTCTGCTTTGTGTGGGTTATCGGAAGCTGAACCAGTTGAAGGTTAGGAACCGATATCCTTTTCCGAGGATCTATGACCTTTTTTATCAGCTTCGAGGATCCTGGGTGTTCTCGAAGATCAACATGAGGTCCATTTATCATCAGTTGCGCGTTAGACCATCAGATATACCTCGGATAGCCTTCAGGAGCATGTATGGTCTATACGAGTATACAGTCATGTCGTTCGATCTCACGAATGCACCTGTAGTTTTAATGGCACTGATGAACCGAGTGTTCCATCCTTACTTGGACTCCTTCGTCGTGGTCTTCGTGGACGATATCTTGGTGTACTCTCACACCCGACACGACCATGCCACACATCTTGAGATCGTTCTGAGTACACTGAGAGAGCATCATCTTTATGCTAAACTCTCGAAGTGCCACTTCTAGATGGATTAGATTCACTTCTTTGGTCACGTCATCTCATTGGCAGGAGTATCAGTGGACCCAGAGAAAATGAGAGCTGTAGTTTCCCGGGAGAATCCGAAGAACATCTTTGAGGTACGAAGCTTCCTAGGGCAGGATGGATACTAAATACACTTCATTCAGGACTTTTCTCATCTAGCAGCACCTTTGATAGGTCTGACCAAGAAGGGGGTGATGTTCTTATGGACAGATTCTTGTGAGTCAGTCTTTTAGGAGCTGAAAGGGAGGTTGAAGTCAGCACCGATACTAGTCTTGCCAGAGCCAGGAAAGTGTTATACAGTGTAATGTGATGCTTCAGGTATCGGGCTAGGAGCTGTGCTTATACAGGAAGACGGAGTCGTTGCGTACGGGTCTTGGCAGTTGAGGCCACATGAGAGGAACTACCCTACGCATGATCTGGAGTTGGTTGTTGTTCATGCCTTGCACTATTGGAGACACTATCTTCTAGGAGAGCACATTGTGGTCTTCACTGACCACAATATTCTCAAGTATATCTTCACTCGGCGTGATCTGAATCTGAGGAAGCGCAGGTGAGTCGAGTATCTTCAGTCTTTTGATTTCAAGCTTGCCTATACGCCGGGTAAGGGCAACGCCGTGGAAGATGTGTTAAGAAAGATAACTCAGGATTAGGTGGTTCAGGAGGCCAGCAGTGAGTGGCAGCTTATGGCTCTGTTCTCTGAGATTCATCTGGAGGTGCACAACAGATAGGGGAAGACCATGCTATCTTATGTAGTTGTTACCTCTACACTACTTGATCGGGTACGGATGAGGCAACTATCAGACATAGAAGGATTAGTCCTGGTGGAGAGTGTGTCAGGAGAGAACCCTCTTCCAAGATGGACAGTGGTTGAGGATGAGATCTTGCATTTCCAGGGATTCTTATGGGTGCCAGCAGACATACGCGAGGAGCTGATACGGGATTTTCATTCCTCTGTTTGGGCAGTTCATCCTGGCGTCACCAAGATGTATCAGGATCTTCATCGCCAGTACTGGTGGCCAGGTATGAAGAAGGATGTTGTTGTTTTTTTCATGGTATGTTCTACTTGTCAACGGGTGAAAGCATAACATTAGTGACCAGCGGAGCTTTTACAGCAGTTACCCATTCCAGAGTGGAAGTGGAACAATGTTGGGATGGACTTCGTGACCAGGTTGTCGAGATCGCCTTGGGGAAATGATGTTGTTTGGGTTGTTGTCGATAGGATTATGAAGGTTTCTCACTTCTTGACAATCAAGGAGACCTTCCGTTTCGATGATCTGGGACGACTTTAAATCAGAGAGATCGTTCATCTGCATGGAGTTCCATGCTCTATTGTTTCAGATAGATATGCGCGCTTTACCTCTTAGTTCTGGCAGGGAATTCAGAAGGCCTTTGGTACACAGGTACTTTTAAGTACAACATACCATCCTCAAACTGATTGCCAGTCCGAGCGCACAATCCAGGTGCTTGAGGATATTCTCCGAGCATGAATTCTAGACTCTGGCGGTTCTTGGGAGAAGAAAATTCCTCTAGGGGAGTTCTCCTACAACAACAATTTTCAGGCGGGTATTCAGATGACACCATACGAGGCTTTGTACGGTAGGCCATGTCGATCACCCTTATGCTGGATGGAGGCATGAGAGGCAACTTTTCTGGGACCTCGTCTTCCTCAGGAGACATCAGAGTAGATAGAGCTGATTCAGAAGAGAATGGCTACAGCGCAGTCTCGACAGAAGTCTTATGCTAATCAGCAGAGACGACCTCTGGAGTTCGAGGTCGGTGATGAGGTTTTCCTGCGTGTCGCACCGAGGTTGGGACACAAGAGGATTCGGAGACAGGGTAAGATTTCACCGCGGTACGTCGGGCCGTTTGAGGTCTTGGAGAGAGTTGGGCCGGTCTCTTATCGGTTGCATCTACCTCAGAGGTACCGGTCCATGCACGATGTCTTCCACATCTCTCAACTCCGACGCTACTTTTCATACCTGTCTCATGTCTTTCATCCCGAGGAATTCAAGCTTTAAGCAGATGCGTCATTCTAGGATCATCCTATCCGGATTTTCGACCATAGTACGAAGGTTCTCCACGGGCAGTATGTTCCTCGGGTACGGGTGCTATGGCCGCACGGACGAGTACAGTACGAGACCTGGGAGAGGGAGACTGATGTACGATCGCAGTGGCTGGAGCTGTTCAGGGTTTATTCTTCTCCACCTCGTTAGGGAAATTCAGGGATGAATTTTTTTAAGGTGGGAAGTTTGTAAGAACTTGGATCTTCTTTTTTGGTAAGCTTTTCCTTTATCTGGAGTTTTTGAAAAAAATGGACTTTTTGGAAATTTTTTATGTACACACCGTGTACTCCCTTTTCCGCATGAAGCCGTGTGCTGGCCTTGTCCGGGCCACACACATGGTGTGTAAGGGTGAGGTGGAGTCCGGTTAATTCGGAGTACGGAAAACTGAATTACACGCCATGTACTAAATAGTACATGTCGTGTACTTTTTTTTCACTAAACGGACCTAGGTCATGCCTAACACACAGAAACACCTCCTTCTAGGTCTCGTTCGTCCGAGAGCAACCCGTACGACTAGATCTTCAATGTGCTCCCGCCTCTTAGTTCGTTCTCCGATTCGAGCACGGTCGATTGCGTTGGAATCGCAGCGGTGAGTTATTCCTTCTACTTTATCCTCGTTTCATGATTCCTCTTCATTTCCATTTTATCATGGGATGAACGTTTTGTGTGATTTCTCAGATCTTTGTCGTTCTAAGTGGAATATTTCATCGAGGTTCACGTATATCGATCTCCTAGGATCGGGGTAGGTGGTTTGTGCCTTTCCGTAGAATGTTGATGAGTATTTTATGAAAAATCCTCAAATTCCCTTGGGTGAGGAATTGTGGGTTTCCTGTTTTTCCCCTGATTTTTGCCTGCTTTCTTGATTTTTGTAATAGTGGTTTATGCTTGTGAGTAGAGTAATTTATTTTGTGCTCAGGTTTCTTTTCCATGCTTGTTCTTCCTGTTTTGCATTTTTCCAATTGCCATGCCTAGTCGTAGGATAGTGGAACTGCTACTTTTTATGTTGCTGAGCCTTAGTTGAAAGACAAGTAGTTCTTGAGGTTTACTTGGACGATGTACACGCGCACTGAGCATGTTTTACTTTTCCACAGAGGACTGTGAGAGCCTAGTGTAGTAGAGCATAGGGAGAATTGAATTAATGTCTTCTCCAGAGTGTCTTTTAATACGATGTGAGACTATAGGGGGAATTGACGTTGAGTGCTTCCCTAGAGAGCTTGTAGATACTTGACGTGGGCCACAGGGGGAATTAACGTTGAGTGCTTCCCCAGAGAGTCTATTAATTTCATAGATGTACCAGAAAGGTGAGACTGTGTGTGCCTCCTTGAGGGTTTCTAGTACATATAGGTTGAACCATAGGGGTTAGGATGTGAGAGCTACCCAGAGAGTTACTAGTTTCTTCTTTTGTTGCTGGCTTCTTACTGGTGTACTTTACTTGTTAGAACTGTGGATTGTAGCTGCTTGTGCTTTCCTGTTTACTGCTTCTTGTTTCTTTTCTTCCATGTATTCATTGAATATTAGGGACAAATCATTGGGTTATTTCCTACTGGGATTTTATCTCACACCCTGTTTGGGCCATGTTTTTGGGCCCAAGCATACTATGTTGATGCAGATATAGATAAGGGCAAGCGCCCTTCTACTTCAGGTTCTTGATTGCACTGGATCTGGGGAGCATGGGACCGAGCCGTGGCTCGCGATGCTGAGGATCTTTCTATGTTTTCTTTTACACTTGGTTTCAGTTGTATTTCAGAACGTTGTTGTGTTTTCTACTTTCCATAGATACTTGTACCTGCTGCATCATTATCATCATTACTATATGTATTCACTACTTCTGCTTTTTGGTTTCAGTTGTTATGTATGTTGTTATTGCTTCCGCTCTTGATTGTTGTCCTCCATACCTTTTATACTTTACCAAATGAGGCCATAGTTTCCCCACCGACTCACCAAATCCCTCGCTATTGGTCGGCAGCCAATGGCATTTGGGGAAACTCGCTCGAGTTCATATGGCGAACCGGGTACGGGGTACCAGGGGAGGGGCTCCGGATTCGGGTCATTACACCCATTTACAACTAGGATATGAAACGAGCATCATGGTCTGAAATGATCTTTGGTAGCACTCTCTGAAACTAAATTATCTCCTCCATGTAGAGGTGTCCCAAGATATCTATTGTAATCTACTAATGGAAGAGTGGGAAGTGGGACAACATGGTGAGTGGGTCAATAATCATCCATATGGTATTGTGACTCCTAGATGTGTGTGGTAAACTCATCATGAAGTCCACCAATATCTCATCTCACATTCACTCTGACACCTCAAGTTGTTGGGTCAATCCCGCTGGAACCTTGTGATTAGCCTTCAATTATTGAAATGTGAGGCATCTAGAAATAAACTCTACCGATGTCTTCTTCATCTCTAGCAACCAAAAATGACGTCAGAGGTCCTAATACATATTTTACACTTCTAGATGTACCACCAAATGGGATGTATGTAAATCCCTTAGGACCTTCTCCTGCAACCTCACTAATACTACTTTTCATCCTCTGAAGGGAATGAAATACTCACCACTTATCAAAAATCCATCAGGGGCATGCCCCATAGACAACTGAGCACATCAGGTCTTGAAGTCGATATCCCCAAGATGTGTATCTCCAACTCCCAATAATAGTGAAGGGGTGAAAACCATCCACTGGTGGTAAACAAATTCATCCCTATCCACAAATTATATCTATAACATGTCCAACTGCTTTGATGCCTCACTCGATAAATAAAAGTTGGATCTCCTACTAAGAGAGTATTCAACTATGTTTCCCTTCCCAGGAGTATAGACAATATCAAATTCACAGTCTTGGAGGATCTCTTTCCATTATCTCTATCTCAAGTTTAAATCCCTCAGTGAGAAGACATACTTGAGACTCTTGTGGTTATATTAGATAGTAAAACTCTTTCCCATCATTTATTTTTTCCACATCTACAATGTGAATACTACCATTGCTAGCTCAAGATCATGAGTTGTGTAGTTCTTCTCATTCTACCTTACCTAGAACTAACCATATGAAATCAGTGCTTTCCCCTACATCAAGACACAACCATGATCGGTCTCTGATGCATCATATAACACCACAAACTTAACACCCTCCTCCTAAAATCCCAAGATTGGGGTACTCGTCAATCTCTACCATAGCTTCTGAAAGAACTACTAGAATTCTTTATCCACACAAAAGGCTTCCTTTTTTGTGTCAAGGCCTTCAACGGTGCTGCTACTCTAGAAAAGTCTGGTACAAACCACCAATAGTTCCCAGTCAAACCTAGGAAACTTCATACCCCAGTAACACTCTTTTGTGGCTCCCAAGTGAGTACTGCCTCTATCTTTACTAGATCTATTACAAATCCAGCATCTGAAAAGACATGTATTCAGAAGTGGACCTCCCTAATAAAAATATGTCACTTTGATTACTTCCAATAAATCTATTGTTCATGGAGTGTATTTAGGACCATACTAAGGTGTATCACATTCTCCTCCTTAGACATCTAGTACACTAGGATGTAATCAATTAATACAATAATGAACTGGTCTATGTAAGGCTAGAAGATCATGTTCATGAGTCCCATGAACACTCCCAGGGAATTCGTTATGCCAAATGGAATCCCCAAGTTCTTATAGTAGCCATACCGACATCTGAATGTTGTCTTGTGAATGTATTCATCCCGTAGTTGAAGTTAGTGATAGCATGATCTGAGGTCAAACATTGAGAACCACCTTGATCCCTTCAGTTGATCAAAGAGGCCATCAATAATCGGCAGTGGATACTTACTATTCATAGTCTCACGGTTCAGGTGCAGGAAGTTCACACATAATATCGATCTCTTGTCTACCTTCTTAGTAAAAAAACTAGGGCCCCCTGGGGTGAAATGTTTGGTCTCACGATTCCCTTCCTCTGCAAGTCCTTCAACTATACCCTCAACTCACAATGCTCTGTTGGAGCAATCTGATATGCAGGTGTAAATATAAGTGTTGTCCTGGGGTGCAAACCAATGCAGAAGTATACCTCCCTACAGGGAGGTAATATGGGGACATCCTTAGGAATGACATCCTAATACTCTTCCACCACTCTAGGAAACTGAGGACTCATCACATCTACTAAGCCTCAGGTCACATTATCCAACTGATGTGTAATCGGCTAAACCCTCTCATGCATATGTTTTTCCAACACTACATGTGTTTTATATTCACTAATAAAGGAAAACCTGGTCCCATCACTGTGGTCACACCACACTCTGCACCTTAAATAGTCAATTTGGGCATGAACTACGGATAACCAATCCATACCAAGAATGATGTCATAGGGCCTTGATGCTTCCACCAAGAGATCCCAACTGAAACACTCACCCCCTAGAGTAAGGTCACACTATTGGCAGATGTTTTTGATAATTGAATCCCCCCATAGAATTTATAGTAATAGGGATTGAGTCAACCGTTCCACTGTAATCTCTGAGTCTCAAACAAGGGATTTGGTGAGAAAAGGATGACTGACACATGTGTCTATAAAAACTACATCTAGGTTGAAAAATACATCGATTTTTCCTCTAATAATCTTTGGATAATCATTTTTTTAAGCCTTCATCACCTAATGCTAGCCTCGTCCCTGTCCACCTGCTCCCTAATCCCGTGGTGGACCACCAGGGGGTGGAGGTGGTAGTAACATATTCCCACCATCTACAACTCTAACAACTGATATTCCGTCCCTACACCCCTACAAACCACTATCCTCCTACCTCCTCCTCTTCCTCAGCGGTTCCTCGACAATCCGTTGATCATCTGCAAGGTGAGTCAGGAAATCTCGAGCCATGTGTCCACAACCACTGCATGTGCAACACAACATGTCCTTCATCTAACCCTCTCTTCCCTAGGAGCCCTGAACCACAGATTCCATATATTGGAGTCATCCCATGGAGTGGTTGACCCACTTGGGTCCATGCGTCTGCTGTCAACTACCCACCATTGAAGACTCAGCTTCCTGGTGCCTACAAGTAGATCCCACTGCTGGGCTCTCCTCTGCTATGAAGCTCTCCACATGCAGGGACAACTCATGTACCCCCACATATGTCGGGATGCTAAGGGATATCATAGATTCAATGATCTCTCAGTGTTGTCCCTGGTCAATGTTCTAGGCCCTAAATAATGTGTCCCACACCATATCCTTGGAGTAACGAGAAAGATCATTCTATCTCACAAAGTACTCTGGTATTGTCTGAATACCCTCATATAGATTTAGCATCTCCTATATACACACTAAGCGTAACATCACCATAAATAACTACTCTCGAAAGAAGTTCTCGAAGTCTTCCCAAGAGAGAGACATCTCATTGTGCTTAAGATCACTATGCTCCACCATAACACCATTTATCATTGTAGAGGACTCATGTCTTGGACTTCGATCGGGTCGAGGGGCATCCTCACTAGGCAGAAGACACACCTAACTGCCTCCAGCCAATCCTTAGTTACCTGGGTGTTTGGATCACCCATAAAATTGAGAGGTTTATGACTCTAGAACTCATGAAACGCACCCAACCTGTTTGCATCCTCTACTAGTAACACTGGTATAAGCTCCTGCTCTTCAGGTGGTAGTATCATTGGTACACCACCCAGAGGTGATATCTCTAATACAGGTCCCTGTACCGACACCTCATCTCTAGGAAGATCATCCTCATGATCACCTATCATAATCCTAGATGGATGCCTTTGTGGAGGAATCTTCAAATAGATCCAGACATACCATAGTAAATAGAGTATACCAGGTGAGATGACTCAAAAACGACATGATAACACTGTAAAAATACTATATGATTCCTATACCATTTATTTTCCACACAACTAGTGTTTTCATGTTCTGAGTCGAAAAGAAGAATTTGGTCTCCTGGTTTATAGATATGTTGACCTCCATACCTACACTGGAGTACCTAGTCTTAAACATGAACTTGAAACACTTAACAACTTTTCCCCAAACCAATTTCACAGACTCTTGGTTCTTTAGGTAGAACCAACCACTTTTGATACCACTTTGTCATGACATATCCAAAAGGTTCCCATTCCGTGACTACCCTAAGCTCGGCTTAGATAGACCAGGGGCTCGTATCTATCATTGAATAGGAATATCACAAAAATGGGAGGCATTAGCCTAAGTAGTTGCACACACACAAGTTTCCAAGCCCAAAAATGATGAAATGAAAAAACACTAAGTAAACAAGCCTTCATACTGCTACAATACCAACAATAGTGTATGATAGTTGGAAACTGAAAGTAAATAGGGCTAGAATATAATCCCACCAAAATAAGAGTCTATCAAAGTGAATTCACAAGTTCTTGAATCTCATCCTCATAAATCCTTACCTAGAGGGTAGTTTTAGGATAGATGTATGAATCCATAGAAGCATACCTCTTCTTCCTGATCACTATAATCACCACATGGTCCTAGTCCACCTATGACCCCGTCAAAGTGCCGATCGTCTGCACAAGAAATGACACTTGCGGGAAAATTCTGTGCAGGGGTGTGTAAAACAGTACCTAGTAAGACACCCAAAAACTACAAAGGAAACCAATAATAAATACACCATGTATACCACAAAGGAATGCAACAAGGAATAATCCAAGTATACTATGATGAAAAACACATGAAGTACAATCAGATCACAAATGTATATGTCTAAAGCACAAATAGAGGGATTATCAGTTTTAGTCACAAGACTCTCGATTTCATGGTTGTTGCATGGAGTTTCGAAGTCGGTGCATGGAGTTTCAGTGTCAAATCATGGAGTGTCGATGGCGTACAGAGAATCATTGTCGGCGCATGGACCATCAATGGTGCATGAAGCATCAGTGTTGGCATAAAGTGCACCGATGGTGCACATGGACTCAGTGTCGGTGCACTGAGCATCGATGGTTCACATAGCATCTGTTTTGGCGCACAGAGCATCGATGGGTAATTTGTCCCCCCCCCCAAGTCATGTAGTCACGAAGATCATATAATCACGGCCAGATGCAGGATTCCACTCATAGTTTTCTCTTTTTGAGAGCACCCACTCCTCAATCTATCAGGCTATAAACAGAATTTCCCAAAAACTAGCATAGAGTATATCAAAAGAAAATTATTTTAATAAGGGTCTCAACTATATAGACGGTTCATCAAATGGACATACCGTTTGGAAGATATGTCTAACTTATTAAAAAGGGATTTGATTCGGTCTAGTCTGGGTCTGACCCGACACAGTCCGACCGAACCGACCCAACCCGGTTAGTCTAGGCCTGCCTGAACCAGCCCGGTTCTCTAGCCTAACCTAGGTAGTGCAAGACAGATCAACTCTACGAGACACATCCCACCCTGGCTACATCCCTCAAGTCCACGTAGTCACCTGACCATGTGGCCAGTCGGCTCCCCCAGTCAACGCGGTGCCTGACTGCATTTCATGGGGTTGGACCATGTTCTCTGCCTAGTCTCATGGCCTCACCACCATCATAGGATCCCGATGACATGGATTCTGAGCTGCATCCTGCCTCAACCTCCTATCGTGGTCTCTGGTCACCACCTACGGCATCCGCCACCTCAAGATTCTCCTCTGGCATGGTCCAGCCTGAACCGTGGCTATGCACCCCACATAAACTTGTCCTTCGGCAGTGCATCACGCTGCGCTCACCACTAGATTCCCTGCTGGTGGCCTGCCATTTTTCATGTCCTCCATCATAAGTCACCACCTACATGTTGTGCTCCCACCGCACCACCGCAATTCTATTACAGATCAAAACCTTCGGTCTCAGATAATTACGCCATGGATTGTGGGCACAACGATCGATCATTCATGTAGGGTTTCAATGGGAGATGAATGCATGATGAACATGTAAGATTTAGGGGTGTATTAAACACATGAAAACCCAAAAATGGATCTTGTCCTTGTTCATTTCATCCTTGATTCATTCATGTTTTCCGGATCACGATGAAACAACAACGGATAAATCACAAAGATCTAATCCCTATTTTTCAAACTGAAAAAAATTACCATGTATGAATAATCAAACTGTGGATCAATCTATTCATGGGTTGTTCTACATTCATTGTTTTAATCTATGATGGGAATATAAATCACAGTGAAATCAACACCCTACCTTGTGGTGGTATCAGTTTTTGACAAAGAACGAGGTTTTCTGTAATCATATATCCTCGATTCACCGACATTAGTCATCGTTCGTCAGAGAGGATCGTTTCTCCTTGCCCTAGAGGAATTTCTATTATTTTGGTGATAAAATTAGATTCTTGACAATAGGTATTAATTAAATGAAATCTATACAACATCAAATAAAATATTTTTATTAATAATTTTAATGATTGTAACATCCAATTTCTTATATTCACAGTTGACCCACGTCGGTCAATGTTAGCCCAACCTAAGGTAATGCCGCTACTATGAATGCTACCATTCCTTCATATTTCTGATCTAGGAAACCATTTAAAAGTTATTTCTATTTAAATAAGAAACAACCTGCATACATTACTAAAAACATAACAGTTTTCACCATATCATTCTGGGCACACCGGGCCTCAGAATCTCATGTTGTATGAGGACCTAGTCTCGTAATTTTCCCAATTAATTTATAAAAATAAAACCAAACAAAATCAAAGACATTATAGTCAATATGGAACTTCCATTGGTTCCTTGTACAAGACCAGTGTTCCTCTATAAATCCATGATACACCATTGATACCATAGCTGAATCTTGACACCCACAACTGACCCTCAATACATTGGTGTGTAGAGGAGAATAAACAACAAAAATCTACCTACATAATTATGCGGAGACTCAAAATTGAGATTTCTCAAATACCGATGTAGGAATGAAAATAGTAGGTTGCGCCCTATGGGTCCAACCACTGACCCTCAATAAAAATGATATTGCTGTGACGAAGTAATAAAATGAGATTGAGCTGAGTAGGTGACATGCATTTATTAAGAAAAATTACCACCATTGACTATTCTTCTATAAAGTTATAAACCAGTACTGTGAAGGTTTTGGATGCCATGGAAGTGCCACAAGAACTCAAAATTTGCACTCTGAAGCTCTGAGCTCGGCATCTATGAAGTTAGGAAACACAATTCATATAGATGTTGAAGCTTGATAGTGACAATATAAAGATGAAAGATCACTGGAATCTCATTATACATTACTACTGAAATGTTATGGAAGTCAAGAAGAAAGTTCAAATATGTGAAAATGTTCTCATTGCATCAAAGAATTTCACACCATGAAAAGTGTGTATAATTCTTTGGAGAGTGTTCATAAATCATGGTGGCTGCATAAGGAGATTTTAAAATATTTTTTTTGAAAAAAATATTTATGTAAATCATATTAGGTTTAAAAAAATTTGAAATGTAATGCAGAAAGGCAGCATTGTTGATGCTGCCTTTTAGCAGAAAAAATTTACATATTTTAAATATACTTTTTAATATATTTTAAATATTTATCATTGTTTTGTTTTGTTTATATATATATATAATACAACTTTTCAGAAAAATTTATCTTCTATTTAATATCTAGAATTATTCTCATCAAAGTAGTAAGAAATTTTGAGTGAAACCCTCACCGAGGGATCCCTTTTATAAGAGGGCTTACCCTGGAAATCATTCCGGATTTCTGATGTGGGTTTCAAATTCTCCATTTTCAATGTACAATTACTAATATATTTTTATTAATCAATTTTTACCAATTAATAACAAATATAGATTTCTAATAATTAATATGTATATATTAATGTTTAGTAACTAAATATTAATAATTAATTAATTTATATTAATAACATCTTAACCATTATTAATTAATAGTATTAATTAATATTTAATAATATTAACTAATAAATTTGAAATAGTTAATAATAAATAATAGGTTTTTATTGAATATATATTAAATAATATAAAATTAATATAAAATAATATTAATAATAAGTAAATAATAAATATATAATACATAATTTATAATAATTATTGTTACTGGAAAATATATAGCTAGAAGATGAAGTTATTGACCATTTATTAAAATTTAAAGAAAAATGAAGAAAACAAAAGAAAAGAAAAATGGGGTCAAACACAGGGACAAGCCCTTATCCATATAAAAAAATTACATGTCAAAATTCACCGTGATCATGAATAGAATCATGACTAGAATATACAACATCATCGGCGGACTCCCACTCTGATTGTGAGTTCTTTTTATTGAAGAGAACAATATACTTCTCGTTAATCTTCATCAACTCTGGGGTGAGCTGAGTCCTAGAAGGCATACCTTGACCACACCCACGTGCTGCAACCCAATCCTCCAAGACACATCCTAGACCACAATTTTTTGGATGATGACCCTCCTTCCAAGTCATAGCTTGTATCCAAGCCCCTCCTGGATCTTCCCTCCCCAAGCTAGAAATATATTTCTCCAAGAGAATCTTCTGATTAACATTAAGATTATCAATGTCCATATAGGGGATATAATCTTCATTATAGCTTTCAAAAATTGGTATTGGTTACACTAGAACAAGAACACCAAAAGTATTTGAGGTGCTCACTTGCACCATACCCCTGCTCTGTGAAGGGGATTGTCTAGGAACATAGGCGGTGTGACTTTCCACAGCCTTAATAGAAGTATGAGTGGACAACTTATACTTACCCTTCCTATTATAAGTAGTCAAAGCCTGTTCATGGAACAATTTATTATCCACTTCAGTTTGGATATCATTTTCAAGTAGCTCAAAAATATAAAAATCATTAATACCATCATCATTCTATTTATCCTACTTTCCTGTGTCATGGTTTGAAATAGGGATAACAAAATCTCTCTCTATCTCAACAGGTGCATGAATATTTGGCTGCATTGTTAGACCCTCCTTCGTATCGATTTCAACGCTTTCTTTCTTCCCTAGGGAGGAAGAGAAATCCTTCACAACATTCACCATATTAAAATCAGAAAAGATAACCATATCCAAACTGGAAAACCCTTAATGCATAGAATCCTTTTTATGAAAACATCCTCCATGTTGTGAAGCTAAATGAGGAGAACAGCATGCAGTCCCCCTCCTTATTGGAATATCTTCATCAGTTGGCTTATAAGAATATGCCTTAGGTTGAACCATCTTTTTTAAATTACTTTCATCATGCCCACAACATAAACATAAATAATAAGAGGCAAATATTCTACAATTCAAAAATTCTTTTCCAATTATCTTGCATGTTGAGTAGAATTTTGGTACTTTTTCATATTCAATTTTAAGCTCATTAGATTCGGTGGAGAGATAAATTATTTAAAACATGGTAGTACCTAGATTAACCTCAACATGAAATATTTCATAGTGACTAAAGAGAGTTTCATAATCAATTTTGATGGGAACATCAATTACATGTGAAAGATCATATATGATATTTGGGAGCCACAACAACCCGTTAAGACCAAAACATTGACCCAAAATTCGGTAGATGAGTTACATACCTCTAGAGGATTGAAGCCTTTGTCCCATTAATGAAGATGCAGAATTCGAATCTTGAGGTATATTGACCCAAATCTCCATGATCTCAATTTCAAATCATATGAGGGAAAAAAGAATGTGGAAGAACCTTCTTTATAGTGGGACACATCTCCTTTTATCAAATCCTCATATCGATGATAGTCACATTACTAAATAATAAAATATCTACGGTTTAGATCCCCTGGGTAAAATAAATCTTGAAATAATTGGATCATTACCTAACATAAAGTGTTCAGAGATCGCTCTGTCATGAGCTCTCACATGTGAAATTCTCCCCTTCTAACAAGTTTCCCCAGTAGTAGACCCTTTATAGATAGAAAAAGAGCTTTTTCACACAATATCCCAAACTGGGACAATCAACTTGATATCCTTCCAAAAATCCTTACAATTTCTATATCTGAAGATGCCATACCTATGGGAGTCGAAACATCCCTAAACCAGAGAGAGTCCAGCAAGAGAAGATGCCATCTATCAAACGGTGCTCAAGGATTATGGACAGGTGCTGGTTGGAATTGTGGAACTACATATCTTATAAGAGGTCAGTCGGTGACGACCGAATAGGTGTAGTGGGATAGGCTACTGGTTGGCGTTGCAACAAGGTTGGGACAACGAGAGTCAGATGGGTGTACTGAGATAGGTAATTGGTTGGTGGTGCTGCTAAGTCAGGACAGTGAGGGTTAGATGGGCACAATAGGATAAGATGCTGGTTGGTGGCACTATAAGGTCTAGACGGTGAGGGTCGGATGGGTGCAGCGGGACAAGGTGCTGGTTGGTACCGCAGCTAGGTCGGGATGACAAGGTTCGGACCGATGGACGCAGTTGGACAGGCCGCTGTTTGGTAGCACTGCTTGGTCGGGACGGCGAGGGCCGTATGGGCATTGCAGGACATGGAGCTAGTTGGAGGCAATGTTTGGTCGGGACAGTGAGGGCTGGCTAGGCACTGCGGGATAGGGCGCCGGTTGAAGGTGCTGCTAGGTCGGAACGGTGAGGGCCGGATGGGCGCAGCGAGACTGGCCATTGGCTGGCGGTGTTGCTAGGTTGGGATGGTGGGGCCATAATTATTGTTATTAATTAATATCTAAAGAATAATTTTAAATATTTTTTAGTAGTTATTTTTTATTATAAATTTAAATTTTTAAATAGTAAATAATTTTATTTATTAATTATTATTAATTACCGACGATTATTTAATTAAATAATAATTAATTAATCATTACTATTTTAATAAATTAATCATTATTAATAATATTTAGTAACTAAATATAATTTTTAAATATTTATTAATAATTTTATAATTATAATAATTATTAATTATTAATTATTAATTACTTAATTAGTTAATGTTTACTTATTATTTTTAGTAAGTAATTACATATTGTATAATTACTAATTAATTAATAACTAATAATTATATAATTATTTTTAATAATTAGTTACTAAATAAAATTTTAAATATTTATTATTAATTAAGAATAGTTAGTAATTAATATTTATTTGAAATTAATATAATTAAATATTAAATTATATTATTTAATTAATATTTATTAGTAATTAATATTTATTAGAAACTATTAGTTAATTAATTAATGTTGATATAATAATAATTAATTAATAATTAATAATTTATTGATTTAATTGTTATTATTGATATTCAGTAACTAAATAATAATTATAAATATTTATTAATAATTTATTAATAAAAAATAATAAAACTTATTAATAAATTAATAATTCATTAGGAATTAACTATAATTTAGTTAGATAATTAGTAAGTAATATTTTTAATAAGTAATTATATATTTCTTAATTGCTAATTAATTAACAACTAATAATTGTATTATTATTTATAATAATTAAAATTATAATTTTAAATATATATTAATAATTAATATTAACCGTGAATTAATATTTGTTGGAAATTAATACTATTAAATCATAAATCATATTACATAATTAATAAGTTATAAATTTTTAATTTGTTATTATTATTTATAAGTAATGATTATTTATTATTAATTAGATACTAATTGTTGATAAAAATATATTATTAATTCTATACAAAATGGAAGACTTGGTTCCCACACTCGAAATCAATAATTATTTCCAAGGCAAACCTCCTTATAAAAGGAAGCCCTGAGAAAGGGTTTTAGTCAAAATTTTAGGCTTCTTTATTAGCAGTAATACGGGATATTAAATAGTAGTTAAATTCTATTGAATAAATTTACACACACATAGATATATATATATATAAACAAATCAAAACAAAATAAAAATAAAAAATTTAAATGAAAAAATAGGTATATTTAAAATAAGTAATTTTTTTCATTTGTCCAATGGTGGAAAGGGTCATGTCACCATCACCATAAGTTCCAAGAAAAGGAGGCAAGGTCCATTCCACCTTTTCCCATTATTTTTAAATGTATTTTAAACCTATCATTAATTAAATAAATATTTTAAAAATATATATATTAAAAAACTCTTGCATAAGTGTCACTAACTTTTCCAAATTTAAAAGGAAAAAAATTCTCACACCATGGTGGTCATTGATGCACTACAAAGTTGATGGAAAGTTGAGATAGTGATATAGATGGTTTATGTGAGAACCATTAGTTTTTGGAAGGTTTTGCTTAATTTCATGACCCTAAGAATAGAAGATATGAATATTTATGGATATTTTTACATTTAGATGGTTTAATTTCAAAGGTTGACCATAAAAATTCATATAGAAGATTTTCGAATAGATGGAATGGTTCACACTATGAGTTAAAATTCAAACTCTAAGGATTTACATCTACATATATATTAGTAACCATCCAGCCTCTCTCTCTTAGATGATTTTGGATATCTTTTAAGGGGGGTATGAGGGATATTTTAATGAGGGTTTTTATATATATTTAGGGAGTTTGAGTCCAACTTAATGGAGGATAGATAAATAAAGAGATGACAGAGAATGTTTACCTATAAATCAAGGGGAGACACTACCCGCCAAAAGTATCAAATGTTGAGAGCATATTCAGTTACCATTCATGGAAGGGGATTTTACTACTGTCTTCTAGGTATTTTTATTTGTTTTATTTTAATCTATCTCATGGATAGTAAGAGTGGTTAGGCTCTTATGATTAGTGTTGTAATTAAAGGGATTATTTTAACTTATATAGTTAATTATTTTATTTCATTTCATATTAGGGGTTCCCTCATTCTTTCTCTTATATATATATATATCATTATACTGAGCATGATCATTGTCTTTAGATTGAGAGAGTTCAGATTATTTTGATTACTAGATTTTTGTTTCCACCATGACCATTGGGGTGATTACGTTTTATGTTCAAATATGGTTTTAGATTATCTATTCTCTAAGTATTTTTAAGTACTTTACCACAAGAAAAGGAGTGTTTAGATATTATAGAGTGTCTTCGTCAACCAAGGGATTCACTAACACTACTAGAAATATGGGCATTTGAGCCCTGTTACCTATAGCGACCGCCATTGGCGGTCGCTGAGTCTCCTTAAAAAAAATAAGGAGCTTCCCCCCATCTCCACTCTCGTGACCCCCCCCCCCCCACCTCCTCGAACCCTTCCCCCCCGTCGCCCCCCCCCCCCCCCCCGCCGCCGCGCGCCCTCCCCGGCGCCCCGCCCTCCGCCGGCCGGCCCTCCGCCGCCCCACCCTCCGTCGGCCCGCCCTCCGCCGGCCCGCCCTCCGCCGGCCCGCCCTCCGCCGGCCCGCCCTCCGCCGGCCCGCCCTCCTCCGGCCCGCCCTCCGCCGGCCTGCCCTCCGCAGCCCCGCCCTCCGCCGGCCCCGCCCTCCGCCGGCCGCCCTCCGCCGGCCCCGCCCTCCATCGGCCACCCTCCGGCCACCCTCCGCCCTCCGGCTCCGGCCGCCCTCCGCCCTGCGGCCGCCCTGCGGCCTCCCTCTGCCCTCAAGCCTCCCGCCACCCGCCTCCGATAGCCCGGCAGCCCTCCGACAGCCCTCCGACCTCCCTCCGCCGGCCCCACCCTCCCTGGCCGCCCTCCGCTCTCCGGCTCCGGCCTCCCTCCGCCCTGCGGCCTCCTGCCACCCGCCTCCAGCAGCCCAGAAGCCCTCGGGAGCCCTCCAGCAGCCCTCCGGCCGCCCTCTGGCCTTCAGCCTCCAGCCCCTTCGGCCTCCGACCTCTGGCCTCGGCCCTCCGCCCCCTCGTCCCTCCCCCCAGCACCCCGAACACCCCCCCCCCCCGCCCGCACCCCGCCAACCCCCGTCCCATTCATCTTCGTCCCCTCCCTCGCCGCACCACCGCCCCCCGTCCCCTCCTTCACCATCCCCTCCCTCACCGCACCAGATCCGGCTCCGGCTCCCCACCGCTCCTCTCCCTCAAAGCACCGCCGTCGGCTCCCCTCCCTTCCAGGTTTGTAGCGCAATCAGGTATGACATGGTCTTTCACTTACATTATTATTTTATAAATGGTTCACAAACAATTAGTTAGTATTTATTTTAAATATATTTGATATCAAAAATGAAAATGTAATAAGTCTTATGTAAATGTTTTTTATAGGGATCTTATTATGGATAAGAGTTGGATTGATCTTCCAAATCAAACGTCTAGAGAGTATTTCAATGGCATTATGCAATTTATTGACTTCACCAGAGGATTTGAAAGTGACTATATTAGTTGTCCATGTAGAAAATGTGCTAACAGATATCAATTCACATGAGATACTATGAGGGAGCACCTATTCTTTAATGGATTTCTGAAAAATTATAAGAGTTGGAATCGTCATGGAGAAGAATATGTTTGTTGTGAAAATACGGATACAGTTCAGATGGATGTTGATGCAAGTATGAATGATCCAATGCATGAAATGCTTACTGAAACGGTACGTGGGTAGGATCCTGAAGGCATTGACATCCAGAATCTTGAGACCGGTGAGATAAATCTTCGCTCTGGTGCAGATCGTGATTCGAGGAGGTTTTATGAAGTAATTGATGATGCAAAAATATAATTATATCCAGGATGTACTTCTTTCAATAAATTGTCGTTTATCGTGGAGTTGTTGCATTTGAAGACTTTGAATCATTGGCCAGACACATCATTTGACATGCTGTTGGTGTTATTGAAAAAGGTTCTTCCTGTCGACGCTAAGATTCCTGAGTCGTATTACCATTCTCGTAAGCTGACATAGAACTTAGGTTTTATATATGAGACCATAGATGCATGTGCAAACAACTGTATGTTGTTTAGAAAGGAAACTGCCCATTTGAATATTTGTATGGTTTGTGGTGCTTCCAGGTGGAAAGAGAACAAGGGAAATCAGACTCATCAAAGTCAGATTGTGATACAGGGGAAACCAATTGCCGTAAAGAAAATGTGTTAATTTCTCCTTAAACCAAGGTTGAAAAGATTTTTTATGTCATCTAAAGTTTCCAATTTAATGAGATGGAATGCAGAAAGAGTTCATGAAAGTGATATGTTAACCCACCCGGCAGACTCTCATGCATGGAAGGATTTTGATAAGAGACATCCCGACTTTTCCAAAGATGTTCGTAATGTCCGATTGGGATTGACAGCAGATGGTCTCAATCCATTCATGTCTATGGTTGGTGCAACTCATAGCACATGGCTCGTGGCGTTGGTTCCGTATAATCTTCCTCCGTGGCTTTGTATGAAGCAACAATTTATATTACCTTCCACTCTTATTGATGGACCTAAAAGTCCGGGGGATAAGATTGATGTTTACCTTCATCCATTGATAGATGAGTTGAATGAATTTTGGGGCGATGGTGTGATGACTTATGACTGTGAAACGAATGAAATGTTCAAACTGCATGCTTCTTTATTGTGGACAATCAATGACTTCCCAGCTTATGCAAATTTATCAGGTTGGAGTACGAAAGAGAAATTTTCTTGCCCTTGTTGCAACAAAAGTAAAAAATCCGTATGGCTTAATCATTCCAAAAAATGGGCATACATGGGTCACAGACGTTTTCTCCCCCCTCAGCACAGGTTCAGAAAGGACAGAGTGGCATTTGATGGTTCTAGAGAGTTCAACCTAGCACCAAAGATCATGACTGGAGTCGAAATGTTATCGCAGATTGAGGAAGAAAACATCTGCACGGTATATGAAATTCAGGATTTGGTGGCTCCTCCGGTACGTAATATTCGAGCTGCGGGTAGGCAGCGTAGTCACAATTGGAAAAAGAAAAGTATTTTTTATTGTCTTCCGTATTGGAAAACTAACATGCTGAGGCTTAATTTGGATGTCATGCACATTGAAAAAAATGTTTGTGATAACATATTGTGGACCATTTTAGGTGTCAATGGGAAATCAAAGGACCATGTTAATGCACACCGTGATTTGGAAGAAATGGGTTTAAGGAAACAGTTGCATTTACAGTTAGCTGAGGGAAACAAGGCATATATGCCTGCTGCACAGTATACGATGACTACAAAGGAGAAAGAGACATTTCTTTCCATTTTGAAGATGCTCAAGGTCCCTGATGGTTACTCTTCTAATATTTCAAAGTGTGTGAATCTGACGAGTAAGACATTGCAAGGGTTGAAAAGTCCTGACAATCACATACTACTTCAGCTGTTGATTCCAATCGCAATTTGTGAATGTTTATCCCCCAATGTTGTTCAGCCGTTGATTGAGATGAGTAATTTTTTTAGACAGCTTTGTTTAAGAAATCAACGAATGAGTGATTTAAAAAGTTTACAGGACCGAATTGTACTTACGCTTTGTCACTTTGAGAAACTATTTTCCCCCTCATTTTTCGATGTTATGGTCCACTTGAAAATGCACCTAACTGATGAAGTAATGGCTGCTGGTCCAGTGCAATTTAGGTGGATGTATCCTATTGAGCGGTATTTGTGTACATTGAAATGATTTGTACGCAATAGAGATCATCCGGAGGCATCAATAGCCAATGGTTATTTGATGGATGAGTGTACTACTTTTTGTGCAGAATATCTTACGGATGTTGAAACAAAATTATATAAGCCCTCTCGGATTCAGGATGGTCCAGTTGGAGAAGGAACCACATATGATATGGACAACATAGAGTGGATTCAAGCGTATCGATATATCTTGTTCAATACTCCATCAGTTGCACCATTAATGCAGTAAGTATCTTATCACTTTTATTGTTTACCTTTTACATGTTTTGTTTGCATTAGTTGATCATTTAAACATTGTGTTATCATTTTCAGAAAACACATTAATGAGATAAAAGAAGAGATGTATCGTGCGACTGAGTTGCAAATTCAACAGTCTCATTATGCGTCATTTCATGATTGGTTCAAGGATTATGTACGTATAAATTGATTTCTATTATGAGTGAAGTATTACACTAATTTCATTCTTCATATATCATTATTGAATTCTATGAATTATGTAGGTTCATAAGCTGAGGGTGTTAGGGGACCCCATGCTAACTGAAGAATTTATCCAACTGGCTGAGGGTCCATTTATAACGGCTCATCATTATAAATCTATAGATGCTAATGGTTTTCGATTTCTCATTAAAGATGTTGACAACAAACGAGCAACACAAAACAGTGGCATCGGTTTTCCATTTGTCGATTCTGGTTATTACTATAGTCAATTGATAGACATCATTGAAGTTGTATACACACACAGGTTGAAGTACATATTGTTAAAGTGTAATTGGGTTGATCTAGTGCGTGGATGAAAAGTCGATCAATATCAGTTTTCATTGGTGAATTTTAACTATATGTTATACAGAAATTAACTAGTTGATAACGAACCTTTAATTTTGACATCACAAGCGGAACAAGTATTCTTCATTAATTTGCCTTCGAATCCAAGTTGGCATGTTATTGTCAGAATGTCTCAGCGAGGAGTGTTTGTATTTGAACAAGATGAACCCGAGACTGTTTCTTTTGTTTCCCAACAGCTTGATCAACATACCGTAGTTCAACTTGAAGAAGATATTTATTGGGTCAGAGCGGCTGTTGAAGGAGAAACGTTCGATTTGCATGCTTAATGAAAGGTATAATTGTTTTCCCACTATTCATCCTAAGATATCATAAATTATCTAAACATTTTATAAATCCTTATAAGTTTTAATCCTCACTTTTTGAAGTTTATTCAGTTATAACTATTTAAGGTGATTTAACTCATGTTATATTGATGTTATTGTCGGTGTATCTTTCCATTGAGGTATTCTTCATTTGTTTCATGTGCTGCTTGAATTTTTATTAATTAATTTGAAATTTGGCTATGCATTGATTAGTTTTGTACATAATTTGTATATCTATTTTGTGAACTTTCTGATTCTTTAAATTCATTCCCAACTAACTATTCAATCACTTTTTGTTTGATTAACAACTGTACAAGTTTGATTTTTTTAAAAACAATCCAATTTATCATTTGGACATTTTGGATAGTCCCCTTACTAATGTTTTCCATTACTGCAGGAATGTCAGGGGAAGAGGCAGAATATCCACATCATCCATCTGAGTCATCTACGTCTCAGGGTCGAGGTATGATGGAATGTCATTGTCTCTATTTTTTATGTAATTAATAAACATATATATATATATATTTATAACATCTGACAATTTGTATATAAAATTGTTTTCAACAGGATCAGACCCGACTGCTTCTTCCTCTCGCAGGAGAGGCCCTGGTCGTGGCATATTATCATGGAATTCTGACACGACTTTTGATGTTTCATTTGATGAGGTATTTCATCCTGTAGGACGAAATGCCCCTGCATTTATTCGTCAGTTGGGTCATATCATACGTGATCCACATCGATTTCCATTGACCACGCGTGACTGGGCTTCTATCCCTCATGACACATTAGATCATCTTTGGAGGGAGTTTTAGGTAGGAAGACCATTTTACTTTATTCCCTATGTATAAACAATAATAACATATGTGATTTTTTTCTTTAATAGAAAAATTTGAAAGTATGTCCCGATGAGTTTCGGCCAGTGTGTATGAGTAAATGCCGTAAGATGTGGAAAGACTATAAAGGCAAAGTCAAGAGGGACCACTGGGTACCAAATGTGGGTGCCCCAGACATTCTAGAAAAAGTCTCGAGAGGTGTCCTCCTGGCTCAGTGGCGTGATTTAGTTGCATATTGGTCCACTGAGGGTGTTGTGGTTTGTATATTTATTTTGGTATATATATTTTCAAGAATGTGTGATTTGTTTGATATTAGAATGAATTGAATGTAGGAGGTGTCTAGACGCCATTCTGAGAATCAAGCGTTGCAGGAACCACCTCACAGGCTCGGGACTCCTCACGTGTCTCAGATCCGACATGAGGTATTTATTATTCATTTTATAATTTTTTTAATTAATACGGTTTTGTGTTTATATTCTATTCATATATAGTTGCGGGAGCAAGGTGCACCAACTGATAAAATGTCGGTGTGGATGAGGACTCATGATCGCAATGATCCAGAGGCTGCAACATTGATAGTAAATGCTTGTACTCATTACCAATACTTACATAAAATCTTTATATTAATATATGTATATATATTTAAATATTTCACAGGCTCAATTTGAAGTTGAATTAGAACATCTGCCAGAGGACCAGCGACAGCTTCCCATGCGAAGGGATGAGATCTTTCATCGCATCATTGGTCGGGATGGACATGGATATAGTTTGACTTATAGAACATGGATTCCTCATTCTATAGTGTCACGCGCTGCGGTTGTCGGTCCTGCTGTTGCTCGGATGTCACAGCAGCTGTCAAATTTCGAGGCACGGCTGCGGGCTTCCGTGGAGGAAAATGCGCAATTGGCTGCTAAGGTTAGAGCACTGCAGGAATATGTGCATCCGGGTGATGGTGCAGGGGATCACACGACGCAGGTTTATACTATATTTATTTATTTAATTTAAATTATTTTTGTTATGAAATTATTCATAATGCTTATTTGTTGTAGGACCTTGGCCCACTGGATGGAGGTCAGTGATGAACACGCATGACGCATCACGAGGTGTGTTTCTGCTTTTAATGGTAGAGTTGTTATTGATATTTATGTTGGGTTTCTAGTGAGTTTTTTTGTGATTTGGATAGATTTTTTTTCATTTAATTTTCAATGTTTAGAATTGTATGTTCTATAATATTTTTAAAAAAAATACGTGATATCTAATATAAATCATTAAACTTGTTTATGCTGAATGAGATGAGTTCACTATCTGTAGTCCCCGTCCTACCCCAGACAACCCTCCCCGCACTCTGGACAGCCCTCCCCGCACCCCGGACAAGCCCCCCCACCCCGGACTACTCTCCTGCACCCTGGAAAACCCTTCCCGCACTCCGGACAGCCCTCCCCGCACTCCGGACAGCCCTCTCCACACCCCGGAGAGGCCTCCCGCTCCCCGAACAGCCCCCCGCACCCTGGACATCCCCCCCCCCCCCCGCACCCCGCACAGCCCTCCGCACTCCGAACAGCCCTCCCCACACCCCGGACATGCCCCCCACCCCGAACATGCCCCCCACTCCGGACAGCCCCCCCCCCCCCCCCCCGCACCACAGAAAACATTCCCCGCACTCTGGACAGCCCTCCCCGCACCCCGAACAGCCCTCCCTGCACCCCTAACAGCCCTCCCCGCACTCCAGATAGCCCTCGCCGCACCCCGGACAGCCCTCCTGCACCCCGGACAGCCCTCCCCGCACTCCGGACAGCCCTCCCCGCACCCCGGAGAGGCCTCCCGCACTCCGGACAGCCCTCCCCACACCCCGGACATGCCCTCCAGCCCGGGTGAGTGAACTGTGACGTGGTCGAGCAGACGACACGTCAATCGGATGTGCCGTGTGGCCGCAGTGACCATAGTTGTCAAATCGCGATGTAGCGCCCGCGATAGCACTGCTGCGGTGCGGAGCGGTGCACCACCGCTCCTGGCGGCTGAGTCGCGTCCCAGTACGCTATCGCGTGGGTCGCGCCGCAATCGCGGCGTCGCGGGTCGCGCATGACCTTAGCTGTTGTGGCCGCGCTGTGTTTTTGTGCGCAGAAAATTGAATTATTTCCCCGGATCTGGTATGCTCTGTCTTGCACCGTTTCCGCCGACCCCTCTTCCAACTTCGACCACCCCAATGATAATGACGACCAGGCTAGTTGATTTTTCCCCTTATCCCCGATGACGACGCCGAGACTGAGACATGCTACTGCTGACCCCTCCTCCGACTTCGACCACACCTCCCCACCCCCACCTCGACGACAACGACGACGACGAACAGGCTGGATGTCATTTTTTTACTTTATCCCTGACGACGACGCTGAGGCTGATCCAGTCGGGGCGGTAGGGCTCATTATGCGTTCTTTAAGTGTTGTGCGCGCTTGATAAACGCACGTGGGGGGGGGGGGGGGGGTCCAAATGGGCCAAACGAGGTGAAAATGGACTGAAATCAGACGACATCAAAGGGTGAGTGAATTGTGACGTGGTCGAGCAGACGGAACGTCAATCGGCCGCACCGTGTGCCCGCGGTGACCGGGAACGCTGTTCCGGTGTCATAAACGGCCAAAACGGGCGTCTGACGGTCAAAGTCATAGAGGACGACATCGGATTGACCTGAAATCACCGGGAAACAATCTAATTATTATTCTTGATGTGTACACACAGACGGAACATCAATCGTACGTGCGGTCTACGCGGTAGGGCTCATTATGTGTTCTTTAAGTGTTGCGCGCGCTTGATAAACGCTCGTGGGGGGTCCAAATGGGCCGAACGAGGTGCGAATGACCTGAAATCAGACAACATTAAAGGGTGAGTTAATTGTGACGTGGTCGAGCAGACGACACGTCAATCGGACGTGCCGTGTGCCCGCGGTGACCGGGAACGCCGTTCCGGTGTCATAAACGGCCAAAATGGGCGTCTGATTGTCAAAGTCATAGCAGACGACATCGGATTGACCTGAAATCACAGTGAAACAATATAATTATTATTCTTGATGTTTACGCGCAGACGGCACGTCAATTGGACGTGCGGTTTGCACGGTAGGGCTCATTATGCGTTCTTTAAGTGATGTGCGCGCTTGATAAACGCGCGTGGGGGGGTCCAAACGGGCCGAACAAGGTCCAAATGGCCCGAAATCAGACGACGTCAAAGGGTGAGTGAATTGTGACGTGGTTGAGAAGACGACACATCAATCGGATGTGTCGTTTGACCGTGGTGACCGGAAAAGCGTTTCCGGTGTCATAAACGGCCAAAACGGGCGTATGACGGTCAAAGTCATAGAGGACGACATCTGATTGACCTGAAATCACAGGGAAACAATCTAATTATTATTCTTGACGTGTACTCGTAGACGAAACGTCAATCAGACGTGCGTTCTGCGCGGTAGGGCTCATTATGCGTTCTTTAAGTGTTGTGCGCGCTTGATAAACGCGCGTGGGGGGGGTCCAAACAGGCCGAACAAGGTGAGAATGGCATGAAATCAGAAGAAATAAAAGGGTGAGTGAATTGTGACATGGTCGAGCAGACGTCACATCAATCGGATGTGCCGTGTGCCCGCGGTGACCGGGAACGCCGTTCTGGTGTCATAAACGGCCAAAACGGGCGTCTGACAGTCAAAGTCATAGTGGCCCACATGGGAAAGACCTCAAATCACATGTAAACAATATAATTATTAGTTTTGATGTGTACGCGCAGACGGAACATCAATCGGACGTGCGGTCTACGCGGTAGGGCTCATTATGCGTTCTTTAAGTGTTGCGCGTGCCTGATAAACCCACGTGGGGGGGGGGGGGGGGTCCAAACCTGCCGAACGAGGTCCGAATGGCCTGAAATAAGTCGACGTCAAAGGGTGAGTGAATTGTGACGTGGTCGAGGAGACGACACATCAATCGGATGTGTCGTTTGACCGTGGTGACCGGAAACGCGTTTCCGGTGTCATAAACGGCCAAAACGAGCGTCTGATAGTCAAAGTCATAGCAGATGACATCAGATTGACCTGATATCACAGGGAAACAATATAATCATTATTCTTGATGTGTACGCGCAGACAGAACGTCAATCGGATGTGCGGTCTGCGCGGTAGGGTTCATTATGCGTTCTTTAAGTGTTGTACGCGCTTGATAAACGCGCGTGAGGGGGGGGGGGGGGGGGGGTCCAAGCAGGCCGAACGAGGTCCGAATGGCCTGAAATCAGACGACGTCAAAGGTTGAGTGAATTGTGACGTGGTCGAGCAGACGACACGTCAATTGGATGTGTCGTTTGACCGTGGTGACCGGAAACGTGTTTCCGGTGTCATAAACGGCCAAAACGGGCGTCTAACGGTCAAAGTCATAGCGGACGACATCGGATTGACCTGAAATCACAGGAAAAAAATCTAATTATTATTCTTGAGGTGTACGTGCAGACGTCACGTCAATCGGACGTGCGGTCTGTGCGGTAGGGCTCATTATGATTTCCTTAGGTGTTGTGCGCGCTTGATAAACGTGCGTGGGGGGGTCCAAACGTGCAGAGCGAGGTTAGAATGGCCTGAAATCAGACGAAATAAAAGGGTGAGTGAATTGTGACGTGGTCGAGCAGACGACACGTCAATCGGACATGTCGTGTGCCCGCGGTGACCGGGAACGCCGTTTCGGTGTCATAAACGGCCAAAACGGGCGTCTCGCACTCAAAGTCATAGCGGACGACAACGGATTGACCTGAAATCACAGGGAAACAATATAATTATTATTCATGAGGTGTACGCGTAGACGACACGTCAATCGGACGTGCATTTTGCACGGTAGGGCTCATTATGCATTCTTTAAGTGATGCGCGTGCTTGATAAACGCGCGTGGGGGGGTCCAAATGGGCCGAACGAGGTCCGAATGGCCTGAAATAAGACGACGTCAAAGGGTGAGTGAATTGTGACGTGGTCGAGCAGACGGAACATCAATCGGATGTGTCGTTTGACTGTGGTGACCGGAAACGCGTTTCCGGTGTCATAAACGGCCAAAACGGGCGTCTGACGGTCAAAGTCATAGCGGACGACATCGGATTGACCTGAAATCACAGGTAAACAATCTAATTATTATTTGTGATGTGTACACATATACGGGACATCAATCGGACGTGCGGTCTGCGCGGTAGGGCTCATTATGCATTCTTTAAGTGTTGCGCGCGCTTGATAAACGCGCGTGGGGGGAGGGGGGGTCCAAATGGGCCGAACGAGGTGCGAATGGCCTGAAATCAGACGACATCAAAGGATGAGTGAATTGTGATGTGGTCGAGTAGACGGCACGTCAATCGGACGTGCCGTGTGCCCGTGGTGACCGGGAACGCCGTTCTGGTGTCATAAATGGCCAAAACGGGCGTCTGACAGTCAAAGTCATAGAGGACCACATCAGAATGACCTGAAATCACAAGGAAACAATATAATTATTATTCGTGACGTGTACGCACAAAAGGCACATCAATCGGACGTGCGGTTTGCGCGGTAGGGCTCATTATGCGTTCTTTAAGTGTTGCGCGCGCTTGATAAACGTGCGTGGGGGGGGGTCCAAACGGGCCGAAGGAGGACAGAATGGCCTGAAATCAGATGACGTCAAAGGGTGAGTGAATTGTGACGTGGTCGAGCAGACGACATGTCAATCGGATGTGCCGTTTGACCGTGGTGACCGGAAACGCGTTTCCGGTGTTATAAACGGCCAAAACGGGTGTCTGACGGTCAAAGTCATAGCGGACGACATTGTATTGACCTGAAATCACAGAGAAACAATCTAATTATTATTCGTGACGTGTATGCACAGACGGCACGTCAATCGGACGTGTGGTCTGCGCGGTAGGGCTCATTATGCGTTCTTTAAGTGTTGCGCGCACTTGATAAACGCGCGTGGGGGGCGTCGAAACGGGCCGAACGAGATGCGAATGGCCTGAAATCAGACGACATCAAAGGGTGAGTGAATTGTGACGTGTTTGAGCAGACGGAACATCAATCGGACGTGCCGTGTGCCCGCGGTGACTGGGAACGCCGTTCAGGTGTCATAAACGGCCAAAACAGGCATCTGATTGTCAAAGTCATAGCGGCCCACATAGGAATGACCTGAAATCACATGAAAACAATATAATTATTATTCGTGATGTGTACGCGCAGACGACACATCAATCGGACGTGCGGTTTGTGCGGTAGGGCTCATTATGTGTTCTTTAAGTGTTGTGCGCGCTTGATAAACGCGCGTGGGGGGGTCCAAACGGGACGAACGAGGTCCGAATGGCCTGAAATCAGACGACGTCAAAGGGTGAGTAAATTGTGACGTGGTCGAGCAGACGACACGTCAATCGAATGTGTCGTTTGACCGTGGTGACTGGAAACACGTTTCTGGTGTTATAAACGTCCAAAACGGGCGTCTGACGGTCAAAGTCATAGCGGACGACATCGGATTGACCTGAAATCACAGGGAAGCAATCTAATTATTATTCGTGACATGTATGCACAGACGGCACGTCAATCGGACCTGTGGTCTGCGCGGTAGGGCTCATTATGCGTTTTTTAAGTGTTGCACGTGCTTGATAAACGCGTGTGGGGGGGTCCAAACGGGCCGAACGAGGTGCGAATGGCCTGAAATCATACAACATCAAAGGGTGAGTGAATTGTGACGTGGTCGAGTAGACGACACGTCAATCGGATGTGCCGTGTGCCCGCGGTGACCGGGAACACCGTTCCGGTGTCATAAACGGCCAAAACAGGCGTCTAACGGTCAAAGTCATAGCGGACGACATCGTATTGACCTGAAATCACAGGGAAACAATCTAATTATTATTTGTGAGGTGTACGCGCAGACGGAACGTCAATCGGACGTGCGGTCTGCGCGGTAGGGCTCGTTATGTGTTCTTTAAGTGTTGCACGCGTTTGATAAACGCGCGTGGGGGGGTCCAAACAGGCCGAACGAGGTCTGAATGGCCTGAAATCAGACGACGTCAAAGGGTGAGTTAATTGTGATGTGTTCGAGTAGACGGTACATCAATCGGATGTGTGGTTTGACCGTGGTAACCGGAAACACGTTTCCGGTGTCATAAACGGCCGAAACGGGCGTCTGACGGTCAAAGTCATAGAGGACGACATCGGATTGACCTGAAATCACAGGAACTAATTATTATTCGTGACGTGTATGCGTAGACGGAACATCAATTGGACGTGCGGTCTGCGCGGTAGGGCTCATTATGTGTTCTTTAAGTGTTGTGCGCGCTTGATAAACGCGCGTGGGGGGTCCAAACGGGCCGAACGAGATCCGAATGGCCTGAAATCAGACGACGTCAAAGGGTGAGTGAGTTGTGACATGGTCGAGCAGACAACACATCAATCGGATGTGTCGTTTGACCATGGTGACCGGAAACGCGTTTCCGGTGTCATAAACGGCCAAAACGGGCGTCTGATGGTCAAAGTCATAGCGGACGACATCAGATTGACCTGAAATCATAGGGAAACAATCTAATTATTATTCTTGAGGTGTACGCATAGGCGGCACGTCAATCGGACGTGCGATATACGCGGTAGGGCTCATTATGCATTCTTTAAGTGTTACGCGCGCTTGATAAACACGTGTGGGGGGTCCAAATGGGCCGAATGAGGTGCGAATGGCCTGAAATCAAATGACATCAATGGGTGAGTGAATTGTGACATGGTCGAGCAGATTTCATGTCAATCGGATGTGCCGTGTGCCCGCGGTGACCGGGAACGCCGTTCCGGTGTCATAAACGGCCAAAACGGGCGTCTCATGCTCAAAGTCATAGCGGACGACAACAGATTGACCTGAAATCACAGGGAAACAATATAATTATTATTTGTGAGGTTTACACGTAGATGGAACATCAATCGGATGTGTGGTTTGTGCGGTAGGGCTCATTATGCGTTCTTTAAGTGATGCGCGTGCTTGATAAACGCGCGTGGGGGGGTCCAAATGGGCCGAACGAGGTCTGAATGGCCTAAAATCAGACGATGTCAAAGGGTGAGTGAATTTTGACGTGGTCGAGCAGAAGAAACGTCAATCGGATGTGTCGTTTGACCGTGGTGACCGGAAATGTGTTTCCGGTGTCATAAACGGCCAAAACGGGCGTCTGACGGTCAAAGTCATAGCGGACGACATCGGATTGACCTGAAATCACCTGGAAACAATATAATTATTATTCTTGACATTTACGCGTAGACGGAACGTCAGTGGGATGTGCGGTCTACGTGGTAGGGCTCATTATGCGTTCTTTAAGTGTTGCGCGCGCTTGATAAACGCGCGTGCGGGGGGGGGGGGGGGGTCCAAACGGGCCGAACGAGGTGCGAATGGCCTGAAATCAGACGACATCAAAGGGTGAGTTAATTGTGACGTGATCGAGCAGACGACATGTCAATAGGACGTGCCGTGTGCTCGCGGTGACCGGGAACGCTGTTCCGGTGTCATAAACGGCCAAAACGGGCGTCTGACGGTCAAAGTCATAGAGGCCCACGTCGGAATGACCTGAAATCACAGGTAAACAATATAATTATTATTCGTGACGTGTACGCGCAGACGGAACGTCAATCGGACGCGCGGTAGGTCTCATTATGCGTTGTTTAAGTGTTGCGCGCGCTTGATAAACGCGCGTGGGGGGGTGCAAACGGGCCGAACGAGGTCCGAATGGCCTGAAATCAGACAAAGTCAAAGATTGAGTGAATTGTGACGTGGTCGAGAATGCGTCACGTCAATCGGATGTTTTTTTTGACCGTGGTGACCGAAAACGCGTTTCCGGTGTCTTAAACGGCCAAAACGGGCGTTTGACGGTCAAAGTCATAGCGGACGATATCGCATTAACCTGAAATCACAGGGAAACAATCTAATTATTATTCGTGATGTGTACGTGAAGACGGCACGTCAATCGGACGTGTGGTCTGCACGGTAGGGCACATTATGCGTTCTTTAAGTGTTGCGCGCGCTTGATAAACGCGCGTGGGGGGTCCAAACGGGCCAAACGAGGTTCGAATGGCCTGAAATCAGATGACATAAAAGGGTGGGTGAATTGTGACATGTTCGAGCAGATGGAACGTCAATCGGACGTGCCGTGTGCCCGCGGTGACCGGGAATGCCGTTCCGGTGTCATAAACGGCCAAAAAGGGCTTCTAACGGTCAAAGTCATAGCAGACGACATCGGATTGACCTGAAATCATAGGGAAACAATTTAATTATTATTCGTGAGGTGTACGCGCAGACGACACGTCAATCGGTCGTGCAGTCTGCGCGGTAGGGCTCATTATGCATTCTTTAAGTGTTGCGCGCGCTTGATAAACGCCCGTGGGGGGGGGGGGGGGGGGTCCAAATGGGCCGAACAAGGTCCGAATGGCCTGAAATCAGACGACATCAAAGGGTGAGTGAATTGTGACGTGGTCGAGCAGACGACACGTCAATCGGCCGCACCGTGTACCCGCGGTGACCGAGAACGCCGTTCCGGTGTCATAAACGGTCAAAACGGGCGTCTCACGCTCAAAGTCATAGAGGACAACATCAGATTGACCTGAAATCATAGGGAAACAATCTAATTATTATTCATGAGGTGTACGCAGAGACGGCACGTCAATCGGACGTGCGGTTTGCGCGGTAGGGCTAATTATGCGTTCTTTAAGTGATGTGCGCGCTTGATAAACGCGCGTGGGGGGTCCAAATGGGCCGAACGAGGTTCGAATGGCCTGAAATCAGACAATGTCAAAGGGTGAGTGAATTTTGACGTGGTCGAGCAGACGTCACATCAATCGGATGTGTCGTTTGACCGTGGTGACCGGAAACGCGTGTCTGGTGTCTTAAACGGCCAAAACGGGCGTCTGACGGTCAAAGTCATAGCGGACGACATCGGATTGACCCAAAATCACAGGTAAACAATCTAATTATTATTCGTGATATGTACGCACAGACGACACATCAATCGGACGTGCGGTCTGCGCAGTAGGGCTCATTATGCATTCTTTAAGTGTTGCGCGCGCTTGATAAACGCGCGTAGGGGGGTTCAAATGGGCCGAATGAGGTGCGAATGGCCTAAAATCAGACGACATCAAAGGGTGAGTGAATTGTGACGTGGTCGAGTAGACGACATGTCAATCGGACGTGCCGTGTGCCCGCGGTGACCGGGAACGCCGTTCCGGTGTCATAAACGGCCAAAACGGGCGTCTGATGGTCACAGTCATAGCGGCCCACATCGGAATGACTTGAAATCATAGGGAAACAATATAATTATTATTCATGACGTGTACGCGTAGACGGAACATCAATCGAACATGCGGTCTACGCGGTAGGGCTCATTATGCGTTCTTTAAGTGTTGTGCGCGCTTGATAAACGCGTGTGGGGGGGTCCAAACAGGCCGAACGAGGTCCGAATGGTCTAAAATCAGACGAAATCAAAGGGTGAGTTAATTGTGACGTGGTCGAGTATACGACACGTCATTCGGCCACACCGTGTGCCTGCGGTGACCGGGAACGCCGTTCTGGTGTCAGAAACGGCCAAAACGGGCGTCTGACGGTCAATGTCATAGCGGATGACATCGGATTGACCTAAAATCACAGGGAAACAATCTAATTATTATTCGTGACATGTAATCATAGACGGCATGTCAATCAGACGTGCGGTCTGTGCGGTAGGGCTCATTATGCGTTCTTTAAGTGTTGCGTGCGCTTGATAAACGCGCGTGGGGTGTCCAAACAGGCCGAACGAGGTCCGAATGCCCTGAAATCAGACGACATCAAAGGGTGAGTGAATTATGACATGGTCGAGCAGACGACATGTCAATCGGATGTGTCGTTTGACCGTGGTGACCGGAAATGCGTTTCCGATGTCACAATACATCAAAAACTGTGTGAGACGGTCGAATTCGAAGCAAACGTGCTCTGAATGACCTGAAATGATAGCATTTATTAAATTGGGGGTTTTAAATTATCACCATGATTTTATGTCAGATTTAATTTTATTATATGTATATAATAACTGAATAATTATGTTCAATTTACGTTTGTTTTGTTTTTTTTTCTTATTGTAGGTTTTGAAGCAGAAGATTGAAATCGATGGACCTGCTTGGATCGTTGAAGCACGTTTATCGTTTATGATGATTTTGATGTTTATGCTGTTTGAAATTGTTTTCCATTTTTTATGATTGTTACCTTGTTTTATGTCTGCTTTTCCACCGTGAAGAAAAAAACACAATTTGTACATTTCATTAAAAAAATGAAAAATATTTTATTTAATATTATATATATAAATATTTTCATTAATATATATATATATATATTTTATTTAATAAATATTTTCATTAATATATATATATATATTTTATTTAATAAATAAATAAATATATTTTATTTAATAAATATATATATATATATATATTTTATTTAATATTATATATATAATTATTTTCATTATTTTATATATATATATATATTTTCATTATTTTATATATATATATATTTGATTTAATAAATATATATATATATTTATTTATTTTGGTATGAATTTTTTTTTTAAAAAAAAATTCCAGTTTAGCGACCGCCTTTGGCGGTCGCTTAAGGCGGAATTTCGGCCACCTATAGCGACCGCCATTGGCGGTCGCTAAAGCCCTACAGCGACGGAGCAGATGTGACCGCCTATGGCAGTCACTAATGGCCTTTTTTTAGTAGTGTAAGACTTGATTTTGACAACATCATGTTTATTATTATATATTTTATACTTCATTAGTTCATGAACCTAAAATTGAAAATTCCCATTACATTCACCTTTATTATTTTATTATAGGATAGGTAGTTATTCTTTCATTTTGAGTCATAGTCTTGTCTATCAAATTATAATTTTATACCCTGTTCTCTATGGTTTTGTGCTCACACATCACCATGTACTGCACTATTGTAGTTGTAATTAGTGAAAAGAATTTATAAATTATAAATTAGTAAACCTATAGAAACTAATGACAACCCACATAAAAACCTATAAAAATAGAAAAAATATTTTTAAATTTATTTAAAACATTCACACTTCACTAATTTATGTTATCTTACACTTATCAATAGCATGGAATTGTCATAATGCTGTAATATCAAATAACTTCTTCATGAGATGTTGGCTTCAATATAGTCATGAAATATTACTTAACAAGGTATTTTATATCTAATATTCTCTATAATTATGTCTAAACATGGAATTATGAACTTTACATTATCTCATGAACATCTCTTTAATTTTTTGTTGGCCTCATTTTATATTTTGTGGCAATTCTATATATGATGTTGGTATAGACATTGAATCAACTTTTATCCATATACGATGTCAACCTTATACATTGTATTAACCACCAAAAAATATGATGTTATAAATGAATGGAAATTATAGCATCACAACACCATTTAAATTTCATTAACTTAATAGTCTCACATTACTCCTCTAGATGTTGTTATCTTAAGAAAATGTCATTCGCTTCCTATCTATAACATGTTATGATGATGACAACATGTGTGTAAAATTCATAAGATTTCATTTCAGTGTAAACATTATATAAACACTTGGCTTATATTCCCTTTTTATTATATCAAAACATCAAGTTCACCATTTAAATTTCATTAACGTATATAAACACATGGCATAGATTCCATTCTTATTATATCAAAACATCAAGATAACCAATTTAATTTCATTATATAAACTACACCGTTTAAATTTCATTAACTTAATATTCTCACATAAATCCTTTAAATGATGTTATCATAAAAACATGTCATTTCATTCCTTTCTATAATATTATATGATGATGAAAACATGTGTGTAAAACATAAAAGATTTCATTTTTTATGTAAACATTATATAAACACTTGAGAGTGTGATCTTCATACGAGGTAGCATCATGTCCATACATGACTATTCATTAATAAAAATATGGTGCATTGTTATTTTCTTATGAAATATTTAAAACAAAAATATAATAGATATAAAAAAAGTAAAATAAGGAATATTTATTATTAAAACATAATAAACAGTGGAAATTATCCACTCAATATTCTCCACCTTTTTATAATTGTAAAACGGAAACAAACTCCTTATTCCTGTATAAATTAAAAAGGAAATATTATATATATAAAATCATGAAAATATAAAAAAACAAAATATTACACAATAGATGCAGGAAAAATAATAATAATAACCTCTCCCTATGTTACACAATTAAATAACAGTGACAATAAACATATTTTATAGTAGTAAATAATATAAAATATGAAAAAAATAATGCTAACATGGGGAACTAAATTTTAAAATAATTAACAATAGTTAAGTAACATGGAATACTCCCCCTTAATTCATGCTTCATTATATTAAAATGTGTGCTAGTGTGAGATCCACATATTTGAACTCCCCCTATATAAAACAATTTAGTAAAAATAAACACAAATAATCTTAAATATATTCAAATAATTAATCAAGGTTTTTAATAAATTGATAAAAATTAACTAAATTTTTTCACATTTCATGCGTATAAGTTATAGAAAATGAAAAATCTTAATTAACAAAAACATATTAGAGGTATATAAGTACATTACAGCATAAAAAAAGTTAAAACCAATTAAGAACACACATTTTTTACTTTTCAATCATACTTACCTAGGTATGTAGACCATCTTAGGTTCAATTTCATTCGTATAAGATTATTTAGGGACCCATGTTGTAGAGGGATTAATAAATATAACATATAACATAGAATAATAAATAAATTCTTTATTATGCTAAAAGAATAAAAAAAACATAAAGAATAGTTTGAATTGTTATATCTAAATGGACCACACTTAAAATATTTAACTAAATAAATACATAATTTTTTGCCTTTGACAAAGAAATTTCAAGATAGTTTAATTTATTGACCTATATATCCAATAAAATTTCTTATATATATAGTTATAGTCATCCTTCTTAACTTCATAACCTCATCCAAACATTCAATTTGATTAGTGAATTTTGACATATATTATCTCAATAAATTTATCTCGACTTTGAACTTCCCATTATCCTTCCAAATAGATTCTAAATATAACCACACCATGTCATCATTGTTAGAACCATTATTTATTAACTTATCATTCTCTTCCTTTATTTTAGAAACCTTACCAAAATAATCACTCTTTATCTTTTCAAATTTTATAATAAGATTCTTATTTTCCTCAACCACATTCTTGTGTTATTTATTTAGTCTCTTATAAACATCACCCATACAAAGTATAATATTTTACAACTTCCCAAATTTTTGTTCTAACTATTTTATTATAGGATTATTACAGTCGAAATAAATGGTAGAATCATAATCAAAACCAATATTACTAACCTCATTCATATTTTCATGAAAAAAATATTTATAAGTTCCTTCTTGGTTTTAAATTTTTCACTTTAATCAGAATTCTCAATATGATTCTATCTCATGTCCAATTAAATTTTTTCTTTCCCCTTGAACTCATTTTCCTTTATTTAATATTTTGACTTCTGAAATTTTTCCATGATTGAGAGGGTATGGAACCTGCCATCAGGACAAGCCTGTATATGCATGGGATAGCCTAGACAAACAAACATGCCAAGGTGGAAAGCAGATTTCATGATTAAGATGCTGGGGAGGAGCAGTTCCAAGTAGTTAGTCTGTGTTGTATGTAATGTTTGAAGCCTATGGGAAATGAATTTTTCTAAGGCCTATGGGACATGTAATACATACATCTACGGGCATTGTAAGGGTTCCCCCTCACCCCTTTAAATATGGATTATCAAAAATCAATAAAAAAATGAAGGCCTTCGGGCCATAGGATGGATGTATTAAATCAGAAAATATTATTATTTACGATTTGTATTATAATCAGTCTATTATCATTAAATACATGATATAAAATTTATAATATAAAATCGTTGTATTATAATGTTGAATATAAATACTAAACTATGAGTTTTAATTTTTATTTATTTTTTAATTTTTTACAATATTTAATTTATTTTTGGATTTTTTCTAGTTTTTAGTTTACCATATCATTAAATTTTATCTACTTTTTAAATTTGTATGTATGTTATATTTTTTAGTCTATGTATGTTTTATAATTTGGAATCATTTTTTCTAGATTGTTATTTTTTAAACTATTTTATATTCACAAGGATGATCAATGTCAAAATATATATACCACATGTGTATAATATTTGTATAATCGACATTTTACCACCAGATTTTATAAATAAATTATGTTTTATTATATATACTCATTTTCTATTTTTTCACAACCTGTGTTTTATAATATGAAATCTCTACATAATGGAAGCTTTTTTAAATTATAATTTTTTTTCATGTTTTTTTCCACAGTTATTTCCTGAAAAATAAATATTTTAATGTAACAAATATGATTTCAATACATTGAATTATTTATTATGAAATGATTTTTTTCATATTTATTCATTTATACACATATATTAATAATATTTTAATAGGTTATTATCATGTTTCCATAAAAAAATTCAATAATCAATATGTATCACTAAATAAATATGATATATTTATAATATATAAAATATTTCTTAAATTTTTATATTATTGTTGTTATTTTAAATAAAATATTATTTTAAATTGTAGTTTACCAAATAAAATTTAAATTTAAAATTCAAAATATTGTAACTTTTATTTAATAATTAAAAAATATTATATCTGAGGATGAATAGTAGTTAGATTACTTCATCCTAAACAAGTAATGAATATAAAGAAGGGGTTGATGGGGTTTTTTAGAATTTTCCAAATGAAATGTTCTAAACAACAACAAGTTTTCCTATCTATACTTTGAAATGCTTAAATTTTTGAAAATTGAAAATATGAGAAATTAAAGATCGTTGAATTTGAAATGGTTTCAATAGGAGTTATCATCCTTGGATTTTAATTGGTATAAATTTGGAAGAATTCAAGATCTAATGATAATGTAGATTTTTAAAATGATTGTTCTGATCAAATTTAAGAAATAATTCATGGTATTGAGCTAGAGATAATTGAGGAAACATAATCAATTGAGTTCTTATATGGTTATTTTGAAAAAACATTGTATCCAAGTTATATAAAATTCAAATTTTCATCAAAAATGATACTATTTTTGATCTTTAAATCTAGGAATATATGGAGTAACAAGTGTTTTATATAATTTCTACAAGTATTAAAATAAATACTTCTTGAAGGGAGTGATATTACAAATTTAAATTATAAAATGAAAAAAATATTATGCCTAATGATATTGGGTTATAGGAACATATATTCCTTCCCAATTGATATGGAATTATATTAGAAGGAATTAAAAGTTATTTTAGAGAATCCTAAATGTTGGAAATCATAGTATAATTTGAAAAAATATCAGAATATGATTTACCTATTATGAAAAGTACCAAGACATCTAATGAGAAAATATGGTTTCTTCTGAAAATTTCTCATATGAATGTTTTATTTAAAAATTTTAATAATTTAAAAAGGTTAAGTTGGAATGTGGATAAGTTAATATATGATAAAAATTTGCATCAAGAAAATTGATCCACAATTTCCTAAATTTGGAAATGATGATTGAAATAACATACTTTAGTTAGGCACAGAAGGAATGAATACTTATCAGAGTCTTTGTATAAAACATATTTTATGGATGATAATGTTCTTAATTTACAACATATCGCCTAAGTATTGTATAAATTAGATATGTATCATCTTTATTTTATCGATTTCTAGACTAAAATATCCTACAAACAATATTGATGTTTACTTGGAACCATAAAATGTTTATTTGAATCATTTATGGGTGGAAGTTATTGATGTTTATGATTCATAAAAAATGATTATTTTAAATTAAAATCAATAATTATGTTCACTAAAAAATACTTCCTTTTATATAATTTTTTTCTAGATACAGTGTTAATCGGTATAATTCTTGTCAAATTTGGGATGAAGGGAATTAATTTTTTCATTTTTAATATGGATGGAAAATAGTTTAAATGGGGCGTTAGAGGTTCATTTATATAGATCACTCTTATCAAATATTAAAAAGGTATTCAAGGAATTATAATTTTTTAATGTTACACTAAATACTTTTATTACAAATAAATATTTTGAGAGGTTAAAAACATTGACGTCATATTTGGAAAAATAGAAGATCTGAAAATGATAGAAATATATAGAAAAAATAATGAATCTCTTTTGAGATTATATATCAGAGATGTCATGAGATCAAACATAAGATTTATTTGATGCATCTTGAGAATAATATTTGGGATAGTTTGACTGGAACACTATTTGATATTAAATTCATGTTGAAGGATGGTTTGACTGTAATATTGGATTTACTATAAATGTGAATAAGTTTGGATTTAGGTACCACTCTTAAGAAAAAATAATAATAATTTCCTTTTGATTATCGTACATTATCCTAGAGGGAGAAAATTAGTTTTTTTATTGCCTGCATGGAATCAATGTTTCTCAAGGATATTCATAAAATGTCAAAACCTTATATCACTAGATGATTTGAAGTTAAGATGCAACTGATCCTACTAGTTTTATAGTGTGGAATACTAAAAATCCATTTCATATAGACTTCTATCATGGTGTGTTATTTTTTCAATTCAATTTGATATAATTGATGGATCTAAATTAATTAAACAGTTTTGAGAATGATGTATTCCGTTTATTTTTTCAATTCGAGACATATTTTCATATATGTTTTTTGATATCTTGGTACATTTAATGGTTCATTTGATGTGAGAAATAATTATTTTTTGTCCCATAAATATATATTGGATATATCCTTCTAAAAGTTGTATAGAGATACTAAAAGTGTACGTTAAGAATATATATTGGACAAAATCCTCTAATATTAAGAATTGTATTTTTGGGGAGGTAGTAGAGTTTTGTAATAACTACTTGTCTGTAGTTGATATTGTAATTTTTCCTACATATCTCCATGAATTAGTATTTTAAGAGTAAATGGGATATCATTCTTGAAAATGAAATCATTAAAAGGTGAAAAAATAAATTAAAAAAATTTATACATATTGAATAACAAACATGATCCTCAGTCATAAATAAAATTTCACATTAATGTGTTAAAATAATATTATCTAAAAAATAAATATATGTTGGTATTGAAAAAATAATAGAAAAACTTTATAACATGGTTTAATGATAATTTTCATGGTAAATTGGATTTTATAGAAACAATGATATAGTTAGCTAGTGGCCCATGTTTAAATATAACAACATGGTCCAGGTATGACATTAATAGCTATACAATTTATACAAAATACTAGGATAATATTATTGAAATTCATAATTTCAGTGTGTTGGTGTTTACAAAAGAAATAATTTTTTTGAGTAGAAAAGATAAAAACCAAATATATACATCAAATGTATATTATGGTGTTATTAAAGAAACATGAGATATTTGTTATATTATATTTCATGTCCCTATGTTCAACTGTAAAATGGTTTTGGTTTATAGAAATTTTAAAAATAATGAATTTAGTTTAACATCAGTAAATTTAAATATATTAGAATACACATATGAACCTTTTATCATGAAAACACTTGATAATTTTTCTCTAAGTTATTAATCCATTGAATGTGTAGTGGTTTGTTGTTTTTATAGAAATAAATTATTTTGATAATGAAAAACCAGATAACAATGATGAATATTATGAGATCCCTACTTTCATAAAAATATTATCATAGGATATTGATGACCATATCATGGACATGGTTAATACCATACATAATGATCTTAAATAAATAATATGAGATACCAATCCTTTTATAATCTCTTAATATTAGAGGAAAAATATATTTATTTCATGTTTTAATTTTTAAATCTTTTAAAATGTAAGATATATTATTTTATTATTTTTTAATTGATGTTACATATTTTAAAAAATATAATAACTTGTTTATTTAGTTTAGTTTAGTTTATTTTGTATTATTTTTGAATTATTAAATTACATATGTAATTGAAAGTAATTAAATTTTTACATAAATTTCGTTTTATCCCATCTATATAATTTTATGTCTCATAAATGTTATTATTATTATTTTAGAATTATTTTTAACTACTCTAAAAATATGATAAAGATTAGTTTGTTTTTTTTCTTTGTTTGTATCATTTTCAAATATATTTTTAAATTTATATGTGATTGTTGAATTTTCATAATCATTTATAGTTTTTTTCTTCCATATATATCATTTCATATCTCATAAATGTTTTGAATATTTTTTAGCAAGGTGGTTAAAGAGTTTAATGAATAAAAATAAAAATATGTTTAGTTTATTTTAAATTTTTAGATAATTTTTCAATTTTAATTTAATTTTATATCTAACTGTTGGATTTGTATAATTTCTTACAAATTGTTTATTAGTTATATTTATGGGATAATTTCATATCAATTAGTCTTGTCACCATGATCTTATTGGGATGTCCATACACATACTTCATTTAAGGGGCCTCCTCTTTCCACTATGCACGATCCTTCTACTTCTATTGGGAAGGAGAAGGATTCTAGAGTTTGTAAGCATAGTATGAAATGTTTACCTAAATTATCCATTTCTCATAGCCATGACCATAGGATATATATTGATATTTATGGTAACAATAATCATAGGGTCTAAAATTTCAAATAATTTATGAGTTTTGTGTTGATGTAAGATTAAGAAAAAGTAAGATTTTTTATTTTTATTTGAGAAGTTTCGATAAGATGAAACTAGTTTATCTAGGGGATACCATTTTGGTATGATCATTTATTATTAATTTATTATCATGAAATGTTCAAACTAAAATTGGCTATTATTTCTATCTCATCAGATGATATATGATTTACTAAACACTAAATAGTCTATGAAGATTTTTTTATCTTTCTCTACTATGAGATTAAGGGATTTTAAACCAACCATAACATCATATTCAATTTTTTTCCCTGAAAAAATAAAAATCCATGTGATATATACTCTTTTTTGTATGAAGAAACATGGAAGAATTTTATTGAATATATATGGTATGGATTATTGTTCATTAATGTAATGTCAAACTTTTGATTTTTTTGTATCATCACTGAAAATGATCATATTAATGTTTTTTTGTCAGTAATTAATTGAAACTAAGGATATATCATGATCAGATATAATAAAAATATATATAACCTTATAATTTTTCTCAAGGAGTTTTTCTATTATTGAATGAAGAAATAATAGAAGATTTTTTTTTGAATTGATAGATGAGACTTATAGATCGGAAGAGATTGTCCCTCTTTCCCCCGACTAGACATGATAAATGGAAAATGGTTCTATATAACAAAAAACGTAATATATCTTATAAAATACATAATGTATATAGATGATAATATTATAATAAGTTAATTAATTAATTTAAGTTTTTTTAACTTTTTATAATTTATAATTCACTAATACATATTTCAACTATTTTATACATGAATCACATGAAGAGAAGATCACTTAAGAGACCTCTATAATTGAGGGTAGGGAGGATATTTTAGATATTTTATTAGGAGAACCTAAACACATGGGTCGCATTTTAGGATATAATGTGGGTGTAGCAATTAAAAAAATTGATTGTCTAGGAACTTTTTCAAGGGAGGATGTATAAAAAGAAAATTTTGACACATTAGTAGCTAATGTTTATTAGATATGTGAGATGATAGAGGAGAATGTTAGATTTTTAGTGAAATATATTTTTACAGACTTGTAGAGATAGTTACAATATGAATTTCTCACTCCTCTACCTCAATTTTCATATCATGTTCTTCCACCTCTGTCCGCCAATCTCACTCATACAGCTCCTCATATATAGGCTCCCATCTACTAAGAGTTATATGTTGATAATCTCTGATGTTATATTATAGAATATGAGATCATATATTATATTAGGGATACTCTACAACATCAACAGATAGAGATAGACCATTGTAGGGTAACAGTACAAGATATTATAGTTGTATCATCTAGAGTTCCATTCTTTACTAATGATCATTCTATAGGAGGAAATTTTTCAAGTTTTTCCATCTAGATAAACCTAAAAACCTACCACTGAGGTATGTATATATTATATCATTTATTTCATATTACTATAATATTTATTTTAATATTTTAATATACACACACACACACACACACATTAAATGTAAATATATGTTCTATAAAACCAAAGAACACGTTGATTCCCCTTCGATTTTATATAGTACTATTTATGAAGAAATCTTAGATTATAATCCTATGTATATATGTTATTCGATGTTTATGAGCTACCAATGAGTTCTAAAATTTATAAGAATTTTTATATTGTGATTATTTATAAGAGATTTATCATGAAGATTATGACTACAGATATGTTTGGTATTATAGTGATGCAAGTCTTTCACATGTTTTTAATTTATCATATTTCTTTTAATTATATCAATTTGATCAAAATTAATACTTATGTTTATTTTTTATTAAGTATCTTTATACATTTTTATTCATCATTATACAACATCAATTTATTGATTCCTGGAAACACAATTTAAATCTCTTATAAAAAATACAATTAAGAATGATTAAAAAACAACATATATTTCTAAAATATTTTAGAATGATGAAATTTATTATTGGATAATTCTTAATATATAAAAGGGTATGAAACACATATTTCATAAAGCATAATTTATCTTAATTAAATAACAACCCATATTATATTTTTGTATATCATTTCCCATTATATGTTTTGTTATTTTTATCCACCTGAAAAGATAACTTACTGGTTATTCTTTATATTTGGTGAAATGTGAGAAAGCATTAAATTATTAGTGATATAAGTTTGATTATTTTAATATTTATATATTATATTTTTTTTGTTATACATAATTATTAATATTATCATAAAGTGTATGAATGAACTATAACCAATCAATAAGAAAGAAAAAAAATATCCAATATGTTTTTGCAAAGTTTTCTTCATTTATATGTAATATAATTTAGTAGATACATACATTTTTTATTTTCAAATGATAAATTATTGTGAAAAAAAATTCCTCATCAAGAATAATTAATCGTGTGTGTGTAATACGTTCTAATATTTATGTATTAAATAATTACAACCAAGATAATTACAAGATTCAATAAGATTAGAAATTATTATAAACATTCATTTTATTTATCTTATAATTATATTTAAAATTCCTGTTATATAATTTTCCTTTAATTTGTACATTTTTTTTGAACCACTCCATTATAATGGAAAAAAATCCATTAATGGAAGGATACAAGATCGATTCCAAGGCATTGATCCTCCATTGTGTAAAAGACCACCATACATGCATAATAGTAGATATATAAAGATCTGTAAGGTACCAAACACACTATAAATATGGAACATCCATGGTAACCTTTTTTATTCCCAACATACCACTATGAATCCAAAATCTACCATTGATATTGCAGATGAGGTTTGACACTAAACACTAACCCTCTATGAAGTCGATGTCACCATAATAAAGTGAAACACTAAGACAAATCTAAGGAGGCACCATGTATAAAAGAATAACCATTCTCACCACTAAGTATCATTCCATAAGTTTGGTAATAGTGACTGTGTAGGTCATGGATTCTAGGGAAGTTCCACTGGAACTTCAATTCCCCGCTATGAAGCTCAGATCTAGGCATCTATGAAGCTAATAAATCCCATGCATGCATATTTTGAAGCTTGATGGGACCACTCTGAAGATGGAGGATCACTCGAAGTTCACTAGCCAAAACTATAAAACCTCTATATAATTCTAGTATAGAATTAAATTTTTTGAATATGTTTTCATTGTCTCTTAGGAGTTCACATCAAAAGTAGTGTGTATGAGTCATTTTATACAATGTATGAATCACGAAGGTTGTGTAGAAATCACTATATTTTCCAAATTTTAATAGAAACTTTATCATTTTACAGTGGTTCTTGATCCACAATTAAGTTGATAGAAATTTGAGATAATGATTCTCAATGTTTTCATGAGAACCTTTTATGTTTTTAAGGGTTTTATTTTTAGAGACCATTTAAATAAAGGAGATGAAAATTTATGGATCATGTTCACACTATAACTGTTTCATTTCATGGGGTAGCCATGTGGATTCTTGTAGGAGTAGGTCGAATTGATAGAGTGGTTCACATCACTATGAGGACTTATATATATAGATATAATAGTATCCAACTAGTCTCTCTTTCTCTTTCAAATAATTTTGGATATCATTAAAAGGATATATGAGGTTTATTATTGTAGAAGTTTTATAAACATTCTGTGAGTTTGAGTCTACCTTAAAAGATGATAAATAGAGAAAGATAATATAGAAAATGGTTACCAATAAATAGAGGGTATCCACTACAAAATAAAGGCTTAAAAATCATGGATCATCTTCAACTACCATCCATATATGGCTCTTTTACTACTGTCTCATATGTATTTTTCATTATTTTATTTTAATCTTTCCCCTGGATATCATTAGGGGGTAGGTTCTTGTATCCAATTTTGTAATGTAAGGGTGTTTTTTAATTAACATAGTTTATTATTTTATTATAATTCATTTTGGGTATTAACACTCATTATGTATCTTCTATACATATATATACATATATATATATTTTTACTGAGCATGACCATTACCTATGGATTTAGAGAGTGAATTTTAGTGTGACTACTATATATTAGTTTCTACGTTGACCATTGGGTTGATTATATTCTATGATTAAATATGGTTTTTATTTACCCTTTATCTAATTAATCAGAAGTATAACCATGATAAAATGTCACACCCCAACTTGTGGAATCCATTTAGAAACCTCTCTTTAATTTTTCTTTTCTTTTTTAGGGGATTTGGAGGTACTTGATTGGTTAGAAAGTGTTATTAGTTTTCATGGTGAAAAAGTTATCAGACGATGGTTGTGGTATACAAGAACATTTATTAAGGGAAATAGATAAGAAAAAATGGGATAGATTGGGAATGTACTAGGGTGGATCATGCAAGAATCCACATTGTGTTCCACATCTTACAAGTATCACCACGACCATAGAGGAACCTGTGGGTAGGCCAAAACAAGATAATTGTTGGGTCATGGGGTTGACCTTGGTTGAGATGTGCTATGTGAAACAAACATCAAGGGACACCATGTGCATGGTGCTGGGTGTGGTCAGGTAGAAAGATCCTACAATTCAACACCAAGGCATTGTAAAGGGAATGTGTCAAGGGTTTTAAATGTTGAAATGCACGTTCTTCTCTTGATCACTAAAGGATGGTTACTTTAGCCCTATGTGATATTAATGGAGGTATTTTAAAAGTATCTTTAATCTTTTTTCATCTATTAAATTTTTCCATTACCCCCTTTGGCTCATATTTTAGATAAGGTGTTTTCAAAGTTGTGTTCTTGATCATTCCTCACTCATTCCATAGTGTCTTGGGTGTTTTAACTTCATATTTGGCTTACTTATAGTAGATCTAGGAACATGGTTAACATATCTACTCATTTTCCAAAACCAATTTCAAAGGAAATTCAGATTTCATTGTTCTTAACATTGGTGTCTCTATCCTTTGTTTTATCCCTATTAATGCCTTGTGTTCTTTTTTCACGCTTTATTTCGATATGTGAAAAAAGATAATATAGAATCCATTATAGGCGAAATTTTTATTTTATGCCTATGTAAATTATTTCTAAAATGATTTATTGTTGAAAACTATTTATTGTACATGGTGTGTTTTAAAAAATGAATCAAAGGCTATAATTGTAATAAAAAATGTGTTTCTATCCATAGAAGTGATATGGATTTTCTATATTTTTTTTTATGAAAATGTGCGATTATAAATAAAATGGATTTGCCTTAGAAAATGTATTGTGAATCATGAATTTTGTAACATAAAAGAATGTAAATTTATGAGTACAATCGGAAAACCTTGGGGTAATCATCGAAAGAAGACATATGTGATCCATAGTAGAGTTTACTATCACAAGGGGATGTGTTCATGATTCCATGGTTGAAAGTGGGTAGCCTTTATAAGGAATTGAGGTTCTTAGACATTAAAAGATACATTTATTGGATTGTGGTATTGTTCATATTAGTTGTGTACACCCCTATATTGTGACTGTCCCTATGGTGATCTATGGATACATTACATGCATGTTCATTTTATATGATTATTTTCATACTTAATATGGATATTAATTAATGAATGATATTTTTTATTTCTACTTATTCTTATTGGATAAATATAATTTCATATTAATTTTTTATTTGAATGTGGAATGTTTTTTAATGGAAAATCAATGATGGTTTTTATATAGAAAATAAATTATTTTTCTGTTTTATAAATATATTTTATATGAGAACTATTAGATTCATATAGATATACATTGGATATATTCTTGGTGGAATCATAATGATATTTATTTATCACACCCAACTTTTTAATTTGGGTGTTTATAGCCTTGGTTTTTCAGGTTACAGGTAAAGAGAATAGCATTATGTTGGTTATCTAGAAATGAACCATTGTGTTTATTTACTACCAAATATTTTTTTATTTATTTTCCAAAAAGTGGAGGAATACCATAAAATAATAACAAAGCAAGGGGGTCTAAAGTAGTGATTCTTGAGAGCATAACCCTGAACTAAATCCACACCTCCAGGAGGGAAGGATCACACAGAGGCGAAACTGTTGACCGACATGTCGTGTGATTCTAGAGAGGAAAAAATGTTCACAAATTTATTACCCCCTTGACATTTATGAAATAATTTGGTCCCATTTTTATTATGGATTTTCACTAATGAATGAAATAAGAGACTATCCAAGGAATACAGGTTAGCCTTCATAAGTAATTAAAAACAATTATGGTGTTTTTTTTTTCAATCGAGTGAGATCGATATTGTTTTAAAATCACCAGATGATACATACCAACATTTCCCTTGCCTCGGCCTGAAGAGACTCACCATCACCCAAGAAAACCATTGAATTTGAAAATAACCAGGCTAATACTGTATCGAACAATTCCCCCTCCCTACATGATACCTGCACCGCACGAGCCATCAAAATTGATTTTGAGCCCCAATCTATGAGAGTGCTAGGAAATCCACTACTTTTTCTTGTTCCCAATGGTGATACAAGTGTGATGTCATGTACCCTAGTTAATTTTTCCATCCCATGGTAATAGGTAATGTGATTTGGGCCTTATGTCAGACCAATTCAAATGACATAATGGGTTGAATTGGGTTGGTCTGTTACAAATTGGTATCAATGATTTAATATATCATTAAGTATGGTTCTCATGCATCTTTATTGTCTTCCTATGTTAGGGGTATGTTGATAGACTAGAGATAGGACTATCAGAACTCGATAGGTAGTGTAGAAGTATGCTTGGAAAAATCACTTTCATGATCAACCACAAGTTACCAGAGGATGTATGGGGATTTCTAGGATCCATGTTTTCACACATATCCTTTTTTTCTTGAGTTATCTGAAATTTGGTTTATGATAAAGGAATCCAATTTTGTTGTAATTTTTTCCATCCTCTTATTTTATATAATATAGTTCCTCTAAGAGGAATATTCCTGATACTATAGAGGAATCTTTATAGAAATCCTCATAGTAGAACCCTCTATTTGACTCTGTTTTGGTGGAAACTATAGGCCAAACGATCCATTATATGGGCCAAGTCTCTAGTGATAAATCATAATGGAAGGTAGTGAATTCTTCGTAATTCACCAAGAATCACCCACCAATATTTCATGCTAAAAATGGTCCATAGAATGCACAATAATAGATCAAGATGGTTAAGAGTATATTTCACTTCTTAAAAACATTGTATGACTCTAAGGTTGGATTCCCTAATTATAAGCTTGAAGGGTCAGGAAGGAAGTAGTGGGAATCAATTGTGTAATCCAAGTTGCAGGAAGATCTCACTTGTACAAATTTCATGAAATCCATAAATGAACAGATTTACCCTAAGACACAATGAGTGGAAATGTCAAGGGAGGTTATTACTTTAGATAAATGAAATCATTTATCATGGTATATTCGACTCAATTTGATGAGTTGGTGAACCTATATCCAGAGCTTATTTACCTGGAATATCTCAAGGAGTAGATGTTTGAGATGAGTTTGAGGCCTAATATTTTGTCCATGCTGATTATTATGTGCCTATCCACATTCATTATGTTTTTGGGAAATGAATTTATTGACAAGGTGGAAATATATAATAATAACTGACTCTTTGGTGCACCAATGATAGTAGGAGGTAGATATAATTCACTTTATGATCATAAAATGAAGCGGGGTGACCAATGTTGAGGGTTTGGTAGGAGTTCACAACAAACATCCGGGAAGATTTAGGTAGTCTATTACCTGTGTGGGAAAAAGGGGCACCTAAAATCAAATTGTACAGTTACTCCTGGGGTATGTTATAAATGTGGTAAACCTAGTATTTTTCATCATTTCTTTTAGAGTTCATCCCAAGGAAGTAGAGCTGGATCCACCTTCACCAAGGGATATCAATTTTGATATGATAAAGTAAATGGAATGGGATATCAACCTGAACCCAAGGGTGATGCTCTAGTTACAATAAAGGGGTAGGATAAGTATGGATGTATCAATATAGTGGAGTATGCACTAATGTAATCAAATGAGGGCCTATATACCATGATAGGTATAATGATTATTTCATATTCTATGGTTATGGATATTTTTATACTAGATTAACTTATTCCTTTATTTTTTCTAAGATCGTTGACATGTTGGGTTTGCATTCATATAATATTCCTTTCACAATGACCCTTTCCAATCCTTTGGGAAAGAAGTCACAAAAAGTTTTTAAATTCTTGATTGTCGAGTGATGATCACTAACTATGAAAAAATATGGGACTTTTTAGAAATCTATCATTAAATTTTTTATCTATTCATTGGAATGGATTAGATGATTATATCTAAATCCCAAATTTATTACTAATATCAACATGTAAAGTTTCATTCATTCGATGTAGCCACTCAATTCTTTCAAGGTGAGTGCTATCCTAGATCATGGACAGAAGGTCTCATTTCCCATAGTGTTGAAAAGATCTCATGCTATTTGTAAAAGTTATTTCTTGATAATGTGGATCTGCATCTTAGTGTGACACTTCTTGTGATGGTGAGTGAGTATCATGACATTTTTTCAGATGATTTCTATGGGTTACCTCCATATATGAAAGTTTAGTTCTCTCTATAATTGCTTCTAGAGATGATTCCCATTTAATTGCCTTCATACCAAATAGAACTCACTAAATTAAAAGGATAAAAGTTTTATCATTAGGGTATTGAGGCTAATAGATTAATTCATCCTAGAGTTTCACCTTTGGAATTTCTAATACTCTTTGTGAAGAAGGTGATATGGAGTCTCAAACTTTGTGTTGATTACTAGAAACTTAACCATGTGATGTTTAATAATAACTATCCCTTAGCTAGGATTGATTACCATTTTTATCATCTCAAGGGATTATAGTGATTTTAAAAAATCAAAATGAAATTGGTATACAATAAGTTGACAGTCTGAGAGGATGATAATCCTAAGGTAGTATTTAGGAGTTGTTATAGGAATTTTGAGTATCTGGTAATTATTTTCTCCATTACTAATTCTTTTATGGTGTTTATGACATTGATCAATCAAATATTCCATCAGTTTCTAGATTCCTTCATGGTTTTATTTATGGATGATATCCTTATTTATTCTAGATCAAATATTGATCATGTTGAACATATAAATATCATATTTGGGATATTTAAAGAATATCATATATATGAGAAACTATCTAAATCTTATTTTTTATTAAAGAGGTAAAATTTCTAGGCCATGTGATTTTTGAGAATATTGTCTCAGTAGATATCAAAAAGATTCATGTAGTGATCTCTTGGGAGCATCCTAGAAATGAGTTTGGGAACCTATGTTTCTTAGGATTAGCTAGTGATTATATATTATTTGTTAAGGAATTCTCTAGGATTGCATCCCCTATGAAAGAGATTACCCACAAGGGTGTGAAATTTGATTGGATTCATCAGTTCTAGAGATCCTTTGAGGAGTTGAAAATGATATTAACACCAACTCTAGTCTTGATTCATTCTAATCAAGGTGTTGGTTATGATGTTTATTGTGACGCCTCAGGTATGAGTTTGTGTTTTTCTGATGTAGTAGAGACAGGTAGTAGATTATAGTTTTCATCAGTTATACCCTCATAAGAATAACTACCATACTCATGACATTGAGTTAGAGGAAATGATTCATGCTCTAATGAATTGAGACCATTATCTCTATGGGGAATGGTTTACAGTGTATTCATACCATAAGATTATAAAGAATATATTTACTCATCTATATTTGAAATTGAGACAATGATGTTTGGTATAATACCATTAGTCCTTCAATTTTGATATTGAATACATCTACAAAAAACTAAACATGGTCATTGACATTGAGAAGAAAATTACCAACTTGGAAAGTGAAGGAATCAATGGAAGAATGGTACTTGATGATCTTTTTTCCTTAGATACAAGTGTATAAAGGGATATTTGATAGAAATTTATTCATTGATTGTTCTCGGGATAGATCCAATATGGATAAATAGATTCAACATTGATAGGCTGAAGATGCATAATGTCATTACATTGGAATGAATATTATTGGTGGTGAGACCTCGGGTGACTGGTATTAGTTACCCTATGGGGTTTTCTGCTTCCAATGTATAATGGTTATTTCGATAGACTTGATGTAGAAATTGATGGATAAATAAAACCAGTTGTGTTAATCCATGCATAATGGAGCTACTAAGATGTATCATGACTTGAGGATTTATTATTGATTGTTAGAAATGAGACAACAAATTACATATTTTATGTCTTGATGCCTTAAATGTTATAGGATTAAGGTTGAACATCAGAGGCCTACTAGTTTATTTTAACCTTTTCACTTTCCAATATAGAATGGGATGTGATATCCATGGACTTTGTGGTTGGGAATTCTAAAAATCATATGGGCAAGGATGTGATATGGGTGATTCGTGATCAACTCATGAAATTAGTGCATTTCCTATATACTATAGAGTCAAAATGGTATATATTCTTGGGAACTTGTATATGCAAGATATTTTTAAAAAACAATTCGTTCCATTAGCTTCCGTTTTAGATAGGGTCCCTCACAATAGATATTTGTTTTGGAGTGTATAGTTGGTTGCGATGGGTTCTCAGTTGAGTGTGAGAATGACTTATCATCCATAAATAGATGAAGAGTCTAAGAAATCCATCTAGATTCATGAATACAAGAACAATGCGTGAAATCTTGGATTTAGTTTATCATGGTTGAAAAACATTTCCTTAATAGAGTGGTCTTATAACAGTATTTATTGGTATTGGATTAGGTTGGTGTTATTTAAGTTTTTGTATGAGATTCCATGAAGATTGACTCTTAATTGGGAATATTTGGGAGAATGGTCTATGGTGGGACTGAGTATCATTCAATAGATGATGAATATTAGAAAATGATCATAAAAATATTATTGATAAATCAGATTCACCAATGATATTATATTGATTGGCATTGTTGTCTGCTGGAGTTTGATGTAAGTGATTGAGACTTTATCAAAGTTAAAACTCAGTTGGTACATAGACATTAGGGGGTGTATAGTATGTTTGCGCATTTTTATGTATGTATGTTTGATATAGTAGAGAGACTCAAGAAGGTGGCGAAATGATTGGAATTACATTCTCATTTGGATTTTATCCATTTTGTGTTCAATGTTTCCCAACGAAAAAATTATCAGTTGGATATATCGCACATTATCGAGTGGGAGGATATTGAGATGGAACCTCACACCTCAGTAGTCAAAATTCCAATTGAGATAATGGAATGATAGATTATGGTGCTTCGGGAAAAAATCATCCCATTAGATCGAGTGATATGGAATAGTGGTAGGGAAAGCTAGGAAAATTGGGAACAAGAGGCGTTGAAGATAGAATAGTGGCATTATCAATTTTTATGTTTGTGATCCTCATCCATTATGATGAGTGAAAGATTTTATGTGGGGGGATAATTTTCACACCCTAAAAAAAAGAATCATGTATGGAACCTCAATTGATTTTATCTTTTTAGTTTCATGGTAGTTGGAGGTTCTTGGAGGCATAAAAAATATGTTTTGGTTTTCATGGTACAAAAACGGCCAGACCCATGGATGTAGTGTTTAACAAGGTATTCATTCATGTTTTTTTTTGTGGGAAATAACTATTCCAAATTATCATGGGGTGGGGTGGACTATGGTGGACCATTATAGAGGTTTATTTGTGAACCGTAACCTAAAAGGATCACCAAAGGCATGGTGGAACCCATGCCTAGTACAAAACCTCCTAAGACTTAAGGCTAGGGTGTGGATAATGGCGTGACCTTGGCTGAGGCACACTATGTGAATGGTCTAATAAGGTACACCATAGGCATGTTGATAAACAAGGATAGATCGAAATGGACTTCAATTCTTCATAATGGAATGCCTGAGGGAATGTGGTATGGGTTTCAAAATTTGAAATTCCCATTCAACTCCAGATCTTTTAGGGATGACTACTCTAGCCATGTGTGATAAATGAAGGATTTTAAGTGCACCTTAACTCAATTTTCATCTATTAAACCATTTTTACTCCCCTTGGTATTCGAATTTAGACTAATCACATTATAGGTTGGGTCCTTGAGTTTCTAGCTCTCATTTAGTAGTGAATTGGGTGGTTTCCCTTTTTATTTTTCTTCCTTCTAGTAGATCATGCATCATGTGGATCATATATACTCATAAAATATCACTATTTTTGAAGGAAAAAAGGTTTTCATTGTTCTTATGGTGGGACTCATTATAATTTGGTATATCCATTTTCATACATTTTATTCATTTTTACCCCTTTTTTTGATTTTTGGAAAATATTTTTTTGAATCCATGAGAGGTGATTTTTATCTTTGGTGGAAATGGAAATGATTTGTAAAATGGATTTTTTTAAACCCATTTTATATACCTGATGTGTTTGGAAAAAATTATCAAATGCACTATTTAAATAAAAGTGTTTTTCTAAGCATGTAATTAGTATGTATTTTCTAGAGAGTATTTTTTAAAATGTGGGCATGGAAATAAAAAAGTATTATCTTGTAAAATGTTTTATGATATATGAATAAAGTCACTTAAATAAAATTAAAATATATGATCACATTAGAGAAACCATGGGTTACAAGCAAAAAATATACTTATGTGCTCCCTTGTAGAGTTAATTATCACAATGGGAGATGATCATGATTCCATAGTTGTTATTTGGTGGACTTTATAAGGAACTAAGGTTATAAAACATTAAAATTAATTTATCCAAGCTAGTTGTCTTATTCATCTTAGCTGTGTACACCCTTTTGTTTTTATTGTCCCCTTGGTATTGTATGGATATATTATGTTCTTGATCATTTGATATGACTATTTTTCCAATACATATAGACATTTATGTTTGAATCCTTTTTAAATATTTACTCAGGCTTTAGGGATAAATATTTTATCATACCTCTTTGTTTATTTGATTATGGAATATTATTAAAAATAAATACAAAGGATTATTTTTATATTGAAAATAAATTATTTCTATTTTTTATAAATATATTCTATATAAGAACTAATAAATTCACGTGGATATATATTGTATATATTCTTAGTGTAATCCTACTGAGCTTTATTCAACATACTGTACTTTTTCCATTTAGAAATTTATCCTTGGTTTTTTAGGATAAAGGTAATGGGAAGAGTTCCATTAGAGGAAGTTTCTCTTTATTCATGTTTCTTTCTATTGAGTTGGGATGGTACTAAATTATGGTCGCATGGAGATAGATCCATTGGTTTTTTCAGGCTCCATATTTTTGGAATTGAATCATGTTTATCTAATCCTTGTTATCCATATTTCTATATTACCTTCTTGGTCATGTTATTTTTTACATATGATGAATTTTGGATTTTGTGATACCATGTTTGTTTATATCTTATCATATATATATTCAGGGTGAAATCATCCCCACATTCCTTTTTATGATATCCTTATTCTATTCATCAAACCTTTGTGATCAGGAATAGACTATGGGCCTTGAAGTGGGTAAATTCAAGTGACATCATGGGTTGACTGGTTCTGTTTTGTTATATAAAAGGAGATCTTGGAGATTGGAGTGTGTCCACCCTAACCAGTTAATGAAGTAGGAATTTATTATATTAACTTCATATTTAGAATTATCAATTTTATACTTAATTATTTAATGAACCATGATTTTCAAATTCCCAGTACACTCATCTTCAATACTTTATTCTGTTATAGGAAGTTTTTCTTTCATTTTGAGATTTCTTAATAGATATTGATTTAGATTTTTTTCATTTCCTTTGTGGGTTTGTCCTCTAAATTGACCATATAATGCACCATTGTATTTATTATTTGTAAAGTTCTTTTAAAAACTATAAATTGGTAAACACAAAAGAATTAATAAAACTCTATGACCTAAATAATAAACTTGGAAATAAGGTTTTTACCATCATTTAATTCATTAAAACTTCATTAATAAATGTAATATCATTCTTCTCATTAATATTGAATTATCATACTAGCATAACCTCAACTAAGTTATTCATGATAAATTTGATTTACTATAGTCTTGAATTATTAATTTAGACGATATTTGTTGTCCAATGTAGTCTAGAATTAAGACATAACATGGTGTTATGTACTTGATAAAGTCTCACAGGCATCCCTTTGATGTTATATTGGACTCCATCCATATACTCTGCCAAATCCCCATATGAAATTGATTCAAATTTTGTTATCGATAAAATCCTTATATTATAATATCCTTTAATGTTATAAATGAATGAAAAATAGAACATACCAATACCAATTAAATTGCATCGACATCATAATATAGTATTGATTTACTAGATAACATTATCTTAAGAATGTATCATGAATTGAATCTCTATAATATGTTAGGATAATGATTTCATGTGAAGGAAAATCTCAAGATTTTTTTTGTTATAAACATAATGTAAACACTATATATGTATTATATTTTTCATATATCAGAATATCGAGTTCCAATTCAGGATTTCATATATGATGAAGTGTTGAGTCCATATGTGAATATTATTATATAGAAATATGTGGAACTATTATTTTATTTTTAAACATTTTAAACCAGCATTTATTAAATATAAAACTTAAAAGAGGTATTCATAATTATCAAAACATAATAAAAAGTGTCAAGGATCTACACAACATTGTATCTTTTTTTGATAATTAAAAAACCAAAAAATCTCTCCCCCTTTTGTAAAGGTAAAAATAAGATAATAAAGAAAAAATAAAAAAATATGAATGACAAAATATTTAAAAATAGTGTTAGGTTAAATAATTCAAAATTCCCTCCTATGTTAAAAAATTAAATCACATCAAATAAAAACTTCTATTATGACAGTAAATGATATAAAATATGAAAATTAAAAAATTTCTCATAATGGAAACTAATTTTAAAAATACTAAACAAAAGTAAACATAACATGGAATACTGCCACATAATTCAATATTCCCTCTATAAAAAATTATTATAGTGTAACTTCATCTATATTAACTCCCCTTGTGTAAAAAAATTAACTATTAAGGATTCAAAAAACATTTTAAATATATTAAAAGAATAAATAAAATATTTAAAATTAATTAAACAAAAAAAACTAATGTTTAGAACATTTCATGTATATAAGTGATATATTTTGATAAATCATGCATATATAAAAGATATTAGAGGAAGTTAAACACAAAACACCATACCATAAGATAAAACCAATTAAGAAAATGAATATTGAAAATTCTAAACATACTTACCTTATCATGTCGACTAGCCTAGGTCCAATTGAATTTGTATAATATCCTTTTGGAACCCATGTTGAAAAATAGTTATTCAATATATAATTTTAAAAAACATATAACTAAATTCTTTCGTATTCCAAGTGATTGAAATAATTAAATAACAGTCAAAATCATAATGACTATATAAAACACACTTAGAATAGGTAACTGAAGAAATACTTAAATGTTTTCCCTTGAAAAAGAAATTTATGTACAGTTTAGTTTAATTACTTATATAACTAAAAACAGTTATCTTCATTCCAGTTATAGTAATCCTTCTTGACATTCTATCCGATTGAAATTTTTTCTTTCAATAATGAATTTAGAAAATAATTCTTAAAAAAATTCCCTCTCAACTTTGACCTTCCCATTTTCATTCAAAATTTCTTTAAAATATTCACATTCCATATAATTGGTGTTAAAAAAATTATTTCTTAACTTCTCATTGTCTTCCTTGAGTTTAGAAACATCATCAAAATAAGGACTTTTTAGCTTTTCAACATGCATAATAGGATTATTATTCTTCTCAATAACCTTTTTATGGCCTTTATTTAGTTTCTTGTAACCATAGCCCATGATAACTATTTTATTATATAATTTCTCAAAAATTACGTCTAAATATTTTGTAATAGGATTATCACAATTGGAATCAATATTATAATACTTATTATAACCAGTTTTTGGTAAGATATAATAGAATGTGAGGTTGAATTTCTGTTTTAAAAATTCAAATAAGAAGCAAAGATTAAAGTGAGAAATTGATTATTTAATAGTTGATAAATTAAATTTGAGTTTATAAAGATAATATTAAAGTAATTTAAGTATGTAAATGATCAAACCCAATTTATTAAATTATGATAATTGATGTTAAAATATTCTATGCCTAAATAGTAAGGAGAAGACAAACACAATTGATAAGAAGTCTTGTAATAACATGATGTGTGCCCTGAAATTTACCCACCTTAACTCAAGAGGTCTATTGTATAGATAAATTTATCCTAATAGTGATAAAGAAACTCATCAATCATATTTTTAGTTTCTGATTACCCTTTTTATCTTCTCTAATATCCAAGGAACATGTTCCACAATTTTGAGGACTATAAACTATTATAGAATGGTGGTTGAGGATAGAGTGGTTTTCATTGGTAAAATCCAATACATGATAATAACAAATATATTCCTATAGAATAAGTGCAATTAGGTTTAGATAATTGAGATAAATGTTGAGCACCTTTGATAGATTGAGATATGAGATAGGATCCTTGATAGGATCTCAAAATTTGGTGATGATTTTTTTTTCGGAGAGTGTTATTAAAAGTATGTTAATTATAGAGAGGCTTCTTGATACTCTATTTATAGACTTCAAAAATATTTATAAATATTATATAATTTATATGAATAATTAATACTATGAATAAAAAATTTATGAGAGGTTTGGCCATCATTAAATGAAGTCTATGTTCTTTATAGGTTGTAATGGCTTGCACCATGCCTTAGTGCACAAACCCTATCTGTATTGGCTTTAAAAGAACCAAATAAAATGACTCAGTGCACCTATAAATGACCATTTTGATGTGTCACACTTCCTATCCCCCACATCTAGCTTCACCATGCTCTCTAATAGGACCATTATACCAAAGAAAAGGTCAATCATTCACCAGAACTGCTATTTTTTTAAGATTTTCATAAGTTTAAACAGGAGGCTCCCCCACTTACTTCTATGTCCTTATATGGTTCTTCAAACATGATTCAATTGAATTGAAAAATAATAAGAGATTTGTATAATCCTTTAAAAATTATCGACAACTTTCCTCTCTAGAGACTTTAAAACCAATTAAATACATGATTTAAAGTCAAATTTAGAAGTTTGAAAAATACACAAATAAAAACATTATAATCACATAAGAGTGTTTTTGATCATGAAAAAACCATGAGAGATAGTGGTACAGAAATCTAACAATTCTTTATGATCACAAAAATATAAATTAAAAAGATAAATTTAGCATAAAGAAATATCAAATAATATAGTAATAAAATTCTATATGATAATAAGATATTCAATGATCTCATAAGTAAAAATATCAAAAATACAACTAAAAAAATAAAGAAATTTTTTAAATATCAACATTTTTAAAGCAATTAAGAACTAGAGAAGTTAAATAATAATTAAGAGTGTTTTAATAACTACTCCCTCTTTGTGAAAAAAAATTATAAAATTTCTCCTATTTATAAAAATACAAACAATTTTTATTTTTAAGAAATTTATTCCCATTTATAATTATAAAAAAATAAAAATATTGAAAATATAAATACAAGAAGAGGAGGGAGAAACGCAAGAATGTTTTTGAATAAAAACATATAGGATATATAAAAAATAAAAAATGAATTTTTAAAAATAATTTAAAGGGATTAAATGTTTTTAAAAAGAAGGAAAACATTTTTAAAAACACCTCTTAACTTCCTTACTCCCCAAATAATATAATCATTTTAGAGAGAGGTTAGAATTTCATAGATAAGATAAAAAGAAAAAAGTATCAAAGGAAAACAATGAAATATAAAGAAAATATTAATAAATAGAGAGATTTAAGAAGAAAAAATTGTATAGAAAAAGAATGAAAATAATATAAAACTTTACATACCTTTAACACGACAACACATTTTCCTCAAAAAATGAATTTACTTTTATTAATTTATTTTTCCATTGAAAATATCTAGATGTATAAAATCATTTGATTATATAAAGAAAATTTAGAAGATTTATTTGATTCACATTCATCAAAACAACTTCTCAGAAAAGTTAGAGATACAAATATATATGAAAACTTTTTACTCATCATTAATCTTTTTTTAGAGAGATAAAGAACAATTTTTTTTAAAATATATATATTGATAAATTATTTGATGGTTTTTTAAAATGAATTTTGAAATATATTTAAAAATAAATGTTTTTTATGATATTTTTGAAAAAAATATAAATATTATAAAAAGTGATTCATTTTTGAAATTTTATTTTTGAAATATTAAATATAAGAGAAGATATTTTGAAAATAATTAATTTGAAAACAAAAGATCTCTATTGATAAAAATTTATGAATTAAAAGAGATAAATATCCCTATAAAATGACAGAATTAGTGATATAAAGCGATCATTTCCATTATAAAAAATAAGGTAAAATAAGAAATTAAATTTTTGAAAATATATTAAATAATGTTTTAAAAATAAAACTCAATACAATAAAATATTAAATGAAAAATGTTATAATAGAAACAGTCCAGATTTACGTTTAATAAATTAAAAATGTTCAAGGACTAAAGGTTTGGTAAATATATCAATGGGTTGATATTCCATTGGTAAAAATCCAATATGATGTCACCTTTGTTGAAGTGATATCTTAATAAACTGTGTCTTAGATCAATATGTTTATTGAGATAGTACTAAATAGTATTTTTATAGATATTTATGTAACTTCTATAATATCACATGATTTAGATGTGGTTAAATATATTCCCAAAATCTAGGAGAGTATGTTTTATACATATAATTTGGGCGAAACAACTCCTAGAAGCTATGTATTCTTCATTGGATGTAAAAAAGAGAAATGGAATTTTGATTCATAATACTTCATGAGATGAGGTATCTTCTTAATAAATAGAAAGCTCGACCATTAACATTACTATCTAGTTGGAATCCTTCCAAATTAGCATCATAAAAAGAATTCATTTCATAATAATTTACTTTTCGATAAATTAACCAATATTTTTAGAAGATTTTAAATAAATAAAAATAATTTTGAAATATTTTAAATGAAATTATTTGAGATTTTATTAAAAAAATTCATTTAGAAAAACCTTAAACATGATATTAAGTTGGTTATCAATAAGTTAAAGTACGTTACCAATGATACTTACATAAAGTTTGTTATCGATAGTTTTACCATATTCATCCAATATTGTCTTACCATTTGTAATATTGGCCATGATAATTTACTTATAATGATCTATTCTAAATCATTTTAAGAGTGAATTTGTGTATTTTCCTTATCATAAAATGTTATAACCAATTATTTCAGAAATTTTAAAATTAAGGAAGAATTTGAGTTCACTTATAAATATCATCTGGAATTCCATTTGTATTTATTCATGAAATTAAAAAAATATAGGCTCATTTGTAGACTTATAAATAACCTCATTCATGTAAATTTGAATGAGTAATGAACCATTTGATATGGGTTTTAAAGAGAGTTTTGAATCAGATTTTCCCATTTTAAAACCATTATAAAAAAGATAATTTGAATTATATTCAAACTAATATGTAGGGGAATATTTTAAACCATAAAGAGGTTTGGATAATTTGAAAAAAGAATTTAGAAAATTAATATTTTCAAAACCATGTGGTTTTTCTACAAAAATATTTTTAAAAACAAAACATTTTAAAAATGAACTTTTAATATCTATTTGATATATTTTTAAATCAATATGAGAGGTGAATTCCAACAAGAATTTAATGGATTATAACCAACTGATGGGTGAAAATGTTTCACCATAGTTGATTTCATCTTCTTAGTTATAAAAAATTGGTAACTAAATGATAATTTTTCCAGTGATATTACCATATTCTTAAATATTATTTCTTGAAACCCATTTAGTGACAATAATTGTATGATCACTAGGTCATTAAATGAGTGTCCATAAATAATTTATAGTGAATTTATTTAGTTTCACTTGCATGGAAAGTACCCAATTTTCTTTGTTAAAATAATAGTTAATGTTTTTTGGTTTAAGGTGAGAGAAAAGAGAATGATATTCAACCACATTTAAGACTAATATACAAGTATGAATTACCACTTCTAAATATAAGATGACATTTTGAAGGGGATGGTATTTTAAATTTTAAAAACATTAGGTGAATAATTTGAAAGATATTATTTTTTTTACACCATCTTCTTTTGTTTTAAAAGGTTTATTCATTTTTTAAAAAATATTTTTAGAAATAGGTTTTATAAAATTTTCATGAAAATCAAAATTATTTGATTCTTCCATCATTTTAGTTCTTTTTTAAAGTCATGGTAATATTTGAGTGAGTTGGAGTACCCATGAAATATGCCATTTTTAGATTTATAATCTAATTTTCCAATATTGTATTTGGTGTTTAAAATAAAAGATTTTTGTAACCGAAAACATTGAAAAATCTCACTTTGAGTTTTTTATTAAGCCAAATTTAGTATGGGATTTTTTAAGAAAATATATTCTGAGAACTTGATTAATAATATAGCATGCAGTATTAATCAACTTGACCCAAAAATATTTTTAATGATAGGTTCTTTTAAAATAGATTGAGAAATTTCTTGGTTTAACCAATTTAACCTATCTACTACCATGTTCTATTGAGGGGTTTAAGGAGAAGAAAAATAATTATTATATACTTAAAAAGATCACAAATCATTAAATTCATTATTATTGAATTATCTTCTATGACCACTATCAATTGAAATAATTTTAATTTTTTTTTCTTTTTTAAATCCAATTTAAAACGTTGTGAAGCATTTATAGGATTAATTTTAATATATAATAAATATACCCTGGTGAATCTTATAAATTAATCAACAATTATGAGAGCAGATGATTTTTCTCCTAGAATTTCAATTTAAAAATGAAAAAATGTCATGATAAATTAATTTATGTTATTTTGAAGAGGAAATACCATTTTATATTTAAAAGAGTATATTTTTATTTCATACCATATTAAAATGTTTCAAAGACCATTTCAAATTTCAAATGATATTTGGGAAGATCTCATATTATTTTATATTAGTTGAGTTAGACAATAAATAGAGTGTTTTAATAATCAAGACATATTTTCCAAAATCATGAATCACTCACTTTTTCACTCTAAAATTTGATATTTTGGCTAGAAATAGATTTTAAATTAATTGAATAATCATTTTGAAATCCAAAAGTGGTAAATAAGTTTTTTCATTTTGAATTAAAAACGTTACAAAAATAATTCTCGAATGATATTTTAAAACATCAATCACACAATTGACTAATTCGTACCAAATTATGTTTCAATTCTTTTTTGAATAAATTATTTTTAATTAATGTTTATTTAGATAAATTGTTGGTTCCTTCAACAATTATATTACCCATATAATTATAAATAAAATTAACATGAATTCTTTTATGTTTATTTATTTGACTAAATTGGAAGAGGTCGCTGCACATGTTTCTTTAGAAACCACTATGTAGGTAACATAAAAATTCATAGTTTTTACTTAGAAGACACATTTACTAATAAAATAAATGATTGGTGGTTTTGGTACCTACAAAAACTTGGATCCACTTATGGTAGACAATAATGATTTTAGAATACATATTTTCATAGTGTGTGGTTTTAATTTAGAAATAATTGAAACAAATATGGATTGAATTTGGACTCCCATGTTATGAATTTTTACAATGACATTAATAGATTAAATTATCATTTGTTTTTCAATAATTAAAAAATATATACAGATATAAAACATTAAAAAAGTTTTTTTGATTTATTGTTTTAGGTGCTTTCATGATTTATGAAACAAAGACAAACATGATATTTTATATGTTTTTGAGAGACAAAAAATTCTATTTAGATTAATTTTTCCTAGGGAGATTTTGGAATGTGAATTTTTGAGGACTTTAAATGTGGATTATAGATTATTGAGAATCGGTTTATTTTTTATTTTCATAGAGAGATATTCCTTTTATTTTCATATATGATTTATTTAATTTTTTTAAATTTTCTTTCTTTTAATCACTTGATTATATTTCTTTTCATGTTATTCACATAATAAAGATATTTTATGAAAACTGTTTCTGATTTGACTATGATCATATTTTAGGTCTTCATAATTTTGATGACAGGAGGAGATAAATGATGAGTAAAGAGGATAATAATGATGATAATATGGGTAGTATAAGGAAATATGAGGAGGTGTACTAACCTCAGCGTCTTCATCAATATGTTATATAAGGAACTTAGGACTTGAGTCACTTGACATGAATTAGTCATTCCTATTCAAAAATATGAGATCTTTCTTGGGTTCATTGTAAACAACATCCTTCTTGGCTCAATGATCAAGTTTTCCATTACCATCACATTTGGAAGATTTTTCATTTATTGTACTAAGGATTATGAACTACATTTTATTCTTTGCTTTTATGTCTTCGTTTACACCTTTACGATACATTTATATGATATTCCAAATTCCACGAGGGGTGTTTCAAGGAAAAAAATAATTTAATTAATTTTTATTTCATCTTCAATATAAAACATTCCTAGATTTACAATCATGTTTAAAAGGGTCTATGTCAATGTGATTACACTTGTACAATGATTTATTTGACAATTTAAAACTAGAAGAAAATTCTATCAAGGGGGAAACCAATACTACCAAAGAATGTTGCCATACATAATTTCTAATAACCATAATTGTTACCATCAATGATAGGATCACGTGAAAAATAATTATATTTCATAATAATGTTTTTCTTTGAAATGAGTTAGGATTTGAAAAAAAATGAAAGTAAAATTTTAAAATAGGAAAAAAATTATGAAAACACAAAGCACCCATTTTATACCAATTTTTGGTTATATATTATGGAAAGAGGGTGAAAATTTACCTTCTAAAAGTTAATATAAAAATAAAATATTATGGTTATAAATAAATTTAGTATTAATTAATAAATTATAGTTGATTTTATAAAGATAATATCAATGAAATTTAAGCACAAAAATGATCAAATTTAATTTATGAAATTATGTGAATCGATGTTAGATGATACAATGTGTAAATAGTAAAGAGAAGTCAAATACAATTAATAATGAGTTTGGTAAAAGAACGGTCTGAGACCCCAAATCTCCACCCATAAACTTGAGAGGTCAATATTATAAATCCCTTGATCATAGGGTAACCAATAAACTCATACCTTATAATTTGGTTTATGAGAACTCTATTGATATTCGTTCCTAATGAAGGAATCGGCCCCATACTTTTTAGGAGTGTGAATCCTTAGAGAATGGAGGTTGAGGAGAGAGAGGTTTTCTTTAGTAAAACCCTTTACAATCCACTCAAAAATAAATTTAGAAGGATAAACTAAACTTGGGTGGACATATTTGTGATAAAGGGTGAGATACATTGATAGACTAAGAGATATGAAATTCTATTTGATATGATTAATCGATTTAGAGATGATTCTTTTAGAGATCATTATTGGGAACAAGTTAATTGTTGAGATCCTCTTTGATCCTCTATTTATATCATTCAAAATGATGTATAGATTTTATATAATTTTATCAAATTAATTATGTCTTTTAGGACCATATTTAAGAGAGGTTTGACCATCAGTAAATGAATATTGAGTTCATCATAGGAAAAAATGGATTACTCCCCACCCTGGTGTAAAAACCCAGGCCTTTTTTCCTTTAAATAGCCACACCACACCCTGGTAAAAATCTAGTTTATTGTTTTGAACTACCACTCTTCCTTTTTACCAAACCCAACTTCACCATGCTCTAATATATGACCTCTATGTCCTGGAATAGGTCCACCATCCCCTGGTACTAGTGGGTTTTTTTTCTAGTTTTGTATAATCTTCAATAAGAGGATCCTCTACATCCTTTCAAGGCCTTCTATTCTTATTCTAACTTAATTTCATGGACTTGAAACATAATAAGAGATATGTCCAATACATTAAAAAGGTAAAAATATTTCCTTTGAATATTCTTTAAGAACTGTTAAATACATGAATGAAAGTCAAACTGAGGAGTCTGATAAATACTCAAATAAAAACATTAGAAATATAAGAGAGTGTGTTTGATCAAGAAAACACCATGAGAGAGATATTTAAACCACTAATATCACTAACCTCATTTATAGTGGGAATAAAAAATATATTTATAGATTTATTCTTCATCCTATATCTTCATATGAATCACAATCCTTAATACAACTCTATATTATAGTAAATGTAATTTTTTTTTTCTTCATGAACTTCTTGTCCTTTATTTGGTTTTTCATCCTTTTACATTTTCATTTAGTTTTCCATTTATTCAAGAATAAAAAAAAAGTAATATATGAATTGGAATTTTATATATATTTACCTTTTTTCAAGAGGGTATTTTAATGGATCCATGGTCAATAAGTTCTTATTTTCTGAATAATTCATCATAATGTGCACTCTATGGTCGATCTCACAAAGAGTTCACTTGCACAAACTAATTTTCTAGTTTCAATGTAATAATAAAAAAATAAAAAAAATATAATACAAAAAAATATACTATTATAGTGGGGGTTAAAAATAATATAAATATATAAGTACAAAACACAAATAAAAGAAAACACAGATAAGGTCGTAAAAGATAGTTATCTTTCCCGGGAGTTCATATTGAAACAAATCATATTTTTTTTTTTAATTTTGGAAAAATGGTTTTAATGTTTGAGTGATAACCCAAACATTGAACAACCATTCAAAGAAATTTAGACTTCATAAGGCATCACCACTTATTCTAGATGAATTTAAACAAATTAATGCCATGATCACTGTGTATGATATATTAAAAAAGAAGATCCTTTATCTCTAGATCATATTTAATAATTTCCTCAAATCAGATATCCATTTTATCCCAATCCTTAAAGAACTCTTTCCTGATAATATTGCCTTTATTAAAGTCATGAAGACAGATTTGGTCTTCTTCATTGATCCATGTTAATTTATTTTCATTAATATTGAACTAAATCATTCTTGTATACATTTTATTAACTTCCTCCATTGTTGTGTAAAATTCCATATTCGCTACCCATATCTTATCCATATAATTTACAAGTAGATATAATTCAGATGTAATAACCCAAGTATATTCCTTTATAGTATCACCTACTTTTCCGTCATGGATTTGGGCCTTACAAAAATGGTAACATGATCCACTAGGGAATATTAATTTGGTTCCCTTAACAGCCAGTTTTTTGGGTTTGGGGTTACCTTCCATCTCAATTGTCACTAGAACTGCCTCCAACTTTTTTGTGGGGGCTAAAAATATTTTAGGTTGTTATCTTTACCAAGGAATCCAAAATAAATTGGATGCTTTTTTCATTATCTCCATGGATAACCACTACTGAGGATTGATAGATTCTAGATGACCTCATGTTAACCTTTCTAATATTATTAGAATAGTCCATTTATGATCAATATTTATTTACCTTAAGAGATGTGAATCCTTCACCATTAGAAATATTATGTTTACATTTATCAATTTATTAATAAATTAATTCAGTAGAAACAATCTCATATGATTTAAAAGTAGTTTGAATAGAGGTCTGGGGTAAATCTAATTATCCCTTAGCAAGAAAAATAGGCTGGTCCTTCACCAATACTATGCCTGATTCCCTGGACCATTAATTACCATTTTGATCTAAAATGGGAATATCGAGTAAATGTTGAATGTGACTCATAATTTAAATGTCACCTTTCAATGGGAGAAAGTCTAAGGAGAAAAACATGGCATTACTCAGAACCCAAAGGACCCAAATCTAGTGAAATATCACCAGATGGAATACCAACATAGATAGTTTGATCATCTTTTTTTCTACTGATGTTTGGTTCTACTAAATCTATATTACCTAACAAATGATTAACACCACTAGAATTTTAATAGGATTTAAGAGTCCATGACATATCAGGAAGACCATAATTAGTTTCTATAAGACCACTATGATGATAAAGATAGAAATAAGCAAGGATGTCCTCATATAAAACATACTAAAAGAATCATTGTAACTCATTAATAATCCCAATACCTTTAGGGATCAACATTTAAGCATCAATTTATATACACACATGAGAAATAGAGGGTATATGATGTTATACACTAGCAGATTCAAACCTGATAGGTTTTCCAATTATATTAGAAATAGTTGAAAAGGAATCCTGATGATGCTAGTTCTCCATTTTAATGGAGATGAGATTAATGGAAGAGGGAAGTATAAAATAAATATAAGTTAAATATATAGATATTATAATTTATATAAAATTTTTAATATGATAACAATAAAAATCTTCCTTATCTATGAAAAATTATTAAATCTTTTGAAAGGAAATGGAGGTATAAATATGTAGTCATTAGAGGTGGCAAATTTTCACTCCAAAATTATCCGAAAAATTTAAACATGGTTATGGCCCATTAAAAGGATGAAATGGTAATTTTGTATTCTTTAATGTTATTTATCTATGTATTTCTTGTTTTTTGACAAATTTTTATGTTTTTGGAAATATATAGAAAAAAATATGATTTAATTACTATATAATTGTTTTGGCCTCACAAACGATTCAAATTCTAATATTCATGTTTTCCATGCGGTTATGCCCTTGGGAAAATCTATATCTCAAGAATCTATATCTAATTAAAACATTATTCATCCTCTTATTTATCTTAATCTAAAATTTCTGCTCATTTGGACCAGTACCTTGAGAAATATGGTATAATCATCAAAATTATCCAAAATTAGTCATATATTTCGAGGCCCTACTTGTGAGTTTAATTTGGGTCATCTATGGTTGGATTCAAATTAAGGTCCATTTTGAATGATACATATAACAAGGAACACAGAATCCTAATAAATCAGAATTTGTATCATTTTATAATATTGTATGAGGGAAATATAAAGTGTTATAAATTTAGAAAATTAAAGAATTTTTGGAATAAAGATAAAATTATTCCAAAACCCTAAAATTGTAAAATATCCATTTAATAGGATAAATTAGTGGGCTTAAAACATTGAATTAAAAATTAAAATGTATGAAAATAGGATCTTCATTGAATTTAATGTTATTATTACTATACATTCTTCTATCAATCCTATATTTCTTCTTTTTTATAGCCTTTTTTCATAATCCTCACAATTTCAATCAACTCTTCATTATTGATACACTATGAACCATCATCAAATGAATCAGTAGGAATAAAATTGGTATATTTGAATTAAATAATATATTTATTTTCATTAGTTGTATGTTTAATGTTCATCTAATCAACCTCATTCTATAATAATGATCCAATTATGTCATCTATGTTATATTTAATAAAAATACTTTCATTCTTCATTCATATCCTTCTAAGAATTGATCTTCCTGGGTAGTGATCAAATAATAATTTTTACCACCACTTCATTATTCAATGTATCACCAAGTTTAGTCTTTTTGTTCATAGTCGTAGTAAACCTATAATGCATCTTATTAAAACATTCATGATCAAACATTTTTAAATTATTGAAATTATACCTTCTTCATACCAAGCTCACTTATATGATATTTATTAGTTCCTTGATGAGTGACTTGTAAATTCCTAAAAATTGTAGTAATAGTTTTATAAGAAGAAATGTGATGGTAAACAATTTTAATAATATAACAATAAAGACAATTATTTACTTTTTAATTCAAAATATATTTAGCAACATCATTATCAACTAAAGCATCAATATCACATTCAATAAACAAATAATGTCTCATCATGATACTTTAATACTCAATATTTATTTTCTTTAAAATTTTATTCATTATTGTTTTCCAATTAATATATTCATTTCATTGGAAATATGGTGGTCTGGGTGGATTTCAGTTACCAATCACCTATTGAATTTCCATAACTAAAAAATAATTTGTAACTTTATTCCTACTAAAGACTAGGATATATATTAGCACAAAATAGATAAAGATATGTAATCAGAGAAAAATATTTCCAAATAATGGTCTACACAGATACCATGATTCACAATTGGTATCCAATGAAAATGAATCAGAATTAGATTAAATGATTCCATCAACATTCATGCATTTGTGTTTATAATTATTCTCTTTAAGAACACTTCTCAACCTTAGATACCAATTTATTAAACTATAGTTCCAACATATAAGATTTCTAAAAATGATTTCTATTTTTATGCTGTAATCTATAGTTCATTAGGAGAGTATCACATATTATCTTATTTTAATAGTGACTTTTATTAAATATACTACCACTAAAATGACAACCACATACATCAAATATATTTAGTGGTCCATAGTGATCCATTTTTCACAAACAATTGACTCATAGTTAGTTTTTATCTAAAAAATCTATTTAGGTGGGTCTCTATGCCAATCATATCACATATAACTCATGAATAGTTAAGTAGATAGACCTTTATCGAAATATGTCATATGAAAAACTCAACTTAATTCCTCTGGTATCATAACTATTATTTATTCCCAAATATGTGTAACCCAATTCTCGCAATAGTTCATAGTTACATAACTCATAGGGTTATCCAAATCCACTATGCTTTAAATGGGATAATCCATGAGAACCAACATTAGAATAAACCTACTGATTTAGACTATAAAGGCCAAGACATGTGTTTTCATTAGAAGAAATATTAAAAATATTATTTATTGTAAGTGAACTAAAACAGGCACCACCATTACATGGTGTTTCTTGTCCATGTCATGGTTGATAGCCTCCGTGTCTTCATTTTTCATGCATATAATGCATACATCTACCATGTATTTCCTCTCATAGTTTCATCCAGATTAAAATCATTATATTATTATCATTGAGCCCATTTATCAACAAATTTCATATCATGGGTATTATTTTATAATACCTGAGTATAAAAAATCTGATATTAATTTAAAAATAAATGTCCAATACAATAATATACACCTATAGCGGTGGTTTCTTAGCGGCGGTTTTCAAAACCGACGTTAAATGTTCATGCTTATTTTTTATCATTAGTTTTTTTAAAACTGTCTCTAATCGATGAATTTTATTTATAAAAGTGGTCATAATTTTGGGATATCTTTTAGTGGTGGTTAAAACCACCGCTAAATAATAATGTTTATTTTTTATGGAATTTTACCAGCTCTTTTTATAAAAAATCTTGCTAGACTCTAAAATAAATAACTTTTTGAAATTTTTGATTTAATATCAATGAATAACTTTTTTTATAAAAACCACTTCATATATATTATAATTTAATAAAATAACTATAACTTATAATCATAATTTATTTATACAAATATGTGTATTTATATGTTATAATTAATATTTTATAATTGATCTTTTTAATATATTAAAATTATATTTTTATTATTTAGTAATTCATAAATAATATAAATATGTTCATATATAAATAAAAACGTATATATATATATATATCATGGTGAAAATTCCCTTTATAACTATTGTTCTAAGTGAAGTTGAAAATGCCTTGAAAAAAATAAATGAAGTTGAAAATCAGACTTTAGAATAAAATGACCATAAATTTTGATCAGGGTATCTATTTAAGATTTTTACCCTATAAAATATAAAATTGTGAAAGGAACTATGAAAAAATTATGTAATAATTTGATTATAATTAATAAAAAATCATTATTATTCTAAGTGAAGTTGAAAATTCAACATAAACTTCAAAGAGTAAAAACGTTTGATCCATGTGTCAGTTTAGGGTCAACATGATTTTAAATTAAATCTTGAAACATGGTATACATAATTTAAACTTGGGGAAACCCAGTTCCCTAATTTTTATCAATCAAAAAAAGGCTCGGAATGTCTCCAAAATGAGTTTTTAGTTAAAATAACCTAATTTTTAAACATTAAATGGAATTTCAACTTCATTTAAAAGGGTATTATTGTAATGTTTGGGTTGTCTATGATTTTATTCCATGGATTAAAATTATTATTGTAACGCCCCGACCCTAGTTACCTAGAATCGGTGCATTATTTCATAACATTGGCATGATCATGAAAGATGAAGTCTCGAAAGACCGATTAGTTTAGTAGACTTGGAAACACTAGATACATTCATAAGTCTTACATTAAATCAAAAAGTAAAACAAAACCACAACAACATCTTATCTTCATATCCCCTCATACTATATCTATAGGTCATTCATAATATACTTCTTCACATCCTGGAAAAATTAAAACACTGAAAGGGGTGAGCTCAGATGCTCAGTAAGGATAAAAAAATAGCAGAAGGTTTCATAAATAGTCATAAACACTTAAGCCAATGTATAACTAAAACAAAAGCCTTTTAAACTTGAACTTCAACACAATATGGAAAAATTAAAATGAGATAATTCCATTTACATCTTCACATAGATATTCTACTGGTCGAATAATCACATGCAATATCAATAACCACTTACATAATGATGGAATGCATAATGATAGACTATCATAACCACATAGCCAAGGCCTCGTTCCAAGAATACAAACAAAATTTTTTCAAGGCCTCATGCCAAGAAACTAGTTTGTTTCATGAGACCTTCCGATGCATTTAGGAGCTATAGCGGGCTCCACCCGTCACTTATTAAGTCCAATTCATTCCTCATATGAATAGGTTTAAACATATCATAAACCATAACATAATCGTATCACATAAAACATGCATAAAGGAAACATAAATTTTCCACATTTCAATCACAAGATATCAATACAACACATTGATATAATAAAAACACTTTCAAAACCATTTTCAATACCAAAATAAAAGAAAATTAAAACTTGGTATTTATTTTTCATTTTAAATGGTTATTGCTTGTAAAGGAATCTGAAACTAAAATAATGGTCACGGCGGCGTAAAAGTCGTTGTCACCGCATACGAACAAAAAATATTCCTTTTGTTGTTTAGTAAAAATGCTTTGTATAAAAATATTCCTTTTGAAAAAAATTAAATGTCAAAGGGGTTTATACACCGTATGAAGGAAAGTTGTGTATAAAACCAAATATGCCTCAATGAAAGGAGATTGATACGAATTCCCTTACAAAGATAATTTTTTAAATAAAATAGATCTATTATGTGTATTCACTATAGGTACACATAAATAAAGTACAAATACAATATAGTACATAATAATATAATGACATAATATGAAAGTTGGATATTAACCCAAAGAATGGAAATTGGGTTAAGAAGTTCCCTTACCTCGTGTCCGACTTGACTCGATCATTCTTTAACCTCTTGAATAATAAACTATAGTTAATTTATATTATCTTAAGAACCTTTTCCATATTCATTATTCCTTTTATATCACTTATTACAATGTTATGAACATTATGTAATTATTTATGTTAATAACGGTCGTTTTATCGATCTTTGGTACTTGAGTAAAAAATAAACATCTTATAATTACAAGTTGTTCATGTGGTGAAATATCCATTATATCCAGAATTATATTCATGATTTAGATAAAATATATATCATATATATCCAGTATATACATGCATTTATAATATTATATAACATTTAGAGGTAAGAAATGAGATGCACCGTTCATGGAGACGGTAAGTCGTACGTATGGATGAACGCTAATTTCATTTCTATTTCGTATTTAATGGAATGAAATTATAATTATAAAAAGGTATACTATAATTCCAGTATAATATAATGTATAATACCATTTACTCCATCCTTTATACATCCAACATATGGCATTAAGGATTCAAATCACTTTGAGGGGGCGGTAGTCCGCACTTCCTAAAATGAAAATATCTCGTTTACCTATAATGGAAACCATAAAGATATGCCATAAATGAAAAATACAGAAGCTTAAGTAAAACATAAAAATATTATATATCATATATAAATATAGTGACATATTAATGGCCACCTTTGAATGTGTTATATGAGTGTTGAACAATCATCGTTTCATGAGGTAGAAATTCACCATCCACAGAAACAATATGTTCTTTAACCATTATATGTAGGTTTGTGTAAGTGTAGCTCGAATCCTTCTTATAAAAACATAATATTATATTGAGGATACTGGTGTTGTTACAAAAGAAATGAATAAAACGAGTTTAGGGGGTTGGAGAAGCAAAATAAAACATAAGAACACGAGAGAAAACACTACCTTTAAAATGAGTAACTCTTTTTGATTTGAGATCAAAGGCTTCCTTGGGAAGACTTCTTCCCAAAATGAGGCTTCTAGGAGTAAGAGAGGGATGTTGGGAGAGTATTTGGGCAGAGTTTGGCCAATCCAAATGACTTGAAGTTGTGAATAAGGTGGTGAGGTGGGGGGCCTTTTATAAGAGGAGGGGAGGGGCACTCTTGGAAAGATTGAAATGTTACTTTATTATGAAATGCTTTTCGGATTATAAAGGTCCCAAAATGATATATTTCGAGGATAAGGTGATAAGGGTTCGAAATATGCTCATCCAATAGGTTTTTGACAAGTGTAAGCCTTATATTTTACATTTTCCTTTCATTTTATTTAAATCCTTAAATAATGAGGTAATCGCTGCATCATCATGGTGTCATAAATAATTTAATTTATTTAATGTCTAAAAATTATAAAAAAACTATCATGATGTAGGTAATATTTTTAGATTTCTAATTAATATTTATAGTAAAAAATTTATCTTATATAACCCTATGTAATAATTGTTTTAGTAAAACAACACATGTTTGTGACAATTTTATTTTTACTTTAAATAAAAAGTTATTATTGTCATTTTCTTACCCAAGTGGCTCCATGAGATCCCCAAGTTGACCCATGGATTGTATTGGTCGGCCATGACTCCTCTAATAAAGGTATGAAAAGTTTAAAGGTATTTTCATATTTTTATAATATCATTTTTACCTTAAATTTCACTAATTACCTTTAATCGCGATTAATTAAACATAAAAGTTACTATTCACCAAAAAATTATTTTAATCCCATTGAACAACATTTTACATCCTAATGACAACCATGTATGTAGGATTTTTGAAAATCAAATCACAGGAGTGGTAATGTTTCATTTAAACAAAAAATCAGTTTTTTAACTACCACTTAGTGGTTTCACTATTCATCAAAAATTGAAGTTTTTCAGAAAAATGCCAAAATTTCACCCTAAGCTATAATTGATATTCCGAATTCAAAAATGGTGTCTATTTTACAAAATTACTAACATATAAGTTGCATTAATTAATTTTATAATTAATTCCCGCTGTCACAACATTTAGCGTGTTTTTAAGAAACAATATATATCAAAAGATTGACAATTGTTTATGTCCAATTTCAAAGTGAAATTAATTCTAATGACCACCATTGGATAAAATGGTAAAAATATATTATAATTGCACTTTAAAACCACTCAATAGTATAATTCATCACTATAAATTATTTTGATTAAAAAAGTTGTTTTTATGTATTTTTCACTATTCATAAAAAATTGGAAGTTCTCAGAAAAATACCAAAAATTAAACATAGGCTAATTTTGATATTCTGAATCAAAAAATGAAGACCATTTTGAAATATAAAATTTATATAATTTTAAGAAGTGGGTATTACTATTCATAACTGCTACTTTTATTGGTCACAGTGTGTTAGAACTCAAGGTTGGGTACAACACACGCTGCTCTATTATTCAAAGAGAAGCATACCATGTAAGATTAGGGTGTTACATTCTCCTCTCCTTCAATAAACTGCGTCCTCGCAATTTGAAATTTTTCTTTGAAAATAAAATGTTGAAAATAGAAAATACCTTTGTGGAAAACCCACATCGGAAATAAGGTTAATAAAATTTAGTCTTAATAAGAGGGAAATGGAAATGAGAAAGTCACCACCAAATTAGGGTTTCTAATAGGATAATATTGGTAGCAATTATAGAAACATAATTAGAGGGAAAACGTAAATATTTATAGGGATTGATTGAGGTCATCAATCACAAACAAGTGTAAAATTGAGGGCCTCAAAGCCTTCAATCTATGGTGATTTAAAATATCATCAGTTCAACAAAACATAAGGTATTAGGACAACACATTTTTTTTAATATCCCTTTCCTAAAGTTTAAGAATTAATTTATTCATAGAATAAGAGAGAGGTATATATATATATATATACTTGACAAGGAGAGTTTCAACCTTCAACTAATTTCTACCAGAAACTCATCTTTCTCTCATAAAGATAATAGAACTCAAAAATATTTTATTTATCATAATTGTATAAGGTTCTAAATATTAACACATACCATTTAGATTAGGAAAACTTTTTGTAATAACCAGGGACTTCCTGTAGGCTAGTGGTAGGTAATAAAGGCCTGTCGCACTATGGTTGTGGGTTCAATTCCTGCAGTTTTTTCCGACGCGACGGGTTATCACCCGACCTGCAGGTTTTCCTTTTTCCTAAAAATATATTATTATAATATTCCAAAATTAATCATCAGAAATGTTTTAACCTTAAACAATACTATCCGAAGTTCAAATTAATCCATTCCAACCTTTATAGTTATCCAAAATACCTCTACCCAGACTTTCTCTAAAAGGTCTCTAAATTCCAAAATCAATTGTAACATCAGATTCCTCAAACAAAGTAAAGTTTCTCTTTTTGTCACATACTAAAAATATGATTACCTTAATCATATTAAAACCTTAATGAAGAAACAATTACTACATTATAATCCTTATATATATCACATTATTCTTATAACAAGAATATAATCCTTGAGTCCAAAAGCACCAATACATTAATTATTCCACTTCAACTGTAGTAACAGCATAAGATTTTCCTTGATCCCTTGGCCTTTTCTGAGGTAAGTTTCCCTGACGCTTAGGACATTAATTTTCATAATGCACCATTTCCCTACAATTGTAGCATTCAACATTGATAGCCTCTTTCTTTCCCTTACAATCACGAGCCTGGTTACCTTTTTCTCCACATTTGTAACAAACTCCCATTCCCTTTAGGCAAGTACCGGGGTGATTCTTCCCACAATTATTGAATAATGGAAAATCATTCTTTCCCTTTTTCCCTATATCTGTCTCCTGTTCCACCATTCTCTTCTTCTCTTGCTTTACTTTATTTTCATAAGATTTAGTGAATTCCATTTCTATCTTGATAGAACATGAAACTATATCTTCGTATGTTGAGAATGATTGTGATACTATTTCTCGACAGAGAAACGGTTTTAACCCATCAAAGAAACGATTGATCTTACTTATTGGGTAACGTATATAATCTACAGCATGCCTCACTAACCTTGTAAAGTTAGCCTCATACTTTGCAACATTCTTATCCTCCTTCTACCTCAGACTCATAAATTGCCTTTCCATATCTGCTCTATGGTCATGTGGAAAGTAGTTTTCTAAGAAAATTTCCATAAACTCCCTCCATTACATACTTGATACTTCTTCATCTTCCTTTGTGTTTTGAATCAGCAAACACCATTGATCGGCATCTCCAGTGAGGTGGTAAACTCCCATGACAACTTTCTCCCTTTCGCTACTCCCCAAGGTGTGGAATGTTTTCTCTAATGAGTTTATCCATTGCTTAGCTACTAATAGATTTGTAACCCCATTAAATGTTGGCGGTTGCTGCCTCATGAAGCGGTCTAACATTGATCCTCCACATTATGGATCAGGGTGCTCCATACGAGTAAGGTTATTATTCATAACCTGAGTGAGTTGTCCTAGTATGGTAATAAGTTGATCAGCACCAGTTGTATCACCAACTCCATAATAATTATCTTGAGCAGGATGGAAATCCCTACATGGAGTGCGTGCACTGATACGGTTTCCATTCCTCCCACTAGGCGCCATTTCTAAACAATAGCATAAACTAGATTAGTTTATGAATCAAAATACATAATTCCATACTTGTAAAACACTTAACATAAATTGAATAGTTTATGGATATAATCCCTAATAATAAAAATGTTTTCTTTGAGGAAGTATATACTCATAAACCCTTCATAATGGTTTGTAATGAAAATGAGAATTATCCTAAGCATATCCCCCGAGAGTGTCGTAACCAAGAGTGAAGCAAGGCCCGTTGTCGTGCACCAGTTCCCGTTCGAGTCTATCTCAAAGCGGTGTTATTGGGTTTTACCCCTAGGTACATCTGTGCTAGAGCCACCTCTACCTGATCATATCCAGACAGGGATTTATTTCTCAGAAAACTCGCAAAATCCCTATAATACCAAAATTCTAGGAAGTTATTCTATACTAATCCTCAAAGTCTATCTTAGGTCTATGTGCTCTAATTAGAGTTTATCTAAATCTAGCTTCCAAGGTTAGTACTAAACTGCCTATGATACCAACTGTAATGCCCCAACCCCAGTTACCCAGAGTCGGTGCATTATTGTGTAACATTGGCATGATCACGAAAGATCAAGTCTCGAAAGACCGATTAGTTTAGTATCCTTGGAAACACTAGATACATTCATAAGTCTTACATTACATCAAAAAGTAAAACAAAACTACAACAACATATTGTCTTCATATCCCCTCATATTATCCCTGTAGGTTATTCATAATATACTTCTTCACATCCTGGAAAAATTAAAACACTGAATGGGGTGAGATCAGATGCTCAGTAAGGATAACAATATAGCGGAAGTTTTCATAAATAGTCATAAACATTTAAGGAAATGTATAACTAAAACAAAAGCCTTTTAAACATGAACTTCAACATAATATGGAAAAAGTAAAATGAGATAATTCCATTTACTTCTTCACATGGATATTCTACTGGTCGAATAATCACATGCAATATCAATAACCACTTTCATAATGATGGAATGCATAATGCCAGACTATTATAACCACGTAGCCAAGGACTCATGCCAAGACTACAAATATGATTTTTTCAAGGCTGCCAAGACACTAGTTTGTCTCATGAGACCTGCCGATGCATCGAGGAGCTATAGCGAGCTCCACCTTCCACTTATTAAGTCCAATGAATTCTTCATATGAATAGGTTTAAACATATCATAAACCATAACATAATCGTATCACATAAATCATGCATAAATGAAACATAACTTTTCCACATTTCAATCACAAGATATAAATACAATACATTGATATAATAAAAACACTTTCAAAACCATTTTTAATACCAAAATAAAAGAAAATTAAAACTTGGTATTTATTTTTTATTTTAAAAGGTTATGGATTGTAGAGGAAGCCGGAACTCAAATAATGGTCACGGCGGCGGAGAAGTCATTGTCGCCGCATACGAACAAAAAAACATTCCTTTTGTCATTTACTAAAAATGCTTCATATTAAAAGATTCCTTTTGAATAAAATTAAATGTCAAAGGGGTTTATACACCTTATAAAGGAAAGTTGTGTATAAAACCAAATATGCCTCAATGAAAAGAGATTGAGACGAAGTCCCTTACAAAGATAATTTTTTAAATAAAATACATCTATTATGTGTATTCAATATAGGTACACATAAATAAAGTACAAATACAAGATAGGACATAATAATATAATGACATAATGTGAAAGTAGGAGATTAACCCAAAGAATGGAAATTGGGTTAAGAAGTTCCCTTACCTCGTGTCCGACTTGACTCGATCGTTCTTTAGCCTCCTGAATAATAAACTATAGTTAATTTCTATTTTCTTAAGAACCTTTTCCATGTTCATTATTACTTTTATATCACTTATTACCATGTTATGAACATTATGTAATTACTTAAGTTAATAACGGTCGTTTTGTCGATCTTTGGTACTTGAGTCAAAAATAAACGTCTTATAATTACAAGTTGTTCATGCGGTGAAATATACATTATATACAGAATTATATTCATGATGTATATATCATATATATCATATATATCCAGTATATACATGCATTTATAATATTACATAACATTTAGAGGTAATAAATGAAATGCACCGTTCATGGAGACGGTAAGCCGTACGTACGCATGAACACTACTTTCATTTCTATTTCATTTTTAGTGGAATGAAATTTTAATTATATAAAGGTATACTATAATTCCTGTATAATATAATTTATAATAAAATTTACTCCATCCTTTATACATCCCACATATGGCATTAACGATTCAAATCACTTTGAGGGGGCGGTAGTCCACACTTAATAAAATGAAAATATCGCGTTATCCATAATGGAAACCATAAAGGTATGAAATAAATGAAAAATACAGAAGAATAAGTAAAATATAAACATATAATATATAATATATAAATATAGTGACATCATAATGGCCACCTTTGAAGGTGTTATATGAGTGTTGAACAATCATCGTTTCGTGAGTCAGAAATTCTCCATCCACAGAAACAGTATGTTCTTTAACCATTAGATATAGGTGTGTGTAAGTGTAGCTCGAATCATTATTATAAAAACATCCTAGTATATTGAAGATACCGGTGTTTTTACAAAATAAATGAATAAAAAGAGTTTAGGGGGTTGGAGAAGCAAAATAAAACATAAGAACACGAGAGAAAACAGTACCTTTAAAACGGGTAACTCTTTTTGATTTGAGCTCAAAGGCTTCCTTGGGAAGACTTCTTCCCAAATTGAGGATTCTATGAGTAATAGAGGGAAGTTGTGAGAGTATTTGGGCAGAGGTTGGCCGAGCCAAATGTCTTGAAGTTGTGAATAAGGTGGTAGAGGTGGGAGGGCCTTTTATAAGAGGAGAGGAGGGGCACTCTTGGAAAGATTGAAATGTTACTTTATTATGAAATGCTTTTCGGATTATAATGGTCCCACAATGATATATTTCGAGGATAAGGTGATAAGGGTTCGAAATATTCTCATCCAATATCTTTTTGACAAGTTAAAGCCTTAGATTTTACATTTTCTTTTCATTTTATTTAAATCGTTAAATAATGAGGTAATCGCTGCATCAGCATGGTGTCATAAATAATTTAATTTATTTATTGTCTAAAAATTATAAAAAAATATCATGATGTAGTTAATCATTTTATCTTTATAATGAATATTTATAGTCTAAAATTTAACTTATATAACCCTATATAATAATTGTTTTAGTAAAATAACACATGTTTGTGATAATTTTATTTTTACTTTAAATAAAAAGTTATTATTGTCATTTTCTTACCCAAGTGTCTCCATGGGGTCCCCAAGTTGACCCATGGATTTTCTTGGTTGGAAATGACTCATAAAATAAAGGTAGGACAAGTTTAAAGGTATTTTCATATTTTTATAATATCATTTTTACCCTAAATTTCACTAATTAACTTTAATCGCGATTAATTAAACTTAAAAGTTACTATTCACCAAAAAATTATTTTAATCCCATTGAACCACATTTTACTTCCTAATAACAACCATGTATGTCGGATTTTTGAAAATCAAATCACAGAAGTGGTAATGTTTCATTTAAACGAAAAATCAGTTTTTTAACTACCACTTAGTGGTTTCACTATTCATCAAAAATTGAAGTTTTTCAGAACAATGCCAAAATTTCACCCTAAGCTATAATTGATATTCCGAATTCAAAAATGATGTCTATTTTAAAAAATTACAAAAATATAAGTTTCATTAATTAATTTTATAATTAATTCCCGCTGTCACAACAAATAGCGTGTTTTTAAGAAATAATATATATCAAAAGGTTGACAATTGTTTATGTCCAATTTCAGAGTGAAATTAAATCTAATGAACACTATTGGATAAAATGGTAAAAATATATTCTAATTACACTTTAAAACTACTCAATAGTATAATTCATCACTATAAATTATTTTGATTAAAAAAGTTGTTTTTAAGTATTTTTCACTATTCATAAAAAATTGGAAGTTCTCAGAAAAATACCAAAAATTCAACATAGGATAATTTTGATATTACGAATCCAAAAATGAAGTCCATTTTGAAATATAAAATTTATATAAATTTAATAAGTGGGTATTAATATTCATAACTGCTACTTTTATTGGTCACGGTGTGTTAGAACTCAAGGTTGGGTACAACACACGCTGCTCTATTATTCAAAGAGATGTGTACCATGTAAGCTTGAGGTGTTAAAATTATCATTATGATGGTGTTTTAATTGGAGTGGTCTTCTATCTTTTAGTGATTATTTATTTATTGTATAGATATTTGTGTGTGTATTTATATATATTTATGTATATTTATTTATAATTTGTATATATTAAGCTATATTCATCTATAATTATATATAATTATATATATTTTTAAATATATTTTTTATTTATTTATATTTTTCTATATTTAAAAATATTTATAAGTATTTTTGTTTATATATATTTATATATGTTGTGTGGGTATAAATATAAATAGATATTTGTATGTATTTATAATTATATATTATTATATATATTTCTGTATAGTTATATTTATTTATATTTAAATGCTTATATATATATATATATTTATTTATATTTACATATTCAATTTTATTTAATTATAAGTGTGTGTGTTTATACATTTTTTTGAAGAGGTAGGGGTAGATCCCTTTTGTTGGAAAAGAAAAACATAATAGATGAAGGATGGGGTATGACATAGAAAACTTCCCTCATCTATTAAAACAATCATAGACCTAACATATTTCTAATCTATACTCCAATATTTTTTTCCTCATCATGAATAGAATTACAATGGATTCATCCATGCCCACAACCATGACCTCTGGGGTGACATACTATCCTCCAATTTTCACTCGTTACCAAAGGTCTTCAATGTCACTATCCTCCATGTTGGTTCTACCAAAATCTGATTGACACTCCACCCTATTAGATGGGTCATCAAGTCTAGTAACCTCACCAAAATTCTCTATGAGTGTATGTAGCTTATCTTTTTGGACTTCACTAGCTTTCACATTATTAATAGAATCAAGCACGCCATAAGAATTTTGAGTTGTCGCCTATGCTTTTCCTGATAATGCAAGTGATTATTGATAATTGGATGCCAAAACACTTACATTAACTGGGGAAGAGAACCTAGATTTTTAACACAGTATGGACTGAGGATGAATCACTAGGGAAGAGGAACTAATCCCCAAATTAGCACTATGGACCTTAATGGAATTTGGGGAAGAAACATGAATCTATCCAACATCTTTCTAAATCACCTATGCTTCCTTCCTAATTTTAATATTCCTAGGAGATTCATCATTCATTTTTTAACCTTTATAATACATTAATACAATCATTTGTTCTAGAATTATCTACTGATCTGCTAAATCTTTTACAATGGATTCATCTATAAATTTATCATTCATTGATGTCTCATCAAGACCTCCATCCTTCATAACATTTGCAATATTTTACATTACATATGAAGATTTAGTGAGTGAAGAATCTAATATAGTCTCCATAGGTGGTTCAGAAGGCATGGAATCATATTACCCAAGTTGTGAGATGATACCGTCAAGACCATCATAGGTTCGAAAGGATGACCCATCATTTTATAAAATAATATCCATATAGAAAGGCTGATCCTTATCACTCTGGAATTGTGCTAGTGTGTTGTTATTAGCTTCTTGAGAAATATTCTCATCATCATAGTGGACATAACCCTTTTCCACAACATCATCCTTGGACCTTTTCTTTACCTACACATCTGAGATCATTTAAGAAGGTCCCTTATTAACTGTCACTTCCTTTCCCTTCTCCCTAGAGACCAGATGAGAAATACCGATAATTTCTTCCCCTTCAACTCCTATAGCAATAGAAGAAAGGGGTGGGATATAGATCTATACCCACTAAATTACTCTACCTTGTATAATTCATCCTCTTACATTTATCAACATTATTCACATTCAAATTATAGAATGAGCAGCAGATATATTTATGAAATTTCTCCTTGATCTGTACAATATATTGAAATCCACTAAAAAATATGAGTAATTTTTAATATTTTTTGGTTAAATCAAAAATATAATCTAAAGTGGATAGGACCACATTTTAAATGGGCATTATACTGAGGTTTACCTCAACCAAAAAATGTGCAAAATATCCAAATAATTCTTACTCTCTTGCATGATCAGGATTAATCAGGGTACCAATTGTCAAGGCAATGTCAAATAATATATTTGGATGCTATAAAATCCAACTTAAACCATAAATGTGATCCCAATCTTGAGTCCTTGTATTATGGATTATAAATGGATGGAAATGAGGGTCTCAGTATTTTAATCAAACCATACCTGATGTGATAGAAATCAAACCAAGCCACCATGAATTTCGTTTTAATTCATCAAAACGGAACAAGTTGTTGAAGAATATACACCCGATGGGAACACATTTCCATTCACAAAAACCCCAAATGGTGGATATCAATCACTCCAGATCCACCATTTCACTATGTACTATTTTATAACATACTATTTATTATTTATTAATCATTTATTTATTTATTTATTTATTATTTATCATTTATATATTATATATTATATATTATTTATAAATTATTTATTAATTACTTATTATTATTTATTATTTATTCATTTCATATTTCTTATTGATTTATCATTTATCATTTATTATTTATTATTTATTTAATTATTTTTATTATTATTTATTATTATTATTTATTATTTATTATTTATTTACAATTTATTATTTATTATTTAATATTTAATATTTAATATTTAATATTTATTATTTTCTTATAATTTATTATTAATTAATTATTTATCATATATTAAGTATTTAAAAAAGTTTATCTATAAATATTTTAGTATATTGAAGTTCGTTTAGTCACCACATGATGAGCTTTCTACAAATGTCTTTAGAGAATAACCAGGAGGTAAGGAGTTCAAATATCACCTTATAAATATATATTTTCAAGTTCTATATGGCGGGATAAATAAATGAGTGATTATAAAAGTAAATAATAATAAATAATAATTAATTTGATAATAAATAATTAAATAATTAAATAAATTAATAAATAAAAAACTAAATAAGTAATGGATTTTCATTTACCCAAATAGAAATAGGAATTTTCTTTTATAATAACAAAGAGTCATTGACCCTAAATTTTTTACAAAAAAAATACAGCGGCAGTTTAAACGACCTCTATATAGTGTTTTTGGTATAGTGATTAGATATCACCTATAAAAGGAGAAGCATCTTCTCCTCATTAATTGTGTGGCTTAGATGAATTTGTTTGATGTTGTTAGATATTATTTATTTCATGAAAATCTATTAAAAAATTTATTTGTCATAAGCCACATTCATCAGTCCTAATGAAGGCTCTAGCACCCCTTTGAGAGTTCTAGGTTTCTTACAATAGTGATCAAGATCCAATGATAGATGTATCCCTTCAGAGGTAGGAGGCCTTTGTTTTCTACTTTGGGGATCATCATCAAAAAAATTTCATCGTTACATAATAAGGTGAAGGTTATGACACACAAGATATGAGTACTCTATTATGCTATGTTTTATGATAGTTTTATCACTTTGAATTATTGAAGATTGATCTGGCTATTTTTTTATTTTCTTCCTCAACCAGGGATCATATGATGATCCTACAAAACCCATCAGTGGTATCAAAGAATTTTTCTTCAAGGAGTCATACTGTTTAAATCACTAGTTTTAAAGAATACTGAAACTATAAAACACATCACAGTAGTATCATACTAAGAATATCATAATACAAATATGTGTGTTTGTATGTCAATGTAATCTTGGATTACCCATATGCGGATCATTATACATAACGGTTCTCAAAAAGTACCCTTAAACAAATAAGGAAATGTAAAGGATATAATACAATACCTTTTTGCAGATGGGTTTTCATAAAGGTAAGGATGGTTTAGCTTTATGAAAATGGATTTACGTAAAGGTAATTAGGTTCTACCATTACACAGAATACATCATTATGTTTTTATGTAATGATAATGTGCATAATGGTAATAGAGGTTTACCTTCACACGTTTGGTTGTATGTAAATGTAACAATATATTACCTTAACAAGGTAAATGGACATGCATAAGGTAAATACATATTACCTTTTCACAATAGAAATAGAGGTTTACCATTAAATAGATGCTTTTAAATTGGATTTCACCTTTATTTAGGTAATCAACGACCATCTATACACATGAAATGGTTCATGCATAAGGGTAATGATAAAAATTAAGAAAAATTAATTTTTGTTATTTGTTTTTATTATTTGCAAGAGGATTATAAATAATAAATGTTATTCATTATAAAATAATATTTTTTATTCCTATATTAAATATTAAAAGGTCTTCATTATTTAAATATATTTTAATGAACAAATAAATTGTTTATTTATTAAGATAATTCATTAATTAATTAACATAGATTATTTATAAATTATTTATAAATAATGGCTAATATATTATTGTAATGTTTATAAAATATATAAAAGGAGTTTAAAAGTAACTATATAATATTTAGAGTGTGTTTATTAAATTATTTAAAAAATATATATTATTAAAATTCTATTAATATTAACATTATTAGTATTATATATTTTCATACCAATATGATTTATAAAATTTTTATAAATAATATAAAAAATGTATGTTATATGGAATCTTTATTAACATTAAATAATGTGTTTATAAAAAAATTATTATGATCATAAATGTGATTTATAAATAGTAAATAAATTACATAAATGAGGAAGAAATATAAAACATTTTCTATTTATAGTTTCTAATTATTCATAATTAATTATTTTTGAAACTGTTCAAATTAATAAACATCCTTGTTTAAGATATGATCACAGGATTAAAAATATTAAGTATATGATATTAAATTATGTAAAATGATTAAAATATATTGAATTATAAAATTGTTTATAATTATTTTAAAAATGTCATATATTTAATTGAAATTTTATATAATGAAAATATCAAAGAGTTCATATTGGATAGGGATATAAAATTTTCACATTAAACATCATGATTTATCCATAAAGTTTAACTTGTTTATAAATTTTTTATAGTCACTTTTTAATTAATTTGAAGTTAATAAAATTTTATCAGTTTAAATTTATGAAATTTTCATTTATTTGATAGTCATTACGTTATGTATTAATGTATACAAAATTGATTATATTGTGAATAGTATGTGTTCCAAATTTATAGGTGATAAAGTTTTGAATTACATGTTATTTGTGACTTTATAAAATCTAGTTTCCATCAACATAGTCCTCAATTTGTTATTAAAAGAATTTAGTTGTTCAGAATAGTTTATGCATGTTAGGTTTTAGAAATATCATAATTTGATTCTCTCTTGAGTAAAGTCTCCCTGAAGAGTTGGACATTGGTTTAGACTACCCACTAACCTAGAGTCTTATTCCTTGTTATATAATGTCAATAGATTGGTTTGTTCACTCCTAGCTTACTAATGTGTATATTATCAATGTTTTATAGTTATAATCCTTTACATGAATATTTTATATACCTTATGAATATTATTAATTAATATATGTACAACTTTGTTTATATTTTTTAGGTAATTCACACAATCCATGGGTTGTTTAAAAAGTTACATGCTGATTTTGTGTGAACAAACTGATTTTATTGATGGAAAAATGATTCCAAAACAAAATGTCTAGAAGACTGTATAAAAAAATTAAAACATGAGAAAAAAAATGATTATATAGGATTTAAGAGGTAATAACTTAATATTAATATGATATATATTAATTTGGTGTGGCTTTGATATAAAATTCCCCAAAATACTAAGTGTGAGAATCCTTTGAAAGAGGCATTTGGAAAGACCTCATTTATTCAACTGAGAATTGTTGAGCTCATCACGAGTACCCCTAGATTATCTTTTTTAGGAAATAATGTTACATGTTACTCTATATTATCTTGTTTTGTAGGATTAACTTAGCATGGGAACCCTCTAATTATCCTTTTTTTAGATTATTCTTGGAATTTTATTTGGGTAACACTATCTAGGTAACTCTAACGGTTATGATACCATAACAAAAAAAGTTGAATTTATCCATATGATATACTGGGTAAATATTTTTCCACTCAACAATAAAAGAATCAAAATTTTTATGATTAGGATGATTTCCTATCAAATAATTAAGGCTTATTTACATGAAAAAAAATTAATTCATGATTAAATATGGATCTTGGATCATTAAATGGATTTTATGTATAGTGTGGGATCACTATCATTAAAAGTCTTCAGTAAAAAAGAAATATAACATGATGAATCTCTAAATTTTCTATTATAGAGAATTAATTCATCAATAAGATTAACCCTGATATCCTTCATGGATAAAGAAAAAAATTAATGTAAGAAACTATCTTTATTTTGTACATAAACTTGAGAATTGTTCTCAAGAAAGGGGAAACACTCTATGTATTGGAGGATCGACTTCTAAAAAACAAAACTAATGAAAATATTCCAAAAAATGATTTATATGTATATGATAAGTATCAAAAGGACTTAGTGGATGTTTTGATAATGATTATTATTTCCATATACTTTGATATGCAGAAAAACATGAGTTTATAAGTGCTTACAAAATGATAGAAAACCTAAGGAGGACCTATCAAGGATAGAAATGGATTGAGAGGTATGAATTTTCAATGAACTTATTTGAAGTTAAATATACAAATGAACTTTAGTTTCTACTCATATAATCAATATTATTGGGTAAGAAGTATTTAGAAAGGTTGGGTGCTCCCCTAAAACTAGAGCTTCAGAGAGATTTGGTTCTGTAGTCATTGTCAGAATGGTCCTGGAAATTCGTTTTAAACTTCATCGTGAATGAATTTTGTAAAACCATGCCCGATATCTTTGATATTTTGAGGATATAAAAGAATTACATGGGTTTTATGGTATTTAGTGTCATTATTATGGTATATAAGAATATTTAAGGGAAAATATTTTTGAAAGAAAACAAATCATTAAGAGTTCACACCTCTAATGAAGTTGAAAAGGAAGTAAGTATAATGTTATTATTATGGCCAAATTGTACATTTAGAAAGAATTTTCTGGAATACCTTAAAGATAATAAGAATCTAGTTGATGATTATAATCTCAGTATGAATGTTATAGAATTAAATTCTTATATTTTTAATAGTAATTAGTACCAATTGTATATTTTACGAATGTTGAAAATATATAGGAGTTCAAAATACAAAGTGAAGAATTGAATAATTGATCTTGAAGTGATGGAGTGATTAGTTGTTTGATTGATTAATTAGATGAATTTAAGATGGGAGGAAATTTTTTTACTGTGTGTATGATTATTTCATTTTGAATTTGGAATCAATCATTTGTCTCAATAAATGAGATTATGTTGTTGATGCACATTTTATTCCACTGCCTTATTTAATATTTTTAGAAAGGATCAGTGGATAAATGTTTTTTAATCTAGGATAAAATTTTTATCCAATTATTTAAAATATGAGGTAATGTGTTTTCATAACTCATCAATGAATTTTTTTAAAGGATAATCTTATTTTTAATTAATATTCTCTAAATATATAAAATAACATACGTGATATGGAAACAACAGTTTATTTGTTAAATATACATATAAAAATGAAGTAAGTGTTATTTCATAACACAAATAAGTTTGTGTTGAAACATAGAAAAAAATTAATAAAGAATTTAATTTCTAAGATGCTAGTGAGGGTATGTTTAAACTTATAAAATTTCAAATTTATCAAATAAAATCTTATATTCGTCTTAAGTTAATTTGATTTTACTGAATATCCTAATGATGTTAATGATATTTATAATAATAGGAAAATGTAAAAGGTGACATATTTTTACCATACTAAAGGGAGTTTCACTATTTCTTAAAGGATTCTGCCTGTTAATTTACAATTTGGACCACACTTGATATCCTAAAATGGTATTAGGATATGATGGTAAAGATAAGTGTATATAGTTAAATTTACCATATTAAACTAAATTTCATCTTATCCTAGAAATTTTTATGATATATTAGTTAATAATAGTGTAAAAAAGTTTATTTTATTTCAAGGAAAATGTTTGATGAAAAATGATTCCAAGGATTATGATGTTAAACATAGAAATTGTACTAAGATGAAAAAAAAAGTTGACATTGAAACATATAGATGTTATGAAATTAAGGATTTTAAATACATTAAAATATTTTAACATTAGGAATATTATTCCTAATTCATTCCATTATTTAAACTATATTACACTCACTAAAGTGTTTAGTGGGATAGATGTATCATATGGTTATAAGGGTATGGGATAGGAATTACCATCCATATAGTTCTTTTTTTTATAAAAACCAATTTTCTAGGATGATTGAGAGCCCTATATAAACTATATCTAGGAAACCAAAACAAACACCAATCCAAATTCAAAACTAATTTCAAATTTCATATTTCAAAATTCAAAAATCAAATGATGCATTATCACATATATCCCACCTTTACTTCTAACTAGTTTCATACCCCACGTTTCACCACCAATAAAACACAGAAAATCTTAAAACTAGAGTTGTTAATTCATCCATCACCATAAATAAGAACAAAATTCAACAAAACAATAGTCGCTAATATAGGTCTCCATCAATAAGGATGAAACATTGAGAAAACCTCCAAACAGTGTCTCCATCATCATCATTTTCCCACTACTGTTGCATCAGAATCATATAATCAAAAAACCTTGATGCCTACACCACACAAACACAACATATGTAACCAAAAAATAATACTATAAAAATAAGAAACCAAACCATAAATACACAATGATATCACCAAAATTGAAACAACAATACACTGAGCATAACACCACAGAAAGAATATGAAATGAACACGCATGATCCCCCAATAATTTTACCACTTATATAATCCCAAGAAACAAAGATATCCCCCATGATAGATCAGAATAGAATCGAATGTGATGGATAAGTGAACAAGGGAATAAGAGAGAAAGAGGCTTATACTATAGTGGAGAAAACCCAAGAAAAACAAAACATATATACCATACGCCAAACCAGAATGACTAAATCCCCAAACCAAAGCTCCACTTTCACCATCCCAAGATTTCATATGAACCATTTCACTAGACTGATATGGGGTCTAGAATGATAGGGAAGATGAAAATAGAAGAGGTAGAGTGAGATCAAAGATTTATTCATCGAAAACCAAGTAAAATAATGAAACCAAGAAACCCCCCCCAAAATGAAAATATAAACACATAAAAAGTCAAAAAATTGTGCCTGGAATAGGTAAAGAAATTCCCATGCATAGTAGGATATCAATTGCACCAAAAAGAGGTTTTAGGGAAACCCTAGATGTAATGAGTTAATGAATCTATTACTATATCAGTATCATGGGAGTCATGTAAAATATTTGGGTGTTGAATACTTAAGATATTGGAATTCATGGTTGTATATGTATCATGTTTCTATAAAGGAAATATCTATTTTTCATTCATTCATATATGCTAAAATTTATTTACATGATCGGTCGAATGATAATATCCCCTCAAAGTATAACTTTGAGTTATCTCTAACTAATGACCGTCATGGAGTATAATGGGATAAAATGATATGTAAAGGTTATCTTGAATATACTATTGTACTTATTACACATATTTATATAATAAAAATGAAGTATATATTTGTGAGGTAATAAGTAGATATATATTACTTTAATAGATAAAGAATATCTCATGGAATGTCATATAGTCATCAAAATACTTAGGGGTGTATTATTATTACCAATCCTTCTTACCTAGGACTGAAAAGATATATATCATGAAAACCTTCATACTTTAATAGCCGACTTACACAACTAAAAATATTAACTTAGATACTCAGGGGATGGTTGGGTATGTTGTTGATTATTTTATCAGTTGAAGTGAAACCAAGTTGGTATTTATTTCAGTCATATGAAAAGTAAGTTCACATATCCCTTCATTTAATTGGACTAAAGAAATACGTTCCCATGCTTAGTTAAGTCACATAATATGTATCCATATATTTGGAAGAAGGTCATGTGATGCACACATCCAATAGATGAATGCCATGTGATATATTCATCGACTTGGCCAATATTTTTCTAAGAATCATGCAACTATGAGTTGTCCTATAATATATTTACATCATACATGTATAATATCATGAACTAAACCCGTATGACCTTTCCCATAACATGATCTAGCTCATGATAATGCCTCAAGTGTGCATCCTTGGGCAAAAAAGGATTATAACTATCAACGAGGGATTAAAAAGAATACGGTGGGGAGACTATGCCCTCAAATAATAATTCAACAATAGTTTAAATAATCCAAATACAAACACATCCCTAAACATTATAGTACAAAAGATAAATAAACAAAAAAAACCATGATGTAATAAATGGAACTAGTACTCGCCCGTTCTATTGCACGGTGCATTCGATAACAGGTTTTTCATATAATAAGAGATTAGTATTTATAAAAGTTGAGAAGAAACAATAATGTTGAAAAAATTATAATTATATTTTAATAGTGAATGATAACAGAATAGAAGTGGATAAAATATGAAGACACAATTTAAATAGTTGGAAAAAGAAATGATAAATTTAATGTGAAGGAATTTCTAATTTTTGAGGCTCGATATTTGAATTCAAATTCAACTGCATTCACAAAAACATTAATGCATGCAGTGAATTCTATAATACAACCAATGAATAGTAGCGCTGGGGAAACCTTATTGCAGAAACATTGTACTGATCACAAATGATAAATCATACCAATTTTCAGAGAATAAAATACAGTTCATTACCACCGTGGTGCAGAGGGTTGTGTGCATGATCTCAAACATGACCAATGTGGCTGTGGTTTCTTCACAGTTCAATCATCACATGTTTGATCTCATGTATGCGAAGAGGGTATTTTTGCACCGATAGAATTCCAATTATCACCTCTTGCAATCTCTACATGGTTAATCATGAAAATCATGAATGAAATTAGATAATAGGAATGATTATGGAAAAAAGTAAAAAAACAAAAATAATTTAAAATAATGTAAACTGAATGTACCTAAGAGGTCCCTAGATCATTGTAGAGGTGATTGAGAAGGATAGAGTAGCAAATGCAGGATGGTGTTGACATGATCATCTACCTCATAATAAGTTTTCTAATCTTTCAGTTTGTAGAAAATCAGTGATGAGGGAGATGATGAATGTTATGGAAACCATCCCATTCTCCATGTATTTGTCCAGTGTTGGATTGCATTAGTTTTGAAGCCACTTGGCTTCTTTTAGGCATCTCCTACACAACATGCCCCACTGAATAGAATTGGTAATAGAAACTATAATTAATTATATTATCACCATGTCTACGCAAAATCATAATTATTCACAAAGACTAATGTAAAACGATCATATCGTAAAAGAAACAGTTTGTATGGAAACACTGACCTAATGCTCCCTGACGTACCTTCGAAACAAAAATCTTTGGAGATAAATTAAGAACATTAACATCACCAGAAAAAAAATATTTTGTATGGAAACCAATCATTTAAAATCATCACATATTCTTCCATTATGTGGGAGATTTATTCAAAAATATGTAAAGATATAGATAAAAATGTCAAAGTGATAAAGTCAATATCAATACATGGGGCCTCTCATTGATTCCCCTTTCCAGCCAGCTGCAGTAATGTTCTAAATTTAGGGCATGGAAAAGATCTGTCAAAAAGGTAAAATGATGAGAAACACATACATACAGAAAAGAAAAAATCTTCACTAACTCCATTAACTCTGTACATACTCATCATAGTGGGAAATAGTCCAATAATCATGAATGGAATCTGTGTACCTGTATTGAATAAATATTGGACCTACTTGAAAAAATAAAGAACAAATTAAACCAAAAAAATATGTACTCGTTAACCGTCTTATAATAAAAAAATACATAATTAAACCGTGAAATAACTTAAGCAAAGGTTGTTACAACCTCTCATTGATTCCATTTTCTAGCCATCCGCATTAATGTTCTACATTCATGGCTTGGAATGGAAGTTTCAAAGAGGGAAAATGATGTGAAGCACATAAGAATAGAAAAGATGAAATTTTTATTGACTCCAATAACATCATACATACTCATCAAAGCGAGAAATAGGGCAGTAATCATAAATAGAATCTACGTACCTGTATGGAATAAAATATGGACCTATTTGAAAAAAAATATGAACAAATTAGAAGAAAAAATATGAACCTGTTAACATTCTTATAATAAAAAAATGCATAATAAAACAGTGAAATGCCTTAAGCCAGGTGTGTTACAACCTCAATCACCTATTGATGAAATGTTTAGTACCAACTCCTTAGATTCAGATTTTAACATAATGGATATTGAAACATATATTTTGTTAAAATATTACAAAAAACATTGAATGTAAATCACAATGAATGTCAAAAACTCATATCATAAAAGAAATAGTTTGTATGGAAACACTAACTGATAGCTCCCTCACACACCTTCGAAACAAACTGATTTGGAGATAAATTAAAACCATTACCACCGCATGAAAAAGAAATAGTTTGTATGGAATCCAAACATTTAATGTCATCAAATATTCAATATTAATATTAATATTAATATTAATATTAATGTTAGAAAACATTTAAATATATTCAATATTAATATGTATATTTATGTTTATTAAAAGGATATATCCCTGAAAAAAAAAATATTTAATGAAATTGGAAATGAAATAAGACACCCTAATAATGTGAGAAAACATTGTTGAAAATAACAATACTGATAAGAAAAAATATTTGAAACAAATTGTGAGAGTGACATGTGGATATGGAGAAATCCATGATTAGTAGAGATAGTATATGCGAAAACCAAAAGAATTTGAATCAAAACTGGATAGCTTTGGAGTGGCCTGCAATAGCACTAAATTAGAAGCCTGTTATGTTATAAATATTTGGATACTTGACTAGAAGCATTATATCCATAAATGCACAATTTAAACATCATCAGTGATGAAAAAAATGAAACATTCAGCTAACAGGAGTCGAAGAACAATAATTTGAATCCCACTGCAATTCAGTTATAAAGAAAGGGCACCAGAAATCAAATGGAAATATATAATATGGGAACACCAAAATAATTTGATCAAAACTGGATAGTATTTTTCACACCTAATGCAAAGGTAGGATACTTATACCATGCATGAATGGATGTGACCCAATTTGAGTTAAGGATGAAAAGCCGCAGATATGAAGACTGAGATGATGAGGCTTTGTTAGACGCAACCTCCCACAGCCGTGACATGCTAGTTGGCGTAGGAGCAGCACGGATGCAGATGCACAGGGACGACCAAATGCACTGGGAACAGCTAATTGAAAGCCAAAAATCCCTAGATTGGTCAAATGTACTCGCCTGCGTTGGGGGGGTTCGAAGCAGTGGACACAAAGAGGAAGGATACATCAACCCAGCGATGAAGTGGATGTTAGCCAATTCGCGAGCCAGTTAAACCCTCACAGAGGTGAAGTCCAGGATGACGAAGGCTGCGGGGTCGCCAGTAGTTTCATCGAGCACGAGCATGTCATAGTAGGAGTACACAGGGATGCAGAGACACCGGTAAAAGGTTGCGACCATCGGCAGAGGTTTACCGGTAACCCTAGATAGTGAGTAGATGTTAGGCGAAATGGAATCAGAGACGATGAAGGTAGGAACCGTCACTACAATATAGGAGAAGGTACCTATTTGAGAAAAATGTCGACTAATTTGAGTGAGGAAGGGCAGCTCAGTATGGCGGCGGGGAGGGTTTTATGGTTTCGGATAATGGGAGGAGATGAAACCCGAGTGGGAGATGCTTCTAGATGGAGAGAAAATAAACTAGGAGGCGGTATTCAGTAGCGTGGAGACTCGGAGCTTGGGGTTTGCGGGAAGCAAAGGTAGCGACGAGGAGAAAGGCGAGTGAGGAGTGGAGGTCACAGTGCACAGAAACTCCAGGGTTCACTGGTTTTAGAAAATGGGAGGAGACGAAACCCGAGCGTGAGATGCTTGGAGAGGGAGAGAATAGAAATTATGAGGTGGGCTTCAGTGGCCTGGAGGCCTGGTTATTCAACACGTATGTTTTTTATGACATGGAGAGTTAATAATTTGACACATGGATTGGATGAAATCCAGGATTAGTATATATAGTAGATGTAGAATACACACCTGAAAAATCACTCATGAAAAGAATAATAATTGATCTCCCACTAGGACGAGCACATATACACAACAAATAAATAAAAGAAACAAAAGACAAGGTATCTTATTATAACTTCAATACAAACTACTTACCCAGTCTCTGTGATGGTTGAACTACTTCTGATTGAACCTCAAACTCTACACGAGCAATCGAGCTCAATCAAGAAACACTTTTCCTCTGCCTGATCCATCATGTATCATGTTCTCAACATGAGATCATATATATGGTCTGCATGCACACCATGTTTCAAATTCACGGGGTGAGAAGTAAATATTTTTAGGCTACCGGAAATGGTGAACCTATAATCTATTGTTATATACAAGTGAATGAACACATGAAATGAAAAGTATGGAAATAATAATAATAATAATAATGGAATAAAAATGAATAAATAGATTTATAAAGTAAAAAAATATAATAAAAACAGGGAGCTAAACAAAAATAAAATAAAATATCCAACCTCGGGTTATAATATGACACCTGAGGTAAATCTACCACTGCTCCTGCCTAATCTGGAGAAATTATAGTAGAAAAATCACCTATCCACATATCATAATGATAATATACAAAATAAAAAATATGCTCCAAACATCTAACACATCAACTGGAATGAATGAAAAACCCAAGTATCTCATTCGAAGCATCTAAAACCACAATTTTTCACTTTTAATGATCTTTAATACTCTAATAGAATGACATGAACGAGTGATAGAAACTCTAGGTCGATACTACTAGAAAACCTATCAACCATTGGAAGTCTTGAAGAACCAAACGAGCTATGATATTCATCCCATAAATGCCAAAAAAATCATGATAAGAACCAAAAATAATCATCCCAACACAAGAGTTCCATAATTCCTCCTTGGGACTTAAACTCCTAGAAATGTCTATAAACTACAACTAGGAGGGAACTATACTAATCCAAGTCATCCATTATCTCCCTATACCCACCTTACACCAGCAAACCAATGGTGGAGTACATCTAAATCAATATATGGGACAATTACCAATCCAATAGTATCCCAAGGGTCCCCTCCCACACTCAAAAACTATGAAATAAATTTCCTCAAACATTCTTGACATTAGACACCAAAATAAGGGGCACTCACATGGGTCCCTATAGTCAATAGTTTGTGATGCACCCATTTTAATCCTCTAAACCAAAAAAAAAGAAACCTTAAAAGGAGATACTCTAGAAAACTACACCTTAGGCCAATCCTATAAAAAAAAACTCCAATAATCCCTCAATAACCAATCATTGATCCTCAATCAATTTCATGCCTATAAATGCATTTAAAAGAATCACCACACCTGAAAGGAAATTATCAATAACTGATTATGAAATCCATTGATCACTGATCCAAAACATCCTATAAAGAAATACTTGAGATTCCCTCAGAATATTTTCATATTTTAATTTAACCTTGTCATAACCACCATCCCATTATGTCAACTTAGTCAAATGGATCTATGTGAACTTCATCACCAACAACTATATAATAAGACCATTCAATAACAGTAAATGAACTCACTCTAAACCCCTTGAAATTCTTGATCCAAAATACTCAATCTATCTTTCTTGGAAACATATAAAAGATCCTTAATAGATTACACTTATGATCCATAAACTAAGTCATATAATGACCTCATGATCCTTAGTGAATCCTTGCACCTCACAACCGAACCCTTATGAGGATTCTAAACCAAAAACTCATGGAAATCCTCATAGAAAATCTTTACCAATCAAAAACACCATCCATAATGAATCTTTTGTGATAAATGTATTCAATAATCATGATTTACCTAGAAAAATAATTTAAATGGACTAACCACAAGTCCAATATTGTCTCCAAGGTGAAAAACAAACAAAACACCTATAAAGAGAGATTATACAGTGTGTACAATAAGAAATCCTCTAGGGACGTGTATCATTTCCCGACCTGGTGTATACTTTAAAAAGTACATAGTGTTTCATCCTAGTCCATGGTGTGTACCCAACATGGTGTTCCCATACATGTACTCCATACTAAGTTTTTCCATCTACAAAACATGACCTCTGGTCATGTACTACACTAGATCAATGTCCATGTAACCGAAATTTCCATGTGTCCCTCAAAAAAGGTGTCTAGTCATGCTTTCAGCTACACCCCAAGTGGATATATATGTAATTTTCTAAACAAAAAGGTTTTATATCCCTCATCTTCAAACTCTCACCCAAATGAATAACAAATTTTTTTTAACTTGAACTACTCATCATGTGACTAGATTTTCCCAAAGTGGAAACACTTTCAATCACGGGGAACACCCAATTTTACCAAAATTACACTAAATAAAGCCTCTCGGGGTGACCGATAACCCAAAAACAAGAATAAAACATAAAAAATACAATACAATTATTTTTTATTAAAAAATAAATTCTAACCTTGGGGTGTAAAACACTGAAGCTTCGCTCCTGTATCCACAAGACGCCACTACTGATCCCCGATCCAAGCTCAAACATGCTCCGATGTAACATATCCCTCCCATATATTTCTCTCTTGACATTTTAACTCTTATAGGGTGAATTAATGTATATAGTAATCTAAGAAAAGGTGGAGAAAAGAAAATGGGAAAAGTAAAATGGAATAAAATGATTAAAATCAAAGAAAATAAAAGGGGACTGGCCCTCGTGCCCGACATGAGGTTATACCTCACCTAGTAAAACACCCCATCCCAAAATCAACAATAGATTTAAGATTTCAATCCAAGGATCCAATAAAAAGATATTAATGTTTAAACATGCACGAATAATTAATATTTAATTAATTAAATGCTTATAATTCTAAAAAGTAAAATTTCTTGGAATTCCACCAAAATATTTTCCTCTGCTAAATACCCTATTTTGATACCAGTAGTGTGACCATAAAAATTATGTACGATCACATGATAATATAAATTACCATTTTACCACATAAAACCCACCCAAAAAATTAAATTTCTCATGATTTTTATAAACATTGATGATGTAGTTTGTGATAAACTCCACAATATAATTCTTCTCACCCTTAAGAATCCATGGTGGTAAACCCTATGTCATGCTCTCACCACAAGAATTGTCACACTTGATGCCTTATCGACCATCCAACAATTGATCTGATAATACAAATAGCTCTCCCTACATTATGTTCATTCATCAATGGATGATAATATGCTCTACACCATAGGAGTGTCTTTACCATCTCCCCACAACTAGAACAACAAACCCGATTCATGCTCCATTCACCACTGAATGTGATAAATATATTTATACGACTCACTTATGCCTATGTTCTGAAAAGGAACACCAACTTATACCCATTTATGGATCATAGGTAATGACATCCCTTGTACTCAATAGTCCACTTAGAATGAGGACCCCGACCTTCAACTTCCTACGATGCTCTCCCCACCATAAGTATTTCTTCACATAATAAGACCCTTTCCGTAAAATCCAAACTAATCACCACTCTCCTCTTTAGGGTAAAGTTACTATGAAATAATCTCTCATAGTTTTTTAGACTCAAAATATTCATGAACCAATGATCCTATGCTAACAAACCTAAAACAACTGTCTATACTCCTCACATAGGTCAGTTCAAAAAACTGAAGCACCCTCGGCACTCATATTCAAAAACAAGGGATCTCCATCATGATAAGATTAACCACATGACCACCCTACACTCGATTATCAATAAAAAATCATCAGAACCTATCCATGATCCCACTATTCCACTCAAAACATATCATGAAATGAACAAGATTATACATCCAACAAAACATTCTTTATCAAGCCAACCACAAAACTAGGAGAACTCTCAGTACTCTACTTCTCTAGCATAAGGAATCCTTATGCCAAAAGGCCCCTGGTGGTAATGGACCACTATGGGTTCTAGAAAAGTATAGAACAACCATTCCCACCCAATCCCTCTAGTGGATAGCATCCCCCCTAGCCCCCAACACAAGAACTAGTAGACAAGACATGGTAGGAACAACACCCTATACAATAAGGTTTAAAACCCCACCCCATAATACTAAACCAATAATTTTAGGGAAACCACAACCATAGGAAAACTCAATCCTAATCCAATCATCTCTCAGGTATCATTTCCTTCATCGAGCCACCATCAGTAGTAGGGAACCCAAATCCCACAACAACACATAAGGGTCCCCATGCATACCATGATGAAGGGAATACATCTCCATCACTGGAGAACTCATCGTCAAAGGATCATATAACATATCTTTAGAAGGAAATACATGTCTTCCAGTTGATTAGAATTCCGCAAAATGGAACAACACCATATAGTTTGTTGCAAACACTTTAAACAACTGAACTCCCATCATTAGTAAAATCACACACAAAAAGGCACATTTTATGTAAATACTACAATCCTAGAATGATTCATGAACACTGACCTCCTTATAATGGTCCAAGATCCATAAACCAAAATAAATCAGAAATTCCAAAAACTCAAGTGCATAACGTAAGGTGAAATCATACAACTATAACTTAAAAAACCATGAATAGAAATCATTTAACCTTATTTACCTAGACTTCCTGCTAGAAAAAGCTGTTCATGACACTCTAAGATGATATCTATCACATGCTAAAACACATTCCTAATAATCATGTATACCATATCCCCAAATAAAATTACCAATAAAGATAATCCATTGATGTCATTTTATCACAAACCATCCCAGGTCGACAAGACCTATTTCCTAGTTTGTCTCGTGATAAGACCTCAAGCATGTCTCCCCATAATCCATAGGCTTCCAACTAGGGACGAGGGATTAAAATAAATATGGTGGGGTTAATATGAACATAGATTAGAGTGAAAGAATAATAAAAATAAACCAAAAAAAATACTCATCCACAAACATCTGATATTCCCAATATGTGCATACATTATCATACATTTCATCAAGTATAAAACCCTTATTTCATCAGTTTTTTTATAGATAAAATGATTTATTTCAGAATTTATGGATGATTTTCATGATTTTATAGTGAATTTACAGCTCCATGATGTGACATATAAAAAACTAGACATACAAGGTGTGTAATTTATAAAAACATGTCATGTGATTTTGCATGAGACATGGTTCGGCCAACCAGACTACATACCCAAGTTACAGAACATGACACAAATGTTGTATTATTCATAGAACACATTGTGTACTATAATTATTGAAGAAATTGGTGACTTAATGTGAGGATACATACCATTCACATATTTCCCACATGTCATGTACTTCCACCGACCAACCATCAATGAACCGAATTTAATGGGCAGCGTGGTTGGCCACCTAACAAAATAGAAAGCCAAAAAAGGCTTGTTGACCATAGTAAACACAATATACTTTATAGTTCATGTCTTTTAGTTTTATTTTTTAGAAATAGAAAGGTGGACCTCTGAATTCAGTGTGGCTATTCTAGTGGGAGTTACGCCCACTCTGCTGATTCAATATTTCCCCAAATCCATTAGAAGTTTCTTCTTATTTCCTTTTTTAATGTAATTCCTTTTTTTCTTCCCCATTTATTATCATACACATTTTAGGGTTTGAGTTTATACTCAATATGCATATCCTTTCATTGTCATAAGAGGATAATTTCTGCATTATTAGGTTGTAAGACAGTTTTGGGTGCATTTTAATAGGAATTCTATTGTGATTTCTTTTATGGTTATTTTTATTATAAATTCATTAATGAATTAATTCTAAAGTCACGAGTGGTGTTATATATGATCAATAATGACACCAGTAGATAAATATGAAAGAGTTATAATAGGACAACCCATTACTATTAAGAAATACTTTTTCCAATATTTTTAGGGTATTTATTTAAAACAAGTTTTTAAGTAATAAAACATTGGACCAAGGTATATCCCTTTTAAATACACAATTTTTTGTTATCGAACCAAGAAATAATAATTTAATTGAATCCCCATGGTAAATTATTTAATAAATAATTTTAATACTAAGGAATTACATTTTTGATTAACCCTAACCAAATTACAACCCCAAAACACCTTTTTTCTAAATTTTATTCTCCCTTTTATACGGAAAATTGTTTAAACAATTTGTTTCAATCTAGTAATTTCTTCATTATCATTAATTTTTATGTATTATAGGTTGACACTCATCAACTAGCGTCTATGACTACTTATCTATTAATTCCCTATGGTATTGAATCTGAATTCAACTTTCTATCCAGATAGTTTGTTTAGGTAACTAATTTGGCATGTCTTGCAACAGTGCATCCAATGTTGGCTTCCTTGTTAGGGAATATGATTTAAAAAAATAACATGAGTCTTGAGTTATGGTAGGTTACTTTATATTTTTCATTTTTATTTATTCATTGATTATTGGAGAACTTAACCTCACTTCCACATGGATATTTATTCAAATATGGGTTGGTTTACATTTCATGAAATTGATTAATATTTATGATCTAGTGATGTTGTAATCTGACCCATAATAGTATTAACCATACATGGGTGATGAGTTCAAGTATGAGGGCTACCCATGCGTGTCCTTTAAGTCACCCATTTATTCTCTTCCAGAACCATTATTAGGTAATAATGAAAATTTAGTATCGATGATATTAACCTTTACCATGCACCAGCAGAACCAAACTAAATATTTTGGAAGACTTAGAAATTCTATAGATAAACTTTTGGAGATAATTACTAATATGAGTAATTTTGTTGAGTGTTAATCTAGGTGTTCTTATTCTGTATCGACTGAGAAATAATGTTATGGTGTTGACCCTACTTGTTTTGAATTAAAATTTTCAAAGAGTGATCTTCTAAAAATAAAATGTTAATATGGTAAAACATAATGTCATGATAGTACTGAATTTGATCAATTATTCATATTTAAACCCTCAATTGATTTGACACTTTCTCTGGAAGATTATTGTGATTATTTTTAGGTTTTTATCATTTCAGGGTTAGGAACCAAGGAGGTGGGGGAAATGAAAGATCTCACTAACACACAATTCCACCTTCAACATCAGATGTTCATAGATCAAGGTTACTATAAGCTACTACCCATACCACCTTAAGGTCAAGAGAATTTGATTCAAGATGAGAGAATCAGGCACATGTGGTGGTTAACACAAAAAAGCAACATATTCCTTCAGACCATGGGTATGTAACCACATAGGTGTAGCTAAAGACATAAAAATAGGTTATTTTTTAGAAGAAACCTAGAAACTCTCTCTCTCTCAATGATATCTAAAAATATAAACATAGTGTATACTTCTTCTTCACACATCGTGTAACATCCTTTTCTTATTTTCCCTCTCATTTCTAAAAAGAATTGTTGGAACCTTAATAAAATGAGGGTACATGGTTTCATGATCAATAGAAATGGAATGTACTTTTATATTTAGAATATATTATAATAGTACATTTAGAATAAATAAACATTGATTAAGTCAATAAATAGAAATGAATATTGTGCTGATGGAAGGGTCACTAGAGTGTATCCAAGACATCACCGATTCAAATCCCTCTACACTCTCATTTGGCACATGATTCATTCTTTTTAACCCTATTTTTTGATAAATAACATGTGTGATTTTTTTATAAATTTAAAAATAATTTTTAAATAAAAAAAACCGATGGTGGGGCTAAATCGGTTTTCAGGGTCATAGTATAGGGTCCCAAAAACATGGTTTTAAGTCCTTTTATCCGACTCAATTCAATCATTTTTACCTAAAATAAAAACACATGAAGTGTATTTCTATATACTACATCTATTGTACATACAATATTTCTATAAAATTTGAAAAACATAATTAGAAAAATAATACCCCCAAATATTGTGTTGGGTTGATTGATAGAGTTGTATCCTAGGATCTCAAAGTCCCACATTTGAATTAAGAAAATCTCCCCACATCATCCCCATTTAAAAAATATCTGGATGTTGTGCATTATTTCTCTCACTGTGTTAGTGTTTGAACTATTGATAAAATTTCAAAAAGAAAATAGAATTATTGAAACTGCACAATTGTCTCCAGTGGTCGAGGGTGCTCAATTTGATAAAACCAATTTCTAGTTCGAATATCACCCTGAAAAGTATAATGATGTTTTTAATTAACTTTTTATATTTTTAGATCACATGAAATGAATTATCTAATTCAGTACGTTTATTTTTTCTATTTTTTATATATTTTTATATATTTCTAATTTTATATAATGATAAAAAATAGTTATTAATTATTATAATATTAAGCACATAATGGAAAAAAAATATAAAAAATAAAATTAAACACATAAATCGAATGTGAGAATAAATACAATATTTGAACCACCTCTTTAAAAGTTTTGAGCCTAAACTCAGGTAGTACGATACCAAAACCCCCACTCTTGTGTCAAATGATGGAAGTCTCTCAACCCCAAATTGGAATTTAACATTTCATTAAGTTTCATGACCATATTTATTTCCTATTTCATTCATAGATCCATGTATTTACTTTCTATACTCTCATTTCATTGTTTTCATGCATTTTATGAAATTTTTTGGATTTGGATGGCATTCGGTCGAGACCCCACAGGTACATGGGAACACACAATGAAATCCTTCTCCAATGGCCCAAAGGCCTTCAATTTTTTTTATTGATTTTGATATTCCACCTTTCAAGGGGGGAGGTGGAACCTTTAAAAGTCTCGTTGGAGTAGTATTACATGGCCCATATGCCTTAGAGGAATTAATTTCCCGTAGGCTTCAAACATTACATACAACCCAGACTAACTACTTAGAAATTCTCCACCAAACTTTTTCATCATGAAAATCAGATCTCCGCCATTGCATGAAAGTTTGGCTAGTAATTCCCATGCATGCACAAAGCTAAATGGAATGCTAGAATGAGAGGGTATGGCACCTTCCATTGGGACAATCCTTTCATGCACAAATTGTATGAAACCACTCATGTTTTTTTCATTGATTTTGATAAAACATGGAATGTGTGTTAAATAAATGTTGTGTAGATGTGCCTCTTCCCAACCTTTGATTAATCTATTTCATAGAACACACCTGGCCTACTACCAATTTACTGACACACATTGTGTCTTGTTTCTACTTAGAGAAGTTTATATCAAGGAACACATGACCTTGTGAATCATCTCCTTACACTTGGAATTTGTATTAGGTACATGTTGTGTATATCTTTATGGACAAAATTGAAAACTTGGGCGTGTATTTATAGAGCACACAAATAGCATCTCGATCACACTACACATCATGTACTCTGAAAAATACATGTTTTGTACTTTTTTTATATATTTATTTTTATTCTTTTCTATTTTATTTTTATTTTTTATTCTTTTTTGGTCATGTAAAATGAAGATAGATCATGTGGAAAATGAACCCTGATCATTCCTTATGAGGAGTAGTGCACACCATGCCAAGTTAGTGTGATGATACTGTAGAATAATTCAATGATATATTTACCCATTTCCCAACAATTTGAATTAGAAGTACTATCTCCACTTCTTTCACATATTCCATCATCTTCCATAATTCCTAGTCCTGATTCCATCTTGAAACAATCATCACCTGCTATCATTTAAGTAGTGCTTTCTTCTGTTTCCACTGAGGCACCACCACCACTGGCTATAATGGCATCAAGTACTTCTGCATCAGTAGTCACCACAACACCACAATCAGCTTCTACATCATTAAATCATTTTCCTTCCTTATCTGGTGAGTGGAAATATCTATTGCCCATGGTTGCGCACCCTCAACCCCATCCATGACTCGTTTTTTGTGATCAAAACACTACGAGTGAATGGATGGTATGACTCTGACAACATATGATTAATTTGAGCAGCTTTTTCATTAACACAAGTATCCTAGAAAAGTTGGGCCTTTTTTTGGAGATCAATGAGCTATTGGAGAATACACATCTGATTCTATTATCAGAGACAAAATTCCTAATTTTAGTTATTTATTTATAGAGTTTTATTTGACTTTTGAGTTTGACGAGCCCACATACCAAGATATGCTAAGAGACACGGTGATGTCAGTGTGATTTTGATTATTTGGGAGATTATTTTCACTGATGATGGAAGATTTCAGTGGAGGGAACAACTTCAACCCATATCTAGACACCCCACCCATTTCACCACCCTTACCCACCCTGACTGATTAAACTTTCTCATTGTGTGGTGGAATCATTCAAGTCCCAATGTTTTTTATGCTCCCAAATCATAGAAGATCATTTTAATCAACTCCCCTTCCCTAAGTTTCATTCATTGTTGTTTCAATTCCAACCTTTTTACCCACCATGAGGATAAGTCTATGTGTCTAGATGACACATAGAGATATTGACCTGTATCTTCTGATAAGACTACACAGACCTCCAGTATTTCTCTACCTCATACCTCATTTCCATGATTACTAGCCATTAGGGTAAACTTATTTTTAGTTTATATGACACTTGGTTCTCACAATATTGGGGGGTTTTTAAACCCACTCTCCATTACAATTATTTAGGATCTCCTTAGTAGATGGACTATATTATACTTATTCACATAGGAATGGTCAAGAAGTAGAGGAGCACCTACATACTCATGCAAGAGGACCAAGCTCCCACTATGGTGAGAGAGGAACCAGCATCCCTCAAGTGTGTTGCTTCTCTAATCCCATCCCCACCACCACCACCACTACCAGTGGCCCCTTCCTCTTCATCCCTTTACACCTCTTATGTTGAACCATCATATTTCACCATTCCTCCTACTAATCCATATATAACCCCACCTCCACTCACACCGTTACCTGATTCTCAGGACTCTTCTCTCATTGACTCTATTGATTGTTGACTTAATGATTTGGATAAATGGATTGATAGGAAGGAGGGAATGCAATGAGTTCTTCAAAAGCACTTGGGACTTGCCTTACCACAACCATCTATTCCTTAGGCTGACCCTCAACCATTTTCACCGATTTTCGATTATGTGGTTCTCTCATTTGATGTTGTGGGCACTACATCCACTATTGGGGACTAGGATATCTCTGTCAGGACTCCCCAGCAAGATTCTGACTGCATTGAATCGGCATATCCACCACCTTCACCCACTCTACCAGATCCCCCATCTTCAGACATTACCTCTCTTGAGGGGAGTATTATTTTTCATTTATTTTAATTTCATTTATTTGGATTACTTATTCCACTAATCTCCCTCAACCTGGTCTAATTATTTAATTTCACATCCTCTTATCCTACTTAGCGTTGCACTTGCAGGACCCAGTGTGATATTAAGTGTAGGGAAGAATCTCTCGGCTACACTATTCTTTACCCTTTGACTAATCTAGGAGACATAATTACTTGGATGATATATTAGAAATTGTGGAAAATTATTAAATATAATCATAAATAAAAAATACAGATGTAGGAATTTTTAAATTTTTATGCTTATGTTAATTTTGAATAATTTTAAAATTATTACTGATATAGATTGATTTTTGATATTAAATCTAGGAAATTTTCATTTTTTAGGATAATCATTTATTTTCATGTCATGACCTTATTGGTCCATTTTTATCCTCATTTCTGAGAGGTATTCTAAAACCTTGTCTATATTATATATCATACCCTCTTTATAGAGAGATTATTGGGATATTTATAACTACTTGAACAAGAATTTTATTATTAACAAAACATGATGATTTTTAATCACATTAAAATTACTGGGGAATTTGATTGATATTTTTTTCCTTTTTAACCTTGAGAACTACCATAAATTTTAGGTCCATGAAACCCATGGAAACTATGTACTGAATTGAATATGAAGCCACATTACAAGACTACCCATCCTTCCTACCATAATTCTTTGATTGTACAGCATGATTTTTCATTTGAACATTAAATATGGAGTTTGGTGATTCATGGTATATTTTGGTGAGATACCATGAAATTAAGGGTGGGGGAGATTATTATTTTTTCATCTAAGAGAAAGTCTTCAAAAAAAACTTTTCCTTGTATTCCTATGTAGACATAATTTTTTTTGAAAAATTAAACCTTCAAAAGATGTCTAAATTCATTCATTACACTCACCGATGGGTTTTGAAGCCATTTTAGTAAGGGAATATAGTGGTTATGTTAGAATTTGAGTGATTTTCAATGGGGTTCATTTTCATTAATCTTTTGTATTGAATTTTATGATTTATTCATAAGCAATTTGACCAACTTTTTCAGGCCTCTAAGATTATTTTCACATCATTAAGAACTTACTCTTTGCCTCAGAATCATTAGAACCTTATTGACAGACCTTATGATTTTTTGTGATTTAATTTCTAATTGGATATTTAGATCACCTGAATGATTATGGCTAGAGTGTATATACTTGATATGAAGTTTAACTTTGATTATATTATTTTGAGTGATGAGTGAACCATTTTTCAGAGGAGTTAAATGTTCAAGTGGAGTGTTTTTTTATTACATGTCGAAAAATCTTAATAAAATAGGATGAAATACTTTAATTGAATTATATATAAGGCTGATTGTAATATTTTGGAAATTGGAATAAGTTTTTTGCTAATTGAAATCCCTTAATATGACTATTTTATTTATAACTATAATTGGTTGTATTCTTCCCTTTTAGAGTGTGGATTCATTTAATTCAATGTTGATATTTTTCTTGGGGGAATGAAAATTACTATGTATGGGTGAGTTTGATGTGCCCAATATGTGTGTACTATTTCGTATATTTTATCGAATATAAACCCCATGTATACCAGATATTTGTTATTATATAGTTCAAATTATTTATTTTGGCATTTATGGATGATTTATTAGGAGTTTCCAATGAATGTATAAATATGAGATATAAGAGATAAAAAACTGAATATACATACTGTGTAATTTATAAACACACATCGTGTACTTTTCATGTGACATGGCTTAGCCAACTGAGTACACACCCATGTTACGGACCAAGACACACACACCATGTACTTTATAGAACACGTAGTGTACTCTCATTATAAAAGTGGTTGGCGATAGAAAACGAGCACAAATTCCATGTATATTAGCACCAAATACTATTTACTTCTACCAATAGACCCATGATACACATAAGTCAATGGGAGACATGGCTGGCCACCTTCCAACAGAGAAAATTGAGAAAATTTTGATTTATTAGAGTACATGACCTTTAATTAAAGATATATGTCATTTAGTTTTATTTTCTTTAAATAGAGACAAATCCCTCAAAATTTAGGGTAGTATATTTAGGGGAGGTTATGACACCATTACTACTCTATCTTTACCTAAATCTATTAGAATTTTGTTCATGTTTTCTTCCTATTGTAGTGTAATTACTCTTATCTTACCCCTTTCCTCTAGTATCTAAGGTAGGGGTTCAATTTCTACTCAGTCCACACACTATGACCATGGTCATAAGAGGATAATCTCAACATGATGGGGTTGTAATAATTTTTTTGGTTCATTGTAAATGGAATTACTTTGTGTTTTCTTTCGTTATGTTTTTTGTTATAAATTTATTAATGAATTAATTCCTAATTCTCCAGTGGTGTCATGTCATAACAAGAACAAAACTCATGGAGAAATCTAGAGGAGTAACAATATGAAAACCCATGATCATTAGGTGATACCATTTTTACTATTATAGATGTGTTGATTTAAAATGTTTTTTAAGTAATGAATCACAGAACAATGGGATTTCCATTTTAAATATAAATTTTTTTGTTATCAATCCAAGTAAAAACAAATTAATTGAATACCCATGGTAAAGTATTTCATGAATAATTTAAATAATAAATAATGACTTATGTGATTAACCCTAATTGAATTGAACCCCTGAAATTCTTTTTTCTATATTTTCATCTCCCTTTTATTCTTATAGTTGTTTCCATAATTTCTTCACTCTAATCATTTCATCATCATCATGCAATTTTAATGATAATTAGATGACACTCATTGACGTGTATATGTAATTGATTATCCATTAATTCACTATGGGATTGACCTCATATCCCACTAGATACCGAGTTAGTTGGTTTGGGGAACTAATATGGAATGCCTTGTGACGTCACATCATCCTAGAAATATGAAAGAAAAATAAATAGAAACAAATAATTTTGTAAGAAATGGACTATATCAAACATAAAACAATCAAACTCGTAATCACACAATAATAACTAATTGACGAATGTGATAATCACAAATGTAAAGTAAATAAATAAAAGAAAAAGAATACAAAGGATCTATTACTAACTATAATCCAAAACACAATCCCAATATCCATGATAGTCAAACTGCTCCTGCTCAAATCTCAATATCCACATGAGTGATATATCATGATCAAGATGCATTAGGCCAACTACCAATCCATCACACATCCTATGATCAATAAAAAATCATAAATAATTCATTCATGCACACCAAGTTTCATGTACATGGGGTGAGAAATAAATCTCATTGGTCCACTCCTAACAGTGAACCTATAATATTTTGTCATGTACAAGTACATGAAACTGTGATATTCCCACCCTCGAAAAAATCTAATAATAGATGAGATGAAAATAAATAGGCAGTAAAATAAAGTAAACAATTAAAAAAATTAGGGTCTAAAGAAAAGTAAAATAAAATAGGAAACCTCAAGTTCTATCCTACCACCCATGTTAAATTTTCCCCTGCTATATCCTATTCCAAAGGAATTATGGCATGTGGATCACTCATCCACATATCATCATGTGTGTACGACCAATCAAAAATGAGATCTAGACATCTAACATTTCAACTGGAATGAAATATGAACCCTAGAATGTCATCTTAGGAATATAAAACCACAAACACACACCATTAATTTGTTTTAGGACTCTAATAACATGACATAAACTGGTGATATAAAATCTAAGTCAATAAAAATAGAAAACTTGTCATGTTTCGAAAGGCCTGATGAAAAAATTGGGCATTGATAGTCATCCCTTCATCAAAAATAATACATGATCATGCCATAAACACATCGTCCCCACTAATAAGCTCCATAATTTTTCCACAGGCCTCCATATCCTAGAAAATGTTGGAAACTATAGTTTTGATGGGGTTTCACTCATCCAAATCATCAATTATCTTCCCAGACCTTCCTAACACCATCCCACAAGTAGAAAAGATAATATCCAAATAAATAACAGGGCTAAGACACAATCCAATAATATATCAAATGTCTCCTCTGACATCTAGAAACTGAGAAAGAAATTGCCTCAAACATTCCTAGCATGAGCCACCAAAACAATGGGCACTCAGACAGGTACCCAGAGTCAATAGTTTAGTGGGTTCCCATAGCAGTCCTATGAAAGAAAACAAAAACACAACACCCAATAATGGGATCCTCTAGTAAATCTCACCATAGGCTAATCTCATCAATGAAATTATTCTAGGAATCCCTCAATATCCAACCATTAATCCTTGATCAACAACACACCCGCCAGGGAATCCAAAAGAATCAACATTCCTAAAAAAGGGAATTCTCAGCAACATACTACAACATCCACTTATCAGTGATCATAAACAAACAAAAAGGGAATCTTTGGAAGTCCCTTGGACTCTTCTCAACATTTACTTGATGGTTCCCAGCTATAACTACCATACCACATTGTCAACACCATCCAAGGCCTCTAGGTGAACTAAACATCCAACATATAGATAAGAATCCCATATGAGAACACTAAAAAAACTCACTCTAAATCCATTAGAATTCATAATACAAGTCACTAATGAATCTCTCCTTCTAGGAAACATTTTAAAGAACCCCAATAAAACCCTCTTGGCTTTCATGAGACAATTCATCCAAAAAGCTCAAGACCCCACTCAAGCCTTGGACCTTAACACCAAACCCTTAAGAAAAATATAATATAAAAAATCAAGGAAATCCTCCCATAAAATCATTCCCAATAAAAAACACCATTTAGATGTCCTCTCCATGCCTAAAGGATTCCACCATCGCACTTTGTGTGAAATAACACTCAAATTTGACAACTCAGTAGTCCAATTCTAAATATTGGGAAAAAACTGGTGAAACACGTTTAGGGAGGTAGTACACGGCACGTACCCTTGGTACATGTCATGTACCTTAATGAATCTTCCTTGTACAAGTATTCAACCCTGACCTTGAATGTACATTCCAATTTATATTGTGTTCTTACCTTGGACATGATGTGTACCCCCATGTGTTGCCCAACCCTGTACCCCACATAATTTTAAGCCATATATTCCACATAACCTCTGGCCATGTACTAATCATGGTCTCTGATTGTGTCACCAATATGTCCTAGTTCCACCCACACAAGTTGTTTATTCATGTAGCCATCCGCCCCCCAAGTGGATCTACATGGCATTTCATGAACAAAAATGTCATGTAACCCTTATCTCTAAACTCTAAACCAAAATAAGATCATACGACATGAGTTTTTGAACTACATATAATGTGATCATATTTTCCTAAGATAACACTTGTGATTGACTAAAATGCTTGATTTTCCCCCAAGGGGCCCTTAACACCCCAAAAACAAGATTAAAAATATGAACTACACTATGGAGATTTGCAGGTTAAAAAACAAATTCCTAACTTAGGGTGTAAAATGTCCAAGATTTAATCCCATATCCATGAGACACCACCACCAATCCCTCTTCCAGGATAGGATGACCTCCCTAGTGCCATCTTAATATCAATATCCTTCTCAATCTCTTTATTTATTAGTTGTGAGTACCCCATAAGGGGGAAGCTACATATGTATCAATATAAGGTAAGGATTAGAAAATAAAAGGTAAAAAATATAAAATAACAAAAAGGAAAATAAAATAATATAAAATAAACGGGGGCTTGGCCCATCCATGATTCCCTACATGAAGTTACAAATCTCCTAGGTAAAACCTCACATTATAGACTCAAACATAGATTTATAATTTCAATCTAAGGCAATGTTTAGTAGATATCACTATTAGAACATACACTAATAATTAATAATACATTAATTATATACTAAATATTATATTAATATTAAAATGGCTTGTGATTCCACCAAACTCTTGTACTTGGGTAAAAACATTATTTCAGGACCAATGGATTAGTTGTAAAAATTATATTAGATCATATAATAAGATAAATTACTCTTTTTCCCCTCAAAAACCACATGAGATCAAATATTAAAATTTCTCCGGATTTTCATAAATTGTCACGATGCGGTTGGTGACATCTAGTGGTCACTCTATATCATAAAAAAAATAATATAGGTATACATATTATGTATATGATACATCGAGTGGTGGAATTGTTCGTGTAAATATATGAGTATGTTTAATGTATTTCACACCAAAACCCTTGATAGCTTGAGTAGAACTAATGTTTTTCTAAAGGCCACTCATTATATACATCAATGAAATTTGGATTTAATATTTTTTTTAAACTATTAAGGCCCATAAGGCCATATAATTAGGAACATGGATAATTATAAAATTTTGGAAAATGTGTTGGTTAAAAAAGATAGATCTTGATTAAACCCTTTCCAAAAGAGTTTGGATGGATTCACTAAGATTTGTGAAGTTTGGAAAAAAAATTATAGAATTTTAGTATATGTGGGAGATTTTTGGAAGTGAAATAAAATTAGAACCACCATTCCTTAGTAGTGCATGTGCATACTATGGTTGAAAACCTCAATCTCCTCATTTTGCTTGTATATGATGAATGCATCTACCATTTTTTCATATTGTTGTTTCATACGGATTAAAATATTTACATCAATATCATTGAAAAAATATATCAACAAGGTGTATATAATGGGTATTATTTGATAATAACCAAGTATAAAAGACATGTTCTTTATTTAGGAATAAACATTGGATATCAATTATAAGAGGAGAAATGGTTCTCCTCATTAAGGGTGTTGATTGGATGTGTTCGTTTGATGTTGTTGGAGATTATCAGTTTCCTTAAAATCTTGTAATTGATTTCTTATTTTTGAGACTCATTCATCACTCCTGGAGAAGGTGATATCTCCCCATTGAGTGTTTTGGGTGCCACTAATAGATATCGATATCCAATTATTGATATAACCACTAAGAGGAAGGAAGCCTATTCTTGTTGGTTTTGTGATCATTGTAAAACATTCTCCATCAATAAAGACCAAGTTAGATGATAATTCACAGGTGATACATGTAATTTATTATACTATGTTTTATAATAGTTTTATCACTTTGATTTCATGAATATAGATCAGCCTGTTTCTTGGTTTTCTTACACTACCAAGGATCATATGATGATCTTACGAAACCCATTGGTGTTTTTAGGGGTTTTATAATTATCACTATTTTCATTTAATCATATTAATATCATACATAACTATTTCATCCTCTTTAGTCATTACATATCATTTAATCAATATATGAAAGCATGCTTCTTGCGATTTAGTTTTTGAATCTTGATCCTCCAAAAACATTAATGTATTCCAAACATATTAATGTATAAAACCTTATAAGACTCATTATTTATATTAATTACCCAAAATAAAAGTCAATTATATCTACACATATCAAAATTAATCTCTTGCATAAGGTACACAAATCCCATTCATGTAAAGGATTAGAATCACACAAAACCAAAAATCCCCAGAAGAGTAATGATGGTGAAACAAGAATCTAACCCTCTATTTTCTTATATAGAACCTAATCCCCTATTTTGTTGATAAGTATAGCTCAAACATCCACTATCCAAAGATAAATCCTCATGAGGGACCACAATTTTAATATAACTATAAGTCATAACATGTATAAATCATAACCAACCCTTAATATTAAATTCACCACCTAAATAAAAAATCATAGTCATATTTTTCTTCTAAAAGGAAATCCATAGGTGTGGCATTTTAAAACCCTCACTTGAAGGGAACCCCCCAACCCCACAAAGAAGTCACACCAGAGATAACCCTAGCCGAGAAAGATCCATTGACAACTGAGATAGCAGAGCATCCATGAGAGTAACAACCCAGATGGTAATTAGTTGTCCAAGAAATCAATCTGCATAGGTGGCTTTCACCTCATTTCACCCCCCTATCAGGGAATCGATGACATGACAATATAGGTGGATCATAGTGGTAAAGATAAATTCACCACCAAAAAATCATATTCTTTCTTGATGTGATGAAAAATATTATATTTTGTACCTAGCATGTGACTCATATATGCATGGAATGATAAATATAAGAAAAAATTTAAATAATTCAAACTAAATCATGCCTCATTCATAATATAAATAGAGTATATACGTGAATAACAGTTTCATAAAAAATGTACATTTCATATATTTAATATAAGATATAACACTTTTCGAAAAGTATAAATTCTTTCGAAACCAAATTTGACAGAGTCTAAATCCATGCAGATTCGATGTGGGCCCTTTGGGTCCATGCTAACAAATATTTTTGGAAAAAATATATATATGTTTTTTACTTTTTTTGAAAACCATGACCAACCACCATGACTTTTTCCATGATTATGTTATTTTTGAGATAGAATTGATCAAACATTCTACATTGATCCATTATGTAGTATCTAAGTATGAGTCATTTTTATTTTATAGTTATACTATTAACCACAACCAATTAATATTTACCACATCATTATTTTTTCATTTATAAATATCATTTCCAAAAAATATGACCATTTGGATTGGAAACCATGATGAGATTGAATAAAAAATGATGCACTATTTTATGATAGGAAAAACCATATAATTTTTCAAAAAAATGTTCCATTTTTATTAAAGTTTCTATAATCCATGATGTAATTTTATAAAGCCTATCATTTTTTAGAAATATTTTATGAACCAAGAGGTTGTTTTATTTCCATCATTTTTCTTCTATAAAAATTCAAAAATTGTTTTCCATTTGATATTTTCATCTTCTCGATTCTTCCCTTGTATTGGATTTGATGCCACTAGAGGGTTATTTTGGACATATCTATGTCTAACTATAGTGGAAGAAAACAAAACATTCATGAACAAGATCTATTGAGATATAAATTAAAATTATTAAATGAGAAACATTAAAAAAATTCCATGCATTATTTTCACCTAAAATGAGTTTAATCAAGTTTATTCATCAGCGAAAAATTAGTTACTACCTCTAAATGTATTTTCTATTCACTAGAATCATAAAAATCTTTAGTAGGACCCCATATCTTTCAAATTTTTTTTATAACGTCATACATTAAGGTAAAATATTAGTTAAATATATATAACTTTGGATTAGAGAGAATGAACTTTAGTGTACTCAAATAAAGTGCACAAACAAAAATTTATACAACTCCATTAAATAAAGGATCTTATTAGATTATTATATTTCAAACATTTATGAATCCTTGGATTGACTTTTATAAATCTTATAAAAAATCTTCATTTAAGTAACCTAATTGTTAAACTTCTTTGACAATCAATAAATAATCTACAAATCATCACATGATGTGTCTATTGGGGGTGATTTAAAATTAAAAAATACAAGATACGATTTTGAACAAAAGATCTCATTTGAGTCTCTGGGAAAATAATAGGATATGTGGAGGTTTTCAAAAAATATCATATAAAAGGTGAGAAAGATGATATAGGAGATATTGAATTTTTTTCAAGGCCTACAAGGCATTACATATTGGAGGGTGGCGTCGTCCTTGCTACACTGTGCTTGGAAAAGATTTCCACTAGTGTTTTGTGGTGCACAGTGTGAATTCAAGTAGAGAGGGGAAGCCTTGGATCACAATAGAAGTTGGAAGAAAGCACCAAGATCAGAAGATATTGTTGTTCTAATTGAAGTGTGTGATTTTGGTAATTATAATTTTATTTTATAATAAAATTAATAATTCTACGGTGGAGTAGGATTTCAACAAACCATGGTAAATTATGGTGTTTTTTTAATTTATTTATGTTTCATCTGCAATTCCATCACCAACATCTAGTTTCAAAGGAGTTGATTTATTCTTTTCTTTCTGATTACAAATGGGGGATTCATGTTCAAATATTTTTATCTATATTGATATGTTTAATGGGAATAATTATTTCACTTTTTGGAAACAACAGTTAATGAATATTTTGAATCGTGAATGGATAGTGAAATTATTGAAGAAAAAAATAGATTGTGGGGGAAGACTAGCCCTGATGATTGGAAAGACCAGAGAGATTTGGGTATGGGCACCATTCAATTGTATTTTGAGGATAATCCATTGTGGGAGGTGATGAATCAAACATATCCAAAGGAGATATGGGAAATGTTGTAAAGAAGGTAAAAATATAAATCTCTAACAAATGGTTTATATATGAAAAAATGATTATATCTCCTTCAAATGCTAGAATGTGGAGATTTGGGAAAGAATTTGGATGGGCTCACCAAACTCTTTATTGAATTGTCTTCATTGTTAGATAAGACTAACAATAAAGTCAATGTGGTGCCATTGGAAATAGAAGTTGAATAAATGGTTATGCTTCTATTAGGTTCTTTTCTAGATTTGTATGAAAATCTTATCACCACACTGTTATTTAGAAAATGAACTCTAAAATTAGATGATTTGATTTCATTGTAGCTAATGATTATGAATCAGGAAAAGACCAATGATGATGGATCATCAGGTAATAATGGGATTTATTTAGTGACCGAGGGATATAATTATCAAGGACGGTCAAAAAATGAAGGAATGGCTCTGGGGCCAAGGGAGATAGAAATCAATCAAGACCAAGAGGTTGCTTTGTAATCTAGGACTATGAAAAAAAACTCATATGAGAAGTAACTATGAAATGTTCAGTGATCCAATTAATAAAGAATAAACATAAGCATAAACATAGGAAGAATCATTTGAGGTGAATACCATGACTCAAGATGAGAGGTATGAAAGTGATTTATTTCTTACAACTATAGAATATGTGGATGATTCTAACCTGATTTTAGATTCTAGTTGTTCTTATCATATATGTGAAATAAGAGTCTATTTTTCTAGTTATGAAGAGTGCAATGGTGATTTTTTGAATGTGGATAACAAGTCGGAATGTAAAATTTTTGGCATCGGTATGGTGCAAGTTCATATGTTTGATGGAGTTATTTGCACATTAATGTTTTATGAATTAATTTTCACACTTACTAATGTTTTATGGAGTTATTCACACACATGTTTGAATTAAATATCATGCATTTGTCTTTTAATTATTTTGTTTTTGGTTAATAAAATTTTCATTTTTGGGGTTTTGGTTGTTGTTTTGAATTTTTAAATGATAGTGAATGTATTGAAAAAAGATTAGAGAAGTCACAAAAGACTAGCCATGATGATTGGAAAGACATAATAGATTTGGTGATGAACACCATTCAATTGTATTTGGAGGCCAATACAATGTGGGAGGTGACACGTCAAACATATTCAAAGGATATCTGGGTGAATCTCAAAAGAAGTTATAAATCAAAATATCTAATAAAAAGTTTATATCTAATAAAAATGATTATATTGTCTCCAAATTTCAAAAAGAGGAGATTTAGAAATTCATTTGGATGGGTTCACCAAAATATTGATAGAATTTTCTTCAGTGGTGGTCAAGACTAATGATAAAGGTGACACAGTGCTAGTGGAAATAAAATAAGAAGACAAGGCTCTGCTACTATTAGGTTCTTTTCCAGATTCGTATGACAGTCTTTTCACCAAACTGACATTTGGAAAATACACTCTGAAATAAGATGATGTGTTTTTATCATTGTTAATGAACGAGACTCTATGAATGACATTGATGATGATCATCATGTAATTATGGGACTTGGTGGTAATTGGGAGATGTAATTATCAAGGAAGGTCGAAAGAATGAAGTAATGGCTCAAGGAGTAGGAGAGACAAATATCGATCAAGACTAAGAGGTAATTTTTTATAATGGAGTGTGGGAAAAAGGTTCATATGTGAAGGAACTGTCAATGTCCAGTGAGAAAATGAAGAAAGAATAAATTTAAGTTGAAATTTATAAAAAACCAATTGAGGTGAATATTGTGACTCAAGATGAGAGGAATCAAAGTGATTTACTACTTACAACTATAGAAGATGTGGATGATTCGAACTGGATTTTAGATTCTAATTGATCTTATCATATATGTGTAAGAATAGAATGTTTTGATAGTTATAAAGAGTGCAATGGTGATATTGTAAAAATGGGTGGCAAGTTAGAATGTAGAATTGTTGGCATTATAATAGTGTAAGTTCGTATGTTTGACGGAATTATTCACACACATAAAAATTTGAAGTATTTACCTGATTTGGAAATGACCTTGATTTTTTTGGGTATATTGGATTCCAAAAATTTATAATTTCTACTAGAAATGGATTTCTCAAAGTGAAAAATTGAGTAATGACTGTGATTAAATGTTAAAAATTTGGGAATCTGTACAAGTTGATTCGAGTAGGTGGAGCTTCATAGAGAGCTTAGAGTACCATTGTTGGTGGTGATCAGATGGATATTTCAATTGAATGTTTGAAAAATAATGTGAAATTTTCTTTAGTTGTTAATGGAACTATGTAGCCGCAACATTTTGTTCATTAGATTTTGTCACGAACCGTCCTCAAGACCCGTGTCGTGACTACCCCAAGCCCGCCTCCCATAGGCCAGGGGCTGGCAACTAGCACCAAGGTGTAAAACCCGAAAAAGGGGAAGGCATTGCCTTTAAAAAAAAGTAAACAAACACCACAGAGTAAGAAAGTAGAGGAAAACACTAAGTAAAACTGGGTACAATAGTAAGTGAGGGAAGTAAATGGGCTAGAATACAAACCCAAACTGAAAGTAAAGTACAACTGGAAAGAAAGTACATCAACTGAAAGTAAAGCAGCAACGTCGAGCCGTCCACTGGAAGACCCACCTGAAGGGTGGGTATAGATAGCCTCCTCAGCTCCTCAGGTCCAGTCGTCCTCTCTGTGTACATCCCGCCCAGAAGTCCACCTCTACACTACTGGAAATCCATGTTTTCGCAATGGTTTAAAACCATTGGGAAAGGCCCTCAAACCGTTGGGTAATCTTATCCCAACAGTTTTAGAAATCGTTGGGCTGTGAGGCATTGGGAAAGCCTTATACCAACGGTTCACGTTGAACCATTGTGGAAGGCTGTTTAGATTTCTGTCATACCAACGGTTCATATGAACCGTTGGAAACATCAGTGCAGAGGAAAATGCCAACGGTTTTAAAACCGTTGGGATAAACATATAAGGGGTGTATAACCCAACGGTTTTGAACTGTTGGGAAATGCAGGAAATGCAGCAGGGGTATAACCCAACGGTTTTGAACCGTTGGGAAATGCAAGAAATGAAGCAGGAGTATAACCCAACGGTTTTGAAACTGTTGGGAAATGCAGCAGCACACATATAACCCAACGGTTTTGAAAAATGCAGCAACACACATATAACCCAACGGTTTTGAAACCGTTGGCTTAGACCCCCATTAATTTAAAATGAAATAGGTTTCAATAAACTGCAGGCTGCAATGAAAACTCTGTGAAAAATGTGCCATCTCACAAAAAACACACTGCAACCTGCAAAAACAGAAAAAAACACTCATTCTATGTGTTTAGGAACACTGCAACATGAAATAAACTGCAGGCTGCAATCACAAAAAACAAACTACAGCCTGCAATCACAAAAAACACACTGCAACCTGCAATAAAAAAAACACACTGTAGCCTGCAATCACAAATAAAAAAACACTCATTATGTGTGTTTAGGAACACTACAACCTGCAAACAAAGAAAACATGCTGCACACATAGAAAACTCACTTCAATCACCTGCAATCACACAAAAAACACACAAGAAACACATAGAAATAATCATCTCATTTTTGAAGGCTTACTCACATCCCTTCCCCTTGAATGGTTCACATATTGATGTGGTAGAGAGACCAAGAACCAACAAAATTTTGTCTTGTTGATCAAATAGGGAGGGGGATATTGGAAATTCATGTTTATACCTCATATATGAAGAATCCCCTGACTCAATACTGATCTATCGGATAAGGGTTATTAGTTTTGATTACATCAGTATAAATTTGATATTTTTTCGATGAATTTAATCATTCAATATACTAACCTAGAAGGATATTTACACTATGACCATTATAAACCTTTTGTTCCTAGAGTATAATGATGGGGGAATCATATACTATGGGGAAATTACTTCTATAATGTCAAGAGATTTAGTTATATTGTTTCATTTATCAAGTTATTGGTTTGTGTTTAAGAGAGGGATATTGGTCAGGCTTCTGTCACACATAGATTCTACGGGGATAGATATTTACTTGATTCATGAGAGATATTACATGCCTAATTATCAAGGGGATCTACTATGATGAAATCCAACATGGTGTTTTTCAGTGGTTATGAATCATTTACATCATCTGTTGGGCTCACTTTAGAATTTTCTATCATATTCTAAGAGGATAAGATTACAAGGTAATATTCTATCCCCAATCTATAATGCAAACATTCAGATAATCCTCAATGACAATCCAATAGATTACTATATGAATTTTAGTATATACCTTCCATAGATGATTTTTATATCCTTTGAAATTTGAATGATGACCCACCCCCACCCCCTGCCCAGCCCACCCCCTCCCCACCAAACCCCATACACAGCCCCCCTCCTCCCCACCTAACCCCCGCCAAGCACCCCCGCCTCCCCCACAAATTCCCATAGGGTAGTTGATTTTAAGTTTTAATCATATTTTTTGGGTTTTTGGTGACCCATTCAGGATTCAATCTATGGATAATTTGGAGAAATTAGGTGTTTTGAGATATGTTTGGGGGGTTTAGTTTAGGAGAACTCATGTACATGATGTGTAGTTTTCAGAACACACATCATGTGTTCTTCGTACTTGGGAAAGATGGGTTTTGGGAACTAAAAGATTTATACAAGGGGGTGGGTTAGATGCCATGTAGTGGTGACTCAGGGTGTGCTAGTGGCAGATGACCATATAGGGTATAAAGATATATCTAGTGCGAGGTACATGGATAGGCATTGTTGATAGATGATCAGTTGGAGGCATTGCTGATCGATGATCACGTTTTTCTAGTCGTTGATGTATTGGTGCTGCCATCAACATGAATGTTCTTTCACCCCCATATCTTATCTGTTCTCACCCCTAGCACATCCCCCCCCCCCTCTCCCCCACCTGCACAGCCACCTCCAACCCCCTGTCCAGCCCCCCTCCTCACCTCACCCCTGCCCACCCCCCCACCCCCCTCCAGCACATCCCCCCTCATCTTCACCTCATTTTGACCTCTTCAATATCAATCAAAATGATTCTATATAGGTAAATTACAACAAAACTGCAACCTAAAATGATATATTGCTTGTGTTCATAAGGAGATCATAATAGAGAGTACATTGCTGCGAAATGGAACTAAAAAATCGAAAATAAATGAAGGCATACATACTGATTTAAAGTGAATGAACAAAAAATACTTGAATCAAAGATAAGATGACCCTTTGGAAAGTAGAGTTAGAACCCTCGAGAGCAGTTAGGGAAGCTGGGTTCCAAACACAACCTAAAATCGTAAGGGGATCATAACACGTACCCATTTAATGCAGAATAATAGAGCGTTGGAAAACCAGACCTGTCGCGCTGGGAAGTAGGGTTCGCATTGAGAGTCGGTTGGGAAGTAGGATTCATGTCGTGCTATTGGAAAAAATCTTCCATATGGGTGTGTCGAGCTATGTTTTAGGGTAAAATGAGAAGGGTTATGGGTTCTCATAGAGATTTTGGAAACAAAGCGTGAGTGATGATGAGAAGGGAGCGGCGAGCGGCGAGCGGCGAGGGGTGGTTGGGATGGGAGCGGCGGTGAGGGGTGGTCATTATGGGAGCGACAGTGAGGACGGGAGGAGTATGGGATTGGGGCCGAGGGTTTGGAGAAGTGCGGCTTAGGGATTGGAGAAGTATCCCGACAGGACTGCGAATCGCCACAGGGTGTCGTCCTGGAGTAGGGCCAAATCACGGCGTGACCGCGGCGTGTTGGCCCGGTCCAGCGACATATGCGGGGCAGCATCTTCCAGCCAGGAGTGAAGGGAGTGGGAGGAGGCTGGAATGCTAGTGGAATGAGGCTAGTAGCAGGTGCTGGGGGGATGGTTCGGGCTGATTCGAAGGTGGAAGGGGGATGTTGCAGGCTGGAATGCTGGTGGCAGAGGGTTGAAATGAAGGTGGATGGGGGCTGGTGTGGGTTGGATGTCGCTGGAGCAGGGTCAAATCACGACATTACTGCGGCGTGACCACATCGTGATCGCGGCGTGACCGCGACGTGTTGGCCCGGTCTAGTGACATACGCGGGGCAACATCTTTCGACCAGGAGCGAAGGGAGCAGGAGGAGGCTAGAATGCTGGTGGAAGGGGGCTGGTTGCAGGTGCTGGGGGGTGGTGCGGAATGATTCGAAAGTGGTAGGGAGGGCTATTTCAGGCTGGAGTGCTGGTGGCAGAGGGCTGAAATGAAGGTGAAAGGGGGATGGTGTGGGATGGATATCGCTGGAGCAGAGCCAAATCATGGCGTGACCGCGGTGTGACCACGGCGTGACAACGACGTGTTGGCCCGATCTAGCGACATCCGCGGGGCAGCATCTTCCGGCCAGGAGATAATGGAGCGGGAGGAGGCTGGAATACTGGTGGAAAGGGGCTGGTTGCAGGTGCTGGGGGGATGGTGTGGGATGATTCGAAGGTGGCAGGGGGGTTGTTGTGGGCTGGAATGTTGGTGGAAGTGGGCTGAAATGAAGGTGGAAGGGGGATGGTGTGTGTTGGATGTCATTGGAGCAGGGCCAAATCACAGCATTACCACGGAGTGACCGCGGCGTGACCGCGGTGTGACAGCGGCGTGACCGCGGCGTGACCGCGACATGTTGGACCGGTCCAGCGACATCCACGGGGCAACATATTTCATCCAGGAGTGAAGGGAGCAGAAGGAGGCTGAAATGCTTGTGGAAGGGGGCTAGTTGCAGGTGCTGGGTGGTGGTACGGGCTGATTTGAAGGTGGCAGGGAGGGCTGTTGCGGGATGCAAAGCTGGTGGCAGCGGGCTAAAATGAAGGTGGAAAGGGGCTAGTGTGGGCTGGATGTCACTGGATCAGGGCCAAATCACGGCGTGACCGTGGCGTGACCACGGCGTGAACGCGGCGTGACCGCGGCGTGACCGCGGCGTGACCGCGGTGTGACCGCGGCGTGACCGTAGCGTGACCGCGATGTGTTGGCCCGGTCCAGCGACTTCCGCAGGGCAGCATCTTCTGGCCAGGAGCGAATGAAGCGGGAGGAGGCGGGGCAACATTCCGGCTGTCTCCCTGCCGCCAAATGATAGAACATATCAACTATTTAATATGCTATAACAAGGGATCACCAGAGAAGGTTGTAGCGAGTGACACAATGACGCAACGTCTAAAGGGAAACAAAATGACAGAAAATAACTATCACTACTCTTTGGTTTAGAAGACAACGCACCTCCATTGAAGGGGTTTTATTATAAAATCATGGCATTGCTTTATCACAAAATTCATTTAATTATATTTAACATTTATTCTATAACTCATTCAGCAAAAATCAAATGCAATAAGTTAAGCAACTAGATCAACATAACTATCACTGTGAGTTTTCGCAGACAGCGCACCTCCGTTGGAAGGGTTTTATTATAAAAAATGACGTTATTTATCAAATGAAATTATTATATAAAAGAACACTTATTCAAGATATGCAATTCGATATAATTATGCATAATTAAGAAATAAGGTAATACAATTTAAAGAATTATTTAATTAAAGAGACTAGAAGGGGGACCCTACCTCAAGGTGGAACCAATCCGTCCACTTCGGCTCTTGGATCTTTCTAACTAAAATCCGACTCTCCCCAACTGAGTATACACACCTTCACACACATGCAAGGACACCTATCCCCTATGCACACACCCACATGGCCATGAGCATGTGCAAGGGGATCCTTACACATATGCTTAAATGCATATACCAGTCTCCACTCTCCTGCGTATGCATTTTTATATATATATATGGGCACACCAAGCCCCATACATGCATAATGATTTCCATGGTTGACTATACACGTAACGGGGGAACCCACATACATATACTTACTTACCTATGCACACGCAGGCGAGTCACCCTTGACTTGGTGACTCGAAACCAATGAGTAGGGATCAATGCACTACAAAAAGGATATTAAGAACCTTAAAACACATAAAAGACCCTACATAACCAGTGAAAAACCAACCAACAGCATTAAATCCTTAACTCCATTGGCGAGAACCAAATCCACCCAAAACAACAAAAAACGATCCAACGCCCTACCAAAAACATAATATGGAGTCAAAAACATTTAAATCCCCAAAATATATGAGGTACGAGACAAGTAGTAATCATAGAATCTTACCTCGGATCAAAGCCGGCAGACTGAAACAATCTGAACCCCTTCTGGCCTCCTTCGTAGAATATAACTACTCCCTGTCCATAGAAACCAGTAAAAGACCTAAGTGGACAATGCGATAAAGAAAATAAAATAAAAACTAAACTAAAACATACCTGTCTCGTGTGACTATACATGTCACCGCCCAACATATAAGAACCACAACACCACATAGGTCAAATCATGTTCCTGCAAGCAAGGGGGAAACAAATCCATGTTTCAAAATGATACTATTAAAAAGTACATTCCTATTAATTAACAATTAATCTTCCTATAAATGGTATATAATTAGTTTGGCTCGAGTTTCAACTTAGTTTGGTTTTGTTAAATACAAGTTTGTTTGGGAAATTAAATGGCTACACCATTACTAAAGGGTCAAATAGGTTGTGGTGTAAAGTTATTGTGGAATGGAAGGATGAAAACATTATTATAAGTGATTTCAACTAATCTTCAATGAACAAAACTTCCTAGATGATCTTAAACAATCTAGATCTTGAGATCTCTTATGTAACACCCCGAGATTTTATAGAAAATATTCTTTTTAATTTCACTAATGTCTTGTGTTGTACGCTGCACCAAAAGGAGCTTGTACAAGACGCATCCTTAACTTGCCTTGCATTACACACAATCACGACCTTCCTCGATAGCGTGTGTAGTATGTAATACTGAGTTTCACTAAACAACGATATGCTATTAAAATATTATTAAAACTAGCCGTTATGAATAGTAATAACCACCTTTTAAAATTTTAGAAATTTTAGGTCTCAAAATGGACTTTATTTTTGGATTCGGAGTATCGAATTTAGCCTAAGGTGAAATTTTTGTGATTTTCGGATAACTTTCATATTCTGATGAATAGTGAAAATTACTAAATTATAATTAAAAACAACTTTTTTAATCGAAATAATTAATAGTGATAAATTATTAATTTGAGTGGTTTTAAAGTATATTTAGAATATATTTTTACAATTTAATACAATGTTGGTCATTGAATGTAATTTCACATTTAAACCAGACATAATCAAGTGTCAATCTTTTGATAGATATTGTTTCTTAAAAACACGCTATTTGTTTTAACAGTGGGATTTAATTATAAAATTAATTAATGCAACTTCTATGTTATGAATTTGGTAAAATAGACTTCATTTTTGAATTTGGAATATGAAATATAGCTTAGGATGAAATTTTGGCATTGTTCTGAAAAACATCAATTTTTGATGAATAGTGAAACTACTAAGTGGTAGTTAAAAAAAAATTAATTTCTTCATAAATCTTAATTTTACCGCTTCTGTGAATGGAATTTCAAAAATCCGAGAGACACGGTTGATGTCAGTAAGTAAAATGTGGTTCAATGAGATGAAAATAATTTTTGGTGAATAGTAACTTTTTACTTTTATTTACCACAGTTAAAAGTAAATAGGGTAATTAAGGGTAAGAATGATATTAATATTACCCTAACACATGTCCTAATTCTATTCGAAAAGTGTATCTCGACCAAAAACAACCTTAAGTGTAAAATATTATCATTTAGTCCCACTTGGATTAGATTAGGACATTTATTATTATTTAATTCAAAGAAGAGTTAAAAGAGTTAAAATCAAAGTATATTTACTAAAACATTTTTAATATAGGGTTTTACATAAGATAAATTCGATTGTAAATATTCATTATAAAGCTAGAAATATTTCCTACATAATGGTATTTTATTTTTAATTTTTAGACATCAAATAATTTAATTTATTTATGACACAAAGATGATGCAGTAATTATCTTATTAATGAAATATTGACATAATTGATATTATAAATACCAAAATAAATGTAATTTGAGACTTTTTATGAATTTGACTAATTTTTCTAGGTTAATATGATATATTAGTGTTGATTTAATAAACTTGGTTCGAACATATAATTCTGTTATGACTTTCACAAAAATCATGTATCAAATAGTGTCAAAATTGACACAAAATAGTTTTTAAATCAAATATTATATTAATAATGGTTATTTTATTCCTAAAAATCTAAGGTTCGGCCAAACGACTTAGATAAGGATATATGAATTAATAATATACAATTTGGGGTTCTTTTGGAATGTTATAGTAAGTGTATAAACCATATAATGAAAGAAAACAAAAAGACACGGTAAAAGTTAAATTATTTAACTTAGAGTTAAATCTAATTGATAAGGTTAAAATAATACCCTAAACTTGTCTAAATCCTATTGGTTGATAGGATTTCGACCCATCCCCACTTTAGATTCGAAATAAGACCCTTTGTAACCATTATAAACCGATTTTGACTTTAATATAAAATAATATTTTGAGATATTCCTAAGGTGCCCCTCTCCTCCCTTATAAAAGGGCACCTCCTCCCCCTCCTCCTCACACCAATTTTAGCACTCAAGCTCGGCCAAACCCTACCAAAATCCCTTCTCCACTTCCCTATAATAATCCTAGGGGTCCTTCTCTTCTTCAAATACCAATCTTAGTTCCCTAAGTGGAGGATTCAAAGAGGTGTTCCAAAGAAGAGGTAATATCCATTACCGATCTTTTCAATTTCTTTCTTCTTCAACTTATTCTTCTTTAGTTGTTTCATGATAAATTAATAACATCAGTATTTATTATATACTTATATGTTATTATAAATATGAAACAACTCTAATTAAACTTCTATCCATCCTACGGAGAAAGGAAATCACCGCGCGTGCGTACGTACGGAATACCGTCTCCACGCCGTGGTGTAATCTATTTTCCGTCACCACCTTAATTGGATGGGTATAATGATGTAATGAGTAACTATACATGATTATTATAAAGTTATATTGATACTGAAATAGTATACATACACTTAAACACAATTCCACGACCATGGGAATGATATCATCGCTCGTGCGTACGTACGGACTACCGTCTCCACGACGCGATGAGATTCATTCTCCATGTTAACCATTTAAGAATGATTAAAAAGTATATATAAGAAATAATAATGAAGTATATGAAATTATAAAGCTACTGGATTTATGTATATATGTATGTCATCTACTTACTTCCATTCAAGACAATAAGGAAAGGAAAACAGCGTTCATGCGTACGTACGGACTACCGTCTCCATGAACGGTGTTTTTCATTGCATTTATCTATCTATTATATATATATATATATACTGAATATATATTATATATAAATCATATTTTATATTCTGAAAGTAAGTAAATCATGATATAAGTAATAATAATGTCAAGAACAACAAGTCAAAACACCTACGATAAATGAAACGATTTTACCCAAAACGCTTCTTTAACATGGAATTTACAAAAGAACGGGTAATATAAAGTCATAAGTGAACCATATATATCATAACAATGAATATGATTCTGTAATAAGTCAATGACATTATTTAAATCATTATACAGGAGGTTCGGACACATATGAAGCAAATCGGAGCTAAGGTAAGGGAAATATCACAATCTCATTTTTATCCGGGATTGTTTATTCGTAAGTATTTACTGGGGTGTATTTTATCATCCACATCCATGTTTCATCAATATGTAATATTATTTCCATCCACCTACAATTGTTTAAATCCATTTTTACCCTTCGGTGAGTTTTTAGTAATATGTATGAAAGGAATCTTTTTTCGTTTTTCGTACGAGGTACTTTTTGACTTTTCCGACAAAAGTATGAAAAATGTTTTTTTAACTTATACGGCATGAATGTATTTTTAAAACATTATTTCCAAGAAACTTCCTTTACAAGTTTTCAAGTTTATTTTTAATCAACTTCTTTTATTTTAAAGTTGTATGACATGTTATGAAAGAAAAAATGTTTTTGAAGTAGATAGGATATTTTCCTCATGAATGGAGTTCAAGTATTTTATCAAAATTATTTTCCATCTAAGATAATAAAAAGGGTTATGTTTTTATCCCTATTATTACATTTATTTGATTATGTTGTGATGGAAATATTTTTATGAATTCCTTTATCTTATATGAATTGTTTTATGATGTCATGTTGTTTAAGAATCCCATTTTTATTACATGGGTTACACTATGATGTATGGTTTATGATTATGTGGCACACATAAGAAAGGATTCATTATAAGATGGGTGGGACCTATATCTCCCTCCAATGCATTGGGTAAAGATTTTATATCTCATGAGATAGACATGGCTGGAACGGTAGGTTATACCGGTTCAGTGAAACAGGACTGAAACGAGGGTTATTCGATTCAGAAAGGGACTTTTTCCACTAAGATAGTCTTGGCAATGTGTCTTGACTAACAAGAAATGATTCTCTATGATTATGTGTGTATGCCACAAAGTTTCATGTTTTAAGTTATGATTATTGTGATTACATTTCACTGCCATGATTTATCCCATGTTATGAAATTATGATCTCTTTTGCAGGTTAAGATTTCCAAAAGTTATGTGCTTGTGTATACGATGAGATTTATATTTCTTTTGTTTACCCTTACTGAGCATTTGAGCTCACCCTTTTATGTTTTCTTTTCCCCAGGATATAAAGAAAGGTTTTAGGTACAAAAAAAGGGAAGATCTTTATGGGAGATATTGGAGATCTTTCACCACGATTAGAAGATTATATTCCGAGTTTCCAAAGGCACTAAACTATTACGATCCTTGTGTGTGTGTTTTTTTGTTATGTACTAATTATTCCGCAAAAGTAATGTAATGTCCATGTACGTCAGGCTTCGGGTCTCTACAGTTGGTATCAGAGGAAAGGTTTAGTCAACCTTTGGAAACTAGGATGCGAGAACATTAGTGAGATTCCTAGAGATATTTATAAGGTATGTCTAGGGATGTCCCTAAGGATAAGTATAAGTATAGGATACAGTCCTAGAACTACGGTAACGATCATAGAATTTAACCTAAGATATTGAGGATACTCCACCTTTATTATGTTGTTTTCCCTAGCATGATTTTTGCCTCTCACACTATTCTTTTTTTGGGTTTTAGAAAATGGCTGGAAACAAGATGATTCACGATAATGGAGGATATGATGGACAATGGAATGATATTCTTCATAATGAAATGGGATTTGGAGGTCCAAACATCATTATTATTCCGAATCAGCAATCTCATAATATGACCAATAAAGTAAAATTTGGTAAGTTTCCTGACTCGGCTAATAAGAGAAAGATGGAGTTTCATGATGATCATAGAGGAAAGAAAGTTCAATTTCCCCTATGTAAATCATGTGGGAAGAGGCATCAAGGAGAATGTTTCAAAGGAACTGGAAGATGCTTTGAGTGTGGAAAAGAAGGACACAAAGCCAGTAAGTGCAAAGGAAAAGGTTCAGTTAACACCAGGGATGAGGATAATGGTATTTCTATGACATCAAAAATGGTTAAATGTTTTAAATGTGGAATATACGGGCATTATGCAAACCAATGCCCTAAGGGAAAGTCTCATGAAGAGAATCAGTACGGCCATATGGGTAGTATTTATGTTGATGATGATGAAGAGACTACAAATGATATGTGATATGAAAGAATTGTTGAAGCTCGGTCAATGGTTTAAGAAGGTAGTGGAATGATTACATGATTATCAAGTGTAATGTTGTATAAAGAATATCATGGTACTATGGAATAAAGAGACATCTAAGGATTGTTACACTGTTGTCTTTCCTTGAGTTTTGAAAGTGTATGATTAATGTTACCAGTATCCATGAAAGGTTATTCAGATATTTTGGGAATGTAGATGATATGCGCATAATGAAGGGATAAGGAGAAAATTAAGTGTTTGATAGTATTCATGAGCTCATGATTGATATAAGGACTAAGTGATATCATGGTTTGAGTATATAGAATTCTGAGGATTTTGGTATGTGGAAAGTGTTAAATTTTAACTGCATTCATGTTTACACTAAGGTTCGATGGGTATTCAAGAGAATACATGATTAAGGACTTTGAATGTTTGGAATGTGACCAACAAAACATATCTTATGATATATGGGGATCAACGATGGTATTAAATCTCTGGTAATCGTTTTCACTTTGTTATGAGAGTGGACTGCAGTATTATGGATAAGCCTAAAGATTGAAATGGATTATGTTGGACATAATTGAGTATTGTTTAAGGATAGAAGTTTTTTTGGGATATTATTGATGGGATGTTATAGTAATGTAGTTTTAGAAAAAGGACAACCTGCGGGACGGGCGACAGCCCATCGCTTCGGACAAGGCTGTGGGAATCGAACCCACAACCGAAGTGCGACTGGCCTTTATCGCCTACCACTGGCCTACAGGAAGTCCCTGTTTAGTAGAAACTAGTTTTATTATATTAAGAAGTATGATATATGAAGTATAAGTCCATTTTAGGAACCATATGTGATTAATCTCACTATAGATCGACTTATGTATATAATTTTTGCTAACCTTTTGTTTGAGACAGATGGAATGACCCGTCATTCTATCACATGATCTTCTAACACTTCACGAATAACAAATTCAGCTTCATTTATTTAAGAGATGAAGTGGAAATTGTTTAAGGCATGAACAACAGTGAGATTGTACCAAAATAAAGAAAGTATTTATTCTAATTCAAATTTTCAACTTTAGGGAAATGATCTTGAAAACCAAAAATGTTGTCCTAGTGTTCTTATACCTGATGAATCGGATGGTACCTTAGATCGTCACAAATTTATGGATTTGTGATTGCTGGATTTTCCATAGCCATGTTCTCTACCACTCTCCATCAGAACATGATGGTTAGATTTCTCTTCCATATCCATATTTTTACCTATGTGGAAACCCAGCGATTAGTTTATTTGGGTAACCGTTACGTTTCATACTTTCGTTTTTAAAGATTGGTTTTGGTATTCCTTTTTATGATGTGGGTTTCTATTAAAGAAACTTTCGAATAGTAAACCATTTATAACCCCGGCGAATTTCGAGGGAGAAATTCATTTCAAGGGGGGTAGAATGTAACACCCCGAGATTTTATGGAAAATATTTTTTTTAATTTCACTAATGTCTTGTGTTGTACGCTGAACCAAAAGGAGCTTGCACAAGACGCATCCTTAACTTGCCTTGCATTACACGCAATCGCGACCTTCCTCGATAGCGTGTGTAGTATGTAATACTGAGTTTCACTAAACAACGATATGCTATTAAAATATTATTAAAACTAGCCGTTATGAATAGTAATAACCACCTTTTAAAATTTTAGAAATTTTAGATCTCAAAATGGACTTTATTTTTGGATTCGGAGTATCGAATTTAGCCTAAGGTGAAATTTTGGTGATTTTCGGATAACTTTCATATTCTGATGAATAGTGAAAATTACTAAATTATAATTAAAAACAACTTTTTTAATCGAAATAATTAATAGTGATAAATTATTAATTTGAGTGGTTTTAAAGTATATTTAGAATATATTTTTACAATTTAATACAATGTCGGTCATTGAATGTAATTTCACATTTAAACCAGACATAATCAAGTGTCAATATTTTGATAGATATTGTTTCTTAAAAACACGCTATTTGTTTTAACAGCGGGATTTAATTATAAAATTAATTAATGAAACTTCTATGTTATGAATTTGGTAAAATAGACTTCATTTTTGAATTTGGAATATGAAATATAGCTTAGGATGAAATTTTGGCATTGTTCTGAAAAACATCAATTTTTGATGAATAGTGAAACTACTAAGTGGTAGTTAAAAATAAATTAATTTCTTCATAAATCTTAATTTTACCGCTTCTGTGAATAGAATTTCAAAAATCCGAGAGACACAGTTGATGTCAGTAAGTAAAATGTGGTTCAATGAGATGAAAATAATTTTTGGTGAATAGTAACTTTTTACTTTTATTTACCACAGTTAAAAGTAAATAGGGTAATTAAGGGTAAGAATGATATTAATATTACCCTAACACATGTCCTAATTCTATTGGACAAGTTTATCTCGACCAAAAACAACCTTAAGTGTAAAATATTATCATTTAGGCCCACTTGGATTAGATTAGGACATTTATTATTATTTAATTCAAAGAAGAGTTAAAAGAGTTAAAATCAAAGTATATTTACTAATACATTTTTAATATAGGGTTTTACAAAAGATAAATTCGATTGTAAATATTCATTAGAAAGATAGAAATATTTCCTACATAATGGTATTTTATTTGTAATTTTTAGACATCAAATAATTTAATTTATTTATGACACAAAGATGATGCAGTAATTATCTTATTAATGAAATATTGACATAATTGATATTATAAATACCAAAATAAATATAATTTGAGACTTTTTATGAATTCGACTAATTTTTATAGGATACTATGATATATTAGTGTTGATTTAATCAACTTGGTTCGAACATATAATTCTGTTATGACTTTCACAAAAATCATGTATCAAATAGTGTCAAAATTGACACAAAATAATTTTTAAATAAAATAAAATATTATTAATTGTTATTTTATTCCTAAAAATCTAAGGTTCGTCCAAATGAATTAGATAAGGATATATGAATTAATAATATACAATTTGGGGTTCTTTTGGAATGTTATAGTAAGTGTATAAACCATATAGTGAAAGAAAACAAAAAGACACGGTAAAAGTTAAATTATTTAACTTAGAGTTAAATCTAATTGATAAGGTTAAAATAATACCCTAAACTTGTCTAAATCCTATTGGTTGATAGTATTTCGACCCATCCCCACTTTAGATTCGAAATAAGACCCTTTGTAACCATTATAAACCGATTTTGACTTTAATATAAAATAATATTTTGAGATATTCCTAAGGTGCCCCTCTCCTCCCTTATAAAAGGGCACCTCCTCCCCCTCCTCCTCACACCAATTTGAGCACTCAAGCTCAGCCAACCCCTGCCAAAATCCCTTATCCACTTCCCTAGAATAATCCTAGAGGTCCTTCTCTTCTTCAAATACCAATCTTAGTTCCCTAAGTGGAGGATTCAAAGAGGTGTTCCAAAGAAGAGGTAATATCCATTACCGATCTTTTCAATTTCTTTCTTCTTCAACTTATTATTCTTTAGTTGTTTCATGATAAAGTAATAACATCAGTATTTCTTATATACTGATATGTTATTATAAATATTAAACAACTCTAATTAACCTTCTATCCATCCTACGGAGAAAGGAAATCACCGCGCGTGCGTACGTACGGAATACCGTCTCCACGCCGTGGTGTAATCTATTTTCCGTCACCACCTTAATTGGATGGGTATAATGATGTAATGAGTAACTATACATGATTATTATAAATTTATATTGATACTTAAATAGTATACATACACTTCAACACAATTCCACGACCATGGGAATGATATCATCGCTCGTGCGTACGTACGGACTACCGTCTCCACGACGCGATGAGATTCATTCTCCATGTTAACCATTTAAGAATGATTAAAAAGTATATATAAGAAATAATAATGAAATATATGAAATTATAAAGCTACTGGATTTATGTATATATGTATGTCATCTACTTACTTCCATTCAAGACAATAAGGAAAGGAAAACAGCGTTCATGCGTACTTACGGACTACCGTCTCCATGAACGGTGTTTTTCATTGCATTTATCTATCTATTATATATATATATATATATATACTGAATATATATGATATATAAATCATATTTTATATTCTGGAAGTAAGTAAATCATGATATAAGTAATAATAATGTCAAGAACAACAAGTCAAAACACCTACGATAAATGAAACGATTTTACCCAAAACGCTTCTTTTACATGGAATTTACAAAAGAACGGGTAATATAAAGTCATAAGTGAACCATATATGATATCATAACAATGAATATGATTCTGTAATAAGTCAATGACATTATTTAAATCATTATACAGGAGGTTCGGACACATACGAAGCAAATCGGACCTAATGTAAGGGAAATTTCACAATCTCATTTTTATCCGAGATTGTTTATTCGTAAGTATTTACTGGGGTGTATTTTATCATCCACATACATGTTTCATCAATATGTAATATTATTTCCATCCACCTACAATTTTTTAAATCCATTTTTACCCTTCGGTGAGTTTTTAGTAATATGTATGAAATGAATCTTTTGTCGTTTTTCATACGAGGTACTTTTTGACTTTTCCGACAAAAGTATGAAAAATGTTTTTTTAACTTATACGACATGAATGTATTTTTAAAACATTATTTCCAAGAAACTTCCTTTACAAGTTTTCAAGTTTATTTTTAATCAACTTCTTTTATTTTAAAGTCGTATGACATGTTATGAAAGGAAAAATGTTTTTGAAGTAGATATGATATTTTCCTCATGAATGGAGTTCAAGTATTTTATCAAAATTATTTTCCATCTAAGATAATTAAAAGGGTTCTGTTTTTATCCCTATTATTACATGGATTTGATTATGTTGTGATGGAAATATTTTTATGAATTCCTTTATCTTATATGAATTGTTTTATGATGTCATGTTGTTTAAGAATCCCATTTTTATTACATGGGTTACACTATGATGTATGGTTTATGATTATGTGGCACACATAAGAAAGGATTCATTATAAGATGGGTGGGACCTATATCTCCCTACAATGCATTGGGTAAAGATTTTATATCTCATGAGATAGACATGGCTGGAACGGTAGGTTATACCGGTTCAGTGAAACAGGACTGAAACGAGGGTTACTTGATTCAGAAAGGGACTTTGTCCACTAAGATAGTCTTGGCAATGTGTCTTGACTAACAAGAAATGATTCTCTATGATTATGTGTGTATGCCACAAAGTTTCATGTTTTAAGTTATGATTATTGTGATTACATTTCACTGCCATGATTTATCCCATGTTATGAAATTATGATCTCTTTTGTAGGTTAATATTTCCAAAAGTTATGTGCTTTTGTATACGATGAGATTTATATTTCTTTTGTTTACCCTTACTGAGAATTTGAGCTCACCCTTTTATGTTTTCTTTTCCCCAGGATATAAAGAAAGGTTTTAGGTAAAAAAAAAGGGAAGATCTTTATGGGAGATATTGGAGATCTTTCACCACGATTAGAAGATTATATTCCGAGTTTCCAAAGGCACTAAACTATTACGATCCTTGTGTGTGTGTTTTTTTGTTATGTACTAAGTATTCCGCAAAAGTAATGTAATGTCTATGTACGTCAGGCTTCGGGTCTCTACATCTTAGATATTGAGTAGGAAAAATTGTTAGTGATTGAATATGAATCAACATTCACTAATATGGTAAGTATATGTCAAATCATATGATTAATATAAGGCTTAAGGCATGAAGATTTGTGATGAAGCTATGATTAATGATGTGATCATGGACCAGTCTTCTGATTTTTCTCACCTATATATTTGTGGTTAGTATGCTGTCTTTGGAAAATATAGGTTTTACATGAACATGGAAGGGGAGTTTTTTAATTCCTCATTCATGTGGAAGAAATACATCATTTAGCAGTTAGAAGATGAAGTATAAGCACCTCCATAGGTGATCAACCATTACTTAAATTAATTGTTTCTTTAAATAAGAATTCTTATGTATATAAAGATAGTATTAAGAGCCTCGATAGACCCTTAAACACTAACTTGATTATTCGATCATAGATTGCCAAGGGATTGATTATAACTATGTTCTATGGGAGTCATGGAGTCTAATGACGGTAAATGAAAGTAAATAGATTAACATAGTAGACCTATAGATATGGTGTTCACAAGCCTCCAAGGTTTAAATAAAATTCTTTAGTGATTTTATGGAAATGAAATCACCCTGTCACTAGGTATCCAAGTGGATAAGATATCAATTGGGATATGAGTGGTCTAACATATGTCTTATAATTTGGATGATATGTGTATGGACTAGATGAGGGTTTAGATCAAGTAAAATATATCTAAGAGGATTGGGCCTTATGGTGATAAATGTGGCAATTGTACGTCTAGTGTTTGATGAGGAAATACTTATGAGGATGGATTGGAATCTTGGTGGGTTCTTAGAGTGGGATGGTCCCTCAGAGTCTATAAAATGTATTATGAATCGTTTTACTCCATTTAATGATTCAGAAGTTAAACAAAGGAGATCAATGATGAGATGCTACTGTGAGTATTGGGTATTGTCGGACATACTGGAATTATAATGCCAAGAGGCTTGGTGTGTTAGTGGGGCTGGGTTAAAATACATGATTTTAATGAGGTTCTTGACCAGATTCTTGATAATATAATTAAGGAATGGTCGACATGCCGAGACAAGACTATAGTGTGTGGGATGAGGATTATGGGATAATCCTCGAGAGATGAGTCTATACTATGTGACTGAGAGGATAGAATACGATATGTTTGATATGATTGGGTGAGTGGCCAACCCATGTGAGGAGGATACGATGTATGGAGACACTTGGGGTTATTTATGCTATCTCATGGAGACATTTGGGGTTATTTCAACATACTCCGGAAATGTTCTCACATTACGTTTTAGAAAAACAAATCCATCTCATGGAAGACCCGAAGGCTACTCTAGATTCCAATGTTTCCTCACACAAACAAGTGAGAAACCTCACTAATTGACCATAAGAAAAAAAATAGATTTCATAGTCAAATAAGGGGTGGAAAAAACAAACTAGTAACTGCATAATCAAACAAGTTACCACATGGACAAGAAATCAAATGCATGATCAAATAAGTGACACCATGAATAAAATTATAATTTGAAAATGTAAAAGGCTCTAATCACCCTCTTGAAACCTCCAAACCTCATAAAACACAAAGGGTTTTATAAATTTTGAACCCTATAACAGATATCTCTCAAACAATTAATGTCTTTTAGAATTTAAAACAAACATGAAAAGGAGAGAAAGGGGCCTGAACATCCACCCTATGAAATGACTCCCAAGGATATCATTATATAAAGAACATAACTTCATATCAGATGAACAAGGTTCATAACCATAAAACATCATTAAATAACCAAAAAAACACTCTCGTGTGAGATGCCTCTCAAAAAAGGGAAAATCCATTAAAAAACATCACATCGAAGAAGAGAAATGATCTCATAAAACAGTATAAAGTCAAACACATTGTATCAACAGAAAGGAAACAAGAAAAGAATCCAAATAAGTAAGATCACCTCTCAAAAAAATTGGGATACTGATTATAATACACATGTCATGCTGTTATTGGGTTTCACGTATGCAAATGTGGAATCAAAAAACATTGATTCAATATACAGGTGAACTCAATGATGTATTTTTGAATCACCCTCCTTTGGATAATTTTGTAAAGGCAATAATCATCAACAGAGCTAAAATAAATCATATAAAACATTGGAAATGACAGTTATATATCCTGAATGAATCATATAAATACTAATAATAACTCATAATTAACCTGAATTCAAACTTATAGAGAGTTAGAATTGATGCTTACACAGCAGAAGGGGGATTCGCGAGCGACCATGAGCGGGAAGCTGCGAGGGGCGAGCATGATTCAGGATGGGAGGAGGGGAACTCAAGGGGGGTGAGAGCAGCGGTAATGACAGGAGGAGAGAGTGGCAGTAATGACAGGAGGAACGGAGCGGCCCTGTAGGGTTTGGATAACTGTGGCTTGAAGGGGGATGTGTGGGAGCCGATGAGCGGGGAGCGGGGAGCGGCGAGTGGCGAGTGGCGAGTGGCGAGTGGTGAGCGGCGAGCGGCGATCGGCGAGCGGCGAGCCACGAGGGGTGGTCGGTATGGGAGCCCTGGTGAGGACGGGAGGAGTATGTGAGTGGAACCAAGGGTTTGGAGAGGTGTGGGTTAGGAATCAGAGAAGTATCCCGATGGAGGAAGTGATTTTAGATGGATATATCCCAACGGTTCATTTGAACCATTGGAAAAACCAGTCCATATGACCTATATCCCAACGGTTCATATGAACTGTTGGCATAGGGTATTTTTCCCAACAGTTTATTAAAACCATTGGGAAAAAATCGTTGGGAATGATGGAATTTCCAGTAGTGCTAGGTACCGACTTGCTCCACAAGCCTCAACCACGATCAGCATTGTCCCTCATTTGCATCCAACACAATGTAGTGTGGGCATAGCCCGTGCAGGGGTGAGTATACGCTACTCAATAGGGACCCTGAGACTCCCGAAGGTCTTCCAGAATCCACAAAGGATAATCCAAAAAGGAAAGATATGATCACGAAGTAACATCCAACACTACTTAGGTATATGCCCATACATATACCTAAGTCACCAATTCTAGTTCGACTCCAACATCCAAGCCCAAGTTCAATCACGCCCACACTGGATAGTACAACCCAATCCACACAGGAAAGCACAACCCCAACCAAAAAGGAAGAAAGTCAATCATATCGAAGATAGTGATTGGAAGTCAAGACTCGGCTCACACAGGTATACTTCTTTATAAGGTGATAGAGATGATCAGATGTAGCCACTGATTCATCTAAGCTGGGACCCACGTAGTATACTAGACCAGCTAAGATGTCAGACCCACATAGGATACAGACCAGATACTCTGTCAGACCCACATAGGATACAAGAAGAGATTCAAACACTGCGAGACCCATGTAGGATACAAGAACTGTAGTCATCGCCATTAAACCCACGGAGGATTTCAGTATGGTCGTCATCACTGCCGAACCCACAGAGGATTTCAGTGCAGTCATCATCGCTGCCTAACCCATGGAGGATTATAGTGCAGTCGTCATCGCTGGTGAACCTAGGGAGGATTTCAGTGCAGTCATCATCGCTACCGAACCCACGGAGGACTTCAGTGCATTCATCATCGCTGCCGAACCCACGGAGGATTTTAGTGCAGTCGTCATCGTCGTCAAAGTCGTAGCCAGCTCTATGGTTCCCGCACACAGCATGCTCGATTCCGGGAGGGTCCGCTCCACGATCCAAGTGGGTCGATACATCAACTGACACGTATTCCGGAGTTGATGTATCCCAAAGTTCTGTCTTGACAAAAGGAACTCAACGTGACAGACGGCGCATCAATCGTACACCCGGTCTGAGAGTTACTGGTTTTTTCGTTCTAGGGGCCCGATTGGTTTTTAAGTCAAAACCGACCCGAACACACTCCAGCTGAGTCCAAACCTCGAGCGGAGTAAGAAAAAAGGTCTATCTCACTAAGAGGTATCCAACAAAGTCGACGACACGTCATTCGGACGTCTGGATCTCAAGTTATAAGCGTTTCCGCTCCGAGGGCCCAGTTGGTTTCGTGTTCGAAGAAACCCGGTCATACCTAAAGTTCTCCGAAACCTTGAGTGTAATATACTGAAACGACCGTCTTGATCCAAGGATTGCATCGCAACTGACAGTGCGTCGATAGGAGGTCTGTAACCCATGATACGGGTGTTTGAATAGAATTGTCCAAAAATTGGGGGTTTTGGGCCCGAACGGACCTGGACTAAGACCCCCTGGGTTGGCCCGAACCGGGTTGACCCAAACAGGGTTTGGGTCTGGCCAGTTAGGGCACGGCCCGGCCCGGTGGGTGCGGGCCGGCCCAGCCTGTGCGGCCCAGTGCGGCTGGTTGGCTTGGCTTGGCACGACCCGCGTGGCCAGACAGCACGGCCACCCGAGCTGTCGTGGAAAGGGGGGTGCGCTTCCCCCTGTTTTGAAACCGTGGCCCCCACATGGGGGCCGCTCCCTTGACATCCGGGGGTTACGACCCCCGGCTCCTTCGATCAGCTGACCCGGATGGTCGGCCGGTGCCGCCGCCGCGGGACCCCGCAGTCCCGCTCCTCCGAGGTGCCGGTGGCCTATAGTTCCGGCCGCCGCTCCCTGCTCCACCGCGGCCATAGGCCATGGCCTTGGTCCGATCGGCGCGACACTATGGCGCCGCGCCCATCGGCCGCAGCCCGACTCCGGCCGCAGTTTCTCCGTGGTTCTCTGGCGTGGCGCGACGACATTGCGCCCCTTCGCCGTGGCCTGACTCTGGCTGTGGATTCTTTTGGCCTCAATGGTGCGGCGTAACGGCATCGCGCCTCTTCGCTCGTTCCTCTTGCTCCCGTGCGGTGTCGTTGCACCGCGCTGCCTTTGTTCGTGATCCAACAAGTACAACTTGAAAGGGGGAGGAGGGTCGGCCCAAAATAAAATTCGATGAACGGAAACTAATTCATGAACAAAAAATTAACCCCTACCTCAAGGAGTTGTCGAACGATGGTCGTCGTGGAGAGAAGAACGTCGCGGAAGATGGCGTCGCGTAAGACGGTGACATAAGCATTGTCGGGGTTCGCCCGATGAAGTATGCGGCGCATCGTCATTCTCTTAAGAAGGTGTCTCTCTCATTGGCTGCGGAGAGGTGAGGAGATGGCATGAAGATTCCCTTGCGGTGATGGAGTTCTTCATTGTAGACTCGACGTTCTTCACATTCTTCGACGAGGATGAATATATTCCTCAAGAGCTCAAGAGTCCTCTCCTTCTTTCCGCACCACGAATCAACCCGCCAATAAAATAATTCTTGTCTTATTTTATTATCACACACGCAAGACATTAATTTTAAATTCAAAAAGAAAATCATTCAATTAATTCACTTAATTGAAGAGCATTTAATAAACCAAATTAAATTCGAGGGTCGACCTGACATTTAAAAAGGGGTTTCGGGTGAGTTACAAAATTAAATGTTTATGGGAGGTTTTAAGGGATTTGAAGGGGTGGGGCTCGTGTGGGCCCCACTTCACTAATATCCCACCTTGTGGAGTTATGATATTAGTGGGTCCCACTCCAACCCCCATGCATAAGTTATACTACTTAAAATATAAAATAAAAATTGTGGCATAAATGTTTATTTCATTCTTTAGTTAACCTTTTTTTAATAACCACACCCAAGAAAACGCAACTCCAGAAAAGGTGTTCCTAGGCAATTACTGACACTGCGGTTTCATCGGTGCCTTCAGATTTCGATTCTGAGCACCGGTTCAAATTTTATAAAAACCTGCTCTTTCATTCACTGAATGTACCCGAGCTAATCTTCAGAAATTGACTCCAGGCACACTGGGCCTCAGAATCAGGTTCCATCAAAAACTGCGTACTCATAAAATCCCAAAAAAAATTAAGAGAAAATTTTCCTTGAAATTTACGGGTCTTTACATTACTCCCACCTCAATGCTTTACGTCCCCGTAAAGATACATCACAAACTAGGGGAATAAATGAGGGTACTGAGCACGCATTTGAGCCTCCCGCTCCCAAGTGCTCTCCTGGAGGTTCCCGTGCTTCCATCTGATGCGCACTAGATAAATCGACCTCCCACATAGGACCCACTCCTGTCAATCCTCGATCTCCATCGAGACCTCCGCAAAATTCACCCCATCGTCAATGTCCAACTCCCCTTGGTCGATGATATGTGTCGGGTCGTGCACGTATCTCTTCAGCTGAGATATGTGGAAGACATCGTGCACCTGGTGCAACTGAAGTGGTAGAGCCAGGTGGTAAGTCACCTTGCCTATCGTACTGAGAACCTGGAATGGTCCGATAAATCACAGAGATAACATTCCGCCCCAGCCAAATATCTGTAATCCACGTCGAGGTGAGACCCGCAAGAAGACGTGGTCTCCATCCTCGAAATCTACTGGTATCTGCCTCCTGTCAGCATAAGAGTTCTTCCAGCTCTGAGCTGTCCTCATCTACTCATGGATGACCTGGACCTTCTCTATCGTGGCCTAGACCATCTCTGGTCCCACAAGTGCTGACTCCCCAGGGTCTGTCCACCACAGAGGTGATCTGCAAGGTCGGCCGTACAATGCCTCATATGGTTCCATCTGGATGGTGGAGTGGTAGCTGTTGTTGTATGAAAACTCCACCAAGGGTAGGTGGTCCTCCCAGCTACGACCAAAGTCGAGGACACATGCACAGAGCATGTCCTTGAGAGTTTGAATGGTCCTCTTCATCTGACCATCTGTCTGAGGGTGAAAGGCGGTGCTCTGACGTAGCTGCGTCCCGAATGCCTCCTGCAACCCCTTCCAAAGCCAGGAAGTAAAGCAATCCTCTTGATCGGAGATGATAGATGATGGCACACCATGAAGCCGTACAATCTCTGGAACATAGAGACGTCCCAAGCTCTCTACTGAGCCCTTCTCTCTAATGGGTAAGAAGTGGGCCGACTTGGTGAGTCGGTCGACAATAACCCAAATAGAGTCGTGACCTCTGAAAGTACGTGGATGTATAGTCATGAAGTCCATAGATATCCTGTCCCACTTCCACTCTGGGACCTCGAAGGGCTGAACCAAGCCTGCTGGTACCTAGTGCTCCGCCTTCACTTGCTGACAGGTGAGGCATCGAGAAATGAACTAAGCTACAAACTTCTTCATACCCAGCCACCAGTGATGTCGTCTGAGATCCTGGTACATCTTCGCCACTCTTTGATGTACCGCTAAAGGGGAAGTGTGAAACTCCCTCAGAACCTCCTCCTGTAAAGCACCTGGTACCATGGTATGTCTTCTGAAAAGGACGACGTGCTCTCCTCCCAGATAGAATCCATCAGGTGCTTGTCCTGAGGATATCTATGCACACCGCGTCTCACAGTCAACGTCCCCACACTGCGCCTCTTTGACCAGCTGAAGATGTGGAGGAGTAACTATGAGTGACTGAAGAAAGGCTACTGCATCTCTATCCACTAAGGATATCTGCAACGCGGCTAGCTGCTTCGTCGCCTCCCCGAGTAGCTGAATTCCCGTCCTCCTGCTAAGAGCATCAGCCACTATGTTCCCCTTTCTAGGAGTACATAATATCTCAAAGTCATAGTCCTAGATGAACTCGAGCCATCGGCGCTATCTCAAATTCTGGTCCTTTTGCGAGAACATGTACCTGAGACTCTGATGGTCAGAGTAGACTGTAAAGCACTCACCCATCAGATAGTATTGCCACATCTTCATAGTGAAGACCTCTTCTGCTAACTCCAGGTCATGGGTAGCGTAGTTCTGCTCATACTTCCTTAACTGTCATGATCTATAGGCGATCACTACTCGCTCCTACATCAGGACACATCCGAGTCCGATCCCTGATGCATTGCAGTAGACTACGTACCCTACTCCCTCCTCCGGTAGCCTCAAGATAGGTGCGCTGGTCAATCTCTGTCTCAGCTCTTGTAATCTCTACTAACATCTATCTGACCACACGAAGGGTTTCCCCTTCATTTTCAAAGCTGAAAGTGGTGCCGCAACTCTAGAATAGTCAGGCACAAATCTCCGGTAGTACCCAGCTAGACCCAAGAAACTCCGCACCTCCGTCACGCTCCTGTGTGGTTCCCAAGTTAGCACTGCCTCGATCTTCATATGATCCACCGAAAATCCCACCTCAGAGATGACGTGTCCCCTGAAGTGGACCTCCCATAACCAGAACTGACACTTCGAGAGCTTACCATAATGCTGGTGCTATCAGAGTGTGTCCAGTACAACCTGCAAGTGGTAGGCGTGCTCCTCCTCAGTGGTCGAGTATATCAATATGTCGTCGATAAAGACCATGAAAAATCGATCAAGGTATGGATGAAAGATACTATTCATGAGACTCATGAACACCGCTGGAGCATTGGTTATGCCGAAAGGCATAACTAAGAACTCATAGTGGCCATACCGACATATGAAGGCTATCTTCTGCACGTCCTCGTCCCGAACACTGAGTTGATGATAGCTTGACCTGAGGTCTATCTTCGAGAACCACCGTTCTCCCTTGAGCTGATCGAAGAGGTCGTCAATCCTCGGTAGCGGATAATTGTTCCTAATGGTCACCTATTTCAGGAGACGATAGTCGACACACAGTCGTAAGCTCCCATACACCATCTTGGCGAACAATATCGGGGAAGCCCAGGGTGAATCACTGGGTTGGCTGAATCCCTCGCCCTGCATGTCCTCCAGCTGTACCCATAGCTCTCAAAGCTCAGCGGGAGACATCTAATATGCTGGAGTGGATATCGGGGAAGTCCCGGGGTACAGGTCAATATAAAAGTCTACCTATCTGCAAGGAGGTAGTCCTGGAACGTCATCAGAAAAAACGTCTGCATACTGATCCACCACTACAGGAAAACTCGGACTCCACACATCAACTGCTCCTAGGATTAGGCTGGCCAACTGATGAGTGATCAGTTGTCCTGTCCTCTAGGTGAGTCCATCCTGCACTAAAAAATCTCCCTTCTCACCAGTGAAGGTGAACCTGCTCCCATCTATGTGAACACACCACACCTTGTGCCTAATAAGATCGATCTGAGCATGGATTGTGGATAACCAATCCATGCCCAAGATGACGTCGTAAGGCCTTGACGCCGATACAAGAAAATCCCAGCCGAAGCTCTTGCCTCCTAGAGTAAGCTCACACTGCCGGAACCAGTGCGTAATCGTCGAGTCTGCTCCCGTAGGAGTCTCTAGCCATAAGGATCGAGCCAACGGCTCCGTCGGAATCTCCGAGCTCTGAAAAAGTGTAGCAGCAATAAAACAATGACTCGCTCATGTGTCTATAAGAACTGCAATAAGGGTGGAGTTGAGATAGATAGTACCTCGAATCATCACTGGAGGGCCGTGGTCATAGGCCTCCGTTGCTGGAATCTGAGCCTGTCTATTCCCGCCTGCTCCCAGTGGTCGGGGTGGACCTCCTGGTGGTGGTGGTGGTAAAGCCTCAAACCGTCGCCCACAACCTGCTGCTCGGCCAGCTCCCCTTCCTCGTCTGCATGATCCCTGCAGACCACCACGGTTGACCCTTTTCCTCTTCCTTGGTGGCCCTCAACTGTTTGATGCTCCTCTGCACGGCAGTTCGGGCAGTCACGAGCCAAGTGGCCCTGCCCGCCGCATGTGTTGCACTGTCTACTCCTCAGAAGGCTGGCACTGCGCCCGGTACCCCGCACCTCTAAGACAGTGTCATGAGGTCGTCCGCCTGATGGTCTGGTCTGCCTGGACCCTTGTGATGTCCGTTGACTTCCAGCTACAGAAGACTCTGATATGTGTCGCCCTGCGGTAGGTCTCGCTGCTAGAGTAGGCTCAGCAAGAAAGATCTCTATGAGAAGAGCTTGCTCCAGTAATCCTGCATGTTTCAGTATGCTAAGGGAGATCATCGATGCCCTGATCTCATGCCTCAGTCCCTGCTCGAAGGTCCAGGCCCAGAAGAATAGGTCCCTACCATGTCCGTCAAATAGCGTGAGAGATCGGTAAATCTTGTCGAGTACTGGGAGACCGTCATGCTGCCCTGCCGCAACTGTAGTAGCTCTTGGATGCACACCATACGGAGGGTGGATGGGACGAACTCCGAGCGGAAGAGGCTCTCATAGTCCATCCAGATGATTGATGCCTCGTCGTGCACCTAGAGCATCAAGCTCCACCATCGGACTGCTGCCGCATGGTGAAGGCTCACTGCAAGGATCACCATGAGGTTAGTGGGTTTCCCCACTAACCTAAAAACTCACACAACCACCTCCAGCCAATCCTTGGCTGCCTGAGGGTCCGTCTCCCCACGAAACCTGGGCAGTCTCTGACACTGAAACTCGTGCAGTGCACTAAGGCGACGTGCACTCTCAGCGACTTGGGCTGGTGGCATTAGTGGCTTGGCGGGTAGTGGTACCACCGGGGCCTCTGCTGAAAAAGGGCCCTACACCGAGGCATCATCGCTCGGTGGGATGTCATCTTGCACAATGCTCTGAACCATAGCTGGCTGCTGTCAAGGGGCCATCCTAAAAAGAAATAGGTGATCCATGGTCAAAGCAGTATACCTGGTGAGCTGACACAAAGTAATCACAAAGAAAACTTTTGAAACACACATGCAATCAATGTTTTCGTGCATTTAGTCGGAAATCAGACGTCAGGGTCCTGGTGTATGGATATGTCGGCTGCCGCTCCAACCCTGGACTCCCTGGACTGATAACCACACTCAATACCCTTACCAATATTGCTTCACATAGCAGAAGGATCAGAGTCCTGTGTTCTGCGGTAGAACTGAACTTCTCTGATACCAATTTGTCACGACCCGTCCTCGGGACCCGTTCCGTGACTACCCCAATCCCACCTCCCATAGGCCAGGGGCTAGCGACTAGCACCAAGGCGTAAAACCTAACAAAAGGTGAAGGAATTTCCATTAAAAAAAGTAAACAAACACCACAGAGTAAGCAAGCATAAGCAAACACTAAGTAAAACTGGGTACAATTGTAAGTGAGGAAAGTAAATGGGTCAGAATACAAACCCAAACTAAAAGTAAAGTAAAACTAGAATGAAAGTACAACAACTGAAAGTAAAGCAGCAACGTCGAGCCGTCCACTAGAAGTCCCACCTGAAGGGTGGGTACAGATAGACTCCTCAGCTCCTCGGGTCTAGCCGTCCGCTCCGTATACATCCTGCCCAGTATTCCACCTCCAGGTACCGAATTTCTACACAAGCCTCAACCACGATCAGCGCTGTCCCTCGTCTACATCCAAAAAAACGTAGTGCGGGCATAACCCATGCAGGGGTGAGTATACGCTACTCAGTAGGGACCCTGAGACTCATGAAGGTCTTCCAGAATCCACAAAGGATAATCCAAAAAGGAAAGATACGATCACGAAGTAACATCCAACACTACTTAGGTATATGCCCTTACATATACCTAAGTCACCAATTCCAGTTCAGCTCCAACATCTGAGCCCAAGTTTGATCACGTCTACACAGGATAGTACAACCCAATCCACACAGGGAAGCACAACACAAACCACAAAGGAAGTATGTAAATCATATCAATGATAGTGATTGGAATTCAAGAATCAGCTCACACTGGTATACTTCTTCGTAAGGTGATAGAGATGATCAGATGTAGCCACTGATTCATCTATGCTGTGACCCACGAAGGATACTAGACTAGCTAAGCTGTCTGATCCACATAGGATACAGACCAACTACTCTGCTGAACCCACGTAGGATACAAGAACAGAGTCAAAAACTTCCAGACCCACGTAGGATACAAGAACATTAGTCATCTTCGTCGAACCCATGGAGGATTTCAGTATGGTCGTCATCGCAGTCGAACCCACAGAGGATTTCAGTGCAGTCGTCATCGCTGCCGAACCCACGGAGGATTTCAGTGCAGTCGTCATCGCTGCCAAACCCAGGGAGGATTTCAGTGCAGTCATCATCACTGCCGAACCCATGGAGGATTTCAGTGCAGTCTTCATTGCTACCGAACCCACGGAGGATTTCAGTATAGTTGTCATCGTCGTCACAGTCGCAGCCAGATGTAGGGTTCCCGCACACAGAATGCTTGATTCCGGGAGGGACCACTCCATGAGACAAGGGGGTCAATACATCAACTGACATGTAGTCCGGAGTTGATGTATCCCAAAGTTCCATCTCGACAAAAGGAACTCAACGTGACAAACGACGCGTCAATCAGACGCTCGGTCTGAGAGTTATTGGCTTTTTCATTCCAGGGGCCCGGTTGGTTTTTAAGTCAAAACAAACCCGACCACACTTTAACTACATCCAAAACTCAAGAAAAGTAATCCAAAAGGTCCACATCACTAAGAGGAATCCAACAAAGTCGACGACATGTCATTCGGATGTCTGGAGCTCATGTTATAAACGTTTCCGCTCCGAGGGCCTGGTTGGTTTCGTGTTCGAACCAACCCGGCCGTACCCAAAGTTATCAGAAACCTTGAGTTTAATATACCTAAATGAAAGCCTCAATCCAAGGATTGCATCTCAACTGATGGTTCATCGATCGAAGGTCTGTAGCCCATGATACGGGCGTTTGAACGTAACTGTCCAAAAATAGGGGGTTTTGGGCCCGGACCGACCCGACCCAAGACCCCATGGGTTGGCCCGAACTGGGTCTGGGTCAGCCCTTTTGGGAGCGGCTAGGCCCGGTGGGCGTGGCCCGGTCCAAACGATATGGCCCGACCCTACCGGCACGACCCGGTCTTGCCCGGGCAGCCCGACCCGGTGCGGCCGGTCTGGCCGGGGCGGCCGGTTGGCCATGCGTGGGCGCGGCCCGCGTGGCCACACAGCTCGGCCACCTGAGCTGTCACGGATGGGGGGGGGGGGTTACCCCCCTGTTTTGAAACCGCGGCCCCCACATGGGGGCCGCTCCCTTGCCATCCGAGGGTTACGACCCCTGGCTCCTTCGATCGGCCGACCCGTCTGGCCGACCGGTGCTGCAGCTGCGGGACCCTGCGGTCCCGCTCCTTCGAGGCACTAGTGGCCGGCGTTTCCGGCCGCCGCTCCCTGCTCCGCCGCGGCCACAGGCCCCAGACTTTCTACGATAGGCCCTACGCGATGGCGCCACGCCCCTCTGTCGTGGCCTGACTCCGGTCGCGGCTTCTTCATGGTTCTCCAGCGCGATGCGACGGTGCTGCGCTTCTTCGCTCGTTCCTCTTGCTTCTGCGCAGTTCCATTGCACCGCGCTGCCTTTGCTCATGCCGCAACAAGTATTACATCAAAGGGGGAGGAGGGTCAGCCATGTTCGTGCGGTCCAACCTCCCCCTGTTATAATTATAACAGGTGTCCCAAAATAAAAGTCGATGAACAACAAATAATTCATGAAAAAAAAATTAACCCCTACCTCAAGGAGTTGTCGAACGATGGTCGTCGCGGAGAAAAGAACGTCGCGGAAGACGGCGTTGCAGAAGACGGCGTCGTAAGTGTCGTCGGCGTTCACCCGACGAAGGATGCGGCACGTCGTCGTTCTCCGAAGAAGGTGCCTCTCACCGGCTGCAGAGAGGTGTGGAGATGGCACAACGATTCCCTTGCGGTGATGGAGTTCTTCGTCGTAGACTCAACATTCTTCACGTTCTTCGACGAGTATGAAGATATTCCTCAAGAGTGCAAGAGTCATCTCATTCTTTCCGCACAACGAATCAACCACCAATAAAATAAGTCATGTCTTATTTTATTATCACACATGAAAGCCATTAATTTGAAATTCAAAAAGAAACTCATTCAATTAATTCACTTAATTGAATAGCGTTTAATAATCCAAATTAAATTTGAGGGTTGAATAGGCATTTAAAAAGGTGTTGCAGGTGAGTTACAAAATTAAATGCACGTGGGAGGTTTTAAGGGATTTGAAGGGGTGGGGATCGTGTGGGCCCCACTTCACTAATATCCTACCTAGTGGAGTTAGGATATTAGCGGGTCCCACTCCGACCACCATGCATAGGTTATACTAATTAGAATAGAAAAAAAAATTGTTGCACAAATTTTTATTTCATTCCTTAGTTAACCCTTTTTTTAATAACCACACCCGAGCAAACGCAACCCCAGAAAAGGTGTTCCTAGGCAATTACCGGTGTTGGAGTTTCATCGGTGCCTCTGAATTTTGATTCCGAGCACCGGTTCAAATGTTAGAAAAACCCGCTCGTTCGTTCACTTAACGTACTCGAGCTAATATTTGGAAATTGATTCCGGGCACACTGGGCCTCGAAATCAGGTGCCATCAGAAACTGCGTACTCATAAAATCCCAAAGAAAATTAATAAAAAATTCATATTGAAATTTACGTGTCTTTACAGATTTGAGAATTATTACACCTGTAATGGGTGTGGTGGGTCATGTAAATCTTAGGCATGACATTGAAGTTAAATATGAATGATGATATAGTGATGTATTCAATTTTTTACATCATCGTAGAGATTGTTTGAGGTGATTTAAAATTTGAAAATATGATATAAGTTTTTGAACAAAAGATATTTTTTGAGTCTCTAGGAAAATAGAAGGATATACAAGGAGTTTGAAAAATTCTTATCAAAGGTGAGACAGACAATATATCAGAGAGAGAGTTTTTTCAAGGACTTCATAGCAAAATATATTGGAGGTTGGTGTCGACCAGGATATAGTGAAAGAGTTCCATTAGTGTTGTGTGGTGAAAGATGTGAGTGCAAGAGGAGGGAGGAAGCCTGGGATCACGATGAAAATTGGAATAAAGCACCGAGCGAAGAAGAGATTGTTGCGCTGATTAAATTGTTTTATTTGCGATACATTTAATTTTAGTATCAAATAAAATTATATATTCTCAGGTGGAGTAGGTTTTCAGCAAACTATGGTAATTTCTAGCATTTTTTGATTTATTTCTGTTGCATTCCCGATTTCTTCCCCATACTGTCATAAGCCGAATAACATGTGACAATAATCATAGGAGAGTGGCTAAATGAAATCACAAGTCATTCAATAAGTACATTGCAACATAGTTCCATGATCCATGATCAAACCCAATCCATGATGTGTTGACATTCATCACCTCCTAATTTATGATTTAGTGCATAAATCCAACATTTTTAATCCAAAATACATATCTTTTTATAATTATATTGATAAAATAAATGGTTTAATGGTATTTATTTTGATGAATAATGATGAAAAACCTCCAAACGAGTGTTTTGTTCCATCCTATGGGTAAATTTGTAATATGAGTTTATTAATGTTTATCTTGTTGGATTTTTTTATTGTTAATAAATGTTATCCCATTTCATAATTATTTCTAGAGTTTTTTTGTTTATTATTTACATAACATATATTTTTGATTGAAAAATAGAATAAAATATTTATTTTAGATTTTCCAAGAAAGCATTTTTTGAGGGGGTTGTTTATAATATGAATTTTTGTTTGCATTGTATTACTTTTTAAAATTTGAATACTATTTATTTTAACAGTTGTATCATTATCGTGTTTTATTTTTTATTTTTTAGGATGTTAATATCATTGATTATTAAAAATAATTTGCTTCAACTTGAGAGATGGTGTATTTGGTGTATATATTTTTGGTTTTTTTTTCTTAAAATTGAATATTTTTTTTCATTAAAATGTTGTTTCATGGTTATCATCTCTAGTTAAAAACATTGAAAAAATGTACTTTTATCAGCAATAAAATAATTTTTATAAAATATAGTTATTTATCAATGTTTTTTTGGCATTGATAAAGACCATCTTTTATTGATTTTTTTAGCGTTGATAATGTAAACTTTTAATTAACGTTTTTTATCTTTGAAAATCTACGCCAGCAACAATTTTCTTCACGCTCATAATGGTGACCTTCATAAAAAAATTATATATTATTACAAATCATGTTTTAATATAAAATATATATTTATGTTGATATATATATATATATATAATATGTATGATTAAATTTCATTTATATAATACCAAATATGTATTTACACTTAATATATAATATATTTAGTGAAAATGATTAATAAAATAAGTAAAAATAATACTAATTAATTACTTTCTAATTAGTATAGAGTAACAAATATTTAAAAAAAATCATGATAAAAAAATTAATTAATTAATTATGATCTTATGAAATTTTGAAAAAAATGGTTTGAATTTAAAGGTATAACATTTTATCGATGTTTATGTTTGAGCAGCACAAGATATCAAATTTATGGTAGCAAATAGATCTACCACATGTAAATTGAGGGGATCCCTGATACCTTTTTTTCTCAATCAAAAATGGATTGGAAGAACTCCAAAATAAATATTTTAGTTGAGATACTCTCATCTTTGAACATTCAATGAAATTTCTGTATCATTTAAAAGTCTCTTATTTTCTTTTTTCGGTGGAGACTGAATTTAATTATCATGTTTAAGTTTGTATTAAAATTATGGTACTAAAATTTTAATGTTTTTCATATTGTTATGTTATTTATAAATTCAATAATAAATATATATACATATATGTATATATTAACAAATAAAAATTTTATTGTATAAATAAGTATTTAAACATTTTTACATGTAAAATATGCTTATATATGTATAAAACATATGGAAATAAACATTTATTATCAATTTTATTTAAAATAAAAATTTATATATTTAATTTTCTTTATAATTTTTTTAAAGATATATATTTTTTATAGATAAATATATTTTTAATTGATAAATTGATATATATTTATGTATATATTTTAATATATGTTATTAAATATTAATAATGAGATTGTATTTAAAACTGAAACCGATTAAGAGGTAAACCTGATCTTATATGATATGATATGACCACTGATTTTTAAATCCAATTCTTAACTTAATTAAAAATTTACTCACCAAAAATTGTATTGAGTAGGGGCGTTTCATTAATGGTCCATTTAGTTGGGAGTTGTTTTTTAATGTGACCCTCTGAAAATGAATTTTAGGGTGTGCCTCTTCATTGGGTAACTCCCTTTTCAACAACTCTTTCTCAAATTTTCATCCTTTATTTGAATTTAAAAATTCAATTAAAAATTCTATCGAATATTTATAAAATATTATAAAAACAAATTGATGTATTTTATAATTAAAATGATTTTTATTTTAAATAGATTCTCCAAGAAAAACCTTCACCAACCCATAAAGTACTGTTACAAGAGAGCTATTTTTTAGAGTGTAAGATTTGCATAAATTAAAAAATATTTATCAACTTTGATGAGGAGTGAATTTTGAATTTTTAATCAAAGTGAAAAATATTTATCCTATGAAAAAAAAATTCCGTGAAGCAATAGTTGGATTCATTTCCAAAAACGAGTTGTGACTTTCAATGGGTAATGGCATGTTGTCCATGGTGATAGACAAACCAATGAACTGTGTGTGCATGTCATGCAATTCAATAAGGGGATATGACCTAATGTCCTCATATAGTGTTGTACGATATGATGATGTTGTATAGCACAACATCATGATATATAAGAAATTTTGAATGCTTTTGAGTATATCATTCAATATGATATGCGCATATCATATAATCTCGGATTATTTTGATCATATATTATGATTTGTTCATTTCATAAGGTAGTGTTTCGAAGAATAACATTTTACCATTCTTACAACACCCTACTATTGAGATATGATAGTCTATCGTCATTTTGTTAATGTTCCAAATATCTTCCACTCAGATTATCATTATCAAAAATGTTTCATAAGAAGCTATGAATGTTGGAACAACCATAATCTAAAAATCATTGTAACTAAATGCATTCACTCATAATGTACTATTGAATACATGCACCACTAAGGGAATTTCCATGAGGGCTTATAAAAGTGTCTATTGTCATCGATATGGACTACATGCGAACTTTCCAAAGCCTTGGTTGAATCTCCCTTCTCTTTGATGTTCTTTTTATTATTCATCATTAGCCTTGTGTGGAATTAGCATACCATGGATGTGAGGATGATCACACTCAAGTGTTGGGTGATTATTTCAGTCCGTGGATGCACTAGTGAGGAGGGAGAATGCTCACTGCCACCAAGGGATATTTTTCATGTATATGATTGAAGATAATTGCGGAAACTCATTGTTATAAGGTTCACATCAAATTATTAAATTTATATATAAATGGTTTCTATTTCATGTATAGAAGATCTTCTGTTAAAGGGGTTCTAATTGTTTATGTTTCATTTGTTATGTATTAATCAATCCTTAGTAAACATCAGTAGTATCAAAGACCTAATATGCCTTTTGATTCATGAAATCATGTTGGGAAATTAAATAACATATGTCACCTTTCATAAATGTAACGCCCCAACCCAGATCATCTAAATGCGAACCAATTGGAGATGCTACGAGACCTCATGTGAAACTCCCCGTACGAAATAGGGTGTCAACTAGAGGTGATGGTTCACGAATGCAGTGAAGAGTCTAAACCCTCTATAAAAAAGAAAAAAATATGTAACAATGTAAACAACCCAAATAAATACATCATAAGGTAAATAATATGCAAAAAAACTATGTCTCCTAAACCTATAATATACCATAGACCCCCAATGTGGCGGGTTAAACCATGTATCAAGAAACAAATACATAAATAATTTCAGTATTAATATTCCAGAGTATGTCACAACATGGCCTCCAGCTCCAAGCCTTCATCTCCTCAACTCCCTATTGTTGGACCCTTGCCCTTCACTAGATCTATGGTCATAAAATCTACACACACAACGAGATTCTCATGCATGGTGTGATTATAACCTAATAGTACATCTCCAATGCATCTTTATCATAAGTGCATGTGTATATTGAGGTGTATCTCATGACAATAAAATAAATGCATGCATAAGCCAACAATACCATACCGAGCATTCGTGTGCTAACCAAGACGTCATGAGCCCCAACTGTAACCACTTCGACTCCATGTTGAAAGATTATCTGAATAGTTGTGGGAACATTATAAGTGGTGGATCCAACTATATGGATAATTAATAGAAGTATAGCCCAAGCCCATAGGTCAATCCTCCTAAGGTTATCATGTCTCTTCTTTAGGTCCAAGGCCATAGGAAAGCCACATAAGTGTTGTAGTTGGTTCTCAAGAACCAACTAATTTATACTTTATATTTCCTATATATTCATAAATTTGAATATTAATAAATATCTTATCACTTATTGGTTTCTATTCTCCATAACATTAATGTTATTATTTCACAGGGTATCTTCCACATCAAAAGGTCATAATAGTTCTCCACAACGATGCAAAACTTGAAATACCATAATGATATATTAAACCAAGTTCTAGGGTTGTATAACATTATATGATGATACACATAGTATACTGGCTATCACGTGTGAGTACACATAGGAAGATGAGACTTTTTCTCGTGAAATATTCACTTAGTAGCCTCTAAGTTGAGATATTATGAGATAAGACCCACCTATTGGAATTCCACATGTTTATATGTAATCATATAATCCTATCCACGAGCATATGTAATGGTCCTTAAGATTTAGCATTTTAATTTATGCATATATGACCCTCAAACCTTGATTTATTATCACAAACCACGACAAAAAACAATTTATGACGAAGTTGGGTACATTGGGTGCATCAAAAATGACATGTTATTAATCAATAATTCAAGGGTGGATTTGTCCCTAATATATTTATGGATGTTCATATCCCATCTCTTTAATTGAAATTGATCTAAATCATTAAATTTCAGGACCATAGTGTAACATTGAGTTTATTTCAAATATTTCGAGAAAGACATATCAAATATATAGGTTGATGACATGACTGTACAACCTACTTGATGATAAATTGTGACAGAGAGATTATATTACACATTAGGAATTCATATATGATTATAAATTTTGACACATTAACTTCTTTTCTTTGGTGAATTGACCCATTATTAGACAGTAATCTTGGACATTAAGCAAGCCCACCAATTTCTAACTATAAAAAATCCTAGAGAGTTACACAATAAGTATTTCCATTGATCTCAGTTAAAATTTATATGAATTTAATTTGTAGAATAAATTTTATTCTCAATAATGATGAATAATTCTATTCATGGCTTATTGATCACAAATATTAAATATTTATTTATTTGAAAAGTAATTTTATAATTAGGTGAATATACCAAATATATTTATTTATTGTTATTTGAAAGGTGATAAATAATTATTTATTCATTAATAAATATTTTTTTTAATTATATGAATATTTAAAAAAAAATTATTCACCATATTGTGAATAGAATATTAATTTTATATTTTGAATATTTAATAAATTTTTAGTCATTAGAATATGAATAGAAAATTCATTTTACCTAGGAATAAATATTTGTCCCAGTTTACAAACACCATGAAAATAATAATTATAATAATAATAATAATATATAGAATGATATCAGAATGGGTTTAATATATTATTTAAGGTTCATTGTGTAATTAAATAATATTTTAACCCTAACTCTATTGAAGTACTAAAGAGGAGTTGCACCATTTAGGGGGGGGGGGGGGTTGAATCAGTGGTTATTTTTACAAATTTTCATTGTTTTGAAATTAACCATTTTGACCTATTAGGATATCGTCCACTCTTATGAAAACTTGTCCACTGCCAAATTTAGTTAAAATAAATGGCATAGGAACACAATATTTTTACAAGGTTCAGTCTCAAGATGAGACTACTATTTTTATTATTGGTTAGACTCCTTAATCACAAAATATCCACTATAATCACACGAAGTTACAACATACATTTCTTCACTAGCATAGAGTCCCACTATGCTTTCTATATTCCCATTGGAATAACAGTTTCACACTACCTTGTTAAAAAAGTAATCACACAAGAAAACATGAAATAAAACTTCTGAATGTTGAATTATTTTACAACAACTAATGATGTTCCTTATATTGAGCCTTCAAGATAAATAAAATATCATATTATCACAATCTGAAGCACATTACTGAACAAGTTCGTCCTTAAGCTTTTACACTTGAATTCTCACTATATGATGCTCATAAAATGATTATCTCATATCAATTTATCACAAAAATTTTCATAGTAATTTATCATAGAATTTCGGTTTAGAAATTTAGAATATCAAAACATTCCTTCCATGTAATGTCTTCATAGTTATATATTTCTATGAAAACTGATATATAAACTAACACATACTACTGTATGATGACTATAATGGATTTTCTTGATTTGAGAAAATGATCTTAAAATTATGAGTGAAAAATGATTTTCTAAAATTCTATTTGTTGTACTTCAGTGTCCACTTTTTTCAACTCGATTTATCTATGAAACAAACCTTCATTTGATAGGCATCAATGTAGCGATTATAGAAGTAGTTATTGCATGAAAATTATGCGATTATGAAAAGTAATTATAAAGAGGTTGACTATTGCGAGAAATCATAATCCAAAAGGAATCTTCATATAATACATAAATAATTTCAATCCACATAAAAGTTTCATCCACAAGGCATGCCCAAAGCTTCACTAGGTACTGCATGCATCAATTCTCAGTTCTCCAAGCATGGAACCCATAGATATTTTCCGGTTTCCACCACAACGACCTGCATTGAAAATCCAACCAAAACCAAGTATCATCCCACATGTGACATCATACATCCACAAAGGCGCTTCATTTGAGAAGAATCATCACCTGCATAGAAACACATCCTCATTTGTAAAGGAGATTTACCACAAATCATTATCATCTGCAAAGAAACACTTGAAAAGGATTTCATTTGCGGTCAATCGCATGATTTTTATCTATTACGAAGCAGTGTCCCAAATAGATCAAACTCCTACAATTGCAAACTATTTTCACAGTTCACATAGTATCCTTTTCATAATATTATTAATCTCACAAATATTTTTCTTATTTGCGTTAACTCATACTTAGCCCCATTTCAAACTCCTGAAGTTATGTGGAAGATATCTCATTATAGTTGACTGTTCTGAAGATGCTATGTATACAAAACCTCATTTGCGAGGGGTTTGATTGCAAAGGCTCATTCACTGGAAGATGAAATAATATAACTCCAACAAATATCTAATGGCTCATATTCAAATCGAGCGATCAGATCAGACAACCACTGTAATTTTCATGTTTTTAAAACATGGGTTAACAGTACTCATGATACCCCATCCCATATAAAAAATTCCATATGTAGGGGCATGGTTTAAAAATAAACTTCCACAATTAAGTGGTAATAATTCATGAATCCCCTAATGTCATGCCGCCTTGCATGGTGGATTTTCCTCTTCTCCCTATGGGATTTTAGCACAACCCATGCACCCCTGCAGGAATGCGCTCTATGGGCCCTATTCTTGGGTCCACTCTATCGAGGCTTACACACAAACCCTGCTACTTTCTTATTGTCTCAAGAAAGGCTCCCATGGGCTTGGTTGACCTCTAGGTCCGACACATTCCTTGGATGAGGTTGTCTTATGAAGCAAGTGGGTAGGCCCTAATTTTTTAGTAGGGCCTCCATTGTACGTAGAAATATTATAAGTATTAAATGAAAATCTAATGACTTCTTAATTAAAATTCCAAAAAAATATTCTCAAATTAAATTCTTCCTCATGATTATAAATAATTTCATGGTCTTCATCTTTTTGAAGAAATGTAAAAACTCCATAGCACACAACTTTGACAATTATGATCTACACAAAAAATCGTCACATTAAATACCAAGAATAATTGTACAAGATAAAAAATAAAATTTTATTAGATGAATCAATAAAAATTCTCAAAGATTCACCACATAATCCATTATAATTCTACAGATATAACCACTTCATACATACTCACAAAACACATATCGACTCACTGTGATAGCAAGTGAAACACTTAGGTTCCACAATCTCCCCCTTTTTATTTTGTTTTTATTATCCATTCACATATATACTATGAAATAAAATTCAACATGTGTGTATCATCTTTACCCCCTTAATGAAGCTCAAATGAAAATGGTAAGTGGGTCCTTTTATCTCATCCTTCTTCTAAAAAAAATCTTCTTTTATTTTATTTTTAGAAAAAGGGAACCCCCAGGTGTGGCCTTTTCGAACCCTCCATACATGGGACCCCCCTCCTCACAAAGAGGTCACTCCAAAGAGAGCCAAAACCAGGATGGAACCATTTTTAGGTGACAATGAATAGCGTTTTAGAGGATGAAATCCCAATTAGTGATGGTTCTACAACGAAATCAACGAGAACAGATGGGTTGTATCTCATTTTTCACACCCAGTCCGGGACAAGGTGACCCGATAATATGATTTGATATGAGGGAAGGAGAAATTTATCCTAGAGTGGGATACCAAGAATTGAACCCTACACCTCCCAATGAATATCATTTTTGTACAACTCTTCGGAGCCATTGTGCCATCGCTGAAGTGGATAAAATTTAAGTAAGGTTAATGCTCATGTCCCATTGGGGGACCCACCATACCTAGAGTTCATTGCACGTTCCCCATCTAGGAAATGGATTTGAATTTCCATATGAATAATATTCATAGTGTCTAATTCTAGTGGGACTCAAGCCTGCGCCAGTTCCCACAGAGAGTGAGGGGTATAATAAGAGGGTACCACTCAACTAACACCCCATGAGAGTTTCTTCACATATTTTCTAAAAAGAACGAATGGCATCAAATTATACTTGAAAAAGATCCTTTAGTTAATCACCTCCATGTCTACATGGGAATTACATGTGTAGAAAACAAGAGATATATAACAAAGGGTATCTAAGAAATCTTTTAAAAATATGATCATGTAAAATAAAACATAGAAATTCTCAAAGGAAATACATGATCCTGCACACACTTTATTAAACACATTAAAAAGTTCATGAAGACAATAATAATTTCCCCTATTTTTAACAATTCATTAATAAAGAACATATATTAAACAAATTCAATTTATAATGAGATAAGAGTGTGAATGGATAACTAAATCCTCATAAATACTCCCCTTCAAGAGATTCATCCACTTTTATCATCATGGAATTATTTCAAATCCATGATGACCAAAACATCTCATTCAATTACCTTATTTTCTAGAACAATATTCATAAAAGGATATAGAGTAAGGAGGTACCTATTTATTATATTCAAGCGAGACTAGAAGGATGAACATGAAGTTTCAGCCTTAACTCAAAAAACCTCTCTTTTGGTATTTCTTGAGTGAAAATATTTTCTAATTGATCTTTAGTAGAAATGTATTCATGATTGATATTTCCACCTTCCACATTTTCCTTGATAAAATGATACATGATATCAATATTCTTGGACATTCAATGTTTAGCTATATTTTTAGGCAATCCAATAGCACATCGATTATCACATGAAACTTTTAGTGGTGTCTATGTCTCAATTTTCAAATCGAAAGATTGGAATTGCTTCCAGATCATCTATGTAAATGCATGTCTAGCTACAATCTATACAGGATGAAATATGCTCAAAGTTACTAAATTCTTATTCTTGTTATACTATTTGACACATACTTCTCATAGAAAGAAGGTTCCAATTGAAGTTGATCTCTTTTTCATATAATCACCTTCCCAATCAGCATCTATAATTACTAACTATTTCAAATCAGCAATGTGTCTATATAGAATCCCATAGTTTAGAGTTCCTTTCACATATCTTAGAATTATCTTTTTATATAAAAAGTGAGACTCTTTTTTGTCACTCTAAGATCTGGTACATAGAGTCACTGCCAAAGTTATATCTGGTTGTGATGTTCTGAGATAGAGAAGAATTCCAATGATTCTTCTGAATTATTTTTAATTAACACTATTTCTAGTTTAATAATTGAATAATTATGTTCCAACTAAAATGTGTGTTGAAACCTTTTTGTCATTATTCTTTCCAAAAAGTTTCAGAAAGTCCCTAGCATTCTTCTCCTGTGATAAAAATATGGAATTTGGTTTCTGATCTATTTGAAATTCTTGAAAATATGTCAGTTGGACAATCATTCACATATAAATTTTTTTAAAAGTTTCTAAAAAAATTCTTCACATAAACCTTCCTTGTCAAATAAAAATATGATTTCATCAACATAAACAATGAATATGAGAGTACCTTTGAATATTTCTCTCACATAAAGGTTATTTTAAACATTAACTTATACAAACATCATATAAGTTAGAAAACCATAGGATTTGGAGAACCATGCTCTAGGGGCATATTTAAAACCATACAAATATTTCCACAATCTGTATACCATGCTGCCATCATTTTCTAAGAAAACCTAAACTTTTTCAATATATAATTCTTCTCTATTATTACCATTTAGAAAGGCATATTTCTCATCCATTTGATAAAATTTATAATGTTTATTTGTTTCTAATTCCAAGATCAATCTAATGGGTTTCAGTATTTCTACTAGTGCCACAGTTTCTTCAAATTCAATTCCTTTCATTTGAGAATATCCTTTGCATACCGTCCAAGATTTGTTTCTTAATAATTCAATTTTCTCATTTAGCTTATTTCTGAAAACCCAGTTTGTGCTAGTAAATTTTTTATTATTAAGTCTTACAAGATCCCATGTGTTGTTTTTATCAATGTGATAAACCTCATAATTAATAACTTATATCAATTCCACATAATCAAATACTTATTCCTTTGTATGAGGTTCAATTAGAGAAATAAGTGTAGTTGGAAATTCAATTCTCAATCCTCTTCTAGTTTGAACTAGATCCTACTGAATGCCAATGATATTTTTAGTCTCAACATATTTGTTTAATTTTTTGTATCGTTTGATTTTGTCTTCATAAAATTCATCTCCATCATGGGTATATTTAGAATAAATATCACCAATGTTTGGTTCTTTCTCAGTAGTTTCATCATTTTTCTGTTGTATTTTCATACCATTTTTTATTGAATTTTTTGAATCTGCATCATATGTGATATCTGATTTGATATGGGTTTTAAAAACATTGACATTATTGTATAAAAACATCATGTTCAACCGTTTTTTCCAACATCTACAGCCTCTACCATAAAATAGGTTCCCTAAGAAGATGCCTTCCTGGAATTTTTTTCCAAATTTCCCCCATTGATGTTCTTGATCTTTATAATGTATGGGATTCCAAAAACCTTGAAATATTTAATAGTCATATTTTTTTTTGTACCACAATTCATATGTTTTCTTTTGTGTTTCTATTCTTTGTAGAAATTTCTTATGTATATGTATGGATGTACATATAGCTTCTCTCTTGAAATACTTGGAGATATTTGTTCAGTTGACATAGTCCTACCCATTTCAACCATTATTATGTTATTTCTTTAAGCAAACCTATTTTTCTAGGGAGTATATGGTGTATTGTACCATTTCATGATTCCATATTTAGAAATATAACTTTCAAAAGAATCACTAGTAAAATCCTTACTATTATCTAATCTCAATTTCATGATATAAAGACCCATCTCCTTCCCATATTGTCTTTTAAATTTTTGGAAAATTTTAGTTTCCTCTAACAGGTGCCTGATAAACATGACATTAGTATAAGGCCCCAGCCTTAAACCTTACTTAATATTGAATTAAATGAATAATTCACATTGCGGATCTTTTCAGGTTTAGAGTTTTAGAGAATTAGAACATAACTATTACATCTCAAATGATTACAAAGTAGACACTTCTACTAAGTTTCCATAATAGAAAAAAAACTCTTAAAAAGAAACATGTCTAGTTCCATGTCTTATATAGCATGACATTCCATTGATCCCATCCTTGACATTATTCCACTTTAAGTCCTGTGAAAAACATTTCGAAAAAAACTTGGGGTGAGCATAAAAAGCTCTGTAAGGGATACACAAAGAATGAAAACTGTTACTTTTTCAAACATCAAGTAAACCATGTATACTCTAACAAAGTAATACCTTCACCATCATGAAGTAGTAAAAACACTTCACTGAATAAAGTATCATTACTTACATTTTTGTAACCAAAGGATTACCCTAAAACCCATATAAAGAACACATAGCATATATAAAGGTAACTTGGGACATAAACATACTTAAGTGGAATAACCATATGGTCGACTTCCACACATATCACTTAATGGAATAGCCATACGGCCAATTTCGATACATACTTAATGGAATATCCATACGGCCGACTTCCATACCCAATGCATTAGAGGTTATAACATAACCACCCATCCTGGTATTCACGACACCACCCATCATATGGTTTATCATGTAACCACCCGTCAAATGTCCAAGTACCAAAATAAAATCAACATAAAACCAATATAAAGGAATGATAAAATTTCCACATTTCAATCACAATATATCATAATAGAATCCTTTATCAAAACCATTTTCAATACCAAAATACATAAAAGAGTATATGGTATTTATTTCATTTTAAAAACATTACGGCTTGTTGAGGAAGCCAAAGACCAAATAATACTCACGGCGGCAGAAAAGGTCATTGTCACCACGTACGTTAAAAAAACATTCCTTTTTTTCGTTTAGTAAAACGATTCGTAGAAAAATATTCCTTTTGTATAAAAGTATAAGTCAAAGGAGTTTATACACGTATAAAATAAAGTTGTGTATAAAACGAAATATGCCTCAATGAAAGGAGATTGAGATGAAGTCCCTTACCTTGGGTCTGACTTGACTCGATCGTTCTTTAACGTCCTGAATAATAAACTTGAGTTAATTTTTACTTGATTAAGAACCTTTTTAAAGTTCATTATTCCTTTTATATCACTTATTTCCATGTTATAAACATTATGTAACCATTTAAGTTAATAATGTTTGTTTTGTCGATATTTGGTTCTTAAGTCGAAAGTGGACTTCTTACAATTACATGTTGTTCGTGTGGTCAAAGGTTCTTTATATCCAGAATGACATTCCTGATTTGGATGTCATATATATCATATATATCCAGCATATACATGTATTTATAATATTATATAACCATTTAGAGTTAAGAAATGAAATGCACCGTTCATGGAGACGGTAAGCCGTACGTACACATGAATGCTACTTTCATTTCTTTGTCATATTAATGGAATTAAAACTAAATGAGAGGTATGTATATTTTAATTCCAGAATTATATTCATCATTTAGATATATCATTCATTATATATATCCATTATATACATGTACTTTTAATAGTACATTACATTTGGGGATAAGAAATGAAATGCACCGTTCATGGAGACGGTAAGCCGTACGTACGCATGAATGCTACTTTCATTTCTATCTCATAATTTATTGGAAAGAAATAATAATTATATAGAGGTATATTATAATTCCAGTATAACATCATATATAATAACTTTAAATCCATCCTTTACACGTCCCACATATGGCATTAACGAATCTCATCGCTTTGAGGGGGCGGTAGTCCGCACTTCCTTAAATGAAGATATCGTGTTTACCCATAATGGAAACCATAATGGTATGCCCAAAATGAAAAATACAGAAGCTTAAAGAAAACATAAACATATTATGTATCATATATAAATATAGTGACATCTTAATGTACAACTTTTAAAGTGTTAATGGAATGTTGAACAATCATCATTTCGGGAGGCATAAATTCACCATCCATGAAAACAGTATGTTCTTTAACCATTAGATGAAGGTGTGTGTAAGTGTAGCTCGAATACTTGTTATAACAACATCCTAGTATATTTAAGATACTGGAGTTGTTAGAGAAGAAATAAATAAAAAGAGTTTAGGGGGTTGGAGAAGCAAAATAATACAATAGGACTCAAGTGAAGACATTACCTCAAAATCGGGTAACTCCCTTTGGTTTGAGCTCAAATGCTTCCTTGGGAAGACTTATGCCCAAAGTGAGGCTTCAAGGAGTAAGAGAAGGAAGTGGAGAGACAAAATGGGCAGGGGTTGGCCGAGCCAAAGGCTTTGGTAGTGTGGGTAAGGTGGTAGAGGTGGGGGCCTTTTATAAGAGGAGAGGAGGGGCACTTTTGGAAAGTAAAGAAATATTACTTTATTTGAAAATGTGTTTCAGTTTTAAAAGGTCCCACATTGATATAATTCGTGGATAAGGTGATAAAGGTTCTAAATCCAGTCATACAATAAGTTTTGGACATGTGTAGTTCATATATTTTACATTATCTTTCCATTTTATTTAAATCGTCAAATAATGATGTCATCGCTGCATCTTTATTATGTCATAAATAATTTAATTTATTTAATGTCTAAAAATTATAGAAAAAATACTATGATGTATTAAATCTTTTTATATTTCCAATGACTATTTATAATCAAATATATGACTTGTATAACCCCATTTAAATTTTTTTAGTAAAACATATCATGTTTGTGCTATTTTTTACATTAACATTAAATAAAAGGTATTTATGTCATTTTCCAACCAAAGTGGCTCCATGGGGTCCCCAAGTTGACCCATGGATTGTCTTGGTCGGCCATGCCACATCCAATGAGGGTAAGACATGTGTCTAGGTCATCTCATATTATTAAAACATTATTTTTACCTTAAACTACACTAATTACCACTAATCGAGATTAAAAACTTAATAAGTTAATATTCACCAAAAAATTATTTTAATCTCATTGAACCAAATTTTACTTCTTAGTGAAAACCATGTATGTTGGATTTTTGAAATTAAATACACAAAGGTGGCAAAATTTTATTTAAATGGAAAATCAGTTTTTATAAGTACCACTTAGTGATTTAACTATTCATCAAAAATTGAAGTTTTTCAGAAAAATTCCAAAAATTCACCCTAAGCTATATTTGATATTCCGAATTAAAAAATGAAGTCCATTTTACAAAATTCAAAACATATAAGTCAAATTAATTAATTTAATAATTAATTCCCGCTGTCATGACAAATAGCGTGTTTTTGTGAAACAATAAGTATCAAAAGATTGACACTAGTTTAAGTCCGATTTCAAAGTGAAATTAATTCCAACGACCACTATTGGATTTAATTGTAAAAATATTTTCTAATTTAACTTTAAAACCAATTCAAATAATAATCTAATCATATAAATAAATTAGATCAAAAAGTGGTTTTGAATTAAAATACAACATTTACAATATTCATTAAAAAAAATGAACTTTAGCGGAAAGATACCAAAAATTTACACAAAGTAAATTTTGATGTCCCGATTCTAAAGAGGAGTTATATTTGGTTCAATAGAATTTATAAGATTGATAAAAACTATATTTAATGACGGTTCGCCGTCAAAAGGTGATAAGTGAACCCTTAGTGAAAATTAGGGTATAAATGCCTAAAATTGAATTCTTTCCGTATTTTAAGCCTTTATCTTTTATTAGGTAAATATAAAAACATTTAAAAACATATATAATCATATTTTAGGTATTTCTATCCATTCTTGCCAGTACAACGGCTACATGTTAACTACCATTTAAAATAATATTATTATATTACTAGTGTGCAACGTAAGATTTCAATGAAACTCATCGTTGCGTATCGAGTACACTATCGAATGTAGAAACCCCTTTTAATTAAAATTAATATTTAATTCGTAAATATTAATAACTATGAAAATTCTTTATTCTTTATTTACCTGGGATGTTACATCCTTCCCCCCTTTTGGGAATTGCGTCCTCGCAATTTTATTCACTTATCGAATAAGTGGGGGTATTTATCCCTCATGGAATTTTCAGATTCCCATGTTGCCTCTTCAACCATATTGTTTTTCCATAAAACCTTTACCTGATGAATCACCTTATTCTGAAACACCTACTCCCTGTGATCAAGAATCTGAATCGGTTGTTCCTCGTAAGATAGATTCTCTTCCAGCTGATCCACCTCTGGACTCAAAACATGAGATGGATCTGGAATGTACTTTCTCAACATCAAAACATGAAAAACATTGTGTACCTGAGATAAACTCGGAGGTAAAGCCACTCGGTATGCAACTGATCCAACTCTCTCCAGAATTTCGTATGGTCCAATGAACCTTGGACTTAGCTTTACTTTCTTACCAAATCACATAACACTTTTCCATGGTGAAACTTTGAGAAAAACATGATCACCTACCTCAAAAGAGAGATCCTTCCTCCTGTTGTCCGCATAACTTTTCTGCCTGCTCTGAGCTGTTCTCATGTGTCTCTGAATCAACTGAACTTTTTCTGCCATCTCTTATACCAACTCTGGTCCCATCAGCTTCCTTTCCCCTACTTCATCCCAAAAAGCTGGAGTTCGACACCGTTTGCCATATAATGCCTCAAATGGTGCCATCTGTATACTGGAATGAAAACTGTTATTATATGAAAATTCAACCAAAGAAAGATGTTGGTCCCAACTTCCCTGATAATACATTGAACAAGATCGTAGCATATCCTCCAATGTCTGAATTGTTCGTTCTGACTGCCCATCTGATTGAGGATGAAAAGCTGTACTAAAATTTAATTCAGTACCCAACGACTTCTGAAGGCCTTTCCAAAAGTTAGAAGTGAACCTGGGATCACGGTCAGATACAATGGAGAGATGAACTCCATGTAACCTGACTATCTCCTTATGATACAAACGAGAAGGTTGATCTAGAGAGAAAGTATCTCGTATAGCAAGGAAATGAGCAGTTTTGGTCAAGCGATCAACAATAACCCAGATTGCATTATTACCTCGAGATGTCCTCGATAATCCCACAACAAAGTCCATGGATATGTTTTCCCATTTCCACTCTGGCACTGGTAAAGGCTGAAGCATCCCTTTAGGTAACTGCCGCTCTGCTTTAACCTGCTGAAAAGTCAAACACTTCACAGTAAAATCAGCAATATCTCTTTTCATTCCATCCCACCAGTAATACTCCCGCAGATCTCTGTACATCTTAGTACTGCCAGGATGAACTGAAAACGGAGAACTATGAGCCTCACATAACAACTCATTCTTCAACTCTGAATCACAAGGTACACACAATCTCTTCCCAAATCTCAAAACACAATCATTATCAATGTTGAATTCAGGCAACATACCTTTCTGAACCAGCTCTACCTTTTTCTGCAACTCACTGTCTTGCTTCTGTGCTTTCTTGATTCTGTCTAATAGAGAAGATTTCACTGATACCTGAAACAAAACAGAAGAAATTCCTGCACCAACAACTTCTATGCCAAAGTTCATCAAATCCTTAACCAAAGGATCACTTTCCAAACACATCATTGCTAATGAATCATTACTTTTTCGACTCAAATCATCAGCCACTTTATTTGTTTTTCCCGGATGGTAATGAATTGTACAATCATAATCCTTGATTAATTCTAGCCATCTCTTCTGTCTCATATTCAATTCTTTCTGAGTGAATATATACTTTAAACTTTTGTGATCGGTATATATTTCACACTTTACTCCATACAAATGATGCCTCCAAATTTTCAAAGCAAAAAAAAACAGCAGCTAATTCCAAATCATGTGTAGGGTAATTTACCTCATGTGTTTTCAACTGTCATGAAGCATAAGCAATTACCTGATCATTATACATTAGGACGCAACAAAGTCCTTTCAATGAAGTATCACTGAAGATGAAAAACTCACCATTTCTGGAAGGTAGTGCCCAAACTGGAGCATTCACCAATCTTCTTTTCAGTTCCTGAAAACAATCATCACATTCTTTCGTCCAGATAAACTTAACACCCTTCCGAGTTAGCTTAGTCATTGGAGTAGATAACCATGAAAAATTTCTAACAAACCTTCAGTAATAGCCTGCCAAACCAAGGAAACTACGAATCTCTGTTACATTTGTGGGACTTGGCCGTTCTTCAACAACCTTTGTTTTTGCAGGATCAACGGTTATCCCATCTTTAGAAACAATGTGACCAAGGAAAGAAATTTATTGCAACCAAAAGTCACACTTGCTTAATTTCCCATACAATTTATTTTCTTTTAAGGTTTGCAAAACAACCCTTAAATGACTTTCATGCTCCTCTTTACTTTTAGAAAACACCAAACTATCATCAATGAAAACCACCACAAACTTATCCAAGAATTCATGGAAAATTCTATTCATTAAGTCCATGAATATAGCAGGTGCATTGGTTTGCCCAAAAGGCATTACTACAAATTCATAATGGCCATACCTCGTATGGAATGCGGTCTTCGGAATATCTGCCTCCTTTACCTTCAGCTAATGGTACCCTGATCTCAGGTCAATCTTTGAAAAAAACTGAGCTCCCTAGAGCTGATACAACTTCATTTGATGGCCCTACATCTGCTGAAGTAGTTGAAAAGGATTTCACCACCCCTTTCTTCTTGTATTCTAACTGCTTCCCATCACTCAAGCTCTTTGTTGGACACTCATTTTCATAGTGACCCATCTCATTGCACTTAAAACATCTTACCGTTGGCTTTTCATTGCCTGCTTGATCATCTTCCTTACAGTTACGAGAAATATGACCAGACTTACCACACCGAAAGCACTTACCAGACTTGGATAAAAATTCTCCAGGATGCATTTTACCACACTTATCACAGGATGGATATTTGGTTTTCTTACCTCCTTGCTTCTTTGATGAATTCTTCCCCTTTGCCTACCAACTAGACCTCTTATTCTGTTGTTTGTCATAGAACACCTTGTCATCAGAAAACTCCATTTCCACCTTCTCCGCACATCGAACAAGTTTTTCATAACTTTTGAACTCACGAGAAGCTAAATCCCTTCGATACTTTGGCTTTAACCCTGAGTAAAAACGGTTTATTTTACTATCAAGATCTTGTATGAAGTTTGGATCATACCTTTCCAATCGAGTGAACTTAGCTTCATAAGCAGCCACTGAATCATCCTCCTGCCTCAATTCTAGGAACGGTTTTTCCATCCTAAGACGAACCACCTTAGGAAAATATTTATCAAGAAACATACCTTTGAATTCGTCCCAGTGAAGACCCTCAATCTCATCACTATACCTGATATTTTTCACCATCGAACACCACTGATCAGCTTCAGCTTCAAAACGGTAAACAACAAGACTAACCTTTTGATGTTTTGAACACCCCATGACATCAAAAATATTCTCCAGTGCTTTAATCCACCCTTCAGCTTGCACAGGGTCAGATGATCCTCTGAATGATGGGGGATGTTGCCTCATGAAATGTTCCACCACTGACATGTTCCTCTGCGGTTGATCTGGCTGATCTCGTGCATGGATATTGCCACCATTTATAGCCTGAGTCAACTGTATCATCACTGCAACAAACTATTTAGTTCCGATTCTGACCATATCAGGTTGCTGATTAGGAAGGTTGTCTTCCTCCTGATGTCGTCCCAACATAGCTGCTTTGTTTTCTCTGTGGAAAACCATTCTGAAAACAGAAATATCTTAGCCGAAGAAACATGGTAATCTGTAAATGCTATATCATTTCAATCATATTATAATTTAACACTTTTCTAACTCCCAAAGTTGTCTAAACCGACCTTTGATACCAACTATAAGGCCCCAGCCTTAAACCTTACTTAATATTGAATTAAATGAATAATTCACATTGAGGATCTTTTTAGGTTTAGAGTTTTAGAGAATTAGAACATAATTATTACATCTCAAAAGATTACAAAGTAGACACTTCTACTAAGTTTCCATAATAGAAAAAAACTCTTAAAAAGAAACATGTCTAGTTTCATGTCTTATATAGCATGACATTCCCTTGATCCCATCCTTGACCTTATTCCACTTTAAGTCCTGTGAAAAACATTTCGAAAAAAACTTGGGGTGAGCATAAAAATCTCAGTAAGGGATACACAAAGAATGAAAACTGTTACTTTTTCAAACATCAAGTAAACCATGTATACTCTAACAAAGTAATACCTTCACCATCAAGAAGTAGTAAAAACTATTCACTGAATAAAGTATCATTACTTACCTTTTTGTAACCAAAGGATTACTATAAAACCCATATAAAGAACACATAGCATATATAAAGGTAACTTGGGACATAAACATACTTAAGTGGAATAACCATACGGTCGACTTCCACACATATCACTTAATGGAATAGCCATACGGCCAATTTCCATACATAATTAATGGAATAACCATACGATCGACTTCCATACCCAATGCATTGGAGGTTATAACTTAACCACCCATCCTGGTATTCACGGCACCACCCGTCATATGGTTTATCATGTAACCACCCGTCAAATGTCCAAGTACCAAAATAAAATCATAAAACATAAAACCAATATAAAGGAATGATAAAATTTCCACATTTCAATCACAATATATCATAATAGAATCCTTTATCAAAACCATTTTCAATACCAAAATACATAAAAGAGTATATGGTATTTATTTTATTTTAAAAACATTACGGCTTGTTGAGGAAGGCAAAGACCAAATAATACTCGCGGCGGCGGAAAAGGTCGTTGTCACCGTGTACGTTAAAAAAAACATTCCTTTTTGTCATTTAGTAAAACGCTTCGTAGAAAAAGATTCCTTTTGTATAAAAGTATAAGTCAAAGCAGTTTATACACCTTATAAAATAAAGTTGTGTATAAAACGAAATATGCCTCAATGAAAGGAGATTTAGACGAAGTCCCTTACCATGGGTCCAACTTGACTCGATCGTTCTTTAACGTCCTGAATAATAAACTTGAGTTAATTTATACTTGATTAAGAACCTTTTTTAAGTTTATTTTCTCTTTTATATCACTTATTTACATGTTATAAACATTATGTAACCATTTAAGTTAATAATGTTTGTTTTTTCGATATTTGGTTCTTAAGTCGAAAGTGGACTTCTTACAATTACATGTTGTTCGTGTGGTCAAAGGTTATTTATATCCAGAATGACATTCCTGATTTGGATATCATATATATCATATATATCCAGCATATACATGTATTTATAATATTACATAATCATTTAGAGGTAAGAAATGAAATGCACCGTTAATGGAGACGGTAAGCCGTACGTACGCATGAACGCTACTTTCATTTCTTTGGCATATTAATGGAATTAAAACTAAATGAGAGGTATGTATATTTTAATTCCAGAATTATATTCATCATTTAGATATATCATTCATTATATATATCCATTATATACATTTACTTTTAATAGTACATTACATTTGGGGATAAGAAATGAAATGCACCGTTCATGGAGACGGTAAGCCGTACATACGCATGAACGCTACTTTCATTTCTATATCATAATTTATTGGAAAGAAATAATAATTATATAGAGGTATATTATAATTCCAGTATAACATCATATATAATAACTTTAAATCCATCATTTACACGTCCCACATATGGCATTAACGAATCACATCACTTTGAGGGGGCGGTAGTCCGCACTTCCTTAAATGAAGATATCGTGTTTACCCATAATGGAAACCATAAAGGTATGCCCAAAATGAAAAATACAGAATCTTAAAGAAAACATAAACATATTATATATCATATATAAATATAGTGACATCTTAATGGCCACCTTTGAAGGTGTTAAAGGAATGTTGAACAATCATCGTTTCGGGAGGCATAAATTCACCATCCATGGAAACAATATGTTCTTTAACCATTAGATGAAGGTGTGTGTAAGTGTAGCTCGAATCCTTATTATAACAACATCCTAGTATATTGAAGATACTGGAGTTTTTACAAAATAAATAAATAAAAAGAGTTTAGGGGGTTGGAGAAGCAAAATAATACAAAAGGACTCAAGTGAAGACATTACCTCAAAATCGGGTAACTCCCTTTGGTTTGAGCTCAAAGGATTCCTTGGGAAGACTTCTGCCCATAGTGAGGCTTCAAGGAGTAAGAGAAGGAAGTGGAGAGACAAAATCAGCAGGGTTTTTCCGATCCAAAGGCTTTGGGCGTGTGGGTAAGGTGGAAGAGGTGGGGGCCTTTTATAAGAGGAGTGGAGGGGCACTTTTAGAAAGTAAAGGAATATTACTTTATTTGAAAATGTTTTCGGATTTAAAAGGTCCCACATTGATATAATTAGTGGATAAGGTGATAAGGGTTCGAAATACACTCATCCAATAAGTTTTGGACATGTTTAGTTCATAGATTTTACATTATCTTTCCATTTTATTTAAATCATCAAATAATGATGTCATCGCTGCATCTTTATTATGTCATAAATAATTTAATTTATTTAATGTCTAAAAATTATAAAAAAAATACTATGATGTAGGAAATCTTTTTATCTTTCCAATTACTATTTATAATTAAAAATATGACTTTTATAGCCCCATTTAAAAATTTTCTTAGTAAAACATATCATGTTTGTGCTATTTTCTACATTAACATTAAATAAAAGGTATTTATGTCATTTTCCAACCAAAGTGGCTCCATGGGGTCCCCAAGTTGACCCAAGGATTGTCTTGGTCGGCCATGACACATACAATGAGGGTAGGACATGTCTCTAGGTCATCTCATATTATTAAAACATTATTTTTACCTTAAACTACACTAATTACCACTAATCGCGATTAAAAACTTAATAAGTTACTATTCACCAAAAAATTATTTTAATCTCATTGAACCACATTTTACTTCTTAGTGACAACCATGTATGTCGGATTTTTGAAATTAAATACAAAAAGGTGGAAAAATTTCATTTAAATGGAAAATCAGTTTTTATAAGTACCACTTAGTGATTTCACTATTCATCAAAAATTGAAGTTTTTCAGAAAAATTCCAAAAATTCACCCGAAGCTATATTTGATATTCCGAATTCAAAAATTATGTCCATTTTACAAAATTCAAAACATATAAGTCAAATTAATTAATTTAATAATTAATTCCCGCTGTCATGTCAAATAGCGTGTTTTTTTTGAAACAATAAGTATCAAAAGATTGACACTAGTTTAAGTCCGATTTCAAAGTGAAATTAATTCCAACGACCACTATTGGATTTAATGGTAAAAATATTTTCTAATTTAAATTTAAAACCAATTCAAATAATAATCTAATCATATAAATAAATTAGATCAAAAAGAGGTTTTGAATTAAAATACAACATTTACAATATTCATTAAAAAAATGAACTTTATCGGAAAGATACCAAAAATTTACACAAAGTAAATTTTGATGTCCTGATTCTAAAGAAGAGTTATATTTGGTCCAATATAATTTATAAGATTGATCAAAACTATATTTAATGACGGTTCACCGTCAAAAGGTGATAAGTGAACCCTTAGTGAAAATTAGGGTATAAATGCCTAAAATTGAATTCTTTCCATATTTTAATCCTTTATCTTTTATTAGGTAAATATAAAAACATTTAAAAACATATATAATCATATTTTAGTTATTTCTATCCATTCCCGCCAGTACAACGGCTACATGTTAACTACCATTTAAAATAATATTATTATATTACTAGTGTGCAACGTAAGATTTCAATGAAACTCATTGTTGCGTATCGAGTACGCTATCGAATGTAGAAACCCATTTTAATTAAAATTAATATTTAATTCGTAAATATTAATAAATATGAAAATTCATTATTCTTTATTTACCTGGGATGTTACAATTAGTCATTTGAGTATAATCATCAGTAAATTTAATGAAATACAGATCACCTCTAGTATATTTTTTTTCTCATTGTGCCACATAAATAAGTATGAATAAGTTCAAGAGATCTAGAATATTGTATATCCACTAATTTGTCTGAAATTTGGACAAATTTAATTTTTTAATAGGTTTGTCATATTTCATCCCTTCCTTTTTTATATTGGGAAAATATATCACAATATCATGCTTTAAGATTTTACTTATACTCATTTAACCAATATGTCTAAGCCTTTTATACTGTAGGTTGGTTCCATATTTTTATCTTAAATAATAGGAATTGATAGAATCACTAATTTTAATTAAATTACAATTAGTTCTTTCTTACATAAGTGATACTTATTCCATACATTGTGATTTTGATCATACATGAATAACTTTTTAACAAAAATTCATGTCTGTCATCGCAAAGATGCATGACACTATGAAAATTTTGTTTCTACCATTTAACAAATAACACATTATAAAACTTTAGATTGTGGGATTCAATCTTTTCTTTCCCAACTCCCTTAATTTTTAGTGAATAGTAATTTCTAAAGTTCACTACTCCCCCTTCATGACCTCAATGTTGCTCATATTTTTTTATCACCAGTCATGTTTGATGAACATCCACTATCAAGAATCCTTGACTTGGTTTTTCGACTAGATTTTTTCAATGAAAATTTAAATTTATTCATTCAGTTTTGGAACTCCCTTACCTTTCATAATATTATGTGTTTGTTTACGGACAATACATATACACTTTTTGGAAATATGACATTTCTGATAACATCTACCACATATTTATTCTAAATAGTCAAATTTGTTATGTATTGGAAGATAGGATGAATTCCTGATAACTTCTTTCTTACATTGAATATTTGTTATAATGTTCTCAAAATATCCCCCCTTGGTTCATGCCTTATTTCTTATAAGGACATGTTATACCAACATGAATAAGTTTTATGCATAATCACACCACAACGCCATCACTGTCTTCTGAATCTTGATCTTTCAAAATTATAATAGCCTTGTCTTGAAGATTGATATTGTTGTTTTTTCATATACTACGATTGTTTCTGTTCTGGGGGAAAAATATTCTTAGGGAATTTCTTTATTCCTTTGAATTAGAAGTTGATTTCAATCAAGCCCTAATGTTATATACTTGTTTAAAAGTTACATTTTGGACTTACATTTTTAAATATAACCTATTTGTTTTGAGATTCATTAAGAGTTACCTAAACATGATTATTGGAATCCCACTTTTCAAAATCTTCTGATGATTATTCCATGACCTCAACAGTCATGTTGAAATCTTCTCTGATATTTTTCAAGCTATTTTGTGCATCATGACATTTAAAATAAGTTTTCAACTCTTCTTATTCTTTGAGGTAAAGTTTTTATTAATTTTGCTTTACTATATTTTTCATTCCAACCACATTATGTTCATGTCATTTTATTTACTCAAAGAAAAGAATCTCTTAATTTTCAAATTCATTATTTTCCTAATTTATCTTTTACTTTTAGTTCAATAATAGTCTCTTTTCCATCTCAATATTTGTGTTTTTCTTAGGTTAATATTTTATTTCATTTTTCTACATGTTCCCTAGCTCTGTTCGTTCAATTTATTCATCTTCATGTTTACAGGTACAAAAACCTTTTTTAACAAGATCCTTGAAGTTAGATTCATCTTCTGACTAGATTCTTGTGGTGGATTTATCTTCATATTCATTGCTCACTAAACTCCTTATTTTACTTGTAAATAATTTCTTCTTGCTTCCATAAAATTTGGTTGTGAATTTTTATCTCCTCCCCAATTTCCGTTTTTGTGATTTTTGATAATCTTTAATTTGTTCCACAAACTTCTTTTTAGGAAAATTTTCAATAAAATTTGCAATCTCATTATAGTTGTATCACCTTAGTGGGAATTTAATTTTGCCCTTAAACTTTACCAACTTGAATATTTTTGAAACAATATAAATGATCCTATTAAAATATTCATCTTAATTTTCATCATTACATTCAATTGATTTAAATATGTCATCATCTATAATTTTGATCTTTCTCATTGCTTCAAAATATATCCCATCTTTGATCTTCTTCTTGAAAAATAGAATATTTAACATTTAATATGAAATGAGTATGTTATGTAATTCATCAAGAGTAATATAATCTCTATCAAACAAAGATGATACTTTAGGATCAAACCTTTTAGGAAATTTTCTTATCATTTTTTGGACAATAGTTGAATAATCCATCTTTTCTCCAAAACCCTGAATATTACTGACAATATCATTTAATCTTGTGATGTATTCATCAACATTTTCTTCTTCACCCATATTAATTTCCTAAAATTTTATTCTTAAATTTTTTAATTTAGACTAATTTATTTTCACATTTCATTCTTAATCATATTCCAATTTATCCCAAATTTCCCTATAATTTTTGAGTCCCATAACCCATGTGTGAACCTTTTCTAAAAGTGACATTAAAATAGAATTTTGAGGCTTCCCATTAACATCCATATTTTTATTATTGGTAAAATTCATAATCATTTTATCTACAATAGGTGGATATTAAATAGTAATTTGAACTTTAACTTCAAGGCCAAGAGATAAAAGATAGTGAAAAATATTATTTTTCCAATAGTGATAGTTATTTCCATAGAAATTAAAAACACCCCTACTATTAATAAAATTAAAGCTATATATATCCAATTCATAGTAGATACTGATAAATGGAACCTCTCTTTCATACCATTTGAAGTTCCTAGGAGGAGTTTCACTAATGAGAGGGGGGTTGAATCATTGGTTAATTTTATAATTTTTATTTCATTTGAAGTTAACCTCTATTGACCAATTAGGATCTGATCCACTCTTATGATAAATCAGTCTCGTCTGAATGTAATGAGAATAAATGGAACAAGAACACAATATTTTAATGTTGTTTGTTCTCAAAATAAGCTTGATCCTTACTTTGGTTGGCTAAACTCCCCAATCAAAGATTCTCTACTATAATCACAAGCGGTTACAACATACATTTCATCACTAGAATAAAGTCCCACTATGATTTCCAGAGTCCCACTAGAACAACAGTTTCACACAACCTTGTTACAAATATAATTACACAAAAAAAAGAAATGCCACTTTTGATTTTTTACTATTTTTACAACAACTGATGATGATTTTACTTTGAGCCTTAATGATAAATAAAATAAAAAATTCCAACAATCTCAAGAACTCCACTAAATAGGTTGTTCCTAAAACTTTTCCACTTTTCTTCTCACTATATGTTACTCATAAAATGATTATTGCATAGCACTTTATAATATCTATTTAGAATAAAATTTTATCATATAAATTTAGCATATCATATGTTTCCTTCCACCTAATACTAGAACAATTATATATTACTTTGTGAACTGATATCTACACCTACATATACTGTTGTATACTGACTGAAAATGATATTCTTGATTCGAGAACTTGATCTCAACACTATGAGTGACAAGTAGTTTTCTAAAAAACTCTACATTGTAATTCAATGCCCACTTTTCTCAACTCACTTTATTTGTGAAGAGACCAATCATTTTATATGCATAAATGAAATGGTTATCGAACTAGTTATTGCATGAAAATTATGCTATCATTAAAAGTAGTTTTAAAGAAATTAACTAACAAGAGAAATCATCATCCATAAGGAATATCCACGTAATACTCAAATAGTATGCCATACACATAGAATTTTTATCCTCAAGTCATGCAAAGAGACTCAATGGGTACTAAATGTAAAAATTCTAAGTTCTCCAAGCATGGTAGCACACTGAAATTATATTGGATACAACTTCAATAGTACTCATTGCAAATCCAATCTTAACTAGTAGAATCCCGCATGAGGAATCATATCTCCAAAAAGACTATTTATTCAAAAATAATAATCACTAACAAAGAAACACAACCTCATTAACAAAGGATATTCACCACATTGCATCAGCATCTGAAAAGAAACATGCACAAAAGACTTCGTTTGTATTTGATTATGATATTTTTTATCAATTATGAAGAAGCATCCCACATGGCTCAAACTCCTGCTACCATGAACTATTTTTATAGTTCGAAAAGTATCCTTCTCAAAAATTTATCACAATCATAAAGATTTTTATACTTTTTGGTAATTCATACTTAGATGTATTTCAAAATTTTGATGTAATGTGGAAGATCTCACATGGTATTACAGTGCTTTGCGGATGTTCGGTCTACAAATCTTAATTCACAAGGGGTTTGATTATGATGGAATTATTCATATAGAGGTAGAAGATAAATCCCATTAATATCGGATGACTCACGTTCAAATCGAGTGTTCAGATTAGACAACCGCCGTTATTTAAGAGTAATTAAAATATGGGCAAACAACATCAATAAAGCACTATCCCACATACAAAATTCCATAGGTAGGGGTAATAATTTAACAATCAACCACCATTTCTAAGTGGCCATAATTCTGGAACCCCCTTATTCCCTACCACCCCACAAGATGGCGATGCCTCTTCTCTATATGGGATTCTATCCCAACCCATGTGTGCATATGGGTAGATGCTTTGTGGGCCCTATACACGGGCCTGCTCCTTTGGGGATTATAAATAACCCATTTTGAATTCATGTTGGAACGATCTTGCCTTCCATGGGCTTGGTTAACCTCCATCTACCACACATTCCTTGGTTGAGGTTTCCATGGGAAATTACTAGGTTGGCCCTCTTTTTCTATTAAGGCCTCCATCGTTCTTAGAAATATTAAAAGTATTAAATGAAAATCCAAAGACTTATAAATTAAAATTCTAATCCACTCTTCTCAAATTTAATTCTTCCTCACATTTATAAATACTTAAATGGAATTTTTCTTGTTGATGAAATTTACAAACTCTTTAACACATGAATTTGAAAATTAATATCAATAGAAAACATTATCACATTAAATACCAAGAATATGTGTTCAATTATGACATCAATTGCTATTAGATGAATTCATAAAAATTATCCATGAATAAGAACTTCATACATATTCAATAAACACCTATATAGTTATTTTGAAAACAAATGTAACACTTAGGTTCAACACCTATCTCTAGAAATAGAACACTATTTCTATCATGTATTGGTTGATTGAGATAGATCAAAATTTATAATTGTTGTGCACAATGAATTCTACGGACCTCTCTCGAGACCAAATAATGATCTAGAGATTCCCCTCCCTTCTCTACCCTCTCAAGAATGATAGTGCAAGGATGATACTTTACGCTAGAAAGAATCATCACATCAATTAAAATGAACACCATAGGGGATCGATCTGCTTTTATAGTACTCGAAAATCAATCAGTGTTGTTTGGAGATCAAAAGAGCACATTTGGATCATTTATAGAGGAGTTTTACACTTGGATCCTATAAGTGAAATAATGATAGACTGAAAAGGGTTTCAAATGATCAATATCTTCATCGATGAAATATCTAAAGAATGAGGTATTATTTCTTACGATATAATTAAATTAATTATAAATTTAACATGAAAAGATATTCTCTTGGTTATAAAAACCTTTCTTGTCAATATTATTTGGAAAATTTTCATTAGTCATGAAATTTATGTCTTTTACAATATGGGAATTGTCCATAAAATCTGAAAATTGCTGAGACAAGATTGACTGTAATAAGTCCTTCCGCTATGACCGAAACCATCAATTTGAATCAGAGCGGTCACATTTAAATTTATAATTATTGTATTTATGATTTATTATACTCAATTGTGGTTAGTTTTTCACATACAGTTTATTTTTTATTTAATCTGATTTTTAATGAACATACTTTTGAAATATGAATTTTCTTCGTTCTAGTTTCACATTTTTTAAAATATTTCAAGGCCAAGATGAAGAATGACCAGGGATTCCACCAAGAGGTGCTGAGGATTATGGCTGGTAGATAGGGTTACATGGTGTTCTACCAGAGTATAGGTCATGTACCTAAGTTAACTATAACTAGAAACGTCACAAAATACATGACACACCAATAATTAATAACACATAGTTCTTTTATTGGACAATGCATGTTGATTAGAACATCCTGACACATAGTTTGTCAGACTACAAAATGTGTAGTTATTGTACACATCATGTAGTCTACCTAGTTTAGTGGTGAAATTCACACTATCTACGTGGTAAAGTATACAGTTTATACAACATGAGACAAAAAAGTGATATAATTAATGATACACACAATTTTTATCCAGTATACACACCATGTGAACATTAATTCCCTCATCTAAAGAACACACCAAGTTAATCAACGAGTTATGAAAAGAAATACAAGTGGAACACACGATGCATAGCTCATTAGTTCATGCCGTGTAATCTAACCAAGATATATTCCATCACCCTAATCATTTATCCAAGATACATGATAAGAAAAGAACATGATGTGTAACTCATTAGTACACACAGTGTATTCTCCTAGTAAAAAACAGAATTAAATTACATTAAACATAATTATTTTTATAGTTAAACACCCAATTATACTATTAGAACCACATGTATTGAATATGTAATATTGTTTTGAAGAATTAATAGATACTCAATCAATTCGATGTAATTATATATTATTATTGGTCATGATGTTTATTTTCCATGAAAACATTTATGAGGGGTATGTTCAAGAGAGTATGGATGGTCATTAATAGAAAGGGAAAAGCTATTAATTAATTAATTTATTAAGTCAATACAATTTTGTTTATCTGAATAATAAATAATGAATTGAATTTAATGCTATCTAGTATAATTTTTTGTATTTGTTTCGTGTGTATGACTGATCACAAGTTTTTTCCAAACTTGTTCATGTGTTGGTTTTATTTAATTTCCTTTTATTACATGAGTCCCAAATTATTTATTATTAGCAAAAAGACTAGGAACTGGTGGAATCCAGCAATAAGAAAATTAAATAAAAGAGTCTGAGAGTTAGGTATACAAGGGGTTATTACATTGGCGAGTGTACAACACCCCCATCTATCAGCCTCCACAAGTGGGGCACAATAATCAGGCACTGTGAAAGACCACATCCCACCATGGCCAATGAGTACCTGCTTTACCAGAGCATCCTTTACCTGGTTGGCCTTCTGATAGTCATGTAAAACCACTAGAAGCATTTTCCCGACCTTGTTGAGACAATCAGCCCATTGAGGTTGCACACACCAAGGAACATTATGTGTCTTGGTCTTCAGTGCATGAACCACATACTGTGAGTCAGATTCAATCCATATACATTTCCAATTAAACTGGATAGCATACCTAACAGCATATATCATGGCCCAGATATCAGCTTTGAAGGCATAGCCAATTCCAATGGTGTGGTGGAAGCATCCCTTTACAAACCCATGGTATATACGAAACACTCACCCGCATCCTAACATACCTGGTGCGCCCAATGTAGCTCCATCATAATTCACCTTGAGACAAGGCCCAATGGGTGGAATCCAAATAATATGTTTCAGCATTCGAGGCTTCTATGACCAACCTGAAATGCCATGATTTTTCAGAATTTGGAGATCATCAACAGTGTTAGACATGCTGCCATCCTGGACCTATGAGGCAGCATAAGCATCCGTATGGATAGCCATCATACCTTGTTGTTCCGTGGTGTGCACATCACCAAACACTATTCAGTTCTGAGATTCTCAAATATCTGCAATAATAGCAGCAACTACCACCAACAACATATTCTGAATTTTCACACTGCATTGAGCATACATTATGCCGGACAGCAGGTCCAGGACTGGCCTGTAGCTGTCGACCACTATCCCAAACAGATAGCCAATTTAAGCCCAAATTAGCTTGGTATGACTGTAGTCCATAAAGACATGCTACATCGAGTCCTCATCAGCCCTACAAATGGAACACATAGAGGCCATTTGCAGGATAGCCCATTTGAGAAGGCCAGTTGTGGGCATTAGATTCTTTCCAAATTCTCCATATTAATAAGAACCTTGAAGGATGAATGAATCTAGATTTAAAATGTAGTAGCCACGCCGGTGTAAGAGTTAGACCCCCACAAGAATTCCTATAAAAATCCCTACAGTTAAACTGCCTAGTTTTGGCATGGACCCAAATAAGAATTATTTATTATTTAATTAAACATAATGGTATGTATTTCATCCCTCCCTCATTAATTATGTAGGACCCATGAGCCTAATGTTGTTTTATGCAATTCACTCTAACCAAATATTTGGTTCCCCTCACCTATGTGTGAGATATAAAACATATTTAACAAAATGAGTGTCCTAATGTTCATGAAGGTGGTTTAAGATGTAACCAATATGAAACCAACCTGAAATATTTATAGGTGGATAGATGGAATGCTATAACTTGAACTAAGACTATCATAATGATTTTCCCCCAAGGTTTATAGGTTGATTTACTATCTTATCAATAAATAAACCTTTATATAATATCATTACAAGTTATTTTATTTATTTAATTTAATTTTGTCTTGTTCATGAATTTTTTTATGAATAAAATATCATGCTCACTTAAATAAAAATACTAATATACAAATATATGATTAAAATAAATGGGTTATTCATATATGTTTTATCATAACATGGTTGATCCCAAAAGTAAAATGTATTTTATATTAATAAGAAATGAAATGATAAAATAATAAATCTTTATGATTAATTAACGTAAAAATATATCAAGTCAATATTAATTCATTTAGTATTCAGCCCCTTAAATTATGATGAACTCATAGTTAAGGTGTCACTTTGGCCTCCGTCGGGAAAATTTTTAATTATCAGTAAGTTTTAACTAAGATAGTGAGAATAATGAACTAAATATGAATTGGGTTTAATGACCTCCATCAACCCAATAAATATTTGGTGGCATGTGTTGAGAAATTTTGAGTCAAGATTTCTAGATTGGAGAGTCCACTCAATAGTCTAAGGAGCTTCCAGATTTCACATGGCAATACACTCTACCTAAATGATATCTTATAATTATCATGACCACAATTTCTAATATAAGATGTGATATATGGATCCTTCACCCTATAATTTCAATGGAATAAGAAATTACAAGTTCAATAGTGATGGTCCTTGATATTTGATAAAATAGTGGGCTGTCTCACATAATTTGTAATCATGTAAAGTACTAATCATGTATTTGGATTTTAGTATAAAAATAATAAGAAAAACCATTAAAACACTATTATATTTTTTTAAATCAGGGTGTTTCTTAACAAATATGAATTTCTAGATATAGTACAATCATTTATGTGATGCATTATTATCACAAATTTTTTATCATATATTGGAATTTCATATTCCCGTTCTGCAACCCTAGTAGGTGAGCAAAGGTGAAAATGTACCAATGATTTATAGATGATTCTTCTTATTTAAACTATATTAAATAATCAACTATTTATATATAATTTATGATAAAACATAAGAATATTTATTCTTACACCATAATATATTTTCTTTATAAGGAACCATGTTTTTACGGACTGATATTTTGAGCAGAAACTTGAATTTTGCTTTAAGATGCTTATAAGGGGTTAAATGGTCATTCCCCCCCTATAATATGATCTCTAATAATTTTTATGACCACTTACATGGTCCCAAAATAGGGGTTTTACCCAATTATAGGATTTTGGTATAATTATGATCCACTAAAATAGTATTAGAATAATTAATATTTAACATATAGTTAATTAAATAATAATTTCTTCACACAGGTTTGTTCAGAAAAGTTTTCTAAAAGGAGAATCAAACTACGATTCCATTTTTGTTTTTTATTATATAATGGCGAGTGTTTCCTAGGAAAGGTATAAACTTAGTTTAGGTGATGGGGTTGGGCCGGACCACCTTGTTTTCTTCTCTCCCTTTCTTTCATTTTTTTTCTTCATTTCCTTCCCCAGATTCTCATATTTTCTACCGGGGGGATCCAATTGGTCTTGTGAATGAGGGAGAAAAGGTATAGGGAGATAGATATATAGAGAGATGTAAATAAAGGTACATCTTCAAAGAACATGACACACCTTTTCATCATGCGGTAGTCATGGAGCATGGAAATGGGAAAAGCTTCAGCAGATTCCTCCCAAAGGTAGGTTATTTTTATGTTTTTTCAGTAGAACCATGTAGATTTTCCATTTTCTAGTTCTAAATCCATTTTATGAAAAATTAGGACACCAGGTGATTATATCTATTGTTTTTGGGGGTGAAATGGGGGTTTCGGGCGATTTGAGGGGTTTCTCGTTCGGGAATCCTTATCACATGACTTGTAGGTTCAGGAATACACACCATGTGTTATTTATATTTAAATAATATAATCTTTTAGAAGTACACAATATGTATTGGGTATAAACATAGTGTATTGGGACTCAAATATATAGTTGAGTACCCTTCTAGATAGAACTTATGGGGGAAAATGGTTGTGTAGAGTACATAGGGATACCTCGTGTGGGTTGAAATCCATGTAGAGGTCCACGACAAGGAGAAGTACCTGGCCAGGACATGTGAGGTACATGAAAAGGTACCCAGTGTATGGTACATGACATGAAAAATATGAACACTCTATATATCTGGGCTTTGACACGCCATGTTTGGCTAATGCACATGCCTTGGTGGTGTTGTGAGAGTACAAGCTGTGTACAAGGGATGACAGGTCATGTACTTGTATTTGCTTCCTTTTTTAGAGGTTTTCCTGTTTTTCATTTCATTACACCTAGGTTTCATAATTGGACACCTAATTAGTCTATTATGATTATCTTTCAACATATATCACAATGGTTTAACCCTTGAGGTGATTTGAGAACTCTTAGATAGAGTTTTCAGATTTTCCAAAACAAAGAGGTTCTTACTTGATTAATTGAATATATTTGTCTCCTAAGAGTGAGACTATGATCTAAGATAATATACAAGCTATATCTATAGAATGATGTTTTGTGTCTCATCTTTTACGGATTCACCCCTTAAGATATGTGCCATTTTTGCTTGAGAGGTCATGAGATTAGGTTTTCCTAAGGATCCCCTATAGGACACCTATCCTTATTTTTTGACCAATAGGATATCATATATGATGATTCTATCTAATATCATTTATTAACAGTCCCTTTTAGAATGCCTTATCCAATGTATCATGTGAGGATCCATTGTAGTATACCTCTTCTTTATTACCATTAGAACATTACTTGTAATATTTCTCCTTTACCTTTTATGTTGATGACCTGAAGTAGGATTCCTTGGATTATGTGGAGACTTTGGGGATCCTAATTAGGATGCCTATCTTGTGTTATGGCTTGAGCGACCCAGTGGGTGCCCCGGTGCTTGACTGGACCTATGATAGTTCATTGGGTTTGGGTAGAGATAGTAGTGGGTGTTACCTTAGAACCATTACCAATCCTGTAATATCATGGGTCTATGGTAGTAGTGGTGGATTTGGGTGTTTCTCCACCCTCACTATTTTATTTATGCTTTCAGATGTTTACCGATGATGTAGTGATGATTACCATAGGTGCTTCCTAGTTTTTGGATGATGATCCTAGCGAAATATGACAATTATCATTGGGAAGCCTATATTTGTTACTTGGGATCTGGATTCTGAGACCTATTGATTAGGTATGCCCGGGCGTACTCCTTCGATCTAGCTATTGAGCCTTACATGATTGGGTTCCATAGATATTGGTAATCCTCAGATCTAGTTTATGACCCTTACATGATTGGATTCCTTGTACATTTCTACTCCTTGGATATGTATTTTTGGCCATATATGATGATATTCATTAGAAATTTCTAATCCTTGGATATGATTTACATGAATTTCTAGGATGCCTTGGACATTTATACTTTTTAGACCCAACATTAATTATGCACCAGCAGTGATACTTGGATTCCCATTGTAGGAATTACTTTGATGGACTCATATTCCAGAATGTTTATAGTATTAATTAATTGATACTTTGATTCCCATATAGGAATTCCTTGGACAGACACAAGATGTATCTATTTATATACTTGACATATGATTACACTCTCCTCAAGCGATGCCTAGGATTATCCCTAGATCCGGGTGGACACACTGTAACTACATTACCTAGAGGTTCATTCTAGGTATGGGTCTATTGAGCCATTTATAAGAATTAATGTTGAGCATGTACTTGGATATGGAAATTTTTTCTTATAGATCACCTAAGGGTAATTACCTTAGGTATTATTTGAGTTGTAATATCATGATTTCTCGTAGACCATGTCCAGGGAATTAGACATTAGACTAGTTTACATATGGATTGAGTAGTATGACTTCTAACACAATTTAAAATTTATAGGAGTAACTTTTAAAATACAATATCTCCAATTATGGTGATTGGAAGTGAGTATGGGTGAACCCAGTGAAAGGTTATATATTCCCCTATGGTGACGTAGCTTGTTTAGTGAAATTAGTTTCTTATGATTTTCTGATTTTATTGTATGAGAATGTATATGAGAAAATTCACACACACACACCCACACCCACACACACACATATATATATAAATTAATGGGAATGTATATATATATCGATGCATACATATAACCATATAACATGGCCTTATGTACAGAATATTTGGGCAACAGACCGACTTTCTTATTTTGTTTATATCTGATTTATTTATCTTTTTAGTTTTCTTAGATTTGATGTGCATATTTCATGACCGTGCAATTATGGAATAAAATTATATGATTATCATTGGGGTGGCCTACAGATATTATTTCTCACCCCTGTATGTGAACCTTGATGTACATGAATACCTTATGTATAATTTTCAAGTTGATCACAGATGCATGGTGGTTTGGGCCAAGGCCCGGGTTTCATGATCAAGTGGATCCCCTCATGAGGATTATTATGATTGAGATGATGCAGGTTGATTGTGTTTGTAAAATGGGTACATGGTCTAGTTCAGAGTTAATAGAAGAGACATGTACTTTTATTTTAGTTTCTTTTATGTACTTCTGTATGTATAGTCGGACCAGTGGGTAACAAGTGTTGTATATATGAAATGTTTGTCTAGGATTTTATATCATTTCATTTATTATTTAAACATGTTCTATTTGAATTTATTTACATCTTCATCACTCAATGTATTTATTTCATGGATGGTATCTAGTTATTTATATTGTTTTTTACTCTGATATTAGGGTATAGACACTCCACGAACACACAATAGGCCCTTAATTCTAGTCAGTAGCCTCTAGCATATAGAGAGACATGCTTATGTCCGCATAACAAATAGTCTTGGGGAACCAGTTTAGTGCCTTTTGAGTTGAGACATTATAGTGTGGTATCAGAATGGGTTTCTCTTGTTGTTGTATTACTATTTGGGATATGGAGATCATGATTTTTAAGAATGTGTCAGAACCTATGATGGATATCACACTGGTGTGTCGAGAACACTTTTTCTGGTAGAAAGTTCTAGTTTCCATGGATATGATATATATTTTTTGATCATTAATGTTATAGTGTATATGATTTTCTCTTTGAGAGATGCACATTTTGTGTGGACTTTATGATTTATTGTTGATTATATGATATTTGATGTTTGAAAGATTCGATAATTGATTTTGAATCTCGACTGACAAAGGAAAGAGGTGTCTCATGCATTATATTAGGCATGTAAGATTCACATGTTATAAGCCTACTAGTGTGTGATTTTATTTTCAAAATAGGAATATTATTTAAAGTGTCAAAAAAACCTGAATGGTGTTTTCCTATATATGGTTTTGGTGTAATTATAATCAATTGATCCTACTTTCATATATATATTTCTTTATGATGGAAGGCTACGTAGATCTAGGTTGAGATGTTTGATGATGCGGCTGATGACTCGGTCCTAATGCATGAGAGGTGTAGGGACCCTCGTAGTTTGATATGTCACATGATGCCCAAATTTTGAACACCTTGTAGGCTGTTGATTCTCATTTCCAGTTATTTAAAGTGTTAGTAACAATCTATATAGTTTTCCCCTACATAGATTGGAAGGAAATTCTACTTAACCAGCCTTCACTAATGTATATCTATTCCAATCACCGAGTATGATTCTGATAGTTACTAGGAAGTTTCTAGTGAATATAAAGTTGAGGAGGTATTACTGAATATAGATGCTCGATGAGTTTCTGTTCTGTACCTCTTTTGTGTTGTTATCATGACCTCCTTAGAGTAATACCTTATGAGGATTCTCAAAGAGGATCATGGTCCTTATAGGACGTATTGATAGTTTCGACCCTCGTAGGACAGTTTTATCTTTACCTACCTTAAATATATTTTATATTTTGGGCTAGCTGGCAAGAGATGTGACACAGCTATGAGACATGATCAGTAGGGTTAGTTTGGACCATGTTATAGGACCTTGGTTTTGACTCAAGACCTTGTAGGTTGAAATTCATTTTAATCCGGGGAAACATGCATGTGAGTGGTTTTCCCAGGTTTATATATTCTTTTTAGGTACTGAGCTAGGTTTTATTATCTTTTTGAGGTTGATGTAGGGTAGGTGCTCGAGTTTTGTGATATAGGAATGTTGATGCCTCTATATTTTGACAAAGCACCTGGGGTGATTTGGTATCAAGACTAACTTCGACGGGAAGAACTATTTTGGTGACTAGCTCAGTCAACTGGTGTTTCCACTATTACAAATGTTGTTAAAGATTAGGTATACACTCGTGACTAGGACAATGCTGGGCGATGTGCTATCATGGAATAAACAATGGCAAGAGGAGGTTCCCGATTTTGAAGAGGACATCCAAGGGAGCTTGCAGATTAATGAAAATGATGTTTCATGCAGTACAATTATCTTAGCCTTGTGTTAGAAGACTCATGAGAGCATTATTTGGGTGATAAACGTATACACAAGTTGTGCGTGGTAGTGCTTAAAATCGTGAATCATTGAGTGGATTAGTGCGAGCTGAGGACTGATGGTTTCAAAGACCTATCATGGGCATGGTCTCTTATGTGTTATGGGTAAATGATGAATGTCCCTCTGTGGTAGAGGAAAAGTTGGATGTAAATTGATTACCAAGAGACAGTTGACTCAATACAGGACTTGAAACGCATTGTTGAAATACATGGTTTCATGTGTTGTTTAAGGTAAGTGTTTCCAATTTGTTGTGAGTGTGGATTTTATAGAGATCTGTACATTCCTTTTGATGAAAAAATAGTGAACTTATAGTTAGATATGAGCATACTCTATCTTGACATCCTCTTCAGTACAATGAGAGAGCGTCATATCTACACAGATATTTTTTATTTCAATTGTATTTCTTAGTTAGATAAAGGAGCCTATTATGGTGGAGCTTGAGGATTGATATAAGGAAATCCATATGATGGGGAGTGCACCATTTTTCATTGAGGGTGGTGACCCACATTTTCCATTTAAATTTTGAATTTTTCATGGGACATTGAGCAATGAGTTTGGTTTTGAGATGACGATAAGTTTATTACAATTGTGGGGAGTACCATATCAATCATAGTTGAACACCTTTCATGTAGGAGATAGTTTTTGACATTGTGAGACTAGTCGTTAGACAGTCAAGATAGTGCTGTTGTATAGATTCTTTGGTTGAGATCATGACTGGTCATTTTTTCATCTAGCATTCTTGGGGATGATATGGTTTATGGTGGGGATATTATAAGGACCCCAGATTTTTTGGACCATAATTTTGAGGAGATATTTGAATTTTTTCTTTTAGAATCATATAAGGGGTAAAATGGTCATTTTTACCTAGTATATGATCTCCGATACTTTTTATGACCACTCTATTGGTCGTGAAATAGGGTTTTACTGTAGTATGGTATTTTGGAATAATTTTGATCTGTTTATATTTTAGCAGAATAATTAATAATTGATAATTTTTTAATTAAATATAAAATTATTCATGTTGGTTTTATTAGGAATATATTTTGAATGGAGTATCAGATTGATATTCTATCTTTTCTTTTGATTCAATAGTGGAGTTTGTTTTAGGCAGGTCGTAAACTCAGTTTGGGTGTCAAGGACGGGACATATCCCATTTTTCTTTTTTCTTTTCTTTTTTAATTTTCTTTTTTTTATTATTTTCCTTACATGGCATCTAACATATGCCCCTAGGGGAACCTACTTAACTACGAGACCGAGAGAGAAAATGTATTGGGAGATAATGAGACAGGGAGAGAGAAATGTAGGTATTCCCTTGAAGCTCGGGATGTGCCAAATCATCGTGCAGTAGCTGTGGAGTGTGGAAATGGGTGATGCTTTGACAAATTTGTCACAAAGGTTTGAAATTTTTAAAATTTTGATTTATATCTCCATATATTTTTCATTTTATAGTTTCAAACCCTTTTTATGATTTCTTAGGACCCAATATGGGTTGATTTGTTATTTTGTTTGTGGGGGGGGTGAGTGTTTTAGGTTATTTGATGGGTTTCATGTTCATGAATCCCAATCAAACATCATATAGGTTCAGGAACTCAAATAATGTGTCCTTATTTTTTGGGGAAGGTGAAATTTTATAAGTACACACCATGTACATCGACTTGGTTATATAGCCAAGTACCCGACTAGATAACCCATGTGGGGGGCACATGACCGTGTAATACATGGTCAGACCACATGTGGGTTGCACACCATGTAGAGGTAAATGGCTAGATGAAGAACATGGTCAGGCCATTTGAGGTAGATGGGTAGGTAACCCATGTAGAGTAGACGCCATATACAAGATGAACACATTGTGTTCATGATAATTGACATTCCATGTTTGGCTGTGTTATAGTGATAACACATTGTGTACTCCTCTTTGCTGCATTTTTTTTTGGGTTTTTCTATTTTTCATATCATTAAACCCAGGAGTCGGAATTGGACACTTGATTAGTCCATTATAATTATCATTCCACATAGATTGTGATGGTGGAACCCTTTAGGTGATTTGATGACTCCTAGGTGGAAATTAAGGTTTTTTCTAAATTTATATGATCTTACATCGATAATAAAATCTTGTTTTATACAAAGAGTGATACATTGATCTAAGATGATACATGAGCTCTCTCTCTAGATTGATGGTTCGTTGATCTTCCTTTAAGGATGTATCCCTTGGAAAATTCACCGTTCTGTCCTGAGAGGCAGTGAGATTAGTTATTCATGAGAATCCCCTGTATGATGCCCCTACTTATGTTTTAACCTAGAGGATCCCATGTAGGATGACCATATATGATCTTAGTCATTGAGGTTACCTTATTGGATACCTTATCCTATGTGTCATTTGAGTATCATATGTAGGATGCCTCTTCTTTATTACCATCAGAGTATCCCTATAGGATTCCTCCTTTCACCTTTTTATCTGAGGATCCTAAGTAGGATTCCTTTGATTCTGTGTAAACTTAAGGAATCCCAAGTATGATGCCACACTTATGTTATGACTTGAAGGACCTAGTGGTTTCCATGATGCTTGAAGAAACCTAATCTAGTAAGTCTGGTTTGATTAGATATGGAAGCGACTGTCACCATAGAACATGTACCAAACATGTAATCCCTTGGGGCTATGGTAGTAGTGGTGGGTTTGGGCTTTCAACCACTATCACTCTTTTATTTATTATTTCACTTGTTTACTGATAAGAAGTAATGATTATCAATGGTACTTCATGGTCTGTGGATGATGATCCTTGTGTGGTGTAGCATTATCTTTGGGATACCTAAGTGTGTTATCTATGATCTATCTTCTGAGCATTATTGATTGGGGATGCCCAGAATTACTCTTTAGATCCAAATATTGATTGTAGCATGATTTTATGCCTTGAACATTTATACTCCTTGGATCCGGCTACATAGCTTTACATGATTGGATGATTTGGACATTTCTACTCTTTAGATCCTTCTTTTGAGCCTTACATGATGGGATGACTTGGAGATTTATACCACTTGTATCTGATTTACATGACTTGTTAGGAGGCCTTGTACATTTCATCTTCTTGGATCAGACTTGCATTATATTCCTTGAGTGATACTTGGATTTATATTGTATGATAGCCTTGGATGAAATCATAGACCATATGGTTTATTGTATTCCTTGAGTGATACTTTTATTCCCATGTAGGGATTCCTTGGATGGACTCATTGGATGGATCTATTTATATACATGACGGATGATTATTCTCTCCGCAAGAAAAGGCTAGGAAGCTCCTTAGGATTGAGTGGAAATACCATGACTACTTTTACCATAGGAAATTCCTAGGGATATTATTTTTGAGCTATTTATATTAATGGATATTGAGCATATACTTTGATCCATAAATTATTACTTACAAATAACATAATGGTGATCCCCTTAGTGATTATCTGAGTTGCAATGTCATGATTGCCCATAGATCAGGGCCTGGGAATTAGTCATCAGACAAAATTAAATATGGATTGAGTATTCTGACTTTTAGATCAATTAAAAATTTATAGGATCATGTGTCAGTATACAGTATCCTCAATTATAGTGATTGGAGGAAAATATGGGTGAACCCAGGGTTAGGAAATTTATTCCCCTCTGGTGACATATATGTCTCAGAGACATTGAGTTGTTTATTATTTTTTCCCCTTTCTTGTATGAGTATATATATGAGAACATGCATATATATATATATATATGTATAAATATATATATATCCATGAATACATGTACTTATATAATATGTAATTATTTCTAGGAGATTGGGGTCACAAACCCAAGAATTGGTTATAGAATTGCTTATATTGTTTATATTTTATTTATTTATATTTATAGTTACCTCTACTAGGTAGAGAATATTTCATGAGCATGCACTTATGATAGAATATTATAGGTTCATCATTGGGGTGGCCTACCAAGATTATTTCTCACCCATGTATATGCACCTCGGTGTGCATGGATACCTTATGTATTCTTTTCAGTTTGATCACAGATGTATGGTTGTTATGTCTGAGGCCCGGGGTTTAAGATTGATCAATGTTGATCATCTGGATTCTTATGATTGGGATAATACAGTTTGATAGTGTCTGGAGACTGAGTATGTGGTATCACATGGAGTTAGTAGTGGATCCATATAGTCTTATTTTAGTGTCTTTAATATACTCCTACATGTATGGTTGGTGCAATGGGTAACCAATTTTTTCTACACGACTCAGTTGTTTTGGATTTTATAGCACTTCATTTATTATTGCAGCATGTTCTATTTTAGTTTATTTAGTACTTATGAACTCTATTTATTTACTTCTTGGATGATATCTGGTTATTTCTTCTCATGTTTACTCTAATATGTGGGAATAGTCTCTCCACGAACTCATCTTAGGCCCTCACTACTAGTCATCATCCTATAGTGTGTGGAGAGGTACACCTAAGGCCTCATAATGAACTGGATCAGGGCACCGGTTTAGTGGCATCTGGGTCGGGATGTTACAATCCTTGTTTTCTTGCAAAAGAGAAAAAAAGGATTGAAATAAATAATATAGTCAATGAATTATATCAGTTTAAACTCGAAGAAGAGAATCTATATACTGATCATGCTTTCAAAATTATGGGGTTTATTGATTAGTTAAAAAAATTGGGCTTCCACTGGAAGAAAAATCTATCCATTAATCTTGTTTTATAATCCTTACCACCAATGATATCATTATTCATCCATGCTCAAATAAGTGTAATGGATAAGTATATCAAGAATATTTTGACTATACATCACCATGAAGATAAGGATTGGTTGAATCATGTTTCTCCACCCCTTATGGAGAAAATTTTAGAAGGCAAGCCTGAATATCCCATGAATAATATAAGTCTAAAAGATCATGTATAGCATCCTTCAAAAAGAAAAGAAATTTAGAGGGAGAATAATGAATAGGAGGCTATAAAGTTTCTATTCAACACCCATGTATTAAAATACAATATTCTTACAACATACAAGTATTTAAATATAGGAAATAATAAATAATAGAAAGGTTATATAGTGGAATCAAAAGTATTTGAGAAAGAGAGATTCCGACATCATCCAAGGGGATATCACTACATATCATTTACAAAATGGATTGATTCACGATTTTAATAAGTCTTACCAAAAAATTTATCTTATATTATAGATAGAAACAATGAGTTATCATTTCTGATTTTGAATAAATTTTATTATGGAACTTTAATATTAAACTAATGTTTCAGTAACTATTGAATCCCAAATATAAATCATAGTTAATGATGAATATAAAATATAAGACTCTTAATTTATTATGGAAAGATCATTCTTTTTCAAATAAAACTGAATGTAGTTAGACATTTTTTACCCATTGTTATTTCCTATCCAGGATCAATGTATCACTAAGAGGGAGAAGTTTAAATAAATGATATTTTTTTAATTTAATTTCTGTTATTTTGAAACAACATTCGCAACCAGTTAAATATTAATCACTTTTATGAAAACAAGAAAATCACACATCCACAAGAACACAAGTATTTACAATGATCACTACTCAACAAGAGTATCTATATCCTTGGAATGGTTTGTAAAGAATCCAATACCACACAGTCCACTAGAGAAAAAACTTTTTTTTGTTGACAAAAATAAATAGGATACACCCTTACATTTGTATAGAATTATGATCAATACAGTAGTGCATGTGATTCTCTTATCACAAATGATGTAATGCAAGTTTGTGTAGAAAGTAATGAAACCTTCACCAGTTTGTTAAAAATATGTTACTATACTTCCTTATAAAATTCCATTATAAAACCTTCAAAAACACAATTCTTCACTTTATTACCTAGAATCAGGTAGAAACACCATCAATACAAACACTGACTCTGATAACATAGTTGTATTATTTAGTCTGATTGCATAGTCTAGAAAAATAACTCTGCTAGAATATTACAGAAATAATTTTGAGTTGCTTACTTCTATGTTTTGAAAAATATCAGTTAAATGTATTCTTCTAATTACCCAATCCAATATAAGAAACTCTAACCACTTACTTTCTTCCATATAGAAAACTTTTTCAATTGAACTTTATTTTAAAAGATATTTTCACTAGAAATTTAAAAATTCTCTATCTTCATCCGCATTTGAATAGTATTTTAGTCCATCAAATAGTAAAATGCACTTTATTCCTTTTATAGGTGCACCAAAACATGAAAGGGAGGGAACTTAATTTCATTTTCAAACTCAAAAATATTTCAAATTCTCTGAATTTTACTTTCATTTCAAACTCATATTTGACTATTCCACACTTCTCTTCATATATCAATTTTTATTAAATATTATTGAATGTTCTCAAAAACTAATCCTACATAGAACTTTATAACCCTTATTATAGTCAAGACAATTATCAGTTATCATCTTGTTCACAGAATAACCATACTCTTTCTCATCTTTTCACCTAAAACTTTTAAACATATTAAGATCATCTGACTTATGTTTCAAACACATAACACAACTAATGTGAGTAAATTAATAAATGAAAGTAATGGAGTACTTTTTTTTGTGTTTCTTGTTTTCTCATTGAGAGAAAAATATCTTAATAAATAAGTTTTATGATTCATGTTAAACTAATATCAACTTTATTATGCACAGAGTTCGTAATTTTCCCTTTTAGACAAAATTTTCCACACCAATCTCTTCTTCTTGACCTATAAAAAATACCATAGAGACTACCTTTCTTTCATAACTTTCTCATGTTTTAAAAATTAATAATTCCCAATTTTTTTTCCATAACTAATTTTCTTCCATCATGCATAATTAAAATGATTTTTTCACTTATCCAAATTAAATTGGGATTACTTTTTTTTTCATTGGCCTCTTGTAACAAATTTTTCCATCTTCATCTCATTCTATAAAAACACACATATTTTCTAAAGAAAAATTTAATACCTTCATGAATTTTTTTTGAAACTATCATTAAGTTGTGTTTTAAACCATCCATAAAAAATATTTCTTGGATTTCATGTTTTCATCCCCAATAATAGTGTATCCAACTCCATTGATTCTGATGGATTCATCATTGGAAAATTTCAATATTCATTCATTGAAATCATTCACATTCATAAAAAATTTCAAGTCTCCTATCAAATGATACGAACACCCACTATCTAAGATTCATGGTCTTTCTCCTTTTGTAGCTTTGAGAGAGGTTTCTACAACAAGAATTTTTTCTTTCCCCTTGTCTTTCTTCACCTCCATCTTATGATAATTGTTATAAATATTTTTTTGTGCTCGTAGAAAAATAAGATATCCATTTGAAACATGTCCAACATGTTCACATATTTCACAACTATTTTTGAGAGTTCGGAATCTATTTTTAAATTTCAACACATCTTCCTCAGATATCTTGTTTTGGGAGGATTACCCCCTTGAGATTTTCCTTCTATAACTCATGTAATAATTGTAATGTTGTTGATTAAACCAACATATATTTCTTATATGACCAAATACACCATAATACCACTAGTATCCATATAAATAATGCTTTCCTGTATAACTTCCATTATTTTCGTAATTGTGAGCATGTTTCACAGAAATATACTTCACATTCACATGAGAAATTTGTTGATCCATAACCATTCTATAATCACCCTATATCTTCTTCCTCAACTCATATTTATTTCCATACTTATCATAATTAAATATGGAAATAAAAAAAATTGATTCATAATTTTTAGAAACTTATGACTTCTCTAATTTGTTTTTTGGCTATATACGTGACTTTCCCAACTTTATTATTTTCTGAAACATATTCATCTTTCTTTTTAACCATTTATGGAAAATTTTGATCCACCTCTGGTTCACCCTTTCCAGAACTTTCACAAATATTAGAGATAGAGATCTTGAAACATGTAACTCTTTTATCAGATATAAAAATCTTATGTTGAATAAGTTCCATCTCTTCTTCTTTTTCCTTCAACTTTACTTCAATATGTTCATTCCGATTCTGTTCTTTCTCAGGATAATTCTTCATACAATCAATCTCTTAAAGTAACATATATTTCTCTTCATGATAATACTCTTTATTTTTCTGTGTAAATTTCCTTCTTAAAATTATTTATTTCTTTCTCAAGTCTAAAATATTTTATAGACATTTTTCCATGTCTCTTTAAAGATTAAATTCAATATAAATCACTTATTATTTAGAACTAATACTTCCAAACACTTCATCATTAATAGTTGTAATGAATGTATTTTATCCAGCCATTTCAGTATTTTTTTGTATTAAGCTTCACTATCTTCATCTTCATCATATTTAGACAAAAAAATTATCCTTTTGGAATTGGAGAAATTTTTATCATTTCCATTTCAAAAGGATTTAGACATATCACCATTTTTATACCAAGACATTCACTTACATCTATCAACTTCATCACTATTGTCTTTATTATTTCTTTGGGTCAAAATCACAGCAAAGTGACAAATATATCCACATTCAAAGAATTTCAATGGAAGTTTCACTTTTATACTTTCATATACCTATTTTTATATTTTTATAAAACAATTATATAAATTTATCAAGATAGTTACATACCTAATTTTCATATTCAGGTTTAGAAACATCTTCTTCTTCAAGAATCTTTTTAGACATTCCTCTCTTGGCATCATTGAAGGACATTTATCGATAAAATTTTATTTTATTACTTTCATAAATTTCTCCCTTCTTATTTCATAATTAATGAGAGCACTATTATGGTAATAAAAATATAGAGTTTTAGGATCCATACTTCCAAATACATGAATTTGGAATAAAATTTATTAGGTATAATTCCCATGATTTTCAAAAATGGTTGAGTCTTCTAGATTCTCACTAAGAAATAATATACTGCTCATAATATAATTCATTCATTTAAATAATTCACCAAAATATTAAAACTCACCCATTTTGAGATCATCATACTCTAACCACTATATTTTTAACTTTTACTTATTCACAGTTTTGTTGCCTTCATTAATGTTCTTAAAATCTTCCCAGATTCCTATAGCAGTATCAACTCCATTCACTCTTAGAAACCAAATTTCATAATGTGATGAGAATAAAGAATTATTACCTCTTTTATCATTATAAATATTCTTCTTATCTATAATTGTAAGTGGAAATTTTTCATCAATAGGAAGAAATCCATTAGTAGCTACTTCTAGAACATCATACCCAGGAGACATGAGATAAGGAAACATTCTATCTTTCTAGATATTATAGTTATTTCCATAAAAGAAAGGAACCCCCTTACTTTTCATAGAATTCAGATTTTCTATATCAACTTCTCTTAAAAATCTTCAGTATATTTTAAATGAAGAGAACCTTTTCTCCAATAAAAATTTATAAAAAATTCAACTTGATGAAAATGATTAAAAACACTATTGATCATCATCTGGTTGATCAGTATTTGAATTTATTACACGCATCAGTCCCAACAAACTCTGTTTTACTATCCATTTCATTAAAATCTCCTACCATCGATGGATCTGTCAAATTTCACATCCGACTGACCAGTGTCAATAACAACTTATTTTCATTTCTGATTACGATACATAAACTTTTTTAGCATTAACCAACTTCTTTATCCTATGTTTTTTTATCTTGTGGCTTATTGGTCTGACTAAAAACCATCATCTTTATCTTCTCAAATTAAAAAAAACTTCATATCCTTCAAACAATTCTACACCCGGTGAACCTCACACCAATGAACAGAGACCAAAAACATTAAACCTCATAATATTTATTTATCTAAAAACTTATCCTTGTATCATGACTTACCCATTACTTGGAGAACATTATGAACGACATAGAATAATCTGACTAATATTTCAAAGATTCTATTACATTTCATCATTTCATCATATTCTATATTTTCATCCAAACCTCAATCTGATTTCCAAAAATTGGACCCACTTTCTCCCTTTCTTTCATAAGTCTTGCATCACATGTTTCCTAGAAAACATAAATATATGAGAAATCCATGATCAGAAAAGAATTTTCATATTTAGTATGGAAACATTCATATTTTTATACACCTTATCATAATGATCGAAACATTATTTTCAGACACAAGGTGAGTCTGAAAAACAAATTCTTTCACAAAACATCTTGAAAATAGAAAACCTAAACCAATGAACTTTCTAATCAAAACGGTGTCTAATTTTATGATTACATTGAAACCTTTAATTATTTTCATCCAATCATCAAAAATTACAAAGGGTATATATTTTCTTGACAAAAAATAAAAATCAATCAACCCAAACTTCTTTTAGTAGCCAAAAACCACCTTCAATCAACTTGGTCATAACACCCATAGAAGTGTTTTAGTCTCAATTGAGCTAAGAAACATGATATACCTAAAAAAATACTTATCATGTTTTAGATAAAGAAACCTCTATAAATAAATGTATGATAAAAAGAATTTAATCCTTTTTTCAATATGTCCATGTGAACTACTCAAAAAAAGGTAACTTCTTATACTTCATGAGATTCCTCTATGAAGTTTTAGAAAACCTCTGTGAAGTACATGACTGCACTTTGTAAGGATTGAGGAATATATGACCTCACTTTCTAGAGAACATCTTATCCATGTAATAATTGATCATATATGTGGAGTAAAGATATTCCCAAAAACACATTTCTTTATATAAATTAATTTCACTATGGATGTAAAATAAAGATCAATGACGAGTCTTATATATATTGTAAATATTCCATAATTTATTCTAGTACATGTTTGTAAATTGAAGTGAAAAAACTAACTACATTACAAATATGTTATCTAATGGATATCACATCAATTGTGATATAATAAAAATCTATTAGGACACTACAACATGTGTTTATTGAAAATTGTTTGTTGAAAGTTGGATTTAGCTATAAACAAGCATCAAACACTAAAGTTCATTTGATTTAACAATCCTATATCTTATAAGGATATTAACATCTATCCAAGAACACCTATATTTACAAAAAGAAAACATATTTCTTTAAATATAGTGGGAAAATAATTAAAATATTTGGGTCAAATCTATGGATTTACATGGGTTTGTATATTAATGTTGGACTCCCTTATGTATAGAGGGAGGAGTAGTTTCAGAGACACATACTTCATAGAAATTCAAAACCAAAGAGGTAATTAATGTTCACTATGATGGGTGATACATATATTATTCTTTCAGAATAAAGATTCCCTTAATGAAGTTGTAAATGGAAACATGAAAAGGTTGACAAGTATGTATAAATTCAAGTAATGTACACCATGTATCAAGATTTGAGGACTACATATCTTTAATGATTAAAATTTTTGATACTATAGGGGAGTATTCAAGAGAAATTATACATGGATAAAAAAATATGGTACCAATAGAGAATGATTTATTATTGAAAGGTTTAGACTATGATAAAACTGAAACATCAATTATAATGAATAAAATACTCTTAAATTCTACTTGTCAAATCATACTTCTATGATCGTCATGTTAGTCTATTTATAGTCAAGGACACATCATTTAGATGAATCCTTATGAAATATTTCTATATGAAATGGCCAAAAGGAGACCCTAGAGTATATGTCTATAAGTAATAACTAGAAAGGGTCACTGAAATAAATAAATTCTAATGAGATATGATGATTACATAATTTCATTTATAAAAAAATCTTGAATAATGATCATATAATTTTTATTTAGATTCAAATGAGTGACAAATATCTCTAACAAGTTAGTGGGAGTGCTATAAGTATTCGAGATATATATGTTCATAACATATGGGAAAAAATATCACACCTTTACTATCTATTAATTCAAAGGAATGATATATCTCTATGTATAAATTAAAGTAAAAAAATGTTATGTGGAACAAGATAAAAAAAATATATTCATGGGTTTGAAACATCTAGTCATAATACATATATTAACAAAGTACTGAATGATAAATTTTTAAACAATTCAATATGGAATTATAGTTTACATATAATCCTTTCAGTAGAACATCCATGGGCATAATAATCGACTAAAATATTTTCACAAGATGAAGTTCTAATGATGTATCTCATATTCAATGATGTATACTGATGTTTGATATTAATAATATATAATTCTTAGTTGGTTAATATAAAATAGAATCAATATAACTAAATTGAATTGTAGTCATAACTTTCCAAAAGTACTTGGAAAATTAGAATTGGATGAGTTCTTGGTTTCTAGAGAAGTTAGAATACTAGTGATCAAGATAATCTCACACCAATCTAAACATACTTTAATTTGATATACAATTACATAAAAGGATAAGGTAATATGTAAGAAGAACATATTGTAACCATTGATCTCCAAATATATAATAACTGATTATGTTATAGATTCTAATATAGCATAAAGAGAAATTTAACAACATCCAGTTCTAATTTTATTTTATTCCAAAATAAAGAGTTTTATCATTATTATGATTAACATTGACTATGGACTTAGTCAGGATTATAGTATTCTAACTTGGGAATAAGAGGTGGATACTTAGTTATATCACTACTTGAGGGATTTTCACAAGGTATTAGTGTTGCATTAAGAAGATTCATTATATAGACATGCGGCTTTACCAAACCTTTATATAGTGACCTAGGCCTGACATACATGGATATTACATTATTTTAGATTTATATTGTGTACATTTAAAAACTATATGCCTAAGGGATGTAATAGTTTAGTGTCTTTGGAAACTTGGAAACCAAATATTCTATCTTGGTGAAATATCTTCAATAGCTCCCATAAATATCTACACCTTCAATACTTCTACCGAAAACCTTTCTTCATAACTTGGAGAAAGGAAACATAAGAAAGGGGTGATCTCAGATGATCATTAGGGGTAAATAAAGAAAATGTCTATACATAACATGACCAAAAGTGTATGGAACATGAGTATAACATTTGAATATAATACCCTGTAAATTAAAGATCATATTAATGTTTGGAAGATGATAAGACACGAACCATAATGAAATAAAGATCATATTCCTTGAAATAATAACTTGGGAATAAAACATGCAATTATGGTTAACACATAAGAATATAAAAACCCTATGTCAAGGTGGTATACCAAGTCCTTTATAAAATTTCAGGAATGAGATAATCACCTGTATATATGCTTTGGGATTTGGATTCCCTCCCATGTACCCTCTTGTTTTGGGCTTGGGATCTCCTCCTATGTACCCTCTTGTTTCGGGCTTGGGATGTTCTCTCGTGTACCCTCTTGTTTTAGGTTTGGGATGTCCTACCATTTTCCCTCTTATTATAGGCATGTTAATATGTCCTATTTACCCTCTTTTTTTGGGCATGAGATTTCCTCTCTTATACCCTATTGTTTTAGGCATGGGATTTCCTCTTGTATAATGTCTTTTTTTAGGATTCTGATGTTATTCTGTGTACCATTTTGTTTTCCGGATTGGGATGTCCTCATGTGTACCCTTTGATCTGATGAAACATTTATCATTACCCAATTCATTGGAGGGATATATAGGCCCAACCCATCAGATAATGAATTCATACATTCACATTCTGGAAAACATTCATCATATCATGACCCATGTAATGTGATGGGTTCTATAAATATCAAATCATAACCCATGAAATGAAATGGTTATCATTAATATTTTATCACATCACACTTATACAAAACTAGGTTTGTCCAGTGCTAGGTCTTTAACAATGGTAGCTAAAAACACTGTTAAAGACCCCCTTTGTTAGTTCTAAAAAACTGTTGTTAAAGAAGACATTAATAGAATTTTTAGTGCTGTTAAAGGGGTGTTTTATCATATTTAAAAAACATTGTTAATGGCAGACCTTTATCATTGTTTTTTTACAAGCACAGATAAAGGAGGTCTTTCACCCATGCTTGTAAAAAAATGCTGATAAAGGGGTAGGGGTATATCAATGCATTTTTATAAGTGATGATAAAAGTATACTTCAAAAAATTAAATTTCATTAAAAATAATATATTAATATATAAATATCATTATATTGATTTAAATATAATAAATATTTTTTGAAATATGTTTTAGATAAGGTAAATAAGAATTTACACTTAATATGTAATATATTTAATGAAAATGGCTTATAAAATAACTAAAAAAATATTTTTGATTAATATATTATTTTTATTACTTATTAATAGTAACATAATATCAATTTGAAGATAAAAAAGTCTAAAAAATAATAAAATATCTAAAATAAATTGAAAACGTAACTCAAACTTCAAACGGTCATAACTTTAGATCTGAGTATCTATTTGGGCTCTACCCCATATCAAATCAAAGCATCTGATAGGATCTATGCACAGGTTGAAAAATAAAATCTTTTTTTTTTCCATTTTTCAATGATAAAAATGTCCCAAAAAACCTCTAAAACTAAGTTTTTATTCATAGTACCAAATTTCTTGAACTTTTGATGAATTTTATGACTTCTTTATGGGGAATTTTTTTCCCATTTTTAGTGGGGAATGAATTTATTCCCAAGACTTAAATTCATATGAATATTATGGATATTAAATTTTATCATTCAATTATATTTTATTTATTATCAAATATATAACAATATATACATATTTTTTTATATTCATAGATAAATATTTAATTTCATAAATAAATAATTAAACATATTTACATATAAAATATATTTATTAATATATAAACATATATATAAATATATGGGTAAAAATGTGATGATATATATATAAATATATAGATATATCATAACATCTAAAACAAAACAGTATAATGGAGTAGTAAAGTTAGTGGTTTATAACGTGGAAGTCTAGGGTTTGAAACTTGCTAGAGGCAGGGGCGCATGGGGGAGACTAGGTGTGGGAAGTGCTGATAAAGGTATGGGAGAGCACTAATAAAGAAAGGTGGGAAGGTCATGGAATTGTTTTATATTCCATTTATCAGTTGGACCTTTATCTGCATTTTTTAGCACTGTTAAAGGGGGCCTTTAATATATATTTTTTATCGCTGATTAATGTTTTGGGCTTTAAATCGTGCTTAGATTATTAAAACTTTTTTAGTGCTGATAAAGGAATTTTCAAGCTCTATTAAAGGGTAATTTTTTAGTAGCATTATAGCATATAGAAAATAGATTGGTTTCACAATAATTTGATCAAATCATAACCCAAGAAAACAAATGGGTTTCAAAAGAATATAACATGTGGAAAATAATAAGATTTCATAATCATATAACCCATATAAGAGAAATGGATTTCATAAAAATATAACTTGTGGTAGAGAAACATGTATCATAAATACCATGAAATTAAGGATAACCCATTCATAGAACTTTTATGAATGAAACCTTTAGATCATTTCCTATAAGGGCATGAGTAACATCTACAGATGTCATCTTATATGGAAAATAATTTTGAAACATATTACCAAAACATTTATTGATAAAGATACATTTCTTCTAAAAAAAGTATTTTTTATACATAAATCCATTTAAAAATAATTATCATGGAAAATAACATGAATAATTATAAATAAGTCTTGAAATAATTTGAAAAAAATCCTTGAAAACATATAAAATAAGCTTTAACAATTATAAAAAACTCTTTCTTTGAAAACACTTTTAAAACATATAAATAAATCATGAAAATGTTTTCAAAATCACTTTCCTTGAAAATTCTATGAAAACTTATAAATATTGCTTAAAAACATTTTGAAAGTCATTTTACATGAAAATTATAAAAGAAGAATGAAAAAATTTTGAAACCCATTTTCCTTGAAAACATATAAAAGAAGATTGAAACCATTTTGAAAACAATTTTTCTTTAAAAATAATAAATTAATCCTAACCAATGTTTTGGAAAACATTTTCCTTGAAAAGATATAAAATAATCCTGAAATAATTTTGAAAAACATTTTCTTAGAAATTTTATTTTAAAAACATTTTCCTTAAAAAATACCTTTTAACATGAAATGAAATTTTCAAAGTATTGATGGTGAATAAATCCATTCATATCATACAAGATAAAAAATAACATTCCTTTTACATGGTAAAATGAATAAAAAAATTGATTCGTTCAAAAATCGATAAGAATATTCCTTGGAGAAAATTGTTAAAATAAAAAAGGGTAAATATTTGTTTTAATTATTATATGATATTATTATAATATTATTGGAATTTTTTTTATAAAACATGCTTTTTAAGGAACACATATTTCAGACTAAAGAGAGGGTAAATTCCAGCTCTCTTAAAAATAATTTCTTATCTATATTTTGTAAAAAAGAGTAAAAAACGGTACCAATACATGAATATAGAATAAATAACCATAGGATAAGAAACTTCATGAATTTATTGAGAAATGGAGCATAATAATTCATCAAAGGAAGCATAAACACAAACAATCTCGAAAAGCGACAAGATTGTCTCAACAAACTCTTATAACATTGTAACTTGGGATCATACTCTACATGTAAGAAAAAGAATTTAAATTAATATTAGAATATCATGATAATAAGTATATTCATGGTAGAAAATTTAAAATTTAATTATATACACCACAAAAAATAGTTTAGGTTCATAAAAAACATGAGTCTCAAAAAAAATTGAGGCAAAACATTTTTACCGATTTTGAAACATTAGATACTAAAGCCCCATGAAAGAAGGATAACTAATTTGAAATATTAAAAAACATAAATTTAATTATAACAATCATAGAATAAAATCATGGTCAGTACATACACCACACAAAAGGAACGAGTGGGGAACATAACTTTTATCACATGGAAATTAAAAGTGATATGAAATCATGTTACCTTGTGTCTTAACGCTCTTCATAATCATACAAGATTCTTGTATAATAATATATGTTTATTATAAATATTTTAAATAAAATATTATTATATAAAATACCATATATGGTTTTATTATGACATTATATTACCCGCATGTTAACGATCTTATGTTAAGATTTCACTTTGGGTAATATTCACTTTGTTCTTTGCATGTGTATTAATTTGTTATATCAATGGTCCTTATACTTATATCATGATTCCAGAATTTATATCATGATATAAATATAATCTATATTTAGAATATGTGTATTATAATGATCTATATAAAAAAGGATTATGAAATGGAATCTACCATTCATGGAGACGGTAATCTTTACGTACTCATGACTGTTGTTTCCGTTTATATTGTCATATTGAAAGAAAGAAAGAAAATGAAATATATGTATTTGTATATAATATAATTATAGTATACTTGTAATTTTATATATATCATATAATTTCACTAAACCCATCCTTAATACATTCCATGTAGTTTGTGAATGAATCACATCGCTTTAAGGGGGCAGTAGTCCACACTTCCTTAAACGAAATTATTTTAATGACACCAAATTGAAATTAAAATGATATGTGTTGTAAAAATTAATAAATAAGCTTAAAGACATAATAAATTTAATATATTAAATATATAAAAATAGTTTCCATTCTAATGGAAAACATGGCATGGGTTATGGAAAAATGAAAAATCATCGTTTCATGAGGCAGTAGTTCACCGTACATAGAAACAGTATGTTCATTACCCATTAAAAAGAGGTGTGTATAAGTGTAGATAGAAAAAGTTTCATAAAAATACTATTATATTAGGTATAATAATTTTTTTATACAATCATAGAATGAATATATTTTTTGGGGATGGAGTAGGAAAATAAATGAAGGACTTGAGAGAAGACGTTACCTCTTAATCGGGAAACTCCTTTTGGTTTGTGCCCAAAGGATTCCTTGGATTTCCCTATGCCCAAGGGAAGTATTATAGGATGAATTGAGGGATTTTGGGAATATTATTGGTGATAACTTGGAAGAACATAAGAGGTTTTAGAGGTGTGAATATTTGGTGGCATTTTATAGGGAAGGAAAATGTCACACATTGAATATTTTAGAACAATGTTGGTGGACACATGTTGTTACCGAAAAAAAGTCTTACCCAACCAATATAAATTAACAATGGACTTTTCATTGAATAATAAAGTCCATTAAAGGGGTTCTTGACAAGTGGATAGGTCATTTAGACCCTTAAGAATGAATTTTAGTCACTAATAAAGCTTAATTTGAACTTAATCGTTGTGATTAATTTTAGTCACTTTTACTATTAGTTTGGGTCAAAAATCAACATGATATAATTATAATATAAATATTATAATAATAAAAATGGTGTATGGTAGTTTTTAAAAATTAAGTTCACATAATTGGAAAAATTAAGATTCATGCTAATCTAGTAGATGAGATGAAATTACGGGTCTTTAAAGTAGAAATAAGTTCAAAAGTTTATTAAGTTTTTATATTAAACTTCAATGTGAAATTGATTATAAGGTCATAAATTGTATTAATATATATAAAATAGATATAATTTGACCATAAAAAAATTAAAATATAATTTAACATTAATAATTATTTAATCTAAAATGAAATTATTAACTAAAACACAATATTTTTAACTATTCACTAAAAAATGAAGCAACTCAGAAAAATCCCAAAAAATTATCCTAATCTAATTTCAAAATTATAAATTCAAAAATAATGTTTATTTTATCAAAATAAATTTATAAATGTTTATAAAATTAAATTTTGTATTAAAAGTGGTTCATTAAAGAAAACAATATTTTTAAACATAGAAGAAATTTACAAAAAAAAATATATTTCATTATCAATAAGTTTTACCTATATAAAAAAATTAAAAATTATATTTGAAAATTATGTATTAATATTTATATAAGTAATTTTAATGGAAATTTTATTATTATCTCATTTAAAAATTGTATATAATAATAAAAGTATGTTTCCCAAAAACATCGGTGGCGTGTGCAACGTATGCCATGTTGTTTTTGCGGGCAGTGCAATCCAAGTTGGTATTGTGTGTATTAAAATCCAATTCGGTATTGTGTATAGTGATATCCAAGTTGGTATTTCATTTGAAAGAAATTCTTGACATAGTGTTTTAATATATATATATATATATAGAACCATTTCCAGTGTCACATGAAATGACAAATATCGAAAAGATAAATTAATTCAAAAATATATATTTCACAAAATCTTTTGGTTTTACCTTATACCCCCCGTAAAATGAATCTTAACTTTGAAATTCATCCTGCTTATCAATGGTTTAATACTTTAACTTTTCAATAATAGAAACCCACATCGTAAAAATGAATACTAAAACATCCCTTGAAAGGTAATGTTGCGACCATTATGGTTACCCAAAGAAACATATAACAGAGTTTTCCCATTGGATAACATAGGTTGGAAGTGAAAAGATAGACATGGAAGAAAAATATAACTATCATGTTTTGATGGAGAGTGACAGAGAACAAGGTCATGAAAAATTTAGCAATTAGAAATCCAAAAATATAAACAACCAAAGGGGCATTCTGATTCATCTAAAATGAATGTACTAGGATAACATTTTTGGTGTCAAGATCTATTTTACTAATGTTAAGGAATTTTCCTAAAAATATATACATTCATTATCACAGGAAAACCTCACCCTTTTTTGTTCCTTGTTCCAATTTACCTCTTTCTATAAAAATGAAGGTTACTTTTCATTCCTAAAGTACTAACATATCATTATATTCATGATATGCCATCCCATTTTTCATTAGTTTTCATCAACACATAGTAGTTTTAAAAGGCTCTCCAATATGCAGAAATCCTCATATGGAGATATGAAACATTAATCATACTGAATCCATCTGAATTTTAACTTAAATATTGTATAAATGGTTAACTTATAACCCTTCAAAAAGATAGAAATTAAATGGATTGGAAATAATTTCATTAAATAGAGTTAACATTGATCCCCCATATAACAGAAAGTTGTTCTTAGTTTTCACATTCCAACATGTGAGTAAACTCATCATATATTATCTTAAGACATGGTAATAACCAAAATTACTATAAATCCTTTGGCAAAAAATTAATTCTTCCTTATTCTGATAATTGCGGGATATATTATCAAAATCCTAGAAGTCATAAACTTCATCCATGATGGAAAAAACTACTTGTAAAGAAGGACTTAATTAGTTCCAAGGTAATTAGTACCATCCAATTTACTAATTCATGTCCCGCATATCTTTATCAAAACAAAGTTATCATAAAATAGGGAAAACATTTAGGGTTACATTTCCCTTAATAATGTGTTTTCACTGGACATCACCTTTCCATTATATCACTTTTCTATTCCATAGGAACCCTTCAATGTGTTCTTGTAAATCCATAGTGAAAATCATAAATTGAAAAATCCTTATATATTTCAACTTTTATATAAAATACTTCTTGAATAAAAATACATAAAAAAATCAATTACTTCATCCTTAATACATTGACAAGTTTACCTCATCATAATACCTCTCTCCTCACACATTTCTTTTGTAGTCTCCTCATAAGCGGAAATGTATCCTTAACGTTTACCACTTTGTCGATACCTTTATGGAGCATTCCTCTCATGACATTGAGTTTCATAATGATCATTTACTTCACACTTAAATCAATTAACCTTCATTGATGACTTAGGGAGACCATTATTCTCATCTATTTCATTAACCAAACCCTTTATTATTCCCCCACAGTCACTTGATTTGTGTCCTTCTTTACCACAGTCAAAACATCTTCTTGTCCCTATAATACATTCACTTAGGAAATTATTTCCACATTCTTGACACTAAGGAAACTAAATATTCTTTCCTCTATGGTCTCCATTTCCCAAATTCTTAGTGAAATATTTCTTTATATTTATTGGTGAGTCTGAGAGTTTGTTAAGGTACACATTGTTAATCATGTTCCATGAAAACTAATTAGGTGTGATCAAAACATCTCTCACTCTAGTGATCAACCCACTTGACTATTAATTTGACAATCATCCATAACATTAAACATTAATCCAGTTCCTTAAATTTTTCTCCATTGGATAAAACCAGAAGCATAGTGTCTGCACTGCATTTCATAGAAGAAAACCACATAGTCATGAAAAGAATTACATATAGGATATCTAAATCATGAAAAATTCTTTAATATATGACTCACTATGTTTATCCTAGGTTGTTCATAGGAAAATTATATTTAAATCCTTCATGATAGTTCTTGAAGTGTTTGTGAATTTCCAAAGTATATCCCCCAGGACTGTAAAAATTGGTGTGCAACAAGGCCTATTATCATGTACTAGATTACCCTGAGTTAGGCTCAGAACATCTTGACGAAGATGTTACCCCAAAGTACATATGTGCCAGAACCACATCCACTTGTTTCATCCAGATAGGGATGTATTTATAGAAACCACTCACTCTATCCTTACCAAAATTCAAAGACATTTTTATATACGTTAACTCATCCTTATATTTATCTTTAGAAACATCCATAGATATATCCTTATAAGTATACTTATGGATATCACTAATTTTTTCTCATCCTAGTTTCTATAGGTTGAATAAACTGTTCCTTTGATACCAACTATTGAAACCAAGGATTTATATACAAGGATATTACATCATTTTAGATGAATATTTAGTACATTACAAAAATATAAGCCCGAGGATTGTAATAGTTTAGTGTCTTTATAAACATGGAAACAAAATCTTCTCTCTAAGTGAAATATCGTCAACTTGTCCCATAAAGATATACACCTTTAATACTTTTACCTAAAACATTTATTCATAAACTAGATAAATGAAACATAAAAAAGGGGTGATATCAGATGTTAAATATGGGTAAAGAATGAAAATTCTTAAGAATAACATGAACCAAAGTATATGGAAAATGAGTATAACATTTAAAGATCATTCCTTTCATATTATAGATCATAAAAAAGATTGTAAGTTGATAAGATATTAACCATAATGAAATAAAGAACATATGACTTAAAAGAATAACTTGGGAATAAAACATAGAAATTTGGAAAACACATAACAATTAAAAAAAATCCTTTTTCATGGTATCCTACCAAGGCCTTTATAACATGTTAGGCTTGGGATAATTACATTTTTACCTGCGTTGATATTGGTATTCCCTCCCATTTATCCTCTTTTTTGGGCTTGGGATGTCCTCCCATGTACCCTCTTGTTTTGGGTTTGGGATTTCATTCCACATACCGTATTGTTTCAGGCTTGGTATGTCCTCCTATTTACCCTATTATTTTGGGTTAGGGATTTCCTCTTATTTACCCTCTTATTTCAATATTAGGAATCAATTTTATATTCCATCTTGTTTCAAGCTTGGTATTTCCTTCTGTATACCCACTTGTTCTAAGCGTGGTATGTTCTCCCATGTACCCTATTATTCTAGGCTTGGGATGTCCTCCCATGTATCCTTTGACTCATAAAACATTTATCATTTCCCAATTCATTGGAGGTAGATATAGGTGTCACCTTTCTTATAATTAAATCATACTTGCATTTTCCATAAAACATTCATCATATCATAGCCCATGAAAAGAGATTTTTTTTATAATCATCAAATCATATCCCATGAAATGAAATGGGTATAATTAACATTTATCACATCATAACCCATGTAAATGATATAGGTTTCATAATAATTTCATCAAATCAAAACTCATGAAGTGAAGCGGGTTTCAATAGCATATAACCAATGGAAAAGAAATAGATTTCATAAACATATAACATGTGGAATAGAAATGGATTTCATAAATATATAACATGTGGAAGAGAAATAGGGTTCACAAAGACCATTAAATTAAGCATAAAACATTCATAGATAGGTTATTAATGGAATATTTAGATAATTTCTAATAAGGGAATTATTAACATCAATGAATTTAATCTTAGATGGAAAATAATTTTGAAATATCTTTCACAATCATTTCATGAGTAAAATATTCTTTATTCTTCAAAAAAAGTATTTTTAATACATAATACCATTTAAAAATAATTTTCCTATAAAATACCTTGAATACTTGAAAATAAGACTTGAAATCATTTTAAAATATTTTTCATTGAGAAATTATAAAATAAGCTTCAAAACATTTTAAAAACCTTTTCTTTAAAAAATCACTTTGAAAACATAAAAAGAAGGCTTGAAAACATTTAGAAAATAATTTTCCTTGAAAATAATTTGAAAACATAAAAATAAATATTAAAAACATTTTTAAATAAACCATACTTTAAAAGTTATATAATAATATTGAAAACATGTTGAAGATAATTTTTCTTGAAAAATTATAAAATAATTTTGAAATTTTTTTGAAAATAGCTTGAAAATGTTTTGGAAACCATTTTTATTGAATACATATAAAATATGATTGAAACATTTTGAAAAACATTTTCATTGAAAATATAATTAAAAAAATTATTAAAAAATAACCTTTAAAAATGAAATGAATTCTTTAAAGGATTGGCGATGGATAAATCCATACATGTTGTATGAGGTAAAAATAACACTGATTTTCTCAAGGTAAAAAGGATAGAAAATTGCCACATTTGTAAAGTGATAATAAGATTTCTTTGAAAACATTAGTAAAATAAAAAAGGGTATGAATTTATTTTTAATGGTAATAGGATATTATTATAATATTCTTTGAAATCAATATTATAAATTATGGTTTTGAAGGAACATAGATTTCTGACCGAAGATAGGGTAAAGTCGGAATTTCTTAAAAAATATTTCATTACTATCTTATGTATCAAATAGTAGAAAATGGTACCAATACATGAATATAGAATGAATAACTAGAGGATAATTAAATTCATGAATTTCTTGACATATGGAACATAATTATTCATCAAAGGAATGATACACATAAACAATCTTGAAAAATGATGAGATTGTCTCAATAAACTATTATAACTTGGTAACTTGGGATCATAATCTCCATGTAGAAAAAAGAAATTAAATTAATATTAAAATATCATGAAAATAATTATATTCATGATAGAAAATGTAAAATGTAATTATATGCAACTTGAAAAAGAGTTTAGGTTAATAACAAAACATGAGTCTCAAAGAAGGCAAATTGAGACAAAACATTTTTACCGATTTGGTACATTTCGAAACTTAAACCCCATGAAAGAAGGATCATTAATTTGGAAATGTGAATACACATACATATATGTATATTATTCATAAAATAAAATCCTGGTAAGTACATACACTACACAAAAGTAAAGAGTGGCGAACATAACATGTATCTCACGGAAATTAAAAGTGATATGAAATCCCCGTACCTTGCGTCTTCACTCATTTCGTACATGTACAATATTCATGTATAATAAATATAAGTTTATTATTCATATTTTACAGAATAATATTCATGTACATAATACCATATATGGTTTTATTATGACCATATATTACCAACTTGCTAACGATCCTATGTTAAGGTTTCACATCGGGTAATATTCGCTTTGTTCTTATCTTGTGTCGTAATTTGTTATATCATTGGTCCTTATAATTATATCATGATTCCAGAATGTATAAAATGATATAAATATATGTTATATCCATTATATTTTTATTATAAAAATCTATATAATAAAATATTATGAAATGTAATACACCGTCCATAGAGTTGGTAATCCGTACATACAAATGATCATTGTTTCTATTTTTATTATCGTATTGAGAGAAAGAAAGAAAATGACTTATATTTAAATATATCTAATATCATTATAGTAGAATTATAATTCTTCATATATATCATATAATTTCACAAAACCTATCCTTAATAAATTCTATGTAGTGTGTGAACAAATCACATCACTATGAGGGGGCAGTAGTCCACACTTCCTCAAACGAAATTATCGCAATTACTTCAAATGGAAAGTAAACATATATGTGTGGTAAAAATAAATAAATAAGATTAAATACATAATAAATTTAATATATTACTTATATAAATATAGTTTACATCATAATGGCCACCATGGTAGGTGGTAATGGGAAAATTAACAATCATCATTTCGTGAGGTAGTAGTTTACCTTACACAGAAATAGTATGTTTGTGACCAATTAGATGGAGGTTTGTGTAAGTGTATATAGAACCATTTACAGAAAAACATCATAGTATATTGGGGATAATTTTTTTATATAATAATATAATAAAGATAGTTGTTTGTGTGGATAAGGAAAATAAAAGGAAGGACTTGAGAGAAGACGTTACCACTTAATCAAGTAGCACCTTCGGTTTGTCAAAATGGCTTCCTTAGATTGACTTTTTAACAAGGGAATGTTTCTAGGAGAGAAGAAGGTATTTCTGTAAATTTATTTGGAATATATTGCGCTATCCAAAGAGGTTTGAGAGGTGTTAATTAGTAGGAGAGGTGGTGGCCTTTTATAGGGAAGGAAAAGGACTCCCTTGGAATTTTTTAAAACAAGTTAAGTGGGCACATGTTCTTATCTAACAAAAGTCATACCAAACCAAAATAAATTACTAATTTAATATTTATTGAAAAATAATTGTCATCAAATAGGTTTTTTACAAGTTTCTAGGTCATTTTTTCTTCTATGATTAAGGTTTAGTCCCTAATTAAACTTAATTTGACCTTAATCATTATGATTAATTTTAATAAATTTTACTAATTCTTTTGGTCAAAAATAAACATTATCTAATTTGAATATAAATATTATACTAATTACAATTGTGTATGTCATTTTTTCAAAATTAATTTCACACTATAGGAAAAATTAAGGTTAATGTTAATCCTGGAGACGGGTCGAAATTATGGGTCTTTAAAGTAGTAAGAAGTTCAAAAGATTATTAAGTTTTTATATACAATTTCTATGTAAAATTGATTCTAATAACCTAAATTGTATTAATAGATTTAAAATTTATATAATCTTACACTGAGACAAATTTAATTTATAATTTTTCATTAATAATTATTTAATAAAAAATGTATTCAGTAACTAAAACAGGGTATTTTTCATTTTTCGTCAAAAAAGTGAAGTTTCTAAGAAAAATATCAAACATTGACCCTAAGATAATTTTGACATTATAAATTAAAAAAATATAAATATTATCAAATTAAATTTTTAAATGTTTCCAAATTTAGTTTTATTATTAAAAGTGGTTCATTCGAGAAAATTGTATTTTTAAACATAGAAGGGCTTTACCAAAAATAATATATTTCATTATCAATATTTTTTATCTAGATAGAAAATATATAAATAATATTGGAAAATTATTTATTACTATTCATATAACTATGTGTAATGTAATGTTTATATTTATCTCATTTAAATATATATATACATATATATAACAATAAAATATTTTTTCATAGAATCATCTGTGTTGAATGCAATATATGCCATGTTGGTGTCGCTGGTAGCACAAGCCAAGTTGGTTTTTCATGTAGTGCAAGACAAGTCAATATTACATGAATTGCTAGCCAAGTAAGTATTGTGTGTGAAAAGAATGTTTAACTTAGTGTTTTAAGATATATATATATATATATATAGAACTGTTTGCAGTGTCTCGTGAAATGAATAATATCGAAAAGATAAATTAAATTGAAAAAAAAAATATTTCAAAAAATATCAGGGTGTTATACTATCCTTAGAAATTTGGTAGGCCAAATAGCTATATCCAAACTATGTAGAATCATGTATTACATGTTAGAACAAATTAGTCACTAGTAGTTTCCTCTAATGCAAGTGTGAGTTTATTAGAGTTGGTTCTTGAAAACCAACTACTTTATACTTTAGATTTTCATTGTATTCATTAATTTGAATATTAATAAATAGCCCATAAGATCTTGATTGATCTTCTACATAAGATTAATGTGATAATTTACCAAGGTATATTTTTCCTCAAAAGGTCATAACAGTTCCCCTCTATGATGTGAACTTTTAAATGCTATGATAATATTCATAAACCTAGTTTTGTGGTCAGATAAAATTATATAATGGGGAAAATGGTATGTTAACTACTAGGTGTGAGTAATCATAAGTAGATGAGAATTTTTCTCATGATATATTCACATGGTAATATCCAATACATTAGATAATGAGAATATGCCCACCCACATGAATTTTTCACATTTATGTGTCATTGATTATTCATATCTGTGAACATGTGTAGTGGTCCTTAGACTGTAATATTTTTATTAATGCATTCCATGACTCACAAACATAGATTTAGTTTCTTAAATAATGGTGAAAATAGTTCATTATGATGTTGGGTAAGTTGGGTGAATTACAAATGATATGTTATTAATAAATAAGTTAAGGAAGTATTTCTCCATTCTATATTTATGGAAATTGATGTCTTGACCCTTTGAATGAATTTGAACCAACATAATAAATTCCATCGAAATGGTGTTACAATGAGTTTATTTTACATAGTCAAAGAAAGACGTATCAAGTATATTGGTTAATTACACGAGTGTTAAACCATCTTGATGAGATATTGTGACAAAGTGATAATATTATACAATATGATTTCTGATGTGGTTGACAATATTGATACATTAACTTCTTTATCTATGGTGACTTCACCCATTGCAAGATAGTAATCTTTTAATTTAGACAAAATGACCTAATTCCAATAAGAAATAATCATATAGGGTCACAAACTAAGTGTTTATGTTGACCTCAATTAAATTTTATTTGAATTTAATTATTTGAATAAATATTATTCTCAAGCCTAAGGAATAATTTTATTCCATATTTGTTAATCACAAAAATTAAGTAAATATTTATTCACAAAGTAGTTGTTTAATTACATAAATATGTAATATTTTTTTTATTTCTTGTTATTCATAAGATAATAAATAACTATATATTCATAAATAAATAATTTATTCAATTAAGTGAATATTTAATACATATTTATTTTCTATATTATGTATAGAATATTTATTTTATTATTGAATATTTAATAAATATTTATCCATCAGACTGTGAATAGAGTATTAATTTTTTATGAACATTTATTTAATAAAATATTTATTTAATTATTCACTAAATTCCTAGAAGGATGAGCAGACTAAGATTTTTTTAGTGATAAATATTACTTTTAAAGCCAATAAAATAATATTTATCATTGCGTAAGTTTGCACACACTATGAATAATAATAATAATAATAATATTACATGGGATGGGTTCAAATGTGGTTTAATATAATATTTTAGGTTAATTGTATAATTAAATAATATTTTAACCCTAACTACATCTATATATATAGAAAATTACATCTGTTTCATAGAGGTTGATAGAGATAGATCAAGATTGAGAATTTTTGTGCACAAAAAATTCTATGGCCCTCTCTTAAGACCAAATAATTCTCTAGATATTCTTTTACATCCTCCACCCTCTGAGGAATGATAGTGCATGGATGAAACTTTAAGGAAAAAGGAATTTCCATAAAGATCAAAATAAAAACCACAAGATGATAAATACAATATACTATCATCTGAAAACAATCCGTATTATTTAGGAATCAAAGGAGCACGTGTAGATCACAGTTATAGGGAATATATACATAAATATTACAAGTACAATGACAGTAGACTGAAAATGGTTTCTAATTATAAACATATTCAATGAATAAATACCTCAAGATTGAGGTATTCTTTATTATGATCAATTTAATCTAATTATAAATTTATCATGAAAATGTCTTCACTTGGTTCCAAAAGATATCTTGTTAATATTATTTGGGAAATTGTTTTTGTTCATGAAGTTTATGTTTTGCATAATAGGAAAATTATCCATTTAATTGGATAATTACTGAGTTAGGATCGACCCCCATAAGTTTATCATGCCCCATATTCACTACTTCCTCTAGGTTCAGGTCACTAATGGCCATAATTTTCATGACCTATAATTTTACCAAATTGAATTTCCTATATAATTATATAATTGTATCATTCATAGTAATGTAGTATTATATACAACACATTCACCACATGAAAAACCAAAAAGAAAATTATTATAATAATTTGAGCATTAAATTCATAGAATAATCATGGGAATAAGAATATAAAATATTACAATGCGATAAAAATAGAAAATAAGATAAATAAAATATGAAAATTTGGATATTCTTGATCCACCAGAATAACCACACTCCCAAACATCACTGTAGAAATAAAATAATAATAATAATAAAATTTTCATATTCAAAATAAAAACATATATAACCATAATAGAAAATATAGTTGACTGATGAATGAATGAAATGTAAGGGATTTATTGTAATTAGGGAACCCATATGATTGTTTCAAATTTGACCATTGAAATAGTAATCAGACCATTATAATAGTAATTTTACTTTTAGGAATAATAACCTAACTGTTAGAATAGTATACTCACTTATTTAAGTGTTAGACAATATTTATGTTTCTTATAAAATTAAAATATGACATATTTATATCATGATACTATTAAATAAATGTTTTAAAATTGCCAAAACAAGTGTTTGTATTTTTAAAAACATTAGATGTTATATTTAGATGTTTATAAAAAATACAATAATTTAAAATAATTTTTTTTTATAAAATGGATTTATAAATGAATATTAATATGTATTATAATTTTAAGGTATTTTTATGATACCATAATTAATTTTTCAAAGGGTCCGAAAATTGATCATAATATTAAAATTTGTATTTTATCAAATAATTAAGGATTTAATTTAAAAATTATATTTATCATAATTAGAAAATTAGTTTTATAAAATTATTTTCATTTTTGGGATCTACACATCAAAATTTATTTTGGATAATTTATGGTATTTTTATAAAATAATTTTTTTGAATAGTGAAAGAAAATATTTAATATTATAAGTTAAAAACAAGATAAATTACATAAGGGATGATGTGAGAACCCACTAATTCAAAAACACATGCACCATTTACTGTATATATTCACAATAATCAAGATTATTGGTAGTATTGATCCCAAATAATAAACTAATGAATTCAATATTTAAAAAAACACCCTCTCTTCTCATTAAAAATACAACCCCTAACCTCCCCCTCTCCTCACATATTATAAGACTTTTATATTTATAAATTTATATAAAAATATCCTCCCAATCCTCTCCCCTACGTCCTAGTGCTTATGGTCTTACTAAAATACCAATTCCAGGTTCCTTAATGTTTTTTCAGGGAAAAGAAATTCAAGGGTTGGAATTCTCAAACTACCTCTTTTAAATTCTTTTCTTCTTCTACCTTATCCACACCTACATCATACAAAATGGAATAATAAATCTAGTATCATATATATAATATAATTTTATAGTGATAATGGAATATTTAGCATTCATCCACTTCTCTTCTCCACTTATTCTAAAAAAAACCATTATCCATATTATGTTGGTTCACCACCTCCATGGATGAGTAGTTTTAGTTTTCCATTACCACCTTCATGGTTTTGTTTACTAGGAAAGCTCAGCCAACGAAAATTTCCCTGATCATTTATTAAAATAAATAAAAATTACACCAAGAACGCAAAACAATCCAGAAAAGAAACTACATATCATAGAAATCATACTCGTCCCTATTACTATAATCCATTTATTCATCCGCAGAAGCTGACTCCCACTTCAAGATTTCATATTGTGCCAAAGTCTTAACATAATACCTTCTGAGATTTAACTTTTCCAAATATAGGAACTCTTCATAAGACTTCATGCCTTTTCCAATGCTGACAGAAGACCTAGTAGTCATCGGTATCGGCATAGAAGAGCAATCTTTCCTATTCTTTCTTCTTGGTGGAGCAGTCACAACTTTCTCATTCTTCGACACATTCTTCGTCCCACCCTAAAAAATTGCACTATAAGATATTTGTGTCCTGCCACTACCATTCGCCTTCTCACTATCAGATAGGTCCCCCGATCTTATAGAGATATGCACCTTTTAGTAACCATCATTAGCTTCTTGTTCTTTCTCAAAGTGACTATTAGTATCAATCATTGCTAAAGATTTAATGTTTTCCCCACATTAAGAATTACTAGGATAAAAAAAAGAATCCCTCTCTACTGCCTCCTCCACTTTTCCTCCTTTTTTGGTGACTACAACCTGCAAGACAACACCTTCAAACACCCGGGGACCTTCCAACAGTAGCAGAGGCTCCTCAGACTATAGACTCTCAAATCGAATGCAGAGCATAACTCTATCGGGGCCAAGAGTACCCATATTCAGATCCTTAGAGCCCCCATCCAGTTTGGCCAAAGACTCGTCAAGGAGAGGAACCACCTACGGATGGCATGCCCCTTCCACAGCAGATCTAGACTCAACTCCTTGGTCACCATTCAGCCTATCATAAACCTGCAGCACTGTTGGATTCAAAGTCACCTACATTGTCTTCATTCTATAATCATGACTCATCATAGCAGCAATAAGACCCTACCTCATCTCCCTCTCCACCTTCCCATCATAATTTTCCTTAACTAACACCACGTCAGTACAATAAAACTCCAACAAGGCTCCATATATAGAAGAATCTCCAGCATTGGAACACACTGTAGTAAACATAGAAGAGCTTAAATCCCCATTCACGTTCTAGACTCCAACAGAGCCACCCCATGACAACCCTTCACCACAGCCTAATCTGGACTCTCATCAACACAGACATCACATCCACCACTACACTGCGTCTCCACCACCCGCAAGATAACACCCACCTTTCCACTGTGGAAATCAGCCTTTAGGTACCCAAACCATCGACACCCTACACAGAATAACTTCCAAGATTTGAAGACTACCTCCTACATCCAGCAGAACTCATTCCCATTAGTAATCCAGAAACAACACACTGGCGGCTTTGCAACGTCGACCTTAACACAGACTCGCAGGCAAATCAGGTGTGACACAGACTCAATTCTTTGATCTAAGTATAAATACCTCCCAATCATGTTACCAATGACATAGATAAAAGCATGATTTTGAAATGAAAGCGGAATAAGAGGGAGGATTACCCATGTTACAATCGACGAAGGATCCTTCCGCATATTAAATTCAAATCTCCATCAGAATAAATAAAAAAAATGATCCACCACACCTCTGAGGAGACCTGAACAAGGTGGAAATTATATCCTTCTCTGAGCTAGAATGCACTATTATGTGTCTTCGGTCAAGCAACCCGATGACCGCTCGCTCATAAAGCATACAAGATTCAGGGACAAACTGGATAAACTCTTCCACCTAGGGTCAATAGGGAAGAAATAGAGCCACCAAGGTATATTTTCGCAAATACTCAGCACTATTAAGATCTTCCGGAAATAGAGATAACTAGGGCGTCTCCCAGAAGATATCTGGGACTTTTGGAGAAATAGAGATCCTAGGGAAGGGCAGAGAAAGATCAGAAGACGATTAATACTTCACATATAATGGTTTAAAATGATGTAAATAAATAGATTATATGTTATTTACATTATTGAATGAATATATGGCGATAATATTAAATAAAAAGATACTATTTCATGATGGTTGATAAAACCACAAAAATTAACTAACCATATAACATTAACATTTTTACTAAAGTAATCATTCATATATCAAAACACATATGGGTATTTGGGACCATTTAAAATTATAGATGTGAATTAATATTATTTCCATTCATTTATGTAGTTCTCGTTCCCTTTAATAATAATCTCTATAGTTATCATCAGGTCATCCGACCCTTGAACCGTGAAACGAAGGCCCTAAAAACAGTTAAATTTCACATTATATCTCATTGAAATGGTTGTATATGAAAAAAATATAATTATATAAAATAATATATAGATATAAAAGGTTATTAATTAAGTAATTAATGATGTTAATTTTATTATTTATCATGTTAAGTGCATGTTCATAATGATTATGGATCATAAGGTATGAAATATCTTTGAACCACCCAATTTTCTTCAGGTTTCACTTTCTCTCATTTTACCTCTCTCTCTATTTTTATTATTTAATTATTCTATATTCTGTATATATTTCACCAACATATATACCTTGTTTAATTTTTATTTATTTTATAGGGATATATAAGTTTTACAGATTCCCTTCCCAATTTCATTTGTTAAGAAAACCCGATTAAAGATAACTTCTCTGTCTCTTATCCCATTTTAAGTACCACTCCACTTAATGTTTTAAAACAAACTTGTTTTCTAGAATTTATCATTTAATTTTGTAAAACCCATTTTTGGTCATTTTTGGTTGTATGTAAATTAATATTCTATTTCCCTTTTTAAAGACTCTTTACCCATTTCTTAAAAACCTCTCTTAAGTGATACATTTCTAAAGTTACATATCCACTTTGTTTCACATATTCACTTCACATGGACAACATATTTCACGAACCATGCTTATTTTTTATCTATTAATTTCCACGAAAGTTTTAATCCCCGATTTCATGGAAAATATTATTATATACATTCTATTTATGCTATAATATATGATTACACAACACATTTATTTCCATAGGTAATATTTATGTTTATGAATTATGTTTTATTAATTATGTGTAACACATATGAATGAAAGTATAATTATGGGAGTTCCCAAGTTGTTCTCCAATTCATTGGGTAATGTATATTTCTCACGAGACAAACATTATGAGATTAGGGAGTTAACCTAGTCCATGATGAGATTCAGTCAATCACGTGATTCTATCTTGTAAATAATCCTTAACATAAGATTATGTGATGTTTCATGTTGTTTCCACATTCTTATGTTTACATTATATTATGATTCCATATTCCTTATATTATGCACTTATATGATTATTCATGATCCCTGCCTTTCTTGATATCATGTTATGCCTTTTGACTCATATGTTATGCTTTATTATCATGTATATTCCATTACTGGGATTTATAGCTCACCCATTTTGTATATATATTATCTAGGTTATAATATTATAGGAGCTCAAAGGAATTTAAGATATCCTTATGGAAGTTAAAATAAATAAGTTTTATTTTAGTTTCATGTTTTCGTTTTATTTAAATATTCTCCAAAGATTTCATGCCTATCGATCCTTGGTTTTATTTATTGGATATTTATATTTAAAAATGTTTAATAATATGTGTAAAATTGTTGTATCACTATTTTTGGTATCATAAAATGTTTTTTTGGGATTAAGACTAGAATACATTAGTGAGAACCCCATGGACAAGTATAAGTATATAAAAATATCCTAAAATTTTGGTGAAGTATATAGTGAGTGTTTTCTAGGAAATTATATATATTTATAGATAATGAAAGTGGATATAGATCTTATATAGTATTAACTAGGGTTAATAACCCCAAAAAATGGTGGATTTATTAATAAATTGATATTCACATTTGGCATTACATTGTGGCCTTACTGCACACCTAGTCTAACACTCCCAAGGGATATGATTTGGAAGCTTTAAACAGTATATATGAACCATTATGAAGGAATATAATATATTGAAATATTAGAAAACCAAAAGGAAAATTAAATAGATAACCTAGATTGAATCATAGAGATTAAAAGGTTAAGATTTTCATGTCGTTTATCAGTTATTCCTTATAAGTTCATAGTTTTCCTTTTTATATGATTTTTAGTTTGATTATTATCATACCAAATTTTATTTCCTTCATTTTGGTTAATAGAAATAAATAGTAGAACCATTCCAAAAAAATGTGATAGGAATTGTGATGTTTTACCTAATGAAATGCCTAACTTGATAGGATATGAAGTTTATAACACCATGGGAAAATTGGATCAACCAACTCAAGTTATGACAAATAGCTCAAATTGAGTGTAACCACCTCTTTATACTAATAAATATTAAGATGTGTTCATGTCATTTATGTGAAAAAAGACCTCCTAATTTTAATGGATCATTTGATACCCTCATCATGGAATAAATTATTAACTCTATTGAGAAGTTATTATCTATACTACAATGCTCAGAAAAAGAGAAAGGTGCACTGAACATTTAGCACATGGAGGGGGAAACTGATCATTGGTGGACACTGATCAATAACATGAAGATTAAAGAAAAAATTAATTCTGAGAAATGATAACAGTTCAATAATTTTTTCTCAATAAATATTTTCCCCGAACTCTACCTTAAATTGGAGAGGTATTACATTGTATTGAAGGATGACGAGTCTATTAGGGCATATGAGGAAAAAATCACAAGGTTTGGACGATACTCCTCCAACTTTTTAATTAACCCAAAAAATAAGGTGGACTGTTTCTTTAGTGGATTGAAGTGGTGTCTATGAAAATATTTTGTGATTTAAGACTTTGATAGTTATGAAGAGATTGTATATTGTGACCTTAAGGTTGAGATTAATATTGGCGACTCTTAGTGGTCTAATGTGATTGGAGATAAAAAGTGTAAAATGAATTTTAATTCAGGAGGATCAGTCGATAAATCCCATGGAGGAAACAAAAACCCAACTATCCACATGTCAAAAATGAGGAATTAAGTATCCCACAATTTGTCTCAATGGAACCATGGGATGTTTCAAATGTGGAAAGTAGAGACATAAAAATGACCAATGTCGAAGAGAAATGAAGAAATCCACTAATGTGATGTAAGAAAAAAAGTTTTATAATAACACCCAACCTATGGTAAAATTTTTCAATTACAAGGAACAAGGAAATTATGAAATTAAATAACCCAATCCAAGGGTTATCGAGGACAATCAATGACAATAAACTCGAAGTCATAGAGAGTAATGAAGGGAATATCTTAGCACTACTACTGAGGTGGGTCTTGAATATGATACGGTGATAGGTACACATGTTATTTATCCAAGAATAGATGATGTAAATTTTTATTCTGTTTCTACACATTCTTTCAGATCTTGATAGTTTAGTATAACTATTCAATTACCACCCCAATACACGAGTTTTGAGTTATCCGTGAGAATAATAAATGGATAATTGTTGTATCACATGTATATAAGTACTCCCCAATAATATTTTTGCACTAAACATCCCAAAAAATATTTTCATACATCCTTTAGTGAAGTTTAATGCTTTATTAGGAATGAATTGGTTATCCCTATATAAATCCAACATCGACTGTTAGGAGAGGGAAATAATTCTTCACATTCCAAGTCATCCTTAAATTCTATAAATGTGTAATTAGGAGGGTGTATATCCTTTTAAATATCCATATCATGTGTGGATATTATTTCCTTATGAGAAAACATTTCAAGATCAAATGATTGAGAAAAAGGAGATAATTATGAACGAATACATTCCCATTGTGAGAGAATATACTAATGTATTCTCAAAATAGTTTCCTTTTCTTCCTCGTGACTGAGTGGTTGAGTTCTGAATTGATCATATACCAAGATCTCTGCCCATATCTGTGATTCATTATAGAATGACCACCATTGAGTTTGAAACACTGAAAAAGTCATTACAAGAGAATATGTAATTGGATTTTATATGCCTAAGAGCATAATTGTGGGGTACGTCGGTCCTCTTCATCAAGAATAAGGATGCGTCAATACACCTATATATTCATTATCATGAAATCAACAAGATAGTTATAAATAATAAGTATCCCTTGACTAGAATTGATGACCTGTTCAATAAAATATGTGACAAAAAATGCTTCAATATGGTAGAGCTTCGGTCTGGATATCACCTTTGAGGTTGAAAGGTTATCTAAATAGTGAAAAAATACCAACAAATAATAGCAATGAACTAGATATTTATAGGAAAAAGTCAAAATCATAGAACTTAACCAGTATAAAATATAAGAAAATAAAAGGAAGAACAAGAACACAAGATTTAATGTGCTTTGGTCCCTTGAGAACCTACATGCATGGAAAGAACATCACCCAATCATGAACACATTTTATTAGGATCAAGAAACAAAAATGGATTTACAATATACATAAAAAATGAAACAACAATATAATCACAAAAGATACAACTGCTACAAATGTGATTCAGGAAAAAATCATAAAGACCGTACAGCGTCAGACACTAATAGGTCCAATCATCCTGATCTATTCAAATATTTTCCATACAGTTAAATTTTTTCAAAGGTAACTAATGATCCCAAATCTGACAAAAAGATACTTCATGTACTAGATCATCTTCTTAGGGTACTCATCATGTTGCAAGAGCGTTTTCATCGAAGCTCCACTGTGAGCGATAAGCCAGTAGTGTACCACAGAGTTCAGTAGGCATGGACACTCACCACCAATGATCAAAAGGAATCTAAATAGTGTTTGATAAATATAAACTAGAGCTTTAGGGAACTAGTAAAATAGAAAAAGGCAGAATGAATCCAGAACCAAAGCGACGGAGTGTTGGTGTGACCAATTACCTTAACCCCAACTTTCCCACTTTGATCAAAATATCTAATAAGAAGATGCCACTCCACTATGCTGAAATAGAAACCCAACAACCATTATAAAACATCGGGGCACACGGAGGGTGTAGATAAAACAAGCGGTGATTTTAACCAATGACCAGTTCGTAAAACGTAGAGGATTGATGAGTAACCAGCAGCATGCATATATGCAAACCAGGCCAAGTCGATAACCCAATAAACAATCCCATGTGGGAATGAACAACATCCCAACATACTTATGAATCAATAAAACATTTTCAGCATTTAAAAACAATTCAAATAAATATTAATCAATGAAAACAAATTAATCCATAATGGTGGAATAAAATCAGAGCTAACATTCAATATGAAACGATAAATTGAATGCTATAATTCACAAATCTAAACCATTTTCAATTGAATTTGGTGATCTTATTAATTTTTTTTATAAAATAAGAACAAAGTTTAACTTATCCAAATAGAGTTTATACCTAAGAAACACCAAGAATTTAGTCAAACTATAATCCAAGTTTTCATCAGTGTGTATCTTTTGGACATACACGTTTCTAGATTCTACCACATATCTAATAAAATGTATCCCAATATCTATTTTATTATATTTACCATGAAATAGAATATTTTTGGATTGGTGAATTTTATATTGGCTATCAGAATAGTAATTAATAAAAAAATTATACATGTTCATTTCAGAAGACAAACCCTTTTGCCATAAGGCTTCTTTTACTGCCTCGTTCAAGGAAATATACTCATACTCTATGGTTAAAAATGAAACCACGAACTGTATATTTCATTTACATGAAATGGGACCACTACAAGCAATCAATACATTATTGTGTTATGTATTATGGTTGTCAATGTTTCCAGTATAGTCAACATCAACATACTAAAATTATTTCTCCAATATCCAAGTTTCTACCATAACATAATGCAATATTAGTGCTATATGATATGTATATTCAATTCCACTTAAGATCATGATAATACCAATTCCTAGGTGTGGCCATTAATCTACTTAATGTGCGAATTTCATAAGTATTATCTAGGTGAAATACATGACACTTCCCATAATATTATCATAAGGTATTTGAGGCATAAAGTGAGCATCATCAGTAGTTGTGGGTTCATGTGTTAAAGAATGTTTAAAATGATGTCTAAGTGGTATACTTACTATCTTGAGAGATTTAAATATATATCTCTTGAGTATTTTTAAAACATATTAATGAAGAGACAAATAAATCACTTTGTTTGGTATGTCCCTAATTATCTCAATAACTAAGATTTTATTAGATGCACCTAATCCTTTCATTTAAAACTAGCCTTTTAATTGTGATTTAACAATAGAAATGAGATTAATATTTTTGAAATTGAGTAGAATATCATAAAAATATAGCAGAAGATACAACATATCGTTTTTTGGTGATTTAAAGTAAACACATGCATCATATGGACTCCAAATAAACTGGTCAGCTAACATGAATGAATAAAAATTCAAGTACCATTTCCTAAAAGCTTGTTTCAAACCATAAAATGTTTTTTTAATGCATAATTTATAGAATTTTAATTCATTAGGATAATCATCAAGAGGTTTAATATAAATATTCTCATTCAAATCATCATGTAAAAAAGCTATTTTAACATCTAATTGTTCAATATGTCTATCCTTATAGGCAATAAAAGCAAATAAGTGCCTAATGGAAGAATTATTAACAATCGGGGAAATAATTAGAGTAATATTTTCCCTCTCTTTGAAGGAAATCCTTAGAAAATAACATGGATTTAATAATTTATTTTATTTCCATTAGTGTTTTAATAATTTCTTTAAATGATCCAGTAGGAACCAATTATTTTTGCATTAGTTGGTTTGTTTAGAGTATTCCTAGTATGGCTTTTTAAGATTTCATTTCATCATTCATGGAAAAGACCCACTTCTTTGATTCTTTTTCATTTATGTATTGCCTAATGTTTTTTGGATAATCATTTATAATATCATGGGATATATAAAAGGCATAATAATCCATATCATACTAACTAAACCAATACGGAGGTCTTGGAACTCTCCTTTCTCAATCTCGGGTCAGTTGGTAGTCTCTATTAAGGGTTGCATGTTCATATTCAGAATCTGAATCAGATGTAGAAGAATAATCAACATCTAGAATAGGTTGTTTATGGGGTGGAGAAGGTGGGACATGAGCCTCAAACTGTACTAAAATCATAGTTTCATTATCCTATTCAGAGGCTGGTTCCCTGCGGCCAGATGTGGCGGTCTTGGTTTTAGGAGAGGAAGATATGTGAAAGAAAACATCTCAACATACAATGCACTTATGATAACCAGGTTTATCTACCCTAGGTTTATACCCCTAAGACCCTCATGATACCCAAAAAAGATGTATTTTAAAGCTGTTGGTTCTAACTTTTTAGTATTAATTTGAGAATAAGTTGTACAACCAAAAACTCTTAAGTAGGTATTGTAACGTGGATTACCATTCCACGATTATTTAGGTGGTTTAAACTGATTAGCAGAAGAGGGACACCTTTTAATTATGTATAAAATAGTTTTAACAACCTCTACCCAAAAAGATTTGTGGAGGCATGAACATGAAATAATGCTCTGGACTCTTTCTAGGATAGTCCAATTCATTATTTTGGTTAATCAATTTTGTTGCGGAGTTTTCTTAACTGTTCTAGGTCTTTTAACACCTTCAGGCTCAATAAACTGTATAAAATCAATGGATAGGTATTTAAGCCCAATGTTTGTTTATAGATTTTTAACATTCTTCCGAATTTGGTTATTAACTAAAATTTTACATGTTTTAAATTTTATAAAAACATCATATTTGTTTTTAAGAATTTAAATACACACATTCCTAGAGAATTAATCTAGGAATGTAACAAAGTAGGAACCTCCACTAGGGGAGGAAGCCCTAGATGGACCCCAATGATCAAAGTGGACATATTCTATGGGCCCGGTGGCCTTGAAAATAGACCTGCCCAAACTAACCCTTTTGGCCTTTCCCATCACAGAATCTTCACAAAAAAAGAATATTTGTTGATGTGATGTCACTCAACAACCCTTAGTTTTTGAGTTTTTCAAGGCCTTTGGAGCTAACATGCCCCAATTTTCTACACCAAAGAATAGTATAATCAGTATTGGTTGAATATGCACTAACAACTACCTTGAATGGTTCTTTCCATTCAAGACATAATCTCATTGATTAAAGATCTATTAATAATGTTTCTAGAGAATTTACAGATTTTAAGATACCCTATTTGAGTCCTAAAGGTAAATCCCTATCGGTTTAGGACCCCTATGGAAAATAGGTTTCATTGAAAGTTGGGAACCCACCTAACATCATGTAATGTAATTATAGTATGGTTATCAAGTTCTAACAAAACAAAACCATTACCCCCAACCTTACACCTCTTGTTATTACCTAAGAGGACATATCCTTTTATCCTCTCAACTAATTATATAAAATATTCTATAAAAGGAAACATATGAAAATAACAACTATAATCAATGACACTCTCTTGATTGAGTGCATGGGTGGACACATTAAGGAAATCAACAATGTCATTACCATAGTCTACAAGAGGGGATTTATTAGTGGGTTGTTTAGACTCTATCTCATGTTTGAGTTTCCTATATTCGGGTATGTTCCCTGGTTTTCACCAATAAAAATAGGTGACCTTTCTATCCATAGAATTAGACCTAGGCATGGGTAATGTATTTCTATTTTTCTTATGTATATTAAACTATTTCTTATTAGTTTTAGTTTGAGGATAAACCCTAGAGAATATGCTCTCGGCCTCACATTTGATTCTAGGTTTTGAATATAGTTCCTTTGAATGAAGGGTCGAATTAACCTTTTCTAGGGTTAAAGATTCTCGACCATACATCATGGTCTCAACTAGTGTGTTGTAGGCATTTTCCAAAAAGATCAAGAGGATCATTTCTTGATCATCATCATCAACAGAAACATATCTATTGGGTAAATCTAACATGACTTTATTTAAGTCATCTAGATTGGATTTAATATAACTACCAGGTTTCATTTTTAATGTAAACATGCGTTGTTTTTTTATGAAGTATACCTATTAACGAAACATTCATGTATTGTACCTCATGTTTAAGAAACATTCTAGTAGTGGAAGTCTCGTAAGATACTTTTCTATAGAATTTTATCACCCATTGAAGGTAGTAAAGTTCTATGGGAATTAACCAATACGTCAGGGAAAACATATATATATATATTTAGTAGTAGGCTGTCCATTTTTTACAGAGTCATAATTGGTTTCTTACGCCCACAGAGGGCATAAATTAGGCCCTGTTGCACAAGTAGATCTCTCATCTTAATTAACCACAAATTAAAGTCATTCTCACCATCAAATTTCTCAATTTCATATCTCATTATTTACATGTCCATCCATAGAGTAGATGTCGAGTTCTTGCGGACAATGTTAAGCATATGCCCGCAAAAACCGACCAATATCATGGGTAAACAATGTTTATCAAAAGGGATAAATAATGCACAAAATTTTAGATGGAATATTGGTTTTAGATAATTACAGTCATGAAAGACAGTGGAAATTTATGAGTGAGATCATAGTGTAGAAATAAAACTGGAAACTAGAACTGTAAAAAAAGAAAGAAGGAAACAATAATCGAATTCCACTCCAATTGAAATTCATTATGGCTCTGATACCACTTTGTTATGTTGAAAGGTTATCTGAACAGTGGTAGAATACCAAAAAATAATAGGGATGAGATGGATCTTTGCAGGCACAAGTCAAAATTGCAGAACCAAACCAGAGCATAATACAATAAAATAAAAGGTAGAACAAGAACACAAGATTTAACATTCCTCTTTTCCATGATGACCTACGTGCACAACAAGAACACCAAACACTCACGCACACATTTTATTAAGCTCAAGAAACAGAAACATATTTACATTTTACAGAAAATGGAGAAACATCCAGAGAATCACAAAAGATACAACTTCTACAGAGATGATACATGAATCAAATTATAGAGAACGTATAGTGTCGAACTCTAAAAGGTTCAGCCATCTTGATCTCTTAATGTCTTCACTAGACTATTTCAAATTTAATATTCTCAATTAATATCCGAAATCTCGCAAGAAGAACCACCTTGGAATAGATCATCTTCCTCGGGAACATGGCTTGGTGCAATAGAATTGTCGTATTAGCTCCACTAAGAGCGGTACACATGTAGTGTACGATACAGTTTTATTGGCATGAAGATTCACCATCGAAGATTGGAAGGAATCTAGCTGGGGTTTGGGAACTAGACACCAGAGCTCGAGGGAACTAGAAAAAGAGAAAAATCTAGAATGAATCTAGAGCCGGAACAACCAAACACAGGGGTGATCAATGCCCCTTCCACCGGCCAACCCACCTCGTTTAGAACATCCAATTAAGAGAGGCCACACCACCGATCCGAAACAGAAACCCAATAATCGTGATGAAACACTGGGACACATGGAGGGTGAAGATCAAACAAGTAGAAAGTTTAATCAAAAACCACTAAGTAATCAATGGAGGATCGATGAGCCACCACCTGTGGGGATATAAAAATTAACCTGAGTTGATGGACCAATAAATAAGCACATGTGGGAATAAACAATAACCTAATATACATATGATTTAGTAAAACAATTTTATCTTTTAAAAATAATTCTAATCAATTTGTTTGCATGAAAACAAATCAATCCACAATTGTAGAATAAAACTAGGGAAAAAATTCAATATTAAAAGATAAATTGAAATCCATAATTCACATCAACAATTAAAGGTGAGTGCGTGTGAGTGTGTGTATATGTATAATTAGATGCATAATTTTTACAGGTAAATATATGTATATTGATAAACGAATATATATTAATTTATATATTTTAATAAATATAAATAAATATTAATAATCAGTGAGTATATTTAAAACTGAAACTAGTTCTGAGGGAAACTGGATATTATAGTATCATATAGGTCCACGAGTTATCAATACCACCTCTATTACTAATTTATAAGGCCAATTCATAATTTAATTAAACAATTACCAAAATTAATATTGATCAGGGACAAGTCATTTATTGTACATTTAATTGAGTGCAATTTTTTTAAATGTGATCGTCTGGTAATGTCTTTTATTCACACCTCTGTGTGGGATAACTCCCATTTCTACACCGCATTCTCACGTTTTCAACCTTGTTTTGTATTCAAAAGGTTAATTAAAAATTCTTTGAATATTTATAGAATTTATAAAAATAAAATTGATGTATTTTAAAATTAAAAGGATTTTTCTTTTAAAGAGTTTCTCTAAAAAAACACTCATCAACACATACAGTATTGCTACATGAGAGCTAATTTTTAGAGTGTATGTTTTTAATCAACTAAAAAATATTCATCAACATTGACAAGGAGTGAATTTTGAGTTTTTAATCAAAATGAAAATTATAGATCTAATGAAAAAAATTATTCTTGAAGCACATGTTGAATTAATATCCAACGATGATTTGTGACTTTAATTGGGTAATGAAATGTTTTCCATGGTGGCACCCAAACCAATAAACTATGTGTGCATGTCATTCCATTTGTGAAGGAGATATTAACTAAAGATCACATATAGAATTGCATGATATGATGATGTCCTATAGTACAAAATCATTGCATAAAAGACATTTTGAATGCTTTTGGGTATATCATTAAATATGATATGTGCATATTATATAACATCGATTTATATTGATCATAGAGCACGATTTGTTCATTTCGTAAGGTAGTGTTGTGAAGAATCAAATTATATGATTTTTACAACACTGTACAATTGTGATATGGAATCCAATCATTAAAATTTTAACATTAAATATATCATCCACACCAATTATCATTAGAAATAATGTTTCATAAGATGGATATTAAAGTTAAACTGATCATAGGATACAAAGAGTTTTAACTGAATGAATTCAGACATAATGTACAGGTGAATGCACGCACCACTCAAGAAACATTCTCAAGGGCTTATAAAAGGGGGCCCTACCATCAAGATAGACTGCACGTGAACATTCCAAATACTTGGTCAAATCTCACTTCCCTTCGAAGCTCTATTCATTCTTATTCCTTATCCTTGTGTGGTATTAGCATACCATAAATGTGAGTATGATCAAACTTAAGTGTAGGGTAATTCTATCAATCTGTGGATAAACCATGGAAATGGGAGTATGTAAACTACCACGTAGGGATGTTTATCAAGTACATGATTGAAGAAAATTATAGAAACTCATTGATGTTAATTTCCTATCATTTTATTCAATTTATATATAATTTATTTTGATTTAATGCATGATACATCTTCGGTTTAAGGGTTTTTTAATTGCTTATGTCACATTGGTTATGTGTTAATCAATCCTTAGTAACCTATAGATGGAATCAGAGACACTCCATGTCTTTTGGTTCATGAAATCATGCTGGAAAATTAAGGAACATATGTCACTTTCCATAAATGCAATGCTCCAACCCGGATCGTCCAAACTACAATCAAGTGGAGACTTTGAAAGACCTCATGTGTGCCTCCTCATACACAAGAGAGTATAGACTAGTGGTGAAGGTTTATGAGTGCATTGAGGAGACTAAACCCTTCATAACTAATGTGAAAAACTATATTTGAAAATAAACAGCCCAAATAAATACATCAGAGGGTAGAAAAATCTCCAAAACACTATGTCACCTTAACATAAAATGTTAAGTAACATATACCCCCAATGTGGTGGGTGAAACCAAGTATCACGAAACAAAAAAGTAAATAAATTTCATACCAATAGTCTAGATTATATCCCGACATCACCTTCGTCTCCTCAACACCCTATTACATGACCCTTTCTCTTCCAAGATCCCTTGTCCTGAAATTTGCACACGCATTAAGATTCCTTTGAAATGTGTGAGTATAACCTAGTTAGACACCCCAAATTCATCCTTAACAAAAGTTCATGGGTATATTGAGGTGTATACCATGATAATAAAAAAATGCAAACCCATGAAAATGAATCCATACCAATAATTTGCGCGCTAACCAAGCCACCACGAACCCTGACCGTACTCGCTTCTACTCCTTGCCAGAAGAATATCTGAATAGTTATGGGAATGTTATAAGTAGAGGATCCAACCAAAAGGTTGTCCAGTAGTTGTACAAGCCCAAGGCCACAGTTCAAATCACAAAAGGCTATCGTGCCCCATCTCCAGGCCCAAGTCCATAAGTCAAACTACAAAAGTGTTGGATTTCGTGCCCTAGAACCAACTACTGTGTCCATTAGATTGCCTTTATATTCATTAATTTTAATATTAATAAATATTTTATCACATATTGATTGTTCTTCTACGGAACATTAATGTGATAATGTCCAAGAGCATATGTCACATCAAAAGTTCATACAGTTTCCTACTATGATGAGAATCATGAAATACCCTGATGATATTCTTAAACATAGTCCTATGGTTAGATAACATTTTATGATGAGACATACAATATTTTGACTATCAGGTGCGAGTAATCATAGTTAAATTCTTCTTCTTCTCAAGAATTTCTCACTTTGTAATCTTTAAGATGAGAGATTATGAGAATAGACCTGCCTGTAGGGATTCCCTATGATTATGTGTCATCAGATATTACATTATATGAGCATGTTTAACGGATTTGAGACTTTAAGATTTTTATTAATGTTTGTAATAATCACACACATAGATTTATAGTCTTAAACATTGATAAAAACAGTTTATGACGAAGTTGGGTATGTTGGGTGAGTCACGAATGACAGGTTATTAATCAATAAGTCGAGGGTGTATTTGTCGCTTATTTATTTATGGATGTTGATATCTCATCTCATTGATTTCAACTGATCTAACACATTAAATTCCATGACCATGGTGTAACAATGAGTTTATTTCAGATAGTTAAAAAATAACGTATCAGATATATAGTTTGATGACAGGATTATGTATCATTGTTGATGAGATAATGCAACAAAGAAATTATATTATATAGTACACATTCATGTGTGGTTATTTATGTTGAGACATTAACTTCTTCTTCTGGGGAACAATGAATAATTTCTAGACAGTAATATTGGTCTTTAGTCCAGTCCACATAATGTCAATGAGAAAGAATCCTATAGAGTCACACACTATGCGTGTCTGTTGATCTCAATTAAAATTTATTTTAATTTAATTATTGGAATAAATATTATTCTCAAGACTAATGAATAACCTTTTTCAGAATTTATTCATCTCAAATATTAAATAAATATTTATTTGTATGGTAATTATTTAATTACATGAAAATATAATATTTATTTATTTCTTAATATTCTGAGGGTAATATATAACTATTTATTCAATTATATGAATAATTAATAAATATTCATTCAGAATATTGTGAATATAATATATATGTTATTTATTCAATATTTAATATATATATATTCATTAGACTATGAATAGAATAATTATTTTTATTAAGAGTAAATATGTAATTAAATATTTTTTTGAGTATTTGATAGATGCCAAAGGGTGAGTAGATTATGGTTGTTTCTAGTGATAAATATTAATTTTCAAGATGATAAAATAATATTTATCATTTCACCCGTTTAAACACTCCATGAAAAATATATGACATTGAATGATGTTAGATGGGGTTTAATATATTATTTATGGTCATTATGTAATTAAATAATATTTTAAACCTAACTATGTCTTAATAAATATACAACTTCATCTATTATGTAGTGGTTTATTGAGATATATCATGATTGGGAATTGTTGTGCACAATAAATTATAGATCCCTCTCTCATGACTGAAGAATGCTCTAGAGATTCTCCCACCTCATCCACCCTCTCAGGAATGAGAGTGAAAGGATGATACCTGGAGGCCAAAGGAATTATCTAATTGATTAAAATAAACACCACAAGATTATTGATCTACCACACAAAAACCTGAAAATCAATCAGTTTTGTTTGGAGATCAAAAGTGCACATGTGGAGCACTGGTTGAGGGATTCTAAATATGGATCCTATAATCACAATAATGAGAGATTGAAAAGGGTTTCAGATTATCAACATATTCATTAAGGAATGATCTCAAGACGGTGGTATTCTTTCTTAAGATCAATTTAAATTAATTATAAATTTAACATGAAAATATCTTCTGTTGGTTCCAAAAATCATTATTTTCAATATTATTTAGAAAATTTTCATTGGTCATCACATTTATTTATTGTACATTATGCAAATGATGTACCAAATCTGACAATTTATGAGCCAATATTGACCCTGATAAGTTCTTCCACTATGATGGTAACCATCAAGTTGTATCAAAGTGGTCACATTTAAATTTATAATTATTTGATTGTTGATCAATTTTACATTGTTGTTGTTAGTTTTTCACTTCTAGTTTATTTGTTATTTAATTCAGTTTTTAATTAACATAATTTCAACATATCAATTTTCCTATTCTAGTTTCATATTCTTAAAAAGATCTCATGTCCAAGATGAAGAATGATTATAGATTCCATCAAGAGGTGCTAATGATTATAGCCATTAGACAAGGTTACATGGTGTGTTACTGAAGTACACATTGTATTACCATGTGCACTACATGTAGACATGTCATAGAGTACATTACCCACCAAGAAATATTAACACACAGTACATTTTTTGTACACATCATGTTGATCATGCCATCTTGAAACACAGTTTTGCAGACTACATAGCATGTAGTTAGCATACACATTATGTAGTTTACTTGGTTTAGTGGTGAAATTAAAACTAACCATGTGTTCTAATACATAGTTTATACCATGTGAGACCAACAACCTATATAATTAATGAGACACATGATGTGTAGCCATCATACATGTCATGTGACCATTAATTCCCCTATCTAAAGAACACACCATGTAAATTAGCAGGTTACATACACACACAACAAGTGGGACACATAATGCATAGCTCGTTTGTCCATCTTATGTAATCCTACTGAGATATATGCAATGCCCATAGATGTTTATCCCAAATTTATAGTAAGTGAGGAACACAATGTGTAACTAATTAGTACACACGATGTAGTCTTTTAGTAGAAAATTGAATTAAATTACATTAAAAATAATTATTTTCATCATTACAGACCTTTCACTATTATCACCAAATGTGTTTACTATGTAATAATGATTTGATGAATTATAAAATTATCAATTAATTCCTTGTAATTATCTATAATTATTGGTAATGATGTTTATTTTCCATGAATAAATTTATGATGGGTATATCTAAGAGACTTTTCATGGTCATTAAAATAAATATAATTTATCCATTAATTAATTAATTGATTTAATCAATACAAGTGTGTTTATCTTAATAATGATGATGAGTTGAAGGAAATTATAGCTAGTGTACTTTTGTGGACTTGTTTCATGTGTATGACTGATCAAGAGCATTGACTAGTCTTGTGTATGTGTTCGTTTTATTTAATTTATTTTTTATTTGATGTGTCTTCGATTATTTTTTATTAAATTAAGAATGATGGTCTTTGTGTCATCTCTCCCTCCATTATCGCGTAGGACCTTCAAGTCCAATGTTGTTTTATGTAATTATCCTTAACCAAACCTTTAGCTCCCCTCACCTATATGTGAGTTACAAAACATATGTAATAAAAGGAGTATCCCAAGGTGCATGGAGGTGGTTCATGATATAACTAAGATGAAACCAACCCGAAAGATACATATGTGGATAGGTGGAATTCTACAACTCGTGCCGAGACTGGCACCAATAATTTTTCCCCAGGTTTATAGGTTGATTTGTTTCTCGCTCAAGAAATCAACCATTAGATAAGTTCATGATCACGTATCTTATTTATTTTATTTCATTTTTGTCTTATTCTATATTAATTTTATGAATAATGGATAATTATCACATTAATAAAAATACTTATATGCAAAGATAGGTTTATAATAAATGGGTTGTGCATAGATATTTTACCGAAACATGGTTAATCCCAAAAGTAAAATCCTCTTTATATTAATAAGTCATGTAAAGGATAAAATAATAAATATTTACACATAATAAACATAAAAATATATCAAGTTAATATTATTTTTTTAGTGTTCCATCACTAGAATTATTATGAACTCATAGAAAAAGTGTCAGTTCAGCCTCCGTCGGGGGAAATTATAATTTTCAGTAAATCTTAAATAAAATTGTTGGTAAAATTTACCGAATATGTATTGGTTTCAAAGAACTCATTATATCAAATAAAAATTTTGTGGAAAGTGTTAAAGAAATATGAGTTAATATTTTTGGATTGGGGATTCAAATCAACGGTTCATGGAGCTACCAGTTTATAGTTGGCAATACTACCTGCATAAATACATTGTTATAATTTTTACATCCTCTATTTTGATTATTAGAAGGGAAATATAGATCCTTTCCACTAGAATGTCTATGAAACTGGACATTGAGAGTTTATTAGCGTGGTTTGTTAAGACCTAAGGAAATATTGGGATGTCTCACATAATTTTTAATCAAGTAATTTACTAATCATGTATTGTAATTATTTTTGAAAAATAACAAGAAAAAAATTGAAAACACTATGATAATTCCTAATCCTAGGGTGTTTATTTAAAAATAATTTTTTTTGGATATGGTACAATCATTTTTGTGATGCATTATTATCATAATATTTGTATTATACACTGGAATCACTTATTCTTATTCTCCTATACTAGTAGTCAAGAAAAAGTAAAACTATGCCTACCAAAGTTATATAGTGGATGATTCCTATGTACACTATATTATATTATCAAATATTTATGGTGAATTAATTATAAAAAAAAGAACATAGATTCTTACACAATATTATATAATCATATTTATTTGAAAAAGAGAAGGAAACACTTGAAATAAATAATATTTTCAGTGCACTGTATTGGCAAAAAATCAAAAAAGGGAATCTAGATACTGATCAGGCTTTCAAAAAGATGGAGTATATTGATCAGTCAAAAAAATTGGGCTTCCACTTGGATAAAATGTTATAAAATAATATTATTTTGTTATCCTTACCACCAAGTATATCTTTATTCATTCTGTTCTACATAGGTGAAATGTAAATGTTTCTGAGGAATATTTTCAATATACTTCACCAAGAGGATAAGGATTGGTTGAAAAAAGTTTCTCCACCCCTTTTGGTGAAAAGGTTAAAATAAAATACTAAATATCACATGGATAATATAAATCCCAAATATCCCTTACAACATGCCCCAAAAAGATGGAATATTTAGATGTACAAAAATAAATAAGTTTCTATTTATTTCTTTTGTTGAATGAACTGACACTAAAAAAGAAACTACAATTAATTGATGAAGAAAGAAGATGCATTGACTTTGGGCATATTCATCAAGTTTATATTAAACACTTATGCATTAAAATAAAAAAATATTACAACATACATGTATTTAAGTATAATAAATTATCAAGAATATAAAGGTTATTGAGTGAAGTCAAAAGTATCTTAGAAAGGGATATTCCGACCTCATCTAAGGGGAACTCACTACTTCTCATTTTCCAAAATAGATTGACTTAATTTCGTAATATGTATTACCAAAACATTTATGTTGTTTTCCATCTAGAAATAATGAGACATTATTTCATATTTTTAATATATATTTTTTCAAATAAAACAAAAATTGATTGACCTTTTTATACCCAAAAAATTGGTTTATTCTCAATTGAGATAAAATACTAGATATAAAAACTACTTCTCATGTCTTAGCTAAAGAAACCTTTATAAATAAAGGTATTCTATAAATATTTTAAGAGTTATTTCAACATGGGCATGTGAATTGTTCTAATTCTCATGGTAACTTCTTATAATTCATGAGATTCCTATAAGTTTTTTTCACTATGCTGGGTGATACATATATTATTCTATAAAAATAAATCTTCATATAAAAATGTATTAAACGGAGACATGGAAAATGTTGAAAAGTATGTACAAATTCAAGTAATGGAAACCATGTTTCAATATTCGGGGACCCTATATCTTGAATGTTTCAATTATTGATACTACTGGGGAGTATTCTAGATAAACTACATAATAATAGTTCAAAATGGTACCAATAAATCATGATTTATTATTGAATGGTTTATTATATGATAAAATATATACACTAATTATCATGACTAAAATAATTTTGAAATCTACTTATCAAAGCATACTTCTATGATCATCATATTAAGCTATTTATAGTCAAGGCCACATAATTTAGAGGAATTATTATGAAATATGTCTATATGACACGTCCAAAAGGATACCCTATGATATATGTCGTCAAGGAAAAAATAGAAAGGGTCAATGAAATCAATAAATTCCATTGAGATTTGAATTTCACATAACCTAATTTATAAATAAATCAATCATAATGGTCATATCATATTTATTTAGAAAAAAATGAGTGATATGTGTATCTAACTAGTTAGTGGGACATCTATAAGTTTTCAAGATATATATGTTGATAACATATGGAATGAAAATATTGTGTCTTACCATTTTTTTAAGACTAAGGAATGTAATTTCTCTAAGTATGACTTAATGCATCAACCATGTTCCGGGGAATAATTTGTAAAAAATAGATCTGTTAGTTTTCTAAATCTAGTTATTGTATAATATATTAAAACAGTATTGAAAAATAAAACATGAAATAATTCAAGACCAAATTGTTGTTGACATATAATCCTTGCAGTAGAATATGCATTGGCATATGAAGATATTATTGTGATTAAAATAATTTCACAATATTAAGTTCTAGGAATGTCTCTCATATGTCATGATAATACGAGAATTTGATATTATTGATTTATAATGAATTGTTGGTGAATATCAAATAGATCCAACAAAACAATATTTAATTTTAGTTAAAAATGTCCAATAGTACTAGGAAAAGTTGAAATGGATGAGTTCGTGGATCCTGGAGGAGTTGTAACACTTTTGACCAAGGGAATTTAACACTTTTCTACACTTAATTAAATTTGATATAGTATTACAAAAAACAATATATAAATATGAATGAAAAACATATTACAACTAGTGGTTTCCAAATTTATAATATTCGAGTATGTTATGGATTCTAATGTATCTTAAGGAGAAATTTAGAAACATCTTATTTTGATTTCGGGTTATACCAAAAGAATGTGTTTTATCATTATTATGATAAGCATTGACTATGGCATCTGTCAGGATTTTTGTATTCTAACATGGGAAAAGAGGTTGATAATTAGTTATATCACTACTTAAGGGATTTTCACAAGGTATTAATGTTGTAGTAAGAAAATTCATAATATAAAAATATGTATTTTCCAACCCTATCCATAAAAATATGGTAGGCCCAACAATAGTAACCATAATTAGCAAATGAATGTTTAACATGTGAGAACTAACTAGTCACTAGTAGTGGGATCTAGTGTAAGTGAGAGACTATTAAAGTTGGTTCCCTAGAACTATCTACTTTTTTACTTTAGATTTACTTTATATTCATGAATTTGAATATTAATAAATATCTAATCACATATTTATTGTTCTTATCTATAAGATTAATGTGATAATGTACAAGGGTATCTATTGGAAAAAAAAATGTTATAACAGTTCCCCGATATGATGAGATCCTTGAAATGCTATAAAGATATTCATAAACCTAGTTTTATAGTTGTATAAATTTATATGATGGGGGAACATAGTACATTGATTGTCATTTGAGAGTACTCATAGTCATATGAAACTTATTCTCATGATGTTTTCACATGGTAATCTCCAAGATGGGAGATTATGAGAACATGTCCACCCACTAGAATTCTACATGGTTATGTGTCATAGAATATTCCTTTATATGATAATGTATAATTGTATAGAGACTGTAATATTTTTATTAATTCATTCCATGACTCAGGCACTTAGATTTATTTTAATAAACCATGATGAAAATAGTTCGTTATGAAGATGGGCATGTTGGATAAATCACAAATGAAAAGTTATTAATCAATAAGTTGAGGAAATATTTTCCCCTTCCTTATTTATAGAAGATGGTATCTTGACCCTTGAATTAAATTTAACTGATGAAATAAATTCCATGACAATGGTCTAATTATTATTTTATTCCAGATATTAAAAGAAATATGTATCAAGTATATAGGTTGATGACATGAGTGTGCAACCTGTTTGATGTGATATTAGGAATAAGTGAAAATATTATACAATAAGACTCATATGTGGTTGTCAATCATGAGTCATTTACTTCTTCTTATTGGGTGTCTTGACCCATTACAAGATAACAATCATCGAGTTTAGGCAAACTAACTGAATGATAATGAGAAATCATCCTAGTGAGTCACACAATAAGAGTTTCCGTTGATTTAAATTAAATTTTATTTGAATTTAATTATTAGAATAAATAATATTCTCTAGGGAAAAGAATAATTCCAGTCCTGATTTATTGGTCACAAAAATTAAATAAATATTTATTCAGAAATTAATTGATTAATTACATGAATATATAATATATATTTATATCTTGTTATTCGCAAGGTAATAAATAACTGTTTATTAATTAATAAATAATTTATTTACTTACATGAATATTTAATAAATAATTATTTTCTATATTGTGAATAGAATATTTATTTTATTATTGAATATGTAATGAATATTTATTTGATTATTTGATAAATTCCTTAGAGTATGAGTGGACCAAGATTTTTTCTAGTGATAAATATTAATTTTCATGCCGGTAAAATAATATTTATCTTTGATCCAAATTGTGAAAACTATTAAAAATATTAATATTATTATAATTATAATTAACCAATCATGGCGTACATGGATATTACATTACTTTTCTAGATTACATAATACTTTACAAAAATAGACACCCAAAGACTGTATTAGTTTAGTGCCTTTATAAAGTTGGAACATAAACATATAGTATAGTGAAAGATCTTCAATTTTTCTCAGAAAGATATTCCTCTATTGTAATCCTACCTAAACACATTATTTATAACCCAGGGAAAAGAAAACATGAGAAAGGGTGACCACAAATGATCAGTACGAGTATAAAAAAGAGTTATGAATCATAACGTAAACATGAGGGTATAAGAATATGAAAATTATACCTTTAATATCAAAGATCATAATCTTGAGTCATAAAAATTATAAAGACATAAATCATAAAACAATTAATTTGACATTAAACATGGAATTGTTGACAACAAATAAGCATAGAAAATAATTTCCATATTATCCAAGGCTCATTTCCAAGACCATCAAAGAGGATAATGTTCTTTACTGAATTAATTTCACTCCTCATTCCTGCCCTATATTATTGTACTGAGGATACTCTTTGTTCCATTCTTGTATTACTAAACCAATATCATCTCCCATTATAATACTATATATCTCATGAGATAAAAATCATTGCCCAAGGAATTTAATGGAGATATAGGTCTCACCCATCAAATAATGATAACCATAAATATATATGACTCAAGAACACAATTCATTCATCATATAATAACCCATAAAAAATGGGTTTCAGAAACATCATTCAAAAATAACATAACCCTTGGAAAGAAATTGGTTTATTAAATATCATTCCATCATAAACATAAACCAACAATAGTAATAATCGGTATAACATATTTGAAAAATAATCCCATTAAAATAGAAGTATCATTTAAGATATTAGTTGAAAATAATTCTTGAGGAAAATATCCTTTTTTTTTGAAAACATTTTATTTTCATCAAATACTGTGAAATTTTAAAAGATAAAAATTTATTGGAAAATAACCTTGAAATATTATTAGGTAATCTTCATGTAAATAAGTTGTTATGAAATCCTGAAAATCCTTTAATGTCGTATAAGTTAAAAAAACATTCTTCTCATTTTTTTTTCTTCAGAAAATTCAAAAAGTACCTCATTTGGAAAATAAAAGGAAGATTCCTTTAAAACCAAGTAGTAAAAGTAAAAAATTTGGTAAAAATTATATTAAACATCCATAGGATAATATTAAAAATATTTATGAAAACATTTTTAGAATATACAGACATGGATTATAAATAAACCTCAGTAAATACTTACATATAAAAAACTCAGATAATAATGAGATTTTGAAATTATCCATTACCTTAGGTCTGGGTTCCATGGTATGTATAAAAAAAATATTTATAAAGGATTAAGTAGTGTTATAAGATTTATGTAGAACCATATTTATATTTATGAAATCATATGTGATCATATTATCATCTATTTAATAATATTTCAATATTACTCTTATTTCGAGCATTACATGCTACATGATTTGTCATATAACTGCCATTTATTCTTCATATATTTCCTTTATATCATTTATCAAATTATAATATTGTAATTTATACCATATTTATTAATTGTATAAATTTATAAAACTATGATTTAAACTATTTCATATAGATTGAATCACATCACGTCGTGGAGACGGAAGGCCTTACATACACATGAACGATAATATCATTCATTTAATTATGAAATAGCATGGAAATGGATGGTATATATATTATTAAAAAATAAATATATTTTTATAATAACAATATATATTAAGTATTTCCATAATTATACCAATCTATGTAATGTGGTGAAAAACATATTACACCACGACGTGGAGACACTAAGTCGTACGTACATACGTGTGATTATTTCATTTTTAGCATGATGTATACAAGATGAAATATGGTTATTACTTAATAATAATAACATATAATAATATAATTGATACTATATTTATTACTTTATAATGGAAAAAACTTATAAATAGGAAGTATAAGAAGAAATAAGTTTGAAAGTATCAGTAGAAGAGATTATATAACGAGATTCCTTTAGATCTCATCTTAAAGGCACTAGAGTTTGTATTTTGAGAAGACCAAAACCTCTAGAATGTAACTAGGTAAGTTTAAAAGGAAAAATGGTAGGTTATTTCCGAGATTTAATGCTCAATGTGAATTGAAGAAGTGAGGGAGGAGGATCCCTTTTATAATTGATGTGAGCGACACTTTTCAAATTTCCAAAAATATTAATTTATAATAAAGTTAATCCATATCCAAAAACCTCAAAAATATCATATATTATAAATTAATATGTGATAAGGATATAATATAGGCACAAAATAAATTTTAGATATGTTTTTATATCAATTTAAACACTATCATTATAATTAACTCTAAGTTATTCTATTTTCATTTTAACTAAGGTAAAAAATTATCCAATATTAAAATAGTGCAGTTTTTTATTATTTGATGTCAACTAGGCAATAAATTATAAATTTAGAATATTTTTGACCATATCATAATTATTGTATATTTTTTTTAAAAATGTATTATAATTTTCAATTAATTTACTAAAACAATATTTTTATAAACAATCAATAGTGTTAATTTTGACATTTTTCAATTCATTGATTTTATCAAAATTTGAAGATAAAAATTTCACTTCAAACAATATATTTTATTATATTTGTAACGACCCAATCGTTTTGAGTAGTATATTAACTTACTCTTAATGATTTAATAAGATGTTAATGGTTAATGCAGAAAGAGGAGGCGATGGCTTCATCCAATAGACTTGAACCTTATGAAGCCCACTTATCAGAGCTTGGGAAGGAGGTAGAATCTGTGGGCTTTGCTTTAGACCAAGCCCAAGCCGAACTCCAGCGTGTCAAGCTTGAACGGAAACGCCTACGGGAGAAGTTCAAGTTAGTAGAGATTACTACTAGGGCAATGTAATCTGAGCCTCCCTCAGATTCTCTCACCATAGCACACCTTACACTTAGGTCTTATGCCGGTGTTATAAGGGGCTATGTGACGAGACCCTAGCTTCCTTGTGTAATACTTTCGGGTGAATAAATTGAGATTTTTTCATTTAGTGATGTTTGTGAAATTTCAAATATCCAGATAATTTTAGAATGCATTTTATTGATGATTTTTTTTTGGAAAAAATGATATTTTAAAATATTTATGAAAACCCTAAATAACTAATGATGTGTAATGATTTTCAAAAAATGGTCTTCTACAAAAGTGTTCAGTAAGGAATTTGGAGTCTAATAAGATCAACTTAATCTTTGATGAATAGTAATTTATGAATAGTGATTTTACGCTTAGGATTAGTAATGTGACCAAATGGATTAGTAATTTCACTCAAAGAAAGTTCTAATATAATCTAGGCACCTTGATTAAGTAATGTGATTCAATAAAATGGTTAAAAAACGGTTTCATAAATTATTATTCAAGTATTAGTTTTTTTAGGTGAATAGTGTTTTTTAATTAAAAATTAAATTAAAAATATTTAGAAAATAATTTTTATAAAATGGATTTCATTTTTGAAATCAGAGCATTGATATTTGGTTAAGGTGAAATTTTGGGATTTTTCTGAGAAAGTTGAATTTTTAGTGAATAGTAAAAATACAGTTTTAGGGTTTCGGTATGTTTAATGACATCATAACTGTGTCATGATGATGTCATGAGATATTTTAAAGGATGTTCGACTAAAGAGGGTGAATTATTGTGTGGGGGTCCCTATGTGGCCTAACTTTATGGGAAGTAGCATGGGAGGGCCCATGCTTTTGAGAAAACCACTTTTGAGGTGTCCCTTGGCCATTAATGCTTTGTCCCCTCACTTTCCCTATAAATACCAAGCCCTCCTCTCATCTTTTCGACTCCAAAACCATCCTCAACGATGTTCTGGTCTCCTTACCTCCCAAGGAGTCCTCCCAAGGTGCCCCCAAGCCCTCAAGGTCCAAAACATTGAGTTTCAAGAGTCACATTTTAAGGTAAGGGATCCGACCCCACTCTTTCATTTCAAGTGATCTCTTTTATGTCATTCATTTTATTCTCCATGTTATTATGTGAGAGGATTTTCTTTTATATTCCTCTTACTGCCATTTTCATTTTTATATGATGAGAGATCCCCTATTACTCTCATCATTTCTTTTCATGAAAGTTTAAGAGACGCCGTTAGGCTGCCGAATTTTTAAGGGATTCTTTCACCCTTCTCATTTTTCATGTTCGATTTTCATGTCAAGTCTTTCAAGTTCTTTTTTATTATTTTGGGGTATGATCTCTATATCTATCATAATGATCTCTTATGATCATATGATGAGAGACCCTATTTGATCTTGTCAATTCATTTTTATTGATGTTTAAATGACGCCGTTAGGCTGCCGAATTTTCATAAGAGAAATCTAATTTTAGTCTTCCTTCCATGTTTTTCATTTCAAATGGTATGTCCTTCAAACTTAATTACCATGTCTATATATCATTATTATTCTGTCCCCCTACTGTTTTATGGATCAATTGTGAGTGGGTGACCCATGTCACCTCTCTTTTCAATGTTTTCTAAAACCCCGACACATAGCCGTTATGCTGCAGAATTTTCGTTTCAAAGTGCCTCTCTCTTTTCTCAAAATTATTTTATGTTATAAAGTGAATACTCAAATCTCTTATTTCTACAAGGGTATTCACATATATATCAAAATTTTCTATTTTAAATTCTGGGATTTACATACATGATACCCGCTTTCCCTTTCCGTGGGTGTAAAGTGACGTAAAGATCATGTCTTTAAAGCAGTTTTTAAAACGTTATGATTATGAAATGAAACCCATTTATTTTATGCTATATGGGTTATTTATGAAATGTTTGATGATGATATATGTGGCTCACATGATAATAAAGGCAAATTTAAGGGTGCTCCCTGATAGCGCTCCAATGCATTGGGTAATGATGTAACCACTAGAGATTACAATTTTCACGATACCTTGGTGAATAACCTTGGTAATTTTCAAATGACACCTTGGGGATGGACCTTGGTGATATTTTCATGATTGTCTATGTTAAATGATGTAGCCACATCTTCAAGTTATGAAAAATTTTGTTTTTATTATGAAATGCCTCATGATTTCTTTCTCATGCCTTAAAGTTCTTTTCATGTCCTTATTGAAGTATATCAAGTTCACATGTAAAATGTTCCTCTTGTTTCCCTTACTGGGCCATCCGCTCACCCTTTCTTTTGATGTATGTCCCCAGGTTATGATATGCAGTAATAAACCTAGGATGAACTTAAGGAGAAGCCTTTCAAGTGTTTAAGAAGAATTATTTATGTTGCTTTCATGTATTTTGTTTCTGGTTTCCAAGACACTAGACCTTAAAGATCCTCAGTTATGTGTAATGTAATGAAAGTTTATGTTATAAGAAGACGGGATGCTATAGTTGGTATCAAAGGATGGTTTAGTTATTTGTGGAAATTAGGATATAAGAACTTTAGGAAGAACCCTATAGAAAAGTTTAAATATAGGAAAACTTCCTGGTATTTTGGTAAGTAGTGAGTAAGTGGTTTATCAAACAAATACATCATTGTCTGGATAAGAGCAGGTAGAGGCAGCTCTGGCACAGATGTACATAGGGGTAAAACCCGAAAACACCGCTTTGAGCTAGACTCGAACGGGAACTGGTGCACGATAACGGGCCTTGCTGCACTCTTGGTTACGACACTCCCGGGGGATATGTTTGGTTAATCACAAGCTTTTTATGAATCATTATGAAGGAATTATAGAGAAGTATAATTGTCTAAGCATGAAGTCTTAGTTAAAAGATTCATAAATGAAATAAGTTTCTCACTAATGTTTTATTCTTTTAGAAAATGGTGGGAAAAAGGAGGAACCGTGCCGATGGTGACCGCAATGCACCATGTGCTGACGGCCCTCCGATGGAAGCCGGAATGGAAACATTCATGAGAATGATGAACCAAATGACTCAAGTTATGAGTAATAACTTGAATCAAGCTGAGAGGCCGACCTCACCACGAAGGGAACAACTGTCTGTTGAGTCTTTCATGCGTCAACGAACACCAACATTCAGTGGATCTACTGACCCATTGGTTGCGGAACAATGGATAAGCTCCATTGAAAAGATATTTTCTGTACTTTATTGTTCGGAACAAGAAAAAGTCACCCTTTCTGTTTACCGTGTAGAGGGAGAAGCTGATCAGTGGTGGTCCCTGATCAAAAACACGAAGCCACGAGGAGAGATGGAAGCTATGGAGTGGGAAGAGTTCCGGGGAATATTCTTTAATAAGTATTTCCCTCGTTCGATGAGAACGAGAATGGAGAAAGAATTTCTCGAGCTGAAGAAAAAGGAGAATGAATCAGTTGGAACCTACGATATGAACTTCATAAGGCTTTCCCGTTATACCTCAAGCTTCATCATGAACCCTAATGGGAATGTTGATAGATTCTTTGGTGGACTACGACCTCATCTGTGGAAGAATCTAGCCAACAGGGACTATGATAGCTATGAAGAAATAGTTCGAAGTGCCATGAAAGTTGAACTAGTGTTTGGGGAGACACAGTGGTCTCACAAATCTAATGAGAAGAAGAGAACTCTAGAACCGAGCCTCGGAAGAAGTTTTGATCAGGAAAGAGGTGGAAATCTTATGCAACATTCCACATGCAGTAAATGTGGAAAGAAGCATTCAGGGAACTGCTTGATCGGATGTGGTAAGTTCTATAGGTGTGGAAAAGAAGGCCATATTTCTCAGAATTGTCATAGTGATGTGAAGCCTCAACTTCCCAACACTAACGACAGAGGAAAGATGGTTCTGGACCTACCTGACGTCACATGCTTCAAGTGTGGACAACTTGGGCACTTTGCTAATCAATGTCCAAATCCGTGGGTGGTGGAGGGGAATCACCATCATCCTCAGCAGAGGCCAAGGGAGCAAGGTCGTGCTTTTGCTATCACAACAACTGAAGTTGAAGTTCCAAATGATGTGGTAGCAGGTACTCTTGTCGTCCTCTCAAAACTATCAAGTACTTTATTTGATTCTGGTTCTACGCATTCCTTTATTTTCTCCAAGTTTGCAAGGAATATAGAATCAGTCCCCGAATTTCTTGAGGTAGAGTTGTCAGTCAAGACTCCAAGTGGGATTATCCATGCATCAATAGTGTTTAGGGACTCTAGTGTTTACTTTAGTGAGAACAATATTATCGCAAATCTAGTAGTCATTCCCATGTTGGAATTCGACGTTATACTAGGGATGGACTGGCTCTCAAAGTATAATGCTAAGATCAAATGTAGAAGTAAGGAAATCTCAGTAGTCTTGAATGAATGACCTATAGTTATCTTCCAAGGAGAGATATCCCGAACTGATCCCTATCTAGAAGCACCTCATATATCTTTCTTTATGGAGTTAATCGGTAATGATGAAGAAGGAAAAGGGAGCATACAAATATAAGATGATCCAATTGTTCATGAATACATGGATGTATTTCCTGAGGAGTTACCTGGACCTCCCCCAGAAAGAGAGGTAGAGTTCTCCATTGAACTCGTACCTGGGACTCAACCGATATCAAAGACTCCATATAGAATGGAAAATGTGGAGCTAGAAGAGCTAAAGAAACAACTCCAAGACTTGTTGGAGAAGGGGTTTATCCGACCGAGTGTGTCTCCTTGGGGAGCACCAGTTCTCTTTGTGAAGAAGAAGGATGGATCAATGCGGCTATGCATTGATTATAGAGAACTGAATGGGATCACAGTGAAGAACATATATCCTCTTCCAAGAATTGATGATTTATTTGACCAACTTCGCGGGGCTCAATTATTCTCTAAGATTGACCTTCGGTCTGGTTATCATCAACTGAGGGTGAAGAAGGAAGATATTCCAAAGACTGCCTTCCGATCAAGATATGGGCATTTTGAGTTTACTGTTATGCCTTTCGTCTTGACTAATGCTCCTGCTATTTTCATGGATTTGATGAATAGAGTCTTTAAGGACTACCTTGATAACTTTGTGGTAGTTTTTATTGATGATATTTTGATATATTCAAAAATTCGTGAGGAGCATGAAGATCATCTGAGGGTTATTTTGAAAACTCTACGGAAGGAGAGGCTCTTTGGGAAGTTCAGCAAGTGTGAGTTTTGGTTACAACAAGTGGCTTTCTTAGGGCACATCGTAACCAATGAAGGAATCTCGGTTGACCCTGCAAAGACAATGGTTGTGGAGGAGTGGCCTCAATCCACAACAGTAACTGAGATTCGTAGTTTCCTTGGTTTAGCGATATATTATAGGAGGTTTGTGAAAAACTTTTCACGACTTTCTAATCCACTAACCAAGTTGACTCGAAAAGGGGTTAAGTTCATCTGGACAAAGGAATGTGAGGAAAGTTTCCAAGAGCTGAAGAAGAGATTGGTTACTACACCTGTGTTAACACTTCCCTCTATCGGAGAAGGATTCGTTATTTTTAGCGATGCATCTCTGAAAGGGCTTGGGTGCGTCCTCATGAAAGATGACAAGGTAATTGCTTATGAATCTCGACAGTTGAAGATTCATGAGCAGAATTATCCCACGCATGATCTAGAGCTGGCGGTAGTTGTTTTTGCTCTAAAGATATGGAGGCACTATCTTTATGGGGAGAAATGTGATATATACACTGACCACCAAAGTCTAAAGTATATTTTCACACAGAAAGAATTGAACACGAGACAAAGGAGATGGTTGGAGCTTATTAAAGACTATGATTGTTCAATACATTATCACCCTGGAAGAGCAAACAAAGTCACGGATGCGTTAAGCAGGAAAGATCCTGTTGTTTTGGCAACAATGAGGATCCTAGGAGATCCCTTGATTAAAGATCTGGTAAAATTGGACATGGGAATTATAAGGAAAGGGACATCATCAACCCTATACCAAATGATTTCTCAACCTTCATTACTAGAGAAGATCAAGAAGGCTCAAAAATAGGATCCTTTGCTACAGGAGAAGTTGGAGGCTGTAAAAGATGGGATGTTCCCTGATTTCAATATTGATCAAGAAGGTGTATTGAAATTTCGTACAAGACTATGTGTCCCATCTATTCCGTAGATAAAGAAAGAACTGATGGATGAAGCTCATAGCTCTACTTTCTCTATACATCCGGGAAGCACTAAGATGTATAGAGACCTTCGTGATCATTATTGGTGGGATAACATGAAGAGGGAGATTGCCGATTACACTACAAGGTGCCTGGTGTGTCAGCAAGTAAAGGCAGAAAGACAACTTCCTAAGGGGGTATTACAACCGCTACCCATACCAGTATGGAAGTGGGATAATATCACCATGTACTTTGTAACTGGTATCCCAAAAACATCCAATGGAAACAATGCGATATGGGTTATTGTGGACCGTCTCACCAAGACATCCAATTTTATCTCTATTCGGGAAGATTTCTCTCTGGATCAGCTTGCCAAGATATACGTGAAGGAAGTGGTAAGGCTGCATGGTGTACCACTATCCATCGTATCTGATCGTGACCCAAGATTCACATCAAAATTCTGGAGAAGTCTACAACATGCTCTGAATACTGAATTGAATTTTAGTACAGCCTATCATCCTCAAACTGATGGCCAATCTGAAAGGACTATTCAGACACTCGAAGACATGTTGAGATTATGCTCAATGGAATTTAAAGGTGGATGGGATCAACACCTCCCATTAGTGGAGTTCTCCTATAACAATAGCTTCCATGCGAGCATTCAGATGGCACCCTATGAAGCTCTGTATGGAAAGCGGTGTAGAACTCCTACTTGTTGGGATGAAACCGGTGATAGGAAGCTTCTTGGGCCTGATCTTGTGCAAGAAATGACAGAACAGGTTCATGCCATCCAACAACACATAAAGGCTGCTCAGAGTCGGCAGAAGATCTATGCTGACAATCGCCGAAGGGACTTGGAGTTTGGTGTTGGTGACAAAGTCTTCCTTCGAATCTCTCCATGGAAGAGGGTCATGCGGTTTGTGAAGAAAGGGAATCTCAGCCCTAGATACATTGTCCCCTATGAAATCCTTGATCGCATAGGAGCAGTGGCCTATCGTCTAGCACTTCCACCGAACCTAGCTCAAGTTCACAATGTCTTCCATGTATCTCTCTTGAGGAAGTACATACCCGACCCTTCGCATGTACTGAACCCAGAGGTGGTACAACTGGAACATGACCTCTCTTATGAGGAGCAACCAGTGGAGATCTTGGACCGTAGAGACAAGGTTCTACGAAACAAGACTACCCACCTTGTGAAAGTGTTGTGGAGGAATCATAAGTATGAAGAAGCGACTTGGGAGCCTGAGGAAACGATGAAGCAAAAGTACCCTCACCTTTTCGACTAGGCCTCAAGTATAAATTTCAGGGACGAAATTTCTTAAGGGGGGAAGAATGTAACGACCCAATCTTTTTGAGTAGTATATTAACTTACTCTTAATGAATTAATAATATGTTAATGGTTAATGCAGAAAGAGGAGGCGATGGCTTCATCCAGTAGACTTGAACCTTATGAAGCCCACTTATCGGAGCTTGGGAAGGAGGTATCATCTGTGGGCTTTGCTTTGGACCAAGACCAAGCCGAACTCCAGCGTGTCAAGCTTGAACGGAAATGCCTACGGGAGAAGTTCAAGTTAGTAGAGATTACTACTAGGGCAATGTTATCTGAGCCTCCCTCAGATTCTCTCACCATAGCACAACTTACACTTAGGTCTTATGCCGGTGTTATAAGGGGCTATGTGACGAGACCCTAGCTTCCTTGTGTAATCCTTTCAGGTGAATAAATTGAGGTTTCTTCCTTTAGTGATGTTTGTGAAATTTCAAATATCCAGATAATTTTAGAATGCACTTTATTGATGAATTTTTTTGGAAAAAAGGATATTTTAAAATATTTATGAAAACCCTAAATAACTAATGATGTGTAATGATTTTCAAAAAATGGTCTTCTACAAAAGTGTTCAGTAAGGAATTTGGAGTCTAATAAGATCAACTTAATTTTTGATGAATAGTAATTTATGAATAGTGATTTTACGCTTAGGATTAGTAATGTGACCAAATGGATTAGTAATTTCACTCAAAGAAAGTTCTAATATAATCTAGGCACCATGATTAAGTAATGTGATTCAATAAAATGGTTAAAAAATGGTTTCATAAATTATTATTCAAGTATTAGTTTTTTCGGGTGAATAGTGTTTCTTAATTAAAAATTAAATTAAAAATATTTAGAAAATTATTTTTATAAAATGGATTTAATTTTTGAAATCAGAGCATTGATATTTGGTTAAGGTGAAATTTTGGGATTTTTCTAAGAAAGTTGAATTATCAGTGAATTGTAAAAATACAGTTTTAGGGTTTCGGTATGTTTAATGACATCATAACTGTGTCATGATGATGTCATGAGATATTTTAAAGGATGTTCGACTAAAGAGGGTGAATTATTGTGTGGGGGTCCCCATGTGGCCTAACTTTATGGGAAGTAACATGGGAGGGCCCATGCTTTTGAGAAAACCACTTTTGAGGTGTCCCTTGGCCACTAATGCTTTGTCCCCTCACTTTCCCTATAAATACCAAGCCCTCCTCTCATCTTTTCGACTCCAAAACCATCCTCAACGAAGTTCTGGTCTCCTTACCTCCCAATAAGGCCTCCCAAGGTGCCCCCAAGCCCTCAAGGTCCAAAACTATGATTTTCAAGAGTCACGTTTTAAGGTAAGGGATCCGACCCCTCTCTTTCATTTCAAGTGATCTCTTTTATGTCATTCATTTTATGCTCCACGTTCTTATGTGAGAGGATGTTCTTTTACATTCCTATTACTGCCCTTTTCATTTTTATATGATGAGAGATCCCCTATTACTCTCATCATTTCTTTTTATGAATGTTTAAGAGACACCGTTAGGCTGCCGAATTTTTAAGGGATTCTTTCACCCTTCTCATTTTTCAAGTTCGATTTTCATGTCAAGTCTTTAAAGTTCCTTTTTATTATGTTGGGGTATGATCTCTATATCTATCATAATAATATCTTATGATCATATTATGAGAGACCTTATTTGATCTTGTCAATTCATTTTTATTGAAGTTTAAGTGACGCCGTTAGGCTGCCGAATTTTCATAAGAGAAATCTAATTTTTGTCTTCCTTCCATGTTTTTCATTTAAAATGGTATGTCCTTAAAACTTCATTACCATGTCCATATATCCTTCTTATTCTGTCACCCTACTGTTTTATGGATCAATTGTGAGTGAGTTACCCATGTCCCCTCTCTTTTCAATGTTTTCTAAAACCCCGAAACATAGCCGTTATGCTGCAGAATTTTCGTCTCAAAGTGCCTCTCTCTTTTCTCAAAATTATTTTATGTTATAAAGTGAATACTCAAAGCTCTTATTTCTACAAGGGTATTCACATATATATCAAAATGTTATATTTTAAATTCTGGGATTTACATACATGAGACCTGCTTTCCCTTTCCGTGGGTGTAAAGTGACGTAAAGATCATGTCATTAAAGCAGTTTTTAAAACATTATGATTATGAAATGAAACCCATTTATTTTATGCTATATGGGTTATTTATGAAATGTTTGATGATGATATATGTGGATCACATGATAATAAATGAAAATTTAAAGGTGCGCCCTGATAGCGCTCCAATGCATTGGGTAATGATGTAACCACTAGAGATTACAATTTTCACGATACCTTGGTCAATAACCTTGGTAATTTTCAAATGACACCTTGGGGATGGACCTTGGTGATATGTTCATGATTGTCTATGTTAAATGATGTATCCACATCTTCAAGTTATGAAAAATGTTGTTTTTATTATTAAATGCCTCATGATTTCTTTCTCATGCCTTAAAGTTCTTTTCATGTCCTTATTGAAGTATATCAAGTTCACATGTAAAATGTTCCTCTTGTTTCCCTTACTGGGCCTTCTGCTCACCCTTACTTTTGATGTATGTCCCCAGGTTATGATATGCAGTAATGAACCTAGGATGAGCTTAAGGAGAAGCCTTTCAAGTGTTTAAGAATAATGATTTATGTTGCTTTCATGTATTTTGTTCCTGGTTTCCAAGACACTAGACCTTAAAGATCCTCAGTTATGTGTAATGTAATGAAAGTTTATGTTATAAGAAGATGAGATGCTATAATATTCCTAGGAGTTCATGATCATATATGAAATACATTGGATATATTAATTATCCCAAATTATATTTATTTAAATATTTTTAATAATAATTATTTGATACTTACATTAATAAAATAATTATTGCATTACTATTGTGTAATTATTTAATATTGTTATTTATTTTAGAGAAATTAAAAATAAAATACCATGATGAATATAAATTTTCTATATTTCATAATAATATTAATAATCTAATATATATTCTCTAAGTTCCTATATTAAAAATGTTATACTTATTAAAACATAAATGCGACAACATTGACATCACTTTAAATAAAATATTATTAGAGTTATAATATTTTCTATGTGGCTTAAAATAGAAAAATATTAGCCCCTTGGATTATTAAGGTCAATATATACTTGAAAAATAGCATTTGATCAAGTGGTTTGGTCTTTTAATGGTTATTATCATTTTAATTAAAATTATTTTATATGATTTTTCCTCAATTAAATAATTTCTGCATCATCATTGTATAAGATATTAAGGTAATTATTTATTTCCTAAAAATTAAAAATAAATTAAAATGATAAATAAAAACATTTTAGATTTAATATGGGTATTTATATTCTAATTTATCTTATTTATAACCTTATATGAAAAATTATATAGTAATTAAAATTTAAGTAAGATATATTTAACTTTTTTTTCAATAAAATATTTTGTGTCCTAATCTCATCCAAGTGGATTGTAAAGGATACCATTTCACCGCAAGGATTATTTAGGTAGAAAAAAAACAATCCAATAATATTAGGACAATAGTTAGGTTAATTTTAGAGTATTATTTGTTTCTTTAATTACCTGATTAACCTTATTATTGTATTAATAAAAACTTACTAAAGTTAATTTCCATATTTCCCAAAAATAAGAGAAAAAAATTTAAATATTTTGGAACCAATGATTCCAAATATGTCATACAGATTTAATAATTAAAAACAAAAAATTTTCAGTAATTTATTTAAAATTAATCATGTTGTTGGAATGTGAAAATTGGTTTTAAATGTTAAAACATGCAAAATATTGAAATACTTTTACATCTAAATTCCGTGAAAAATTAATGAAAATGATCTATATTATATTAAATGATAAAAATATAATCTATTTATATTTTTAAAACATTCAAATAAATAATTTAACACTATAATAAAATTTGATGAAAAGTAGTTTCCAATTAAAATGCATTATTTTTTTACTATTCATCAATACATGAAACTTATCAGAACAATAAAGAAATATTCTACCAAAATAAATTTTAATTTTCTGATTTAATTTTTTTTCAAAAAGAATATAAAAAAGATTCAAAAACTATATTTAAAATGAGTGCGCTAATAAATGGCAACAAAATTGTATTTTTTTTTAAAAATAATTCTTCTATCAAAAAAATTGAATATGATATTATATCATGTTTAGAAAAAATATATGATAAATTTTAAACATTGTATTTAATATATTACATATATATTTAATTAATAAAATCCATCAAGGGTGATTTTATTATTTTATAAAATCACTTATTTTCATTTAAATAGTTTTTAGAAAAAAAATTCCTTTTATTTAAAAATGGTTTTATTATTTATAATTAATTGCTCGTCAAATAATTAACTAAATATATACATGTGTAAAACATATCTTCATAATTTAGTTAATACTATTTATATCCACCATTATTGTGGCTAGGTTACAAGGAAACATAATAATATTTTATTTTTCATTTAAACCCAGTATTGCGTGAAATGAATTCTATCGAAAGAATTTGAAATTGTCTGTAATACAAGACACGAATAGTTTTCCGTATACCGCATACTAAGCCAATGTTGGGTGAAGTATAATATTATCTTGGTGTAGAATATAACACATGAAATTAAATAAATATTCAAAAAAATCCATCTCATACAAATCACGAGGTGTTAAAGTAATTACATGGGATGGGATTAGATGAGGCTTAATATAATATTTAAGGGCCATTGTGTAATTAAATTATATTTTATCCCTAAAAATATCTATATAAATAGATGACTTCATCTTTTATGTAGAGGTTGATAGTGATAGGTCAAGATTGAGAATAGTTATACACAACGAATTCTTGAGCCCTATTTCAAGACTAAAGAACTCTTTAGAGTTTATCCTCCATCCTCCATCCTCCACCCTCTCAAGAACGAGAGTGAAACGATGATACATCAAGCCTGAATAAATTGTCACAATGATAAAAGCAGACATCACAAGATGATTAATCTACTTGACTGTCATATGAAATTTTTTTAGTGTTGTTCAGAGACCAAAGGATAACATGTGGATCCCCATCAGAGGGAATCTATACATAGATCCTAAAAACGCAATGATGGTAGACCAAAATAAGCTTCATGTGATCAATATATTCAATGAATAAATATCTAAAAACTGAGGTATTATTTCTTACGATCTATTTAAATTAATTATAAATTTATCATGAAAATATCTTCTCTTACTTTCGACAACTATCCTTATCAATATTATCTGGAAATGCCTTGTTTGTCACGATGTTTACATTTTGTATAATATGAAAATGATCCATCTAAAATTTCAATCACTAAGTCAGGATCAGCCGTGATAAGGCTATCAGGCCCTATCTTCACCGCAGCCTATCGAGTAAGGTCACTAATGACCATCATTTTCACGACCTATAATTTTATTAATGGAATTTACCTTATGATTATATAATTATGTAATACTTAGTAATGTATTATTATATAAAGAACATTCACCACATTAAAAAACCAATAATACTTTTTTATAATAATTTGAAAATTAAATTTAGATAATAAACCTGGCAATAAGAATAGAAAATATTACAATGGGATAAAAAATAAAATAAAAGATAAATAAAATATGAAAATTTGGATATTCTTGATCTACCAAAATAACCGCACTCATGAACAACCCTATTAAAATTAAAATAAAATATTAATGATATAATATTCATCTTGTAAATGAAAATATATATAACCTTAAGGGAAAATATATGTGAATTAAGGATGAATAAAATATGAGATATTTATTGGAAGTAAAGAACCCATATAACAATTACAAATCATACCATTATTACAGTAATATGACAATGAGAATAGTAATTTGACTGTTAGTAATAGTAACCCAACCTTTATAATAGTATAATCACACTTGTAAGTGTAAAATAATATTTATGTATCTTATAAAAAGAAAATATGATATATTTATATCATGATACTAGTAAATATATGTTTTAAGATTGATAAAATAAGTGTTTGAAATTTTAAAAACAATATATGTTTTATTTATATTTTTATAAAAAATATAATAATTTAAACAATTTTTTTACATAAAATGGGTTTATGAATTAACATTAATATGTATTATAATGATAATGTAATTTTATGAGACCATAATTAATTTTTCACATGGTCGGAGAATTGATCATAATATTAAATTCGATATTATTAATCAAGAAAATATGGACTTAATTTAAAAATAAAAATATCATATTTAGAAAATAATTTCTATAAAATTTATTTCCTTTTGAGGAATACAAATCTAAAAATTATTTGGGATAATTTATAGTGTTTTTCTAAAATAATTGAATTTTATGTGAATAGTGAAATACTATATTTAACATTACAAGATAAATACCAGATTAATTACACAAGGGATGATGTGAGATCAAACTTGTTCCAACTAACTTTCACCATTTACTATATATATTCAGAAGAATAAACAATATTTTTAGTCTCAAGACAAGATAATAAACGAATGAATATAATATTCACAAAACACCCCTCCTCCCCTAAAAAAATACCACCCCTTACGTCCCCTTCTCCACACATATTATAATACTTTTAGCTTTCCAAATTTCTATCTAAAACTATTCCAAATCCTCTCCCCAACATAGTAGTGCTTATGGCATCATTAAAATAACAATTCCATGTTTCTTAAGGAGTTTTTCAGGGAAATGACATTGAAGAAAAAATATTCTCAAACTACCTCATGTAAATTCTTTCCTTATTCTACATTATCCTCACCTCTGTAATATAACATGGAATAATAACTCCAATATCATATATATACTATAATTTTATATTTCTAATGAAATATATTCCATTCATCCCCATTTTTTCTCCACTTATTCTAAAAAGGAATCCATTGTCCCTATTATGTTGGTTCATCACCTTCATGGATGATTAGTTTTCATTTAACATTTCCACATTCATGGAAGGTTTAAATTCACTAATAATTTAAATCAAAATAAATGTGTATATTATATATTTTTTCATATTGTAGAATTAATATATGGTCATAATTTTAAATAAAATTAAACTAATTCACAATGGTTTATAAATATTACAAAATAAACAAACCATATAATATTAACATTTTTGCTAAATTAATTGTCCATATATAAGGACACATATTGGTATTTGGGACCATTTAAATCTATATAAGGGAATTAATATCATTTGAATTAATTTTTGGAGCGGTAGTCCCATTTTATAAAATCTACATAATTATCCCCAAGTGATCTTATCTCAAAACCATGAAATAAATACCCCCAAAATAGTGAAATTAAAATTTACAGCTCATTGAAATGGTTGTAAATGAATAAAAAATAATTGAAGTAAAAAAAAGTTAAAAAAGTTTATTAACTAAGTAATTAATGATGTTGATTTTATTATATATGATGTTATGTCCACGTAGAAAACAATTATGGAACACAAAGTAAGGGATCTCTCTAAACCAATCTATTTTCTTGTGGTTATGCTTTCTCTCTATTTACCTCAATGTATATCTATATTTTTCTTATTTAATTATTCTATTTTTTCTATATATTTAACCCACATATATACCTAGTTTTATTGACCTTTATTTTATAGGGATATACTTGTTTTAAAGGATCACTTCCCCATTTCATTCAATAAGAAAACTTGATTGATGGAAAATTCATAGTCTCTTACCCCATTTCAAGTACCACTCCACAAAATGGTTTAAACCATACTTGTTTTTTAAAAATTCCCATTGGATTATTGAAAACCATTTTTTTATTTTTTGTCTTATGGAAATTAATAGTCTTTTTCCCTTTTTAAATACTCTTTACCATTTTCTCAAAAACCACACTTAAGAGATATATTTAAAATTTTACATATGCACTCTTTTTCACATCTTTACTTCACCTTGACATCCATTTTCATGATACATGTTTATTTTTCATCTATTAATATCCATGAATGTTTCAATCCTTGATTTCATGGAACCATTATGATATGCCATCTTGTTATGTTATAAGATATGATTATGAAACCTATTTCTTTCTATGGGTTATCTTTATATTTATTAATTATATTAAATGACTTATGTGGAACACATATTATTGTACATGTAATGATGGGGATTCCTGGATAGTGCTCCAATTAATTGGCTAATGTTTATGTCTCATGAAATGATGTGTATGGGATTAGGGAGTAAACCTAATCTATAATGATATTCAGTCCATCATATGATGTTGTACTCGAAGTTAACCTTGACTTATGGTTATGTCATGATTTATGTTGTTTACAAATTCATATGTTTACATTATTTTATGATTCAATGTTCCTTATGTTTTTCTCCTATATGATTATTCATGAGCCTCATCTTTCTTGATATAATGTTATGCCTTTTTAATCATATTTCATAATTCATTATCATATTTATTCCCTTACTAGGTTTTGTATCTCACCCATTTTGTTCATTTATTCCCCAGGATATCCTATGATAGGAGCTCAAATAGATTTAGTAGATCATTATGGAGGTTCAAATAAATAAGTTTTATTTTAGTTTTATGTTTTGGTTTTATGTACCATCATACCTCTCAATACTTGGTTTGTATTAATTGGATATTTATGTAAAAAATAAAATAATAGTATTTGTAAAAGGATTGGGTTGATATAGTTGGTATTATAGAAAATTCTAGTTATTTTTTGTGATTATGACTAGAATTAATTATCGAGAACCCTAGGGATAAGTCTAAATATATGAGAACATCATGAATTTTTGGTGAAGTATAAAGTGAGTGATTTATATGAAATTGAATCTGTATATGGATACTAATAGTGGATATGGATTTGGAATCTTTTTACTTCTGGGTAATAATAAAAAATGGTGTATTGGTTATTAACTCGATCTTTACCCAGTTTATGAAAAATATGTTTCACTTATCACTTGGTTTGACACTCCTAATGGATTTGATTTGGAAAATTCAAAAACTCAGTATGAATCATTATGAAGGAGTCGAATGGATAATTATTTTATAAAAACAAAAAAAATTACCATGGATAACCTATATTTAAAACTAGAGACTCAAATGTTATGGTTTACATGTCATTTATAAATTATTCATCATATATTCTAAGTTTCCCATTTTGTATGATTTTTAGTCTATGTTTTCTCAAAATTAATTTTTTCCCTTTATTTTAGTTAATAGTGAGAAATAGGAGGAACTGTTCCAACAACCATTGTGATAGGGATTGTGATGATTTCACTAATAAAATTCCTAACCTAATAGGATATGGAGTTGAGAACTTCATGGCAGTACTAAATCAACTAAATAAAGTTATGTTTAATAACTTGAATCGAGTGGAACACCCTCATTCACCTAAGAATGAGAATGTTTTGTCCAATACCTTTATGTGGAAAGGCTTCCTACCTTTAATGGATACTTTTATCCTCCCATCATGGTACAATGGATTAAATCCATTGTGAATATATTCTCTTTCCTTCAATGCTTACAACAAGAGAAAGTTTAAGTAGCCATTTAGTGCATGGAGGAGAAACTACTTAGTGGTGAAAACTGATCAAGAACATGAAGTCCAAAGAGGAAATTGATTTCATAGAACAGTAAGTATTAAAGAATTTATTATCAAATAAATATTTTCCCCAAAACCACTTTCTAAAAATAGAGAGGGATTTCCTTGGACTGAATTAAAAGGATGATTAGACTATTGTAGAATATGAGGAAAACATCACAAGGATTGCATGGTAATCATCAAGCTTTGTCATTAATAACAAAACTAAGGCAGACCACTTATTTAGTGGATTAAAGTGGAGTCTATGAAATATGCTTTTTATTCAAGACTTTTAAAGTTAGGAATATTTTTTATTGTTCCCTTAAGGATAAAATGAATATTTGTGACTCTCAGTGGTCTCATGAGAATAAATTTATAAAGAATAAAATAGAGTTTAATTCAGGAGAACTAATGGGAAAATCCCATGGAGTAAAGAAAACACAACTATCCATATGTCAAAAATGTGGGAAGAAGAATCCCAAAATATGTATCAAGGGAACCACAAGATGTTTTAAATGTGAAAAAGAAGGGCATAATGTTGAACAATGTTTAAGAGAGATGATGAAACCACTAATGTGATATATTAAAAGAAGTTTTAGATTAACACTCAACCTATAGTATAGTGTTTCAATTGCATGGAACATAGACATTATGCAATAAATTTACCTAATCCAAGGGTTATTGATGAAAATAAATGATAATAAAATCAATGTAATTGATAGAAAGGAATGAAATATGCGATCACTACTTCTTAGGTGGATTGTAACAATGATGTGGTGATAGGTTCACTGGTTATTCATTCAATAATAGAGAATATAGTTTTTGATTCTGTTTTTACACATTATTTAATATATTAAATGTTTTTTAGATCTATTCAAAGAACACCTCTAAACATGGGGTTTATATAACTCCTCCCCAGTTAATTTTTTTAGACTGAACCTCCCAAAAAATATTTTGTGTACATCCTTCAGTGGAATTTGATTGTATATTAGAAATGGATTGGCTATCCTTATATAAATCCAACATCAAATTTTAGAAGAGTGAAATCATTCTTCACATCCCTAGTCATCCTCCCATTCTATATAAATATATGGAGGAGGACTAATCTCATTTAAAATAATCATCTCATGTTTCGATATTATTTCTTTATGATAAATCTTATTTAACTCAAATAATTCAGACAAAGGAAAGAATCGTGATTGAATTAATTCCCATTGTGAGTGACTATATTGATGTATTCCCAGAATATTTTTCGATTCTTTATCCTGATCAAGTGTTTGAGTTCTCAATTGAACATATATATAGATCCTAACCATGCATATCACTATTTATAAAATGTACACCATTGATTTGGAATAACTAAATAAGCAGTTACAAGATAATCTGAAAAGGGTTTTATATGACTGAGTGCTTCACTATGGGGTGCACTGGTCCTCTTCATCATGAAGAAGGATGAGTCAATACAAATATTCATTAATTATCATCTACTCATCAAGATGGAAATAAATAATAAATATCCCCCAACCTGAATTGATTACTTTTTAGATCAACTACATGTGGACTTGTGCTTCTATAAGGTGGACCTTTGGCTAGGATAACACTAATTAAAGGTGATAAAAGAAGATAATCCCAGGAATACCTTTTGAATGAGGTATAGACACTGTGAATTCATTACGACACCATTCAAACTCACTAACGCTTCAACAATGATCATAAAATAATGAATACAATATTTAAAAATTACCATGATAAATTTGTGACAGTCTTTATAGATGATATTCTAATATACTCCAAAATTAAGGAGGAACATGGGGGAATTTGAATAATGTGTTAAATAATTTATGAAATGAAAATATATATGGAATGAAGAATAAATTTGAGTTATTTATGGAGGAAGTATCATTCTTGGGCATGTTTTTACCAGAAAAGGTATATATGTGGACCCTTTTAATATAATTCCAATTGAGGAGTGGCCCACTCCAAGATCTGTAATGGATATCCAAATTTTTATGGACTAACTAGGTAATACTAATGTTTTTCCAGATGCTTCTCATTATTTTCAAATGCACTAACCAAGATGAGTTGGAAGGGGGTAAAAAGTTTGTAGTCTAATGACTATGAAAAGAGTTTTATGGAATTATAAAATAGGCTTATCACAGTTCTAGTACATACACTATACAAAAGCATTGAACTATTCTTGGTATGAAATGATAAATCAATGAAGGTATTGGACTATGTACTGATGTAGAATGATAAATTGATACTATACACCTCAAGGAAGATGAAATTCCATGAATAGAACCATTTGGAACATGATTTAGAGTTACCTATAACGATCTTCACATTAAAGTTTTAGAGGCATTATCTTCATGGGGGAGAAATATCCAAAATTATTAAACTTTTAAAGGATAAAAATGGAAGTCATTAAGTAAGGAACACCATCATTCCTTTCTCAAATGATTGCTCAACCACCCCTTTTTGGGGAAAATAAAATACACTCAAATGGATGGTGTGGAAATATAAATGAAGGTATAAGATATAAGAAAAAGTAAATACTTGGAGATTAAAATTGATAAATAAGGAGTTGTAAGATTTGGGTCACAACTATATGTACCATCAAATCCCTTGATGTAGAAGGAACTATTGAATGATGTAAATAGCCTTCCCTTCTCCATCCACCTAGGGAGCAGGAAGTTGTATCGAGATATCCAAGAGAAAAATTAGTGGAAAATATGAATAAAAATAATATAGAATATATATCAAAGTGCCTAGTTTGTTATAAATTGAATGTAGATTGGAAAATGAACAAGGGCGTGATGCAACCATTACCTATACCAATATTGAAATGGGAGAACATCACTATGGATTTTTTTACAAATATTCTGAATAAATCTAGGGTAAATGATTCTATATGGGTTGTGATGGATATTCTTACAAAGGATGCTCACCTCATTGAATTCTGAGAGGACTTCTCACTCAATAAACTTGCAAAGATATACATCAGATAAGTGGTGAAGCTATATAGAACACCATTATCAATTGAATCTGATTGAGATCCGTAGTTTACAACCAACTTCTGGAAGAGTCTCCAATATGATCTAAACACAAATTTTAACGTCAATATTTTTTATAACCCCCAAACTGAAGGCTAATATGAGTGAACTATATATAAATTTGTGTATATGTTGTAAGAATGATCGATGGACTTCAATGGAGGATGAGGTAGGAATATCCCTATGGCCGAGTTCTTGTACAATAATAGATTTTACTAAACCATTAAAATAGCTCCATATAAATCCATTTTTGTGAATAGATGTATAATTATCATGTTTATGATGATGTTGGTGAATAAAAGTTAATGATACATTAAATGGTTAAGGAAATAGTAGAGAAGGTCAATACCATTCAGTAACACATCAGGGATACTCAGAGTTAACAACTGGGCTTTGCTAACAGTCATAAATGAGACCAAGATTTTGGGGTTAGATACAAATTATTCCTCAATATATCTATGTGTTGGACCTTTTGATATTCTTGATCGCATCAAAGTTGTGGCTTATCGACTAGAACTCCCAGCAACCCTATTTCAAGCACATGATGTATTCAATGTATACTCATTGAGTAATTACATACCATATCATTCACACATAATAAACTCCGATTTAGAGTAACCTGAAAACTATCTATATAATGAGGAGTAGCTGATGAAGATCTTAGACCATAGAGATAAAGTTCTACCTAACATGTCAACTCACCTAGTCAAAGTTCTATGACAAAACCATAAGTACAGGGAGGAAAAATGGAAACTAGAGAAATCCATGAAATAAAAGTACACTCAAATGGTTTCACTTTAGTATGTAAAATGAAATTTTGATGGTGAAATTTATTAGGGGGGAATAATGCAATGACCCAAAATTTTATCAATGAAATTTTTCCTATGATTATATAATTCTGTCATGAATAATAATATAGTTTTATATAACACACATGCATGACATGATATAACTAGCAAAAAAAATTATAATAATTTAAACACTATATTTAATGATTTAAAACAGACATAAGAATTGAAAATATTATAATGGGATACAAAATACAAAATAAGATAACTAAAATATAATAATTTGGATCTTCTTGATCCACCAATATAACCACACTCATGAACCATACAGTAGAAATGAATCAAAATATTAATAATACAATATTCATCTTATAAATGAAAATATATATAACCTTGTGAAAAAATATAATTGAATGAATAATTAATGATTTATGAGGTATTTATAGGAAGTATAGAACCCATATGACCATTACAACTAGGACCATTGTAAGAGTAATTTGACCATTTGAATCTGATAGTTGGAATATTAATCTGATTGTTAGGAATAGTAAACTGGTCATTATATAGTATCTTCACTTATGGAAATATAAAATAATTTTTATGAATCTTATAAAATTATAATATTACATATTCATATCATGATACTTGTAAATAAATGTTTTAAAATTGATAAAATTAGTGTTTTTATTTTGGAATACCATATATGTTTTATTATATTTTTTATAACAAATATCATAATTTAAAATAATTTTTTATCATAAAATTTGTTTATATATTAATATTAATATTTATTATAATTATATTATAATTTTATGTGATTATAAGTAATTTTTAAAGGGTTTGAAAATTGATTATAATATTAAAATTGGCATTTTTTCAAATAAATGAGGATTTAATTAAAAAATTAAATATGTAAAATTTAGAAAATTATTTTCAAAAAATGGATTTAATTTCTAGGATAGACATGTCGAAAAATGGTTTGGGGGAATCTGCCCTATTTTTCTAAAATAGTTAATTTTTTATGAATAGTGAAATATAATAAAATATGGTATTTGACATTATCTGTTAAATACATGATTAATTAATTAAGGTATTATGTAATTGAAATGTTTTGTAAAATCAAATAATGGCCATTTAAAGTGGAATACGACCCAAAATAGTAAAATCTATCCTCAATAAATAATAAGTAAATAATATTCGAAGAACATAGTACCTAGAAATCGCAAATATCAACAACCATATTCTTCCTTCAATAAAGAATGCTTCAGGGAGATCATCAAGATTAGTGAATGTACCCTACCTCCTAGGTGATACACGATAAAAAATATCCATGAATTATTCACGAGGATACCTAAAAATTGAAGGGATGCTAGAGCCATCTCAAGGGAGATAAACAGTGTTTTAGGAGGAAGAGAATTTTTGTAGAGGCCCATATGCATTTCACAATGCACTAGACAACCAATAGAAGAGGATCCCATCCTTTTATATAGATGAATTTCTAAGATCATTCTATTAAAAACACTTCAATGTGTTTCTTTATTCTAGGTACACTTAATTAAATAGTTTTCATAAATTAATACAAAGCCTTTAATAAATTATAACTAATGAAAACCATCGGGAGAAAAAAAATATTACTTCATGCATCTCGTCCATTAATAATACATGCATCAAATGCATATATTAAATTTACACTGTATATAATATATGTTATATTATATATAAACATATCTCATGCATCATATTCTTGTGAACATGCATCTTATTAAAGGTAATTTGGTGAACATTCAATAATATCCCACTTGAACTAAAATCTCATAAGGACTTCATTTAAATATTCACAACACTTTTTGTATCACTACAAACTATTTTGAATAAGGTTTTTCATAAAAATATCTTCATTTTTTTTAAAAAAATTTCCAAAATTTTATCCTCATCTAAGGTTATAATATTGTGACCCTATGAGCCTTAGTAGTGTTGCTAATAACTATGAAATCTCTATTTCCTAGATGTAAGAAAAGTGCATCTTCTAAATTTTTTTTAGTGCTATTAAAGATACTAAGGGGTTTGGTCTCATCTCTATTAAACATACTCATATCTTTATATTAATATTTCCATCTTAATATGAAACATATACATCATATGTATCTTACATAATAACTTTATCTAGGACATCGAGTAAACCCTGGAAATAGAACATGTCAATCTAGTATTAACCTCTCATCATTTCTTGATTCTCCAAAAAAGAGTAACCAAGTTGATGAATACATCACATTCCATTCATATATCTGATATGTAAATCATATGTCATTTCACTTATCTAAGTAGTTGAACACATCATATGATAAACAACTAAGCATGGCCATGCATTTCCTTAGGAAAATTCAATCAAGGACTAGATGTTTTTTCTTGTCATACTAGTGGATAAATCCCCTATTGGTTAAATTCTAAATGATGACATGATCAAAAACATACCCAACTAACCAATGATTTGATATTTTGATATATTTTATTTTTTAATTAGGTTATCAATGTATTATGGTTATCATGAAAGGTATCTCTCCAACCTTAGGTAAGAGGGATTGATAATAAGTAGACACCACTAAGTATATCGATGACAGTATGACACTCTATCAGATATACTTTAGTGGATCAATATTGGTAATAAGTACCTATATATTACCGCATGAATCTATTCTTCATATCTCATATTTAAATCTTTAAAATCAATACAAAATTATTTTCATTCCAACCATATCATGTCATTACAACCCACAATACTACATAATGAATGTCTGGCAGGGACAACTCAAATCATACATTGATGGGACATTATCATTTGACTGTTCATTTAAAATAAAATAATAGCACACATGAATGAATGATAATTGTAAATTTACGTTATTATAATAACATGATGCATCACAACAATTACATCCAATATCTTATGTTTTTACACCCAGAGATTATACATGTCCCTGATGTTGCTGCTACAATAATGGATTTGTCAATAGATTTGCTACATTCTTCTGTGTATCCACCCAACTAATATTTACATCAGTCCTCCATGATTTCATATATGCAAAATTATTTTGAAAGGATGTTTTTGGTCCTCTCATTATACCTATCTTGAGAAACAATACCATTGATTTCATAATATAGATCAATTTATTCCTTGATTATAGGAATTACTCAATGTTCATAAATTAACTTCTTAATCCAAACACATTCCTTCACATAATTTGATTCATCAATGTATTCTACCTCTATTATTGCTTTCTATACAATGGATCATTTGGAAGTCTTCCAAAAAAATCTCCATTTTTAGGAAAAACATGAACATAGATTTATTTTTTATATCATCTTTATTGGATTGGAAACTAGAATATGTGTATCCCTTTAAATTGAGATTATCCTCTCCTCCAAAGACCAATATCATATCCTTAGTCCTTCTCAAGAACTAAAAGATGTTATACAGAAAAATCCAGTGACTCTCACCAAGAGTGGATTTGTATATACTTATTATTATCAAAGCATATCAAATATCTGGTCAAGAACATAACATGGAATAAATGTTAGATCCTATAGTGAATGTATATGGAATCCTATCTATCATGTCTAACTCTTTATAAGGATCTTGAATCTTCCAAATATTTATGCCTTAAAGCACTAGTAAAGACCCCATCTTGGAGTTCTCTATTCTAAACATCTTTATAACATTACCAATATATATGATCCATATTTTTCCAAGAAATGTTTTAAATAAATCTCAAAAAATCCTCATACTATGTATGTAAGATACTTCATCCATATCTTTCATTGTGAAACATTTACCCAAAAAACATTTTCATAGAGTAAAGTGTTAGGATGTCATTTCCAAAAAGAAATATATCATCTACACATAATATTATTAATACTACTATACTACTACTAAGACACTTATATACAGTTAATCATATTTGATCTTGATGAGAACAAAATCTTTGACTTCATCATGAAATTAGATATACCAACTTTGAGAATAATTATTTAGTCCATAAATAGAATTTTTCTTGTTGAAAACATTAGCATTCTCATTTGGGACTTAAAAACCTATATGTTGTATTATATACACATCCTTAGATAAATTTACATTAAGTATTGAAATTTGGACATCCGTATGATATATATCATAATCATAATAAGCTGTTATGGCTAGAAAATTGTAAATTTACATTATCATAACTATATGTGAAAATTTATCTTTATATTCAATACCATGAAATTTTTGGTAATCCTTTTCCACCAAGCGTTATTTATAAGTATACACTCTAACATCCATGTTATTTTAATTATGGAATACCCTCTTACAATCTATTGGTATCACCCCTTCAGGGACATCTACCAAGTTCCAAACATCATTAGTGTATATTGGGTCCAACTTAGATTCCATGGATTTTAACAAATTCTTAGAATCATAACTCACAATATAATATTTGAAGAAAGTTGGTTTATCTCCTATAAACATTAATTCATTATTATTAGCCAATTTAAATCCATTGTTTCCTAATGAATACTACCAGAACTTTGAGGTTCTTGTTTAACTTGAGACATTTCTTCATCCACATCTCTTTATAGAACCATCTCAAATTCTATCTAAAAAAATTCCTATTTGTTGGTCTTGAGCTTCTCCATGTTCAACTTTCCTCCCAATAACACCTTCACTTATACATTTATTCTCAAATAAAACAACATGTTAGTCCACAAATAGATTATTACCAGTAGGATAACAGAAATAGAATCCCATAGTTTATTTTGGGTAATGAACAAATAATATTTTTTTAGAATTAAGGTTATTTTTATTATAAGACAGACATCATACATAATATTTACAACCACAAACCTTCACATAAAAAATCCATGATGTTTCCCATACCATATCTTATATAGATTCTTTATAAATGATTTATATGGACCATTGTTTAATAGGAATGCAACAATATCCCAAAACTAATAAAAACATGAGATATAAAGCTCACATAAACACATTATTGATCGAATCATGCCTAAAAAATTATTATTTATCCTTTTAGAAACACCATTCCATTGTGGTGTTCTCAGCAGACTAAGTTTTGAAATAGTTCCATAATCTCTGAGATGAGATATGAATTCATGGATCAAGTATTCAACACCCCAATCTGATTAGAGGGATTTAATATGTCTGTATAGTTGATTTTTTTACATCATTCTGAAACTATTAGAAAATTTCAACATTTTCAAAATTTTTTCAGTAGAAACACATAACCTTACTGAAAAAATTCATCGATAAAAGTAATGACCTACCTAAAACCACTATTTTATTGAGTACTCATTCTTCAACATACATAATTATGTATGAGATCTAATTGCCCATTAGGTCTCTATCAATTTATCCCAAATGATGACTATTTCATTTTCCCAATAAACAAGATTCACATGTATCAAATGGTTTATAATAAAATGAGTCCATCAATCCTTCTCTAGGGAGTCTTCAAACATTTTTATTGTTTATATGTCAAAAATGACAATTCCAAAGGTTGGTGGGATAAGAATCTTCCATAAACATCTTATTATGAATGTTATAAATACGATTAACCATTAAAACTTTATATATAACATCCATTATATTCCTAGTTCCATAAAACATTTCATTATTATATATAGAAAAATTATTTTTCTTAATAATGAATGAAAATAAAATATTTTTTAAACAAGATAAATTAATCCAATTTCTATTTATTATAAGAATATAATAATAGTTTTTAAATTATAAGAGGAATGCACTTGGTAAAACTAGATCATAAGTGTCGACCTATAATGAATTTTATTTTCCACTTCCCACATGAGGATATAATTCTACCTTCATCAATTCCCTCATATCCTTGAGTATGAGTTGGTCATCTCAAATGCCTGATGAACACCTAATATCTATTTCTCATGAGTTATAGTTGTATAAATTGATTTAAATAAATTTCACATTTGGGTACACAAAATTTTTCTCATTGAGAACAATTATTAATCCTAGATACCAATATTTTACTATATTATAGGTCATACCTCTTAATGATATCAAAGTGATTAGTATCCGGTATTCCATAATCTACAGAAAATACATATCAGTAAGTGAGTATCATGTATTACATATATTTATTAAGATATTTAAATGAATGTTATCCTACTAAAATTGATGACCATATACATCATATCCTTTAGTGATCCAAGATATTTTTTATATTAAGTAATGAGTTCGATTGGGTGTTTATATCACCACATAATTATTTATTTATGGAATTTTCCCAATCACAATAGATGTGACTCTTTGATATTTGAGTGGAAAACCACTTATCCAAATCCATCATATGGATTCACGCAAATATATTCCTCTGGTATCCTAACAATTATGGATTCTTTGCTAGTCTAACCCAAAGTAAATTCCATATTAATGATAACTGAGGAAAATATAGGGGCACCCAAAAATGGTATGAAACTACCCAATAATACAATCTAGTTTTAGTTATTATTTTTGTCCCTTATACAATATAATATAGGGGTGTGTGCCTATGGAATGAAACTACCTAGTTGGATAACCGATGTCATGAAAAGTGTCACTTTGGATGGAACCTCACACTTAGTATTTGTGGTGATTTTGTTTTATGGTCTCAATAATTAAATATACATCATATACATATAAAAATAATAACTATTACATATTATGTAATATTTATATTTTAACATTTTATTTTCCTTTTTTTTCTAGCATGATTCTAATAATTTTGTTTTGGAAACATTATTCCAACCACCAAATTAATACATTTACCCCACATTAATGTGTAACTACTTACACAATGCACAAGTCTATGTTAATAAACTAAAAAAAGAATCCAATTATATTTATATATATCAAAATTTATCACATAAAAAAGGCACATGAATACTTCATGTTGAGGCATAGAGTTATATAATATTGACAAACTCCACATGTGTAAGCTTGGATAAAAAAATAGGTCACCCAATTCACTTTCATTACCAAGGAATTACTCTAGGAAAGTAGTTTTTCCAACCCCAATTAACTATACCAAGGAATAATTTAGTTAAAATATAATTCAATTCATGAAGACTCTAACACCTAATACACACAAACCATTCCGAACAATTATTCTCAAGCCCATAGCTAAAAATACAAACTGAGGTCAAGGTAGATGAAAACTAAATTTTATGATATTAAATCTACATTTATGTAAAGTCTCTATCCTAGAATTAATATATCATATAAATAGGTATACAAAATATTCATATTTCATAAATAGTTTACTAAACATTAATAAAAAATAAATTTAGAAAATAAATAAACAATTTATTTATTTCTCAAAACATGAGACATTTATGAACTATTAATATATAAATACTTATTATAAACACTTTAAAAACTATTAAGAATATAAAAATTTTATATTTATTTCAACACAAAACCCTTCACACATTCTAATAAATTACATTTATATGATATTAAAATAATTATAAACATTTTATAATTCAATTACTATTATATAAAAAATTTATATAATCTAAATATCATATATTAGGTAACTTATGAACACTTTATAAACAAATTTTTATGATTTATAAATAAACCTTTTATTCATAGATCATAGGGAATTCCAATTAATTTTTCCAAAGGTATTTTTAAATTTCATCCTTTAATATTTGAGAAAAGTGTTTCATAAAAATTTATTTATTTCATTATAAAAAATTTATAATTAATTAATTAATTAAAAATACGTATAAATTAAATATCCCAAAAATATTTTTTTTTGATTTATAAACAATTTATAAACCATAAAAACATTTAGTATTTTATTTTTTTTAACAAATTTCATGGTTATCCTTATGGAACACCCCTATTCTGTGTATATGTATCATCTTTTTAACCTTATACAGGCCACATTATGTAAATTTATATGATGTTTTCTTATCAAAATGCAATTTTAGTTTAATGGTTATATTTTCAAAGAAATTTTTTAAAACTGATGAATAAAGGTAATACACAGATTACCTTCATGTAGATCCCTCCAAAAAGGTATTACCCATAATAAACTCTTTTGTGCATGGGTACTTCCAATTTTTATATACTACGTAATGGTACTGCGTACAAGTACAAGCTAAGGTTAAATCATATTTACCTTCACATGGAACTTTTTAATAAGGTTATTACCTTTATGAAACCCATTTTCATAAAAGTAATACTATAATTACCCTTCTATAGACATTTTGCGTAAGGGTACCACATTTATATTGCCTCTAATTCTTTACAGGTAAGGGTAACTAACCAATGAACCTTATGTAAAACCATCTATGTAGGTGTATAGTGAAAAAGACCCTTATATAAAACCCCTTTTCATAAGGGTAAAATGAGGTTACCTTTATGAAAACCTTTTGTGTGGGGGTATCTTGTAAGGGTAATTTTTTTTACCTTTACTTAATGGTTGGCATAAGGGTATAAACATTACATAGTCTACCTACGTAAGGGTGTCACATAAGGGTAAAAAAGTTTTACCTTTATAAAAATTCTTGCATAAGGGTAAATCCTTTATGCTTCTTACCTATATAAGGGTATCACAAAATGGTAAATCATTTTTACCTTTATGCATGGTGTTTATTTTAGAAAATGTTCTTCTTCATTTTAAATTCTAATTTTCTAAAAAACCAGGGACACAAATATGTATAATATTTGAATAAAGTTCCTCTAATACATTTTATGGGTTTTTTATGATCATTTTATAACTATTTTTAGTGGAAGACAACCAGAAATAGTTAGACCTATCATCAATAAATAACATTTAAATAATATTCAATAAACAATGTACCTAGAAATCACAAATAAAAGTAAACATATTCTTCTGTTGATGACGAATTCATGGAATTTATCTTGTATATAAGTGAATGTAATAACTCTACCTTTATGATGATACATTGGTCGAAGGATCCATGAACGCTTCATGAGGATACCTGAAAACCCAAAGGGGTGATAAAACCTACTCAAAGGAGACAAATAGTGTTTTAGGTGTAAGATAATTTTAGTAGAGTATCATATGCATAAAAAAACACTTCACAAACAATATAAGTGTATCCCATACTCTTATATAGAAAAATATCAAAGATACTTTTATTGACAGCGCATCAATGAATTCATATCTATTGGGTATAATTCATTGAGCTTTTTCAATAAATTAATGAAAGTCCTTTAATAGATTGTAACTAATGAAAAACACCAAGAGAAAATAAATAATATATATATATATATATATATTATTTTATGAATCACATTCACGAATAATACATTCATAAAATGAATATATTAGATGAATACCATATATAAAATCCAATATATTATAAATAAATTTATCTCATGAATCATATGTATGTGTACATCCATCTTATGCGCGCAAATTTTAGAGAACATCTAACAGTAATCACCTATTAGTTAAAAATCACATCAACCATTTTCAAAATATAGTCACAATAATCAACACTATAGGTATTATGAAGCCAAAATAATAAACCAATGAATCTAATATTCAAAAAAACCCCTATCATCATGTTATAAATTCCATCCCTCAACTCCCCTTCTCATAGCATCTTATAAGACTTGGATATTACCAAATTTCTATCCAATTATATTACCAATCCTTTCCCACATGGCTTTGTGCTATTTGTCTCACAAAAATACCAATTCCAAGTTCCTTAATGAGATTTCCAAGGAAACAAAATTCAAGAGGTAATATTCTCAAACTACCCCTTTTAATTTTTTTATTCTTCTACATTTTCCTCACATCCATCATATAACATGGAATAAAAAATATAATATCATATATATACTATAAATTTATAGTTTTAATGTAATATCTACCATCCATCCTCTTCTATTATCATCTTATTGTAAAATTGAAACCATTGTGCATATTATGTTGGTTCACCACCCCCATGGATGATGATTTTTCTTTTTTTCTATATCCACCTTGATGGAGGGTTTAAATACACTTATAATGGATTAAAATGACCCATGTATTTATATTATATAAGATGTTACATTATTTAATTAATATATGACCATAATATAAAATAAAATTAAACTTGATCATGATGGTTGGTAAAACCATAAAAATAAATTAACTATATAGAATTAGCATTTTTACTAAATGAATCATCTATATTTCTGAAAAAAATATGAGTATTTAAAACCATTTAAATTAATTTAAATACATTAATATAATTTCATTCCACTAAATTATTTTTGTTCCCTTTGGATAAGAATCTCTATAATTATCCTCAAGTAAGCCGACCCTGGAACCATGAAACAAACACCCTTAGAACAGTGAAATTAAAACTTTTATTTCATTGAAATGACTATAAATTAATAAAATATAATTAAAGTAAATAAAATAAAGATATAAAATATTCTAAATTAATTAATTAGTTAATTATATTTATTATGATGTTATATGAATGAGTATAATGATCCTAGAATAAAAGGAATGGGATCTCTCCAAACAACCCTATTTTGTTTTGGTTACACTTTTTCTCTATTTACAACATTTTATCTCACTATTTTTCATATTTACTTCTTATATATATATATATATATGTCTACCAAAATATATAAATATTTTAATTAACTTTTATTTTATGGGGATATAAATTTTTTAAAGGTTCCATTATCAATTACATTCATTAAGAAAACTCAATTACAGAGAATTACTCTGTCTCTTTCCCCATTTCAAGTACCACACCATAAATTTTTTTGAAACCATACGAGGTTTCTAAAATCCACCATTTTAATTTGGAAATTTTTGTAGTTATTTTTTAGTTTTATTGAAATTAATAAGCTCTTTACATTTTAATGACTCTTTACCCTTTTATGTAAAACCCTACTTAAGAGGTACATTTCCAAAAGTCTCCTATCTACTAACTTTTACATATTGACTTTAATTTAGCATCATTTTCCATGAAAAATACTTCATCTATGAACTTATGAATATGTTCAAATCTTTTATTTCGTGGAAACCAATAAGATATTTCATCCAGTTATGTTATAAGATATACTTATACCACCCATTTCGTTCCATGGGAAATCTTTATGTTTATAACTTATGCTTGATTCCTTATATGGAATCTATATGCTTGTACATGTTATGATGGGTGAACCCAGATAGTGATCTAATTCATTGGATAATTTTTATAAATCATGGGATGATATTCATGGGATTAGGGAGTAAACCAAATCTGTGATGGGTCTCTCCCACCATGACATGTTGTCTTGACAATTAGCCTTGGCTTATGTGTACATCATACTTTATGTTTTTTCCACATTCCTATGTTTACAAGATCTTATGATTAAACATTATTTATTTTATAATATCACAACATTATTCATGATCCTTCTCTTTCATGATATCATGTTATTCCTTTTGACTAATATTCTATGGTTCAATATCATATTTATTCCCTTATTGGTATTTTTAACTCAACCCATTTGTTTTTATATTCCCTAGGGATTCCTTTATTTTTTAAGATCTCAATGGGATTTCAGATCTCATTATAGTGATTAAAATTAAGATGCTTTATTTTAGTTTCATGTTGTTGTATTATGTATCAGGTCTCACAAATACGCTAGGCATCTCAATACTTAGTTTTTTATAAATTGTATACTTATGTTAAATATCATTTAATAATATGTATGAAAGTCTAAGTCTCTATATTCATTCCCCCAGGTCGATCCACACGAAGCCACCATGTACCATAATCTAACTCAAGTATATAATTATGTGACATGCATCATCTGAACAAGACCACCATCAAGGGCTACCAAACACCAATGGGTCCACCTGTCACTTTGGCAACATGCATTAAAAATAGCGTATAAAATGAAGGACCCAAAAACACCTTGAGAGTGGAGGGTTTAATCAGGGTGTAAAATTATTATTTTAAACTGATGGATCTTATTCCCACATTGGTAAGAACCTATTAATCTTGTCTGATGTTAATTTTTATTAATTTAAACATTTACTCATATAGAGACAACACAATAATTTTACTTGGTTCACCACTACGGGATAGTCAAAGGAGCATACACCGATAGTGTGAAAATTGTACCAAATTATAGTAATCATCACTAGTTGGGGAATACAAAAGATTAGAAATAGTCACTCTATTCAAGACACACTACCTTTAGATTATTTTAAGGACAACACACTGCATCCCTTAGAAATATTTTATCGACTCTCCCTAGCTCACTACATTGGGTGAGATCTTACTCATTTTATTAACTTGAAGGTCTATTCAATAGATTGGAATTAAAATATTTGTCCCTAACTAGTACAAGATTCTTCTTTCACCGTAGGACTGATTTGATGCACTTTAAAAACACTATTCTCATAAACCTAATGTTTAGGACTACTGTTCGCGGAGCTCCTTTACAAATCTCACAACCTTCACGAAGTAAAATATCTTCATAAAGCCGATGATTCATCATGGAATTACCCATAATCATGAGTGACCCATTACCCAGAAGCATTAAAATCATTCAAGACTTAACTAGTCTTTTAATGATGCTCAAGATCACATGGAAAGCCAAATTCATGGAGCTCCCAACCTTCGCGAAATTAGAGTGATTTATGATTTAAAGTGATTAATTTCATGTTTAATGAAGTGGGGGTAGCCTCATATTTATATGTTGGTCTATTATTGATGCTCCAATTCTGTTTCTAGATTTTTTGGATATTTCCAAAACATATTCACAAAGGTTCTCCATTCATGAAGCTCTAGTGGGATTTTTCATAGTCACAGAGATTCCTGTCAACACATGACGCATTCATGATGCTCCACATCATATAATTGAAGAGAACACCATCAAATCATCATGAATTATTAAAACTGACCTTTGAGAAACCTGATACTTTTGAAATCCATGCCTTCAGCATATTTGGGAAGTGGTGATTCCTGAAAAACACCTTTCACGATGCTTGTTTCTTCCTCGGAATTTTGAGCCCCAAAATTTGGAAAAAACCGGGAAATGATTCCACCTTCAGTAATGTTGTCAGATTTTACTATAGAATCACATACCATGAAATTACTTGATCAGCCTAGTGTGGATTTAAAAAAACCAAAATCCATTTCAATCTATGAACAACCTTTGTTCTAACAATCTCATCCTTTGTATTTGTTGGCAATCTAAAAAAATCAATAAAACACTAGCTACTATCAAGACCTAATACGTGAGAGGAAAATAATCCAAAACTATATTTCAAAATGATAAATTCCCATTGTAGAAAATAATAGGGGAAGTATGAATTGGTTCTCATGTTTTGGAATGGTTAAATACTTCCAAGATAAGCTCTGACTGTTTCCTCATAACAACGAATTCTCATCATGTCAGTATTTACTCATAACACTGAATTGGTGTTTGAAACCCCTAAAACCAATGAACCTTTATCACATTGAATTTATCCAGTCTCCCCATTTATTAATAAACCCAAAAAACCATATTTTTATTTGTAGAGATAAAAAACACAGTCCCCTGGATCGTATCTCCCCTATAGACCTACGTCACTTCCATAAATGTATTAAAACAGTTAACACAACTGGGGAGATGGGACTAATCATAACTTACTTATGCATTAGGAGGTGGTAGAAAATTGAGGTTAAAATGATGTTTCCCAAATACATGTCATTCCAATAGATTAGTCAAAATATTATCCACTTGGTCCCCAGTTCATACATGCTTCATCTTAATCATACATTGGTCAGCTTTTTCCTTGATGAAGTGATATATGATCTCAATATGTTTAGTAACAGAGTGCTGAAAAATATTATTTTTAAGATCAATAACACTCTTAATATCATAGTAAATAACCATTGGTTGTTTCACCACATCACCAATATTAGTCAGTTGCTACTTCATCCACAAAACACGAGTACATTCCTTTATAGCAGAGATATATTCTACTTCTTCCATGTTGAGAGAAGTGCTTTCTTGTTTCTTAATCAACCACCTACACATTTATTTCAATTTAAGAATGATCAACCAATTATTGAATTTCTATTCAGTACATATCTATCCCAATCAATATTAGAAAATTTTAATAATACATTATCTCTCCCTACAACAAAGTATAAGACAAAATTCAGTGTACCTTGTATATAACTCATGATTTTTTAACTACTGCTAAATGATATTACTTTGAATTAATTTGAAAGTGGGATACTAATAATGTTGTAAATACAATATAATCAATGTTACAGTCATGTATAATAATCTCTCAATGATTCTTCTGCACATGGTGGGATCTACAGAAGTCTCATCCTTGTGTTTTCCACGTTTGGTCGAAACCACAATCATAGTCGACATTGTTTTGGAGTCATGCATATGGAATTTATTCAGCAACTCTCTTGCATATTTTTATTAAGAAATGAAAGTGTAATTCTTATTTTGAATCACTTATATCCCTAAGTAGTATGTTAGTTCATCAATCATAGACATTTCAAAATCTTATTTCATGCGATTGGAAAAATCTTCAACAGATTTCTGTTTTCTTCTGCCAAATATAATATCATACACATATAACAACACCATAAATTGAACTTCATTTTAATTATTCATATATATATTATGGTAAAATCCTACTATTTTAAACTTGAGCTTCTTTAGATAAATTTTTTGAAGAGAATATCATGATCGTGGTGCCTGATTCAGACCATAGAGTGCCTTTTGCAATCAAGAATCCATCATTTAATCATTACCAATTAGAAAATCCATTGGTTTTTCAATTTATAATTCTTCATTAAGAAAAGAATTTAGGAATTATTTTTTGACATCCATCTGAAAAACTTTATATCCTCTTTGAATTTCATATATCATAGAAAATATTAATCAATTCCATTCATTCCATTGGAGCAAATGTTTCATAGAAATCGATTCCTTTAATTTGTTCATAGACTTTATACACTGGGTGTGACTTATTTCTAATCACATATTCATTCTCATAGATTTTTTAAAAAAATCAATTTTGTTCTGATCACATTTTGATTTTTGAGTCTCTTAACCAGATCCCATGTTTAATTCATGTCAATCTAGTTCAATTATTTATTCAAGGCCTTAACCCATGATTTATCTTTCGCTTCATATTAAAATGAATTTTGTTTTAAAATTTATAGAAAGGATATATGTTTTTTACTCATCATTATACTAGTATGTGTGGGAGTTTTTCAATACCCAATGATGTTGGATTTATCAACTTATTCCCTTTTATTTATCCTTTGAGGTTCAAATGAAGTTTCTTCAGCAATGGTTTCCTATTCTAATTCATCTTCTGAATCATCATAATTTTGTGACTCCTAAATGTTTTTCACACCTTCCTCTACTTCTTCATTTGAATATATTCCATGTTTATTATCTTATTCATCTTCTATCATATCAAAATAATAAAATGTTGAGGTATTTTTGGTATTATATTCAACGATCTTGACATCACTTCTTTCTAAAATTCATCCAAGATGGTTATTGAAACATTTGTAGGATTTTATATTCATTTAATATCCATGTAATATTCCCTCATCTGCAACATCAACATACTTACCTTGATTTCCTTCTTTGTTTCTATTGAAACATTTACTTCTAAAGAAATGGAAATACTTCAGATAAGGATTACATATATACAAAAACTCATATGGTATCTTGGATTATTCTATATAAATCCCTTTTTGGTTTTGAGTATATATTGTTTCTTGAAAAACATTTTTCATGTAATGTCATGATATACAAATCTCCATCAGAATAGTTCTTTCCATATTTATTACATAACAATTTATGCGTTCAACAACTCCATTTTGTTGTGGGGATCCCAATGAAACCACCCCATTCCTTATTCTATATTTTTTCATGTAATTTTTAAACTAAATGGATGTGTATTCCCATTCATTTTTAGACCATAGAATATTGATTGTGCTTCCAATATCAATCTTGGATATTCGATGAGAAATTTTTATGAAATCAAGAACTTGATATTTCTTGTGTATAACAATAACAGAAGACATTCTTCTATAATAATCAGTGAAAATAATGAAGTAACTTTCTCCATATTTACTAGTAACATTTATTGGACCACAAAAATATGTGTGAATGATATCAAAAAATATTTCATTCCATTTTCTTCTTTAGTTTATATAATGTGCAGACCAACATTCATTGCTTGCAAGAATTACATGTCTTTTACCATTCACACTTCTTATTGGGGAAATCAATGATTATATTAATCTTAGCTATATTTTCAGTTAATTATGGATTAATTTTACCTAACCTCTGGTGCCATAAGTTTTTTTCTTCTTCAATAATTATGTAACAAATATTCTTTTTACTGTCTACCTAGTAAAAATTATTATATGTTTTATATCCTTTTATGAGAGATTTCCCTGTATTTTCTTTGATAGTTCACCCCTTTTTATTGAATATTACTATAAGTACTGAGTCATAGAGTTTAATTACACTTAAGATATTGTGATTCAATCTATCTACATAAAGAATTTCAATTTTCCTTAGCTCATCGTTTTCTAGTTTTGTACTTTCACTACCTTTGATCCTCAAAGAACCATCAATGGCAGAACTTATGGTTCGTTCAAACCATTTCATAACATCATTCAATATGATTCCATTTCCGATTATATGGGATGATCACCTGCTATCAATAATCCATGTGCTACTTTCTTCATAGTTTTGAGAGCTATTTCTACAAGTTTGGATTTACCGATTTTTTTCTTGTCCTTCCCTGAAATATTTAATCTATTAGTAAATAATGATAGAATTTATAATCTTTTTTCAATTTTCATTAGTTATTAATAATCATATTGTTATTAGAGATAAGAATACCTATTTTCAAGAGTTACTACATCTGGTTTTTCGGTATTGAAATTTCATTGAGTTCTGTAGGTAACATTCCCACCTTTCCTCTACATGAAATAAATAGATTTATGTCAATACATAGGGCAGTGAAAAATATTTATAAAATAGTTTATTCTATAAGATGAAGGATATGATTTCATTCTCCTTTTTTGACTTCCTAGATCTTACCCATTCAAATAGCTCCTTGACTTTTTCACACTATGACTTGTTATGGCCTAGATAACAAAAAAATTGAAATTTCATAATAGGGAATGTCTTATAACTTTTATTCTTGCTAAATTACACATACTTAGTAATAGAGATTGACTTTCTCTAATTTTTGGATACATGTGGACAATTTTCAGTTATCCTTTTAGTTTTATTTAAGGCTTTATTTGTTAGGAATTCAAGCGAAATTTAGATATGTAAAACTTTTTGCTTCTATTTATTTAGAATCATTTTATTTCTAGATTTTGAGGTTTCAGTATCACAACCAACTCCACTATTTCCCATTCATGTGCATCTTTGATCATTCAAAACCTTCTCTAATCCTTCATATCCATGCTTAGCTATCTATAAATGATAAACATATGAGAATATTTCCGACAGTATTTTCTTACTTGTTTCAATTGAATTTGATTCAATTTATTGTTTACTCCTTAGTTTAACAACTAATTTATCAAGAACGTCAATTATCTTGGACTTCTCCTCTAGTCTATATGTATGGTAATTGATGACCTTTACCTGTAATTTAATCCTGAGATTCAATTCCACCGCATATTCTGGGATTTCAAGATATATTGAATGTTATTTTACAACTTCTTCTAGTCAATAAATTTCAACTTCAAGCTAATCAACATATTCTAATGACTCTTCCAAAACTTCTCTCCACATTTTGTTTCTGTTTCTTTGATTTTCAGGTTTACCAAGAGCATCCTCAAGTTCCAAAATGAGATAAATATAAAAAAAACTAATTATCTCTACCTTTATCTTTTGATTGTTATTACTTTTCTACTACAGCCATAGTGAATGCTTGGGTTCCAGATTTAATCTCTGGTTCTTCATCATCAAAAAATTCATCATCACCTTGTTCTTTATTAAAGAAAAAACTATTTCTCTGTAATTTATTTATTTATTTGAAGTATCCCTTTTTTTGAAACCTTTTTGAAGATTTATGAATGTTTCCACCTTAATTTTATCCGTCATAAAACTTTCTTGAGCACCTGGAGGCAATGTTCTGAACTATACCACATCAAAAATAGGCAATTGGAATATTTACTTCAAATCCCCGTTTTTCTATCTTGAATTTCTTGGAAAATAGAAATATAAGTTCGTCTTCATCATTATCTTTCCCAGCTATATCTATAAAAACCTATAATTTTCCAGGGGTTTGAATTCTATTTCCTTTAATACTCTAGTTTTCGCATCATCTAGTTTGACATTCATTTCATAAGCCACTAGAATACTCATGAGATCATCCCAAGAAATTTTAGAAAAAAATCATGTTCTTAAAGTGATGACACTTTCAGATTGTAAAGAGGTGGAATCCCTCTCAAAATTTTCTTCATAATTTCAATTTCATTGATTTATTCACTAAGACCTCGTATTTCTCCAACAACTTCATTAATCTGATTAAAAAGGTATTTTCATTTTCATCAGAATGCATTTTTATAACATCAAACATATTGTGCAAAAATTTGAGTGTCACCTCCTTCAATTTTTTTCACCTTCGTATACATTTTCTAGTTTTTCGTACATAAAATTGGCTGAAGTTAAAATCATCACCTTAATATATATTTGATCATATAGAGCTACAATAATGGAATTATGTGCTTTGGCATCTGCACCATGAATTTTCTTGTCTGTTTTAGTCATTGACAATCATATTGTATCAGTGACCTGTATCCCTTGTATAGTGGAAAAAATAATTTCCATTCTAATAAATATTTTACAAGATCTAATCAAATTATTTGAAATCTAGAATTTAATTCCATAAAAGTGGGGATCTCCCCTAACATTTACTGAATTATCACTAACAAAAAAAGAGGGTAGATTTAACTCCATCAACCTATCTTTGTTACCACTTGAAGGTTCCCGGAACTCCCTGAGAGGGGTGGGGTGAATCAATGTGTCATCATTTTTTTTTAAAGTGATGGATCTTGTTCCCATGTTTGTAGGAAACTTATAAACCTATATGATGTTAACGTGTAGTAATTTAATGATCAACATACATAGGGACATTACATCAATTTTACATGGTTCATTAATAAGGGCTAGTCCAAGGAGAATACATCAAAAGTGTGTTGGTCGTACTAAAATCCACTAATATTCACTAGTTTTGGGATACAGAGGTTTAAATACAGTCAATCTATTCTAGAAACACTTCCATTATAGGATTTTAGAGATAACCCATTGTATCCCTCGAAACATTTCCTTTGACTCCCCTAGCTCACTGCCTTGGGTGAGGTCTTTCATAGTTTATAAACTTGTAGGTATCTTTAGTAGATTGGTATTAAAGTCTTTTCCCCTGATTATAACGATACTCTTCTTGCACTTTAGACCTTAGTTGATGCACTTTAAAAACACCATTTACTTACACATGATGTTCAAATCTTCTTTTTACAGAGGTCCTTCATGAAGCTCACAACGTCCATGAAGAAAACCTTCTTCATGAAAAAACTACCTTCTCCCAGCTCACCAAGTCATCATGGATTTCCCCACTATCACAAAGCACCCAATACATATAATCAGTGGCATTAGTCAAGGATTAACTAGTCTTCTCATGATGCTCAAGCTTTCATAGAAAACAAGATTCATAGAGCTCCCAAACTTCATGAAATCAGAGTGATTCCATATTTTATCTAATTATTTTCATGTATAATAATGTGGGGGTAGCCTCATATTTATAGGGTCAACCATTCATAATTCTCTACTAACTATTCCAAATTTCTCAGCTCTTTCAAAAACATCTTTTCAAAGTTCCTCCATTCATGAATCTCTAGTGATATTTTTCATAGTCATAGAGATTCTCATAAACACATCACATATTTGTGATTCTCTACTTCTCATAATTTTAGAGAACACCATCAACTCATTGTGTATTCATGAGACTCACCTTTACGAAACATAGTCTTTGTGAAACCCATGACTTTTCCATATTTATGAAGAGGTGATTCCAGATAACACCTTTCATGATGCTTGATCCTTCCAATGGATTTGAGACCAAAAATTTGGAAACCTCTAGGAAATGATTCCACCTTCAATATTATTTTCAGATTGTACTATAAATTCACTTACCTTTCAATTACCTAATAATCATAGTGTGGATTGACAATAAACATAGACTGGGCTCCATTTCCTGTAATGAACAGCCTTGGTTCCAACATGAAAAGTACATCACATAGAAACAATGCCATCATATTAGTCACAAATATCCAAGGAATAAGACCACATGCATGGGACTCATGGGAAACACACATGCACATAGGCATACCACATCACATAGTGGGTCTATATTTTATGTCTATACATGGTCCAACATGTCATGTCACACATGGAAACTATGGCTATACATGAAAATACAATAGAACAAGGAAACCAAATTAAGACAAAGGACCTGTATAGTAATGAATTCTTTTACTTATTTCATTTATAACAATATTTGAGACCCATAAAGATATGGTACTTGATTCAAGATTTTGTATTAACTGGAAAAATCTCTCATGCCATTGATCCCTAGAATCGATCATAATTTAGTCAAATATATGATTATAGAATGAGAATCAAGAAGATTCTAAGTCCAGGGGATCTGATCTACACTAACATACTCCTCAAAATCGATCAACGTCTCTAGATATGGGATTGATTAGAGGATGAACACCAACGTACTAGATTCACCGCTGATCTATCAATGATATAATAATTCATCATTTCATGGTATCCAAATCCATATATCTAGCCACAAAATTACAGATCAATGGTTTTTCCCAATGGAAGAAGGATAGATCTAGAATAAACATGAAAAATGGATGTCCATAGATCACATACCTTAATTCTCCAATCATCAAGAAAATTGGATCAATTAGAATCATTCTCAAAAGGGAAAAAATTTTCTAGAAAGGTCCTATGAAGTATATAGGTTCAAGAGGTATGGAATTAGTAAGAATAATGAGTCAATTAAGAGAATTTATGGCCATGAAATATGATTTTATTATCATTAAATCACACACACATAGTTTTCGAAACCGATAACCAACCATGTGAGGCTTTCTACCTATCCTAGGAACCTATAAAATTTGGTCATATAGTTTGGTAAACTGTATAACAACGATGATTTTATCCCATTTTCGAAGAAATACAATTTTATGAGATGTCATGTGGTTTTCTCTAACCATGTGCCACCCACTATCTTTCTCCAAACAATATTCATAGTTTCCTAGGAATAACCGTACAGTTTCCCCTAACCATGATCTAGTCATGCACCCCTTTAAAGACACCCAAAAATCGTCAAATCCAACCAGAAATCCTAAAAACTCATCCCAAACAATTCATATTTCAAAAAAACATGAATAATGGATAAAATAAACTTATAAGTCAAACTAAAGAATAACATATTTTTACATTTTTACCTTATAAATACTTCTCATACCATTGATGAATATCTAGTTCTGTAACCCAAAAATATCATGCCACTAAGCCCAAATATCCAACTCTTGCTCCCAAGGTTCACCCATTATCCAACCATGCTTCCATAGGATCCAAAAAAGTGGAACTATTTTCCCCTAGAAACCCTTCTCACATAGGTCTAGGAACTAAATCAGGTGCTCCACAAATGATGTGTTAGGATTCATCTAAATATCCTTATTGTCAATCACATACAAAAGTTCAATCATGTACCTCCAAAATTGAGAAACATGGAACATATCATTCATAAATTAGTACCATGGAGAAAGATCCATGTGGTAATACTCTATCTTAACTCTCTTGGTAATCTCAAATAGTTCAAAAAATCTCAACACTATATTTCCTTACTTCCATTTCCGTCGATGAACTAGTCGATGATTCATCCATAAGAAAACACAGTTTCCCATAGTGAACTACAAGGGTCACCTACTCTAATTTGGTATATGATCGCTACCAACTCTAAAATGTGACTAATAACATCTGTATACACCACAAACATTATATGGTCTCCAATACGATGCTCATCCACACAAAAATTGTCTCACCAAACTTATGCTAACATAGTAGTGAGCAACACAACTAGACATAAATAGCCTCAAAAGGTTCTATATATATAGAATCGTGGAAAATGTTATTTTATGAATAATCAACCAAGGATAAGTGATCATATGAATCTCTAATGAAGTCTATAATTTATTTCTATAACATATCCTCTAAAATATGTATTTTCCTCTCTAATGGTCCATTAGTCTATGGATGATACAAAATACTCAGTTTTATCTTGGTACCTAAATCATTTTGTAATCCCTTCCAAAACCGTGATGTGAAATGAACATATCTATATGATATGATTCTAGTAGGACCCCCATATATGTGTCTGATCTTTTGTACCTATACCATAAACAACTCATCTATTGAAAGATTCTCTCAAATTGGAAAAAATGAGCTAATTTCTTCAACTAATTGACTATTACTCAAAATCCATCAAAAACATTCGAGGTACTAGTCAACCATATCACAATGTACATTTACATGTTATACCAATTCCACATAGGAACCAATTTTTTGGATCAAACCACCAGGAAGATGATGCTCCAACTATATTCAATGGTATTTAATGCGTCACAAAAAAACTGGGGATGTCCCTCTTCATACATGGCCACCAAAATTGATATTGGATATCATGATAAATCTTCGCCAACCCTGGATGCACTACCCATTTCTAAGAATGTGATTCTATCATCCACTTCTATATCATGGAAGACAACACTACTTATCTCCCAAGAATTCATTTCACATCATCATCATCTAAGGACCACCAAGGGAACGATTTATCTCCTTCCAAGTATTCCTAAATCCCCACACATTCAAGAGCTGGCCCTTGGATCTATTTCACACGGTACACCAAAGAATTAATGATTACTAGAGTCAGAAATTTCATCATACTATGATCCTATAATTCATCTAATAACCACTCCACTATCGAGCTCATCAAATGACATTTCTTCTATGAAGGCCACATGCCATTATCCTACATCTATAGTGTCTTCCTACTATGAGAATATGTAAAAACAATACATTTCCCTAGATAATAAGTCATCTCAATGTCAAATGAAAGTATACAATCCACCCAACATATATTCTCCAATTGAGATACTATTAAGAGAAGATATATTGAAATAAAATAAAATTTGGGTAGACTAAAAAACTCTCACTAAATAAATATTATTGCCAACACTTCAGGGTATAAACTAGAACTGCTATCTATATGTCATGTGTCAGTTAGTTTTACTCATGGGTTCCTTGATAATGTGACTCATAAGTGACTACATGATCCCTATGTATCAACAAAACTCCAAACCCAACTTCTAGGGAATCACAATATACTACGTATCCAATCACCGACTCTAGAAGGGTCAAAATAGGGGTTGTCATCAATATACACTTTAGCTCTAGAAACACCTATTAACACTAATCATACCACTAAATATTAACCACTATTTTGGTCACTCTATCATTGGTGCTACCAAACTAGATAAGTCTTGGATGATTTATTGGTAGTACCCAAAAATCCCAATGAACCTCATATTCTTGAAAACATTCCTAGGATGATCTCTAGAACTCATAAACTCAAACTTCATTGGTCCAATAAAATCCCAATTCTAGAAATCACATTCCCATGGAACCAAACCTCCTATATCTAGAAGTGATAATGTCATGAACCAACCCGGTTCAAACCTAAATGTTTCACCCGATCCAATCTACGACATGGCCCGAGAGGCTTCCCCGATCCTACCGGGATGGCGACAAGTGCCAAGGCATCAGTAGAGGACAATTGGGAATGATATCTCCCAGTGAAAATAAATAAAGTAGCAGAAAAGAAAATAGAACAACGCAATATAAATAAATGACACAAATGAAAGAGAACGAACAACAACACATACTAACTAGACCGCGACCAAAACCCCTCACGACCCTTAGAGTCACTCTACAAACCACAACAAAGACAAACCTACTGTGAACAAGCTAGAGTCAAATCTACAACCAAAATAAAAGTAGGAGAACACTATATGCATTAGTAGTAGAACTCAGTAGACATGCCAAAAAAACTATTCCCAATACACTAACTTTAAATAAATAATTTACTCATTTCAGGTTTGAACTAAATTATATAAAATATGGGTTTCCACACAAACACTTTCATTTATAAAACAAGTAACTATACATTACCATTTTTAATTTAAAAACAAGGTTAATATTTGAAAGAAACAGATGCATTTCATTTTAAAACATTTTTTTGTAGAACAATTTAGAAATCAAAATTTTTGTTTTTAGTAAAAAGTAAAACCACACACAACATAGAACACAAACTAAGGAAATGGAAAAAGTGGCACACAAGATACATCAACTGAATTACACAATTCAATTGGCCGCCACATACAAATAAACACTAAAGTAAACATGGGTCGAACCTTGGAGCTTGTGAACAATCCAGAAAGTACTATACATGTGACTCATCATGAAGGCATGCTCTACTCAATGACGTCATAATTTCATAACACCTGGTGTTACCCTACGTGGACTAACCAAGGGGTCCAATACCCTAGTAGAGAAAAGTACGTACTAAGAGCCACTAGCCAGTGTGTAATCTAAATTAGTACATTAGTCATTCTCAAAAAATTCATCACTATGCCAGGTTCCCATGTCAACAGGAATAGTAAACAGGTGTGATTCAACAATGTAAATCAACCAGTCATGATGCTCAGTCACCACACAAAACTCACACAATCAACGTACACAAAAATATCACCCTTGAGTAACATCAAAGAAAGTTTTCGAAACTAATTTATTTTATCAAAGTGCCAAACGGGCCGCCTAATGCAAATTTTAAAAGAAACACCAGTTGTAAAGAGAAACCAAACCATTTTCTCAAGAATCAGAAGAAAAAATTTACCAAAAAACCAAAACCACAATTGAAAATCCGTGAATTATGTTCAAAATAAAAATGAGAATTCATTCACTATTGTGCGTAATTTCATCCTGAACTTGAAGGTGTTGTGTATAAAATAAACAGCTCCATTTACATTAAGCAATTATTCCAAAATTAATTATCTAATACTTTTTCTCATTTAATGAAATTAATAAAATATCAAGAAACTAATAAATTATAAATTTAAAGGAGAGTGAAGTGGGGGACCTACCACAGCTCCCTGTCCAACCATAATGGCGCGTAACACCTCACAAAGTCATATAAACACATACGACCCAAAGACTGTTGTATCATGGGTATTCCTCACCAATGCCCTACGAAAAACATAAAACAACTGAAGACCCATAAACACTGACTTAGAACAATACAAATGAACAAACAATTCAAAAACAACCTTGACATACTTTCAAAACATAATTAACATCATCTGTACTATTTAATAGTCCACTTTAAAATTTATGAAGCAATTCCAATGAGAAACCCAAAACATTACACACCCAAAAACTGTTCAAAACCCTTATTTATAATTAAACGCGCACTCGCAACACACCAAATCAGATTGTGAACCACTTGCACAGTTAAAATAAAAAATTACATAACTTAATAAAAATACTCCATATGTCAAAATTTCATTTTAAAACCAAGCGATCCTCAAAAATATTTCCAAAACATAATCTGAACCACATATAATATTTAATAAACTAGATAAAAGTTTATAAAACTATTTTAAATAACACTACAAGGTTTCTACGTCAAAACTCACCCAAAAACCCTCTCATTAAGCTCAAACTCAAACCAAGACATTCAAATTGTGATTTACAACATTTTATTAATTTAATTATTTATTCAAAATTATAACCTACCTTTAGGAAATATGGTGAAAAACATTTCAAACATATAATATACCAAATTAGACATTGAAAATTCATTTTCAACCAATTTCACATGAAATACATTATTCTAGACATTTCAAGACACCAATTAATTATCGCAAACAAAGAGAAATACATAAAATAAGTGAATATTAACTAAAAAAGATTTTTGAAAAGGGGAAACTCATCTATATTGGTCAAGAACATCCCAAAAATGGTGGGAAACATTGTTCTCACTTCAACCACACCAGTGAGGAACCAAAACAGCGCTAAACAACAACCAAAGGTGATTATTTTTTTAATTAAACCCTAGCATCTAAGATTTGGATAAACATAAAAACACTACTAAAGGAGGGAGGGATACAACCATAGAGGAGGGGGCTAGCCGCAGGTTGGTGTGGCATAATACCATGGCAAGAGGGCCGAGTATCCGGCGGTGCACCGAAGGAGGGGGATAGGTCGGCTGGATAGGGGGCTTGTGGTGACTGGTAGAGGGCCAGAGGCCGAATAGCTGGGGTGTGTGGAAGTTGGTGCAAGGTCGGTGTAGTGTCAGTGGCTAGAGGGTGAGCCAGATGAGTGCAGGGGTGTATGGTGGGTGGTCGTGCAGCAGAGGGCACTCATTCGGTGGAGTTGGGAGGCGGAACGGCGTGCGGTCGGTGGGTATAGGATGGATAGACTGTGTGGGGCATAGGGTGGATCCGGAGGGCATAGTGGAAGGGAGATGGTCGGAGAGGCGCTGCCTGGAGGGGAGGGTTACTGGACTGGGCAAGGCCAGGAGCTGCTCGTGTTGCACGTAATATAGGAGGGGGGAAGAAAATTGGAGATAGGGAGAAATTAGTGTTATGAAAAAAACGAAAGAAAAAAAATAAAAATATAGTTAATGATAAAAATAAAACAAGGATAAATAAGTAAAATAAAAAATTACTCTATAATAAGGATAATACACATAACAACAAAGAAAACCACTTTAAAAATAATATTGAAATGATAAAAAAATAATTTTAAATAATAAAAATTCTTTAATAATAATCCTATATTATTATTCATGAAAAATAGTATTATCACTACTCCGTAAGTTCTTTATTTAACCAAATTTTTAATTTTCAACTCATCCAATTTATTTTTATTTGTTTGCTTCAAATACCATAATTGTACGATACCCAGTCAAACCACACCACTTTCACTATTCGTGTGGTAGCCGTGAACCGACCTAAAATAATAATAATGATAATAATATTTATCATTTAATCTTTAATAATAGTTATAAAATTTTATATAATATTAAAATTTTTAAATAACACCACAAATCAAAAACTTTACTCATTTTAATTTTATAATGGAAGAAGGATCATTCAAATGTCTAAGCGGAGCCATGCGAGGTCTCCGAAACACACTCTTCTCGTGCATCCAATGACGTTAACTCAAAAGCACACACTTTTTAGCGTAACTAAAAATCGTTTTTTTCTGAGACTCAACCCAAACCCCATCAAAAAATTTAAACGGAATAGAAAATAACAAAATAAATTCTTATATAGGTCGAGGTGTGACAATTCTACCCACCATAACTCTTTCCACCCTTGAAATGCCACATCACTATCTATACCCACAGATTAAACATATCAAGTGTCACCCACCTACAAAAGTTTAAGCGCCTCCAGTTGATCGATCCAAATAGACACCCTGAAAACCCATGACAAACAACTCATCCTTAAAACACTATCACCTTCACCATAACCAAACAGAAACCAAACCATCCATTTCAACCAAGGGATGAATGAACTTAGACCACCTCTGAAATTAATTCTAATAATCTTATTCGAATGGAACCATTGGGTGTACTTTGATACCAACGTTTACACAAGAGGAAGAATATAGGATTAGGTGGTTCTGCACGAGACCACCCACCATCAATCTATAAATGATAAGGAATCTGATACTGACATGGGGAGGCCCGAATGGACTCCCAACCAAAAGGATTGGGCTGACTCTAAATTACATCTGGTGTAACTCTGCGACACCCATTGTGGGTTTCCCCACCATAAGAAATGATGAGATTAACCAAACATGAAAACTTTATGCACGGACCAAAAACCTCCCACCACAAGAGGGAAAAGAGGGCAGGGCACAACTGATCGAACATAAAAACTACCTCCATTGTCATATAAACAAAATCACACCCTTAGAAGAACATAAACCACATCACACTGAGGACCGAGATTAAACCAAGGCCCTTTTTCAATGCTAGGGTTTCTCGTGACTACGCACCAGCTTCATTCTAGGGCCTATGGCTGGTCCACTGATGATTGAAGCATCTCCTGCCTCACAGTCAGGCTTCAGAAATACCCATATGTAACACAAAAACCTGAATTTTACAAAACAAACGTCGAATAAAATAAAAGTTTCAAAGTGGTTTAACCAAAACAATTCTTACAACTGAAATAAAAGAAACACCGCAAAATGTTACAAGAGATGACAACTACATCCAAACAATACTAAAAGTAGAAAACCTCAAAATGATCCCCAAACATCGCCCTACTCCTATTAACGGGATGAGACGACCTTTGACGAGCCAGATCTAGCATCAGTGCGCTTCTTGGAAACACCAAGGCAGAATCAATAAAAGTGACCCAAATGTCCATAGGTGTGGCAGGGTCTCGGAGCAATCAGGCACATTGGTCTCTTGTGTTCCTTCTTACCACACTGGTGAGAGATTAAGGCATTGCGTTGTGAGGAAGATGACAGATGGTCTAAAAGGATCTTGATTCATCTAATAGTACCACCAACATCAGCCATCTTCCCATTCTTCTTATCTCTTTCTTCTGCACTGCTTCCCAAGGCTGGAGGAGGATTCTCCACCTCAAGTCCTACTACTAACTCAGCTTCGGTGAGGAAAGCTTGCCTCACCACATCAAGGAAGGTGATTACGCTGAACTCTTGCACCTTCGACTGCAGCTCAAGATGTAATCCAAGATCAAAATGCTGATCATTCATGATATCATTTCCAACAAACCCCGGTTTATGCGTATCCAAGTCTAAGAAATGACAAAATAATTTGAAAACTGATCTAACATCTTGTTAAAGACCGCAAAAATCCATCCTCTTTCTCACCTTTTCACCTCATAGAAGTATTGTTGGATTAATGCCGAATTAAAGAACTACCATCTGAGATCTTCTTGAGGCTTTCTTTGAGACACAGACTTCCACCACTTTCGGGTTAAACCATCAAGCATAAAGGTATCCAACTTCACCTTTATTGACTCATGCGGGTTTAGAGAACATAAGTTCTTCTTAATCTTCCACATCCACTCCTCCACCTCAAGATAATATTCTTACCCATAAAAGAGTGGAGGGTTAGACTTCTAAAACTCAAGGATGTAGTCTATAGGTTGATCAAATGGAGGGCTTTGATAAGGATGCACCACTCGAAGCTTCACCTAAGGCATCCATAGAGCCTTAATGGGGGAGTACACTAAGGAACAAGAAAATAAAAAGAAATATCAAAACATTGTAACTGTCATTTCAAATACCAACATAACACTTTTCACAATGATTTTTATAATGAAGGAAAACCCAAACGATTCAATAGGGGGAACCCGTGTCGATGGGTGACTCGGACATATGGTTGGCGGACATAAGCTAGTCAAGACACTTTCACAAAGAGTACTCTATGGTAATGTCCCCAGCTCCACATGGATTTCTAAACCATGAGAACTCATAGAGATCAAATTCCTATCTCCCATTTCATTTCACAACACCAAAAAACCCATAATAATCAATGGACATCGACAGACCCAAAAATCCCATAGTAACTCGAGGTTCAGAATGAGAAAGGGTTCATGACGTCCTTCTCATCTGTACGCCCTGATTCCAGAATATTCTACTCCTTATACCTTGAAAACCCCAAATAATGATGGTAGATCTAAAAAACAAGGTCCGCTCAAGAGACAACTTCTCTCTGATGCCATTTTGTCATGAACCATCCCAGGTGGACCCTGAATAGATCTCATGAACTGATCCGCGACATGGCCCGAGAGGCCGTCCTAATCCTTCTGGGCTAGCGATATTCACCAGGTCATCCCTATAAGACATTTGGGAATGATTTCTCCTAGTCAAAATAAATAAATTAGTGGAATAGAAAATAAAACAACATAATGTAAATAAATTTTACGAAAGAAATATAACAACCAACAACACATACAAACCTGACCATGAACAAAACTCCTCCCAACCCTGAGAGTCACTCTCTAAATGAGAACCATGTATCTCACACAGTGAATAAGGTCGAGTCAAACCTGGAACAAAACTAAAAATAGGAAAACACTATAGGCCTGAGTATTAAAACACAGTAGGCATGCCTAAAAAACTATTCCCAATGCACTACATTTAAATAAATGAATTTACTAAATCAAGGTTTGAACTAAATTACATAAAATATGGGTTTCCACTAAAACACTTTAATTTCTAAAACATGTAACAGTATATTTCCCATTTTAATTTTAAAACAAGATTATTGTTTTAAAGGAACATATGGTTTGCATTTTAAATTATTTTTTGTGAACAATTTAAAAATCCAAATTTTAGTTGTTAGTGAAAATAAAAACCACATAGAACACACAAAACACACTAAGGGAAATTGATAAAGTGGAAGACAGGGTCCAGAAACAGAACTAGACCTCTCAATTGTCCGCCATATACAAATAAACACTAATTAAAACATTGGTCGAAACTAGAAGCTCATGAACAATATAGAATATACTATACTTGTGACTCATCCATAAGGCATGACCTACTCAAGGATGTCATAATGACCTAACAACTAGTGTTTCCCTATATGGCCTTACCGAGGGGCCCAATCCTCTAGTAGAGAAAAGTCCCTACTAATGGCTACTAGCCAGTGTGTAATCTAAACTAGTGCAGTAATCGTTCTCAGAAAATTCACGCACTATGCCAGGTTCCCATTTCAACATGTATAATAAACAACAGTTATTAAACAATGTAAATCAACCAGTCATAATGCACAAGGATCACACACAACTCACACAATCAATATACACAAAAAGATCACCCTTGAGTCACCTCATAGAATGTTTTTGAAATTAATTTATTTTATCAATGTGCCAAACGGGCTTGATGAAACTTTTAAAAGAAACACCATTTCTCAAGAGAAACCAAACCATTTTCTCACGCGTTAGAAGAAATCATTTACCAACAAACCAAAAACACAATTGGAAATCCTTGAATTATATTCAAAGTCCAAACATTAATTCCTTCACTATTGTGCTTCATTATATATAGAAAATTCAGGTGCGGTGTATAAAATAAACAACAACATTTACATCAAGAATTTTTTTACAAAATTAATTATCTAATAATAATTTTCATTTGTTAAAATAAATAAAATATCAAGAAACTAATAAATTGTAAATTTAAAAGGTGATTGGAGTGGGGATCCTACCTTGGCTCACTGTCCAAGCACAATGGTGCGTCACGGCTCACACAAACGCAAAAACACGCACAAGACGATGACTTCTGTATCGTGGGTTTTCCTTTCCAATGCACTCCAACAAATGAAAAACAACTAAAATCCCATAACCATAGAGTTAGAATAATCTAACCAAACAAAAAACGAAAAAAACACATCAAAATACTTTCAAAACATAATTTTCATCGTCTGTAGTATTTAATAAACAACTTCAAAATTGATGAAGCAATTCCAAGGAGAAACTCCTGAAATTACACACCCAAAACCTATTAAAAATCCCTCCTTATAAATAAATTCACAGTCGCAACACACCAAATCAGAATGCGAACCATTTTCATAGTTAAAATAAAAATTCCACAACATAATAAAAATAATCTACATGTCAAAAGTCCATTTTTAAACCAAGCGCACCTCAAAAATATATCCAAAACATAATCTGCACCACCTATAATATTTAACAAACCAGTAAAAAGTTTATAAAAATAATTTAAATCACATAGCAAGGGTTTTACGTCAAAACTCACCAAAAAACCCTCTTATTAATCCCATCCTCAAACCAAGACTTTCAAATTGTGATTTATAGTAGTTTCTTAATTTAATTATTTTTTCAAAATTACAACCTACACAATATAAATTCAACGAAAAACTTTTCACACACATAATATACCAAATTTTACATTGAAAAGTAATTTTCAACCAATTGCACATAAAATACATTATTAAATACATTGAAAGTCACCAATTAATTATCAAAAACAAAGTTCAATACATGAAACAAGGGAATATTAACTCAGGATAATTTGTGCAAAGGGGAAACTCATCTCAATAGATGAAGAATATCCCGAAAATGGTGAGAAACAATGTTTGCACATCAACCGTACAAACGAGGAAACAAAAAAGCCATAAACAACAACCTCGGACCATTACTTTTTAATTAAACCCTAGAATCAAATATTTGAATAAAAATAAAAACTCCACCAAATGATGGAGGGAGACTACTAGAGAGGAGGGGGCTAGCCACGGGCTGGTACATCATCGCCGTAGGGTAGGAGGGTCGGGCGACCGATAGTGCACAGGAGGATGGAAATGGGTTGGATTGACACGGGGCTTATGGTGATTGGTAGAGGGTCAGAGACTGGACATCTAGGGGTATGCGAAAGGGGTCTCAAGGATGGTGTAGTGTTGGAAACTAGAGGGGGAGCTGGCGGAGTGCAGGGGTGAACGATGGGAGGATGCACAGCGGAACGACGCTCGACCAATGGTGTTGGATGACGGGACGACGCGCAGCCAGTGGGTATAGGGCAACTAGAGCACGCGGGGCATAGGGTGGATCCAAAGGGCACAGTGGGTGGGAGATTGCTGGACAGGCACTGCCCGGAGGGGAGGGTCACCAGATTGGGCACCGCCAAAAGCTTCTCGGACCGCACATAAAAGATGAGGGGGGGGGATTGGAAATTGAAATAAGTTAGGGTAAGGGAAAATAAAAGAATTAAAAAATAAAAATAAAGGAAAAGATAAAAATAAAACACGGATAAATAAGTAAAATAAAAAAATTTCCTGATAATTATAATAATACACATAATAACCATGAAAACCACTTTAAAAATAATATAGAATTAATAAAAAAAATTACTAATAGAAATTAATTAATAATAATCCAATATTATTATTCTTAAAAAATTGTGTTATCGCTACCCTGTCCGTTCTTTATTTAACCAAAATTTTAGTTTTCAACTCATCCAATTTATTTTTATTTGTTTTCTTCATATACCATAACCGTACGGTACCCAGACAAACCACACCACTTCCGCTAGTCATGCGGTGCTTGTGCACTGATCGATAATAATAATAATAATAATTATTATAATTTCATCTTTAATAATAATTATGAAATTATTATTAACAAAAAAATTTTAAATAACATAATAAGTCACAAAAATTACTCATTCTAATTTTCCAATGGTTGGAGGATCATTCCGATGACTAAGCGGAGCCGCACGAGGTTTCCAAAACGTGCTCTGCCAATGCATCCAATGAAGTAAACTCAAAAGCACAGACTATTTTACATAACTCAATTGATTTTTCGTCTAAGACTCAACCCGAAGCCCAACAAAAATTTTAAAATCCAAAGGAAATAAAACATAATGTAAATGATATGTTGGGGTGTGACAGATAATTTGGAATATTTTTATAAATATAACACACTCTAAGTATACTCAATACAATATCAAGGTTCCTAACATGCATGTTAACATTTCTGGTATACATCCAGATATCAACCAGCAGTAAAATGACAATGGATTCCATACATGAGTGTAATATCCTATTCATGAGATCTATGAACACTACTGGATACAAAAGACATGATGAGGTACTCACACATTCCATATGTACTATTGAATACTATATTAGGAATATCCTCACCTAACCCAAAACTAATGGTATCCCAAATGATGATTAATTTTTGATAACCACTAGGGTCCGTTAAGCTAATCTATGAAATAATCAATCTTTGTTAGTTGGTACTTTTTCATTACCATAAAATGATTTATATTTCTTTATTTCATAGATACCAATAGACTACTATCTATATTCTTGTAAAATACTATAGATTCACCCCAAGGTGATTTTCTTGGTCTAATAAAGCTATTCATCTCAAAATATTGTAGTCAAACCTTTAGTTTCTTTAATTCGGTTAGAGCTATATGATAATGGGGAATTTAAACAACATGAACCCCTTTAATGAGTTCTATCTCAAACTCAACTCCACTATTGGGAGTAATACCTAATAATTCATCTAGAAAGACATAATGAAAATGATCCACCACTAGATGGAATGTAGTGGGTTTTACTGTTGACTCTACTATAAGAGTCAATCCTTAAATTTGAGCCACAGTATCTCAAACCCAGCTTAAATTTGGTCTCTGTCTACTTGCTTCCATATCCCACTCACTGGTCAACACCAAATTATTTCCCTTAGGTGAAATGAAGGATGCTCATCTCTAACAAAAATAAATGTAAGCACAATAGCTTGTAATCTAGTCCATCCCAATGACCATATCAAAAATATATTCGTCTTAAGGATTATGAAATTCTCTTATATAGAAAAAGATACTGGACACTCTATGCACTTATAAAGGTGATCAAATTTCATTCCCAATGGTGTGTTATGAGAAAAAAATTTAGAAGACAACATAATTAGTAAGTCAAATACAACAACAACTTAATCATATTTAAATGAATGAGACATACTAGTATAAAAAAGAGCAATAGAAAGAGTATAGGTGATCGATACCATACCTTGAAAAGGCAGTGGTCCCTCTCTACTATCAGCCATAATTAATTATAATGTATAAAACATCTCAAACAAAGCCCCAGGTCCCTATCCATGATATTTTGGACTAACTTGTGTCATTGTCATTTGTGGGGTCTGATCCTACTATTGAGGACCTTCACTAGTCATGTGTCTTGATGGCTATGTGTGACTCAAACCCTTGAGAGACCTCATTTTTTTTCCTTTGAGTAGAAATTCTATTTATTACATATCTTTCCACATCAGTGGAACTTAATATAGGGATTTGGGATATCCTTTCACCAATTTCCACTTTTTATGTAGTTATAACATTGGGAAACACCATACCCTATAGAAAACCGAAGAAGACCTACCACATGCCATATTTATATCACTATCATGCTACAACTCCTCATACATCATTTTCTTACAACTAGAATAATTAATCATAGAATAAATATGTGTTCCTCTCATCTATCCACTTGTAAATGGATGAATACATATTGTAGAGTCCTAATACATCACCTTGTCGATGGTGATATCCTTACCCAACACATCATGGTGTGATTTTGGGTCGAAGTTCCTGACCTAGTATCTATGCTCTGCTTGAAGACCTATCTTGGAATTCATGTCCTTTTAATCATTATTCCATCCAAGATAGGAGGAGTAAGTCTATAAAATGATATGAATAGTATGATATTGAAATCACCCCTAATGATGCTTCATGAAATCCTACTCTTTGTATAATATGATTGAGTTAGAAAAGATCTACATAAAGAATAAATCCTCAATGTTAGTTCTTATCATACATACACATCTATTGGTTTGGTTCATGATACTCCACCATCTCCTGGTGGGTCCCTAAAACATAAAGGCAACCAAATTAACCCACTGGTCATTAAGAGTTTGTACCATGTCAAATATTCCCTCAATTATTTCTATACAATAATTGGAATCATAGGGAACTTGAGTACCCTAGAAAGATGGGGGATGTTAGTGTTGGAAATCCTAGGAATAATCAACCATGGTAATCTATGTGAACTCACCTTGAATGAGAACAATTTGAAAAACTCATGGATGGATCTGATCTTCCACCCAAATCACTAGAGAATGTGTAGGAGCATGCTTATTTAAACACTCCTATATATTTGGATGTTGAACATGGGAATTCTCCCCCATGGAAGCACTTTGGTATACTATGGAAGGTGGTCCCATCAGATGAATCTGAGGTATAATTTTCTGAAATTCCAATAGAATGTTTAAAATTCATATTATAGATATCGTAAATTAATATATTAATTATATTTAAGGCACATAATTAAGGTATTACTGGTGGAATACATATCATGGGAGATACCCAATGACAAGGTATAACCCTTATAGTCCTTGTCAAGGCACAATCCTAGTTCTCTATACCTGTACATTTATCAAAAATATACATATCACATCATAAAATGTTCAAATTGAACTTACTAATTCCAAACATATATATATCAGTTTGAAATTAATACAGAGAAAGTAATTCATTTAAAGAACTTCCACACAACACTCAATAGGTATATATACGGAATATGATCCTACAGGCCTACACATGTTTCATGAATGCTCCCAAATCCCATAAAATAGTAATAGAAATCCTATAATTGGTAACTCAGAGGTCCATTTCACATCAGCTATCCAGGAACATGGAAACCCCCTTCTTGAGTTCCAGAAAATATATCTAATTTTTTTACCTCAACCCTAAAATAATATAAATAATGGAACTGTAGATCCATTTCTACCATTTTTAGTGCCCCATATTTATAAAGACCCTGGTTTTATTACAAACATAAACATGATTTATTTAAAAAACTATTCACTTGATACAACATGGAATATCGAGAGGACTAGTGTCTTCGGGGCTCAGGACAATTACATAAAAACGTAAAACATGAAATACAAAATCTTTATTGAAATCTTCCATTACATGACCACTACATTCCCTTGTACTTAACATTGCAAGGGATAACCTGAGGGCATGCATAAGAAAAGGGGTGAGCTATAAAGCCCAGTAAGGGAATAAACATGGAATACATGAGGAGTAAAATACATTTTAGACAATAGGCATATCAATAGAGAATAATAGAATAATGAACATAAATTCATGATAAAGATTGATAATCATAACATGGAAATGTGGCAACAACACTTAACATGGAATTAGCATGAGCTAAGGCTCATTGCACATGGAGCATGAGTTAATCCTCATTACACATGAAAAACGAGTAAAACCTCATTGAAATTGAATTATCAAGAGTCAAAACTCATTTCACATGACGTATGATGATACTATACTTTACCTAATGCGTTGGAGCGCTATAAGGGTGCACCCTTCTTAAACATTTCATTTCATGCATAAGTGTGCAACATGGATCATAAAACATGGATTCATTAAACATAATAATTTATTCCGCAATAAAGGAATGTGGAATTCATACATGAATCAATATAATCATTATGTAAATGTGCATAAAGGTGAATAACCTTGATAGAGAAATGGGCATGGTATTCACTACACAAAGGCATTGGCTTAGAAAATCGGTGCAATTTCGGTAGCATAACGACGTGACATAAGAATTCATAAAGATGGCTGATGAGAGAGAAAATGGTGTCTCATCATATTTACATGAAATTTAAAGTAATGGGGTCATATAGATACATGTCCAAAAAATTGTAATGGAATATATATTCATGATAGAAAAGTATTTCTTGAATGTAAATGAGGAGAGAGAAGTTCCTTTCGGAATTTCACCATAGTAACGGTAGTACATGAGAGGAATTTAATGAGAGAGAAAGGGGTCTCCCATAATTAAAAAAATAATAGGGCAGTATGGGAGAGGTTTGAAACCATACCCTAAAATTTATAATTGGAATTAAAAGGGAATTACAATATTAAGAAAATTGGACAAAAAGGTGAAGAGAAGAAAAACCCTTACTTGGAAGGGTGCTTTCAAAGGCTTGAGAGAGGCTTGAGAGAGGTTTCTTGGGAGCTTGGGGCACCTTGAGAGGATTATAGAGAGTTTAGGGAAGAGCTGGGACGAACTCAAAAGGCTTTTAGTGAGGAGGAAGTGGGAGCTTGGGTGGGTTTATATAGGAAAGGTGAGTGAATTATTTATTATTTTGTTTTGGGACCCCTTACATTAAACTAATCCAAACCACAAATTAGCTCATGGTTTTTTCCCATGGTTTTTGGAAAAGGGAATATAAAAACAATATTTTATAAGGCCAAAGTCCTAACTTCATAAAATAATGGGGTTGCTTATGTGGATGTGAGTCACACTCCCATAGAAAATAATTTAAAAAGAGAAGATGTTTAATAAGTCTTGAGGGGTCCATTAATGCTTTGTAAAATAAGTCAAACAAACCCAAAATCACATTATTTTAATGGTAAAACATATATCGGCCGATAATAATGCTTATAGTATTTTTTTACATCACTATAGGGTCATTATGATGTCATAAAACACAATATATATTTAAACGGTAATTAATTTTTACCAAAAAATTTGACAGTCTCAGAAAATTATGAAAAATTCACCATTGGATAATTTCGACATCTTGATTCCAGAAATAATATTTATTTTATCTAAATAATTTTTTAAATATGTTAATTTTTACTTTTAAAATAAAAACCGAAATTTATCGAAAATTCACGGGTTTTGACAAAAATGGATTTCAAACATTAATAAAAATTACAATTGCATTAATAAAATTATAAGATCATTTATATTTAATAAAAACTAAGTTAATAATAATAATAATATTTTATTAATATATTATTTAATTCAAAAATCCTTTAATTCATCAAAATAGATTTCTTATCTGAATATTAACTAAAAAAATACTATTTGTGCTTAAAAAAACTATTTACAAATTGTCAATAATGACAAGAAGGTGTATTCATTATTATATTAAAAAAAATAATATACAGGAACATAGTACTAGAGATTTGTTACATAACCCCTTAAAACAACCGCATAATACCTAAGGGTAAAGAGTGCGATGGTGACAGACTCTTGGGGTGGATCAGATAACATTGCTCGAGTGGTAATCTCTATCAACATCCACTTTTCCCGTAGATGATCCCATTTGAGATTAACATGTTGAAGCTCAGCTTGGTCTTGGTCAAGAGCGAATCCCAAAGACTCCACCTCTTTTCCGAGCTCTAAGAAATGGGCTTCGTATGGAGCAATTCTACTAGATGAGGCCATCACTTCCATTGTCTGAGTAAATTGGTTTGGTTAAAGCCCTATATTTATACTAATCATGTGATCACAGTTCAACGACTATAAAATCAACAGTCACAATTCTTAACATAAATCCAGCAAAGTTGATAAAACATTTTACATAAAGAGACATTTAATTAGATCAAGTGGGATTTCCATTAATGAAACTTTGGGTCGTTATAATATTCCCCCCTTAAGAAACTTTGGCCTCAAAATTTCAATTTCCCACACTGAAACAGATGTGGGTAACTCAGTTTCATCATTTCCTCTGATTCCCATGTTGTTTCTTCAAACATGTGGTTTTGGCACACCACCTTGACTAGGGGCATTGTCTTATTTCATAGAACCTTTTCTCTACAATCTAAGATCTTCATTGGTTGCTCCTCATAAGAAAGATCATCCTCAAACAGTACCACCTCATAAGAGAGTACATGTGAAGGGTCTGGTACGTACTTCTTTAAGAGGGATACATGAAAGACATCATGTACATTGGCCATGGTAGGTGGAAGTGCTTGTTGATAGGCCACATACCCGACACGATCAAGAATCTCGAAGGGGCCGATGTACCATGGACTTAACATACCTTTCCTTCCAAACCTAATGACCTTTATCTATGGAGATTTGCGTAGAAAAACCATGTCTCCTACTTTAAACTCAAGGTCTCATCGACGATTATCTTCATAACTCTTCTGTCGACTTTGGGATGCTTTGATATGCTGTTGAATGGTGTTCACCTTCTCTACCATTTCCTCGACCATTTCTGGTCCAAGCAGCTTACGTTCACCGACCTCATCCCAACACGCTAGTGTTCTACACCTTTTCCCATAAAGGGATTTATATGATGCCATTTGGATGCTTGAGTGGATACTATTATTATAATAGAACTAAACTAGAGGAATATGTTGATCCCATCCTTCTTTAAAATCCATTGAGCATGCCCTCAACATATCCTCAAGTGTTTGGATAGTCCGCTCGGACTGGCCATCAGTTTGAGGATGATAGGCCGTACTGAAGTTCAGTTCAATATCCAGAGCATGTTGAAGACTCTTTCAAAACCTAGAGGTGAATCTTGGATCTCGGTCAGACATAATAGATAGTGGTACTCTATGCAGCCTTACCACTTCCCTGATATATATCCGTTCCAGTTGATCTAATGAGAAATCTTCCTGAATAGAAATGAAGTGTGCAGTCTTTGTAAGATGATCCAACACAACCTAGATTGCCTTTTTTCCTTTGGATGTCCTCAGAAGTCCAGTGAAAAAGTCCCTGGTGATGTTCTCCCACCTCCATTCTCGTATGGGCAATGGTTGCATCATCCCATTAGAATTCTGCCTCTATGCCTTCACTTGCTGGCACACCAGGCACTTTGATGTATATACAACGATCTTCTTCTTCTTATTATCCCACCAAAAATTTTCTCAGAGATCTCGATACATCTTTGTGCTCCCTAGGTGAATAGAGAAATTTGAACTATATGCATCATCCAAAAGTTCCTTCTTCAGATCCAAACACGAGGGAACACATATTCATTTCCCAAATCACACAATTCATTCTTCATTAACATTAAAGTTTGAGGATTTCCCTTTTTTGATAGCTTCCACTTTTTCCTGAATTCCCACATCATCATTTTGATCATCTTTATCCTTTCCAAAAGATACGATTGAGAAATAATTTGTGAAAGGATTGATGATGTTCCCTCTTTTATGATTCCCATGTCTATCTTCATAAAGTGTAAAAAGATTTTGTCCTTCTCAATTTTAATCATTGATAGAATCGCTGGGTCCTTTCTACTTAGGGAATCTGCCACCATGCTCGCTTTCCCAGGGTGGTAATGTATTGAACAGTTGTAATCCTTGATGAGCTCTATCCAACTTCTTTGGAGCATATTAATCTCTTTCTGTGTGAATATATATTTAAGACTCTTGTGGTCAGTATATATCTCACATTTCTCCACATATAGATAATGTCGCCAGATTCTCAAGGAAAATATCATAGCCTCCAACTCCAGATCATGCGTTGGATAGTTTCGCTCATGGATTTTCAACTGTCTTGAGGCATCGGATATCACTTTATCATTCTGAATCAGCACACAACTTAAGACCTTCTTCGAAGAAACACTGAATATCACAAAAGGTTCCCCACTTGTGTGTAAAGTGAGCACGAGCACAGTGATAAGCCTCCTTTTCAACTCCTTGAAACTTTCTTCACATTCATCAGTCCAAGAAAACTTTACCCCCTTTTGAGTTAGCTTGGTAATATGGTTGGACAATCATGAGAAATTTTTCACAAATCGTCAACAATATCCAGCTAACACCAAGAAGCTACGGATATCTGTTATCGATGTTGGCCTCGTCCATCCCTCAATTGCATCTGTTTTGGAGGGATCCACAGATATCCCATTGCCTATGATGATATGGTCCAATAATGAGACCTCCTCCAACCAGAACTCACACTTGCTATACTTTTCATAGAGCTTCTCCTTGCGCAAAGTCTCTAGTACAGTTCTTAAATGCTTTTCATGATCCTCATTGGTTTTGGAGTATATCAGAATATCATCTATAAAGACTATCAAAAATATCTCAAGGTAATCTCTAAAGACTCTATTCATCAAGTAGATGAATCTTACTAGAGAATTAGTGAGTCCGAAAGAAATTACTATGAATTCATAGTGCCCATATCTTGTATGAAAAGTAGTCTTGGATACATCTTCCTTCTTCACCCTTACTTGATAATATGCTGATCTCAAATCTACCTTGGATAAGTTTTGTGCTCCACACAGCTGATCAAAAAAGTCATCGATCCATCACAGAGGATACTTTTTCTTTATCGTGATTTTGTTATGTTCACGGTAATCGATGAAAAGGCTCATTGACCCATCATTCCTCTTGATGAATTGGATTGTTGCACCCCATGGTGATGCACTTGGGTGTATAAACCCTTTATCCAGATTCTCATGTAGATGTTTATTCATATCTTAAAGCTCCGCGACATCCATTCTTTATGGAGTCTTGGATATTGGTAGAGCTCCTGGTATAATTTCAATTGAGAATTCAACATCTCTTCTAAGAGGAAGACCAGGCAGTTCCTCAGGAAACACTTCAGCGAATTCCCTCACAATAGACATTTCTTAAAGGATGGTTTCTTCCTTGGACTCAATCATCTGAGCCAGATACGTGTGATCATAGGGAAGTAATATCCATGCTTGAGATGATGGTTTTAAATGAGATTCATCTTCCTCCTTACACTTGTAAAGAACCGGGGGTCAATTCCCCATATGGAGTGTGATTTCCCTTTCCCGACAATTTATGTGGACTCTATATAAGGAAACCCAATACATGACAAGAATTGTATAAAATTCCACCAGAGGGAGTATGATGAGCTTTTCCGGGAAATTAAATCCAAAGATTATAATAGGGGGGACTTATATTCATGGGATTCAATGATTTCCCCATTTTCCGTACTCACCGACATCTTCACTTCCAGGATTTTTGGTGATGCTGGGATTGTTCTACTAAACCTTTGATATATAAAAGATTGTGTAGAACCTGAATCAAAAAGTACGCTCGCTATTCTTGAATGAATAACTTGTATACCTATCACCACTTCATTGTCAGGGATCACTTCGGCAGAAGTGATGGAAAAATATCTTCCTTGATGCCTTGGAGGTAGTTGGTTGCCTTTGAAAACCCTTGGATTAGGGCACTGATTTGAAAAATGCCCGGGATCATTGTAGATGTAGCAATGAACAATGCGTTGAGGTTCGAACAGAGCATTCCTCTCCTCTATCGCAGCCGTGGGTCTTTCTTGCTGACAGTTAACAGCAAGGTGCCCTTCTCTTCCACACCTAAATCATTTCTTCATCCCCTTGAGGCAATTTCTAGGGTTCCTCATTCTGCACTTTTGGAAATTGGGGAGCTGGATCTTCTTAGCACCATTGGATTTATCCATCAGACCTCCAACATTGTTGTACAACTTATGGTTATGGTCCCCATGATAACCCTGTGATTCCCCAATCTCCATTTCGACATTGAGGGCACATCAGACAGTTCCCTCATAGCTGTCGATGTCACAGATTGCTAATGCTTTCTGTAGGCTAGGCTTCAGCCCACCAAAGAAGCGGTCAACATTGCATTCAAGGGTGACAACAAAGACAAAAGCGTATCGTGCAATCCTTGTGAAGTTTTCCTCATACGCTCCAACATATTCTTCTTATTTTTTTCTTGAGGGAAAGGAATTCCCTTTCCATCTTAAGCTGGAGGGTGTGCAGAAAATATTTATCAAAAAACATCTTCTGAAAATACTTCTATTCCAACTCCTCAATCTCCTCCTCAGGATTTGTATTTTTGATCAACATCCACAATTGATCAGCTTCACCCTCTATACGATAAGCCTCTAGGAGGACCTTCTCTTGTTCATAACATTGAAGGATGGAGATGATCTTTTCAATGGAGTTGATCCATTGTTCAGCGATCGTGGGATCGGATGATCCTCTAAAAGTAAGAGACCTCAGTCTCAAGAATCTCTTGATAGAGACTTGTTCCTCCTTAGGGGGGTTTGGAGGTTTCTCTTGACCCATGTTCCTATACAATTCTTGAGTTAGCTTAGATATAAGCATGACAAAGTTCGCGATTCCCGCTCCCATTAGATTGGGCATCTCATTAGTACAGTCATCACACTGATCTTCACATCAGTCGTTAGCCTGAGTCCTCCTATTATCGTCCATTGGCTGGAATAAAAGGAAAATTAGGGGGTAACATATAAAGGGTAATCCAAAGACGAATATTGGTGACTTATAAATAAACTATTATTTCCTTAACTCATGAGTCTATAGGCTTCAATCAAGGCATTTCATGATCAATTTTCTAACATATATTCTTAGGGGAATTTTTTAAAAAAAATCCCTTAATAAGGGTTCATAATAAGCTTGTGAATTTATCAAAACATATCCCCTGAGAGTTTCATAACCAAGAGTGCATCAAGGCCCATTGTCATGCACCACTTCTCGTTCGAGTCTAGCTCAAAGCGGTGTTTTCTGGTTTTACCCCTAGGATTCAACTATGCCAGAGCCGCCTCTACCTGCTCGTATCTAGACATCGATGTATTTGTTTGGTAAAACACATACTCAGTACATACAAAAACATAGGGATGTTTTTATTATACTTAGTCTTGTGTATAAGGATTTATCGGGGTTTTCTAATCCTAATCCCAAAAATTACTAAACCTATCCTCAGATACCAACTATGACAACGCTGCTTTTCTTAAAAACTTAAACATGATTTATTACATAAAATATTAACTTGATATAACAGGGAAGATCGAGATTTATAGTTTCTTTGGGTCTTAGGATCATTAAATAACAACTTCAAACATGAAATACAACATCTTTATTGAAAACTTCCTTTACATGGCCACTACATTCCCTCGTACTTAGCATTGAATGGGATAACTTGAGGACATGAATAAGAAAAGGGGTGAGCTATAAAGCCCAGTATGGGAATAAACATGGAATACATGAGGAGTAAAATACATTTTAGACAATAGGCATATCAATAGAGAATAAGAGAAACATAAACATAAAGGCATGATAAAGAATGATAATCATAACATGGAAATGTGGAAACAACACTTAACATGGAATTAGCATGAGCCAAGGCTCATTGCACATGGAGCATGAGTAAATCCTCATTTCACATGAAGCACGAGTAAACCCTAGTTTCACTTGATTTAGCATGAGTCAACACTCATTTCACATGATGTATCATGATACTATACTTTACCCAATGCATTGGATCGCTATAAGGGAACACCCTTCTTAAACATTTCATTTCATGCATAAGTGTGCCACATGGATCATAAAACATGGATTCATTAAACATAATCATTTATTACACCATAAAGGAATGTGGAATTCATACATGATACATTATAATCAATAAGTAAATGTGCATAAAGGTGAATACCCTTTATGGAGAAATGGTCATGGTATTCACTACACAAAGGCATTGGCTTAGAAAATCGGTGCAATTTCAGCAGCGTAACGGCGCGACATAAGAATTCATAAAAATGGTTCATGAGAGATAAAGAGGTTTCACATCATATTTACATGAAATTTACATTAAGGGGGTCATATATATACTTGTATCAACAATTGTAATGGAATTTAGATTCATGATACAAAAGTATTGCTTGAATGTAAATGAGGAGAGAGAAGTTTTTTTTTTCAGAATTTCGGCATAGTAATGGGAGTACATGGAAGGAATTTAATGAGAGATAAAAGGGTATCCCATCATTCAAACAATAAGAGGGAAGTATGGGGGAGGTGAAAAACCATACCCCAACATTTATAATTGAAATTAAAAGGGCATAACAATATTAAGAAAATTGGACAAAAAGGCGAAAGGAAGAAAAACCCTTACTTGAAAGTGTGGTTCCAAAGGCTTGAGAGAGGCTTTTTGGGAGCTTGGGGCACCTAGGGAGGATTCTATAGAGAGTAGGGTAGAGTTTTGATGAACTACAATGGCTTTGAGTGAGGAGGAAGTGGGAGCTTGGGTGGGTTTATATTGGAAAGGTGGGTGAATTCTTTATTGTTTTTGTTTGGGACCCCTTACATTAAACTAATCTAAACCACAAATAAGCTCATGGTTTTTTACCATAGTTTATGGGAAAGGGAATAGGAAGAAAATATTTTATAAGTCCAAAGTCCGAACTTCTTAATATAACGGGGTTGCTTATGTGGAGGTGAGTCACACTCCCATGGAAAATAATTTAAAAATACAGGATGTTTAATAAGTCTTGAGGGGTCCATTAATGCTTTGTAAAATAAGTCAAAAAACCCAAAATAACATTATTTTAATGTTAAAACATATATCGTCCGAACTTAAATCTTATAGTATTTTATTATATCACTATTCAGACATTATGATGTCATAAATCACATTATATATTTAAACGGTATTTAATTTTTACCCAAAACTTTGACTGTCTTAGAAAATTATGAAAAATTCACCGTTTGATAATTTAGACATCCTGATTACAAAAATAACATTTATTTTAAATAAATAATTTTATAAATATGTTAATTATCACTTTTAAAATAAAAACCGACATTTATAAAAAAATCACGGGTTTTGACAAAAATGGCTCTCAAACTTTAATAAAAATTACAATTGCATTCATAAAATTATAATATCATTTATATTTAACAAAAAATAATTTAATAATAATAATAATAATTTATTAAAATATTATTTAATTCAAAAATCCATTAATTCATCAAAATAGATTTCTTATCTGAATATTAACTAAAAAAAATATTATTTGTGCTTTAAAAAAGACTTTTTACAAAGTTTCAATAATGAAAAGAAGATATATTCATTATTATATACTAAAAATAATATACATGAACATAGTAATAGTGATTTGTTACATAACACCTTAAAACAACCGCATAAGATCTAAGGGTAAAGTGTGCGATTGTGACAGAATCTTGGGGTGGCTCAGATAACATTGCTCGAGTGGTAATCTATATCAACTTCCACTTTTCCTATAGACGGTCTCGTTCGAGCTTGAATTGATGAAGCTCAGAATGGGCTTGGTTAAGAGCGAAGCCCAAAGACACCAACTCTTTTCTGAGCTCTGACAAATGGGCTTCGTATGGAGGAATTCAACTGGATGAGGCCATGACTTCCTTTGTCTGAGTAAATTGGGTTTGTTAAAGCCCTATATTTATACTAATCATGTGATCACTGTTCAATGTCTATAAAATAAACAGTCACAATTCTTATCATAAAACCTAAGAAGTTGAAAAATCATTTTACATAAAGAGATATTTAATTAGATCTAGTGGGATTTCCATTAACGAAACTTTGGTTCGTTACAATCTTGGTTCTATTGAATTAAAACCAAGTAGATATTATACAAGACCTCATGTGTGCCTCCCTATATACAAGAGGATACCAATTAGTGTTGAAGGTTTATGGGTGTAGTTGGGAGACAATAAAATTAGTAACAAAATCCAAAAACTACATAACAATATAAATAACCTGAATAAATACGAAAGAATTATTTTTTCAAAACACCATTATACCTAAACACACAATGTTATGTTCCATAGACCCACAATGTGGTGGGTCAAACAAAGTATAAAAAAATAAAAAATTAGATAAATCTAGTGGTAATAGATAAGAGTTTTCTAGAAATGGCCTCTAAATTTAAGTTGTTATATTCTTAGCTCCCTGTCATAGATCCCTTTCCCTTTACTCTATCCAAGGTCACGAAATCTATATACACATCAAGATACCCATGTAGGGTGTGATTATAACTCAATAGGACACCACTAATGCAAGTGAACATATATATAGATCTTTTTCTCCTGGTAATAAAATAAATACACACATAAGAAAACAATACCATAATAAGCATACACTTGTTAACCAAGCCACCATGAAACCCAAACACACCTTCTTCAGCTTCATAATAGAATAATATCTAAATATTTTTGGGAACATTATAGTTATAGAATCAAACCACAAGGTTTATACACGTAAAAAATTGGTTTTTTACATTGCTTTTGTTTTATTTCTAAAATTGGTTTTTTGGGTGATATTATTTAGGTGACATAAAAAATATGTTTTTTAATGGTAGTTAATATAAATGACATTAAATATATATTTTTATGACATTTTTATATCATTAAATGAATAAAAGATGTAAAAATGACATTCATCATTTGTTATAAAAAACCGTTGTGTTGAATATGAATTTTTATGTCACTTATTAAATATCCTATGTAAAAAACCTGTTTTGTATGTTTTTTAAATAATAATCGATGTAAAAAACTATTTATTTCTTTTAAAATTTAAAATGATGATATCTCTACTTGATGAAAATACAAGATAGATGAAAGGTAATAAATTAAAAAAACAAAATGAAATCTGGATAAATAATCTTAAATCTTTGACTTAATTTTCATGCTTTTTATAGTCTTCATCAACATAATTTCATCATAGGAAAGAACTAATGAGGCATATAAAGTTGTGACTTTGATGAAATTTTAGACAATGATAAAAGCTTTATATTTTTCATGCTATCCAAATTATTATTATTCATTATTAAAAATGAAGTATTAACAGTTATATCAACTGAGAAAAAGAATAAAAAAAGCAACGAAAAATAATTATAAATAACATGATGAGATCAGTAAAACAAGTAACAATGGAATGACGATGATTATGGAAAGACATGAATAAATGTAATTATGATGAATACTGAATGTGTAAATCGGAATGGAATACATGTGGGGCATGAAAACATATAAATGTTTCGAAATGAAAATCTTGACATTATAAATTTAATGATGCATTTGAATTTTTCAAAAGGATCACATAAAAAAATTGATCCTCACATTGGAATGGTGTAAAATTTAATATTTAATATTGTTTATATGTTAAAAATGTGAATAATTGAGTTTTTAGTGTTGGTTTTCAACTAAGTGACATTGAAAATTTAGTTTTTCATGTTAGTTATTAAAGAACCGATGTGATAATCTCATTTTTTATTTCATTTAACATATTTCCAATGTGAAAAATACTCATGGAATGGTTTTTATTTTTGTTATATAAATAATTGACTTAAAATACATTTTAACATTGGGTTTCTAAAAATAGATATTAAATCTCCAATGTAAATGAAATTTGGTTACTAGGGTACTCAGTAGCAATATTGGCCAAACGCCATAGGTCAAGATACATAAAGATATATTTTCCTATATTCACTACTACATCTCAGGTCACATCATCTGAGAACATCATTACTCGCAACATAGGCCACACAATTCCATCATACCCTATCATCTAAGTCATTCCTATCATCGTGTCACATGCAGCATCTAAACACACTTCCTCTATAGGTCCACTGAGCCACAATGGGTCTACCCATCACTTTGGTACCATGAATAGGAAAAGAAAATAGAATATAATAAATACATCAAATTGAAAAAATGTCATCATATTAGTCACATATATCCAGAGGTATATCATAATAAGCATTGGTCTCACAGGCTAAACACGCACACACAATCATACCATATGACACAATGATTCTCTATGCTATGTATACACATGGGTCAACATGTCATGCTATATAAGGAACCTATGGTGATTCATGATCATACAATAGAAAATGGAAACCAACACAAGATCAAGGCCCTATATGGTATGAATTTCATACCTTTATCTTGTTGATGACAATATCTGAGACCCATTTTTTTATGATACCTAAGTCACACTCATACACCAATCGGATCGAGACCACATGCCAAGTACCCCTAGAAATGATCCCAATTCAGTTAGACCCAGGGTATTGGAATAGATTCAAGAAGATTATAAGTCGAAGGTATTGAATCTACACCAATAAATCTATCAAGATTTGTTAACTCTTCTAGATTTGGTATTGAATAGAGGAAGGTCGTAATGCACTAGACCTGTCATTGATCTATCAATGATCCAATAATTAATCATTAGATGTCCTAGAAATCCATATATCTAGAAAGATAATGTTGGATCTATGATTTATATCCAGTAAATATGGGTAGATATAGATGAAAACTGATGAATATAGGTTTGTATATCACATAACATACTTCCCCAATCACCAACACTCACGGACCAATTAGAATTGAGCTCAGGAGGGATGGAAATTTATTATGATATCCTATAGAGTGTATAGGTTTTAGAGGGTTGGAATTTGGAAGAATAATGAGTCAATTCTGATGATTTATGAATATTAAAGAGTATTTTTGAATCATTAAATCACTTAAAAATTGTTTGGTTATACGGTTTGAAAAATCCTCTACCAACTGTTTGATGATTTTTGACTCTCCTGGGAACCCGAAAGGTTTGGTCACTCAGTTTGGAAAACCATGCACCAAAAATTATTTACTACTCTATCCCAAGCCACATAGTTTCTAAGGAATGTCACATTATATTCTCTAACAAAGAACCAACTGTGTTCCAGCCACTATCCATCCTTCTCCAAACAAGCAACATCGTTTCCTTGGTAGAACAACACAATTTCCCTTAATCATGTGCCAACTATGAACCCATTTTAAGGATCCTAAAACTCCCTAAAACAAAATCAGAAATTCCTGAAACTTATACCAAACAATTAATATTTATAAAAACTAATAAAGATTGAAATTAACTCATAACACACTTGAAAAATCTGATGGTCATTACAATATTATTAATAATAATTAATATTTTCCCCATGACTAGCTATATGATAAATTATATCTTAAGCATCTATATAGTTGTACCTTATGATCTTGAATATTATAGACAAAGACATTATTGTATTCCTTTGGTTTCGTGCATGATGTAGTGTAAGAAATAGAATATCGTATGGGATGACATAACGTTCCGAGTTAAAAAATCAAGAGTATCGTATGATCATTATGAGATAATAGATATCATAGGATATGATACATAGGAATAAAAATTATATTTCATAGCTGAATATTATATTTATTATAATATGAAAGACAATACATCCAACCACCCCTTATGATATAAAGGATATCATAAAATATTATATACCAAGAAAAGTATAATTTTAATATTTTTTAATTATGAATTAAATTATATGGTTTATAAATTTTTATAAATAAAATATTAAGGTATTTTGGGATGTTTTTATAATTTTTAAAGGTGTTTATTAATTAATTATTTATATATTTTTTATAATTAAATAGTTATATGATTATGTAATATTTATTAAATAAATATTCTATAATTTTAATTGTTCTTATTAAAATACATTTTTCATGTTATATGGCATGACTTATAATTTCGATATACATGGTTTATATGTGAAATACATGTGATATTTATAATTGATTATAAATTAAAAAAATAAGGTAAAAACATAAAAGGAATTTTTGTTAATATTATGAATTGTTTATAATATTTAATTTGAGAAGTTCAAATTAAATACCTTATTTAAGAAATTGTTTGAACCATATCAAAAAGAGTTGTGATAATTAATATTATTAAGGATTAAATAACATTAAATGTGTAATATTATAAATGTTTGCATAATATATGAATACTTCATATGAATAAAATTTATATTTCATATATCTTATATTAAAGTATAATTCCATTTGAAAGGATAATATAAAGTTGTTCATATCAGAAAAAGTATAACGTTTTTATATTTATTTAATTATTTAATTATTATAATGTATGGATAAATAAAATAGTGTTTATAATTGTTTTTTATCAAATGTTCATAAATATTTATTTCATAAAATTTGAATTGTTCACTTATTTATTTTATCCCCTATACTATTCATTAATATAATTGTTATATTATGAATGAATGAATGCATAGTTTAAATTGATAATATTATTTTATAAATTTTCATATATGAATCTATGAATTTATATGCTATGTATGATAATTGATTTAGTTTTCTTTTTTCCTTAACATTGACTTGTTCTAGGTTATGATATTGAATTTAATGGTTGATAATAGGTTATACATATAGTCTTATTGAGTTTATTAATCTCATGTGATTTTAAGACATTACATGAAAATGTTTCATGTACCATATATATATGATGCATTTGGATCTGTATATAGTTGGAGTTTTTAATTTCACTTAGTTTCATATGGTATGAGTTGTGAAAAGTGTCACACACACAATGCCAATAACCATATTTAAAAGCGAGTTTCTTCGATTTAGGATTAGTTTAAACTACTACTAAATTGTTTTGTGGTGGTTTACAAAAATCAAATCTAAATATAGTGTTTTGAAACATTTAATATGGGTTTTTAGAAACATTGAAGATCATTTGGAGTTAGTTTTTTAATTATTTAATTATTTAGGTATTTAAATAAATAAATAAATTTTTAAAATTTGATTTATGAGTTATGATTTATCCTTCCATGTATGAACATGACATGAAAAAATTTAGTAAATATATGCATTAGGTGAAATTTGAACCCCACATCTCCTCTTTATTATGCAAAGACTTTACCACTCTAGCAAGTTCTTCATATGGTAAGTAAACTGAATTTAATATACTTATTTATATATACAGATATATACATATAAAAACTTATATAAAAATAATAATATTAAAGAATAATAAAAAAATACAGAACCAATAAAAAAAATAAAAAATAATGAATAAATAATAAAAAAGTAAAAAAATGATTATAAAATAAAAAATAAAAAATAAAAAATAAAAAATAATATATAATAAATAATCACTAAATAAAAAAAATAAATAAATAAAGAAATAATAAATAATAAATAAATAATAAATAATAAATAATAAATAACGAAATAAATAATAAATAATAAAAATTAATAAAATAATTTTTAAAAATCAATATATAATAAATAAAAAATAAATCAATAGTTAATTAATAATAAATAATATATAAATATTAATAAATCAATATATAATAAATTTTAAAAAATAAATAATAATAATAATAATAATAAATAATAAATTAATAATAAACTAATAATAAATTAAAAACTAATTAATAATAAATATATAAAAAAATAAAAAAATGATAAATTAATAAATTAATAATGTTGTGACACCAAACACAACAACCCATACCTTGTGTCTGTTTTACTACACTGACATTAAATACATGGAATCACATTCTGAAGGACCGAATGGTTTAGTAGTCTTAGTAAACCTGATACATACATGACTCCCAAATTACATATGAAAACACAAATTAAAAAATATTTTTTTTGAGAATAACATTATTCCCTATAGAATACACTTTCATATCAATCATACTACACATCATGGATTCCTATGAAAGGAAACAAAATAATGGTCGGCTCAAATGCATAGTAAGTGTTAATTACAACAGAAGATATCATGAATCAATGTGCATAATAAACTTGGTAAGGTAAATAATTAAACACTTATTCCATTTAAAAAACCTCACTATCATGTGAAATAATGTATAATCAATGTGGAAAGGTAAATAACTAAAAACAAATTCCATTTAATCAATAAAATGAGAATGAAATTCATATTGTGATAATATCATTGTGAAAATATCATGGATAATAATAACTCAATTCTCAATGAAGGAAATTCTTAATTATTGGATGTCATGTCTTAGGCACATGATAACACTACCATCAAGACATTTCACAAGACAGTTTAAAACTCTAACTAAAAAATTGATTAATTCTTGCTTATCGATTTCTCTCATTTGACCCATCAAGGCATCAAGGGGAAATCTATAATTGGGACCCACCAATATTTATATGTCCAAATCAATCCTCTTATATTAAATAATCAATTTAATTCAAGAATCATAATTTCGTAGAAAAAACATCTCTATTGTGCAAAGAACACAGATTTGAAAATATTTCCCAGTTAATAAAATAATATTCAAGTAAACATCGAATGTAAATATGTTATATAGTTTAGGAAATAATAAAATACTTGATACAATTAATATAGATATTTAATGTAATGTCCAATGATCAAAAGAATGTGAATGTTCCAAGGGAAAGTAAATGACTATAAAATTAATCAAGAAAGTGAGTGTCATTACATTACTTAGTCAAAATGATCATAATCCATCCACAGATGTAACAAGGATGGTATCGATACATCATATCCCTAGTATAGTACAAATAAAATAATTACTCTTTTCATTGATGAAAAAAAATAAAATATGAATATCCTAAATAACATTCTTGAGAAAAAATATCCATTTCATTTTGATAATCACCTTTTAAAAAAAATTAAAAGTAAAAAAAACACATTGAAAATACTTTTATTTGAAAATAAAAATTGAAACGTATAATAGAATTTTATATCATTTAGTGTTCATGAATGCTAATAATTTTGTAGATTCCAAGTATGTTAAAAAAGAGTCCATTCACATTTTTGTAAAATCCAAAGAGTATTGTTTTGAAAAAAAACATGAAAATTTCATTAATTTTTTTGTAAAAAGTAAAAATGGGTAAAAATGTATTTAATAAATCATTTTAACATGGTTGAAAATATTTTTGAAAACATTTTTAGAGAAAAGGATTTTGGTAGAAAATAGATTTTCTAATAAAGTGAGAAATGAAGTCAATTTTCTTAAAAAAATTCTCAATTATATTATGTAAAACACAGTGGAAAATTATTAATATTACTTATAATTGATAACCTCTCCAAATATTTTTTTTTCATTTTCAGAATAAAGAACAAATTTTTAGGTTAAGTGGGAACCTTACAACTTGCACCATGCCAAAAACATACAAAACACATTACACCATCCAAAACAAAAATTACACCATACAAAAAATAGGAAGAGCCAAACCAAAGCGCATATCACGCACAAAAAAAATCAAAAAAACAAACAAACAAACCAGCACACGTCAGCATCATCATGAACTGTTAGACCCTCGACTATTGCACCCTACATACCAGCCACCATGATGATCATCCCAAACCCTATCGCCATTGAAGATTAATCAATGAATATATTATATGTGTCAACTATAAATAAAAATAAAAAAAGTTTACGTACAACATAATATAATCAAAATTCATTACACAGATAATTTTCTAATGTTAATGATAACAGAGAAGTAATATAACCCAATGAATAGAAAGTTATAAAATTCATTATCACTTGGTAATATTATAGTGAAATTACATTTGTTGAAATAAATAAAATCAAAACATAAAATACCATTAAATATGATGGATTACTTTTATTATATATAAATGGTCTGTATATACACTATATAAAATAAATTAGGTTCATAATATTATAATATGTCCCAATGAAGAGAAATTTAGAGGATGTCCCTTACCTCACACTTCCTTTTTGTTGAACGTTCCATAACCTCCTGTATAGCAGTTTTAAACATGTTGTTAACATATACAATAACTGTATTAATATTTTTAATTCCTTATAATACCCTTTTATAATATATTATCACACATTCATTAATAATATTTCATTATTTGAATTGTTTCACCAGTAAATTTTCTTGTTTTTTTCATGCATGTATTATTTGGAAAGATATAGTACTTATGCATATTATATAGTTCCATAATCTCCAAAATAATTATAATGAAATAATTATCATATTTTTATATCAATTTTAATTTTTAAACTAATCATTAAATATGGTTATTCCAAATTAAGTACTTTATGATCATGGAGATGGTATGACATACACACACATGAGTAACGTTTCCATTTTCTAGTGATCATAATGGAAAGAAGGTATGTAGTATTTTTAATTTATATAATGATAATAATATCATATATATCATATTATTTATCTATATATACTAATATATATCATCCATGTCATGTGGTGATGAAAATAGATCCACATCACTTTGTGAAGGCGGTAGTCCACACATACACGAACGATGTTATCATTTTTTAGTTTAAAAAAGAAAATGTTATATATTATCTTTTAATAATGGTAATATTTCATGAATATCATAATTATTTTTTTTATATTACATATATTAATTAATTTTATCTTTATTACCTTCCATGTAAAGAGTTAGTGAAAGAAAAATCACATTGCTTCGCGAGGTGGTAGTCCTCCATACACACGGGCGACATTATCATATCTCATATGAAAATGAAATTAAGAATATATAATTGATATAATAAATACAAAGGTATAATTAAATTATAAATATAATATAAATAATTTAGATATATAATCATACCCAACAATGAGAGGTGATAATGGAAAAATGAATGACATCGGTTCGTGAGGTGGTAGTTCGCGGTACACACGAATGATGATTTAATAACCCATTTGATGGAAGTGGAGTGGGTTGTAGGTCATAAAAATAATGTAAAAACATATAATTATATGAAATATAATTATTTTATTAAATCATAAGATTTTAGTAATAATTTAATGATGTGGAGGAAAAATTAAAATTAAAATTCTTATTGAAGAACATTACCTCTTCATTAAGAAGCCTATTCATGTTTGCACCATTGCCATCCAAGGTTAGATTTATTTCAGAAATAAGGCTTATTTTATTAGTATTTGGGATTTAAGAAGTTATTTGAATATTTATTGTATGATCCAAAATGATATCATGTTGTGATGAAGAGAGGAGAGGGGCGGCCTATTTTAAGTGAGGTGAGTGACACAATCGTGATTTCTGAAAAAAAGGTGTACCGAAATATTTCACATTAAAAAAGGTAAAAAATAAGGTATTATTGAGAATTAGAAAATATATGGTCGAAATATGGAAATAAAATATATTTTAGACAATTTTTGGGTCATTTTCACCCTAATATTTTTTGTTTAACCCCCGGTAAACACATTTTTTCTTTAACTACAGTACATAACTTTTATTGTGTTTAATATTCATTATGAAAAAAATTAAGTTGAAATTATTAGATATTATAAATTATTCATATTCCAAATATGGTATAAATTTTTAAAAATTCTATTCACATAAATGATAAATTATCATTTAAAATTAATCACACAGATGTGAAAAGAAATTTGGTTTTTATGTAGAAAATTTTCAAAAGTTTACAATGTTTTTATATCAAAATTCAATATAAAATTTATTAAAATAATAAAAATTGGATTACTTTATATATAATTGAACTAATTTAACCATAAAAATAATTTAAAATATTATTTACCGCTATAAATAATTTTAAAAAATACAGTATTTAATTAAAATTGAATAGTTTTAACTATTTATTAAAAACTAAAACATTTCATAAAAATTCAAAATACTCAACCAAAAAAAATTATATATTATGATTTCAAAAATTAATTTAATTTTATAAATTTAATTTTCTAAAAGTTTTAAAAATTAATTTTAAATTATGTTTACAAGAGCGACTATACTGCCTTTTAGAAAAATACAGTTTTTCAAAAAAGATTTCATTTTCATTTAAATTATTCTTATTTTATTTATAATCAAAAGATAAATAAAATTCTCACAATTTAATTAATACTATTAATACCCTCAAAATTAATGGTTATATTATTACTATATACTATAGTTCGGTTAATTTTGATTTGGGGTTGCGTGTTATATAAGCTATTAAAGAGATTAAATTTAAATTAATATAATTCAAGGTTTGTTTCAGATCAGTGTTTTGTGTCATATATTCTATAAAAATACAATGTTATTCTTTCAAAATATTGGGGTGTCACATTCTCCTCACTTTAAATAAATTTCATCCTTACAATTTAATATTGACCATGGAAAACAAGGGTTTGAAATTTGGAAATACCATTTTAAGAAAACCCGCATCTTAATAAGGGTTAATAAAATATCCTATTAATAAGAGATATAGCGATGTAAAAGGTTATATGTAATAACACATAAATAATCTTATACATAGGATAAAATTGGTGGAAATAAAAGATATGAACATGGAATAAAAGCATGAATAATTATAGAGAGTGAAAGAGGTCATTAATCACATGAATGTGAGTGATCAATAATAACATAAGGACCTCAAAACCAAAAATATTTTATGATTTAAAAAACTATATGATTCATCAGATATAATGGTAATAGGATAAAATTTGGGTTTTAAATTTACTTTTCTTAAATTTTAGGAATTATTTTACTATCTAATAATATAATCAAATATAATTACTTGATACGTTTTTATTTCCGAAGCACAATTTCATTATTTGGTTGTGATTTGATAAATTTAAAATTTATCACTTAATCCATGAAATGAATATCAAAAAAATATTTTTTTTATTAAGCACTAAAATTCACTTTTAATGGATTATATGGTCTATAAAAGAGGAAAAAACCTATCCACCTCTATCTATTTTACAAAACCAACATGTTTTCCACAAGTTATCCAATATACGTAAATATCCATGTCATGAAGTAAAAAATTAATCTCTAAAACCTCTTAAAATTTTCAACATAAACTATTTCATAAATGGTTAACCTTATTTCCCATAAAAAATGTTAAGATCCAAATCTTTATAATGAAGGTCATTGAATTTATAAAATAAAAATATCATTAATCAGTACTAAGGTAGTTCGTACCATATAATTTACATTATCTACATATATTATATCTTTATCCCAACATCATTTTCTAAAAATCAGGATCATATTAAGGGTTATAGTCCCCTTAATTATGTGTTTTAAAAGAAATTCAAATTACCATTGAATCATTCTTCTTAGTCATCGGTACTATTTAACATACTCTTTGAAATTCTTAATGAAAAATCACTTTAGAAAAATCATTATACATTTCATACTTATTATAACATAGAAATAATTGGTAAAATAATAAAATTATGTAACTATTCAATCCAAACACAACCACGTTAATCATTACACTTATTATTTGGTAATATCATAAACTTGACCATGATCAATTAGCTTATTTTGAGGTATATTCCATTGACACTTGAGTCATTGATTTTCATACTGCCCCTTCTTCTTATATTAGAAGAATTTTACATTGGATTTTTTTATTACCCTTGAAATCAAAATAATGGTTTCCTTTCTCTTCACACTTTTAGAAAACATGTATTCATTTTAAGCAAGCACTAATGTGTTTCTTTCCATAATTATAACACAGCAGAAAATATTTCTTTCCCTTATTCCATTTATCTATATTTCCCCCCACCATACTCTTCTTCTATTTCTTCCCTTTGAATTAATAATACTATGATACCATGTCCTCATATGATTAGAATATTTGGGATACTTATTCCCTTCAAAATATTTAATTAATTATATTAGATAAATAACCATTCATAACCTTTATATTGCATTCATTGATGTAGTTCCCAATCCTTATTCTATGAACCACTTCTAAAATATGGCATATAATAGATTATATCATATCATTATGAAAGATAATTTATAATAACAAAACTAGTTAAATACTTAACATAAATTGAATATTTTATTCATAGATTATCCCATAATCATAAACATGGTTTCTTGGGGAATATCTCTATCTTCAAATTCTTTATAATGTTTTATTAAGAAAATGTGAATTAACTTTACAATATCCCCCATGATTGAAAAATTAGGTTCACAGTAAGGCCCATTGTCATAAACTAGGTAATGATCAAGTCATGCATAATGTTCCCTTTCTAGAGTCATTACCCATAGTTAAAACTATTTGAGAACCACATCCATATATAGATTTCAAACAAGGAAGTATTTTTAGGAAAAACCACATAATCTATACATTACCATAATGTTAGAATGTTCTTATATACTTCTCCTCAAACATTATCTTAGGATTATTACCCCTAAAATATTTTCTTCTAAAGCTTGTCCCCATGGGTTCTACTAAACTTCCTATGATACCAACTATAGTGACCCCAACCCCAATAACTTAAAGTTAGTGTCTTATTTACTATATTGGCATAATATATATGGAATCACATTTTGAAGGATTAAATAGTTTATTAGTCTTAGTAAACTAGATACATACAGTATTCCCAATTTATATTTTAAAACAAAAATTATATCATAATATTTTTCAAGAATAATTTTATTCCCTCTATAATATTCTTACATATCAATCACAGTACACTTTATGGATTCCTGATAAAACAATGAATATAAGGGTGAGGTCAAATGTTAATTAAGGGTTAAGTAGAATGTAATATATCATGAATTAATAAGAATAATCAACATTTAAAGGTAAATAATTAAATACACATTCCATTGAAACAACTTGAATATCATGATAAGATGAGGAATAATCAATGTGGAAAGGTAAATAACTGAAAATACATTACATTTAATCAATAAACTAAGCATGAAATAAAAATAGAGATAACATCACTATGAAAATATCATAGATAATAATAAATTAATTATCAATTATGTAAATTCTTAATTATTTGATGTTATGTTTAAGGCACATGATACCTATATCATTAAAACCTTTCACAAGATTGTTTATTACTAAAGATAAAAACCTATTTAATTCAAGAATACAAAATTTATCTTGAGACCTATAGATTAATCAAGGGGATATCTATTATTGTGTCCCACCTATATCTATTTGTCAAAAACATTCATCATATATTGGATAATCTATTTTATTGACTAATCAATATGCCTTAACAACAATTATCTGTATTGAGTAAAGAATAAAAATTTATTAATATTTCCTAGTTAATCAAATAATATTAAAGTAAAAACCATATGTAAATATGGTATACATTTAATGAAATAATCATATCCATAATACAAGGAATATGTATATTTAATGTAATTTTTAGTGATAATAAGAAAGTGAATGTACTAATGGAAAGTAAACGACTACGAAATTAATCAAGAATGTAACCATCAATAATATCCTTAGTCAAAATGATCATAATAAATCCATATAAATAATGAGTATGGTATGAATGAATAAAATCCCTAGTGAATTATAAGTAAAATAAAGGGATTTTTCAATTGATGAATAGAAATAAAATAATAATATCTTTAAAAACATTCTGAATAAAATTAACCTTTTCATTTTTAAAATCAATTTTGTTAAAACTAAAATCTCAAAAAACTCCTTGAAAATAAATTTATTTGAAAATAAACTTTGATAAATATAATATAAGTTTTAAGACACTGAGTAGTCATGATGGTTGTAAATTCTGTAGATGTCAGGCATGTTAAATCAAAGATTCCTTTCACATTTTGGTAAAATCCAAATAGACCATGATTTGAATAAAACATGAAAATTCCTTTTAATTTTTCATAAAAGTAAAAAGGGTAAAATTTTCTTTAGTAAGACATTTTAAAAGTGTTAAAAACTTTTTTGAAAGTAGTTTTACAAAATAAGGTTTTGGTAAAAACAGATTTCTGACCGAAGAGAGAAATGAAGTCAGGTTTCCTTAAAAATATTTTCTCAATTATATTAAGTACCAAATATTTGGAAATGGTTATATTAGTTGAAAATATAAGAATAAATGGAGTATAATAAAATTAAATCGGTTTATTATTCAATGAATAAATAATTTTCTTCAACTGAAATTCAAGAATAAACAACATCGACTAGAATGAGATTGTGAAATAAACCCTTATAATGGACATAAAATTGAATTTAAAATTAACAAATTAATATATTATGGGTGTAAAATGTAAATACACGTAAAAAGTGTAAAAAATACATAATATAAACAAAATTCATTATATACATAATCTCAGAATGTCAGATGTAGTGAATAAGGAATATAACCCAATGAAAAGAAATTAAGTTATAAAATTAATTACCACATGGTAAATTTAAAGTAAAATTTAAATTTAAAATACCATTAAGTATGATTTATTCAAGATATTACATGTAAAATGGTGAGTATAAACACTGTATTAATTAAATTAGGTGCATAATATTACAATATGCCTCAATGAAGATAAATTGAGATGAAATACCTTACCTTGAGCCTCCTTTTCGTTAAATGTGATTTCACCTCATATATAGTGGGTTTAAACAATTTATTTACTTATAAATGAACCATTTTAATATTTATAATATCATATATGATCCTTTTATAAAATCTTATCACCTTTTGATTAATAATCATTCATTATTTTCATTGTTTCAAATGTTAATTGTTTATTTTCTCATGTGTGTTTTGTCATGAAAGATATAGTTCATGAAAATATTATATAGTTACATCATATCTGAAATAATAATCATGAAATAAATATAATATTTTTAAAGCAATTTTAATTTTAAAACCAACCATTAAAGATGGTTATGAAAAATTAAGTACGCTACAATCATAGAGATGGTAGGTCGTACGTACGCATGAGTAATGTTTCCATTTTCAATTTATCATCATGGAAAGAAAGTAAGTAATATTTTACCCATTAATATTTATTATAATATTATATATAGTATTATTTTTTATATATACTTATATATATCATCCATATTTTGTGGTGATGAAAAGGGAGTCACATCACTTCGTGAAGACGAAAGTCTCCACAAACATGAACGATGTTATCGTTTTTCATTGTTTGAAAGAAAATGATATATATTAATTTTTTTGAGATTGAAAATATTTCATGAATATCTTTATTAATTAATTTATATCGCATATATTCATTAACTATACCCTTATTACCTTATATATAAATTGTTAGTGAAAGAAGACTCACATCGCTTCACAAAGAGGTAGTCCACCGTACACACAAGTGAAATTATCGTATCCCCTAACGAATAGAAATAACAAATTTATATTTGATATAATGAATAAATATTTATCAGTATTCTATTAATACAATATATATAATTTTTATCCATCATCACCCAAAACTATGGGAGGTTGTAACAAAAAAATGAATAACATTGGTTCACGATGCGGTATTCCGTCGTACACAAGAATAATGATTGCCCAAAAAATTTTATGGAAGTGAATATAGTTATAGGTAATGAACATAAAAAAATTGTTAACATATGGAATATATTTATTTTATTATATCATTATGGTGTAATAATAATTGAATGAGGTGGATGCAGAAATAAAATAAAAATGCCCGTTGAAGAATGTTACCTCTTCTTCGGGTAACCTTCTTAGGTTTGCACCGAAACCTTCCAAGGTCCACATTATGGCCAAAATAAGGCTTCTAGGATGAGGGGAGGGAATTTCGGATGTTATTTGGGTTTTTATTTTTTAAAACAATAGGTTTTGAAGGTGTGAAGAAGAGAGGATAGGGGGCACCATTTTATAAGTGAGGTGAGTGGCACACTTAAAATTTTTGAAATGAAAAATGTGTAACCACATTTTTAACATAACACAAGGGTAAAAAATGGAGTATTATGAAGAATTATACAGGATAATGTATAAATATGACCATGAAATATATGTTTATCATGATTTTAGGGTTATTTAACATTGATATTTTTTGAACCGCTTAGTAGACCCATTTTTACCTTAATCACAGTAAATAATTTTTACTATTTTTACAATCCATTATAGTAAAAAATTAATTTGAACTTATTAGATAATATAAATTAATATAATAATTAATATGGAATCCATTTTTCGAAATTCCATTCGCATTAGTGGAAAAATTTAATTTAAAATTAACACCGTTGATGCGATGAAAAGAGGGATTTTAATAAAAAATGTTCAAAAGTTTACAAAGTTTTTATATAAAAATTTATATTTGAAAATGATTAAAATGAACTCAATTGGATAAATTGATATATAATTTATCTAATTTTACATTAAAATCAATTTAAAATATAATTTATATTTATAAAAAATTTCAATGAACATTCAGTTTTCAAATAAAATTTATTATTTTATCCTTTCTCATTGAAAAATGAAACATTTTAGAAAAATTTCAAAAATTCAACCTAAGATAATTTTGATATTATAATTTCAAAAATGAAGTTAATTTTATCAAATAAATTTTCTAAAATTAGTAAATAATAATCTTAAATTATGTGTGCATAGAGTGACTAAACTGTCTTTTAGAAAAATACAGTTTTTTTAGAATTTTTTTTTAAATGGTTTTTATTTTATTTCTAATCAATAAATAACCATAATTATCATAATTTATTTAGTACTATTAAAACCCACCAATTAAACCACTAGGATATTGAATTATACTATATTATGATTCATTGCAACTCGGGGTTTCATGTTCCGCAAGATATCGAAGATTTTAAATTTAATGAAATATATTTCGTGAGTTTTTTTTGGCTCTTTCTTCCTTTTCATATACACTATAAAAATAGTGTTATTCTTTTAAAATCTCATGGTGTTACAAATAGATAATAATATATAATTAAATAATAAACAAATAGTAAATGAATAATAAATCAACATATAATAAATATGTTGTAAATAATTAAATAAATAATAAATAATAAATAATAAATAATAAATTGATAATAAATTAATAATAGATTAATAATAAATAATAAGTTAATGATAAATAATAAATTAACAATAAGTTTTAAATAATATGTGATAATATTCTATAATATGTAACAATGTATAATAAATATTAAATAAATAAATAAATAATAAATAATAATAACCAAATTAATAAAGAAATCAATTCATAATAAATATGTAATTAATTAGTATTTAATTAATAATTAATTAATAATTAATTATTAATAAATAAGAAATGAATAAATTACAAACAATAAGTTATAAATAGAAAATAAATATATATTATCACTTATAAATTTATTTAGAGAGAGTTATAGATATATATATATTACAAAAATATATGAATATGAATAAATATATATAAATTTATATAAATACAATCATAGAGACATGCACACACACACACATTAACCAAAATATTACATTTAAATATATATTTGAACATCATATATATAAATATACATTAATTTATATTAATAAAAATAAATGGATATATATATAAATTTACATAAAAATTTATAACAACACATTTATATTGCATAAATATATAAACACACACCCATATATTTTAAATAAATTGAGGCTCAACGACCCCTTTTATTAAGAAAACAAAGCAGGGGAGGGGTAAAACAACCTAATAAATTTCCACGAACATAAACATTAATAAAAAAAGGATCTCAGATATCTACTGGCCCTGGATCGTGTGTTCATGTTATGGTGAGCAATACATACACCTCATCCAAATGGACATCATCCTCATCTCCAAGTCATAACCTGCAACCATGATCTGCCTCCATCATTTGTGAGATCTTTATCACTTATCACCATCTTAGTACTAGCATCAGGACAAAAACATTTTCAACAGATTCCTCTTTACTGCTTCCAATGGCATGGAGATCAAAGGTATTTTTTATACTGATTTTTGAAGTGGGTTTAATCCTAAAAGAACTTCTTAAAGCATTTATAGAGTCTCTTACTCTATCTCCATTTGGAACCAAAGTTATACACCCATCTATTTTGGATTTCATAACTTTTATTGGATCTGCACTTGTTTCATGTGTCTGTTTTCAAGATCTAGCTATAACATTGTGTATAACTGTAGTTTTTAAAGAGGGGTCATAGGTCTTTTTAGGTGTCTACTTTCTAGGACTTGATTTCAGATATGAGGCAACACTTACACCAGTTAAAAGTGTATATCCTACCACTTTTCCCCCCCAATCACTAAATACAACAGTGCATTCATCTTGGTGTGTGGTTGCCTACAGATTCGGTTAGAAACCTCACTACAATGTTTTCCCTGCATTCTGTCCATGGAAGTATGAGACTCAACCAATGCATTTTCTTTTTTGGAGATGAGATGTTCTTTCTCATTTGCACTATTTCTTTTTTTACATCAGAGATGGGGGAAACAAGTGTTGTCTTCTTACCTTGATATTTTTTCTTCTTTTCAATGTCTGTAAAGTGCTTGACATGTGTATAAGACCCTTTATTTATTGATTTTAATTGTATATTAATATAAATATATATAAACATAAGTAAATATAAATATCTCTTTATATATACCGATATAATGTATAAAAATATATAAACATAAATACATATAAATATTTATAAATATATATAAATAAAGAAAAATATATATAAATTCATATCAGTACCTATTATTATATACAACTATATATAATTTTAAATAAATTTTGATAAATATATATAAATTATGAATAAATATAAAGAAATGTATATTTACACATACAAATATATCTATATGTAATAAATCTCCAAAAGTAGGAAAAGGACCAAAATTTGAAGGCCATAAAATAAAGAGGAATGTAAATCCATGGAATAAAATTAAGGATGACCCAACATCCATACAGAGAAACTCATCAATTAAGCTAAAATCATATAAAATCATTAAAAATTATCATATATGAAAAAAATCAATTTTGGAGGTCAAATGAGTGTTTTAACTTAAAAAATATATTTTAAGACTTCCCTTATGCAAAAAAAAAAACGTATACCTCATCACGTTATTCTATTTGACATCTAGCAAACCCAAAATGAACCCCTGGATAAATATTTATGCATGTTTGAAATTGATGTACGATTTTTATCTTCTTTTAAAACAATTATAAATTTTATTTTATAAATTATTACTAAATTGTTATGTTATTCCATTGAACTTAATTTAATAAACATCAGTTTGGCTGGTTTTGTAAATAAAATACACACCCAAATCAATAAATATTTTCATTTTAAGCTGAAGTCTGATTTTAAACTTATCTAAGAATTAATTTATGTTTCAAATAATTATTTACTAATAATTAAAAATAATTAATAATTAACACATAATAATTCATTAAAATTGTTAATAATAAAAAATCAATGATCATAAAAAATAAATAATAATTTTTAATTATAAATAACAATAACATATTAAATATTAAATATTTTTAACATTATTTTAGTGGTGTATTATAAAAACCCACTATTAATCCGGAGTAGTTTAAAAAAATGCTAATACATATCGATTTTTAAAAACCACAAATAAAATAGTAAAAAAACATATTTAGCTGTATTTTTTAAAAAACTACCTAATAAATAAATAAATAAATAATGTTAAAAACAGATTTAGCGGTGGTTTTGAAAATGACTACAAAAAAAATATTTTGATATTAATTTTTTCTATAGTGACATAAATTTATTTAAACATTTTTATTTGGTGGAACGAATAAGATTCCAAACTATATCATTAGAACCATGCATTCATGTAAAATTACATAAAAGGATATTATATGGTGAAATTCAATCCCTTTTGAAAAAATAGAAAGCATCATATTCCTTATATACATACCCTTATCAAGAATTTGATTATCCATTTATATTGGCCATACAAATGCTGGTTTCCCATCAATTATCTTATTCAAGCCAATACTGTAATAAGTTAACGATAACCATAAAGTTCCACTTTTTTACCATTCATTTGGGTTTGGCATAGTTGAGAAACCATAATCCTTAGAATACTAGATGAAGCGAGTTTGTTAAATCCATATAATGGATTAGGTAAAGAGTTATCCACTCAATTATCCAGGAATTATACTTTATATGATTGACATGATTTTCTACTAGATATACTAAAAACTTATTTACATAATTAACTATTTTAATTAATTGTGAAATATTGATCTTAGCCCACTAATTTTACACCATATGATTTTGGAATTAGTTTTATTTAACTGAATATTATGTTCGATGACATGTGGTATAAAAAACATCAAACTTTAATAAACCATGATATACTATTAACTAAATATAATCATTATAACCATGCCATTAGTTTAGTGGGTATGAATATGAATAACCATATTATGAAATATATATAGAATGTTTTTTTTGTAATAAAATGAATAATAAACTATTTATTGATTATCAATTGATTGGAAATGAAAATAAAATCTTTTAAAGGTTAAAGAGACATTTTTAATAAAATTGGTTTTATGTTGGAAGTGTATTTTTATATTAATAAATTAAAATTATCGTTTTTAAAAAATGATTTTAATGAAATAATTATTCTATATATTCAATTTAATGAATTAATGTTAATAAAAATCATGGTTATTATTAGAGGAATGAGAATAAGGCCATTTTACCTTTCAAAAACAAATTTTCTTCAAAAATAATTTTTGTTGCATTTTTTCTTCTACTTTTATAAATTATATTTTATAAAAATTTTAGTTATTAAATTATCATATCAAAATTATATTAAGGAGAATTTTTTGGATTTTTCTGAAAATATTGACTTTTCAACGAATAATATAAAATTATGATTTTATAGAAAACATTCATTTATTTTTGGATATTTACAATTTTTAATGTCATTTTGAATTTATTTTAAAATTTAATTATTTCATTTTGATTAAACATAAACTAATTAATGTCATTGGAACCAACCTTATGCTTAATTTTTGTATAAAAAAATTTATACATTGAATACATTTTTTATGGAAAACCTTTTTCAGTTAATTTTGAGAGATTATTTCAAATTATATTTCAAAATATTATAGAAATTTAATTTTTAAAAATTTAATCCATATTTTTAATCAACATGTCAAAATTTGGATATAATGGAACTTCCATTTTTAATCATTATGAATTGTAACATTTGTAAAAAATTCAATTACCACAGTTTGTATAAATCCAATTGGATAGTCATATTTAGAACCTATATTATCTATTCTCTAAAAAGATGGTCCATTTTGGATCCATTTTTTTAGGAAGATATTAATATGTTTTAATTTTTTGAAAAATTACAACTGTGGCCTCTCCCTCACTTTTAGAAGGATACCCATACTCCACTCTTATGAAAATTTATAGAGCCTCTCTGATAAACCAATACCTACACAAATCCATTCTTAACATACATCTCCTTGTCCTAGAGGTACTGTTTTGGTCATAATACCATGCTATGAAGGATTTAGTTATAAAACTATGGAGGTTTTCCGTTGAATCAGTATAGTTCTTAACTGAGTGTATTCTTTTTATTTACTCTCATACCTCCTTAAAAACTCTTGTAACTATTGTGATATAGCCAGAAGGTCCGATCCAAGCAAGCTTGGACCACAAAATTTATTAATAAAATAAAAGTGCAGAGACAACAGAAAGGAAGAGAGAGACATTACATGTCAAAATTTTCATAGTCACCACCCCCATACCCGATCGTGTCATCAGCATCAGCCGATTCCCATTCTGATTGAGTCTCGTATTGTTTAATAATCTTCTTATAAAACTTCTGTTTGTCCAGTTTCTCCTTCGATAGCTTCTAGATCTACTTCTTGGTAGATTCCCTAGTGGTCACTGTCCTCGGAACTGTAGAGTAGTCCTTCCTTGGTTTCCTTAAAACATGGGCAGATCTGACACCCTCATTATCAGAGCCTATTTTCTTTTCACCTCAGACAATATCACTATATGATATCTTATTCGCATCCATATATCTTCCCTTTGTCTCACCATGAGAGTCACCCCCTTTGTAGAGGGTTAGGTCCGAAACTCCAGGAGTGGATTCCTCCTCCCTTCCTTTCTCAAAAGCAGAGGAGGAGGGTTGTGCATTCTGTTGTGGAGGATCAATCACCATCATAGAGAGGGAATTACTCAGAGCCTTTTTAGAGGGAGGATCTTGATCTCTAATATGATCAGAAGATCGAGGCGGAGAAGCATCAATTATCACCTCTTTACCATTCCTAGAAAACGGCAGCTCACGAGTGTTAGATTCCAAATGAGGATCACTGTCCCTGGTGTCAGGCTTTGGTGTAGGTGGATCCTTTAGATTCAGTTTACGGCGACAATGATTGGAGGGGTGCCCTCGAAGTCCACACTCTTTACAAGTAATGTTTTTACAACATAACTCCATAGAGTGGCCCACAGCCATGCATTTCGTGCAGAAGAGGGGTTTGTTTTCATATTCAACATCAATTAGAATTTGATCAGAGGGAATAGAAAGCGTTATCGTGTCAATGAGAGTGGACCTGAGGTCAACTTCCACCAGAATTCTGGCAAAGTGCCCGTACCTGACATCTGTCGTCTCCTTATCAATACGGATGGGTGTTCCGATTGTCGTTCCAATATCATGCAATATTTCTGGATGCCAAAGGACCCAGTTCAGCCCATGAAGATGAACCCATACCTGAGCGAAGACATTTTTAGCACTTGATACATTAAAATCCAATGACCATTCATGCATATGAATCCATCCCGGCTTTAGAATCATGGATCCAAAGCTCCAAGCTTTCATCTTCACATCATCTATTGGAAATAAACAGTGAAAGAAACCCCGACCAAGAGAGACACATTTCCAGTTGTCAAAACCCCACAATGTCGAAATCCATCAGAATAAATCTTTGCATTTCCATGGAGAAGCACCTTTAGGAAGAACAACACCAGCAATAAAAGAGTTATCCCCTAGTGCCAGTCATTCTGCAATGACACCAGGGTTAGCCTCCTCATGGGAAAGAGATCCCTTTCGAAGAATCCTCCTATGGTCCTCTTTCTTAGACACAAGTGTGGATGCCTTTATGACATCCACAAAGGATCGCTGCCCATGCGATGCTCCCAATGAATCTCCATCCAAAACACTAGCCTCAGCCATATCTCGAGGTCAGGAATCAACTGGACTAGCTGCCCTCACCTGCTCCTACACAGCCACATCCAGCTGAGATGGACCTTGATTAGCACCAGTCAGTGACCGAGTAGTGTTGGTCAGAGGCCGAGCCAGACAATCCTGCTCATGCACATCCCTAAATAGCCGGACTGGTGCTCGGATATCACCCCTTTCAATGGATCACCTCTCATCGATCCGGTTGAAACCAAGGTAGTGTGGAAAATCCATAAAGCGAGAAAAACCAAGATCATGCACAGATCTCGAACCGAATCGCCACGAACGAAGAGCTACTGGATATCTGTGAAGCCGAACGCCGAGAACCCCGACTTTGGATCTGAAACGCCGAGACCTCCGGATTTGGAGTCAAGACGCCAAGGATGAAAAGGCGTTGGAGCTGAATCACTGAGACCTCTAGCTTTGGCACTGGGCCCCCGAGGACGAATAACTGCGGAAATCTGATGCAAACCAAGACGAAGAAGATGCGACGCCTAGATCCTCTACGTATCGCCGAACTAGAGCCGAATCATGGAGAAGAGTGAGATGCTGAAACCCTAAAACCTGCGGGTTAGAGAGAGAGAGAGAGAATCCTCTCTCATCTCAAATCCAAAATTTCATTCATTAACCACTATTGTGATATAATAACATCAGTATTTACCATATACTGAAATATTATTTTGTTTATGGTACACCCCCTTTTCATCTACTTATCTATCTTAGAGAAAATAAAAACATTTCTCATGTGTACGCGCATACTTCTACCTCATGAGAAGATATATCTCATTTTTCATCAATGACTATATAGTTCATCATAATGATGAATCCAAATGAAATAATATAATATATATAATATAAATTTGATTATTTAAGGGTTAATAAATATTCAACTTCTTTCATTATCATACATCGAAAAATAAAAACACAACTCATGCATACGTGCAAACTACCACCTCATGAACATATGCATTTTTTTCATCACCACCTCACTTGGATAGTATATATAAGTGTATTTAAATAAATAATATGAAATTTATGATATAATTATTATTAAATAAATATAAAATAATACTTTCATACTTTCCCTCACCTTCCTTGAAAAAATTTAAACAATACTCATGCGTACGTACAAACTACCATCACAATATTGTAATCCAACTCATTTTTCATAACCATCATTCACAGTTGATTATAAAAAAAATTAATTTATAAAATGATAATTTTGACATTATTAAGATTATATAAATGATACAATCATGATTCATTTGACAATATTAAATCTACCTATATCATTTAGGACTTATGAACTAAACATCTTTAAAATGTTCGAGGTAAACTTAATCAATTATGTGGTTAAGTATGAAATGGTAATAAATGAAACGAAATAAGAAATAAAAAGATAAATAACCAATAAAATATTTTTAATACATTCAATATTTATCATAAAATTGTTATTCTTGAAGATGAATAATGTGCATGATAATTTGAACTTGAGGTAAAATATTTCTAGTCTCAATTTTCATTCTTTTAAGATTATGCTATCTTCACCACATGTTTTATTTAGCATGATTATAAAATTCCACATGGAAGTATTTTATCATTAATCTATAAAAATTAATGTGTTTATTAATTCATTCTAATTTACTTCCTTTAAATATTTATTGGTTCAAAAGTTAAGGCACAATGGATTTTTCGGTAAAACCTCATTTTAAAAGTTTTAATGTTTTAGTTAATTTTTACTCTATATCCATGTCCATTAAAAATTGTCAAGTATGTTATTAGTATAAATAAATTTTTGTTCAAATTCATGTTAAACCAAGTTTTAGTTTCTTTATAATTATCTTAAAATAATATTGTTAAATGTTTTCAAAAATATGTTATTTTTTCATTTTTACAAGTATAAAAGGAATATATATTTTATCTATATGACATGATAATAATTTCTTCCATCATGAAATTTATTATTTAAGATGATACATATTCAATTTTAAATTTTTTATCAAAAATAAAATCCAATTTCCCATTCATTTGAGAATTTTCATTTGAAGAGTTTTTTATGAAAGGGATTTTTATACTTATTTTTTCATGAAGCATGAACACATTTCATAATATTTATTAAACACGACATTTTATGTTCTTTTATGATGTAAATTTAATATTATAGGTGTTTTATGTTTTTTAGTCCTTTTGCATTATTTATGATGATTTTTGATCTCGATATAGCTCTCTAATATACTAGGTAATGATTACATTCTCTTGATAATTATGTTGGAATTAACCATGAATTTTATTTCATTTATAGGGGTTATTATAAGGGTTCTATGAAGATAATGTCACAAGATACCTATGTGACTTTTTTATGGTTTCAAATGAGTTTTCATAAAAATAATTTTATTTTATAAAGTATGTTATAGATATATTTTTAAAAGAATGATTATTCCCTTTTAGGGTAAACTGTAATTTTTTATGAAAATGTTTTCATGGGTTATCATGATTTCTAATAAACCCTCATGATTATGATTTTTACCTTTTAATTTATTGTAGGTGTTATATAGAAAAATTGGATGGTAAAATTGATTTCATGTGGACGTAAACAAATATTTAAGATCAAAGTTTATTATGTTAAAGGAGAAATATCTTATAAGATCTCATGGTTTATAAAAGGACTAATGGGTTTCTTTATTTCTCTATTTATTTAACTTATTGAAAATTTTGTGTTGATCCCATGTTTTCAAATGTTTTTCATAGGGTTATAAGGATGAGTAGGAATAAAGATTAAGTCATGTTGAAAATAATGAATAATTTTCATAAAAAGAAAACATCTTTCATTTTAAAAGTAATATATTTAAGAAAGAATGGAAACTAAGTGGAAGTGTCTACATTGTAATTTATAGGTTCATTATGTTAGACTCACGACATAATTATAGAAAACTCTAAAACTAAAAGGTCCTTATAAATGATAGAAAATTATATCTTAATTAAAAAATAATGATTCTATAATGTTTTAATAACGAGTCCTTATATTTTGAATCAAAGGAATGATTTAGATAAATTTATAGGTTATAATATTATTTGACTAATAGTTAAGAGTCCTTTGTTAATACAATGGTTAGTATGTTAATAATTATTAGGGTTATTTTGGATAAATCAAAATAGATGAATACTAGATGACATAGTTAAGGATATACTAGTGTTTAGCCTCTTTATAAGATGGTTTATAAATATTTTATTTTATATACTCAAAAAAACATTCTATTTGTTTTAATAAATGGTTGGAATTAATGGGAATCAAATAAAAAATAGATGTAAAGGACAATATAGTAATTGTAGAAATGAGGAACTAAATTAAATGAGAGTTTTAGTGAAAACTCTTGTGATAATTCTTAACTAGGAAACATGAGTTATGATTAGATGCCTGAACCTTAGGGTGTTTCCAATGCACTAAAGAAAATAGTAATAGAGTCCATGGAAATTTATTTTATACATATCATAATGGTAAAATGATTCAATATTCTATATGTAAAAAATTGGGAAGAAGTACCCATATAAATGTATTTAAGGTATGAGAATATGTTTTATATGTGTTAAAGGAGGGCATAAATCAATAAACCACCAAAGAAAAACTAAGAGCTCAGTTAAAAATATGAAGATAACTAAAATTATTCTTATGTTATCAGTTGAATGATTTAAATATGGGAAGTATGTTCATTATAAAAACTGATATTATAGTGGGAAATCTCAAGATGGGGATAAAAAATAACATTCAAATAAAGGTTTAGCAATGAAAAATTCCAATATAGTTGAAAATGAAGAAACATTGGATGATATATAAAAGGTATGGATTATATTTTTTTTAAATTACTTAATATTATGACATGATTCATACTATTATAGGAAATAATTATTAAAGAATAACATGGAAAATCAAGGATAATGGATTATTAATTATATTGAAAGATTTAGGTGTCTAAATATAGGTAGTCAGTAGTTATAATATAGTTATGAATATAATGATGATAAGAAGATTAAACTAAGTAATACCCTTTTGAATTTTTATGTTATTGGAGTACGTTGAGAGATATCTATTATGTTTTAATAAATGTTCTACGTATACATGACACTTATTTTTCAGTTTTGTTTTAGTGAAAAATGTTATTTAAGGAGTAATGATTTTATATTTTATGGAAATAAGTATAAGTGTATTGATTAAATTTAGGGTTCTAATGATCTTTGATGTTGAGGTAATTACAGTTAATTGTGATATAAGGGTTATTAAATTTTGAGAAATGTGTGTTATTCTATATATAACCATGAGATTGGAAAGTGATTTGGTTAATATATTATTATTATTATTATGAATAATTTCACTATTTTAAATGATTAAGGTAAAAAAATTTGAGGAAAAATAAAAGGTTAATTTATTAAAGCATATATTATTTTATTGTGAAAAATTTGTATATTTTGGATATTATAGGATTAAAATGTATACATTTTTAATATATGCCTTTAGGATTCATTAATTTTTATGGAGATAAACATTAAGTTAATTTTATAAGAATATGTGATCAAATATATTTTATTTTCTGGGTTTTAACTTGTTCTAATATACATTTAATGAATTTATGTTTAGTTTTTTAGATTGTTTAATGTTTAACTTTTATTTTTATTATTGAATATTTTGATATCAATGTAATATTTTTTCAAAATAAGGTTTTTTCATGTCAAATATTATCTTAAGATTTGGTAACAATTTCTGATTATTTTTAATTTTATAATGACAATAAGAATATATTTTTACCCTTAAATAGATATTGTGATCCATTATAATCTTCTCTATGTTCTTGAGGCATGAAAAATTCATCTAGAATATTCATTTATTGGAGTGAGAGATGTGATAGAATTGTAAAATACTCAATAGAAAACCAAAGGATGAAATCATGCTTTTGAAGTAGAAATAATACAAGGAGGTATATTTTCTTATATTCTCTATCATGATATTAGTATAATACTTCAATTATAGGGAAATAATCATGAAATAAAAATGTTATAATTATCTCTTTATTTATAATGTATTAATGGCCTTCTTTATCCCCTAATGATTTATGGTTTTGAAAAATTCCAAGTGTGTCCTCTCCCCCACTGATAAAAGGTCCCCCATATTCTATATTATCCACACATTAATAGACTCTTATGTCAGAAAATACCAACCCAAATACATTCCTAACACCCCTCCCCGTATCATAAATCTCATAGTTTTTTCATTTTTTCATAATATACATTGAGATTAAATTTTAATTTTATTTCTCATGAAATAAGATTTATTTAAGAAATATTTTCAAAAAACATCCCATAAGAAATATTAAAATCATAATCACATTCATGAGGTTTTCTTTTGAAACATGATTACCCATGGAAAATATTTCTTGAAAATCATACTTTTCACCCTAAAGAGGTGTATAAACTTTCCTTGTTTTCTTCCCTTAGAATATCCAAAGACATCCATGAGAAATAATTTAAAATAATATAATATTCTTGTAGGTAAATTTGGACATGATATTAATATAACCCTTATAATAACTCTTAGAATGAATCTTAAAAATTGAATAACCTACTTGGTTAATTACAACATATATTCCTCGAAGAGAAAAATATTTACCCAATTTATTGGAGAGATGTATCTGGATCATCGCTCATTATGAACAATATAAAATTACTATTAAATACATTAAATACATTAAATACATATATGATTTCATTTATAATATAAAATATTATAAATTGTTTCATTTAACACATAGGTATTAGAATTTTTAGCTTCATGAAAAAATAAGGGTAAAAATACATTTTAATTAATTTTTATTAAAAAAATACCTACAAGAATGGGATGTAGGATTTTTTTATAAAAATATAATAATACATTTAGAGTAATATTTGTAATGAATAAAATTCACAATGGTGGACAACTTTTCTCTTATATTAAATGTTTAAATATCTTCATTTCACACTTTTTCCAGAAATTTCAATAATAAATCATCTTGAAAATGTTAAATAGTATTATTATAAAAAATACATAAACAAAGTAAAAAATTAATTAAAATAAATTTGAACATATATTTCATTATATTAATAACATACCTAATTTTTTTAAAAGAACATGTATATAGAGAAAAATGTGAATAAAAAATTTTAATCCATTATAATGTAGATTTAAAGAGAAGGGTGTGGCTAGGGTTTCTCCACTAAATGTTTTCCTTCATGGATGCAATATCTATCTTTCTAAAATATCACTACCCAAGATTCATCCTTCACAAAGTGTTTTATCACTGGGGTTGATCTTCTGTAATTTATAGGGATTTCTATTGATTGGTGATGAAATATAGATTCAATGCTATAGGTTTCGTGTTGTCATCTCCATTTCACATTGTATTGTCTCATTTTTTAGAATTTTGTATATCACCTGACCCTATGCTCATTAGGAGAATCATTGTTTAAGGAATGAGTTTTTCATTGATTTGTGTGAATCTTGTTCTTCTTTTAGGTTCTTTAGGATGTGGACGATTCACATTTGTTGTGGGTGTTTTTTGTCTTATAAATCCTTGAGGATCGGGCAATGTTGTTTTATTTCAATTCAATGTGGTGATGTTTCTATAACAACAAGTGATTGATGTATTTATCACTGGGGTTCAAGTTTGGTTTCAAATATGTTTTTTCTTCCATTATTAATATGATTTTTTATGGTTGGGTATCGATGGGATTTGGTCATTGATGGTGAAAATGTTTTTTATTCACACTATAATGATGTTGTCAGATAGTTATGATTGTATGGTTAATAAGTGGTGATAGTTCCTCGATAGAAGGTGTTTCTCTTTGGAGTGGGGCTTGTAGGAAAGCCTCCCTGTGAGTTATAGAGTAGGAAATGGTGACTATTTCAATTTCTCATGGTAGTGATTCTGAAGGATAGTGTTGATATCTCAGGGAATGTCATTATTTACTATTAATATCTTTATCTATTATAAAATATGCTATTACTTCATGATTCTATCGATAATACTAGTTGGCATGGTTTAGTGGTATTCTACAAGGTTTTGGGTTGTTATGTTTGAGTGGACGTCTGAGGAATTAAGATAATGGTTCTCTATTGATAGCCTCATCTTCTATAAAATCTACTCTTGCTTCACGATTCTACCACTCACCCTCATCGGAAAAATAAAGAGGAATTACATAAGTTTTTGGGATATGTTCCTTGGTAGGACAATGGTATTCTTGGTGGAGTGACCTGAGAAGTCTCCATTATATTATAAACTCAATAGCATTGCATGTTCTCCATCAATTTCTTGGTGGTCTAAAAATGTGGACCTAAAAGTTTCATCCATGTTGAGAAGTGGGTTCTAGATTTTTGTTTTTATTGGATTGTTGATTGGTGATGATCAATGATGATGTTTCTAGATGTAAATTTATTGTTTCCTAAATAATTTATTAGTAAGGATGACAAAGCACAGTGATTGGTTGTTCTTGGGTCATTGTTTGATGACATGGCAATATTGTTCTTGAGTGCAGCTAGTGGAAAAGTTTCTTGTCTGGATGTGGGAATGTGGAGGCATTGGAATTGAGGTAGTTTTTTTGTAGTTTTTATTTATTTCTATGGTGGTGGGTGTATTTGGATATATATTTTTTGTTTTCTCACATAACCTTAAAAAGAAATGTTTTTATATAAATACTAGATTTGGGGTAAAAGAAAAATCTTTTACCCTGAGTCCGACTCGCCACGTATATACTTTAACTCATGTATAGTAAACATATATTAATTATATAATTTAATAAGAAATTTTTTCTAGTATATTCTGTTATTATTTTACTATTTGTTTTATTTATTAACATTGCTTGTATAGTTATTAATTCAGTTATGTTTATGTCAGATGTTTTGAGGAAAGTCAATTCATAATCCCAAACCAACTTCAGTAGGTTGACCATGGTCAAAATGGTACATTATTATATCATCTATATAATGTTAATAATGAAATTATTTACATTTTTATATAATAAATGAAATTTTTAGAACTATCTCTGAAATACATACAATAAACATGAATCACATTTCTTTATGGAGGTGGAAGTCCACACGTACGCACAAGCGACCTTATCATATTCCAACATGTGAAATTGTAAGAAAGTAAGTTAAATGTTATCTTTTTAAAATCATAATTATTTCATGAATACATAATATATTCATTATATCCATCATAATTTATAACATTTTTTATGTGGTTATAAAAATTGAAACATATCTCTTCATTGAGGTGGTAGTCCATATGTATGCATGAGCACTGTTTTTATTTCCAATAGGTTAGAAAATGTGAATAAAAAGGGATTTAACATAATAATAACATTTATTTATATTTATAATAATTGTGTTATTTATTTTCTCAGGGATAAAGAATATTTTAAGGTGGTAGAAGAGTATGTAAATATGAAACACTTTGTAAAAAATTACACATCTTCTTTGGAAAACCTCCATTGGATTACACCATAAGTCTTCTTAAGTTGATATTTATTTGAAACTGTGAGCCCTAATAAAAGGGAATTGATTTTGGTAAGGTATTTGATTATTTATTTGTTGAAATAAATGGATAAAAGTATGTTAATAATATAAAAGAGTAGATTCACTTTTATAAGCGAGGGGGTCACAATCTTGTAAATTTTCAGTGGATTAAAATAATAGAAAGTCTTAATCATGGTCAGGTAAATCTAAAACTATAAAATTTATAATATAAGGTGATAGGTGTTGAAATATAATAATAAAATAAAATTTAATATGTTTTTTGGTCTTATCACAATGTATTTACCTTAATTATCTTGATTATCCCTTAAATGCAACGACACATTTTTACCACGACAACTATTCATAATGACCAATACCGAAATTGAAATCATTAATAAATTTAAATATCATGATTATAAATATGGAATAATTTTTTTTAATATTAAATTTTTATAAGTTTTATAAATTAATTTTTATTATATTTTCAACAAATTAAATAAAAAATAGTTTTTTAGAAAATAGTTTTTTTTAAATAAACTTATATCAAAATAAAACATAATGTTGATTTATATGAAATTTTTTAGATTAATTTTAATCACATTGATATTATGTTTATTTAAAAAAACCCAATACATAATTATAATTTTATAATATTTTATTTCAAGAAAATAATTGACTGTTTATAAAAATCAACATTTTTACTATTCATTCAAAAATTTATCTTTTTAAAAAAATCCTAAAAATTAACCATAATTTATATTTTATATAATGATAAAAAATTTAATCCCATTTTATTCAATTAAATTTCTAAAATATATAAATTTACCTTTTAAATAAAACCATACAATACATGGAAAACACGTTATATATAATAAGAATGTTTTCTTTTTCGATTGAAAAATTAAATAAAATTATTATAGTGAATATGAATCTATAAAATCTAATCATCAATATAAGTAATCCATGTTATTTTTTCTTATTAACATTACCTAATTCATTACATTATTTTCCTCTTAAATACATTTTTTTTCAGTTTTATTCATCTTTTAAACTAGTAGGGATATTTTCTCTCATAGCATTTTCTAGTTCCCATGTTTCTTCCTTAACCATGTGGTTTTTATATAGAAATTGAACCATGTGAGTTACCTAATTCCATAGTAACTTATCTTAATGATATATAATATTTAGTATATGTTCCTCATTATAAATTTTCTCTTCCTTCTCTACAACCTATGGGATTAAAACATGAGATGTATAGCGTATGTACTTACTTAGTAAAGAAACATACAACACATCATGTACCCAAAATAAAATTGAAGGTAAGGATACTTGGAACGAAACTGATCCAACTTACTGTATAATATCAAAGGTTCTAATGAAACATGGAATTAAATATTTCTTTTCACCAAATTGAATATAAATTTTCCAATGAAATATATAAACATTTACACTTACATTAAACGAAAGGAATCTCCTCTTGTTATTTGGAAAACTCTTATGACTGCTTTGATATTCTGTCAATGTTTTCTCATGATAAAATAATCCATTGATTAAAATAAATTATAAATTAGGTTTCTTAAAAAACTCTTGTCCCTTAAAATAATTTAAATATTTCCTCTAATACCAACTATAATACCATGTAACCTAAATAACCCATAACTACATGATTTATAAAAAGGGTTAAAATTTCTTACATTTTATCGATCATTTCGGTTTAGAGTTTTATAAAATTTTAAAAATTATTTATATATAAAACCCATAAAATATGAAGTGGAAACTTCTATTTAATGTCTATTTTTTCCACACAAAAAAGATTCTTATATTTAAACTCTAGTTTCATTAAAAAAACAAGCTCACTTATTTAAAGTTAAATACCCATAGTGGAAAATTAGGAATTTATATTGTTCCTACTCATCCTTAGGCCATATTAAAAACATTTAAAAACTTGTGGTGAGAAAAAAATATCATTAAGTAATACAAAGATAAATAAACCCATCAGTATCTTTTGAAAATCATGTAACATAATAATAAATTTCACCATTTTTATATATTAAACATTGAGCTCCAATATAAATTTTCACTTTATAAATTAGATTAATTTAAAAATAATTTCTATAAAACATATATTAATAAATCATAATAGGAAAATAATAATTATGATTTTTTCTTGTGAAAAATGATTTCTCATGATAAAATTTTCCTTAAAAAATTACTTTTCAACCTTAAAAGGGGTTTAAAATTTCTTTTAAACATAAGCCCATTAAAATAAGCTTTCAAATATAAGACTTACATGAAAACTACATTAAAAATTAAATATCCATGTAGGTAACTTGGGAAATCGTTATCATATCACTCTTAAAATCACACTTATAAGAACTCCTAAAAGCATTCGTACAAATGGAATAACCAACATGGTTAATTTCAAAATATATTCCCCGTAGAATAAAATCAGTACCCACTGCATTAGAGATCTATATCGGTCTCATTAATCATCATAAAAAATAATCATAGACAATAAATTATATAAAAAACATATTATATTTCATTTTTGATATAAAATTTCCAAAATTATTTTATTTCACATATATGAAAAACCACTTTTGGGCTTCTCTTAAAAATAAGGATAAAAATCATTTTTCTTTGAAAAAACATTAAACAAATATTTAAAGAAAATCATGAAATAATATATTATTTTGAAAAACCATGATATCATATTAATTAATCTTCTTAAATAATAATGATCCTGATAGTGGGAAATTTTCTCATATCATATATGTAAGAAATGATTCCATTTATACTTTTTTGAAAATGTAAAAACTAAAATATTTAAAAATTGATAACAAATTTTCTTTGAAAAAATTCACGAAGAAAGTAAAAAATGGTTTAAAATGAATTTAAAAATAACATTTATTATATTATTAACCCATCTAATTTATTTTAATGTGAATGGATATTTATGAAAAAGGAAAGAAAAACATTAAAACATTTAAATTAACTATATAAAGAAAAATTCATTACCCCAAGTTAGAATCATTGTGTACATGCTTTAAATCATGTATAATAAAATTAAAATAATTTTATACCTGATCAGGAAACTTTTTAACGTTTTTTAACATATTATATCCCTTTTATTTCATTAAATATCATACCTTATATACTTAATAAATCCATTGAGATCATGTTAGATGTTTTGAGGATGAAAAATTCATAATCCAAAATTAACATTAGTAGGTTGATCATGGTCAAAATATATTGTGGTTACATAATATATGGAACATTAATCATGGAATAATAATAATTTTGATACATTAAATCAAATTTTAGAAATATTCATTAAACAAACACATGAAAAAAGAATCGCATCACTTCAAGGAGCTGGGAGTTCACAAGTATGCATGAGTATCATTCTCATTTTCCAATGAAAGGAAGGATATTAATATAAGAAATATATTATCAATATAGTATAATAGTTATGTTAAATATCTAATATATATTCATTATATCCATTAATATTACCATCCTTAGGATTAGGTGATAAAAAAAACACTTCTCTTCATGGAGATAGTAGTCCACATGTACGCATGACTACTGTTTTCATTTACCATTGGATTAAAAAATGGTATAAAGAATTGTTGTTCCCTAATCATAATAAAATTTCAGTTAATTTAAGATAATTATGTTATTATTTTACCAGGGATAAATAATATTTTAAGCTGGTATAAAAAGAAATAACCATGAAACATGCAGTAATGAATTATAACTCTTATTTAGAGAACATTCCTTGGATTACACAATAATCCTTCATAGGTTGATATTTTGGTTAAACAAAAACATATATAAATAAAGGATGGTTTCTGGTAAGGTATTTTTTCTCTTATCGGTTAAGATAAATTTATCAACGTATGTGAATAAGAGAGGAGAGGGGGTGCCTTTTTATAAGTCTTGGGCATATCACGACAGTAATTGTTTACTATTTTAAATTAATTTTAAGTATTAATCATAGGAATTTTAATTTAAATCATTCCAATTTCCAATATAAGATAATAAGGATAAAAATAGAATCATAAAATAAGATTAAATATGAAATTTGGTTTCCTTATAAAAAATTATTCACCTTAATTTACCCTATTTATCTGTTACCACGATGACACATTTTTACCATGGTTATTATTCATAATGACTAAAAATGAAATTGAACTCACTAAAAATTTTAATTTATTAATTACAAATAGGGAATATATTTTTCGAGATTCAAATTTTATTACTGGAAGAAATTAATTATAATCTAAGAGCACAAAACACAGTGAAAAACAAATTTTTAGAAAATTTCATTTTAAGCATAAAAAATATTATAAAAAATAAAATATAATATTGATTCATATGGAATATTTAGATTATTTTTAATAAAATATTTATTATGTTACCTTAAAAATAAATGAAAAATATTACTATACTTTTAACTTAATTGCTTTAAAGAAATGAAATGACAGTTTTGCTAAAATCATGATTTTTTACTATTTACTCCGAAATCAATAGTTTCAAAAAAAATCACAAAAAATAAACCAAATATATATTTGATATGATGATATAAAAAATTAATTAAAATTTAAAAAAATTTATTTCTAATGTTTTTAATTTTATTTCATAAATATAACCACATAATAATTTAAAATACTTTATTTAGAATAAAAACATATTTTTTCAAATGGAAAATTTATTTCAATTATTATAGAGGATATGAATTCCTTAAATATAGTCAAGAATATTAATACGAAATGAAATGTATTTCTTATTAACATTATTTGGGTTTCTAGAATCATTTACTAACCAAGTCGCCATAAACACTAGCCATACACGCTTTAGCCAATCATAGTGGAAGGATTCAACTCATACTTATAGAGTACCAATACATTATAAAAGAATATATTAGGACATATAATATAAAAAACATAAGTTGTGAATCTAAATAATGTGAAAGGAATAATTGTGTGAAATACCTCATGAAAATAACAACCAATGATGTACCATGACTCTTGCTCAGTCCCCCTATATCAAAAAAATAAGAAGTCCATCTGAGTAGTGTGAAAGGACTAATAATTTACAACCTCTTAGAAAAGAACCAAATAAGATACCATAGATCATTGTTAGTCCCATAAACTTAGTAATAATGTGTATTTGAATTGTGATTAATTTTTTTTTCTTATGTCCAGCTTCTTGATAATGAACCAAACATGGTACCATGGATCATCTACGGTTCTATTACATTTGAATATAGTCAAGAATTTCATTTTGAATAGTAACTAAGGCCTAATCATGTCCATCCTATTTAAAAAGGCCCAAATGAGGTTCCACAGTTCATGGCCTATACCCTTGCATATGGACATAGTCATAAAATGCATCTAAATAATGTAGTGAGACTTATCATGTCTCACCTCCCAGGAACATACAACATACAATAAAAAAAAATCCACCATAAGGCCCGAAATAATTGTAATACCCATATGATGAAGGAATTTTTTAGGTTCCTTATTAATAGAAAATAACCAACTCCTAGAATGAAGCTAGGGAGATTACCAGGGTTATTTTAATTGATGTGTTACGCAATAAATTTTCACTGTACACACTTATAATATTCTATTTTTATATATTTTATAATATATAAATATAATGAACAATGAAAAGGTTAATATAAAATAGAACAATGATAGAAATAAAGAGGAAAAAAAGAAAAAACTGTTAGGGGGAAAGAGTGGTGATCTTTAATGTTTAGCTAAAGACTATTTCATTATCCATTTTATATTTTAAAAATATTTTATTAATTCAATCACAACCAATAATGAATTAAATTCCATATTTAATTTTTTTAACTCAATACACATTAGAAAACCTTCCTCAACACATCGATCCTACCACCTCTATAGTGAAAAATTATAATACTCACTATACAAGACATGAATCCACTTCCCAACACTATTAAACAATTATCAAAACTAATTACATTTCATGCGGGATAAGCTAAGCGGGGAAGGGGAACAATTTTATAGGGACAATATTGTGACTATGAAATGTAATAGAATATGGGATGCCTCATAAAAAAGCATCACACACCATTTACACATCACAAAATTTTGGAAAAAAACTTATAAAAATGTGAAATGTTGATTTTGGAGTGCCTTACCATGGGGATCACACCCTTGAGTTAGCTATTGAACTAACATGAAATAAAATAGTTTCACAACATGAGGAGATAAAACATAAATAGAAAATAAAGAAAAATAGTGCTATACTAATTTTTAGAATAGAAAATACAAAAACCTATCAACCTCAAAGGCATGTCTTAAGAACAATGTTCTAATTCCTTCTCATGAGAGTGGGTAAAATACATTTATAAGAAGTAAATATATCTTGACTTGAATGGGTTGAATTCCAAACAAAAATGGCATGAATGAGATATTTGTTATATCTATCCTCATTTGGTATCCTTAATTTGAATATGTTATTCTCCCCAGAATACATATCTGCTTATTTTGATGGATGAATGACACATGGTATCCTCTTTTGTTTTTTACCTTGTTTATACAAGTTGTATGATGAAGAATACCAATTTTTTGAAGGTATAATTCAAGGATTCCATGTGGATTCATATAGAATCAAAGATAGTTGGTGGTGTTGTAGATTAGTGTCATGGTGGTGAGGTAAACGATTGAGTTAATATTACATAGAAATGGTTTATTCACATCTAGATTGATAACTTCTACATTTATATATATATATATATATCTTTTGTGACCCACAATTAATTCATATATAGAGTCATCTATCTCATTTAATCATACATGGAAGGTCAACATGGCGGTTTAATTTGACATGAGGTTGATTTATTCTTCTATAGGTCATGTACCACTCCAGTTATCATAACATTGTGTTCTTTAAAGACTAATTAATACAACTTTGTTCTCAACAATGCATAATGATTAATATACAACAACTTGAGATAGGCAAGATATTAGTTTAATCCTTCATAGAGGCTATTCCCTAGGAGTTAGTCTTACCCAACTTTGAAATTTATGGTTTTAATACTGTATATACAACATAAATATCATTTACTGATCCAAAACTCATGGGATTCATTTTAGTCCTAAACAGACCTATATTTAATTCATAAATATCATTTTTAGTGTAGGGTTATATACAAAATTAATTCCAAAATAAAAAATTTAAAATCATGTAATCAAGACCTAAAAAAATTAATCTCTAACTTATTTTTAAAAAAATAAAATGAGATTAATGTCAAAATATTAATTAAAATTCATATAATAAATATATTAAATTATAAAAAAATAATGAAAATTAGGGTCTCATCACCCCCAATTACCATTTTTCTTTCCAGAGAAAAAATTTGTAAAAAAAATTTAAATTCTATATAAGGGTAAAAATTTAAAAGACATCTAATCATACATAAAAATGAAAATTATCATGTCACATTTTTAAAAAAAATATTCATCACATTTTCTCTTTACACTTAAATTTATTTAATCCCAATAATCCAAACATGCTCCAATAAAAAGGTACCTCACATTTAAGTTCATTTCACTATCACTCAAGATAAATTTAATATATTGTTATGCTCATACATGAAAAAATACATACCGACGACATGCTTGTAAAAATTATAGTTTTTATATTCTATGAGAAATGAAAATTTAATCAATAATTATATATTTTAAAGGATTTCTTAGTGTCTTAGGGTTATTAGAGAATAATTATTTAAAGATAAAATATTGAAAGATGATATTAAAATTTTAATTACAATGCCTGAATATTCTAGTAATTTTATGGATGATTCCTCACTCAAATCCCCTTATAAGATATTTTATGGGTCATGAGTCAAACAATGAATCATAATGTATTATAATAAATCCCCATTACATTTTATTTACCTTTTAATATTTTTCACAAGCATGTATTTTTTTAATATATATATTATTTATACATTTTATAGTAGAAGTTAATGAAAAAAAGCATATAATCAATGTTACACATGCCTATTTCATTCCAAAGTGCCCAAAATGATGGTTATATCCCTAACTTGCCATAATCATGAAATTCCTCCCAATGAGAACATATGAAATCCTCCCCCATATGCAAACATGAAATACTTATGAAAAACATTATGGGTGAAGGAAAGGTAAGATTAAATATGGACTCAAAAAAGGATTAAAAATATTAATAAATTCATGTAATTTAATTGCTAAAATAGTGTTTATTAAAATGTTGGTCCGAAAAAAATATGAGATATTAAAAATATCACCACAATGATTTTAAAAACATTTCATGTACCCTGATGCTTTGAAAAAGATAAAATAAAATTTTTATTTACACAAAGAAAAATATCAGTTTCCATAAAGTGAAGTTATTATGAAAAATATGACAAAATAATATAATAATCCTCTTAGAATGTGAAAACATATTTTGGATAGTGCTCCTGGACATAGATTTAAAAAATTATTCAAACTCATAAAAATATTTGAAAGTATATTTTAAGGAAATATGTTTTATATTAACATCACTTTAAAATAAATTTCTTAAAAATGACGAATAAGTTCTCAGAATCAACTATTATTTGAAAAAATGACATGAATATTCATTTTATCTCAAAGATTCTAAAAAATCCACACAAAAAAAGATATAATTTTAAACCCTGCAAATATGTGAAACCTATTCAACTACACCTTAAGTTTATAACCATTCATTAAATACCATACAATGATAGAAATTTGGTAATAAAAGTAATTGGATTAGAAGATACCACATAGTTATATTTTTAATGTATGGAGTCAATATCCTAGTTTTTATAATTAATAACCTAAAAAAATAGAATAAATATTAGATATTTATTCAAAATTTTACATTAATAAAATAATAGAGAGAGATAAGATCCTTAGGACGTCCCCTAAGTGGTGTTATGTTTATAATTCCTACAAGAAAGAAGTTATAGTTTATTAACCTCAATAATATGGGAGAGGGTAGGGGTGGTTTTCTTAATAGGAACCACCACATGTTATTTATCCTAGTTTTCATTAGTAGTAACCAGGTGTGGAGAACCTTATAAACAATTAAAATTTTTGAATACTCAAAGTGAATAAAGAATGGAAAGTTGGGTGGTGGAGGGAAATTAAAGAAGGGGTGATCCATATGAATGTTTGTATCTACATCTATATAATTGTCGGTTTGATTACAAGAGAGTAATGAATTCACCATAGGCCCCAGGTTCACTATACCCATACCCATATTTTCTTTAATAGTGGAATATTCTTTATGTTCATCACTTTCTAGGGATATTGATGGACTAGAAGATTATAAAATATAAAAATAAGGGGAGTTAGAATTGAATTAACATAATGAAAGGTTAAATGTAATTGATTTCAAGGAAAGGTTAAATCCATTAATTGGTTTATCTAGGAGCTCTTGGTATTAATAAAATGTATAAGGAAGGACTTTTGAGATGTATTGGAGAGAAGGAATTTTTAGTTTAATTTCCACCTCCATGATGTCATCTCTATAAAATAAAATGTGAATTTGTTTATCCTATAATTATTATTGAATTCTTGGATCCATGAATTCTCATAGAGTGGTGGCGATTATAACCATCATGTCCTTCATCCCTTACATCATGAATTTTTGTTTTTTAACTATTGGTGGATTTGGAGAATATGAATTGAATATCAATGAATCTCATTTCCATAATTTCAAAAATACACCCATATGATAGTGTACACCTTAGGTTATTGTTTGTGATGCAACACTTGGAATTTATCTTTGGGGTTTCATGGGAAGATGTATAGTTTAGTGTGAAATTGTTGTGTCATGTGTGCATTTCTCACCTCAACAATGATTTATTCCACTTAGTCAAACTGGTCATATACTTAGGGATCCAATACTGATGAATAGACACACAACAATATTAATCTCAATTGGAGAAAATAAGAGATTCAAAATAGGAGGGGAAAAACAAAAAAAAAACAAAAAAATAATAATGAAATAAATGTTATTTTTTGTTTTAATTAAGGATTCCTACCCAGTGTAAATCTCTATGAACATCACCATATTTATAAAGGACTATGTAACAGCTTCATTATAAATAAATGATAAAAAAACATGGAATATAGCAAGGGAGTTACCATGTTCGCTTAACTTGAAGTGTTATATTATGAAGTTTCACTTTAATCAGTAATAATATTTGGGTTTTATATAATTTTTTCATTAATATATAAATAGAAGAAACATTTCAAATGGGAAAATAAAAAATTTTAGAAGGAAATTTATCAAAATAAAAGAAAAGAAAATAAACTATTATTAAAAAAAGGGCAGTGATCTTTAAGGGTTATCCAAAGACCCTTTCATTATCCATTTTAAACCTTTTATTTATTTAATCATAACTAATTATGAGTTACCTTCCACTTACAAATTTTTGGAACTCAAAAATCATTAGGAAACCTTATTTAACATATTAATACCACCTCTTCTATAGTGTGAAATGGTAACACAACTAGGATAAGGTATAAAACCACTTCCCACCAGTATTCAACACTCAAATCAACTTATTTAACTATATGTTGTAAGAAGTTGAAGTGGGAAAAAATTGGAGAGGGTCTATAATGCGACTTTTAAATGAAATTGAATATAGGATCTCACCTCACCAAAAAAATTACATTTCCACTTTCACATAACAAAATGATGAAAAAAACATACATAAATATGAAATGAGGATTAAAAATACATTAATACTACCCCTTGTATAACACCTTATAATTAACTAATCCATTAACACAAATAATATTAGAGTTATATTACGAGTAGAGAAAAAATGAAAATAGAACAAAAAAATTGAACTGTGTAATTTTTAAAAAATAAAATACAAAAACCTATACACTTTAAATCCATGTATAATAAAAAAGGGACTAAATCTTTTTCAAGTTAGGGGAGAAATAAATTTATAAGTAGTGGTAAGAGATTAAAATAAATGGGATGAATTCCATGAGGCAATAACATGGTTGATATATTTTTCTATATATCATTATAATGGGTCCTCCATTTAAAATGTTTATTTACACCATGATCAATTGTTTGGACCGTTTGATTGAATAATGAAAATTAAGATCCACTTTTTTTGGTTACCTGATTTGGACATGCAATATGATGGATATTTTTTATTTTTTCAAAGATCTCATGTATAGTGGTTTGAATTAGGGTCAATTTGGGGAGTCCAATATTGAAGTTAATCAGGGATAGAAAGTATTTATTCTTAATGTTATGGGAACTTAAATATTTACTCATATGTTTCCCAATCAACCCACAAGTAATTATTTCACAACATCATGATAGTGGGTTTAATCTAACATGTGATCATATTATGGTGGTTTAATATAATGTAGGGTTAATTTATATTTACATATGTCTTATGTTGCACTGATTATTTTAAAGTTGTCAACTTATAAGCCAAGATAATCCTATATAGTACTCCCTCTTTCTTGATGATAATTAAACAACAATTAGAGATGGAATAGAAATAAATTTAATCCAATATATTGTATGTTATATGAAGTATAATAACACAAAACATTGATTTTTTTTTAAAACTACATATCCCCGAAAAATACCATTTATTCATCTACAACTCCTATGATTCATTTTAAGGACACAAAAATCATTATTTCATCGAGAAATGTCATTTTTTCACATATGATTATTATTATAACAAAAAATAACCATCCAAAAATTATATATATATTTTTTAAAAATACTAAAACTATTTCATTCCCATAATATTTTAGAGATTTTTAGAGAATTGTGAAAATCACTTGTATAAAAAATCCATACTTTTTTCACTAAACCAAAATCATAAGTGATACACATGTTTTATTCAAATCCATAAATTAAAATCTAGATATTTTTATTAATTATTATTCCTAATAATCCTTAAAACCTATTAAAAGAATTGGAAAATGTGGGATAATAAAATAAATATCAATAAGAGGTATACAACAATAAGAAAACCCATTAGGTCATGAAATAATTTGAATCGAATAAAACATTTTTTCTTTAAAAATACTTCTTGATCTTATAAACTCATATCAAATCATGAAATGAAATAAAAATCACATATAAGTCTTAAATAATTATAATCGTGTGTAGAGGTAGTATATTAATCATGAAGATTTCTTGGGACATCATATTCATAATCACCCTTATAATTAACTTTACAATCACACTTATAGTGGAATAACCAATTCAGTTACGTCTAATATATTTTATCCAGTGAATAAACCATTCACCATTACATTGGATGGATATATCCTAATCCATCCCATCATCATATATAATTACCAAGAACCATAACATTAAAAAATATGATCATGCATTTTCACCCGTATGCATAATAATTAACATATACCTAAGAAAAGAAAAAGATTTGAAAATAATGTGTTAACCAATCCCTCATTTTGAGTAAAATTAAAGAGAAACATATAATATTTATAAATATGAATAATAATATATTAATTAAATTTATTTGAAAACATTTGAGTGAGATATGATATTAAAAATTAAAAATAAATTAAAGTTATGATTTTAAGAGAATACCTTTAAAACCTTGGGAATGTTTTAGTTGAAGAAAATAAATGAGAAAACCCAATAAAGAATTATTATTCTAATTAATTCAATATAAAATATATTAAAAAAATTCCTAGGATTATATAAACATCAAATAAAACACATTAAATAATTACAATGGAATATGTATCAATGAAATGAAATTGAGGTGAGAATCCCCTTACCTTGAATCCAGGATCGCTTTGATAATACTCTATAATCCTGAATAAAAAATTTATATTAATTATTCACATGACTAATAACAATTTTTGTGTTTATTTCACTAATATTATTCCCTTTTATTCATATATGATCAAATATAATTTATTTATTGGATTGTTATTTCTTACATTTGTCATTTTATGGTTATTGGGTCTATAATTCCAAAGAAGATTCAGTATAACTATATTGACCAAAGAAAATTTTCCAAATGTTTAATAATATATTTAATTGTTAAATTTTCCATCTTATGTAATTTCATAAGAAAATGGGTTTAATATATTTCCATTTATTGGAAAGTAATTACATCATCCTCGATAATCTAGTTTTAGAATCTTAAAAATAATTTTGATTCTTTACTTTGAATATCAATATTATCCTTACTATTTTAAAATTTTAAAATCATTAAAAAATATTATTTATATTTAAATATGATATTTAATCATGAAATACATTTTTATGAATATCCATTAGAGGATTTAGTGAATAATAAAACATCACTAGTCACTTCGGTAACACCAAAACCCCATGAGTGAATGAAATTTTTCAAAAGATTTTAAAAGAAAGGAAAGAATAATAAATATTTAAATTTCATAAAAAACATTTGAAAATAATAATGCCTTTATTTAAAATCTATTTTTAAATGTTACCCATATTATAGAATGTGTGCAAAGGTAATTGATATGAAAAGACCTAAAATTTGACATCCGTACTTTGACATAATAATGACTTATAAAAAGTGTTCCAAGAATGTGAATGAATAATATATCATAAATAATTGATAAAAATCTTTTGTATATCTTTGGAATAGAATTATTTTAGAAAAATTAGTGAATTTTTTAAATATCCTTACAGATTATAATTTTAAAAAAATAAAAATTTGAGGTGGGAAGCCTAACCTTTCTCTATATGTTTCCTTCTTTAGATTTAGTATAAAGACTTTAATGTTTGAGATTTTGGGAAAATCAGGGCCTCATAAAACCAGAAAGAAAATTTTATAGAGGCATGTTTATATATTATTTATAAAAAATTAATCTATAGATGTGATTTGGAAAGGTAGAATGAGTCCCCTTTTATTGATATGATTTAATGGAATTTTTATAAATATTCAATATTTAAGTGTTAAAAATTAAATTTTCAGGTTTAATATAGAATATAAAATGAAAAATATTATATTTTATACCATAAATCATCTACATATGTGTTAAGATATAGTTTTTTTTATTTTTTTTTCATTTTTAAATTATTTTTAACATTAAATTTCATTTAAAATAAATTTCAGGTTTAATCTTGTAATTTTACATTAAAAATATATCGATAATAATGGGATTTGAGTTTAAAATTTTCAATCATTACAAAAATAAAATATTTATCCTTAAAAAATTTAATGTCTCAAATTAATCTAGATAGCTTCATATTAATTATTTTAGATCCACTATTTTTGACTTTTCTTTTACTCACATATGAAATACGTTGACACTACGCAAGAATTTTGGATAATTATCCTTTTTAAAATTTTAACAAAATTAAAGAAAAAGTAAAAAAAAAATTTATCCATTTTTATAATATATAACCATTACTAAAATTATTTATTTCTATTCATATTAAAATAACATATTTAAGATAAGAATATATACTTTTCTTAACTCATGTAAGAATTAGGTATGAAATTGGATAATTAACATGTTATATAATTTTAAATTTCAAATATATATTAGAAAATAATTTATTAGTAATAATTTAAATATTTTAAAATTAATATTCCCCCAATCCATTTCTATTATTATCACTTATTCCATCAATTTTGACTTTTCTTATGCTGCGCAAGTAGTACATCAACATCAATAAGTATTTTCATAATTATGTTCAGAAAAAATTTTATTTATATTTATTGAATAATTTTTATTTGATATTTTGAATATATAATCAATTAATACATTTTACATAGGTTTATATAATGTTCTATACCATTTCAAAAAATATAATAAAAGGATGTACAATCCCACTTGAATTGTAACCCTTATTTTAAAAGTATTTCGATTTCAAATGATTCAATCAACTTAAGACAATATTGAATTCAAATATAGAATTCAATATTAAATAATCTAAAATATTTAAATCCATATATTAAAATAGAAATATAATTTATATGCTTTACCACAACATTTTTATACAATTAGTTAATATATGTCACATTTAATATATACTACCAAGCCTTATTATTTATATATATATATTTAAAATACCCTCCATGTATTTTTTACATGAAATTTAAAAATATATTGTTTATATTATCAAAATATATCTAAAAATGTTATATAATACCCTCAAAAAATAGAAACTCATTATATTTAAAATAATATATTTTTGAAAAACACATATATATTTTTTTAAAAAAAAACTATACTCCTATTTTGTGCATTGTTAAAATTACTTCTAATTTTATCATAATAATTAATATAAATATGAATCCATAAAATTAATATAAATATAAATTCATAAAATATATAATAATTAGATGTTTTTTAAATAGATTAAAATAAAAAATCATTTTAAGAAAATAAATTTTTCCTAAAAATAAAACATATTTTATGTGATGAAGTAAAAAATAATAATTATTAATATATAATAAGTATCTAATTTATTATATAATATCTTTTTTTAACCTGAAATAAATATATATAAATTTTTTAAAAAATATTTTTGGAATAAATATGAATTCATAACATGAATATTAATAAAAAATAAATTGATTCATTATTAAATATACTTGGGTTATCACACTTTCACCCCGTAAAGAACTAAAATCCTCAATTTTCTTATGTTTTAAAAAAATAAATAGAAATACGTTCATATATTACATTTTAAATGATGATCACCACGTACTCCAAAATATTTTTTTATTATTTATTGACACACAATGCACTTTAATGATTCAATTAGGTTACACAATGCTTCATAAAACCTATAATTTCTCTTGATTCTTTTCTGTAGATATAATAGTTGCAATTTCGTTGAAATGACGTTGATAAAAATATATCCTTGAAAGATATGTGTGTATTTTGAACATAAAATTTTGATATATAACATTAAACTGATTTTCCACAAATACTTTAGATAGATTCTGAGTTGAGCTGTTTAAAACATGGTTAAATTAATACATATCTAAATTTCCATCTAAAATAAGATAAATATTGGTTTATAGTGATTCCATCCTCTATAGAAACATAGAGACTTGTGACACCCTTATTTAAATGTAACATTGTTGAAACTTGATAAAGGCCATTATAATAATTTACATTTTGATAAAAAAATGGCCGATTTATGATTTTAAGATATAGCTGACAACATTCCATGGTGCTTGAAAATTTTGAGGTATGTAAGAGGAGTTTCATTTATCATATAACTTTTTTCATGTGACATGAATGTTATATTTGTTTTAATTACATGAAAAATATATTGCAATAAGGATTAAAATTAAATCTATTTCGAGGGATATGAAATTTGTGATAGATTATTTTCTTTCTATCTTGCTAAATGATCTTGAATTTTTTGAAATCAATATGAAATGAATTTTCAATTTTTAAAATTATAACATGATTTATTATTATATTTTTTTCCATATTTTTTGTTCAACCAAAACATTAATCCCAAAAGTTACTTAAACTTTTCATAACTATTATTACCATTTTATTTATATTTCCCACCATCAACCAAAACCATGGTAAGTAAAGATAACATGTAATAAACGCATAATAATATATCCTATGAAAAATATCTCCTATAATATTTTAATGTTTAAAACATTCAATATCACAATAACACCATTGTTTCAACCTAGATTATTTTTTATTTTAACCACCATAATTCTTATTCATCGAATCCAAATAAATAATCATACCCTAAACATTCTCTTAAATTTTACTTGCTAAATTCAAAACTAATTTTTTTTGAAAACCATGATCAAATATAATCCCAAAAATCAACTAAACCTTTATCCCAAATAACATTAATCCTCTTGACATAAAATCACATATAAATGAATAATTTTTATATATACATTCATCATGAATATTCCCAAAAATACATTAAAATTTTCCCAAAACTACCCTTTTCACCTTCTCATAGAATCACTTTATAGCACCTATGGTTATCTATAACGTTCATATTAAGATAGAAAAATCAATTAAACATATTTACCAAATAACTATAATCACATTTGCATCAAATAACAATCTAACACCAAATTTTATCTGGGAATTTAAACTTATGATCACTCAAAAACATATTAACCCCTAATGTTATACACAAATATTAAATTATCCTCATATAATAAAATGCAAACCTCTAAAGTTATCGAAACATTTCTATGATACCACATGTAATAGAACAAAAATATCTATATCATAATTACATTTTTTTTAAATAAATAATACACCAATTATAACCCTAAAACCTTTTTGGTTTAAAGTTTTGCATAATTAAGAAAACCCATTACATAATAAAATATATTTTCCACCAATTGAACACTTTATCGACTAAAAAACTATTTAATGACACACTTGATTTATTCATGGAAAGCACTTCATAACCAGAACATTGAATTCATTATTAATCATACTCTTTATTAAACATTGTGATAATTATTTTAAAATGTGTTTTGATCATATAAATCATAGTAATTGGTATACAAAAAGAATAAAACCTATCAGGTCATGAAATAGATAAAAACAAATAAAGATGTTTTCCAACTAACTAATAATGTTCATGCTAATATAAAATCATATTAACTCAAATAATTAAATAAAATAAATTAATAAGAAATTATAATGATTGTAAAACAATCATTATGGTTTCTTGAGGCTTTATATCTATAATCACCCTTCTTATTATCCTTACAATCACCCTTACAATGGAATAACATATTCATTTAATTACAATATATATTATCTAGGGAATAAATAATTACACAATTCATTGAGGGGATATATACCAGGACCTCCCATAATCATATATAATTCCAATGAACTATAAAATGAATAAAATGCCTAGGATCTTACAATAAAACCCAAAAAATATAAAAATTAATGTTAACCCACGAAAATTAAATGAGTTAAAAATAATGGGGTGAAAAATTCCACATTTAGAGGGAAATGAAAATAAAACATTTAATAATGATAAATTTTAATAAGAATATGAAAAAAAATTCATAGAAAACATTAGAGAGATATTTGAGATAAAAAATTAAAACATTTTAAAATAAATGCTTTAAAAGAAACCCCTTATGACCTTGGTAATGTTTGATTCAGAGAAACAAATAGATAAATTGAAATGGAATTGGGATTCCCATGAATTTAATATAAAATATAATAAAATTAATTCATGGGATGGTTTATACATCACATAAAACAAAATAAATAAATAGTATTGAAAATTTATCAAATAAAGGATATTGAGATTAGAATCCCCTTACTTTAAGTCCCAACATACTTCTCAAATCCTCTATCTTTATGAATAATCAAAAGTATTAATTATTTTATTTTTTTAAAACCTTTTGAATTTTTATTCAGTCATTAATAATCCTCCATTACTAAATTATCATATAAAAATCATTTATTTGATTAATTTTATTTATGTCGGTTATTTAGATGTTGTGGGGTCCATAATCTAATATAGATTTGGTATAACTATAATGGTAAAACTTATGTTTACAATAGTTTTATAAGAACTACTAGTTTCATGTTATCTGTTATAGTTCATTATAGGAGAAAATTATTTTAATTTATTTGTATATAGTTACTATTTATAAAATCGTCCTCGATAAGCTTGTATTAGAAGCATAAAAACAAATTAATTTGTTTGATTTTAATATCATTATTATGATGATTATTTTTTTATTCTATAATCATAAAAAAATTATTATATATGTAATAATTTCATATTCAATCATGAAATACATTTTTAATAAAATATATGAAGAACTGATTGAAAAATAAAACAACATCATTCACATTGGTAGTGTAAACCCACCATGAGTGAATGATATTTTCAAAAAGAGTTTAAAATAAAATAAAGGATAATAAATATTTTTATTTAATATTTTTTTAAAATAATTCTACAAATACATAAAAATTATTTTTAATTATTACCCATATTATGAAACGGGTATTAAGATAATAGATAAAAAAATACATGAATGTTGAAATCAATACTTAGAAATAATAATGACTTTTAAAAACGGTTCATGGAAAGAGAAGTAGTAATATATCATCAAGAATGGATTAAAAATGTGTTCATAACATTATAATAGAATAATTTCAAAAAAATAATATCATTTTTAATAGATATTTAAGGAAAAAGACTCTTAAATTAGAAAGGGATTTTTGAGTTGGGAACCCTTACCTTATTCTTTGAGTCTCCTCCTTTGTAATTATTTTATAGACTTCAAAGGAGGTAATTTTGTAAAAAACCATTATAAAGGTGTAAAGTGAAGTTTATAGATTTGTGAGTGTAGAATATTGATAGAATAATAAACTTTATATGTGTTTTGGAAAGGGTATAATGAGTCCCCTTTTAAGACACGAGTTGATGGTATTTTTACAAATATTCAATGATTAAAGGATAAGAATGTAATATTAAATTTTCAAGTGGATAATATAGTGAAAATAAGAGATATTTTACACTATAAATCATCCATATATTTTTCAATACATGTTTATGATTTATTACTAATTTTGAAATCATTTTTAACAATAAATACCATTTGAAGTCGTTTTCATTGTTAATATTTTAATTCAACTCTCAAAATATCTAGAAAACTATAGAATTGAACATTATATTTTTTTATTACTACATAAAAATCATATTCATCCTCAAAATCCATTCATAAATATATTTTTTCAAAACCAAGTAATTTTAAATATTTTAAAACATCCATTTGACCTTTCTTTTTCTTACACAATCATTGCATCAACATTGGGTAAATATTTTAGATAATAATCCTACTATTTTATTTTAAAACTAAATTACTAACATAAATTTAATTATTTATTTATTATTATAATAATTTAAAACCATTCATAATATTATTTACTCCCATTAACACCAAGATAACTTTTTTAGGATAATATTTTGAAATTTCTTATCTTACACAAGTGCTAGGAAAGAATTTTGATAATTAAAATGATATATAATTTTAAAATTCATGAATATATATATAAATCACTTATCAGTAATCATGTTCAACTCTATAAGTGGAGAGTTTTATATAGTTTTCAATAACGTTCTATACCATTTTATATAAAAATATAATAATAAAAAGTACATTTCAATTTGAATTTAGACTCTTATTTTAAAAGGAATCTGAATTCAAATGTATAAATAAAATTATAAAAAAATTCAAAGAAAATATTTACATGAAAAATAAATACATTAAAATATTAAACAATATAAATTAAAATAATATTTTAATTTATCATCATTTATCATAATTGTTTTATAGAAATAAAGGATATACACCACAATTAGTATTTACTATCATACTTTATTATTATTTTTTTTTTAAAAAATACATTAAATATATTTTTTTACATGAATACTGAAAATTTATTACTCATATTATTAAAATAAATAAAAATTTTTGAATAGAAAACTTTAAAATAAAATCTGATTATGTATTAAAAAAACAGTTTTTAAACAATCAACATTTCTTTTTTAAATGACATTCCAGAATATCATTTAATAAATTGATAAAATTATTTATAATTTTTTCATAGTAATAATGATCAATATGAATACATATAATTAACATAAATAATAATTTTTAAAACACATAATTAATAAATAATTCATTAAATTGATAAGAATTCAAAATCATTTTATGAAAATATAATTAACATTTAAACAAAACATATTTTATGTCATGAAGTAAACATAATAACTGTTAATATATTATGAGAATCTAATTGATTATATAAAATAAATTTAAAAATGTAATAAATATATATAAATTTTAAAACTAATAATTCTTGAATAAATATAAATTCATAACATGAATATTTTAAAAAAATAAAGTTATATGTTGTTAAAAATACCACAGTTATAACATTTAAATCCAAAACTAGATCCTAAATAAATATAAAATAAAAATAATGAAATTATGCTATAATAAAATTTAACTCTTAATTTATACTAATAGTAATAGAATGTTATCAATACCCATATATAAATTAATATATTGCGATTTAATATATGTAATTAACCAAAAAAATTAAAAAAATTATCCTATCATTAGTATATCATTATATATTAGTGAATTGAGCAAGATTTTTAATTTTGAGAATCTAAAATTGGGGTGCTTTGATATTTGAAAATTCAATTAAAAATTCCATGAGTTAGAACATGTTTTGGTAGTGTTTTATGCATTATTGAATGTTTTCTGTGATGATGTTCTGGTTGAGTAGTGTCATGGTTTCTGTAATACTTGAATAATATATAGGAAGCACCCAATTAATTGGTGTAGGTGCATTGAGTATTCAATGCTTAATATATGGGAGAAGAGCCCCAAGATAAATCACTGACCATTCAATAAATTTGTGTCATCTTGTTGGTTGGATACTTAGTACTACACCATGGTGCATTGGGTACTTGATAGTATGCTGGGTTTTTAAGTTGGGATAGAACTATATTTTCCATGTTTTAAAATATCTTTTATAGTTAGATAAACTTTAAGAAGAGTCCATTTGGATAAAATATCTCCCTTCTTTTATTCCCTTAAATTTCCCTAGTTCTACTTTTTTTAGAGTTTATTAGAGGTTGTTTCACTATATCAGATCATGTAAAACCTTTATATTCATTACATAATCATCAATTCATTATTATTCTTCTAAATTAAAAATATTGAGCATACGTATTTAAGGAATATCCCCCATAGATTGGTGGAAACACTACTGAATAATAGGTATTCACATTCTGGTTTCTTGAAGACTTCAAAAGAGTATGAACACCACCTGTTTATCAATATTTTGATGAAGATAAGTCACCTGATAAGTTCTCTTTTAGTTTCTAAAAAACTAGTTTAAAATTAAGAGATTATTAGGCATCAATTAATGGTTTTTTATATATAGAGTTTCATGGAATTTATATAAGTCTTATACATGTTGTTTATCATGGTTTCGAGTTATGATAATTTTTACTGAGTTTTTAGTAGTCATAACTCTTTATATTAATTTAAATAATCAATTATAAAATTTTATAATTGATTGATGGAAATTTTAGTGTGGTTTACGGGCTATGTGTCTTTTTGTGGCTTGGTACTAGCTCAAAAATGTATTAGGAGGACACGACTAGAGGACAGATTTCTATTATCCTTATAGTAGGTAATTACCCTAAAATTTCACCATACTTTTCATGAATATTTATACACATTTTCATGCACATGAATTGGGTTTCTAGTTTTGGAATTATACGAAGGGGTTGGGTGAGTACTAAATAATTTGATAGTATTAGGTAAGTCCTTATATGATTGGATTGGGTATGCTTCATATGGATTAGATATTTTTATACAGTGTAATGAAGAATCTTCTTATGATGTATGAACTCTAGTCATGGTTGGCCAAGGATGAAAATAAAAGTTAAGGTTATTGGTTTTCTATATGGTAGGGTATTTGAGATAGATTTTTATTAGGGTTTATCTTTGGTAATTTTGAGGGAAAAGTCTTGGGTTTTCCTTGAATGTTGGAAATTTCTGAGGGAATGATGTAGTATAATCAGAAAACGGTTTGTAAACCATGGTATGTTTTTAGGCTTGAGTTATCCATGTTGTTGGGATACATAAGGGGGTAATTTTCCTCATTGAGTGTTCCTAGTGTCAATTAAATATGTTTATATTGGTAATATGATATCTTAAGTATGTATCACCCTTCGTAATGAGTTTTTAATATTATATGAGTATAAAATAATAGTAGGGATCCTTTTATGGATTTACTAGAAGTAAAATTTTGATGTGTCTAGGTATAATTGTTTTTGTGTCTATTGCGATTACTCTTGATTATTAGGGTATAATGAGACCTTGATTTAATTTTATATTCTTCAAGAAGTTTTTTGGAATTAGTGATTCCCATGTGATTGGAGTTGGGTTTGGTGGGTGTTTCTGTAGTCTTTGTAGAGCAGTTCATGGCTTGGGGGGGAATGGGGTTTGGTGTAGCTAAGTAATAACTGATGGCGGGGCAAATAGTTTTGTGTTTCATAAGGGACAAAGTTATCACATGGGTCATGTAGATTCATTTCATGTTTTATATGGATATTTATGGAATGGATATTCAATGACAGATGTGTCGAGACATTACGTGACATCCACTACCAGTGTACTAGGTATGGATCCATAGTTGGTTGGGAGCTACTCTAAGGGATATGTATATTGGCATCTTATTATATATATTGATCTTGTTGTAAAGCTAAAAATAATGTTTCTATAGTCTAGAGACCCAGGGACTGATATGTAATGTTACCTTACCTAGGTGGTCATTCATCTAAATTTAGGTTAAGATCACTAGTTTGTGTGATGATTCCTATTTTATCTACTACATGGGTTTAATTGTGTCTTTCCATTACCATTATGAATTTATATATATATATTTAAAGATTTTGATTCAAATATAATTTGGGATTGTATGAGACCCTAGGATTAGTGTGTTGAAATTATATTTCCTAGAGGTTTGTTTATCCCAAGTATTGGGTAGATCACAAGACAATGAGATGATCCCAAGTAACGTTATAATGAAGTTATTTATATACATCAACATTCCCATAATTAATTACCTATATATTGATCGTGTGATAAAGATACATATATAAGAATGTGAATTGAGTGGTATTTAGGGATTTGTGTGTGGATATACACTACCCATGTTTTCATCTCCCTAATTTTTTGGTGGATCACAATAAATTGAGAGAATATATGGTTACATTGTATGATTATGACTAGCTACGTAATTAATTTTACTAATAGGATTTCTATTTGACATGAAAATGGTATCTCTATTACTAATATTGGCCAAATAATGGGCTATCAAGTGCCATGGTGATATAGTTAACAGAAGATAGCATAACATGATTTTTTTTGTTCTATTTGTTTTTATACTATTGATCTATAAAAAACATATTATGACAAATATAAGTAAAACCATTGATGATTCCCTAATAAGCTTTGTGCTCAATGATTTTAAAAGTACCATGGTGTGTGTTTAGACCCTCGTGTTTATATTTTAGGTTTTAGATCATATAGGGGGTTCTACATTATATTTTTATTTTATTTTAATCATGATCAATATAGTTGTGTATCCAAATGATGTATGTATGTTTTTATAACATGGGTCTATTATTATTATAGAATTATACTACTATTTTTAATATTTATGGTCAATTATTAGCTATAATTCTATGCACATACTTCGATATGATATGATGTTTCTATTATTTCCCAATGTTTTTATGTAATGATATAGATATTATGGTCTCACCATGATAGTGTGGAATCTTTCTAACAATTATCATCCTCTAATATTTGGGGAGGAATGCATGAGGTTATGTGGTTCCACCATCTTAGTTGTGGTTTAGTAGGGCATGAGCCGAGGAGTTAACAAATTTTATCTGATCATTTTTTTGGATATATTGTTATTTTTTTTGTGGTAATTTGAGGTGGAATCTTATTATTCAATCTTATGTTGGATAATATTATTTGGTCTTTATCACCACCTAATTGAACATAAAAAGGTATTGTATTGTTATTATTGCATGATTTTTTATGATTGAGGTGTTTAATCAAGTATGATGTTCTTGTGTGAGGTTGAGATTTATTTTTTATACTCATGTATCTATTATGTTTTGGTGTATGAAATGTTTTTTTTCACTATTTTGTAACATAAAAAACATAAATTATGGAGGTACAATTGTATAACCATATGTAGGTATGTCACGAGACACTTGTTGATTTTTGAAGTTGATGTATATAATGAAAACAACATCTTTTAGGGGAAGTTCTGTAGGAGTATTTTTCAGATGTGGAATGGGTTTCCTGATAAAGAGAAAAATTCAGTCACTATAAAATGATTTTAGTCGATAAAGAAGTATATGTAAGAATTAAAAAGGCCAGTGTATGATTAATCAGAAGAAAATACATAGTATTAATCTAGCGAGAACGATGAATCCTAATATAGGTTCAAGTGTAGTTTCTAGATGATTAAATTCTACAAGTGTATATTTATCTAATAATAGTGGTGGAAATATAAAGATTTTTATATTCATAGTAATGATTAGTTTAGGAGGTGGAACTTAGCCAGTTTGTTTGACTAAGAAGAGGGACATCCATGAAGATTGAAAGGTAGTGTGTCCAATTGATTCTTCTTAATTATATAGATCTTATCTATAAAATTTTGAACTCATTTCACTTATTCCATGTGTTTTTGACGATAACTAAAGTATTGGAGTATTTAATTTGGAGATAGGATAGTCATAGTTCGAAGGGGTGGTAGATTATATGGAGTGGATGAAGTAAAAAATGGATCATCCAGAAGAACTAAAGAGTCTATCAAAGATAACTAGTCTTCTAAGTGTGGGTCATTACATTAGTTGAATTTAAAATATTAGTTTTTAATGGATATCATTGGAACCTATTATTCTACATCGGAGTAGGGCTATGTGAAAAAAATGTAACCTTATAACTCAGAATATGGGTAGTTTTTCTTGATTATAGGTTCCCTGATAACATAGATATCCTCTCTCTATTTCTATATTAATATAAGTAACATTTCTTCATTATGGAATATGATTATTTTTTGAACTGTGTTAATCCATGTGTTTTTTTATATTTTGTATGTTCTTTTTTTATTGAGCATTGGAATTTCTTGAATGGTGTGGAAGAGATTCGATGTGGTTAATGGGTGTGGGGAATTCTCAATTCTAGAAACATTATCTTAATGGTGTCATTTCATTAAAGTTTCTCTAGTCCTTTTCTATAGTTTTGTTTTAGTGGAAATATTTTTAATTGTAGGTTCTTTCAATAAAAAGTGGAATCAACATTTGGTTCCAAATTTGAGTAAATAATAACCTATTTAGGTGTTTTATAGATTAGTGTAGAGTGATATTCTAAATAAATCATTGAATAATACGTTGAATTCTAACTCCTACCTTGAGGCATTTTGGATTCAATGGGAGATCATTCTTTCTAATGTTCTTCATTGGAAAAGGAATGGTATGATTTGATTGGATTTAAATTTTCGTTGAGGTAAAAGAAGAATGGGAAGACATAACATGAACGTCACCAAGAAGGAGTTACATAATGTGACATCCTAAATGATGGATTATATGACCCTATCAAATAAATTGGTTGATTATTTGATGATAACACTATGAACAATTATGGAGAAAAAGTTGACATGTTTTTACTAGGACTAGTTATCTTGCCGGAACATTGAAAGGAATGAGGAATCAAAACAAGCTGTTTTTCATGGAATATAATTCCATTATATAATATTTTATTCTATATACTTAATTCAGATATGCAATTATATATGTCTTTGAGAATAACATATTTTAGAGTGTCAAATAGTTCAGTTGAATTACAGGCCTTTGACTCTGGGTCTTTTTTTATTTTACATTCAAGAAAAAGGATGTGTGGAAAGTTGTATTAGGACTTTTTTTATAAGGGGAATACATTCATAATGATGTTACTATCAAGAATTAAGAAGAGTAATGTTTTTATTTGGATCTTATAATAAATTATTTCTAATGTTTTCACTATAGGTGGAAAATTAAATGGTATTATAAGATCCTGAAATTTATATAAGAGTGGAATATTATGTATGCCTCTTATAAAGGATAGTATGCTGGTGTTCACACTGGGGGTTCCATTATGGTGGAAAATTTTGAGACAAACATTTAATATAATTTTCCTTTTAAATAGTGAAGGGTATAATAAAAAAAACTCCCAGAAGTAAGGAATTATGGCTTGGTTTTCTCAGAACACTTGAGATAAAATGAGATGAAAACATTGGCTGAGGTGTAAAAGAACATAGAAGAATGGAGTAGAGAATGATCATGGTTGTATCCTTGGAATTATCATATGGTTCACTTCAATTTAAAAATATGGAGGCATTAAGAATCATAATTTGAATAATTCAATTTAATGAAATTCCATATAACCATTTTCACCGTTATCATACACATGATATATAGATGTGTGGGTGTTTTTTCTCAAATACAATGTTTGGGGATTATTTGGAAGGTTTACCTAATTGGGAATCATGGAGGAAATGAGACTATGTTTATTATAATGTTTCTGGTCTATCGGTGGAGTGTTTATAAGATGATAAGTAAAAAACCTCTCACTAAAAATTATTTAAGATATATTTACCACAACCACATTGAGTCAAGTAGGTAGAGGGACCTCCCAAAGTCTATAAATAGATTCTTTGTGATGACATAAATTGGTTTACAGCTATAAAATAATGAATTTTTGAAGGTCTTTATAAATAAGAGTTTTTACTATGCTGGATCATGTGAATGATTTAAATTAGAATGAAAAATGATCTTAGTAATGAAGGACCAATGCTTGTCTTGTTTTATATTGGCTGAAATTCTAGATTTTATACAGAGTTCATAATTTTGAATATACCAAACAAACTAGAATAATTTTTTAGATATATATCAATGTACATGGTATTTATATATCCATAAGTACCTGAAACGTATGACCAGGGGCACATGAATGATGTTTTGGAAGATATAGTATTCAATAGAGCTGTTTCCTTTGGTGTTTGAGGAGGATTACCAGGGATCACTTCTTAGTGTGGAATGCGACTTCTTGTTTTCATATGAATTATGATGAACCAAAAATCATAATGTGATTTTATTTTGACGGGAATAAAATAGAGGGAGTTAGTTCTAGAACATTGATCTATTGAAATATCATCTTGTGAGAAGATTTATTGAGGATAAAGGGTCTACTAGTATAGGTAAGAGATGGATGGTGGATAAACGGTATGAGGTGAAGGAATTTTTTTGGTGTTTTAGTAATTTATATGTTACTCAAATTGATTTTAACATAATAAACTTCCTATAAAAAAACAAGAGCTTTGTTGAAATGGAAGATAATCATTGTTCAAAAGAAGACTTGGATAAATTCCAATATCACATTTGGTTCCACGTATTTTTTTATTTAAGTTTCTTCTAATGTTGAGTTCCAGGTGTCATGTTTTGGTTGATGGGATTAGTGATGAAATATATTTTTGGTCATGGTGTTTTTGAAAATAATGGTGAAAAATGTTTTAGGAAAAATTTAGGGTTTCTATTCGGTGCCTCACTAGGTCGTGGAATATTTCTAGAAAAGGAAAGATGAAATGAAACGGCCTAGAGGAATTGATGGAAGACATGAAAATAGTCTTCATGTGGGATATTTTTAGGCTTAATATATTGAAATAATTATCACATAGAATATTTTTAGGTTTTGTTGTGATAAATGTTTTCTAGTAAAATTTAAAGAACTCTGAGAACATGGATCCCAAAAGTAAAATAAAACCATGATTGAGGTAGCTCACTCAACCACTATAGTGTATAAAATCTAAAATTTATAGTGATAAAATCAAATTTTGGAAGAAGTTTCATAGTAGTATTTCCTATATATTAAAGGGGTTTCTTGAAGAAGAGGAAAATTCAATTAGTGATATCTGATTCTTGGTGATGAAGAAAAATATAGAATATTAAAAAAGTCTTGTTTAAGAATAATCTAACATTTCTATGTAAGATTAATATATATAGAAATAGGTATATGTAAATATGATCAAGTGTGGAAGATAACATATTTTATTTGGAAAACTTTTACTAATATAGGAAAATAAATTAAGATCCAAATATTGTAGTGTTTATAGGTAGGGTTAGTTGAGGCATTGATGCTTATCCAGTAACATTAACTGAGCGGTATAAATTTAATGAAGATTAAAAGGGGGGTTTATTTAAAAAACTAAATAGATATTAGAAATATTTCATATATATTGCTGAGTTGTGGAAACCTGTTTAGTGAGTTTTGTAAGAGGAATAAATAAATAAAGGATTCGATGTGAGAGGTATGATGGTCATAGTCAATAAGGGTGGTAGAATAAAAGGATTACATAAAGTGGAAGATACAGTTTCTTGTAGAAATGAGGAGTTTTTCAAATATCCTAAACCTACCATGCATGGGTCAATATATTTTCAGTATTTTTATTACCAATTTCCAGGGAGAGTGTCAACACATCTTATTTATTATTAATGTAGGGTTGCGTGGATTAAAGTTCCCTTATAACTTAAGGTCTGGGTAGGGTGTATAGAATATTGGTTCCCTTGTATCCTTAATATTCTATCGAGGTTTCTCCCATAATATAATTCGTATTGTTGCCTCATGGAATAAGATTAATTTTTAAGCCATGTCAATCCTTTTATAACATTTTAATTGAGTGTGTTCCTAAATTTCATTGATATTGGGAATGTTTTATTTGGTGTATATTAAATTTTATATTGTGGATGGGTGTAGAGGCATCTCTGTTCTAAAAACATAATCTTTGTGGGGTCATTCCATCTGGGAAGATTGCAACCTTGTTTTTTATTTTAGGTTCCATATATCATCTTTTGGATTAGAGGTTCCATGAAAATAGGAACAAGGGGGGTATGTGTTGTGCATCATTTTTAAGAACAAATGTGTTTTTGACATGTTATTGTCATTCTTCTAAATGAAAAATCGTTTTTTATAGTGGAAATGGTTTTGATAAACATTTTTTTGTAATAAAAAGTTTTTTTGAGAAAACAATTTCATGAAATATATTTTTATTCATATAAATTTCAATAATAAGTTATTTAATGTTTTTTCAAATAACCTATTGAGTTCATAATAATTAATATAGACGGAGGCACTGGATTTTTTATGTTATTGTTACAATTTTATGATTTTATTCAAGATCGTGGTAGATGATATCCCTATATTTTGTAGGTTGTTAAATGTGATTACTTATATTGGGAAATAGAGTAGTACCTATATGGGAGGTTTGATCAGGTTAGAGACCCTCAATTGGGTAAATATATTTGTGGTGTTTCAATGAGATTATGATGGTGATCTATATGAATTGAGTTAGCTTGATGGAAGGGTAAAATTTAGTGTCCTCAATTATTAGGTGGCTAGTCATAGGATATTGTTATGTAGCATAATTGAACCCTACATGCCTTAGGGTAAAGTTAGTTGGTTGTTTCTCCTTGTAATAGAATCCTGTGAGTTGTTACCATTTATTATACTAGGTGTATAGGATTACTGACCTTGATTGAGGGGTGGATTGATATATCATATGAATGCTATAATGAATTTAGAGTTATATGGGATCAATTGTTTAGTTTCATTTAGGAATTTTCTTGATCCTGATAGAAGAGATATCATGGTTAGTGGTTTGTGAGAGAGGTGTTGATATTTAAGGATGGTAAATTATGAAAGTCTTAGATTATGGTTTTGGATAAAAATATATAGTGAAACTTCTAGTGGGTGTAAGCCTATGGTTATGGATCAAGAATTAGAATGTTTATATAAGAAATTGTGTGTTAAAGAGTGACAGGATGTGACATGCTTTTAAAATTAGGATTTGGAATGACAATGAGTTTTTGGGGTAATTTATTGGGGGATAATTATGTTCTTAAATTATTTATGGTATGATGAGAAATGGATGGGTCAATAGAAATAACCATTTGGTATGTAGATATATATTTATGATCAATAACTTGTGGGTAGTCACTCTTGGAATGTTTAGTAAGTTTAGATGAATGTCTTAGCTAGAGTGAGTTGGAACATTGAAAGAATTTCCTACGATATCTGTGTGATATAAGTGGTGTAACAGTAGGTTTGTGTAGGAAAATAAGAGATAAAAACAAGGTTATATAGAGATAAGATCTATTGGTTCCATGGGAAAGGTTTGATATACCCTCATAGGTAAAAGTAAATCACTAGTTAGAGAAGATTACCGAGGTTCATCTATATATTGTAAGGGTTGTTCTGGGGTATTTTGATGAAATAAGACTTGGAAATAGGACACATGAATTTTGATTTATGAGTTTTAAAAAACAAGGATCACGTGGGAGAATCCCAACTAGAGGTCATTATTATGAGAGGTGGTACTGATGGGGTTATAGTATGGATAATCCTATGGATGGAAGTGTCCTATATATCCTTAGAGAATGGCCTTTTAATCAGTGGGGTGATGACCAATATCATGGTTTTTGTAGATGTTGAGTGTAATTTATGGATTCATCAATTCAATGTTTCTTTGGAAAAAAGGTTAAATGAATCACATATGGTTTGGGACTATACTAGATTATGTGAATTGAATATTTTTTGGTGCCATCAGTGCATTCCATAACTGATGAGGGAAATGTTTTTGTGAATGGGTTGGGTAGTGCTTGTGCATTTATATGAGGTCGTTCCTGTTGGGGAATCATGTTTTTGATTATGAGTAGATATCATGGTGATCCATTTTTTAGGGAATTCAATGCATAATACTTCCATCTGTGCACATGAGTGTGAATCTAATAGCTATTTCAACATCAATTATTTCATTTGGAAGATGTTTTTTTCATATTGGGAATCACACTAGGTGTTGTTGATAAAAACCATATTTTCTAGATTGACCAAAGGTGTAGTAGAGTTGTATCCAGTTATATTAAATAATGGGTTATGGAAATAGATTCTGATGATTGAATTGAAAATCAAAAAGTCATCATAAATTAATGTTTGGGATAAGAACCCCTATGGTAGAGAGTTTCTAAATACCCACATTGTTATGGGTTGGTTAAATCAAAAGGACTTTTAATTTTCTGAATATTGAGTAGAGTTGTTTTGAGAATTTAGATTCAATCTGAAATACTATTTGTCAGGATATATCTATACCGTGTTTTATGTAAACTTATAGGTTTTAAATAATGGTGGTTGGGATGAGTATGGTTAGTGTGGATCTACTACATTAAAAAGTAGTAGGAAGCCACCATGTACCTTATGCATGTTCACTGAGGAATAAGTTCATAATTCCAGGGAGAAGTTCCCCTAGATATGCCACTAACTAGCCAATGTATCAATTTCAATTGGATGGTAGGCCATAATGTACTTGAACCTAGTTCATAGGGTACCCGAAAATGTATTGGGGGTGGGGATTTTTAAGTAGGATGAGGCATTTCATTTCTACATCTGACCTATCCTCTTCTTTATCGGGATAAACATTAAGGGGAGTCTATTCATATGTCTTTTGTCCCTTCATTTATCCCCCTCTTGGTTACCAATTTTTTTTAGTGTTTAGGAAAGTATATTTTAGCGTGTAAGATATAGGGAAATCCTCATATTATAGCCTTTTTTTCTCATCCTTCTTTTCACTATGATTTGGATGGTTGTGAGATGGGATATAAGGATGATTCCATTGGATCATGGTCGAATCATCTCTAAATAATAAGTCTCCATGGTTTAGTTTCTTATGGATATCATGGGATGTTGAACTCCACCCATTTATCAAAATTTCAATGAATTTAAGTCACCTAATAAGTTTTACTTGAGGTTTTTAAAAATTGGTTTAAAATTAGTGGTTGATTAGGCATCAATTCATAAAGATTTTACCTTAATTAGTGCCATGGGAATGGTGGGAGTCTTCCCAAATACATTGGTCATGGCCTCAGTATTGTGGAAATTCTCAGTGTATTTTTATTGGTCATACTTCCATTCATAATATTTTATAATTTATTATAAATGCTTGAAATTAATTAATGGAGGATTTTAGTGTGATAAAGTTCTTCATAATCTTGGTGAGGTTTGGTATAAGCATAGGAGAGGCCTGGGTGGTAATGCCTTGGGTATTAATAACTCTTAATCTTAAGTTAGGTGGTTACTCTCATGTTTCACCATATATTTTGTATATATATGGGTCATATATTCTTCTTCATTGTGTTATGGATTTGAAAAATTTGTGAAGGTTCCAGGTTTATAGTAAATTTTGTGATAGGATAGTGTAATCCTTATAGGTGTAGATTGGGTATTATGTGCATGGTTTTGAATCTTTTAGAGTTTCTTAATAGACATACCTCTATGGAGAATAAATTTTATTTAGGTTCAGTGGACCTCAAACCAGTATTGGATTTTTATTTAAATTATGATTATCCATGTTTGATCTTTAAAGGGATAGGGAAATGGTTTCCAAGTGGTTGTATATAGGAGGATAATTCTAGTTAGTGTCAATCATTTGGAATTATATAGGTAATGACATGGAATTTATCCTTTAACCTTATAAATTCTTATGGGATTGGTTTATAATTATGGAAATGATTTTAGTGAACTGTGGTAAGATATTAGATCTGAGATATCTATGTTATTGGGTTTTGGAAGGGGTAATTACCATTATTGATTTTTCCTAGTGAAACATGGAGATGATTATGTTGGGAATAATCTCTATTGAACATCAAAAAACCTTGGGAATGATATTAGAGAATGTGATTAGTATGGACTACTTGCAAGGATCCTTGTGACACATTGCTAGAAGCAGAAAGGTGATTCTAATATATATAATTTTTTTTCTAGTATATTTTATTTATAAATGATACATAGACTGAAATTTGACCTTATTTGTGCTGTTAATTATTTATGGTGTTATTGGTAATTAGGGAAAAATTGCACAAGGAGGATAGTGAGCCTCCCGATGGAGAACATCCATCCCAATAGAAAGCGTCCCAACAATGATACCCTCCATGTAAATATCACAACAGGAGCTATCTCTAATTAATAAATGGTTTGAGGAGTAAACCAAAATCTTATACTCATGATTTATATTTTTTCCTCTTTACCTGCAAACCCCCCTCTATTTCAAAGGAGTTTCAGTAATCACTTTTTCAGAAGATCTGGTTATGATTTTTCCTCAAATTTCAATCATAGGTTAGTAGGGTTCTTTCAAAGTTATCAACCTAATATGAATAAGATATGAAAGATAATAGAGTTTATCGACTTTTATATGGTTAATATTGGTCTACTTGATGATATTTATGTCACTCTACAATTCGATGAAGTCGATGAATTTTATCTTTGCAGGTATTCTGAATCATGGATGATTGATGGTAGCCGAATGACTATCTTCAAGTGGTCTCTATTCATTTTTAGGGTTGTGAATCCCCAATCCTCCCAATCTAGGTTGTATTTCCTTTATTTTCCTTATATATATTTTGAACGGATTCCCTTTCATCTATTGTTATAATTATTGGCAAACCCATCAGGTCTTACTCCTCTACTCTAGAATATTCTTGACCCTCTATTTCCTATATTTTATTTCATTTGATATTTCTAGGGATATCCATAAAGGTATATGTATTATTAATGAGCCAGAATGATTCTTTTAGTATGTTTTTATGAGGATATCCCAGCTTATTGTTCTCTTTTTCATCATTGTGGAAATCTAGATTCTCACTATTGATTACCTCATATGTAAATAATCCACAAATAGTATGCATTGCTAGTGGATTTCAACATATAAGAAGAAATGTGGATGTAGTAGAACTATTCTTCACTGTGATAAAGGCGAATTGGACTGGTGTGCATTTTGGTGAACTTTTATTGGATTTAGGTTCTTATAAATTAGAGTATGTTAAATCTATTTCATTGATGAAAAGTAATTATGTAGAGGATTATAGAGAAGTGTTTTCCCATGAAATTTTATCAAGATATGTAATTGTAGTGTCTCCCATCAAATTGGTAGTGGATTTAGTGATGGGCCTACATATATACCATGATGAGGGACAATTAGATTTTCCTTATACCTCTATGGGGGATATTTCATCCGAGACTTTGGATACACAATGAATCAAAACTTCAGTCAATAAATGAAAACAATGTATTATTGATGGGGAGGGATTCACATTTTTTAAGCATAATAAATATCAACCCCAAAGGAACTATTTTAATACTCCTAGAATTATTAATACAAGGTCAAGAACCTCTCAAGATTTAGTAGTGGTTATCTATAGTGATAATGAAAAATCTACTATATTAGAAAGACTCACCGGTAAGAAGGTTGAAAAAGTTTAAAAAGCTTCCACACAATGGGAAACATGTGAGGAGGCTAGGGAATAAGTTAAGTATTGGGATATTCTCATTGACTCTGAGGAAGAAAATTTGTAGGTGGCTTTGTGAATTTATGCTTCTTCAAAGGATATTGATAATATGGCAGAGAGGTTGATTTTAGTGGAAACCAATAAGGAGAAGTGCGAGTGGATCAATAAGAAATCTTAAATTTTGACAAGAGTCATCAACAAAAGGAATTTAAACATGGAAGATTTCATCAAAACAATTGACAAGAGAGTGTATCATTTTAAATACCTTATCAAGGATGATCAAAATAAAAAGGTAACTGATATTCATTGGATGTTATATATGTATATATATTCTAATATTTTCAATAATACTTTCAATGATATGTATGTTTCCATTAGTGTCTCGTGATTTATGGTTGGAACTTGTTAGATTTTTGACATTTCCTATAACAAGATGGTATATTAATTATTATATAAAAAAAATAATATACATGAACATATTACTAGAGATTTGTTACATAACCCCTTAAAACAGCCACATAAGACTTAAGGGTATGGTGTGCGATGGTTGCAGACTCATGGGCTGTCTCAGATAACATCACTCGAGTGGTAATCCCTATCAGCTTCCACTTTTCACATAGACGGTCTCATTCAAGCTCGACATGATGAAGCTCATCTTGGGATTGGTCATGAGCAAAGCCCAAGGATGCCACCTACATTCCAAGCTCCGAAAAATGGGCTTCATATGGAGCAATTCTACTGGATGAGGCCATCACTTTTTTATTCATAGTAAATTGGATTTGTTAAAGCCCTATATTTATACTAATCTTGTGATCACTGTTCAATGGATTTATTAGCAACGGTCAAAATTCATAACATAAAACCAAAGAAGTTGAAATTTTATATAAACATAAAGAGAAATTTAATTAGATCAAGAGGGATTTATATTAATGAAACTTTGGGTCGTTACATTTCCTATAAAAGTTCTTTTAAAATAAAAAATATAATTTTCAGTCTGTCTTATTGGGCATCAGTGATTCTATAGGGATGGAAATATGGGTTGGTAAATATTTCCATAAGTCCCTATAGAGTAGTTAATGGCTTGAGGTGAATGGGGTTTGGTGAGTCTATGAAATACCTAAGTGTGGATCTTATAGTTGGGTATGTCCTAAGGGACTAAGAGCATTAAGTGGGTATGTTACTATATTTTATATTTAAGATAATTATGTCTAGTAAGGCTAGTCGAGGTAGGTTTCATTGAGATATTATGCGATATACTCTATAGGTGTAATAGGTATGGATCTATTTCTCTCTTAGAGTTATGGTATGGGATTTTTCTACAATTTACTTCATGTTGTAAATCATAACCCTATTGTGCAGCTACAGATGATGTGACTACAACCTAGAGAGTTAGGTTTTAGGGTGTAGAGTTATAGCACTCTTGTGAACATGGTTCCTTATTTATGGGAAGAAAATAGGATTGTGATATTGTATCCATAATCCCTTCTACATTAGTCATGATACGTCTAGTGTTTCCCATGATTGATTTCTTATACGGGGTTTTAGTGATAATGTGGATGTTCTGAGTTGGGATGGTTTGTGAAATCAGGATTGAGATGTAGATATTACATAACCTAGAGGTTTTTTATCCCATGTATTGGGTGGATTTTAGGATAACTAGGATTGGTTACCACATAGATATGGAAGAGGGTTAATTAGTATGATAAGCCAATAATAAATTATAAATTCTTTACACTTACTCATAAATCTACATCTATTTGGTGAATGGATTTCCTTTTACTCTCATTCAAATTGTATAAAAGTATATAAATAGAAAATAATAATAATAAGAAACATGCAATTTATTAAATATGTTCATCTTTTTAAAGTATGACAACATCCTCAGTTTACTATTGTTATTATTCTACTCACACACAATAATTCCTTTATTATCAAGAAATAACTTGTGCAAGAGAATATCCTTATTCTTTTATTATCTACACTAGTTATGTATAACATCAAGCACCAAATAAATATTCAATATTTGGATCCAACCATTATTTTCCATTATAATTATTAGATTACGTAGGATTTATAACATCCCAACCTGGGATCCACACACAAGTGACCCATGTTGGTTCAATACGTGACCTCTTGCGTGCCTCCCCATACACCTCAAGCTTCCTAATAGTAGCTAATTACTAATAACTATCATGGGGAGAATATATATTATTTATTAAAGTAAAAAAATAGTTTAATAAATAAATAATAACCAAATGTTATCATAAATAACCATACCAAACACGTATCACATGATCACAACAATAAGAAATACAATATCCAAACAAAATAGTAGTTATGTACTATAAATACATGCCATGTTCCAATGTTAACAACCAAAGATAAATAAAGATACTAAAAACATCCAAGTGGGTCCCAAAAAATGTACATTTTTTACATTTATACTCCATCCCAACTCATCCATCTATCACATGTCACTTTCCCTTATCATTTCTTGCAATAATGAAATCTATTCAGGTTCCGATCATGAAGGCCAAGTAGGGTGTGAGTACAAATTAGTAGGCCACCACCAATGGAATATAAAACATATCCAGTAAAAATAGTGTATGAAGTTTTATAAATAATAAATAAAATCAATAAAAAAAGAAATTTAAATTTATTTAATTATTGTTTATTTAACCACATGACCCCTGGGTTCCGAAGGACACCCTAACTGTCAATACCTGATTCGGTCCGTGATAGACTCTGAACCATATCCCATAAACAATTAAAACATAATTATAACACATGAGATTTTATTAACCATTTCATTTAAATTTATAATATGGAAAATTGGAACCATTGTCTAATGGAAACATTTTGTGTCTAGGTCATCATGCCTAGGACCTCACGGGCTTTTGAAGTTGTTGTTTGTGTCCCAAACTCATTTTTCAAAAAACATATCACTATGTGATTTGGAAGTGGTAGACCATTACCCACACACATTTATCAATAAATTTATCAATATAGGTTTTGGAAGCAGTTGACCATGTCCCTCACATGTTTATCAAACAATTTATCACTATAGTCTTTCGATGCAGCGAACCAAGTCCTACACATGAATATCACAATCACACATATATCACACATATCTCATCAATCAAGGTTAATCAAAATTAACCTTATTATCACATTTCACAAAAAATCATCCATTAATTAATTCAACAATTAATTATTCTATTTCATTTAATTGTAAAATAACAACAATTCCCATTATTTAATTCAAAAATTTATTTACCTAATTCAATAATCATAATTGAACAATAATTAATTATTCTAATAAATTCCAAAATCTCTATATCTAATTAATAAATTCAAAAATCAAATAACCAAATAAATTTCACAATCTCAACAACTCATTAATTAATTCAATAATTAATTAATCAAATCCATTTCACAATATCAAAATCTCATTAATTAATCTAATAATCAATTAATCCAATTTCACAATAATATAATTAATTAATTATCCAGATTAATTAATTAATTTGAATAAATTTCATTTCTAGAAATTATATAGATAATATATAATTAAATATATGTAATTGAAATCAATAATTTGGGATTTTAATAATAGACCACCTACTATAAGATCATTAACAGATGCTCACCAACAGAAATCATCAATTTCAAATAGATATTTCAAACCTAGGATTAAGAACATGATATATATATCCAAAAACTAGGGAGGTTCATATTTTCAATCTACCCTTAGATTCCCCAAGAGGATAGGCCATGATCTCTATGAATTTTTTCTGGAGGTTGAGACATGCCCAAGACATTTGCAGAAACGTTCTGGATCATACAAGATCCTATATAAAGTATTACCATCAATGAATCTAGATTCCCTCATCGACCATATAGGTTGATAGAATTTTTTAACTCATATAAATTTAATTTTTTTTATTATGCAATCAGTATTAATGATATATATATATATATATATCATAGTATGGGTTCTCACTGTCATCTTTTTTCCAGAAAGATTATATAATAAAAAATTACCAAAATTTCTATCCTTATAATTATTTATTTTACATAGATAATATCTTTTAAAAAATCACTAGATATCTCAATATTTAATAAAAAAATATGTAGTATGTATGTAGTGTTGGGTCTCAGTTTTCCTTATTTGAATTCATAGAATAATTAGACCAATGACAAAGTCAATTACTCTCATCATAATCCTTCTTCTTTTTAGAATATATGGCCAGAAACCTAATTTATATTATTCAATATTTCTTATACCATTAAACTACCAAAAAATATTTTAATTCAAATTCTCTTAAAGAATCTATATTTTAATACTCACATGATATCAAAAATATCATGTCCCTTTTTCCTTATTTAATCTTCTAAAAAAACCACATTAAATATTACCTTAACTACAGTATAAGGACTTGTAGAAAAACTATCATGGTCGTGGATACTAATTGAATAATGAAAATTCTTCATGAAATATATATTCTTAATAATAAAATATGGAATTAAAATCTCCTCACAATAAGACTACATCATGACATGATTTTCTTCTTCACAGTTTGTAACTAGATCATCTTACCTCATTTTCATCCTCAAATTACATGAATCATAATTATTATAACAATAATGATATTTAGATAATTTATTAATAAAAAAAATTGTATGGTTTAAATTATTATTTCTAATAACATCTAATTTTTGAAATATCGTAATCTTGGAAAATAGATTGATCCTTATAGAGTATCCAAATGACTCTTACTAAGTAGCTAGACTTCTCTAATGGAGTAGCCAAATGTTTCTTATGGGAATATATTTTTTAAATTTTCTATCTCCAAAAATTATTGTAATAATAAACAACTCTTACAGAATGTGAAATGAATGTTATGACATTTTTAACTGATCCATATGAAAACGACTTTTCTAAATTTCTTCACCTAGAGTTTCATAATGAATCTTTTAGAATTTGAAAATGAATCATATGAAATTGTAAAATAATTATCATAGAAATGAATTTTCTAAATTTATTTACATAGGGTTTTATAATTACTCATACAAAAAGTGAATCATCATTAAATAATGGATAAATGACTCTAATGGAGTACATATAGCATGTTTTCATTTACCAATTTTTTCCATCGACAATGATCCTTATATAAATATAGAAAATCCTTAGGGACATTGTAAGTCTCTTACATTTAATAATTTTTTAGCTATCACATTTTAAGTATAAATGACACTTATAGACACTCATTTCATCATTACTAAAATGTTATTCATTAGAATATTTCAATGAAATTACACCCCCTCATAATGAATTCTTTATCAATCATTATATAATTATATTTATTTATAAAATATATATCTTTATATAAAAAATACTTTGGATGGGACTTCTAGGTTATTTCTTACCTTATTCATAGAGATATAATATTCATAAATTATGAAAATCTATATAAATTTAAACCTATAACTCCATAATATAATATCTTCTTGAAACAAATATATATTAAATATCATGTAGTAGTATAATTCTTTTAACTAGATTTACCAACAATTTATTATTTATGCTATATAAAATTAGAAATAAAAAAAATAATCATTTATTATTTCTATGTTAATGGATATAAAAAAAATAATGAAAAAAAACCACATAAATATGACAAGAAATACAATATCTTTATCATCTTGAAAATGAAACCAACCTACCTCCATGATCCAATGGGATTCTTTATTCCTCATGAATTATTCATAACTCAACACGTAATAAAACCATGATTGAGAATCTCCTTTCCAATTTTTGACACCAATATTAGGCACATCACAATAATTCCAAGATGTATTCTTTAACACAATATGACATTATGAAGCCTTTTTCATTATTTAAAAAAATACAGCAAACACCAAGTGGGTTTAATAATATTACCCTTTGAATTTATTATTAATATAAATATTTAAATTAAAAAAATTCATGTAAATATGTTCATATATTCATTTTATTCTATCTTCCCCTTATTGAAAAAAATATAAATATTCTTAGAGAATATGGTTTCAATTTACTTAGATAAAGATGTGGTAAATTATTTTAATATAATTTTATGTGATCTAAGCATGGTTTAGAAATAAGAGGGTCCAATATAGACAAAAAAATATATCTATTATAAATGGTAATATGATAGCACATGGAATATAATTTCTTAGAAACTTATCAATATTTATAGTATTATTTCGATAGATATTATTTAATGAACATATTATTTTTAGAATCAAAAACTTAAATCATACAGGAATCTTAACAGAAAGGTTAAAAACATTCAAAAACCTTTTGATAAGTTTTTCTTTAGAAATATGACCACATGTATTATCCAATTTTTTATGTCTTTGTTTGAATCCATTTATACTCATTAATATAATAACTTATTTCTGAAAAAAAATTTGGATGTGAGAAAATTTTTTTCTACAAATTTAATGAAATATTTGAAGATCCTACTAGAAATATAGTTTTACTTGTTTTTTATAAGGTAATTTTTTTGGATTCTTCTCAAGAATCATTATTTTTTGGAGTCATGAGACATTCTTACAAGTTAGTGAAATAATTAATAGATATTATAATTTTGAAATTATTTATATTTTATTTATTTTTATCTTTAATAACTTTCAATATAGTCGATTCTCTATATAAAAATTATAAAATTAATACAATTTATAGGGGAATAAGATGGAACAATTTTATTTATATGGTAGAGTAGTAAGGTTAGAGTTTCTCCTCAACCAGAATTATTATTTGTTTCATGATTTATCTTTAAGATTTTACTTCGTTATTTCTCTTTTTTTCATAGTAGTGTCATATTTAAGAAACATAGTCTTCCTTATGTTCATCTACTATTTTCTCCATGAAATTATTTTCATTGCATCTTCCATCAAAGTACTTGAATCTTATGTTACTGAATTCATATTTGTCATGATTTCTTCTCAATATAAAAATATGAACAAATAGTCTTTATAAATATAATCATTATTCACCATAAAAAAACATATATTAAATTATTTGGTCCTCATTTATTGAAAAACCTCATGAAATTTATTTTCTTCACATAATTCTTTCAATTTTTCATAGGAATTTACTAGTTATTCTTCCATTTTTCTTGCCCTTCCTAAATCAGTTTTCCATGTGATAATTAATTATTTCATAATTATATCATACCCCAAACTTTAAAATATTTTTTAATTAATCAATCAATAAATTAATTAATTATTTTAGAGGCTCCAGGGTTTTTATTTTTAATAGATTTTAAAATTATAAACTTTTTGCTGGTCATAAGGTCTATCTATATTATTTTCTATAACCATATACTAATCATGATGATTTAATCTATAATTTAATAGATTCATTTCACGTATTTGTGACATATATTTTCAAACCAAGATACAACAATACATGTGTTTTTGAAATCCCAGTAAAGGGTCGATATTTTAATTACGATATAGGTAAACTCTAAGAAAACCATACGAAACACCTGATAATTAAAATTTTAGGTGTTTCAAAAAATACCAATCCCTCCCATTTACCCTATATCCTACCCCATACCCCACTCTTCCTCACCCATTTTTCATGCAACAACATAAAGGTCTTGAAAACACATGAATGCCCTCTTCTTTTCATTTCTTCTCATGATTCCTATGATATTTCATCTAGGTAAGCATTTCTCTTATCTTCGTCCCTCTATTTATCTATTCCCTAATCCTAATTCTTTGGTCCATTCATTATAATGAGTATTGACCGATCCTTACCTTAGTTCTAACCAAATATATTTTTTTATTCTTGTTTTTAAGGGTGTGTGATCATCTTTTGAGTTGTTTATTGAGTGTTTATTTAATATTTGGACCTCGACTATCAAAAGAAATTATTTCTATGAGGTTTTTAGCATGTGTGGTGCTAACATTTTTGAAACTATTTAATACATGAATTTTTTATTATTTGTTTTATTATTTTATGGAAAGTGAATGCATGAAAAAATGTTATGTATGAATTATACCTTGAAGGTGTTGTGTATTACTTATATAAATGGTTTACTGAAAGGGGTTTTTCATAAAAGGGTGTTTAGAGGGGAATGAAAATTATTATTTTAATTTATATGTATTTAATCACATACTATGTATTTATATTGGAAATACCAACTGCTATTTACATATCATGGTATGCCTTTGGTAAATATTCATTAACTCTGGGTATAAATGTTGAACTAATTTAGTATTATGCTCTGGGTAGCAGCCCTATGATAGAATATTCTATTCTTATGGGATATACACCTCAGTTAGACTAGTGAGAGTGACACTGAGTGTTAGAGCCAGTTAGTTGTTTTGGTAACTAATACCAACCATTTCATATTTTATAATTATTTATCCATGTACTGGTTTGTACCCTGACCCCCCTTAGGTTACTGTGATTACACTAATTAATGTATACTTGTTGGTGTGCATTTAATTTTAATCCTCGATTCACTTATTTAAAATCATGATTTATTTATTTGTAAATAGTTACTATAAAATGAATTTAAAAGAATATATTTAAATTTCATTTTAAAAATTACTTTCAATTATTTACGTAAATTAAGGGGCATTGACTTGAAATTTTTTCATTAGTGGTTTTTTAATTCAAATAAAAGAAAATGTAATGTTTATAAAAGGACAATGAGCTGTGATTATATTTGACTAAATAAAAACCCATTATAAATTAGGGAGATTCAAAACATAAAAACAAGGATCCTATTTTTAAACCATATACATTGGGTGTGTTTTACTTGAAATATCTATTTAGAGTATTACTCACACATATCACTTTATTTTTTGGAACCCGGTTCACTGCTTATTATCTCATGGAGTTAGTGTGGATAGTAGTTGGGTGGTGACTCGAGGAGTGACATGTAGTTTTTTATGTATATTTTTTGTTTCCATTATCACATCATCTATATTAGCCTTTTTTATTTCATTATACAAATGGAGGACAACTATATTTGTCGAAATCCTAAAGGAAAATTGAGGTAAATTTAATTTTCTTTGTAGGTGATGGAAAATGTGGGTGAGTTAAGTGTTCATTCAGTTCTCTAGTTAAAATTTTTTTATTCTATTGTTTGTTTCATTTTATGCATATCATAGTCTATCATGGAAATATGATTTATGGATTGGTGATATTATATTTTCTTTAGAATTTCCATTTTTAATTCTATTTATTTAGGAAAAATCATTACAACTATCTCATTTTGTTGACCAGGATGCTTGATTCCACCCCCGGGTGATTGGGAATGCACTTCAGGGATTTATGAACTGAATCAAGAATTTGAAAAAGGTAATACTTAGGCAGGTTCATAAAAAATGGTATCATAGAAATAGGTTATTAAGTGGACCTTGGTTCCAAAAGTATCATTTATTATTTGGAATGTCTATTATATAGATATATAATCACTGAGGATAAGAAGGTAGGTTATGGGTGGGATCTTGATCACCATAATTAATGATGAAACCTAAGTTACCAAAGTGTGTAAGGAATTTTGATTTGGATTTCATGATTTAATTTTTACTTTTACTAATATTTTTTATTGAATTTATTGTTTATTAATAATTTTGGTCATTTCATTATTTATAATGTTTTAGGGATGAAATGGGAGTTGAGTTGCTGGAACGTAGTGATATCACTTTGATTGGTGACCAGTGTGGAGCCCAAATACGTGTTTTTATGTTACTCTAATTGAGAGTAATTTGGTTCACACATGGTCCACCAATCAATGTGGTTAATTCATGTATGATCACTAGTCCATTCATGGTAGGTTTTTTATTGGGAGTTATTATTTAATTGAGTTTTGTTTAAATTTTGATAAATAATTATTATAAATTTTAAATTAGTTTACATGTAATGTTGTTAAATTAAAAAAAATACAAGAATTCTTTATCAAATTTTTTAAAAATAAATTAAGATTTTTAGTGGATGAGAAAATTTTTATTAATTTAGAAAAGTGGAGTTTCATTAGGGTTAAATGTGACAACCCATGTATTTATTAGAATTTATTTTAGGAATTATTACATAAGATTAAACAAAGTACAACTTATAAGATAGGGAGTTATAATGTATTTTTGAATTAGGTACATATCATAGCATCAGTGATATGGGATAAAACTACATTATTTAAAACATCCTTAATATGCTTCTAAAATCTATATATTTTAAAACTACAAAGGATAACCATAGGGAATACATAAGAAAGGGGGAGATGTAAATCCCAATAAAGAAATAGATAAAAAATGACATGATGTACGCATTACATGTTAGACAATATTCATTTAAATTGAACATAAAAGGGTTTATAATCATAAACATTGAAAATGAGGTTTGAAATAACATGGTAACATAAAGTTAACATAGAAAATGTGGAAAACATTAAACATGGAATCGTAAACATAGGTCAAAGATAAACACTAAGAAATCATGGTAGAAAAATTCATGTGATGTATTTGGTTCATTACCTAATCCCTTGAATGGTGTATTATTTTTCTAAAATACTATCCAATAAATTGGAGTGTTATATAATTCTATACACAGCTGTGACTTTAATATCATGAACATGCATAAGTGTGCCACATAGAACATTGAAGATAAGATCATATTTCCGAATTTTTATTTCTACAATAAAGGAGTGTAGAATTAATATATATAAGTTAAAAATAAATATAGTATAAGTATGTATCATTGAATACCATTTAGTGTAAATAGTGTTTCCATTAAAAAAAAATTGCATGAAAAAATCACACTGAAATTTCTGCAGCATAACGAAAATACTTAATGATTCATAAAATGGTTTAATGAGATATAAAGTGGTATATCATAATTTTGAGATCAAATTAATAGTAATAGGGTTATATAAAATCATATACCAACATTATTAATTGTAAATAAAAGGCTTAAATTGAATAAAATGATTGAATAAAGTAGATAAGGAAAGGATTTCAACATTAAAACAACTTAGGTAAACACTATAATGGGAGGGGATAAATTATATATTATTGTTATTAAATCATTTTAAAATTAGAGGGATATATAAAATTTCATGAAAAATAAAAAATTATATGAAAGGGATAAATATAATAATGTTTATTTAATTTAAAAGAAGTGCGAGAGGTCATACACTTTTGGTATGGTAAAATGACCCGATATTGTTCTTTTCTACATGGAAAGCTATTTAGTATCGAAGTAATAAAAAATAAAGAAACATAATTGATGTAAAAATAAGAAAATTTTATATCAAGGGAATATTTATTCTGGTTTTCTATATAATGAAAAATCTCAACAAAAGTTATTAGGTTATCCAGATGCAAATGTGAAAAGTTCAAAAAATGATAGAAAATCAACATCAAGTGGTGAATTATATCTTTGTGGAATATATATTTCATGTATAAGAAAGAAACAAAATTACATTATGTTTATAATGATAGATTATGAATATATTGTGGCTACTCAAGCCTGTATGCAGTTATTGTGGATGAATCATTAGCTTAAAGATATGGGAGTTGAAGTGAAGTATCTAATTGGAATCCATTATGATAATTCAAGTTCTATAAATCTTATAAAAAATATTTTCTATCACTAAGAGATAAAGAAAATTTAAATAAAGTATCATTTTTTCAAATATATGGAGGATAATTGGATTGTGAAGTTATAGTATGTTCATTAAGAATTATAAGTGGTAGATATTATCTTTATAGACTTATAAAAAGAAGTAATTTAACATCAATTACTATATCTTGGAGTTCTTTCTACTTTCCCAACTTGAAAAAGTTTGGATATAATACCCCTTCCCCCTGAGGCATGGTGTGTTTTTCCCTTATGTGTGGATATGTGTTCTTTATAATGTTGCTACCATTAAAGAGACACCATTGCGTTTATTGACATAGGGGAGAAAATATTCCGATCAAGAGAAGGGGGTAAGATGATATGGTAATTATAAAAATATGGATCATTTATTTTAAATATTATTATGCTAAATATGTTTATATAATTAAGTTAAACCACAATGGAGTTTGTGATGAAAGTAGTTTTATGATATGGTTGGTATCATGGATGAATTTGTTAATTGATGAACATGTAATGATACTCTTGTTTATCATGTCAAGAATGGATCATGTGGTATTATAGTATATGATGAGTAAATATATGAGCACTGTATGGTGTCTCAATGCGTGAGTGATGGTTATAAAAGACAGTATGTGCATGTTTTTCAACAAAAGTGACATAATAGTTTTTGATGTGTTTCAAACAAACCTAAAGGGGGAGAATGTTTGGAAAAACCCCCTAAATGTTACATTTCTTTTGGGTTGGTTCAATGTGTTTTTTGAAAAATATTTTTGATATTATTATAACATGGTTGTTTTTAAAATAGGTGTTTTTGACGTTGACACAATTTCATAGTGTTTTCCATATTGTTGGACGTCAATGTTGGGAGTTGTTTTTATTAAAAAGGAAGGATTCCCATATAGAAAAATTGGTTGACCAAATGGAGCCTAAATGAGTTCATTTTAGTTTTATGGTAATGGAAAAAATTCCATGTAAGATATTTTCTATGTGATATATATAGCAGGTATTCAAAGCTGCGAAGTCAATTAAACAAAGGAATTTAAACAACAAAGGATGTTTGTGAGGGAGCTTTTCATTGGGGAATGAAAGAATTGGGCTAGAAGTCACTACAAAAGATTTTCATCAAGTTTGGTCAATGAAAGTGAGTCAAAGGTGGCCTGAAATGGATTTCATCATTTTAGGTCAAAAGTGGTGTTTCATTGACCCCCATAATAGGAATTATTTTTTATGTGAACCGTAAAACAAGTGTAGTTCATTGTGGAGGCTATATCATAAATAAGTTAATCATAATTTTTATTAGTAGGTTTTTATGGTATCTTTTTGTATATAAAGAATCCTTAATCAATTCATTACAGAAGAGAGAAACATAGTTGAGATAATCATCACCAGAATAATTTATCTATGTTCAAAATTAGTTCACAAAGCATTGTAAAGTAATATATGTTTGTAGAGGAAGTTTGTTTGTGGGGAATTGTTTCTTGAAAAATAGTTGATGTTTGTGAGGTTTCATTAATCTATTATGTAAAGTCAGTCCATGGTTCAACCATGCTATATGGTTCAAGAGTTATCATGAAAGGTGTAATACATTTTTCATACCAACAAAAAAAGTTTTATAAAGGGATCTCCACAAGGAAATTTTCATGCTTTAAAGAGTATTTCATCTATTGGGTGAAAATTGTGATTTATTTTTCACTCACATGTGAAACTATTCTACAGTTTTTTAAATCAATGGAAAAATATTTTGATGGAGAACTTCACACACTTTAGTTGAGAGAGCAGTGAGGTTTAAAATTGTGAGTGGTTGTATACTATTAGGAATAATGAGTCCACTCCAAGACTTGTAACAGTACTTAACTTTAGTGGATTTGGTGCATATTCACATTGAATTTGTATACACCTTGTATGTATCCCTGTGTTGGTGAACCAAGTAAAAGTTCTATGTCTCGTTCATGTTTTCATTTCACTTCATACATTGTTATGAGAAAAATCTAGAAGTGTGTTTTAGTTAATGAAGGAAAAAATCCAAAGGGGATGTTGTTTTAATCTCTCATACTTTGATCCCCCCCCCTCATATGGTATTTGACCAATTTTGGATATTAATTTTCATAGGAGTGAAATGTTAAAATAGGTTTTTCTCTCCTAGTGGTTTAATAGAAGCTCTTAATCATAAAGGGATTCCAGTATTTGATTGAAATATTTTTTAGTGGTGGAATGATTATCTACATCAATATTTATAATCATTAGTTATGGTTTCATTAAAGCTGTAAGGAATGGTATTTATTCTAGAGTGGAGAGTGAATTTTTATCTTAAGAATACTTTAAATAATAGGATATGGATTATAATGGAATAAAGGCCTTAAGAGGATCTTTATCTAACACAATATACATAAAGGTGATGTCATAAAAGTAAACACATTCCATGTTATAAAATTAATTAAATATATATAAAAGTGATTCAAAATTCATATAAACAAAGTTATAGGTTATGAGGAACAAGTATGAGGACCTAAAAATGTACCCTAAAGAGTTTGTAGATGCATTCTTTATCTGGGTGAATATTGTTGTTGAAGACATGTGTGGTCTCAGTGAAATATTTTAAGTTGTAAAGATAGTTATCACATATTGAGAATACTTCCACCTTGGTTCAATAAAAACTTATCTATATTGGAATATAAATATCCAAATTAGATGACATTGGATAACATAAAAAGTACCCGTTTCACATATAAGATGAGAAATGATGATAATGAAGCTGTGGAAAAAGGGAAATCTAATGGTGTGGCATTCAAGTACATGAAGGCAGAATATAGAGGATAGAAAATAATTAGAAGAGATATATGTGGTCATGTAATTACTTTCCTAAAATCCACAAATAAGAAAATTAATGTTTATAGGGAACCTTCCACTCACAAATAATCAATGTGGAAAGGTTGGACATCATGTAGCAATGTTCCACATGAAGTTTCAAGAACATTATAGGGATTAATTTAAAATTACCATGAATATGTATTTAGCCTTGGTAAAAGGAATGAAATTTTTTAATATAAATTTATTCAAAAATAATAATCTTCATTCAATAGAAAATGACAGTATAGAAAAATTTGTGGTTGAAGAGATAGAGAAATACAAGGGTTATGTATAAAATTATTTGGTGTTAGTTGTAGATAACTCCCATTGAATAGAAGAAATAGACAATGGTGAAGGATAATTCAAAGGAAGAGTTGACCATTATATTGAATTATAAGATTCTCTTCAAGATATATATGTTTATAGAGTTTATACAAAGAAATCAAATATATTTATTCATGATTCAATACTCTATATAGAGTATATAGAAGAAGATAATTATGATATAAAGGATGAAAATGGAGTCCTTAGATTATAAAAGATAGTGAACTCGAACAGATTTATTGAGTAAAAGATAAAATTTAATGAATATTATTGAGTTATCGATGGTTTTACTAACATGGAAAATGATCAGATCAAATGTATCGATGAACCTAAAGAGAGAGTAATCATCCTATAAATAAAGGTAAAAGATCCATAGAAACTCTTGAACCACGGTTTGATATTGGGAACATTGGAAAAATAGGTGATAGAAAATTGGGAATAGGAGTTCATATTTCTTGTATAACAATCAAATGAATTTCAAGAGAAGAAAATTACACATCAAAATGACACAGTTGGATGAGGTCAAGTCATTAATTTCTTCAAATCATAAAATAAGAAATAGAATGTTTGAAGGGATAATTCCACTCAAATACTTTCTATGTGGAACGTATGGACATCTAACAAAAAGTACTTAAAAAAATTTTCAACATGATTATAGGGTTGAATTCAATATTTACATAAAGAAATTTTCCACCTATGTGAATGTTAAGAAAACATTTAATAGAAATTTATTCAAAAAGTATTATCTTTATTCATAAAAAAATTATAGTTTAGAAGAACATGTGGTTGAATGGATAGAAAACTGTTAGTATCATGGAGAAAATTATAATGTGGTAGCTATATGAAACATTTATACAAGATAATAATTCTATAATGATGAAGGTGAATTCAAAGAAATATTTGACCTCCATATTTAATTATAATTTACTCTTGAAGAGACAAATGTTTTTAGAGCCAAAACAATGAAATAAAGAGAAGTTTTTCATGATGCCAAACTCTATATAGTGTAGATAAAAGAAGAGAAGTCTAATCTAGAGGCTGAAATTGATGATCTCATATATGAAAATCTATTGAACTCAGTTTGATTTCTTAATTATAAGATGAAATTTGACGAACGTACTAGAGTTATCAATAGTTTGACTAACATATAGAAAAATATCATATAAAACCAATCAAAGAACATGAATAGAAATTTGATATCAATAAATTAAGGTAAAATATCTGGAGAAAATCTTTAACCTAGGATTGATATTGGGAATTAAGGTGGTACAAGTGAAAGAAAAATGGGAATAAGAGTTATAATTTCCTCTAGAAAAATTAAAGGAATTTCAGGAGAAGTTAACAAAACATGATAATGAAAAAACTGCTATATAAATTAATTACAAATTTTAATAAGTATTGGTTGATGTGAGACCACAAGAACCCAATATAATGTTAAATATTAATTTGGGAATGAATCAGAATAAGAATATTCAAATATTCCAATGGATGAATAGGGGTTCACTAATGATATAAAGGAATAAAATCATATCAAGTGTCACTATTGTGAAATATTGGGGCACTCTCAAAATTTATATTCCTTAGGAAATTGGTATTAATTAGTGTAAGAGAAAAAGTGGTATCCAAATAGAGTTCATTATTACAAGAATTCCATTGATGGTCACTGTTTTAGGTGTTCATAATTTGGACACATGCTCAGATATTGGTCATCAATAATGGAGAGAAATGTGCCAAATAAGATATAAAGTGTTTAGAAGAAGTGTATTAAAATATCATCACATGAGATGAAAAGACAAAAATAATTTGTAGCACTACAATATGAAGTTGGTCCATCACACTAAATGGAAGTTAAAAAGTACCATTAATCTCCGAGAATGAAGTTAAATATATGTATCAAAAAGAAATGTGCTAAGAAACCTATGGTTAAAGATATTTCCATTAAGGTATCATATTATACTAGTTTAGGGATCCTTGATAGTATATTTACATCCCATGAAACTGAATGAAGATGAATATCAACCTTGTGAGTGGAGAAGAAGATATGTTTCCTCTATTCAATGATGAATAAAATGGGTTGTGGAATAAATGGACTTTGAATGTATTCCTACTATCATAGGAATATCTGGTCAAATGGGATGTACATCAAGATACGCCCAATCTATCACATGATCATACTCACATGTGCAATTATTTCCAACAATGGAATATTATAAAAAATAGTACAAGGAATAGGAACAAAAGTAAACCATAGGGATTGAATTGGTACATGGAGATGTTTACGGACATATATCACCAAGATCTATTGACCATAAGATGTATTTTGTTCTTTTAATTTATGATTTCACTATAATGTCTTGGATATTTTAAATTTCCAACAAGTTTGAGGTGTTTAGTTACATACCACAATATTATAATAATGACAAAATGATGAATAGACAAAATATTCTAAATTTTTGAACTGAAAATGGTATATAATTCAAATATATTCAAGGGATGTATTATCTAAAGAAACATGTGATAAGAACCACATTTTTTTAGTGAGAACTCATTAATAAAATGGAGTTGATTAGAGGAGAAATCATATCACAAAAAACATTTTTAGAACATTTCTTGTTAAAAGGTCCTAATAGATAAATTATGGAAGGAAGAAGTCTCGAAATCAATAAACATATAATATTTTTTTTGTTTCCTAAAGAATAAAGGAATCCATATTAACAAAGACATAGAAGGAATACATCATTTAAATACTTTTAAATATTGAGAAGTAACTGTTTTTTCCTCAACAAGGAGAATCATAGGAAGTTTTAATCCCATAGAGATGAGGGTATATTCCTTGGATAATAGTGGAAAAAAAAATCATATAAAGTCCTCAGCAAGAGGTTTGGAAAAGTGTTTGATAGTAATGTTGTCACTATTATAGAAAATTAATAGACTCTTCAACAACATAGTGAATAGTTTCTTAATGAAAGTGATAAATAAGAAAGTAAACCATAAAGAGTAAAAGTGGAAAATTATAATTCATAATAAGATAATGATAATAATAAGGATAAATTCAAATCAGTATTTACATGAAATTTGAAGATTCAAGCTGAAATTGGTAGGAAAAACATCATCGATGATCAAGCAGTGCCAGTTCAGACATGCAGAATGAAGTCTTTACATTAGACATCCTTTCTATGTTAGGTAATTCCTAAATGTATTGAATAAAAAACTATATATGATAACTATGTTCTAAAAATGAATGAAGAGCATGACCAAATTGATAATTATCATATATGACAGATTATTTAAAAACTAGAAGATAAGAATTCCATGAGGACCAAATTAGTCTTTCATGAATAAATAAATAATTAAATAAATATGGTTTGGTAATTTTAAACAAAGCATGACTAGTGTGAATTGGATAATACTAGGTCAAATAAATTGATGTTTATGATACGTTTTCACCTATTTCATTTCTGGAAACTATTTGAATTTTCTTAGAAATTGCAGTGCAATGAAGTTTCAATTTTTTTCTAGATGAATGTTGAGTCAACATTTAGGAATGAGGTTCTAGAACTAAGAGTGTACGTCAAAAAACAAGATGGGGTTTTATCCATGAAGACGAAAAAACAGTCTATTTGTTGTGGATGGAACTTATGGGTTAAGGAAAGCACTAAGAGCATAGTATTCAAGGAATTATCAGTTTTTTAAGAAACTCGATTTTCAACTTGGTGGATTTGATTATAATATCTATTTCAATAGTGATACTAATCAAAGGATGATAGTTATAGTGTTTATTATGAAATTATATTTAGTGGATTAGAATCATCACAATGAAAATAGTTAATTTATTTCCTAAAAAGTGAGTTTTAAATGTCATGGATTGGGGAAATCATATTTTTCCTCGGTTTATAGGTGATGAAAATAAGGAATGACACATTATTTTCTCAATAAAAATATTATAATAAGGTTCTATGAATAATATTAATGGATAATTTAATTGATATGAAGACTCTAGTGGATACCTGGATAGAACTATCATGGGATGATGAATGAAAAGTGGTAAATATCATAGAATAAAGGTAGATCATTGATAGTTTTATACTTAACAACAACACATACCGATATTGTTTTTTATACATGAAAAGTACCGTGGTTTCAAAGTAATGCCAAAAAAATCTACATATTTATAGTAAGAAGGATACATAGTTATATCAATTGAATGGTGGATTTTATTTTTTTTTATAATTAATAATCTCAATAAGAGTTGTTGGGTTTCACAAGTATAGATTGGGCCAATTAACCAGTTGAAAAAAATTCAACCTTAGTTGATACATTCGATCTTTCTAAACTATTCATTTATTGGCTAAAAAAGAATTAATACTTTATTTCACTAAGAACCATACATGCTAAATATATTGATTCCACTCATGATTGATCACAGTTAATGTGGATGAAGCATAAATGTGATGATATGGGAGTTGATGTAAATTCTTCGATTGGAATCCATTACAATAATTCAAGTTATAAAAATATAATAATAAAAATATAACCCTTTACTCATAGAAGAAGAGAATTGAAATCAATACTCATTTTATCAATGAGAAGGTGAAGCAAGTGATTTTGATGTTTTATTATACTCCTAAAGAATTACTTGTTAAAGATATTATATGAAAACATTACCCAAACTGTCATTTTAATGACATCTATTTCCTCTTGGAGTTATGTCAACTCTTCATACTTAAAAAATTTGGGATATTGGGCCCCCTAATCCTGAGGTGTGGTGTGTTTTTCTTTTATATGATAATATGTGTTATTTACAATCTTACAACCTCAAAGGAGTGACCTTTGGGTTCATTGAAAATGGGGGAGAACATATCTTGATCAAGATAGGGGAGAATCTGATTGAGGGTCAATAAATATGGAGTGTTTTTTAAATAAGATGACATAAATTATGTTCATTAAATTAAGTTAAATCATGATAGGATTTTGTGATGCAATTAATTCAAGGATTTGTTTGGTATTGAGTAAGAAATGGTTTATTGAAAAGTCTTTCATGAAATCTTGTTTCTAACAACAATCATGGATCACATGGAATTAGAGTTTTTGTTCATTAATTCTTGAACATCTTTCTGGTGTCGCAAAGTGTGCTTCATGGTTGTACCATACAATATGGGTTTCTTTCCAAAAGAAGTTAAATAATAGTTTATTAAGTGTTTTCAACAAACCCTAAGGGGTATATTGTTGGAAAAAATCCATTAAAAGTATTTTAGTTGTTTTTAGGTTATTTGATTATGTTTTTGGATAATTATAGTTGAATAAAAAAAATTCATTAACATATTTTTCAAGGGTTGTGTTATTTCTCAGTGTTTTCTATATTTTTTGTCCCCATAATTAGGTGTTATGTTTTGGGAAAAAGAAAGATTCCCACATGGTAAAATTGGTGGATCACATAGTCCATAAAGGATTTCATGATTTTTTCTATGAATTAAAGTATGGATGTATAATATCTTTTATATATGAGCCACATACCAAGTATATAAAGCCGAAAAGCCCAATTGGAAAAGAAATTTTGAAAATAAAACTACTTTGAGAGGGATTTTTTCATTTGTGGATGAAGGTGGTGGGTTATTGAATAGTGAAAAAATTTCATCATTTTTGGTTAAAGGTTGTGAGTGAAAGGCATCCACAAAGGGATTGTTTTCATTTGGGGTCAAAAGCTGTAACACCCCAAGATTTTATGAGATATATTATTTTTAATTTCATTGATGTCTTGTATTGTACATTAGACCAATATTAGCATGGGCTGTATGCAACAATGTATTAGCTTCTTGTATATGCAACACTATTTCGGGCTTGTGTTGCACGCAAGAGCGTCCATCCTCAATAGCGTGTGTTGTATGCAATACCGAGTTTCACTAAACAATGATATATTATTATAATATTATTATGAACTAGCTTTTATTAATATAATTAACCAAATTTTTAATTTTATTACATTTTCATTCGTCTTACACATTTTTAGAACATGGTATGAGAAGAAAATAATTTTTTCAAATAAAATAAGTATTCTTCAAAAAATGCAGTTTTACCGCCATTTGATGGCGCACCAATTTTAAATCTAATTTTTGACAATCTTATAATTTTAATTTGAAAAATTAAACTTCTTATTTTTAATTATGATATAAAAATTTATGTTGGATAAAATTTTGACATTATTTTGATAACCATCATATTTTGATGAATAATAAAAATACACTAAATTTTAATTAAAAACAAATTTTTTCATTGAGATAATTTATATGGTTAAATTATAATATTCAATGGGTTAAAGTATAAATAGAATTTATTTTTAGAATATAATATAATTTATGTAATTATCATTAATTTTACATTTAATTTATAGGTAAAAAATTTCAATCTTTTGCAATGTTTTAAATAAAAACTGGTTTTTTCGACAGTGGTATTAATTTTAAATTAATTACTGCATCTTATGTGTTTTGAATTTGTAAAAATGGATTCCATATTTGGAATCAAGAGGTTTAAACTGTGTAAATAGATAACTTTTATTTTTAGGCATCATGAATAGTAATTTCGATAAATTTTATTTACCATAGTTAAAGGTAAATCAGATAATTAAGGGTAAAAATAATATTATAAAATTATAGTAACACTTGTCTTCATATCATTGGTTGATTATATTTCTCTATAAAAATTACTTGGGTCGAAATGGAATCTATTGTAAGACACTTGGATGAGATTAAGACCTTTAATTTATTTTATTTAAAGGAAAGTGAAATATGTCTCACTAAAAAATTAATAATTAAATTATTTTTAATATAATTAAATAATGAATATAAATTTGATTATAAATACTCATTTGAAAGATATATTTTTTTTCTTCATCATGGTAAATTATTTGTAATTTTTGAGAAATATATAATTACTTAAGTAGATTATACATTAATGATACAAAAATTATCTAATTAGAGAAAAATAAATAATATAGTTTTTATTAAAATAATAATACCCATCAAAAGGACCAAAAACATGAAAAAAACTTATTGGTCATGTATATATACACCCTAATAATTCAAGGTAGACTTGTGGACCATTTTAAGCCTTATAAAACATATTATGACATTTATATTATTTTATTTTAAATGATGTCAATGTTGTCACCTTCATAATTTAATAAAACAGTCATTTTAAAGGTTGTGTGTTTTGGAAGATAAATTCTACTAAAAGTATTTTTATAAAATATATTATATTTATCCTTATCATAGTATTTTATTTTTAATATTAATGTTACATATAACTATATTAAATAATTATACTAAAATGGTACAAATAATTATTTTGTTATGAGAAATATCAAATAAATGGTTTTAAAAATATTAAAATAAATATTATATGAACTAATTAATTTTCTCCAAGAATTTTTTAGATGAATAAACGATTTTAGGAATCTATTACATATCTTTGTTTGAATATACCTTCTATGTGTATTATATTTAAATTCAACTAAATGAATAGTGTCAAAATTGACACTATTGATATTTTATAAAAATAACATATTATTAATTTATTTAAAAATCACAAAAATATTTAAAAATTACAAATTGAAATTTATATGGTCTAAAAAGTTATAATTTATCTAATTATGGAAAATTAAAAATACATGAGTAAGCATTCATAACCACTTAAAATTTAGAATATTATTACCATAAATAAATTTAAATATATTAAATAAAGATAAATCAATATGATAAGGTTTAAATTAAAATCAAAACATGTCTAAATTTGATTGGTTGATGATATTACCACCTTATATCATCTCATATTCTTATTTGAGTCATTTTTATGTTTTTAAGGGGTTTTAGTTTATTATAAATAATTTTTTTTGAGAGTTTCCTAAAGTTCCCCTCACCTCTCTTATATAAGGGTACCTCCTCCCTCTCCTATTCTCTCCATTTTGGGCTTTCAGAATCGTCCAAAACCTCCCCATTTCCCTTATAATAGTTCCTAGAAACATAAATAGGTCCTGCACTTCTTCAAATACCATCCTTAATTACCTAAGAGGAGTTTTATAAGAGGGCCATCAAAGAAGAGCTAATATCCTTTACCGATTATTTCAAAATTAATTCTTATTATACTTACTCTATATGATTTGTTTCATTATTAGGTAGTAAATCTAGAATCACTTGTATATTGATATGTTATTATGTATATGAAACTACCATATTCCATCTTCTATCCATCCTATGAAAAACAAAATCACCACACATGTGTACGTATGGCCTACCATTTCCACGGCGTGGTGTAATATGTTTTTCATAACTAACCTACATGGATTGGTATAATAATGAAAGAAATAACTATATATGATTATTTTAAACTGATATTTATTCTGAAATATTATATACCATTCAATTCTATACAATTCTAGAATCATGGGATTGATATCGTCGCTCGTGGGTACGTACGGCTATCCGTCTCCACGACTTGATGAGATTCATTCTCTATGTTAACCATTAAATAATGGTTATAATGTATATCTAATAAAAAATCATCAGATATATGACATAATAATTCTACTAGATTTATCTATATAAATATATATGTGTCACTTACTTCCATTCAATTTAATAAGGAAACGGAAATAGTGTTCATGTGTACGTACAACCTACCGTCACCATTAACAATGTATTTATTTCCATTTATCAATCGATTATATATATTACTATATTAAATATATATGATATATAAACCATGTTTTACATTCTGGATTTAATTAATAATGATCTATGTAATAATATGAAAAATTACAATTCAAAACCCGTAAAATAAATGAAACGATTTTACCCAAACGCTAGTTTAACATGGAATTGACAAATGAACGGGTAATATAATGTCATAAGTGAATCATATATGATATCATAAATATTATTATGGTTCCATTACAAGTTAATAAAATTTGTAAACCCACTATACAAGAGTTTTAGACACAAATTAATGAAATTGGACATAAGGTAAGGGATAATTATTCCAATCTCATTCTTATTCGAGATTGTTATTCATAAGAATTTACTGGGGTTATATTTATCCTCCTTGTCCATGTTTTATAAAATTTTTTCATAAAGTTTTTATAGTTCTTCCATGTTTTATTAAAGTCATGTTTTCCCCTTTCTAACTTTTACTATGTGTTATTGAAGAATCTTTCTTTTATTTAGTATACAAGGAACTTTTTGTCTTTTCTGGTAAAAGTATGAGGATAATGTTTTTTTAACTTATACAACATGAAACTATTTATAGTATTCCATAAATAATTATTTACCTAAAGATTAATTTACAATTCCTAATGTTTATTTTCAATTAACTTCTTTTCTTTTAAATTTTCATGACATTTTTGAAAAAGAAATTTTTTTGAAGAAGAAAGGATATTTTCTTGAGGAACTAAGTTCATGTGTTTTATGAAAATTATTTTCAATATAAGATGAATTTTTTAAATAGGTTTATGTTTGTATAACTATTTTTACTATGATTTGATTATGTAAAGGATGGTATGGTATTTTATATGGATTATGTTATAATGGAATTATGTTTATAAAAACACATATTATTTATTAGGTTATGATATGATGAATTTTTTATGTATTGGCGTACGTGTAAAAATGATTTCATTATGAGATGGGTGGGACCTATATCTCCCTCCAATGAATTGGGTAATGATTTATATCTCATGAGATAGACATGGCTAGAACGATAAGTAAATCTGGTTCATAAATACAGGGCTGGAACGCCAATTAAATTTGGTTCAGTAATGGACTTCGTCCACTATGATAGTCTTCAAAGCGATGCCTTGGCTACTATAAAAAACATATTATGTGATGAATGGTTTTCCACCATTACATGTTTAAATCTCATTCTATTTTATCATAATTAATTTTCCTTCATGATCTATGTCTTACGTACTACAAAGATTTTTGTTTAAAACTCAATATTTTGATGTTTAAACATTATGTTCATGTTTTTATGTTCAAATGTATAAGGTTTGTTTTATTTTCTCCATGATTAACCTTACTGTGCATTTCAGCTCACTTGTTTTATGTTTTCTTTTCCCCGAGATATAAAGAATGGTTTTAGGTAAGAAAACAAATGGGGATGATATTTATTAGAGATTTTGAAGATCTTTCACCATGATTATAATATATTGTTATGAGATTCCAAAGACACTAAACTAATATGGTCTTTGGGCGTCTGTTTTTGTTATGTATTAAGTATTTTTCAAAAGTAATGTAATTTCAATGTACTTCAAGCTTGGGCCCCTACAGTTGGTATCAGAGCGAAGGTTGAGTTAACCATTGGATACTAGGATGTGAAAACATTAGTGAGATACCTAGAGATATATCTAAGGTATGACTAGGCATGTCTGTAAGGTTATGTATAAGAGTAGGTTACAATCCTAGAATTATGATAACGATCATTAATAAACAATGAATAAACCTAATATGTTATAGATTGAAATTACTCCCCCTTGATTATGTTTTTTTTCCTATTATGATTTTTGGCTCTCACAATATTGTTTTTAGGTCTTAGAAAATGGCATGAAACAGGACGATTCATGTTAATGAAGAATCTAATGGACAATGGATTGATATTCTTTATGAGCAACAAAATTAAACGGGATTTGGAAGGAAAAGCATCGTTATTATACGTAATCAGCAATCTCATAATATGATCAATAATCTCAACTATGGTAAATTTCTTGACTCATCTAATAAGAGAATGATAGAGTTTCATGATGATCATAGAGGAATGAATGTTCAATTTCCCTCATGTAAATCATGTGGGAATAGGAATCAAGGAGAATTATTCAAAGGATGCATTGGGTGTGGAAAAGGACACTATGCCAGTAATTGCATAGGGAAAGGTTCAGTTAACACCATGGATAAGGATAATGGTATTTCTAAGACATCAACAACAGTTAAATGTTTTTAATGTGGAGTGTTTGGAGAATTAAAAAAACCAATTCCCTAAGGGAAAATCTTATTAAGAGAATCAACATTGTCGTATGGGTAGTATTTATGTTGATGATGATGAAGAGACTACAAATGATATATGAGATGAATGAAGTGTAGAGGAATAAAATGATGAAGCTCGGTCAATGGGTTAAGAAGGTAGTGGAAGTATTTTATATTTATCAAGATTAAGGTTGTATAAGTAATTTCAGGGTACTATGGAATAAAGAAACATCTAAGGATTGTTACACTATTGATTTCCTTATGTTTTTGAAAGTATATGTTGAATGGTAATAGTAACCATGAAAGGTTATTCAGATATTTTTGGAAATCACTTAATATGCTCATAATGAAGGGATAAAGAGATAATGAGATTTTCAATAGTATTAATGTGATCAAAACTGATATAAGTAAAAAGTGATATTTTGGTTTGAATACATAGAAATTTTGGGATTTTGGTATGTGGAAAGAGTTAACTTTTGATAGAATTCATGTTTTCACTAAGATTATATGGTAATTCATGTTTCAAAAGAATACTTGATCAAGGAATTCACATGTTTGTTATGTGACCAATAAGATATATCTTATGATATACGGGGGATAAGTGATGGTATTCAATTCTTGGTAGATGACCTTTCTAGTAATCATTTACTTTATACTATGAGATTGGACATAAGTATTTTGGATAAGCCTAATGATTGGAATGGATTAATTTGGTTTTCAGATAGTGTTGTTTGAGGCTAAAATTTTATTCTGGAATGTTTTAATGGGTTAGTTTTAGGAAAAGTACAACCCGCATGACTGGAGACAACCCGTCGCGTAAGATAATGCTATGAGAATCGAACACACAACCAAAGTGTGACATGCCTTTATCACCAACCGTAGGCCTACAGGATGTCCCTAGTTTATATAAATTAGTTTTATTTTATTTTATGGTATGATATATTAAGTATAAGTCCATTTTTGGAATCATATAAGGTTAATCTCACCATTGATGGAATTATGTATATTTACTAATTTGTGCAAAACTTTTTGTGATAAAGACATATTGAATGACCTATCATTATATCACATGATCTTCAAACACTTAAAGAATGAAAAATTCATCTTTATTTATTTAAATAACATATGAAGTGAAAATTTTTCATGAAATGACCAACAATGATATTACACTAAAATCAAGTAAGTATTTATCCTTATGAAAAAATTCATCAAATTTATGGAAATGATCTTGATAACCAAAAAATGTTGTCCTAGTACCGCCATATCCGATGAATCAGATGGTACCTTAGATCATCACAAATTTTTGGCTTTGTGATCGTTGGATTTTTCGTAGCCATGTTCTATACCACTCTCCATCAAAACATGATGGTTAGATTTCTCTTCCATATCCATGTTTTCACTTATGTTCTCCAATGTGGAAACCTAGTGATGAGTTAATTTGGGTAATTGTTACATTTATTACTTTAATTTTTGAAATTAAGTTTTAGTATTCCTTTTTACGATGTGGGTTTCTAATAATTAAACGTTCATGTAGTAAATGATTTATAACCCCAATGAATTTCGAGGGTGAAATTAATTTTAAGGGGGGTAGAATGTAACACCCCGATATTTTATGAGAAATATTCCTTTTAAAATCTTTGATGTCTTGTGTTGCACAATACAGTAAGATTATCTTTCAAAATACACAACACTGTATTATCTTGTAGTATACACAACACTATTCTTGGGATGTGTTTCATGCTAGAGTAGCCATCCTCAATAGCGTGTGTTGTACGCAATACCGAGTTTCACTGAACAATGATATATTATTATAATATTATTATGAACTTGCCGTTATGAATATTATTAACTGAATTTTGAATTTTATTACATTATATTTCATCATACAAATTTCTAGAACATGTTATGAGAAAAAAATAAATTTTTCAAATGAAATAACTTTTTTAAAAAAAATGTTGTTTTGCCGCCTTTTGATGGCACACCCATTTTATATCTAATTTTTGAAAATTTTATAAGTTAAATTTGACAAATTAGACTTCTTCTTTTGAATTAGGATATAAAATTTTATGTTGGATAAATTTAGTACATTATTATGATAAACTTCATATTTTGATGAATAGTAAAAATACGCTAAATTTTAATTAAAAACAGCATTGTTCATCGAGATAATTTATATTTTTAAATTATAATATTGAATGGTTTTAAAGAATAAATAGAACATATTTTTACCATTTAATATAATTTATGTCATTAGCATTAATTTTAGATTTAATTCATAGGTAAAAACATTTCAATCTTTTACAATGCTTAAAATAAAAACATATTTGTTCAGACAACGGGATTAATTTTAAAATAATTACTGCATATTCTATGATTTGAATTTGTAAAAATTTATTCCATAATTGGAATCAAGAGGTTAAAATTCTGTAAATAGATAACGTTTATTTTTAGGCATTATGAATAGTAAGTAAGGTAAATTTTATTTACCACAATGAAAGGTAAATTTGGTAATTATAGGTAAAAATAATATTATAAAATTACAATAACACTTTTATTGATATTATTGGTCAATTATATTTCTCTCTAAAACATAATTGGGTACAAATGGAATCTATTAAAACCCACTTGGATGAGATTAAGACCTTTAATTAATTTTGTTTATAGGAATGTGAAATATATCTCACTCAAACATTACTAATTAAATTATTTTTAATATAAGGTTATATAGAATATAAATTCAATTGTAAATACTAATTTGAAAGATAATATGTTTTCCTTCATCATGGTAATTTATTTTAAATTTTTATGAAATATATAATTATTTTAATAGCTTATAGATTATTGATGTAGGAATTATTTAATTAGTGAAAAATAAAAAATATTGTTTTTATAAAAATAATAATACCCATAAAAAGGACAAAAAACTTGACAAAAACTTTTTTTGACTATATCTACACCATAAGAATCCAGGGGTCGTCTTGTGGACTATTTGGAGCCTTATAAAACATATTATGGCATTTTTATTATTTTATTTTTAATGACGTCAATGTTGTCACCTTCATAATTTAATAAACATATCATTTTACAAGTTGGGTGTTTTAGTAGACAAATTCAAATAAAAGTATTCTTATAATATATATTATATTTATCTTCATCAGCGTTATTTATATTTTATTTTTATGTAAAATTATGTATATTAAATAATTATACAAAAATGTTGTAGTAATTATCTTATTAAGAGAAATATCAAATAAATGGTTTTAAAATTATTAAAATAAATATTATATGAACCAATTAATGTTCACCACAACTTTTCTAGTTAAATAACATATTTTAGTAATATATTAAATATTTTTTTTCAAATATATCTTGTGTGTGGATTATATTTAAATTCAAATAAATTAATAGTGTCAAAATTGAAAATATTGATATTTTATAAAAACAACATATTGTTAAATAATTTAAAAAACACTAATATATTTAAAAATTACAAATTGAAATTTATATGGTCGAAAATGTCATATAGTATCCAAATATGGACAATTCATAACAAATAATTAATCATTCATAAGAATTTAAAATTTATAATATTATAACCACAAACAAAATTAAATAGATTAAATAAAGATAAATGAAAATGATTAGGTTTAAAATAAAATTAAAACATGTCTAAATTTGACTGGTTGATGGGATTACCACCCTTTATCAGCTCACCTTCTATGTTGAGTCATTTTGGAGGTTGTTATGTGGGTTTTGATTTTATTATAAATTAATATTTTTGAGAGTTTCCTAAAGTGCCCCTCTCCTCTCCTATAAAAGGCACCTCCTCCCTCTCATCTTTACACCATTTGAGCATTCAAACTTAGCCATACCCTACCCATTTCCCATATTAACCTACCTAGAAACATACTATAGGTCTTGGATTTCTTAAAATACAATCCTTCATTCCTTAAGAGGAGTTTTAGAAGAGGTACGTCGAAGAATACGCAATATCCTTTATCGATTCTTTCCAAATTATTTCTTCTTCTAGATCCTCTATATAAATTATTTCATTATTTGGTAATAACTCCAGTATCACTTGTATACTGATATTTTATTATGAATATGAAACACACAATTTCCATCTTCAATACATCCTATGAAAAATTAAATCACCACGCTTGCGTACGTACGGCCTACCGTCTCCACGCCGTGGTGTAATTTGTTTTTCATAACAAACCTACTTGGATGGGTATAATAATGGACGAAATAACTATATATTAATACTTTAAGGTGATATTTATTTTTAAATATTATACACCATAAACGTCCATACAATTTCACAATCATGGGAATGATATCGCCCCTCGTGCGTACGTGTGGCTTACTGTCTCCATGACCCGATGAGATTCATTCTCCATGTTAACCCTTCGAAAATGATTATAATGTATATCTAATAAAGAATCATGAGATATAAGACACAATAATGCTACTATATTTTTGTATATATATATATATGTGTGTGTGTGTGTGTGTGTGTGTGTCATTTACTTCCACTCAATTTAATAAGGAAACGAAAACAGCGTTCTTGCGTACGTACGGCCTACCGTCTCCATGAACGGTGTATTTCATTCCATATATCGATCGATTATATATATTAATATATATTAATATATATGATATAAAGACAATGTTTTACATTATTTAAGTCATTAATCATGATCTAAGTGATCATGTGAAAAATTAAAAGTCAAAACATGTACAATAAAAGAAACGATTTAACCCAAAACGCAGCTTTAACATAGAATTGACAAATGAACGATTAATATAAAGTCGAGTGAATTATATATGATATCATAAATATTAAAATGGTTTTGTTAAAATTTATTAATATTTCTAAAACCACTATAAATGAGTTTTAGACACAAACTAAATAAATTGGACATAATGTAAGGGATAATTATTCCAATCTCGTTCTTATCCGAGATTGTTTATTCTTAAGTATTTACTGGGGTTATATTAATCATCCATGTCAATGTTTTATAAAAATATTTTCATAAATTATTTAATATTCTTCAAATTTTTAATTTCATTTTTACACCTTTTGAATTTTACTATGTGTTATGGTAGGATCTTTCTTTTTTTTACCATTCGATGTACTTTTTGACTTTTTCAGTAAAAGTACAAGGAGAATGTTTTTTTGACTTATACAGAATGAACAGATTGTTATGATTCCATACAGAATTATTTACATGAAGATTAATTTAAAAGTTTTAATGTCTATTTTCAATTAACTTCTTTTCTTTTAAATTTTCACGACATTTTGAGAAAAGTTAATTTTTTTTAAGAAGAAAGGATATTTTCCTCAAAAAATAAGTTCAAGTATTTTATAAAAATTATTTTCCATCTAAGATTAAGTTTCTAAATAGGGTAATTTTTATATCCCTATTTTTACTATGATTTTATTATTTCATGGATGGAATGGTATTTTATATGGATTATGTTATGATGGAATTATGTTTATGAAAACCCATATTATTTATTGGGTTATGATATGACGAATGATTTATGTTTTGTGGCACGTGTAAAAATGATTTCATTATGAGATGGGTGGGACCTATATATCCTTCCAATGAATTGGTTAATGATTTATATCTCATGATATAGACATTTTTGTAACAACAAGTAAATCAGGTTTAGCAATACAGGGTTGGAATGACAAGTAAATCTGGTTTAGTAATGGACTTCATCCAATATGATGGTATTGGTAGCAATGCCTTGGCATTTATGAAAATCATATTATGTGATTAATGGTTTTCCAAAATTACATGTTTTGATCCCATTCTATTTTATTAGGATTAATGTTACTTTATGATCTATACCTTACGTACTGCCAATATTTATTTCACAACTCATGATTTTGATGTTTAAACTTTATGTTCATGTTTTTAAGTTCAAATGTATATGGTTTGTTTTATTTTCTCCATGCATACCCTTATTGAGCATTTAAGCTCTCCCTTTTCCGTCATATTTTCTCCAGGATATAAAGAATGTTTTTAGGTAAGAAAAAAAGGGATTGATATTTATGGGAGTTGTTGAAAATCATTCGCCATGATTAAAAGATTTTGTTCCGTGTCTCCAAAGACACTAAACTAATACGGTCTTTTGGAATATGTTTTTTCATTTTATTAAGTATTCCGAAAAATTAATGTAATGTCCATGTACATCAATCTTTGGACTCTTCAAAGGTATAGTTTTAAAGACCACTATAAGGGTAATTATGTGCCATTCGAACTACATGATGAGTGTATTTAACAGTGAAGACTACATAACAAAGGAGTAAATCATAATTTTGATTATCAGGTATTCATGGATTATTTTACTATATGATGAAACCCTATTCAATTGATTAAAAAAAGTGAATCTAATTAGTGGTAATCATCACTGGGAGAATATGGATATGTCTGAAAGTAGTTCATGATGTTGTAAAATTTCTGAAGGAGGTAGCCTATGAAGTAAGATCAGTCTGCAAAGGATATTTGTTTTTAAGGAAATATTTATTGAAAAGGAGTTGTAGTTCGTGAGGTTCCATCTATTTGTGAATAAAATTCTATTCTTGGTTCACCCACATTATGCGGTGAACAAGATATCATGAAGGGTGTAACAAGGTTCTATGATGAACAAAAATAGTTTGTAAAAAATATATCTATAAGGAAATCACAACATAGTGATTTTTATTTAAAATATTTGGTGAAAAGAATTCTTTATGACACACACATGAGTTAAAATATTTAGAGGTGTTTCTGATCAATGGGAAAATATCACGAAGGTGCAGTGAAGACACTTCAGTTGAGAGAGTAGTGATATTTCAAATTGAGAGTGGTTGTAAATGTGAAGAGATTGTGAGTATAATCTAAAATATGTCACATTTTTGAACATTAGTGGATTTGATACAAAGGAAAATTTCTTATGTATTCTTCTTTTATGTATCACAATGCAAGTGAAATAAGTAAAACTGCTATGTTTTGTGCATGTTTACATTATAGATCAAGAATTTCTATGGAAAAGATAGAGAAGATTGTTTTTTAACAATAAAACAAGATCCAAAGAGGATGCCGTTTTAATCTATCATACCCTGGTTCAACACCCCCTTAGGGTATTTAAATTATTAGTGATAACAATTGGTATAAGTGTTAAATGTTAATAATAGTGTTTATCTCTCAATGATTTCAATGGAGGTTGTTAATTATAAAGGGATTGCAGTCTTTCAAGGAAACAATTTTTAGTTCTGGAAGAATTAGATAAAACACGACTTATGGTCATTAGAGATGGATGAATTTATAGTGTTGAATCATAGTTTATCCTCTAGTATTGACATTTTTATATCAAAATCATAATTTAATGCATTGTATACTAATGAAAAAGGATTCAATGCCTTAGGTATATCTAACACAGTCTACATGAAGGTGATGTCATGTAATTAGATTCATTAAATTTGTGAAAAGTTGTTACATATAAATGAAGGTAATTTAAAAGTCATGTACAAAAAATTAAATATTCAATAGGAAAAATATGTGGACTTGAGAATACACCCTGAATAGCCTGTAGATTCATTCTTTGACCAAGTGAATATTATTATAGAATACATGTGTGGAATCAGATAAATCCAAGAATATATAAAGTTAATTAGGTTTATATTGTGTATAATTACTCCTCTATTCAATCCATAACTCTATATACAAGAAGATAATGATTCAACAAAGTGAACATTGAGTAGATCACATAGTACTCTTGTCACATACAAGATGAAAAATGATGATAAAGAGTTTTTGGAAAAAGTGAAATAGAAATATGTGGAATTCAAGTCCTCGAAGAAGATATATATAGTGTATTTCAAGGAATAAGAAGATATGGATATGGTCATGTCATTCCTTTCCTCAATTATACAAATAAGAAAAGTAAATATCAAAGGGAATCCTCCACTCACATACTTCCATCATAGAATGGTTGGACATCTTGTATTAATGTGAACCAAGAAGTTTCAAGTTGATAAGGGAGATAATGTCTAAATTCCCATAAAGAATACTTCATTTTATGTGAAAGTTAATAATTTTTTTAGATATATTTCTTAAAAAATTAGAATATTCCTTCATAAGAAAATGATAGTTTAGAAGACTATGATGTTGAAGAAATAATGAACTGTAAGATTCATGGAGAAAATTCTATAATGGATGTTGTAGGTAACTCTCAGATAAGATAAGAATGTGACAATAATGAAGGTGAAGTCAAAGGAATACTTGAACTGTAGGTTGAATTAGAATCTTCTCTTGAAGAGATATAATTTGGAGATCCAAAAAAAATATAATAGATTTTTTTATGATTCCCAGAACTATAATCTGTTGCAATAAGAGAAGAATTTTGAGATAATGGCTAAAATTAATGTTCTTAGATCCGAAAATGCAGTGAAATTAGAGAGATTAAATGAGTAAAAGGTCAAATTTGAATAATAGACCAGAGTTATAAATGGTTTTACTAATATAAAAATAAGAAAATCAAACATATTGAAAATGTTTATGAGGAATTCACCAGCCTATGAAGAAAGGTAACATATTTGGAGAAATTGTTTACTCTAGGACTGATAGGGGGAAAAGGTGTAACATATAATAGAATAAGGGGAATTAGATTTTTTATTTCCAATATAATAATCAAAGTATTTTTAGGAATAGAAAACAACACATCATAATAACACAACTAGTATAGATATTGGTCATAGATATAAATAAGTAGTGGTTGATGTGAGACCATAAATACCCACTTTGAGGTTAATGATTGATTTGGGTGTAAATCCAAAATAAGAAGATTTAGAGATCCCAAGGGACAACCAGTGGTGCACTAATGATATATTTGAATACACATAATATCAGGTTTAATTACTATATAAAGATGCGTCACATTCAAAATGTATGTTTCATAGACAACATGTATCGTTGAATGTAAGAGAAATAGTGGTAGATAAAGAGAGTTTAATATTCAAGGTTTTTCTTTGATGGTCACAATTTTAGGTGTGGGGGATTTGGAAACATGATCAGATATTTTTCATCATTAATTCATAGGAATGTGCAAAGTAGACCCAAAGTGTTCATAATTATCATCTTAAATAATTATCATCTAATGTGAACATAAAAATTGTTTTTTAGCTCTAAAAGTTGAAACTGGTCCACTATACTATAAGTAAGATCAACAATACTATTCAACTCCATGTATGAATTCCATGAGGTGGATAAAAAAGAAATGATCTGAGAAAGTAGTGGTTATAAAGGATTCCCTCAAAGAATCATATTAAGCTGGTGTATGGATCCTTGAGAGTGGATTCACATCCCATATGATGGGAAATAATGATCTTGTTACATGAATCAATTATGGTAGGGAAGTTGTTTTAAAATATGGAAATGATGAAGGGATGAATATTATTGGATTAGAGATATCCAAGTATGGGGGAAAATATACGAGACAAGATGATGTCTTGGTTATCACAGGTATCAGTTACGTCTTACTAAGTGTTATTCAATTATATGACTCAAGTAATTCAATAATATTTACCAAGAAGTTGTGTATCATCAAGGGAAAATACGGTGTGGTTATTTTATAGGGAAAGCGCATGAAGGTGAATTTGTACCTTTTGAGTGGAGAAAAAGATACATAATTTCTCTTCGAAGAGGAATAAAACAGGCGTTGCATAAATGGATTTCCCATCTATACCAACCATCACTAGAAGATCTGAACAAATGTGATTTAGCTAAAGATATCCCCAATCTATCACATGATCATACTCACTTTTGTGATGCATTACAACAAAGGAAGATTATCATAAAGAAATAGAAGGAAAAGGAACAAAATTCAACCAGAGTGCTTGAATTTGTGTATGGATTTGTGTATTGATGGATCTCACTATGATCTGTTGAAAAGAAGACGTATTATGTTCTTCTTAATTAATTATTTCAGTAGGTTGTATTGGATATTATTCATTTATGATAAGTTTGAGGTGTACAGTTACACAACAAAATATCAAAAGGAATATAAAAGGATACATGAAATGAATATTCTGATTTTTTGATCTGCTAATGGTATAGAATTCACAAACCAAAAAGTGAAGGATTACCTCATGAAACACAAAATATAGAAACAAGTTTCTGTAGTGATAATTCCTTAACAAAATGGATTGGTTGAGATTATAAATCAGATCAAAAGAAGCATGGATATAATAATGAATATTAAAAAATACCCACTAGATAAATCCTTGAATGAAATTGTATTGAAATTAGTCTACATAAAAAATAGATATTTTTTATGTTTGAAAGAATAAATGACTCTATAAGAGATAAGATACAGAAATAATCCAACTTTAAAAAACATTCAAATCATTGGAGTTAAATGTTTTATCATCAATAAGAATAATCATAGGAAGTTTAAATGTTGTGGATATGAGGGTATATTCCTTGGATACTCATGGAAAAGAAAATATTATAAACTCTTCCACAAGAGGTTTGGAAAAGTTGTTGAAAGCAATGATGTCATTGTTGTAGAAAATCAATATAGTCATCAGTAATATAGTGATCAATTTATTAATGATAGTGATGAGTATGGATGCAAACTGGGGGAGTATATGTGTAAAATGATGATTTATAAGAATATACTAATAAATATAAGGATGAACTCAAATATGTATCTACATTGAAGTTAAAGATTTAATTTAAAATTGATATGCAAAACATCAACGGTGATTATGAAGTGCCAGTTCAAACATAGAGAGTGAAGTCTTAACAATAGATATCCTTCATATCGTAGGTAGATGATAAAAGTTTTGAAGAATTAGCTGTTGATGAGAACTGGGATCTAGATATTAATGGAGAGTTAAGAAAAATTAAGAATAATAATACATGGGTGATTATTTCGAGACAAGATGATAAGAATATCATTTGGACCAAATGCGTCTTCCAGAAAAAACTAAATAAATATGGATTAGTAATTAAAATAAATCATCACTAGTGTGAAAGGGATAATCCCAAGTCAAACGAACTGATGTTGATGAGATATTTTCACATATTTATGGCTATAAACTAATCACATATTCATAGAAATTGAAGTAAAATAAAATTTCAATGTTTTTTGGATGGAAGTCAAGTCAACATTTTTAAATGGGGCCCTAGAAAAAGTAGGTTACATTGAACAACCTGATGTTTTTCATATCCATGAAGATGATATAAAATTTCATTAGAGGAGGAATGAACTATGGGTTGATCTAATCATCAAGATCATGGTATTCAGGACTTGTTCAATTTTTTATGAAGCTTAGTTTTTAGTGTAGTGGATTTTATTATAATATCTATTTTAATAGTGATGGTGGCCTTAGGATGACGGTTCTGGCGTATGAGAATTAAATAATATTTAGTGGATTCGATGAATCATAGTGAAAAAATTTATAGATTTCTTGAAAAGTGAGGTTGAAATATCAATGATTGTTAAACTGATATTTTCTTTGGTTTACATGTGATACAAAGAAGGAATGAAGCATTAATTTCTCAATACAGATATGAAAATAAGGTTTTGAGAAGATTTTTAATGGATAATTAAATGTATATAATGACTTCAGTGGATAATCAGATGAAACTATCTTAAGATGATGAAGTAAATGTGTTAAATTTTATAGAATATAGACAGATCATTGGTAGTCTATTATACATAACATCAACACGTACCAATATATTTTTTACACAAGAAAATTTGTGCAATAACAATGTGATCTCAAATAAATCCACTTAATTTTTGTAAAAATAATACCTCATTATATCATGGTAATTGTGGATTTTAGTTTTCTATATAACGAAAAATGTCAACATGAGTTACATGGATACATAGATTCAGATTGGGCCAGTTTAGAAGATGATATAACAACAACATCATGTAGTGAATTTTAACTTTCCAAACTAAGTATTTCTTGGCTATGAACGAAACAATATTTCATTTCAGTGATCACAATAGAATCTGAATATATTGCGGCTAATCAATATATTACATAGTTATTGTGGATGAAGAAGAAACTTGATGATATTGGAGTTGAAGGGATGTATTCAATCAGAATCCATTGTGATAATTTATATTATATAAATCTAAGAAAAAAATATAATACTTCACTCACAGATGAATCACATTGAAATAAAGAACCATTTTATCAAGGAGAATGTGGATCATGGGATTATGAAGTTCATGTATGTTCCAACAGAACTATAAGTTGTAGAGATTCTAATGAAGCCTCACCCAAATAAGTGTGTAAACAACATCAACTACGTCTTTCAGTTCTTTTGACTCTTTGTACTTAAACAAGTGTGGATATGGGACCCCCTCTTTCTGATGTATGGTGTGTTTTTCCCTTATATGATGATAAGTGATCATTAGAATGTTGCAGCCACAAAAGAGTGACCTTTGGATTCATTAAAAAATGTGGGAAAATATATTGATCTAGACATGGTGAGAAGCTGATAGAGGGAGTAGATAAATAGGGAGTGTTTGTTTTAAATCTAAAAATGTGGATTATTCTTGTTTAATGAAGTTAAATAATGAAGGTAGTTCATGAAATAATTATTTTATAGATGTGGTTGTTATTGAGGATAACATGGTCCGTTGATTAACTTTTCAGGATACTCTTTTTTCTAATTCCGAGCACGGATCATGTGGGATTAGATTTTGTATTTATTAATTCCTTTTGAACATTTTTCATCACAAACTCTGAGTGAGGGTTTTAGCAGATAGTGTGTGCATTGTTTTAACTGAAGTGACATAGAATTTTTTTATGTGTATAAATAACCCAAAGGGGGATATTCATGGGAAGAAATATCTCATGGTTTTTTTGGTGTTTTTGGTTTGTTTGGTTATCACTACAGGGAAACTGGTTTTTGCGACGGGAATAAATCCCATCTCAAATAGTTCGTTGCAGAGGTTATTTGAGATGGGAAAATCTACCCATTTTAAATAACTAATTATTTGTGACGTGCATAGGCACCTCTTCACAAAAACATATGCGCGGTTTGGCACGATTTGAGTGCCAATCCTCGTGAGATGGTATTTGCGACGGGTAGGTACTGCCCATCGGAAATACCGGGAGGCAGTAAACACCAGTTGCGACGGGGGATCCCTCATCACAAATAGTTCGACCCCAGAGGGTATTTGCAAAGGAATGTTGTCCTATCACAAATATTTTGTCGGCATGATACTTTTTGTGATGGGACCCGTCACAAATAACATCTTAACTGTCGAAAGTAATTAATGCGGCCAAAGGTATTTCCAACATGACCCGTTGAAAATAGTAGTTTTTGCAATCAGAATCCAATCGCAAATAGTCCCGTCGCAACTAATCTAACCTACATATACCCTTGTTTATTTTTTCGTTCGTCCACATCAATTCCTTCTTTCTCTGCCTCTTTAAACTCTAATTTTAGAGTAAAAATTTTTCTGTTTGTTTTTTTTACGAAAAAGATGTGAAGCCATCTATAATTATAAGAGATGAAGCTTAAAGGTATTTATGTTTTATTTAATTTAGTATTTATTTAATTTCTTTCTATTAATTTTAATTTTTGATGATTAGTTGTAATTAAGATAGATTTAAATTGTTTTTTCATCATTATTTTTTCAGTATTTACTTGTAATAGTAAAATTAAATAATTAGTACTAATTCTTAGTAATTAGTAATAATTAATAATTATTAGCAATAATTAGTAATTTATATGAATAATTAGTGGTAATTAGTAATTAGTAGCTATATTTTGCAGTAATTAATATTAATTAACACTAATAATAATAATTAGAACAACAAATACTAATAATTAGGAAAAAATAGTAATAAATATTTACAAATAGTAATAAATACTAATAATTAGTAACAAAAACTAATAATTAGTAATAAATACTAATAATTAGTAATAAATACAAATTATTAGTATTTATTACATATAAAAAGTAATAAAAAGTAATAAAAATTAATAAAAACTAATAAAAAGTAATAAATATTTATAAATAGTGATAAATGGTAATAAATAGTAATAATTAGTAATAATTAGTAATAAATACGAATAATTTGTAATAACATGTAATAATTATTATTAATTACTAATAAATACTAATAATTAGTAATAATTAGTAATAAATACTAATAAATAGTAATAAATACAACTAATTATTAATAAATAGTAATAATTAGTAATAAATAGTAATAATTAGTAATAAATATTAATAATTAGTAATAATTAATAATAAATAGTAATAAATAGTAATAAATAGTAATAACTCGTAATAAATAGTAATAAATAGTAATAATTAGTAATAAATACTAATAATTAGTAATAATTAATAATATTTAGTAATAATTAGTAATAAATACTAATAAATACTAATAATTAGAAATAATTAGTAATAAATAGTAATAATGATTAATAATTAGTAATAACAAGTAATAAATAGGAATAAATAGGAATAAATAGTATTAATTAGTAATAATTAATAATAAATAGCAATAATTTGTAATAATTAGTAATAAGTTGAAATAATTTGAAATAATTATTAATAATTAGTAATAATTATTAATAATTAGTAATAAATAGTAATAATTACAAATAAATAGTAATAATTAGTAATAAATACTAATAATTTGTGATAAATACTAATAATTAGTAAAAATATTAATAATTAGTAGTAATTAGTAATAAATTCTAATAATTATTAATAATTAGTAATAATTAACAATAAATAGTACTAATTTTTTGTAAATAGTAATAAATAGTAATTAATAGTAATAAATAGTACTAAATAGTTGTAAATAGTAATAAATAGTAATAATTAGTACTAATAAGTAATAAATAGTAATAAATAGTAGTAAATAGTAATAAATAGTAATAATCATTAATAATTAGTTATAATTAGTAATAAATAGTAATAAACCGTTATAAATAGTAATACTTAGTAATACTTAGTAATAATTATTAATAATTAGTAATAATTAGTAATAATTAGTAATAATTAGTAATAATTAGTAATAATTGGTAATAATTACTAATAAATAGCAATAAATAGTTATTAATAGTAATAAATAGAATTAAAGAGCAATAAATAGCAATAAATAGCAATAAATAGCAATAAATACCAATAAATAACAATAAATATCAATAAATTGGAATAAATAGTAATAAATAGTAATAAATAGTAATAAATAGTAATAAATAGTAATAAATAGTAAAAATTAGTAAAAATTTGAAATAATTAGTAATAATTAGTAATAATTAGTAATAAATAGTAATAAATAGTAATAATCAGTAATAATTCGTAATAATTAGTAATAATTAGAAACTATTAGAAATAAATTCAATTGTAATAAGTTGTAATTAAATGAAATAGCAGGGCACAATTTCTAGTGGATTGACCACACTCTTTTTTCTCGTTGACTCTTCTCCTTTCAACTCTCATCGACTCAAAACATTATCAAAAGTATGCCTCTATGTGTACCTATCCAATCTCGTATGCAAGAGTTTGAATATGCATTCGTAGGACCACGTTTTTTATAATGTTTTCAGGTGGTGGAAGTTATAAGAAGATGATTCATCGACGAAAAGGGGGCTCTTTTTTCTAAAGACTTTTTTACATTTATCTTTCTCAATATAAAATCACAATTAAGAATCTACTCCTAGGTACGCTTATTCATTCTCTTATTCACGAGAATAAATATGCCTACCCCCTAACAGATTCTTCATTATGATTTCAGTGTGAGAAAGTTGCAAATAAATGAGCTGTTGGACAAAACAGTTGTCGTCAATCCACTGGAAATTATGTCGCCTGTAATTAATGGTAATTATTAAGAAGTAGTTGTAATTATTTATCTATTTTTTGGATAATGTTTTTATAAATTCAAATTATTCAAAAATAGTAAAGATTTTATATTTTGTAGAAAAATATGGAACAAGGAAGTCGACAACAATCATTATTAGATGATCGCGCTTGGATAAATCAGTACAGAAATCCAAATGGTTATGATTCAAATACTATATATATTATTGGTGTTAAAGTTTTCTTATTATTTTCATCATCAAAACAAGTAATTATTTTAGAAGACACAATTATGTGTTGTTGTAAAAAATGTGCTCTGAGAACGTTTGACAAATTTGACAATGTTGGGGGACATCTCGTATAGTTTGGTATTCACCAGATTATGTTTTTTGGTATCAACACAATGAATGCAGTTACAGAGAAGATACTAATATCATGATTCTTAATCCATCACGATTTTAAAATTTAGTACTTGATGTTGTAGGTTCATATGTTCAACTAACTAAAAATCAGGATGATATTGATTTAACTCCTGAGTTGGCCCAACAAAAATTTCAAGAGTTGTTGGTCTTTTAAGGATGAATTATATCCTGGTTGCAAGATAAAAAAATTAGAAGCATTTTCAAAATTTATGTCTCTTAAATCAGATAATGAAATGTCATACAACAGTTTTTATCAGATATTTTCTTTGGTTAAAATAGTGTTACCTAAAGGAAAAGAGTTTCCTACAAATTACTATGAAAAAAGAGGCTGGATCATAATTTGGGCCTTAGTTATCGGAATATTCATGCATGTGAAAATGACTGCATCGTATATTCTGGTGAAAATGAGTCATTAGTTAGTTTTCCCACATTTGGAAAATCGAGGTATAAATAAGCTCAACCGGGGAGTCTGGATCAATTCCTTTAAATAATTGAGATATTTCCCCCATACAGCTTGTTACAACGTTTATTTATGTTTCAGAACATAACTTCAATGATTCCATAGAACAAAACCATGATTTCAACTGATAAAAACATGAATCATCCATCTGATGGTGATCCATGGAAACATTTTGACCGACTGCATCCGTCTTTTGGTTTAGAAGCCTGAAACATGCGATTGGTTCTTTCTACTGTAAATTTTTGTCTGTTTGGTTCTTATGGTTGTCAGTATTCATGTTATCCAATATTTTTAACTATGTAAAATTTACCTTCATGGATGTTTAAGAAGGATCCCTATATCTTTTTGAACATACTAATTCCAGGAAATCTGTAATGAATAATGATGTTTCTTTGTATCTATTTATTGATGAGTTAAATTCATCATGGATTAATAGTGTTAGTACATATTATGTTGCTGTGAAACAAAATTTTAATTTAAAAGCATCTTTTATGTGGAAGATTAGTGAATTCTCGACATATGGCATGTTATATTTCTAGAGTACACATGGTACGAAATAATGTACTTACCATATGAAAGAAAAAAAAGCATTTGTGCTCTTCAATGGGAAAAAAATCTATTTTGACCATCATAGAATTTTTCATCCAACATATCATCATTTTTGATTGAATAAATATCATTTCATAAAAGTCACAATTAAAAGGGATGAACCTCTAAAAATGATCTTAGGTACAGAGTTATAATCAGTTTTATTTTCATTACCTCCCATCACATTTGGGCCAATAGTAAACCAAGAGAAAATATATGGCTTTGGGAAATGACATAATTGGATAAAATGGATCTTTTTGGGATCTTCCATATTGGTCGGAATTTTTGGTCTGCCACATATTGGATGACATACTCATTGATAAGAACTGTTATGATAAATTTTTTCATACAGTTTTGGATAGTCCAGGTAAGACCAAAGATAATGTAAAGGCACGATTATATCTTACCCAAATATGCAGATGATTGGAACTTGAACTGTTTCAAAATGTCAGATCACAAAGGTTAATGAAGCCAAAAGCAGCTTATACACTATCCAAAGAGAGTATTTTATTATTTTGTTAGTGTATTGAATATTTGAGACTTCCAAATGATTATGCATCCAATTTGGGATGATGTGTTAAGAATGGTCATATTATCAGATTAAATTTTTTTGATTGTCATGTTATAATGGAAAGACTTATGCCAATTGGATTGAGAGGTGTGTTGAATTCATGGATTTGGGATTCGATAATAGACATAACATATTTTTTGAGACATTTGTGTGGCGACAATAGACTATGATGCACTAAGAAAATCGAAAGAAGATGTTGTTGTAATTATATGTAAACTAAAGAAAATCATCCCACCAGCTTTCTTTGACTCAATAGAACATTTGAAATTACAATATCCACATGAAGCTAAATGCAGAGGTTCGGTACAGTTTTGATTGATGTACCCATTCAAGAGATGCATCCTGAAATTGAAGAAACAAGTATATAACAAAGAATCAATTGAAGGCTCAATTCCTGAAGATTATTTTCCAGATGAAATTGTTTTTTTGATCTCATTATTTGGAATATGAATATCCCACAAAACACATCCTCTTGGGATGGAACAAGATGAATTTTGATAATGAAATAGATAATGAATTATTTGTTTTTAATCATCCAATGCATGGATTCAATGGAGTTCATGAATAATGACTTTAAAATGCCGAACATCAGAGAGCTCATACATAAGTTCTGTTCAACTAAGAAGAAATGACAACATTTGTACTATGAGTGCTTATATCAATAATTCTATAATTTATGTTACAATAAGAAAAGTTATTTTATTTGTAGGTTATATGATAATAAAATAAAGAAAAATATTCTCCAAATTACAGCAGTTGCTCTTGATGAACGGCGAAAAAAAATCTTAACAGTTTCAAAAACATTAAACATAAATTACTTATGGTTTACCATATCAATTCAGTTTACTTTTTATTACATTGCTAATTTTTTTTAAAAAATTTCATGTGTCTCGACATGATGATAAAATTGATAATCGACTGTGTATATTGAGTAACACACAATCAAAATGGTTAAATCATATAATGCATATGTTGTGAATGGTTTTCGATTTCACATATGTGCTTATGGGGAATAAAAAAACAATAAAAAGTGGAGTTTTATTAAGAGGATCACATCATAGAGAAACTGAAGGTGACTTTCACGGTATGCTGGATGAAATTATTTAACAACGTTATTCAATGAAGAATTACATAACAATGATTAAAAGTTGGTGGTTGGATATTGAGAGAGGCTTATTTATTCATCTAATTTATAAAATCATCGATATTTAATATAATAGTATCTTGGCAACAAATGAACTATTATTACTAGATCAACAGGCACATAAAATATATTACGCAACATACTGTGATACTTCAAGATTCCTAAGTAGTTGGTGGAGTATAATAAAAATGAAATATCTAGAAAATCAGTTTACTAAAACTTAATTTGGTTATGATGAAGTACAAGGAATTGATATTTTTTAAGAGACTACTCAAAATCCATCTTTTTCACAAAGAGACATGAATATTGACGATGACACCCCCACAATTAAGGTTTGATGGTAACAATGATGTTAATGATGTTACAAATGAATTTGAAATGGAAAGAGATGATAAAGCTAAATCTCATAAGGATATTGATGATGTCGATGATGAATATGATGGCACTGAAATCATCATATATGAAGATGATGATGAATGTGAACATTGACACAGTTTAATTCTTTTTATAATCACAACTAATATATATATATATGCAATAGTTATTTTCAACTATATGCTAACAACAATAATTTTGTGTTTCAGATGGACCTTGATCTATTTCTTGAGTTAGAGGAGGTTGAGCTACCTCTAGATGAGGAGGATTTGGGATCATTTGGGCCTCACCATACTATCAGTTCAATGGGTACACGGAGGGGGCGCAGTCTTGCACGAATGATGATTCTAGACCCTATCCCTGAGCAACGTCCGCATCTTGGTTTTGATCCTCGCACACAGAGGTATGGTAACCTCTATATTTTAGTTACCATTCATTAATTTATTTACATAATAATCATTCAATTATTTTTTCTTTTTTCACAGTTTTTTTCTTGTAGCAATTGGACAGGGGAGCGATATATTAAACAATTTTTATTCTCATCCATTGATCACATGGGAATATATTCCTATTGATGTGCAGCTTGGAATGTTTAATCATTGGATGGTATGTAAATAAATAATATTTATTTAAAAATTTATTTAATTAAAAACTTGATATTATAAATTATTTGTAGGCTTTATGGTATCCCATCGATGATAGCATGCATGACGGTATCCACGAAGCATGGGAGGTGTCTACACGTGAGCGTTTCCGTCAATTTTTTTACAATTTGATAAGGACATCCATTAAGAAAGAAGGAGTGATAGTATTTGATGAGTCTTGTAGAGCCCACTGACCAGAGTACATTTTATCTCACATTTGGGATGGATTATGATCACACTGGTTGAGTGGTGGATTTTCTAGGAGAGCTTCATTAGGCTGTCAGAACCGAGGGACACATGAGGTGAGACATCGGGCTGGTAGTCATACATTTAGTATGCATAGAGATCATCTGGTAAGTATCTTTTTTAAATATTTTATATAACATTAAATATAATCCATTTATTTTATATTCATATAGCTAATCAAGCATACCGATATTATGGATTATGACGTTATCGAAGAATGTACAATGATTCAATCACTGGAGAGATTAGAGGTGATCGCCAGTGTCAGATTATGGTCAGTATTATTTATTTTTCATTTTGAAAGTTAACTGCATATAATATTTTCACTATTTTAATTTTAAATTGGAACAGAAGGAGTCATATGAGGTCACGACCTCTTAGAAATGGGTTGAGAGTCAGGCCAAGATGGCCGATCATACTTGTTTCCACAATTTCGATGACACGACATGGATTCAGGTGACCCAGTATGCCTTCGAGAAGATCCGAGTAGTTGGTATCGACTCACATTTGACTCCTGGGACTTATTATGGTACTGCTGCGATGTCAGCGTCTATCTCAAGAGGAGCTCTTATAGAGGAATCATCTTCTAGATCATAATATCTGGATCAGTTTCAAGCTCAAACTGAGCATATAGAGAATTTGTAGAAGCTGCAGGAAGAGGTTTGTCATTAGTAGCAGAAACAACACAAAGAGGACATGCAACGATAGAAGCAGCTGCAGTACAAGCAGATGGAGTAAATGCACTGTCTGAATCATAGTTTAGAAATGGTGTTTCCCCCACCATCTTCTCCAGCTCCTCCGGCTCCTCCAGAAGACTATCCCCCCCAATGTTTTTTTATTCTATTAAAAACATTTGAGTTTTACATTTGTTGTTATATGAACCATTTAGTGTTTTTGACTTTTATATTAGTGCGAATTTATCATAAATTTTTTTAATTTTTTAATTTTAAAATTTTATTATTTATTAATAGTTATATATTTTTTAATGTTTTATTATTTTACAAATAATAATAATAATAATTTATTATTATTTATTTATATTTTTTGAGAATATTGAGAATTTTAATATATATTTTTTGTATTATTTTAATAATATTCGAATTATTCTTTCATTAATCATAATTTTATTTTATTTTTATTATTTTATTAAATATTCGAGATGGGACCCCGCTGAAAATAGATGATATATATATATTTTAAAACTTATTTATGACTGGTTACTTTACCGTCACAACAAATTTTTTGTGATGAGCCCATCAGAAAAGTTTTAGGTATATATAACATATATAAACAGAGACCTATTTGCGACGGGATGACGGGCCCATCACAAATCCCTTTTGCGACGATTCCATCGCAACAAGTTATTGTATATATAATGTATTTAATCATAGATCTATTTTCGATGGGAAGTGGTCCCATCGAAAATAGTATTTTTTGTGATGGGCTCGTCACAAATAATACTAGTTACGACGTTGTTTTCTGCCACGTGTTATTTGCGACGGGGCCCGTCGCAAAAAGTGTTTTTGCGACAAGATCCCATAGGAAATAGCCCCTTGCATATAGACAAAATTTCAATAGTGTATGTTAGATTAAAATTATGGTTGACTGCATTACAACATGGTTTTTTCTATAATAGTTGTTTTTGAAGGTAGTTTTGTTTCCCTGTGTTTTTCATATTTATGGTCTTCAAAATTATGAGTGGTGTTTATAAAGAAGGAAGGATTTCAACATTGTGAAATTTTTGGATGAAACAGAACCTAAAATATTTCATGTTATGTTTTTGGAAAATAAAACAAGGTTACATAGATGTTTGGATATACGAGCCACATATCATGTTTGTGAAGCCATGGATTCAAATCGAAAAAGTCATTTCAATGGGAAAGAATGTCTATGAGGGAGTTTTCTGTTTCTGGATGAAGGCGGTGGGTTAGAGGACACTAGTAAAGAAGTTCATCATTTTCATTTGAAGTTAGTGAGTGAAAGGTAGCTAAAAAAGGAATTTTTTCAATTATGGTTGAAGGTGGTGTTTCTAATACAACTGCAAGGTGAATTATCTGGTATGCGACCTTCATAGAGAGTATAGTTCATGGTAAAGGATATCTCACCAAGGTGTTAATTATAACTGCTATTAGTAGGTTTTTAGAGTTTTTTCCCTATATAAATTACCCCGAATCTCTTGATTAAATAATATTGGAAATACTTAGAGAGAATCATCACTGGAAGAATTTAGATAAGTCTGAAATTAGTTCATGAAGTAGTACAATTCTTTAAGGAGGAAATCTATAAAGTGAGACCAATCAATGAAGTATGTTTTTTAGGAAGTATAGCTTGCAAAGGGGTGATAATTCTCAAGGAGTCATTCATATATGATGTATGTTCATTTCTTGGTGCACCCACTCTATGCAGTACTCAATATCTCATGAAGGATGTAACAAAGATCGTGGATGAACAAAAACAGCTCATGAAAATCATTCCTTAAGGAAATATCCATACAATGAATTGTATTTTAACAATTGGGTGAAAATAAAGCTTCATTTCACACTCATGTGTGAAACTATTCAGATGTTTTTCAGATCAATAGAAGAATCTTATGAATGAGCAGTGCATGAACTTTAGATGAGAGAGCAGTGATCTTTCAAATTGTGAGTGGTTGTAAATGAGGAGAGACTATGATCCTACTATATACCATGTAATAATATTTAACATTAGTGGATTTGGAACATATGTACATTTCTTATGTATGATCCCCGGATATATCACAATGTGAGTAAACCAAGAAAAACATGTTATGTTTCAAGCATGTTTTCATTTCAACTCAAACATTTCTATGGGAAAGGGAGAGGATAGTGTTTTTTTAACAATGAAACGAGATATAAAGAAGAAATTGTTATAATCAGTCATAATCTGATTCACCCCCTCTCAAGAAATTTAACCAAGTTCAGAAAAAAATTGGTATCATAGAAAAATAATAATAATAGTGTTTATATCTCAGTGGTTTTAATGGAAGTTGTTAATCATAAACAGATTTTGGTCTTCAAAGGAAGCAATTTTCAGTTGTGTAAGAATTGGATTCACCAATAATTATGATCATTAGGTATGGATGTATTTAAATTGGTGATGTATGGTATTTATTTAGATGTGGGGAAGTTCATTTTTATCAGAATTAGACTTTAAATAATTTGATGTTGATGTCATAGGAATAAATTACTTAGGTGGAGATTTATCTAATACTATCTACATGAATTTGATGTCGTGAATTTCAATACATTCTATGTTTAAAAATATGTTACATATCTATTAAATAAATTCAAAATTGAGATGAAAAAATTTATAGATTCTATGTAACAAATATGAGGACCTAAGAATGAACCCCAATGAGTCTGTAGATGAATTTTTTGATCAGGTGAATGATATCATAGAATAAATGTGTTGAATCATAGAAATAATTAATGATATAATGATTGTTAAGCATATCTTGAGATGAATTAAACCTCATTTTAATCCTAAATTATCCATACAAGAAGATAAATATTCAATGGAGATAACATTGGACATCACACACAATACTCTAGTAATATATGGGATGTGAAATGATGAAAATTAGTGAATATAATAAGGGAAATATAAAGGGGTGGTCTTCAATTCCATGACGAATAAAAATATAGAGGATATACAGGAAGAAGAAGAGATAAATGATAGCTTTTTATTCCTTTCATCAAATCTACAAATAGGAAAAATAGTGTCCAAAGTGAAACATCCACTCAAAAACATTCATTGTGGAATGGTTGGACATCTTGTAGAAAGGTGATGAAATACTTCTCAAGGTGATAATGTGGATTGAGTCAAAATTCCCACGAATAAGTCTTCAACCAATGTGAATGTTAAGAATATTTTTAATAGAAACTTTTTCCAAAATAAGAATCTTTATTCCCAATAAAATGACATTTTATTGGAATATGAGGTCGAAGAGATTGAGAACTAAAAATATCATGGAGAATATTATATGGTTTAATTTATAGGTAAATACTAGACAAGAGAATGTGGAAACAATGATGAAGGTCAATTCAAAGGAATATATAACCTTCTGGTTTAATTAGAAGTCTCACTTGAGGAGGTAGATGTTTTGAGATAAAAAAATAACTCTAAAAGAATTTTTAAAGATGAAAACTGTAAAATCTGATATTTTATGAGAAATATTTTGTTTTTATGTTATATACATCACTAAAGGAATATTTCACTACACACAACACTATGTTGGCTTGTGTTACATGCAAGAGTAACCTTCCTCGATAGCTTGTGTTGTATGCAATACCAAGTTTCTCTAAACAATGATATGTTATTAAAATATTATATAAACTAGCCGTTATGAATAGTAATACCCACTTTTTGAAATTTTATAAATATTATCTTTAAAAATGGACTTCATTTTTGGATTTGGAATATCAAAATTAGCCTACAGTGAATTTTTGGAATTTTTCTGCAAACATTCAATTCTTGATAAATAGTGAGAATACTAGGTTACTATTTAAAAACTAACTTTTTATTTATATAATTATTTATTTTATTTAAATTTAATTTAGGTAAAAATTGATACATAATACCTATATAAGTTTATTGTAATTCATTGGAGTCATTTTATAATAATTTTAGATATATAAAAATTTTATTTAACTTTCCACCGTCTTTTACCCACCTCCTAGGAGAATTTGAAAATTTAAATAATACTTAATTTTACCGCTTCTGTGAGTGTAATTTCGAAAATATGAGAGAAATAGTTAATGTCAAGGGGTAAAATGTGGTTCAATAAGATAAAAATAATTTTTGGTGAATAGTAACTTTTTACTTTTTTTACCACGGTTAAAAGTAAATAGGGTAATTAAGGGTTAAAATGATATTATTATTACCCTAACACGTGTTCTAATTCTATTTTATAAGTGTAATTCTACCAAAAACAACCTTAGGAAAAAAATATTACCCTTTAGGTCCACATGGATTAGAATAAGTCACTTATTATTATTTTATTTAAAGAAGAGTTGAAAGAGTTAAAATCAATGTTTAATAACTAAAACATTTTTAATATAGGGTTATACATTAGTTAAATTCAACTATAAATATTAATTAGAAAGATAAAAATATTTCCTACATAATAGTATTTTATTTATAATTTTTAGACCTTAATGAATTTAATTTATTTATGACACAATGATGATGCAGTAATTACCTTATTAATGAAATATTAACATAATTGATGTTATAAATACCCAAATAAATGCAATTTGAGACTTTTATTAATTTCCACTAATTTTCCAGGTTAATATGACATGTAAGTATTTATTTAATTAACTTTTTTCTAACTAATGATGCTGTTATGATTTTCAATATAATCAATTACCAAACACTATAATTGACATAAAATAGTTTTGAAAAAAATATTATATTATTATTTGTTATTTTATTCCTAAAAATCTATATTGAGTCCAAATGACATAGATAAGGTTATATATATAAATAATGAACCACTTGCGGTTTGTTTGGCTTGTTATAGTAAGTTTATTAACCATACAGTGTAAGAAAACAAGAAGACACAGTAAAAGTTAAATTATTAAACTTAGAGTAAAATCTATTTGATAAGGTTAAAATAGTAACCTAAACTTGTATAAAAACCTATTGGATGAGAGGATTTAGACCCATACCCACCTTATCTTCTATATAAATCAATTTGGATCTATTAAAAACCGAATGTGACTTTATTATAAAATAATATTTTTAGTTTTTCCAAAGGTTCTCCTCTCCTCTCTTATAAAAGGGAACCTCCTCCCTCTCCTCCACACATAATTTTGAGCCTTAATGCTCAGAAAACCCCTGCCTATTTCCCTTTTCAACTTCCCTAGACACATACTAAAGGTCATGGTCTTCTTCAAAGTCCAATTTTAGTTCCCTAAGAGGAGATTTCAAAGAGGCATGTCGAAGAAGAGATATTATCTGTTACTGATTCTTTCAAAATTATTTCTTCTTATACTTCCTCTTCATTAGTTGTTTCATTATGAAGTAATAAAATCAGTATCACTCATATACTTTTACGTAATTATGAATATTAAAGAACCATATTTCACCATCTATCCATCCAATGGAAAATGAAATCACCGCGCGTGTGTACATAGAGAATACCGCCTCCACGCTGTGGTGTAATCTGTTTTTCACCACCACCTTACATGGATGGGAATAATAGTGTAAATAATGACTATATATGATTATTATAAAGAGATATTGATTCTGAAAAATTGTACATACACTTCAATACACTTCCATGATCATGGGAACGATATCATCGCTCATGCGTACGTACGGTCTACCGTCTCCACGAGGTGATGCGACTCGTTCTACATGATCATCATTGAATAAAGATTATATAAATGAATTTAATGAATAAATATGATATATATTAAACTAATACCATTCTGGAAATGTGGTATATATTACCTAAAAACAAGAATAAGAATTTATTAGACAAAACATGCATAAGAACATAAAGCAATGAACACCCGAATAACACCTAACAATGAAATATTACTAATAATAAGATAAGAATATGACCATATATGATACCATAACAATAAATATGGTTCTATAATAAGTCAACGAAATTATTTAAATCATTTACAGGTGGTTTGGATATGTACAAAGAAAATCGGACCTATGGTAAGGGAAAATCAGGCAATCTCATTTTTATCCGAGATTATTTATACTTCAGAATTTACTGGGGAATATTTATCTTCCACATCCATGTATTCTCAATATGTAATATTATTTATATCATCCTACAATTTTTTAAATCCAATTTTACCCATTGGTGAGTTTTTATTAATAGATGTGAAAATAATCTTGTTTGGTTTTTAGTACGAGGTACTTTTTTGACTTTTTCGTCCAAAGTATGTGAATAATGTTTTTTAAACTAATATAGAATGAGTGGATTTTAATGATTCCATAGAACATTTTTCCATGAATCATCCATTACAAATTTTAATTTTAATTTTTAATTAACTTCTTTTATTTTAAAATGTTATGACTTTTTAAGAATGGAAAAATGATTTGGAAGTAGAAATGATATTTTCCTCAAGAATGGAGTTCAAGCGTTTTATCAAATTTATTGTCCATCTAAGATAATACAGGGTTCTGTTTCTATCCCTATTATTACATTGATTTGATTATGTTGTGATGGAATTATTTTTATGAAGTCCTTTATCTTATATGAATTGTTTTATGATGTCATGATGTTTAAGAATCCCATTTTTATTACATGGGTTATGCAATGATGTATGATTTATGATTTTGTGGCACACATAGGAATGGTTTAATTATGAGATAGGTGGGACATATATCTCTCTCCAATTCATTGGGTAAATATTTATATCTCATTAGATAGACATGGCTGGAACGACAAGTTAATCCAGTTCAGTGACACAGGACTAGAATGAGGAGTGAACTCGGTTCATCAATTGACTTTGTAAGCTATGATAGTCTAGGAAATGAGTATTGACTAATATGAAATTATTTTCTATGATTATGTGTGTATGCCATAAAGTTTCATGTTTTATGTTATGATTATTTGGATTACATTTCATTACTATGATTTATCCCATGTTATGATCTTATGAACTCTTTTGCAGGTTAAGATATTCAAAATGTTATGTTTTGATGAATATAATATGATTGATATGTCTTTTGTTTACCATTACTGAGCATTTAAGCTCACCCTTTTGTATGTTTTCTTTTCCCCTGGTCAGGAATAAGGGTATTAAGTAGGATATGCCAAAAAGGGACTCTAAATATGATGAAATAAGCGAGAGACAATGTAGATGATTTATAAACCAGTTGTTCATGATTCCCAGGGTCTAAAGACACTATACCTATATGGTCCTATTATGGTTTTGTTATATGTTGTAATAAGTATGATTCTATTATGAATTAATAACCATGTGTGTAATGTATGGGTCGTTATAGTTGGTATCAGAGGAAAGGTATAGTCAACCATTGGAAACTACGATGTGAAAGCATTAGTAAGAACCCTAAGGATATGTCTAATCATAGAACATATTCTAAGTATTTTAGAAATGGACATGAATAACCAATGATAGGACTTAATGTGCGAAATTTTATTATTGATTTTGTGGTTTTCCTATTGTAATTAGTATTTCTCACACTATGGTTCTTGGTTTTAGTTAATGACTGGAACCCGAAGGAACCTTGTTAATGCTGAATGCGACAGACAATGAAATGACTGTCCCCCTGAGCAACCAAACATTATAGGAGCTAGAATGAAAAATCTTGTAGCCATGCTATCAAAAATTTCTCAAGATTTGAATCATGAAGGAGTTCCAAACGAGAAAAGGAAGGAGAAACATTCTGTTGAATTCTTCATGAGGCAGCGTCCACCTTCATTCAGCGGGTCTTCTGATCCATTAGTGGCTGAACAATGGATTAGTACCAGTAAAAAGATATTTTCAGTTCTACAATGTTCTGAACATGACAAAGTCATCTTAGTAGTGTATCGTTTGGAATGTGATGATGATTAATGGTGGAATCTTATCAAGAATATGAGGCAAAGAGATGAAATTTAGTCCATGGAATGGGATGAGTTCAAGAACATATTTTTCAATAAGTACTTCCCTAGTATTCTTTGAACAAAGATGGAGAAGGAGTTTCTTGAACTAAAGCAGAATGATGATGAATTGGTAGGTACCTACAAAGAAAATTTTACAAGACTTGCAAGGTATACGTACCGAATTATTATCCAACCTGAGAGAAAGATCGATCGATTCTTCATTGGCTTAAAACCAAGTCATCGAAGGGCATTAGACATAAGGGACTTCAATAGCTATGTAGAAATTTTTCAATTTGCTCTCAAGGTTGAGATGGAGATTGGAGTAACTCATCAATCATATGGGATTGATAAAGAAAGAAAAATGGAATTCAAAGGAAAATCTAAAGACCACACTGAAAAGAAGATGAGTTTTCCCTTATACTCAAAGTGTGGAATGAAACATGGAGGGAATTTTCAAAAAGGGACATGTAAATGTTTTATGTGCGGAAAAAAGGTCATCGGGTAGTATAATGTTGAAATAATTTGAAGAATATGTCTACTGATGTGAACAAAGAGAGAGATACACAAAATGCACCTCCTACACTTAAATGTTTCATGTGAAAGGAAATTGGTAATTTTGCTAATCAGTGCCCCAATCCAAGGCTTTTTTATGATGATTGACATCAACAAACTCTTAAGGCCAAAGAAAAATGAAAGTCACATACAATTTCTATCAGGGATGTGGAGTATGATAATAAAGTGGTGAAAGGTACAGATACAATCCTCTCTAAAGTGTCAAATGATTTATTTTATTTTGGATCCATGAAAGGCGCTATCGTGGGCGATTCAAATGATATTGTTTCTTTACTATGTGCAGCACAGTGGCTGGACTAGGTCATTTTCTTGAGGAGGAATTAGTTTAACAACCCTTATAAGGCTTGAAGAAACTAAAAAAAAGAAACAAAATGATAAAAGATGGGGTTGGTTTGATTGAAAGACTTTTAGAACACCAAACAAAACAATCAAGGCAATCAAGGAGTAAAAGACAATCACGAACACTGTTTCTCTAAAAGCACTACTATGAGAAGTCATAGCAAATATAATATACCCCTTAACCATTCAATAATCATTATCCCATATGATTATAATTTATTAAAATGTGACCCACTAACCTTGTCAACCCCCGAACCCTACGGAATTTGACACAACCACATGTATTTGAAGAAATGAGCACTAGGTTGTCTTTGAGACTTCCAATCGCAGTACCCTACATTGATTGTGGTCCAAATCAAACTTATGATCAATGGGAAGTTAGCGCAGAACCTCCTCTCTAGAGTTGAGAATTAATTAAGTTTAGGGATGAGAGTTGTACCCTACAATTCTATCCCAAGTTGATTAGATTTTACAATTGATGTTTGTCTCTCTCGATTCACACAGGACCGACCTCACGGTCAGATGAAAGACGAGTGAGTTCCTTACAACATAAATCTCAATTAATCGATCACAAATTATGAATTATAGTATCTTCATGGATTCAAAATGAATAAATTAAGGGGGTAGGGATTAGATCGACTATGAACGAAACTACTCTTCCATGGTTGGAATTTTCATTGTGGAGACGTTTTTCATAAGCAACGGATTGAAAGGGAAATACCCAATCTTGTCTCCACTCTAAGATTCCAGAACCAAGAATCAAAAAAAAAGATAGTAAAATAATAACAAAGAAGATTTATTTAAGAAAATGACAAGTTACAAGCATGAAAACATTGAAACACAAGTGGAGGTGGGAGAGGAGAGCCTTCTTGGAAGAGATCCTTGCACAAAGCCTCACTTCTTCCATGGGGTTAGAGGAGTTCCTAGGAAACCAAATCTCGGATACACCTTGCCCAAGCTCCGAACCAGCCTCCCAAAGAGTGAAAATGTCCTTTAAATAGAGTTGGGGAGGGCTAGGGTTACAAATGGTTTCAAGTGTGAATGTGAAAATTCGGGAAAACATTTTAATCCCAGTTGCACCGCCTGTTTGACCTCTAAAACGCATGATCCAGCTGCTCTTCCAGAAGACTGATTTGCGAGTATTTTTTTCTTCTAGATGATTTCAAAATTGGGGCCACATCCAAGTACAGATAGAATGTTATGGCCCAAATATAGAAGCACTATCCAGCCCAGTGAGTCCAGTCCATCTTTGTCTTCATGGCCCATTTACTCCAAGTAAACCCACGATCTAGCTCCAATGGCCTGAATGAAAGTTGTAGAAACATTAGTGAGAAATTCGGTCACAAAATATTAAGTTCCAATTCGGGCAATAAAAATAGTAATTCAAAATATACCACAATGCACTTTAAAAGGGTATAACTGGATTTTTCATCAAATTTTCAATTGAGTGATCTAATCCCAAATATTCCATAATTGATCATATATAACACAATGTGAGGAAATTATATCATTTATTATCAATAAAATATTCAATAAAATAGTGTTTTATCAACTCCCCCACACTTACCCTTTTGCACTCATGGGAAAAACCTCATGTCAAGTAAACATCAATATCAAATCAAAACCAATTTTAAAACACATATCTTTGAGATCAATCAATTTCCCACCAAGAATAAAAAGATATCATGCCTCATAAAAAACATTATTTCAAGTTCTCCATTTATATCATTCAATATAGTTCCACTTCATTTATCCTCCCATGCAGAAAACACTTACCTCGCTTGAATTTTCTCTCATCACTCAAATATCAATTTTTTTGCAATGTCTTTCTCATCCAAACCCATAAAAGGGTCACCATAGGCTTGATAGATTCCTACATCGCTACCCGATGTGAGTCAAGGACATATGTTTATCATGAGGACTTTTCAGGGTTGTTCTGTGGCTTTTAGTTGGTAGGATTAAGATGTGAAAAACTTTGAGGCTGAATGAGGAGGGCTTGACTCTTTTGCAGCAAAATTACATTAATCTAATTTTCACTTAAATATGGTCTTCTCCTCAATACTCATAGTATCAATTCAGCTCCATCATCATGAAAAGTCATGAAAGGTTTACACCATTCATCATTTCAGCATAAAAAATTTCAATCTTCTCAAACATGATTTTCTTGAAAGCTCCAGATGGGCACAACTTTCCACCTCAATTAGAAGCTCCTGAAAAGGCATAACTTTACATGTCATGAAAGCTCTAGAAGAGGCACATCATTAAATATAATGAATTTATTCAGCAGCAAACACATCTCTTCAGAATTTAATTTTCCACCCAAAGTATCACATAATGTTGTGGAAAAACACAAGACAACTTCCCCCACACATAAGCTCAACTAGATCATGCAATTTTACTTCAAGAGTTGGTTGGATAGGGAAAATTGGCTTGTAATGTGGCTAACCTAACAGGCTGTGCGTGGATTCTAAGGGTTAAAAGGATTAAATATTCAAGGTAGGCCATTATAAAAAAGTATTCTTTGAAATAGGGGATTTAATACCAAACAAATGCCTCAATCATTTAAACATAAGTACCTCAAACCCTCAAGTTTTGACAGGAATAAATCAAATTCTGGTTAAATCAAGCATGGTTTGGTTCTCTCAAGAAGTGAGGTGAATGTAAAGAATATGAAAATAATGGTTCAGAAGCCTTACAGGAATGTGATTTCAAATATAAAGACTGTGAGATGTGGCATGGGATTCAAAATTTGGTGTACTTTCCATAAAATTACTAAATATTTGAACTTGAAACAATGTCATTTCAACATTCATTTAAGCTTAGTTTCAAGGGGTAAATTGTTTCACTTATTGATATGGATTTAAAAATGGTGATGAGAATCTTTTTAGCTCAAAAGCTTCAAAAACACACAGAAAATTGTAAAATAGACACACAAAATTTGAAAAACACACAATTTGTTTTTGGTTTTTTTAACAGGAAATAAATTGAAATTACTAAACTAAAAGGTTCCCTCCCCCACACTTAAAATATTTCATTGTCCTCAATGTGAACCTATGAGATGATATATACACATGAATTGAAGAATTTTTAAATAGGACAAATAATATAAAACTGAAAGGGTTAGGAATAGCCTGATGTGCTCAAGTGATGATGGGGTTATGCAGTGTGATAAAATCCACTGCATTATTAGGAATTCCCTCAATGTATCTCTTCAAACGTTGCCCATTGACTGTAAAGCTCCTTCCAGTGTCCTCTTGTGTGATCTCCACTACACCATAAGGAAACACATTAGACACAATATAAGGACCTAACCATCTGTAACGCAACTTACCAGGCATCAACTTCAGTCGTGAACTATAGAGAAGGACTTTCTCTCTAACATGAAACTCCCTTTGTTGGATCATTTTTTCATTAGCTGCTTTTGATCTTTCCTTGTAGAGACTTGATTTCTCATATGATGACAGTCAAATTTACTCAAGGTCTTGAATTTGCAACTTCCTTTTAATTCCAGCTTGGTCCAAATCTATGTTGCATTTTTTTATAGCCCAATTTTCCCGATGCTCGACTTCCACGGGGAGATGACACACTTTCCCAAAAACAATCCGAAATGGGGACATACCAATGGGGGTCTTGTATGCTTTCCTATAAGCCCACAATGCATCATCCAAGTGCTTGCTCTAATCCTTCCTATTTGGGTGCATGGTTTTATCCAAGATTTGTTTCAAATCACGATTTGAAACCTCAACCTAGCCATTTGTTTGGGGGGTGGTATGGTGTTGATGTTTTCTGTGTCACCCCATACTTTTGAAGGAGGGAAGCAAAATTCCTATTGCAAAAGTGTGTCCCTTGGTCACTGATGATGGACTTTGGTACTCCAAACCTGCAAAAAATCTGTGCTTTGACAAAGCCCACAACAACATGAGAATCATCAGTCCTGGTGGCCTTAGCCTCCACCCATTTACTCACATAATCATCAGCAACCAAAATATACAAAAATCCAAATGAACTAGGAAAAGGACCCATAAAGTCGATTCCCCATACATCAAAAATCTCACAAAATAGTATGGGTTGTTGGGGCATCTCATGTCTCCTAGAAATGTTCCCAGTGTGTTGGCAACGAGAGCATGACTTACAAAACACATGGGCGTCATGGAATAAACTAGGCGAATACAATCCAAGGTCTAAGACTTTCCTAGCTATCTGTTGGGGTCCAAAGTGTCCACCATAGGCAAGTGTATGACAGAAATGTAGGACAGACTCAAACTCATGATCAGGAACACACCTCCTAATTACTTGGTCACTACACATGTGCCAGAGGTAAGGATCATCCCAAACATAAAACCTAGACTCACTTTTAAATTTTTGGACTTGATGTTTCTTTAAATTTGCAGGGATTTCAGATGAAACAAGGTAATTTACTAAATCATCATAACAAGGATGCATACCCGAGATGGAATAAAGATGCTCATTAGGGAAAGTGTCTCAATGTGGTACCTGGTCCAAGGTGTCATCCTCTAGTGTGTGAGTAAGCCTACTCATGTGGTCCACCACCATGTTTTCTGACCCCTTCTTGCCCTTTATCTCAATATCAAATTCTTGAATTAGGAGCATCCATCAGATAAGTATGTGCTTTGCATCTGGATTCTTCAGGAGGTACCTCAAAGCTGCATGGTCAGAAAAGACAACTACTTTAGATCCCACTAAATATGAATTGAATTTATCTAAAGAAAATATATCAGCAAGAATCTCCTTTTCTATTGTGGTGTAATTGGATTGGGCTGAATCCAGTGTCCTCGATGCATAGGAAATCACATGTGAATGTCCCTCCACCTTCTGAGATAAGACAGCTCCAACCGCGAAGTTGGATGCATCACACATAAGCTCGAAAGGAATCTCCCACCGTGGGGGCTGTATGATAGGAAGAGTGGTCAGAAACTTCTTTAACTCAACAAAGGACGTCCTGCAAGAATCATCAAACACAAAATCAGAATCCTTTTAAAGTAATTGTGACATAGGAAGAGAAATCTTACTAAAGTATTTGATGAAGCGCCGATAAAATCTTGCATGCCCTAAGAAAGATCAAACATCACGCACACATGTAGGATATGGAAAGGACGAAATGATGTCTACCTTATATCTATCAACTTCAATGCCATGCTTTGACACTACATGACCTAAGACAATGCCATTATATACCATGAAATGACACTTTTCAAAGTTCAAGACCAGATTCTTCTCAATACAACGATTCAAAACGTTTTCCAAACTACATAGACATTCATCAAATGAGGAACCATACACTGTAAAATCTTCCATAAATACCTCTATGAAGGTCTCATTGAAATCTGAAAAAATACCCACCATGCATCTCTGGAAGGTACCTGGGGCATTGAAAAGTCCAAATGGCATCCTCTTGTAGGCAAATGTGCCGAAGGGGCATGTGAAATTCGTCTTCTCCTGGTCCTCTGCTGCAATGGGAACCTGAAAATAACCTGAGAAACCATCCAAGAAGCAATAATGTGTCCTACCTGCAAGTCTCTCAAGTATCTGGTCAATGAATGGGAGGGGGAAATGGTCCTTACGAGTGGTTTGATTTAGTTTCCTATAATCAATACACACTCGCCAACTATTTTTCACCCTCATTGGAACTAAATCATCTTTCTCATTTTTAACAACAGTAAAACCCGTTTTCTTAGGCACAACCTGAATAGGACTTACCCACTAAGAATCTGAAATGGGAAAGATTATACCTGCCTTGAGCAATTTCTCAACTTCTTTTTTAACAACTTTCAGGAGGGTGGGATTGAGTCTCTTTTGTGGCTGTCTCACCGGTTTATCCCCATCCTCCAAGAGAATCCTATGCATGCAAATGGAGGGGATAATACCTGATATGTCAGCCAAGGTCCACCCAATCTCCCTGATGTTCTACCTCAAAATATTCAAAAGCTTTTCTTCATGTTCAAAAGGGAGATTGTTAGCAATGATAACAGGTAATCTCTCACCACTCAACAAGTATGAGTATTTTAGATTTGGTGGCAATGTCTTGAGTTCTAATGAAGTAGGGTGTAGTATGGATGGAGACATTGAAGGAACCGAAATATATGCACAAAGAGCATCGGTATCAGAATATACATCATCAAAATCAAAGAATAAAGCATCAAATCCATCATCATACTCTATAGCCATGTCATAATCAGAGTTCACATGAACAAGATCAGAATATGAATCCATTTCAAAATAAAATCTTAGAGAGTCTTGTCCATTAGAAATAGGTGTGGAAGTTCTCTTAGACATTAAACCAGAACCAATACTAATAATATCCCTAATAATAGGACAATCAAAATCCATGGAGTTTTTACTTGGTGGTTCAAAATGGGAGATAACAAAAGCAGAATGGTCCTCAGAGGGGTACATCATGGAATCCATAACATTAAATATCACAAATTCATCCCCAAATTCCATGGGAAGTGTGCCCTCATTGACATTTATGATAGTTTTTGCAGTTTTGAGGAAGGTCCTACCTAAGATAATGGGGTAATGAGAACTTACCTGATCATCCTCCATGTTAAGAACATAGAAATCCGCTGGAAAGATCATGTCTCTTATCTGGACAAGTACATTCTCAAGGACTCCCACTGGATATGTCATAGCTCTATTCTCCAATTGCACCACTATTATTGTTAGATTCAACTCACCAACCTGCAAGGAAGAGAATACAGAGTGAGGCATCACATTTATTGAAGCTCCTAAATCACATAGAGCATCAGAGAAGTGCAACTACCCTATGGTACATGGGATAGTGAATGTCCCGGGATCCTTGCACTTTGTTGGCATTGCTAGAGTTGGTGTAATGAGTGCTGAGACATTCCTTCCAAGTTTGATCCGCTCATTTCCCTTTATCCCTCTTCTATTTGTACACAGTTCTTTTAAGAATTTCGCATACCTCGGTATTTTCTTGATGGCTTCAAGTAGATGGATGTTGATCTCGACACACTTGAATGTATCCAAAACCTCTTTTTTCATTGCCTCTTCACCCATCTTCTTAGTTTGTACAACTCTATTTGGGAATGGAAGGGGTTTAAGAGAAAGATCATCAACCTTTTTCTTACCTTTATCTTTCTCCTTGGGTTTTTCATCATTTGGTATGGGATGGGGCTTCTCTGAAGTTGAGGTGAATCCCGATGGTATTGTAGGTGCAGATGTACCAACTGTTTTCTTCCCACTTCTCAATGTGATGGCACTGACATTCCCCTTGGGATTGGGAGTAGGTTGGGAAGGAAGGTCTCTAGAGTTCTTACTTAGCAGTTCGTGGAGGGCGGTGGCAATCTGGCTCATTTGTTTCTTCAACTCCCTCAACTCAAAACCTTGACTCTTCAGCTCATTCTGTTGATTAAGAACAATTTGTTTCAAAAGATCATCAGTATTAGAATCTACCTTTGGTTGAGAACTCCCATTTTGCTGACTTGTTTATTCTTGGGCCTCAAATCTCTTTTGGGGTTGTTGGAAACCTTGTTGGTAAGGTGGAGGCTGCAGAAAGTTTTTTTGAAAGGGGGGCCTTTACTGATGTCCAGAGCCATACCTCATGTCCGGTTGATCTTTCCACCCTTGGTTGTATGTTGGAGCAAATGAATCAAACTTATTTTGGGGATATGGTTGTTACTACTGCTGAAATGGTCTCCCTGGGAATACTGCTGCACAATCCTCTGTCTCTTGTAGTTGTGGGCAACAGTCAGTTGGGTGGCTTGTCTCAGTGTAAATGCAACAAGGCCTTGAAGGAGGGGGTAGAGATGTCTTTTGTGCCAACTCAATTTGCCTCACCAAAGTTTTCAATTATTCTAACATGGTATCAATAAAATGACTCTCAAGAGAAGAAGGACTTACATGATGTACTCCCCTGATATGTGGTGTACCTCGATCACCAAGTTGTTGGTGTTTTGGGCCATCTTGTCGATCAAAGCACGTGCAGCTGCTGGTGTCTTGTCCACCAATGCTTCTCCAGCTGCAGCATCCACCATGCTCCTCTCCATAGGTGTGAGGCCTTCGTAGAAGTATTGGATGAGGAGTTGCTCACTGATTTGGTGATGCGAACAGCTTACACATAACTTCTTGAAGTGCTCCCAGTACTCATACATCGACTCCCCTTGTCCTAGCTTGATCCCTGATATCTCCTTTCGAATGGATGTAGTCCTTGATGCTGGAAAAAATCTCTCCAGGAAAAGACGTTTCAAATCGTTCCAACAAGTTACATCTTTGGGTTGTTAATAATACATCCAGTCTTTTGCAGCTCCATCAAGTGAGAATGGGAATGCTCTTAATTTGATTTGATCTTCAGAAACATTTCTTGGTTTAATAGTTGAGAAAACTACATTAAATTCTTTCAAATGTTTACTGGGATCCTCACCAGATAATCAATGAAACTTTGGAAGAAGGCGAATTAGTCCATATTTAAGTTCAAAGTCTGATTCAAGAGTTGGGTATGCAATTCAATTTGGTTGATAGTTAATATCTGGTGCGGCCAATTCTTGAATGGTTCTATTATGTTAATTTCCATTATTCTCAGCCATTGGTTCTTGTTTTAGTTTGGATTTAGATGTGTTTCCAATTTCAGTGTTTCCAAAATGGAGGAGTTCTCCTGTTGGGTAAATGTCGACACTTCATGTGGATCGAGATTGCCTGATTCGAGCCCTAAGACTGCGTTCAATCTCGGGGTCTAGATCAAAGAGATCCTCAAGTTGGAACCATGTCATAAATCATATAAAAATAAAGAAATTAAGAATAATAATAGACCACAATATCATGAGAATGGAGTTCAATTGATGGTCTGAAAAAAAATTAAGAAGAAGAAGAAGAGAAAAATGAACCAATATTGAGAATGGTGAAAGAAGAAAGTGAGAAGAGGAAGAAGAGAATGAAATAAAAAACAAATACCTCTAATTGATTGAGAAAACTATTTCCTCCCCGGCAACGGCGCAAAATTTGAAAGGCGCTATCGTGGGCGCTTTCAAATGATATCGTTTCTTTACTAAGTGCAGCACAGTGCCTGACCTAGGTCATTCTCTTGAGGATGAATTAGTTTAACAACCCTTAGAAGGCTTGAATAAACCAAAAAAAATAAACAAAATGATAAATGATGGGGGTGGTTTGATTGAAAGACTTTTAGAACACGAAACAAAACAATCAAGGAAATCAATGAGTAAAAGACAATCATTAACACTATTTCTTTAAAAGCACTACTATGAGAAGTCGTAGACAATCTACTCTACCCCTTCACCATTCTTTAATCATTATCCCATATGATTATAATTCATTAAAATGTGACCCCCTAACCTTGCCAACCCCCGAACCCTACGGAATTTGACACAACCACATGTATTTGAAGAAATGAGCACTAGGTTGTCTTTGAGACTTCAAATCGCAGTACCCTACATTGATTGTGGTCCAAATCCAACTTATGATCAATGGTCAATTAGGGAAGAACCTCTTCTCTAGAGTTGAGAATTAATTATGTTTAGGGATGAGAGTTGAACCCTACAATTCTATCCCAAGTTGATTAGATTTTACAATTGAAGTTTGTCTCTCTCGATTCACACAGGACCGACCTCGCGGTCAGATGCAAGTCGAGTGAGTTCCTTAAAACTTAAATCTCAATTAATTGATCACAAATTATGAATTAAAGTATGTTCATGGATTCAAAATGAATAAAGGAAGGGGTAGGGATTAGATCGACTAATAATGAAACTACTCTTCCATGGTTGGAATTTTCATTGTGGAGACGTTTTGCATAAGCAACGGATTGAAAGAGAAATACCCAATCTTGTCTCCACTCTAAGATTCCAGAACCAAGAATCAAAAAAAGAAGATCGTAAAAGAATAACAAAGAAGATTTATTGAAGAAAAGGACAAGTTACAAGCATGAAAACAATGGAACACAAGTGGAGGTGGGAGAGGAGAGCCTTCTTGGAAGAGATCCTTGCACAAAGCCTCACTTCTTCCAAGGGGTTATAGGAGTTCCTCGGAAACCAACTCTCAGATACACATTGCCCAAGCTCCGAACCAGCCTCCCAAAGAGTGAAAATGTCTTTTAAATAGAGTTGGGGAGGGCTACGGTTACAAATGGATTCAAGTGTGAATGTGGAAATTCGGGAAAATATTTTAATTCCAGTTGCGCCGCCTGTTTGACCTCAAAAACGCGCGATCCAGCTGCTCTTCCAGAAGAATGATTTGCGCGAATTTTTGTCTTCTAGATGATCTCCAAATTGGGGCCACATCCAAGCAAGGATAAGAATGTTATGGCCCAAATAATGATCCACTATCCAGCCCAGCGAGTCCAGTCTAGCTTTGTCTTCATGGCCCATTTAATCCAAGTAAACACACGATCTAGCTCCAATGTCCTGAATAAAAGTTGTAGAAACTTTAGTGCGGCATTCGGGTACAAAATATTAAGTTCCAATTCGGGAAATAAAAATATTTATTCATAATATACCACAGTGCACTTTAAAAGGGTAAAACTGGAATTTTCATCAAATTTTCAATTGAGTGATCTAATCCCAAATATTCCATAATTGATCATACATAACACAATGTGAGGAAATTATATCATTTATTATAAATAAAATATTCAATAAAATAGTGTTTTATCAATCCAACCAATCTTTTATTTCTAAATAATTTTTTAAGGGTATCGCCGTATTACCTCAATAATTAGATGTTGAGTGAGCTGTGACAACCCCTAATGGCACAACAGTTGTATCACGAGTTTACAATTCTTCTCCGATTGAAGTTTGTGGAAAAGTTCTTCTTGTAAATCTTGTGATCCTTCCTATAGTTGAATTTGATGTGATTCTTGGCATGGATTTTCTTTCTTTATATGGAGCTCATATCAATTTCCAAATAAGGGAAGTCACATTTCATATTCCAGATCAATCTATGATCGTCTATCAATGCAAGGATGAACATAAGCATCCAGTGGAAATTTATTCCATCTAATGGGTCTTTATTCCACTAAATGAAGGTTATTTATCTCAAATGGTTTGAGAAAAACTCATGATTAAGAATATTTCCATTGTACGGGAGTTTGATGATGTCTTTTCGAAGGAATTTCCAGGTATTCCACCAAATCGTGAAGTTGAATTTTCAATAGAACTCGTACTAGGTGCTTTACCTATTTCAAAGACAACTTATAGAATGGAACTAGTTGAGTTTCATGAGTTGAAGAAGCAACTCCAAGAGAATCATGATAAGGGATTCATACGCCCCAATTCATCACCTTGGGGAGCACCAGTTCTATTCGTTAAGTAGAAATATGGATCAATGAGACTCTACATTGATTATCGAGAACTTAACAAGATCACTATCAAGAACAAATATCCTCTCCCATGCATTGCTGACATATTTGACCAACTATGTGGAGATCAATACTTTTCCAAGATTTGATCTTCGTTCAGGGTATCATCAATTAAGATTCAAAAGGGAGGATATACCAAAGACAGCTTTCCATACATGGTATGGACACTATGAATTTATAGTGATGCCATTTAGTCTTACTAATTCCCCTACTATCATCATGGATCTAATGAATAGAGTCTTTAGAGACTACCTTGATCAGTTTGTGGTAGTATTTATTGACAATATTCTTGTCAATTCAAAGAGCAAGGAAAAACATGCATATCACTTGAGAATTGTATTAAGGACCCTATGAAAGGAGAAGCTTTATTCAAAATTTAGCAAGTGTGAATTTTGGCTTAAAAAAGTCACATTTTTGGGTCACATAATCTCAAAAGAGGGGATATTTGTGGATCCATCAAAAACAGAGGTTATCGAAAGATTTTCAAGACCAACAATAGTAACTAAGATCCAAATTTTTCGTGGTTTTGCTGGATATTATCGACGTTTTGTGACATATTTTTCATGATTATCTAATCCAGTCATCAAGTTGACTCGAAAAGGAGTTATGTTCGTTTGGATGAGGGAGTGTGAAGATATTTTCAAGGAGTTAAAAATAAGGTTATCCAGTGCACCTGTGCTCACACTACCATTTAGGGGAGAAAGGTTTTTGAAATACAGTGATGCATCCAAGAATGGACTGGGGTGTGTTCTCATGCAATATAATATGGTGATATCTTATTCCTAACGACAATTGAAAATCCATGGGAAAAATTACCCAACTCATGATTTGGAGTTAGCTATAGTAATATTTTCATTAAAGATTTTGAGGCATTACCTTTATGGTGAAAGGTGTGATATTTATACTGATCATAAAAGTTTAAAGTATATTTTCACACAAAAGGAGTTGAATATCTGCCAAAGAAGATGGTTGAAGTTGATTAAGGATTATGACTTGTCGATTCATTATCACCCTGGGAAAGCAAACAAGGTGGCAGATGCATTAAGTCGACAAGACCATGCTAGCTTATCCATGATGAGGATCACAAAAGATCCAATATTTATGGATTTACAGAGGTTGGATCTTGTAATTATAATAGAAAGGGAAAAATATTATCTTTCTCAAATGAATGTTCAACCATCTATACATATGAAGATTAAAGAGGCACAAAAAGAATATGTAGAGTTACAAAAGAATGTCGGAAAATTTATTTAATTTCATATTGATTGTGATGAAATAATAATGTTCAAGAATCAGGTTTCTATTCGTCCCATCCTTGAATTAAATAAGGAGATGCTGGATGAGGCTCATAGTTCTTAATTCTCTATTCATCCTAGAAGCACGAAGATATATAGAGACATTAAAGAGTACTTCTGGTGGGATGGCACGAAATGATATGTTGCTGAATATGTCTCTCAATGCTTGGTTTGTCAGCATGTTAATGTTGAGAGACAGAAGTCTAAGAGGATGTTACAACCATTACCCATACCAGAATAAAAATCGGAAAACATCACTATGGACTTTTTCACTTGACTTCCTATAAATTCCATAGGAAATAATGTATCTGGGTTATATTTGATCATCTTACGAAGTTGGCACACTTCCTTGCTATTAGAGAAGATTTTTCTCTTCATTAGATTGCCAGGATATATGTTAAGGATGTGGTAAGATTGCATGGAGTACCACTTTACATTATATCTGATCAGGATCCAAGGTTTACCTCGATGTTTTGGAGAAGTCTTCAGCATACTCTAGATGCAGACTTGAGTTTCAGCACTACTTATCATCCTCAGACAGACAGTCAGTCTGAGAGGACAATTCAAACTCTAGAAGACATGTTGAGAGCTTGCTCTATGGATTTCAAAGGTGGTTGGGATCAACACCTACATTGGTGGAATTTTCATATAATAATAAATTTCACTCCAGTATTCAGATGGATCCTTATGAATCTCTCTATGTAATGAAATGCAGGACTCCAACTTGTTGGGATGAAGTTGGGGGAAAGAAAGCTATTAGGACTTGATCTTGTTGATGAGATGGAAGAAAAGGTCTGATCTATTCAACAACACATAAGAGCAGCTCAGAGTCGACAAAAAAGTTATGTCGACAAACGAAGAAAAGACCCAGAGTTTGAAGTGGGTGATAAAGTGTTCTTACGAATATCTCCTTGGAAGAGAGTAATGAGATTTGGAAAGATGGGAAAACTGAGCCCAATGTATATCGGTCCTTTGAAAATACTGGATCGTGTTGGGAAGGTAGATTACCGATCGGATCTTCCACCGAATCTCTCTCAAATTCATGATGTGTTACATGTATCTCTCCTGAGAAAGTACATACCTGATCCTTCACATGTAATCAGCTCAAAAGTTGTACCACTGGGGAAAGGACTTTCTTATGAAGAATAGCCGACAGAGATTCTGGATTGTATCAAAAAAGTCCTATGGAACAAGACCACTCACTTGGTGAATGTTTTATAGTGGAACCACCAATTATATGAAGCTACATGGGAGATTGAGGATATGATTAGGGAGAGGTATCCTCATCTATTTGTTACAAAGTGATGAATTTCAAGGGAGGAATTCATTTTTAAGGGGGGTAGAATGTAACGTCTGAGATTTTAGGAAAAATATATTTTTTATGTTATATACATCACCAATGGTATCTTTCACTACACACAACACTGTCTTAGCTTGCATTACACGCAATATAAACCTTCCTCGATAGCTTGCATTGTACGCAATACCGAGTTTCGTTAAACAACGATATGTTATTAAAATATTATATAAGCTAGACGTTATGAAATGTAATACCCACTTTTTGAAATATTATAAATTTTATCTATCAAAATGGACTTCATTTTTGGATTTAGAATATCGAAATTAGCCTAGGGTGAATTTTTTGTATTTTTTTGAAAACATTCAATTTTTGATGATTAGTGGAAACACAAGGTTACTATTTAAAAACCAACTTTTTTATTTAAATAATTATTTATTTTATTTAAATATTTTTTTGGACAAAATTGATACATAATACCTATATAAGTTCATTTTAATTCATTGGAGTCATTTTATAATAATTTTAGATATATAAAATCTTTATTGAACTTTTCACCGTCTTTTACACACCTCCTAGGAGAATTTGAAAATTTACATTATACTTAATTTTACCGCTTCTGTGAGTTGAATTTTGAAAATCAGAGTGACACAGTTATTATCAAGGAGTAAAATGTGGTTCAATAGGATATTTTTTTTGGTGAATAGTAACTTTTTACTTTTTTTACCACGGTTAAAAGTAAATAGGGTAATTAAGGGTAAAAATGATATTATTATCCTAACACATGACCAAATTCTATTGGATAAGTGTAATTAGACAAAAATCAATCTTTGGAAAAAAATATTACCCTTTAGGTCCACTTGGATTAGATTAGGACACTTATTAATATTTTATTTAAAGAAGAGTTAAAAGAGTTAAAATCAAATTTTAATAACTATGACATTTTTCATATAAGGTTATACAATAGCTAAATTCAACTATAAATATTAGTTATAAATCTCAAAATATTTCATACATAATGGTATTTTATTTATAATTTTTAAACATTATATAATTTAATTTATTTATGACAAAATGATGATGCAGTAATTAATTTATTAATGAAATATTAACATAATTGATGTTATAAATATACAAATAAATGTAATTTGAGACTTATTATAAATTAAACTAATTTTATAGGTTAATATGACATGTATTTAAGGATTCAATTAACTTTGTTCTATCTAATCATGTTGTTATGATTTTCACAGAAATCAATTACCAAATAGTGTCATAATTGACATAAAATAGTTTTTTAAACAAATATTATATTATTAATTGTTATTGTATTCCTAAAAATCTTAGGTTTGGCCAAAAGACATACATAAGGTTATATATATTAATAATAAAACACTTAGGGTTCGTTTTTCTTGTTATAGTATGTTTATTAACCATATAGTTTATGAAAACAATAAGACAAAGTAAAAGTTAAATTATTTAACATAGAGTTAAATATAAGTGATAAGGTTAAAATAGTGACCTGAACGTGTCTAAAACCTATTATATTAGAGTATTTAGACCCATTCAAACCTTATCTTCTAAATAAATCAATTTGTATCTATTCAAAACTGAATATGACGTTATTATAAAATAATATTTTAGGATTTTCCATAGGTGGCCCTCTCCTCCCTTATAAAAGGGCACCTCCTCCCTCTCATCCACACAACATTTTTACCCTTAAAGATCGTCCAAACCCTGCCCATTTCTATTATCCTCTTACCTAGAAATATAATAGAGGTCCTAGTATTATTTTAAGTCCAATTTTAGTGCCCTAAGAGGAGGTTTCAAAGAGGCGTGTCGAAGAAGTTGTAATATCTGTTACCGATTCGTTCAAATTTATTTCTTCTTATACTTCCTCTTATTTAGTTGTTTTATTATGATGTAATAACTTCAGTATCACTAATATAATTATATTTTATTATAAATATAAAAGAACCCTATTTCACCTTCTATCCATCTTATGGAAAACGAAATCACCGCGCGTGCGTACGTACATAATACCGTCTCCATGCTGTGGTGTAATCTGTTTTCCAGCTCCACCTTACATGGATGGGTATAATTGTGTAAAGAATGTATATATATGATTATTTTAAAGTTATATTGATTCTGAAAAAGTATAAATACACTTTAATACAATTCCACGATCATGGGAACGATATCATCGCTCGTGCGTACGTACGGCCTACCGTCTCCAAGATTGATGCGACTCGTTCTACATGATATTAATTGAATAATGATTATATAAATGAAATGAATTGAATGAATAAATATAATATATATTACCCTAAAACAATTCTGGAAATGAGGTATCTATAACCTAAAAAGAAGAATAATAATTTATTCGACAAAATGAAAAATAACATAAAGCAATGAACACCCGAATAACAAGTAGCGGTGAAATATTACTAATAAGAAGATAAGAATATGACCATATATGATATCATAAAAATGAATATGGGTCTGTAATAAGTTAATAACATTATTTAAATCATTATACTGGAGGTTTGGATACATACAAAGCAAATTAGACCTAAGGTAAGAGAAAATCTCACAATCTCATTTTTATCCGAGATTGTTTATAATTCAGAATTCACTAGGGAATATTTATCATCCACATCCATGTTTTCACAATATGTAATATAATTTCTATCCTCCTATAATTTTTTAAATCCAATTTTTCCCATTGGTGAAGTTTTAGTAAAAGATATGAAAGGAATCTTTTGTCGTTTTTTTGTACAAGGTACTTTTTGACTTTTTCGGCCAAAGTATGAGAAGAATGTTTTTTAACTTATACGGCATGAATGAATTTTTATAATTCCATATAACAATAATTCCATGAAGCTAACTTTGAAAATTTTCAGGATTATTTTTAATTAACTTCTTTTAGTTTAAAATTTTATGACATGTTACGAATGGAAATATTATTTTGAAGTAGAAAGGATATTTTCATCAAGAATAGAGTTCAAGTGTTGTATCAAAATTATTTTCCTTATAAGATAATACAGGGTTCTCTTTCTATCCCTATTATTACATTGATTTGATTATATTGTGATGGAATTATTTTTATGAAGTCCTTTATCTTATATGAATTGTTTTATGATGTCATGATTCTTAAGAATCCCATTTTATTACATGGGTTATGCAATGATGTATGATTTATGATTTTGTGGAACACATAAAAATAGTTTCATTATAAGATGGGTGGGACCTATATCTCCCTCCAATTCATTGGTTAGGGATTTATATCTCATTATATAGACATGTATGGAACAACATGTTAATCCGCTTCAGTGACACAAGACTGGAACGACAAGTGAACTCGATTCAGTAATGGACTTTGTCCGCTATGATAGTCTTGGCAATGAGTTTTGCCTAATATGAAATGATTTTCTATGATTATGGGTTTATGCTACAAAGTTTCATGTTTTATGTTATGATTATTGGGATTACATTTCCTTACTATGATTTATCCATTGTTATGATATTATGATCTCTATTGCAGGTTAAGATATTCAAAATGTTATGTTCTTATGAATATGATATGATTGATATTTCTTTTCTTTACCCTTACCGAGCATTTGAGATAACCCTTTTGTATGTTTTATTTTCCTCGGATCAGGAAGAAGGGTATTAAGTAGGATATACCAGAAAGGGACTCTAAATATGATGAAATAAGTGGGGGACAATGTAGATGATTTATGAACCAGTTTTTTATGTTTCCCAGTTTCTAAAGACACTATACCTATACGGTCCTACCATGGTTTTGTTATATGTTGTAATAATTATGCTTTAATTCTAAAGTAATAACCATGTATGTAAATTATGGGACATTATAAAAACTCTATATAGAGTATAAAGAAGAGGAGAAGTCTGAGTTATAGAATGAAATTTAAGATCTTAGATTAGAAAAGCAAGTGAACTCAACGAGATTCATGTAGTACAAGATCCAATTTGATGATTATACTAGAGAAATTGATGTTTTGACTAACATAAGAAAATACCAAATCTAATGTACTAAATACGTAGAAGAGGAAGATATCAAATTATGAGGAAATGAAAAATATTAGGAGGAACTATTGACACAAGGATTGATATTAAAAAAGTAGGTGGAATATGTGATAAAAAATGGGAATTCGAATTTTTATTTCTAGTAGAACAATCAAAGTAATTTGAGGAGAATAAAAAGACAGATCACAATTACACAACTAGTATGTAAATTGACCATAAATAGAAATAAGTAATGGTTTATGTGAGACAACAAGCACCCACTATGTGGTTAAAGGTCGATTGGGGTGTAAATTAAAATCAGAATATTTATAGATTACATGGGACAACCAGTGGTGTACCAATGATATATAATAATTCTTATCATATCATGCATCACTTATATGGAATGATTGGTCACCCTAAAAATGTATGTTCCATATACAATATCTATCGATGCGTATGAGATTAATTATTGTATCTAAATAGAGTTTAGTTTTCTAGGAATTTCATTGATGGTGAATATTTTGGTTCTAGAGTATTTGGACTCATTTTCATATTTTGATCATTAATAATGAAAAAGAATGTGCCAAAGTAGACCCAAAGTGTTCATAAGTAGAATCTTAAAGAATTTTCATCTGATATGAACATTCAAATTTAATATTTTCTCTACTAGATAAAACATGTCGATCATACAGGTAAGGAATATCAACAACACTATTAAAATACAAGTATGAAGTCAAATATTTGGATCAAAAAGAAAATATATAAGCAAGCAGTGGTTGAAAATATTTCCATTAAATAATTAGATCATATTTGTGTATGAATCCTTGATGTTAGATCCAAATCCTATATGATGGGAAATAAGTATCCTATTACAAGCATCAAATATTATAAGGTAGGATCTGAAAAAAAATTAATGATTAAGGCCTGAGGATTATTGGCTTGGGGAAACCCAAGATTTGGGGAAATGATATGAGATGCCGATGTCTTGGATAATGAAGGTATTAGTCACAACTTGTAAAGTGTTAGTAAATTGTGACTCAAAGTATGCTATAAGCTTTAATAAGATTCTTTTTATCATAAAGTGAAAATTTGGTATGGGTTTTTAGGGGAAAACTACATGAATGGGATTATATACCTTGTAGGTAGAGAAGAATATATTTGTTTTTTATAGAAATAGAAAAAATAGGTTGTTTTATAAAAGGAATGGCCATCTATGCTAACCATCCTTAGAATATATGGTCAAATTTAATGAAACTCATGATCTACCCAAGATATCACATGATCATACTCACATGTATGGTGCTTTCTAATAGGTGAATATTATCAGAAATATATACAAGGAAAGAACATAAGTCAACTAGAGTGTTTAAATTGGTGCATGCATATGTTTGTGTACCTATCTCACCATGTAAAATTAATGAGAAGAGGTATTTTGCTCTTTTGATTTATGATTTCAGAAGAATGGAATAGATATATGTCACTGTTGACAAGACCAAGTTTTTCAGTTGTCTAACAAAATATTATTGTCTAGATGAAAGGATTCTTGGAAAAAGAATCTAAAATTTTAATATGATAATAGTATAAAATTCTCAAACATCTAGTGGAATATTTACTAAAGAAACATTCGATAAGGCACCAAGTTTTGATATTGAGAATTCCTCATCAAATTTGAGGGGTTGATATGAGAAATCAGATAAAAATAATATGCCTAGAATAATGATAATTCAAGGGGAAATACAAAATTAATGAAGTAAGGAAGCAGTCTTGACATCAGTCTATATGTCGAATAGACCTTTGTTTTATCCAAAATAACAAAAGACTCTATATGTGATAAGTTATAGAAGGAATACAACATTTAATTTTTTTTAATCTTCGAATGTATGTGTTTTATCCTCAATAAAGTGAATCATAGGATGTTTGAATACCATGGAGATGAGGGGGTATTACTTAGATAGTCATGTAAAAGAATTGTGTAAACATTCTTCAAAAAGTGTCCTGGGAAAGTGGTGGAATAAAATGATTTCACTATTTTAGAAAATGAGAATAATCTTCAACAGTAGTGGGAAACATCTTTTAATTACAGTAATGAGGTGGAAAGAAAATCCTAGGGAGTAAAAGTTGAAAATAATGATCCAAATTAAGATATTTATGATGAGAATGATTAAGTAAAACATGTAACTGCATATAAGCTAAAGATTCAATATGAAATTGATAGGATAAACATCATTAGTGATCAAGCAGTTACAGTTCAAACAGAGAGAATGAATTATTCACAACAAACATCCTTTACATCTCTAGTAGAGCCTAAATATTATGAATAATAAGAAAGAGTTGAGAACTGGGTTCTAGCTATAAATTATGTTCTTGTCCAAATTTAGAAGAATCAAATATGGGTGACTCTGTTGGGATCGGATGATAATAATGTCATTAGGACCAAATGTGTCTTATATAACAAACTAAATGAATGGTGTTCTAGAAGAATTAGTGTACATTAAACTGCAAAGTGGTTTTATTATTGATTTAGATGAGAAAATGGTTTTTTAGATGAGTATGGAACTATATGGGTTGAAGAAAGAACCAAGAGTGTGGTATTCATGACTTGATCAGTTTTTTAAGAAGCTTAGTTTTCAATGTGGTGGAGTTCTATAATGTCAATGATATTTAAACGGGTCATTTTCTAAGTAACTTTGAATTTTGAGTTAATGGTATGACCTACCATTTTTCTTGATCTTCATAACCTTATTGTGGGTGTTTTTTTGAATGAAGAACTTTTTTCTAGGTGTGGTATATGTTTTGGTGGAAGTATCAGGGTTTTATGAAAACACCAGAGGAAGAGAGGAAATAATAGGAAACAAAAATCTTATATAGACCAATTACACAATGTGTATTTAAATATATGGCATGTAATAAATTTATTCCATGTGTTTTTCTGGAAGACCTGTTAAAACCCTGAATTTATATGGCATGAAAATTTTAAATGGCGTGTAAATTCTCAAGGAGTATTTTTTAAAATAATAGGGTGGGGGGATTAACCCCCCTTATTAGATGAAGAACTCCGAAAATTTACATATCATGTGCCCCTCTATCCCTCTCCTAGGGATCTTGATTTCTCCGACACACGAGCTTCAATATTTGATCCATAAATGGATATTGATTCATATGAGTAATTATTCAATCCTACAACCTATTTATTTTTTTCCCTTTCCATACATAGTGATAAATCTATCTGATTCGATTTACCCTATTTATAGGTTTTTCATCTAGAATGTTGATTTATTTTGATTCAACAAGATTTTGAGGCTCCTGTGAGACAAGAGATCATCTACCAGTATGAGGTATGTGGTGACTAAAATTATCTTTGATTTCGATCAAGTTTTGGGAGTGATTTATTAAGCACACCATTGTATTGTTTGAGAGAGACACTAATAATTTAATTGTTGTATTAAAATCAATTAATTTGTCATTGGATATTTCTATGGGAATGCTCCCACCTGAATAAAAATGGTATATTCATAGTGACTGTCTTTAGGATTTGGGAAGATTAGGTATAGGGTGTTTTTCTTTATTAAATTAAACTAAATTATGTTATATTTATTATGATGGTTCCGTGGGAACATGATGGTCTAGGACTAAGGATTGAGATGGTGCTAACCATATGGATGAGGTGACATGGTTTGTTAAGATGGGCAAGGCCTAGATAATTTAGGTGATGTTTATCACCAATCGGGTGACATGGTCATCATATTTAGGTGATGAGGTCATTAGGATACGAGCATGGATTGTGTGACATTGGATAGTGTTGACCATTGGGATGAGTGACAGGATCCCTGGGGTTAGATGTGATGGGATGATCTGTCTTAGGTACATTTCTGGTGAATTTTTATCTCAGTCTTCGGCTAACAAACTATTTGGAGTCATCTCACATTTATATGACTCAGATGATAAGGTAGTTTTGACCACTCTTGGGGGTATAGGCCTCTGTTATATGAAGTTTATGATAATTTTTACCATCAGTTTAGTTGGATGTGATTGTCGTCGAAAGCCACATGGGTGGTAAGGAGACATCAATTGATGATGATGAGACCATAGATTTGGAGTCGATGTTCACTGTATATTGAGGCTGTTGGGTTGGGATTATGTGGTAGGATAGATATCTCCATTACTCAAGATATAATCTATTGAGAAAACAATGATTTTTTTGGAATACAGACATCACTATGCCTCAAAATGTTGGTGTTCAAGATGAAATGATATTTTATAGTAGGGTTCTGAGAGACTGGGTACATGATGCGGAATGCATTTATGGATGTCTATACATTACTTAAGGAATGAGGTGATGGGTGATTCTTTTAGAGGTCAATCCTAAGGTTTCAACTGGTATGATTTTTATTATGGGATTTCTTAGGATTTGAGGAAAGGATCTTAACCACTAAAATTATACCATTGATGGCCCAAGTAGGTGATTTATTCCCTATGGGTGCTAAGAATATAAGAAATTGGTTATTTATGTGATATACATTTGTTTTTTATTTATTTTTAGTGACACCTACTTTATCCTAGATCTAGGTTGGGAACATTTTGGTAGTGGCATAGTGAGATTATCCTCACACCCTACATGGGCACTTCGAAATGTATATAGACCTTATGATTTTGTGATCAGGTAAATGTTCATGATGAAGAGATATATATTAGTGATCATGTTGGGTTATTTAGCATGGGATGTATGGAAGGGGACCTTGGAGGTTACTGTATCAGTTGAAGTTACTTTTTTATTCTCTTTTTTGTATCAGCATGCCTATATTTATTTGTATGTTCTGGTGGTTAGTCATAGGATTCCCTTTTTGTTTATTGTTTTGTATGACCTGAATTTTATGAAAACATCTTAAAATGGAATCATGATTATTTAGTATCTTAAAATGGTATTTTATTTTGAACATGTTATGTTTGAGTTTATGTATTGATATTATTTCTCTTATTTGTTCTTCAACTATGATGAGTTATTGGTCCTGTCATTTATGTTATTTATTCCACTGCAATGTTTATATATAAACCAATACTATTATCATTACTAGAGAGTATAGTCTCCCCACTATTACCTATTTATACCCTCAATTATAGTAGGAATCCTTTAGCATATGGGGAGTTATCCCTAAGGCTTAGTGGTCAACCATCCCCGAGCGCTGTTTAGGTGAAAAAATGGGTCAAGTCACTTAAAATGGAATCAAATGAGTTAATTTTACCTATTTTTATGTCTTAATATTTGAGATATGGTAGAAAATATATTATAATGTTGTCAATACTAGGATTATATCTCATCTTTAGGTTCCTACTACCCCATGTACAAGGGACAAACCATGTTTCCAGGGGTGGGAATTGCTGTTCTATTTTTTTCTATGACAGTTTATATGATTTCCACCTTGAGTGGCTCACCTAGGTATTATTTTTTTCTTCTATTATTTTGGTACCCTAGTTTGGTAATATAAGTGAGGACTTGTTTATGCTTCTGATAGACACATAGGAATTGAATATATGTGAATGTTCCATGAAAAAATGATTGTGTTTGTATTTGGGAACCCGGATTGTGCTAAGAGGGGTTGAGTTGTTTACAATGGAAAAAGGAATCTAAGAAGTTTTTTCCATCCTAGAATATCATTGGTGGATTTCTACTCAAGAAACCTATGCATATTGTTATAATGAAAATTTTTTGTAATGCTATGTGATGTGTGATATATATACATATGGGCCTAGCTCTAATAGAAGCAGGTAGGGATGATGATAACAGCGAGTTTATAAAACTATTAATAAAGGGAGTATAAATAGTTTTTCCATACATATCCTCTCATTTGTGGAATTTTACTTTGGTATACAGCTCTCATATGGATGAGTAAGGGGCCAAGAGGTATATTGTCACGAGGTGTGGTTGTGATGAAGAAGTGTAAGGTCGGGGAAGTTGTGATGATTGTTAAAATTTTTCATATATGTGTTATATATATATACATATATACACACACACACATATATATATATATATTTGTGTCATTATGGATTTCTAAACATGTGTTGGTATTCAGCAGGTTTCCACCTTGGCTACATCTAATGGAGAATCATTCCTGCGGTGATTTCGTGCAATAGGAGCATGCATGGGATGATTCCCAGAAGGGTAAGGATGAGCATGAGACATGAGTATAGGAATAAGTTTAGTATCCATTACAGGTGGGGTAGCCTCCATATTTTATAGATTTTGGGTTGTGTCTTGATGATAAGCTCGGGGGGAGCCTAGTATGTGTGATCTAGGTTATCGATAGAAGAATCAGGGAGCATTTAATTTTACAGAATATATAACAATCAAGTTATAGTCACAAAATACACCTCTATTCCAGGGTGAGGGAAGACTTTATGTGGCTGAGGACTAGATAGAGTCAGTGCAGACCATATTTTTGTACCTTGGGACACCCCCAAGGTGGAAGGTGATGTTGGAGATGTACATTCTTAGGGATCCAAAAAAGCATTTGTGGTTCTTAGAGGTTAAGGTGGAATGACACTTGGGGATTTCTTGGAAATATTTTGAGGCCAGGTTCTTTGAGTATTCCTTACTAGAGACACTAATGGAAGAGAGAGCTCAAGAATTATTGAGCCTATAGTATGGATACATTCTCTTCATGGACTGTGCAACAACATTAACAGAGATTCCTCATTTCATAATCAGTATGGCGGACGATGGAACCTTCTCGGTGAGAATTTTATAGGATGGTTTACTACACACCATTTAGGTGTAGCTAAAAGCCTTTAGGTTGGATTCATTCATAGAGTTTGTGAATCATGCAATGATTTATGAGTTAAAATTGATCGACTAATCTTTTTATAGATGAGTGATAATGTCACAGGATGTTAGCAGTCGTGATTAAGATAGCAGGAAGTGAGGATGAGAGGTGATCAGTAGGGAATTCAGTCTAGAGACTCACGAAAACCATCTAGGAGTGGGTCTTTGATTATGTGCATCTAGTGTAGAAAATGGGACATGAGTAGATGTAGTGTGATATAGAACCAAAGGAGTGCTGGCCTGATTCTTTGTAGGGAATCCCAAGAGGTTCTGTAGGTAGACTCCTCAAATAGCTGATAGTTAGAAACTAGAGAAGACTCATGGATCTAATATTGGTACTATAGTAGTTCTAGAAAATGGTATATTAGATTTAATTACATGTGGATGTCATGTATAAAATAGTGGGACCCAATGGTGGGGTCAGTGTCTCTCAACCGATGCAACTTTGTAGGGATTCCAAGCTTCAAGAATTTGGGCTTCAGGCTAGGTGCATGTGGTTGAGCTTCTAGGGTTAGAGAAGATTGGGGAACTGACTAGGTTTAGAGGTATTACATGGGTGTAACTAGGTTTCTTTTTTTGTGGATTTTTTTGTATTGGCCTATTTGGTTTTGGGTGCATGAGGTGAACATGTTTTTTTGGACTAACTAGAAGCTCTTTAGTATGATAAAATATGCTTGCATGCATTATATATATATTAAGTGAATGGAACTAGGATTAATTATGGGAATTGATTAACATGTTTTTATTTGAGGTGTGTTGGAATTTACATATCGGTGATATTCTTGTTTCATTTGAGGTGTGTGGCGTAGGTACTATGTGAATTTTATATGATGTGAGACCTCATTGGTGCCTCATCCCACATGGGTACAAGGTTGGAATCAGATATGATTTGGTACTTTATTGGTGTATGGAATGACACAAGAATAATTTAAGAACCTGATGAGTTATAAGAGTGATGATGTTTCATGGGAGAACTTTTGAGTTTAGGGATGGTCGGTGGGCCATTGAGAATTTTATTTTGCGGTTTGGAAGGGACCGGGGTAGGTAACTCCTAAGAGGAGGGGAACCTTGAGAGAGTTGAACATTGAATTTATGATTGGGGTGGAACATGTTTAATTTAATGAGATGATTATGTTTAGTACAATCTATTGGTAATGATTTATAGCTTAGAGAAGAGCTATGATAAGGAGGGTAGATTATAATTCCCCATGTTTTTGAACAATCCGTTTTCTAGGTAACTTTGAACTTTGATTTGGTGGTCGGGCCAACCCTTTTTATAGATCATTGAAACCTCATTATGGGTGATTTTTTAATCAAGACATTTATTTGGATGTGGTATATGTTTTGGTGTACATCCCTAGGGTTTGGGAAAACATCGGTGGAAGAGAGGTTGGTTGAGGCTGCTAAAATCTACAAGAGGCCAATTACATGACTTGTAATAAATTAATTTCATTAGTCTTTTGGGTAGACTGGTAAAAATACAGAATTTATATAACTCCCCAATCATTTTATGGTATGATTATATTCAATACATTATTTTCATAGCCTATATTTCATTAATCACTGTGTTCCATTGAATCAACACTTGGTTATTTAAGAGATAGTCAAAACCAAGTCATTAAACAAAAATTTTCCACTTCTATGTATTGGAATTTCGAAAAATAGTAATCTAAAGTTGTGACCAGTAAGTCATTTGGTGTCTGATAGAACCAACATGATTTTCTGATGAATAGTTTCATACCCATATGAATAGTAATATTACCCTTATAAATAGTAAATAATGATAATATTTTATTTTCTTAAGGTAATGAGATAATGAGATCTTATTTAATTTTTCAATGTGATATAGAACAAATTATACCTTTAAATTGTTATTTTTTTGAATTAACCATGATTTTATTTTAAAATTAAATTAAAAATACTTAAAAATTTATTTTTAAAAAATGAGTTCATTTTTGATTTCTACACGTCGAAAAATGGATATGGTGAATTTTTTGGATTTTTCTAAAATACTTGAAAATTTCATGAATAGTAAAAATACCGTTTTGAGTTTTTAGTAGTTTAATGACATCAACATGATGTAATAATTAAATATAAATGTATGGTAGAATTGTGTACAGAAACCTATTACATTAGGTGTGCCATATGGCTAAAACCTTGGGCAAATACCATGGGCAAGCCCATGGTTTGGCAAAAACCACTAATGTGGTGACCCTTTGAAATTATTAAAATCATACCTCTATTTTTCAATAAATTCCCACCCATAAATTCCTTTTCATTCATTCAAAATCCCTCAAACACGAATATTTGGTTCTTTGACCTCTATAGGAGGCCTCCCAAGGTGTCCTTAAGCCCCCAAGGTCCCATCATCCAAGATCTAGGAGTTACTAAACATTGTAAGGGATTCCTTCATTCTCTTCTTTTAGTCGACACTTCTTTTTTGTTATCTATTTGAATTTACAATATAATATGTTGGTAATTTATTTTATGTATTCTTATTACTGTATTTTTTATTTCATTATTATAATATACCCTTTTGTTCTCATCATTTTATATTATGAAAATTTAAGCAACACCATTAGGCTACCGAATTTTCACAAGGGATCTCTCAACTTTTCTTTTATTTTCAAGTTCATCTCTTTTATTTTATCTCCTCACCTCCTATATCTAAATGACCATGATAAACTCCATAATCATCTATATAATATAATTATGTCATGTTAAAGGAAGAATAATCATCAATATTCTTACTCCCCCTTTTATTTTTATAAACGAAATCAACGTCCATGAGGTTCCAATTTATAACCTTTGTAGATGGTGGAGTTTTGTTCTCCACTTTGTCCCTGATTATTGATCATGAAAAAATTTTAATTGTTGGAATATATCAGAATATATTTATTTCATTTCATTAATGTTCTAGAATCATTACACACTCATAATATGAAATAATAACACAAAACAAGTTCATTATGAACAAAACAGCCAAGTTAATCCAAATATTTATAATAAAATTTTAAATAATGAATCATCATCATGGTATATAACCCAAAATAATTATTAGAACATTGATATCTCCTTAGTTTCACTAATAATATATATTAAAAATTGTGTATGTTTAACCACATTTCAAATAAACTTCTATTTTAGAATGCAAGTAAACAAATCATGAAAACCAAGAAAGAAAATGCTTCCAAATAAATAAAATTGAACCTCTTGAACTCATAAAAACAGACATGAATAAACCTAATAAGGTTATAATAATCCTATTAAATGTATAGGTGGTTCTGTAATTAATTATTAATGAAGATAAATTTTATTATTCAGTTCATTAAAACAAACGAAGAACACAATCAAGCGTGAGGTAATGGGTTTCCCATTTAACTTTCATTAATGTGAGATTTTCATTGTTCACCACTTGTTTCTTTTATATGGTATATGTGTAATGAAGTTTGATATATAATAACATGATTATATTTATTTTAATTTTATTTAATTATTCATTTGAAGGTTATTATGTTTTGGTCATATGATTCAACCGATTACATTGTTGTAAGAGACATTGTCTCAACTACTATTTTCTTGTGACTAACTCGGTATGGTGCACCAAATAATCCTTATGTGGTGTACCTAATACCCATTTTAGATAACTTCCCATTTGAAATTATTTTTATATTAAATATCCATAATATCATATCATGGATATGTTTGTTGTTTAAATCGTATACCATTTTACTTATGTTGTGTATTTGGAAAGTTATTTTATTTCTGGAAATATTGATGAATCTCTATAATCTACTCTATATGGGTATTAAAAAGGAATATTTCCCTTGAATTGAATCAATTTATAAAGAATTATTTGGAAATTTAGTGGTGGGTGGGGCCCTCTATATCCCCTCGATGCATCGGTAGTTCTCATGAGACAAATCAGTTTAGTGACAAACCCATAGAGTTTGTTTCCAAAAATCAGACGAGATTCTACTCATATAACTAAACAGTTTTTACGGTATTATGGTTTCATGTGACAGATACATGAAATCCAATTAATAATCATTCTCTTTATTCATTATCAGTTATTACTCTACATGAGGATTTCACTATGACAAAATCTATTGAGGCAGTTTCATTCTCATTCTATTAATGGCGTTAGTTATTCATTTATTCACCCTGAGAAATTCATTATGTCAAATTGTTTACAATTTATTTATTATTTATTTCATTATTCTGCCATTTTTAACCCTTAATGAGTGTTTTAGCTCACTTAATTCACTTTTTAACTTCAACAGTTGATGAATCAAGGATAATTTATTGAGTTCCTGTGGATGCTGTTTTTATTTTTGTTATTTATTGTATTATGTAACCTTTTCCAATGTAATTTGAGTTACATTTATGTATCTAGTTTCTTCATGACTACTAGAGTGGTCATTACATCAGGATTTTCATTCATTATAACCATTCCAATATAATAAGTAATGCACCGACTCCAGTTTAGAGGGGTTGGGGAGTTACATTTTGTGTAAGAGGAAGTTTAGTAGAAAACATGGAAACTAGATTTGAAAAATGTAGATTAGGGAAGAGTGCCTAAGATAATCCTTTGAGTATAAACATGAAAGAAAGTCCTGATATTTTGGTAAGAATAGATTATGTGGATATTTCAGGAAATACATCCCTCTCTGGATATGAGTATGTAGAGGCGACTTTTACATAGATGTGTCTAGGGGTAAAACATGAAAACACCACTTTGATCTAGACTCGAATGGGAACTGGTACATGATAATGGGAATTGTTTCACACTTGGTTATGACACTCCTAGGGGATATGCTTTGGATAATTCATATTTTCTTTATAAGCCTTTATGAAGGATTGAAATGTAAATTATTCTTCAAACAAACCATTTTTCTGATTCTAGGATTCACTATGAGTAGGATCTTAAACTATGTTATGTATTTTTTTTAAGATTTTTCATTATGATTCATACCCTAATCTAGTGTGTGTCGTTATTTAGAAATGGAATCTTATGTATGATAGGGAATCAATACTCGAGGGAAATGTAGGTATCTCCCCAATGAGCAAGTCCACATAGTCAATGTTGGAGCAGATCAGATCATGAACATATTGGGACAACTTACTCGGGTTGTGACGAATAACCATTACACAACTATGTTGGACCTTTTCATGCAGTAGAAGATCGGATATTTTAGTGGGACTACTAATCTTGTGGTTGCTGAGAAATGGATCATGCCCCTTGAAAAGATATTCATGGAATTACGATTAAATGAAAATGAAAATGTAGTATTGGTGGTATATTTTCTCGTGAGAAACACTGATCAATGGTGGTCCTTGATTCAGCATACCATGGAGGAAGAAGAAATAGAAGATATGGAATGGATTAATTTTTACGAAATATTCATCGAAAAATATTTCCCCCGTGAGAAATGAACTGAAATAAAGAGGAAATTCCTTAGCATAAAACCAAGGGAAGAAGATAGTGTTTCATATTATGAGGCTACTTTCACAAGGCTTGCTAGGTATGCTGTAGATTATGTACGTGACTCGGAAGACAAGATAGATAATTTTATTGATGGTCTTAAGCCATGTTTTGGAAGGGCACTGGCTTCTATATAATTTTCATCATAGGATGACATTGTATCATGTGCCATCAAAACAGATAAGGAATTTTCTAGATCAAATCTTTTCAAAGGAATCCAAGATTAGAAGCATCACTCTGATAACAAAGAAAAAGGAGAAGCACCAAACAAGATCAAGGGAACAAAACCATTCCCGTTATGTGAGAACTGTGGAAAGAATAATCTCGATAAATAATTGAATGTAATGGGAGTCTGCTATAACTGTGGATAAAAGGGTCATCGATCTGATGAATGCAAGGGGAAGAAGCAATTCAATGATATTCAATTCTATAATTGTAGAGAGATGGGACACTATGCAAATGAGTGTCCTAAGTGCCAAGGAAACATGCCTCAGAAAAATCCAAGAGAACAAGGGAGAGCCTTTGTGGTTACAACTGTAGAAGAAGAAGTTATTAATGATGTGGTGGAAGGTACTTTAATTGTATCCTCAAATTTAGCCAACACATAATTGATTCTAGATCATTGCATTCATTTATATCTTCTCAGTTTTTCAAGAAAAGTAGATATGTTCAATTTTATTTAATAAAGGAGTTTTTAGTAAAAAATAATAGGGAATGTATCAATGCAACAAAGGGATGTCAATTAGTCCCCCTCAAAACACCAAAATGTGCTTTAGTTGCTACACTTGTCATCATAGCAATGACTAAATTTGATGTAATTATCGGTATAGATTGGATGTCAAATTAGAATTCAAATATTTATTGAAAGAATTAGTATGTTAAATTTTTTGAAAATGGTGTAGAATCCATTGTCTTTAGGGAAAAAACCTTGAGACCTGATTCTTATATAGAACCACTCTTGGTAGATCTACTAAATGAAATACTTGGAGAGTAAGATAAACCAATATATATGGGTGAGGAAAGAAATATTCAAATCGAATATGTGCACATAGTGCAGTAGTACATTGTTGTTTTTTCGGTGGAATTACTTGGACATCCTCTAGAGCGGGAAGTTGAATTCTCTATTTATTTAATTTCTGATTCAAGACTTATATCAAAGACTCCATATAGAATGGCCGATGTGGAATTAGAAGAGATAAAGAAAAAACTAAGGAATCTGAGTGGAAAATGAATTATTAGACCTAGTGTTTCTCCATGGGGAGCCCATGTCCTCTTTGTCATGAATAAAGATGGATCCATGAGGCTCTGCATTGATTACAGGAAAATCAATGCTATTACAATAAAAATTAAGTATCCTATACCTCGGATTAATGATTTATTTGATAAAATACATGGAGCTAAATAATTTCTGAAGATTGAACTTCAATATGGATATCATTAGTTGAGTGTTAGGAAGGATGATATTCCTATGATAGCATTTCAGACCAGGTATGGGCTTTACGAGTTTACAATGATGCCATTTGGAATGACAAATGCACCCTCTGTTTTCTTGGATTTTATGAATAGATTTTTCAAGGAATATCTTGATATATTTTTTGTGATATTCATTGATGATATACTTGTATTCACAAAAAGAAATGAAGACCATGAGAATCACTTGAGGGTTATTCTGAGAACTCTAAGATGAAATAAATTATATGGGATGTGTAACAAGTGAGAATTATGGCTTCAATCAGTTTCTTTTCTAGGCCATATTTTCCCTAAGGATGGATTCCTAGTTGATCTTGCAAAGAAAAAGGAAATTCATGAATGGCCGACACCCACAAACATAACCACGGTATGCATTTTTGTTGTCATAGCAGGTTAATATCGGTGTTTTGTTCAGAATTTTTCTCGACTAACTAACCCGCTAACCATGATCACACGTAAAGGAGTTATGTTTTTGTGGACAAAAGAGTTTACAAAATTCTTCGAAGAAATTAAAAGAATATTGGTCAATGCACTAATTTTGACTCTTCTATCTGGAAGAGATGGATTTGTGATATAAAGAGATGCATCAAAGAATGGGATGGGTTGCATCCTTATGAAAAATGATAATGTTATTTGTTATGCATCAAGATAGTTGAAGACTCGTGATCCAAATTATCCAACTCATGATATTGAGTTAGCAGCCATAATATTTTCTCTGAAAATATGGAGAAATTATCTCTACGGAGAAAGATGTGAGATTTATACGGACCAGAGGAGTTCGAAATACATTTTTAAACAAAAAAACTGAGTATTAGGAAAAGGATATGGCCCAATTCACTCAAAGATTATGATTTTTAAATACAACACCACCTAGGAGAGGCGAATAAAGTGTTAGATTCATTATGTAGGAATGATCATGGACTTCTGACTCAAATAAGTATTGAGGGAGATACTATATTTTTGGATCTACTAATGATGGATATGGTAATAGTTAAGGAAAGGGAAACATCATTTCTCTTTCAAATGATTTCCAAACCATCTTTATTAGAGAGGCTGAAAAGCTCAAATTTTAATGATAAGAATATTCACAATAAAAGTATAGCTGTCAAGGATGAGAGATTGGCAGACTTCTTGTATGAGGAATGAGTTCTGAAATTTGGGAAGAGGTTATACGTCCCATCTGTACCTGAGATAAAAAGGGAACTCTTAGTAGATTCTCATTGCACTAATTTCTCTATACAATCAGGTAGCACCAATATGTATAGAGATATGAAATAATATTTTTGGTGGGATAATATGATGTGGGAATTTGATGACTATTTATCAAGGTGTCTAGTTTGTCAAACATGTCAAGGAAGAGAGACAAAGTCCCAAAGGAGTGATGAAACCTCTACCTATACTTATGTGGAAGTAGGATAATGTTACAATGGATTTTGTCCCTAGACTACCGAGGACATCTAGAAGGAAAGATTCAATATGGGTAATTATTGATCGTCACACAAAATCAACACATTTCATTCCTATAAGAGATGATTTTCCACTTGAGCGCTTGACATAACTTTATATTAAAGAAGTTTTAAGACTAATGGTGCACCCATATCAATTTTATCTTATTAAGATCCCCTATTTCCATTAAAATTTTGGACAAATCACTAGAAAGCTTTGAATACTGAGCTTTGTATGAGTACTTCTTATAACCCCCAAACTGACAGGTAATCTATAAGGACTATTCAAACTCTAGAAGATATGTTGAGGTCATGTTTTCTAGAATTCCTTGGTATTTTGGATCAATACATTCCTTTTGTGGAATTATCATACAACAATAGTTCCCATTCTAGTATTCAAATGGATCCATAAAAAGCATTATATGGAAGGAGATGTCAAACTCAAAATTGTTGGGATGAAGTTGGTGAAAGAAAACTTATAGGCCCCGAACTTATTGAAGAGACTAAGACTAAGGTGAATAAAATCCATGCCCATATTAATGCAGCCCAAAGTAGGTGGAAGAGTTATGATGATAATCAGAGAAAGGATTTGGAATTCTAGGTGGGAGATCATATCTTTCTGAAAGTATCTCCATGGAAGGGTGTCTTAAGATTCGGTAAGAAAGGGAAACTAAGCCCCAGGTATATCAGACCATTAGAAATTATGAAAAGAATCAGAGTAGTATCATATCATTTAGCAATGTCACCAAATCTCTCCAAAGTCCATGATGTGTTCCATCTGTCATTGTTGAAGAAATACATTCCATACTCAACACATGTACTCACCTACGAGGAAATTGAACTGAAATAAGATTTTATATACTATGAAAATCCTATTGGGACTATTGACACAAGGGAGAAGGTATTGAGAACTCAGTCAACTCGTCTAGTAAAGGTTATTTGGAGGAACCAAAATATGGGGGAAGCAACATGGGAACTAGAGGATATTATGTAGAAGAACCAATCAAATCTTTTTGGTGGGATTCATACATAAAATTTCGAGGACAAGATTTATGAAGGAGGGAATAATATAACACCCCAATCATTTTATGGTATGATTCAATAAAATACATTCTTTTCATAGTATATTTTTTATAAATCACTGTGTTCCTTTGAAACAACACTTGGTTATTTAAGAGATAGTAAAAACCAAGTCATTAAACCTAAATTTTCCACTTCTAGGTTTTGGAATTTCAAAAAATGGTCATCTAGAGTTGTGACCAGTAAGTCATTTGGAGTCTGATAGAACCAACTTGATTTTTTTGATGAATATTAACATACCCTTATGAATAGTAATATAAATATTAATATGAACCTTACAAATAGAAAATAAGGATAATATTTTATTTTCTTATGGTAATAAGATAATGTGATCTTAATTAATTTTTCAATGTGATATAAAACAAATTATAACATTAAATTGTTATTTTTTCGAAATAACAATTATTTTATTTAACAAATAAATTGAAAATACTAATAAAATAATTTTTGAAAAATGGAGTTCATTTTTGAATTCTACACGTTGAAAAATGGTTATGTTGAATTTTTGTTATTTTTCTAAAATACATGAAATTTTAAGGAATAGTTAAAATAGATTTTGAGTTTTCAGTAGTTTAATGACATCATAATGATTTAATAATTAAATATAAATGTATGGTCGACTTTTGTGTGGTAAACTATGAGATAAGGTGTCCCAACTAGCTAAAACCATGGGAAACTCCATGGTTTGGTAAAAACCACTAATGAGGTGTCCCTTTGAAATTACTAAAACACTACCTATCTTTTTCTATTAATACCCACTCATCCATTCTTTTTTATTCATTAAAAATCCCTCAACCACGAATATATAGGGGTTTTACCTCTCTAGGAGTCCTCCCAACGTGTCTTTAAGCCCACAAGGTCCCATCCTCCAAGATCTAAGAGTTACTCTACAAGGTAAGGGAATCCTTCATTCTCTTCTTTTAGTCGACACTTCTTTTATTTTATCGTTTTGAATTTCCATTCTCATATGTTGGGATTTGATTTTTTTTTATTTTTTATACTGTCCTTTTTATTTCATTAATATTGGATAGCCTTTTTTCTCATCCTTTCATTTTATGATATTTTAAGCGACGACGTTAGGCAGCAGAATTTTCATAAGGGATCTCTCAACTTTTCTTTTATTATCATGTTCATCTCTTTTCTTTTTCTCTTCTCACCTCCTCTATCAAAATTACCACGATAAACTCCATTATCATCTATATACTAGAATTATATCATGTTAATGGAAGATCCATCAACAATATTCTTACTTCCCCCTTTTTATTTTTATAAACGAAATCAATGCCCATGAGGTTCCAATTTATAACCTTTGTGGACGACAGAGTTTTGTTCTTCAATTTCTCCTTCATTACTGGTTATAAAACCATTCTAATGGTTTAAACAGATGAAAATATATTTAATTCATCTCATTAATGTTCTGTAATCATTACAAACTCCTAATATGAAATAATAATACAAAACAAGTTCATTATGAACAAAACAACCATGTTAATCCAAATATTTGTAATAAACTTATAACTAATGAGTCATCATCATGGTATACAAACCAAAATAATAATATGACCATTTATATATCATTAATGTCCCTAATAATATATATTAACAATTCTATATTTTTATCCACATTTCAAATGAGCTTGCATTTACGAAAGAAAGTAAACGAATCATGAAAACCAAGGAAGAAAATGAGTCCAAAACAATAAAATTGAACCTCTTAAACCAATAAAAGGGACATCAATAAACAAAATAAGGTTATAATAAACCAATTAAATGTATAAGAGGTTCTTTAATTATTAATTAATGAAGCTAAATTTTATTATTCAGGCCATTAAAACAAATAAAGAACACACTTGATAATAAGGTATGGGGTTTCTTATATCACTTTCATTTCTACGAGATTTTCATTGGTCACCACTTATTTCATGTATCTGGTATATGTGTACATCTATTTGATATATAATAAACATTATTCTTTTTATATTCATTTTATTCAATGATTAATTTGACGGTTATTATGTTTCAGTTAGATGATTCGACCAATTACATTGTGGTAAGAGACTTTGTCTCAACTACTATTTTGTTTTGACAAACTTTGATGGTGCACCAAATAATACTTATGTGGTGTACCTACAAACCATATGAGATAACTTTTTCATTTTGAATTATGTTTATAATAAATATCCATAATCTCATATCATGGATATGTTTGTTGTTTAAACCGTATACCATTTTACAAATGGTGTTTATTTAGAAAGTTATTTTAATTTTGGAAATATTGATGAATCTATATACTCTACTCTACACGGATATTAAAAGGCCTATTTCTCTTGTGTTTAATATGTATAAAGAATTAATTGGACATGCAGTGGCAGGTGGGGCTTGCTATAACCTCTCGATGCATCTGTAGGTCCCATGAGACAAATTCATTTGGTGATAAACCCTTTGAGTTTTTTTTTCAAAAATCAAACAAGTTTCTACCCATTGAACTAAACCATTTTTACTATATTATGGTTTCATTTTCCAGATACATGACTTCCAATTACTAATAATTATATTTATTCATTATTAGTTTTTACTATCCATGAGGTTTTCACTATATCAAAATCTATGGATGTAGTTTCATTCTCAGTTTATTAATGGCATGAGTATTTCATTTATTCACCATGCCATATTGAATATATAAAATTGTTTACAATTAATTTATTATTGATTAATGATTCCACAATTTTTAACCCTTACTAATCATTTCAGCTCACCCCTTTCACTATTTACCTTCAACAAGTGATGATGCAAGGATCATTTATTGAGTTCATGTGGATGCAGTTTTTAGATTTTGTTATGTATTGTATTTTGTAAACTTTTTCCAATGTAATTTGTGTTACATTTATGAATATTATTTCTTCAAAAATACTAAACTGATCATTACTTTTGGATTTTAATTCCTTCTAACCATTCCAATATAAAAAGTAATGCACCGAATCTGGTTTAGTGGGGTTAGGGTGTTACAATTTACATGGCGTATAAATTTTACATGACACATAAATTAATGTGTATGTTTTTTTAGAATAAGAGGGAAGGGGTCTTGGTACCCCTTATTCTATCCACAATATAGGTAGATCCCAACTTCTTCACCCCTTGATCCCTCTTTTAGGGATCTTGATTTGTCTTCCATATGAGCTCTGATTTTAGATCTAACGATGTCTATGGATTCTCCATGTTATGACCTTCGATGAACTATATTATTTTCTTCTTTTATATAACAATATGAAGTGCTGAATCCAAACAAGATGAATTAATCCATTTTCCATGCGTTTTTCTAAAACACTAATTTCTTCCAATTAATCTTGATTTAGAAGAAGATATTTGATGAGAAAGCATATACTATTATGAGGTAAGTGTTGGATACCTTTCTCTTTGATATCTATTGTATTTTAGATGTGCATTATTTATTGTTCCATTTGGTTTTCCAAGAGTGGCCCTAATAACATAATGCTTGACTTTAAGTTAATTAATTGATCATTAGAGATTCCTATGGGAATGATCCCACATGAATAAAAATGGTTTAAGCCCGACGAGCAGATCAGGACCATGGGTATATTAAGTTGAAGTGTTTTCCATTTTTAAGTTAAATAGAATTATATTATAATTAATTTTAATTATATTATATTGCATGGGATGGTTCCATGGGAATGTGAATGGCTAGACCTAAAGATTGAGATGGTGTGGACCATATGGATGAGATGACATGGTTCATTAGGTTTGGAAGGACCCGTATACTTTGGGAGATGATGATAAGTGATTATGAGACATAGTTATCAGATTTTGGTGATGAGGTCGTCAGGTTATGGGTATAGATCGTGCGATATATATGGTGTTGACCATCAGGATGAGAAACATGGTTGCAGGGTCATGAGGTTCCAGGAAGATGTGGCATAGGTACATTTTTGGTGATTTCTACACACCGAGAAAGGATGATGCACCATTTGGAGTGTGTACTCATAGATAAGGCTTAGATGATGTGGTGGTGCTTGGAACTCATGTGGGAAGGGGCATCCATTAGATATGGATTAAGATGGTGTTGTACATCAGTATGGTAGGAGGTGCCTGCCGTAGAAATCCACGTGGATGGTTAGGAGCAATCAATTGAAGATGATGATGATTTGTGGATGATCCTTGCCATATAATGAGACAATTGGGCTAATATTATGTTAGAGGACAAACATCTCAATTCCATGAGACGTTGGATGTTGATATTATGGTGATTATTATTTTGAGGATAGACATCGTTGTGACTCTAGAAGTTAGGATTCAAGCCTATGAGGGCTTTTTACAAGGGGTTTGAGAGACATGGTACTTGATTTGGAACAACATTATGGACTGCGGAACATTATTGAATTCATGAGGTGTGAGTTGATTATTTTAGTAGTAGAACCAGAGTGTTCATCTAGGATAATTTTTATTAGGGGATTCCTTGGTATTTTAGCTAAGGATCCACTACACAACTGTTATACCAACGATGACCAAAAAAGGTGATTACTTCATTTTGGATTAAAATCTCAAGGAAAGAAGGTTATTTATATAATTTTCATGTTCTATTTATTTATTTTTAGATACATATGATTTATCATAGATCTAAGTTAGGAACATGTTGGTCGTGTCCTACTGATATCATTATCACACCCTACATGTGAACCTTGAGGTATGTGTATTCCTTATGCTTCTATGATTAGGTAAAGATTCAGACTCAGGATATGGAAATTAGTGATCATGTTGGACTTTTCAAAATTAGATGGATGGAAGGGGACCTTTGAGGTTCCTACATCTTTATGAGTTACTTCTTGAGTCTTCTTTTTGTATCATTATGCCTATATTTTTTGTAATGGTGGTCGTCCATGAGAGAATTTGTTTTATTTTGTATGAAATAACTTATATGAATTATTATAAAAATGGTATCATATCTATTTAGTAGCTTCAAATTGTAGTTTATTCTACAAATGGCATGTTTGAGTATATTTGTTATTATTGTTGCTGTTGTTTGTGCTTCTGATATGGTGGGTTACTTGTTCTATTATTTATGTTCATTATTACCATGATATGTTTATCTATATACAATTATTATTTTCATCATGAGAGGTTATAGTCTCCCCACTATCAACTCTTTACACCCTTTCTGCTAGTCAGTAGCCTTTGGAATTTTAGGAGGCACATCTAAGGCCTTGTGATTAACCGGCTCAGAGCAATATTTGGGTGAAAAAAATTTCTGGTTATTATAAGTTTATTACTATATATATTTCAATAGTGAGAGTGATAAGAAAATTATGGTTATGGTGTGTATGTAAATGACATAATATTTGGTAGATTGGATGAAGTGCAGTGATAATAGTTTTTATAAATCATAAGATGTGAGTTTTAAATGTAAATGGTTATTGAATTGACATTTTTTATTTCTTTACATGTGACAGAAGGATGGAATGACACATTAATTTCTCAATCTTAATATTCCAAGGAGGTTATGAGAAGACTTTTAAGGGATAATTCCAAGGAGATGGCGAGTTTGGTGGCTACCTAGATGAAACATTCATGAGATGATGAAGGCAATGTGGTTAATGTTACAAAATATATGTAGAATATTTGAAGTATATTGTACTTAACAAAAACATGATTCAATAATATTTTTTTAAAATTTCAAATAGTTTAGTATCAATGTATTCCGAAAGTAATCCACTTAATTTTAATAAAAAAAATAAATCATTATATCCTGGGAATGATGGGTTTTAATATTCATTATAATAAAAAATATCAACAAGAGTTATTGGGTTAAATATATATAGATTTGGATAATTTATAAGATGTTATAAAACCAGTATCTGGTGGTGCATTCTATATAGGTGGACTACGTATCTCTTCGCTAAGTAAGAAACAAGATTATATTTCATTGATCATAATAAAATCTGAATATATTATGGCTACTCAATATTGTATAAAATTGTTTTGGGTGAAGTTGTAGCTTCATGATATGGGAGTTGAAGTGATATCTCCGAACGGACTCTGTTACAATATTTAAAGTGCAATAAATATTATTAAAAATACAGTCCATCACTCATATATGAAGAAGTTTTTAATGATGCATAATTATAACAAAGAGAAGGTAGATCATGAGATTATGATGTTTGATTATGATCCTATGGAACTAAATTATTTAGATATTCTAATAATGTCCTTACCAAAAGAATATTTTGAATGAAATTGACCAGCTTTAGGAGTTCAATTAACTACCCTCACAAGAACAAGTGTGGATATGGGACACCCTCTCCTTGAGGTATGGTGTGTTTTTCCCTTATGTGATGATATGTGTTCTTTATAATGTTGCTTCGACAAAATAGTGACCATTGGGTTCATTGAAAAAGGGGGAGATGATATCTTGACCAAGAAAAAATATAATATGATAGTGGAATAAAAAATAGTGAGTGGTTTTTTAATAACTGATGATGCTAAAGTTGTTTGTTTAATGATGCTAAATCAAAAAAGGAGTTTATGACTTTAGCAGATTATATATTTAGTTGGTATTGAGGATGATATGGTCCATTGATTGAATTTTCATGATACTCTTTTTTTCTCATGCTAATAATGGTTCATTTGGGATTAGAGTGTGTGTTAAATAAATTTATGAGCACTTTCTTGTGTCACAATGTGGGAGTGATAGTTGCAACAAATAGTGTGTTCATATTTGTCAACAGTAGTTACATAGAAGTTTGTTATGTGTTCTCAACAGACTTAAAGGTTGATATTACAGGGAAAAATCCATGAAGGTTTCATTTCTTCATTTTTGGGTTAGTTGGTTGTGTTTGTTGACCAATATTTTTGAAATCATTACCAAATGGTTATTTTAGTAAGATGTTTTTTTGAAGGAGGAAGAGTTTCCCAACATTTTCATATTTTTGTTCCTCAAAATTGGGAGTTGTTTTATATAGAAGAAATGATTCTCAATAGAAAATTCTATATAACAATTATTTCCTAAATAAGTTCGTGGAATTTTTTCAACAAAGAAAACACGGTCTAATAAGATATTTTCTATTTGTTCCCCATTTTATTAATGTAAAACCACAAAGTCAAATTGGAAAAATAATTTCAGCATAAAATAACATCTGTGAGGGAGTTTGTTGTATGCTGAAGAAAGTGGTTGGTTAGAGGATACCTCAAAGTAATTTCATAATTCTAAGTCAAAATTATCAAGTGAAAGGTGGATGCAATGTGAATTCATCATTTTTGGACATAGGTAGTGTCTTAGAAACCAGCACCTGGGGAATTATAAGCTATGTGAACTGCATTGTGATTGTATTTTGCGGTGAAGTACATCTACAAAAGAATTCAGTTTAAATTGAGATTAAAAGTTTTTGGGGTTTAGTTTCGTATATACACAACCACTAATAACTTTATTAAATAATGTATAAAATTATTAGATAGAATCATAATTGGACGAATTAGACTGTGTCAAAAAGTTGTTCCTGTAGTAGTTCAATTCGTAGTAGAGGAAGTTTGTGAAGTATTCTCCATTTGTAGATGATGTTTTTTATGGGGTAATATTTCTTACACTGGAGTGGTAGTTATCAAAGATTCATCATTCTATGAATTAAGGTTAGTTTGTGGTTCACCAACGCTATGAAGTGCACAATATCACATGTAGGGTGTAACAAAATTCATTGAAAAATAAAAAAAGTTCCTGAAATAGATGTCTATAGGAAAATTTCAACAGGGTTAATTTTATTTCATATATTGGGTGAAAATAGATATTCATTTCACAATAATGTATGAAACTATTCTATGATGTTTCAGTTCTACGAAAGAATATTTTGAAGGGGAAGTGTACACAATTCAGTTGAAAGGGAAGTGAGCTTTAAATTTTGAGTTTTTGTAAACAAGTAGGGATAGTGAGTTTATTATAAACAATGTAATAGCAGTGAACTTTAGTGGATTTATTACATAGAAACATTGTTTATACATGATCCATATAAATAACCCTGTGTTGGTTAACAAAGTTAAATTTCAATGTCATGTGCGTTTTTTCATTTCAGATCATATATTCATATGCGAAAGAGAGAGAAAAGTGTTTTTAATGATAAAACAAGATCCAAAGGGGTAGTTTTTTTAATCTTATATACCCAAATTCACCCCCCTCACAGTGTATTTAACCAAGATAGGATAAAAATTGGTATTAGAGAGAAATATTAAATTCAGTATTTGGATCTCAGTGGTTTTAATGGAAATTATTAATCAAAAAGATATTCCAATAATTGGTGGGAAAACATTTTAGTTGTTAAAGAATCGTATTAAACACTACTTTCTATCATTAGGTATAGATGTATTTACAGCTACAATTCATGGTATCTCGGCTATTATGGATAGTGGAGTTTCACCAAAGTAATAATTTAAATAATTGGATTCTCATACCAAATGAGTTAATGTTTTATAATGAGATTTATATAACAAAATATACACTAAGGTGATGTCATGTAATTCAATACATTCCATGTGTGAAAAGATGTTTAATATATTTGAAGGTGATTCAAAATTAAGAGAAGATTATTTATAGGTGATGTGGAAGAAGTATAAAGACCCGAGAATACACCCTAATGAGAATGCAAATGCATTATTTGATTGAATTAATGTTGTAGTAGAATACATTTATGGGCTTGGAGAAATCCTTGAGTATTTAAATATTTTTAAATGCATCTTGATGATACTTACACCTCAGTATAATCTAAAAGTGTCTGTACAATAAGTTTAAAATCCAAAGAAGTTAAAATCTGTTGGATTACACATTAATTTTGTCACATAAGAGATGAGAAATAATGATAATGAGTCTGTGAAAAAAATGGAAATATAAACATGTGGAATTTAGGGCCATGAAGATGCATAATATAGAGGATATATAAGAATAAGATGAGATGGATGAGGACATTTCATTCCTTTCCTCAAATCTACATAGAGGAAAAGGAAAGTTCAAAGGTAATCTTTAAGTCACCTGATTTTAATGTGGAATGTTTGGAAATATTATAGAAATAATCCCTGTGAAGTTTCAAGATGACAATGAGGATAATGTATAAATTCCCGTGAATAAGTCTTCAACCTATGTGAAAAGTAAGAAAAAAGGTCAAGTGAAATTTCTTAAAAAAGAAGAATATTTCTTCATATGAAAATGATATTTCATAAGAATATGAATTTGAATAGATAGATAACTGTAAGAATCATGAATAAAATGCTATGATGATCGTTATAGGTAACTCTCAAAAAAGAGAATAAAGTGACAAAGATAATGGTTTAGTTGAAGGATAATTTTACCTCCAGGATAAATTAGAAGCTAATATTGAGGAGATAGATGTTTGGAGATCCCAAAAAAATCCAACAAAGTGGTTCATAATGAAAAAATGTATATTTATTAGCTAAAAGATGATAATTTTGAGCTAAAGGTTGAAATTAAAGGGATCATATCCACAGATATAGTGATCATAGAGAGAGAGAGCACAATATCAAATTTGAAGAACGGACTGGAGCTATTGATGCTTTAAAAATCATAAAAGAAGATTAGATAAAAACTACCAGAGAACCAAAAGTGAAAGATTTTATCCTATGATGAATGGTGAAATATCAAGAGAAAATCTTGGATCTAGGTTTGATAATGGAAATTTTGAGGTAGTAATTGATAGAAAAAAGGGAATTGGATATTGTATTTCTAGTTATAGAATTAAAGAATGTTTAGGAGAAGGAAAAACTAATCATAATGATAGAGATGGTTTGAGGATTCATCACATATAGGTATAAGTCATGGTTGATTCGAGACAAAACAAACCCAATATATTTTTAAAGATCGATTTGGGAATGAATTAGAATAAAAATATTCAATGATCCCAAGGTAGGACTAGTGGTTCACCAATGATATACAATAATAAACATCATATCAGGTGTCACCACTCTGGAAAGATGGGTCAATCTCAAAAGTTGTCTTCCATAGACAATATGTGTATAGGAGTGTAAGAGTAGTTGCGGAATCAAAAAAGAGTATAGTATACCAGGAGTGACTATGATGATCACTATTTTAGGTGTGGAGGATTTTGATAGATGTTCATATATTTTTCGTCAACAATGTAGAGGAATTTACTAAAGTAGACCTAAAGTGTTTGTAAGTAGAATATAAAAGAAACATTGTATGAGATGAAAACACAAAATTGATTTGTATCTATGTAATATGAATTTGGTCCATCATACTCTAAACAAGATCATCAATACTATTCAAATCCAATTATGAAGTCCAATATGTGGATCCAAAAGAATAGAGTTGATAAAGTAGTGGTTGTAGATATTTCGATTACAGAATCATATCATTTTAGAGTATGGGCCCTTGATAGATGATGTACATACCATATGATGGGAAATAAGGATATTATTACAGAAATAAAATATGATAAGGATGGTTTTGTAAAATTTTAAAATTATGAAGGTCTGAAGATTATTGACTTATAGAAATAAATGTTTGGAAAAAAATATGAGACATGATGATGTATTGGTTGTTGAAGGTCTCATTCACAATTTTCTGAGTGCTATTCAATTATATAACTCAGGGCATTCTATGAGATTGACAAAGAATTTGTGTATCATTAAGGAAAAATATGGTGGAGCTGTTTTATAGGGAAAGAACATGAAATAGAATCTCTACCTTGTAAGTAGGGAAGAATGTTCATTCCTTCTATACCAAGAGTAAGAAAATAGGTTGTGGCTTAAATTTCTTGGCCATGTATTCCAATAATCCTTGTATGATCTAGTAAAATGTGATGTAGCTCATGCTATCCCTAATCTATCATGTGATTATACTCACATGTGTGATTCTTTCCAACATGGGGTTATTTTTAGAAAGATATATAAGAAAAAATAAAAAACATTCAACTATAGATCTAGAATTAGTGAATAAGGATGTGTGTGGACCTATCTAACCAAGATACATTGATGAGAATATGTTCTATATTATTTTAATGTATTATTTTAAAGGGATGTATTGGATATTATTCATTTTCGACAAGTCCAAGGTGTTGAGTTTAATAACACAATATTTGAGGGAATATGAATGATTGAATGTAGAGAATATTATAAAGTTTCAATCTAAAAATGATATGGAATTTTTAATTATTGATGTGGTGGATTATCTTGAGAAATAATGGATAAGGAACCGTGTTTTGGTATTGATAAATCCTAAAAAAATACTATGTTTGTGAGGATAAATCAAAGAAAAAAAAAATTGATATAAAATTTTTTATTAAAAAATAACTACTTGAGAAATTTGGAAGGGAGTAGTCTTGACATTGATCTATATATAAAATATATCTTTGTTGTGTCTGAAATAAGAAAAGGAACCACAATAACTAAGGTATAGAAGGACATGAACATTTAAATAGTTTTAAATCTATGTATATAAGTGTTATATCCTCAATAAAAATAATCACAGAATGTTTTAATCCCATGGTTATGAGGGGGGTGGGGGTATTCTGTGGATAAATAGGGAATTGAAAAGTATACACATTCTTAAAAAAGAGGCTTGGAAAATTGGTTGGAAGAAATAATTTCACTATTTTATAAAATGAATAGAATCATTAACAATAGTTGAAAAATTTTACTAGTGATAGTGATGAATTCAAATATGTATCTATATAATATTTAAATAATCTAGCTAAAATTTATAGGGAAAAAATCTTTGGTGATCAGACAGTTCCAGTTAAAACAAAGAGATTAAAGTATTTACAACAAACATCATTCCAATCTCAAGTATGACCTAATTGTTTTGAAAAAGTATCTAAAGATATGATATAGCTTCTATATATGAATAATTATCTTAAAAAAATTAAGAAGAATCAGAAATTGGATATTATTTTATAATCGGTAGATAAAAATGTCATCAATACCAAATGGCTCTTCAAAAAAATTAACTGAGGATGGATTGCTAATTCGAAAGAAATAATGACTCACTGGGGAATGTGCGGCGCACTCTGGGCCTATAAAGGCCCCACCAGTGGGAGTTAATCATTAACTATACACACATTTTAGGACAGCTAGCCAACCAACCCCATGAAGTTGGAGTGCTAATATCATGAAATACAATGGGGAGGAGCAGTTCCAAGTTTGATTGTCTAGGTGATTCCCTCTAAGACATATGAGTCCTGTAATTGTCTATAATCATTAAGGTTTTTTATGGGTTCCACCTCACCCCTTGAAGGGTGTATAATCCAAAATAATAAAAAAATTGAAGTCCTTCAGGCCATTATGACCAGATATTATAAGAATGTATTTCAGCTAAGGAATGCACTATATGGGTTGAAGTAACCACTAAAAGCATCATATTGAATACTTGATTAGTTTTTGAAGAATATTTATTTTCATCATGGTGGAGTTAATTAAAATTTCTATTTAAATAGTGTTTTTTATCAAATGATGATGATTTTGGTTTCTGTTGATGACATAATATTGGGACATAGTGAAAAAGTTAATTTAATTCATTAAAAGTGAGTTCTAAATGTCCATGATTGGTGAACGAACATTTTCCTTGGTTTATAGGTGACACCAGGAAGGAATAATATACTAAATTTTCAATAAAAATATCCTAAGGATGTTCTAATAATACTTGTAAAAGATAATTATATATATATGATGACTCTAGTGGCTACCCATATGAAACTTTCAAGATACATTGAATAAAATTTGGTTGATGTCACAAAATATAGGTAGATCATTTGCAGTATGTTATACCTACCAGTAACACAACCCGATATTGTTTTTTCTACATAAAAAATAGTGTGGTATTTATGTAATCCCAAACAAAGAGACATGGTTTCCGTAGAAATAATACTTTTGCATGTCATGGGTATGTTCAATTTTAGTTTTCTGTATAATGAAAAGTATCAACAAGAGTTATTGGGTTACACATAAGATGATTAGTCCAGTTTAGTAGATTTTAACTTATAAACATCAGGTGGTAAATTCATTCTTGGAAGACTATATATTACTTGGTTAAGCATGAAACAATATTTCATTGATTTATTCAATGAAAACTTGAATATATTGTTTCTACTCAAGATTATTCAAAGTTATTGTGGATGAATTAGAACATGATGATGTTGTAGTTGAAGTGAAATCTCTGATTAGAATCCATTATCATAACTCCAATGCTGTAAATATTAGAAAAAATCTACTACTTCACTCATGAATGAAGCTCATTAAAATCATTTATAATTTTATCAAGTAGAAGGTGGATCATGGGTTTGGGAAGTTTGAGTATGGGCATTCAAAACAAGAAGTTATAGATATTTTAATGATGCCCTTACCCAAAAAATCATTTGACCAACATTGATTGGATCTTGTTTTTTAGTACACTCCCCACACATGAAGAAGATTGGATTGGGACCCTTCTCCCTAAGGTGTGATGAGTCCTAGGATGTGTATTCTTTAATATTTTCACCCCAAAAGGAGTGTCCTATGGGTTCATTGAAAATGTTTGAGTAAATATCAATATCATGACAGTAGGAGAAGTATATTGGTGGATCGTTCAAATAAGGAGTGTTTGTTTTAAATATGATGATGTTGAAGATGTTTTATTAATGAATTTAAATAACAAAAGGAGTTCATTACTCAAGAAGTTTAAAATTGTGGTATTTATCAAGGATAACATGGTTCATAGAAGAACTTTTCATGCTACCATTATTCCTCATTCTGAGCATGGATCATGTGGGATTATAGTGTGTGTTGAGTAAATATCAAACCACTTTATGGTTTTGCAATGTTTGAGTGATGGATACAAGAGATAGTGTGTGCATGTTTTTCAACAAATATGACATAGTATTTTATGAAGTGTTGGAAACAATCCCAAGTGGGTATATTCTTGGGAAAAAATATCTCATTGTGTATTTTTAATATTTTAGGTTAGTTGGATATGTTAGTTAAAAAATATGGTTGGTATCATTATAACCTGGTTTTTTCCAAAACACGTGTTTTTGAAGGTGATAGAGTTTTTATATTTTTCAATATTTTTGGGACAAGGAATTTTTTAGGGAAAATGAATGATTTTCATATAAAATAATTGGTGGACTGAATAGGGCATAAAAGAGTCCGTAGTCATTTTCTGAAAAATGTAATATATGAGATTTTCTATATGAGCCACATAAAAAATATGAAAATACATGAAGTTAAATCTATAAAAGAATTTCAACAATAAAGAAAGTATGTGAGGGAGTTCATCATGTATGGATGAAGGTGGTGGGTTATACATTTCTATAAAGGAGGTTTATCATTTATGGCTGAAGGTAGTGAGTAAAAGGAAATAAAAAAGGGATTTAATAATTTTCGGTTTATGGTATCATTTTTAGATACTACTTCTAGAGGAATTATACGCTATGTGAACCACATATAGAGTGTCCTTCATGATTAAGGAAATATCACAAGGGATTCATTTATAATTTTTCTTTGAGGGTTATTAGGGTTTATTTTCCTATATAAAGGACACCAAATAACATGATTAAATAATAGTGAAACTGATTATGGAGAATCATTACAAGAAGAATTTTTCAAAGTATAAAGGTAGTATGTGATTCAGTTCAGTTCATGAATGATTTAGTTCAAAATGTAAGATATGTTTTAAGAGGAGGTGTGTTTGTGGGGAACTATTTCTATAAAAAGAGTGGTAGTCAACAAGTCATCATCTTACTATGAAGTAATTTCAGTTTGTGGTGCACCCATACTACATGGAGTACAAGATCTCATGAAGGGTGTAATACAGTTCATGAACAAACAACAACAGTTTTTAATGGTATCTCTATAACAAACTTTCCACATTGTGAAATTTATTTCATATATTGTGTGAAAATATAGATTTATGGAACTCTCATTTGTGAAACTTTTTTGAGGTTTATCATATCAATGAATGAATATTATGAAGGCGTAGTTCACACAATTCAGTTGAGAGGGTAGTTAGATTTCAAATTATGGGTGTTTGTAAACTAGTAGGGCCAATGATTTTTCTCCAAACCTTGTAATAGTATTTCACTTAAATAGATTTGGTACACTGAAATATTTCTTGTTTATACAACTTAGATGAATCCTAGGGTGGGTGAACCATGTAAAATCATTGTTTATTGTGCATTTTTTCATTTCACCTCATAAATTACTATGGGAAAGAGAGAGAAAATTGTTTTGTTTAATAATGAAACAAGACCTAAGGGGGAATTTGTTTTAATCGAACACACCCTAATTTAAACTCCCCACTGAGGGTATTTGTCATAGTTTTGATAAAAAAATTATTCCCCCTTTATGGAATTAGGAATAATGTGTTAGTTTTTGGGTTTTATGTTGGGATTATAATGTTGGAAAGGGGTATGCGGTGTCTTGTGGTGCTGGTATCATTTGAAACACCATGATAAATTGACAATTTCTATGGTGGAAGGACTTCTTAAGAGTCTCATTTTGTATTTCTTTTTTCCCATTTGTTTGTGTTGATTGTATTTCGAGGGATTTATTCCTAAGGCTAGGGATCAGATGATGATTTTTCTTCTTTATGTGAAATATCTAATCTTGAAATATATCAGGTCTTATATTTTTTTAAAATTCTTCTTCAGCCACTAGAATTCAATGCCTTTCTGATGGTAGAAAGAGGTTATGGCGGTTGGATTTTCACACCACTAACCTTAAATATTTAATTAATCAATTATTAATTAATTATTTTATAGAATGAGGTATTTTTATTTTAACATATTTAAAAAATTGAATGATAATTTGGGTCACATGGTTTTTCCACATAATTTTTCAAACCATAAGACAAATGTGTATACGAGGTCATTAATTTAATAGAGCAATTTCACATTGTTGGCACATAGTTTTCCATATCATGAATGCCAGGAATGAGAGTGTTTTATAAATTCCATTGAAGGGTGTGATGTTTACTCATTGTTTAGGTAAACCATATGGAAACCATGCACATTTCCATGTAGTGAAAAATTTTATTTTTCAAAAAATACTTCTTCCTACTATTTACCAAACATCATTCCTCATTCCCCTCACTTGCTCTCTTTTTTTCATGCCACAAGGGAGGGATTGACCATGCCTCCAACCCCACATTTATTCATTTGATTCCAAGGGGATTTCATCTAGGTAAGCCTTCATCTTTTATTATACAACTATTTATCTCTCGTAATTGTATAAATATATGCTTAGACATCAAATATTTAACATATTTGTTTATAGAAATTGATATTAAAAGTTAAAGAGGAAACTTTTAATGTCTGTTTTTTATAAAACTGACATTTAAGGTAATTATAAATTATTTTCAACATAGTTTTTATAAAAAAACAACATTAAAAGTCAATAAAAACTATTCAACATTATTTTTCAACAAAACATACTTTAAAAGGGATTTCAAAAATATACCAACAACCCAAAACCCTCATTTTTTCACTTGAAACCTTTTATCTCATTTATTGATGGAACTCTATGGTACCCATTAACCCTAAATGATTTTCGATCATTTGTTTTAGTTTATTTCCATCCAATTTTCGCATTTTTATACTCAATTATTCATCATTTATCCTTTTTTCATGATTCTCATGCTATTTCGATTGACACATAAACGTGGTTTATGTTTATTGTTTGTTATTTTTTTTCTTCATTTTTGTACATGTTTTTTCTTAAATTTTGTATCATTCACCCTATTCCCACCAAATTTGAGTTCATTTATCAGAATTCATGATTTATTTTTAAATTCTCAACCTCCATATACATTACATTTTTTATTTTTAAAGATAAATTAATTGTCTATTTTTTGTAAATTTTAATGGTTTATATAATTGTTTGTATGCATTTTATTATCAATTATAAATGTTCTTTGTTAAAAAATATTAATGTTATAATTTTTTAGGACTATAAATCTTTTATCACTACAAATTTTTATGTAATTTTATGTATTTATAAAATTTTTATCATTATAATTTTATTGTGATTGAAATCATTTTTTGTGGTTCTTTCTTCATTTAAAAATTATTTTTGTTGATATAAGGAATTTTTTTTATTTTTTTATTGTAACTATATTTCATTTATAAATTGTTTTTAAGGAATTAATTAGCTGTTTAGAAACATGTGAACGTTTAAATTATTATTTTGTATATATTCTTAATCACTTCTATTTAAATTTTTCAATGATATGTTTTGATCATTATATATGATTTTTAGTTATTATCAAATCGTTATCAAAAATTAAATATTTTAATTATATGTTTTTGTGTTTTAAATTTATCTAAATAAATATATTTTTAAAAATTTATATATTTTAATATATTCACCTTTTATATTGTGATATTAGGTAATTAATAGATCATAATTGGATATATTTATGAAGAACCATTGATGAATATGAAAAAGGAGTTGATGATTTCATGGATTTTTCTAAATGAATTTTTTTTAAAAAAATATTTTCTGTCCATATATGAAGTGATTGAATATGAGAAAGTTAAATTATATAGAAATCAAATATCATATCACTTTTTCTGGTTTTAGCCAAAATTATACACATTTTATCTAACATAGTGAAATAATATAAACTTCAATATCTAATGTTGATGAAAATATTTAGCATGAGATAGAGGATAATATTGGATAATTAATTCATGATATAGGTGTAAAACTCCCATATTTTATGACTTATGGCTTTTTTAATTTAATTTCTTCAATGAGATATGCTTCATAAAACAAAAAGCTTAAATGAATAATGATATTGAATTAACTGTCATTACATTGAAATGGATTTTATAACCAAGCCATTAAATTGGTGGGAATGAATAACACTAATGAAATTTACATATTATATATTTAATAAAATGTTTTTACTTTCATCTAAATGATTTTATAGGCATAAGATAATAGTGAATCCAATTCTATACATAGAAGGCTATATTTTTCTCAACGTATTTTTACCACCTTCTAAAGGATGAATTGTTTTATATATAAATCTTGACACTTTTATAAATTTTGTTATATAAAATAAACATTGGTTTTGAAAGTTTAATATAAAAATTACTTTGGTTAAAATTTTGGTATTTTTGTAACATGATTCATTATTGATGAATAGTAATTCCGACATTTGGAATAATAATGTGACCATTAAGAATAGTAATTTTTTCATTAAAACAATAAATTCACCTATGAAAGTATAAATAAAATTTAGGATTCTAATAAATTAATGTATGATATATTTATATCATAGAATAAGAAAATAAATGTTTTTAAAATGATAAATTAAGTATTGGTATTTTTGTGAAACATAAATATTAATTTACAATTTTATAATTTATATAATGATTTAAGATAAAATTATTTTCATTAAATAAATCCATAAATTAATATTTTTTTCTTATGATTATAATATAATTTTATGAGTCCTTAATTAATTTTTAAAACTATTTATAATATTTAAATCAGAATTTTTTGTGTAATTCATAATTTTACTTAAAAATTATATTTTTCATATTTTAAAAAATATTTTCATAATTTTAATTTGGTTTCTGAATTATAAACTTTAAAAAATGGTTAGTGTGAATTTTTGGTATTTTTCTAAAATAGTTGAATTTTTGCTGAATAGTGAAACATGGTTATTTACCATATTTAATAAATACATGATTTATTGAGTCATAGATGATGTATGGCTGATGTAAGACCATAATATCAATTTTTCATTCATTTTTTTAATATATTTAGTGATAATGATCAAACGAATAACAAACATTATTCAAAATAATAAACTAATGAATATAATAATGATAAAACACCCCTCTCCTCCACTTTAAATACCACCTCCACCACCTCTTCTCTTCACACCATGAAATCCTTGAAGATTGTCCAATTTATACCCAATACCTCTCCCAGACACCTCCCCCACATTATAGTCTTTTTGGTATCACCAAAAACACCATTTCAATTTTTTTAAGTAGGTTCTCAAGGAGAATAATTTAAGTGGTAAAATACCCTTTCGTTCTTTTAATTTTCTTTTAGTTTCTTGTCTTTTTTATCCTTCCCAACCTCCCTTGTCCAAAGTGAATTGATAAATATATTATCTTTTATATATTAGAATTTTATTATGTCAATTGGAAACCCACCATCAATTCTCTCCTACATTCCCTTTTATTTTAATGATGAACGCGTCATCTCTAATGTGTCGATTTACCACCTTCGTGGACGCTGTGTTTCCTTTTCTTCTGCTCCTCCTTTAAGGATGGTCATAAAACCATTTTTATTGTTAAAATAGACTAATATATATATATATATATATATTAAATCTTATTTAATTTTTGTTAACTAGTATATATATATAATATTAACTAATGGGACAAAACAAGTTTGTGATGATTGAAAAACCACTAAAATAATCAAAATGATTATCACTAACGTCTTATCTAATGATTCAACCTCATCCCTAATAACCAAATAAATTATATAACCATTTAATACTATATAATATCAATTATAAAATTTAATTTCAATTCTTTACACCTATTTTCATTTTACATGATCTTCCATATTCTTATAAAAGTAAACCTAGCATGAAAACCAAGGAAACGAACGCTCCCAAATGATAAAATTGTATTTTATAACTAAAAATTCCATAAATGAACTTAATAAAACTGTAAAATATAAAATACATGTAGAAAATGTTTTATATTAATTAATTAATTGATTTAATATGATTATCATTGACATTAAGATCATGTAGAGAATACATTCAGAGATAAGGTATGGGTTTTGTCATCTCAACTTTATTTTCTATGAGATATTCCTTATTCATCACTACTTTTTGTGTGTGGTGTATGTATAATTCCAGTTGATCTATCATATCATGAATATATTAATCTACATGGTGTGAAATGTCTTAGTTTATGATCATGTATTTTATGGGGCATATGGTTCGACTATTTACAAACTGATAATGGATTCTTCTCGAACCTCCATATTTAATTTGGGTTACGCTTTTTCTCTATTTAATCAAAATTAATTCTTATTTCAAATTACATACTTCTTATATATTTTGTGTATATGTTCCAAACTCATGTACCTATATTACTTAATCATTATTTTTTGGGGAAATACATGTTTTATAAAGTTCATTTTTCAATTCTTCTTGATAAGAAAGACTGATTTAAGGGAACTTTCAAATTCTATACCCATTTTCAAGTGAAATATATAATCCATTTCAAGACATCAATATTTTTCTAAAATCACTATTTTTCCCAAAAAGTAATTTCTCAATTAATTTTTGGTTTTATTCAAACAATTAATCATTTACCATTTTGAATACTCTTTAATAATTTACCTCAAACCACACTAAAGTGGATTATTTCTAAATTTTCATAAAAACTATGTTTACATGTTATCACTTATGTTGGATATAATTTATGCCTCAAAAATAATTTCATTGTACTTACCTTGACATTTCTGTTGTATTCATGTTTATATTATGATTTTATAATTTTTCAAAAGAACTCTTCTTTCCCATGTAAATGGATTTTTCTATCAAGGATTCATTAATGATTCTATTAGATTACTTTAATATATGATTATGATTAAAATATTTAAATGTTGTATGAGAAACATTCATTTTAAATATAATATTTTTAAATCAATTCCTAGACATATTAAGAATGAATAGGACTTATTAAGTGATGGGCATGGCCCATTATAACACCTTGATTCATTTGTAGGTATCACGAAACAAACTGAACATAGTTTCGGATGAGGCCTTACTAATTTATATAGACATCATGGTTGAGGACTTTACTTTATTTTTATGATGTTTGGAATTATTAACTCTCTCATAATGGTACTATTAACTCATAGTCGATGTGATTATTCGACTAGTAGAATATTCATGGTTAAGATTCTCACTCATGTGATTATTTATGGAATTATTTAACCAATTTTAATTTATACCATATATTCCCATGAATATGTTTAAATGGATTGTGTTTTTCTATTCACCATGAATTATTGTTCATGTTTATTTATGATATGATCCACTATATTGTTTACCCTATCTATGAATCTGAGAATACCCCTTTATTTTGTTTTATTTTCCCCTAGGATGTGAAGATGTATATTATGAATGACTTATAGGGATAATATAAGAGATTATGAAAGTTTCTAATGAAGTTTATATGTAGTTTTTTACTTTCAATTTTTAGTGTAAAAATTATGTTTGGATCTAATTTTCAATTACTACTAAACTATTTATACTTTTGGGATGCAGAAATTTGTTAATAGTAATAATGTTATCAAGTAAGGAAATGGATCTGGGCTACGAGGGTTAGGGAATTTACAATTGGTATCAAAGAAATTTTAGTTGAAACATTGGAAATTAGTTTTAGAAAACATAGATTAGGGAACATGACCCTAATATACAACATGATAATAATAAAAGAAAAAAATCCATGAATTTTGGTAAGGTAGTGATTATATGGGAATTACTAGAAATACATCCATGTATGGATACTACAAGTGGACCTAGTTCAAGAACAGATGTACCTAGGGGTAACAACTCTGATAAGGTGCATTGAGCCTGACTCAACGTAACCTAGTACACAAAAATTGGCCATAATTCACAATTGGTTTGACCGTACCTAAGGGAGATAATTATAATAATATAATGTTTTTACCATATATTATGAAGTATTTAAAAGTAAAAATGTCATCAATGAATATTGGTTTAATATTATGAGATTAGCTACACATAAAGTTTTTAGTTTTTTTAAGTATTTCACTAGTTTTATAGAAGGTAAAACCATAGTAGTTGATTAAGGTTAAAAATTGTTCACTTCAAGTGTGGAGAAAAAAGACACCATGATCATAATTTCAAGAGAAGGAAATAATTTTTCAATATACAATTCTTCAACTGTAATGATTTAGGGCACTATGCAAATGAATGTCCCATGTGTCAAGGGAATATAGCTCTCAAGAAGCCAATAGATCATGGTCAAGCATATTCTACAACCTCATATGAAGAGGAATGATTAATATGAATAATTTTGGATTCAATAACTATTTTATTTGAGTATTTTATCAACAATAGTATTTTTATAAGATTCCTATGATATATAGGTATTTAACAATAGAACATCTTCTTTATGGAATTTGAAGCATGTGATGAATAACACCAGTTATTTATTGAAGTAATTATTTTTTAATTTTATCTTCTTGGAAAAACATTACTTGGGAAATATAACCCCAAATATGTAATTTATATTAAATAAATGTTTATAATAATTTATTGGTAACCATGAAGGTGGTTATTGATCTGATGGTTTATGTTATTCTAGAATTATTATATGTTTCGATTCAAGTAAAACCTGGTATTTTACTCGTAGAATAATGCATGTTTCATAAATGTTTAAACGAGATTAAGGTGTCAATATATTTGGAATGTGAGATTATGAGATATATTAGTTGGAGAATCTTATGTTAAATTCCTTATAAAATTTTTATTGAATGTGAACAGAAATATTTTAGTGAGTCTAAATATTATCTACTTGTGGAAGGGATCAAGTTACAATTTTGAAATTATTATTCATAGATAACATATTCTAACATTCATGGATCTAGTAAAAATTTAAAAGTTTATGGGATTACTTTAAGACCGTATGATTTGTCAAAAGTGCATCAGGTGTAAAAAATCATTTTAAACATTCATTTATAGGTGTGAGGGTTGAATTGATAATAGATCAAAGAACAACCAAAGGATGATATTATGATTATGACATAGAAAGTAATCAAGTATGTTTATTTTCTCAGGTGATTATATGAATATTAACGGAATCCCATGAATCTATGAAAATGATTTTGGAACAAAAAATTAACTTTTTTACTTTTATTTTTGAGAAATCATAGTACTTTTAACAAATCACAAATTTACATCTTTTTCATGGTTAAATTTCTAATGACAATGTTTTCTATCACCCTCCATCAGATCTTTATGGTTTGAATATTCATTAATGTACATATGTTCACTTCACACTTATTTTATCCCATTCAAATACGTAGTTTTTTGGTAACCTTTTTATTTTCATTTCACTCTTATTAAGAAGATATTTTATTAACCCTAATTCTGAGGTGGGTTTACCACAAATTTTTTTTTGAAGTATCAACCTTTGATTTCTCAAAGATCAATTTTAAACTACAAGGACATAATTTATTGATAGAGGGGAGAATCTAACACCCCATAATTTTATGATTAGATTATTTTTCAATATAATCTATTTGAAATCATTGATTTTATATAACAGCAAGCTTAGACGGATAATGATAAACAATTAAATGTCATTATTTTAAAACGTCAATTATAACCTAGATGTTAAATTAGAAGGAATGAATAGTATTAGTGAAATTAATATATTATATTTTTTATAAATATTTTTTATATTCATCCAAATGATTTTATAATAATAAGATAAGAATCAGTCTAATTTTGCACATAAAAAGCTATATTTTTCTAAACAAAATTTTACTACATAATAACGTAAGAGTTTTTTTAAATACAAATTTTTATAATTTTATAAATTATATTTGAAAAAATAAACATTATTTTTGAATGCGTAATATCAAAATTAACATTGTTTAAATTTTTGCTGTTTTTATGATAAGTTTTATTTTAAATGAATTGTAATGCGACCTTTGGAATAATAATGTGATAGTTAAGAATAGTAATGTGTCTATTAGAATAATAAATTAACTTATGAAAGTACAGATTAAATTTAGGTATCTTGTAAATGAGAATATTGTATATTTATATGATGGAATTATTAAATAAATTTTTTAAAAATGATAAATAAAATGTCAGTATTTTTGTGAATCATAAATGTTTATTTACAATTTAATAATTAAAATATTGATTCAAAATAAAATTAATTTCATAAAATATATTCATAAATCAATATTTTTTTGTCTTATTATAATAATATATTTTTCTGAGACCTTAATGAATTTTTTATAGTTTCATAAAAATGGTTATAATATTATAATAATATTTTTTCGAGTAAATGTTGATTTTATTTTCAAATTAAATATCTTATATTTTTAATAATTTTTTTCATAAAATGTAGTTCATTTCTGAATTATAAATGTTGAATAATCATTAGGGTGAATTTTTGGGTTTTTTCTAAAATTTTTGTTTTTTTGTTATAGTTAAATACTCTAATTTACTGTATTTAATAAATACATGAATTATTGAGTCATATATTACTTATGGAAGATGTAATTCCATAATCTCAAACTATCATTTATTTTTTGAAAATATTTAGTGATAATATTTAAATTATTCACAGTCTCTGGGAAAAAAACACCCATATTCTTCACTACAAATACCACCCTCACCGCCTCTTCTTCTCGCACTAGTAAACACTTGAATCTTGTCCAATTTCTGACCATTAACTATCCCACTAATCTCTCACTTTTTATGGTATTTCTGGTCTCACCCAAAAGACCATTTCATTGTTCCCTAAGAAGGATCTCAAGGAGAAGAATTCAAGATGCAAAACCCCTTTTTTTCTTTTAATTTTATTTCAATTTATTTTATATACTTTTACTTCTGTCACGTAACCTATACAAATTGACATTATAAATACATAATATTTTATATAATGGAATCTTGTTATGTCAATTAAAAATCAACCATTATGTCTCTTCTCATTTTACTTTTATTTTAAAGATGAATACATCATCCATGATGTGTTGAATTACCACCTTCATGGATGACATGTTTTTTTTTCAATTATGCCCTAAATGCTGGTCATAAAAGCATTTGTATGGTTAAAAAAATATTATATATATATTAAATATTATTTAATTTTCTTTAACCATTATATATATGTAATATAAATTAATTAAGAAATACTAGTTTGTGATGATTGAAAAATAGCCAAAATAGTCTAAATGATCACAACTAACGCCTTATCTAATTATTTATCCTCATCCCAAAGAACCAATTGAATTATATAACCATTTAATAATCTATAATATCAATAATAACATATAATTTAAATTATAGACAACTATTTTCATTTTACATGATTTTCCATATGCATATAAATATCAATCGATCTTCAAAACCAAGGAAACGAACACACCCAAACGATAAAATTGTATTTTATAACTCATAATGATGGATATAAATGAACATAATGAAATTATAATAAATTAAATACATTTATATAATTTCATTAATTAATTAATGGATTTAATCTGATTATCTAGAAAATTAAGATCAATTACAGAACACATTTAGACATACGGTAAGGGTTTTCTCATCTCAACTTTATTTCTGTGAGGTTTTCCTGATTCATCACTATTTCTTCTGTTTGTTTTATTTATACTACCCATTAATGCATAATAACATGAATATATTTATCTTCATGGTATTAAATATATTATTTTATTATCACCAATTTTATGGGGCATATGGTTCAACTGTTTAAAAAGTGGTAATGGATTCTTCTCAAACCTCCATCATTCATTTGTGTAGGATTTATCTTTCTTTACCCAAATTTATTTATTTATTATTTTTATATAATTGTTATATATTCTAGGGATATGTTTCAAACTCATGTATTCATATCATTTTATCTTTATTTTATGGTTAAATACAAGTTTTATTAGGTTCTCTTTCAATTCCTCTCGATAAGAAAACCTGAATTAATGTAACATTCCAATTTCATAATCATTTTCAAGTGCACTCCATAATCTGTATTAATTCACCAATATTTTTATAAAATAAATATTATTGTATTAAAAACCTATCTTAGTTAATTTCTAATTTTATGAAAACATTTAATCCTTTTACCACATTAAATATTCTTTAATATTTTCCCTTAAACTACACTAAAGATGCTTGATTCTAAAGTTTCTTAAAAACTCTTTTTATATATTTTCACTTGAGTTGGAAATAATTTATGCCTCAAACATAATTTCATGTTCCATCACTTTTATTTTATGGGATATAAATGTTTAAAATTTGATTTTAGGATTTTACAAAAGAACTATTCTTTCAAATGTCAAAAGGTCTTTCTCTAAATTATTTATCAATGATTTTATTAGAGTATTTTCATCTATGATTATGATAATAATATTTCATTTTGGTTTGGAAAAATTCTATTTAAATATATATATTTAAATTGATTATTCAACACATGAAGAATGTATTGGACTTAGTAAGTGATATTCGTGGCCTACTATATCCCCTCAACGCATTAGTAGGTCTCTGGAGACTAACTAGACTTAGTTTTGGTCGGGGCCTTAACCATTTTTATATAATTCTTGGTCAGGGCCTTGATAGTTTATTTATTTTGTACAAAATTATTCATTTCCTTATTATGATACTATTAATTTATATTCTATGTGATTCTAGGACTAGTATAATATCCATGGTTATATTTCTTTCTCATGTGATTATTTATAGCATTATTTAATTGGTTTTTATTCCTACCATATTATGCCCAAGATTATATTTTACTGGAAAGTATTTTTAGTTATTACCTATGAATTATTGTTTAGGTTTATTTATGAGATCTTCTATTATATTTTCTACCCTTAATAAGCATCTACGATCACCCCTTTCTTATGTCTTATTTTTCATGAGGATGCAAAGATGTATATTATGAATGAATTTCAGGAATAATCATAGAGATTATGAATGCTTCCAATGGATTTTATATGTTATTTTTTCCTTTCAATTTGTAATATTACAATTATGTTTGTATATAATTTTCCAGTAGTACTAAACTATTTAGTCCTTTGGTATGTGAACTCTTATTCATATCACCAATGTAATTATGTAAGGCACCAACTCTAGGCTACTAGGGTCAGGTTATTTTCTAGAGAAAATGAAACCATAAAAAAAATTGTATTATTATATTGAGATATTGAGAACTCATTATTATTAGTTTTCACTAAATTTAAATTATTATTAGTGGTTTTGAATTTATTTAACTTTAATGCACGCAATGGAAAGAGCGATAGAAGTTTCTCAAAATTGATTAAACTTTTTAAAGAGAAATTAACAAAAGGAAGTGGACATCCAAATTATAATTATGAAGAAAGGAAAATATTTTTCCCAATGGGATTAAGGAATAAGAAGGTACATGATTTCCCCTATGATTGTGTGTTTTATAGGAATGAATATTAATGACTATCCAAATTCCTTAAATGCGGGACATCAAGATATACGACAGATAGAAAATTCAACATTAATTCATTGTAATTTACCAACATCATACTTTAAACATATAAAACATGGTACCTTTCAAATATTCCTCATTTAAAGAATCTATTTTTGAAATTTAAATAATGTAAAAAGGATAAGATGGAATATAGATAAGCACATATCAGATGGAAACTTATTCCACCCTGAGGATTCGACACAGTGGAAGAGACATCATAACAAATTTTCTAATTTCAGAAAGTGAAGCATGAAATATTAGAATCAGCTTTTGAATGGAAGGAATCAATTCATATTCAATCCTCAGAATCCAACATAGTTTATATCTTATTTTATGGGTAGTTTCTGACTTGTCCCCACAAATACATATGAAGAAATAATATTTTGTGATGAAATTGAAAATTTATAGACCATAAAATATTGGAAATGATATTTATGTGTATATTTCACTATTTAGAGAACATTTAAAACATTAATGGAATCATGTATTAAATTTTTTGACGTATACATAAAAGTGTATTTTTCTTTTTGTTCTATGTTAATTTTTTGTATAAAAAATTTCTCTGCATCGGGAAACTTATCTAGATACAGTGTTAAGGGATAGAAATATTGTTTATTTTTTGAATAAGAGACTTGATATTATCAATTTTAAAATTTAATAATGATAGTTTATATTAGACATTGAATATTATTCTTAATTAATAATCCTTATCATAGATAAGAAAAGAAATTTAATGTTTTATAGGAATATAATATATCCCCAAAACCATTGTTAGCTAAGGAATATTACGAGAAGGTGAAAATATTGATTTCACATTTGGAAAGAAAGAAAGTTATAGTTACCTGAAAATATTATGTAATAATTATTATTTATAATTCAATCTATCTTATTGTAAATTTTTTGAGATAAAACACAATATTTATGTTATGCATATTAAGAAAAACATATGTGATAGTTTTATTAAAACATTTTAAGATATAAAATGAATGAAGAAAATAAGTGTTTTATGCTAGATCGGACTTGATATCCATGGGAATAGGTTTGGAGTTATATCCCACTATAAAAGTAAAGAAAACATATTTGCCTTCATCTTGCCACATATTAAGAAAGAGTGAGATGTTGACTTTTTTTATGTCTTCATGGTTTTCAATTAGACATTGGATATTATTCAAATGTGAATAATTTAGTGTCATTGAATGATTTTAAATTAATAAATATGAAATCTCTTGATTGTCATGTATTGATGAAAAAAATTATATCATTTTCATTTCATGGTATATTTCCAAAACATGTTATAAAGACGATCATCCAGTTATGTTACTTTTTCAAATCCATTTATAGAAAATTAAATGATCAAATTTGTTATACGTGTAACAGAATGAAGTTTTGCTGATACTTTTTCAACTATAAATGTATTTCACAATATTGTTTTTTGATAAATGATTCATATAGGGATTCATTTTGTGCATGACATAAGAATATAGGGCCTATTTATTTTTGTTTCATGTATCATATTGAATGATATATAATTTTTTTAAGGGATATGTTAAAAATAATTATCGATCATGGACCAATATTATTGAATAATATATATCATATGAGTTCATTGAGTTTTGTATGGGTTATTTATATGAGATGGTGCATATGGTTCTCCCTGTACCTCGACATTTGATAGTTGATAGTGAAGGTAGAGAGATTCACGGATTAAAGGAAAAGTTTATTTAATGTGATGAAGTTATGAAGGGATATTTATTCATTTTTAACAACATATATAAGGTTAGACCATATATATAATCACATATTTGTTGTTTAATGGTAACATATATAAATAGAAATGAAAATCAGTTAATAATTGAGCCTAAAAATATTTTTTCATTATTTAAAGAGGAAGTCAACACAAATATATCTATATTAGAAACATTGAAATTGTTGTCAGGGGGACTTTATCTTAATTTGATAACATGTTCTGGTTTTGATATTAAGGGTTACACATTTTACGCAAAAAAAATCAATATGAAAGGTGTACATATTCAAAATAGAGGGGTAATGGGCATCATGAAAGAACTACATTTTTTTAGTGAATAAGATAAAAACCAAATTTATTCATAAATTACAAATTTTGGATTTGTTATTGATATATGGGATATTTATTATACTATATTTTGAGTTACTATTTTTAAGTGTCCCTGTGTTGATAGTAACATTGGTGTGAAACATGATGATTATGGATTTATACTAATTGATTTGAAAAGATTTAGAGGAAAGGTGGAACCATTTATCATGATGACACATGTAAAGAAATTATTTTATATTAATAATCCATTTAATGATCATTGGAATTTATTTTTTCAAGGGAAAATAATTCATTTGGGTGATGAGGATGATTATGATGTTGTAGATTTATGTGATGTTTCTTCATCTATTATGCAATTTTTAGAGGATAACAATAAATATAATGAAAACCTAGACAATGTTATATGAAATGATTATACTGAAGGGATATGAGAAAATAATAAATTAATATCCTAATTATTTAGGAAATTTTTTTTTTATCTATATTGAAACATCGACCTTTTAATTTTTTGTGATATTTTTTTCATTAATTTGTTTCATTTATTATTTTTTCCCTTATAATTACTTCTGATTATTTTTTTTGTTGTAAATTGATTTTAATTTTAATTTTTTTAAGATAAGAATTATTTTTTAAAAATTTATATACCTTTAAAATAAATATTCCTATATATGGTTATATTTTTCTCTTTAATCTTACAGTGTTCTCCTAATTTCGAAAGCCTTAAAGTGAGTTAAATGGTAATTAGAATCTATTTCTGTCTATATTATTTTAGATAGTTTCTAATGTAAATTTTTTAAATTTTAGTTATAAATTGAATTCATATAATAATTTTATTTTATACATTTTATTATAAATTATATTTTTTGATAAAATGTGTTCAATGAATTACATTTTTTATGAAAATAATTTTCTTTGCAACTATAGTTTGTTTTTATATTATAATTTTAGTCAAATTCTGGTACACATACTTTCTCTTAGGTATCATACATATTTAAATATTATAGACATTGGAGAAAGGGAAATGAGGTTTTTACATTTTTTTAATTTAAATATAAATCTATAGTAATTAAATTATATAGTGAAATAAAATTTATATTTCTTAAAATTATTTGAATATCTTTTTCTTTCCCAAATTGGATGGTACCTAATGATGGTAGGAGTGAGATTACACATTCACCAAAACATTCAATTGAAAATGAGGACAAAATTGTGATAATTAAATTTGATGAGAATGAATCTCTAACTAGTTCAAATTCCACACATTTTTGGACTTACCTAGACATAAAGAGATTTTGTAGGATAAATATTTAATTCACTAATTAGAGGAGCGTCAAACAGTCATTGAAATATATTTTATCGTAATTACTAATGGTAAAAATTATAAAAATATATATTTATTTTTCTAATTATTTAAATAATATACATTTATTAATATTTTATTTATTCAATTATAGATGATGTTTAGTTTTAAGTGTCAAAAACAATTAAAAAGATGTTTCTGTATTTTACAGAAAAAACAAAGAGATATTTTAAGAAAAATTTTACATAAAATAATATTTTTTCTGAGTAAAAAGCATAAAGAAATATGTCTTAAATATGAGAGTATAGATTGATATACATGGAAGAAGTTTGTCTCCAGTTTTCAGTAGGATTCTTTTATGGTATTTTTTTGTTTTTTAAAAAATTTACTTGTTTGATTAATTTTCACTACTTTATAACATATTTATTTTTTGTTATCTAATTAGCCTTAAATAAATCTCACCAAGATATATGGTCACATATTTTATACCATCATAAATTATCTTGAGGTGGGTTTCATTTATTTGAGGAACACATAATTGATGAAACTATTAGTGAATTAAGAGCCAAGCCAAGTAGCTGTTTTGAAGAGGTTCCTCTCCACCCTCCATTTTCTCCCACTATTTCTGAAAAATGGAAAAAAGATAGAATTTTAAATGTGTTAAATATATTAGTGATCCAAATAATGAAGTAGCTGATAATATTATAAGATATTAATTGTTAAGTTTTACATATATTATTAATTAGTAAATTTATATTTCTAATTTTTCATTTGAAAATATTACATAATGATGCCCTTAAAGAGAAAATGAAGTATTTTAAATTTATCCTTAAGGTTTATAAGTATATTTTTACTATTTATTTATGAAATTTGGAACACCCTTTCCACATCATAGTGTATAAGGAGGGTGTTAGATTTAAAAAAAAATTCAACCATGCCTGTTGTGTGACATTGATGGGAGTAGAATATAGGGAATAAATAGATTATTTTAAAGATGAGATAAAATACAGGAATGTGTCGATAGGGTTAAGATTAAATCATTTATATAATCCATTCATGAAGAAGTGATTGGATGGATTCAACGTGAAAGGCCTTCCCTACCCTGATCCTCCACCACCAACTTTTAACTGACTATGTACTATGAATTTCTTAGTGGGTATAGCTATATATATATTGTAGCATATAAAATTGTATGTAATCTACTGGGATTGTGTACAACATCAACATATGTAGTCAGGTTAGATAAGAGTATTGATACATGATATTAATGATCCAACTACTACTATGGCGATGCCTACTAAGGAGTGTCTATAGTTGGATAATGTACTAGACATTTATTTCATTGTACATATAATAATTTTTTTTAGATTAAATTTGAGGAATGCATTGTTTTTCATTAATCGTTATCACATAATTCAGAATTACTTATATTATTTTCTTACATTTAAATTATGCAAGCCTATATGAAATTGAAAGAATCATTGCAATGGATAAGAAAATTTCAGGTTCAAGAACCTTTATATATTCCTCAGTATTCTGATTGGGTAACAAGGATATCACATGTTTTTAGTATATTAGAAAATTATAATACTTTTATGATGAGTTTTAATATATATTTTGAAGAAATTGTACATTAAATAATTTTAAAACATACATCTTGGATGTTGTAAAGGGTTATCATCTTAATATACCTCACTTATAGTTGTTTTCCATGTAATTAAATTTCAACTATTAATTTATTTTAATTAAGTAATCATATTTTATTTTGAATTAATTATTTACTTTTCTGAGTAGGTATCTCCAAATTCTTTTCTTCCAATATGATTTCACATGTATTTATATTTTTATCAAACAATAATAAATTTCAATAGAAGTGAAATATTTGAACCAAGAATCTTGAATTTCATTTGTGTTTGAATGATTCAAAAACACAGAGACCACATGTTGGTTTTTTCTATTCCATGATATGCAAGAAAAAAATATAATTATGAAACAATATTAATTATACTATTTTTAATTATTAATATGTTTTATTATAGTGGACATTGGGTGTTATGCATATTTTTCCCAAAATAATTTACAACATATTGGTTATGCTCTTTATTGGGAATTGTTCGAAAACGATTTCACAAGTTGTTAAATAAGTAAATATTATTTCATGATTTCAGTTCTTTAACATTAATTTTTTCATTTTAAAAATAATTGATAATTAATATTTTAAATTAAAATATGTCTTATATTGTGTTAATCATGGGAAATTATCCAATAGTGGAAACAAAAAAAATTATTATGTAAAAGCTTAGGTAGAAAAGTTAAATATAAGTGAATACATGGGTTTTAATACATATATTTTGTTTTTTAAATAATGTTTCATAAATATAGTATCATAATTAAAAATGAATTATTTAATTTATGTATTATGTTTTATGATTCATTTATGATATAATCATAACCAGAAAAACAAAAAAAAATTAAAAGGTTACTTTCATAATAAAATTTATAATTTTAACCAAAATATTATCTTTTAAATTCCTAACACTTTATTTGGTATAATATTGTTGATGTTTCTTAATATAAATACAATGTATTAAAAAATTTAGAAATTTATTTGTATACTATTTTCTAATTTAGAATAATTTTTATATTTAGTTTCATTTTTTTGTGTATTTTTAATTTTTTTATAGTTTCCAATGAGTTCTTTCACCCTTGTTAGGCTTTTTCTTGTTTATTACTCGATTTGGTTATAATGATTGATTTTTCAGATAAGGGAATATATAATTTTTTAAAATTTCTATTTTATCTGCTTTCATTCTTCTTTATTATAAAATTGAAAAGAAATCCATATTAGTAGGATTTTTTACACAGTTTTTAAAGAAAAACCAACATATAAAGAATTTCATGATGTATTTCCATGTTGTTTTTATAAAAATAGAACATTGAATGTTCTCTTGGACATTGAAATACCTTCAATTTAATTTTTCTATAAAAAACATGTAAATCTATCTATTTATCACCCTATAGAATGGATTTCAATTCTAGTTTATGAAAATAAACATAGAAACATCCACATTCAATGTCAAATATATTAATGTTTATTATAAACTAATGATGAAAGGTAAAAAACTGATGTTAATAGTTTTTTTTCAATATTATTCCCTCTCCCTACTCCATTTATCATTTAATGAATGGGAATGTATGTCAAAATCTAGGTGCGTCTAGGGAATTGATTTTATTTTGTTTTTGTTTCCTAGGGTGTGCGGGCCTCTTTTGAGGACTTTCTTGCATAATTATTCAATATTTGGACCCTGATTATTAAAAGAAATGAGTTCTAGGTTGGTTTCAGTTTGTTTAGGGCATTAATTTTTTTAATCATTTCTAATTTTAATTTTAGTTCCCAATTTTGTGATTTTATGATAATAATAAACAACTTATTGGATTATTTGAATAGAAATTTAAGTTCCCTTGATTTTCCATTCAATTGAAAAGTGTTTCCCTTGATTGGAAATTTTATATTAATTTTAGTTTTTATATTTCAATGACCTATTATTTTATAAAATATCAAGTGACCTTTTTTAGAATGTTTTAATTTTTTAAAAGATGTTTTAGCTTTTAATGTAAAATAACAGTTAGTCCCTTTTGATTATTTTCATGTCATTTCAAGTAGCACATGAAATTCCAACAAAAAATAAAGTATTAAAGAACCTAATTTTTTAAAAAATGAAAGTTTATAAAAACTAATTTTATTGAATTTGGTGGTTATTCACATATAAATGGGTATAAAAATATATATATATTCATGTTTATGTAAGAATCCATATATAATTAAGTGCATTTTTTAGTTCAATTCATATATATATATATATATCCGTGTAAGTGTATCTGGGTATAATAATAATAAATAGGGTTTCAATATACGATCAATACATATTTTTATTTTTCAAGTAAATCGAAATTGTTTGATTTAGTATGATTTTATAAATTGAATTTAAAACTACAAGTTTCAACCATTTAATATTTATTTGGAATGTGGAAACCCATTTTTATGAAATCCCCTTGAATTATTGAAAGTTAATGCTTGATAAAATGTGAAGTGTAGATTATTTCCGAAAGTTGTTCTGTATATATATATATATATATATGGATTATCAAAAGGGGATTCTCTTCATAGGGAGTTCACAAGTGATGTAAAATGTTTATTTTAATCCTAAATTTTTAATTAAATGTTTTTTATTAATATCATAAATACTTAACTTTATTTATATTTTGTGGGGTGAATTTTGTAGTTAAACAACAAATCTTGGTTCACATGATGTAATAATCTAGTAATATGCTCTGTTTACTAGACCTAATATTGACTATGATCTACTTGTATGATATTCCCCTTTGTTATAATAGTTTGGTTTACACCTAGTTTAAGAGATGTTTGATTTTTTTGGTATTCAACACCTGTAATTTCATACTATGTAATTTTTTAGTTCTGTCATAGTTCCCCCCAATCCCCCTTAGTTTCCCATTATGACTTTTAATACTTTATAATTTCTGTAGTGTGATTAATTTTAATCATGAATTCACTTATTTCATATCATGTTTTATTTCTTCAAAAATAGGAAGCCTAATATTTATTGGAACAAATGTCTTTAATGTTTTTTTAAATGTGTTTTAAATTGACTATTTCAATGAAAAGGGTGTTGGCTCTACTTTTTTATAAGTGATTATTTTAATGTTAATAAAATAAAATGAAATATTTAAAAAATTATAATGACCTATGATTGGATTTGAATAATATAAACTAATGTTAACATTGTGTAGTTCAAAATAAAACAAAATGGGTCCTTTATTTAATCCTAAAACTTGAGGTTTGTTTTAGTTGGTATATATACTATGGTTATTTCCCAGTCATATCTTGCCATTTTAGTTTTCAGGTTCTCATTGAAAAATTATTATCTCATGAATCTAGTGTGGATAATAGTTGGGTGATGAATCAATGATTTATATAGAAGATTGTCAGTATTTTATTTTTAGTTTTATTTATCTCATCAACCAAATAATCCCATTCTATTTATTTCTATGAATGATGGGTATATATATCAATGGGAGGATAGGAGGGTAGTAGAGTTGGCATCATTTTTATTTATATGGGAGGGAGATTGGGGTCGAGTTGAGTGTTAGTTCACTTCTATGTTTTCTATTTTAATTTATTTAAAACTTGTTTCATTTCACGATTATCTTCTTCTTGAATATACATCTGAATTATGGATGAGTCATGTTATATTTTAATTAGATATTATTATAATTTTTTAATTATATTTATTTGAGTGAAATCATTCCCAATAGTTCATTATGATGTGAGCGATCCTTTATTCGACCACATGGTGATTAGGAATTGCTTCGGGGATCTCACGGTCAGGCTCAGGCATCCATCGATGGGATGACTGTGGCTCGATTTTGATGAAAGTTCTCATAATTCATGTTACTTCCACATGAATTTTTAAGATTTCTTCTCACCAATCCTGTCCCCTTATTCTTCTCTAAGACTGATTTTTTCCCCATCTTGTCTCTATCACTCCAATAGTCATGGATTGTTTAGAAATGTCTACAATGTGTCTTATTTTTTTAAAAAATAATTAACTCTTCCTTTTTTTCAAGTCTTTATTATTGGTCTTAGAATTTTTTTCAGCAAAATTATTCCTTTTTTAATAAATTTCTTTTGTAAATAACCCATGGATTTCTTGAATATCTTCATTTCTGAATTTTTATAAATTCTATGTTTAATATGTTTCTCTTGCATCTTTCATAAGGAAATCACACCAATATTTTTCATATTTAGTCCTATTAATTTGAATATATTAGAAAAATTCTTAGGTTACTTTAACAAGAGTGTATCTTCATATATAAAATTTTATTTTATTTTTCCACATATGTTTTCAATTATTTTAAATAATATTCAGATAAAAAAATCATCCTTATTTGGTGCACATCATTCTATATTTTATCTCGCTTTGAATGATATTTAATTTTCATGTATATGTTTAAATATTGTGTTAGCAATCAAAATCCTTCTGGCTAAACCCTTGAAAACATCAACAATAACAAAAAAGCCATGAATTTTTCATTTGATCATTATTCTAACCAAATTTTAATGCTGGTTGATTTTATGATGTCTATTATAAAGTTGATATTTCATTAGGGAAAAAACTGATCTATAATTTCATACATCAACTACATATATAGTAGTCAGTTATCATTCTTTTATCCTCATTATTTTTTTCATGCTTTTTTTCAAAACACGAATTGTACATTAAACCAAAACTAGTATAAACATAATTTTTTAGAATTTATTGTAACATTTGTTTTTAACTTACCATGAATTGATCATTAAATAATACCAATTTTTTTAAAATATATATATATTTTACATATAACCTTCTTAAGATAATCTTCAATTATAGTAATTCTTCTCTATGTTTCTAGTGAACACAAAACTTGAGTTGGATTATATTTTCTAATTAAATATAAATCATAAAATTCATCATATTGATGATATTTTTGTCATTTTAAAAAATATTCATTTTGTGTTCACACTAATATTTTACCTCCTCAACATGATTCTTAAAAACATCATGAATTTTATGCTTTTCTTACAACAAATAGTCAAGAAATTTTATCTTGTTTGATTTTATCTCTATTTTTGTATTATTAAGATCAATGATATATTCCATTTTATTTTTCTCTAAAATATATAACTTATCATTAAGCCTTACATTAGAAACCTATTTATTAAATATTTATTCAAAAAAATCCTTTATAACTTTATATAATATTAATTTAATATCTATAATTTTTTCATTCTTTTCAATACATTTTTGGGGAGTTCTACACTCATCACTATATTTTGTAGTAGTTCTCTCTCTCTTTTATTAGTTTCTTTTTTATGGTCAGTTATATCATTAGAAAAACCTATAAAATAGACACAAATATAATTTTCCATATAATTTGGACATTTATACAAGATTTATTTTATAGTAGATAAGTATTTATCTTGTGAAACATCATAAATGTGATCTTTCACACTAATGCTTGGTTATTTTTTAAGGATGGTTTGGAAACAAATATATGTTATCACATTTTCATCATAAAAAACATTTTAATATTAAGAAGTTTAAATGTTTTCTATAACCTTAGTAGTTTATTTTACTTCTAGTTCTTATTACATAATTTTAATATATTTATCCATGTTAAAGAGAATAGTTAAACTAATTACAATTCCACTCTATATATGTGGAATTATTTTATCAACCTTTTCATTTATTTCTTATTCCTTTTTATTAGATTATTAGTTAATAAAACATCTTGATTAAAAATAGATACCTATTATTTAAGTCTACATTTCATTATGAATCTAAAAAGTGAATATAAATATTCAAGAAAAATATCAAATATTTTAATTTTGTGATTATAGAGAATCTAATCATATATTGAATCATGTTCTCTGATATCACTTGTTATGATTACTATACTATGTTCCAACCCTGGGGGTGTGGGTTACCATGATGAACAAAGTACCAATTATAACTAATTTTCCCTTCACTCATACCTCTGCACTGGTTTGGTTAATGGATAACCCTTACATCTCATTCAGATATTATAAAAGTACATAAATAGAAAAAAAGAATTATTTATAAGGTTTTACTCCATAAATAATGAATACAATCCTAGTGTGCAATTTTTGATATTCTACTCAAACAAAAATATATTTTGTTATCAATAAATAGCTTATCCAAGGGAATATCCTTCTAACCATATTCCTAGAACCATCCATGTACAACAATAAGAACCATATTTCTACACTTGATGTAGAAATGACTGATATTTTTCATCAAAATTACTAGAATATACTTAGCTATTTTATGATGTAATATCAATGATGAATATAAAGTTACACCTTGACCATGTATTTTGATCTCTTTCCTGAACTCAGAATAATCACAATAGTAACATATTATACCATTATTATATAGATATATCATATGATGGGTTATCACTATCTTTTTTAGCCTATAAGATTTTACATATTTTTTCCTCTCACATAGAGTAATTGGATAAAATATTTTATGGAAACACAAGATCTATAAAAAATTTCCACAAAAAATATGTAAGATGGATAACGTTTTGGGTATCTCTTTAATTTATTTTACTTCATAGAGTAATCAATGTAAAAAAACATAATTTCCTATCATATTTCTCTATAAATTTTTCAAAATATATTTTCCCAAACCAGGATAATATTATGTCCACATTCTACAGGACTTAAAAATCACAAAAATTTCATCCTTAAAATTCCTTGAAAGACTTATTCATTCAAACTCATCATGATATAAGAAATATCATGGATTTTGTTTGTTATTTAAACTTATAAAAATAAACACATAATAATCCATTTATAAATTAATGAATACATGCAATAAAACTTTCATAGTTGTGGATCCTCATGTTTTTATGTGATGTTCTCCTTTATCATGATTTCTATAAGATCCTGTGATTTTCAATTTAGAAATTTTAGAAGTACATTGAATTTACAATTACTGGATGGGTAAAATTTTGATAAAAGAATTATAAAAAAACATTAAATATTGGAATACATCAGAGAAATGTTTTTAAATAAGGTTCTAGGATCAGAAGTTATCTTAGAGGTTTTAAGATTTTCCTCGGTGTTTGGGACCTGAAACTGGAGTGTATGAAAAAGGAAGTATAAGGTGCACCATTAGTGCATAATTAAATTATCCTTGAGGACTAAACATATATACAAGTTGATACTAGATTAATGGTTTTCTAATGATATTAAATGGAACTTGATAACCCTGTATGTTGGTTCAGATATTCTAAGGGACTCACACTGTTAGCGTATAATTTTCCTTAACAAAGACTGCAACTGTGCAATTTGAGGATGTTTGGACAATGAATCCTGCATGGTTGGAACATAGTTTTCCTAAATAGGTGGCCTGACCATGAACCCCATTAAAAGGGAAAAGATTATTATTTTTTCTATCTTACCCTTATGGTGTTTTATATGACTCTATTACTACATTTCACTAATCAGATCCCCCACATGCACCCTCCTCTTTCTCCCTTCATCCAGTAGATATATACCTTATTCTTTGATTGAATCCAACACAATTGGATGTATTTGAATCCTATAGGTTGTTACTAAATACATTATCCTCCATTATTTCCTTCAAATTTTTTTCTATAAATTTTGTTTCTGATGTTTAGAGTTTTTTTCCTTATTACAACGGAGCATAGTGGAAATAGATACCGTTAATCAGTCAATTTATTTTTCATGGAAAAGGTCTTCTCTAGTGGTCTTATGTAGTTCATCCCATAATTTTTCATTAAGATATTTTTTTTATTTTTGTTATATTTTTTTCCTAAATTAAATGTATTTATTACCATGTTGATGATATTGGTTAGCGATTTACCCGTTACTAGTGTCGGGGGTACACTGGAGACCTTTTGTGTGTAGTTTCTCAAATTTTTATCGAGAGATGAGCGTTTTATGAGATCTCTCTTGTTATTACAGCTAAACATTCTTTTATATTTTTTTATATTTTTTTAATTATGTTTTTTATATAATTCATGAGTTTTACGATGTTAGGAAGGGGTTTGGAAGCTGACACGGCTTAGCTCGGACGTTGTTAGGCCTGACGATGCATGATAATCTTGGATGAATATCCAAGAGATGTGTATAAATGATTAAAATATTCCTAATGTTGGGTGGTCCATCTTGCATGAATTTTATTAATTTTTAAATTTTATGGTCGATTTCAATTCCTTAGTATCACCAATAGGGAGACTCCCCCTATTTAAATAGATTCTAGTGAATTATTAAATTAAATAAGATTGTATAATTAAAAAGGATATACACCATGGGTAACTAAAAACCCCTATATGCTAACTTACCATATTAGACATGATAGACAAGAACAAGGTTCTTTTCATATTTAGTGGCCTACAAACCTATTAGAAGGTGTTATAACACTTGTTAAGAAATTCCATCCCTTATATAGGACTAGGTGAGATGAAATTAGGTAGACAGAGACTAGGCTGGATGGGTAGACTGACCTTGAGCACCAAGATAGACACTGCACGATCTCATGACCATTACCATTATGTTAAGACAACATGTAGTTAGAATGGACATGCTACCCCTTTTGGATGCCAAGGGACATGATGTACCAATAAATCAGTTGTTTATCTGAGACTATAACCGTGACCGAGGATCCTGAGAGGGACTCCTCTACTAATATGTAGACCTTGAGGATCCCAAGTAGGATGCCTCTCATGAATACTAATATAGGGGACCTAGTGGTTTATAGACCATGATCTAGTTCATCATGATGTAAGGCATAGATTATCGTGGCTGTCACCTTATAACCCATACCAATCATGTCAATCGATGGGCTATGATAGTAGTGTTGGTTAGGAGATCAACCAAACTCATTTATTATTTTCTTATTTACTTTGTACTATTGATGTGGTTATGGTTTATAGATGTGATAAATGGAGTTCATACCTTAAGCATGATGTAATGATATGGTATTGTGTGGATTCCCAAAGGGACATTATTATATCCATCTTATAAGACATACTGATTGAAATTTTAATATTATAGGATGTTCCACTGGTTACTAGGATTATTCCCTACTTATGGTTTGTAAAGGTAGATTTCTGTGTGTATCATAGATCCCCTATTCATTAGTTGCACCTAATAGATTCTCCAGATGACAAACAAAGGTTACGGGGTTTGCGTATTTTCCCCTTAGTAGTGGATATGATATTTTCTCAAGATCTGAAATGATCTCCATGAACGATTTTTGAGATACTCCTCAGGGTTAGGGTAGATGCAACATTACTACATTTTACACATTATTCCATAGGTGATATATGGATTCCCATATATAATTAATTGGATGACATTGTAAGACTATTATAATATCAGGCCATAGGAGATACTTGGATTCTTATATTGATTGACATAGATGGTATTAAAGGAAAAATGAATCTAATTATACTAGGGAAGATAATTGAATTTATATTTGGAATGAATTAAATAGGATCATAGGACAAATGGAACTATATTATGTAATTGGAGATACTTGTATTCCTATATTGAATTTCTTGTATGGGTTAATATGACAGATGAAACCATATTATGTCTTAAGTGATACTTGGATTCCAATATGGAATGTCGTGGATGATCTTATTAATCAAATGGAATTTTGTATCATTAATTATTATTATGTATATATTTTATATGAGTTTTTTGTACATATATTCCTTTGTTACATGCCTCAAGTATTGTCCATTTTCTTAAGATGTCAAAAGCTTAGATACATTATCAGTGCTGGCCAAAGCTGGTATGAGTGATCGAGATTACGTACCGAAGGATTGACTTGATTATACATGGCTTGAGTGGCATGAAAAACATATAAATTCATTATTCATAGAATTTATATTTGATTAGGATCTCAAACCCGTAGATTAATTGTTTGATTATTATATGATTTATTTCTATATGTTTCTTAGTTACATTGAGCGTATTTCATGAGTATGTACTTATGATAGAATACTTTTGTATGACTTATTTTATTTTATTTTTAGTGGTTACTTATTATAATTACTGTTATCCTAATGAGTAGCTCACACATACAAAAAATTAATTTACTAGCTACGAGACCATGTTGGTGGTTCCCTACTAAGTTTTTTTACTCACACACTTCATAGGACACCATTACACAAGGGTACACCAGTAGTTGTTCAATTGTTTTCATGTATAGAGTTGGATGAGTCCTAGGATTGATCAAGTAGGATGACTCAGATATGCTCATGAATTCATGTATGTGGTATGGATTGGTGTGAGTAGTAGAGCCTTGTATGTTTATTTTCGATCTATTAATTTACTCCAATATATGTGATTGGCCTAGTGGGTGATAAATGTTTTACATATGACTCAGCTACTTGGGCCTTTACTGCATTTCATCCTTTATTACAACCTTGATTATTTTCTTCTTCCTCATTTTAATTATTTACAATTATAGAAGACATTTTCTAATTAGTATATTTTATTACTTTAATATGAGGGGTATAATCTCCCCACAAACACACAAAAGGATATAACTATATTTTAGAATCCTCTAGAGTATGGGGAACATTATTGAGGACCTGTTGCCAACTATTCGGGTGACTATTTATAGAGTGAGCCAATCCCGGGAAGTGAAAATGTGGTATCAGATCTGTTGATTTTCCTACTGTATTACTATTTAGGATATAGAAAATAGGATAATTAGGTATGTATTTGAGCCTATGATGGATATCATAATAGTGTATTGAGAACCCTAGTTCCAATAAAAATTCAATGTTTCTAGTTTTGTGGGATTTATGTTCTTGATTCATGATGTTATTGTTTTATATGATTTTTTCTTTGAGCAATGAACATGTGACATGGTTTTTCAAATATATTATGGATTTTTTGATATCAGACTATTTTTAAGGGGCTGGGGATTATTTTTCTCTTGTAAAGAAAATGAAATAGGTGGGATTCATGCATAATATTTGGAATATATTGTCCACATGTTTTAGTCTCACTAGTGTGGGATTTTTATGACTACCAAGGAAAACATCAAAGAGTGTCAACAACAACATCAAGGGTTTTTTACATATAGATTATTGGTGTCATTTTAATCAGTTAAATCGATATATATATATATATATATATATATATATATACATACTACAATATGATAGTAGTTCATGTTGATCTATGGTGAGATATTTTATGGTGAGGATGATGAATCATCCCTCACGAACTGGAGGAACAGTGAACCTAGTGGGTTGATAGTGTACTTTCTGCCTAATGTTTAGATCCTATTTGGGAATTACAACATTGGTTTGGTTATTTAATGTTCCAGAAACATTCTATATAATGCTTTCCCGTATAGATTGGAATATCAATCTACATAACTATTTTTTATCTTAAATGACATAGATCATTGAGATGATGTTGTCTGTGTATTGTTGACCCTTAGAGGCCAACATCTGTAGTTGAAGACTTGCTAGGATACCCTTGTTGGATGTATCCATATTAGGCATCATAAACTAAAAATTTATAAAAACCTACACTGAGTTTTCCCATATTCCATGCAATAATATTTTACTGAACTTACCTTCATTTATTTTTATACTTTTTAATCCTCTAATGAAATATTGATAAGTACCTAAACATTAATATAATGGTGTGGGTGAGTTATCATATACAATTTTTTAAGCAAGCATCAGTTATTTTTTCCCATGATATCAACATACTCTAGGGGTAATCCCATATGAGGATTCTTGGTGAGGATTAGGGTTTAGTAGGTCGATTCATGGAAGGTGATTTATTACATGTTTATGAAATTAGAATCTTACCACATTTATGTGATACCAATGGGTTTCACATAAATGTTTTTACAATTAAATATTAAAGTATTTTTTCCAATATAAATTTGAGTATAAAATCTATATAATTTAACAGATGTTGATATGTTTTGACCCTGAAAGGTCGATGATCTTTTTACCTATCTTTGTATTTACCACCCTTAGATATGTTTTAAATGTGCATTCGATGATTTGTAATAGTTGATACGAGAGTGAAGATGATGCCCAATGAGATGTGACCTTCGTGAGAGGTATGACCCTTAGGCTAGGAAGTCAGACTTAGTTAACTTATTATGAGCCTTGATTAGTAGGGATTAGTTAGAGATCTAGATGATTTCAATTTTTACTTGAACCTAGTGAGTCCGTTTTTGATTTGATTGAGGAAAACCTACTGGAGGGGTTGGAATGTGTTTATGAATGCATGTTTGGGAAGTGAAAATGGTTGTATGATTGTGATATATTGATTCATAAAGGTGCTCAGGTTTTTAAATTTAGATAGTGTGATGCCTTTTGTTTTAAAGTATACACCTAGGGTTATTCATTATTGAGACTAATATCAATATTTTTAACAATTATATTTCCTTTCCCTACTGACCAGAGGTTTTTCAAATAGTTATTTATTTTATGAAAATGAATCCATGTGATGGGTATTCATGGAATGAATAAAGGCACAAGTGAGGAGACCTATTTTAAAGAGGAGTTCATAGAGAGATCCTATTAGTTAAGGTTGATATTCCATGTAGAAAATCCATGCTGGAATTGAAACATGTGACTCACTGGAGAGTGAGTCACATGGTACAAGATTGTACACCCACTTTGTACTGTGATTTTAGTTTACACCTATTTTACATGGTATCTTTTTAAAAATGGACATTAGTGAGCTTCTAGGTGCGGGACTAGGATCGATGGTTTCACATAAGGTTCTGATAGACAAGGATTCTTATTTTAAATGTACCAAAAGATAGAGGAGACAATGGAAATAGATGAGGTTAAGTTAGAAACAATATTTAATGTTTTAGTGTACTTTTATTCTAGAAGTAATCATTCCCAATATCTTGAATGTATCCATGTTTTTATAAAAGAGCTCTATTATATTCTAATCTATCTGGATGTCCTTTATGTTGATGAATAATCTCCTTGGGAGACTCACTTGAGGATTTTAATAAGTAATGATTGATAATTGAAGCTTAAATAGGAACTCAAGATTTAAAAAGTTTCTATCCATGTCTATTATTATGTCCTTAAATGGGAAAGGAATTAGATATAATGGTCAATAACGTATTTCATTGGTATGATGAAAATGATTCTCCTAAGGTAGAGAAAAGGGTATTGGTCACTAGTTTATGACCATCTTGAGATAGGTATTATTAGATTATGAGACATATTTTTGGATGTTATTTTTTCTTTTAGATATCATTGGATAAATGGAAATGGGTACTGTAAGATTACTTAGTAAATTCTAAGTATAGGTTTGAATATTGAGTTGGGTGGAGTCCAAGAATGGGAATTGGTCTTAAGATTGATTTTGAATATCCATGGGTATATGATCATGAATTTTCTAGTGTTCATGTTGTGGCATGAAATTGGAAATCATTATGGGATGGTTCTTTCAGGAAATGTTACAAGAATTTAGTTAGAGGATTTGGTCTACATGCTCAGACTGATCTTGGTGTGCCTTTGGATAAAAGTGTTAGATTGGGTTTTGGTGAAGAATCAGTGGAAGATGTGGAGCATTTTTGAAATAGTCATTTAGAGGTATTAAAACATGAGTGATATCAGTTATTTGTTTATAGATGGTGAGGAACTACATTGATCACGCTGTTGGAATGGCACATGTGTCGTCTAAAGATTATCCATTGATTTTTATGTAAAATCCAAAATGACCAGTTGAGCTTGGTTGATTGGAAGTCCACCACTTAGATCAGATCAAGGACCTGGGCAGGGTCCTCATTAGTGATTTGGTATAATATGTTGGGAAACATTCCAAAAGTGTCTTTAGGATTATAAGGGCATTTTTTATAAGAAATTATATTGGTTTAACAATCTTCACTCGCAATTTGATGTTAAGATAAAGAAACTATAGTTGGGAGCACCATAAGATGGTTAAGGAATCAGAAGGTTAAATGATTATATTTTGGGATATATGGGATCTTGTAAGTTATTTCTTGATGTTTCATCAATGGTTATACATTTTTTATTGTGTTTTTTTTGGATTACGAACCATATATTTAAAATGGTTCTTGGAAATGTGTTTGGGAGTTCAAAAATGCGAAGTAAAAGATTGAGTGGGAATTCACGAGCCTTATACGTTGAATTTCTTAGTTTGAAAGAAATATGTATTATCAGTTTCAAGAAGGTTTAAGGAATGTATGTTGTAAGATCTCATGTTTTTCAGCTGATAAATTCATTGGGATTTTGAATTTTGAGTTACATAACAGATCAACTTTTCATTATAGATTCTTACTAGAACATTGAATGTTGGAATGCCTCAATGTGATTTTATAGATGTGGTTAAAGGATAAATAGGTATCTCATATATTTTGAGATAATCACATGGTTTTGGGACCTAAAATATGAGTTTTGTGGAAATACAACCTAGGGAACATGGTTGGCCCATTGTTAGTACAAGATGTTTGACATTACCCTGTATCCCAACATGTAATGGCACATAGATTTTTTAACCTTGTGAGAGGTCCCAAGATAATCTCATAGTTTGTTATATAAGTGTAGAGGGTCTTTCTTGGTTAGTGAATGGTTTTCATAACCATTCATTACATCCATGTGAGGTGGGGGTGTTCAGATAGTGAATCCAACATGGTCGGCAGACTGTTTTTCTAATCCTATAACCTAACTCCATGTATCACCAAGGAATAAAAATTACAAATTTCACCCACCAACACTTAATGTATTTTACCAAGATCTTATCACTTATTTCACCCAGTATCTTCCCTGTGTAAACCCTCCAATTTCTTTCTCCCTCCATGGGAGATATCCTTTTCTCTTTGTCTGAATAAAACATCATTAGATGCATTTGAATCCTAGTGGTATGTATTCAAATATGGCATCCTGAATTGTTTCATTCTTCTTATTTCTCTAAATTTTGGTTCTTCTATTTGGATTTTATCATCTTATTTCCATTGGAGTATGGTGTAAACAAATACTTTTTCTAAATACTTTTCTATGGCTAGAAAGAGGACACCCCGAGGAGTCTCTTTCACTTCACCACATTCTATTCATTGAGGTTTTCATTGACTATTATTTTAGGATTTTTTTCTAAATTAATTTAATTTTTTTGTGTGTTTATGCCACTAGTTAGGGATTTTCCCTGTAATGGTTTCAGGGGTACCTAAGATACCTTTTGTGGGTGGTTTCTTGGATTTTCATCAAGAAAAAAGGGTCTAGTGAGATATCACCAATTATAAATTTTTCGATTCTATTTTTTATTTAGATCATGTTGTAATTTATGTTTTTCATCTATTATTGTGATAAAAATGTTATTCTGGGTATTGGAAGATGTTTTTTCTTAGCTTGGATTCTTTTTGGCCTAGAAGATGCATGATGATCATGGAAAGAGTTGTTAGATGTAGTGTATAAATGATTAGAATCTTTCTAAAAGTTGGTATTCTATTGTACAAAACCATTAGTATTTATTTATGTTTATGGTTGTATATAGATATGGTGCCTCACCCTTGTGGGTGATTCCCCACATTTAAATAAATTCCAATAATTTTTTAAATTAAATTAAATTAAATAGCTAAAATGGATTTATTCTAGGTGTCACTAACAACTCCAATGAAATAACTTCTTATATTGAACCTAATGGATAAGATAGAGTTTTCTTGGATTAACAAGTGGAATATTTTCCTCTTAGAAGGGTATAATGAACACGGAAAGAAATGTCAGACCTTATACTGATCTATGTGGATGAAATTAGGTAGATCAGGAAAAGGATGGTAGAGTAGTCCGACCTTGAGCACTGAGATAGGCCATGATCCATCTCATGACCATTAAAATTATGGTAAGACTCCAGGTAGCTATAAAGTTCATGCTACAATTTTTTGATGTCGAGATATACGATTTTCTAATTCATTGGTTGTCGACCTAACAATATGATCATGATCATGTATCCCAAGAAGGGTTCATCTTCTTATATGTGGACCTCAAGGATCCCAAGTAGGATGCCTCTATTTAATAAAGATCTAGGTTACTGTGTGGGTTACATAGCGTTCTAATGAACATTCTCTATTTTGTTATGAGTTTTGGTATAGATGGTTGTGGTTGTAACCTTATAACCCATACCGAATATGTGATCTAATGGGTTGTTATTATAGTGTTTGGATTTTTTATTCTACATGCTCATTATATATTTTCTACTAAAATCTATTACCATTGACATAGATATGGTTTCCATATGTGCAATTTAGATTTTGTGCCTTGAAACTGATGTGATGAGATGGTATTGTGAAGATGACTCGATTTACATCTATGTATATGCCTTATAAGATTTATAGATTGAATTATTACATATATAAGAATTCCCATTTGTTCAATAGATTCTTCCCTAATCAGGTATTATAGAGGTTGGTTTATCGGTGTATCTCAGAGCCCCTCTTCATTGGTGTCACCTAGTGGATGCTCCAAGTAATGACCAAAGGTTACCATGTTGGTAAATTTTCCATTAATCACTATATTTGAGACATTATTAGGATTGATGATGACCCCCTCAGTGATTTCAGAGATACTTCTTTGCTTTGGGGTAGATTCACCATTAATTCATTATCTATATTATGCCATGAATTAACTTGGATTGCAATATGGAATTCCTTTTTTGGGACCATAAGACTATTATTTTATCATTTCATGAGAGATACTTGGATTCCTATATGAAATTACTTTGATTATATCATAGGATGAATGCAAATATATTATTCCATGTGCGATACTTGTATTTCTATATGAAATTCTTTGAATGTTCCCATAGGAAAAATGGAGCTATATTATTCTAGGGGAGATACTCTGATAAGGCATTCCTTGAATAGTCTCAGAGGATAAATAGAACTATATTATTCCATGAGAGATACTTTTATTTCTATATAAAATTCCTTAGATATGATCATTTGATAAATTAAATTTTATATCATCCTTGATTATTATTTAGATATTTTATATGAATTTTTTATACTTGGATTCCATAGGAAAACATATAAGCTATTGATCCTTTATTTAATATGTAAAATGCTCAGAGAAATTTATAACACTAGCTGAAGTAGGTATGGTCGATTAAGATTGTGGACCCATGTATTGACATGATTATACATAACATGATTTTCATGGAATTCATCTTAATGGATTATTCATAGGATGACCCGTTGATCAGGACATAAAAACCAATAACAGACTCTAGATTATTATATAATTATTTCAAGTTTTTTTTTATCTAGGATAATCATATTACATGGTTATGTACTTGTAATATTAAAAATTGGTACACTTTGTATTTATTTATTTTTAGTAGTTATTTTCTATTGTAATTATTATTATCCTAATGAGTAGCTCAAATATACATACACAACATTTACTAGCTATGTACAAGACCACATAGGCTGTTCCCTACTGAGTTTTATACTTACACCCTACTTGGGACACCATTTAATTAGGTTAACAAAGAAGATGTTTACATGGTTTCACTGATAGGATGAGCAAAGGATTAGAGCTTATCTAGAATGATGGATGGTATAAAATCATGGATTTGGGTATGTGTCATGGCTTAGTGTGGGAAATAGAGAAATGTACATTTTGTTATTTTATTTAATCACATACATTTGGTCTACCCAATAATGAACTATCTTTTTTTGTATCACCTAGCTATTCGAGCATTTACTCCATTATATCCTTTATTATTGACTTGTTTATATTCATTTCTTCCACCCTTTGATTATTTTCTACTACGGATGATCTTTTTTGTTATTTCCACCATTTTCATACTATAATAAGAAGAAATAGTCATTCTACTGACACACCCTAGGCTCCCATTACTAGTCAGAAGCCTCTGGAATATAAGGAGGCATGGTCGAGGCCTTATCACCAACTTGTCTCATTATTATTTAAAAATTTAGTTGGTTCCAAGACATCAAATTTTATTTTTCCGGAAATATAGTTTGGAACTCTACTATATTGTAACAATTTCATGATGTGGTTTTCCACTTTACCATATATATCCATCTTATCTTATATCTTTTTCATTATGTAATTAATTTTATCAAATTTGTTGGAATAATAATTATATTGTGATTATTTATGAACAAAAATTATTTTTTGAATTTAATTATCATTCCTAAGAATATCTAATTCCAAATATATCATAATGTAGGAAAATAGATTTATCCTAAAAGAGAAGAAAAATGACTCTTACGGATTAGCCATATGACTCTTATGGAGTAGTCAAATGATCATTATGGGAAATCATTTTTTAATATTTATATATATACTAATTTTTATAAGAGTAAATAAATCATAAAGAATGTGTAAATGATTCTTAAAACATTGTAAAATGATCATTAGTGAAATTCAGTTTCCAAATTTATTCACCATGGGTTTCATAATTACCCTTAAAAATTGTTAAAATTAGTCTTACAATAGTTTGAAATGATCCTTATAGAATTGAATTTTACAAATATATTCACCTTGGGTTGCCAAATGACTCTTACAAAAATGGAATATTCCTTATGTAACGTCAACATAACTCTTATGAAGTACAAATCGTATCAATTATTTTCTAAATGTTTTCCTAAATAATGATCCTTACATAAATTCATATGATCTTTAAAGAAACCATGAGTCTTTTCCCTGAGAAAATTTTATAGATTTATCATCATAAAGATAAATTAAACTTATGAAAAAAAAATTCATCCTTATAGGTATGTTATTATATAAAATATTTCAATGAACCCACACTACATCATTATGAATTTTTCATCAAACAACATCAAAATATATCTATTAATGTAATATCTATCATTATATAGAAATTACTCATGATGGAATTTCATCATTTAATTTTATCTTCTATAAAGAGATATAATAGTTAGAAATTATGAATATTTGTGGGAATTTCCGTTTAAAACTCAACATGATTAAATCTTGTTGAACCAAATTTTTATTCCAAATATCAGGTAGTCATATAATTATTCCTCAACCACCTTTACTATCTAAATATTATTCATGAAATAAAAATATTTCTAGGAACTAAAGTACTATTTTATTCTTTTCTACCGAAACGGATCACCAATAGAATTTATAAAGGAAAATCTATCTTTATAATATGAATATTAAAATAAACCTATATATATAATTACAACAACCTATTTCTATTTATCATGGTGATTCTTCAGTCCTGATATATAATTCAGAACTCATCACATAACATAACCTTTCTTGGGAACTCCCTTCCGTCGTTTCATCAATAATCTTGAGCACTTCACTCTATATTCAGGCAACATTTCTTAAAAATTATTAACATTATAAAACCATATTTTCCATTGAAAAAAATACAATTAACACCAAGTGGGTTCAACAGTTGATCGTATGACACCAGGAAAATCCTCGTTTTCATTATTACACATGACTGGAAATGTTTTACCTTCCCATATTTCTTTTCATATAATTTGATATGGGAAAAAATATATAGCTCCATGGTATGAAATTTCATAGGATATAGGGAATATGATATGTAGATACACCAGCTAGGTATTATTCTTACGGAGTGTTGGGTGGATCACAATCATGTTTGATGATATTTAGTAACTTTTTGTACTCAAGAATAGAAATGTTACACCTTTACCCAATGGGTTTCCTATATTACATGATAGTGAATGATATATTACTAGCATTGGATAATGTGGGTAGGGTCTTTTGTCATGGTAACCTTTTTAATTCATGATGACCAGACATGATTATTTGTGTGATTTTTTCTTATATTATATACATACATACACACTATATTGTCGCACATGTTAGAAATATTATTTCTATGTTCCTACTGATTATTACACTCACACATTGCACAGGAAATCTTGTGTGCAAACAAACACTCATGTTTTTCTTTACTATCATATATTATACATTTGAATGTAGATGGAGTGGTTTGATAGAGGATTGGGGTACATGTATATAGAGGTACATGAGTGTTTGTAGTTACATGTCACGAACCAGATCTGGTCGCCATCAAAACGGCACCCGACTCGACCAGTGGCAAGGCCTGAATGGGGTTACCAATCCCCACAGGCTGGAACATGTGCCTGGGTATCATAAAATTAAATTTGTGAATGATTTACATGAGTTTATAAATATAAAACAATAAACAAATCCAATAAAACAAATCCATATTTTTCAAGACAAAATATCTTTTACAAAAAATTAGAATTAAATTGCATAATTTAAAAAAATTATCGAAGACTACAACAAATGAAGAATCCCAAAATAGATAGCCTAAGAACCTCTTAATGGCAAGGGGAACCATGCCCAAGCCATCTCCATGACACTATTCCAAGATGGACTGCTAAAAAACCAAACTATTATCACTAAAAGCATTACCCAAACCTGCAAAAAAATAATCATGTATAATTACACCCAGGGGTGTATATAGGGTGTGATAAAAAGTCCAGTAGGATGCCACCACAAAAATTTTCCATGTGATAAACATTCAAGGAAGAAAATCAGGCAAGTTTTCATAAACATGAAATTCTAAAAACAATTTTAAAGATATGAATCTTTAAATAAAAATAGATTTCAAGTGGGATACATTAAAGATTCAACACATTTAAATATAATTATAAAGGTACTTAATTTTCCTACCAAACATAATGTATGAAAATAGTAATAATCAAGTATATAATGATAACAATAAAATGGAAATAACCCCTAGGCACTAGCTCTCTCTAGGTCACAAGTACCTCATATCTCAGTGAAAGTAACCATACAAATATCTGTTCTCATTCACAAGAGCCACTAGTAGGGATCATACCCATAACCTAGTGGCCCACTAACACCACCTCCACCACCATCATCACTGTTTAGTTAGTACTATCATCATCAATCTTGCGACATAAAATTGGTGAAAACCCCCATGATATAATTAGCATACCCATACACGTCCACCCTCCCATATACCTAGGATTTCCTTCTTGTGATCAAACAAGTTCCACAAGCCATGAAATACATTTTTTACTTGAAAATACCAGTTCTATATCACAAACACACACAAAATCCAACACACATTTCACATAATACTCTTTTCACAAATAAGTATTCATTTATCACATCATACTCAAACAAAACAGCCCACAAACTAGTTTATACCTTTCTTAAACTTTTGATAAATCATTTCAAAAATTGATAAAACATCTTAAAAATGTTTAATATAATAAATCATGAATTTTAATTTCAAAACACCATCTTAAGTGAACACACTCACCAAAATAGTACATGTAAATTCTTTCCAACATTTTTTAACTCAATAAATCACTTACAATTTTCATAAAACAATCCCAAGGGGTATAACCAAGTTTTGCACAACAAAACCCATTTCAAAACACTCTTTCAAGGAAACAATCACCCCAATACCAATAAAAAATAGAGTTGGCATCCCTAGTAACATTTATTAAACCACATTAAAATGTTATCGAATTACCTAAAATGATACAACAAAAGATGAAAATAAAAAAAAACCATTTTCAAACATATTTAAAACATTGAAACTAAAAACTTAATCCGTACTAAAAAATGGTTCCCAAACCAAACATCATGTAAGAGTAACATGATAAAATTTTTAATGAAGGAAAGATAACTCATCTTAGGATGCTTACACATGTAACCACCTACCTTTTGTGTCAAAACATCATTTCATTGTGCGAACCATCAACCACCCAACCGCCACACCATAAGGCAGTGAAATCCAACCTAAACCATACTCTTTGAAAAAAAATGTAGAGAACCGAAGCATAACGTACATAGACATTACATTAATTTTGCGGAATACTTAGTACATAACAAAAAAACACACACAAGGACTGTAATAGTTTAGTGTCTTTGGAAACTCGGAATATAATCTTCTAATCGTGGTGGAAGATCTTCAAAATCTCCAATAAAGATCTTCTTTTTTTAAACCTAAATCCTTTATTTTTATCCTGGGGAAAAGAAAACATACAAAAGGGTGAGCTCAAATGCCCAGTAAGGGTAAAAAAAAGAAATATCAATCAAATCATATTCATAAGAACATATCTTTTGGAAATCTTAACCTGCAAAAGAGATCATAATTTCATAACATGGGATAAATCATAGTAGTGAAATGTAATCCCAGTAATCATAACTTAAAACATGAATCTTTTTAGAATACACACATAATCATAGAGAATAATTTCTTATTAGTCAGGACTCAATTCCAAGACTATCCTAGTGGACAAAGTCCCTTTCTGAACCGAGTTCACTCCTCGTTTCAGTCCTGTTTAACTGAACCGGTATAACCTACCGTTCCAGCCATGTCTATCTCATGAGATATAAAATATTTAACCAATGCATTGGAGGGAGATATAGGTCCCACCCATCTCATAATGATACCATTCTTATGTGTGCCACAAAATCATAAATCATACATCATTGCATAACCCAAGTAATAAAAATGGGAATCTTAAAAATCGGGACATCATAAAACAATTCATATAAGATAAAGGAATTAATAAAAATAATTCCATCACAACATAATAAAATCAATGTAATAATAGGGATAGAAACAGAACCCTTAATTATCTTAGATAGAAAATAATTTTGATAAAACGCTTGAACTCCATTCATGAGGAAAATATCCTTTCTTCTTCAAAAACACTTTTCCTTTCATAACATGTCATACAATTCAAAACTAAAAGAATTTGATTAAAAATAAACTTGAAAACTTTTAAAGGAATCTTCTTGGAAATAATGTTTTAAAAATCCATTCATGCCATATAATTTAAAAAAACATTCTTCTTGTACTTTTGTTGGAAAAGTCAAAAAGTACCTCGTATGAAAGATGACAAAATATTCATTTCATATCTTTTACTAAAAACTCACTGAAGGGTAAAATTGGATTTAAAAAATTTTAGGTGGATGGAAATAATATTACATATTGAGGAAACATGGATGTGGATGATAGAATACACCCCAGTAAATACCAAATTATAATTAATCTCAGATAAAAATGAGATTGTGATATTTCCCGTACCTTAGGTCCGATTCGCTTCGTAAGTGTCCGAACCTCCTCTTCTTTGATACGCCTCTTTGAAATATACTTTTAGGGAACTAAAATTGGTCTTTGAGGAAGACCAGGACCTCTAGGATGTTTCTAGGGAAGTGGAGAAGAGATTTGTCAGGGGTTAGCCGAGCTTGATGGCTCAAAGTTGTGTGAGGAAGAGAGGGAGGAGGTGCCCTTTTATAAGGGAGGAGAGGGGCACCTTTGGAATAACTAAAAATATGATTTTATTATAAAGTCCAATTTGGTTTTTAATAGCTCCAAATTGATATATTTCGAAGATAAGGTGGTTATAGGTCGAAAAACTCTCATCCAATAGAATTTAGACATTTTTAGGTATCAATTTTAACCTTATCATTTAGATTTATCTTTAAGTTAGATAATATAACTTTTACCGTGTCTTCTTGTTTTCTTACACTATATGGTTAATAAACTTACTATAACAAGCCAAACGAACCCCAAGTTGTTTATTATTAATATATATAACCTTATCAAAGTCATTTGGCCGATCCTTAGATTTTTCGGAATAAAATAACAATTAATTATATAATATTTGTTTTAAAAACTATTTTATGTCAATTTTGACATGATTTAGTAATTTATTTTTGTGAAAATCATAACAGAATTATTAGTCAGAAAAAAGTTAATTAAATCAATAATAACATGTCATATTAACCTAGAAAATTAGTGAAATTCATAAAAAGTCTCAAATTATATTTATTTGGGTATTTATAATATCAATATTTATAATTTTTCACTATTATGGTAATTACTGCATCATCATTGTCTCATAAATAAATTAATTTATTTAATTTTTAAAAATTATAAATAAAATATAATTGTGTATAAAATATTATTATCTTTATAATGAATATTTACAATCGAATTTATCTTTGTATAACCCTATATTAAAAATTTTTTAGTCAATAAACTTTGATTTTAACTCTTTTAACTCTTCTTTAAATTAAATAATAATAAATGTCCTAATCTAATCCAAGTGGGCGTAAATGGTGATATTTTATTCTTAAGGTTGTTTTTGGTCAAATTACACTTATCCAATAGAATTAGGACAGGTGTTAGGGTAATAATAATATCATTTCTACCCTTAATTACCCTATTTACTTTTAACCGTGGTAAAAAAAGTAAAAAGTTACTATTCACCAAAAATTATTTTCATCTCATTGAACCACATTTTACTTACTTACAACAACTATGTCTCTCGGATTTTTGAAATTCCACTCACATAAGAGGTAAAATTAAGTTTTATGAAAAATTCATTTTTTTTACTACCAGTTAGTGGTTTCACTATTCATCAAAAATTGAAAGTTTCCAGAAAAATACCAAAAATTAGGCCTAAGATATATTTGATATTATGAACTCAAAAATGATGTATATTTTACCAAATTAAAAACATATCAGTTACATCAACTAATTTAAAAATTAATTCCCATTGTCAAAACAAAAGGCGTGTTTTTAAGAGATAATAACTATCAAAAGATTGATACTTGTTTATAAATGGTTTAAATGTGAAATTACATCCAATGACCAACATTGTATTAAATTGTAAAAATATATTCTAAATATACTTTAAAAGCACTCAAATTAATAATTTATCACTATTAATTATTTTGATTAAAGAAGTTGTTTTTAATTAAAATTTAGAAATTTTCAGTATTCATCAGAATATGAAAGTTATCCGAAAAGTACCAAAATTTCACCTTAGGCTAAATTCGATACTCGGAATCCAAAAATTATTTCCATTTTGAGGGATAACGTTTCTAATATTTTAAAAGTTGGTTATTACTATTCATAATGGCTAGTTTTAATAATATTTTAATAGCATATCGTTGTTTAGTGAAACTCGGTATTGCGTACTACAGACGCTATCGAGGAAGGTTGCGATTACATGTAATGCAAGGCAAGTCAAGGATGCATGTTTAGCAAGCTCCTTTTGGTGTATCATACAATACAAGACATTAATTAAAAATAATATTTTTCATAAAATCTCGGGGTGTTACATTCTACCTCCCTTAAAATGAATTTCACCCTCGAAATTCGTCGGGGTTATAAATGTTTTACTATTCAAAAGTTTCTTTAATAGAAACCCACATCATAAAAAGGAATACCAAAACCAATCTTTAAAAACAAAAGTATGAAACACAACGGTTACCCAAATAAACTAATCCATGGGTTTCCACATAGGTGAAAATATGGATATGGAAGAGAAATCTAACCATCATGTTCTGATGGAGAGTGGTAGAGAACATGGTTATAGAAAATCCAGAAATCATGAAGCCATAAATTTGTGATGATGTAAGGTACCATATGATTCATCAGATATAATATCACTAGGACAACATTTTTTTTTTTCAAGATCATTTCCCTAAAGTTGATGAAATTGGAATTAGAAGAAATACTTTTTTGATTTCGGTATAGTCTCACCGTTGGTCGTTCTTTGGACAATTTCCACTACATCTCTTACAGAAATGAAGTTGAATTTTTCATTCTCGATGTGTTAGTAGATCATGTGATAGAATGATGGGTCATTCCATCTGTCTCAAACAAATGGTTAGAAAAGTTATCAAAAAATACACAAGTCCATCTATAGTGAGATTAAAAATATATGGTTCCTAAAATGGACTTATACTTCATATATCATACTGATTAATATAATAAAACTAGTTTATACTAAATAGGGACTTCCTGTAGGCCAGTGGTAGGAGATAAAGGCCAGTCGCACTTTGGTTGTGGGTTCGATTCCCACGGCCTTGTCCGACGCGATGGGCTGTCGCCCATCCTGCAGGTTGTCCTTTTTCTAAAACAATTAAAAGTTATATCCTTAAACAATACTAACTTATGTCTAACATAATCCATTCCAATCATTAGGCTTATCTAAAATACTTCAGTCCAAGATCATAATATAAAGAAAATGATTACTTGAAATGTCATCAACCAAGCATGTGAATACAATCATTTATCCCCCATATATCTTGTTGGTCACAATCCAATCATGTGAATACCTTAATCATGTATTCTCTTGAAAAATGAATACCCATTAATCCTTAGTGAAAACATGAATGCTATCAAAAGTTAACTATTTCCACATACCAAAATCCAAAAATTCTATATACTCAAACCATGATATAACCTTCTCCTTATATCAGTCATGAGCTCATGAATACTATCAAACATTTAATTTTCTCCTTATCCCTTCATTATGCGCATATCATCTACTTTCCAAAAATACTGGTACCATTCATCACATACTTTCAAAACATAAGGAAAGACAACAGTGTAACAATCCTGAGATATCTCTTTATTCCATAGTAACATGAGATTACTTATACAACATTACACTTGATAAACATGTAATCATTCCACTACCTTCTTAAACCATTGACTCAGCTTAAAAAATTCTTTCAACTCACATATCATTTGTAGTCTCTTCATCATCATCAACATAAATAATACCCATATGAGCATACTGATTCTCTTCATGAGACTTTCCCTTAGGGCATTAGTTTTCATAATGCCCGTACATTCCACATTTAAAACATTTAACCATTGTTGATGTCATATCAATACCATTATCCTCATCCCTGGTGTTAACTGAACCTTTTCCTTTGCACTTACTGGCTTTGTGTCCTTCTATTGCACACCCAAAGCATCTTCCAGTTCCTTTGAAACATTATCCTTGATGCCTCTTCCCACATGATTTACATAGGGGAAATTGATCTTTCTTTCCTCTATGATCATCATGAAACTCCATCTTTCTCTTATTAGCCGAGTCGAGAAACTTACCAAATTTTACTTTATTGGTCATATTATGAGATTGCTGATTCAGCATAATAATGATTTTTGGACCTCCAAATACCATTTCAGTTGGTTTCTCATGAAGAATATCATTCCATTGTCCATCATATCCTCCATTATCGTGAATCATCTTGTTTCCATCCATTTTCTAAAACCCAAAAAGAATAGTGTGAGAGGAAAAAATCATAATAAAGGGGGAGTAACTTCATTATCTAACATCTTAGGTTAAATTCTAAGATTGTTACCATAGTTCTAGGACTATATCATATACGTATACTTATCCTTAGGGGCATCCCTATACATACCTTAGAAATATCTCTAGGGATCTCACTAACGTTTTCGCATCCTAGTTCCCAAAGGTTGACTAAACCTTTCCTTTGATACCAACTGTAGAGATCCGAAGCTTAACGTACATAGAAATTACATTACTTTTCCGGAATACTTAGTACATAACAAAAACACACACATAAGGACCGTAATAGTTTAGTGTCTTTGGATACTCGGAATATAATCTTCTAATCGTGGTGGAAGATCTTCAAAATCTCCCATAAAGATCTTTTTTTTTAAAACCTAAATCATTTCTTTATATCCTGGGGAAAAGAAAACATAAAAAAGGGTGAGATCAAATGCTCAGTAAGGGTAAACAAAAGAAATATCAATCACATCATATTCATAAGAACATATCTTTTGGAAATATTAACCTGCAAAAGAGATCATAATTTCATAACATGGGATAAATCATAGTGGTGAAATGAAATACCAATAATCATAACATAAACCATGAAACTTTGTGGCATACACACATAATCATAGAGAATCATTTCTTATTATTCAAGAATCATTGACAAGACTATCCTAGTGGACAAAGTCCCTTTCTGAACCGAGTTCACTCCTCGTTTCAGTCCTGTTTCACTGAACCGGTATAACCTACCGTTCCAGCCATGTCTATCTCATGAGATATAAAATCTTTACCCAATGAAATGGAGGGAGATATAGGTCCCACCCATCTCATAATGATACCATTATTATGTGTGCCACAAAATCATAAATCATACATCATTGCATAACCCATGTAATAAAAATGGGAATCTTAAAAATCGGGACATCATAAAACAATTCATATAAGATAATGGAATTCATAAAAATAATTCCATCACAACATAATCAAATCAATGTAATAATAGGGATAGAAACAGAACCCTTAATTATCTTAGATGGAAAATAATTTTGATAAAATGCTTAAACTCCATTCTTGAGGAAAATATCTTTTCTTCTTCAAAAACACCTTTCCTTTCATAACATGTTATACAATTCAAAACTAAAAGAAGTTGATTAAAAATAAACTTGAAAACTTTTAAAGGAATCATCTTGGAAATAATGTTTTATAAATCCATTCATGCCGTATAAGTTAAAAAAACATTCTTATCATACTTTTTTCAGAAAAGTCAAAAAGTACCTCGTACGAAAGACGACAAAAGATTCCTTTCTTATCTTTTACTAAAAACTCACCAAAGGGTAAAATTGGATTTAAACAATTTTAGGTGGATGGAAATAATATTACATATTGAGGAAAAATGGATGTGGATGATAAAATACACCCCAGTAAATACCATAGTATAATCCATCTCGGATAAAAATGAGATTGTGATATTTCCCTTACCTTAGGTCCGATTCGCTTCGTAAGTGTCTGAACCTCCTCTTCTTTGATACGCCTCTTTGAAATCTTCTTTTAGGGCACTAAAATTGGTCTTTGAGGAAGACCAGAACCTCTAGGATGTTTCTACAGAAGTGGAGAAGAGAATTTGGCAGGGTTTGTCCGAGCATGAAGGTTAAAAGTTGTGTGAGGAAGAGAGGGAGGAGGTGGCCTTTTATAAGGGAGGAGAGGGGCACCTTTGGAATAACTAAAAATATTATTTTATTATAAAGTCCAATTAGGTTTTTAATAGCTCCAAATTGATAGATTTCTAAGATAAGGTGGGTATAGGTCGAAATAATCTCATCCAATAGAATTTAGACAAGTTTAGGTATCAATTTTAACCTTATCATTTAGATTTAACATTATGTTAGATAATATAACTTTTACCGTGTCTTCTTGTTTTCTTACACTATAAGGTTAATAAACATACTATAACAAGCCAAAAGAACCTAAAGTTGTTTATTATTAATATATATAACCTTATCTAAGTCATTTGGCTGAACCTTAGATTTTTAGGAATAAAATAACAATTAATAATATAATATTTGTTTTAAAAACTATTTTATGTCAATTTTGACACTATTTAGTAATTTATTTTTTGTGAAAATTATAACAGAATGATTAGTTCGGAAAAAGTTAATTAAATCAATAATAACATGTCATATTAACCTAGAAAATTAGTGGAATTCATAAAAAGTCTCAAATTATATTTATTTATGTATTTATAATATCAATTTTTATAATTTTTCACTATTATGGTAGTTACTCCATCATCATTGTGTCATAAATAAATTAATTTATTTAAAGTCTAAAAATTATAAATAAACTATCATTATGTATAAAATCTTATTATCTTTCTAATGAATATTTACAATCAAATTTATATTATGTATAAACCAATATGAAAAATATTTTAGTAAATAAACTTTGATTTTAACTCTTTTAACTCTTCTTTGAATTAAATAATAATAAATGTCCTAATCTAATCAATGTGGGCATGAATGGTCATATTTTGTTCCTTAGGTTGTTTTTGGTCGAATTACACTTATCCAATAGAATTAGGACATGTTTTAGGGTAATAATAATATCATTTTTACCCTTAATTACCCTATTTACTTTTAACCATGGTAAAAAAAGTAAAAAGTTACTATTCACAAAAAATTATTTTCCTCTCATTTAACCACATTTTACTTACTGATATCAACCGTGTCTCTCGGAATTTTGAAATTCCACTCACAGAAGCGGTAAAATTATGTTTTATGAAAAATTAATTTTTTTACTACCACTTAGTGGTTTCACTATTCATCAAAAAATGAATGTTTCCAGAAAAATACCAAAAATTAGGCCTAAGCTATATTTGATATTTTGAACTCAAAAATGATGTCTATTATACCAAATTCAAAACATATCAGTTACATTAACTAATTTAAAAATTAATTCTCGTCGTCAAAACAAATGGCGTGTTTTTAAGAGATAATAACTATCAAAAGATTGACACTTGTTTATAACTGGTTTAAATGTGAAATTACATCCAATGACCAACATTGTATTAAATTGTAAAAATATATTATAAATATACTTTAAAACCACTCAAATTAATAATTTATCACTATTAATTATTTCGATTAAAGAAGTTGTTTTTAATTAAAATTTAGTAATTTCCACTATTCCTCAGAATATGAAAGTTATCCGAAAAGTACCAAAATTTCACCTTAGGCTAAATTCGATACTCCGAATCCAAAAATGAAGTCCATTTTGAGAGATATAATTTCTAATATTTTAAAAGGTGGTTATTACTATTCATAACAGCTTGTTTGAATAATATTTTAATAGCATATCGTTGTTTAGTGAAACTTGGTATTGCGTACTACACACGCTATCGAGGAAGGTCGCGATTACCTGTAATGCAAGGAAAGTCAAGGATGCATGTTGAGAAATCTCCTTTTGGTGTAGTATACAACACAAGACATTAATTAAAAATAATATTTTTCATAAAATCTTAGGGTGTTACAAAAAAGACACCAAATCCAACCGTAGGTACTAAACCTAACTTCTGGAAATTTTATTACTTCATGAAAGAGGGAGAAAATCCTAGAGAGAAGGAAATAAATTAAAATAGAAACACTTAATTAAATAAATATTGAATAAAACGACATAAATACACCATTATCTGAATTTAAAAACATCCCAAAATTAGTGTGATGTTCTCATAAGGATTAGGAGGTCATGTAGGAACTGTAATGAGGGAAAAAGAGTAAAAATTGAAGGAGTTATGAAAAAATAATTTAAATCTTTAAATATGGGAGATATGAGAAATCCATAGAGGTTTCTCTCCAATTCGAGATGAATATTAGCTACAAAGAGGTCAATGAGAGCATGGAGGCGCTCCTTGATTATGTGGTCTCGGGAAAGAGTTTGAATCACAGAAAAACCTTAAATATTGAATAGGATATTTATAAATTATAAGAAACATTTAATGCAGGAAATGAGATTTCAGGCGGGCCCAATACATTAATAAAAACCCCAAATCCATCATGATTATTGATTTCTATGTGGTCCAAATAGATATGGTGGTTTAAATATACCATGTGATGCCAATTGGGAAGTGTAATGGGTGTAAAATATGGAAAATGAAAGAGTTATAAAAGAAACAAAATTGGTTTCTAAATTTAGATATGGGCTCAAAGTATGGCCTAAATCAAGAAAACTCAGCCTTTCCAAACAAAATTATGGGAAACCGCCACAATAAGAAATAATGGAAATTAAATTAAAAATAATTTTAAAATAATTCATTGATGTGACAATTCTCCCAACCATAAAACTTTCTGCCGTCGAAAAGTCACAGCAAGGCCAAAAGAAAAAACTAAACCCAACCGAAAGGCTGGAATGGACTCTTTTTCCAAGCTTTACCCCCATAGGCCAAAACACATTCAGTGATCAATTATAGAAGGAATACTATCACAAAAAAACACACACCAATTTTCAAAAAAAAAATACGCACATTTAGACTTTATCCCAAAATAAATCTCCTCAAAAATATCTAAAAAGGACTCAATAAATTTACCTAAACGAACAACAACATCGAAAAAGGTTACACTTACCTTACTTTAACTAAACTGTTGGGTGCTCTCAAATCCTAAATTTTACCCAAAAAATATGTTGGTAGTTAGATATCTCTGAATGAGACTATCTACCACCAAGCCAAGACCAAGGATAAATCTGAGTTACTAGTATTGGGGGACACAAATGGGCTCCCCAGCATAAGAGACAACCTAAATTTTTCCTGATATAGAATCAGGACACTAACAGGGGGAGGAATGAATGGACTCCCCAATAAAAGTGGTAGAATTCCATTATAACTTTCCAAAATAAAATACATAAGTCTCATAGTGGGTGTCCCCTCCATCAGAATGGACCATCTTAACCGACCATTAGAGGATAGCACATAATGACCCCAAAATTTATAGAGTTGGGATGGCCGCACAATTAGTCCTCAATGTTTAGGAAACCGTACACTAACCATGGGGGTCCTTATATTTGCGTTTTTTCTAGGGAATGGTAACTACTAACCATGCGCACAACATTTCTAGAAAAATCTGATAACATTCTCCAAAAAATCAATTGAAACAAAAGGAGGAAGGATTGACATTGGGCGATAACATGGACACAAGGTCCTTCCACATCTTCCCATAAAACGTGAACAACAATTGTAATATTGCTACACCATAGGTTTAAACTATCACCATATTTCATACTGGGGATCAGACATTGTACAAGGGTTTGAATGACCCTGGGATTTCCCCTAATTATAGGCCAACTTCACTCCGGTAACTATGGCTGGATCTCAAATGACTGAAGCATCGTCAGCCTCAATGTTAGGCTTTCGAAACCCCCCAAACGTAATTTATGAATTAGATTCCATGAAAACTATAACCTGATCCATTATAGGTTCAACAATACCCAAAACCCACCAAAATCACATTACGAAAATATTTCATTTTTCTGAAATAAGAACTTAGAATATGCCCACACATCACCCCTTGTTTCTTCGGATGAAAAATGGAAAGAGGATAGGAAATATGGAAACACCTTCTTATAAACATAGGATGTCTTGATTTTCCTAAGGGATTCATACATCCAAAAAAACTTATAATCTTATAAGATTTAAAAACCATTACTTTTGCATTAAAAGGAGCACATGACGTTGCAAGGTGTCTTAGAACATGACCCATGCGACTAATATAAACAATACATTGAAAGGGACCATACACCAAATCCCCCAAAAAAGAAAATTCCAGCAAGTGGCCATAATAAATTATCATGACCAGATTTCGTACGCCGGTGGTTTAACATGAACCCCTACTTTGAAGAGACTATGAAGGACCCAGAGGCCCTCTTGGACACTATACACAGTAACAACCCAGGACTACTTTCACCATCAACAAATTAGGTAACTTATGAAAGAAAGGTATCTTTAAACCTTCCATAAGAACTCACCCCCCACATGAGGATCCCCAAAATATGTAAAGGTCAGGGGGGTATACTCAATCTCAAAAAATCGAGAATAAATTCCTTATGTTGATTAACTAGAGGATTTTCCAACAGTGAAACAATCTGGACTACACATCAGTTATTCATCAAATCTTAGTGGGGGCATACTTTATCCAATGAGAGAACCCAAGGACCCAACCAACCTGGCCCATTAGTCATACATTCCACAAACTAGAACTAAATATATGAGTGGAACCACCATAAATGAATCCTGAACTATTTTCAAAAGAGACCACTAATAAACCCTTCAAACCAGTTTACAAACCAAACACAAACCCAAAACCCCATTCAAACATGAGGGGTTCTTGTAATCAAAACATCCCACAATGAAAACATTTCAAAAAACACATAAGACACACCATCCCAATCCAGTCATCAAGACATCACGTTTTACATTAAAATCATATCATTATAAATAGACAGTTTAGTGGTTTTTATATCCACCAATGGTAACCCATAGGCCTTACAAATGGATGTTTCTGTGCCATACCAGGAACCCTCCTCATATACATCCTAGAACTCATCCATATATTCCATCAACCATCCATCATCCCAGGTAACCCCATTCATATGGTCTCCCATGGAAATACCAAAGGTTAAAACAAAACTTCTTTCCACTTTTCAAAACCAAAACAGTTAACCAATACTTACTTTTTTCACAAGAACGCTAACAACGAAATAAAAATCACAATTTACATCATACCAAACTTATTTTCTTCAAAGGACCAATCATTCAAATAAGAACTCACTTTCAATTCATACACATTAATTTCAAAACATATCATTTCATTTAAAAAAACTCTTGTTTTTATGAAAACACCCATTCTTCAATCTCCATTCCAATGAAAACTCATATATTCTTATTTAAAAAAGGGTTCCAATGATTTGTAAAAATTTTCAAAGGATCACCAATAATTTAGTAAAAACTCACTTTCAATTCATGTACATTTATTTTAAAACATTACTGCTCATTTAAAAAAACTTCTAATTTCATAACATAGTCCATTTCGTAAGTCCCTATTAAAATGGGAACTCAACTCTTCTCATTTCAAAACAAGATTCCAAAATTTCATAAAAATTTTCAAATGATCTCTAGTTATCCATTTGAAATACCTTTCCAAAATCCATAGATGACTTCCAAATAATTCCATCCAATGAAAACACCTGTCAATAGTTTAGGAAACACCATTGGAAAAAAAATTTGAAACCCAACTTCAAGATAATTTCATTGTTTCAATAGAGGTGTAAACACATAATTATACATTTCAAAAAAATTATAGAAATTATGTTCATCCATTTTAAAAATCAAGAAACATCCAATTTAGAAAATAATTGTTACATAAAAGATCAAATTTCTTAAATCAAGTCATTTTTCACTTAAAACCAAGTTCTAAGATTCCTACATGAAGAGATACGAGACAATGAGAGAGGAAACTAGTTTCAGTGGGTGACATGGACATATGGTTGGCATCCATACGCCAATCACTTCACTATAATGGATATTTTTATAGGGAAATATCCCCAGCTCAACATGGCTTTGTTGGCCCTATGAGATCACTAAGATTATTTACCCAACTCTATTTTCATTTCCCCAAATCATCATCAAACCATGAAAACCAAAGGACTCAGATAAATCGCAACATTCTCTGATGACTTGAATCATGTCATGAGGTGTGTTGGCCAAAAACCCTACACAAAACTGGAATGTCAAGTCCTGAAAATCCTAACTTGGTATTATCCCGACTTTTCTCCAATTAACATGACCCAAAGAGTGAACCTGAACCCTTTGATACAATTTTTTCACGAACCAAATATGGTATCCCTCAAAATGGAACTTGACCCGGCCCATGGCATGGCCCAAAGGGTGTTACTAATCCCCATGGGTAGGAAAAAGCTCCTGGGTGTCATAAAATTAAATTTGGGAACTATTTACCTAATTTTATAAACATAAAACAACAAACAAATCCAATATAAAAAATCTGCATTTTTCAAAACAACCCATCTTTTTAAAAAATTAAGAATTGAATTCCATAATTTAAAACAATTCCCAAAGACTATAATAAATGAAGAAACCAAAAATGGACAGCCCAAGAACCTCCTCATGTCAAGGGGAACCACCCTCATGCCATCTCCATGTCATTGCACCAAGAAGGACCACAAGAAACCGAAACCAGTGGCATATAATGCAATACCAAAACCTGCATCAGAATAACCAGTTCTACTTACACCCAATGGTGTAAGTAGGATGTGTTCCAAATCCCAGTAGGATTCCACCACTAAAATATTCCATGTGATAAACATTTAAGAGTGAAAAGCATGTATGTTTTCATAAATATGAAATGCTAATAAGAATTTTAAAGAGATGAAACTTTCAATAAAAAAGGTTTTCAAGTGGGATAATTTAAATAATCAACACTTTTAAATAGAATTCCAATGCTATTGAATTTTTTAGTGAAACATACCTTATAAAAACAGTAATCATAAGAATCTAATAAGAACAAGAAACCAGAAATATCCCCTTGCCACTAGTTCACTGTGGGTCCCAGGTACCTCTTATCTCGGTTATAGTAACCATACAAATATCCGTTAACATGAACACATGCCACTATTAGGGATCATACCCATAACATATTGGTACCGCAAAATCATCAAAATAATCATCATCATAGTTTATTTGGTGTTGTCATCATCAAATTTCTAACATGAAACTATGGCCAAACCCCACAGGATTACTGGCATACTAGTACACGTCCACCCACCTAGATACCTGAGTTTTATCACATGTTCCAAAAAAACTTCCACAAGACATGAAATACAATTTTTACATGACAATACATGTTTCAAGTTACACACACATCAAACACCCCACACACATGTCACATAATACTCCCTTCACAAAAAAATCCAATGTTCACATCATACTCACACAAAACTATCGACAAATGTGCTTCATGCCTTTCTTGCAATTTGATAAATCATTGAATAAATTTATAAAACATTTTATAAATTTTTTACATCTTAAATAACCACTTTTTATTTCAAAAAACCATATTAAATGAAAAAACATACCAAAATAGTACATGTACATCCTTTGAACACATATTTTATCACAATAAATCACTTACAATTTTTATAAATCAATCCAAATGGGTATAACCATGTTGTTTAGAAAAAAATAATTTCAAAACCCTATTTCAAGGCAAAATCACCCCAATACCAATAAAAATAGAGTTTTCATCCCGAGAAACATTAATTAAACCACTTTAAAATGTTATCAAATTTCCTCAAATGATACAACAGAAGATACACTTGGAAAATGCACATTTTCAAACAAATATGCATCTTTGAAACTAAATTCATAATAAATAATATTAAAAATGGTTCCTCAACCAAACCTAATGTAAGAGGAGCATGATAAAAATATAAATGAAGAAATGAAAACTCATCCTAGGATTCTAACACATGTAACCATCTATGTTTTGTGTATAAAAACCAATTCATTGTGTGAAACATCAACCGAACCACCACCGCACTATGAGGGAGTAAAATCCAAACTAAACCCAAAATATTTGACAACAAAGAAACCAAATAAAACCCTAGGTACGAACTTGAACTTCGGAAAATTTTAGAACATCATTAATGTGGAAGGAAACCCTAGAGTATGAAGGAAATTAAAAGAGGAACTCTTACTTTACGAAATCATGAATAAAATAACCCATGTACAACAGTAGCTGAATTTAAAAATATCCAAAACTTAATGTGAGGTTCGAATAAGGAATAAGAGGTCATGTAGGAATTGTAATTGGTGGAAAGAGTAAAAATTTAAGGAGTTAAGAAAGAAACAATGTAGCTCAACAAATCTGGGCGATTTGAGAAATCCTGATAGGTTTATCCCAAATTTATGATGAATATGAGCTCCAATGACAGGTAAGAGGGTATGGGGGAGAGAATTGGTTAATTGGTCTTCGGTGAGAGTTGGAATCACCCAAAAAAAATAACAACTAAAGGAGATATTTCATAAATTAAAACAAATTAAAGAAGGAAATGGGCTTTTAGGTAGACAAAACACCTTAATAAAAAACCCAAATTCATCATGATTATGGATTCCTATGCGGAATCAGTAGATATGGTGGTCTTAATACTCCAGGTTATATAATTTGGTAAGTGGAATTGGTGTAAAATGTTGAAAAATTAAAGAGTTATCAAATAATAAAAATTGGATTCTAAATCTGGAAATGGGATCACTGTTTGGCCTAAATCTGGAAAACTCACCCTTTCATTCAAAAATTGATGGGAAACCCCCATAACAATTCAAAAATAGAAATTAAATGGAACATTACCATTAATAGAAGTCATGGATGTGGAAAATCTCTCCACTATAAAACTTTCTTCCCTTGGAAAGGTACAACAAGGCCAAAAGAAAAAACCATACCCAACTGAAAGGCTGAAATGGACTCCTTTTCCATGATTTTTCCCCAAAGGCCAAAACAGTTCTAGTGATCAATTAAGGAAGGAATACTCTCAAAAACCAAAATTTATACCACTTTTATGAAACAATCCATCACATTCAGAATTTATCCCAAAAGAAAATTCCAAAAACACTATCAGAACAAGACTCAAAAAAATTACCCAAATGAACTACAACATCGAACAAGGTTACACTTACCAAACTTTAACTAAACAATTGGGCACACTCCAATCCCAATGTTTACCCAAGGAAGATGTAGATAGTTAGATAGATCTGAACAAAACTACCTACCACCAAACCAAGTCTAAGGAAAAATATGATTTTCTAGTATGGGGGGATACAAATGGGCTCCCCACCTAAGAGAAAACCTAAATTGTTTCCGAGACAAAATCTAAACACTAAAATGGGGAGGCCTGAACAGACTCCCTAGTTCAACGGGTATAAATCCATTATAACTTTCCAAAAGAACTTACATTATACTCATAGTGCTTATACCCACCATAATAACCAACCATCTTAATTGACCAACATAGGTTGACACAAAACAAACCCAAAATTTAAAGAGTTGTGATGGCCACAAAGTTAGTTCACATGGTTTGGGAAACCGTGCACTAACCATGGGGATCCTTCTATTCGCATGGTTTTCTGAGGCATGGTTACTACTAACCATGTGCTCAACCTATCTAGAAAAATCTGAAACCTTTCTCCAAAAACACAATGGATATAAAAGGGTTAAGGAAGGAAATTGGGCGATAACATTGGCACGAGGTCCTTCCACCTCTTCCAGTCGAATGGGAACAAAAAATGCTAGATGATGACATCATAGGTTTAAACTATTCCCAGCCTTCATACCAAGGATAGGACATTATACAAGGGTTTTAATGACCTTGGTATTTCCCCTGACTATGTGCCAACATCACTCTGGGACCTATGGCTAGTGCTTAAATGATTAAAGCATCTTCGGCCTTGCAATTTGGCTTTGAAAACCCCCCTAAATGGAATTTCTCAATTCAGTGCCATGAAAAATATACCCTAATCCCATATGGGTTCGACGAGACACGACACACTACAAACTCACTAGACCAAAACCTATCCTTTTTCTAAAACAAGAGTTTAGAAGATGCACACACATCCCCCCTTGTTCTTCAGATGAAAAATGGATGGAGGAAAGAACATATACAAACACATTCCTCTAAACAGAGGATGTTATGATTTTCCAAAGGGAGGCACACTTCTGAAAAAATAAAGACTCTAATATTATTTCACAACCTTTACATTTGAAATAAAATGATCACATTAAATCGCATGGAATCCCAGAACCTAACCCTTGTGGCTGATAGAAACAAAACCTTGAAAGGGACCTTATGCCAAGTCCCAAAACAACAAACAATTCCAACAAGTGTCCATAACAAATTATCATGACAATATTTCCTATGCTGGTGGTTTAACCTGAAAACTTGCATTGAATAGACTACGAAGGACCCTGAGGCCCTCCTAGACACCATCTACATTGAAAAAGGCAGACTAATTTAACCTTCGACGAATCAGGTAACATAAGAAACCATGGTCTCTTTCAACCTTCTACGAGAACTCACTTTCCACCAGAGGATCCCCAAAACATGGAAAGGTAAATGGGGTATACTCAATCACAAAAAATCAAAAGATATCCTCTATTTTGATCAAATAGAGGATTTTTCATTGGCGAAAAAATCTGGGCTGCACTTCAGTCGTGCATTAACTCTTAATGGGGGCATACCTTATCCAACTGGAGAACCCAAGGACCCATACATGATGATCCATTGGTCAAAACTTTTAAAAAATAGAATATTATAGATGAGGGTAACGACCATAAAGGCTTCCTAGACATTTCATAGAAGAGACCACTAACCAACCCTTCAACCCAACTTACCGACCGAAAACAAACCCAAAACACCATTCCAAAAAGAGTGGTTCTTGGAAACAAAACAACCCACAAAGAAAAAATATCCCAAACCACATAGGACACACCATCCCAAACCAGTCATCAATATATCATTTTTCCCTTTAAAATCATCTATTTAAAAATAATCAGTTCAACGGTTAGTGTATCCACCAATGGTATCCCATAAGCCTCACATGTGCATATTTTTGTGCCACACTGAGCACCCTCCTCATATCGATCCCGGAACTCATCCATCCATTCCATAAAACATCCATTATCCCATGTAACCCCATGCATGTGGCCTCCCATGGAAATACCAAAGGTTAAAACAAAAACACTTTCAACTTTTCAAAACCAAAACAGTCACCCAATAATTACTTTTTTCTCAAGACCGCTAACCACGAAATCAAAATCTCAATTTATATATTACCATTTTTTTTCTTGAGAGGCCCAATCATTCAAATAAAAACTCACATTCAAGTTATACACATTATTTTTAGAACATTTCATCCCATTTCAAAACACACCCTATCTTATGGAAGCTCCCATTCTTCAACCTCCGTTCCTTTGAAAACTCATATCTTCTAATTTAAAAAAAGGGTTCCAATGATTCATAAAAAATTTCAAAAGATCACTAATACTTCAGCAAAAACACACTTTAAATTCATGTACATTAATTTCATAATATTTTATCCCGTTTAAAAACACTTCTAATTTTATAAAAAACTCTATTTCATAAATACCTATTAAACTGGGAACACAACTCTTCTCATTTAAAAACAAGATTCCAAAATTTCATAAAATGTTTCAAATGATCTCAAGTTAGCAAATAAAAAGCCCTTTTTAAACTCCACACATGACCTCCCAAAAATTCAATCTAATTAAAACACCTTTCCATAGTTTAGAAAACTCTATTGGAAACACTTTTTCAAAACAAACATTAACATAATTTGCTGGTTTTAGAAGTGGTGTGAACACACCATTCTCCATTTCAAAACATTTTTCAAAATTCAGTTCTACCATTTTAGAAGTCAAGACACTTCCACTTTACTGAAAAATTGATTCATAAAATTTCACATATCTTATATCATGTCTTTTTTCCCTTAATACTATGTTCCAAGATTCCAACATGAAGAGACACGAGACAATGTGAGAGGAAACTAGTTTCAATGGGTGACTTCGACATATGGTTGGAGACCATATGAAAATAACTTCACCATAACAGATTGTGTTCTAGGTAAATATCATTAGATCCACATGGATTTCCAGGCCTTACGATCTCACTGAGACCATTATCCAGACTCTGTTTTCATTTCCCCTAATCATCATCAAACAAAGAAAACCAAAGGACTCAGATAAATCCCGACTTCCCCTGGAAACATGAATCACGTCATGAGGTGTTCTTGCTGGGCACCATACTTATATTCCAAATTTTAAGCCCCAAAAATCATAACTCCAGACTCTCCTGACTCTTCCCCAAATAACATAACCCAAAGAGTGAACCTGACCCCTTTGATACCATTTTATCATGAACCAGATATGGACTCCATCAGAATGACACCCGACCCGGCCCGTGGAAAGGTCCGAAGGGAATTACCGATCCCCACGTGCTGGCACAAGTGCATGGGTATCATTAAATTTAGTTTGGGAATGGTTTACCTATGTTTATAAACATTAAACAACAGACAAATCCAATATAAAAAATCTTGTTTTTTTTTTCGAAAAAACAATCTTTTAAAAAAATTCAGAATTGAATTACATAATTTAAACAATTCTCAAAGACTATAACAAATGAAGAAAACCAAAATGGATAGCCCAAGAACCTCCTCATGTCAAGGGGTACTGTCCTATTTCCAACTCCATGACCCTGTTCCAAGAAGAACCTGTAGAAACCCGAACCACTGGCGCTAAAATGTTTACCCAAACCTACGACAAAATAACCAAGTATACATACACCCAAGGGCGTATGTAGGGTGAGAGACATATCCCAGTATGATGCCACCACTAGAAGATTCCATGTGATAAACATTCCAAGACTAAAAGCTTGCAAGTTTTCATAATCTTGAAATGCTAATAAGAATTTTAAAGATATGTAACTTTAAATAAAAACAGTTTTCCTGAGGGATACTTTATAGAATCAACACTTTTAAATAGAAATACAAAGATACTAAATTTTCCAGACAAATATACCATATAACGATGGTAAGGACAAAGTATCTAATGAGCACATGCAATGGAAAATAACCCCTAGGCACTAGCTCGCTATGGGTCCCAAGTACCTTGTATCTTGGTAAAAGTAAATATTCAAATATCTGTTATCATGCACACAAGCCACCAGTAGGGATCAAAACAATAACCTAGCGGTCCCCCCAACAACAACATCATCATCATCATCATTTAGTTAGTGTTTTCATCATCAAAATTTCTACTTGAAACTAGGGCCAGGCCCCACGGGATCACTAACATACTAGTACACATCCACCGACCTAGATACCCGGGTTTTCCCTATTGTGATCAAACAAGTTAAAAAAGCCATGAAATAAAATTTTCACATGAAAATACTACTTACATGTCACAAAACACCAAAAAGTACACATACATGTCACATAATACTCCTTTCACAAACAAATATTCATCTTCACATAATTCTCACACAAAATAGACCAAAAATATGTTCCTCACCTTTATTGAAATTATATAAATCATTTCATAAATTTATAAAGCATTTTTAAATTTTTTGACATCTTAAATCACGACTTTTACTTTCAAGAACCCATATTATGTGAACACAGTCACCAAAATAGTATATGTACATCCTTTTCCAACTTTGTTTAACTCAATAAATCACTTACAATTTTCATAAAACAATCCAAAGGGGTATAACCATGTTTTTCACACAAAACCCATTTCAAAACTAGATTTTAAGTCTACAATAACCCCAATACCAATAAAAAATTGAGTCTTAGCCTTATAAAAATTTATTAAAACACATTAAAATGTTATCAAATTACCTCAAATGATACAAAAATTGATGCACATGGAAAGCACACATTTTCAAATAAATATGCAACTCTGAATCTAAACAATTAATCAATACTACCAATAATTGCTCTCGCACAAAAAATAATGTTAGAGGAGAATGATAAAAATATTAATGAATTAAATATAATTCATCATAGGATTATTACACATGGAACCACCTACCTTTTGTGTCAAAACACCAATTCGTTGTGTGAAACATAAACCACACCACCACTGCACCACGAGGGAGTGTGATCCATCCTAAAATCCTAATATTTGATAAAAGAATATACCAAATAAAACACTAGTTATGAACCCTAACCTCTTTAAATTTTATAACCTCATGAAATAGGGAGGAAACCTTAAGGAGAAGGATGTAAATTAAGTGAGACACACTTACTTGATGAAATATAATCGAAAACGACCCAAATACACTAGTATATGAATTTCCAAAGAGCCAATAATGAAAATGTTGTTTGAATAAGACATAAGAAGTTATTTAGGAACTATAATGGGTGAAAAAGAGTAAAAAATGAAGGAGTTATGAAAGAAATAATTTACCACTTCAAATCTGGGAGATTTGAGAAATATAGAGAAGTTTCACCCAAATTCTCAATGAATATGTGCTCCAAAGAGGGGGAGGAGAGCATGAGGGAGTTCATTTGATAAGTGGTCTCAATATAGAGTTATAATCACTAGAAACATAAAAATTCAACGAGATATTAATGAATTAAAAAAATTAAATTATGAAATGGGATTTCGGCCTGGCCCAATACCTTAATAAAAATCCCAAATCCATCATGAATATGGATTACTGTGAGGTCCAAATGGATATGGTGGTTTTAATATACCAGGGGATTCCAATTGTGAAGTAGAATGAGTGTAAAATGTTGAAAAATTAAGAGATATAAAAGGGATAAATTTTGTTTTTAAATCTGGTAATGGGCTCTCGGTTTGACCAAAATCATGAAAACTAACCCTTTCATCCCAAAATGTATGGGAACCCCCCACAACAAAGAATTCAAATTTAATTAAAAAATAACTTTAAAATAATTCATAGATGTGAGTACCAAGTCACCTAAGATGGGTGTGAGTACAAATAAGTAGGAAACCACTAATGGTTCCCCTAATATATACAATAAATATTGGTACATTCTTGATAGAAAATTTTATTAGATTAAAATAAATAAATTAAAAAATAGACACCCCTGATGTTATCCCTCAAAAACATATGTGACCATACATTCTTCAGCTAGTGCTGGAATCAGATGATATACCCATGGATTGAGCACATACCTTAAGGATGAAAAATATATCAGTCTTTATAGATCGATCGAGGTGGATGATATATCACCATTAATCCATCTATGCGAATGATCCATCACCATACCAATATAAAATGCGACTGAGTCATTTTCATTTAATGAGACATCACCATTCTAGAGTAGATAACACACTGCCATTCCCATGTTCGGGTGGATGGTGTACCACAATTTTATTTCCCATGTGGCTGAGGGAAAACCAAAAAATATCATCTCAGTTGATAATATACCACCAATATAACTCATAAGGTGGAATACATGCCACCATCACAAATTCCCAGATAGACTATGAACTACTAGGATAACATCCATTTGTAGACAGCGTACCACCAAAACTATCCTCTAGGTGGATGATACAACATCAATATGGAAAATCAAGTGGAAGATACAATACTGGTATCAAATTTTAGGTAGGTGGTATACCACTAGAAGAGGTCATCGAGTGGATGATTCACCACGAGGTAATATTTTATAATTTTATGATTCTCCAATAATATGAAATGTCAAGTTGATGATATTCCATTATCATGACATTTCTAAAGTGAATGAGACTTCATATCTTTAACGACATATCTATAAATGATGGATGGCTTACTCTATTTAGGTGGAATATATTTCACCATAAATTAGGATTACGAATATGGGGTACCTACACCTATTGAGAATACAATAATATATACGATATATCATTTAAATTTAATTAAGAGGATTTATAATTATCAAATATGACTTGGGTTGTTCCCTTAAGTCACTTTGAAATTTCAAGGGATCAATCCTCAACCATCTCACCACTATAAAAGATCTCAATCAATCCAAAAATCATCACGGAATACACAAGGAAACCATAATAGTCTTATAAAAATGTTTCATGATCATAGACACCCACCACAGGTCTATGATTATGGTTTTATAACAAAACTGACAAGGAACATGGTCATAGAAAACCATTAGTATCAAACCACACATCAGACGGGCCACACAATGATTAATTGGTTTCAATTGGTCCCTATAAAATGAAGGAAACAAATTAGATTTACTTTAGGGAATATGTAACAAAGCGATATTTCATGCATTTCATATAACCAATGAAAACCTAGTAAAAAATGTTGAGAACGAATGATAAAAACTACTAAGGACTAGAAGGGTATTACTTATTGATGATTCTCATATGAGTTACCTTTAAATAGAAGAAATCATGAAACTTGATAAAACCAATAAATTACTGTATAATCATGGATACACAGTGAAATAGTGAGAAAAATTGGAATAGAACAAAGGGGAGTGGTAGCCTTTCTCTTAACACTACCCTGCAGCTGAACACATGAATATAAGAACATGAATGAGTGTAATCCATGCTTGGGGGAGAAAAAAAAAGAATACGTGACATGGATGGGTGGTGCATTACTTGTAGGTGATAATGAAGAAGAGAACCCTACTTCATAAAAATTTAATCTCATTTAGATTAATTAAATAATTTTTTTAAAAGGCACATCTAGGTATAATGAAAAACTATTAGGAACCCAATGAAACTTTAGTGTCCCCAATGAAGTTTTATTTTCCACCTTGAGGAATCCAATAATTAGTTAGAGTAGCTATTTCTATGACCACTAGCACTTCAGTGGGCCCCTATAAAACATTTATGGGGAAATATTCAATAGAGTAGATATCTCCATCACCGGCATGTTTCCGCATTTTTTGATCTAGGGACCACCCTGAAGCCTCAAAATTTTAATACAGATGAAAATATATGAGATTTCGTATTAATTATTCAAATTATTACCTAAAATTGGTTTAGGGTGTTATAAACTCTACAATATATAACAACTTATCCCCAAGAAGCACCGTTGAGCATCACTGAGCCTTGTTGGTAAAACGATCTGACGAATGCAAAATATATTATATTCCCAATATCATTTATTCTCTTAGATATGCTTATTATTCTACTACATTGGTATGGGGGAACCATTTTTTGGGAAGCGTTTTCTCACTTTGATTTTTTATAGAAAATCGTCACTCCTCAAACAAGGCATCTGGATCCAAATCGACCTCATTGATTCTAATAACATGAGAATGGTCATGATAGTATCTCTAAAACTTAGCTTTAATGAATAAAACATTAGTAAAAATTTATATCTAAGGTAGTTCAAGCCACCATTCCATAGTATTGATTCTCTTGACAACATGAAATGGCCATAAGAACCAGGGTGCCCGTTTCCCATTACCCAGAATAAGTCTATGCTCAATATGAGGTTATAGTCAAATAAATATGAAGTTTTCCACCTAAAACTCTAGACAATGTTGTCTCAATATATATTTTGATATATTCCATATCTGAGTGGTCTCTAAACAAATTATAATTTAACCAAATATGCTTTGAAATCTCCTACAATTGACTCATCCCAATAACTACTGACTCCCTAGCTTCTACCCAACATAGAGGAGACTAAAAAAAATATTATATAAAACACATTATGTTCCCATATTAATAAAATCATAATATCTATTTTTATAATAAAACTCTAAAAGTGATTGATTTTGTCCCTTGAACCTCTAAAATCTGGGACACATGATGCCACATGTCCTAAAACACTCGAATGGTATGGTCAAACATCCCTTTACTATGAAGATGACTGACATTTATTAAGTTCAGCTATGTATCATGTGACTCATATAACCATATCTTTAAAAATGATATATTATATCCATCCCAAACAAAAAATATTCTCATATGAACCCCATGCATATACACTATACCCGAAATTTATATCAGGCCGTGTTCATCCATAGAATAGGTCTCATAGATCAGTAGGATGTGTAAGACATTTTTGACCAATATATAATAACCCAAACTATATCCATTCTTTAATAATGTCTTGAAAATCCAATCACAAATACATAATCACACCAGTACAATTCCATTCATGAATGGGTACCAATGAATACCAGTAGGTTGATGAAGATCGACCATCACCACCCAATATATATTTATTCAGCCCAGGGAACCATTAATACCTTCTAATATGATTGTATATATTAGTAAATCATGGACTAAAAAATACATATTTATGTTTGTGAATACGATATCATCTACTCATCCAGACTCTTAAAGAATACTACACAACCCAGAATATAATGGACTTAATTAGCTCTTAGGGATCAATTAGTTGATAGATTCCCACCATACATATGATCTATTATCACATTTCATTTTGATTTAGATCGATAAATCATATTCACTCTCTCAAGGAGTGATAATGTAAGAGGAAAAGTTGTTAGGGTCACTCTACCATGATACTATTAAATGATAAGGTATATCTCAATTAAGAGGCTCATAAACTACAACTTTATACTAGATAACTTCACCACCAATACCCGATACATCGCAATTTTCACATCATCCAAGTCATTCCCATTTCGTGAGGTTTATTTCAACTCAAAAATGATGTAATTTAGGTACTTTACCCACCTCCTTTGTCAAAGTTTTTGGACCCTCTAAGAAAGGATATACCCAAGGCTCTAGTGGATAATTTCCTCCATAAAACTCTCACCTAGAAGTTTTTTATGACAATAACTAGGTTCATAAACCATAGAGGAGATCTATAGATCATGCTTTGGGTATTTCAGATCATAAAGCCTCAACTTCTTGGACCCAAAAGTGACTACTCACCCAGCCAACTTCAGAAATTCCACATGCTCAACTTCTAAAGCATAAAAATACAATGTAAAATCCGTCCCATACTCAGAGAATTCTATGATCAATATAGAAATAAATATCCCTTTTATATCTATAAAGTATATCTTATATAAGTCTCACCACATGAACTTAACCTCCTTCTTTTTCAGGGATATCATTGGTGTCATCAAATGGGATATGTCCCATATAATTATTCTATATTAACATAAAAATATCGAAAAGAATTATACCAAAAAGAATCCTTGCACCACTCTTAAGAATCAAAAACCTATATGTTATTTAGTTCAACTGATATTCTTTCCTAAAATATCATATTCCCCAAAAAGTGCCCCAAACTTATCGAAATATGTCACTTTAAAATAATGGAATAATGAAAACGATCCATTAGTTTACTCAAAATGAAATCTAAATAGAGATTATGATCTTCCCTTGATTGAGAGTACAATAGAATATCATTGATTAATATGATCAATAGGATATACTAATATTGGTTGAATAACAAATAATTTAAGTCAATGAAGATGAATGGAATGTTCGTTAACACAAATGACATCATAAGACGCATATATTGGTTGTATTGAATCTGAAAATTTATACGAAAAATATCATAAGGACTCACTATTAATTTGTGATGGCATAACCTCAAGTTTATCTTATAAAACCACATGAACCCTCTTAGTTTAATAAATAGGTAACTAATACAAGGAAGAGGATACCTGTTAATAATTTTCATATAGATTAACCTTTGGTAATACACACATAAACATAGTGACCCAACTCCCTTTTTATATAAACACACTTAAGAAACTCAAGGGTGTGTTATTAGGTGAATAAATCAATTTACCTCTAAATCCTCAACCTAATACTTTGGGTCCAGAATCTAAATAGAAGAAATATTGTATGTTAGAATAGATATGGGATATAAATATGGAGTATGATTGGTTATAAAATTTATCTCATGAATGAGTGAAAAACCTAAAATATGTTTAAGAAACATGCATTATAACTGACTATTGATAGGAGAAAATACCGAAAAAACATATCCCCATATCATAAAGAAAAATTATAAATTTAGTCTATAATCACTCCCATATGCTGATGATTGAGTCCATAATGTCTTTACAGCAAATCCTACTTACCGATGTTAATATAAAAATTACTCTATGTAGATGAGAAATATGAACATCGATGATAATACTTAACCTGTGATTCATGATGATTCAGTGAGTCCATTTCAAGGGTCACATTGAAGATTTATATCTCTTAAACAAGGATGATCTAGATAATCTTACATCCACCAATAATTATAACATATTCTAGACATTTTAAAATTCCATGTGATTAATCCTTAAAGAGAATAACTATAGATAAAACCAAAAATATTATGGTATAATGATCCCCACCTGAATGAGTAGACGACAAAATATAAATGACTTTAATACAACCATATAAAATAGAATAGAATATTGGGTCAGTGCGAAAAGAATATTAAAATAGAATATAGATGGAACCCCAACCTACATATAATAAGTTTGATTGATTACATAAATATAGATTAAATCTTTGTACTAAGATCTCATAACTTGGATCCCATAATTTAAATCACCCAAGTGGTGTTTTTAACCCTAGAACTAGTTATGCCGACTTTATCTATCACCCAAAAATATATGGTATCCCCAAATGAATGATAAGTTCAATAATCTTGAACATGCCCCAATAAATAAGGTTGGAATAAATATATGCTTGTCCATTAGTCATGGTTTAAAGACATTAATCCTATACCCAGTCCCAAACTTCCCATAGTAGTGGAACTATTTAAATGACAAATCACAATCATGTTAGATATGGCCCCACTTTTCATATTTGTAACAATCAAACTATTCCTTCCCTCTCAATGGAAGTAACAAACCCTTTCATTGGAAATAGTACCAATCACCACCTAGATGAGTCAACTATTACCTATTATTCCTACTACCATATGACCTACACTAATAATTAATTTAATAAGAATGATTTCAAAATGATATACTATCCATCTTGTTCCACTCAGAAATATTTTCCCTATTTATAACCTTTAGGATAGATTTCAACCAAAATATATACACCTAGGATATAATAGGGTGACTTAAGGCATCCTTTGGAAGTCTAATCACCTTCCAGCATAGGTTCAAAATACAATAAATCAATAATTTTGGTGTAATATTCAATGAATAATGTGCCCCTTGTAATAGATGCATGAAATCCCTAGCCCTGTTATCCCTAAAAATCATAGGGAATAAGTGATTCAAGATACATGATTAAAATGTTTTCTATGAAAATCCCACAAGATGAAGTTTTTATACTAGAGTTTCCCACTTTCACTTTAATGGTCGTTGAAGAAAATAATTGAGAAGATTAACCCACCTCCCATAGGGTTTATCAAGATGGATAAAAAAAGTCTAATAGAAATCAATCTTGAACATTCTATATTATGGTCAAATCTCACCAAATATGTGTGATGGATGAATCTTTTGGAATTCATGGGGTCATGTATGAAATGGTTATCCCAAACATTAGTTCCCCATCCATATTAAACTACAAGACTAGTATATAACACTATATGAGGTTTAATAGGTTGATTTGACTCCACATAAATTGAGGAATTCCTATCCATGACCTTTGAAACTCAATGAAAGTCCTCCTTGTTTAATATATTAACAATTGTAACAACACGACTCAAAACACATTTCTATCATAGGTATGAATAACATAGTTTTGGGTAATAAATAATTGGAACACACAACTTTATCCTAAATGGACACCTCCTAATTGAAGGGTTTCATAATCTGGGTTTGTGGCTTCCATAACCTACCCACTCTTATGTTAGGAATAATTTCACAAGGGTAATATCATACTCATAACATATCACATTTGCAGTTAGGAATCATTGGTCTTTTATGTATAGTTCAAGTAAGAAGTTATGTATTAAAATTCTTTATAATATTTTTTTGAAACATTAAAGGAACCAATTATATATAATATCTAGAATATAAAACTTATGTATGAATATGAATTTCAAGTGATCCATACATGCTAATAATAATTAATGAGAAACATACTCTCTCACTACCCTACCCCAAGAGTAAAAACTCATAAACCATAAATCAAAAAAATAAAACATCAAATTTGGAAAAGTAACCAAACTATAAAATGTAGAACTAGGAATAATAGTCTCATCCTTAGAAACATTGAATTGCTTCATATGTGGGTTAACTACTCCCAAGAACATGATCCACACTAAGGACATAAAATATAAGATCTCTTATATAGCAGAAACCAAATAGTAAGATAAAATAAAATATAAGGTTATGATACCCCAACTTAATATCCCTAATTTGGTACACTATTACTATGAAAAAACCAATTGCTATATTCATTTGAAGTGCCTACACATATTCCCAAGGACATCAAATAAGAGTGAGGGTCTACATATTATATGTGGCGAGACTACACCCTTAGGAAAAAAATATCCATAAATACGATGGATGTAATAAAAAAATATTCATCACAAAAATATTAATATAAAAAACATTTTTCATAGATAAATTCAAACATATAGTAAATAGAATCACATGAAATAGAAATATGAATACTTTTAAAAGTAAAAAAAACATAAGTTTGATCTCTCATTGGTAGCTCATATAAAAATAGATAAAAACATAAACATACAAAAAAGAGATATCCATAACTTTTCAAAAGTTCTGACTCGATCTCTTATTTTAACACCACCAAAGATTAAAGAACATTGCAATCTAAAGTAGTAGGGACATTTCCCTTACCTGTATCATGAAACACAAATACCTTTTGGGTACTAGTGTGGCCAAGAAATGTTTAAGTATAACTCAATAGACCTACCATACAACAAACCAATCAAAGCTGTTCTTTCGATGGATTCCCGAACTGGACTACCATTAGCCTAGCCTGATGGGAATTACTGATCCCCATGAAGCAGAAACTAGTGCCTAGGAATCATAGAAACACATTTGGGAAAAGTATAATCTTATAATTAGAGTAATATATTTTATTAGGAATATAATAAAAATCTATCTTGACTTATCTATATATCATATGTCCACATTATAGATAAAATAAGAAAGACATCAGCATAACATCAAAACAACAAAAATGGAGAAAACATATTTATAAAAAAACACCCCTCACCCAACAAACACCTACCCCTATATCAAAAATATTCCCACCTCTAAAGGATCCTCTTAACCCGCCATCAAATATAGTTAACCAATAGCCACAGGAAGAAATTAAAATGCATAAGTGGCCCAAGGTAAATCAACTAATGAGATAAATGCATGAAATTCAATGAAAAGTAAATGCAGATCCTAATAATCACCAAATCAGAAACACTAGCTGAATACAGTAAATTAAGGACTGACCTCAATAAATTAATGCTTTGAATAAAATTCTGATAAATAATATCAAGGAACCATCAAGAGAGATAATAGTAGGAATGAGAATATGAGCACTTAATATGCCACCACTACTAGCTGAAACTAAGTAGCCGCATTCATGTTACATTCTCAAAAAGATATTTTGAAATAAAATATAAAAAGATACATTTTCTATATAATTTTTAAAAAAATAAAAAATACATCACAGGTGATTTAAAAATTATTTTCAAATCGTTTTCTAAAAATAATGTAGTCTCTTTGAAAACAACTTTTTACCAACCCAAACCACCTTTTCAAAATGTAAGCCCACTTTGAATTTAATGACAAACAATTTAATAATTTTTTCACAAGATAAAACTTTTCAATATCATTTCAAAAATATTGTTTGAAAACACCTTAAATTATAGATTTCATAGTCCTTAATGAAAAATATTTCAAAATCCTTTTAAAATAATTTGAAAAGAAACCACATAATACGGTATAATGAAAACAATCATCCACCACTATGTAAAGTCTCCCAAGAATTAGAAATAAAATGAAAAGTACATATGTTCTAATAAATACTCCTTGAAGTTGGGGATCCAATCGAAGGACATAGTAAATCAACTAAACAATCCTAAATGGAACCTAGTGTAATGGCCTCTACCCTAGGTCCTAAAATGAGACTATCTTAGACATTTCTCAAAATACCAACCAGTTGGTATACATTGCATCATAACATAAACCACTTGACTATCCTGCACCCACCTCATCATAATAAAGAACCCCATCCAAAACTATTTTATGATATATGTGACACTAGTAGTGTGTGGTTACCTAGTGTATAATAAGTAAATTTTTTCACATAGATACCATGGTTAACATGACCAATCAAATTGGTGGTGATAATAATCATGAATTATTTTACTCAAGGATAAAATTTTTAAAATAATTTATGCATTACATCATACCCTAATAAAATCATCTTGACTATCAAAAAAAATAAAAATCACCAAAAATGTATAAAAAATAATTATCCCCTCATGAGATTACAAGCCAAAATGGGCACACAAGAATCACTAGGGGGATAAAGAGGCTATCACGTAATTTATAAAAACCTCATTTTCAATAAATAAAAAATGGGACACATAATTAAAATAAAAGATGTTGGGGATGGCAATAAATTTTATAAAAATATTTTTGAAACTCAAATGGGAACTCATTATTCCAATTTTGAAAATTTACTTTGAAAATATTCAAGATCAAATGAGTTTCAAAGATAAAAACCATAAAAGTTAAATCAACCCTTTAAAATCATACAACCGGAAATACATATTTAAAATTATTTAGAACAATGACACTTGGTCTGAAAGTCAGTTTAAATCCATAATATTTTTTATAATAACAAATAGGTGCTCCATACTACCTTTAGAAACCAAAATCCTTCTTTAAAAACCATTGATACTTTTTTCAAAAACACTAGAAATAGATTTGATATCATTCCAAGGATAAAGTCTAATTTATATCAAAATAGACCCTCATGGGTAATACATGTAAAAAAAATTTAAAATGGAAACACCCATCAATATAATATGAAAGTAAAGAAATGTAATATTAAGTGGCGATAACGAAACACTAACATCAGACAAAAAACCTTTCCAGAAACAATCCATGAATGGAAAAAACGTGCCAACTTTGATGTAAGATATCCAAATAGGGTATAATGAACATGTATAAACCCTAAAATCAAATAAAACATCAAAAAAATGTTACTCCTTAGACCTACGGTTTGACCAAAATAAACCTTTTCATTGGGTGAAGATAAAATAGAGAACAAATAGTAGGTGTGTTTGTGTGTGTGTGTGTGGGGGGGGGGGGGGGGGTTAATATGTCAAATGGGGGTTGTCATGGGGTTCTGTGCACCTGTGAAATGGGAAACCTATAGAAGGAGGAAATTATGAGGGTGGGGAAACATAGTGGAGGAGCTCATAATAAGGGAGGAGTTATCAGTAAAAGAGGGGGGTGTCTGGAGAAGGAGTGTAGGCCATCGGGAGTTATGTGAGGATGAGAGAAGGTTATTGTGAGGTTATAATATTTTCTGGGTTTTAATTTAAAATGAAATTAAAATTATGATCAAACCCAAATTTATTAAAAAAATTTGTAAATCACATGGTTAGGCCATGAGATTTTTCTAATAGTGAAGAAACCATTCAAAGGGAACTACTTATCCAAAACTGTAACACCACAAGCTTCCACGGTATGCTTCTCTTTGAATAATTCAATAGTGTGTTTTGTATGAAAATTCGAGTTATAACACACCACAACAAATCAAAATAGCGGTTATGAATAGTAATACCCACTTTTTAAAATTTTATAAATTTAATCATTCAAAATGGACTTAATTTTTGGTTTTGTAATATCGAAATTAGCTTAGGGTGAATTTTTGGTATTTTTCTGAACACATTCAATTTTTATTGTATAGTGAAAAACATTGAGTTATAGTTTAAAACCGAATTTTTATTTAAATAATTATTAATTTTATTTTAATTTATTTTAGGTCCAAATAGATACATAATACCTATATAAGTTCAATTTAAGCCATTGGATCCAGTTTTTAATAATTTCAGATATATTAAAATTTTATTTAAATTTTCACTATCTTTTACCCACCTCCTAATAGAATTTGAAAATTCACATAAAACATAATTTTACCGATTTTTTTATTGTAATTTCAAAAATCTGAGAGACACAGTTGATATCATTAAGAAAAATTTTGTTCAATAAGATGATAATATTTTTTGGTCAATAGTAACTTTTTACATATATTTACCACGATTAAATGTATGTAGGGAAATTAAGGGTAAAAATGATATTATTATCACCCTAAAACATGTCATAATTATATTGGATAAATGTAATTAGGCAAAAAATAACCTTAGGAATAAAATATGAACCTCTTTGGTCCACGTGGATCAGATTAGAACATTTATTATTATTTATTTCAAAGAAGAGTAAAAAGTGTTAAATTCAATGTTTAATAACTATACCATTTTTAATATAGGGTTACACAAAAGATAAATTACACTGTAAATATTAATTAGAAAGATAAAATTATTTCCTATATAATTTTATTTTATTTATATTTTTTAGACATTAAAAAATTTAATTTATTTATGACACAATGATGCTGCACTAATTACCTAATTAATGAAATATTAAAATAATAGATATTAAAAATATCCAAATAAATGTAATTTGAGACTCTATAGGAATTCCACTAATTTTCTAGGTTAATATGACATGTTAGGGATGGTTAGATGAATTTTTTTTCTAATTAATAATGCTTTTATAAATTTAGAAAAAAAATACCAAATGGTGTAAAACTTGACATAAAAGAGTTTTTAAACCAAATATTATATTATTAATTGATATTCTATTCCTAAAAATTTATGGTTTGGAAAAATGACTTTTTTAATGATAGGTGTATCATTACTGAACCATTTGGGGTTCTATTAGATGTATAAAATATGTTTATTAACCATATAATATGAAAATACAAAGAGACAAGGTAAATGTCAAACTCTTTAACTAAGAGTTAAATCAAAACGATAATGTTAATATAGTGACCCAAACCTATCTAAAACCTATTTATTGAGTGGGTTTTGACCCAACCCCTCCATATATATTAAATAATACATTTTGGAGCCATTAGAATCTGCAAATAAATTTATTATAAAATAATATTTCTAGCTCTTCCTTTGGTGCCCCTCTTCCCTCTTATAAAAGGCAATCACCATTCACTCTAATTAAAACCTTAAAAGCCATTTAGATAGAAAAAACCCTAACCAAATACCCTCTCAACTTTCGTACATTCATCTTAGAGGCCTTCATTTAGTCAGAAATCCAACCTATGGATCCCTTTTGATCAAATAAAATGGAAGAACCCGAAGAAGAGGTAAATATCTCACCACCTCTTTCAAGTTCCTTTCTTCTTCTACTTCCTTATTCTTTGTTGTTTCCTTTATAAAATAATAACTCTAGTATATTATATATACTGTGATGTAATTATAAACATGGTAAAACCATATTCATTATTCTATCCATACTTTGAATGACATGTCACCATACGTGCGTACGTACAGCTTACCGTCTCCACGTCCTGGTGTAATTGTTATTCAATACATTATTTTTTGGATGGGAATAATAATGACGTGTAATTGATTTAAATAATAAATATAAAATCATAATGATTCTGTATATATGATACACCATCCAATTATATATTATATTAATATCAAAATAATGATATTGTCTCTCATGTGTATGTATGGATTAAAGTCTCCACAAATGTGATAAGATTTATTCCCAATCATATCCATTCAAGAAAAATTTTCATTAGATGATTAAAAATAATGCTAAAAGACTTATCATGATTATGAATATGAATAAGATACATCCCATCAATAACATACATTACTTATGTAACAAATCATATAATGGAAAATGAATTAGTTAACACCCGAAATGACGATAATAATAAGATATTATTAACAAAGTAAGGTTAAAAGATCATATATGATATCATATTAATGTATATGATTTTTGAATAATTTAATAACAATTATTTCACTATTATACAAGAGGTTAACCTACTTCTGACCAAGGAAAAGTATAACTTAAGGTTTAATTTCACAATCTCTTCATTATCCGAGGTTGTTTATATGTAATTTTCTACAAGGATCTCTTTATCATCCACATCCATGTTTCATAAAAATGTATTCCAATTTTTTTTACTATTTACTAGAAAATGTGTTAAATTCATTTATACCCTTATTTAACCTTATATGTTCTAAAAGGATTCTTTCCTTCATTTTCTAAACAAGGTACATTATGACCTTTTCGACAAAATTAATGTAAGAATGTTTTTTAAGTTATACAGCGGGTGCGGATATTTTCTGCCGTCATGACATCATCAAAGAATCCGTTATAAGATTATAAGAATATTTCCAAAATAAATTTTTTCTTTTATAATTATATGAATTTTAAATTATTTCTAAATAGAAATAGATATTTCTCTAAAAACATTTTTTATTACATCTATGTCAACATCCTATGATGGATTTTAAGCTTATTTGAAGTTGATTTATTATGATACAAAGCATTCATATTGTATTGAAGGTTTTATGATAAGTTTGACTATGGATATGTTATTTTTACCATTCATGGTTTACAGATAATGTATTTAAATTTCGTATGCTAGTTTTAATACAAATGTTTATATTATGTTTTAACCTTTTCATATGAGGAATGAATTGGACTTAGTTTGTGACGGGTGGAGCCTGCTATAGCTCCTCGATGCATCAGTAGGTCTCATTAGACCAACCAGTGTCTTGGAACAAGGCCTTGATAAAATCTTATTTGTAGTCTTGGCACAAGGCCTTGTCTATGTGGTTATGAAGTCTGACATTATGCATTCCATCATTATGGAAGTGGATTTTGATATTTCATGTGATTATTCGACTAGTATAATATCCATGTGAATAAGTAAATGAAATTATTAGATTTTATCTTTTCCATATTATGATGAAGTTCAATTATAAAAGGATTTTTTAGTCTTATACATTTCCTTAAATGTTTATGATTATTTATGACTGTTTCCAATTTATTATTATCCTTAGTGAGCATCTGAGCTCACCCCTTTCTATGTTTTATTTTTCTTAGGATACGAAGAAGTATATTATGACTGACCTGCAGGGATAGTATTTGGGATCTCCGTGTTTTCTATGGAAACAATGATGGTGTAGTTTTCCATTTTATGATTAAATGTATTCCTTATAAATTTATTTAGTAATTCTAAGGCTACTAATCTAATAGGTCTCTTGAGACATGATATTTTGTGATCTTTCCAATGTTATGTAATAATACAATGACTCTTGGTAACTAGGGTAGAAGCCTTATAGTTGGAATCAGAGGATGTTTAGTACAAACCCTGGATTCTAGATTTAGAAAAATCTGATTAGAGCACATTACCCTATGATAGACATTGAAGATTAGTATAGAATAACTTCTAAGAATTTGTTTATGGTTGAGATTTTGTGAGTTTTTCATGAAATACATCCGTCTTTGGATACGAGTAGGTAGAGGTTTCTCTGGCACAGATGTACGAAAGGGTAAAACCTGGAAACACCGCTTTGAGCTAGACTCGAATGGGAACTGGTGCACGACATTGGGCCTTGATGCACTCTTGGTAATGACACTCCTGGGGGATATTCTTATAATGATTCTCATTTCCATTAAAAACCATTAAAAATGGTTTATGAGTATATATTTTATCAAAGAAAACATTTGTATGATTATGGATTATATCCATAAACTGTTCAACTTATGTTATGTGTTTTACAAGCTTGGATTTATGTGTTGCGATTCATAATCTAATCTAGTTTATGCCAATGATTAGAAATGGTTCCAAGTGGAAGGAATGGAAATCGTATCAATTAATTCAATCCATTTAGGGATTTCACTCCTACTCAGGATAATTATAGTGGAGCGGGTGATGCAACTGGTGCTGATTAGCTAATCACCATAGTGGGAAAACTCACTCAGGTTATTAATAATAACATTACCAATATGGAGCACCTTGATCCGCATCATGGAGGGTCAATATTAGATCTATTTATGAGGAAACAACCACCAATATTAAATGGGGGTACAAATCCACTATTAGATGAGCAATGGATAAATTACTTAGAGAAACATTTACACTCCTCGGGGAGTAGCGAAAGGGAAAAAGTTGTCAGGGTAGTTTACCGCCTCACTGGAGTTGTTGATCAATGGTGATCATTGATTCAAAACACAAAGGATGCTGATGAAGTATCAAATATGGAATTTAGGGAGTTTAAAGAAAGTTTCTTAGAAAAATACTTCCCTCATTACCATTGAGCATATATGAAAAGAAATTTTTTGAGTTCGAGGCGAAAGGAGGATGATAATGTTGCAAAGTATGAAGCTAATGTTACAAGGTTAATTAGGCATGCTAGTGATTATATATGTAAACCAAGAAGTAATATTGATCTTTTATTTTATGGGTTAAAACAATTTCTGCATCAATTAATACTCTCACAATCCTTCTCGTCTTATGATGATATTGTATCATTTTCTACCAAGACAAAAAATGAATTATCTATGTCTTACAACTTGAAAGAAATGAAAGAGAAGAATATATCAGATGAACACTCTGGAAATGGAAATAAGGGTATGAAGGAAAATTTTGAATATCCATACTGCAATAAATGTGGGAAGAAACACCCTGGTACTTGCATAAAGGGAATGGGATTCTGTTACAAGTGTAGTGAAAAAGTCCACCAAGTTTGTGATTGCAAGTGGAAGAAAGAGGCAGACGATGTTGAATTCTACAATTGTAGAGAAAGGATGAATTATGTGAATGAATTTTCTAAGTGTCAGGGGAATTTACCTTAGAAAATTCCAAGGGATCATGGCTATGCTTATGCTATCACTACTGATGAGGTGGAGGCACTGAAAGATGTGGTGGGAGCTAATTTAATGGTTTCCTCAGGTTAAGAAAATGATTTATTTTATTCTGGATCATCAAATTGTTTCATATAATCCCAGTTTTCAAAGATAATAAGTTATTTCCAATTTGATTTAACATGTGAGTATTCAGTTAAAACTCCTAAGGGAAGTATCTTTGCAACAAAGTTCTGTGAATCAGTCCCCATTAGGGCATATAAATGTTCTTTATCTGTTGATCTCATCATCATACCAATGATTTAATTTGATATAATCCTTGGTATGGATTGTATTTCATCCCATGATGTAAAAATTTGTTGTAAGAAGATGGTGGTTAAATTTTTTGATGAAGATAAAGAGTAGCTTATCTTTAGAGAAGATATGTCACCACCTAATTCTTATCTAGATCCACCCCCATTAGCTAAACTAAATTTAATTATTGGGGAGGAAGAGAATGAAATAACTATGGGTGAGAAATGGAATGTTCAAATAGAGGACGTACATATTGTGAAAAGAATATGTTGATATGTTTCTAAAATATTTACCTCGACATCCTCTAGAATGATAAATTGAGTATTCCATTGATTTAATTCCTGGTTCAAGGCCCATATCGAAGAACCCTTATAGAATGGCCATTGTGGAATTAGTGGAACTAAATAAACAACTAGATGAATTGAGTAATAAGGGATTTATTCTCCCTAGTGTTTCTCTATGGGGATCCCCTGTCCTTTTTGTTAGGAAGAAATATGGATCTATGAGGTTGTGCATTGACTACAAGGAGATCAATGCTATAACAATAAAGAACAAGTATCCCATAAAACACATTGATGATCTATTTGACAAAATTCTTCATGATAAATACTTTTCAAAGATTGACCTTTGATATGGATATCATTAGTTGTGTGTAAGGAAGGAAGACATTCCGAAAACATCATTTCAAACCAGGTATGTGCATTACAAGTTTACAGTAATGCCTTTTGGATTGACTAATGCCCCCTCTATCTTCATGGATCTAATGAATATAGTTTTCAAGGAATATATTTATGACATTGTAGTGGTATTTATTTATTATATCTTGGTATACTCCAAAATCTAAGAAGATCAAGAAAATCACTTGTGAATTATCTTGAAGACTCTTAGAAGACATGAATTATATGGGAAGTTTAGCTAGTGTGAATTCTGGATTCAAGAGATTTATTTTCCTAGCCATATTGTCTCTAAAGATGAAATCTATTTTTATCCTTATAAGACCAAGTCAATCCAAGAATGCCGCGCACCAATGAGTATAACTAAGGTATGCGGTTTTATTGGTTTAGCAGGTTATTATTGACGTTTTGTCCAGAATTTTTCCCGGTTGGGTAACCCATTAACAAATCTTACACGAAAAGGGGTTAATTTTTTTTGGACAAAAGAGTGTGAAGAAGTATTTGAAGAACTAAAGAGAAGATTAGTATATTCTTTTATATTGACTCTACCATCTGTGAATGATGGTTTTATTTTTTATAGTGATTCTTCAAAGAAAGGACTTGGTTGTGACCTTATGCAGAATGATAGATTTTTTGCCTATGCATCATGACAACTAAAAATTCATGAGAAAAACTATCCTACTCATGATCTTGAGTTATAATCTATAATAATTCCTTTAAATATTTGGAGAAACTATCTCTATGGTGAAAAATGTGAGATATATACTGATCACAAGAGTTAGAAATATATTTTCTCACAAAAAGATATCAACATGAGGCAAAGGTGATGGCTTAAAATACTCAAGGATTATTATTGCACTATACACTACCACCTAAGGAAGGAAAATATGTTGGCAGATGCTTTGAGAAGAAAATATCATGGATTTTTGAACAAGATTAGAGTTGAAAAGGATCCTATAGACATGGATCTAGTAAAGATGGATATGGGAATCACCATAGAAGGTGACACAACAATACTATTTTGAATGGGTGCCAAACCATCTCTACTAGAAATGATAAAGAGTTATTAGACTGATGATGAATAGTTTCAAAAGAAGATTAAATCTATGACTGAAGGGAGATTGAGTGACTCTGTGTATGAAGTTGGAATTTTGAAATTTGGGAAGAGACTTTCTGATCCAGATATACCTGATCTAAAAACAGAATTTTTGGATGATACTAATTATTCCAATTTCACTATACACCATGGTAGCATTAAGATTTATAGATATTTAAAGGAACATTTTTTTGTGGGAAAACATGAAGAGGGAGATTGCTGATTTTGTATCAAGATTTATGGTTTGTCTACAAGTGAAAGATGGAAGGAAACAGCCTTGAGGAGTCATGCAATCTCTTCCCATACCGTAGCATAAAAGGGATAATATTATGATGGACTTTGTCATGGGACTACCAAATAATCCTATAAGGAACGATGAAATTTTGGTCATTGTTCATCGTCTTACCATGTCAGCAAATTTTCCTTCTATAAGAGAAGATTTACCACTTGAACATCTAGTGAGACTATATATTAATGATGTTGTGAGACTTAATGTATTACCCATATTGATTGTTTTTTATCATGATCACCATTTTATATCAAGATTCTGGAAAAGTCTTCAGAAAGCCCTGGATACTAAACTTCATTTGAGTACTGCCTACCACCCCCAAACTGATGGACAATCAGAATAGACTATTCAAACCTAAGAAAACATGTTCAGATCATGCTCATTTGACTTCCAAGGTATGTGGTATCAAAATTTACCTCTGGTAGAATCTTCCTATAACAATAGCTTCTATTCAAGTATTTAGATGGCACCATATGAAGCGTTATACAGAAAGAGATGTCACACACCAACCTGTTGGGATGATGTTGGTGGAATAAAACATGTATGACATGACATTGTGGAGGAAACAATGGAAAATGTGAACGTAATCCAGAACCACATCATGGCTGCTCAAAGTAGGCAGAAGAGCTATGCTGATAACCCAAGGAAGTATTTGGAATTTTAGGTAGAAGATCATGTTTTCATGAAGGTGTCTTAAAGGACGGGTATTATACATTTCAGTAAGATGGGTAAATTTAGTCCCAGGTACATCAGAACTTTTTAAATTCTAGAACGAATTATGGTTGTAGCTTACCATTTGGAAATGCCGCCATGTCCCTCCAAAGTTCCCGATGTGTTCCATGTATCACTGTTGATAAAATACATGTCTGACCCAATGCATGTACTCACCTATGAGGAATTAGAACTGGAACCCGATTTGTCTTATTGGAAAGAGCCTTTTAGGATTCTTGATACAAGAGAACTAGTGCTGGGAAACCGGGAGACTCATCTGGTAAAAGTTCTACAGAGAAACCATAAGATGAAAGAGGCAACATGGGAACCTGAGGAACATATGATAAATAACCACCGAGTCTTTTTATGCAGTAATATTATATAAATTTTGAGGACATAATTATTTTAAGGAGGGGAGAATGTAACACCCAAAGTTTCCATGGTACGCTTCTCATTGAACAATACAATAGCATGTGTTGTACACAACTTTGAGTTCTAAATATCAAAACCAATCAAACTAGCTGTTATGAATAGTAATACACACTTTTTGAAATTTTATAAATTCTATCATTAAAAATGGACTTCATTTTTTTTGGAATATTGAAATTAGATTAGGGTGATTTTTTGGTATTTTTCTGAAAAACTTCAATTTGTGATGAATAGTGAAAAACACTGAGTTATAGTTTAAAACTGAATTTTTATATAAATAATTATTTATTTTATTTTAATTAATTGTAAGTAAAAATAGATGCATAATACCTATATAAGTTCAATTTAATTAATTGGAGTTAGTTTATAATAATTTTAGATATATAAATATTTTATTAAACTTTTCACCGTCTTCTACCCACCTCCTAAGAGATTTTTACAAATTCACATAAGACATTATATTACCGCTTCTGTGAGTGAAATTTCAAAAATCCGAGAGACACAGTTTATATTAGTAAAATAAATGTGGTTTAATAAGATGAAAATAATTTGTGGTGAATAGTAACTTTATAATTTAATTTACCACCCTTAAAAGTAAATAGTGTAATTAAGGTTAAAAATGATATTATTATTACCCTAACACATGTCATAATTCTATTGGATAAGTTTTATTTGACCAAAAAAACATTAGGAATAAAATATGAACCTCTTTGGTCCATTTGGATTAGATTAGGTCATTTATTATTATTTAATTCAAAGAAGATTTAAAAGTGTTAAATTCAATGTTTAATAAATAAACTATTTTTAATATAGTGTTATGCATAAGATAAATTCGACTATAAATATTTATTATAAATATGAAAAGATTTCCTACCTAATGGTATTTTATTTATATATTTTTAGACATTAAATAATTAAATTTATTTATGAATCAATGATGATGCAGTGATTACCTAATTAATGAAATATTAAAATAATTGATTTTATAAATATCCAAATAAATGTAATTTGAGACTTTTTATTAATTTAAATAATTTTATAGTTTAATATGACATGTTAGGGTTGGTCTGATGAATTTTTTTCGAAGTAATAATGCTGTTATGCTTTTAGAAAAAAAATACCAAATGGTTTCAAACTTGACATAAAAGCGTTTTTAAACCAAATATTATATTATTAATTGATATACTATTACTAAAAATCTACAGTTTGGAAAAAGTAATTATATAATGATTTGTGTATCATTAATGAACCACTTTTTTTTCTCTTGTATGTATTTAGTATGTTTATTAACCATAAAATATAAAAATACAAAGGGACATGATAAATGTCATACTATTTAACTAAGAGTTAAATATAAAAGATAAAGTTAATATAGTTACCCAAACATGTCTAAAACCTATTGGATGAGTGTTTTTCAACCCACCTCCATCATATAATTTAAATAATACATTTTGGATCCATTAAAAAACGAAAATAATTTTATTATAAAATAATATTTATAGCTTTTCCTAAGGTGCCCCTCACCCCTCTTATAAAAGGGAACTCCCCCTTATCTGTAATTCAAACCTTAAAATCCATTTGGATCAGCCAAACCCTACCCAAATTTCATCTCAATTGTCTTCCCTTAATCTTATAGGCCTTACTTTAGTCATAAATCCAATATAAGGATCCCTTTTGATCAAATCAAATGGAAGAACCCGAATAAGAGGTAAATATATCACCACCTCTATCAAGTTCCTTTCTTCTTCCACTTATTCATTATTTTTTATTTCCATTATAAAATAATTACTCCAGTATCTTTTATATAATTTGATGTTCTTATAAAAATGGTACAACCATATTCATTATTCTATCCATCCTTTGAATGACATGTCACCATACGTGTGTACGTACAACTTACCGTCTCCACGTCGTGGTGTAATTGTTATTCAACACATTATTATTTGGATGGGTATAATAATGATGATTAATTGATGTAAATAATAAATATAACATGATAATAATTCTTTATATATGATATACCATTCAATTATTTATTATATTAAAATCAAAAGCATGATATTGTCGCTCGTGCGTATGTATGGATTACCGTCTCCACGAACTCGATGAGCTTCATTCCCCATCATATCCATTCAAGAATAATTTTCATTAGATGATTAAAAATAATTTTTAAAGACTTAAAATCATTATGAATATGAATAAGATTCATAACATCCATAAAAAACATTAATTACATAAAAAATCATATAAATGAAAATGAATCAGTTAACACTCTAAACAACGGTAATACTAAGATATTATTAACAAAGCATTGTTAAAAGATCATATATGATATCATATTAATGTATATGATTGTTGTATAATTTGATAAAAATTATGTCACTATTATATAAGAGGTTAACCTAACCTTGTCCAAGGAAAAGTACAAGGTAAGGTTTAATATCCCAATCTCTTCATTATCCGAGGTTGTTTATATGTAATTATCTACTGGGAACTCTTTATCATCCACATCCATGTTTCTTAAAAATGTATTCCAAAACATTTTTACTATAAAATATAAAATGTTTTAATGTCATTTATACCCTTATTTGACCTTATATGTTTTAAAATGAATCTTTAGTCATTTTCCAGACAAGGTACATTATGACCTTTTGACAAAATTAAGGTAAGAATGTTTTTTATCTTATACGGCTGGTGTGGCTATTTTCCATCTTTATAACATCATCGAAGCTTCCATTACAAGCTTATAAAAATATTTCCAAAATATATGTTTTCTTTTATAATTATATGAATTTTAAATTATTTCATAATAGAAAGGGTTATTTCTCTAAAAAAGGTTTTGATTTCATCTATGTCAATATCGTTTGATAGATTTTAAGCTTATTTGAAGTTAATTTATTATGACACAAAAATTCCATATTGTATTGAAGGTTTGGTGATATGTTTGACTCTGAATGTGTTATTTTTACCATTCATAGTATATGGATAATTTATTGAAATTTTGTATGATACTTTAAATATGAATGTTTATGTTATTTTTAAACCTTTTCATATGAGGAATGCATTAGACTTAATATGTGACGGGTGGAGCCCGTTATAGCTCCTCGATGCATCAATAGGTATCATGAGACAAACTAGTGTCTTTGAACAACACCTTGACAAAATATTATTTGTATCCTTTGCAAAAGTCCTTGAATATGTGGTTATGTAGTCTGGAATTATGCATTCAATCATTATGAGAGTGGCTATTGATATGGAATATGATTATTCGACTAGTAGGATATCCACCTGAAAAAATAAATGGCATTATTTTATTTTATCTTTTCCATATTATTTTGAAGTTCATGTTTAAAAGGATTTTGATTTAGTCTTATACATTGACTTAAATTATTATGATTATTTATGAAAGTTTCCACTTTACTGTTATCCTTTATGAGCATTTGAGATCACCCCTTTCTATGTTTTATTTTTCCCAGGATGCGAACAATGATATTATGACTGACCTGTAGGGATAGTAAACGGGATATCATTGTTGTCTATGGAAACAATGTTGTTGTAGTTTTCCATTTTATGATGTAATTTAATCCTTATGAATGTATCTTGTACTTCCAAGGCTACTAAACAAATTGGTATTTCAAGGCTTGATCTTTTTTTATCATGCCATTTTTATTTAATAATGCACCGAATCTTGGTAACTATGGTCGGGGTGTTACAAAAACGTCCTTGTGGTTTCTCTTAAGAACTACATAGTTGGACAAACCATGATTCAAAAATGCCAACATGAACTACCAATACACAGATATGAATCACATGCTTGTCATGTGGTTTACCTAACCATGTACAAGCCATGAACTACACCCCAAAATCACTAGAAAGAACCACATTATTGCTTCATGATTACTCCTAGAACCACTCTCCCCACCATTTATAAATGAACTAAAATGGTGGAACAAAAGGAAACCACTTACCACAAATAAGAGAAAATCAAAAAGAAAACCACTTTACAAAATCTCTAAGGACCTTTCTCTAAAATCTACCAGAATATAAATCCAAAATAAAAATGATCAAAACCAATAGGTGGAGACTGCTCTTAAATACGTCCCAAAGGATTACAAAACCAGATCTCCAAAATTATGTCATCAATGGAAGAACCTCAAAAAAAGAAGACATGTCTCATTAAGAGATGATAGTTCTATAACATAAGGGTATTAACAAGCATACAAGGTTGTTTAAATACAATTACTTGTAATACCATCCCACTGTAATTATGAAGAAATACAAAACCTGAAAACAACCACATCCCACCTAAAAACAACGCAAAACATCATGTATCCATGATTGCACCATATGTCTTATCCCTATCCAATGAATCACAAAACATTTATCCCAAGGTCAACACCCCACATAGTCATACCATTTGTCTAGCAACAATGCATGAGAATCCTAAATGGTAAATACTACCCACAATGAGAAGCCTAATAACCCAGAAAAACACCACAAAAGGCTTCCCTAAGCCAAATTTGAATTATATTCAATGATAATAAATCCTAAGGTGAAATATTCTATATAAGGGACACCATTGAACACCCAAAGTATTTACTAAATGATGGGAACTTATCTATCAAAGATAAAATATCTCCAAAAATAACCTAGGAAACATTCCAAACAAAAACTCAAACAAGATCCTGTAATAAAATATGATTCTCAATGATAAAACCATCAATTAGGGTTCATGGGTCTAAATCCCTGGACCCAATAATCTCCAAAGGGTATAAAAATGAAATACAATGTTATATAAACTCACAGTGGAAAACACTTAAATGAAAATGACTCATGACACACTATTAGGAACCTGGGTAGTTTCATACAATGGAGGGAGATCCTTGATGAACCCCCTCTACTTTTATACTAGAATATTCTTGGTGGGTGGGGGGATTACATAAAACAACATGAGACATATAACATTATTTGGTCCGGTCCATAAAATATCACCAGACTATTCCAATGAACACAAGGGAAAAACATAACTCAAGATTTACACAAACAAACATAATTGTTCAAAAATAGAATTTTAAAAACCCAGTCACCATTAAAATTGGACTCTATTCTTTTCAAATGAAACAGAAAATATTTCAAAAATTCAATCCCCAACTTCTAACACAACTTGGTAATTTATAAAAATTTTCCAAAGACAGTTTAAAAACAACACTAACTAGTTTTTAAAAAAAATCAATTTGAAGGAATTTTCTAGCCCCTGGCCTTTTTCAAACACACCCACCAAGGTAAAAATCACCAAAAAAATAAATTTTAAATTCCCTAGTTTCCCATAAAATATGAAAACCATATTTTAAAACACCATGATCATTTGGTATGAAGTATAATAAAATATAAAACATCTAACAAATTACAAAATGAAATCAATTATTTCAAAATAAATTTAAAAACTATGTTTATTTTACAAACAATCCCTAAGGAAATGTTTCAAAACAAATTATTTTTCATAGAAATCAATTTTTACTCACATAAATGATTTTCAGACATTACGAACCTTTGAAACAAGGCATAATTAATGCCTCAACCAAAAATTACCTCCAAAGAAGTTAAAATATCAGAAGACTAACAATGGCTGCTATACTGTTTCCATTACAGACACTAGGAAATCCATGTTTCAAGTGGTCAAAATAATAAATTAATCAATGATTTAGAACCATTATAGACTTAGTCACATGGTCAATGAACAAATTCAAATCATGTGTTGGTTCCTAAATCATGTCTCGATTCAAGAATTTGGATGCCGCATGGTTTATCGAGCACTATAAACAACATCATATATTAAATACCTTTCCCATTATTGTCACAAAACATCACTCATGATCCCTAAAAAAACTCATCTATGAAAACTGTTGAACAACACATAATCACTGGTAAATACATTAAAATATAAAAAAATATATTCAAAACCCATTTACCATAGAGACTCATGGCTCAGAAAATCCTAGAGAATACTAGACCCACCCTGCACCTACCTATCGAGTTCTAATTAAAAAATATAACTCAATCTTACCTTGAAACCCCAAATTAAAAATGAAACTATGAAGGACTAAGATCTTATTGAAAATAAAAACCTAATATTTGGTACAATTTTCAACATACCAGTCTAGGTTTTCCCTTCAAAGGATTCCATAATGGGCCCACCATTAACCCGAAGGGCGTTCTAGGCTACCACGGGCTGGAAACTTGTTCCTCGAAATCACATGAAAACACATGTAAATCATTTACAAAAAAATAAGATTAAAATATATCATCAAGAATATAATAAAAACTCATCATGAACTATCTATACAATGGATGTCCATGATAGAGAAAAAATAAACAATATAGAAACCTAATATAAAAAATAGGGAAATAGCGTGACAACAATAAGCTTTAAAAACCTCCCTTACCCTCTAAACACCCACTCTTGATTGGAAAAGTCATCCACCTCTAAAGTATATTTTTTACAAACTAGAATCAATTGTTACCCTCAGTTCATAGAAAGAAATAAAAGGGATATGTGGCGCATTGGAAATTTAATAAAGGGACACATACACGATATACTATGTAAAGTACATATAGGTGTTTCTAAATCATAGAATGGGAATCAATATATTATTATAGTAAAATAATTACTGAACTCAATAATTCAACTTTCTCGAGATCAACCCAATGATGAATAACTAATATCCTTCAATGGAGATAATAATAGGCTTGAGCATAGGAACACTCAGTAGGACACCACTACCTTCCAAAAATAAGTAGTTAGATTCATATTACATATTAATAATGATAGATCAAAATAAAATATAAAAATAACTTCCTATACAATTTTATAAATAATAAATAATTTATAAAAAGTGAGCTAAAAATTCTTTTCCATGTTTTTTCTAAAATTAAAAATGTCAATTGGAAAAAATATTTCCCCAACACAAACCAATTTTCCAAAATACCAGTTTTACCAATCATTGTTGGAAACAAAACATTTATAAAAGTTACACTAGCCTAAAATAATTTCAAAACTCACAAACACTTGGAGTTTCAATAAAACATTTTCCACTTTTCTCATAATATAACAAATTTAAAAATAATATCTAAAAATAATTTTATAGCATATTAAATTCAATATTTCATATTCCCTATTTGGAAATATTTCAAAATAAATTTTCAAATAATTTGTAAAGAAACAAGAAGGAATAAAAGACACAATATGGTAATAATATGTCAAGTAACTCAATAAAAAAACAAATTACATGTGAATCTGTTCGAAAAAATAATCCATGAATCAGGTAATTCAACTAAAGCACAATATAAATCCCCAAAATGATACTATTATCATGGTGCTACACTAATTCATACAATGAGTCCATTATAGACTGCACTAAATGGAAAGGCCTCTTGGTGTATGTTGTCTCCTAACATAAACCACTTGAATAACATACACCAAAATCATTAGAATGGATAACCTCATCCATCCATATTTCATGATAAAGGGTACATTAGTAGTGTTCCACATAATTCTAGATTCTCACTTAGCTACTTGGGTTCCCTTGACCAATCAAAAATGAGGTTATCATAATCAAGCTATCATTTACTCAAGTATATTGTTTAAAATAAATACACACATCATAAGATAACATCACAAAATCAACCCCACTATCAATAAAAATAAAATCACAAACAATGAATCAAAGATAAATATACCACCATGGGATCAATATCCACCAAGAGCACACACGAATCACATGGGGGCTAAAGAGGATATCACATCATCTCATTTTCATAAAATTTCAAATGAGCCACTTAATTAAAGTAAAACATGCTTGTTTTGGAAATACATTCCATAAAAATAATCTTCAAAAATAAATTGAGAATCAGGTCATCCCATTTTTAAATTATTCTTTTAAAATATTCAAATTCACACAAGTTATAATGATAAAAACTAAACAAGTTAACTCATTACTTTAAAATCACACAACCCCTTTTATAAATTTAAAACAATTTCCAAATAATCACATTTGGTTTTAAAGAAAGTTTCATTAAATTTTTTATAAAACATCAAATCACTTCTAAACATTACTTTTAAAAACAAAAATGATTCTTTAATATAATTTAGGAATTTTACAAAAAACAATTGGAATGAATTCAATCTAATTCCAAGGATGAAGTTACATTTATATCAATATGTTCCCACATAGAGAATAAATATAGGAATACATTATAAACTAAAACACCATCAAAAGAACTATAAATTAATTTCATTAATATAATGAAAAAACTAAACACCTACCTAGGAAAAATTTAAATCATTCCAGAAACCAGTAATGAAGAGCCATACCATGTCTCCATTAATTAAATATACCCAAACTAGGTATAATGAACCCATATAAACACTAAAATCTAATAATTAAAAAATTTTACCCTTTAAACATGGGGTTCAACCAAAATAAAATTAGTGGAGGGGTAGGATGAAGTCAAGAAAAAAGTAAGAGATGTGAATCCTTACCATAGAGAGATGGAATGAATCATGAAGAAAACTAGGAAGAATCATCATAAAAGAGGATAACTAGAGGAGGGGGGGTATTACATGCATGATATTGGAGTTAGAATAAGGGTTTCGTGCATGTGTTAAAGGGGAGGCCATAGGGAGGAGGGAAGAGTGAGGGATGTGTGATGCATGGGAGGCGTATGATAGGAGGGAGGTGTCACTGGTGAGAGGAGGGGAGGGAAACATCATAAGAAAGGGAAGATGGTATGGGGTGTCATGTGAATGAGAAGAGAGCGTGAGGGTGAGGGAAATAGATTTTAAGGTGAATAAATTTAAGAGTTATTAAAAATAAAATAGTACACTGGAATTTTATAAACTCAAGTACACTGTATAGTTAGGCCTAACCATGCACCAACCATGGTAATGGTACAACCTAGGGAAAATGTATCCTCACCATTTCTCCTTAACATAGTGTGCTTGGAAAAATTGAGCACCAGCCATGCCAAATAGTGCTTCCTAGGAAACAATCCAAATCACATTTTTGTCATGGGGCTTACTAAATCATGCATAAGTCATGCACTACACGCCAGACTAACTTGAAGGCATAAAAAAATTAGTATGCAGTTACTCTTAACTATGCACAACCCTTGAACAACATAATTCTTTCCCAAAAATTAAAATTGAAACTCAGGTGTTCCAAAAACATTAGTTGAATAAATTAATTAATTTGATTTAATTAATTCTTAGCATAATGACATAATGGGTGTGATAAATTCGGAAGGGTTTCTTATTAATATTAGAAAATATTTTTTCATTATCAATATATAAATATAGTAAAGTAAAATATAATAAATAAATAACATTTCTCCCTATAGAGCGATCTTGAAAAAACACATGTGACCATAACTGCTTCAGCTGGTGCTAGACTCGAATGATATAACTATGGTATGAACACACATCATGATGAAGAATGATATATCTCTCATTATATGTCAATATAAATGTATGATATATCACCATTAAGCTATCTGGGTGAAAAATACATACATAAAAAATTTCAAAGTTAAAAATTTCATCACTAGTGAATATGGCATCACCAATCTTTCAAAAAGAAAAACAACCATTCTCATAAATGGGTCAATGATACACCACCATTTCAAAGGATTGGTAGAAAAGGAACATCCAATCAAAATTCATCTATGTGGATTATATAGCAAAGATATTACTATCTTGGTGGATGAAATACAACTATATCAATCTCTCAAGTTGATGATGGTCCATGTAGTATCTTTCCCAAGAAGCCACTAAGTGGTTCTCTAAGATGATATGCCACAAGACCTTAGTCACAACTCCATATATGATAGATGCTTCCAACTAGTAGTGAGGGTCTAAGGTGTGTCAGTGGGGAGATTGTTACCTATTGATTAGAGTGTAATAAAGTGGTAAATAATAATGGAAAGAATTAGAAATATAATTAAATAAGCAGCTGAGAAATACGAATATAAAATCATTTATTATAAATAAATAGGGGGAAGCTAAATCAAAAATAGACACAAAAAATGACGATGATCATGTCATGTCCCTATAGAAAAATGAGATACATGGTATATAGTTGAAACAAGCATATATAAAATTTTATTTAAAAAAATAAACCATATTCCTCAACTAATAACATCATGAGAATAGGCTCATTACTCTACTCCCATACTCCATTCTAATACACAGAATCATACATCGAATGTTGGAAACTGCCCTTTACCTACGATGCAATCATGAAGTCTGCTCGGGTACCAAGGGTGGCCCAGGAAGGTTGTGAGATATACAGAGCATACCATTAAAAATAGTTTCTTGGACCATTAATTCCAAGAATATAAAATGAGTTGTGGGTCGATAATAATAAATGTAAGGAAATATATAAATAAATAAATCACCTCAGACAGGGTTCTTCAAGGATACCTGAACGACATTACATTCTTTGGCCAATTCCATCTATCACTGAGTGGATGGAAACATATAAAGATATAATATGGGTGTATAAGGTTCTCTATCATACATGGAAGGAAGAAAAGATGAGCCTGTCAACAAGGATAGTGTCAATTATAGATTGAGCCTGAGCATGTTATTTAGATTTGTGGACATGTTTTTTGATATAAAAATTGGAATTCTTGGAATTATATTGAAGGAATACCTAAATTTTAAATATAAGGCTTACTAGGCCTATCCAAAGACTTCCATAATAAGAAACCAAAGTATCTCACTAGGAGAACTACAAATACCCAACATCGTAAGAGTCTGTCCATGGTTATCCATGAAGGAATCACATGTTTCACTTTCAGTGTGGTGTAACGCATGATGCTTTGAGCCCATCCAAGGTGTCCCACATAGTGGACCGAGTATGGCCCATGGATGGTTTTACCATATCTCCCACCAATACCATCTAAAGTACCTCTTATACAAAACTGATATTGCTCATGGGTACGTAAGTATCTGCCATGTTAGCATCTCTACGGTATTCTATAAATAATTTGAGTATCTCCCATGATATATAGATAATCATTCTAATTTATAATCGTGATGCATGATGAGGCCATTCAATGAATCCTTTAGACGATACCATTATACCACCCTCATCTTAAAGTGCAGGGAAGGTTAAGGTTAGCACTAACTCGTACCATAACCCAATCATTGTTAACAAGTATTCCAATTCCCTTAATTAACAAAATTCAACTATAGAATAAAGCATATCGGCCCAAATCATGGCCAAAAGTCTTTAATTAGATCAATTCAAATTCCAATAAATTTTTTATAAGGCAATTCATACATCCTAATTAATATTCAACAATCTCATTGACACAACATACGGACTGTAAGACTTTAATGAGGGGTAGACCCAATGGGGTGGCTCAAGTCATGGTAAACACCCCACAACATAGATTCGTGGCTAGATAGAGTCCCACTACACAAAATAATAGTCTTTTATTTAATTAATTTAACAATATATAGGTGACATCAGGATGTTTGGTGAGTGAAAAAATTACCCATGAGAAAATAAAACTAATCATTGAGGGAAAATAACTAGACCACTTATATCATGATTAGGATGGTCTATTTATCTAGTATCATCCCTTGAATTGAGCTAGAATTATAGAAATCAGAAGAGTATATGAAAACACTGAAAATAGGGTAAAATAGAATGCCAAATAAAAGTGTCATTGATAGATGGATAAATGGAAGAAGTATCTAAAGAATAAAATATCTTACTAAGATGAATCAAACATGACTAATGGGGAGCTAAACAGGGTATAAATGAAGAAGAGGCATCAAGTCAAAGTTAGGGAGGATGAGGGAGATCTCACACAATCCCCTACTAGAAATGACTATTTTAACCCATTTTATCTCCTATTAAAAGGATCCACACCTCACATAGTTAGATCACTGGTTTGAAAAACCATATTCCTAAATCATATCTAGCTACTGGTTAAGTAGCACTAAGGGTGCATGCTTGGTACCTGGTTTGGAGAAATAATATGCATCCCTTGTGAATCACCTTTATACACCCATAATAAGGTTCATGGTTACTTGTGTAGGTTTAATGGTTTAAAAACCCATTCCTCTAACGACATGGTGTAGTATGGTTGATCAGCAAAGTTAAACTAATCGTGCACCAACATCTACTTCATCCGGGAACTGATTTTTTAGTTTATGATGCATATAAAACTCATTCAAATAATCAAGAAACCACTTGAGACATAAAAATAAAGTATTACACGTTAAAATTACACAACACTAATTCATTGGATAGAGATATGGTACTCAGAAATACCCATATAAGATAGTATAACTCAAATTTCAACTCTCCAGACAACCGCACATTTACATGGGGTGTCCATTCATTATTCAAGAGTCCTAATCAGGACTACCAGAACCCTAATGGATCCTCTAATCTAAATTAGAAAGGAATAATTTTTAAATAATGTTTTATGGGTTCTACCTCTATAGGGACATCCCCTTATTAAAGAATAAGGAATCAGTCCAAAAACAAGGTTATTCCTATAAAGGTCACTAGGCATTACCGCTTAACCTCAAGGCCCAACAAATACTTGATAGAAGATTCAAAATCTATTTATAACTAACCTCATCATTCTCATACATAAATCATATAATATTATAGAAAATATTACCCTTACCTGAGGGTTCAAATAATAACCACCTATGCAAGTTTTCATTTTTATACATTCAAATGATATGTGTTCATTACAACATATATAATAAATTACAAAAGTGATTTCAAGTACTATTTTTAAAAAACATTACTAAGAACATTATTTAGCTTATATCATACAACATTTTTGGAATTTTGTCTTATAATTTCCCTTTTAACAATTTATTATATTCATTATTCTTCACAACCAACTCAGTTAAATAAAATTTCAATTTCCATTCTAGAGAGGAAAACACTCTTTAGTTTGTAATTGGAAATTTTATTAATTAATTCTTTATAATGATAAAGATAAAAAGAAAAAAACACAGATTTAATTACTTAAATGTTTGAACCAAGTGACATACCACTATACATTGATATAATACAACATATAAGTGTATGTGGATACTTTAACTAACCATACCATTAAGATAATCATAACTCCGTGGGGTGAGGTTATAAAGAATGAAAAAAAAGTGTGACATACATATATACCATTATACCAATTAGGGTTTATTTATATGAAACATTTTAACAATTTTTTCTCACATTTACAGCATCCGTAATGGTTTTAACACATAAGCATATCATATCATGACCAACCAACTAGTGTGGTGTCGAGTTATCTCATAAGACACATGCCCCAACTGTCTTACTTGGTCCAAATTGTGCATTTCAATATTTAGTCACATAAGACTTCATTACCAATGAATGATGTAAAATCTTGTACAAGGAATTTATGGTCTATAATGATTGCATATTAGCATATATATAAATTTCATGGTTCAGTTAGATAAACCATCATTCCAAAGTTATAATGGTACATTTTTTATAAGGTACAAATGAAATTAATATATAAGAAACTTGGTTTTCACCATTGTTTCTATAATAAAAACTCTATATATAATGGTTTAATAATATGGTTTACCAATCTAAATCTTATAAAGTCACATATACTTTATAAATTGGGCCATTGGTGCCAATTTAATTTTCTATAAGAATATAACATTTTATTCCTTACTATAACAAGTCAATAAGAGAGGGTTCAATTATATGGGTCACCATTTCCCAATTTATAATGCACCCGTACACTTTATAATTTTCATTATGGAACCCATTCAATAGATACCATTAATTTTTTTGACCATAGAAACAATGGTTTATGGCCCAGTCCTAAAATAATTGGTTGATTATATAGAATGACATGATAAAGCTACGTGGGAAAACACTATTTAGGTTAATGCATACATTTTATTTTATCTACCTTATATCACAATTATAACTAAGAATACAATCAAAAAGTAACAAATACAGGAAATTATGTTGAAAACCCCCAAAAATGGTGTACATATAAACAAGGTAAATAATCTTAGAAGCATGGTGTATAATCAATATTGTGGTAGAAAGTACCTATCAGGGTATATAATTCATAATGTATCAAGAAACCAATAATAAAGTCTACATGTAATGTCATATGCATGGGATGTGAATTATTATGCTCCTATAATGATTCATGTAAAATTACCTCCTTGCCATTTTGAGCCAAGGGTATATTCCATCAAACAAATAAATCAAAAACTTATAGAAGTAAAATCGCCACCCAAGCTGAAATAAGGATCGGTGGTAAAAATATCATCCTATACAACAGTACCATTCCCTAACCACTTAACATTTCCCTCATTCTTGGGTTGTCTATACCTAGATACAAGTTATTTATAATTTTTCAACACATACCAAGTCTCTTTTATACCATCCCTAAATAATATAACTAAAGAGGAAAATAATTCCTCGGATACCACTTTGTAGCATCATGCCCTGCAATACACTAAGCGGTTCCCCGAGATAGTAAGCCACATGAAATCAAGCATGCCTCCATATACATAAGAGAATTTTTACTAGTAGTGATTGTCTAGGGAATGTTTTTGGGGTGTCTATGGCCTCTTGATCATATTGTAATACAATAATAAATAATAATGGTATGTAGTAGAAAAATAATTAAATAATACGTAGCTTGACAAGAATATGAATTCTTCTAATATAAATAAATTGGCAGAAGATGAATAATAAATAACTAAAAATGATGAAATTAATGTCAGGTAGATATACAAAAATGATGTACACGGGATACATGGGAAACAAGAATATACCACATGATATAGAAAATCTAAGAATGCCACTATTAGAATCACAAGTATATGATAACTCCTCTACTCTGGTATACCATCCTAATACTCAAAATTAGACATCTGGAGCTGGATTATTCCCTTTATCAACACCCACCATCATGAAGTCTACTTGAGTACAAATGGAAGGCCAATAAGGTTGTAATATACACTCAGTAGAACACCACCAATGGAGTGTATAATAATCCATTTCGTGCATATAAAATTAATAGTGTGCTGATAAAAATAAATTTAAGGCAATACATTAACAAATAAATCACCTCAGACTAGGTTCCTCATGGATTACCAACTGATACTACCTTCTTCGGCCTAATACTGTTATCTATGAGTGGAAGTCAACATGTAGAGATATAATATGGGTGTATAAAGGTTCCCTATCATACAATAAAGGAAGACTAAATGAGCTTATCAATTGGGAAAGATAAAAATATGAACCGAACCCAATCATGTTATTTTTTTGGGAAGATGCATCCTTTAATCTAAAAAATTAAAATTCATGGAATTATATAGAGGGAATATAAAAAATCTAAATATTTGTCATCATGGGGACATCAATGGAAAACAATAATGAGGAACCCAAGTGTTGTACTAGAAGAACTAAAAATACCCAACACTATAAGAGTCTATCTAAGGAGATCCATGAAGGAATACCAAGTTTCCCATTTGGAATGGTGTAAATAAAGACTCTTTGAACTTGTACCAGGTGTACCATATAGGGGAAAAAGTATTTCCCATGGATGATGTAACCATATCACCCATCACACACATCCAATATATCTCCCTTAGGGAACCGATATTGCTCTTGTCTAAGTATGTAATCCTCCCAGTAATCCCATCCACAGAATTCAATAAACAAACTAATTATTTCTACTGATGTAAATATAATCATTTTCATTTCTAATCACGAATCACAATGAGCCCATAAAAGGTGTCCTTGATTTGAAACATTGTATTGCTCTCATGTTAAAGCGAGGCAATGGTTATGATTAGAACTAACTCATAAAAAAAACCAAGAATTGTTACCAAGAAAGAACCATTACTTAATTCACACAACTCAACTGTTTCATAATGCATAGGTGACTAACTCATGGCCAAAATTCTTTCATTAGATTAATTAAAATTAAAATATATTTGTTATAATAGAATTCATACATCCTAATTAATAATTAATAATTTCATCTCCAAAGAATATGATTCATAACTCATTAAAGAGGGTACACCTAAAGTGGTGGATTATGTCAAGGTAAACACCTCATGGTGTTGATTCTCAGGTATATAGGGCGTCATTACATTTAATAATAACATTTTATTTAATTAATTTAACAATATTGAGCTGATGATTGGAATAATGGAGAGTTGTACAATGAAGTAAGATAAAATAAAACTAAAAAATATGGTATGAGAAATAAACGACCCGCTGCATGATTATGATTATCTAATCATCCACTATCAACTATTTATTTGAGCTATAATGGGAGAAATTATAAGAGTATATGAAAAAAATAAAAATAAGGAAAATATATCTCTTAAGAATAGGATAATTGAAAGAGAGATAAATGGAGGAAAAATATAAAAGAAAAAATCTCGTAGACATAGTAGTCCAACAATACTAACAAAGAGAGAAACAAAGTTTGGATATGGAAGTGGCTTCAAAGAATAAGTGTGAAGGAAGTGGAAGATCTCATGTGGTCCCCGTACTTTGGATAAATGAGGATATAAGTTGGGATATGAGAAGAAATGACATCAATTAAAACTATTTAATGATACATCTAGTTTGACTAAATGGTTTGGAAAACCATTATCCAACATTGTAGTTCCTCTACCTAGGATCGACACACCACATGGTTATCTCACAAGATTCAAAATACCATGTAACTAAACCATGCATAGCTACTAGTTAAGTTTCACTAATAGTCTAGGCTAGGCGCATGGTTTGGGAAAACTTTGCATTGCCTATTCAGGTCACTTATGTAAATCTTTAATAAGGCACACATTTACTCTTGGTGGTTTCATGGATTTAAATAAACAATGCCTCCTATGAAAAGAGGTCACACAGTTGATCTATGTGGTTAAACTAACAGTGCTCCAACCATGAAATTGCATATTATTCTTCCTAAAACTATGTTTTTGGGGGGGAACACATCCAAAACTCATCTGAATGATTGGGAAACCACCTCAGACCAAAACCTCATTCAAAAAGATCATATTTATGTGATCTAATGACCATATTTACATTTCTAGTCTCAGTTTAATATTATTCACATCCAATAATTGAAAACATAAAAAACTCTTGAAAATTTCAACCTATTATAGAATCTCAAGATGATAAAATCCACTAGGAAAACATATATATGAGAATAATGCACCACCATAACCATCCTATATGTAGATAATTTACCCAAAATATCACATCTATAGTGGTTGAAACACCACCAATATGAAATATTAGGTTGATGTTATACCACTGGAAGAGGTCTCAAAGTTGATGATGAAATACATGGAAAACTATTATAAATGGATAATTCCCTATAATTTTGAAATATCAAGTAGGGGACTTCCTGCCATTTAGTGATTCCAGTATGTGATCTACCAAAAACATGAAATTTACAAAGTGTGCATGAATATATATATTCAACAAACTCACGGTAAATGATGGATCACTAACCCTATTAGGTTGGATGATATGCCAACATCAATTAGATTCAAGTGGATGAGGTACCACCACATACTTTTAATCCATTAATATAAATGATAGATACTTTATATTAAATTAAAGGAATTTATAATTTTAAAAAATAACATTGGTTGTCCATTTAATACACATACCCACTTCAAGGGTCTATTTATAAGAAATATCACAACCATACTATCATTTATTCCATCTGAAAATCACAAATTAAGAAACATTGTAACTTCCGTATGACTATAGAGATGTTTCTCCATCATATAAACCCATCTAAGGCCTATGATCAAGATTCAATTACTTAGCTCACTAGGTAGTTGTTCATAGGTGACTAATGGTATCAATCCAGATCTTACAAGGGCCACTCATAACTTATTATGATCAAATTACATTATTTGAAATCATGTAATCCAAATAAATTTACTTTTAGACCATACATAATGAATATAAATTTCCCACATATTACATGAAACATGAAAACTAATTAAAAACCATTGGGAAATAAAAGGATGAACAAATTAGGACTACTAGGGTCTTTCTCCTAAAGGATCCTTATTTTATTGATACTCAAATAAAAAAATCAACAAACCCAAGAAAACCTATATATTAAGTCACAATTTCCAATCTAAAAAATTAACAACAAGGAAATCAAGAAATTAAAGAAAGTGGAGTCGTTGATTTACCAGTAACACTCCCCTATAATAGATGACATTAAGATATAATCCCAAATGACATAGATATAATATTAATAGGCTAATCATAAAGAACATTTTAGGCATAAGGGTGATGTGATGTTTCTTGGTGATAAGGGGGAAGAAATCCCGACTTCATAACTTTTTAAAATTGTAAAGACCCGTAAAATTCAAGGGAAATTTTTTCTAAATTTTCTTTGGGGTTTTACAAGAACGCAGTTTTTGACGGCGCCTGATTCCGAGGCCCGGTGTGCCTGGAATTTCTATCCGATGTTTAGCTCAGGTACGTTCAATTAACGAACGAGCGGAAATATCTAACTTTTGAACCGGTGCCCAGAATCAAATTCCGAGGGCACCAATGGAACCACAAAACATGTAATTGCTTAAGAACTCCTGTTTCGGAGATGCGTTTACATGAGGGGAGTTATTAATTTTTGTGGTAGTTGAAAATAAAAATTAACAATTTTTTATTTTTCCCACTTGGTAGTGTTATCCTAAGTAAGGATGTTAGGGGTGGGACCCACTTGTGATAACCAACCTTGAGAGGATAAAGTAGGGTGGGACCCACCCGAGCCCCCCCCCACCTTTTCAAATTCCTTAACTTTCCTAACTCCCCATTAACTCACTTTCATTAATTTTTGACAACTTGTTATAATTAATAAAGTGAGTTACTTAATTTCAAACTCTTGAAATTCAAATGGTTAGGTTATGTTAATAAATTAAGACTTGGTATTATTTTATTATTGTTAGAGTTTTTGAAACCTTGAAAGGATTGGGAAGCGTGAAGTCTTTTTCTTCTTCAAGCTCGACGAAGAACGTGAAGAACACCTCGGACTCCGACGAAGAACACCGTTCTTCAACGAGGAACTTCTCTGCCGAAGAACGTGACATCTTCTTCCAACGACGTTTCCTCTTCGAACGCACCTCGACGACAATGGAAATGACGTTCGTTTTTTGCGACGCCCGACCTCCGCGACGCTCGTCTTCCACAGCTCGATTGTCGTGCACCATTCCTGAACCGAGGTAGGGGTTTTATTTATTTTATTTGTTCGTGAATAACAACTTGAAAAACTTTGTGGATTTAAACAATTTGTTATCAAATAACGTGAGGGGGTCCGACTGCACAAACATGGCCGACCCTCCTCCTTATTTTCCGTGTTGGTTCCTTGTGGTTGGTACGGGAGAACGTGGTGCCGTCGCACCACGTGGATTCATGCAGAAGGAAATGCGTGGCGCCGTCGCGCCGCGCTATGGAAAGAAGTTTAAGAACGCGACGCCGTCGTGCCGCGTCGAAGAAAATTGAAGGCTCCGTGGCCGGAGCGGGGCCACGGCGGAGGGGCGCGGTGCCGTCGCACCACGCTGGAAGACAAGGTTTGTGGCCGGTTCCGGGCCGCGGCGGAGCAAGGTGACCGGCGGCCGGACCGGGCCGCCGGTGTCGGAACTGGAAGGGGATAAGCCATCGCCGGTCCCGTTGAGAAGGAGCCGGCCGGCCAGGTGGGGCTGGACGAAAAGGGGAGGATCTAAGGGAATTAAATTCCCCCGGTCGGCTTCAAACGGCCCCACATAAATGGGGGGGGGGGGGTTACTCAAGGGGGGCAGGCGCCCCCCCCCCCCCCTTTTGCAACAGCTCGGCCGAAGGCCGAGCTGGCAGCGCACTGGGCGCGCTGTGCCTAGCTAAACCGGCGCCTGGCTAGTTTGCCAGGCCGGGCCATGCCCAGACGGGCCGGGCCGCGTCGGGCCGACCGGGGGGTCACGGGCCGGGTCGGTCCGGACCCGACACCCTCGTTTTCGGACTAATTGGGTTCAATTGCCCATAACTCGGGCTACGGACCTCGGATCGACACGCCGTCAGCAGCGACGCAATCCTTAGAACGAGATGGTCGTTTTGACATATCGCACTCAATGTTTCAGAATAGTTTGAGTTCGGCCAGGTTGGTTTGTACACAAAACCAACCGGGCCCTCGGAGCGGAAACACTTATATCTTTAGCACCAGACGTCCGATTGACGTGCCGTCGACTTTGATGGATTTATCTAAGTGAGAACGATCTTTTCGCTTACTCCGCTCGAGTTTTGGATGTCGTCGGAGTGCGGTCGGGTTGGTTCACTCACGAAACCAACCGGGCCCCTGGAACGAAAAAGCCAATAACTCACAGACCGGGCGTCCGATTGCTCTGCCGTCTGTTTCGTTGAATTCCTCTTGATGAGACGGAACTTTTGGAATACTTCGCCTGAGTTTTGGTTTCTGTTGGATAGTGTCCGGGTTTGATTGTACCCAAAATCCAACCGGTCCCCTGGAACGGAAAAGCTGATATCTTTCAGACCGGACGTCCGTTTGATGAACCGTCAACGGCGTTGGTGATCATGATGAGAAACGGTCCCTATGAGTATACCCTATGAGAGTTCAGGGTACAGTTTTGTTACGGATGGGTTGGTTTGTTCACGAATCCAACTGGGCCCCTGGGACGAAAAGTATAATAACTCACAGACCGGGCGTCCGATCAACGCGCCGACTGATGCGTTGAGACCCCTATGATGAGGTGTTCCTTTGAAATACTTCTTCGTGGGACTTTGTGATACTTGGAGTATCGACCTGTATCTCGTGGAGCGGACCCTCCCGGAGATGAGTGTATGGAGTACGGAGACCGTGTAGCCGGCTGAGACCTGACGACTACTTGACCGACTCAACTTGGAGTGAGTCGACTTGCCCAGTGGACGGAGCGCCCGATATTTGGCGACAGACCCATGGCGGACGGAGTGACCGGTAGTTGTCTGCAGACCCGCGGTACTCGACAAGAGGAGTACCTATGTATGCTATTAGGGGGAGCGCCCGATATTTGGCGACAGACCCACAGTGGACGGAGCGCCCGGTAGTTGCCCGCAGACCCGCGGTACTCGACAGGAGGAGTACCTCAGCAGTCTTAGGTTAGTGAGCAGTACCTCGGAGTCATGATAGGACCACTGTACACTCCAGAGTCGGAGCTCTTCAACAGTTACAGTTTTGATAATGAAAATCCTGGTTTGAGCTGAGACTATTGACCTTTGTGTTTACCTCATGATTGAGATGGGTCACTTGATAACTTAGGTATATGTATGGGAATATACCTGGGTAGTGGTTATCCGTTGATTTCATGATCCTTGTGTTTCCTCATGATTGAGATTGGTTACTTGATAACTTAGGTATATGTATGGGAATATACCTAAGTAGAGGTTATCTGTTGAGATCCTCTTTGTGGTTATCCTTGTTGGTTTTAGTGAGACTTTGAGGGTCTCGGGGTCCCTACTGAGTATCGTTATACTCACCCCTGCACGGGCTATGCCAGCACCTCATTGTGTTGGATGTAGACGATGGGCAGTGCTGACAGAGGCCGAGTGTTCGAGGACTGGAAGGTACCTGGAGGTGGACTACACGACAAGTCAGTACCCGGAGGTGGACTACACGACGAGTCAGTATCCGGAGGAGGTTGACGGGCGAGAGCGTTGAGGAGGATATCTGTACCTACCCTTCATGTAGGATCCGTGGCGGACGATCCAGGAGCTACGCTATCTATACATACCCTTCAAGTAGGATCTGAGGAGGATGACCCAAGAGCTGCTTCCTTCTTCCAGCTGTTTGTCTTTTTCTGTTTTACTTTCGTTCAGTTGTAGCTGCACTTTCAGTTGGGTTTGTATTCTGCCCCATTTACTTTTCAGCACATTCTTTTGTACTTAGTTTTTTTCTTCGGCATATACTCTGTGGTGTTTTGTTTACTTTTATAAAGGAAATTCCTTCCCAGTTATCGGGATTTTCGCCTTTGGTGCTAGTCGCCAGACCCTGGCCTATGGAAGGCGGGCTTGGGGTAGTCATGGCATGGGCCCCGAGGACGGGTCATGACAAATTGGTATCAGAGGTGTCGGTTCTACCGCAGAACATATAACTCTGATTTTTTCTTTCTGTGAAGCAATAGAGTTAAGTGTACCAAGTGTGATCTTCAGTTTAGGGAATCCAGTGTTGGTGCGGGGGGCCGACGCATCCATACACCAGGACCCTGACAACTGATTTACGACTTTGTGCACGAAAAAACTGATTGCGTGTGTGTTTCTAGAAGTTATATTTAAATATTAGCTCAAACCAGGTCATCTCACCAAGTATAAGTCTTTTGACCGTGTGATGTTTGTTCCTTTCAGTATGCCTCCCTGTGGACGACCAGCTAGAGCCCCGAGAGTGGTACGTTCTGACAGCCCGCCGAGCGATGTTACCTCAGTACAAGGCTCTATTCCAGTTGAGGCACTAGCGGAGGAACCATCAGTACTACTACCCGTTGGGCCACCGATGCCACCATCCCCAACAGCAGAGGGTGCACGTCGCTTGAGCGCACTGCACGAGTTCCTGCGCCAGAGGCCACTGAGGTTCCGAGGACAGACGGACCCGCAGGCAGCTGAGGATTGGATGGAGGCTTTGGTGAGAGTCTTCAGGCTAGTGGGGATGCCGGCAGACTTCATGGTGATCTTTGCTGCCAGCATTCTTCAGGCAGCAACAGGAAGATGGTGGAGCCTGATTCTCCAGATGCATGACGAGGAGACACTTCTTCGGGCAGACTTCGAGAGCCTGTTCCGGGCAGAGTTTGTACTAGCCACCCTTCGAGCGGTGCGTATACAAGAGCAACTTCAGCTGCTGCAGGGCAGCATGACAGTGGAACAGTATTCAGTGAGGTTCACAGGCCTCTCGTGATACTCCACATATATGGTACAAGACCCATTCTTCAGGGCCCGAACCTTCAAGCAGGGGCTCAGGCGAGAGATTAGAGCTTTTGCTGTTTCTCACAGCATTCTGACGCAGACAGGGGTGTTGGAGAGAGCCCTCTTAGTGGAGATTTTCCTTGCTGAGCAGTCTCCAGTAGTGGGAAGCACCACTAGCTGGCTTACGGTAGAGTCTTCTGCAGCAGGCAGTAGACAGATGACGCAGAGGTCCAAGAGGACCAAACCTACCAGTGGACGACTACACGACTCAGGTTTAGTTGTGCGGGGGAAACAGGGGTGGAGTCAGAGCCAGACGTGCCGAGAGTGGACAATGTTACTCTTGCAGTGGGATTGGTCACATGGCACATGACTATCCGACCCGCCATGCAGATGACCATCAGTTAAATGAATAACCTCCCATCCATAGGTAGAGGTTAAATCAGGGCAGACCGTAGGGGGTAGGAGGACATGGGAGAGCTCAGCTTCAGGCAGTTGAGACCTATGGTCATGGAGCTCCAGAAGAAGATGGAAAGGAGCGGGACTAGCTCTTTACCTGGAGGCTATTGATCATTGTTCTTCTAGTTTTGTTGTTGTTACATTTGTGTCTTTGTACTATGAGTTGCAATAATGAAAATACACTTATCTTTGTAATGTTTTCCTTCCTGTCCTTTTGTTTGGTTGATACTGAGTGGTCCCAGTTAAGACTGTTGACTTGACCCTCACTTTTGAGATTTCAACTAGAGGAGACCTAGTGACCTCACACTGATGCCGACAGTGTGACTCGACCCTTGGAGGCGAGAGTGACAGTTGGATCTCTTGGTAGTTACGTCGAGGCCTTACGACGTCATCCATGGCGTTAATGCATCATTCATGTCAGGATTGACTGTATTAGGCAATGAATGTGGTTCATCCAGGGGATGAGACCAGATTTCTCTTATCGGAAAAGAAGAAATCATAGCAGCACTTTTGAGACTAGAGAAGGTCCAGGTCATCAAAGAGCGGATGAGGACAGCACAGGGCTGACAGAAGCCTTATGTTGACAGGACTTGGAGGTCTCTGGAGTTCGAGGATGACGATCTCGTCCTTATACGGGTCTCACCTCGACGAGGTTTATGGAGATGTGGCCAGGGAGGAAAGTTATCTCCGAGGTTCAATGGAACTTTCTAGGTCCTCATCTGGTTAGGCGAGGTGGTTTACCACTTGACCCATCTACCTCAGTTGCACTAGGTGCAAGACGTTTTCCGGGTATCTCAACTGAGGAGATACATGCTCGACCCTTCACATATCATCGACCATGAGGAGCATGAAAATGGTGATGGGGTTACTTCCACGGAGGTTCTAGTGGGGATCAAGGATCGACAGGATCAGATCCTTCAAGGACGATCGATTCCCCGAGTGAACATTCTCTGGAAGTACGGGAACCTCCGGGTGAGCACATGGGAGCGAAAGGCTCAGATGCATGCTCTGTACCTCTTTTGTAACCCTAGTTTATGTTAAAGCTTTACGAGGACGTAAAGCCCTGAGGTGAGAGTAATTTAAAGACCCGTAAAATTCAAGGGAAAGTTTTTCTAAATATTCTTTGGGATTTTACAAGAACGCAGTTTTTGACGGTGCCTGATTCTGAGGCCCGGTGTGCCCGGAATTTCTATCCGATGATTAGCTTTGGTACGTTCAGTGAACGAACGAGCGGAAATTTCTAACTTTTGAACCGGTGCCCGGAATCAAATTCCGAGGGCATCGATGGAACTGTAGCGCCGGTAATTGCTTAGGAACACCTGTTTTGGAGATGCATTTACACAAGGGGAGTTATTAATTTTTGTGGTAGTTGAAAATAAAAAATAAAATTTTTTAATTTTTCCCACTTTGTAGTTTTATCCTAAGGATGTTGGGGGTGGGACCCACTTGTGATAACCAACCTTGAGAGGATAAAGTAGGGTGGGACCCACATGAGCCCCCCCTCCCACCTTTTCAAATTCCTTAACTTTCTTAACTCCCCATTAACTAACTTTTATTAATTTTTGACAACTTGTTATAATTAATAAAGTGAGTTACTTAATTTGAAACTCTTGAAATTCAAATGGTTAGGTTGTGTTAATAAATTAAGACTTGGTATTATTTTATTATTGTTAGAGTTTTTGTAACCTTGATAGGATTGGGAAGCGTGAAGTCTTTTTCTTCTTCAAGCTCGACGAAGAACGTGAAGAAAACCTCGGACTTCGACGAAGAACACCGTTCCTCAACGAGGAACATATCCTCCGAAGAATGCGACGTCTTCTTCCGACGACGTTTCCTCTTCGAACGCACCTCGACGACAAAGGAATAGACGTTTGTTTTTCGCGACGCCCGACCTCCGCGACGCTCGTCTTCCGCGGCTCGATTGTCGTGCACCATTCCTGAACCGAGGTAGGGGTTTTATTTATTTTATTTGTTCGTGGATACCAAATTGACAAAGTTTGTGGATTTAAACCATTTGTTATCGAATAACGTGAGGGGGTTGGACAAAACAAACATGGTCGACCCTCCTCCTTATTTTCCGTGTTGGTTCCTTGTGGTTGGTATGGGAGAACGTGGTGCCATTGCACCACGCGGATTCATGCAGAAGGAAATGCATGGCGCCGTCGCGCCGTGCTGTGGAATGAAGTTTAAGAACGCGACGCCATCGCGCCGCGTCGAAGAAAATCAAAGGCGCCGCGGCCAGAGCGGGGCCGCGGTGGAGGGGCGTGGTGCCATCACACCACGCCGAATGACAAGGGCCGTAGCCGGTTCCGGGCCGCGGCGGAGCAAGGTGACCGGCGGCCGGACCGGGCCGCCGGTGTCGGAACTAGAAGGGGACCGGCCACCGCCGGTCCCGTTGAGAAGAAGTCGGCCGGCCAGGTCGGGCCAGCCAGAAAGGGGAGGAGCCGAGGGAATTAAATTCCCCCGGCCAGCTTCAAACAGCCCCCATAAATGGGGGGGGGCTGCGATTACTCATGGGGGGGAGGCACCCCCCCCCCCTATTTCCAAGAGCTCGGCCGAAGGCCGAGCTGGCAGCGTGCTGGGCGCGCTGTGCCCAGCCGAACCGGCGCCTGGCCAGTCTGCCAGGCCTGGCCGTGCCCTGACGGGCCGGGCCGCGTCGGGGCGGGTCGACCCGGTTCGGGCCGACCGGGGGGTCTCGGGCCGGGTCGGTCCGGGCCCGACACCCCCGTTTTCGGACTAATTGGGTTCAATTGCCCATAACTCGGGCTACGGACCTCCGATCGATGTGATGTCAGCAGCGACACGATCCTTAGAAATAGACGGTCGTTTGACATATTACAGTCTCAGAATAATTTTCATTCGGCCGGGTTGGTTCGTACACGAAAGCAACTGGGCCCTCAGAGCAGAAACACTTATATCATTACCACCGGACGTCCGATTGACGTGCCGTCGACTTTGATGGATTTCTCTTAGTGAGACAGATCTTTTGGCTTACTCCGCTCGAGTTTTGGATGTCGTCGGAGTGCGGTCGGGTTGGTTCGCTCACGAAACCAACCGGGCCCCTGGAACGAAAAAGCCAATAACTCACAGACCGGGCGTCCGATTGACGCGCCGTCTATTTTGTTGAATTCCTCTTGATGAGACGGAACTTTTGGCATACATCGCCCGAGTTTTGGTTTCTGTTGGATAGTGGCCGGGTTTGATTGTACCCGAAATCCATCCGGGTCCCTAGAACAGAAAAGCTAATATCTTTCAGACCAGACGTCTGTTTGACGAACCATCAGCGGCGTTGGTGATCACGATGAGAAATGGTCCCTATGGGTATACCCTATGAGAGTTCAGGGGTACAGTTGAGTTACGGCCGGGTTGGTTCGTTCATGAAACCAACCGGGCCCCTCGGACGAAAAAGCTAATAACTCACAGACCGGGCGTCCGATCGATGCGCCGACTGATGCGTTGAGACCCCTATGACGAGGTGTTCCTTTGAGATACTTATTAATGGGACTTTTTGATACTTGGAGTATCAACCTGTAGCTCGTGGAGCGGACCCTCCCGGAGACGAGCGTACGGAGTATGGAGACTGTGTAGCCTGCTGAGACATGACGACTTCTTGACCGACTCGACTTGGAGTGAGTCGACTAGCCCAGTGGACGGAGCACCCGATATTTGGCGACAGACCCACGGAGGATGGAGTGTCCGGTAATTGGCCGCAAACCCGCAGTACTCGACAAGAGGAGTACCTCTATAGGCTATTAGGGATAGCGCCCGGTATTTGGCGACAGACCCACAACGGATGGAGCGCCCGGTAGTTGGCTGCAGACCCGCGGTACTCGATCGGAGGAGTACCTCAGTAGTATTAGGTTAGTGAGAAGTACCTCGGAGTCATGACAGGACCCCTGTACACACTAGAGACGGAGCTCTTCAGCAGTTACAGTTTCGATAATGAAAATCCTAGTTTGAGCTGAGACTTTTGACCTTTGTGTTTACCTCATGATTGAGATGGGTCACTTGATAACTTAGGTATATGTATGGGCATATACCTGGGTAGTGGTTATCCGTTGATTTCATGATCCTTGTGTTTCATCATGATTGAGATGGGTTACTAGATAACTTAGGTATATGTATGGGCCTATACCTAAGTAGAGTTTATCTGTTGAGATCCTCTTTGTGGTTATCCTTGTTGGTTTTAGTGAGACCTTGAGGGTCTCGGGGTCCCTACTGAGTACCGTTACACTCACCCCTGCACGGGCTATGCCCGCACCTCGTTGTGTTGGTTGCAGATGATGGGCAATGCTGACAGAGGCCGAGTGTTCGAGGACTGGACGGTACCCGAAGGTGGACTACATGACGAGTCAGTACCCGGAGGTGGACTACACGACAGGTCAGTATCCGGAGGAGGTTGACGGGCGAGAGCGTTGAGGAGGCTATCTGTACCTACCCTTCAGGTAGGATCTGTGGCGGACGATCCAGGAGTTGCGCTATCTGTACCTACCCTTTAGGTAGGATCCGAGGAGGACGACCCAGGATCTGCTTCCTTCTTCCAGCTGTTTGTCTTTTTCTTTTGTACTTTCGTTTAGTTGTAGCTGCACTTTCAGTTGGTTTTTTATTCTGGCCCATTTACTTTTCAGCACTTTCTTTTGTACTTAGTGTTTTGCTTCCTCTTGTACTCTGTGGTGTTTTGTATACTTTTATAAAGGCAATGCCTTCCCAGTTATCGGGATTTTCGCCTTTGGTGGTAGTCTCCAGCCCCTGGCCTATGGAAGGCGGGCTTGGGGTAGTCAAGGAACGGGCCCCGAGGACGGGTCGTGACAAAAATAATTTATATTAATTAAATTACAGTTTTAATAATAGATTACCATGCCCATAGAAACTATACTAGGAACCCAAATGAACTTTGTTGTCCCCAATAGTGTTTTTCCTAGCCCAATAGACTCTCATTGGTAGTGGAAGTATCAAATTCCCACCCACTGAACCTATGGTGAGCCCCCACTGGACATTTGATGGGAAAGATGCAATAGTTCATATTTATCAATCACTGACCCATTTCCCATGTTTTCAATAATATGGGTTCCTCAACCCCTCCAACATTAAATATAGATCAAAATATGAATGTTTTTAAAAAAAATGGTTTTACTTTTTATTCTAAGTAGGATGTGGTAATATTGTGCACATCTTGGATCCATTATTGTTTTAACACGATGATGTCCTTGTTGATATTAATGGTTAGATGTTACTTATAATTTAATTTGGTCACTCTGATGTGGTATGATTTTTCTATTATTTCCCCATGTTTATATAGTATCAGAAAAACAGTATACTCTCTCTGTAATGGTATACAATATCACTATTAGTTAATATCCTCTAGCGTATAAAGTGGTGTTCCTAGGTTCATGTGGAGCACCCAACTGGGCTGGGGTTTATACGGGCACGATCTATGGAATTAAACTCATTGACTATCTAAGGCCAAATCAAATACTATTCACATAATTATTTTCCTTAGGCCCTCTAATTCCCAAGACCCAAGCTCTAATAAGCTCAATCAATCTGACAGTAATACCTGGATATATTTCAATTCACTCTCTTTATGATTTTCAAAAATATATTGAATAACAAAAGAAATCTCATATAAATCAATCAGAAACAAGTGTTTTTTCAGTCTCTTACATCCTCACACATGAATGAAGTACTTACCCAAAAAGAAATATTAATATAAACACTCTTGTTACCATTTTCATCCTTAAAACCCAAACCCGTGACTTAATTACACAAGGCAATAGATACCTATATTACAGGACCAGCTTTTGATGCAATTGAGTTCAAATATGATAGGACATCCTCAAATCATTCTCTAAAAACCACACAATCCTATATAAGGATATACATTAAACTTATATGATATTTACAATAAAAACAAACACTTTATTAACCCACAATTAATATCCATTCATGTATGACTATAAAAAATCATGATAGCCAAAAGACCCACCAATCTTGGAACTCTTAGACAATTCACATGGATATGAACCACACAATTTTAGATCAATCCATTATAATGTCAAAATAAGATATAATCCATCCATATTAGAGATTTTAAGTGTTTATATTTGACATGATGAGATGAATCCACATTTAAACATAGTGTGGGAGTAGTATAACCTATGGTGTAGGAACACAATTTATGTGAAAAAAATGAGAAAATATGGTCTCTTAAATGTAATGGAGGTCACCTAGGAGGGGCTCCCATTCAATCTTAAAAATGAGCGGAGAAAACTATATTTTAATGAATTTTAAATTTTTTTTCAAAAAATAAACTATGAAATAGAAATAACAAAACCCTCAGAACCCAATTAGATTATATAAAATATGTAAATGATTTGGTTTTTATGGATTTTTAATTTGTGTCTTAAATGTGCTTGGGTTGTTAAAATTGATTTTGGAGGTGATTAATGGAGGATAAGTGGATTTGGGGATGTATTTTTAGTTGATAGAATAAAAACACTATGAAATCCTCCTATTACCCCATGTTTTTTTCAAAAAGAGAGAGGAGAATAATTGTCTTTGTTTATTACTTCATGGATATTATGGTTTCATTTGTAAAATTATAGTATGAGGAACCACATTATTCTTTAATCGCTTAGTCATAATTTCATGGGATGCATTTATTTGAATCATTTCATCATGATTGTTATCTTTTCACTATAATAAATAAAACCTATTTTGGAATTTATATGGTTGATTGGTTATAGATTTGAAAAAGGGTGAGGGATGTCTCATGAATCTTAGGACACCAACTATTATGAAATGACGATCACTATTACATCATGGTTTTCCTTGGTGTCATAAACATTGAGTAGTAGTTGAAGAGGTTATGAGGGGGATTTAAAAGAGGCATCATGTCTTGATTTTCAAGGACTGTTTTACCAACTTTCATTATGACGTGATAAGGGGAAATACACAATGATTCATGAATTTTTAAATTTTTTTTATAAAATTTTTTAGATTACTGAATTCTATTCATTTACATCATCCTTGTCTGAATACAAGGTATATTTTGGACTATTACTGATGGTCATTTTCATCCATGATGATCCTTTAACCCCTTGTATTTTTGTGATCATGATCTTATGATCCATCGTTGTTGAAGAATCCTTAATGAAATCTTTGCAATTTTTTGAATTTTTCTTCTCATTATTAGTGATTTGATCATTTATATATTTTTATTGAGGTTGTTGATTCTGATATACTCTTCTTATTTCCATGTTAATGCAGAATATTTATGATTTTGTTTTCATTAGGTGAGGATTTGATGTTGGTATAATAGAGATACTAAATTGGATTAAATAAATTATAGCGTAAATTGAATCACATGTGTTATAAACGATATACTTATTATTTTTATATATTTATTTTTGATTTTATGTTGAGAATTTTATTGCAATTTAATAAAGTTAATGATATTGAAAAATGAAATCATGATTTAATTGATTTGGATATTTGAATGATGAAAATAAGAATAAAGGATTTTAAATGTGAAATTGATGTATTTTATATTGATGATAATATGATAAGTTAATTGAAAAATTATGAATAAATATTTTTATTTAAGTTGTGAAATTTTTTTGTTATTATTTTGTTTGTTTATTAGTGGTGGGTTTATGTAGTTATTTAATGTAGTAGAGGTGTATTTTCTAAATATAGTTTATATGATAGTGGAACATGTGTTATGAATTTTTTATAATAGATAGATATAGTTTTTATGCTTTTTTCATTGTTGATAAAGAGGTGGAAAATGTGATGTTTCGTGATATTTTTCTATTTATTGATATAGAGGTGTGGTAGGATGTTTTAGTAGGCATGTGGTGTTTGGTAGGGATATAGATATAATGAAATATTAAATAAATTGAATATGTGTGGGGTGGGTATGATTTGTGTTGAATTAAACTAAGGTATAGGTAATTAAAAATAAGTGGTGTATTATTAATATTTTAAATGAATAAATATGACAAATAAATAAAGTATTTGATATTGGACAATAATAAAGGGATAAATATCTAGAATTTAGGTGATTAAAGAAATTTTTTTACTAGTAATTGATTAACCGATGTTATTTAAACAAGTATAAAATAAAAGGTGGTCGTGAGGATTAATTTTGTGTGATTACATTATGCTTATTTATAAATATGGTAAAAGTTATAGTGTTCTGTGTAATACGAAGTGATGATGATAAACATAAAAGTTTAAAAAATAAAGTTGTGCGGAATAAGGATAAATTGTGTAAGCGTTATGAAAATAAGACATTTTGTGTTGTTATTGTTATTGTTGTTATTTTGTGGTTGTAGTATTGGTTTGTATTATGATTAGTAATGATAATGGTTGATATTTTTTATAGGAGGTATAATATTGATAGGATTTTTTTGTTGAGATATTGTGATTGAAGATTAACCTCTACGTTGGGATTATGTGGTTTTATTAAGCTATCTTTATTTTATGTTATTTCTAAGGAACCACCACATAAGTCATGTGACATGATTGATTCCAATATAATTTCTTTGATACATAGATAATAGAGCACCTCCCCTTCATATCTCTCTCTTTCAGGCATATTATATATATACTATAATTTCACATGGTTTTGGATATTCTACAATTGAACGAGGTTCTGGTTATGCAGTGATGTCATGCTTTAGTGACGTGGTTATGCGGCATTTATGTGTCATGCAACTATAATAGGTGTTATATGGCGGGGATATGTAGTTTATTGATTTTTTATAGGGAATATAGCATTGGATTATGGATATGGTATATTGTATATATTAGTGATATGAAATTTTGGCTAATGATATGGTTATATAGATGTGGTATGTGGATATAAAAGGGGCGAGAGAACCTAACCATATACCACTGTGGTTTGAGGGGTACTAGTTTAGTTCAGAAGATTTTGTGGTGTACATTTATCTATATACTTTAATTATTATTATAATATTATACATGTATTTTAATATTTTGATAGAGACTTGGTGAGTTTGGGATAATAGTTTTAATGGATATGTACGGTGTAAGTTTAATAGTTTATTCTTTAAGTTATGATTATGCTTCTTCCAAATTGAATTCAGAGGGACTAAGGATGAACGTACTAAGTGCACATGTATACTCACTTCTACATTTATATATTATTTTATAGTTTTCTAAGATGAATTTTCTGAATGTTATTAACATTATTATCTCGTGGGTTGATGATTGGTTAGTTTTTATGGATTCACTTCCATATTACCCATCATACTTTGGTTTTTATCATTATGGTTTTGATAATGTATGAAATTACATGTATCATTAAATGATTATTGGTCTTATTTTATATTATGTATTTTAGTAGATTGGTTGTTTTTTTGGTTCCTGGGTTTAAGAGGATAATGGGACATATATATATGTTTTATAACCTCAGTGTCAATTGTTAGCCCATGTCTTATTAGAGTAGGGATTTGAGGTTCAAACCTATCAAGAAAATTTTTTTTTATAGCCCCTATCATTGGAGGTAAGGAACTTCGTTTTTCTAAAAAGACTGAAGTGAGGTTATAAATATTTAATAGAAGATACATAAATTGATACCTTCATCATCATTTAATAAAATTTCTTATTAAATTTTCAGTTTCTAAGAAACGGTTGTTAGAAAACTGTATGTTTCAGTTTTCTACTATATTGTGTATCGATTCATGTCAATATTGATTTAATCATATTTTAAATCTTTCACTATTGATATGATTATTTTGATAATTTTCTTTCTTTTCTATTGTAATTATATTATTTAAAAGGAAAAAAAACTAGTCTTGATCTATAACTCTAAGAAGTAATGGATTTCATTATAGTTAAAATGTTAATGAGAAATAAAAACCATAAAATTGTCAAAATTGAAATAATAATTACATATATTATTCTAAAATATATGGTTTTTATGTTCACCTTGACATTTTTTTTAAGGATTGATGGTATTTTTACAATATATAATTGATTTTTGCTTGATAATATAAGCTATGTAATCTTCATGGTTTCAAATTTTTATGAGAGTGAAATTCAATGTTTTAAGATGAATTTATTGTTTTGAGTGTTTTTTACATATTGAGAATGAGTAGATGAAAATAATTCTATAAATTTTGGTTAATATTATTTGATTTAAATTGAAAATATATTGAATGTATAATATTGTATTTTTTTATTTATTTATATGTGAGTTATTAAAAAAACATGTTAAACATATTGAGTGATTTTTTAAGTAAGATTATTGATATTTTTAATATGATATGTTTTCCACAATATTTAATACATTTTAGGAAAATTAATATTGTTAATTAACTATTTATAAGGGATGCTAAAATATACTAGACTTAAATTATTATGAGATGTTGTAATCACTATTGATGACAAATTATTGTGAGTGATAAGTTAGGTTTTTTTATTTTTTAATTATTAAGCATGGTTGGATTATAATACAGTGTTTTGGAAAATGATTTAGTTTGGGGGATGATGAAATACATTTTGGAATAAATAATGTGTTAAACATAGCTGTTTTGTTACTATTCAAAAATGTGTTAATATACCTAAAACTTTTTAGGGCATGATATAACTATTAATTGAATTTAAAGTGTAATTGATATATAATTTTGAGATTAATTATTGGAAAATTTGTAAATTCCACATAAAAAAAATTAATCATGACTTTGTTTCATAGAATATTGATTTTTAAACTCTGTTATTAATATACAATGATATTTATATATTATGGAAGTTTTATTTGATAGTTTTTAATTCATTTTATCAAAGATATGATGATTTAGTAATGATTTATACCTGTAAATAGAATATGTGTTTAGAATGGTGTGTTTTAAAGAATTCGGTGTTGGTTTTAAAAATATATTTTATAATGTTTTGGTGGGATGTTCTATATAGGATGTGTTGGTGTCCTATTGAAAAAAAGATTTAATGAATTATCATTGAAATGTATTTTTGGAAGGAATGGTTTGATAAAAAACCTTATGATTGAGTTAAATTATAATCATTTTATGGGTGTTCTTTTCATGGTGTGATATAGTTTTTAAATTTAATTTTCAGTTTAATATTACTTCTAAGAATGATTTTTAGTGTGAAGAAATTAATGTGTTTATTTTTTTATGATGAAATGTTGTATTGATATGTTATTTCTTATTACCAAGAATGATGTTACTAATATTTTTTCATGATTAAAATAGTTTTTTATTTGTTTGGTAGACATTATTGGTGATAAGATAAAGTGGTTGTCTTAATTGTTTCAATGATTAATGGTTTTTTGGTTGATGGTGTTGAAGTGATGAGGAATTTGGGTTTTTAGGGAAGTATGACATTGATTTGAATAGGAAATAAGATTGTTTCAGGAATTTTGTGATTGTTTGGTATAATAGTGGTATATAAGTGAACATGATTCATTAAATGTGTTTTGTTACCCTAATATTGATGCATGTGTTAATGTTTTTAACTATAATTATTGAATCTTAATTTTTTATAAAGAAGTATCTCTAATGTATCATCCATAAATTGGCCAGAATAAGATCAAGGATGAGTCATGGGATAAAGAGGTTTTGAGTTCTAAAAAAAAGTACCAAATAACTTTAGTGGATTTTCGAGCCTCGTGGTTAAATGATCAATATTGGAATTTTATGTTTACATTGAGTTGGTGAATTCCCTAGATTTATTTTGGGTTTAACTAGTACTAGATTTTCTATTAGGTGTAACTCAAATGTCATGGAAGGTGTATCATGATATATTACAAATAATATATTCCAAAGAGTTTCTTATGGGGCTCCACAAATATTTTTCTTCTATGGTGCAGTGGGATTAGAATAAGAATGAGATTTTAGGGATTTAACTAGTATGATCTAACATTAATGATCATGGAACATTTTTTTAGATATTAATTAACTAATTTTTAGATCCTTTATCTTAAAAAGATATGAAACAAAAACATTTTTGGGTCCACATTGATGCTATGGTTTTGAAGGATGGCACTGGGTTGGTGATTGATGTTTTAAACATAGGTAATAGATAATAATGAGATGATATAAGAGGTTGCGTTTAAGTTATAATATATTGATAAAGGTTACTTACTTGCTGTCGAGAAGTTGAAGTACAGATTAATGAGACACTCTGGATTTTAAGTGTGGCATTGGAATTTGGGATTGAGTTGCCTATGTTGTCCTATGTAAAGCCAGTTAATCTTATTCTATTGTAATGTATGGGGGATTGATAGTATGTGTGTCCTAGGATTCATGGTTTTCCTTGTTCATATGTATGTTTTTTACTAGTTGTGTGGTTAGAACCAAATGGGTGGTATTTTATAGTTGATTCGTATTCATAATTAGTGTTTATTATGGGTATAAAACCTTACTTTGTTCATAAAAAGATATTAATAAATCATTAATATTTTAAAATATAGTATCTATGTCTTGTGATCCTAACGCTTTTTAACTAAAAGTTTCTTTGGCTATTTTATTTCAATTTCTGTTTTGAAAGTGTGTTAATTTTACCTTAGTTGATTCCAATCGTTTTAAAAGAAATAAAAAGAATTATTAAAGTTTAATAATGTTTTTATAGAGTTTGGGAACCAAATGTAATTTTTTGAGTGGTAAATTCCATATTTGGTTACAAATTTATTTTTAGTAATATTTAGAATTTGATAACTATTATGAATAAATAAATAGGTTATTAATAAGAGATTGAATTATTAGTTGGAGTAAATTTTTTTACTTTCACGTTTTTTCCCATATTGTTCCACTTTATAGATTCATTCGCATAAGAATGGTATCACATGTAATAGATATATTTTGGGTATCCCTTATACGAGAAGGGACAATATAGTTATTACTTTTAGGGATGCGTTTTTTAGTTTTCTAGTTGTGTTAGTCATATTTGAGAGGTATCAACTTTAGTAGTTCAATTTTATGTATTTTGATGATTTGGTTTAATTTTGACTCTCAATGAATGTAATAGTCTAAGAGTTATCTAATGTAAAATTATATATATTCGTAGATCTTTACTCGGTGATTTTAATGTTTTAAGGGTGTTGAAAGTGAGTTTTTTAGTTCGAAATAGAGGATAAGTGATGTTTGAGTGATGATTTCAACTAATAGAAAAACCATACCATGAAATCATTCCTTTTTAACATGATCTTTTGGATAAAATCGTTTGAGGTGAAGAGGATTCTTTGTATGTTACGACCTCAACATTATAACATGAATTTTTAGATTCTAGAGTGATGAATCATATTACATATGAACCCTTTGGTTACAATTTCATGGGTTACTCTGTTGGTTACGATGCACTATGATGTTTTTTTGGAGACTCAATGATGTTGTGTAGTTTTTGAAACTAAATGGTTGATCAAATAGTTAATTAAAGAAGAGTGAAAGTTGTGCTATGAATCTCTAGAGACCAACTATTATGGTGTGACAATCAACCATAAATGTAGCTTCAGAATATATTTCACAGTGTTTTCATTTTTGGATGATTCATTTGTAGTTGATGATTAATATTCTCATTTATTATTCCTATGTTAATTTTTGATTATCACGATATAGATTTTTTTTGTGAATATTTTAAATATCCCCAATGAAGATAATTAAATGTGTTATAAAAATTGAATGGGGAAATGATTCACCGATGTTTTACATGTTTTCGATGACATTTATTATATGTTTCTTATATTTTTGTATTGATAATGTTACCTTGATTTAAATAGGTTTCTTATATTGATATATTAAATCCTGATTTAACTTCATTGGATAATTTAATTTTTGTAATGATAATAATGGAATTAGATTATAGAATTACGAGGATGTTTTGGTTTGTTGAATACAAATTGTTAATTTAATGAAGAAAATATGAATGAACAGTTTTTAATTTTACAATTACAGTATTTTTTTATTATCTTATTGTGGTAGTGGTTTAATGTAGACATTCTGTGTGGTGAAATCATGTTTGGTATGGTCGTTTTATGTTGTAGTGAAGGATGTGTTGTGGTGAACATATTTATTTTGGTTTAATGATGTTCACATGGTTTGGTGTTTTTATTAATATGGGTTGGATGAGGTGATATTATGTACTATTTGGGTGGTTATTGATTTAGTGCTTTAGAAGGTTGTTTTGGTCAGTGAAACATAGTTCCCCTGAGATGAAAATATAAATAATTATTCAATAAATTCAATAAGTGCGACATGGGAATTGGTTTTGTTAAATGAAATTCATGGAAGAATAATATTAAATAATTATTGATTAATAATGTAGTATATGAATATAAATAATATAGTGGGATAAGGAAATCATTTAGAGGGTTGAAAGAGGGTTGAGAGCACCCAATGATAGCAACCCCTACTAATATTGCTATAAATACATGATTATCCACAATGGATACTATAGAATAATCTACACTATAATCATCAACCAGACATACCCCCATCCACAACCCCCATTTTTGGATCTCCTTAAGAATGCTTAAAAATAAATACAATCCAAAATCCTGAAAATTCTTTTGGATCTAGGATAACTAGAAATAAACTTTTAGATTCATTATCATATTTTCCATCTCATTCGATAAGGAAATGTTCGAATAAATAACCTACATATTTCAATGCTCACTTGTGGGTATGTTCTTTACAGGAAACCCCAAACTTGTAGTTATTAAAATAACACTTTAAGATATTTTTTATTTAGATTAATGTTTGTCTTAATCAATCATTATTATAAACATATTAAATTCAACAAAGAGGATATATATTATCATTTTTTAATTTTAAATTATTATATATTTTGGGGTCTCTTGGTAATGATTTTGAAATGTACCCTAGAATTCCATCATAAATTCAACTAATGGATTGTTCTGGAATGTGTTTCACTATATAAATTACCCATTTATCTAATGATGCAAAATAATATCATAGAAACTAGGAATATGATAAGTCAACCAATTAATTATTAGTCAACGATCCCTATGGGAACATAACTATCCTTGTAAAGAATCAATATATAATTGGATGTCTCTGAATGAATTATAATATTAATTTGTATTGTGAAGAATAATAGGGGATTTTCATAATCAATATTCATTGAAATCATAATTTACTATTTCTCCACTTTATGTAATCTTTTTTATTCCATGAAACAATATTTTCTTAACTTGGGTTGAGTTATTAATTATTCTTATAAAGTCCTCATCAAATTATCACCCAAAAAAAATTATTATTGATTTTATTATATATCACCCCCCTATACTATAAACTATCAAGTAAATTTTCTCAAATAATAAACCTCATTATTATTTTTAACTTAAAGGAACATCATTCCCTATCCCCCTTTATTGTCAATTATCTATGCACTTATTTTCCAGCTCGGTTAGTATCTTTTGCCCTATCTTTTTCCCATAAACCATGATCATTAATTAATAAATGGACATGATTATTTAGCAGTAGGTGGTTGGGATTTCCATAACAATAATATAATTCTATACAAAATAACATTGATCGTTATTATAAATCATTCCTCTAACATGACAAGGGTATTCTGAGAGGACTATTCTTCCAAGGGAATTAAGTAATCAACTGGAATACTACCACACATTGATATCATAGGGGTTAATAAGAAATTTTACACACTAAAAAAGACCAAGGAGATTTATACTTGTCATAATTAAGGAAATTCATATGAACAAAAATGTAATTCTCCCAATGAGAATTGTGTTCTGATAATAACAAATGCCTCAACAAGAAGGAGGTTATCATGGATTATAGAACATCTATTATACCTTTTTATATTCCATATTTAGAGGTAATTGAAGTGAATTTAGAATCACAACCATTTCAATCAGTTCCGTATTTTTTTAGATTATTCTAAATAATAAGGGTAAATAAAATATTATAAATTAATTTGGTTTCTCTCTCTAATAATAGATAAATTCTAGAACAAAAAGAGATTATTCAAGTTTCCCAAAAAATATTTCTACACGATCTACAGTAAAATTATCCTATGAAGATAATGACACTATAGAATTGCATCAGTGTGGAAGATATTTAGGATAAAGGGTCTTCTTCATATTTTAGGGGGATCAATAGTATGCAATTTTTTGATTTGGTTCTTTATATGGTGTTTTTTCATCTTTAATTTTTTATATATGATATTTAATTTGTGTATCTTTTATAAATTTTTTTTGGTTTATATGGTTTCTTATACATAGTTCTTTTATTATATTTGGGTCCCACTAAAACATTAAGTAGTTTTTTAAAAAATTTATAATTAGAGGGAAAATTTAAATGATAGATAAATATGGTATGAGATAGGGGATAATGTGGTTATATTAATTACAATACATTTTGAAATTAATATGGTAGGTACTTGATTAATTTAGAAATATTATTGAAATATAAAACAAAAGTGTTTTATGTGGCTAAATATTATGTTACATGTAGTTAGATATGTAATAACCATAGTAATTGGTAATATATTTATTTTTAATTTAATGTATTTGAATTTATTTTATCGGGGATTTTATAAAAGGTTTGGAGGTTGGGGGTGAAGATGCATGAAATGAGAGGGAATTAAGTGGAGAACTTGTTGTATTTTAATAGTATGTGTCCATCTAGCACCCAGTGTGGGGGTACCAATTAAATTTTGTGGATGGTTAAGGTGAAGTAGCACCTGGGTAGCCACCGAGTACATGATTGAATTTGTGTAACCAAAGGGAATATTTGTGTTTTTTTAAAATGGGAAATATAGATTTTCTTATATAACAAATTATGTGTGTTTATCTGGAAATCATTTTTTCATTAGGTTCATTTGGATAATTGTAAATGGGATTTAAATCCATATTACCTCCCATTCTTATCCAAGAGTCAAACTTCTTTTTATCCCTATTAAAAGAATTGTTTTGTATTTTTATTTTTGTGTTTTTAGTATATATAATTACGTTATTTGTTAATCGTACTATTTTATGAGAAGGGGATGAATTTTAAATATTTAATAGCTCTAATATACCCTTTATTACTTATAGTTTGATGAACCATAGTTTTATTCATCTTTTATTAGGATCTAAGATCTATTTTGTTTCTTCATATTTTTCTTATTTATGAGTTAAGATACCTTTTACATTATTTTTCTAAATTTTAATGAGTTTATATATTATTTTTATACCAATTTATATATTTAATTTTTCTCAAGAGATTTTTATCATGGAAAAATATCTCAGGTAGTGGAAAATAATTTCTTATGAATTTTTGATTTATAATTGTGTTCCTAAAAGGTGGTTTTTTATGTAGTTTAGTTAACCTCAATTACAATATTAAGATATTAATAGTAATATTGAATTTAAATTTTTGAAATATATAGAAAATAATTATGGGAGATAAAATGGGAATGTACAAGTTGAAAATAGTATTTTCATTATAGAAAAGGGGTGTTAGATACTAAACACTATTATATAAAATACTATAAAGAGTTTATATATTTTTGATAAAACTTTTGGTGTTTCTAATTATGTTCCTTGTGTTTTAAAATTTTTAATTGCTGCTTTAAATAATATTTACCTTTTTTGGAATGGGAGAATAATTTGTCTTAAACAGACCTATACTTCTTGTTAAGTTGAACGTATGTTTGGTGGTTTAAGAATGATTGTAGAATGACATTGAGTATTATATGCATTGTTGGAATTAATTCTAGAATGATATCCTGATAAAGAAAAAATATATTTTTTCTAATTATTAGAATGAAATGTCTGATAAAGAGCTTAAAATAAAGATGTTTTATGTTCCATTTCATACTGAATTTTGTGTATTTTTTCTGAAATATAACATGGTAATCCTTAAAGTTTTATAATAATTTTTTACATGATTGAAGTAATATAGATGAATGAAATGGGCTAAAAATTGATATGATATGGTGAAAATAGAGAGATGAATATGTTGTTCATCAATATCATATTTTTTTATCATAAAATCTCCATAATGTTGGTCACTTTTAGGAAGTATGAGGGGAGAAAGATATTGTGGGCCATAACAGGCTCCATTAATTTTCTATTCAATGTGATAGAGAGGTTGGAATGGAAAGGTTAAGATGGGATAATTACTTGAACATGTATATTCATGGGAAAGGCCCTAAAAATTTGTCATAATACAGGGTCTTGGATTCCATGATCTATGGGTTCCAGCATTAACTAAGGAATGTATGGTTTTATCAGGTGAATGAGATGCACTTAATATGTCGATGATATATAGAAAATGATAAGTCATAAATAATTTATGCTTCACATTGTTGTATATAATCACATAACATATCCATGATATAGTAGGGGTTTTAGGGGTTTTTATATTTTATTTTAGTATCACATACAATAAATATACAACTTTTGGGTATACAGATTTCATGCATGATGTTTTAGGTAAATAAAAATGGTCTATGTACATTAGAGTGGCTGTTTGGAGACACTATGGAGTTGTGTTCTAGTGATTTCATGGTCATGTGGAGTGGGATATAAATATTGTATTTAGTTTTTTTTATTTTAGTTTGTTTTTAATACTTTGGTACTTAGGATTTTATATTTGTTCTATGTTTGTTAGTTATTGGAATATTTAATATGATGTTATAATTTTTTAGTTTTTTAGTTCCTGTTTTTTATTAAACTATAAAATTTTATTAGTTATTTTTGATGTGATGAAAAATTAGAGGTTAAATTAGTTCCCTATTGATATTCATTGATCTTTATATCTAGTCACCGACCTCTAGTTATTGGGAAATTTAGTTGAGACTAAGAGTAATTCTACTTTAGTGGCATTATCTTTCTGATTATGGGAGTTAAAAAATGAAATGAATGACATTATTTTATGTATTCTTGATATTTTATATATAGTAGAGTGGAGAATAGTATTTTGGAGTAGGTATGGAATCTATATGTGTGAGCCTGTCCAATATAACTATTGTATAAGTCCATGTTACCAGGAAGGTATGTGATTTTTTTTCACTGATTACTAAATTATTTTGGGAAAGGATTCCCATTTTTTAATGGTGAGTAGTGAATGTATTCATGCATCATTTTGGTATATTGGGAGATGAAATGCATCTATGTGATCATGGGTTTCTGATTGAATGGTTATCTCGAATTCAAAACAAATAATTGAATTATTAATATCCATAGTAATGTTTACATAATGAAATTGTTAATAATGAATTAATTATCAATTATATTCACTGAAATTGGGTGATGTAGTTTTATTATTTATTTAGAATAATTACTTTCTGACTTTTATAAGAAGTGGTGCATGGATTCATTTATTTTTTATATTTTGTTATTGATTAAAATAGATGTGTTGATAATTTTTTAAAATTCTGTCACCCAATAGATTAGTTTATAAACATTGGGGAAAATTATCTGAGAATGAGTGATCTAAAAAAAGTAATTTGGAATTATAATCTAATAATGTTTTCTTTGAGGGTGAGTCTAAGACCCCGATGGAAAATAAGTTCACTGAGTGTCTATTGATTTGATCCATAATTTATAGGCAATACATACTCAAGTGGTGGTTGAATTTTATGACATGTTCTGATATTTTTTAGGAAAAAAATACTCTTATATTCAAAAGAGATTCTTAGATTCATTGACACGAATAGTGGATAGAGGAAATGGATTTGATATTTGATTTGATCGATGATCTCAATGGGAAGAAGGTGAAGCTAGCTATTTTTTTTCCTGGGAGACCATCCCAACATTGGTATGTTATCACGATATAGAAAAATAGTACATTATGGATTTCATGGAAATATTATTTGTAATTATTATTTTAGATGTTCTATCCTTAGATACTATTTTTGGAAAGGGTGAATGATTCTGAAGTGTTGAATTATGGAATTTTATTCATTCTTGATTACATCTCAAGTCACATGGAATTTTTTTTTATCACTACTAAAAAACCATCATTTAATAGCCATGGTATTTATCCGCACTAAGAAAAAGATAAAATGTCATCCAAGATGGCGAGTTGCGGAGACGACGACGACGACTCGCGGTTACCCATGGCTTGTCAATAAAATTCTCTAAAACCCTAGATAAATCTTGGGGATGACTTCCCTCCCCATCCAAGTGGTGGGAGGGAGGTGAAGGAATGGTTCTCACAGCCTCCAACACCGCGGAAGCCTTTCATTCCTTTCTCAAACCCTAGCTACCTTCCGGATTTCCCGACGATTTCTTTATGCCCCAAAGTTCCTGATCTTCATTAGTGTGATCCTCAGTTACTAATCTCTTTATCCGAGTTCTTTGAAGCTTCGAGTCACTTGGATTTAACGTTGTTAGCACGCTTTGATCGGATAAGGCCCTCAGTCGATGACTTCGACCGTTTCATCTTCGGAATGTGGGATTTGCAAGAGCGCGCTGTTGTTGGGCTTCTCAACAGTTTCCAATTCATGATTCGATTCTCCTCGGAGGATGATTTGATCCGTGCTTGGTCCAGTTCCCCTAGTAGATACAATGGATGCCAGTTCTTCCTCCTTCACTGGTCGTTTGATTTATACATGAATCGTGATCCGTCAACCACTACGGCATGTGTTAGTCTTCCACAGCTCCCTCTTCATTTTCAAAATCCTGCAATTATTTTCATGATTGGTAATATGGTGGGGCACTTTCTCTGTTCTGATGTTCGTATGTCCACTTTAAGTCATCCGGTGAATCCTGGACTCTATGTGGACGTGTACATTTCAAGGCCCATGGTCAATTGGGTATGGATAACTATTGGTGAGGAGTTCAGATGAAGGTAGCTGATGATTTTCGAATCTTGGGTAGGATACTGTAACACATGCAGTCGTCTAGGGAATATGGTGTCGAACAGTCACTATGTGGTGCTGAATAAAAGGTCCTATAACCAGAAGGAGAGGGTGGATGATTCCTCCAGGCTGATATTGGTGTCTGCTGGGGGTGTGGCCTCTGGAACTGTGGAGGAGAATAGATATTCAGTGCCTTTGAAGAGCTGTGCAGAGGCCCCTTCAAATCCTGGTGTGTCTGTTGTGTTCAGCAGGCTTCGACATGACCTGCAGTTGGGTGATGGGGTGCTTCATACTAATACCAAGGAGGCTTCTGGTTTGGGTGAAGGGGGGAGGTACTGCAGGTGAAAACATTGTTGGGAGGGAGTTGCAGCATGAGGTGTGTGTGTCTATACCTACTGAAAAGGCTAGAAATTGGTGCAAGGAATCAGTGATTGTGGTAAATGGAATGCGGGATGTTGTTGGCAGAGGCAGTGATATTATGGAAGTTTCAGATGTTAGTAATGGGGTTCAAGTAAGGGCTGTGGTTGATTGGGAGGTGGGCTTCACAGTTGCTACTTCCAATCGGTTCCAGGAGTTGGAAAAGGAGCTGGTAGAGGAGGGAACTTCCATGATTGAGATGCAGCATGAGGCTCCTTCACAGGAGGGAGGCAATGGGTCAATGGATATGCTGCAGGGGACTTTAGTTCATCCGGAGTCCCCAGAACTGCCATGGTGCCTTGCTGTGATTGACACCAATGGTCAATTCCTGCAGCGTCGTGGAGGGAATGATAACATTCAACAGGTTCTTATCCATGTAAAGTGGGGGGATTTCTATGAGAGTGATCAAGAAAATTATGGATGTATGATCAAGCCTTCTTTTAGTGATGTGGTCCAAGGTGGGAAGGTAAAGGTGAGTGGGGCTCAAGAAGTCTTGACTGCTCCTCCATGATGCAAGTCAAAGGAAGATTACTCCTATTTTCCAAAGTCGTTAGTCACTAGGTCCTCTAGTGGCAACAATGAGCTCTTATCTATGGAGCGGATGAATCTGCGAAGGAAATATGCTAAGGTTCTGAGGCATTATGAAAGCAAGGAATGGGAAACAACAACAGTGGATGAGGATTATGGAGATGTGTATGGGTTTTGTGACATTTAAGTTCCTTTCTTTTTCCCTTTTTATGCTTCTCTACATTACTTTTTATTTACTTTAATAAATGGTTAGGGGGTTATCCCCTGGCTGAGATTTTCGGGTATTTATCAGCACTAAAAAAGCACTGATAAATGGAATCATTATTAGCGCTAAATAAAGAACTGAGAAATTTTACCTTTTATCAGCACATTTTTTTAGCTCTAATAAATTGAACATTTATTAGAGCTTTATATTTAGCAATGATAAAATATATTTTCTTAGCACTTTTTTAGCACTGATAAAGGTCTGAATAAATAAAATGAAATAATTAGAAATATAAAAAAGTGAGTTTATGAAAAAAATATTATAAATTTTATTAATTAAATAATTATTTATAAAAATAAATAAAATGATTATACATTATTAAATATTAAAAAAATTTATTAACTAGATAAAAATGATAATTAATATTAATAAATTCAACCTAATAAATATATATATATATATTATGTATATATTATTAAATATTTAAGTGTTTTATATTAAATAGTCATATGTTAAGTGAATAATTGTTTATAATTAAGAATTAATATGAATAAAAAAGAGTGACTAATTGCATAGTTAATTAGACATATAATTAAATGTACCATTTGATTTTTCAATTTAACATAGATCAAATGCGTGTTATATTTAGTTCACATATACATAATTTATTAATTTTTATATACAATGCAAATGCACAAAACTTATCCATTTTTTTAATATGGTTAATGTGTACTTATTTTTAATTTATTCAATTTTAGACATTTTTAACATATATGCATATGAATGCACTTAAATTTAGATATAAATATTTTTTTCCCAAAAATATTCCTATAATTATAATTAAATAATTATTAAAATATAATAAATATATTTAAAAAGTATTATATTTAGTATATTTATATTAATATATATTTATTAAGTATATATATATTTACAATTTTTTATTTTTTATTTATAATTATAAATCCTTTATCAGTGCTTGAGGAATACAGCTGATAAAAGTTGGTCTTTATCAGTGCTAAAAACTTCACGCTTATAAAAATGTATTTTATTAACTCTTTTATTAGTGTTGATAAAGACCTACCTTTACGAGCACTAAAAAACACTAATAAATATTTCCCTTATTAGAGCTTATTACATAAGTTCTCATAAAAGGTCTCTTTATCAATGATTATTCAAAATCACTGATAAATGTGTCCCAGTCTATTTAAAAAACCCTAACCATTTGGGAACCCGTCACAATATTTGAATATTTTCATCGAAACCACCCACAATCGATGATCCTCCTTGGTTAATATAATCTCGAGTCACACCACTCGACTGTCTTGAGTTTCTCAAACATCATTTGGAATCTGCTATTCGGTTGTAGTTAGGGTTTTTGAAGAGGATTATCTCCATCCTAGCGAGGTAGGACTTTTTATTCTTTTTGTGTATTTTTCATTACATTTTTTACTTCTTCTTCAACGATTTCAGGATTTTTTTTAGTCCAGTCCTTGTATAATATTTTTCTTTTAGACTATAAATAGAAAAAAAATTATAATGCGTTGTTTGATTGACCACCAATTTAGATATACTATTTTGGTCTATTGAAATTTTTTAATCAATTTTATTCACTGTAAAAATATGTACCCCATCTTGATCCACAACATTAATTACTATTTTTTAATTTATATTTATCATTGGTTGATAATAGTTCCAATTATTTATTATCTATTTCTATATAGCGATCGGGGTCATTGATACTAGTTCGATATTTCATCTTCTTATTAATACTAATGGTGTTATAACTGCAGTTCCATTGTGAGTTAATATATTCCATGGATGTTTTAGGTTTGGTTCCCCAACACTAAATCTGTAACATGATTGTTTTAGTAATTTTTGAAAAACAGAAGGTGGTTTATTAAGAATGTGTTAAATTTTCATGTTACCTTCCTAGAACCATAAAAAATACATTCATTATAAAAATAAAATATAAAATTAATTATGTTTTCATATGAATCCATGATATTATTTTATTTCATCCTTCATGGTGGTGGTTAAATTGACCCAAAAAATAACATGTAATAATTAATGTATAATAATTAATAAGAAGTTAATTTTATTTTAATATATTTATTATAGAATTATAATTATTTTATTTTTATTTTATTAAAGTGGTAAATTTTTATTATTAATAGGTAGTTGAATCAGTTAAATAAAAAATTAATATATGAAAATTTTAATTACATAAATAAAATCATATCTTATGTTGAAACATTTCTTCATATTGAATAATTTAGGACATCCTATTGAGAGTAGGACCCATAAAAATTGTAATGGATGAAAATTGAAAATATTATTTGTAGATTATATTATGTTATCATAGTTTTAGTTGTTCTTATAAGAGGGTGGTGGAGGGGATCTTATATAACTGAGTAGGAGTGAAATTTTTTCAAATACCCATTCCTTAAAGTGTGATAAATAAAAATAAACATCTCACGTGGATCTAATGTGAAGAAATAATATATATATTTTTTGCATTACCTATAAATAATATGGGTTGGTATGCATCACTGAATATGAAATGAGGATGAGTTTTCTATAACTTTCACCTTTGAATGAATTCATAGGATAACACCTACTATAGTGGAGCTATTATTGTCTTAAATCCAATTACCAATTTTCTTCAACATACTAAAATTATTTGAAACAGTCAAATGGTGAGTATACCATATTAGAATTTTCTATAGCTTTCACCTTCAATAATGAATATATTATGTGTATTTATATATATATTTAGCCAAATTAATCTTTTATTAATCTAATAGGATGGATATGAATACAAAATGGATGCATGCTAATCGTTTGACAAATGAGTATAAAGATGGAGTTAAAGAGTTCCTCATGTTTTTAAGAGAGAATGCAGATGACCCTTATAATATCCTCTATATTTATTTATGTTGATTTTATTAAATACAAATTTTTTTTAGAGTTGGAAGAACATTTGATTTTTCATGAAATATATGAAATCTATAAATATTAGACTAATCTAATGAAAAAAATTGTACATTGAAACAGATTTGGATGATACTATGGTTTATGAATCATTTGGTATGAATACCTCTGTAAATGATGTTGGAGATCCCATGGAATAAATTATAATGGATATTGAAGAAGACCTTCATGATATTACAATTTTATTTGAGGATTTAAATTTCTATTCTTAGAAAACATTGTATACTTATTGTAATGAACAAACAATATTCTCAGCTTTATTGATGTTATATAATTTGAAAACTACCAGTAAATAGAGTGACAATAGATTTACAGAACTACTTGGTCTCCAAAATGACATTCTACAAGAAGAAAATGAACTAACATTTCGAACATATGACACAAAAAGAATGTTACGTTAAAAGGGTATGATCTCTAATAAAATACTTGCTTGTCTAAATGATTTCATATTATTTCACAAGGACCATGAATCACCCATTAAATTCCCTAAGTGTGGCGTGGAATGATATAAGAAAAATTAATAAGCTTCTTCAAAATATGTATGGTAATTTCCTATCAATCCATAGTTTAGAAGACTATATTGATTTCATGAAAGTGTGAGACAATTAAACACGGAATGCAGATACAAGAATTAAATATGGGAACCAATCTCATATAATATATTCTGATAAGTGGAAGAAAATTGATTATGAGTTTATTGAATTTGGAAATTATCCAAGAAACATACGTATTAAATTATATATAGATGGTATAAATCTTTTTTGTGTACAATGTAGTACTAACAGTACATGGCCCATCATATTGGTAAATTATTACTTGCCTGCATGTTTATGAAAGAAGCACAAATACATTATGTATTTGGTTCTTATATCTGGTCCAAAGAAACATGGTAATCATATTGATGACTATTTGGCTCCATTGATCAAAGATCTAAAATTGATATGGGATAAAAATATTACAATACATGATACTCATATATGTAAAGAATTGAAATTGAGGGCCATGTTTTACATAATGATAAACGACTTCCCCAATTATGGAAATTTATTAGGTTATACTTTCAGAGGAATGCTGGGGTGTACCATTTGGGAGAAACACACATACTTAGTTCGGTTGAAGAATTTCTCATAGATTGTGTTTTTTTGTTAGAATAAATTTTTACCTCAATGACATAAATAATGATCATGGATGAAAAAATTCAATGGGAATATCAAAAAAATGTACAAAGCCATCTCCAGTAATGGGTGATCAACTATACAATAAAGTAAAAAACATTGATACTATTTTCTGTAAACCATTTTTGAAAAACCATAAAAAATTAGGTTGGAAGAAGAGGTTTATTTTCATTGAATTAGCATATTAGAATTGTTTGTATATCAGAAATTTTATTGATGTTATGCATATATAAAAAATTTATCTAGCAGTGTTCTTGGAACATTAATAAATTTTCATAGAGAAATGAATTATAGAATCAAGGATAGGTTGGAATTGATTGAAATGGGGATAAGGGAAGAGTTGGAACTGGTGAAGGGTAAAAGGTAGACATTTCTTCCTTAAGAAACATACACACTATCCAGACATGATGAATTAATTTTTTTTTCTTTTCCTTACTTGAGTAAACTTTCCACATGGGTATTCATAAAATACCATGAATTTCATGTCAATAACTAATATGAAGTTACAAGGACTAAAATAACAAAACTGTCAGTTTTTGATGCATGATTTAATGCCTATTGTTTGTGTTGAATTCTTCCTCAAAATGTACGAAAAAGATTAACCAAAATCTAATTTTCCATAAAATCCATCTACACTAAAGTTGAATACATGGAAAATTTTCCCATCATGAATATGGAGATTGAAACCATATTAGGTGAATTAGAGTAGTTATTCCCACAATAGTTCCTGGATATAATGGTCCACCTGATGGTTCACTTGGTTTGAGAGGTTTAACTATGTAGTACTGTCCATTATAGATGGATGTACCCCATTGAATAGTGTATGAAAATTTTGAAATGGTACATTAAGAATAAAATTCGTCCAAAAAGTTGTATTGTAGAATGATATATTATAGAAGAAACTATTTAATTATTTTCGGATTACCTATTAGATGTTGAAATCATTATTCTCCAAAAGTCTTTCCAACCTAGAGAGGTTCGCCTTGCAATATTCTTTCTATATTTTTCATTTCATTTTTTATTTGATGTTCGATGATAACATAATTTATTTGTGGTATAGTACTAGTATGGTATTTTTATTTTAGATTATGAATAGAACAAATTGTTTATGATCCTAGATTTGATTGACTACCAATTTGTATATCCTGTTTTGGTCTTTTTAAATTGTTTGTTTGAATCAATTTTCTTCAACATCTACATATGCACCTCAGCATGCTCTACAAGCTTAATTCCTAGTTTTTAATTTATATTGATCATTCATAGATAATAGTTCCAATTAGACCTTATCTATTTCTATATAGAGATCTTGTTAATTGATACATGTTCAAGATTTCATCTTCTTCTTAAAATTAAAGGTATTGTATTTACACATCCATTGAGAGTAAATATGCCCCATGTTCATTCCATGGATTTTTTAGGTATGGTTCCAAATAACAGAATCTATAACATGCTTGTTTTAGTAATTTTTGAGAATCTTAAGGTTGTTTATTAAGAAAGAGTTAAATTGTCCTGTTACCAAAATAGAACCGTTAAAAAAATACTTTTATTATAAATATAAAAAAAATTAGTTATTATTTCATAACAATCCATGATATCATTTTATATCATACTTCATGTTGGTGGTTAAATTAACCAAAAAAAAATTACTTTTAAATATTAATGTATTTTAATTAATATGAAATTAATTTTATTTTAAAAAAATTATAATAGAAGTGTAATTATTTTATTTTTATTTTATTAAAGTGGTTAATTAGTATTATTAATAGGTAGTTAAAGAAAATAAATGAAAGGTAAATATAATAAAATTTTAATTATATAAATTATATCATATTTTTATTGAAATATTTATTCATATTGACTAATTTTGGACATCTTATTGGGAGTAGGACTTATAAAAAGTGAAGTGGCTGAAAAGTGTAATGATTTTTTGTAGCTTACATTGAGTTATCATAATTTTATTTATTGTTCTAAAAGGGTGGTTAAGGGCAAATTATATAATTGAGAAGGAGTTTCATTTTCACATATACCAATTCCATAATACGTGATAAATAAAAATATATATCTCTTGTGGATCCAATGTGAAGAAATAATAGATATGTTTTGTGGATTACCTAAAAATATTAATGGTGGGTATGCTTCATGGAAAATGAAACGAGGATGAGTTATCTATAAATTTCACCTTTGAATGAATTTATAGGATAACACCTTCCATGGTGGATCAATTCTTTTCATAAATCCAATTACCCATTTTCTTAACCATACTGATTTTTTTGATACATTTAAATGTTGATTTTCCATTATTATAATTTTCTATAATTTTCGACTTTGAAAATGAAATAATTTTGGGTATTTATTTATATATTGTAAAAAATTAATCTTTTATGAACCCAATAGTATTGATGTAAATCGATAATGGATGTAGAATAATCATTTGACAAACTAATATAAAGATGGAGTTAAAGAGTTCATAATGTTTTCAAGAGCGCATGTAGACAACCCTTCAAAAATCCTATATCCATGTTTATATTGTTTTTATTAATTAAAAATTATTTCGATAGAGTTATAAGACAATTTTATTTGTCACAGAATATATCAAAGTTATAAATGCAGGACTAAACATAGGAAAAAACTGAATGATGACACCAATTGGGAATATAATACGGTTTATGAATCATTTGATATGAATACCTTGGTAAATTATGATGGATATCACATGAAAGAAATTAAAATGGTAAATGAAAATGAAATTCATGATTTTATAAAGTCATTAAGGGAGTTAAATAGATGTTCCAAGAATTCGTTGTATAACAGTTTTACTAAATTGACAACATTGTCAGATGTGTTCTTGTTATATAATTTGAAAGCTAACAGTAGATGGAGTGACACTAGATTTACATAACTACTTGGTATCCTAAATTATATGTTACCAGAAGGAAAAAAAATACCATGAAGAAAATATGACATTGAATTAATGTTACATTCATTGGTAATGATCTCTAAAAAATATTCTAGTGTATGTGATTTCATATTATTTCACCAGGACCATGAATCAATAATAAAATGACCTAAGTGTCGCGTGGATTAATACAAGAAAAATGAATCAATTACTTGAAAATAAGTAAGGTACTTCGCTATCATTAAATGATTTAGAAGACTATATGGATTTTAGGAAATTGTGAGATAATTAACATGGTATACAGATACAAGAATTAAAGATAGGAACCTACATCGGCCTGTAGATTATCCTCAGTGGAAGAAAATTTATTATTAGTTTCTTGAATTTGGAAATGGGTTCAGAAAATTATTTTATGTGTTATCTATAGATGTAATAAATCTCTCTTATATATATATTATTACTCACAGTACATGTAACATTATATTGGTAAATTATAACTTCCATCCATGGTTATTGCTGAAGCACAAATACATTATGTTTTCTCTCTTCTTATATCTAGACCAAAGAAACCAGGTAGTGATATTGATTTATATTTTGATCTTTTGATTGAGGATCTGAAATTGATGTGGGATATAGGTGTTACAATGTATTATTCTCATAGAAGTGAAAAATTCACATTGAGGTCAATATTGTAAAGAATGATGAATGAATTACCAATTTATAAAAATTTATCAGGATATAGATTTAATTGAATGTTGGATTGTACCATTTGTGAAAAAACACACATAATCAGTTCGGTTGAAACATTCCTCAAAGACTATGTTTTTAGGAAATCATAACTTTTTACCTCAACGACATAAATACATATACTATATGACATCATTCAATGGGAATATCGAACAAGCACAACACCATATCCAATAATGGGTGATCAGAAATACAATAAAGTAAAAAACATTAATACTATTTTTGGTAAACCATTTCCAAAAAACCATATAAAATGAGGTTGGAAGAAGAGATCAATTTTCATTGAATTAACATATGGGAATTGTTTGTATGTCAGAAATTTTCTTGTTTTCATGCATATATAAAAAATGTATTTTATAGTGTTATTGGAATGTTATTAAATCATCCAATAAAATTGAAATATGGAATCAAGGCTAGTTTTAAATTGAATGAAATGTCGATAAGGGAAGAGTTGGCACCGATTAAAGTAGAATGGTGAAATTTTCTTCCTCCAGCAACTTACACTCTATTCAGAGAGGGAAAATTAAAATTTTTCCTTTTCCTTACTAGTGTAAAAGTTCCACAATGGTATTCATCATATATAAATAATATTGTGTCAATGACTAATTTTAAGTTACAAGTACTAATATCACACACCTTTCATGTTTTTTTGCATGTTTTAATGCATATTTCATTCCATTGAATTCTTCCTCAAAATGGATCACATACATTAACGATAATCTGCTTCTTTTTCAAATCCACATGCAATAAATTTGTATACCTGAAAAAAATTTCCATCACTAATAAAGAGATTTCATTCCTGTTATGTAAATTATATAGGTTATTCAATAAATAATTCTTTGATATAGTGGTCCATCTGATGGTTCACATAGTTAGAGAGGTTCAATAATACAGTCTTGTCCATTATAGATGGAATTACCCCATTTAATGGTGTATTATGATTTTGAAAGGGCATTTAAAGTATCTAAGTCGTCCACAAGGATGTATTATTTAATGATATATTATTGAAGAGGATATTGAATTATGTATTAATTAGTTGTTTGATGTTGAAATCATCTGTCTCCCAAAGTCTCATAATATCAAATGCCTTCTAGGCAAAGGTATTTATGGAAGAGTTTTTGTTAGAATTTCCTTAATTGAATAGGACCAAGCACATATATATGAAAAAATTATGTGGTAGTGTAATGGGTGTTGTGGTAGTTTATTTCATAATGGATAGAAGTGGTTGATGTGGGTTTTTTATTCTTGATAAAGGGGTGGAAATGGTGATGTTTCATGATATATCCATGTTATTGATTTGGAGGTGTGGGATGTTGTTTTTGTGGGTGTTTGGTGTTTGGTAGGGATATAAAGATAATGAATTATTTAATAAATTGAATATGTGTGGATTTGGTATGTGTTGTGTTGAATTAAACTCGTGTCTATATAATTTGTTATAAGTGTTGTATTAATAATATTGTAAATGAAAATAAATGTTGAATAAATCAAGTATATGATTGTGAAAAATCTTAGCGAAATAAATTTCTAGAATTTAGGTGATTATGGAAATTATTGTTACTGGTACTTGATTAACCTATATTATTTAAATAAGTATAGAATAAAATGTTTTTGTGTAGATTAATGTTGTTTCATTACATTAATCATGTTTATAAATATGATAGAATTAATAGTGTGAGGTTTAATGAGAAGTGACGAAGATAAATATAAAAGATAATAAAATAATGTTATGGGGAATAATGACAAATTGTGGAAGAGTTTTGAAAATAATACAGTTTTTGTTTTTGTTGTTTTTGTTATTGTGTGGTCATCGTAGTGGGAATCAATGTGATAATGTATATTCTCATAAGTGGGTGAAAATTGATTACGAGTTTCTTTATTTGAAAATGATCTGAGAAACATACATATTACATTATATATAGATGGTATAAATCCTTTTGGTGTACACTTTAGTACTAACAGTACATGGCCCATCATATTGGTAAATTATAACTTTCTAGAAAGGCTATGAATGAAGTGCAAATAAATTATGTATTCACTGGTTATATCTGGACCAAAGAAACCTGGTAATGATAATGATGTCTATTATGATCCATTGATCAAAGATCTAAAAATGATATGGGATACAACTATTACAATATGTGATACTTATATAAGTAAAGAATTCAAATTGAGGGCCATGTTCTATAGAATGATAAATGACTTCCCCAATTATGGAAATTTACTAGGTTATAGCTTTAGAGGAATTATGGGGTGTAACATTTGTTAGAAACACACATACTCAGTTTAGTTGAAGAATTTATCATAGATTGTGCTTTTTTGATAGATTAAATTTTTACCTCAATGATAAAAATGACTATCATGGATAAAAACATTTAATGGTAATATAAAACAATGTACAACACCCTCTCTAGTAATGGGTGATCAACTATACAATACTGTAAAAAACATTGATTATATTTTCTGTAAACCATTTTTGAAAAACAATAGAAAATTAGGATGGAATCAGAGGTTAATTTTTATTGAAATATCATATTATAATTGTTTGAATGTTAGAAATTTTATTGATGTTATGAATATAGAAAAAATTAATTTGGTAGTGTTATTTGAACATTAATAAATCATACTATAGAAATAAATGATGGAATCAAGGATATGTTGGAATTGATTGAAATGGGGATAAGGGAAGAGTTGGCACCAGTGAAGTGTAAAACGTAGACTTTTCTTCCTCAAGCAACATACACTTTATCCAGATAGGATGAATTAAAAAATTTCCATTTCCATACTTGTGTATAATTTCCACAAGGGTATTTATAAAATACTATGAATTTCATGTCAATGACTAATTTGAAGTTAGAAGGACTAAAATAACACAATTTTCATTTTTTTATGAAATATTTAATTCCTATTGCTTTCAGTTGCATTCTTCCTCAAAATGTACGACATAGATTAACCAAAATATACTTTTCTTTAAAATCCATCAACACTAAAGTTGTATACATGGAAAATTTTTCCATCATGAATATGGAGATTGAATCCATATTATGTGAATTAGAGATGTTATTCCCACAATAGTTCCAAGATATAATGTTCCACCTGATGGTTCACTTGGTTAGAGTGGTTCAATTATGTAGTATTGTACATTACAAATGGATGTACCCCATTGAATTTTGTATGCAGATTTTGAAAGGGTACATTGAGAATAAATGTCTTCCAAAAGGATGTACTGTAGTATGATATATTATTGAAGAATCTATTTATTTATTTTCTGATTACATATTAGATGTTGGAAGCTTTATTATCCAAAAGTATTGTCAGCCTAGAAAGGTAGGCCTTCCGATATTCTGCCTATATTTTTCATTTCATTTTTCATTTCTTGTTCAACGATATCATGATTTCTTTGTTTTATAGTACTGGTATGATATTTTTATTATAGATTATGAATAGAAAATTTTGATTATGAACCACTATTTGATTGACTACCAATTTGTATATCCTTTTTTGGGCTTTTTAAATTGTTTCTTTGAATCAATTTTCTTCACTATCTGTATATCCACCTCAGCTTGCTCTGCAAGCTTAATTCCTAGTTTTAAATTTATATTTACCATTCGTAGATAATAGTTCCAATTATTCCTTATCTATTTAAATATGGGGATCTTTGTCATTGATTCAAGTTCACGATTTTATCTTTTACTTAAAATTAAAGGTATAATATTTAAACTACCATTGTGAATTAATACGTTCCATGTTCATTCAATGGATTTTTTAGGTATGGTTCCAAAAAATGGAATCTATAACATTCTTGTTTTATTAATTTTTGAGAATTTTAATGTGGTTTATTAAGAAAGGGTTAAATTGTCTTTCTACCTTAAGAGAACCATTAACATAAATACTTCCATTATAAATATCAAATAAAATGTTATGCTTTCATAAAAATACATGATATGATTTTATATCATCATTCATGTTGGTGGTTAAATTAACCCAAATAAATTACATTTAATAATTAATAGATTACAATTAATATGAAATTAATTTTATTTTAAAATCCTTATTATAGAAGTCTAATTATTTTATTTAGATTTTATTAAAGTGGTAAATCAGAATTATTAATAGGTAGTTGAAGAAGTTAAATGAAAGGGAAATATAATAAAATTTTAATTATATAAATTAAATCAAATTTTTATCGAAATATTTCGTCATATTGCATAATTTCAGACATCCTATCGAGAGTAGGACTTATAAAAAGTGAAATTTCTGAATATTATAATGATTATTTGTATCTTACATTGAGTTATCATAATTTTATTTATTGTTTGAAAAGGGTGGTGAAGGGGTACTTATATAATTGATAAAGAGTTTCATTTTCTCATATACCAATTCAGTAATACGTGATAAAAAAATATATATATATCTCTAGTGGATCCAATGTGAAGAAATAATAGATATGTTTTGTGTATTACATAAAAATATTAATGGTGCGTATGTATCATGGAAAATTAAATGAGGAATATTTATCTATAAATTTCACCTTTGCATGAATTTAGAGGATATCATCTTCCATGGTGGATCAATTATTTTCATAAGTCTAATTACCCATTTTCTTAACCACAATGAATTTTTGAAATAATCAATTTTTGTGTTTCCATTATTATAACTTTCTATAACTTTCACCTTTACAATGACTATATTTTGACATTCTATTTATATAATGTACAAAAATAATCTTTTATGAACCCAGTAAGATGGATATAAATCAATAATGGATGCACAAAAATCATTTAAAAAACTAATATGAAGATGGAGTTAAAGAGTTCATAATGTTTTCAAAGAGAGCATGTAAAAAACCCTTCTAAAATCCTCTATCCAGGGTTATATTGTTGTTATTAAGGACAAATTAGTCCGATAGAGTTGGAAGACCATTTTATTTGTCACATAATATATCAAAGTTATAAAGGTTGGACTAAACATTGGAAAAACTGAATGCCAACACCAATTGGGATGATACTACAGTTTATAAATCATTTGATATAAATACATTGGTAATTTTTGATGGAGATCACATGAAAGAAATGAAAATAGAAATTTAATATGAAATTCATGATTTTATAATGTTATTAATGGAGTTAAATAGATGTTCCAAGAATTCGTTGTAACTATTTTTACTAAATAGACATCATTTTCAGATGTTTTGAAGTTTTATAATTTGAGAGATGGCTTTAGATAGAGTGACACTAGATTTACATAACTACTTGGCCTCCTGAGTGATATGTTACCATAAGAGAATGAAATACCATGACAAAATTATGACACAAAATTAATTTTACATTCATTGGTAATTATCTGTAAAAAACATTCTTATCTAAATGATTTCATAATATTTCACAAGGACCATGGATCACTCATAAAATGACCTAAGTTTAGTGTTGATTAATACCAGAAAAATGAATCAATTCCTTGAAAATATGTAGGGTACTTTCCTATCATTAAACTATTTAGAAGACTATATGTATATTAGGAAACTATGAGACAATTAACATGGTATGCAGATATAAGAATTAAATATGGGAACCTACATCATCCTGTTGATTCTCCTCATTGGATGAAAATTGATTATTAGTTTCTTGAATTTGGAAATGAGTTCAGGAAATTATTTCTTGTGTTATATATAGATGCAATAAATCATTCATATGTATATAGTAGTACTCATAGTACATGAAACTTTATATTGGTAAATTATAACTTCCATCCATCGTTATGAATAAAGAGTAAAAAAATTATGTATTCTCTGTTCTTGTATCTAGACCAAAAAAACCTGGTAGTGATATTGATGTATATTTTGATCCATTTATGGAAGATCTAAATTTGATGTGGGATATAGGTGTTACAATGTTTTATGCTCATAGAAGTGAAAAATTCAAAATGGGGACCATATATTAAAGAATGATGAATGAATTACACACTTATGAAAATTTATCAGGATTTAGATTTAATTGAATGATGTGGTGTACCAATTGAGAAAACACAAAAATAATTAGTTCAGTTGAAAAACTCCTCAAAGACTGTGATTTTAGGAAATCATAACGTTTTACCTCAATGACATAAATACCAATACTAGATGACATCATTAAATGGGAATATCAAACAAGCACAACACCATATTCAATAGTGGGTGGTCAACTATATAATAAAGTATAAACATTGATAATATTTTTGGTAAACAATTTTTGAAAAACCATATAAAATGACGTTGGAAGAAGAAATCAATTTTCATTGAATTACAATATGGGAATTGTTTGTATGTTATAAATTTTCTTGATTTCATGCATATAGAAAAAATGTATTTGATAGTGTTATTGGAATGTTACTAAATCTTCCAATAAAATTGAAATATTGAATCAAAGATAGTTTGGAATTGATTGAAATGTCGATAAGGGAAGAGTTGGCACCGATGAAAGGAGAATGGTGAAATTTTCTTCATCCAGCATCTTATACTCTATTCAGACAGGGAAAATTAAAAACTATCTTTTTTATTTACTAGTGTAAAATTTACACAATGTTATTCATCATATATCAATAATATTGTGTCAATGACTAATTTTAAGTTACAAGGACTAATATCAAAAACCTATCATGTTTGGTTGCATGTTTTAATGCAAATTTCCTTCCATCGAATTCTTCCTCAAAATGGATGACATACAATAACTATAATCTTCTTCTTTTTGAAATCCATATGCAATAATGTTTTATACCTGAAGAAATTTTCCATCACTAATAATAAGATTTCAATCCTATTATGTGAATTATATAAGTTATTCCATAAATAATTCTTTGATATAGTGGTCCATACGATGGTTCACATAGTTAGAGAGGTTCAACAATATGGTCTTGTACATTATAGATGGAAGTACCCCATTTAATAGTGTATGATGATTTTTAATGGCCATGTCAAGTATCGAAATCATCCCGAAGGTTGTATTATTGAATGATATATTATTGAAGAAGCTATTGAATTACGTATTGATTACCTATTTAATGTTGAAATCATCTGGAGGTGTGACATGTTGTTTTTGTGGGTGTGTGGTGTTTTCCAGGGTAATAGAGATAATGAATTATTCAATAAATGGAATATGTGTGGGTTTGTTATGGGTTGTGTTGAATTAAACTCGTGTCTATATAATATGATATAAGTGGTGTATTATTAATATTGTAATTGAATATAAATGATCATTAAATAGATTATATGATTGTGAACAATCTTAATGAAATAAGTTACTAGAATTTAGGTGATTATAGAAATTATTGTTACTGGTACTTGATTAACCTATATTATTTAAATAAGTATAAAAAATGTGTTTGTGAATATTAATTGTGTTTCATTACATTATTCATGTTTATAAATATGATAGAATTTATAGTGTGAAGTTTAATGAGAAGTGATGAAGATAAATATAAAATATAATAAAATAATGTTATGGGGAATAATAAAAAATTGTGGAAGAGTTTTGAATATAATACAATTATTTTTTCATTGTTTTTGTTATTTTTTTGCCGTAGAAGTGGTTTTTATCAGGATTGGTAATGATAGTGGATGATATTTTTTGGAGGTTGTAGAGCTGTTATGATTGAATATGAACTCCTAATTTGGGATTATGTGGTTTTATTATGCTGAATATATTTTATGTTATTTCATATGAACCACCACCCTAGTCATGTGACAAAACTGATTTCAATATATAGTGTTGGGTGACATAGTTAGATGACAACCACCCCTTACATTACCTCTCTTTCATGAATAATGTTGATATACTCTACATTCACAAGATTGTGAATATTCTGTAAAAGAATGAGGTTCTGGTTGTGCAGTAATGTCATGCTGTAGAGATGTGGTTATACATAGTTGATGGGTCATGTAATTGTAATATGTGATATATGGATGTGATATGTGGTGTATATATTTTTTATAGGGGAATATAGCTATGGTTTATGGATATTATATATATTATATATTAGTGATATGAAATTTTGGATGATTATGTGATTAGTTAGGAATATGGTAAGGGGTACATTTATCTACATATTTTCATTATAATTATATTATTATACATTGATTATAATTTGTTTAGAGAGAGTTGTTGAGGTTGGGATAACTGTTTACGCAGATAGGTAAGGAGTAATTTTTATTTTTTATTCTCTAATCTTGAGTATGCTTCTTCCACATTGACTTGAGAGGGCATAAGGACGAACCTACTGAGTGCACATGTATAATCACTCCTACATCTATATAATATTTCATAGGTTTAAAAGATGAATTTTTTTAATGGTATAGACATTATTATCTCATGGGTTTATGATTGGTTAGTGTTGACAGATTCACTGCCATATGACCCTTCTTACTTTATTTTTTATCATTGTGGTTTTGTTGATGTATGAAATTACATGTATCATTATAGGATTATGGGTCTCGTTTTATATTATTTATTTGAGTATATTGGTGATTTTTTTGGTTCTTATGTTTAAGGGGACAATGCCTCAAATATACATGTTTTATAACATCAGTGTCAATTTTAATCCCATGTTTTATTGGACGAGGGCTTTGAGGTTCACACCTATCTTCCCCAAAAGCCTATAATGGGTTCTAGTGTGACCCAATAAGGAAAAAAATATCAATGTTTTAGTTACGATTTATTTTAGGTTTTGGAGTTAAGAACTTGTGAGACATGCATTAGTTTGGTTGAGAGACCATATCAATCAAAATTATCATTTGATGTAGGTAATGAAGACTGAAGGAGAAAAAAGTGTATATACCCTATCATTCGATACAAGGAACTTTTGTTTTCTGAAAATACATAAGTGAGTTTATTAATATTTCATGGTAGATACCTAAATTTATACATTAATCATTATTTCATAATATTTAAGATTAATTTTTGAGTTTCTATGAAATGGATGTCATAAAATCATATGTTTCTCTCTACTATATTGTGTTTTGATTCTTGTACACATTGATATAATCTTATTTTAACTCATTCACAATTGATACGATTATTTTGATAATGTTATTTTGTTTTTATTATACTAATATTTTTTAATGGAAAACAAAAATTTACTTGAATTATAACTCTAAGATTTAATAAATTTCATTATTGGTAAATTGTTAATGTGAAATAAAAACTATGACATTTTCAGAATTGAATTAATAATTACATATATTATTCTGAAATATATGGTTTGTATGATCACCTTGTCATGTTTTTAGTGATTGGTTATATTTTTACATTTTAGAATTCATTTAATATTAATTATATGAAATATTTAATCCTAATGTTTTCAAAATATTAAAAGAGTTAAAATCATTGTGTTGAGTTAAATTTCTTATTTTGGGTGTTTTTAAATGTTGAGCATGAATAGATAAAGAGAATTCAATAATTATTGATTATTATTATATGATTTTAATTAAAAATATGTTGAATGTATAGTATTATATATTTTTTTTCATGAAATGTGAGTTGTTAACAAAACATGTTTAACATATTGAGCGATTTTTTTAGTAATATTTTTGATATTGTTAATATGATATGTTTTTCATCATGATAAAATGATTTAAGAATATTAAAATAAATAATTTCCTATTGATAAGGCATGCAAAAATATACTACACATAAATTATGATTCCATGTTGTAATTACTATTGAATATATATTATTGTTCATGATAAGTAATGTTGTTTTCATTTTTATATTACTTAGCAGAATTGGATGATAGTAAGTTTTTTTGGAAGATAATTTAGTTTGGAGGATGATGACATGAATTTGGGAATAAATCATGTGTTAAATAAGGCATTTTCTTACTAAATAAAAACATATTAATATAACTAAATTTTTTAGGTCATTATATAACTAATCATTACATTAAAACTATAATTGATATATAATTGCGAATGTAATTATTGAACAATATGGAAATTTCTCCTAAACAGAAAATTAATCCAGATTTTTTTATTAGTATATTGATTTAAAAACTCTCTTCTTTACACGTGATGATGTTTATTTATTATAGAAGTGTTATTTGATATTTTTTTAATTTATTTTTTCAAATATGTAATTCTTTAATAATTACTTATTTTTATAAATGGAGGATGTGGTTAGAATATTGTGTTTTAATAAACACCGTGTTGGTTTTAAAAAGAGAATTTTTAAATGGTTTTGTGGGATGCTATATATAGGATATGTTGGTGTCTTGTTTTATAAAATGGATTTAATAAATTCTATATGAAATTTATTTTCTAGAAGGAATGTTTTTATAAAAAACGTTTTGATTAATTTAAATTAAATTACCTTTAAGTGTCTGTTTTTTATGGAATGTTATAGTTTTTAAATTAAATTTTTGATTTAATATTACATCTAACTGACGTTTTTATTGTGCAGAAATTAATGTGTGTAATTTTTATAATGACATGTTATATTGATATGTGAGTTATTATTACCATGAATGATATTACTAAATTTTTTTACGATTAAAATAGTTTTTTTGTTCAGAAGAAATTATTGGGGATAAGATAGAGTGGTTGTCCTGATTTTTTGTCCGTGGTTAATGGTTTTTTGGTTGACTGTGTGGATTTTATGGAGAAGTTGTGTTTTTAGAAGGAAGGATAATGTTTATTTTAATATATTTATGGGTTTTCTCATGAATGTTGAGTTAGTTTGGCCTAATAGTGGTTTTGGAATTGAATGTGATTCTTTATATGTGTTTTTCTACACTATTATTATTTCATGGTTTAATGTGTTGAACTAAAATTATTTAATTTTATGCTTTGATAAAGATATATCTCCAATTTATCATCAATACTTTGGTCACAATAATTGTAAGGAGGAGTCATGGGATAAGGTTCTATTAAGTATAAAAAATATTACTAATGATCTTTAGAGTTTTTTCATGCCCGATGGTTAAATAATCAATATTGGAATTTGATGTTTCCATTGAGTTGGTGAAATCCTCATATTTATTTTGGGTTTTCGTAGTATTGGGTTTATTATGATGTGTATCTCATATGCCATATAAGTTGTATCATGATATATTGGATACGATCTATTCCCAAAGGTTTCTTATAGGGCTTAAGAAATAGTTTCCCTTTATATTGTAGTGGGATAAGAATATAGGGAGATTCTTGGGATTTAACTAGTAGGATATAACAAGAATGATCTTGGAACATAGTTTTAGATATTAATTTACTAATTTTTGGTTCATTTAGCTATTGAATATGTTAAATAAAAACATTTTGAGTCCACTTTGAGGCTATGGTTTCGAAGAAAGGTGGTAGGTTTGTGATTGATATTTTAAATATAGGTGATGGATCATACTGAGATGATAGAAGAAGAAATAATTATGTTTTAATGTATTAATAAATACTACTTCCTCACAAACAAAAAGTGGATGTAGAGAGAAATAAGACACTCTAGAGTTTAAGTGTGGTATTGGAATTTCTGATTGAGTTTCCTAAGGTTTACTATGTAAAGTCATTTGATTTAATTTTATTGTAATATAGTGTGGGAATTGATAGTATGTGTGTCCCATGATTCTTGGTTTTCCTTGTTCATACATAATATTTTTTATTGGTTGTGTGGTTAGAACCCAATGGGTAGTTTTATATGGTGAATTCTTATTCATAATTAGAGATTATTATGGATAAGTAACCTTATTTTCTTCACATAAACCAGTAATAAATAATTAATCTTTTTAAATATAGTATCTATGTTTTGTATTCCAAATTATTTTCACCTAAAAGTCGATTTGGATATTTTATTTCAATTTCTATTTTGAAACAGTGTTAATATTACTTTAGTTGATTCCATTAGTTATAAATGAACTAAAAATAATTATTAATTTTTAATATTTTTTTATATAGTTTTTGAAATAAATAGAATGTTTTTAGAGGTAAAATCCCTAATTGTTTTAAAATATGTACTTAGTAAGATTTAAAATTTTATGAGTGTTATTAAAAACTAAATAGGTTATTAATAATAGATTGAATTATTAGTTGGATTCCTTTATTTTTTTTTAATTTCACTTTTTCCCATTTTGACCCATTTTGTAAAATCATTCCCATTTTATAGGTATCACATTTAATAGATATATTTTGGGTATCCCCTATACGAGAATGGAAAATATAGTTCCTGATTTTAGGGATGTGTTTTTATTGAGTTTTCTAGTTGTGTCAGTCATATTTGAGAGGTATCAACCTTAGTAGTTGAGTTTTTGGAATTTTTATGATCTGGTTTAATTTTATGTCTGAAAGAAGAGAATATTTTTAGGGATATATAATGTAATTTTCAATATATTCTATGAACATTAATCTATGGTTTTTAGGTTTTAATGGTGTTTGATGTGTTTTTTGTGGTTTAAAATAGAGGATAAGTGGAATTTGGGTGTTGATTTCAACTAACAAAAAAACATGAAATGAAATACTTCTTTTGTTCCATGATTTTTTTGGATAAAAGAGTTGGAGGTGAAGAGTTTTCTTTTTCCATTATTTCCTATAAATTATAACATGAATTTTTATATTTCACAGTGATGAATCATATTACATCTAATCCCTTGGTTTTGATTTACTAGGTTTCCTCTATTGGTTACCGTGCACTATAATGGTTTTTTAGTATTGATAATGATTTTTAGTTTTTGAAAGTAAATGGTGTTTCATATAGGGAATTTAATAAGGGTGATATTTGTGCTATGAATCTATAGAGACTATCAATTATGGTGTGGTTATCAGCATTATGTTCCTAGGTATTTATAGGATATTTGTTATAATTATTTGAATTTTTTCTTAGAACACTTCTATTTATTATTATCGTTATTATTTGAAACTTCATTTGGGGTTGATGATTTATATTTTATTTTATTATTCATATATTATTGTCTAATTATCATTATTTAGTTTTTTGAGTGAATATTTGAAATATTCTCAAAGAAGATAATAGATTGTGTTATAGAAATTCAATGTGAATGTGATTCACATATGTTTTACATGTTTTCCATGAAAATTTTTATATGTTTCTTATATTTTTATACTGATAATGTTTCATTGATTTAAATAAGTTTTTTATATTGATATATTAAAATATGATTTAATTTTATTGGATAATTAAATATTGGTAATGAGAATAGTGGAAGTGAATTATAGAATTGTGGGGTGGTTTTGTTATGTTGAAGATAAATTGTTAATTTAATGAATAAAATGTGAATGAATAGTTTTTATTTTTACTATAAAATTTTTTTTTGTCATGTTGTGGTAGTTTTAGTGGTTTAATGTAGAAATTTGGTGTGGTAAAATAGGGTTTGGTATGGTCTTTTTATGTGATACTGAAAGAGGTGTTCTGGTGAACATTGTCGTGTTGTTTTTATGATGTTAACATGGTTCGGTGGGGTTTTTGATAAATGGCTGGAGGATGTGATGTTATGATCTATTTGGGTGGTTATTTATTTATTGTAGTGGAAGGTTGTTTTGGTCAGTGGGAGATAGTTTCTATGGGATGAAAAAATATATAATTATCAAATAAATTGAATAACTACGAGATGGGAATGGGTTGTGTTAAATGAAATTCATGGATGAATAATATTAAATAATAATTTACTATTTATTAAGTATATGAATATAAATAATATTGAGGGTTGAATAATTCCTTTAGAGGGTTGAAGGAGGTTCGAGAACTCTCAAAAAAACAACCCCTCCTAATAAAGCTGTAAACCCTAGATTTTCCACAACAACTACTATATAATCTTATACTCTCTTATCAACCACCATACATTCCCCCATCCCCAACCCCCATTTTTCAATCACCATATGAATTATAATAATGAAATACTATCCAAAAGCATGAAATTCCTATGGGATCTCAGATCACTATGAAAGAAACATTTAGATTCAATAGAATATGTTCTATCTCATTCAATTGAGATGAGTTAAAATCAGTAACCTATATATTTAAATTCTCACTTGTGGGTATGTTCTTTATAAGAAACCCCAAACTTTTATTTATAAAAAAACACTTTAATATATTTTTTTAGTTAGATTAAATTTAGTCTTAATTAATTGTGATTAGGAAAGTCTAAAATTTACTAAAGAGGATGAATATTATCATTGTTTGTTTTTAAATTCCTTTAATTTTTATGGTCTACTGGTAATCATTAGTAAGCGGACCTTGGAATTTTCTCATAAATTCAACTCCTTGATTGTTCCTAAATGTGTTTAACTATATAAATTACCAATTTATCTAATGAAGGAGAATACTATCATAGTAATTGAGAATACTATAAGTCAACAAATAAATGGTGTGTCAATGATCTTTATGGGTACATAACCATCCTTAGAAAGAATTTATATATCACGGTATGTATCTAAGTGGATTATAATGTTTATTTGGATTATGAATAATAATATGTTGTTTACATAATCGATATTTATTGAAAACATACTTTTACTTTTCTCCTCTTTATGTGATTTTTTAATTCATTGAAACATTAATTTCTTAATTTGAGTGGGGATATTATATCTTATTATGAATTCCACATCAAATTATCACAAAAAATAAAATGGTTATTGATGTAACTATATATCAACCCCTATACTATGTAGTAACAAGTAAATATTCTCCTATAATCAACCTCTTTATTCTTTGGTGTAGTTAAAGGATAAGCATTCCATATCCCCCTTTATCGCTAATTATCTATGCACTTATTATATAGATTGGTTAGAATCTCTTTCCATATATTTTCCCATTAACCATGATCGTTAATTACTAAATGGAATTTTTTTTAGTAGGTCTTTTGGATTCCCATAAAAATGAAATGATTCAATACTAAATAGCACCGATGTGGACTATAAAGAAAGCCTCTAACATGCCAAAGGTAATCTCAGAGGACCATTCTTCCTAGTGAATGAAGCAATCAACTACAATACTACCAATCATTGATATAAGAGGGATAATAAGATATTTAAGAAACTAACAAAAACCAAGGTGATTCAAATAGGTGATAATTATGTGGAGTCAAAGGAACACAAATGGAATTCTAAAAATGAGCACCATTGTCCGATAATCTGTAATGCCTTATCAAGTTGGTGGTTCTTAGGGAAAATGAAACATTTGTTAGCCATTTTTATATTGTATATGGAGAGGTAATTTAAGTAAAAATATAATCACCACCATTTATATCACTACTATATTTGTTTCAGATTATTAAAAATATGAAGGGTAAATATAATATTATAAGTGAAAGTGGTTTCAATCTCAACTAATTGATAAATTCTGGACCTCAAAAGGATTATTCATTTTTCCTTAAAAATATTTCGACATTATCTATGGTCCAATTATCCAATTTAGAGTATTCAACTATATAATTTTATCAGTGTGGAAGATATTTTGGATAAAGGGTATTCTTAATATTTTAGGGGGCTCAATAGTGTGTAATTTTTAGATTTGGTTCTTTATATGGCTTGTTTTTTCTGATTTATTTCCTTCTTTGTAATAATTAATAATGGTATCTTTTCTAAAGAATTTTTTTATTTATATGGTTTATTATACAGAGTTATTGTATTGTATTTATATCCCACTTAAACATAAAGTATTTAAAAAATATAAAAAATGAGAAATTAGAGGGAAAATTTAAATGATAAAAAAATGTGGTATGAGATAGGGGATAATGAGAAAGAAATGGTTGTAGTAATTATAGAAGTTAAAGAAATTAATATGGAAGTTACTTGAATAATTTGGATTTATTAATAAAATATAAAATGGAAGGGTATTATGTGGAATAATATTATGTTACATGTTGTTATAGATGTAATAACCTTTTTAATTGGGATTTTTTTATTTTAAGGTATTTGAATTTATTTTATATCTGCTTTTCTAGAAGGTATGGTGGTTGGGGGTGAATAATCATGAAATTAGACACAATTAAGTGTGGAAAAAGTTGTAATTTACCAGTATGAGTCCATTAGATACCCAATGTGGGGTACCAATTACCTAGTGTGGATGGATGCTGTGAAGTAGCACATGGGTAGCCATCGCATACCAGATAGAATTTGAGTGAGTAACTAGTGGGAATATGAGTGTTTTTTTAAAATGGGAAAGTTAAATTTTTTTTATAATGAATTTTGTGTGTTTATCTAGGAATCATTATTCGTTATATTTAATTGGATAATTTTAATTTGGATTGAATTCCATATTCTATCCCCTTTTTATCTATGTTTCAAAGGTCTATTTTTCAACAATAAAAGAATTGTTTTTAATTGTTTTGGTGTTTTTAGTGTTTATCATTATGTCATTTTTTAACCGTACTATTTCATGAGAAGGTGACAATGTTTATTTATTTAAAAGTCATAATCTTCTATTTCTTAGTAGTAGATTGATGAACCATCGGTTATTTCATCTATTTTAGGAGTTAGGGCTCTAAAACGTTTTTCATATATTTCTTATTTATGAGGTATGTTACCTTTTACATTATTTTTGGAATTTGGAATGGGTTTATGTAACATCCTATGTATTTATGGAATAATACATTTTCAAATATATTAATATTCTTTAATTTAATATTAATTTTTGTATAAATGGGACACAATTTTTGATAGCGTATCTAGTACACAACAACTTGTTTCTCTGAAATCATACATTGCACACGACACTCAGTTATACCAAAAAATAATACAATATTAATATTATTATTTTAAATGGTAGTTAATGGATATCCATTATTTTTGTGATAATGAATAGAAATAACTATATTACGATTTCACATATTTCTTAAATGTTTTTATATTTATCCAATGAAATTTAGAGGCTTAAAATGAGAATGAATCCAATTTTAAGCATAATATACTCTAATACTTTTAAGAGTTTTTTTTAACGCCTTTTGAGGGAAAAAAAATTTTAAAGTAGTTTTTATAACTTTTATATATAATATTTCATAGAATAATATTTTTATTTTGATTCAGTGCATGAAAAATTTCTTTAGTTTAAATTTTGGTATTTTTCTATTAAAATCCATTTTTTTGGAATAATGAAAAATACTGCATTTTAATTCAAAACTGACTTTTCATCTAATTTATTTGTATAGATATATTTTCCTTTAAATTGGTTATAAAGTTTATTTGAATTATGATTTTGTAATTTAATCCAATGATGGACATTTCATGTAATTTTATATTTAAATTGGACATAAGAACATATCAATCTTTTGATAACATTAAATTTAAAAAACATTCTTTTTGGTTTTGACAATGAGAATTAATTTTAAATTAATTAATGTAAATTCAGTGTTTTGAATTTGGAAAAATATATTCAGTATTTGTAATAATAAGGTCCAAATTATTTAAATATGTACCTATTATTTTTTGACATTATGGATAGTTACTTCTTTAATTATTTATATTTACCATGGTTAAATGGTAGATTAGGTAAATAAGGTTATAAAATAATAATATAATAATATAAAACTACTATAACATGCATCCTAATCCTATAGTAAGTGATACGGCTGACCATGGCCATCCATCGGTCGATTTTAGGACCCCATGGATCCACTTGGGTGTGGTAATGACCTATTATAATATTTATTTTAATGAAAAGGGAAATATAACATAAACATGTATCTCCAAACTAATTTTTTTTAATTTGAATTATATAAATGATATATTAAACTATAACTATACATTAAAAATATAAAAATATTTCATACATCCTGTAATCTTATTTATACATTTTAGACATTAAATTAATAAATGTAATTATGACACAATTCTGATGAAGCGATTACCTTATTAATGAAATATTCAAATAAATGATATTTCAAATATTACAATGAAAATAAATTGAATATTTTGATGCAATAATGATTTTTTTGGATAAAATAGTCATTTTGGGGATTATTTAAAGCCTTAGTTTTTTTTGAATCATGTTTTATGACTTTAAGAAAAATAAATTTCAAATTAGTGTCAAAATTGGCCTTAATAAGTTTTTAAAACAAATACTATTTTATTAACTGATATAATAGACCTATAAATAAAATATTGGTCCAAATGACTTATATATTGTTATATAGTTTCATTAAATATCCAATTTAGGTTATCTTGTTATTTTATATTAATTATAGTAACCATATATTATGAATATACAAGAAGACATTGTAAGAGTTAATGTTTTTATCTAAGGGTTAAAGATAAAAGATAAGGTTAATTTTGTGACCTAAACTTGTTTAAAATATATTTTATGGGATATTTTAAACCCACACTCATCTTATAATATAACTTTATCAGTTTTTAACAATCATAATTTGAAATAAATTTATAATAAAATAATATTTCAAGACTTTCCTAAAGTTCCCCTCCTCCCTCTAATAAAAGGACACCACCTCTACCGTCCTACTCAGAACCTTTATGATCATTAGATCATCATAATTATACTAAATTATTCTCCCAAAATACATCCCTTCATAATAGAATCCTTATCTTGGGACTAATGCAATTCAAGAAATCCTTTTTGCTCAAATCAAAAAGAGTAACCCGATTTAGAGGTAACGTCTTCTCTCATGCTTTATTCATTTATTTTACTTCTCAACACCTATGACCTTTTTATTACATTATTTTATAAAAATTACAGTATAATAATTATAAAATTATTTTTTTATTCTACTTTTTTAACCAACACTTACACACACCTCCATTTAATGGCTATAGAATATACAGTTTCTGTGTATGACAAACTACTGCCTCACAAAATGATGATTATTCAATTATCTCCTTCCACCTATAATGGTGTCAATTATGATGGAATTGTATTTATATATGATATATATTATATTTTTTTCTATATTTTTCTGTAATTTTTATTTAAAACATACCTTTATGTTTTCCATAATGGGTGAATGTGATAATTTCATTTGAGGAAGTGTGGACTACTGCCCCCTCAAAGTTATTTTAATCATTCATACCATAAATGGAACATGTAAAGGATTTATTTAATGAAATTATGTAACATATATAAAATTTTTATTATAATTTAATTATAATATACCTATGTATCATTTAGTTTTAATTACATTAATAATACAAAGAAATGAAAGTAGCGTTCAAGCGTACGTACGACCTACCGTCTCCTTGAACGGTGCATTTAATTTATTATCTAAAAATGATATGGACCATTATAAATGAATTTATACTGGATATATATGATATTTAAATCATGAATAATATTGTAGAAATAATGGACTTATGACAACATGGAAAATTTCTATCAAATCATGTTTATTCTTGACTCAAATACCGAACATCGACAAAAACTCTGATATGAAAACAAATATTTAACCAATTGATTTAACATGGTAATAAGTGATATTAAATGAATAATAAAAATTATAAATGTTCTAAACAATTTATAATTAGCCTAAGTTTAATATTCAGGAAGATAAAGAATGAACAAGACATGTTAGAGTCAAGGTAAGGGACTTCGTCTCATTCAATTTTCTTTGAGGAATTTAATGATAATATGAAACATTAATCTTTTATAAGGTGTATATAATCCAATATAAAATTTCATATAAATATTTTATCAATAATAATGTTATTTATTAAATCATGGAGATTAATATTTTGATGTTTAAATTAGTATGGGACACCTTGAACGTTTAAAGATTTAATTATCAAATTTGTTTCTTCATGATATTAAATTACATATTTTTTATATGGGTATAAAATAAATATACATGAAATTTTATATCTTTATAGAGTTTCACTCTATTTTTTAAAATGTAATATTTTTATATGATGTGTAATACATTATTTATAAAATCAAAAAAGTAATGTTTTTTAACATATACGGTGACTATAACTTCTTTGCCACCATAACAATAAATTGATATTATACTTGATATATAAGCCATATTTTGTTTTAAAATTAAAATAAATCCCTTATTAATTTATTTTGGTATCCAGTTATTTAAAATTGGTTCTTAAATTAAAATTTCATTTTTATATAGAATTTTTTTTATGTGGGATTAGATGATTTTTTCAAACGGGTGTTTTGATGAACATATTTTTGAAATTCTACTTGAGCATTATATGAAAATGGTGTTTCCAATTTAGCTTATATGAAGGGTTGTGCCCCATTATATCTCATAGGACATCCTGAAATAGGTTATACGAAGGGTTGAGGCTCATTATGGCTTATGGGTGAGCTTGATAAGGATTATACGAAGGGTGATCCCAAATATAGATCTCTAATTTGAAAGTCAACTATATGGTTAATCCAATTAGAAGATGTTTAAAAGGGTTTTATGTATATGATTCTCTAAGTCACCTAAATTTTTTTTAATTGATTGATATTTTTTTAGTGTTTTTCATTGTGAAAAACGTATGGGTGTTATTGATGTCAATATGTTTTGTTTCATTCAGTCAATGAACATTTAATGGGTTATCATGTTTTAACTAGAATATTGATATTTCTTTATTTTTATGTCACTTACTGAGATTTTTATGCTCATAAAAAGACTTTTAAATGTTTTTTATAGGTTATAAGGAAGCATAATAGATCATAATAAATCAATAAGATTTTTATCAAGAAAAAAATTCTTCTTTTTTAAGGAGTTTTAATGTTGCGAAAAAATGTGGATAGAGTGAAACTGTCTACTTTGTAATATTTGAGATGTAAGGTAATAGTTATTGCCTAATCCTCTAAAAATATTTACCTGAAAAGATCCACAATGTGTATTCTTGACTTAACTCAAGATTATTTATCATTTAAGGATGGAGGCTTATAGTTTATACATTATTTTTATACCAATTTACATATTTAAAGGTTTTAAAGAGATGATTTTCATAGAAAAAAGCCTTATGTTATGGAAAATAATTTATTATGAATTGTTGATTTAACATTATTCTCCAAAAAGATGGTTTAAGACATTATTTTTGTTTCCCATCATTTAAAATATTGAGGTAATACTATTAACATTGAATTTAAATTTGATAATGACATATAAAATAATTATGGGAGAAAAAATTGGATATTATGGGTTGAAATATTATATTTTAGAGGAATGGGGTGTTAATTGCTAAACATTATTATATAGAATTTTATATAGAGTTCACACATTTTTGAAAAAAATTTCATTGTGTCTCATTATGTTACATGTGTGTTAAAATTTTTAATTGATAATATGAATAAACTTCAAATTTTTGGAATGGGAGAATAAAATGGGGGTAAATAGACCTATACTTCTTCTGATGTATAACATATGTTTGGTGGTTTACGAATGAGTTTATATTGACATTTAGTGTTATATGTGTTGTTTTAATTAATTATTTAATGAGATAAAAATAGATATAAAAGTATTTTTAATGATCATTTAGAATGAAATAATTGATAAATTGACTAAAATAGGGATTTTTATGTTCCATTTATTTCAAAAGTTTGTGTTTTTGTTACTAAAATATAACATGGTACTCCTTTATGTTTTAATATGATTTTATAAATGATTGAACTAATATTTTTGAATTTAATTAGCTTAAAATTGATATGATATGATGAAATAGAGTGATGACTATATTTTTTATCGCTAACATATTTTTTTATAATAAAATCTCCATAAATTTGGTCAATTTAAGCATGTAAGAAGGGATATAGATATAGTGGGCCTTAACTAAATTTAGTAATTTTCTATTCCATGTGATAGAGAGGCTGGATTGGAAGGGTTAAGATGGTATAATTTCTTGAACATGGCTATTCATGGGTTACGCCCTAAAAATATGTGGTAATACCTAGTCTTGACTTCCATGATCTATGGGTTTCATCATTCACAAAAGAAGTTATGGTTTTATCAGGCGATAGATATGAACTTAACATGTTGATGATTTATAGGAAATGATAACTCTTAAATAATATATACTTCACCTTGGTTTTATAGAATCAAAAACCATATCCTTGATATGGTAAGGGTTTTAGGGGTTTTTTCAGAGGATTTATAGTCTCTCTTACAATAAATATACAAATTGTGGGTATAAAAATTACATGAATTATATTTTAGTTAAAGTATAATTTTCAATGTACCTATGATTTGGTGTTTTGAGAAAATATGGATTTTTCATCATGTGATTTCATGGTCAAGTAGAGTGTCTATACATATTTTTTTATTCTTTTTTATTTTAGTTTTATTTTTTTCTTTGGTACTTGGGGTTTATATTTTTACTATTTCTATTTGTTATTGGAATATTTTAGATGATGATACATCATTTTTTGTTTTTTAGTTCTCATTTTTTAATGAAATATATGCATTTATTTGGTATTTTTTGATATGATGAATTGTTAGATGGTAAATTTAATCCCTTAATATATACATTGATCATTAGTGCTAGTCTCTGACCACTGTTTATTTGGTAATAGAGTTTAGACTAAGTGGAATTTTTCTTTAGAGGAATTGTATTTCAGAATAAAGGAGTTAAAAAATGGAATCAATGCAATTATTTTCTGTATTATTGATATTTTTCATATGGTAGAGTAGAGAATAGTAGTCTCATGTAGGAATGGAATCTATATGTGTGTGCTAGTACAACATTACTATTTCATATGTCCATGTTACCAGGATGGTATTTGATTTTTTTTCATTATTTACTAAATGGTTTTGGGAAAGGATTCCTATTTTTTAATGGTCATTAGTGGAGTTATTCATGCATTATTTCCATATATGGGGATATGAAAAGCGTCTATATTCACATGTGTTTCTAATTGGATGGTTATCTCAATTTCCAAACAAATAATTGAATTATTAATATCCTTACCAGTGTTTTCAAAAACAAATTATTTTTAATTATTTAATTATCATAGATTTATTAGATGAAATTGGGTGATGTAATTTTATTATTTATCTAGAATAATTACTTTTTTACCTTGTACATGATGTGGTTTATGGATTCATTGATTTATCATATTTTTTTGCTGATTCTAATAGATGTGTTGATTATTTTATAAAATTATGTTACCCAATAGATGAGTTTATGAAAATTGGGGATTTGTAGCTGAGTATGAGTGATCTAATAAAAGGAATATAGAATACAAAGCTAATAATTTTCTCATTGAGGATGCTCCTGAGTCCCCTATGGATAATATGTTCAATGAGTGTCTATTGTTTGATCTATAATTTACAAGTGATACCTTTTTAAGTAGTGGTGGATGTGTTTGATGTATTCTGAGATTTTTGAGAAAAAAATCCTCATATATTTGAAAAAGTTTCCAGGACTCATTGATTTGAATAGTGGTGTTAGGAAATGGATTAGATATTTGAGTTTGTCGATGATCTAAAAGAGAAGAAGGTGAAGATGACTATTTTTTTCCCAGGGGACCATCACATCTTTGGTTGGATATCAGGGTCTAGTAAAAAATTACATCAGGGATGTCCTAAAAATCTTTTTAGGAACTTTTATTTGAGATGTTATATCCTTAGATACTATATATGTAAAGGGTGAATGATTTTGAAGTGTTTAATTAGGAAAATTTATTCATTCTTGACTATGTCCCAAGTCACATAGTTTTTATTCTATTTTCTCACTACTACCAAACCAGTGTTTCACAACCATGGTATTTATTGTGACTACTAGAGGCTTATAAATGGAATCTTTTTTAGTGCTAAAGAAAGTAGAGATAAAATTAATGTTTTAAAAGTGCTAGTTTTAGCACTGATAAATTGAACCTTTATCATCACTTTATTTTTATCATAGATAAAGATAGATTTTATCAGTTCTTTTTTAGCACTGATAATGGTATGAATTTAGAAAATGAAATAATTAAATAAATAGAAATAATGAACTTATTAAAAAAATATTACAAATTTTATTAATTAAATAACTATTGATAAAAATGAACAAATGTATTATAAATTATTAAATATTAATGATTTTTTATTAGATAATTAGGATAATTAATGTTCATAAATTGTATATATTAAAAATATAAATATATACTAAGGTATATAAATATGATTTATATATTGTAGTATATTTATGTGCTTTACAAGAAATAGTCATATTTTTAGCGAATAATGGTTTATAGTTCAAAATTAATATTAATTAAAATATTGACTAATTGCATAGTGAAACGATAATATAATTGAGTGTATCATTTGATTTTTCCATTTAGCATATATAAAATGTCTATTATATTGATTTCATATATACTTAATTAATACATTTTTATATACAAGAAAACACACAAAACTTATTCATTTTTTCAATATTGTTAAAGTGTGCTTATTTTTAATTTATTCAATTTCAATTATTTTAATGATATATGCATATAAATGCACCTAAAATTAAATATTATTTTTTTTTCAAAAATATTTCTATACTTGTAAAAAAATAATTATAAAACTATAATAAATATATCTAAAAAGGAATATATTTACTATATTTATATTTATATATATTTATTAAGTTTATATATATAAATATTCAATAGTATTTATTTATATTTATAATTCTAAATCCTTTATAAATGATTAATTAATAAGTGCTGATAATGGTAGGTCTTTATCAAAGATAAAACATTAGCAATGATAAATATGGATAATATCAAAGATTTTTTAGTGTTGATAAAGACCTACCTTTATGAGTGATGAAAAGGCGCTAATAAATATTCATTTTATCAACACATATAAATTAAGTGTTGATAAAAGGAATATTTATCCGTGATTATTTTTAAATGTTGATAAATGTGTCCTGATCTATTTAGAAACCCCTAACCATTTGGTAACCAATCGTGATATCAAAATCATTATACGTAATCCACCCACTGCTGATGCTCCTCGTCAGTTAATCGATGCTCGAATCACACCCCTCGATTGTCTCCCATTGCTCGAACATAATTGGACATCTTCAGTTATAGTTAAAGTTTTCAAAGAGGATTTTCATCAACTAATTTAAGTAGGCCTTGCTATTTTCTTTATATATTTTTCATTTCATTTTTTCTTGTTCGATAATGTCATGAGTTATTTGTGTTCCAGTCCTTGTATATAATTTTTCTTTTAGAGTATGAATACAATGATTTGTTTATGATCCTCTATTTGATTGAGTATCAATTTGGATATCATGTTTTGGCCTTTTTAAATTGTTGTTTTGAATCAATTATCATTACTGTCTACATCAGTACCCTGTCTTTCTTTACAATATTAATTCATAGTTTATAATTATATATTGATCATCAGTTGATATTTGTTCCAATTATTCCTTATGTATTTCTATATTCCATTTTTTTCCTTGATACTTGTTCAAAATTTCATCTTCTTCATAATACAAAAGTTATTATAATTATAGTTTAATTTTGAGTTAATTTAATCCATTTTTATTCTAGGGATGTTTTTGGTATCACACCCCAACATAGAATCTATAACATGCTCATTTTAGTATTTTCTGAAAAACTTATGGTGGTTACATAAGAATTATTTAAACTATCATGTTACCTTAATATAACCATAAAATTTAATCCTTTCATTATAAATATCAAATAAAAAATTAATTACATTTTAATTACAATCCATCACATCATTTTATATCATCCTTCTTGTTGGTTGTTAAATTGACCCAAAAAAATAAAATGTAATAATCAATGTATGAGAAATAATATGAATTTAATTGTATTGTAATATATTTATTATAGAATTATAATTATTTTATTTTTATTATATTATTGTTGAAAATTAATATTATGATTTGGTATTTGAAGATGGTAAAAGAAAATGAAATATAAAAAATTGTGAATTACATAAATGAAATCATATCTTCTGTTGAATTATTCATCATATTGAATAATTTAGGACATCTTATTGAAAGTAGGACCTCTAAAAAGATTAATAGATGAAAATTAAAAGATAATTTTTAGTTTATATTGAGTTATCATAATTTTAGTTGTTTTTCTGAAATGGTGTTGGATGGGTTCCAATATAATTGCGAAAGAGTGTCATTTTCTAAAATACCAATTCCTTAATGTGTGATAAATACATATATATATCTTATGTGGATATGATGTGAAGAAATAATATATATGTTTTCTACAATACCTATAAAAATTATGGGTTGGTAAGCATCATGGAAAATGAAACAAGGATATGTTCTACAACATTAACCATTAAATGAATTCATATGATAACACCTACGATGGTGGATAAATTCTTTTCTTAAATTCAATAACCCATTTTGTTCAACACAATGACATTATTTGAAACAATAAAAAGTTGAGTTTCCCTTATTAGAATTTTATATAACATTAAACATTGATAATGAATATATTATATGTATTTATTTATATACTGTGAAAAATTAATCTTTTATGAACCCAATAGGATGGATATGAATCAAAAATGGTTGCATGCTAATCATTTGAAAAATGATTATGAACATGGAGTTACAAAGTACATCTAGTTTGCAGGAGAGTATGATGACGACCCTTCTAAAATCCCATGTCCTTGTTTACATTATTTTTATTAATGAAAAATTAGTCCGATAAAGTTTTAAGAACATTTGATTCATCGCAGAATAGGCCAAATGTATAAATGTTGGACTAAACATGGAGAAAAAGTGAATATGGACACCAATTGAGATGATACTATAGTTTATGAATCATTTGATATGAATACTTTTATAAATGATGATAGAGATCAAATTGATGAAATGACATTGAAAATTGAAGATGACCTTTAAGATTTTCCAAATTTCTTTGAGGAGATAAATAATTATTCTAGGAAACCATCATATACCTATTATACTAAATACACATCATTTTAAATTGTATTGAAGTTATATAATTTGAAATATGGAAGAAGATGTTGTAAAAACCGCTTTACGTAACTAATTGGTCTCCTTAAGGATATGCTACCAGAAGAAAATGAACTACCATGCCTAGAATATGATGAAAAATGAATATTACGTTCAATGGGAGTGATCTTTAAAAATTCATTCTTTTCTAAATGATTTCATATTATTGCACATGGACCGTGAGTCAATCATAAAATTCCATAAGTGTGGCATGGATCGATACAGGAAAAATGAAAAATGTCCTTTGAAATATTTTGTGTAATTTCCAATCATTCCAAGATTTAGAAGACTGCATGGATATCGAGAAACCGCAAGAAAAAAAATGACATTAATATAAAAGAATTAAATATGGGAACCTACATCATCCAATAGATTCTACTAATTAGAAGAAAATTTATTATGTGTTACCAAAATTTATAAATGAGTCATGAAACAGACGTCTTTCATTATCTACAAACGGAATAAAACCTTTTGGTGTATAGAGTAGTATTCACAATACATGGCATGCCATATTGGTGAATTTTCACTTTCCTCCATGGTTATTCATGAAGTGAAATTAAATTTTGTTTTCTCTAATTGTATCCAGACCAAAGAAACTAGGTAATTATGTTGATGTCTATTTTGGATCTGTTGACCGAAGATCCAAAATTGATGTAGGATACTAGTGTTGCAATGTATGATTCTCGCTGAAGTGAAGAATTCACAATGAGGATCCTGTTTTAAGGAATGATAAATTAATTCCCCACTTATATAAATTTATAGAGATATAGATGTAAATTAATTTTGGGGTGTTCCATTTGTAAAAAAAACATAATCAGTTTAGTTGAAACATTCCCCAAAAATTGTGTTCATAGGTCATCATAACTCTTTTCCTCAATGAAATAAATAATGATCCTAGATGAAAAAAATAATGGGAATATCTAACAATGTACAAAACCATCTCTTGTAATGGGAGACGAACTATACAATAATGTAAGAAACATTGATACTATTTTTGGTAATACATTTTTGAAAACCTTAAAAAATTAGTTTGGAATAAGAGATCAATTTTAATTAAATTATCTTATTGGAATTTTTTGTGTGTCAAATATTTTATTGATGTCATGCATATAGAAAAAATATAATTGATATTATTTTTGGTACATTAATAAATGTTTCTAGAAAAATAATAGATGGAATCAAGGTTAGGTTGTAATTGATTAAAAGGGGGATAAGGGAAGAGTTGGCACTAGTGATGGGTAAAAGGCGGGATTTTCTTCCTCCAGTATCTTAAAGTCTATCTAGACTGAAAAAATTGAATATTTTCCTTTTCCTTACAATTGTAAAAGTTCCATAAATGTATTCATCAAATATCATGAATTTTGTTTTGTTGACTATTTTGATGTTAAAAGGTCGAAAATCACATGACTTCAATTCTTTGTTGCAAGATTTAATGCCCATTTCTTTATGTTACATTCTTCCTCAAAATGTATGACATATACTAACCAGAATCTGCATCTTTTTTAAAACAATATTTTGTAATGATGTAAATCCGAAAAAATATCACATCATTCATATAGAAATTTTCGTCAAATTTATTGAGTCAATAAGGTTTCTTTATTATTTTTCCATTCCCCAATGTTTTGAAAATCACATACACAGTATCCTATGAAAAATTATCTTTCTCTAAGAATTATTTTCATAAGGAAAACTTTATTTCTCAAAGGCTTTTTTAATTTAACTTTGGTTTTCATTATTATATTTAATGGATTTTAAAACCAAGTCTATTTTTTCTCCCTAAACCAAAAATTATAATCATTATATAAAAACCTCAGAATATTAAGAACCATTAGATATCGAGGCTTTATGTTTTTGGACTCTGAACTCATTGAAATTCAGACACCGAATTCATTGAAATTTAGACATTGAATTCTCTAAAATTCAAAAGCCTAATTATCTGAAATTAAAACTGGAAATTCACTAAAATTAAAACTCTAAATTATATAAAACTTAGACTCAAATTTATGTGAAATTCAGACTCCATATTCTATGAAATTCGGACTCTAAATTTTCTAAAATTCCAACTCTGAATTCATTGAAAATTTGACTCCGAATTCCACATAATTTAGAATCCGAATATTTTATAATTCAGACTCTAAATTCATCAGAATTTGGGCTCCCAATTCATAAGAATTTAGACTTTGAATTCATTAGAATTAAAACTCTACATATTCCATTTTCAAGAATTCAAATGTTCATATATTTTTACTCTAAATTCTATATTTCCAAGATGTTGATTATTTACATTTGTTTAATCTACTTTATTATCCTAGAATATTGTCTGAATTTTATCGAATCCTAGTTTCTTAACCATGATATCATTTTCCTTACATATTATTGATTCTTAATCATGATAATTTTTCTATTTTTTTCATTCATAAAACATTGTCATACAATTTGTTTCTAACTAACAGTTGGTTGAGTGACACATGTATTGGTCCCTAATAAATTCAAGGAAAAATATTTACCATTAGAGGAGGGAGCAGACCGTTGGGATCCTTGCTTATAAATAGGAGCTCCTTTGAACGAGCTCCATCTCAATTGATGATCCCAAAGATAACAAGTTGTGATACTGTAAAGGTATTTCAAGAGAGATAAACACTCATGCCTTTTCTAATCTGTGAACATCTTGTTCAACTATGAAAATATTTTTCCACTGTGAACATCCTGTTCAGTTTTGTGCGAATCCAATTATTGATGATTACAATAAATTTCTTCCAAGGATTGGAAGAAAGAGGGTCCAACTACCTTAAAGATATAGGTCTTCTATGGATAGAAAGTGAGAGGTGCTGAATACCTTAATGCTCAAGGGTTTGCAGGGATAGCAAGACAGACTCCGATATTCTTATCGAGTGCTTACGCTAGTGTGGGTAAGATAGAGTTTATTGAATGTATAAATAAAGGGACCTTTATCCAAGGTTTTTGGATACCCTTATCTTTGTGTTAAAATATTTCCTACCTGTTATCATGTGGTTGTTTCATGTTTTATTTCCACTTTATTTTGTTAAATAAATAAAGTATAACTTTATTATACTTTCTTGTACATTTTTAACTCTGATATAAAAATGATTCTATATGCTTTAAGGTCAAATATTTCTCTATGTAAAACATACATAACTTTTCTTATTTTTTTATTTTTATGTTTAGGATTCTTATAAATAGATGCAGGCCCTTCCAATTATAATTTTATGTAAGAACCAAAGTGGGTTTGTGAATTTACCATGTTTAACATTGTAAAGATTATATTTCCTTATGTTTAAAAACAAAATTTTTTAAACATAAAATTCACATACCTATTATATTTGAGCATCTATATATTCTATTTCATTCCTAAAATTGGTATTAGAGCAGGACTCTAAAATAATTATACTTATATATAATTTTTCATGCTGATGTTTTTCATTCTCTAAATTTTCATTCATAACTTTTCTTACTCAAGTCTTTTCTCAATGATTTTTATGTTTGTTTATAAAATTTTACTATTTACATGTTTCGTGGAAAAGATATTTTTTATAGAGAGTAAGGTATAAATGTCGATTCTATAGATAATCTTAATCCTACTAGACCATCAATTTTTTACGATAATGTTTTTGAGTACTAGATAGAAAGGATGAAGTCCTTTGTCACTAAGAATGGACTGGAAAAGTTTTTCATGCTCACTAAAGATTAAAAATTTCCAAACAAGGAATTCAAAACCATATTAATTCGAGAGAAACTAAAATATCAACTAAACAAAACTGTATGCAATAATTTTTTGTGTTCTACGACTAGAAATATATACAGTCAAATATTTTTTTGTGAAGAATCCAACTTTATTTTGAAAAAACATGTAGTTACACACTATGGAACTTCAAAAGTGATTGAAACTAGAAGAGATATGTTAAGAGATGAATATAATGGATTATTATTTCCTTATGGAGAACTTGTTTGAAATGTGAAACAAGGATTCATTACCATTGTCCACATTTATTAATCTATGGGAGAGAAAGGCCTTGATGATGAAGTTCTTCTGGAGATGATAATTTATATCATGCCCAATGAGTAGAAATTGAAAAGGACAACTATTAATGAGAATATGAAAGTATAAAACATTAATATTGATAAGTTATTTGGAACAATTACTCAACATGAAACAAGAATAACGAGATCTGCTGATTTTAATCAAAATAAGAATGAAAATGGAAGAATTGCATTTAATACTAAATCTAAATCCAAGACCCTAGAATGAGTAACTAGATAAAAATATAAGAAAGATTTTATTATATCTGAATCTAGTGATGGTGAATATTCTGAAAATGAATTAGTCAATCTTCCTCAAAGGATGAATAAGATTGTATGAATGAACGATTTTAATTATAAATATAAGAAGAAAGATAGAAAATATAAGAAATATTTTTAAGTAACCTGTTATGAATGAAAAAGGGCTGGTAATATCAGACCCAATTTTCTTGTACTTAAGTGAAAATAGATGAAGGACATGCATTCTAAAAAGAATTGAAAGAAGTTCTAAAAATATTATGCTATTAAATTATAAAAGGCTATTGAAACCTGGAGTTTCAGTGGTGTCGACTCATGAGATGAATCCTCAGAATATGAATATTTTATTCAGAAGAATATTGGTCTTATATCACGAATACCTATTGAAAATAAATGTCTTATAGCTAAGGTACACAATGCTGAATCCTTAACCAATATTTTTGAAATGCTAATATTCTTAATAAAGAATATTATAAATCTTCAGATGATAAATCTTCCTCATCAAAAGATAATACATTACCTTTATTTGAAGAAGTTTCTATATGTTCTAAATTTCTTTAAAATGAAGTATGTAATATAAAAAGGAATTAAGAGAAAGAAAATTCTAGCGTTTTTGTTTTAACAAAAGAATATAAGATCTTTCTAAGCATCTTAATACAAAAACTATTGATTTTTGAATTCTTTCTGAAAACCAATAATAAGTTAATTATTAGAAGGATAATCTTTTTATGGATCATGAAAATGTTATTTTTAAGAAAAATGTTTTATAGAATTACTAAATTTCATAAACTAAAGTCTACGAGGATAATAATATAGTCATTAGACTAAAATCTGAATTTTTTTCCTTAAATAAACTCTTATCAAATTTTACTTCTTGAAGGAAAGAATTTGATAAAATAAATTCACTAATTTTTCCTCTTAATAATATTTATCGATTTTGTTATACTCAATCAAAACATGTTTTTAGTCATGAATATTTTGTTCTTCAAAGTGCTATTTTTTCGACAAAGCGTTAATATAGTGGACATTGGGGAAAAAATATTCTCTAAATGAAACCAAATCCTTAGGTCATCATAAAGATTATTTTTCAATGAAAATGAATATTCATTAAAATTTACATTCTAAAATTTTTGGATCCAATAATGTTATTATTTTGATAGTCTAACTCTTTTATTATTAAGAAATAAAGAAATTACAAACAACAACATAAGGTACATGGATACTGGAAGTTCCGTAGAACATGACTGGTAATAAAAAATTCTTTGAAAATATTATCAAGATGCAAGAAGGAAAAGTAAATTTAGGAGATAATTCTCTAGAAGAAATTGTTGGTATATGTAGCATTGTTCTTCTAAAAAATCATTAATTTAAAATGTTTTATTTTTTTAATGGTCTAAAGCACAACCTTATAAGTACAAGACAATTATGTGATGATGGTTACCCAGTGAATTTTAGGAATGATAAATTTATAGTACAAAATTACAAGTAAGAGTTTATTCTCTCTTACCATAGACATTATAATGTTTATATAATAAATTTAAAATACCTTAGGTTCCAATGTCTACCTTGCCTTAATGCAATGGCAGGTAAATATTAGTTATGAAAAATAAGACTCGGACACTGTAACCTTAAGAACCTTTGCAAACTGTCAAATAAAATTCTTTTTATTGATATACCAGAGTATAGATTTAATTATTCAATAGATCATGATCCTTTAAAATATGGAATGAAACGTAAGTCAATATTTAAACATATTATTGAAGTCTTATCTTTTTTATGAATTACAGCTAGTGCATATAGATCTTTTTGGTCCGACACAAACTGGAAGTATTGAATGAAAATATTATGTATTTTTTATAGTTGATGATTACACTAGATTTATAAAGGTCTATATTATAGAAAATAAATCATAAGAAATTTTTTATTTAAAAACATGTAGAGACCATGTTAAAAATTATAAAAACCTTCCATTGATAACTGTCCATATTGATCATTGAAAATAATTTCAAAACTCAGATTTTGAAACATTTCGTAGTAAGAAAGGCATTACTCATAACTTCTTATCCCCAAGAACTGCCCAATTGAATGGTGTTGTTGAAAGCAGAAATAGAAATCTTTATTAGATAACTAAAACCATGTTGAGTGAATATTCTATAGTTACACACTTTTGTACTAAAGCTGTTAGTACTACATACTATACTATAAATTGAGTTTTAATTAGAAATTTTCTTAATAAGACACCTTAGGAATTGTGGACTTGTCGAAAACCAAAAATTTATTACTTCAATGTTTTTGAATGAAAATTATTCATATTGAGTAATAAATATAACTTAAAAAAATTCACACCCAAATATGATGAAATACTTTTCTTAGGCTACTCCGCAAATTCTAAGTCTTATAGAGTTTTTAACAACAATTATTGTACTGTTGAAGAAACAGTACATGTTAAATTTGATGAAACTGGTCCTTTTATTTTTATAAAACCCAAAACTATATCTTCATATGTATTTACAAATACATATTATCAACCATTGATGGAAGATTCTTCTAAAAAGTCAAATACTCAATAAATTGTCTCTGAAGTATTTACCCCAAAATATTTTCTTACTAATGTTTATGAAGAAGTTTTAAAAAATCAAAATCATTTTTTTCTTAAGAATAATCCCAGTGATAATATAATTTGTTATGTAAATAAACCTATAACTACCATAAGTTAATTAAAAAATTAAGCAGAACATCTAACATTTCATTCTCAATTTGAACCAAAAATCACCGATGAATATTTAAGTGATGATGATTGGATTAAAGCTATGCAAGATGAACTAAATTAATTCAAAAGAAATAAAGTATGGACCTTGGGTGAAAGAAAAAATGAAACATAAATAATTAAAGTAAAATGGGTCTTCATAAATAAATGTAATGAAAATGGATTCATAGTATGAAATAAAGAATGATTAGTTTCTAAAGTCTATAATAGACAAGAAGGAATTGATTATGAATAAAACCTATACTCCAGTAGATAGACTTGAATCTATTCGAATACTATTTTCAATTGAAGTGATATTTAATTTCAAAATTGTTCAAATGGACTTGAAGTGCGCTCTTCATAAAATATATGTTAAAGCGGAAGTTTATATTGAACAACCTCCTGGCTTTGAAGACACAAATCATCCTGAACATGTTTTCAAACATTCTAAAGATGTATATGGACTTAAAAAATCCCCTAGAGCATGGTATGATATACTAACAAAATTTTTGTTACAAATAAATTATGTTAAGAGAACTGTGGATCCAACTCTTTTTATAAATAATGATAATAAAAACATTTTAATTGTTTAAATTTATGTTGATGGAATTATATTTAGATCAACTTAGTAATATTTAGTTGATTTGTTTGGAATATCATGAAATCTTCATTTGGAATGGGCATGATAAGTGTGTTAACATTTTCATTAGTTTTAAAATTTCCCAAAAACTAGTTTTAACATATATATCAACATAATTATATTAAATATATTCTTAAAAAGTAAGTATATGACAACACTAATAGTTTATGTACACCAATTGGCACCTGAATTTCTCTTGATCATGATGAAGCTGGGAAATGAGTAGATCAAACATCTTTTTGAGATAGGATATTAAGTTTACTATACTTAATGGCTAGTCATCCAGACTTATAGTTTTTTGTATTCTTATATCAAATATATTGATCTAATCCAAAGGAGTCTCATTTAAAAGTAGTGAACGGAACTTTCTGCTATTTAAAGGGAACCATGGATTTAGGACGTTTCTATTCTTCTAGAAATTGTTTTTTTTGAAATGTTTTCGAGATGATGATTTTAATGGATGAAGAATGGATGAAAAAATAATATCTAGAACCTTTCATTTCTTACTAGATTTATTAGATTCATGGTCATTCATGAAACAACACTTAGTATAACTTTCCACTACTGAATTTGAATATGTACCTATTGGAAGTTTTTGTGCTCAAGATTTATTGATGCAACACACACTCATAGAATATTATATGATTTTTACCAAGTCATTGATATTTTATGATAACACATGTTCCATTTCTCTATGAAAAATCCCTACACATAACTCTCATAAAAAGTACATAAATATCAGGCATGACTTTTTTAGGGATCACACACTTAATAGAGATATAATTCTTTAATTTATCTGAATGGAAGATCAACATGATGACAAATTTACAAAATATTTACCCTCTGATAGATTTTAATACATTAAACAAATGCCAGGAATGATAATTTTAAGTTAATCTTCAATAATACCTTTTTTTAGAAACCTATCTCTTTTCATTGAGAAACTCTTTTTCATAGGGGGAGTACATTTGTTTATTATTTTATTTTTTGGAAACATAATTTTTTTTACCATTTTTAATAATTTTTTTCAGATCTAAAATTGTTTTTAGATCCTAAATGATTTTCCCTTTCCTAAATTTTTTCAAAACTAAATTCTCCTGCTTTATTAAAATGTTTTTTATCCTGATCTTTTTTAAATTTTTTTAGAACCTAAATTTTTCATTCCTTAATAAAATTTTTGGGAATACAATTTCTTTAGGAAGATCCATATCAATATTGAAAATTCAGTCTAAACAATATAAAAGGTATGTTTCCATACTTAAATCTTTGTAATTGAGTTTTTTACTTATTGGTATTTCTATATTGTTTTAAGAAAAATTTCCATAAGATTAATTTTCATTAAATACGATTTTTTTCCTTAAAACCTAAAAAGATCAGAACCTTCAAAATATCTATTTGGAATTGATATCAACTATCAGATAAGATCAATCTTATTTCAACCATTGGATTGAATTGTGAATTCTAATCGTCACCTCAAAGCCTATATAAAGGCCCCCATTATCTGTGTCCCATAATGATTTTTCATGTTTTTTTGTGCCAAAGCTCTACATATCTTCAAATTCAGTCATTTAGTTCTCTATGTTTCCTCACATTCAAAATGATTCTTGATGTTTCCTCTCAGATGCAGATGGATTCAAACAAGGAATTCATAGATTGGAAACATTATAGAGAAAGTTTGGGTAACTGATTTTTTTCCAAGTATAATTCTTTTATTACGAAGAATATCAAGATGAATGGATGAGAATGTTTATCTGTAGCCTAGCCTGTCACACCTGGACTTCTTAAATAATTTTATTTTATTATTTCTTGGCTCTGGGTCATCGTGCCAAGGTCCATGCTGGGTCTCGACTTAAAATTTTCATCTTTTAATATTTTTAGTGGGGTTCAAAACCTTTCGTGGCCACCACACCATGGGCGGTACCCACGTCCTTAGCCTGGTAGCCCTCACAACTGTCTAATGATGGAAATAAATAAATTTTATGTAAACAAACTGAGGTGAATGCCTAATTTGTAATAATAATAATGTTATTATGTAATTAATAATACTATTATTAATGAGGTGTTATTTTTAATATTATGTTTAGTAATATTATTTATTTTTATTATTATATCTCCTTTTACTATTATCATTATTATTTTTATTTTAATTATTATTGTTATACTTATTATTTTGATTGTTATTAATTATTATTACAATTATTATCATAATTACTGTAATATTTATGAGAATTATTTTCTGGTTTTATTATTAATTTTATTATTATTATTGAATGAAGGAAAAAAACCATATTACCCTAAATCCCATCACCATTCTCCTTCACCCCTACACTGTGGCACTCCCAGTACCCCCACAACCCACTTCCATGCTCTCACCTCCCCGTCCTGCAGCATGCCTAACACCCCGAGCCACCCCTATGTCCTCGCCCTACCGCGATCTGGCCGCCAGGCTCACACCAGGCCCTTGCTTCCTTCCACCTTGCATCAAACCACCTCCTGGCCTCCACCTGCTTTCCTCCCTCACCCCATTGAGGCCCTCACCTCAACTCTTGGGGACCCGCCTCCTTCTCATGCCACGATTCGACACCCAACCACTAGCTGACCTCCTCCCGCCTCCAGTGTTACCCTCCCACTACACTCACACCTCCTTTCCTCGGTGCACTGACTAGCCTCTAATGGACCCCTCGCTAGCACTAGCCTCTCCTCTATAGAACTGTTTCTCCCTCCATCCAGCGCCTCGACCTCCGTCTGGCTCATCCGCACCCCATGTCATGCCCTACACCATGCTGCGCGCCCCCACCTAATCCTGTAGTGCACCCTCCCTACTGTCCAAACCCCAGACCAGCTTCATCCCGCTGCCGCACACCCTCCTCCAGCCTGTCCAGCTGTAGTTGCACATCCAACAAGACCACATCCCTCTTGCGCGCATCTTCCCTTTGACCAAAACCCTTGAAAAACAACCCCCATGTTAGTATTTTGTTATTTTGGGTGTTAAATATCATTATAGTTTATTATTTAGGGCTTAATCTTGTTTTAGTCAATTTGATTATAATTGTGTAAGGTGGTTTTGGTACCCGTAGGTGCGGTTGCATTGCGAATGAGGTTTCCCACCATTTTCAGGTGGTCCGTCAATGTCTGAGGTAGGTGTTTCCGCGTATAACTTTTGTTTGACAAAATAATTTGTGAGTTTAATTATTTTAGCATGTTTATTTATTAGTTTGTGTGATGAGAATCTTGTTTTTTTAATATTTAATATACATTTTATTTTTCAGTATCATGTTTATGTGTTATGCGTGAAATTTTCTGTGAAAACCCTTGTTGAACTTTTTATTATCATTTTATAAATTGTGCCGATAGTTTGTTAGAATGTGAAAAGGGTGAATTTTGTGTTTTTGGAAGTGTTTCATATGTAAACTATTGTTGTGCCACATAAGATTATTTTAAAAGTTGTGCAGTTTGATTATTAAATTATATAGAGGTTGCGAATCATGTTTCAATATGGTGTTTGTGTACAGTATGTTTTAAAAGAGGTTTTTGGGTGTGTTTTTACTGTAAAAACCTTGTGGAACTTCTTGAATTTGTTTTATAAATTATTGTAATGGTTTATTAAATTGTTTATAAAATGAGAAACACGTTTGGGGTAGGTTTTTGTGTGTGTTTGGTTCAAAAAAGATGATTTGAGTGTTTTGGTATAACACCTTGTGGTATTTCATGGAATTGTTTTATAAAATATTAAATTATTTATTAAATAACATGGATATTGGAAATTTGGTTTTAAAAACATGTTTAGGTGCATGTTCTTTTAAATGTTAATTTCATTGTTTTGTTCACTTTTGTCTAGTTTTGCACTCTAGTGTTTTATTTGAAATGGCTCGGTGGCTCGTTAAAATAATTTGTGAGTTATTCTGGAATTGTGTGGTTTTTGTAAAAACATTGTTGATTTTAAAGGGTTTTAATAAATAGTGTTGATGGTGTGACAAGTGTGTTGAAAACATATCAAGGTGGTGTTTGCGTTTTTTGTTCATTTGAATTATTTTACATCCATGTTTATGTATTTTAGTTACCTTTGCAGTTTCAGAGCATTGACATGATTCTTCCACGGTCCTGCGGTGGTCGACATGCGTGTGTGTGTGCATCTGTGAGAGGCATGATGTTCCATTTTGTTTAGAAAATGAGTCGATGTAGGTCCCCCACTGCACTCACCATTAAATTCATAATTTTTTAATTGCTTGATATTGTATTAATTTTAATTCATGATAAATAATATAATATAATTAATTTTAAAATGATTATTTGGTGTAAAGAGAGCTATTTATTTTATTCACGACCCTTGAAATATTTTCTTGACAAGAGGATACCCAGTAGTGAAAAAATTATTATTTGTCTTTTAAACATAAATCATGGAATTTCAAATGTAGTTCTGGTATATTGATAAATTATTTCTTTTGAAGCATGATAAATCATTTTGGTTCTCTTGAAAATTAAGGATTTTCTTTAAAAATGGTGAAGGCCCATTTGACACTTTAATAAAATAAATTGTTTTGGAATACTCAGTTTGGGGTGAATCAGAGGTGATATTTGGTTTACGTTGACTACATGATTTGTGTGTGATGTTTTTTCTACTTGATTGACATGGTTGACTCACCCCTTTCCTGTTTATTGTATGTGTTAACATGGGAAATTTTAATAGTATGTGAATCTTTTGAGAACAATTTCTGCAGTCGTTTAGATTACGCAATGTCTAGTTGCCCCTAGTACAGATGACACTCTGCTAGGGGATTGGTCCCCTCGGTTAGGTCATGTATGGAAACACCGAGTGTTAGGTCATTATGACATCATCGAGATTAGGCATGCCTTAAGGATGAGTCACATGTATAGTATGTTCTGGATTGTTCACGAGCTCCTAGGATCAAGACATGTTTTCTTTAGTGTCTATTTTTATGTGACAGACAAATGAGAGGTCTATTTCAGTTGTTTCCCCCCGTGCGCTAGATCTTTAAAATTTCCCTTAGTGTGTGTTGTGTGTTGTATGTGGTTTTTCCCTTTGACTAACAACAAAAATTTTAATTTTTAAATTACTCGCAAAAATGTTTTAAAATTCAATGCACCTATTCCTTTCAAACATTAAACTTGTTTTAAATTAAATATGGACATGGACTGTTACTTGTTTTATAAATGAAAGTGTGTGTGGAAACTAATGTTTTATATACTTTTGTTCAAACCTGTAATTAGTAAATTTCTTTATTTAAAGGTAGTGCATTGGGAATAGTTTGTTGGGCATGCCTACTGAGTTATAATACTCAAACCTATAGTTCTTTCTTGTTTTTAGTTTTTTTGCAGGTTTGACTTGAGCTCTCTCGCTGTGGGAGAGAGTTAGTTGTGGACTGGTGAGCGACACTCAGATTAGCGATGAGTTTTGGTCGTGGTCAGGTTAGTTTGAGGTTATTGGTTGTTCTTCCTTTTTTTTTGTCTTTTTTTCCTTGCATTATTGTACTATTTTTCCACTGCTTTACTTGTCTTTCATTTATGGGACAAACCATTCCCTCTTGTTTAGTTTTTTTGCCCGACACTAGTTTCTAGCCTGTGGAGATCGGGAATGCCACTCAGGCCATGTCACGGTCCGACTCAGGTGACCAGTTCAAGGTAGACCTAGCTTTTTTCATGAAAAAATGGTATCAGAGGAGGCCCTTGTTATTTGGGGTGACTGGTAGATAGATATTAGGACTATCGAGACTCGAGAGGTAGGTATAGGAAGGAGGTCATGAACCCTCTCCCGTTCCGATCCTCGAGTCACCAGGGGTAGCCAGTAAGTTGAGTTCTTGTCTTGTTCTGATTTTTTTTGGATTGAGGGATGAGAATCTAGGAAAACCGAAGTTACATTGTGATATTACTTGTAGTAGTGACCCATGTGGAGTCTACGTATGTGGTTTAAGTTCTTCCTAGTCATGGAAGCTTACTTGGGGCATGGCCCATTAACATGTTACCAGGTTAAGCATGACTAATAGTCACTCTTTTCGATGATTTTATGTAAGTTAAGTGTTGTCTTGGTTCAGGTTGGTGTAAGTGCGCCTGTCAAAATGAAAAAAAAACGGTTTTTGAAATGAGAGTGATTTCTTTTAAATGGCTTTAAATTTGTGAAGCATATTTTTCTCTTGTTCTACAAATCCAGTGATTGCTTGGAACTAGTAGAGGTATGGTTTGGGTGCATCCTCATGTACTCTTTATGAACGTTTTCACATGTGAGGGAATGCATGGGAAGTGTGTGTTGGTGCATATAGACGAAATCAGATGAAGACATGTGCAACGGTTTGTGAGATTTCTTAGGTGTGCACATGGAATTAAATTCTTGACTTTGTTTCCTAAAGAGAGTTTAATAAACGGAAAAAGATTTTTCTTAAATTCAATTTGGTTTGAAAAGTGGGTTTGGGTATTTGGAAAGTGGCCTGGAAGGAAGGCGGTTAGAAATCAAGAATGGAAAGTGAAATTTGGAATAGTAAATCTTGAGTTGTGTTTGTATTTTCTTGTTTATTTTAAGATGGTTGTTTTAGATGAAAGCATTTTATTTGATGTTACTTCGGCATGATATCAGTTTTGGCTATGTGTTTTATATGTGGTTCAGAAAATGTCACCCAGAAAGGTCATCAAGGTTTTTGATAAGTCAGGCCCAGTTTTTGGTCCTTCTATGACATTTTTGGTAGTTAATAGTGATTGAGGCCTGTTAAATGTTGTTATGTGGTTTGATGAGGTCAAGCATTTCTTTAGGGTATTGGGAACTCTCGAATCTGTCAGAGTGACTATTGTTTTGGGTCGGTTTGAAGGTCCATCTCTGGATGTATGGGTGTTGTTCTCCCTTTCATCACTAAAAGTTGGGACAACATGGGATGGCTTTAAATATTTCTTCTTCCGATTATTTATACCTGAATAAGTGAACACTATGAAAAGGGAACAGCTCATCTGTATTCAACAAGTCCAATGGATAGTGAAGGAATCTATTGACCATTTCATGGAACATGTATCCTTTTCACCAGAGGCAGCATCACATGATTTGATGAAGACATCTCTCTTCATCTTGGGTCTTCTTCCAAAGATCAAGGAGTGAGTCCTCCCTTTGAAGGGACATTGTTTCGAGAAATTGGTCGATGATGCGTTCTTAGCTGAGTGGGTCTTTCGAGTGCAGATTTTCAAAAATCCATCCTACCCTGGTCGCTTGCAAAGGATCCCATATGGAAAACAAGGTGTGCTAGAGGAACTGGTTTCTAAAGAGTCCCCTATAGTGGTTCGAGCTTCCAGTTCATCGAACTACTCAGCGGTTTGCCACCAGTGTGACTCGTTCAGGAACATGAAGCAGTCATGTTGCATCCCTCTAAATATGTGCCATCACTGCAGATGTCTGGGTCATTTAGAGAAATTCGGCAGGGAGTGATGCCTGAAGAAGACACTATGACGGGAGAAATTTTAGTGCATGACTTTGAGGTAGGAGATGCATAAGCCATCAGAGCCCCAGTCACATGTCTTGGGGTGATGATCGCGCATAGTCAAGAGTTTCTATGGGTGTGAAGCCTCGGTTTGAGATTTGTGTTCCGTGTTAGCGATGGAACATTTAAAGCTATTTCTTTCTTTTTTTCTGATGCTAATGTTTTTACATTATTTTTAGTTCATTGTTTTTTCATAATGTTATGATGGACTTGTTCTATTGTAATCCAGACAGTTTTATTTGTCTGATCATGGTTTTCTAAATCGTGCACTTTTCTTAAAACTGTGTTTGGACCTTGTCTCGTTTGATTTTGGTTAGCTGTGTTTATTTGGAGATGTATATGTCTATGAAGAGGTGATTGTTGTGGTTATGATCGGGTTTACTTCTTGTGTTCAGTTCTGCTCAGGGGATTTATTCTAGTGTTTTTGCTTTCATTGGTCTGAGTCGAGAGTTCGATGTTCTAGCGGAGGTGTTTTTTCGCTCATGCTATAGAGGTTAGTCTAAATCGATTGGGAGTTCCCATGTCTCCCCCTCTCGGAGATGTATGTTTGGGTGTTAAATTTTCCACACTAGTTGAGTTATTGTGGTGGGGAGAACCCTCTCATGTTCTCCAATTCTTTTATGTTGTGGTTTATTCTGTTTTTATTTGGGCATGGATTCTTGTTTTGTCCGTTTTTCAGCTGGGTGACTTTCTGGGGGAAGAACGTGTCTATGGTGGGGAGAATTGTCACACCCAGACTTCTTAAATTATTTATATTTTCTTATTTCTCAGCTCTGAGTCATCGTTCCAAGGTTCGGGCTAGGTCCTGACTGAAAATTTTCATCGTTTAATATATTTAGTGTGTTTCGGAATCGTGTGCATTCACCGCACCGTGTGTGGTAGCCGTGTCATTATCCTGTTTGCCCACACAACTTTCTAACGATAGAAATAAATAAATTTTATGAAAATAAAATTAGGTGAATGTCTAATTTGTAATAATAATAATTTTATTTTTAATGAGGTGTTATTATTAATATTGTGTTTATTATTATTATTATTATTTATTATTATTATTATTATTTATTTTATTATTACTATCTTGATCAACGTTATTTTAATTATTATTGTTATACTTATTATTTTGATTGTTATTAATTATTATTACTATTATTATCTTAATTATGGTAATTTTTATTAGTATTATTTTTTTGTTTTATTATTATTATTATTATTGAATGAAGGAAAAAAAACCCTAGTACCGCAAATCTCGTCACCCTTCCCCTTCACCCCCTTGGGCTATGACACTACCCTTACCCTACAACCTTCTCCATGGTCTCAGCTCTCTGGCATGCAGCATGCCTGCCACCCCAAGCCACCCCTCTATCCTCGCCCTACCGCGATCCGGCCACAGGTTCCTTCCAGGCCCCTCGCATCCTTCCATCTTGAATCAACCCACCTCCCGGCCTCCACCTGCTTTCCTCCCTCACCACGCCAAAGCCATCACCACACCTCCTAAAGCCACACCTCCTTCACCAGCCGTGATTCGGCACCAAGTAACCAGACGGCCTCCTCCCTCCTCCGTACAGCCTCTCTCCTCTAATGCTTCCCTCCCTCTGCACTCAACCCCACCTATTCTCAGTGCACCGACCAGCCCCAACTGGACCCCTTGCCAACACCAGCCTATCCTCCGCAGCACTGTTCTACTCTCCGGCAAGCACCCCGACCTCAGTCCGGCTCATCCGCACCCCTCGGCCTGCCCAACACCGTGTCGGGCACCCCCTTCTAATCCCGTCACACACCCCCTACTGGCCAGGACCCTCACCAGCTTCATCCCACCACCACACGTCCCCCACCTACCTGTCCGGCCACCCTCTCACTCCTGACTAGACCCACTTGCCTCTTGCATGCATTGCCCCTTTTCTCAAACCCCTGGACAACAAACTAGAACCCCCCCTATGGTAGTATTTCCTTATTTTGAGTGTTGAATATCATTACAGTTTTTTATTTTGGGGTTAATCTTGTTGTAGTAAATATTATTTTAATTACGTATGGTGGTTTTGGCTTCCCGTAGGTGCAGTTACGGTGCAAACAAGGTTTCTCACCATTTTCGGGTGGTCTGTCAACGTCTGTGGATGGTGTTTCCGCATATAACTATAATTTGACGAATTAATTTTTCATTTTAATTATTTTAGCATGTTTATTTATTAGTTTGCATGATGTGAATCTGGTTTGGTTTGATATTTAATATACATTTGATTTGATAGTACCATGATTATGCATTATGCGTGCAATTTCTTGTGAAAACCTTTATTGAGCTTTTTATTAGTGTTTTATAAACCGTTTTGATAATTTGTTAGAACGTGAAATGGTTGAATTTTGTTTTTTGATGTGTTTTATATGTAAAATCTTTTTTTCCACTTAATATTATTTTCTAAGATGTGGAGTTTCTTTATTAAATTATATAGAGGTTGTGAATCTTGTTTTAATGTGGTGTTTGTGAACGATTGGTTTTAAAAGTGGATTTTTGGTGCGTTTTTGGTGTAAAATCCTTGCAGAACTTCTTGAATTTTTATTATAAATTATTTTAAAGTTTTATTAAATTGTGTATGAAATTAGATACATGTTTGGGGTAGGTTTTTGTGTGTGTTAGGTTTAAAAATATGATTTTAGTGTTTTGGTATAACACCTTGTGGTATTTCATAGAATTATTTTATAAAATTTTAAATGATTTATTAAATCACATGGATACTGTGAATTTGTTTTGAAAATGTTTTTAGGCACACATGCTTTTAAATTATAATTTCATTGTTTCATGAAATTTTTTCTAGTTTTTCACTCTATTGTTATTTTGAAATGTCCCGGTGGCTCTTTAAAATAATTATTGATTTATTTTGGCATTGTGTGGTTTTTTTAAATAATTTGTGGATTTTAAAGGGTATTAATAAATACTGTTGGTGGTGTGACTTGCGTGTTGAAAACATATTGAGGTGGTGTTTGTGTTGTTTTTTTTGTTTTAAAAGTTTTAAGTTTGTGTTTATGTATTTTAGTTACCTTTGCGGTTGCAGCGTGATGACAAGATTCTTCTATGGTCCTGCTGTGGTCGGCGTGCACGTGTTTGTGCGTTTGAGGAAGGTGTGACGTGCCATTGTGTTTGGACAACGTGTCAAGATAGGTCCCCCACTACACTCTCCATTAAATTCAGAATTTATTAATTACATTATATTTTAATAATTTTAATTAATGAGAAATAATATAAGATAATTTATTTTGAAGTTATTATTTCGTGTAAAAGGAGCCGTTTGTTTAATACAAGACACTTGAAATATTTTCTTGACGAGCAGAAATCCAGTAGTGAAAGAATTCCCGTTTGGATTTTATATATAATTCATGGAATTTCAAATGTAGTTCTGGTATATTGATAAATGATTTCTTATGATGAATGAGAATGAGTTTTGGATATCATGAGAAATGAGTATTTTCATTAAAATTGGTGAAGGCCCATTTGGAACATTAATAAAATAAATTATTTTGGAAAACTCACTTTGGGCTGACTCAGAGGTGATATTTGGTGTACGTAGACTGCATGATTTGTGTGTGATGTTTGTTCTACTTGATTGAATATGTTGACTCACCCCTTTCCTTTTTATTATTTGTGTTAACATGAGAACATAGAATAGTAAGTGAATCTTCTGAGAATTATTGATGTAGTATTATAGATTATGCAATGGCTAGTGTCCCCTAGTACAGATGGCACAATGCTAGGGGATTGGGCCCCTCAGTTAGGCCATGTAGGAAAAAACTGGGCATTAGGGTGTTATGATTTTATTGAGAGTAGGCATGCCTTTAGAATGAGTCACATGTATAGTATGTTCTGGATTGTTCCCAAGCTCCTAGGTTTGAACCATGTTTTTTAGTGTTTATATTTATGTGACGGAAAATTGAGAGGTTCTGTTAGGTTGCTGGTCCATGTGTTCCACTTATATTCCATTTCCCTTAGTGTGTGTTCCATGTTTTGTGTGGTTTTTCCCTTCGACTAACAACTGAAATTTGAATTTTTAAATTACTCGTAGAAATGTTTTATAATGCAATGCACCTTTTCCTTTCAAACATTAAACTCGTTTTAAATTAAAAATTTCAATAGAATGTTACTTGTTTTAGAAATGAAAGTGTGTGTGGAAACTAGTATTTTATATACTTTAGTTCAAACCTATTATTAGTAAATTTATTTATTTAAAGGTATTGAATTGGTAATAGTTTTTTGGGAATTCCTACTGAGTTCTAATACTCATGCCTATAGTGCTTTCCTGTTTTTAGTTTTGTTACAGGTTAGACTAGAGCTCTCTTGCTACGGGAGAGAGTTGGTTGTGGACTGGTGAGCAAATCTTGGAATCGTGATGAGTTTTGGTCATGGTCAGGTTAGTTTTCTATTATTGGTTGTTCTTCCTTTTTCATGTCATTTTTTTGCCTTGTGTTATTCTACATTTTTTTCTCCACTGCTTTACTTGTATTCCATTTAAGGGCCAAATCATTCCATCTTATATATTTTTGATTCCCGACACTAGTTTCTAGCCTGTGGGGATAGAGAACGCCCCTTGGGAAATGTGGCGGGCTGGCTCGGGTGACCGGTTCATGGTCGACCAAGGTTTGTTCATGACATAGCCGAATAATCAGGATCTGGTTAACCTGATCATCTCATTGAATTTAATTATTCAGTAAATTTTTAGGAAGAAGGATGAAAGAAAATGTTTTCATTTAGGAGCTATGGGAAGACCTATTCATTATCCATCAACATGGCTGAAAACATTATCGATATTCCTTATAAAGGTGAAGAATTATTTTTTCTCTCACAAGGTCCTTAAAAAGTAACGAATTTCTAAGAAATAAAATGAAATTGAGTGTGCCTTAGACTAAAGGGAGTAATGTCAACAAAGATAAACCATATTTCAACAAACTTCAGGTTGTTGGATTTTTGGTTACAATGATTTATTATTTAGAAAAAGGCATAAAAGGAATCTCTTAATAAAAGTGATATATTTATGATGGACTTCATGGTTAATATTAGAAAGGTAAACCTGATAAAGTACATCCTTATGAATGTCATTAATATAAATAATGGAACCCTCGTGTCTCAGATAATCATGTATCCAGTGATCTTTTCAAATTTCATCTTCTCTTTTTATAATCCTTTAAACTTACCCATAATTCAAATCCCAGAACCATCATGATCGTGTTGTTGAGTGGTGACACTCTTAAGAGGATGAATATTTGTTTCAGTATTAAGATAGGAGAGTTTTATGATCATTCACAAAGTGAGGTTCAACCTTTAACTAAGAAAGGGGATGTAGGGGAAACATCTAAGAATACCCAAAAGAAGAGAAATGATAAAGAACTAGAATCAAAAGAAAAATAAACCATTTTAGAATCCTAGTCAGCCCTACGAAAGCTGAGAACGAAAAAACAATTTTGATGAAGTGGTGGAAATGTTTAGAGAGTAGTTGAAGAAGATGGAGGAGGGTGATTCTAGTTGTGGTTTATAATACGATGAGGCAATGGACTTGAAGATTCAATCATAAAAAGTTATTAAAAGGAATGAAATAGAGAAAATGTCAAAAATCAATATGTCAGAAGCTGGGATCATCCATGACCTTCTCAAAGATACTGTGTAAGCATCCAAACAGATCTGGGGATCAAAATTTTTACTTCTAGGGACAATTCTAATAGAAACATCAGGAAAGAAAATTTCGATTCCAGAACCTATTGTGGAAGAAGCGATATTATATAGAGAATAATAATAATAATAATAATAAGATGAAGAAGATGGAAGATTACTATGAGAAGTAAATTCCTTCAGACAAGTTATCAGTCCGAACATCCCAGGTTGAATCCACTAAGATAATATCTCAACGGAAAGATGATGATACAAAGGATGAGGTTGATAAACCATATAATGATTATAGAATCAACCATTATTTCATTAAACATGATTATATTAAGGGAGATGATGAGAAAGAAGATGTTGATGACGACAAGATAATCCATGTAATAGATAGTGAATATAAAAATATGAAAGTTGGGAATGAAATTTCATGATCTGATAAAAAAAGAAATTATTTGATGATTTTCCTATGAAAGATGAGCTTTTAAAATCTAAGAAAGATGTTTGGGGAATATCCAAGAGGAAAGATAAATAAATTGACAAAATTTCCTCACCGAAAAAGGAATTATCTTTCGAATCAACATCTTAGATGGGTCATCATTTGGTGGTTATGTATTTGATGAGATTAATGATCATAATACCTTTGTTTCCAAGTATCGATTTGAGATTTCAGTTGGTTCATCATTATTTAATACAGAAGTTATATTCAATAAGTATGCTCATGGAAGTTTATCAAAATTGATATGGAGTTCATGACTTTTCATATTTGTTATGATGCTCATAGGAGATCATTTATGGAAATTACCATATGGTATAAGCGAATGATTTATGAAATGATAATCATGGATGAATTCCATGACTTAGTAAAATATTATTTTGATAAGTTAGTTGACACAATAAAAAACCTTAAAAAAGTTTTTTAGAGAAGATGAATCTCAATCAAGTTTCCTTGATGCAATAGGATAGAGATCTAAATGGAAAGATTGAATTCAGTTTCTCTAAATTTAGAGAGAGAATGGGAACTCATTGAAGAGTTAGAAGAAATTTATAAACAACCGGAAGAGGTAGTAAAGACCCAAGTACAAATTCTAGAGTCCCAAGAAGAAAAAATGAAGGCTATCAAAAAGAATAATAAAGATTAGAATCAGTTTCTCAAAAGGATTGAGGTTGATCACAATGATCTGAATAAATTAAAGGAACCGTTGACACAGCACATTCCAAAGGAAAATAAGGATACATAATTTTCATGAAAATCATATCATTAGTTTTATTTTTCCCCGTAATAATTTTTCCTTTCATAATGAAATTTTTCTTCAATTATTTTGTCTAGTATATATCTAATCTTTCATGTAAACTTTTATTCATTCACTCTATTCCTTTTTGAAAGCCATAATGGGGGAGAAAATAATTATCAAACGAATATGACCTAAAATGAAGAGAATTCCCTATGTTAGGGGGATATTAAGTAAGGTGGAGACTACTCAATGTATATTTTCATAAGTAATAAAAATTAATTTATCTAAGAAATATAATAATACGATCCTTTGGGGTTTCAAACCTAAGGGGGAGTTAGTCATATTAATCATAAGTCATAAGTAAAGGGAGATATGTTTTCTTTTAATGTTAAAATAGAAAAATATATATTATTTATAATATTTTTTGAATGGTTGTTTTTTCTTTAAAAAAGGGGTGATTATTGAGTCAATTAAATTTCCTTATGATTTTTACATTCCTTTATGTTTTGAAAATCACAGACCAATACTCAAAATCCCCTCTATCCCAACGCCACTATTCCAATGGTTTAGAAAACCATTTGAGATAGGGCATGTATATGAGTATTTTTTCATCTGTTTAGAAAACACGTTGAAATAGGCCATGTACCTGATTATGTTCCCAATAGTTTATTTAAACCATTGGGATAGTCATTCGTGTACCATATAATATAAATATATTCCAACGATTATTCAAAACTATTTCAATATATTACCCAAAAATAAAGAGTTTCTTTAAACAAAATCCAAAACTCCAGAACCGAAAAAAACATGAAATGTCGCTGTTTTTTCGGATAGATTTTCTACATAAAAAAATTCCCAGCCATCCCGACTCTGACTCCATACCTGATCAATGTGAAAAATCCCTAAAATAGATTCGCAGTGCCCCATTCTTCCCACAGGCGTGCTTCACCTTCTCCTGAGGGGTTCCCATTCTTCTTGGTGGTTCTTTTTGATGGTTCATCCCTTATTCCCAATGGTTCCCATTCTTTAAATTTGTTCTTCACAGGGCTTGTGGTTCTCATTATTCCCATCTATCCCCGTCGCAATTTCAGTCATTTTTTGTCTTCCCACATCAAATAGGTTGTTTTTCATTGAGTTATATCTTCTGACATGATTTATTTTGGGTGTTTCCACAGTGGTTATAAATGAATCAAAGATTATTATCCTATTTTTTATCAATAAACTGATGGTCCCAGTTTAATGAAGTCATCGCCCCAAGAGGGGGGGAACTTTGTGTCCTATGACTAGAGATCCCCCTCTTTTTCTCAGGCTGCTAATGTTACCTCCCAGTGGAGATCCATCCTTGTTTAAGTTATTGTTTCTTCTTTCACTTCAAATCAGTATGTTCTAATTGATATTTATCTTCTGCTTCCATTTATTTTTGTTTTTCTCCATTATGGTTCTGCATTAATGTGACATTTAACTTGAACAATGTTTTGTTTGTTTCTTTTAGCCACATTGAATTATAATCCCTTTATGTGATTGATTATTTTAACTCATCATTCATAAAAGGTTATAATGTTAAACTCAACAATAAACTAGTTGTGTGTGAATCTAGAAATTTTGGGAAAATAGTCATGAAAGCGATGGGGAAATCATTTCAAATACCCCTTTAAATTGAAATTGTGGTAATTGTGGTGGTGAAAATATATTTCTATGTATTCTAGAATTTCTTCTATTTTCAAACTGTTTTTTATCATTTTGGGAAATTATGGAGATGGGTATGAACATTTATGATGTATATTGTGTTGAAGTAGCAAGGTTATGGTTGGATTATCATGGTATATGTTGAGGGATGGTTAGTGGTGAATGGAATATGCTTGTTGTTGTGTGATGGTTATACTATGGTGATTGATTAGTTTTGAGATGTGTTCGTGGTTATTATAATATTGATGTGTTTTTCTTTGGTTGTGTTTTTTTAGTTTCTAAGTGGCAATGGAATATAATTAATAATAATAAATTAGGAATGACACCAGCTAAAATTATATAAGCATGGGTTGAAATAAAAAATTTGGTAATTTATTAACAAATTGAATATTGATAAAGGGAAAGGACAATTTCTACTAGATTGATGGAGGACAAAAAAAAGGCTACCTATGAAAAAGAGCAAGAAAAGCCAGCAAGTAAAGAATCTGAGCAACAAGCTGAAAAGGAAGTTCAACATTTTACACCAACTTGTGAAACTTCTGCTCCTTTGGCGGTACTCAGTGATGAAAACCTCTACAATTCTTTTAGGAAAGGAGAGATCACTAAGAGCGCCTACTTGGCTGCAAAGCAAGAATTATTCAATGAAAGAATCAGGAAAGAATTCTTAAATTGATCTTGTCTCAGACGTATCATTTACAGCTTTGATCTGCGTTTTGTTCATGCTCTTTTGCTGGATGTTTTCTCTCTCTCTATGAACTATGTAGTATGGTTCTGTTTTTTTATTTTCTTCTGTCTTGCTGGATCTGTTCTAGAGATTTCCCTGAATCTTTTTGGATGCTGTCTGGAGTTGCTGGTCTTTCCTTGCCTCTTTTTGTTTGTGGAATTGCTCAGATGGTGTCTGTTCCAATTTTTGATGTTTGGACAAGTGTTGATCCTGATATGGATGTTGATGTATCCGAATTCTGATGATATGGTGGGGCATGCAGATTTTCTCCTGGATTTTGTTGAAGAATAATGACTGGAAATTGATAGATTGGTTTTCGATTTGTCTTGAAATAAATGATGTTGTCCAGCTCTGAAGACTCCGAGGATGTGGTGACATCTTTTTATCTTTGAAGCCTTTATCCTCCTCCTGCCGTGAGCATGCTTGGATCTGTTTGTCTCAGGATTGCAGAGTGTGCTGCTTATGCTGGTTTTTAATATTCTTTCCAAGCTGTTATTCTTCATAACCACTGCTTTCATGATGTTCTGTTTTGTTCTCTGCTGGATTTTAGTTTGGACTCTTTGGATATACATGAACCTGGAAGTTTGAAGACATGATGAATGGTCTATTCTGTTATGAAGTCATCTACCTGTTGACGCTTTGGAAGATCTAGGTAGAATTAATCTTGTTTGAGGATACATATGCTTCTGACTGTTATCTCATTGGTTGCCCCTGATGTTGGACTCTCGGCGCACTGCATGCAACTGGAGTCTACAGTTGCAGATTGGGACGATCTTGTTCAAAGTTGAACCTGCGTGATTCCTGTCTGCTCTTTGCTTCAAAGTATCATTGTACCTTGCTGTTTTTCATGTTTTTTGATGGTGTAACTTCATTACACCTCGAGATTTCTCTGTAAACCCTTTTTGATTTAATAAATTTGTTCGGCATGAATTGGGAAACCAATTCATGTCATCTTCTTAAAAAAAAATACTATAATGTATTTTTCAATAAATATTGATTTCAATGGATATTAAACGGATCTTGGTTGATAAATTGGAAAATATAGAAATTGGTTGAATCTATAGAAGAATTCAAACTCAAATATCAGCCTATATAAAACCATACGAGCTCCATAAAAGCCATTTAAAATCACTAGAATAAAAAATAATAAATACAAATCAACAAAAAATGACTTTTTCCAATATGACTTCCTTAAAAAACTTATAAAAAATTAATGCACAGTTCACTAAAATTTGAATGAATTCTATATCCCTTAAATGACAAATCTGGAACCCCTATCATTGCCTCTTTTGCATAATAAATATTGATTTTTGATTATAGTATCATGGACTTAATAGTTTTATATTACCGGTTTGACAATTCTTTTTATTCTAGAATTTATTATCTGGTGTGTTTGGTACAATGTTTTTTAGATAGAAATGGAAAAATTGTGGAAGAAGGAATGAAAGAGATTGGTGAATCAGTAGTTCAGAATGCATAGAAAACCTCAATGTGTCAAACAATTGTGTCAGCAGAGTTATGGTCATGGACCATATAGAATGTATGAGATTTAAAATAGAGATCAAACCATGATATATAAAACATGTTATGGTTATGGAACATAGTGAATGGATGATATTTAAATTAGAGGAGATCGAACTATTTCAATTAGGTTATGTTAGAGGAGATTTTATTTTATTCCTATAATGTGTCATGATGACATGGTTACTAGTTCCATGCTATGGGTTTTTGATTTAGAAAACTAAATGTTTTTATTATAAATTTTGGAATTTTTTTCAAATTTATTTTTTATTACACTTGTTTTCCATTCTAGAGGTTAATTGTTGATATGTTTACACATCAATCGTTGACAGTTAAAATTTTTTGTATAGGCTTTGATTTTATTTAATATAATTATTAAATTATATAATTCTAAAATCTACTTTTTATTATGATTTGTTTACTATTAGTTGAAGATGGTTTATTCATGAGCAGCTATGTCATTTGAGATGTTGGAGATCTAGATTATAAGTATGTGTGCATGAATTTTTAATCATGTTCATTCTATAATGACTGTTTTAATTTATAAGGGAGTAATTTTAATTAGGTACTGCATATTAAATTATTAAAAGTAATTTCGATATATCATTATAAAAAACATTTAATAATTAATTAACTTTATCTGATATAGTTCAGTGGATGTGAGAATTGGATTAATTAAGGTATTAGTTTTGAATTCAAAATTGTTAAAACTAAATACAATGATAACTTTGTAACTAAAATTTTTTTTATGATACATGGTCATATCACTTTTGATCATCACATTCTCTATGTTCCATGACCATCATATTTTCGATCATTCCATTCTCTGTGATGTGAACGAGTACGTCTGAAGAGTTGTTACTTAGAGCTGTGGAGGCAAACTGGTTGAGGTTGCACCAATAAATTGGTCTATGGATCCAGGGGAAGTCATTAAAAAGGGGTATGATGATAATCCCAAATGTGAATATGAATTTGGTAATGGATAAGGATCCAACTCATTGTTGTTTCTTTATTGGGTAACTTTGGTTAATAAATTAATTATTTAAATATCTGTAAGAGACATAATACCTGGTAGGATGCTACTGTCTTTGATGGGTTTTTTTACTAATATGATTCCATGAGTTTATATTAGATACTTCTCTGAGACATGATTTCATATGTGTTTGAGAACCTATTTTCAATCTACCAATGGGGATTTGTTACATTCTTCAGGGGTATTGATCTAATCCTTGAAGCCCTGTCTGGACCTGGAAGTCTATTATCTCATGTTCTGGTTTTCTTTACCTACTTGATTATGTTCCGGTAGTCTCCCAAGCTCATGTTATGCCTCCATCTTGAGGGCTTGCACAACAGATTGTGAAGGTCTTGCCAATGGTGTTAAGTACATGCTTGTATTAAGAGGACCCGCACATACTATGTGGGATTCCATGCTTCTCGCTTCCCTTTTCAAATATGGTATATGAGATATACTGGATCATTTCTCCATATATTGGAGGATGGATCAATTTTGATAATTTTGTTCTTAACTATTAGAGGGATCTAATGGCTTCTTTGCTTTCTGAAATTTTGGAGCAAGGGACGATTCGTCTAGTCTCTATTTTGATTCTCAGTTCTATCTTGGGTTTCAGAAATTTTCCACCTTTCAAAGCCTGTTTTTCTCAATTTACATGGGATCTATTTTTGTTGGAATGGGTGTTATAAAAGAAATTGAGGATGTTTGTTGAGATTATGGAATGAGTCCTCAAGGATTTTTAATTTCTTCCCATTGGATTTTATGTGCCTACTTCTCAGGATGTGCCTATCTCTTTCAAAAGAAGTGATTGAATCTTTTTGGAGGGACTATAGAATGAATTGATCATGTTTCAGGGAGTCCTTTTGCAATACCATTGTCATGATATTGTAATCTCATCTTTTTTTGATTTTTGGAAACATTTAATTATGTTTTGTTGCATGTTCTTTTCACCTTGTGTAATCTTTGTACACTCTTTTTTCATTAATAAAATTTGAGTATGGGTTGGTCTCCAACACATACTTCAGTTTTTTTTAAAAACCTGGCAGGCAGCTCCCACCTGAATGAAATGCTGAAATCTATATTGATTACAGTGGCATGGCCATCCGGTGGGTTCTGACTAACCACACAGGCGACACTGCTGAGTTTTGCAGGAATGTTGGGATGTGGATGAAAGGGTGAAACATGGTAAAAAGTTGTGTAATGTGTGGGTGTATTTCCTGGATGAGATGGGGTGCCATTATTCTAATATCAATAGCACAAGCACTTGGAGTGCTGGATGAAATATGTAAGCTTATTTTTTGTCAATTATTTTGTCAGGTTGTGTTTGGTTCATGGAAATGTTTTTATAAACCGGTGTACTCATATTTTAATTATTCAGATCTGGAGATTTTGCATGTTTGTGTGTCAGTTGGAGAATCCAAATAGATACATGAAGTTTGAATTTTCATATGTCACCTCTAATGATGGTGTCATGGGTGGGGGTGTTATTCATCAATGATGACCAACTACACAATCCATTTGGCTTCAATTTTCATCCACTATTTCCTCTGTTGTACTCTTCACATTTTTTGGTTATTTTTATTTCATTAATGTATAACACTATCTGATATTGAATGATATAGAATGATAAAGTGTATCTAATTTGTTTCTGTATAGTTTGTTTTGTTCAAAAATTATTTGTAGACAGTTTTTTTTGTTTTTAACTGCAATGTCACATTCTTCCCATAGCTTGTATGAGATTATATTGCTATAGATGGTGCTCCTATTTTTAATTGCAGGTGTAATAGGCACAGTTCTGCTATTTCTAGACAGTGATGATGTTTTTAATTGCATTTGCAGTGCCCCGTGTTGCTATTGTTCTTCCCACATTGCCAACGGTTCAGGTTAACCGTTGGTACAATGAAATAGAATCCCTCATTGCCAACGGTTCAGGCTAAACATTGGTATAATGAAATACATTCCCTAATTTCCAATGGTTCTGGTTAACTATTTGTATAATGAAATAGAATCCCTCATTGCTAGCGGTTCACTTAAACCATTGGTATATGCAATTGATTACATCCTAACCCAACAGTTCATACAGAACTGTTGGTGTAGGGATTTCCTCATGCCGAATAGCCCAACAGTTTGATAACCCATTGGGATACCCTATCCCAACGGTTCTACATCTTATCCAAATGGTTTTAAACCATTGGTATAGCCTAAATTTACAGCAGTGAACACATTTTCCTAAAGAAAATTTTCTATCTCTAAGAATTATTTTCCTAAAGAAAAATTTCCTTCTCTAAGAAATTTTTATCATTAACTTTGGATTTCATTTTCTTGTTTAATGTCTTCTAAAACAAAGTCTAATTAATTTCTCCCTAAAAAGAATTGTATCCTTATCTAAAAACCTCATAATCTTATAGTTCATTAGATATCAGGTCTTTATATTTTTAGTCTCTAAATTTTCAAAAATTCAGACTCTGAATTCTCGGAAATTCAGACATTGATTCCCTAAAATTTGGACTGTGAATTCTCTGAAATTTAGAATCTTAATTACCTAAAATTCAGACTCCAAATTCTCTGAAATACTTATACTAAATTATTTGAAATTTAGAATCTAAATTATCTGAAATTGAGGGTCAGAATTTTCTAAAATGCAGACCTTGAATTCTCTTAAATTCAGACTTCAAATTCTATGAAATTCAGACTCAGAATTAGTCTTAATTTAGATACTAAAATGATCAGAATTCAAACACCTAATGCATCATAATTTAGACACCAAATTCTATAGTATTATGACTCCACATTCCTTAGAAACCAGACTCTGAAATCATCAGAATTCCAAATCTAAATATTCATTTTTCTATAATCTAAATGTTCATATATTTATATTCATATTTCTATATTTCCTATATTCTGATTATTCGCATTTATTTAAGTTAATTAACATTCCTAATATATTTCTTCATTTTTATCGAATAATAGTTTCTTATACATGATATTATTTTCTTTACATATTATCTATTCCTAAGAATAAAAATGTTTCCCATGTTTTTCCTATATTAAACAATGTCATACCATTTGTTTGTAACTCACTGTTGGTTGACGGACATGTGTACATGTCCCACCAAAATTCAAGGAAAAATATGACCGTTGGAGGAGGGAGCCAACCATTGGAATCATTGCCTCTAAATAGGAATCATTTGAATGATCTCTATATCAATTGATGATCATATAAATTACATGATGTGGTGTTGTGAAGTGATTTTTGGAGATATAAACTATAATTACTTATGCACTCTATGAATATCTTTTTAAACCATTAAAATCTTGTTTAGATTTGTGAAAATTTGATTGTTGATGAGTATAATTGAGGGATTCCTGGGATAAGATGACAGAGGTGTCGACTACCTTAAAGATCAAGGGATTGTGTGGATAGGAATATAGAGGTTTTTAATACCTTAATGTTTGATGGATTGTGGGGATAACAAGACATACTCTGATATTCTTATCAAGGGATTACCCTAGTGTGGGTAAGACATACATTTTTCAAAATATAAATTAAAGAACCATTATCCATGGTTGTTTGATACCCTTCCATTTGGGTTAAAATATTTCCTACTTGTTTACTTTTTGTTATTTCATGTTTTATTTTCACTGTATTTTGCTAAATAAAGAAAGTATAACTTTCTTATACTTTCTTGTACTTTCATAACTCTGATATAAATAAGATTATATATGCTTTAAGGTGGAATCATTATCTATGTAAAATTTGTTTATGTTTTCATAAATTCAATTTGTTTAAGGATGGGTTTCATATAATTGGGCCTAGGTCCTTCCAATTATCCCTTTATGTAAGAACCAAAATGGTTTTGTGAATTTACCTTTTTTAACATTGTTAAACATAGATTTCTTTAAGGCTAAAAAAATGTTTTAAACATACAATTCACCCCCCTCTAGTATTTGAGAATATATATATTCTATTTTGATCTCACAATATTATGTGAATTATAGATGTTATTCCCACTGTCATTCTTTGATACAATGGTCCACCTAATGGTTCACTTGGTTAGAGAGGTTCAACTATGCGATCATATCCATTATAGATATATGTAACCCATTGAACAATATATGAATATTATGAAAGGGTATATCATGAATTGAATTCAACATGATGGTTGTATTGAATAATGATATATTTTTGAAGAAGATATTGAATTCTATACCGATTACCTATTAGATATTGAAAGCATCAGTCTCCCAATGTCTCATCACAGCATACGCCTTCTGGTCGAAGGGATTACTAGAATAGATTTTTTTACAATTACGTTGACAGAACATGAGCAAGTGAACAATTACATATTACATAATAGTAATGATATTGATCCATACATTAAATCCCACAAAAAAAATTCTTAGATATTTGAATCCATAAAAGGATTATGGTTGGATATCAAATATATATAATCAATAGTTTATAGGATCATTCCATGATCATATTTATAACGAGATGTATGAAAATCTAAATTCAATTTCTGAAGGACTTCAATGACTAGCCAGAGGACTGAATGAAAATGTTATATCTTACACTGGTTTTGTAAACAATTTTTATATATTCAATAAAAAATAAAATGATGAATTTAGTAGTATAAAAATAGTGGTGTTATTATTGTGGATGACGTGAAGGGCATATCCAGTTCTAAGTCTAAAAATCCAATTTATGAAAATATTTCTTATATTGGAACTGTCAAAGAGATATATGAGTTGGATTATAAAATATTTCATAGGATGCTTTTTGATTGACAATGTTTGCAAAATATCTATAAGTCCCAAGCCTTAAACATTACTTAATCATGATTTATTTCAAGAATACACATTGAGGATATTTTCAGGTTTAGAGTTTTAGACAATTAGATCATAAATCATGGATTACATTCCACTTTTAATCAAGGTGGTTACATCAAAGACAATGTTCAATTTTCTCATTAATGGAAACATATTTAAAATAAAACATGGATTTTTTATTGACACTTCCTCGACACTATCATCACATCATGTACATTTCCCTTGACCTATGGAAAACATTTCAAAAACATGGGATGAGTATAAAAATCTCAGTAAGGAATATAAAAATATAGAAAGAAAACCTTAGTCCATGTATACATAAGAATCAATGAAAACATACTTAACTAATAAAACATAAGCACTTTAACATACCTCATGAAATAAAAAGATTTATGAATAACTCATAGAAAACATAAGACATAAAGGTAACTTGAGGCATTCATAACATTCTTACGTAGGGAGAAACCCTCATGGTTACGTTAGGAATACCTATTACAGTATATTCCCCAAATCTCTTCAGAAAAACCTTAGTGTTTAACTCCTTCACATTGCCCAATGAATTGGAGAGCTATATTGGGCTCACCCACCCCTATGTTTATCACGGAACCACCTGTCTTCATAAATAATGCCCAAGAACCATAACATAATCGTATCACATAAAACATGGATAAATGAAACATAACATTTCCACATTTCAATCACAAGATATCAAAAACACATTGATATAACAAAAAAATTATCAAACCCATTTTCAAGACCAAAATAAATGAAAATAAAAACATGGTATTTGTTGTTCATTTAAAAAAAATTTATGGCTTGTAGAGGAAGCAAAAACTCAAATAATGGTCACAACGGCAGAGAATTCGTTGTCACCGCATACGTAAGAAAAAAACATTATATTTTGTCATTTAGTAAAACACTTCATATAGAAAGATTCCTTTTGAATAAAAGTAAAATTAAAAGGTGTTTATACACCGTATAAAATAATTTTGTGTATAAAAAAATATGCCTCAATGAAATGAGATTAAGATGAAGTCCCTTACCTCATGTCCGACTTGACTCGATCGTTCATTAATCTCATGAATAATAAATTGGAGTTAATTTCTAATTTCTTAAGAACCTTTTTCAAGTTCATTATTCCTTTAATATAACATATTACTATGTTATGAACATCCTGTAATTATTTAAGTTAATAACAGTTGTTTTGTCGATCTTTGGTACTTGAGTCAAAAATAAACTTCTTATAATTACAAGTTGTTCATGTGGTAAAATACCCATTATATCCAGAATTATATTCATTATTTATATATCATATATTTCATATATTTCCAGTATATACATGCATTTATAATATTACATAACATTTAGAGGTAAGAGATGAAATGCATCATTCAGGGAGGCGGTAAGCCGTACGTATGCATGAACGCTACTTTCATTTATTTTTTCATATTTAATGGAATGAAATCATAATGATATAAGGGTATATTATAATTTCAGTATTATATCATATGTAATACTATTAACTAGATCCTTTATAAGTCCCACATATGGAATTAACGAATCAAATCACTTTGAGGGGGCGGTAGTCCGCACTTCCTAAAATGAAATTATCGCGTTTGCCCCTAATGGAAACCATAAAGGTATGAAATAAATGAAAAATACGGAAGAATTGGTAAAAAATAAACATAATATATTTCATATATAAATATAGTGACATCTTAATGGCCACCATGAGATGTGTTAAAAGAATATTGAACAATCATCGTTTCGTGAGGCAGTAATTCACCACCAACAGAAACAAAATGTTATTTAACCATTAGACGACAGTGTGTGTATGTGTAAATCAAATACATGTCATAAAAATATCCTAGTATATTCAAGATAATCATGTTGTTACAAATTAAAGGAATAAAAATAGTTTAGTGGGTTGGAGAAGAAAAACAAAACAAAAGAACATAAGAGAAGACATTACCTTTAAATCAGGCAACTCCCATTGGTGTGAACCAAAAGGGTTTCTTGAAGAGAATTCTACCTAAGGTAAGACTTATCTGATTAATAGAGGGATTTGGAGAGATAAAATGAGAAGATTTTGGTCGAGCCAATGGCTTGATAGGTGTGGGTATTGGGGGTATTGGTGGGGTCTTTTATAAGAGGGAGGTGGGGTACTCTTGTAAAGTGTTGAAATGTTACTTTATTATAAAATGATTATACAATTTTAAAGGTCAAAAAATAATATATTTCAAGGATAATGTGATAAGGGTTCTAAATCCACCCATCCAATAGGTTTTTTATAAGTTTACGTCTTATATTTTACATCATCTTTTCATTTTATTTAAATCGTTAATTAATAAGGCAATCACTACATCATCATGGTGACATAAATAGATTTATTTATTTAATGTCTAAAAATTACAAAACAAATACCATGATGTTGGAAATATTTTTAGCTTTCTAATGACTATTTATAGTCTAATATATAATATATTTAGGAAAATTAAATTAGTTTTACTTAGGTGTTACATACTTTTATTATATTTTCCTTTCTTTTAAAATAAAATGATAAAATGTCACTATCACACAAAAGTGATTCATGGGGTCCCCATGTTTGGCACAAGGCATCCCATGGTCGTCCATGACACAAAAAATAATATTTGGACACAAGTTGGGGTCATTTTATATTATTATGATATTATTTTATTACCCTTAACTACCCGATTACTAATTAATCACGATATTTAAAGATAATTACTGTCGTTACTATTCGTAATGTCCAAAAACAAAAGAGTCTTAATTACATAATTTTTAACTTATGATTAAAAATATGGAATACATTTTACCAAATTCCAAAAATAGAAATTGTAGAAATTAATTTCAAAATCAATCCCATTGTCAAAACAAATAGCAGATTTTCTAGAAATAAAATCTATCCAATGTTTGACACTTGTTTATGCCCAATTCCAGTGTGAAATTAATTACAATGACCAAAATTGTATTAAATGGTAAAATTATATTCTAATTAACTTTAAAACCAATTAAAAAGACAATTTATCTATATAATTATATTAGATGAAAAAGCAATTTTGATGAAAAATGCAGAATTTTTCTCTATTCATTATGAAAATGAACATTGTCAGAAAAAGACCAAAAATTTATCCCAAAAAAATTTAAATATCTTGATTCTAAAGAATAAATTTATTTTGACAAATAGATATTATAAAATTGACAAAATATAGATTTAAAAATGGTTCACAATCAAAAGGCTGTAAAACAATCTTTTAAAAATATTAGAGAATTCTATGCTTAAGATGGGATTTATTCTCATTTTAAGCCTATAAAACATTATCTAATTAATAAATAGACATAGATATGAAAATATATTATTCTTTAATTACATGGGATGTTACATCCTTCCCCCATTTAGGAAATTGCATCCTAAAAATTTATTTTCATATCGAATAAGTGGGGGTATTTATCCCTCATTGAATTTTCAGATTCCCATGTTGCCTCTTCAATCAAGTAGTTTTTTAACAAAACCTTTACATGATGAATCACCTTATTCCTCAATACATGCTCCATGTTTTCAAGAATCTAGATGGGTTGTACCTCATAATATAGATTCTCTTTCAACTGAACTACCTCTGGACTCAAAACATGAGATAGATCTGGAATGTACTTCCTTAACATTGAAACATGAAAAGCATCGTGTACCTGAGATAAATTCAGAGGTAAAACTACTCGGTATGCAATTGATCCAACTCTCTCTATAATTTCATATGGTCCAATGAACCTTGGACTCAACTTTCTTTTCTTACAAAATCACAACACACTTTTCCATGCTGAAATTTTGAGGAAGTCAGATCACCTACCTCAAAAGAGAGATCCTTCATCCTGTTGTCCGCAGAACTTTTCTGCCTACTCTGAGCTATTCTCATGTGTTTCAATATAAGATGAACATTTTCTTCCAACTCTTCTACCAATTATGGTCCCATAAACTTCCTTTCACCCACTTCATCCCAAAAATCTGGAGTTCGACACCGCTTCCCAAATAATTCCTCAAATGGTGTCATCTGTATACTGAAATGAAAACCGTTATTATAAGAAATCTAAACCAAAGAAATATGTTGGTCCCAAAATCCATAATAATCCATTGAAGAAGAATATATCATAAAATCTAATGTCTGAATTGTTCGTTCTGACTGCCCATCTCATTGAGGATGAAAAGCTGTACTAAAATTTAATTCAGTACCCAATGACTTCTGAAGGCCGTTCCTAAAGATAAAAGTAAACCTGGGATCATGAAAAGATTCAATGGAGACGGGAACTCCATATAACATGAATATATCGTTATGATACAAATGAGAAAGTTGATCTAGGGAAAAAGAATCTTGTATAGAAAGGAAATGGGAAGATTTCTTAAGGAGTTCAACATTAACCCAGATTGCATTATTACCTCGAGGTGTCTTCAAAAATCCAACAATGAAGTCAATGGATGGATTCTCCCATTTCCACTATGGAACTAGTAAAGGCTGAGGCGTCGCTTTCGGTAACTGCCACCCTACTTTAACAAGTTGACAAGTCAAACAATTCATATTAAAATCAACAATATCTCTTTTCATTCCATCCCACCAGTAATAATCTTGATGATATTTATACATCTTAGTACTGCCAGGATGATCTGAAAATGGAGAACTATGATCCTCACATAACAACTCTCTCTTAAAATATGAATCACAAGGCACACAGAATCTCTTCCCAAATCTCAAAACTCAATCATTTTCAATGTTGAATTCAGGTAACACACCCTTATGAACCAGCTCTACCTTCTTTAAAACTCATAGTCCTGCTTTTGATCTTTCTTAATTCTGTCTGATAGAGAATATTTCACTGATACCTGAAGAAAAATTGAAGCATTTATGGAACCAATAAATTCAAAGCCAAAATTCATCAAATACTTAACCAAACGATCATGTTCCAAACACATCATTTTCAATGAAGCATTACTTTTTTGACTCAAAGCATCTACCACTTTATTTTCTTTTCCTGGGTGCTAGTGAATTGTACAATCATAATCCTTGATTAATTATAGCCATATCCTCTGTCTCATGTTCAATTATTTCTGATTGAATATATACATTAAACATTTGTGATCGGTAAATATTTCACACATTACTCCTTACAAATAATGGCTCTAAATTTTTAAAGAGAAAACAATAGTAGCTAATTCCAAATCATGTCTAGGGTAATTTATCTCATGAGTTTTCAAATAATGTGAAGCATAATAAATTACCTGATCATTCTGCATTAGGATGAAACCAAGTCCTTTCAATGAAGCATCAATGTAGATAACAAAATCACCATTCCTAGAAGGTAGTGCCAAAACTGGAGAATTCATCGATCTTCTTTTCAATTCCTGAAAACAATCATCACATTCTTTTTTCCAGATAAACATAACACCTTTTCGAGTTAACATAGTAATTGGACTAGATAATCGTGAAAATTGTTTAACAAGCCTTTGGTAATAGATTGCGAAACCAAGAAAACTAAAAATCTCGGTTACATTTGTCGGTCTTGACAATTTTTCAACAACATTTGTTTTTACAGTATCAACAGTTACTCCATCTTCAGAAACAATGTGACCTAGGAAAGAAATTTTTTGCAACCAAAACACACACTTTCTGAATTTCCCATACAAATTCTTTTCATTTAACGTTTACAAAATAACCCTCAAATGACATTCATGCTCCTATTTACTTTTAAAAAACACCAAAATATCACCAATGAAAACAACCCCATTCTTAACCAAGAACAGATTGAAAATTTTATTCATAAGGTCCATGAATACAGCATGTGCATTGGTTAGACTAAAAGACATAACTAAAAATTCATAATGGCAATATCTTGTATGAAACGAGGTCTCTAGAATATCTGCATCCTTTACCTTCAATTGATGGTACCCCAATCTCAAGTTAATCTTTGAAAAATACTGAGCACACTAGACCTGATCAAATAAATCATCAATATGTGGAAAAAGATAATTATTCTTAACAGTTATGTTATTCAAGGCTCTATTATCAATAAAAAGTCTCATTGAACCATCTTTATTTTTAACAAATAAGACAAAATCACCCCATGGTGATGTGCTAGGTCGAATGAACCATTTATTTAATAACTCCTGCAATTTCTTCTTTAACTCTAAAAGTTTAACTTGATCCATTCGATAAGGGGGTTTTAAAATTGGCTTAGAATCCGGAACTAAGTAAATAGTAAATTCAACTTTTCAATCTTGTATAATACCAGGAAACTCATTAGAAAATACATCAAGTTACTCATTTACCACAGGAACATCATTAATCTGAATAGTTACTTTATTTTCAACAATATGTGTAAGGTAAAATTCATTTCCATCTTTTACAAGTTTCTCAGACTCTTGATATGTTACCAATAGCAAGGGTTCATTATTGTACACAAACTGAATGCTTTTCTGAAAAGAAACTTCTTTAGCTCTACAATCAATCTGAGCATGGTAAGTAGATAGCCAATCCATACCCACGATAACATCAAACTGTACTAGAGTTAAAACAATAAGGTTTGCAAGTTGGATCTTTCCACAGATAAGGATAGGAAGATTCTTATAAATTATTTTTGCCTCAAAATTTCCCCCGTGTGTTTTTACGACAAGTTCAAGAGTCATTTCTTGAGATGGAATACCAAATTTACTAGAAAATTTTTTTTAAGATGAAAGAATGTGTAGACTCGGAATCCATCAACACATTGGAATAATCTTAAAAAAAACAAAGTACATGATACCATTTCATTTGATGGCCCAACATCTTCTGAAGTTGTTGTAAAGGATTTCACCACACCTTTCTAATTATAGTCTGACTGCTTCCCTATCATTTGAGGTATATTTCGAATACTCATTTTCATAATCACCCATCTCATTTCACTTGAAACATTTCACTAACTGTAAATCAAATTTGTTCTTACCATCACCCTGCTATTTTCCAGTGAAATCACAAGCCTTATGTCCCATCTTACCACAACGGTAGCACTTTACAGAATTCAAAAGACATTACCCAACATTCTTTTCACCACATTATCACACAATGCAGGCATAGTCTTCATACCATCAAACCTTTTTGAAGGATTCTTCCCATTATCCTACCACATCGGTCTCTTCTTCTGTTGGTTGTTATATAACACTTTATCATCAGAAAACTCTATTTCCACCTTTTCAACACATCAAACAATATTTTAATAACTTTTTAACTTGAGATAATCTAATGCCCTTCGATATTCTGGCTTTAATCCTGAGTAAAAAATGATTGAATTTAATATCAAGGTCTCGGGTAAAATTTGGAGCATACATTGCCAATAGAGTGAACATTTCTTCATAAGCAGCCACTGAGTCATCCTCTTACCTCAATTCCAAGAATTGTTTTTCTATCTTAAGCCGAACAACCTTAAGGAAATATTTCTAAAGAAACATACCTTTTAATACATCCCAGTTAAGAGAATCAATCTCATCAGTGTCCCTGATATTTTTAACCATCAGCCACCACTGATCTTCTTTACCCTCCAAACGGTAAATAGAAAGACTAACCTTTTGATTATCTGCACACCCCATGACATTGAAAATATTCTCCGGTGCTTTAATCCACCCTTCATCCAGCACAAGGTCAGATGATCCTCTGAATTATGTGGGATGTTGCGTCATGAAAATTTCCACCACTGACATGTTCCTCTATTGTTGATCTGGTAGATCTCGTGCATGGATACCACCACCATTTATTGCATTAGTCAACTGCACCATTACTACAAAAAACTGTTCAGTTCAAATTCTGACCATATGAGGATGCTGATTTGGAAGGTCATTTCCTTATATATGCCTTCCTAGCACTACATCCCTGTTTCCTCTGTGGAAAACCATTATGAACAAACATATCTTAGATGAATCAACATGGTAATCTTCAAATTATATATCATTTCAGTCATACCACAAAAAATGTTTTTGGGTAGTCATTTAATAGAATTCTAACTCCCAATGTTATCTAAACCGACCTTTGATACCAACTATAAGGCCCCAGCCTTAAACATTACTTAATCTTGAGTTATTTAAAGAATACTCATTGAGGATATTTTCAGGTTTACCGTATTAGAGAAATAACTCATAAATCATGCATTACATTCGACTTTTAAACAAGGTGGATACTTCAAAGACAATATTCAATTTTCTCATTAAAGGAATCATATTTAAAATAAAACATGGATTCATTCATGAAACATCCTTGACACTATCATCACATCATGTAACTTTCCCTTGACCTGTGAAAAACATTTCAAAAACTTGGGATGAGCATAAAAAGCTCAGTAAGGGATATAAAAATACGGAAAGAAAACCTTAGTCCATATATACATAAGAATCAATGAAATCATACATCACTCATAAAACATAATCACTTTAACATACCTCATAAAATCATAAGATTTATGAATAAATCATTGAAAACATAAGACAAAATGGTAACTTGAGGCATTCATAACATTCTTACATAGGGTGTAACCATCATGGTTTCATTTGGAATAACCATTATAATATATTCCATAAATCTCTTTGGAGAAACCGTAGCATTTAACTCCTTCATGTTAACCAATGCATTGGAGAGCTATATCGGGCTCACCCACCCCTTATTATATCATGGAACCACCGGTCTTCATAAACAATGCCAAAGAACCGTAATATAATCGTATCACATAAAACATGCATAAAGGAAACCTAACATTTCCACATTTCAATCACAAGATATCAAAAACACATTGATATAATCAAAAGATTACCAAAATCTTTTTCAATACCAGAATAAAAGAAAAGTAAAAATGTTATTTTTTTCATTTAAAAAAAGTTATGGCTTGTAGAGGAAGCTAAAACTCAAATAATGGTCATGGCGACAGAGAAGCCGTTGTCGCCGCATACGTAAGACAAAAACATTCCATTTTGTCGTTTAGTAAAACACTTCGTATAAAAGGATTACTTGTGAATAAAAGTAAAATTCAAAGGGGTTTATACACCGTATAAAATAAAGTTGTGTATAAAATAAAATATGACTCAATGAATGGAGATTGAGACGAAGTCCCTTACCTCATTTCCGACTTGACTCGATCATTCATTAATCTTTTGAATAATAAACTAGAGTTAATTTATAATTTCTTAAGAAAAATTTTCAAGTTCATTTTTCCTTTTATATCACTTATTACCATGTTATGAACATCACGTAATTATTTAAGTTAATAACGGTTGTTTTGTCGATCTTTGGTACTTGAGTCAAAAATAAACATCTTATTATTACAAGTTGTTCATGTGGTAAAATACCCATTACATCCAAAATTATATTCATGATTTAGATATCATATATAACATATATTTTCAGTTTATACATGCATTTCTAATATAACATAACATTTAGAGGTAAGAGATGAAATGCACTGTTCATGGAGACGGTAAGTTGTACGTACGCATGAATGCTACTTTCATTTATTTTATTTGTATTTAATGGAATGAAATAATAATGATATAAATTTATATATAATTCCAATATGATATCATATTTAATAACATTAACTCTATCCTTTATCTATCCCACATATGGATTTAACGAATCAAATCACTTTGAGGGGGTGGTAGTCGCACTTCCTAAAATGAAATTATCGTGTTTACCCATAATAGAAATCATAAAGGTATTCCATAAATGAAAAATAAAAAAGCATACTGAAAACATAAACATAATATATATCATATATAAATATAGTGACATATTAATGGCCACCATGAGAGGTGTTAAAAGAAGATTGGACAATCATCATTTCGTGAGACAGTAATTCGCCACCCACAGAAATAGTATATTCATTAACCATTAGACGGGAGTGTGTTTAAGTGTAAATCAAATCCTTATCATAAAAACATCCTAGTATATTTATGATAATGGAGTTGTTACAAAATAAAGGAATAAAAAGATATTATGGGGTTGGAGAAGCAAAATAAAACAAAAGAACATAAGATAAGACATTACCTTTAAATCAGGTAACTCTACTTGGTTTGAACCAAAAAGATTTCTTGAAAAGATTTATACCTATGGTAAGTCTTCTATGATGAAGAGATGGATTTGGAGAGATAAAATCAGCAGATTTTTGTTGGGCCAATGGCTTGAGAGGAGTGGGTAAGGGGGTTAGAGGTGGGGGACTTTTATAAGAGGGAGGAGGGGTACTCATGGAATGTCTTGAAATGTTACTATATTATAAAATGGTTTTCAGATTTTAAAGGTCCCACAATGATATATTTCTAGGATAAGGTGATAAGTGTTCTAAATAAACCCATTCAATAGATTTTTGACATGTTTATGTCTTATATTTTACAATATCATTTCATTTGATTTAAATTGTTCATTAATGAGGTAATCACTACATCATCATGGTGTCATAAATAAATTTATTTATTTAATGTCTAAAAATTATAAAACAATACCATGATTTTGGAAATATTTTTATCTTTCCAATTACTATTTATAGTCTAGGATATCATTTATTTAGAAAAAATTAAAATTTTTCTACTTAGGTTTTACAATCTTTTGCTATATTTTACTTTCTTTTAAAATAAAATGATAAAATGTCACTATCACCCCAAAGTGATTTATAGGGGTCCTAAAGATTGGAACAAGGCATCCCATGGTCATCCATGACCCAAAAAATAATATTTTTACACACGTTGGGGTCATTTTATATTATTGTGATATTATTTTATTTCCCTTAACTACGCGATTACTAATTTATCACGATAATTAAAGATAATTACCGTCATTACTATTCATAATGTCCAAAAACAGAATATTTTTAATTACATGATTTGGTCATTGGGATTCCAAATATGGAATACATGATATAAAATTAAAAACACAGAAATTGTAGTAATTAATTTTAAAATAATTCCCGTTGTCAAAACAAATAGAGGGTTTTTTAGAAACAACATCTATCAAACGTTTGACACTTGTTTATGCCCAATTCCAGAGTGACATTAATTACAACGACCAAAATTGGATTGAATGGTAAAAATATATTCTAATTAAACTTTAAAACCCATTAAAATGAAAATATATATATATAAATTAAATTAGATTAAAAAGATGTTTTGAAGTAAAATGCAGTATTTTTCACTATTCATTAAAAAATGAACATTGTCAGAAAAATACCAAAAAATTATCCAAAGTAAATTTCAATGCCCCGATTCTAAATAATATTTTTATTTTGACAAATAGTTCTTATAAAATTTTTAAAAGATAGATTTAAAAATGGTTCCCCATCAAAAGGCGGTAAAACAATCTTTTAAAAATATTAGAGAATTCTATGCTTAAGATTGGATTTATTCTCATTTTAGGCCTCTAAAACCCCATATAATTCATAAATAGACATAGATATGAAAATCTATTATTATTTACTTACTTTGGATGTCACAATATCAATCGAGTAAAATTTGATCAAATGGTATTTGTGAAGGTGAATCTCAGTGTAGAAGTGAAAAATATAACTCGTTCATAATGGTATCACAATTAGTGAAAGTATTTTATGTCTATGATCCAGCAATCTAGAATTTTTTGATTATCCCAATAAAGACTAAAAAATGTCGAATCAGATGAAAAATCAATTAAGGAAGACCCTTTAATTTGGATATCACAATCATCTCATGTCGGTCCCACATCAGATAATGTATTTTACATTAGAGGTGACCTTATATAGGGGATTTGAAATCTCAATAGAGGAACCAAAACCTTGAAATGATAAAAAAATAATCATAGTTCTATGAGAAGGTAAAAGTGGTTTTTAATATATTATTTTTTTCCTCATAATATTATATATTCTCCAATTTATTAACATAATCTATATTTAAATTTCTGAATACTAATACAAACAAACATGATGATGTTACTAATACCTCAAAAGACCAAACTATAATGAAGGAAACCCATTAGAAACATGTAAAGGTAATGTTACAATATAATTAATCTATTTTACCAAAAAATTATATAATGAAATTTTGATTTAAATCGCTTTATCCCTTATAGGGTTCATTTATTCTAGAATATATATGTCCATATGTCACACCTTTGCAAGAAAATAAATGACGCTGTCTCTTCTCAATGGTAGACGAAATCTTGATGTTTTCATAGTAAAATCATAATCCATTGAATTAAAGTATTGTTTCATATTTATGTTTAATTTATTTATTTTTAGTATTACACACATAATAATTATTTTCTTACACAACTGTATTGTTTTATTTGAGTTGGGGTGTTATATATATATTTTATACCTTTCTGGACCAAAACATCCAAGGACTTATTCTCCCTCAAAATATTTTCACCCCTATAGTGTTGAATTTATCACTTTCGTTCATGTAATCTTCATTACCTTTATAGAAGGATAAATGATGCTACCTTTTCTCAATTATAGAGGTAATCTTGGTGTTTCATAGTAAAATCATTGTGCATAGAATTAATTTATTGTTTCATATTTAAGTTTAATTTATTTCTTTTTTTTATTACTCACATAATAATTTTTGTCTTATACAATTGAATTTTTTTTGTTTGAGTTGGGCGGGTCAGTCAATATTTTATGCCTTTCTACACAAAAATATCGACATAAATTTTCTCCATCAATTTTTTACCCCGTTAGTTTAACAATTATCAATTTCTTTCATGTTATCTCTACTACCTTTGTAGGAAGAGAAATGGAATTGCCTATGCTCAATTATAGAGGTAATCTTGATGTATGCACAGTAAAATCATTGGCCATAGAATTAATATATTATTTCATATTTATGTTTAATTTATTTGCTTTTAGAATTACTCAAATTATAATTTTTTTCTTATACAGTTGGATTCTTCTGTTTGAGTTGTGGTGATCTATCTATAATTCATAACTTTTTTCACATAAATTTCCACATAATCCTTCTCCCTCAAAAAAATTCACCCCTAAAATGTTGAAATTTGTCACTTTTCCTCATTTTTCCTCCATTCCTCAATCAAATAGGTAATATTGATATTTTCATATTAAAATTATTGTTCATTTAATTAATGTATTATTTCTTGTTCAGTTTAAATTTATAAAATGTTAATATTACTCAAAATAATTACTTTCTTATACTAGTGGATTATGTTTTTTGAGTTGGTGTGGTTTGTTCATTGCTTCTCATGTAGTTTTGACAGTTTGATAAAGAAAGTCAATGGACTGTTTTGACTCCAATTACTTATTTCTATTTGAAATAGAAATTAATTTTTCTGGACAAGAAAACTGACATACTCAAAACTAAGAGAAAATATTATGATTGTTTTGTTGTTTGAAGACAACGATCCATAGGTCATTTTTTGATATGTAATAATAAGACACACCTCAATATGATAAATTATGTTCTTGATATGACTCAATGTGTCCATTATTTTTTAAAAATCTAAATTTGAATTTAAAAAGTGTCACTCACTAAAAACCGAGCAAATACACTCATATTTTATTGATAATTTGAGAATAGATTCATAATTAATTTGTGACATATAGGAATTGGTGTCAAATATAACTAATACATTATGAGATCCATTTGAGTCAATGTGTGTGTTTCATGTATAAAATTACATTTTATCAAAAAAAGACTAGTGACGTAATAAAAACTGAGATATTGAAATTAGATTTCATTGATACATTAGGAAAACAATCCCTAAGTGATTTGGAACATGTAAGAATCATCCAAACCACTATCTGATGCACGGTGTGACTGGTATGAATCTAATTGTGTCTTTACATAAAATTTACATCAATGTTAGTGACAAAACATTACAACCTACTCAAAACTAAACAAACACATTCATATTGTTTTGATACATTCAGAATATGTTCCATAATTGATCTTAGATGTTCATGAATCATCTGAAACTTAATTCAATGCATGGTGTGATCGATATGACTCTAAGTGAGTGTTTTTATATAAAATTGACATAAATTGTAGTAAATAGGCAAACTGAACTACTCAAAATTTATAAAAAACATTCAAATTTTTTAAATACTTTAATAAAATGATCAATTAATCATTTTTGACATGTATAAATCAGCTGCACCTCAATCTGACAGACAATGTGATCAGTATGAGTCAAAGTGCATTTTTCAATTTTAAAATGACATTTTAGTAGAAAATATAAGTGATGTAATCAAAAATGAGAAAAAAATCAGACTATTTTGATACTTTATGAAAATGATCCAGAATTCATTTGGGGTGTGTAAGAATTAGCTACACCTCAATTCGACGCATGGTGTGACTATTATGACTCAATGTATGATGTTTTATTTAAAATTTTAATCATTTTTAATAAAATGTTTAGCATTCCTACTAAAAAAATAAAACACAATCAGATTGTTTTGATACATTAAGAAAATGATAAATAAGTCATTTTTAAGGTGAAAGAATCACCCACAACACAATCTAATACACAATATGCTCGGTATGACTCAAAGTTTTAGTTATTAGATTAAAATTGATATTTTAGTTCAAAAAGTTTTACCCATTTAAAAATGATCAACCACACTGATATTTTCTTAATAATTAAGGAAAAAAATTCATAATTCAATTTTGACAATTAGGAATCCTTTTGACCTCAAAACTGATATATGATGTGATCATAATGAGTCAAAAGTGTGTGTTTCTAATTTTTAATGGCATTTTAGTTAGAATGAAAAGTGACATTCTCAAAATCTAGAAAACTAATTAATATTGTTTTGATACATTAGGAAAAAGATGTTCAAGTCAAATGGGATGTGTAGGAATTAGACGCACCTCAATCTGATGGACGGTCTGACCGGTATAACACAAAGTACATATTTTTGTTTAAAACATTCATCAATTTTAGTAAAATTGAAAACATTCATACTCAAAACCATGAAAAAACATTTTTATTGTTTTTATACATTACAAAAAGGATTAATAAGTCATTTATGATGTATATAAATCTGCCCCACCTCAATCTGATACACAATGTGCCTGTTTTGGCTCAAAGTGTTTCTATTCATTTTCAAATATATATTTTAGTTACTAATATTTCACTCATTGAAAACCTATCAAATGTGCACATATTTTATTTAAAATTTAGTACAATAATTCATAACACATTTTTGAAATGTATGAATCTGTTTCACCTAAAAATGAAACACGGTGTGATAAAATGAGTCCAAAAATGCATGTTTCTAGTTTAAAATTACATTTTAGTAAAAAAGAAAAGTGTCATACTAAAAATATAGAAAACACATCCAAATTGTTTTGATAATTTAAGAAAATGATCAATAAGTTATTTAAGACATGTAGGAATTAGATGTACATCAATCTGATGCATGGTGTGACCAGTTTGACTCAAATTGCGTCTTTTTATTTAAAATTGTCATAATTTTTAATATAATGGAAAATTTTCCTACTCAAAACCATGAAAACACTTTAATATTGTTTTAATAGTTGATGAAATTTATATATAAGTAATTGTTGACATTTATAAATTAGCGTCTCTTCAATCTGTTACACGATGTGCTCAGTATGACTCAAAGTGTCCATTATTAATTTAAAGTCTATATTTTAGTTCAAAAAGTGTCACTCTCTCAAAATGATCAAACATGCTCGGATTTATGTGATAATTTATTAAAATAATTAATAATTCTTTTTTGATGTGTAAGAATCTATTTCACATCAAATCGATACACGATGTGATTAAAATGTGTCCAAAGTGTGTGTTTCCAGTTTAAAATGACATTTTAGTAAAAAGGTCAATTGGCATACTCACTACCAATAAAATACATTCAGATTATTTTTATACATTAAGAAAATGATCCATATGTCATTTAGTATGTGTATGAATCATATTCACCTCAATAAAAGGCATAATGTGACTGATATGACTCCAAGTGAATCTTTTCATTTAAAATTGACATCAATTTTAGTAAAATTAAAACTTTCTTTTAATTTATTTCATTATATTATTACTAACTTAAGAATTGTATTCATATTTTGATTCATTCTTTTTTTCTTAAGTAGGGGTGGTTTTCTCGGTAACAACATAAGTTGGGTTAGGATCAAAAGATAAAGGAACATTAATGTTTTGAATGCGTGTAATAATTTGTATTTATGTAATTGTATAATCAAATGTTTGAAATATCTATAATATCATGTTTTTTCTTATGTTTGTGTTGTAAGATTCATTCAATTTAAATCCTATATTTGTACTTTTTTTTGATATCTAGTGTGTTATTGGTGCAGTGGTGTGCTATTACAACACATTGTAGTGGTGTTGTAGTGTGATGTTACAACACACTACACTATGGCCCATTATCAGCGATTCTATGAGTGCTGATAAAGGGATACTTTATGAGTTCTTTTATATGTGCTGAAAAATTCCCTTTATCATCACTTTTATAAGAACTGTTAAATAGAGCCTTTATAATTTCCTTTTAAGCACAAATAAAATACCCAATATTTTAACCTCACTAATGTAGTCAGTCATTTTATTGCACTAATAAATGTAATTTATAGAACTATTAATGGATTTTTATGTTATAGTGTCTCTATCCTTTATGGGATATGCACTATTTAAATCTCATAAATTCGATGATGGGTTGAGTTTGGTGATCTAATATAAGGTTTATCTATTTTATTTACCCTCTGTATAGATATGATAAATAAATATTTCACAGTATAAAAGGATCTTAAAGAGGGTAAGATAGATTATGGGGGATAAATTGGATCTAGTAGTGGAAATAAGGGGAAGGGATATTATTATCATAGGGATCGATGCCAGTTCAATGTCTTGGAAAATAAATTTTCATAACTTTATTATAGTGGCAGGGCACTATTTGATTGTTTCCATAGTTTCTGTAAAGAATATACCTAATATGTGTGTTTTTATGAACCCATGTAGTGTCACTCATTTGGAATGGATGGGTATCCTTAGATTAATGGATACTGTAATTATCAAGTGATTACAGGTCATGTTTTGTAATACATTAAATTACTAATAATCATTCCTTTACATTTTTTAGGGAATGTGGGTGCTGAGATGTAGTTTGGAGGTGTTGTAGAGGCTAGAAAAGTTTTTTGGGTATTCAATGGGGAACCATTCCATGATCATGGGAATTGTTATGACCTTTTTGACATTGGTTACTTGATTCATTCCATGGGGTCAACTCCGTGGTTCTAGGATTCAAATAATTTTGTAAAACTGACTAGTTTTCCTTGGTGTTGTGCTTTGAATTCAAGAGGCAACCTTGTGTAAAACTACTAGATTGAAAATTCGTAGTAGAATGTATGGCACCAGGCATGGTTCTTTGGTGGAGTGACTATGTGAAATACAAAGCTAGAGATAAATAAAACCTATCCTTTTATATGGTGAGGGAGAAACAATTGAGTTTTCGTCACTAGGAATTAGTGAGTATCTATGGAATGTGTCAGAATAACCACCATGATATGGTCCACAATGTGGTTGCAGTCAAGTACATTTAATTCATTTTTGAAATTCCAGAGTTTGGGGATCTAGGTGTGTGGGATTTAGAACTCCCATTGACCAAGGGAACCATGATGTAGTAGGAGGTCACTATGCTATGGTGCATTCCTATAACACCCTGATATTTTTGTTAAATATTTCCCTTTAAATAATGTGATTTTGTTGATAGCTTGTGTTGCACGGAATAAAAAGTTTAAAAAAACAAAGTAATATTATTAAAATATTATGTGCAATTTATCTTATTATTACAATATTGGAAGTTATGATTATTAATAACTAAATTATGAAAAATATATGATATGAAATTTTATAATATAAATTCATGATTATAATTAAAAAAATTAAATTAAAATGAAGTCGCTGTTTTTCTTAACTTGTTTTATTTCAGGAATACAATGAATTAGTACCAATTGGTGATTGATATTGATAAAATTAATAATTTATTTACTTAATCAATTTTTTTAAACATTTTAAAAATATATTTTTAATCCTAGGATAATAATAAATCCATTTTTTTCCTAAAAATGCATTTCTCCCAAAAAGTAGTTTTTGTAACTTTTTGCACCATAAATTATAATTAATTTACTATATTTATAGGTTTTTAATTAGATTAAATTAATTAAATATTTATAATTAGGAATTTAAAATTTGTTAATTAATATACTTTTATTTTTGGTCAATATGAATAGTTACCGCTGTAAAATTTATCACCTCATTTAATTAAATAACCGGTTAATATAGGTATAAAATATGTCATAAGACCATAATTGTTCATCCTAATTATTATTAGACAAATGAAATTATACCCGTGGCATGTAAGGATTTAAATTGAGTTATTTAATGGATAGTTATCCATGCAAATGAATTATATTTTATTTAAACCAAAGGAAATGAAAAAATGTCACTCTCTTAGTTTTATACATTATTTGTGTGTTTTCATATGGAAAAAAATTCGTTGTTAATGAATATTGTTAATATTTTTTTCCTAATGAAATTTTATTTCTCATGGTAGTAAATTTATAATTATTAGGAATTAAATAATTTCATTAAATACTCACACAACATTGATGTAATAATTATTTAATTAAAAGAAAATTCAAATAAATGATATAAAAAATATTAATGTAAGATACTTTGATATAATAAAGGTGGTAAAATAATTCCATATATGGACATAATATTCTGAGGGTATAATAAAGTAGTTGGTTTTAATTTGAAATGTTTTCTTGTTGTTTTTAAAATCAATGTAATGAATAATATCATAGTTGACAATAATGATATTTTATGGGATTAATATATTATTAAATTATGTAAAATTCATAAAAAAATAAGAACAAATATAATAATATATGTTAGGAAATTTAATCTACTGTTATCTTATAGGTCATTTGGAAGCATTTTATCTTGAATAGTCTTATGATATTTGAATCTTTTTAGAAATTTTAAAAGTTCCTTTCATCTCAATTGTAAAAGGGAAAAAATTCCTTCACTACATTACCCCACATTGAGCCTTTTAGCTTGACCATACTATGAAATATTATTTTATAAACATCCCTATATTCCTTCTTGAGTTGTAGATCTTCTCAAAATACCTACCCAAGATCCCCTTAGAGGAGATCTAATGGAGTTGTTTCAATCTTGTGGTAGTTTCTCTAATAATCACTTTCTTGTTATACTCTTAATTACCTCCTATAAATCTATAACATTAATCATAAAATAATAAATTCATTAACTTAAATATTATAAAATAATATTAAGATTTAAAAAATAACATTACACACTCTCTTTCCCATCAAATAAGATGTGAATGTATCAATGTGAGTATGTACAACCTATGATTTCCGTGAACAATATAATTCATTTTCAGTTTCTACATTTTCTGAATTATTATAAATATATATGTAATTAATATATAAAATTATTATACAATGATTAACATTCTAGAAATGATGGATCCGTCATCAAACAATAAGGACGGAGACTATAAAATTGAAACATGCTTGGAAAATCAATTAGTTATCACCCAGAACAAATATTTAAATAACATATTATAAATAAAAGGGTGGTAAGATATTATAAATAAATCACACATGTTATGAAATATAAATTGTTATGGAGAACATGTATAATTAATCCATATTTATTAAAGAGGATGTTTGAACACTAAAATGAAATGGAAGAATTGAGGTAAGGATTTATTTCAAAATCACATCACTATTCAAGATTTCTTATGTCTAAGTATTCATTTGAATTATTTATCTTACATGTACATATTTTTTAAAGATGTTTTCAAAAAGGTTTTTACTATTTTTTAAAATCATTTTCCCCCATGTTTGACTTTTAAAAAATCGTTTGAAAATATATAAGTTTTCATTTTATAAACAAGGATATTTGTGACTTTTCTGACAAAAATATGGAATGAATTTTTTTATTTAACATATACAACATGAGTGGATATTCCTACCATAATGAAGCTTTAATGATTTGAAGATTAATTTAAAATATTACAGATTAATTTTCATGGAAATTTTTTTATTTATAATTGTACAACATAAAAAAAAGATTCAAAATGGAAGGGATATTTTTCTGAAGATCTATTTCTCCAAGTGATATTTAAATATCAGTTTACATCCTCCAATTCCATTTTTCCATTTTCTAAAAAAATTTAAGGATAAATGTGAACCTTTCAAAAATTCCAAATGGCCACAATTTTCACTCAAAATAACAAAAAACCTAAAATCATTACAATGAATTAAACAGAAACGAAATTTAAAAATACTATATCTTGTTTTCAGCCACCACAATGTTGTCAACCATGTCAAATGATAAAAATTCAAAAAATCCATACCATTCATTGAGAACCTAACCATACCTCCTCAATTCTAGAAACACCTAATCATTGACATGCTGGATCACCACAAGTCCACATCGTCGGTGCCATCATCGGTTTACAGGCATCACCATCCTATCACCATTTGCAACATCACTATCATCCTCCACACCAAGAATCGTAGCACCAGTCAATGGCTAGAGAATGAAATGAACGAATCATCCTCATAATCCATCAACATCATCGAGAACCACCAAAGGAAAATCCAAATGATTATGAACTAGAGAAATCCAAAATAGAAAAACCAAAATTATGATAATAGAAAAACCATTGGAGGCTCACCCAAAATACAATTTGAACTAGGCCAAACCAAGGCCTAACCACACAACCATAATCGAAGTACCACCCAAAAGTCGAGATGACCAAAGGTAAAATGAACAAAAAAACATAATAGAAAAAAATACACAGCTTCTGAGAACAATCACTAGATCCACACCTCCGAGATTCACCCATGATGTTGAGTGCTACCACCAACACCATCCCAAAACCACCAAAAACACATTCATGCAAGACTAAAGTAGAGTTTGGTAAACTGGGAAAGATAGAAAGAGAAGATATGGGTGTTTGAGTCAATTGTAAATCCATCGAGCATCGATAACAAGATATACCAAATCACCATGGAACCTTCTAGTCAAACCAATGTGGGGGTTTGGTGTGAAGGTTCTGGTGATAAGAGTATAGTAGCGACATTTGTAGAGCACGAATCAACAGAATACTACCACACATCGCATAACATCTCTGGAAATTATAAATGAAAGTAAGGAGAAGAGTGAAGTCCTGATCACGTAGTTAAAGAGAACAGAAAAAGAGGGATATAGCAATGGAGGAGAATGAAATAGGCCGGAAAGAGCCGCACTACTGTGGTGAAACCCTAGGGGTAAGGGGAGCACGCTCGAGGGAGTTCTCTGGGGGAGAAAAAATACATTCCGATCATTTTATATCTAATATAACATAATTTTATGTTACTTAGGATTTAATGGAGACATTATATATGGATACCTTATTCTTTCACTAATTGGATTATATTTATGATGCCACAATGTTTATGAAACGTGTTTCTTTTCCATGGGTTATGATATTATGAAATGATCATGAAACTCATTTCCATTAATGGGTTATGATATGATTTCTGTTTTTGTGGAATAAATATGTATTATTATCATTATGTGATGGGAGGTACCAATGTCTCCCTCAAATTCACAAGGTAAATAGAGATATATCATGAGATAAATACGACTAGAATGGGGAGTAAACCCATTTCAGAAAGGGACCTTTGCAACCATGATAGTCTTGGGAGTGAAAAATGAATACTATGATGGTTAGGGATGTAAAACCATTCCACTATAATAGTCTTGGAAAAGAACCATAAATACCATGAAAATTATTGTCAATGCTTATGTATATGCTAAAATTCTATGTTTTATAACAATGATATTCTCTTAAGGATCATGTTCCTTTGTGATTCATCTCTTTTAAAATATGAAGATTTATTCCTTGAATCAAGGTTATGATCATTGATATACAACGTATAATTTTTAAATGTCACATTCATGTTCTTATTTCCTTATACTCATGTTTTGATTGATTTCTCCCTTATTTACCTTTACTGAGCATCTAATCTCAAATTTTCTTATGTTTCCATCCCATAGGATATAAAGAAATGTATTTTCATAAACCAGGCTAGGATTCCATCTAACATAACACCTGACCCAGCTTTTGGCATGACCTGAAGGGCATTTATGATCCCCACAGACTAGAACTAGTTCTTGTGCATCAAAAAAAATGTAAAGTATTTTTCGCATAAAAAAAACCACAAACAAATCACAAGAACCATAAATCACCTCCTAAGAAACAACCATAACCCAAAATAGTAAAAAAATCACAATTAAATGGTATAAAATTTTAACCAAAAAAATACAAAATCTGGGAGGGGAATAAATTTCACAATCAAAACCTCCATCCCACAAGAGGGTCAACACCCTAATGAAAACTCCACCAACACCTATAAAAAGTGTAACACTAGAAACTAGATCCCCCATCACCACCATGAAATATCTTTCATTTACATTAGTCAAACATAACAAGGTCTACAAGCACCTGGGGGTATATGTAGGGCGAGAGACAATTACCTATAGGATACCTGAAAAATATATTCAGTTATATAACATTATAAGAGAAATAAACATGGTAGTTTTTATGAAAAAGTGGGGATAAACTTTTAAAAAAATTATTTTAAACTAAAAGAAAAATATGTAAGCATGAAAAAAATCTAATGATAAGAATTGTATCACGTGATCACCATGGAAAATACTTAAGGCACTAGGGTTAGTGGGGTACTAGGATCCTCATACCTTAGTAATATGGTATACAAACCATATCCCAATGTACCCTTGGTAATAAGTAACAATAGGTGAATTCAAACTGAGGTCTTATGGTATCTAATCCCCATTATATCATTAGTTAGTGTTGTAACGCCAATTCTACTAAGGGAACTAGGCCTTGGCCCTACAGGTCCACCTAGAGTAATAGACCTTGTTTACCCAGCCTACTTAAAAAATATACCCTTTATTATCAATTCCATCTCATATGTCACAAGAACCACCTCATACACACACACACACACACACACACATCTCTAACATTAGAAAAACCATTATAAATTAACCATTTTCATTTGTAAAATTATCTTTCAACCCATAAGTTAACCAAAACCTTTCCAAAACACTATCCTCCCCACCCACACAATACATATAACTCATTTATAAAGAATACAAAGTATACTAAAATCATCTAATAATGCTAAATCATGGAATCACATACCTCAAGCTGAGAAACATCTAAAATCTAGTGGAAAACAACAACCGCACCACAATGAGACCCTATAAATGCTACAATATTCAAAAGACATCAATATTTGACCCAAATAAGAAATGTAAATCCCAATTTAGGGAAACTAATATACTGGATATAGATAAATTCAAGATAGGAATAAATAGTAACCAGGAATAAGGAATAAACAAGAAGAGGAGGGACTTAATTGATGATTTATTAAAGATTCCACACCATAAACACCAAAGTATTGAGGTATATGAGAGAAAAGATGGAGATGGAGGCATATATAGAGATTAGAATCTTAAATGGAATGAATATGGGTTGATTTTAGGTTTATAATAGGTAATGTTATTTTAATAAATTCTACATTTTATAGTTTTATGTAGGCCACATTCATTGGACGCACTATTTTCCAAACTGGTTGAAATCCATGTGGAAACTCACTCCAAAGGAAAAGGAGAATGAAGGGTCTCCTAGGGAAGGGTTCATACTTGTGCGGTCATCCATACAGCTCAGAAAAACCAACTATTCTGGGCATATAATCACTCACACACCCATATGATTGTCCGTACACCCTAGATAGTCTCACCATCCAGGGCGTTCTTTCTCCTCTTAGCTGAAACCAAGATTCTATTAACCATGCACCTATAGCTTCTTGGTCCATTAATTTCCATTTTTCACCAAAATATTTTGGAAAAAATATGAATGAATGATTAAACAAATATAATAGAAAAAAATTCCACAAAATCAAACTATAGATGTGACAATTCACCCCTCTATGAAAATGTTCCACTCTTGGAAATCCATTCCCAAGTCTTATTAGAAGACAAAAATGGGTGCTACTATTCCACTCATGAGTTTTCCCCCATGTATCATTCTCATAATTCATATGATTATAAATAAACCGAACCAATGGTTTAGAATTCCCATGAAACGCTATCTATTTGGAATCCAAAATCCTTACCGTTATATCAACAATAGTGTGTTCTAGTTCTAGCTCCAAATCCACCTAATTCAACATGTTATGTGCATTCTAGATACAATTATTTAACTAAAAGACATAGAACATGGCATGGATCGACTTCAATTGGGATTGTTAGGCTATCAAGTATTTCACCTCAGTAAATCTTTTGGTAATATCGAAAGGCCAAAAATACCTTGTCGCCAGCTTCCCTTTCTTAGCAAGATGATGGCAACCTAAATGTGAGGTAACCTTCATAAAAATATGATCATGAAATAATAATTTGAAGGAACATCACCACTGCTCAACAAAAGACTTATAGAAATTTTTAACTATTAACAAATTTTTCCAGACCGAATAGACTTTATCCAATGTCTTCTACAATGGGCTTAGTCCCAACAAGAAAGCTTCACCCACTCCTATTCAATTCAAAGGAGACCAAAATTATCAACCAGAAACATCCTCAATGGTATCTATTATTATTGAGGGTTGGTTACATTTGTTATATGAAATATTTTCCAACCCCAAAAGGTTATCTTATGTGTCTCTATATTCCAACATACATGCTCGGAGTATATCTTCCATGATTTGATTCAATCTGTCTATCTAACCATCCATTTGGGGTTGGTATGTCATACTCAATTAACCGAGGTTCCCATTTTATTCTAAAGGCCTTCCTATAACCTATAGGTAAAGAGGGGGTCCCTATCAAAAATCATAGCTGAGGAAACCCCATGAAACGTCACTATCTACTGAATGTATAATCTACTAACTTGTCCACTTTGGAAATGTCCTTGATCAGAATGAAATTGGATGATTTGGCCAGACATTCAATCATCACTAAAATTTTATTATTTATACAGGTTGTGTGAGGTAAGACAATAAGGAATTCAAAGGAAACATCATCCCACTTCAAGGTAGGAACATATAGTGGCTGATGAAAACTAGAGGGTGTTTGGTGGTTAACCATAATATTCTAACAAGTATAAAAACTAGATACAAATTATAATTTACACATTCTCATACATGGACACTAGAACATAAAATTCACATGATTGAACATTTTGGTGATCTTGGGATGAACCACCCACTGAGACTAGTGTCTATCCATTACCACCACCTTCCAAAATGAAAATGGAACCATTAATTATACCTTGAAATTATAAATTATCCCTAAAGACAATTTCCATTTTATAGTAACATCCCTACAATGAAAAATCTACATAAACAATGGGATCAACTCATTACTCACCCTATCCATTCCAATCAGTTCCAGGAGAGAGGGAGTTAGATAAACACTGTCAAAAAATGTTCCTCTATAGACTCGTGTGTCGCTATATGATTTTGGGGAAAAATACCCATCAAGGTCCACTCATAACTACAATACTTAATATCTTATACTGCCACATTCCTAATTAATGAATCCAGTACAAAAATAATTTTTCCATGGCTGTTCATGATGTCAAAATCAAACCCCTAAAGGAACTCAACCCAACAATTCTTCCTCAAATTTAGAACCTTATAGAAAAAATGTAGGACAAACTCTAATGATATTAGTATTCTAATAACTTTTCACCGAAGTGGTAATTATGCCCTGTCTTCAAGGAATAAATCACTATCATGAATTCTAGGTCTTGGGTTGGGTGTTGCTTTCATGTCGTCAGAGTTGGCGAGAACCATACACCACCACATGGTCATCCTAAATCAACCCACACCAAAAACAAATACATTAAGCATAAAATTATACCACATATCCATTTCTGAATTCCAAATATATGAACACATGGGATGTGGTCAATTTCCACTTATTCTCTTCAAAGGATATTTAACATTCGGGGATCCTTTTAAATTTTACCCTTTTCTTGGTAAGTGCATTCAAGGGAAAGGAAATATGAGAGAAATACCAAAAAACCCACTTGTAATACCCTTCTATGTCCAAAAGGATCATGATCTAGAATATATTTTTTAGATACTCCCATGAAATCACCACACTGATCTTTTATGGGTCCATTAAAATCCCATATTTGGAAAAATTGTGTCCCCAAAACTTTACCTTCCTAATCCTGATGGTATTCTTGGATAGAATATCATATAGATAGTGATTCTAAAGTGTTGAAATCATAATAATCAATTTCTTATCATGCCCTTCCTTGGTCTCAGAGTAAACCAAAATGTCATTCAGAAACAAGAAAATGAAGGAATCAAGGTACTGGTAGAAAACCCTATTCATAAGATCCATAAAGACCACTAGAATATTTTTTAAAATGAAACTGATAACCAAATACTTGAAGTGGCCATAAAAACAATATCAGGCTATCGTAGGAAAATCCTCCTCTCTTAGTCTGACATATTGATACCCAAAACACATGTTTATCTAGGAGAACCATCTTCCCCCTTGAGCTGATCAATGAGCTCTTCAGTACAAGGAAAGAGAAAATTGTTCATGAAGGTTACCTTATTCAAATTTCATTAATCAATATACAATTAGTGATATCCATCGACCATCTTTACAAATAAAACTGTGGGGGATCAATGTGATATGCTCAAGAGAATGAATCCTTTGGATTCCAAATCATATAGTTCTGTCTTTAATTCCCTAAGCTCGGTGAGGGCCATATGATATGAAGTAATATATAGTAGATGTTATACTAGTACCATATTGATGGTGAAATCCACATCTTCCTTGGATTTCAATCCTATGAAATCATCTGCAAACACCTCTAGGAAATAATCCACCATAAGAGGTAATATATCCTTAGAACCCCTATTGTCATTATCCAACATGATTGATGAGACATGGAAAAAATATATCCCAACTCTACAATTAGAGGTCCATCACGTCCATACCATGGATCCCATTCACATTGATAAACCCGAGAACTACCATCAGGCTACACAAAAATCACTCACTATTGGTATAAATCAATGTGTTCGTAGAAACACTCCATCCAATAAATATTGAGGTTCAGGTCAAAGAGGTCCATTTTCAGAACAAGGAAGTCCAATTCTAGCTCAATCCCCGATAGAGTGAGCAAGGAAGATGAACACCCAGAACTGTATTCTCTCTTCTCATCAGTCAGTGTCACTAACTCCATCACACAAAACATGAGATCAATTGGAAATTTTGATATTTCCTCAATGTTATAAGAAATAAACAATTTAGAAGAACCCATATAAAATAGATTAATAGGTATAGATGATGCAATAAGAATCATACCCTGAACCATTATAGGACCAACATTTGATTTCACCTATGCTTGATCCATAACATGATGGTTCCAAATCTGTACCTAATCTTAAGCATGAACATTGAACTATGACTCAGCCTTAATATAACTCTGACTAGAAGAGGATACAACCCAATAACCACAACCACCATACTAAGAACCCACACTCCTAGAGGACTCAGACCGGGGTAAAATTCTCATGGAGGCTGTAGAACCCTTACCTCCTATATACGGGCATGTTATATATAAATTTTTTTAAATGCTACCCATTACTCAATATTAATGGACATGCTGACGTAGAGCATAAGACAATGAATACATATGTCCAAAACATTCACAATGGTGGAAGTAGATTGAAAAAAAACATCTGAAGCCACAAAAGAAACTATTTAGGAAGGATTTCATGAGCTACTGCCACCCCTCTTTTCCTATTCACCACACATTATTTCATTTTCATAAAAAACACCACTTACTTGGGACACTACTGAAAGTACCCTTGGAAACTAGAGACTCCAATCTGAATAACCTCCACCATCAGAGCACGATCAACCACCTCAGCATAATTATTCTACTTGAGAAAGAATACAATGGACCAAATGTCTAGTCACAACCCCATTTAATACTATTGATCCTTCAACTGATCATTATAGACCACCTCAGGTATGAAATAGACTAACTGTACAAAGTGGTTAGCATACACTAGCATGCTATGATCCAAATTATGGAGATCCAAAAACTATTGGGTCTTGGAAAAGGGTATAGTATATGGGGAATAAAACCCATTAATATAACCTGGAATTATTTCCAACCCTTATTATCATGCTTCGCATCTTGAACCACTGAGACCCACCACCTCCAACTAGGTCCTTCCAACAAGAATGAAGCACATTTCACATTGACCACATCAAGAGTATCTAATAAACCCAAACATTATTTCTATATTTTCAGTTCAATGTTATGTTTCCTTGGTTTACATGCTGCACCAAAATATAGGGGTCTTATTCTTTAAGAATTCCAATGATTTATCATTTCTCGTGCCTAGTTTGCCCTCTCTGACCTATGTAGGAGTAAAGACAATTACATGAAACAAATCGTGGACAGCTTGAACCACTACATCCACTAATATCTGGTCAACTAGTGAGGGACAAATCTCCATGACCTCTTCCCATATTGGAGATGGTTGAATCTAAGGAGGAAGGATTATAAATCCTTTAATAAACACAAGTAATCCATCAAAACATATCTTGAAAAATATCAGAAACAATAAAATTAAAACACTTACATAAATCATTGAAAACCCTAACAAACACAATAAAAACCATCCAAATCCACCCCAATCGGTGTCCATGCACTGTATGAAGCCTATAAATCTCAACTGTGATATAAGTAACAACATATCCCAACATCCCATAGTAACCCAAGACCTGCCATGAGGTGTTTTGGATTGAAAACCCACATGAGACTGGAACCACAAGCCTCTAACTAGACTCTCCCAATGTCCTGACCCAATTAAAAGGTAAAACCCATCTATGATACTCTTATTTGATGAAGTAGGATGATATTACATCAAATTCAACACCCCACCCAGCCAGGGACAAGGCCTGAAGGGATTTACCAATCTCTACAGGCTTGAAACTAGTTCATGTGCATCAAACATCACATCTGGGAATTATTTCAGCTATAAAAAATAACCAAAAACAAGTCACAAGGACCATAAATCACTTTATAAGAGAAAACCCTAACCGAAAAGAGTTCTTTTATCATTGTTAAATGATTTAAAACTTAAACAAAAAACAATATACCAAAATAGGGAATGGAATCCACTACACAATCAAAACCTTTGTTCCATAAGAGGGTAAACACCCTCATTCCACCCAAAACATCATTTCATAGAATAGGAACACTAGAAATAACATACACCATCACCACTACAAAACATATTTCCTTTACCAGGGTCAAATATAACATGTTCTACATACACTCGAGGGTGTATGTAGGGTGTAAGCCAATGCCCATTAGGATTTCACCATGAGATATTCCATGAAATATCATTATAATAAAAAAATGTTATTTTTTATGAAAAATATGGATGAACTTGTAAATAAAACATTCTTTGAAATTAAAATAAAAACAACAAAACATTCCAGAAATTCAACGATAATAATTAAATCACGTTTTCACCATAGGTAATCCCTATGGAAATAATGTTAGTGGGGTCATTGGATCCTTGTATATGGGTGATATGGTATATAAACCATAACCTATATCATCCTTATTCATGATCCATTTGAGGGGGATGAATCCAAAGTTCTAGTGGTCTCTTATCATCATCACATGTTTAGTTAGTTGTGTAGCATCAATCCTGCTAGGTGAAACATGCCTCAACCCTACCGGTCTGCCAATAATACATGACCTATTATACCAATCCTAGTTACTATGGATTCTATTTATGGTAAATTACATCTCCCATATCACAATAATCACGTCATCCACCCACATATCTCCATTATTATAAATACCCATGTAAATTAACCATTTTCATATGGATAATTATCTGGAAATCCATATGTAAACCAAATCCTTCTTAAAACACCATGTTCACAACACAAAAATCCATATAAATCATTTACATAGAATATAAACCATAATAAATTAATCAAAGAATTCTATAGCATGTAATAATGTAGCTCAAGCTGGGAAACTTTCAGATTCTGAAGGAAAACCCAAACATAACAATAAAGAGGCATTATAATGGAAAGAGCATACCCCATTCATTATCATTTGACCAAAAGAAGCAAGTTTCAACCCAATTTATGGAAATTAATATTCTATTGAAAGGGGAAACCATGATAGGAAGAAGAATAAACCATGAATATGGAAGAAATAAAATGTGATGAGACTTACATGATGAGTTATTGAAGATTACACAAAATATTTACAAAAGGATTGAGGTATAAGGATGTAAAATGGAGAGGGATGTGTTTATAGGGCTTTTAATCCAAAATGGAAGAAATAGGGTGGATTCTAGGATAAAAATGAGGAAGGGTAGTTTAGGAAATTCCATATTTTTAATGATATGGGCAGGCCACACGGTTTGGCCGCATTATTTTCCAAACCATACATAAGCTGTGAGACACCTTCCTGCAAAGGAAAATTTGGCCATAATGTCTCATAGGGAAGGTTGCATGATCATTCAGTTGATCATTTGCCTCATACAAACCCAATAGTCTAGGTGCATGGTTATATGAATTCCAATGTAATAGTCTACGTGGCCTGGATAGTCTCACTATTCAGGACACCCAATCTTCTCAGGGTAGTCAAATAGTTTCTACTAACCCTGTAACAATAGTGTGACACCAATTCTCAAGTTAAAAAAATTTTAATTTCACCAAAACTCAATGGAATTCTATGAAATAAATATATTCCAAAAATAAAGAGAAAATAACTAAAAATAAAACAACAAATATGATAGGTATTAAGTATGATGTGTCAAAAATGGAGCTAGTTATAATGAAATAAGTGGGAGGTGAAGTGAAGATTTTAGGAATTAGTTGTTTTTATCCATGTTTCCAAAAGAACTATACATTTATAATCCTCTAATTCATGCTTGTATAATGTAATGAATATTTATCTTTAAATATGTAATATCTTTGTATAAAAATATTTGTCTTCTGTAGTTGGTATCATAGTATAGATTTTTTTATCCTTTTAAAACTATGATAATGAATATTTTGGGATAACTCTAAACATTGGATAAAATATGAATGTTTGAAAAAAAATTATGAATGAATGCGGTTAAACCTATGCTATTATAAATGAAGGTGTCTGGATTTAGACAGAATATAAATATTTTTTTCATGATTATGTGGTTTTTCACTATGATTATTGTCTCTCATGCTATGGTTTTTTAGTCAATGGACGGAACCCAAAAGAATAATGTTAATGCTAAATGTGATGGAAAATAAAATGATTATCCTCCTGGTCAAAAAAATTTTCTAGGGTATAGAATGGAGAATCTTGATTCTATGCTCACATAACATTCTTAGGATATGAATCATTCTTAGTTTACAAATGATCAAAGGAGAGACTAACGTACTGTTTTATCCTTCATGTGGAAATATCCACCTTGTTTTAGGGGATCTTGTGATCCACAACTACATGAGAAATGAATCAATACTATTGAAACAATATTTTTGGTTCTTCAATGCTTGAGACATGATAAACTTTTCTCATCTCTTTATATTCTGTAATTCAAAGTATATAAATATTGGAATCTTTTCAAGAATATGGGCAAGAAGAATAAATTTAATTTCGTAAATGGGATGAGTTTAATGGGATATTCTTTAATATGTAATTACCTTGTATTTTATGTATAAATATAGAGAATGAATTTATTTAGGTGAAACAAAAAGATGATGAATCCATTGGTAACATTGAGGATATTTTTTCAAGGCTTTCATGGTATACCTCTAATTTAATTATCACATATGAATGTAAAATTGATTTATTATTGGGTGTACTAAAACCATTTTTGTGAAATGAATTATATTTAAGATACTTCAATACATATTAATTAATTTTTTTAATTCTCTTTAAATGTATATATGGAGTTTGGGGTTACCCATCAATCTAATTGTTTTTATAAGAAAATACAAATAGATTTCAAATATTATTATAAAAACCACAGAGAAATGAAGACGATATTTTATTTATGATTGATGTGTGGAAGTAAACATGGGGTAAATAATATTAAGGGGGTTGGTAAATGATTAAATTATAGAAATGAATGTCCTCGTAAAATCAAATATCAATGTTATGGGAAGAAGTTAACTAATTATGTGTATAAAGAAAATACTCCACACAATTCACCAACCATACTTCAATGCTAAAAATTCAAGGATTATGGGAATTATTCCAATCAGTGAAGAATATAAAGGTTTTTGAATTTCATCAACAACATCCTCTTAATCCAAAATATAATGTGAAATTTCATGTGATCATGACTTCATATTTTTATTAGAAGAATGGAATGGTAAAATTTATAGATATTATCAAATTTAGAACAACTAATGTCTTATTTGATTTTCGATCCACCCACTCTATTATTTCTAAAAAATTCTATAAGGCAGTCACCTTATCTCCTCAACAATTAGATTTTGATTTAGTTGTGAAACATTCTAATGTAACATCAATTTCATCTCATGTTTATAGTTATTCTATGATTGATGTATGTGGGAAAGTGCTTCCTACAAATCTTGTCATTTTACCTTTAGGTAAATATGATGTGCTTTTTTTGAATGGATTGGATTTATGTTTTTGGATCCCATATTAATTGTTGAGTAAGGGAAGTCACATTTCATATTTTGAATGTACCTATAATAATTTATCAATAAAAGGATTAATATGAACTTCCAATGGAATGTTCTTTCATCTTGTGGGTCTTAATTCATTTACATGAATGTTAGAAATCTAAGATGGTTGGGGAGAAACCCAAAATTGAGGATACACCTATTGTATATGAGTTTGTTAATGTATTTCCTGAAAACATTACAGGTCTTCCACCCAATCATTAAGTTGTGTTTTTGTTATATCACATACCTAATTCTATGATTATTTTACGGACCCTTATAGAATTACCCAAAATGAGTTCTTGTAATTCGAGAAAAAACAATAGTAGAATCTTGATTAGGAATTCATATTTTAAAGTGTGTTACCTTGTGGTGAACATATTCTATTTGTTAAGAAGAAAATTGGGTCATTGTATCTTTTCATTTATTAGAAAATAGATTAACATAATTATAATCAAGAACAAGTACCCAATCCCCTGTATTTATTACTTCTCTGATCAACTACGTAGAGCTCAATACATTTCAATTGTTGATATTAATTATGGATATCATCATTTGAAGGATAGGATGTAGGATATACCAAATATGACATTCTGTACAAGGTATAGACTATATGAATTTATAGTGATACCTTTTGGTATTAGTAATGCCTCTGTTAATTTCATAGAATTATTAAATACATTATTTGCAGACTATTTTTATCAATTTTTGGTAGTCTTTATAAAATATATCCTTGTATATTCATTTAACAAGGAATAGAAGGAATATAAATTTAGGATTGTGCTATAGACACCGAAGAATGAAAATATTAATGAAAAAATTACTTAGTTTAATTTTGTTTACATGAAGTTTCAATTTTGGGTTATATAATCTCATGTGAGTATATATCAATAGATCCTTCAAGGAGATAAGTTATTGATGAATGGAATAGATATACCATAGTGAATGAAATATGTAGCTTTCTTAGTTTTTCTGGATATGATCAAATTTTTTTGAATTATTTATCTTGATTGTATAATCTAGTCACGAAGTTGAATCAATAATGATTAAATTCATATAGATGGAGTTAAGTGGACAGAATTTGAAGGTATTGAAAAGAAGTATGTTTTTTGCACCTATGATCACACTACCTTGTAATATCTAAATGTTTGGGATTTGTAGTGGTGCATCCAAGAAAAGTGTTCTCATGAAAAATGATATGGTGGTAGCATAAAAATCACACCAATTAATGGTCCATCAGAAAAATTATCCAACTCATGATTTGTTGTTGGCTGTGGTAATTGTTTCATTAAAGATATGGAAGAATTATATCTATGGAGAAAGGTGTGACATATGTACTGATCAAAAAGTATAAAGTATATTTTCACTAAAAATGTGGGGAACATTCACCAAAAAAACGGTTGGAGCTGATTAAAGATTATGAATTCTCAATACATTACCATCCTTGGCAATTGAACCTGGTGGCTAATGCTTTGCGCTAGAAGGATCATGATATCTCATCTATGATTAGGATCATAAAAAATAAAATATTTATGGGTTCCAAAATATGGATATGGAAATATGAATGTATGGGGATAAATCTTATCTAGATCTAAGTAATGTTAAACCATATATCCAGGTAGATTTTAAAGAGGTGAAGAAGGAGGATATATATCAACAAAAGAAGATGAAATCATTTCTTATATAAAACTAGGATTATAATGGAATAATATGGTTGAGGAGAAGTGTATGTGTATAAAACATATCATATTTGAAGAAGGAGATTTTGGATGAGTCTTACTATTCATCATTATATATTTATCCTATAAGTACAGAGATGTATAGAGACCTGAAAGAGTATTTTTGGTTGGATGAAATGAAGAGAGATACATCATAGTTTATTTCAAAGTTCTTGTTTTTTAAACATTTTAATGATGAGAGACAAAAGACTAAGGGGATGTTACAACCATTAACCATACTTGAATGGAAATGGGAAAACATCGTCAGGATTTGTTTCGTCAGAATACCCAAAACATCTAAAGAACATATTTCTCTAGGGGTTATAATCGAATGAATTACAATGTTGGAACAAATCATTAGTATCATATAAGATTTATCTCTTGATCAACCTTACAGAATATATATCATGGAAGTGGAAATATTTCATGGAGTTCCAATTTATGTTGTATATTATCAGGAGTTGTGGTTTATCTGAAAGTTCTGGCGTAGTGAATAACAAGCTCTGAATATAGAGTTAAACAACCTAACTTCTTATCATCCTCATAAATATGGTCATTTTGATAGTGTAACACCATAATATTGTAATATATAGTTCTCATTAAATAATTTTACTTTTTTAATAGCTTTCATTGCATGCAACCATGAGTTTAAACGAACCGTGAGACACTATTTGTATAAAATTACCATTATATCCTAGCCATTGAAATTTGGAATGCATAAGTATGAATAACCAATCTATTAAATAAAAATTACATTCCAACTCAATATGAATATATCGGTAACTGCTTTGAAAATAAGCACACAATTTTCGTAAATCACTTTATTATAAATGAGTTTATCAAATTTTTTTATAACTTTTAAAAAATGGATTTTAAAAAATGAATTTAATTTTTTAATTCATCATGCCATATTATATTAAAATTATTTTTCATATTATTTTCTAGAAACATTTAAAAAATATATAGAATAATAATTTTTATTGAAAATCGTATTTCTGTTTTGAAGTATTTACAAGGTAACATAATGTTATAGATTAGTATTAAATTATAATTAGTTAATATTTATTTAAAATAATCAAATTATTGTTTTTAATGGGTTTTATACATGAATTTTTTATAAAAACATATTATCTTTTAAAATAAAGTTTTTATGAAAAACTATTTTTCATGGCTTTAACTGATTTAATTTTTTTTAAATTCTAAAACATAAGTGTTTTGGATTTTAAAAAATGGATTCCAAAGATGGATCCATAACAAAAAAATTTAGTAAATCGTTCCCTTTTATTTATTTTTTCAACATAAATAGTAACCTTGGTAATTTTTGTGATAATTATAAAGGGTATATTTCGTAATTTAGGTTAGTAATAATATTATAAAGACTATAAAATGACCCTAACACATTCGAAAATAATATTTGATTAATAAAATTCAACCCATAACACCTAATGATTGAAATTAATACTTTTAATGGAAACTCGTCCCTAAAAATTACTTAAAAAAATATTTAAATAAATGAATGTAAAAAAATGTCACTTCCATACCCATTTACCATTTTGGGAATAATACAATCACTCTTGTGTACGTAAGGCCTACCATCTCTAGAGCATGATGTGATTCATTTTCTATATTCACCATTCAAGAATTGATTATATATATGTATATAATGAATAAATATGTTATATATTACTTTAATATCATTGTGTAAATGATGAAACTATATCCTATTAATATGAATAAGGACTTATAAAACACAGCATGTGTTGGGAAATGATGTAGTTAACACCCAAAAGTAGAATAATAATAAAATATTATTAACAAACAGGTGATAATATGATTATATATGATATCATAAATATGAATATGATTCTATAATAAATTAATAACATTTTTTAATCCATTGTACAGATGTTTCAAATATGTATAATAGAAATCAGATATATGGTAAGGGTTAAATTCACAATCTCATTTTATTATGGATTGTTTATTAGAAGTATATTCAAGGGAATATTCATCTTCCATGACCATGTCTCTTAAAAATGTTTTTCAAAATATTTTAACTATTCTTATAAAATATTGAAATTCATTTTTACCCAATTTTGAATTTTTACTAAATGGTTTGAAAGGAATATTGTTGTTGTTTTCCTAGTAATGTGGTTTTTGAATTTTCTATAAAAATATGAGTAGAACATTTTTAACTTGTGTAGAATGAATAGATTTTTTCACTTTCACGACGCCTTCATGACCTGAAGCATTCCTTATAGGATTAAAAGGTTATTTTGAAATAATTTTTTTTTTCATTTAAAATTGCATGGTATTTTAATTAAAGAAAATATTTTCAAAGAATAAAATATATTTTCTATGGGTTATGTTACGATTGAATGAGGTTTATGAAACCCATTTCATTACATGGGTTATGATATGTTTATTGTCTTATGTTCTTATAGAAAATAAATGTATGGTTTTCATTATGTTATGGGTGGGACCTATATCCTTCTCTAATGCATTGGGTAAATATTTATATATCATGAGATAGAATGGATTGGAACATGAAATGATATCAGTTTAGTAGTGCAGGTCGGGAATGGAATGAAAACTCAGACTAGTCACACATGACTGGAACATAGAGTGTACCAGATTCAGTAAAGGATTTTTCCTCTTTGGTGGTCTAGGTTGTGGGGATTGAATATTATGGATATTATATTCTATGCTTATGTGTATGCCACAATTTCATGCATTATTATATGATCTTATTAAATATATTCTTTATGACTTTCTATGATTTATCCCAAGACATGATATCATGATATTTGTTATGTTGGATATAGGTTTCAAATGTTTTTATTATGTTATTATATATCATGTTATGATTTGTTTGATATATCCCTTGCTTATAATTGCTAAGAATCGGAGGTCACCCTTTCTTATGTTTCTTTTACTATGATATGAAAAAAGGTATTAATTAAGTAGGGTCAAAAGGGGGTTCTAATTATGAATGAATAAGCGAGAGATGAAGTAGATTTTTTATGATCCAGTTCCATATATTTAATAGTTTTTAAATATACCAAACCTATATATTTATGGATTGGTTTTTTTATGTTTTGTAGTCAGTATTAATTTATTTCGATGTAATATCTATGTAAGAAATGTATGGGCTATTATAATTGGAATCAGATCCAGGATTAGTTTATATTTAGAAACTATGGTGGTAAATCCGCAGTAAGAACCATGACAATATGTTTATGTATAGGATACCATCCTGTAGTTTTTATGATGATCATAAATAATCTAGAATAAAACCCAAAGTGTTCTGAATTGAAATTTTTAAGTAATTATCATTGATTATTTGGTTTTTCCATTATGATTACATTTACCCTAACTATGTTTATTTTGTTTTAGTCACAGGAAAAAACATAAAAAACCCATGTTAATGATGAATGTATTGGGAATTTAATTGATTTTCTTCTTGAGAAACTAAATATAATGGGATATGGAATGAAAAATATTGTTTATATTCTCTTAAAAATTTCTCAATATTTGAATCATGCAGGAATTAAAAATAAGAAAAGGAGGGAAAAAATTACATTGTGTCCTTCACGAGGCTGTATCCACCTTCTTTCACTGGGTCTTGTAATCCACTAGTTGTTAAACAAATGATCAGTACCACCAAAATGATATTTTCATTTCATCAATGTTACCAACATGAGAATGTAATTTTAGAAGTCTATCATTTGCAATGTGAAGGACATCAATGGTGTAATATCAAAAAAATGAGGCAATGAGATGATATTGAATCTATGGAATGAGAAAAGTTCATGTAATTATTTTTCAATAAGTACCTTCCTCAAATTCTTTATAAGAAGATAGAGAATGTGTTTATTGAGAATAAGAAAAAGGATGATGAATCCTATTGTACCTAGGAAGATAATAATAGAAGACATTCAAGGTACACTTCTGGAAATATCATTTAACCTTAGAGTAAGGTTGATCAATTATTCAGTGGATTAAAACCAATTCTCTAAAGGCAATTATCCATATGGTGCTTCAGTTTCTATGGTAAAATAATTTGATTTTCTCTCATGGTTGATATAGAGACTAGAGTCAACAATCAATCATATGTGTTTGATTAGAAGTGAAAATTGGAATTCTAGGTAATATCCAAAAACCATAGTTAAAATATTATAATATTTCCATTATTCTCATAGCATGAAAAGAAATATGAAGGAAACTATCATAAGGGTATTAGTAATTGTATAAATGTGGGAAAAAAGGTAATCGAGAAATTGAACTCCAAGGTGATGTGAAAAAAATAACTAATGATTCAAATAGGGGAAAGGCTACACAGAATGAACCTCTAACCCTTCTATGTCACATGTTCTTAGAAAATGGGAATTATTCTAACTAATGCCCCAATACCAGGGTTATAGATGATGATTGATGTTAGAAACCTCATAATGGGAAAGACAATGGAAAATCACATGTGATGACAAATAGCGATCTGGAGTATGATAATGATGTTGTGAAAGGTACACTTACCATACACTCTAAAGCAGTTAGTGTTTTTTAATTCTGCATTCATCCCCTCTTTTGTATCTATATGTTTATTTAAGGGTATCATTGTATTACCTCAATAATTAGATGTTGAGTTTATCATGAAAAATTATAATGGTAAAATGGTCACATCACATGCTTATAATTTTTATTTACATAATGTTTTTGGGAAACATATTCTTGTAAATATTACAATCATTCTTTTTCATGAATACAATGTTATTCATGGCATGGATTAGCTTTCTCTGTATGGAGCTCGTATCAATCGCTGGGAAGGGAAGTCAAATTTCATATTCATAATAAATCTATGATCACCTATCGATGCAATGATGAATATGGAATTCTAGTGGAAATCACATACATTTTTTGTTCTTAGGAAGTAAACGAAGATTTTCTATCTCAGATGGTTGTGGAGAAACTCACCATTAATAATACACATATTTTAATGGAGTTTGTTGATGTATTTCTGAAATAATTTCAAGGTTGTCCCATAATTCATGATGTTTAGTCTTTAATATTACTAATACCAAGTACGGTTATATTTTTAAATAATCCATATAGAATGGACCTAATTGAGTTGCATTCAATGACGAAGAAACTCAAAGATAACATTCATAAGGTATTTATATTCTGTAGTGTATCCCATTGGGGTGCACCTATTTTTTTATTAAGAAGAAAGATGGATCAATAAGACTCTCCATTGATTATTGAGAACTTAATAGGATTACTATTAAGGAAAATATCATATCCTTCATATTGATTAATTATTTGAACAACTACATGGATCTTAATAATTTTCCATGATTGATCTTCCTTTTGGATATCAACAATTATGGGTTAAGAAAGAGGATATACCCAAGACAACATTCCATACAAGGTATGAACACTGCGATTTTATAGTGATTCATTTTGGTCTTTCTAATTCCCTATATATATTCAAGGATTTAATTAATACCACCTTTAGTGTATGTCGTGATCAGTTTGTAGTAGTTTTTATCAATTATATTATTTTATATTAATATTGAAAGGAAGAATAAGAAGATCAATTGAGGATTGTACTGAAGACCTTGAGAATGGGGAGGATTTATGACAAACATAAATAGGATGGATTTTGGCTTTGGAAATTTTCATTCTGGGTCACATAATCTAAAGAGGAGAATAACTATAGATCCAAAATAGATGGAATTTATTGAACATAGGTCCAAACCAACAACAGTGACTGATATCCGATGATTTCTGGGTTTGGATGGATATTATCGATATTTTTTGAAAGATTTATAACGATTAACTAATACACACCCAATGTTGACTCAGAAAAGAGTTATGTTTATATGGATTGAAGAATATGAAGAGAATTTCAATGCATTGAAAATAAGGATAGTTAGTGTATCTGTTCTTACACTACCCTAGAGTGGAGAAAAGTATGTGATCTATAGTGATGCATCAAAGAAGGGTTTGGGATGTGTTCTCATGAAAAATGATATGGTGATAGATTATTCCTTGTGACAATTGAATATCAATGATTCAGAATTACCCAACTCAATATTTGGAGTTATCTATTGAAATGTTTTCATTAAATATATATAGGAATTATCTTTATTGAGAAAGGTGTAATATATATATTGATCATAAAAGTTTAAAGTGTAGTTTTACTCAAAAAAATATAAATATGATATAAAGAAGATGGTTGGAGTAGATTAATGATTTTGATTGCTCAATACATTACCACCCTTGGAAAGAATACAATATGAAAGATGATTTGATTCGAAATGACCATGATAGCATATCTATGATGAGGATAAAAAAGATCCAATATTTATGTATCTGGAATGGATGGATGAGGAAATCATAATGGAAGGAGATAAATATTGTCATTCCAAAATGAATGTTCAAACATCCATACAAGTGATGATTAAGGAGATATAGATGGATGATGTAGATATGAAAAAAAGTTAAGAAATGTTCCTGAGTTAAACCTTGATTGTGATAGAATAATATGGTTCAAGAAACAGGTTTGTGTCCCTCCCATACCAGAATTATAGAAGGTGGTATTGGATGAGGCTCACAGTTAATCATTAAATTTTCATCATGGATGCAAAAAGATGTATAGGGACCTTAAAGAATATTTTTGGTGGGATGGAATAAAGAAACATATTGCAGAATATCTTTATCAATGATTGGTTTGTCAGAAAGTTAATGTTGAGAGAAAAAAGTGTAAGGGGAAGTTATAACAATTACCTATACTAGAAAAAAATGGGAAAACATCACCATGGACATTGTCTTCAGACATCCCTAAAAATAAACAGGCTATAATGATATATGGGTTATAGTTGAGTTCTTACATAGTGGATATAGTTCATTTATATTCAAGAACACTTTTCCATTGACCAAATTTCAAGATTATTTATTAAAAATGGTGAGATTGCACGGAGTTCCACCTTCTATTACATTAGATCAATATCAGAGGTTTACCTTAAAACTCTGGAGAAGTCTTTAGTATGATCTGGATAAAAGTTATGTTTTTTCACTTCAAATCATCCCCACATAGATGGGTAGTTTGAAAGGAATATTCAAAAAGATGGAATGAATATGGGGATTGAATGCTATTGAGATATGATCTAGTTGAGGATTTGAGAGAGATGATTAGACCTATTAAACAACACAGAAGAGGAGCTCAGAGTCGAAATTTTTTTTTTCCATAAAATAAATGAAAAGACATAGTATTTTAAGTTGGTGACAAGTAATTTCTATGAATATATACCTCAAATAGAGTAATTATAATTGTAATTAATGGGCAACTAATCCCTCGGTATATCATTCCTTTTTTAAATTATGGATCCTGTTGGGAAGGTAGCTTATAGACTGATGCTTCCTTCAAATCTCACTTAGGTTCATGATGTGTTCCATGTATCTCTCTTGAGAAAGTACATACCAGATCCTTCCCATGTACTATATTCTTAATTCAAACAACTGGAGAATGATATTTTTTATGGATAAAAACCAATAGATCTTCAGGATCATAGATAAAAAGTTCAATTAAACAAGACCACTTGCTCAGTAAAAGTTTTATAGAGGAACCACCAATTTGAGGAAGCTTTATGGGAACCTAAGGATGTGTTGAGGTAGATGTATCCTCATCTATTTTTATCCAAGTGACGAATTTTGTGGGTGAAATTTATTTTAAGCGGGGTAGAATGTAACAACATGATATTTTAATAGATATTCATCTTTAACGAGTTTTACTTCTTCTTTATAATGGGTAGCATGAAACTGTGAGTTTAAACGTACTACGAGGCACTATTAGTATAAAATGTATTTTATAACATAACCATTGAAATTTGGTGGGAATAAATATGAATAACTAATTTATTAATTAAAAAATAAATGTAAAACTTAATCTAAATGTATCTATAAATGCTTAGAATAATCACACAATTTTAGGAAAATCATTTTATTCTTACAAAAATATATGCTCTATTAAAAGAAGTTTACAATTTTTTATTATTATAATTTTTAGAAAGTGGATTTGATAAAATAATTTATTTAGTTTAGAATGTCAAAATTATCATAAAATTATATTTTATATAAATTTCTGAAAACATTTAAGTAATAGTGAAAATATTTTTTATTGAAAAATGTATTTTTCTTTTAAAGTATCTATAAGGTCATATAATGTATTAGTGTAGTTTTAAATTTTAATTAGTAAATTTTAATTTAAAATAATCCAATTATTTTTTAAAATTTATTTTATATATGAATTTATTATAAAAATGTTTTTTGTTTCAAAAGGGAGGTTTTCTAAATAATAATTTTCATGCTGTTTTACAAATTTAAATTTAAATTAAATTATATAATTTTTATGTTTAAATTTTTTAATAATGGATGAGAAATTTGGATTAATAAGTTATATATTTTTTAAATAAGACGCTTTAATTTTTTGACAATATAAATAGTATCCTTAGTAAATTTTGATACTACAATAAAGAGTTATTGTAGTGTTTAGGATAAAAATAAAATTATAATGACTATAAAATGACCCTAAAAATGAAAAAATTTAATTTTATGAATAAAATTAGACCTCTAAAACATATTAATTTAAATTAATTTCTTTAATGTAATTATTTCCAAGATAATGACTTATATAATATTTAAATCAAACAAAATCACAAAATTTCACTTTCTTTATATTTAATATCCTTTATCTATCTACATGGAGACAAATTTATGTTATGAACATATAAAACTATAAATTTATTACTTAATAAACATATTTTTCAAAATATAAATTTATTTTTGACTTTTTGGGTCACTTAGATATGATTATGTTATTTGTAAAATTGTATTTAATAATGATTCATAGATGTTACATCCATGTTAAAAATAATATAAAAATTTTAATATAAGTTTACCAAAATGATATATTAAACTATAAAAATCCATTGAAATATATAATATTTATCTTTATCATGGATTTTTTTAATTTTTATTAAATAAATGTGTTTATTAATTAATCACACAATGCTAATGTATTAATTATTTTATTAATGGAAATAACAAATAAATTTTAATAAAAATATTGAAATAGATATAATTTGTGATAAATAATGTGATGAATGAATTTTATAGATGAACTTGACATATTAGGGATATAATAAAATATATTTTTTCTAAGTTCTTTTTTTTATCTTTATATTTTTTTATAATTCAAAATAATGAATAGATTCAAAATTGACACTAATGAAAATTTGTTAAAATAATATTTTATTGAATTAATTTAAAATAATAAAAACTAATTATAAATACTAAAAAATATTATATGGTATTTTTTTATAATTTTTTTATTTTATATTTTATTAAAATAACATAAATAAAAATAAAAACATTCTAGTATTGAAAATTTTGTTACCAAAATTAAAAAAATCAAAGTTTACCTAAGGGTTAATCATAATGATATGGTTATAATTTATACAAAAACTTTATTAAAATATGTTGGTTGATGGTATTACAAACTTATATAATCTAATATTTGAATAAATTGAACTTTGGATGTATTTGGATTGATATTTTATTTATTATAAATTAATATTTTTGGAGATTCTAAAAGTGCCCCTCACTTCAATTATAAAAGGGAACCTCCTGACTCACATCTTCACATCACATTTATCCTTCAAGATCAACAATACCATAAAAATGTATACTCTAAACTTCCCTATAGATATTATAGAGGGTTTTTTACCATAAGACTGACCCTAGTGTCCCTAAGAGAAGATCCAAAGGAAGTTTACCAAGAAAGAGGTAACTATATTTACTGAATCTTCTAATATTATTTCGTCTCCTAATTCCTCTTATTGTGTTGTTTCCATTATAAACTATTAACTCTAGTATCACCCATATTTTATATTTTATTATAGGGAACAACTATATTCCACCTTTTATCCATCCTATGAAAAATGAAAGTACCACTCATACATACATACAACTTACCGCCTCCATAACTTTTTATATTAGGGTTTTCATCACTACTTTACATGGATGGGTATAATGATTGAAATAATTGATAAATATAATAATTATGACATTATATTGAAACTAAGAAAAAATACATACCGTCGACTTCTTTACCATTTTACCATTAAGGTAATGATATGATCACTCGTGCGTATGTATGACCCACTATCTTCATTATGCGATTCGGATCATATTTACATATTCAAAATTATAGAATGAATATGTTAAAGTATATAATGATTAAATATGATATGTATTACCTTAATAGAAAAGTGGAAATGATGTAATTTTATCCTAAACATAATAATTTTGGCTTATTCAACCCAACATGTATAAGAAAATGAAGCAACTGACACCATAAAAAAGATTAATAATGAAATATTATTAAAAAATGGGTGATAATATGATCTTATATGATATCATAAATATTAATATGGTTTTAGAATAATTTAATAAACTTATATAACTTATTAAATTAAGAGTATCAAATAAATATTAAGTCAATTATACCTAAGAAAAGGGTTAAATTTGCATGTTCATTTTATTCATTATTGTTTATATGTAACTATCTACTGAGGAATATTTATCTTCCATATTTGTGATTCATAAAAATATTTCCCAATATATTTTTACTATTCTTATATAATGGATATATTCATTTTTTACCCATGTGTGAATTATTACTAAAAATTTTGATTGGAATATTTTTTTCATTTTCTTAATTTGTTACTTTTAGACTTTTCAAATAAAATTATTAGATGAATGTTTTTTTAACATATAAAACATGAATAGATTTTTCCAATTTCATAATGATTCATTCCTTGTATATTATCATAAAATATTACTTGTTTATATTCAAAGAAAATGTTTTCTATTAAAATTTCCTGGTATTTTAATAAAAGAAAACATTTTTTAAAAAGGAAGAACATTTTCCACTAGAATTACATTCAAGGGATATCTGAAAATTATATTCCATCAATGATAAAAAAAATTTAAGTTACTTTTTTAATTGGGATACAATTCAATGATATTATCCTTATTATTCCTATTGTCGGTTTATGTTTATGATTGAATGATAACTATGAAACCTATTTCTTTTACATGGGTTATGTTATGATTTAATGATGTTTATGAAACCCATTTCATTTCATGGATTCTGATATGATGTATGGTTTATGTGATTGTGGGAAACATATTTATGGTTCTCATTATATTATTGGTGAGAAGTATATCTTCCTCCAAAGCATTGGGTAGAAATTTACATCTCATGAGATAGATAAGTCTGTAATGGGAAATGATCTCGGTTCATTAATACAGAGCTATAATGGGAAGTAAACCCACTTTAGTAACACTTGGATGGAATGGGGATTGGACCCAGTTCAGTAAAAGATTTTTTCTATAATGATGGTCTTGTAAGTGAGCCTTTACGAATATAAAAATAATTTCCTATTCTTAAGAATGTGCCAAAATTTCAAATATTATGTTACGATCTCATGAAATATGTTCTTCATAAACATATTTTATTTATCCATTGACATGATATCATGATTTTTTTTATGCATGATATAATTTTCAAATATTTTTGTTACATTTTTATGTATCATTATTATGATATGTGATATCTCATTTTTTACCCTTACTGAGAATCCAATCTGACCCTTTCTTATGTTTCTTTTCCTAGGATATGATGAAAGGTATTAAGTGAGATGTGTCAAAAGGGGGTTTTAATTATGAATGAATTAGTGGGAGACTATATTTATATTCCATAAACGAGTTTTTTATAATTATCAGTTTCAAAAGACACTAAACTGTTAATGTTCTGGAGTGTTTTTTATATTATGTAAAGAATTTTCTTATATCAATATATAATATAAATTTATATATTGTATGGTACATTATATATAAGGCCGTTCAGACTTCAGATAGCACATTGAGAATATACTCTATGGATTTAAAATGTGTTTGAGATCAACACCTTACTTTGTTATAATTTTTATATAACAACTCCTTTCACTAAAACATTCAGATGTATCATTATTATGACATATATGATAATAAGTAAAAAACTAAAACGTGATCAAATATTGTTTATGAATGAATTTTGTAGGTTTCTTGTATTATTAAAGAAATATAAGGGGAGGTTAGATGAACCCAAAAATGCGTATGAGTAGGTGAGAGTTGAGAAATAGTTAATAAAGACAATAATGAAAAAGATATAGAGTTTGAATTAGGTGAAAATGTATTCTTTTTAATATCACATAGGAAGAGAGTGATGAGATTTTGAAATAATGGATAGTTAATCCCTAGGTATATTGGTCATTTTGAAATTCATGATTGTATCAGGATGATAAATTATCGATTGATGCTTCCACCCAATCTATTTCAAGTTCATGATATATTTCATGTATCTCTCTTGAGGTAGTACATAATTTTCCTTTACATTTACCAAAATCATGGGTCTTACCACTAAAGAAATATATTTTTTATGAGGAGCAACTTGTTAATATTATAGTTCATATAGATAATGATCTACAAAATAAGACCACATTATTTGTTAAAGTTTTTTAGCTAAACCACAAATTTGAGCAAGACACAAGGGAATTATAGGATGTGATGAGGTAGATAAATCATCCTTTTTTTGTATTCATGTAATGAATTTATTGGGTGAAATTAATTTTCAGGGGGTAGAATGTAACAACCTAATATTCTAATGAAATACTTAGCTATAAATAATTTTATTTCATCAATAGATTTTGTTTCATGAAACAACAAGTTTAAATTAAAAATGTAAAATTATTAAAATTTTAGGTATCCATTATCTCATAGTTGTTATATTTGTAGATATAAATAGTAATAACTAATTTATTAAAAAATTATAGTATATAATGTTATAAATGATCATGACTATAATTAAATAAAGAAAAATTAAATAAAGGTGAACTTTTTTTATTTTATAAGAATATAATGAATTAATCCCTATTGGTAAATGATTTTAATAAAATTTATAAATTATTTATTTTATCAAATTTTTTAAACATAAAATAAAAATTCTTCAATGCATAGAGTAATAGAATAAAAATAGTTTCATTCCTAGAAATGTATTTTTCCTAAAAAAGAAGTTTTTGTCACATTTTTCACAACAAATTTATAATAAATTTTATCCATTAATGTATATTAAATTAGAGAATATGAACTACAAATTTATAATTATTAGGATCAAATTAGGTAAATAAGAAATTTTTTCTTTTTTTGTTGACATGAATAGTAACCATGGTAATATTTGGAACCTTGGAAAAGGTTTAATCAGGTTAGTATAGGTTAAAATTTTATTATAAGGCCATAATTATTCATCCTAATTCTTACAGAAAAAATTAAGATAAAATATTAATAGTTAATTTCAAAAATTGAGTTATTTAATGGACATTATTCCAAGAAAATGATTTATATATTATTTTAATCAATAGAAGTTAAAATTTTAACTCACTTGGTTTTAAATATCATTTATTTGATCCCATAAAGATAAAAAATAGTTATGAATGAATATTAAAAATAATTTATATCCTAATGAATTTACATTCATGAAGGATGTTTATGTATAATTTTAATGAATTAAGTAATTACCATAAATACTTACAAATCATAGATGAATTATATATTCAATTAATAGGAAAATCAAAAAAATGATTGTAAAAATATTTAAAGATAGATAATTTGTTATTTTTTATGTGATCCACAAATTATATTATTTAACATGAAATGATTAGGATGTAAAATATTTTTTTTTTCAAATTTGAAATGTTTTATTGAGGGTTTTTAATGTCAAAGAAATGAATAGTAACAAAGTAGTCAATAATGACATTTAATGTGATTATCATTTTATTAAATAATTTAATAACAAAAAAAATTATAAATAAGAGGAAATGGGATAATATATGGTCAAAAATGTCATCCTCTTTGAATTTATTGGCCATTTGGAACCATTTTAATCTTGGATAGTCTTATTTTATTTTAATATTTTTAGAAATTCCAAAAGTCCCTCTATAACACCCCAAGATTTTATAGTGTGTATCCTATTAAATAAAATCCATTAATTTTTAAGCTTTCATGGCACTCAGAAAATATTTCATATAGTATAAATCATATAGAATAAACTAGAAAACAAAAATCGAAATTTATAAATTTAGTTTGAATAAAATAATAGTTTTTTTTCTAGAAATTAAGGAACATATATCAATGAAATAGAAAATTGACCTTTAGAATAGTAAAGTAACCCTTAAGAATATTAATTCAGCCAATACAATTGTAACATACCCTATTAAATTATAAATAAAATTTATCCATAATATAATTGGTAAAATTTTATACTTATATCATAGGAAAAAAACTAAAAGTTTTTGAAATTATTTATTAAGTTTTCATATTTTTTATAAACAAAAATGTTTATATATAATTTTATAATTAATATAATATTTTAAAATATAATTTATTTTCATAAAATTTATTCATAAATTAATATTTTTTATCTCATGATTATAAGATAATTTAATAAAACATTTATTAATTTTCCAAAGTGTAAAAAAATATATAATTTTAAAATTAGTACTTTCCAAGTAAATGATGATTTTAATTAAAAATTTAATCAATCATGTCTAGAAAATTATTTTCATAAAATTTTATTAATTTTTCATATTCTACAGATCAAAAAATATTTATGTTGAATTATTTGGACTTTCATGAAATACTTGAATTGTTGGTGATTAATAAAATTTTGTAATTTATGGTATATATATATTATAAATTAAATACATTATTTCTTGAGTCATGGATAATGTACGAACCATAATGTAGAAATCCAATTAATTATTTTAGTATATTTAGTGATAATTCTTAATCTATTTATAATCTAGAGACAAAATAATATACTAATGACTAAAATAATAAGAAAACACCAACCTATGACAAAATATATACCACCTCTTCTCCTCACATCTCTTAAGAAATGAATATTTTCTATTTTATCACAATTACTATTCCCAAGTATCATCCTCACATCTATGAGCCTTTTTTCTCACCAATATACCAATACCAATCCCCTTACAGAGGTTCTCATGGAGAAGAAATTTAATAGGTAAAATCCTCTTTTGTTTTCCATTACTTGCATTTCAATTTCATTTATTTTTTAATCAATAATTATCCTACTCAATAAAAAGATTAATAATAAATAAATTATATTATATATACTATAATTTAATTTTGATAATGGAAAATCAAGCATCTTTCATCTTATACTCTCCATTTTTTTCTAAAAATTAAAATATTGTCTATGTTGTGCTGATTTACCACCATCGTGGACGATGCTTTTTCATTTTCGATTACCTTATTCAAGGATGGCCATAAAACCATTTATATTTTTAAAAAATATTATAATATATTTATAATATATTATTTAATGTTTTTTAACCAGTATATATACATAATATTAATTAAAAAACTAGTTCGTGATGATTAAAAAAACGCCAGAAATAATCTTAACAATTATTACTATGGTTTTATCTAACAATTATTCCTCATACCATAGAAACTCATGAAATATATTACAATTTAATATTCTATATTTTCATTAATAACATATATTTTCAATTTTGGACAACTATTCTAATTTTACATTATTTTTCACACATGCTTACAAGTAAACTAATCATGAAAACCATGGAAACGAATGCTTCCGAATTATAAAATTGTATATGATAACTCATCAAAGAAAACATAATTGAACGTGATAAAATTATATTAAATAAACTATATTTGTAAAAGGATATAAATTATTTATATAATGGATTTAATATAATTATCTTGGACATTAATATCATGTACATAACACATTCCGACATAAGGTAAATGATTTTCCGCAAATCATCACTTTTCATTCGAGTAATGATCTATCTATCTTTAATCCAATGTAATTATAATTTTTTATAAAATTATTCTAAATTATATTTATATGTTCTATAAACATGTATCCAGATCATTTAATATTCTTTTAATGGAGAAATACATGTTTTATAAGGTTTTCTTTTCAGTTCCTCCTAAAAAGCAAGACCAACTAAAGGGAATCACCAAATATCATACCCATTTAATAGTTCCATAAAAAAATTGTTTTATGAAACTAGTATTTTTCTAAAATTCCTCCTTTTACCATGATAAATTATCTTGGTTCATTTCTTGGATTATAAAATCAATTATTCCTTTTCCATTTTAAAAGCCTCATGGATATTTTAACATAATCTACACATAAGCTACTCTTTTCTAATGTTTCTTAAACCCTAATTTTACATTTTTTTCATTTCAGAAAAGAATCATTTATCATGATCTATTCTATTTTATTAAATTGGCCACTGACTCTGGGATACTAGGGTCGGGGTTATTATAGTTCAAATCTGAGAAAGTTTAGCAGAATAAGTGGAAACTAGAATATGGAACTTAATCCTAAGATATACTTTGAGGATACAAATACAAGAAAATCATAGAATTTTCATAAGTGGAGATTCTTTTGGTATTTATAGCAATACATCCATCTCTAAATACTACAAGTCGATATTGTTCTCATACTGATGTACCTAGGGGTAACAACTCTGACAAGGTGCACTATGCATGACTAGGCGTAACTTGGGACACAAAAAAAGGACTTACAACACACTAGGTTTGACACTATTGGGAGATATGATTAAGATAATTCAAATTTTTTTATAAACCATTATGAATGATTTAAATATAAATATGACCACATATAATCCATGTTTCTAATAACGATATTTTATATGAATAATATTTTAATTTTTGTTAAGTGTTTTTCTAGTTTGAAGTTTTGAATTTTTATTCATAAACTAATTTAGTGTTTTCCGTTTTTAGAAAGGGATCCTAATATATTTAAATGAATTAATGCCTTGGAAAATGTATGGAATTTTATTCTACAAAAGTCAATATAGTTATTATTGGAAATTAACATATCAAGGATATATTATATCAACTTACTTAGGTTATGATGAATAAAGACACTACACCTTTTTATTTTCATTTCATGTGGCAGAAGGCCCCATATTTTAGTGGGAATACTAATCCAGTGGTAGATGAGTAATGAATCAAGGCCATTGAAAATATATTTCTATCATTGGGATGTAATGAATATGAAAAGGTAGTAATGGAAGTATATTTCCTCAACAGTGATACTAATAATTGGTGGTCTTTTCTCCATAATACTAAAGAGGAATACAAAATAGAAGGCATAAATGGATAAATTTAAATGAACAATTCATTGAAAAATAATCCCCTTGTGGGAAAATAATTGAAATGAAGAGAAAATTACATATCTTAAATAAAATAGAAGAAGTGTGTGATGTAGAATATAATAATACCTTCATAAGAATATCTATGTATGCTATAGATTACATGTGTGATTTGGAAGAAAATATTGACAATTTTATTGAAGGTGTTAAACCAAGTCTCTGAAGGGCACTGGATTATCAAACATTTACATAAAATGATGAAATAGTATTATGAACCTAGAAAATATAGAAGAAATTTTATAGATATTATATGTTCATGGGAAATGAAGGGAATAATAGGTCTTCTTAATAACCATGGAAAAGGTTAAGCATCAAATAAGAATAATAGGATGATGAAAATTCTATTATGTTGAAATTATGGTAATAATATTCTTGGTAAATGCCTAAAAGTAATGGGAAATTGTTATATGTGTTTAGAAAAGGATAACTAAGATAATGATTTCATGTGAAGAAACAAAAAAATGTAGTTCAAATTCTTAAATTTCATAGAAATAGGTAATTATTAAAATCAATGTTCTAATCATCAAGGGAATATACCATAAAAGAGGCCAAGGGGAGATGGCCAAGCTTATGTGATTACTATAATAGATGTTGAAGTAACTAATGATGTGGTGGAAGGTATATGAATCCTATCCTCAAATCATGAAACGGATTTATTTTATTTTGGATCAGTTCACTCTTTTATATCAACCCAATTTGTAAAAAAATAATAGAATTCTCATTAAATTTAATTAAATAGTTTTCAGAAAATAATCATAATAAAAGAATGATTACGACAACAATGAGTTAGTCATTCCCCTTTATGACCCATAACCATTATTTAGTTTCTAAACTTATCATCATACCTGGGGATTACTTGGATATAATCATCTATATGGAATGAATTTAAAAATATGATGTAAAATTTTCTTTTAAGAAGAAGGAAGCTGCAATTTGTGAGGAAAATGAAGAATACCTTATCTTTAGAGAAGAAAACTCGTCATTTGATTCTTTTCTAGAACCACCAACAGTATCTCTACTAAATTAAATTCATGGGGAGGAAGAGTAAACATCGTATAGGGATTAGAAAAGTAATATTCATATTGAGGATATAAATATTGTTCCTGAATAAATTGATTTATTTTTTAGGAATTACATGGGCACCCGCCACAAAGTGGATTTGAATATACCATTGATATAATTCCTAATGTAGGAACAATATGAAAGTCACCTTATCGAATGGAAACTATGAAATTATTGAACCAAAATAAATTACTAAATATATTTGAGTAATAAGATATTTATATTCCCTTATGTTTCTCCATGGGGATCCCCTATTCTCTTTCTTTAGATGGAAGATAAATCATTGATGCTATGCATTGATTACAGAGAAATAAATTATATTACATTAATGAAAAGGTTTCCACTACATCATATTGATGATTGACATGATCATGTTCATAGATATAAATATTTTGTAAATATTGATCTTAATTCTGGATATCATCAATTGAATATAAAGAAGGAATATTTTCAAAAGACAATATTTCAAATCGGGTATGTGCATTACGAGTTTAGAGTAATTCCATTTTGACTGACTAACACACCCTCTATTTTCATGGAACTAATGAATAGAGTATACTTGGAATATCTATATATTGGTTTGGTATTTTTTGATAATATCATGTTGTACTCCATAATCAATGAGGACAATGAGAACCACTTGGGGATTGTTATGAAGATTCTGAGAAAAAATAATTTATATGGAGAGTTTGGAAGGATTGAATTCTATATTAAAATAGTTTCTTTTATTGTCTATATCGTCTCTATAGATGGAATGTCAATTGATCCTACGAAGACTATGAAAATACTAGAATGGCCTATTCTAACGAACATAACTGAGGTACGTTGTTTCATCTATTTAGCGGGTTACTCTCGATGATTTTTTCCAAAATCATTCCTGATTAGATAAACAGTTAACCAAGATAACATGTAAATAGGTTAAGTTCATATGAACAAAATAACGTACACAATTTTTTGAAAAATTGAATATAAGTTTGACAAATTCTCCAATTTTGAATCATCCATCATGAAATGAGGGGTTTGTGATATACAATGATTCATAGAATAATGGAATGGGTTGTGTCCTTATGTAAAATAAAAAATTTATTTCATATGCATCAAGGGAGTTTGGGAATAAAGAACAAAATTATATAACTCATGATATTGAGTTATAATCCATAATATTTTCCCTATAGATATAGAGACATTTTCTTTATGGTGAAAGATGTGAGATATATAAAGATCACAAGAGTTTGTAATGCATATTTATATAGAAAGAACTCAACATGAGGAAAATTAGATGATTTATGTTAATCAAAGATTATGATTCCTTAATGTACTACCACCTATGAAAGGAATAAAATGTAGTAAATTCATTAAATAGGAAGGATCATGGGATTTTAATCCAAATGAGGATTGAGAAAGATCCCATATTCATGGATTTAGTAAAACTGGATATGAGAATTGGTATGAAAATTGAAACATCATCCCTTTTTCAATGATTTCTAAACCATACATACTAGAGAAGATAAAAATATCCAAATATAATGCTGAGAATATTCAAAATAAAATTGAATCCACTAAGGATTTAGTATTAGAAGACATCATGTATGATGACAGATTTCTAAAATTTGGAAAGATGTTATGTGTTACCATAATATTGGTTCTCAAAAAGAAAATATTTGATGATTATTATTGCTCAAATTTCCATATACACCCTTATAGTACCAATATTTATAGATAAGTAAATGAACTTTTTTGGTGGTATAATAAGAAGTGGTAAATTATTGACAATGTGTCAAGGTCTCTAGTTTATCATCAATTTAAGGTCATGAGACAACATCCTTGATAATTCATTCAACCTATACTTATTCATATGTGGAAGTGGGATGAAATAATGATGGAATTTTCCATATAACTACCAGGTAAACCTAGAAGGAATGAAACCATATGGGTTTCTGATGATCATCATAAAAAATTTCACATTTTATTGATATAAGAGAAGATTTACATATTGTGAACATAAAAATACTCTATATTAGTGAATTTTAAAAACATAATGATGAACCTCAATTGATAAGTTAATTATCTACATTTCCATTTTGCATCAAAAGTCTGGAAGATTCTTCAGATGGATTTTGATACCGAGCTTCATATGATTTATACTTATCACACTCAAACCGATGGACAATCTAAAAGGACTATTAAAACATTAGAAGACATGTTGAGATCATTAAAACTTGTCCTCAAAGTTATATGGGATCTATATTTAACTTTGGTATAATTTTACTTTAATAATTTTCTCATTATAATATTTAAATGGTGAAATATGGAGCATTATATGGAAAGTGGTTTCGAAATCCAACTGGTTTTGATGAATTTGGTGAGAGAAAAATTATAGTCCAAAAACTTATTGAAGAGACACAGATAAAGGTAAAAATTATTTAGACTCATATTTAATAATATCAATGTAGAAAAAATAGTAATGATGACAACTGGGGAAAGGATTTGGAATTTCATGTGTGAGATCATGTATTTCTTAAAGTATCTCCAAGGAAGGGTGTATTATGGTTTGGTTAGAAAGGGAAACTAAGACCAAGGTACATAAGACCATTTTAAATTATGAAAATAATTGGATCTGTAGATTATTTATTAACAATGAAACTAAGACTCTCAAAAGATCATCATGTGTTCTATATATCATTGTTAAAGAAGTAAAATCTAGACCCAACACTCATACTCACCTATGATGAAATAAAACTGGAACATGATTTGTCTTAATGTGAAGTTCCTATCGAGGTTCTTAACATAAGAGATAAAAGTATAGAGAACTTAGATGACATGGATGGTAAAGGTTTCTTTGGAGAACCCATAATATGGAAGATGGTACATTGGAACATGAAGTTGTTATGAAGAAGAACCACCCACATCTCTTTAGAGGGTAATATTCTTAAAGAATTTCAAGGATGAAATTTCTAATGGAGGGAAGAATATAACACCCAAAGATTTTATGGTATATATCCTATTTAATAAATTCAATTCATTCAATAGAATACATTTCACACAAAATTATTTCATATAGTATAAATATTTCAAAATCAAATATAAAACACACAAAAAACTTTATAAATGTATAATGAATGAAATAATAGTATTTTATATAAATTAACTAACATATATCAATGATATAGTAACATGACCTTTAGAATAGTAATGTGACCCTTAGGAATTGTCATTTGGAGAATAGAATAGTAGAATAGCCTATTAAATTATAAATAAAATTTATCTATCTTATAAATGGTAATATTAAATAATTATATCATAATACAAGTAATTTTTTTTTGAAATTGTTAATTAATTGTTGATATTTTTTATATACAAAAATGATTATTTTCAATTTTATAATTAATATAATGATTTGAAATAAAATATATTTTCATAAATGCATTCATATATATATATATATTTTTCATATGATTATAAGATAATTTTATGTGACCTTAATTAATTTTTCAAAGGGTTATAAAATTAGTTATAATTTTAAAATTCGTATTTTCCAAGTAAATTGTGTTTTTAATTAAAAATTAAATGTATCATATCTAGAAAAATAGTTTCATAAAATGTAATTATTTTTTGAATTATTCACATTTAATAATTTTTAGGGTGATGTTTTGGTATCTTTTTGAAATAATTTTATTTTTTTTGAATTGTATAATACAATAATTTACGATATATATAAATTATAAAATAAATACACTATTTCTCAATCCATGGAAGATTAATGAACCAAATAATATAACCAAAATTCATTATTTAAATATATTTATTTAATATTCTCCAACTATTCATAGTCTTGAGGAAAAATAATAAACTAATAAATACACTAATAAGAAAACACCCCTCTCCTCCTCTATAAATACCACTCTTCACCACTTATTCTCACCACACCACTTAAGAATTGAATCTTGTCCAATTTCATCACAATAATATCCAAAATTATGTCCCCCATGACTATGATCCTTTGGTATCACAAAAATTCCAACATTAAGACCCTTAAAGAGGTTCTCAAGGAGAATAAATTCAAGTGCTAATATCCTCTTTTGTTTTCAAATATTTTCTTTTCATTTTCAATTATTTTATAATACTTATCTCACCTCCTTTATCCAAAAATTAATGATAACTAAAATATATTATATATACTATAATATTACTATGATAATGGAAAATCCATCATCTATCCCCTTCTCCTCTCCCAATTATTCTAAAAATAAAAATATCATCTGTAATGTGTCGTTTTACCGCCATCGTAGAGGATGCATTTTCATTTTTTATTACTATGTTCAAGGCTGGTCATAAAACCATTTTATGGTTAAAAAATTATAATATATTTATAATATATTATTTAATGTTCTGGAACCAGTACATATACATTATATTAATTAGTAAAACAAAACTAGTTCATGATGGTTGAAAAAATGAAAAAATAATAAAAAATGATTGTTAGTAATATTTTTTCTAATTATTCATCACCATACCAAATAATGTAACTAGATATATAGACATTTAATATTGTGGGAGTTAATTAATAACATATAATTTCAATTCTTGAAAACTATTCTCATTTTACATGATTTTCCACACACGTATACAATTAAACCGATTAGGAAAAAAAGAAACTTAACGATTCTGAATGATAAAATAGTATCTTATAACTATAAAAAAGGTAATAAATTTACATAATAAATTAATTATAAATAAAATATATGTAGAAGAGTTTAGAAATTAATTAATTAATGGATATAATCTAATTATCTTGGATATTAAGATCAAGTGCAGAACATATTCGGACATAACGTAAGGGATTCTCCAAAAATCATCATTTTTCATTCATGTTTGGATTTATCTCTATTTACCCCCAATGTAATTATTCATTATTTTTATAATATTTTTATAAATTCGGTATATATTTCCCAAATTCATGGCTCATGTTCATTTCATCTTCATTTGTTGGGAAAATACTTGTTTTATAAGGCTATCTTTTCAATTCCTCCCGATAAGCAAGCCTGATTATAGTGGTTCTCCCAATTGATTACCAATTTTATAGTTTCCTCCATAATTTTTTTAAGAAACTATAATTTATATAAATTAGATTATTTTACCATGAAAATTGTCTTTTTTAATTTCTGGTTTTATATAATCAATTGTGCATTTTCCCTTTTAAATGACTCTTAGATCATTTCCTTAGACCGCACTTAAAAGGCTATTTTCTAAAGATTCTTAAACACTAATTTTTCATGTTTTCATTTTAGTAGCACATATTTTATCATGATATAGGAAATTTTAATTACATGACCACCAAATTTTGGCTACTAGGGTATGGGTTTTATATCCCCTCGCCTCTATTAATAAAGGGACCTTCCTCCTTTACTTAGTAACACCAATTTCATAATTTTTTATTGAAAATCACCTACAAAATTATTTTCTACACTAAAATAGAAGTATTATATATGTTTATTTTTTCTCAAAATTCAATCCTTACTCCCATTTAGAAGATATCTAATGTATCACCTTGTGATTTTTTGAATAAATCAAATATTGAATTCATGACACACTAAGTCTTTATAAAACACCCATTTGTTATAACCTAGCCAAAAAAAATAATTTTTCCCACCTTTGTGATTTGAATTTCAAAAAACTAACATACAAGGTTGTGTTCAGAAAGATATTTAGAGTCTGATAAGACAAAAATTATTTTTGGTAAATTTTAACATACCCTTATAAATAGTACTATAAATACTAATTTGACCCTTATGAATAGTAAATATTATTATTATTTTATTGCTTTAAGGTTATAAGATAATGAGATCTTAGTTAATTTTTTAAGGTGATATAAAATGAATTATAGTTTTAAAATTAATATTTTTCAAATAAATTATCATTTAATTTAAAAATGAATGTAATAATATTTTGAAAATTATTTTCAAAAAATGGAGTTCATTTTTGGCTTCTATATGTTGAAAAGTTGTTAAGGTTAATTTTTGGGATTTTTCTAAAATACATGAATTTTTTATTACTTGTAAAATATGATACTTTACGATAAATACTAAATACATGATTTTTTGAGTCATAAGTTATGTAAGGCTGATGTAAGGCCACTTTGTTCAACCACACATAGACATATTTCAATTTTTGGCTACAATAATCAATAATATTGGTTTTATTTGGAAAAATAATAAAATAATGAGTAAAATAATGGGAAGACCCTCCTCTCCACCACTATAACCCCCTTCACCTCTTTATCTCTTCACTCTTCTATTTCTTTATGCTCCTCAATGTTCTACCCAAATAACCTTCCCTAGTCAGTCTCCACGTCTAGGAGCTCTTTGTCTTTCAAAAGACCAAAATCCATTCCCTTAAAGAGATTCTCAAGGAAGTCGATTCAAGTGGTAAATTGAAATTCTATTTCGTTCAATTTCATTTCACTTTCCTTTCTATTATCATACTTTCCTCACCTCCTCTATACAAATTACAATGATAACTTTAGTAACATCTATATATTAGAATTATAACTTGTTAATGGAAGAACATTCATCAATATACTTACTCTCTCTCTCTTTTATTTTTTAAATGAAATCATCATCCATGTGGTGCAAATTTACAACCTTTGTGGACGAGAATGTTTTGTTCTTAAATTTCCCATTAAATACTGGTCATGAAACCATTTTTTGGTTGAACTATGATATAATATATGTATGATAACTTATTTAATATTCAATAACAAGTGTATATACATAATATTATATCAAATGACCAAACTAGATCCTAATAATAAAAATAGCGTTAAAATAATCTAAGTTATTGTCATTAATATTTCATATAATGATTCATCCTCATGCCATGTAACCAAATTATATAAATGACTATTAAAAATTATGGAGGTTTATAAAAAATATGTAAATTTTGAGAAGTGTTATGCATTCGATTAGTTAATGATGAATCTCGGTGATAGTTCTTCTAATGGTGAGTGGTACGATACTGGTTACCTATACATTGGTTTGTGTGTTTTTTATTACATCATTTCTTATTATTTTGTATCCTCATTTTTGGAATTTGATATGGGGTTGGATGGATATTTTTTTTGGAATTTTATATATAAATACCATATTATTTGGGATTGAATATCCTATTAGGAGGCGATTATCATGTTTAATTAATTTATGTGGAAAAAGAAATATTCCAAATTTCTTTATGTTATAGATAAAGGGTTTGGATGTGATTATCAGGATGGAAATTTAATCACATTGTCAGGCACATAATGATTATTACTTGTGATTTGAGACATTTTATCTATCTTATGATGGTCCATTTATTTTTTAATGAGAGTGGGATTACCATGATAATATGGTAGGATGTGATTTAGGGCCACTAAGGATTATTAAAACTCATATAGAATGCATGTATCTTAGTTTTACCATCTGAGATTTCAATCTTCTTTTCCCAAGGGTAGTTGATATTTATTAACATGTATTCATTGAGTATTTTTTTGAGGTTTATACATGATTGGGAGATGTATTGTATGATTAACATGGTACCAAGTACCAAGACCATATATACACCTCTATATTACATGGTTCCAATTGAGATCAATGAGATAAAGACTTAGTAGGAGGATCAATAATTCAAGGGATTCATTCAACATGGTGTGTCTCTAAAGGGTGCACAAGTATTCATTTATTTTAGAGTATCTCAAAGGGTTTTTATGATGTACCATTAACCGAGTTAACATAAGTTAAGGGTATATGATGAGGATGTGAATAAGAGAGAATTTCAAAATTGATATAACCTTTATTAATTATTTGTGTTACTATTCGCTATAACCAATGAACTAGTGGTGTTTATGGACTTAATGGACCATGTTTCGCATCCTTTTTTGGATTCATTTATGAACATATTAATCTATAATATTTCGATATATTCCAACTATTTTGGGGGGAATGGGTATAAATTGTCATATTTATTGGATACATTGAGAGCACATCAATTATATGGAATGATGATCATGTTCCAACTCTAAATTAAGGGTCTAATGTTTATTGTAAATTTTGTTTAGAAATAAGGGATATCATTATATCTAGAGATGGTAGCTATAGTGATGTCCTGAGATATTTACTATAATGTTTTTGAGATCAAGATATTTTTTTTCTCCACATAGGATATCATAATTTATTAATTCATGAATTATATTTTTTTAAATACAGTAATTATGAAACTAACTGTCAAGGGATTTAATTTTTAGTGGTATGATAAGGGTGGGGATTCCATTAAAGTGTTGAATAAGTATCTGAGAAATAAACAATCCATAAACTACTAGAAATCGGGAGGTTATATGAGGGGTATTTAAATTTATTTGGTATGAGGTTTGTATATATTTTGAGACAGGATGGTCGAGAAGTGGACTCTAGTTCTTGGATGTCGTGTTTAGAAGAAAAGACAAACCCACACATGATCTTGATTTATCTATGGTCATTTGTTATCTCAAAATTGGTTGTTATATTTTTTAGTAAGAATATTGTTTTGTTCACTACTAAAATATTATTAAGTGTACATTATCTAAGGTGGGTATTAATCTAAGACAAATGTGGTTGGTTTAATATCTCAATCATTTTTCTTCAGTGTTAATATATAATTTAAGAAAAACTAATTCCACCATGATTTCATCATATAGACTGTTTTAGGTGGATGTTGTTTTAGAGTAAAAAAAGGAGTGTAGGATTATAAATATCATCATAGATTTATGTACTCCTATTATTAAAGATTAATTTCGTGTTTATTTTGATCTTTTAACAATTACATCATCCCTACCACAGTGAGTGAAGGTGGGTTGGAGTTCAGAATTTGAATCCTTGATTTATAATGAAAAAATATATTATTGGAATAAGATTCAAGGATGCGAAATATGTGTTTATTTTTTATATATTTACATGGGATTATTTATATGTTTCTAGTTAATTTGTAAGCGGTAGTGTGGGATTATCCCATGTCATATTTATTTTTTTTATCTTGGTTTGCAAAAATTTTCTAGAGTGTTCATTGACATTTTCGGGGGCTAGGTATAATGTGAGATATGGATGGTTTGGTCTAGGGGTGTTTCACCTATCCACAGCTGAATACTAGCCATAAATGTTTAGAAGGTGAAATTTAATCAATTACAATGATATTATATAAGTGGTATGATGCCACAATGGCTTTTGTGATAGGTCTTCCACTTTCTTGATTGGGTAATAATGTAGTTTGAGATTCCATTGAGCAGTTGACAAAAGATTCTCATTTCCTACAAATTATGAAGACTCATTTAGTTGAGGAAATTATAAATATGTATATCATTAGTATTTTGAGGATTTATTTTTATAATCATTATGTTATGTTCACATCATTATTTTTGAAATTAATATAAAAATCCATATGGTTTCATGTGAAGTAGACAACATCTTATTATCCAAAGATGGATGGACAGTCAAAAAGACTATTTAGATTATCAATGATGAGTTTTATGTTTGTATTTTTTATTTTAGAGGTTTTCTAATGGATCTTGTAGAATTTGTAAATTTTTCAACTAAAATTTCCACTATGAATTTTTTTATATGTATTTATTTTAGGATTTATTTAGAAGATCGTTCGAGTCTTATTAACGTTAGGTGAAAGGTTGTCAAACATAATTTTTTAATATAATATTGATGAAGGATACCTATGATCATGTGAATTTGATAAAATAGATGTAATCTATGTCTTAGATAATGGATAAGTCAAAATATAATCATATGAATCATCTTCGTGAGTTTGATATTGGGAATTAAAAACTAGGGAAAGTTAGTTACACAGTTAATCAAACCATTTTGAGATAATGGGAAGGATTGATGAGTTTTATTACCAGTTGGAGATACCACCAATGTATGGTATTCATATGATGCTTTTAAGAATATTAAATAAGTAAATATGAAAAATAATCATCTCATGTTCTATAATATGATCATGTATAGTTTGAACCATGTACTTATTTTGTGGATATTCTAGTATAGATTGTTGGCCAAAACAAGAAGTGATAAAGAGGTAGTGTAATGAGACTTGTACATATTATATGAAGGAATGTAAATGTTATGGAATATTTACCACAATAATAAGTTGAAATTATTTTAAATGTTCAATATTATTGATTGTGCGTGCAAGGTGACATTTCTCATAGATGAGAAAAACTGTGCTGGGGAGCTTACAACATCCCTAATCATTGAGGTAAGCATTTATTTTTTTTTAAATTATTTGAATTTATTTTATGGGTATTTTTGAAGACATTGTAATAGTCTGTGATGAATTAGTTCGAAGGGTGATGTAATTAAAGGTGGAACCTACTAGAATTTTCAGATTAGGGTCCACTAGGTATCTAGTGTGGGTGGTAGAGGAGTAGTAGCACCTAGGAAGACACTAAGAACACAATGGAATTAGATCCGGAAACTTACATACCTATTGTTTTTTTATAATGATGAGTAAGACATTATTTTATTTTCTATTGTAAACATTCATTATTTATCCAAGAATCCTTCTTCTATAGGGTCATATATATTATTTTTATGTAGAATAGAATCTTAAATCTCTCCCCTTCTTATCCAAGAAATAACGAAGCAATTACTATTGAAATCATTTAATGTAATGATATAAAATGATTAATGTCCAATTTAAATGTGATAATTATATAGAAAATAACTAAGGGAGTAAAAAATGGATGTTATGGACTGGAAATGGTATTTTTAGTAGAGTATTGGGGTATTAAATGATAAACCATTATATATAAAATATCCTTAAGGTTTTTTGTATCTTGGTGTCCCCTTTTTATGTGTTCTATTGTGCTATATGTGTTCTTAAATGTTGAATTACTTTTATAAAAAACATTTACCTTTATGAAATGGGAGGATAATCTGGTAAATAACTATCAACAACTTGGGAAGTTTAACTTATTTTTTGTGTTCTAAGAGTAATTTTGGGTAAAGATATTGTTAGCCTTGAGTGGCATTGATAATGTGACATGTTATGTGATTAAAAGGTTTTTATTAAGTCCTAGAAATATATATAATTGCATGGGGACGCCATGTACTTAAGGGTATAGAATTGAATTTTTCCTTGGGTATGGTTGTCATTGGGTGACACCTCATAACCATGTGATAAGTCACAGGCTTGTATTCCATGATATATGAGTACAATAATTGTCTGAAGTTGGTATGGTATTCTTTGGTGACATGGTTATTCCTAAAATCATGAAGAATATATTGAAATAATTCCCATGGATTGAACTATGATTTAAATTATTTTAATATAATCATATAACAAGTCCATGAAATGAAACATGTTATTGTGGTTTCCATTGAGGATTCATATTATCACTTAATATACTTTAACATATAGAGTTTAGACATATAACATTCTTGTTATATTAGGTAAGAGAAAAATTAATTTATAGCTAAGAGTTTGTTTTTAGAGACACTCTGGACCTATGTTCATGTGATTTATTGGATGGGTGGTGTGGGATTAATTCATATTGTTTTATTTTTCATTCTAGTTACAATGGTTGTACATTGGAACATGGTATTTGTTATTTTTAATAATGTTTGGCTGTATAAAATGTTTGGGAATATTAAAGATATTATTGAACTTATTGAGTTTTTTATTCTAGTTTATTTTAAAAAGTAAATCAAGTTCTATTCTTTGTATTTTTGATGTGTTGAATTTTTTGTTTGATGTGAGATGAGAAGTGATGAATATAATCCTAAAAGATAATATAAAAATATATTGATGAATAATTATTAAATTTGGAAGTGGTTTGTAATGAATATAGTGGTTTAATTGTAGTTATTTTTTCATTTTTTGTGGTGGTTTGTATTCTATTTTTTAATGGGAGTAGTTGATGTTGTGTGATATATATATAATTACAATGGGATGTATCTGTAGATTTATTATGATAAAATTAGACCCTTTGGCTAGGTATGTGAGATTTCATATTATTTACCACACACCAAAATCAAAATTGGGAAATATAACTGAGACATATACATGGTTTTAGGTCTTGGGTATACCCTTAGCATCTACGCAGTGTGTAATTGATGGATGACTACTCTTATTTGACATCCCATATCCTTATGCACATTATATTATAATTTATTACATAAATATACACATAATGGAACCATATAGGATAATGATTCCTTGTGTATTTTTGAAATTAGGTAAAAAAACATTATCTAGAAACCATGGTCCAACATCATTATTTAAAAACTATGAAACATGCCCATATATTCCTTAGATATAATAAAATTTTATGAGATAACATGGGGATGAACAAAAGAATGGGGTGAGCAATAAATCTTAGAAAAATAATAAAAAACATAGAATAAGGTAATTATGTACGTGTAAGGCTAGAAGAACATCAAGGTAACTTAAGTGGGGTGAGAATCATAATATTGAGAAATGTGGCATGATATAACATGGTCACATAAAGGAAACAAAGTATTGTGGAAAAAACATAAATCTTGACATCATAACCACAAGTCATGGATAGACACTGAAAAAACATAACATAGTGTTTGTAGGAAGTCCTCCCATGCACCATATATGGTTTCCCGTGAGATAAAATCATTACCCAATGCATTACTAGGTTTTTTTATTCAAGGAACACCCATCACATTAATGTCATGAATATGCATAAGTGTGCCACATAGATCATACAAAATGAAGATGTATTTCATCATTTTAACCCCATTATTAAGGAGTATGGGTTACATACAAGTAAATATCCAATAAATTATGGTTAGATACAACTTAGTTAATACCATTTAGTGTAAATGGAGATGATTATTCAGTATAAAAATGTTTGATAAGGAAAATCATAGGATAATTTCCATAGAATAACTTGTGTACATAATGGTTTATAGAAAGGATGAATGAGGGAAAATGTGGTATCTCATTATTTGGGAATCATAAGGAAATTAAGAGAGATGTTTAAAAACATATCCCAACTTGAAAAATTGGAAATCAAAAGGCATGACATATAGAAGGTTCTTGAATAAAGAGGAGAAGGGGAGGATCCGTTACATGGAGAGGGAACTTATAAAATAATGGCAGGATCTTTATAATATATAATGGAAGCTTTGTAGAGATCTATTGCAATGGCCTGGACCTCTCCAGTACATTACTTTGTGAAAATGCGGTGTTGGAGGTGTTTCTGAAGGCCAAGATGACTTATCCCCAACACTTTTCCAAATTTCCAGATTTGTGAACATTTTTTCCAGTTTTATGAATTGTTCTATCAGTATGTGTACAGTAACTATAGGTGTACAGTAATGATAGGTTTACAGTAATGGTAGGTGTACAGTAATGGTAGGTGTACAGTGTTTCACAGATCGGTTTCACAGATAGGTTTCACATATTGGTAGGTGTACCATAACAGTAGGTGTATAGTAACGGTCGGTGTACAATAACGGTAGGTGTACCGTAACCTTTGGTGTACAGTGTTTCACAGATCGGTTTCATAGATCGGTTTCAAAGATCGGTAGGTGTACAGTAACAGTATGTGTATATTAATGGTAGTTGTACAGTGTTTCACAGATCGGTTTCACAGATTAGTTTCACAGATCGGTTTCACAGACCAGTATGTGTACAGTAACGGTATGTGTACAATGTTTCATAGGTCAGTTTCACAGATCGGTTTCATAGATCAGTTTCACATATTGGTAAGTGTCATGTAACGGTAGGTGTATAGTGTTTCACAGATCGGTAGGTGTACAGTAACGGTAGGTGAACAGTGTTTCCAGCTTCCTACAGTTTTTCCCCATTGATGGTTCCTTTGACGTAAATTACATTTATAGCCTTATTTTTTGGACTCTTAAGGCTGATTAAAAGGCCATAAATCCTATATTAGTTATTTATTTGTCTTGGAATGTTTTTACATGGTCAAACCGCAAGGGTTAATGTGATACAATTTTAATGGGGAATTATGTGTATCTTAAACCGTCGCCCCATTAAATCCTCAAAAGAGATGAGATATCTTCCTCCTTTTTTTCGTCCACTTTGTTTTCGAATATGAGACGCTAGAACCTTTTACTCCTTCAAGTAGGAGTTGCACAATCAAAAATTACTCCTTGGATTGGTTCCACTCTGTTTTTATGCAACTGAGCTATATCGGTCAATCATCGATATAAGGTGTGTATTATCGTTGTTCCATTGGTGATCATAATCTCCTATTTCTCATTTCCATGTTATAGCATGTAATATCAATGATTTTAGTGGGAGTTTTCTTCAGGTTTTGGTTGGTGCGGTCATATTGTGGTATCCTCAGGTGGATGCAGTTGTCGTGATAGGAAGCGATCGTAACCCGTTTTGTGGATAAAGATTGTGAGAAACTGTTTGAGGTAGGGGATTCATTGCTTCACTTTTCTTTGATGTGAAAATGTATTGTTAGCATGTTTAATCCCACTGGATGACAATGGAATTGTCCTAATAAATATTTAAACCAGATAAATAAATTGATATCGATCATATGTTATTACCTCATGTTTTTCTAGATAGTACGATATCTATGCTTGATTTGATGGGTTGTTCATTCTTGATGGAAATCGGTAAAGAATGTAAGTTGGTATTAATTGATATTTATTGACTAAAGATAAAGAGGCGATTAAATGAATCTGGAACATGCTGTAATTTTTATGTCGATCAAATTGGTGTAGTAACCATTTTTATTTATTATGTTAGCTTACTGATTAGGTTTCACGAATTTCGAACCTATGAGTAAAAAATCTGTTAATTTAATATGGATTAAAGAACTAATTGATTGATAATTCCTTAAAGGGTTCTGAGTTACCCCCTTGATTGTTAAAGGGCCAATAGCCCTATTGATGTGAGGTTGTATTCCTACTACTTGTGTTGTGATGTAATCCAGGATTGTTGTGGTGATATGTGGGGGTATGGAGGCTTCTGGTTATCGTAGCAGATGATTCCTAGAGTGGTGAGATGCATCGTTTTATGAATGTGGGTGTCGAGGAGGACATCGGGGATGATGGAATGGTATGGATGTGATTATTGTATTCTTGTTGATTCTTATTGGTTGTTTATCTGCTTTACATTTCTCATCTACTCATGGAAGTATGTCTTACTTACCCTTCTTCCAAAAGAGGGGAAGACACATGGGGTATACCACATGCTTTCCGTGTTTAGATTCTCAAGGAAGCATGGGTATATGCAATTTATATAAGAGGAAAATACTTGACGGGTAGTAAATATTCTCACCGTGTTGAACCACCTTGTTTTAGTAGCATAAAATGTTTTCTATAATGACTAGGAATGTGGGAAAGTAAGTCTATAATGATTAATTTAATAAATGGTGTTAAACCATGGGGATGGAGTTGCTGGAACATAATGATGAGGTTGTCATTTCGAAGGAACAATTGACTTTGGGTGTGATTATAATGAAACATAATGTGGAATTGTTCATGGTTAATTAATGTTCAATGAATTAATTAACGTATAGTGGAACTGATAAAAAGGGAACAAATTAATATAATAAATCTCTTTAAATGTTTGTGTGTTTATAGGATACTCAGTCTTAGAAGTAGCAACACGGAGTCTGAGAGGCGTTAGCTGCAGTTGTGTCTAAGACTAGGTAATTCCCACAGTGTGGTTGTGAGATATAATATATTCTGTACTTTTTGTGTTTCTATAGGCTACTCTGCCCTATTAGTAAGGGAAACTGATACCTTGGGGATTTTGATCCCTAGGGGTGTTTTCCCCAACATTATGGTGGGAGGATGGATGGCTGACTACCCCCTTTGGTCCCACTCTCTTCTCTTGGTAGTTACTTTTGCAGTTAGTCAAAACGGTTACTTTTCCACATATATGTGTGTATAGAGCTGTAATTTCTTGTGGTTATTCACACACATAAATTCTAGATATAGAATCCTATGGACTACTATAGGTCTAACGTGTATAGGCTGTGACGGCTTGGGGATCCTTACTCGGTGTATGGGATTTCATAGCATGAGGTATAATACCCGATGTATGATACACGTTATGCGAGCTATGGTGGCTCCTGGAAACTAGCTGGTTACATTGGTGTGTGGATGTGATGGTTTTCTTACACGAGGTTCACATTGTGGTTCTTCGCTAAGGTGTCTGTGGACAAGCCATTTTGGAGAGAGATTCTCAGGATGTGCGACGTTGGGGCAAAGCGGAAAACCAGTGGGGAAGTAGTAGTAGGGTACCCATGATATTAGTTATTATATGATATATTCTTATATGCATTACTTAGTGAGAGTATCCATGGTGAGGTTTTGAACTTAATATACATGTTTATATGTCGAGTTAGTTTCACTTGTTGTTCACTATGCTTTAGCATGCTTTCTTTACTTTTGCACGAGAGGCATTGGGGAGGATCCTACTGAGTATAATTTTATACTCTCCCTATGTATATATAAACTATAAGGCCCCATCCTTAAACAATATTTTATCTTGAGTTAATTTAAGAATACACATTTAGGTTCTTTTCAGGTAGAGTTTTAGAGAATTAGATCAAAAATCATGCATTACAATCCACATGTAAACAAGGTTGTTACATCAAAGGCAGTATTCATTTTTTCCAGCAAAGGAAACATATTTCAAATAAAACATGGATTCTTTATTGACACATCCTCGACACTATCATCAAATCATGTACCTTTCCCTTAACCTGTGAAAAAAATTTAAAAAACATGGGATGAGCATAAAAAGCTCAGTAAGGGATATAAAAATACGGAAAGTAAAAATTAGTCCATGAATACCTAAGAATCAATGAAATCATACTTTATTAGTAAAATATAAGCACTTTAAAATAAATCATGAATTCATAAGATTTATGAATAACTCATAGAAAACCATAGACATAAAAGGTAACTTGAGGCAATCATAACATTCTTACGTAGGGAGTAACTCTCATTGTTACATTTGGAATACCAATTACAGTATATTCTTTAAATTTTTTCATTTAAACCTTAGAATTTAACCCCTTCACGTTACCCAATGCATTGGAGAGCTATCTCGGGCTCACCTGCCCTTATTTTATCATGGAACCACCTATCTTCATAAACAATTCCCAAGAACCATAACATAATCGTATCACATAAAACATGCATAAATGGAAACATAAATTTTCCAAATTTCAATCACAAGATATCAAAAACACATTGATATTATCAAAAAATTATCAAAACCATTTTCAATACCAAAATAAGTGAAAATTAAAACATGGTATTTATTTTTCATTTAAAAAAATGTAATGGCTTGTAGAGGAAGCCGAAACTCAAATAATGGTCACGGTGGCAGAGAAGTCGTTGTCACCGTATACGTAAGACAAAAACATTCTATTTTTTAATTTAGTAAAATTATTCATGTAAAAATATTCCTTTTGAATTAAAAGTCAAAAGGGTTTATTATAAAACTAATAAAATATGTTCGTATATAAATTGAAGTATGCCTCAACAAAAGGATATTGAGACGATGTCCCTTACCTCAAGTCTGACTTGCCTTGTTCGTTTCATTATATTATTGAATAATAAATGTTAGTTAATTTATAATTTCTTAAGGAATTTATTTAAATTTTATTATTAAATTCATATCACATATTATCATGTTATAATAATTAGTTAATTATGTAGGTTCGTATCATACATTTTGACGATGTTCTGTATATGAGTCAAAAATAAACTTTTCTGAAAGGAATTGCCGATGTAGTTAAAAGTAAATCATCTCCATAATTGTATTAATGATTTAAATATCATTTATATCTTCTATATATTCATTTTATACTATTACATAACATTTGGAGATAAAAAATGAAATGCAACGTTCATGGAGACGGTAGGCCGTACGTACGCATGAACGCTACTTTCATTTCTTTGTCATATCAAAGGAATTAAAACTAAATGAGACATATATATATATTATAGTTCCAGTATAAAATATATGTTATATAGGTAACAGAAGTTCATTAATTACATTCTTTATAAATTCCATGTTAGGCATGATCGAGTCACAAAACTTGAGGGGGTGGTAGTCCACAATTCCTCAGATGAAATTATCATATTTGCACAACATGAAAAGAAAAAAAAGGTATGTTTTAAATATAAAATATAGAAGCATAGAGAAGGCACAAATATATTATATATCATATATAAATACAGGGAAATAATAATGTCTACCATTAATGGTGTTAAAAAAATATTGAACAATCATCGTTTCGTGAGGCAGTAATTCGCCATCCCCAGAAATAGTATGTTATTTAACAATTAGAAGGAGGTGTGTGTAATTGTAAATCAAATAATTCTCATAACAACATACTAGTATATTTAAGATACTGGTTTTGTTACAAAATACAGGAATAAAAAGAGTTTAGGGGGTTAGAGAAGAAAAATAAAACAAAAGGACAAAAGAAAAAGACATTACCTTTAAATCGTGTAACTCCCCTTGGTTTTAACCAAAAGGCTTTATTGAAGAGCTTTCTGCCTAAGGTAAGGCTTCTAGGATTTAGATAGAGATATTGGGAGATTATTTTGGTTGAGGTTGGACGAGCCAAATGGCTTGAAAAGTGTGAGATATGGGTAGAAATAGGGTTTTTTTATAACGGAGAGGAGGGGTTCTTTTGGAAATCCTTGAAACTATTATTTTATTATAAAATGACATTCAGTTTCTAAGGCTAAATAAATCATTAAATTCTAGGATAAGGTGGCAAAAATCCTGAATAATATCATCCAATAGGTATTGGATATTTTTTGGATATTGTTTTGAACATCATCTTCTTATTTATTTAATTTATTCATTAATGACGTAAACATTGCATCATCATTGTGTCATAAATAATTTTATTTATTTGATTCTAAAAATTATATGAAAATTACCATGTTATAGGAAATATATTTAGATTTATAAGGAATATTTATATTCAAACAGATAACTTGTATAACCCCTTGTAAATTTTTTTTTAGTAAAACCACACATGTTTGTGATATTTTTATTTTTACTTTAAAAAAAGGTATTAATGTCATTATCTTACATAAGTTGATCAATGGGGTCCCAAAAAATGACCCGTTGATTTTTTTGGACTTCCATGACTCATCCAATAAGAGTAGGACATGTTTCAAGGTAATTTCATATTATTATAACATTGTTTTTAAATTAAATTACCCTAATTACCTCTAGCCGTGGTTAATAAAACTCAAAAGGTACTATTCACCAAAAATTATTTTCATCCCATTGAACCAAATTTTATGTACTAATGACGACATTTTGTGTCGGATTCTAGAAATTCAAAACACAGAAGTGGTAAATTTTCAATTAAATAAAAAATCTGGTTTTTAACTACCACTTAGTGATTTCACTAATCATACAAAATTGATGTTTTTCAGAAATATACAAAAAATTCACCCTAAGCTGAATTTGATATTATGAATTCAAAAATGATGTCTATTTTAAAAAATTCAAATCATATAATTTACATTAATTAATTTTATAATTAATTCCCATTGTGAAATCAAATAGCATGCTTTTAAGAAATAATATATATCAAAAGATTGACACTTGATTATGTCCAATTTCAAAGTGAATTTATTTCCAATGTCCACTATTGGATTAAATGGTAAAAAATATTTTAATTTCACTTTAAACTAAATTAAAAATATAATCCACCCATATAAATAAATTAGATTAAAATGAGGTTTTTTATTCAAATACAACATTTTTCACAATTCATTTAAAAATGAACATTTTTAGAAAAATACCAAAAATTTATCCAAAGTAAATTTCAATGTCCCAATTCTAAAGAATAAGTTTATTTTGAAAAATAGAGATCATAAAATTGTAAATAGTTAGATTTAAAAATGGTTTTCCATAAAAAGTTAGTAAAACAATCATTTAACAATATTAGTGTATTCTATTCTTAAGATTGGATTTATTCTCATTAGAAGCATATAAACACTATCTAATTCATAAATAGACATAGATATGAAAATATATTACTCTTCACTTACATGGGTTCTTACATCCTTCCACCCTTTAAAAAATTGTGTCCCCACAATTTGTTTACTGATCGATTAAGTGGGGGTATTTATCCCTCATTGCATTTTCGGATTCTCATGTTGCCACATTAATCATGTGGTTTTTCCAAATAACCATTACATGATAAATCAACTTATTGAGCATAACATGCTCCCTGTGGTCAAGAATCTGGACAAGTTGTTCCTCATAAAATATATTCTCTTCTAGATGAACTACCTCTGGACTCAAAACATGGGATGGATCTGGCATGTACTTACTTAACATTGAAACATGAAAAACATTGTTTACCTGAGATAAATTTGGATGTAAAGCCACTCGGTATGCAACTGATCCAAATCCCTCCATAATTTCATATGGTCAATGAAACTTGGACTCAGATTTCCTTTCTTACCAAATCGCATCACACATTTCCATGGTGAAACGTTGAGGAAGACATGATCACCTACCTCAAAAGAGATAACCTTCCTCCTCTTGTCTGCATAAATATTTTACCTACTATGAGCTGTTCGTAAGTGTTTCTGTATCATCTGAACTTTTTCTGCCAACTCTTCTACCAATTCTAGCCTCATCAACTTCCTTTCACCCACTTCATCCCAAAAAGATGGAGTTCGACACTGCTTCCCATATATTGCCTCAAATGGCGCCATCTGTATACTGGAATGAAAACTATTATTATAAGAAAACTCAAATAAATTAAGATTTTGGTCCCATATTCAATGATAATCCATCAAATAAGAAATTATCATATCCTTCAATGTCTGAAATGTTAGTTCTGACTACCCATCTAATTGAGGACGAAAAGATGTACTGAAATTTAATTCAGTACCCAACAACTTCTGAAGGCCTTTCCAAAAGTTAGAAGTAAACCTGGGATCACGATCAGATACAATGGAGAGGGGAACTCTATGTAACCTGAATATCTCTTTAAGATACAAATGTGAATGTTGATCTAGGGAAAAAGTATCTCGTATAGCATTAAATTGAGTAGATTTAGTCAATCGATCAACAATAACACAGATTTAATTATTACCTCTAGGTGTCTTCGGTAATCCTACAAAGAAGTCCAAGAATCTATTCTCCCATTTCCACTCTGGCACTAGTAATGTCTAAATCATCCCTTTTGGTAATTGTCGCTTTACATTAACTTGTTGAAAAGTCAAACACTTCATAGAAAAATCAGAAATATCTTTTCTCATTCCATCCAATCAGTAATACTTCTGAATATCTCTATACATCTTTGTACTGCCTGGATGAACTGAAAATAGAGAACTATGAGCTTCACATAACAACTCTCTCTTCAACATTGAATCCCAAGGCCCACAGAATCTCTTCCCAAATCGAAAAATACAATCATTATCAATTTTTAATTCAGTTAACATACCCTTCTCAACTAGCTATACCTTTTTATGCAACTCAATTTCTTTCTTCTATGCCTGCTTGATTCTTTCTGATAGGGAATATTTCATAGATACCTAAAACAAAACAGAATAATTTACTGCACCAACAACATCCAATCCAAAATTCATCAAATCTTTAACCAAAGGATCAAGTTCCAAATGTAACATTGTTAATGAAGCATTAATTTTTCGACTCAAAGCATCTGCCACTTTATTTTTTTTTCCTGGGTGGTAGCGAAATGTGCAATCAAAATCCTTGATTAATTCTAGCCATATCCTCTGTCTCGTGTTCAATTATTTTTCAGTAAATATATACTCTAAACTTTTGTGATCGGTATATATTTCACACTTTACTCTATAAAAATGATTCCTACAAAGTTTTAAAGAGAAAACAATAGCAGCTAATTCCAAATCATGAGTATGGTAATTTATCTCATGAGTTTTCAACTGATATGAAACATAAGAAATTACCTGATCCTCTTACATTAGGATGCAACCAATTCCTTTTAATGAAGCATTACAATAGATAACAACCTCACCATTCCTGGAAGGTAGTGACAAAACTGGAGCATTCACCAATATTCTTTTCAATTCCTAAAAACAATCATCACACTGTTTTGTCCAGATAAATATAACACCCTTCCGAGTTATCTTAGTAAATTGGATGGACAACCGTTCAAAATTTTTAACAAACCTTTGGTAATAGCCTTCCATACCAAGAAAACTGTGAATCTTGGTTAAATTTTTGGGTCTTTTCAATTCTTCAACAACCTTTTTTTTGAAGGATCAATAGTTATTCCATCTTTAGAAAAAATGTGACCAAAAAAAGAAATATTTTTCAAACAAAATTCATACATGCTGAATTTCCCATACAATTTATTTTATTTTATGGTTTTCAAATTAACACTTAAATGACTTTAATTCTCCTATTTAATTTTAGAAAACACGAAAATATCATCAATGACAACAACCATAATCTTTTCCAAGAACTCATGGAAAATTCTATTCATAAGGTCCATGAATACAACAGGTGAATTGGATAACCCAAAAGGCATTACTAATGATTCATAATGGCCATATATTATACTAAACACGGTCTTTAGAATATCTTCTTCCTTTACCTTCAACTGATGGTACCCCGATCTGAAGTAAATATTTGAAAAATACTGTGCTCCCTGGAGCTGATCAAACAAATCATCGATATGAGGCAAATGATATTTGTTCTTGACAATGAGGTTATTCAAGCCTCTATAATCAATGAAAAGTCTCATTGAACCATCTTTCTTTTTAACAAATAAGACAGGGGCACCACATGGTGATGTTCTAGGTCAAATGAAACCTTTCTCTAATAAATATTGCAGTTGCTCCTTCAACTCTAAAAGTTCTATTTGAGCCATTGGATTAGGGGGTTTTCAAATTGGCTTACCATCAGGAACTAAGTCATCTTTAAATTCAACTTCAAAATCTGGTATTATTCCAGGAAACTCATCAGGAAAACCATCAGGATACTCATTTACCACTGGCACATCATTAATCAGAACGGTTCTTTTTTTTCAACAATATGTGCAATGTAACATTCATTTCCATCTTTTACAAGTTTCTCAGCCTCTTGATATGTTATCAACAGTAAGGGTACATTCTTGTACACAAACTAATAGTCTTTCTAAAAATAAACTTCTTTAGATCTACAATCAATCTTATCATGGTAAACAGAGATCCAATCCATACCCAAGATCAAATCAAAATCTAATAGAGGTAAAAAAAAAATATGGATTGAATGTAGGTTCTTTCCACGGATAAGGATAGGAAGATTCTTATAAATTATTTTTTCCTCAACATTTCCCCTATGTGTTTTTACCACAAGTTCAGGAGTCATTTCATGAGTTGGTATTCCCAAATTACTAGAATTTTTTTTTGGAGATGAATGAATGTGTAGATCCTAAATCAAAAAACACATTGGCCTAATCTGAAAAAACAAACAAATTACCTGATACCACTTCATTTTATGGCCCAACATCTACTGAAGTAGTTGAAAAGGATTTCACCACACCCTTCTACTTGTAGTCTGATTGGATCCCATCAATCAAGCTCTTTTTTAGACACTCATTTTCATAATGACCCATCTCATTGCACTTGAAACATTTCACTCACTGTAAATAAAATTTGGTATGACCATCACACTGATCTTTTCCAGTTCAATCACGAGCCTTATGTCCCATCTTACCACATCGGTATCACATTCCATAATTCAAAAGACATTCCCCAACATGCTTTTTACCCCATTTATCACAAATTGAAAACTTAGTCTTCTTACCATCAATTTTTTTTGAAGGATTCATCCCTTTCTCCTTCCACCTCGGTCTCTTCTTATGTTTGTTTTCATAGAACACATTATCATCGACAAACTCCATTTCCACATTCTAATAACATTGAACAATCGTTTCATAACTTTTGAACCCATGAGAAGCTAATTCCCTTCGATATTTTTTCTTTAATCATGAGTAAAAATGATTGATTTTACTATCAAGGTCTCGAATAAAATTTGGAGCATACCTTGCCAATCATGTGAGCTTTTCTTTATAAGGAGCCACAAAGTGGTCGTCTTGACTCAATTCCATGAATTGTTTTTCCACCCTATGTCAAAAAGCCTTAGGAAAATATTTCTCAAGAAACATACCTTTAAATTCATCCCAGTCAAGAGAATCAATCTTATCAGCGTCCCTGATATTTTTAACCATCGACCACCACTGATCTGCTTCAAACTCCAAACGGAAAACAACAATACTAACCGTTTTTAACACCCCATGACATTGAAAATCATTTCCAGTTCTTTAATCCACCCTTCAGCTTGCACAGGGTCAGAGGATCTTCTTAATGATGGGGGATGTTTCCTCATGAAATGTTCCACCACTGACATGTTCCTCTTTAGTTTATCTAGCTGATATCATTCATGGATATCACCCCCATTTATCGCTTTAGTCAACTATTTTATTTCTGCATCAAACTATTCTGTTCCAATTCCGACCATCTCAGGATGCTAATTTGGAAGGTCATTTCTTTTTGTATTCCTTCCTAGCATTTATTCCCTATTTCCATTGCATAAAACCATTTTGAACAAACATTTCTTAGATGAAGCAACATTGTAATCTTTAAATGCAATATTATTTTAAATTTGACCATAAAAAAATATTTTTGGATAATCATTTAATAGAATTATAACTCCTAAAGTTATCTAAACCGACCTATAATACCAACTATAAGGCCCCAACATTAAAAATTACTTAAACTTGAGTTATTTCAAGAATACACATTGAGGATCTTTTCTGGTTTAGATTTTGAGAGAATTAGATCTAAAATCTTGCATTACATTGCACAATTAAACAAGGTGGATACATAAAAGAAAGTATTAATTTTTTTCCATCCAAGGAAAAATATTTAAAATAAAACATGGATTTATTCCTGACACTTCCTTGACACTAGAATCACATCATGTACCATTCCCTTTACCTGTGAATATCATTTAAAAAACTTGGGATGACCATAAAAAGCTTAGTAAGGGATATAAAAGTACAGAAAGTAAACAGTAGTCCATGTATACATAAGAATCAATGAAATCATACTTTATTCATAAAATATAAGAACTTTAACATACCTTATGAAATAATAATATTTTTGAATAACTCATAGAAAACATAATACATAAAGGTAACTTGATGCATTCATAACTTTCTTACGTAGGGAGTAACTCTCATTGTTATGTTTGGAATACCCATTACAGTATATTCCCTAAATCACTTCAGAGAAACCATATAATTTAACCACTTCACTTTACCCAATTCATTGGGGAGATATCTCGGGATCACCCACCCTTTTTTTATCACAGAACCACCCATCTTCGTAAACAATCCCCAAGAACCATAACATAATCGTATCACATAAAACATGCATAAAGGAAACATAACATTTCCACATTTCAATCACAATATATCATAAAAACATTGATATAATTAAAAACATTATCAAATCCATTTTCAAAATCAAAATAAAAGAAAATTAAAACATGGTATTTATTTTTCATTAAAAAAATTTATGGCTTGTATAGGAAACTGAAACTCAAATAATGGTCATGGCAACAGAGAAGTCGCTATCACCGCATATGTATGAAAAAAAATTCCCTTTTGTCATTAGTAAAATTATTCATGTAAAAATGCTCCTTTTTAATTAAAATCCAAAAGGTTTTAATATAGATATAATAAAATAAGGTTGTATATATATTGAAATATGCCTTAATGAAAGGAGATTGAGACAATGTCCCTTGCCTCAAGTCTGACTTGTGTTGTTAGTTTATTTATATTCTTGAATAATAAATGATGGTCTATTTATAAATTCTTAAGTAAATCCTTTAATGTTTATTATTCAATTCATATCACATATTATCATGTAATAATAATTAGTTAATTATGTATGTTCATATCATACGTTTTGACAATGTTTGATATATGAGTAAAAAATAAACTTCTTTGAAAGGAATTGACCATCTTGTTATACGTACATCATCTCCAAAATAGAATTAATGATTTAAATATCTTTAATATCCAGAATATATTCACTTTATACTATTCTATTACATTTTGAGATAAAAAATGAAATGCACCATTCATTGAGACGGTAGGCCGTACGTACGCGTGAACCCTACTTTCATTTATTTTTCATGTCAAAGGAATTAAAAATAAATGATATATATATATATATATATATATTATAATTCGAGTATAATATATATGTTATATAGGTAAAATAATTTCATTAATTACATTCTTTATAAATTCCATGTTTGGCATGAACGAGTCACATCACTTGAGGGGGCGGTAGTCCAGACTTCCTCAGATAAAATTATCGCATTTGCACAACATGAAAAGAATAAAGGTATGTTTTAAATATAAAATACAGAAGCATAGAAAGATCATATATATATATTATATCATAAATAAATACAGTGACATCATAATAGCCACCATAAAAGGTGTTAAAATAATATTGAACAATCATCGTTTCTTGAGGCAGTAATTTGCCATCCACAAGAACACTATGTTATTTAACCACTAGACTGAGGTGTGTGTATGTTTAAATCAAATACTTATCATAAAAACATCCTAGTATAACGAAAATACTGGTGTTTTTACAGAATAATGTAATAAAAATAGTTTAGGTGGTTGGATAAGAAAAATAATTCAAAAAGATAAAAGAGAAGAAATTACCTTTAAATCGGGTAAATCCCCTTGGTTTGAACCAAAAGGGTTTCTTGAAGATCGTTCTTCCTATGGTAAGTAATCTAGGATAAAGTTAGGTTTATTGGGAGCTTATTTTAGTAGATTTTGGATGAGGAAAGTGGATTGAGAAGTGTGAGAGATGGGTAGGAAGTGAAGTCTTTTTATAAGGGAGAGGAGGGGCTCTTTTGGAAATCTTTGAAACTATTATTTTATTATAAAATGACATTCGGTTTCTAAAGATCCAAAAATCATTAAAGTATAGGATAGGGTATGCCCATGTTCAAAATAAAATCATCCAATAGGTACTGGACAAGTGTTGGATATTTATTTAACCTTCATGTTCTTATTTATTTAATTTATTCATTAATGACGTAAACACTACATCATCATTGTGTCAAAAATAATTTTATTTATTTGATGTCTCAAAATTATATTAAAATTACCATGTAGTAGGAAATATTTTTATATTTCTAATGAGTATTTATAGTCAAAAATATTACTTGTATAACCCCTTGTAATAATTGTTTTAGTAAAACAAAAAAAGTTTGTGATATTTTTATTTTTTACTTTAATTAAAAGCTATTAATATCATTATCTTACATAAGTGGCTCCATGGGGTCCCGAAAATTGACCCATGGATTTTATTGGTCGGCCATGAATCATCCAATAATATTATGACTTGTGCGAATGTAATTTCATATTATTATAACATTATTTTTACCTTAAATTACCCTAATTACCTCCAATCACGGTTAATAAAACATAAATGTTAGTATTCACCAAAAATTATTTTCATGCCACTGGACCACATTTTACATACATATGAAAACCATGTATGTCATATTTTTTAATTTCAAAACACAAAATTGGTAACGTTTCATTGAAACAAAAAATTAGTTTTTAACTACCACTTAGTGGTTTCACGATTCATCAAAAATTTATGTTTTTAAAAAATATACCAAAAATTCCCCCTAAGCTTATTTGATATTCCAAATTCCTAAATGATGTCTATCTTCAAAAATTCAAAACATATAACTTGCATTAATTAATTTTGTAATTAATTCCCATTGCGAAATCATATAACATGTTTTTATGAAATAATATATATCATAAGATTGGCACTTGTTTATATCCAATTTCAAAGTGAAATTAATTAAAATGTCCACCATTGGATTAAATGGGAAAAAAATATTCTAATTTCACTTTAAAAATAATTAAAAAGATAATCCATCCATCTAAATAAATACTATTAAAATGAGGTTTTGAATTAAAATATAACATTTTTAAATATTCATTAAAAATGAACATTGTCAGAAAAAAACCAAACAATTATCCAAAGTAAATTTCAATGTCTCAATTATAAAGAATAATTTTATTTTGACAAATAGAGATTATAAAATTGTCAATAGTTATATTTAAAAATGGTTTTCCATCAAAAGGCAGTAAAATATTCTTTTAAAAATATTAGCGTATTATATTCATAATATTGGATTTGTTCTCTTAAAGGGTAATGCCTCCCATTTTGTGTGTTACTATACCCTCGGTACTAGTCACCAACCCGAGCCCTACTGGAGGCAAGACTCGGGGGTCATTATCGCCCTTCTCTCATTGATGTCCCAGGAGGGGTACACTTTGTGGGGAGGGGGTCATGACAGAGTGATAGGAGAGGTCTAGTTGAGGGATATGATAGAGTTTAGAGTTAGGTACATGTGAGGTTTCAAGGGTTGGTAGGGAAACGATGTTATTCATGTTTATCAAGTTAGGTAAACACTGGAGACTGACTGAGACATAGGCGTTTAGGTCCCCCTATAATCTAATGTTTGAACCTTTATGTTTACAATGGCTACTAATCAAGGTGCTACTAGTTGCATGGTAGAGACTTAGGAAAGGATCATGCATCATTATTCTTTGTGCCTCTGTTTGAATGGGTAGACCTTGAGATAGGTTATCCTAAAATGAATAAAGGAAAAAAAATAATTAATTAATAGTGAGTCTCCCATATTCGATGTTTAGGAGCTATAACAGTTTTTTATTTTACAGGTATGGCTCCAAGTTGATGTCCTTGTCAGGTTTGCGTAGAAAATGTCCAGTAGGCTGTTCCAACAGATCAACGCAGGGTAGAGGTTGACGATGAAGAAACATAGAGGAAGACACTTAGTGAGTTTAAGCGCCAGAGTCTGCAGAAGTATGAGGCCTCTGTTTCAGATACAGTCACGGAAGACTGGTTAGAGGAGGTCGAGATCAACATCAGTTTGATTCGTGCTCGAAAAAATCACTGGGTGTCCTTGGTTGTGATGATACTATGTGAAGCAAAGAGGTAGTAGTGGTTCTTGTTCCTCGGGGACTGTGAGGATTCAGCGATCTCATGGGAGGAGTTCCGAGATAGGATTAGAGTCGAGTTTCTTTCTTTGACTACGTAGGCATGCAGTCACCAAGAGATTCTTGCACTTAGATAGGGGAGATCAAGTGTTCGAGATTTTGGAATCTATTTTAGGAACCTTTTGTGATATTATTAGGACCTATTACCAGATAAGGAGTCCAGGGCGATGCATTTAGAGAAGGATTTATGTCCAGAGATCTAGCGTCAGGTCACCCCATTTATTCTAAAGACATATCCAGAGGTGCTGGTGAGGGAAAGGGTTTTTGAGAGGACCTTGTCTAGGACAGGATCATCAAGAGAGGGGAATCGGCTTGATTCCTCATGAGGAAGAGTTGTGGTTCTGGGTTCCTTGTTTTCAGGGAAAAAGATTTTTCGTTCAGTTGGGGGTAGGCCCTAGCCCATCACATCTCATTTCTCCATATGCAGCAACTGTCAGGCCTATGCCAATGGATCATGCACTTTTTTTTTCTTTTGGTGGTCGTGGTCATCAGCAGCGGGACTGCCCGACCTTTCAGAGGGGGCATCGTGCACCAGGTGCTACGCTCCACGTTCCCCCATTGAGGCAGTTCTAGCCAAGGCAGCAGCTGCCGGTTTCACCAGCTTTAGATCATTATAGGGTAAATGGGGTAGGCAGAGGAAAGCCCCATGATGCTCCCCATCCTCAAGGAGCAGAGCATGACTGTGGTGGTGGTCATCATCAGGGTCCGAGAGGCCATGTAGGAGGTTGTGGTCATCTTCATTCTCTAGCATTTCCAGCTCCAGATGAGCCAGACATTGTTCGAGGTACCCTTTTCTTGTTTTCTATATTGGTGTATTACTTGTTTGATTTAGGAGCGACACACTCCTTCATATAACATACCCATTTTCATGCTTTGGGACTTGATGTTGAGAGGGTTCCAGTGTCCTTGGCGTTGACTATGCCAGTTGGAGGTTGAGCTGACTTGTTTGATGTATGTGCAGACTGTGAGCTAGTGTTGGGGAAACACTGCTCTTGGGGATATTTCCTATGTTTACGAATACAACCATATGTTTTCATCCTCAACATGGATTGGTTGTATTCGGTGCAGGCTATCATGGATTGCATCTGGAAGAAGGTCATTTTTAGTGGTGCAGATGGAGAGCAAGTGGTGTTTGTCGGTGAGCGAGATCCTTAGATGGGTCATAGGTTCATTCCTTCCTTATCATCCACAATGACTAAGATGATGTTGAGTTCGTCAATGTCTTAGTAGCTGGCGTTTCCTAGGGTTGTAGAGGAGTACACTGATGTCTTTCTTGAAGAGGTTGTAGAATTACCCCCTTGATGAGAGATCGAGTTTGGGATCAAGCTACAGCCAGAAGCATCTCCTATCTCTATGTATACATATAGAATGGCCCCTTCGGAGTTACGAGAGCTACGTATACAGCTTGATGGTCTGTTACAGTGCGGTTTTGTTTGACCATGTCTATCACTATGGGGTGCACCAGTTTTGTTCGCGAAGATGGCCGATGACAGTTTTCAGATGTTTGTCAATTATCTTCACATAAAAAAAGTGACAATAAATAATCACTATCTTCTTCCATGGATTGATGATTTATTTGATCAACCGAAGGGTGCAAGTTGGTTCTCAAAGATCAACTTGTGGTCAGGATATCATCAGATGAATTTGAAGTATGAGGATATCCCGAAGACTGCTTACTATTGTCGTCATGGGCATTATGAATTTGTTGTAATGCCGTTTGGCAAGACAGATGCTCCTGTTGTATTCATGGGATTGATGATTTATGTGTTCCGTGAGTTCCTGGACAAGTTTGTGGTTGGTTTTATTGACGAAATCCTTGTGTACGCCACATATGAAGAGGAGCATGTAGACCATCAGCATGTTATTTTGGGAGTTCTTCGTAAACATCAGCTATTTGGGAAGTTGTCGAAGTGTGAGTTTTGGGTTCGTGAAGTCCCTGTTTTATGGCATGTTGTGTCACAAAATGGAGTAGCTGTGGATCCATCAATGATAGAAGTAGTTGTGTCTTGGGAAGCCCCCAAGATATTGTCAGAGGTGCAAAGTTTCCTAGGTCTCGTAGGCTACTACAGAAGGTTCTTAGACAATTTATCATTATTTGTGACTCCTATAACAGCTTTGACTAGGAAGGATCAGGAATTCATATGGACTAATCATTTTTAGGATGATTTATAGTATCTAAAGGATATGTTATTGAGTGCCCAATTCCTTTGTTTTCTAGCTGAGGGTGTTCATTTTGAAGCTTTCTACGAGGCTTCACATCTGGGGTTAGGCTGTGTCCTCATGTAGTAAAGGTCAGTTGTTTCTTATGGGTCTCGGTAGTTGCATCCCCATGAATGAAACTATTCCACCCATGATCTTGAGTTTGCAGTCGTGGTGTTTTCTCTGAAGTTGTGGAGACATTAACTCATGGGTGAGCGGGTGGTGGTTTTCACCAATTATAAGAGTTTGAGGTATGTTTTCTCCTAGTATGACTTATACTTACAACAACATCGATGGATTCATTTCTTCCAGGAATACGACTTTGAAATATCGTATACATATGAAATATGGAATGGTTTAGCTAATGCGCTGAGCCTAAAGTCACATAGTGATGCTGTGCGATAATCTGGTGATTCCTTGAGAGTAATGGAAGAATTTTTAGCATTGCATCTAGATATAGGAGATGTTGGGGTAGTGGTTTCCTTTTCCAGATGATGATAAAGTCATCCCTAGTTCGGATGGTAGAAGAGTCCTAGTTGGGGGATCTAGAGGTGGAGGTTTGGAGAGACTGAGTTGTTTGTGGTGGGGCCCCTGATGGTTGGTCGGAGGATGAACAACACCATATGTTGTATCCTGGAAGGATTTCTGTTCCCTTGACGATGCGAGAGATGGTTCTCAGAGAGTTCCATAGTTTTCCTTTAGCAGTAAATCCTAGCATGAAAAAGATGAAATGATCTTTGAGGATCCAGTTTTTGTGGCCTGGGATGAAGTGTGCAATTGCAGAGTATTTGTCTTCATGTTCGGTCTTCCAGAAGGTGAAGGCCGAACACCATGTTACTGGTGGTTATCTCTAGCCATTAGAGATTCCTTAGTGGATGTGGGAGGACATCTCAATGGACTTTCTAACTGGTTTACCTCATGATTTTAGAGAACATGATTCTATTTGGGTGGTATTGGATCATTTAAAAAATTTACCCACTTCATAGTGATCAAGGAGTCAATCTCAGTGGAAGTTCTATCGAGGTAGTATCTAGAGGAGGTGGATAGAATTCATTGAGTCCCTATGATGATCATTTCTGATCGAGATCCTCGTTTTACCTCTAGGGTGTAGAGAGGTCTCCAACATGATTTTGGTTCTCAACTACTCCTTAGCACTGCTTTTCATACTCAAATGTATTTTCAGACAGAGCGAACCAGCCAGAATCTTGAAGACATGTTACGATATGGTGTTCTTTATTTTCGAGGTTCATGGAGGAGGGACCTACCCTTGTTGGAGTTCTCTTACAATAATAGTTTTCACTCCACCATTGGTATGAAGTCATTTCAAGACCTATATGGCCGGCCTTCCCATTCTCCATTATGCTGGAATGGGGTTGGAGAGTCTGCAATTCTCGGACAAGAACTACTGAAAAATACAACAGGGATGGTTTAGGTGATTCATGAGAGGATGAAGATATCACAAGATCATCAGAAATCATATGATGATCAAAGGAGGAGACCCTTGGAGTTTAACATTGAGGATCTTGTGTTTCTGAAGGTGATTACCCATCATGGGCAGCGGAGGTCTGGTCATGGAAGTAAGCTTTCTCCTTGTTTTGTTTGGCCTTTCGAGGTGTTAGCTCATGTTAGAGATGTGGCATATCGAGTAGCACTTCCCCCAAAGACGATTCGGATACATGATGTTTTCCATGTATCACAACTCCATTTTTATATTCATGATGACTCTCACATCATCAATTTTGGATAGATCGATGTTGATGATGATGCAACCTTCGAGGAGCGACCTATGGAGATCCATGACCACAAAGAGAAGGTGTTGCACGTGCGTTCTAACCCCTTAGATTGTGTCTTGTGGTGACATGGTGTCATGGAGGAGAGTACATGGGAATGTGAGTCACAAATACATGCTCAGTACCCCAATTTGTTTTATGTTTAACTCTTTTCATGTAACAATGTTCCATTTGTGGTTAGACCATTCATGTTTTATTTATGAATTTATTTTATTTATGAATTTATTTTATTAATTTTGTGTCTTGCTCCTTATTGAGAGGTGTCTCGATGGGTGGTTTTTCGGACCCCATTACTTTTGGAGGTTTTTGAATTCTCGAGGACGAGAATGTTTTGAGAGGTATCAGATGTATTGGCCCGGACCTCTCTAGTCTATTACTTTGTGAAAATGTGGTGTTGGAGGTGTTCCCTGAGGCCAAGGTGACTTATCCCCAACACTTTTCCAAATTTCCAGTTCTGTGAACAGATTTTCCAGTATTATGAATTGTTCTATAGGTAGGTGTATTGTAACGGTAGGTATACTGTAACGGTAGTTGTATAGTAACAGTTGGTGTACGGTGTTTCACCGATCAATTTCACAGATCGGTAGCTGTACAGTAATGATAGGTGCACAGTCACGGTAGGTGTACAATAAAGGTTGATTTACAGTAACGATAGCTGTACTGGGTTTCATAAATATGTTTCACAGATCGGTAGGTTTACAGTAATGGTGGGTGTATAGTAATGTTAGGTGTATAGTTTTTCAAAAATCAGTTTCACAGATTGGTTTCACAGAACGGATGCACCGATCGTTTTCACAGATCGGTTTCACAGACTGGTTGGTGTACAGTAATGGTAGGTGTTCAATAATGGTAGGTGTACATTGTTTCACAGACCGATTTCATAGATTGGTTTCATAGATCAATTTCATGGATTGGTTTCATAGATCGTTAGGTGTACAGTAATGGTAGGTGTACAGCGTCTCACAAAACAATGGGTGTATAGTAACGGTAGGTGAATAGTGTTTCCAGCTTCCTACATTTTTTCCCCTTTGAAGTTTCCTTTGACGTAAAATACTTTTAAATCCTTATTTTAAGGACTCTTAAGGCCTATTCAAAGGCTATAAATCCTTTATAAATTATTCCTTTGGCTCGGGATGTTTTTACTTGGTCAAACCGCGTGGTTTAATGCGATCCAATTTTAATGGGGAATTAAGCATATCTTAAACAGTCACCCCATTAAATCTACAAAAGGAAAGATATATCATCCTCCCTTTTTCTTCCTCTTTGTTCCAGGCTATGAGACACGAAATCATTTTAATCATTCCAATATGAGTTGTACAATCAAACATTACACCTTGGATTGGTTCCACTCTGCTTTGATGCAACCGAGTTGTATCGGTCAATCCTCGATATAAGGTGTGTTTTATCATTGTTCTTTTTGTGATCATCCTTTCATGTTTATCCTTTCAATGTTATAGAATGTAATATCCATGCTTCTAATGGGGGTTTTCTTGGTTTTTTTGGTTGGTGTGGTCATATCGTGGTATCCTCAGGTGGATATAGTTGTCACGAGAGGAAGCGATCGTAACCCATTGTGTGGATAAAGAGCATAAGGAACTGTTTGAGGTAGGGGATTCATTGCTTCTCATTTCCTTTATGTGCAACTGTATTGTTAGCATGTTTAATCCCACTAGATGACAATGTAATTGACTGAATAAATATTTCAACAAGATAAATTAATTGATATCGATCATATGTTATTGCCTCATGTTTTGCTATATAGTGTGATATCTATGCTTTATTTGATTAGTTGTTCATTCTTGATGGAAATCGGTAAAGAACATAAATAGGGATTAATTAATAATAGTTGACTAGCGATAAAGAGGTATGTAAATGAATCATGTTCTTGTTTTAATTTTGATTTCAATCAAATTAGTGCACTAAGCATGTTTTTTTATTATGATATCTTACTGATTATGTTTCCCGAATTTGGAACCTAAGAGTAACAAATCTGTTAATTCAATATGGATTAAATAACTGATTGTTTGATAATTCCTTAATGCGTTCTGAGTTACCCTCTTGATTTTTAAAGGGCCAAGAGCCCTATTGATGTGATGTTGTATTCATGCTTCTTTTGTTGTGATGTGATCCTAGATGGTTGTGGTGATATGTGGGGGCATGGAGGATTTTTGTTGTGGAAGTAGATGTTGCCTAGAGTGGCGAGATGCATCGGTTTAAACTTGTGGGTATCGGGAGGACACCATGGATGATGGAATGGGATGTATGTGATTGTTGGATGCTTTCTGATTCTTATTGGTCGTTTATCTTCTTTACTTTTCCCTAGTTCTCAAGGCAGGTGGTCTTACTTACCATTCTTCCGAGAGAGGATAAGACATGCGGGGTATGCCACGTGATTTCAGTGTTTAGCTTCTCAAGGAAGGATGGGTATATGCTATTTCTATAAGCGGCAATGAATTTATGGGAAGTACATCTACTCACCGTGTTGAGCCCCCTTTTGTTTAATAGCATAGAATGATTTCCAAAATGTATGGAAATCTGGGAAATTAAATCTATAATGAATAATTGAATAAATGGTGTTAATATATGGGTATGGAGTTGCTGGAACATTATGATGAGGTTGTAATTTTGAAGGAACAATTGACTTTTGGTATGATACTAATGAAACTTAATGTGGAATTGTTCATGGTTAATTAATGTTTAAATAATTTATTAATGTATAGGGGAACTGATAAAAAGAGAATGAAGTAATCTAATAAATTTCTTTAAATTTTTGTGTGCTTATAGGATACCTATTCTTAGAAGTAATAGCCCGGAGTCTGAGAGACGTTAGTTGCAGTTGTGTCTATGACATGGTAATTCCTATAGTGTGGTTGTGAGATATAATATATTTTTAATTTTTGTGTTTCTATACGCCACTCCACCCTGTTAGTAAGGGAAACAGACACCTCGGGGATTCTGAGCCCTGGGGGGTGTTTTCACCAACATTCAGGTGGGAGGATGGATGGCTGACTACCCCCTTTGGCCCCAGTCTCTTCTCTTGGTAGTTACTTGTGATGATAGGCACAATGCTTAGTTTTCCCCATATATGTGTGTAGAGGGGTGTAATGGCCTGTGGTTATTCAAACAGATATATTTTGGATACAGTATCCTATGGACTACTATAGGTGTAATGTGTGTAGTCTATGATGGATGGGGATCCTTGCTCAGTGTATGGGTTGTAATGGATTGAGGTATAATACCCGACGTATGAGACACATTATGCGAGCTGTGGTGGCTCCCTGAAACTACCTGGTTATATTTGTTTGTGAACGTGGTGGTTTTGTGGGACGGGGTGCACGTTTTGGTGCTTCGCCCACCTGTCTTTGGGCCATCCTTTTGGAGAGAGATGATAAGGATGTGTGACATTGGTGCAATGTGGTAAACCAGTGGGGAAGTAGTAGTGGGGTACCCTTGATATTCTTTATTATATGATATATTCTTGTATGCATTACATGGTTAGAGTATCCATTGTGACATTGAAAACTTATTATACCTGTTTAGATGACGAGTTAGTTTAAATTGTTGTTCACTGTACATTAGCATGCTTTCTTTACTTTTTCACGAGAGGCTTCAGGGAGGATCCTAGTGAGTATATTGTTATACTCACCCTATGTATATACAAACTGCTTTTCAGGTCACTTAGAGCAGGTTGGAGATCAAGCTGGTTTTTACTAGCTTGGGGTTGCAGGAGCTGTTCAGGCTTGTGGTTGCTGCTTTTATTTACTTTCTTTTGGGTACTTAAAGGTTTTTCCATTCAGATGTAGTAATTCTACATGACATTTCATTTGTTTACTTGTGTCTTCGTTTATATTACAGTCTGAGTTGGAGTTGATTTGTGTCTATCTTATATCTCTCTTCTGAATGTGTTCTCTTAGAGGGTAATGGCTCCCATTTTGTGTGTTACTATACCCTCAGTGCTAGTCCCCAACCCGGGGCCTACTAGAGGCGGGGCTCTAGGGTCATTATCTCTCTTCTCACATTACCGGCTCAGTAGAGGTACACTTTGTGGGGAGGGGGTTGTGAAAAATATTATGTTAGCGGTAGAGTATCTCTATTATAAACGAGTTTTTGTAAAGAAGAAAGGGAGGTTGATTGGGTTAAAATTGAAAAATAGAGGATAATTATTTACTAATTTCCAAAATTAGGTTTTGAATTCTATATGATAAATTAATAATAAAAATTATATGGGATTTTCCAATTCTTACTTCCAAAGAGCATCTGTTTTCAATATTTTGTGAGGTTAAAAAACAACAAACTTAAGATAATTCCCTTGGGGATGTGGAAGTGAGTCATTTTTGTAAAAAAATTATTTAAAAACATAAAATATAATATATGTCTTGGAGGATTCATTAAGGTTTTTTAAAATTAAATAAATTGCTTAAAAAAATAAATTTGAAGGGGAAAATGGTTTTGGTTGTGGATACACTTTAGAGAATTTATTAAATCAAATTTGGTTTTTTTGGATATTATAATACATACTGTATTTAATTTTTACCCAAAACTATTAATTCCTTGAAAAATTATAAAAAATTCACCATTAGATAATTTATACACACTGATTTCCAGAATAATAATTATTTTATTATTTATCTTCTATATATGTTCATTTATACATTTAAATAATAGATCCTCATTTATTGGAAAATACTAGTTTTTTAAAAATAACAGATTTCTAAAACTTAGAATAGTTACATTTTCATTTTTAAAATTACATTATTATTTATTTTCAATAAATAATATTATATAATAATATTTTATTCAAAGATAAAAAATTTAAAAAATTATTAAATTCATTAAAAAACTGTCTTGATTGAAACAATATATTTTCCAATAATACAAGCTACATTTCATCATATCAAATCCTAATTTTTATTAAACTCATTATTTAATCATTTAAAAAGTAATTTTAAAAAGGGTTAAATATAATCATTATTTGATATTATATAAAATATAAAAATTGATTCCATTTGGGTCTAGATAGAGAGCCCATTTATTACAACATTGAATTCCTTATGTTTAAGGAGTGTGAGGGTGAGATTTCATGGGGGTGGTTCAATGAACATGTTTTGGGACATGGCTCTAATGAGCTTTAGATTAAGTATATTTATTATCTTAGGTTTCAGTTGTGGAATATCATCTTCGGCTTGGTCAAGGGTAAATATTACTGATGAAATCTCCCTCCAACGCTCTAATAACTAGGATTATAAGGTATGATCCTATTGGTTAAGGCCATCAATTCCTTTTTCTATATCATGTGGATTTCTCATAACCACATATATATGTATATTAATCATCCCATCACTATATAATGACTATATTATCAAAATTTATGGTGCTTAATTATATTTTAAATATATTAGGATATAAACTAAAATTGTCCAAAATAACCAAATTAATGATTTTATTTTCTGTAATTTTATATCTTTAACAAGAATATCCTCATATAAAAAGATAATTTCGATTATATGTGTCTGGGTAAATAAATTTCCACCCTTTAGAAATTTTAGGCTTTAAATTTCATTTATTCACTAAATAATGTGGTTCTTTTATTTTATCGCCTCTTCTAGTTCCCATGTATCTTCCTCAAACATGTGTTTCCACCACAAAACTTTTACCAGTAGAGTTTTCTTATTTTATAGAACATCTCTACTATTATCTAAAATCTTCTATAGGTGTTTGTCATTTCAAAGATCATTCTCTCATTGTACCACCAGTAAATTCAGTATATATGAGGGGTCTGGTATATACTTCCTTAAGAGGGATTCATGGAACACAACATGTAGTTAAGATAGGTTATGTGGGAGAGATAGTTGATAAACCACTAGAAATATGTGATCTAGGATCTTAAAGGGGTTTATGTATCTAGGACTAGGATTTCCCTTCTTCCCAAAAAAACATTTTTTGACCATGATAATATATGAAGGAATACATTATCTCTAACCTCTAACTCTATGTTCCGTCAATGATTATTTCAATGTATTTTATGTTGTCTTTGTGTGTATTTAATATGACATTGAATGATTTGAACCTTCTCTGTCATTTCGTAGATAATCCTTGGTGTAACCAATTTTAACTATCCAACTTCACCCCGGTATATTAGAGTGTGACACCTCTTTCCATACATATCCTTATAAGGTGATATTTGAATTCTTGTATTGAATTTTTTTTATGAGATCTCCACTAGGGGAACATTATGGTCCTAAAATACTTGGTAATACATTTAATATGATATCATTATATCCTTCTTAGTTTTAATGGTCTTTTAATCGATTTTAGTGTATAAATTAGTGTTGAAGCTCAGTTATTAATCCAACGATTACTGAAGGATTCACCAAAACCTCATTGTAAACATAAGATCTTGATTACATACAATAGAAAGTGAAAATATATATTCTTATGATTTCCCTTATGTATATCATGTTTATTTTTCAAGAGAGAAATGTTTCTTTATAGAAATGACATGCACTGGATTTATAAGGTGATTGTCTGCCATCTCGATGTTTTTTTCCTTTATGTTTCATAGGGATTTATATGACGAAATACATGGTTTTGTTTTTCCCATTTACATACTGTTATGGTAGTTAATTTTATTATACACTAAGACTTATGTGTCTCAACATTTACTAGTTTTCATAGTAATAATCAATACTAAAACTCTACAATCTCACTCTTAATGTTCTCCCACTAGAATTATTTCATAAAGTACCTATTAATCTTAGTGATTCCTAAATTAATTGATATGTATGGGTTATTTTCATCATCCATAAGTACCCTCAGTTTTGGTATTTATGGGATACATATCTTGGTTCTAAACCACAAACAAAAATCATTCAAAAACTTGAACATCAGAATATTTTCTAACTTCATCTATCACAACTCATCATCCTTACAGTCCCCTTTTATCCTTTCAAGAATATATGTTAGAATATTTTTTTTAGGAAGGTAGGTTTCAGGTCATTTTATCATTACCATAACCATCAATTTAATTTCCAATAATATTGGATTCCATTAAATCCTCATCATGGATTTGGTTATAAGAAATTTTTTCTCAAAGAATATGTAGCCATATTTTTCTTTCCTAGGATGGTAATGGATTGACCAATTATAATCCTTTATCATCAATAAATAGTTTCATTATCACGTATTAAATCTCTTATTGTGTGAATATATACTTAAGTATTTTATGATATGTATATATGTCACAATTTTATCGATATAGATAATGTCACTATATCTTCAATGTTCATATCACTAATTTCTATTCTAGATCATGTGTTGAGTAGTTCTTCTCATCGATATTTAATTTTTGGGAGACATAGGCTATAAAATTTTCATGTTGCGCAACTACACAAAACAATCCCATTTTGGATGCATAACTCTAGATCAAAAATATTTCCTCACTAGTGGGAAATGTGAGAACATGTGTAGTTATTATCCTCTTTTTCATTTGTTTAAATATTTATTCACATTCACAGTTCTAGAAAAAAATTACTCCCTTCCATGTATGTTTGGTTCTTGGGAATGAGAATCATGATAATTTTCTCAGAAATTGACAATAGTATCTACCTAATCCAAAGAAACTATATATTTCTAGAACATATATTCGTCTAGAAAATCCATCAATTTCTTATATTTTTACTGATCCATATATATCGATTTTTTAGTGATATCAAGACCCAATGATATTACTTGAAAAAATTCACATTTCATATACATCGAATATAAATTTTCAGTCAATATCTTCTTTTATACATTATTTAAATTCTCCTCATATTCCACATTTTTTTAGTAGATAAGAATATATTATATAAAGACTAACATGATTTTATTTAATTACTATATAAATATTATATTTGTTAATTACATGAATATTGATGAAGTATCAGTGAGTCCCAATGGAATCACTATCAACTCATAGTGCCCATACATTTTATGAAAACAGTCCTTGGTGAAATCCACCTTATTAACCTTTACTTGATAATATAGTGACTGAAGTTCCACCATAGAGATGTGTTGGGCTACATGTAAAAGATTAAACAATTAAAAAATCTAAGGTGGAGGATACTTTATCTTTATCATGATCTTGTTGATTTCGCAATAATCAATACAGATATGCATTAACCCATCCTTCTTCTTTATGAAGAGGACCCGTGCACCCCATGGTGAAACACTTGGGTGTATAAACCATTTATCTAGATACATAATTAATTGTTTCCTCAGCTCATTAAGTTCAAAAAAACAATCTATATGACATCTTGGATATTGGAAAAGATCTTGTTATGATCTCAGTCGAAAACACAACACCATGGCTTGAACAATGTCTAGATAATTATTTGGGAAACACATTATAAAATTCCATTAAAATTTGTATTTCATAAATGAGGATATTCTCATTAGTATTAATCATTTTGGAAAGATAATATTTCTATAAAGGAAAAAATATCTATGATTGAGATGTTGGTACCAAATAAGACTCATCCACCTCCTCACAATTGTATATAGTCAAGGTTGATTTTCAATATAGAGGGTAATTTCCTTCTCTAAGAAAGTTATATTGGCTCTATACAAGGAAAGAAAACCCATGACGTCAATAACATTGAATTTCACTAAGGGGATAATCATAATTTTTTTTTCATGAAATTAAGCCATAAAATTTTTATAGAGAATGAGTTACACACTTGGAATGCAATAATTGACCCATTTTTCAAATTTCATTGATAAATAAAATTGTACGTTTTGATTTTGTTTTTTGATAGTTCTACTAAACATTCAAGATATAAATGAATGTGTAGAACTATAATCAAATAGTAAGTTCTCTATCCTTGATTGAATAAATAGTGTACCAACCACCAGTTAATTTTTAGGATACACCTTAGTAGTTGTGTTGCCATATTCTTTCCCTTTCACTATAGAACATATAGGTTTATATCATCAATCATCATTGAAAACCCATGTCTTATGGAATTTATTCTCATAGTGTCTTTATTTCTTGTTGTTGAATAATTATACCACATAATGATGGTTTCATGGTGCAATCCTATATTCCATCACATGGGTGCGTTTCTCCTATTGATAACTTCTTTCTAGGTGGCCTTCCTTCCACACATAATGAATTTGTTGATCCCATTCAATCATTTTATGGGATTCATCTTTCCATAATTTTGAAAAGTGGGATAATCGATATTCTTACCCCATAAAAATTTCCCATTGTAAATACAGAATTATACACATTTATTCGATTCTTGTCTCTAATCCCAAGTGATCCTTGATATTAACTGATCTCTATTTTGTAATTGAAGGAACATTAGAAAATTTACTCATATATGTCAATGTATCTAATAGAGAATTGTTTTCATATATTTAAATTAATCCCATTAAAAAAAAAATCAACATTACTTTTAGTGGTAATAATAGGGTTGGAATAATATCATTAAATTTTGGTGAGGTTTGAATCATATTCCCCAATTTATCAATTATACTCTATCTGGAGGCTATGTAAATACCTCTCTATTTTTAGTTGGAGAGTGTGATGAAAATATTTTTTGAAAAATGTTTTATGTAATTCCTTCCACTCCCTTACATTGGGATTCTTTGCAGGCATTATATTTCTAACCAGTATCCACCATTGATTAGCTTTTCCCTACATATGATAAAAAATCATCCCAACCATATATTACTCAAGGAAATGAATTTTAGAGAAGTTAATTTAAATGGAGTTGATCCATTTCTCCATGATAAAGGAATTAGAAGAACCACTGAATGTTAGAGGCCTTTGTCCCATAATGCTCTAAATTGATACATTCTTTTCTTATGGGTATTTTTGTATTCCAATTAATTAAGGTATATATTAAAATATTACTCAATTAAGAAATTATATTTATGAATTTCATGATTATAGCTCCCATCAGGTTAGGCATTTCATTTGTTTAGTCATCACACTACTTTTCACCTTGGTTGCTGACTCGATTGGTCCTATTTTTAGCCATTGACTAGAAATAATGGGAAAATTAGGGTTGAAATTTTTTAACTATTAAAGACATAAATGGGAAACCTTTAAAATTAAATAGGAAACTCATAAAAAACAAATATTCTTTAACCACTGAATAACTATGTCTCAATATAATTTATCCAAGATTTATTTTTCTAACATAAACTATTATTGGAGTTTTTATTCCATTAATAATGGTGCATAATTAGAAAATAAATTTACTAAAAAATATCCCATTGGATTATAAAACTTGGTGTGTAAGAAATCCCATTGTCACGCACCATGTGATGATCGAGTCTAGATTACTACACCTTTTTTAGGGTTATTACCCTTAGGTATAACTGTTCGAGATTCTCATCCAATTTTAGTATCTAGATAGGGATTTATTTTTTTATTAACTACTCTTTCAATATGTGACCCAAATTTAGGGATTTTTTATATTTTTAGCCTTATTCGTATGGATTTTACTAGAGTTTCCTAATCCTAATCCAAAAAAACAAGACTTTTCTCTAATACAAACTATGACAACCCATATTTTAAAACAATTTATTTCATGATTTATTACATTAATATACACTTAATAAAACCTTAGATGATTATGAGGCATTCTGTAATCAGGAAATTAGGTACATAGAACATTAAAATGAAACATGGGTGAAATATCATTATTAATAACCGCCAAAACATTCACTTATATTTCATGGATATTTTAAAATTTCTTTGGATAACTTGGGGAAATACAAAATAAAATGTTGATATATAAAACATAGTAATGGAATAAAAACAATAAAAGGTAAAGAAATAAATTTGATACAAGATTAATATCAAGGTAACATAAGAGGGGTGATAATTGTAATCATGACATGGTAACAAAAATGAAATGTAGGAATGTAGAAAAAATAGAAACAAGATATCATAAACATATGTCAAGAATGAACACTAATAAAAACGAAAATATAATTCTTAGGAAAACCTCATATGATACATACAATGAGTATCATGAGATTAAAATATTACCCAATCCTTTAGAGGGGTAAATAATTCTGGGCCCACCCATCACATTAATTTCATGTACATGCATAAGTGCGCCACATGGATCATACAACATAAGGATTTTTTTAAGCTTATTTACCACCATTATTAAGTATTTAAAGATACATAAATGTAAATACCCCATAAATTAATGTTATGTACAACTAGGTGAAAACCCTTGAGTGGAAATAGAGATGGGTTTTCACTACACAAATGTTTATCATGGAAAATTGTAGGATAATTTCTACAGCATAATGGGTGTACATAAAGGTTCATATGAGGGTTGAATGAGAGTGAAATGGTACATAGTTACATTTGAATAATAAGGATAATAATAGTTTTATTTAAAAACATATAGTAACATGAAAAATTGGATATAAAAAGGCATGACATAAAGAGGGCACTAATATAATGAGGAGAAGTAGATGATCCCTTACCTTGAGATGGTGAATCAAAAATCTTGGGAGGATCATATTAATATATTTTAGGAACCATGGGTGGTATATATATAGGGATGGGAAGTCTAAACTAATGATGCTTTTGTTTTATTGAACATGGAATGTTGGTTTTGTGAGGATTTATTGAAAAAGTGATGAGAATTATTTATTAATATCTAAACGTCATTTTTGGATTATATATGATAATGTAATCAAAAAAACAAATCATCTCATAATTGTTTCAATTATATTTACCTAATAGGAGTGTTTTGAATTATTTTATTAGTATAATAACCATAGACATTAAATTAATTAACTTAGTGATGTGGAATTGAGTCATGTTTTTAAAGAATTAATTTTAAATCCATAAAATATAATATTTGTTTTAGAGCCTAAATTGAGGGATTTTAAAATAAATAAAAAAATATAAAAAAATATTTATAAAGGTTAAAAATAATTTTTGACGTTGGAACTCTTTATAGTATTTATTACATCACTTTTGTGATTTTATGATGTAATAATACATACCATATAATTTTATAGTATTCATTTTTACCAAAACAATGTTTTTATCACAGATAATTATAAAAAATTCACTGTTGGATAATTTTGATGTGATGATTTAAAAAATAATATTTTCCTTATCCTTATAATCTTCAAAATATTAGAGTTTAATCTTTTAAACAAATGATATACATTTATTTTAAAACAATGGGGTTATAACAATAACAGTTTTATCGTCCTTGGTTGGAGTGTGTGGGATACTAGTTTAGTAGTAAATTTTGTTTAGGGTGCATTTACCAATGTATATTAAATATTATTTTGTTTTTATAATTGGATTTCTATATGGGAAGAGTTCCTTAGAAAGGATATTATGATAGTTTACATGAATAGGTAACTGGACTATTTGAAGGTTTATTCCCTGAGGCCTTAGTATGCCACTTCGACATTCACATGTGAGTATTTGAGGAGGATCCTATTAAGTATACATATATGCACAAACCTTGTTTTATATACTATTTTAACATGTCTTCATAATATATTTTTTTAATGGGTTGGACATTATAATCTCTTGGGTTGATGATTGGTTGGTGTCGATTGGGTTAGTCACGGGTGTACCACCTATGTTTGAATTGCATAAATCATAGAAAGATTTTGGAATTTAAAATATATTTTATATTTGATTAAGATGATGTTTATTTGTCTGTTTCCTTGGTTTATGAGGTTATTCCTCCAATATGTTTCTTTTATACCATTAGATTTAGTTTCCAACCCATGGCCACTTTGAGGTAGGAATTTAAGGTTATAAATAATTTTGCTATTAGCCAATGATGGATTTTAACAGGAGAAATCCATAAATAGTTTTCTACCATCCACCCACTGCAAAACCCAGTGAATAAACAATTAAAATCCATAAGACACTACCCCTATATTAGTCATCAGGTACTCGATGAACCCTGTTAATATATTTTATTAGTCAAGATTCTATTCCCAACCTCTAATTTTCCTAAAAAATTGAACACTTACAAAATAATTTAAATTCACTAATCACAATTCAATTAATAAAAAAATTAACTCCAAATCATTTCCAATGATTTTTGTTCATTAAAAACATCCCCTTTTTACTTCTCTTATTAATGATGTGTATTTAAGAGTTCTTGTTGAAAATTATCAGCCATTATAATGTCATGTAAGATTCCATTTCCCATGTCTACTCCTAAATATACCCATTATTCCACTATATGTATACTAGAATAACTATATTAACTTAAAACACCTTCTTATTATGCTATACTATGAAGACCAGTCACTCCTTAAACGATTCACCAGACTCTGATTCATTATCCATGTTATTAATCACATGTTCATGGTATGATTCATACATCTATAGCTACATCACCTAAAATAAATAATTTATATCCTAATGTCTTTATAGTAGAGATATTTGTTATTTAACACATCCAAATCAATTTATGATCACAAAAGACCTAAAAAATCATGATGCAATATTTACTTGTATCCTCAATAAACGATAACCTAAAAAATTTGATAAACATAAGAACAACCAATAATCTATAATGAACTCCAAGGATTATCCCCTCTAGTTGATGTTTGATAACATAATATTCTTGGGGGTGACTAGCAAATTTCTAGTCATGTGCACCTTTTTAGTGGTCTGCAACCCGAAGATCAGTTAAATGATATTGACTCAACCACCTCTAATCATCACAAAAGTGAGTGTAATGCTTGGCTATATTAATCCACATGTGGTTATATATATATATATATATATATATATTTATATATATATCTAATTATGAAATATATTATTTTACATGAAAATTTATATGGATAAATAATCCTCACAAGATCCAAAAAAAATTATATCACACAATCCTGGTGGATACCCTCATGTATCTAGATTGACCTCTCAGATTGACCATCTATTTATATGTGATTTAATCTACCTAGTTACAACTGAGTGCATATAGATTTCTATAACCCTTTATAGAATCAAGATGTAAAATGTAATGCAAGGTTTGATATAGTATTGGTGGTTATACCATATAGATAGACTATTTATTATATGTATAACTAGAATATATCATCCAAATATTTGGGATCCTATATAGGCAAGAAATATGAAATAATTTTTAACTATTTTAATAAAAACCATACCGTATCATGACTCTCTGGTGACCATGGAGGCCTAGTGATGGATTCCTTTTTCACCTCACCCATCTTCTAAATTGGAATTATAAGTGGATGAACTAACCCCTAGGTATTCAGCCCTCTTACTTCACCCTAATGTTTGGAGACATCAAGATACATATCATGAAATGTTCCTCATTATACTAGTCTTTCAAAATTAATAATTCATCACATGTCATATCTTCATAAATCCAAAATGCACTGCCTAATAAGAGGTGTGAGAGCCCCTCATAAACTCATACATCCTCAAATCAGGTATCGGTGATCTTATATAATCATATATAACTCTTATCCCATCCCATGTATATCATAGAATAGTTTCAATGATAATGATACCATCACCCATCATACAAAATTATTATACAACTACTAAATATATTTCACCTAACCCAGAAATTTATAATTTATGATAAAGGTGAAAAAATAACCCTCCTTTTCAACTCTATCACATCCTTATTATACTTTGAGAAAAGTATCATAATATTTTATTACACACTATATTCTATTGAGTCAAAATATTTTACTTTCTATATTTCACCTCCTTTATTTCGAAAATCACATCACTTTCTCAAAACCTTATTTTCCAAAATTTATATTTCCAATGTTTATTAATTTTTTTATAGAAAACTTATGTTTTTATGGGAAAAAAATAATTTTTTTACTAAAATAATATAATCAATAAATACTTATGTCTGATCCATCAGATTGAATGTGGTATAATCTATGAAATTGAAGATATCCAGTCCATCAGTATGATGATATCTAGTATATAAAATTGATGATATTCTGGCCCATTGAAATTAAAACATTTAGTTTATCGGTATAACCATATCTTATTTTATAGAGTAATGATATATAGTCTATAGTTTTTATGATGTCTAATATATCAAAATTATGATATTTAGTTTATCGATGTGATATTTTTTTATTATATTTTTGTGACTAATATTAGTCAATTAGTGTGATGATATTTAGTCTATTGGGGTGATAATATTTAGTCTATTTATAGGAAAGCGTTTCAGATATTGGATGACAAATTTATTCCATTGGAATAACAATGATTATAATCAGATTGTTATAATTATTACTATTAGAACAAATAATTTGATTATAACATTATAAGGGAGCTACAGAATGACTTTAGATGAAGATACAATTTTTTGACCAATCAAGAATAGAATATTTGATGCTATTGAAACAAACTATAGAAATTAAAGAAATATGAACATTTAAATGATGAATATAATGATGAATTCATTAGTGGAGATGGAAGAAGATGATTATTCAAAATAATACTGTTTGAGATTTTTCTCCACTGTAACTACTCGATATATTCCATTGGTAATGTTTTTAGAGATTTTTTTATAAGGATTCTATGTAGGGAATTGTAAACTTCTTAGAATAGATTTTCCATATTATTTTCTTATTCTTGATCGATGTTGTGATCTAGAGATTCTAGGGATAGAACGACTAGTGTATCTAATTAGGATGATCGAGGGCTTTTAGGGATAAGAATATTGATTTGATTACAATAATAGTGATCAATGAATTTATTCTGAAAAAAGATAGATATAAAAGTTTTTTTAAAACTACAGATACCTGAAGTCAAGGTTTTTTGACTTTCATAACTCTTAAGTAATTTTATACTATCTATATTTACATTCTTCTATTTTAAAAATTACTAACACTTTATTTAAAACCAATTTCACTAACTTTATGTATTCCAATGTTTTTTAGAATATTTTTATAGAAAAATTTCTTTTCTCTTAGACACGTAAATAATTATTAACTAAGAAAATATATACTTTAAATACTAATTTCTGATTTATCAGACTAGCTATGGTCTAATCCATAAAATTTATGATATCTAGTTAATAGATAAAATGATATGTATTCCACCAAATTGAAAATAATTTGGTTCATCAAATTGACAATATTCATTTTATCGGTATTAAAAAATATATTCTATTTGAGTGATGATATCTAGTATGTCAGTATAATGATATCTAATCTATCAGTATGCTGATATTTAGTTTATTGTTGTGATATACATTTTGTTTGGAAATGTGACTAATATTAGTCTATCTATGTGATGATATTTAGTCTATCGATGTGATCATATTTAGTCTATCGATGTGATATATTTTCATCTATTAGAATAAAAATTTATTCCTTGGAAATAAAAACGAATATAATCATATTTTTATAATTGTTTCTATATGAAAAAATAATTTTATAACAGCATTGGAATTATGCTACCAAATGGTATCATATGAAGATATAATTATATGGGCACTCAAATGAAGAGAATCTGAGTCCGTAATAACCAAATTTCAGTATGATGGAAATATGAATTATTGAGGGATGACTATAAATAGGAGTTTATTAGGGGATTTTTAGGAAAATATTTTTTCAAACTCAAACCATATAAGATCTTTCTCTATTGTAAATGCTTTTTACATTTACTTTGTAATGTTTTCAGAGGGTATGCGTTATAAGTATCCCATGTGAGGAATTATAAAATCCAAAGAATAAATTTTTTCTATTGTATTCTATGACTGATCAAGGTTATGATGAAGGGTTTATAGGGAGATGATGACAGCTGGATATGATCAGGATGATGGAGGGCTTCTTGGAATAGTACGATAGAGCTGATTTTTATCGTAGTGATTGAGGGATTTCTACTGAAGAAAGACAGACATGCCAGTTTGGTTAAAAAAGTGGATTGATAAAGTAGAGTATCATTGACTTCCTTAAATTTTAATGTTAAATTGTAAATAAAATTATAAATATTTTGTAATACATTCTTACTTTTATAATTATGTTTAATTTTACTTGTTTCTAAAAAGAAACATTTTATATTGTGATATTTTTTAAGAAATTTTAATATTGTTAATTTTTTTTAGTTTTATTTAGCAGAAACATTATAAGTTCATTTTTATATAGTATTATCATATGGTTCATGCTTAGTCTGATATAACTTAGTAAACATGTTTTGGTTTATTAATTAGTTAAAAGTTTATTTAATTCAATTGCATATCCTATTGTATCAGTTATAAACTATTGCGAACCAACAATTGGTATCAATGTAGGATCTACTAATTTACATGATGGTCCTTAACTTTTTTATACTATTTAAATTTTTTATAGCTAACAATTTTATTATAAACTATTTGTTTACAAAATATTGTTACACTAATGTGTAATCATTATAAAGGGTTCTTGTATTTATAAGATGAGAGGTTAAAACATTGGTACACTCGAAATTCAAAATCATAGAATACCACCTTTATTATATGGTGATGATTATGAGTATTGGAGAGAGAAAATGAAAATGTCTATTTTGAATACTATTATTGAAAATTTCATTATATTGGCTAGTAACAATAAGATTCCTCCGAATGAAGTTTTTTAATTTTACTAATTAAGAGAAACAATTATATCAGTTGAATAAATGTTGAATGAATTATCTGTTATGTTCTTCGAATAAAAAATATATAGTTAGATTTATTCTTTTAAAGATAGAAATTTAATGTGGATAAAATTAGAAGTCACACATTTTGGAAATTTAAAAGTTATTAAAACTAAAAGATATTTGCTTCATGATGATTATCAAGCATTTCATTTCTACATGGTGAAATGGTTACAATGATGCATCAAAGATTGATATCTATTGTAAATAGTTTAAAATATATGGGAGATAAATATATTACAGATGATATATTATTTGAAAAAAATATAAAAATCATTCCTAGATAATGGGATTCTAATAGAACTATTTTGGATGACACTATAAGAATTATACATCTTATATTGTATGATTTGATATGAACTCTTATTCAATAAGATGGAGTATAGATAATAGATGCATAAATAATGATGTAAATCAATGTACAAGTTTATTTTTCTATGACATCTAATGTTTCTAGTAAATTCAATTTATCCTAGAATGTTTCAAATTTATATAAAAATAATAAATTTATAGATGAATTATATAGTAGTTCTTCAGAATAATATTGAAATTAATTATCTAATTTTTCAAATAGGATGGAAAATATAATTGGATAGAAGGATTTACAATATAGATATTAGAGGTATTAGAAAGAAAAGCACGATAATAAAGATTATTTAGAATTATGAATTAATAAAAGGAATGACATATAAGATAAGACTATCCAAAACTGAAAAGAAAGTATAAGAATGATCAAGTTCTGAATGAAATTATAAGAACTATTACAAGCATAAGAATAAAAAGAGTTTGAGAGATTCAGATACATAGAGTACTATTTGTGGAGATAGTTTGTCCAAAAATTTTCTTTATAGTGTAAGTCATTATAAAAAGAATATCAAATTCTATGATGAGGATTCGAAGATTAGCAATTTCTTTATGGAAAAGGTAATAGATGAATCTATAACTAATATTACGTTAATTGAAAACTATAATAATATTGATATTTAAATTAAAAATTTTACATATTATGATGAATAATAATATTTATTTGAATAAACAAAATTATTTAACATTATTTGAGTAGTTTTATATATTTTTCTAAATTACTAAAATGTATGAATTTAAAAAATTTTAAAATATTTGATGCAGTGAAAAAAACTTTTGAAAAAAAAATTTAATAATTAATACTATTACTATTGAAATATTAGATCTCTCAAAAGAGTTAGATAAAAATAAATTTTATAACTTTAAAAAAATTTAGTGAATCCATAATTTTATAATACTAATTTCATAAATGATATATAACAACATAATACGAATTCAACTTCTACTGTGGATAAGAATATAGTTGTAAAACTAAATACAAAGATATCTAGATTGAAAAGTATTTTTTCAAAGTTTACCACTTGTATAGAAACTATTTATAATATTTATAATAAAATTATAATTATTTAAGATGTATCCAAAATGGGATTTACTAATTGAAAACCTCTATTTCAGAATCATTATTTTGTTTGGAAAAAATACTCATTTTAAAAAAAAATTCATATTGGTGGTCACTAAAAGAATAAATTATATTTAAATAATGTAAAATTTCTAGGATTTAAAAAAATAATTCTTTTTCCTAAAAATTTGGAATTTTCTAAAAAAAATAAATATAGAAACAATTCGATATTAAAAAGTTTATTTTATAATAATAATAGACACAAGAAGGTTTGGTTTCCAAAAAATACAATATTTTTGTTTTAAAAAAGGTAATAATTGTACTAATGTCAAAATATGGTACGTGGATAGTGGTTTCTCGATATATATGATAGGAAACATGAATTTCTTCAATAATATTAAAAAATGAATTGTAAAAAAGTTACCTTTGGTGACATTGATTGAGGATAAATCTTCAGAAAAAGTATCAATGTTCTTGTTGGAATGTATTTAATTTTGAATATTTTTTTGTTGATCTTAATAAAAACATTATTATCATAAGTAGATTATTTTCTGAGGGATATCTTTTGATCTATAGAAATGAAAAATATACTATTTATTTTTCAAAATATTAATTTATTTTATTTCCTATTGGCATGATAATGATTACACACTAATAATTGAAGACCATAGAGGACAATATCAATATTTTCATAGTGAAATGGATGATCTATCTTGGTTATGGTACAGAATATTAAGACAAAATAATGTTTAAACATTATCTTAGATTTCTAAGAATGTACTGATTAAATATCTACCAGAACTTATGATGAATAATTCAAAATTCTTTGATCCATATCATTTCAAAAAGTTACATATGTCATGTTTTAAATCTACTAGTGAAGTATCAAATTCGGATTCTTTACAATTAGTTCACATGGACTTGTTTGGTCCTAAAAAACTATATTTATTGGTTCCAAATATTATGTATATGTTTTAGTTGATGATTAAAATAGATAGACTTGGTTCTCTTTTCTAGAAAATGTTCCAGAAGAATTTATTTTTCCAAAAAAATTTGTAGTGTGAGTTAAAATTGAGAAAAAACTTTCCTTGATATCTATTCATAGTGATCATGGTAGATAATTTTTTAATTCTAATTTTGCATCTTTTTGTAATAAAAATGTTATAATAAATAATTTTTGGCACCGTAATCCCCACAATATAATGGTTTATTTGAAAATGAGATATAATTATTCAAGTGATTCCTAGAACCGTGCTGAGTGAATACCCTATTTCTTTTTTTGGGATGAATTAGTTAGTAATTCCTACTATACTATAAATTGAGTTTAAATAATACATATTATTAATAAAATATATTTTGCGTTTTCGAATAATAGGAAATCAAAACATTCATACTTCAATGTTTTTTAATGCAAAGTATTCATTTTAAAAACTAAATAAAATATATATAAATTTCCTCCAAAATAGGATGAAGTAATATTTTTAGGTTATTCTATAACTAGCAATCTATATAGAGTCTTTAAAAAATATTATTATTATTTAGGAAACCATACTTGTTAAATTTTTTTTAAATCGATCCTTTTGTTTTCAATTAACCTAAACCCCCCATCTTCAGATGTTATTTCAAAACTTGATTTTTAGCAGATGTTGGAAAGATATTCCCATGAGGTAACTACTTAAGAATTTATTTCTGAGGTTTAATCTCAATGATTATTTCAAAAATTTTATGATGAAAAATGTATTAGAAATCCAATGAATCAATTGATCCTTTATAATAATCATAGTGATAACATCATTGGTGATATTGATTAGCCAGTTATAACTAGAAGTTCTTTAAGAATTGAAATTGACCATTTACATTTTTATCACAATTCAAACCTAAAATTTTTTATGGAGACATATGTGATGAAAATTTGATAATATAAATGTAATATGAAATCAATTAATTGGAGAGGAATAATGTTTGGACTATAGTTGATAGATCTAAAGGTACATCTATAACTGGTGTACAATGGGTTTTTTAGAAAAAATGTGATGAAAAAGGAATAACAGAAAGAAATTAAGCTATACATGTTTCAATGGGATATAATCAACAAGTGGTAATAGAATTTAATGAAAATTATTCTCTTGTAGATATAATAGAATCTATTTTTATACTCCTAGATTTTGAATAGTTTCCTAATTTCAAACAATTTCAAACATATTTGAAGTGTGCATTTACTGGATGATATGTTTAGGAGGAAGATTATGTAGAAATACCCAATGTTTTTAATATAAAAAATATCCAAAATATTATTTTAAAGATACTAAGGAACTTTACAGACCTAAAGAAGTCCTTAGAGTTTGGGTAGAGAGATTAGCTGGATTTTTGTTACAAAATAACATTATTAGAGGAGTTGAGTATGAAAAAATTTCCATAACAATAGTATATAAAAATGTCATAGTTTTCAAAAAAAAATTGAAAAAATTATATTTTTTTCAACTAAAAAATCATTAACTTCTTCCTTTATGGATTTTAGGTAATTTATGATTGAAATGATCTTTATGGGAGATATTTCATATCTTTTACTCTTTAAAATATCATAAAAGTTTGTTGTAACCTTTATATGTCAACATAAGTATATAAATTATATTAATATGAAATTTGGATATTACAATTCTAAAATTACTATCACTCTTAATGGAACCTAAAATACTTTAGATATTGATGATTTTTATAAACTAGTTGATCCAAAGATCTTTAGAGAATTGGTTTGAAGATTAATATTATTAACAACTAGTCATATAGATTTCATGTTTTTGGTATGATTGTGTGATAGAAATAATGAAGATCCAAAATTATCCCATCTTAAAGATGTAAAACAATATTTTCATTATCTTAATGGAACTATGGAATCAGGATGGTTTAATTATTCATTAAATAGTTTGAATTAAAATGTTTTTTGTTTTTTGACTTTGGTGGATGTAAAATAGATTAAAAAACTTCTTCCATAACTTTTCATTTCTTTGGAGATGCATTAGTGTCATGTTATTTCAATAAAAAACACATTATAGAACTTTCCAGTGCTAAATCTGAATATGAGTCAACTGGAATTTGTTGTGTTCAGGTGTTATGGATGCAACACATACTCACTATCTATGTAATGATATTTAGTAAAAATAAAATTTTGTGAGATAAAAAAAGTTCCATTAACTTAAATAATAACCCATAAAAATAACTCATGTGAAAATAGGAAAGATATCAGACAAAATTTCCTTTATGATAAAAAAAGGAGATATCATTTTATAATTTATCAAAATGAAAGATCAACTTATTGATAATTTAAAAAAATTCAAAATTACGATAGATTTGATACATTAATCAAAATTTAGGAATGATCAATAAAAATTTATCATTTATATATATGTTTTATTTAAAAACCATCTTAAATTAATTAAATACATTATCAAAGAGAAATTTCATATTATTTCATTTTTCTAAAATATTTATTTATTCTTAAAATATTAGTCTTCCTAATGAATGTTTAGTATTTTTTAGTGTTTAAAAAATATTTAGTCTTCTAAAATTTTAATATTTTTTAGAAATTTTTTGGAAAAAAAAATATTTATAATAAAGTTTTAGAATAAAGAACTTTTAAAATTTTTTTAGAATGAAAACATTACTAAAAATGTTTTTATGCAATATATTTTGTTAGGAAGTTTATTGAATTCATTTTTCTTCGAAGAACAATAAGAATGGGTTACATAGAAAATGTTCATATCGAATGTAACAATTATACTCATTGAGATATTTTTTATAATATTTTAGTTTCTTCAATATACTTTACATGGGGTTTTAACATCTATTTACATATTTTTAAATAGTACCAACATTAATTTTTTTTTAAATTTTTTTAAATATTTTATAATTTTGAATTTTTTGATATTGATAATATTATTTTCTTAAAAAGAAATTAAGAGTTTGTAATATATATTTAAAAACTATAGTATTAATTTCAACTGTTAGATCATTTTAGGGTTTTTCCACAAATTGTCAGATATCTGGAATGTAATGGGTCTTGATCATGCCTATATATAATGTAGTGGGTCCACAAGTCCCACATAACTTTTCTCATAATTCAATATAAAATATCAAAACCCATTTTTCTACTTTGTAAGATAGTTTGGAATAAATATGAAATTATTATTCATCCGATAAGGCCTTCACTACATCGGATTCAAGAAGATGGCTACTAAAAAATTCTATTCTATGCATGATGTTTTGAATGAAACACTGATGAAGAAATATTTGTATTAAAATGATGACTATTTATTGAAAATGTTATAATGTTTTAGGGATGGGAATAAATTTATATTGAGAAAGTGGTCTTTGTGCTTCATTATATAGATACTGGGAAGGAATTTCATTCTTTAGTATAATTCACTTCTGATGATGTTATGGATGTAATTATCTTCAATTATATTAGTGAGTCTTTTAAGCTATCTGTTAAGAAAGTAACATATATTACTGAAGTTATTTTGAAAGTAGATTCTTATCTTCCTTTTCACATTCTTATGGAGATGCTAAGATCTTTTTAAAAATCTATATTCAAATAATTTTTATTCTAATCATTTTATAAAATATGAAGAGTTTGTGATATTTCACTAGTTGAAAGATCTGTGAGAATATGAATAATGAAATTTTTAAAACCATGTAAAATATTTTGATACACATTGAAATATAAATATATATTCATCTTGGATTTTTTTTTCAATATAGGAAAAATGAATTTAGTGATGTTTGTGTTTCATTCTATTGAACCTTTAAATAAATCCTTGATCAAGTTAAGAATTCTTATGTTTCCTTGATTTATCATAAAAATGTTTGAAAATTTTATAGATGTTATTAAAATTAAGAATTATTATCCAAAGGATCATCTAAAAGGTTAATTTATTAGAGAATAATTTTTTTGGATGAAGTGAGTTGTCAATATGAAAAGGGAAAATTTTATGGGTAAATTAGATAAAGGTGCATTCAATAATGAATCCTCAGATCATTAAAAACATAAATAATAATAGAAGGACAAGTTGAAATATATTTAATATCCACTAAAGTCAATGAAGAAACCAAAAAAAAATGTTTTATGTGGGATTTAAGAAGTTGTTGGTGCATAAGGTTCAGAAAAATCATAGAGATCCAAAGTTCATTCTATAAAAAGAAGAATATCCAGATTGAAATTAAAAAATGTATGAATCTATAAAAAATGATGAATGTAAGAAGAAGAAAAGGAAAATATTAGGTCACGATAATGTGATGGATTTTTTTTAAATGATTTGAGAAAGAATCTGAAAATATTCCTTTACAAATATAACTTCTCTCAATTTTATTACTGGTTCCTAGTTTTCGAACCCATTTTTTTCCAATCAGAAAAATCTAGATTAATTGGTACCAATAAAAATATAATTTTATAAATCTTTTTTTTTTCTATATATTATTGAGAATGAAAAGGTAAAAAATTTGTATCTAAACCCCATGTTCAAAAATAGCTTCAGAAACCTATTCAAAAAGAAGTTGAGAAGTCAGTTCAAAAATTAGTACTGAAGACTGTAAAGAATGTTTTATTAAATTCAAAGAATATAGAAAAATATTTATAAGAATAACAGGAATAATAAGTATAATTGGAGGAGTAGGAATGAGAAAACTAAAAATAAATCTCTTCATATTAATCATCATCATATTCATATTTTTCAACCCAGTCTGAAAACATACCAAATTAAATGGATCTGAGAATGAAGATAGATTAAAATAAGAAATATAATAAGGCCAACAGTCACATTCCAAAATATCATACAAGGTATAGACCAATAGGGATGTTGATGTGATGAAAATATTGGATGATGAAAAAGAGAATGAAAAAGAAAAGGGATATGTTGGCCCTTTTTGGATATATATTTATAGGATTTTTGTGTTGGGCTATCCCGGCTATGCTACTCCATAGATGTCCTTCCAAGAAGCTAGGTGTTACCCTTACTTCATTCAGGATATGTTGGACCATAAAAAATAAATTATTTTTGATGGAATTACTATATAAGACATAGAATACATATGTTTTTTAGAGGCTCCTCACAGGGAACCATTTCTGTAAAGGCTTATAAGCGCTCATATTATACTTCCTCGAGCAATGATCTATAGGGTGATATTATTTGGTGAAAGAAAAATACAACCAAATATAGAATCCTTATATGGTGAATCCATAAACATTCCAACTCTATTGATATTATAGTGAAAGGTAAGGGTGTTTTTCTTGTCACCAGGTGCTCTTGATTTCTTGTTCTAAAGGAAGAACCCACAATGCATTTGTTCTTTCAATGAAACTGGGTGATTAGACTATAAAATATGTTTGGGGAGTTAATTTGTTTCACCTCACCTATTAACTTCATTAACATGTTTATGCACCTCTGGTTAAATGGATCTGGTTCTAACTCGGCTCAATAGAAGGGACATTTTCTCTTCCTTGTGGTGTGTTTTTGGAGTGTCTGGAATGCACGCAACCAGGATCATCACAATGATATCCCTTCCTCGTGTTTGTCCATGATCTTTAGGTCCATATGACTCTCTTAGGAGCTCTCACCCTTAATAAAATGTTGGTATGAAGATCCTTCTCTGATTAGTATTATGTTGATTAAGAATACAATTCCATCGAACAGTCACATCTCACATTGTCATTGGATCCATTGGATTCCACCACTATGAATATAAACTCAATAAGGTTGACTCATGCTATAGAGGCATCATACGAGGTGGATGTGTAACTTGTGATCACAATAGATCTATGCATTTATCTTTTTGTTCTTCATATGGCAAAGGAGATTAGTTAAGTGCAAAGGATTATTCCATCCTAAGAGGTATTTCCATCTATCATTATAAATGAATCTCTATAGTAGTTGTTGAATCTGATTCCAATATTATATATTCCTCTCTCGAAGGTCTCACTCCCACTTAGTGGAAATTTTGTTATGTGATCCGTAATTACAAGAAGTGTATTAGTAGCGGGATAGTAATTACTCTCACTTGGTGAGAAGGTAATAGTGTAACTGGCTTCCTCACCTCAAGGGATACCTCTGAATCACCTCTAATGGATGACACTAGAACAAGATCCCTCCCCATGGGATGTTCTAATTATGTAATTGGGGACTCCCATGGTCTCCATCATTTTCAGCACCATTAAAAAATTCTATTGGATTTCTGCTATCAATAAAATAATTTCTTGTTGTTTTAGTTTGAATAATCCTTCAATAGATTCAACAGAATTACCATCCATTGAGTCTGTTAGAACATTATATTATATTTTTATTACTTTAAAATATATTGTAGACTCAATTCCATATCTTCTAAATATTGAATCTTGATGTAAAAAATAAAAACTAGTTTGAATGAAAAATAATAATCTTTGTAGATTTCAACAAAAATAATTTTCCAAAATTAATGAGATATAAAAAGTTTCATATAAAATTCAAATTGATAAAGAAGTAAATTTATTATATTGGATTTATGGTTTAAAAAAGATGATTTATATTTGATATTATATGATGATAATATGTTTGTAATAGATTACAATTTGTGGATCAGTTCAACAATTTATTGGAGTCACATAATCACAAAATCATTGAACTAAGAGAAAAAATTAAAAGGAAGAAAGTATATAATTATATAATCTAATATTTTCAGGATGAGGTTTAGATATTTAAATAAGAAAAAAATTTATCAAACTTCTTGAAGTGTAGGTAAACTGTTTGAAAGCTTAAAATCAAATGTTCTCTATCCTCGAGGAAAAGATAGAGTAACATGAGACCATAACTACAGATAATGATAAAAAAAATGAATAAACCCATAATATAAAATCTATATTAATAAATCTTCACAATAAATAATGATTATTTTTTCATCTAAATGCTTGATGCATTTGAGAAAAAAATTAATGAATATTTAATTTGGAATTTATTATTCATATTATTTGTTTTGATTGAGTTTTTGTCTAATTTTACATGGATGAATATGATTTATTTATACTATGTATTATTGATTATTGAAACAAAAAAATTTTGTAGATAATGTTTCTATCATTTCTGGGATATATTATTACTACCCCTATTTTTTGAAATCAGAGTAGGAGGGATATTCTAATGTGTAGAATTTTTTATGGGGATAATTTTTTTAATGTGAGAACATATTGGAAATGTATAGTTATAGTAAGTAAAACATCATTTGGATGTGAAAAACTAAACAAAAATGAATTTATCAAGATAGGGGGAGATAAGAAGGAAAGGGGGTATGTTTATTTTAAAGAAAATATCTTTAAAATTATTAAAATAATAAATCTCTGGTATTCTTTTCAAAGTTAGTGGTTTTTTATTTTAAATGTTTTATTTTTTTTAAAAAAGGGTATTTTTTTTGTCAAAAGTTTATAATTTCAATAATTCCATTCATTTACTTTGAAAAGCGTAAATATTTTCATAAAACCTTCTGTTTCTAACTTAATATTAACAATAATTTTTAGAATATTTCTGTAAAAAATAGTTTTCTATTGGACATAGAAATTTTTCTTAACAAAAAAAATATAAACATTTAATACTTAAGTTAGATCCATTTATGTTGATGGATGTCTAATCCCTCAGATTAATGATATATATTCTATCAATATGATGATATCTAGTACATCAGATTGAAGACATTTTTTTCTATCAGATTGAAAATATATGTTTTACAGTATGACCATATCCAATCAATTAGTGGAATGATAATTAGTCTATTGGTATGATGATATCTAATCTATTAGTGTGATTATATTTAGTTAATTAGTGTGACAAAAATTTATTCTGTTGGTGTTAATAATATTAGTCTATATGTTTTAGGATATTTATTCAATATGTGGGATAATTTTTATTCTATTGGTGTGAAAAAGTTTCAACTATCAAACTCATAATTTATCCAATCAGAATAGTTATGTTTATAATTGTATTATTATAATTTTTTATGTCAGTTGATATATTTTTATTATAACATTGTAATGGTTGAACAAAAAGACATCAGATAAAGATATTATTTTATGAATTTTAGGTGAAGAACATATAATTCCATTATAATAAACTCTGAGAATCATGGAAATTTTACTATTGGAGGGATTCCTATAACTAGGAGTACACTCGAGGAGCTGGAAGATGTTTCTTTTTTAAACTCAACACATATGAAATTTTTTAATGTTGTAATTGCATGTTACATTCTATTTTTGAGGTTTTAATAATTATTGTATTCTATGAATTCTACGTAAGTAATTGTAAAATCCTATAAATAGATTTTTTTGAATATCTATTCATCAGTTACCTCTTCCATGAAGCAATAATTAATCTGAAGGATTTGAACATAGTATGTCTGATGGATTTGACTTAAGTACATAAATTTTATATTAACTTAATTAAGAACTATCTCTGCATATGATTAAAAAAAAATTCTATTAAAAAACAAAAAAAATAGTAAATATAAATTTAGTAAAATGAACTTTTTACGAAAATGATTTTGATTTTCAACATTAAGGAATGAAAATATAGAAACTAAAAATATTCATCTAAAAATTATAACCCTTTTTGAAAATAAAAAAATACAACACATTAAATGAATAACTACTCTCTCTTTTGAATGATCTCTTTTTTAATAGTAAGATTAGAAATTCTAGAGTTTTCTTTCAGATGTTTATCTTGAGAAACATCATGTTTTTTAAAATCAAAAATCAATTCGAACATTAAGGTACTTTAGAAAATATAGAAAACTCTTCAAAACTGGGTAAAGAATTGTTTTCTATAGTTGAACAATATTATTCATTTTAATATGTAGAATTATTATTTGATGTATCTCTATTTGGACAGTTTTCATTTAAAGTGAAATGAGTTAGGGATTCCGCGGTTACTTTTTTATGAAGTAATTATTTATCTTCAAAATATGATATGGTATGATGATTAAATTAGATATTTAGTTTATTGATAGACTAATATTAGTCACACTAATAGACTGAATATCTATCACACTAATAATCAAAATATCTTCACACTGATAGATTAGATATTATCATACCAGTAGACTTGATATTTCTACTCCGATAAACTAGATACATTCCTATAGATTAAAATATTTTTTTCAATATGATAGACTAGAATATAATCAATCCAATAGATTATCTATCATTATACCTATAGACTAGATATCATTAATCCAATGGATTATACCTTAGTCAGTCTGATAGATCAGACCTATATATTTAATGTTTATATTCATTTATGTGATAACTATATTTCTGTTTGATATAAAAAATATGTTTTCTAAAAAAATATAAAAACATTGGAAATATAAAGATATTAAAATAAGGTTTTAATAAAGTGTTTGTGCTATTGAAAATAAAAGAAAGGAAATTTATAATTTTTGAAATTTTGACTTAACATTCTTACCCTTTTTGAAAAGAAAAATATTCAATACTTAAAATGAAAAATCACATGATTTGAAAATTATAAAATTAGTTTTGAAGGTGATATGGAAGTAATTATGTTTAATATTTTTTGGTGAATCCGGTATGTTATCTGTTTATAAAGTAGCATACTTGAATAGTGTTTATTTTTAATGAGTGACTTATATTCCTTATCATAAGATTTTTATTAATTATGATCTTATGAAAATGAAAAGGTCAGTCTTTTATATTGTAATATTTTATAAAAATATAAAAAATTTATAATCTTTCATCGGAAGAAAGATTCATGACTTATAGAAGCGTGGATTTTTAAAACCATGGAAAGGAGACAGAGACACATTGATAGTTCTATATTTCATCATCATGAATTTTATTATCAATATGTGAAATAAAAATTTAGTGAGATTGTTTTTTTATAATTAAGATATAAATGAAAACCATATGAAGCTGATAATTAGTATGTTTCCATGATTTATCGAATCATTTTTCTAAATGTTATGGATTTAATGAAAATTAAGAATCAAGATATAAATGTTTGTGAAAAAATTTCTTTGATTGGATAATAAACAAAGCCTTGGATTAAGTTAGTAATCCATCCAAAATAGAAAAAAAATTATAGATAGATATGAAACATATGCATCCAATTCCAAATAATCACATTATAAAAAAAAGAAAGAAACATAGAAGGAAAATATGAAATAAATTTCATCACCAAAAAATTCAAAGAAGAAGCCAAAAACAATGTACAATAAGGACATCAAATATATTATGATTACATAAGGCTTAGAAAAACCTGGAGATGAAAATTTCGGTCTGGGAAAAGTAGAAGCTTTATATTTAATAAAAAGATCCAATGAATCAATGAAAAATGATTAAAAGAAAAATAATAAAAATAAAATATTATATCAAGATAAGTTTATGGAATAAGTTATTTAAGGTTTTGAGAAATCATTATCTAAGATTCCATTACCAATTCAATATCATTCAGTAGTACAACCAGTTCTTATTTTTGGTACCCATTATGTTTCAAATCATACAATTTCAGATAAATTTGTTCCAATAAAAATAACATTAAATTATTATTTTCTATCTATTTTTTATAATAAAAATGTAAAAAGTGGTAGTTTAACCACAGGTTCAATACTCTATTCATAAAACTATTCAGAAATAAGTTCAGAAGTCAATTCAAAAATTGGTACAGAAATCAAGAAATGATATTTTATGAACTAGAAGGTAGTTATAAATAGTGTTAGGAGAATAATAATAATAATAAGGGAAATAATATAGAGAATAAAATTAATTAGAATGTTATTCAGATTAATAATCACCCTCTTCATCTTTTTCAACCTAGTCCACAAATTCCTACATTATGTGTTTTTATGAATGAATCAAATTAAAAAAAAGAATGTGAAAAATAAAACCAATCATATAACAAAATTTTAGAAATGGTATAGATAGATAGTTATTTTGAAGTGATGACAATATCAAATGATGTAAAATATAAAAAAAAGGAAAGAAATATATTAGTTCATATAGAAATTATATTTTGATCCTTTATTAGAGTAAACTAAATTACCAGCCATCGAGGTAGAGATAAGAGTATATTGTATTTATGTTTTTATTGAATAATATTATAGATTTAATTCCATACCATCTGAATATTGAATCTCAATGAAAAAAATACAGAATATTATTAAAGGAAAAACTGATGCATAAGAGATTATAATATAAACACTTGTAGAAAATCAAGTCTATGAAAATTTTTCAATGAAAAATCAAAGTGAAAATGATATAGATTTTTTTTAAATGGTTATATATTTGAAACTCGTTGATGGAGATTTTAATTTCGATGATGATAAGTTTGATGATGTAAAGATTATATTGTCTGATATTGCTGAATCCATAGAAGAATTATAATCAGATGTTTATGAAATATTAAATTTTTTGTATAAGTTAAAAATCTACTAGTGTAATATATCAATAAATAATTACACAAAAAGATGAAATTAAAAATCTGAATGAGAAGAATTCAATAATCAAATATTTTGAATAATATTTTAAAATAGTGAAATAATAAAATAAAAATTATAGATTACTTGAAGATGAGGTCATCATTTTAAAAGTATAAGATTAAAATCTCACTGTCTTAGAGGAAAAGATAGTGAAAATTTTGTCCATATCTACAGATACTGAAGGGAATATTGAATATTTTCAGAAGATGAATGTTATAATCAAGAATTTAATTAAGAAATAATTAATATTGTTTCTTTTAATACTTATATGTACTTAAATCCAATCTTTTTGAATGATTATTTATTTATTAAGGTATTAATCATCTTATATGTTTTTTTTTGAAAATTTATCTAATTTTAAATGGATGTATGTTCTTTATTAGTAATTTGGATGAATGTTTAATCAAACACAATTTTTAGATAGTTCTATTTTTTAACATTTATGTGACTTATTTTTACTACCCCTATTTTTTTTAAAATCACAAAATGGGAGAATATATTAATGGAGATAATATTTTAAGGTGGATAATGATTCGATGAGGAGAATATATTGAAAATGGATAATTATATAAGGGGAAAGATCTATCAAACTATGAATGTTTAACTGAATTAGTTTATCAAGGTTGGGTATATTAGAAATAAAGGGTAGAAGTTTCTTTTGATGAAAATTTATTTGAAATTATTAAATGAAGAAATAATTGTTATGTTTTTTAAGTGTAGTTGTTTATAATCTTATGTTTTTTATTTTTTTGATTTTCAAGAGGGGTATATTATTGAGTGAAATGTTTATAATTTCATCTTTTCCATTACATTATTTTGAAATTCAGAAGGACTATATTAAAAAATTATTTTATTAACATTATATTACCTAGCTATTTTAGAATATATTTATAGAAAACATATTTTTATTGGAGACACTAGAATAGTTCATAGCTAAATGAATATTAACTTTAAATAGTTAAGGCTAACCCATTAAACAAACTATGCTCTAATAAATTAGTTTGAAAATATATATTCTATCCTTATGAGGATATCTATTCCTTAATCTTGATGATATTCTAGTTCATCAGATTGATAATATACAGTTTACCTATATGAATATTACTAGTATATCAAAATGAAAATTTTGAGTTTATCAGTATGATGAGATTTAATCTATTATTGTGACTATATGTAGTTTATCTGTACAAAAAATATTTATTTTATTAGTGTTTCTAATATTTGTATATCAGTGTGATGATATATAGTCTATCATTGTGATAATATGTAGTCTATTTTTGTGTTAGAGTTTCATCTATTGGACTAATGCAGTTTATAATAGGTTTTTTATAATTGTTTATATCATATGAAATACATTTATTAAATAATTTTAATGGTTATAGCTAGTTACATCTGATGATGATTTAATTTTTTGAGTTGTCAAGTGTATAATATATGAGTTCGATGCAACAAACTTTAGAGGAATAGAAATATTAACATTATAGGGATGCTTATAAATTTGAGTGAAATAGAGGATATAAAAGAAATTATTTTGAAAACTCATACCATTTGATATTTTTCTATACGGTAACTACTCATTATATTACATATTTAATGTTTTCAAATCATTTGCTTTATAATTATTCTACTTAATAAATTGGAAAATACATAGAATAATTTTTGTATTTGTATTCTATGTCCAATCAAGGAAATGATTGATGGAATCCTAGGATAGAAAAATCAATGGGTCCTATCAGGATGATCAAGGGATTCCAAGGGTAGGAAAACAAATTTTATTCTGATCTTATTAACCAAGGGCTTTCTTCTTAATACAGATATACTTGGAAGTTTGTTTAAATTTTCTAAGACCTAATGTCATGTTCTATTGAGTTCCTTAACTCTATAAAGATTATTTAAATCATTTATACTTTTTTCATATGTTTTAATTTTACATATTTCTCCAAGAAAAATATTTCATGGTTCAATTTTTTAAGGATGTTTTGTTTCATAATCATTTATTTACATTGATTTAATGGAAACATTTTGAGTTTTCTTCTATATATTCTAATCATCATATATATTCTGAATCTGATACAACTTTAAAAATATTATTTGGGATTTAATTATTTAATATTTGTAACTAAAATTTATTCTTATTGTAGCCATCATAAACTCTTATGATCTAATAGATTCTTACACTATCTACATATAGATCTTCTCATTGAGGAAATTAACAATGAAGTTATCCTTACCTAGGTAATATTCTATCTCAAAATAGAATTTTTGATATACTCACCCTAACTCCACTATCATAGGCTTTTTTACCACAATGAAAATATATAATTGAAGATATTTTGGTATTTGTTTACAATAGAACTATATCTAATTATATAGTAACTCAAAAAATTTATATAATTGACTACTAAATCAAGATATAATTTTTTATTTAGGTGGTTACACTCTTGGGATCATAGCTTCCATGATGTATACAATATTCTTATATCTCCTATCCCCAAAAATAAAAAAATTCATACCACTAATAAATCTACATAGGTTGTATAGTACTTTCCCATGTTGAAAAAATTATAATTAGAGTACATGTGACCCTCTCTTTCACCTCTTGAAATATGACCTCACACTAATCCATGAGGTTTAAATTTAACCATTTATATTCAAGATATTACCCCAATGATTATAAGTGGGAGAAATATTGAATTAATCATTAATAATATTTGGATAATGTAAGGAAGATCATAATATAGAAGGAGCTCTTGAATCCTTCCCAATATGATATTTATTGTACATTATCAGGGTAAACAATACTGGCATTAGATTTGACATTTTTAAGAAAATGAGCCTCATGAAATTAGAAATGAAACTTTTAGTGATGAATTTTTATACTTATAGAACCAAAATATTGTGGTGGCTTATGCCATTTCATGGTCTATTATTTGGTGCAACATGATATAGTGTGAGATACTATTTTTTTGTTCTTATTGCATATGATTAAAATATTTTATTATATAACATGTGATCCTAGACAAATCATCACACAATTTTATTAGTTTTCTGATCTTAATAATATTAAAAACATTAGATAAATTTTCAAACATTAAACATAAATTATGATGATTAAACAAAAAATTAAAAGTGGTTAAAACATTAGATCACATGATGAAGTGGACAATAAATATGTGGATGAATTTTTGGTTCTTGTAAAAAAGTATAAATAATTTAAATCATTTTAATATTGGTTACGATAATTAGGACTACTCAAATATGATCCCCTATTACAATCTATTCTCTTCAAAACTTCAAAAAGTTTCTAGAGTGCCATGGTGTTTAGAGAGGTCTTCCTTGAGAATCAGGTGATTCCTATGTTCTGTGGATGCCTCTATAGGAAGGGGTATTTCATACAAACCTTAGTTAAATCAATTAAATACTTATTAAATTCATCTATAGGATGGTTTGACTAGGGTAATGTATAAAATTATTGTCATTCATATATATATGGATATGAATTGTAGGTATATAAATGTTTTTGAAATTTAATTGAATTATGGAGTAGTTATTCTACTAAATTTGGGAAATCATAAATCACTTTGAAACCCTTCAACAATATCAAATTCAATATATTCATATATTGTTTTAATTTCAAATGAATAAAAATTTTTAAATACAACCTTTCTAGGTGCCATATAATAGACAAATCCTAAAAGACCATTTCATTTCATGATAATTAATGACAGTGGAATGTTCATTATGATAATGCTAATTTTGGTTATTGGTGATGATAAAACATGAAATTGTTTTGGATAAATTGGTATTTCATGCATTGAAAAGATTCCTTGTAAAACTAAATATATTATTATGATATTATACACCATGGTCTACTGTTTTGTGTTCCATTATCAATCACCATCATGTAGATTGACCATGACATAAACCGAGCTATTTTATATTTATAAATTTTTACCTAAAATATAATTCTATCATATTGGCTGGGAAAACATATATGTTCGAAATACATTTTCCAGTTTGAAAAACTATATTAAACTATCACCAAAATAGTCATAACTCTAGGATGTTTCGATGCATTTGATTAATGTTTAATAAGTATCTAAATAGTTAATGATTTACAAAGTGTTTATAATTTAATGTTAAAAAATAAAAACATGCTTATATTAATTTATTAATAGTTCATAAAATAAAATATAAAATATTTATATTAGTACACTATATAAAAAATATTTAATCCATTGAAAATTATTTTTCAATGATGTGATTAGTGGTGAAAATAAATTCATATTTATGATATTTAAAATATGTAAATTGTTTGCATAAGTTTGAAATTTTTATTAATCAAAATTAAAATTGGTCATTAAACATCACATAATTTTAATATGAAAGAGTTTATATTAAAACATTTTAAATGATCATATGAAATTTTCATATCGGTTAAATGTGAATTCTATATATTTATATATTCTTAAATAATATAGTGTCTATGATTTAATTACAAATAATTTACAAATTGTTAATGTAATGATTAAATATGTGAATTGTTCATTTAATAATTTATTAACAACTTTATTCTTATATATAATTGTTATATTATGAATTTTAATGTATTATTTAGTTTAAATGTGTTTAAACTACTTTCTAGGTATTATCATACATTTAATTAAAGAGATATATACAATATATGATAAATTATTTAGTTTCATTTAACCTTTAATTCAGATTATTCTAGGTTGTGAACTTGAATTAATAATTTAATTATAGTATATAAATATTGGATGTTATAATTGTGATGGAATATAAATTTATCTCTAGTAAAGTATCATTGGTTAGATGGACTTTGGTTTTGACTACTAACTATCCTAGAGGCTTATTAATTTTATAGAAAAGTAGGAGTTCACTATTAAAAACTCTAGGATGATTCTTGGGGGGGGGGGTATTAATTTATTATGATTCAACTAATTTACATTATAGGGTATCATATTTCATATTCATGGTATTAATTTGGGTATTTATAAATATAATTGGTTTTTAATATCAGTTAGTAACAGAAGTTATTATTTCTATAAATTGTTACAATTCAATATGGCTTAAAAATTAATTTAGAGGAATGAATGAGAATTATGATCTAAATATATATAAGTATATATATATGAAAATGTTATATATTAGGTAATTTATTAATATTAATCCCACTTTAAAAATATTAAGTGTAATATTCCTTACAACATGTGCATATGTCAATACCATAATCATTTAACTTGGTGGGTTTTTACAAAAAAGGGTTATTATATATTATCTTGTGTAATTCATAGTTTAAATTTATAAGACTAAGAGTTAACAAAAAAACGCTATGTGAGAATTGGGTTATCCTTTATTAGGAAACCCATGTTGTTTTTATACAAGATGATTGGTTTTGATTTTATTCATATAATGGATTGGGAACAAAATTTCCTAATCAACCATCCAAGAGTCATATATGATATAATTGGGAAAATTACCAACCTAAAAAACAAAATGGTCAGAGGAAAACCAAATTGGACAATTTTCATAGTGAGATATAGATCCTTGTTCACTAATGGGAATGATGAATTTTAAAGGGGTTATCATTTTAGTGGGAGAACAATCAATAAAATTAATTATAAAATGAATGAATTCATTAACACTCTCTCAGTGATCTTGGGGATTTTTACAAAATATATTTATTTAAACTTGCTTGAGTTAAAGATTCCATCACTTGGTACAAAAAATAATGAAATATATTTTATTAGGAAACTATTATAGGACTTACAAATTATTTCACCCTACTCATTTAAAGGATTGTTCACTTACATAAAAGGAGAAGAGATATAGAAAATGAACATCAGTTTTGGTTCATAGTTCCAAGTAGGAACTAATAGTAGAGAAGTATTCCAAGATAATGAATAATTTATTCATAGTAGACTAAGTGAGAACTTCTTGAAACAAATATATATTTCTTGAAATCAGAGTAATAATAAAAATATAGTAGACTTCTCCTCATTATGTAGAACATAGAAAATTTCTGTTGATGGAAGGAGATGATATATATTCAAAATGAGATATTTATTTTTTTACACACATATAAACTTTATATTTTTCATTGACATATATATATCTTCAAAAATATATGATATCAATGTTTCCTAAATTAAATTAAAATAAAAATGGTTTCTTAGATCTCTGTTTATTTTTATTTTTTGACAAAAATCATGATGCTCTAAATAAGGTAGTTGTTTTTACCATTATTGGATCATTTAGATTTTTTAGAAGATATACATACATTATTTACTCATCTCTTATTCCATGTATTTAGAAATATAACTTAATTTTCTTTAAAATACTATAATGGTAATAAATATGTTGAGTTATATAATCATGTATACAAAACAATTACATAGAAGAAATCCATATAACTGATATCATATAGGTAAAATATATCAATGGATACAAAAATATATATTTGACATTTTAATATAGATGAATAAATATAATAAAAATGTCCATGGATCAAAAAATTATATGTAATTGATTTCATATAGCCATAAGAACCATTTATCCACAAACATAATGTTTTAGATTATGCATAACAAAAGTCTATGCATAACCGATTTTCCATAAGAAAACCTACCATGTTGACAGCCTTAATATATATAGAAATAAATTTTTCAAATTTGATCTTGATACATAACTGATTTTACATTGTAAAGATCACTATATAAATGAATATTAATAGAAAAAATCTATCACGTATTTGAATTCACATACACAAAATCTCATGTAATCAATTTTCATGTAGAAAAAAATTTCCATCTAATGGAATTTTTCCCCACATAAAAGACATCATTTTAGGTTATAATAAACTTTAATCAAAGAAAATTAAATTAAAAACCTATTCAAAAACACTTAAAAAGAGATCAATTAGAAATATAAGATTGTTTTTTGTGTGAATAAAAACATGTGATACATGAGATATACTGGAAAATTATTAGCAGTCTAACTATATCCCCCTTTTTAATGATCACATGATCCATTAAGTAAGGAAAAATGTTTTATTGATTTTGATATGAGAATGAAATTTCCAAACATATAAAAATACCTCGGAATTAATAAAAATTAAACATTTTGTGTTTCCCATATCATCTCCCACTTATTGTTATATTAAAAGGGAATAAAATATAATTGATAAAACACAATAAATATATAAAACAAGTATATTCAATGTAATAATATTAAACTAAATAGAAACATTTATGGATCGTAACTTAGATATGATGGAAAAAATATGAATATATATATAAAATCCCAAACGACATTAGCCATTAAAGAATAGTGTAAATTTAATTCCATTAAATGTAAATAGATATAAAATATATATAATCATGAATCCAATGGTTTTATGAATAGAAAATAATATCACCGCCTGGCTTGTGCTGAGGAGGAGGTTTCTTTATTCTAACAAAATATGAAAACGTATATGGACATTTTATAGGTGGATTAATAAAAACATGGTAAACAGAAACATCATAATGAACTCCACCTCCAAATATAGTTATGTGGTGACTACAGAACCTCACTAAAGTATCTAGTAATTTTTTTAGTGTTATGAAGTAATAATAAAGTCATTATTTCTTGAGTAAGTGAAAAAAATAGTTTTAGAATTATCAAGAGGTGTATCTGGGGTAGTATCCTTATCATACCTCCGGTTTTCTAGAAGAGAAAAGGATTAATGATTAATTTTTTCCATCTTCAATCATGAATATTTTTATTGATTAGGTGGTGTAGGGACAATAAATATTCATTCTTATAGATAGAACAAGGAACCTACACACATATAAATCCCCATTATGATATCTTCCACACATAACTATAGAATGGTTTTGTAACCTTACCAATTTTGTTGAGTAATCACTTCATAAGATTGGGATATATCATCTTTTTAATCCTCCAACTAAACTTGTAAATACCTCCAAGAAGAGACAAAACTAGTGTAGGAATAACTAAATACTAGTGATCAAGTATGTCATAGTAATGATCTTTTAACATCCTCCATAAGATCATGGAGATTCAATATCTTAACATCAAAATCTAAACATTTGTAATCAATATTAGGATGTTTCTCTAATAACACTTGAACAAGTTGGAAAAGACTTTCTGGGACATGTTTTCGAGTAGAGACTAATGCGTGGTTAGAAAATAGAATTTGAGAATCAAATAATAAAGGTCCAAGTACTGATTTTTTGCACCTGTAGACCATAATTTTCTTTCCAATCTTAGAAACTAGTGTATTGAGTTTTAATTTATAATAAAAATAAGAAGATACATTCTAAGAAATATATAGAAGTTGATTTATATGAGTGTGTAAATAAATAAATTAATATTGATAATAATTATCTAATAGTCTATATTATTTAGGATACAATTTGATAGAGCATAGGTTTCAATCACCCTGGATTGAATAAAGGGAAAAAATACTCAATATATCCAATACGACCAAATATTTGGTGATCCATTCTTTGGATTCCCATTAAAAAAATATTTCTTACTTATTAACATTATAAGAGAAAATTGTGTATTTAATAACATTACAACACTAGAGAGATAATGTTACACTGATGGAATTTTAGATATTCATTTAGTAAACTCATATATGATTATGTCTTTTCAATTTCTAACTATTGGACCAGATTGGATACTAAACTAAAAGAGGATAAATTCTATGGAAAATATATGAGAAACTAAAACTGGCCAGTCACTGTTCTTTGTTTACTGGTGAAAAAAATTTCTTGATTAGATCATATTTATTATGTTTTCTTGAGTACTTTTTTAGATAAATTTAACTACACTAGAGATATATTATTAATCATTTTATATTGTCATGACACCATTATACTTGTCCAATTATACTCTTTTCTAGTTTCACAGCTATAGTTTATCTCATTTATCTAGTTATTTAAGGACTCAAGAACTTGTTTTTTCAAAAATACTTAAACCTAACTGATAAAGTTGTTACTGTTTATTTAATAAGTTTTTATTATCCATTAATTACATAATATTATTGAAATAGGTCATATAAAATTAATTTAATTTAATTATTTTAAAATCATCATGATTGGATTTTTGCTAATCCTTAAACTCACCATATTCACCTATGATATTTTTAAATTCATTGGAAATATTTGTAGTATATTTTTGAACATGTTATATAAAACCTAAACTTTCTTTATCCATATTCATGAAAGGTTTTTCCCTATTAGTTTGTTATAGAAGAGCTTAATCCCCAACTTTTGTATCCCTTTGAATTATAATATCATTATATATCCCAACTCTAGAATCATCATGAAAACCCACCTTCAGATCGTATTCTAGTATGGGGTCATCTGTAGTTGGTAACTCCTTAGGAGAAGGTGATACAATAGGCAGACCAAATTCCATATAAAGAGGAAATTATCCTTTCCAGGAATCTTTGAATCATCAACATTTTCCACCTAATCTTTTATTTCCACAACCATAGCTCTAGATTCATGAACTTTAGGTTTAAAAGATGAATTATGAAAATTATGCTAACAGACCGTATCACTAGAATCTCGAATAGGATCCAGTATTTTTTCAATAATCTGTTCCATTAATGATTCCATAGTAGGATCTCCATTAGTGGGTGATTCACCCCTAGGAATATTATCTCTATATAGACCCCCTAAATATGTTCATGGGTAACTATAATGGGTCTATCTTCTCCTTCCTCTCCAATTACTTATACCTTATGTAACACCCCGAGATTTTATGAAAAATATTCTTTTTAATTTCATTAATGTCTTGTGTTGTATTCTACACTAAAAAGAACTTGCACAATATGCATCCCTGACTTGGCTTGCATTACACGCAAGCGCGACCTTCCACGATAGCGTGTGTTGTACGCAATACCGAGTTTCGCTAAACAACGATATGCTATTAAAATATTATTAAAACTAGCCGTTATAAATAGTAATAACCACTTTTTGAAATTTTGTAAATTTTTTTTATTCAAAATGGACTACATTTTTGGATTCAGAATATCGAAATTATCTTAGGGTGAAATTTGGGTACTTTTCAGATAACTTTCATATTCTGATGAATAGTGAAAATTACTAAATTTTAATTAAAAACAACTTTTTTAATCGAAATAATTAATAGTGATAAATTATTAATTTTAGTGGGTTTAAAGTATATTTAGAATATATTTTTTAAAATTTAATAAAATATTGGTCATTCGATGTAATTTCACATTTAAACCAGACATAAACAAGTGTCAATCTTTTGATAGTTATTATCTCTTAAGAACACGCTATTTGTGTTGATGACGGGAATTAATTTTTAAATTAATTAATGCAACTGATATGTTTTGAATTTGGTAATATATATATCATTTTTGAGTTCATATTATCAAATATAGCTCAGGCCTAATTTTTGGTATTTTTCTGGAAACTTTCATTTTTTGATGAATAGTGAAACCACTAAGTGGTCGTTAAAAAAAATGAAATTTTCATAAAACATAATTTTACCACTTCTGTGAGTGGAATTTCAAAAATCCGAGAGACATGGTTGATGTCAGTAAGTAAAATGTGGTTCAATGAGATGAAAATAATTTTTGGTGAATAGTAAATTTTACTTTTTTTACCACGGTTAAAAGTAAATAGGGTAATTAAGGGTAAAAATGATATTATTATTACCCTAAAACATGTCCTAATTCTATTAGATAAAATTATTTAGACCAACAACAACCTTAGAAATAACATATGACCATTTAGGACCACTTGGATTAGATTATGACATTTATTATTATTTAATTCAAAGTAGAGTTAAAAGATTTAAAATCAAAGTTTATTTACTAAAACATTTTTAATACAGGGTTATAAATAAGATAAATTCGATTGTAAATATTAATTATAAATCTAATAATATTTCCCACATAATGATAGTTTATTTATAATTTTTAGACATTATATAAATTAATTAATTTATGACACAATGATGATGGAGTAATTACCATAATAGTGAAAATTTAGAATAATTGATATTATAAATACCCAAATAAATATAATTTCAGACTTTTTATGAATTACACTAATTTTATTGGTTAATATGGCATGTTAGGATTGATTTAATTAACTATGGCCGAAGTAATAATTTTGTTATGAGTTTCAAAAAAATCAACTATTGAATAGTGTCAAAATTGGCATAAAATAATTTTTAAAACAAATATTATATTATTGATTGTTATTTGATTCCTAAAAATCAATGGTTCTGTAAATATACTTATATAATGATAGGTAAATCATTAATGGACCACTTGGGGGTCTCTTGGATTTATATGGTATGTTTATTAACTATATAATATAAAAATATAAAGTGACATGGTAAATGTCAATCTAATTAACTAAGAGTTAAAACTAAAAGATAAGGTTAGTATAATGACCTAAACATGTATAAATTCTATTTTATGAGCGGATTTCGACCCATACCCACCTTATCTTATAAATAAATCAATTTTGCGCTATTTAAAACCGAATTTGTCTTTATAATAAAATAATAATTTTAGTTTTTCCAAAGGTGCCCCTCTCCTCCCTTATAAAAGGGCACCTCCTCCCTCTCTTCCTCACACCACTTTGAGCCTTCAAACTCGGCCTACCCCTGCCAAATTATCTTCTAAACTTCCCTAGAAACATCGTAGAGGTTCTGGTCTTCCTCAAAGACCAATTTTAGTGTCCTAAAAGGAGATCTCAAAGAGGCGCTTCAAAGAAGAGGTAATGTCTATTACCGATTCTTTCAACTTTATTTCTTCTTCCACTTCTTCCTATTAGGTTGTTTCATTATGAAGTAATAACATCAGTATCACTCATATACTGATATGTAATTATAAGTATGAAACAACCCTATTTCACCATCTATCCATCCTACGGAAAATGAAATCACCACGCGTGCGTACGTACGGAATATCGTCTCCACGCCGTGGTGTAATATATTTTTCACCACCACCTTACTTGGATGGGTATAATGGTGTAGATAATAACTATATATGATTATTGTAAAGTTATATTGATTCTGAAATATTATACATACACTCTAATACAATTCCACGATCATGAGAATGATATCATCGCTCGTGCGTACGTACGGACTACCGTCTCCACGACGTGATGAGATTTATTCTCCACATTAACCATTCATGAATGATTATAAAGTATATATAATAAGTAATCATGAAATATATGACATAATAATTATACTGGATTTGTGTTTATATATATGTATGTCATCTACTTAATTCCATAAGGAAACGAAAACAGCGTTCATATGTACGTACGGCCTACCGTCTCCATGAACGGTGTATTTCTTTCCATTTAATGATCTATTATATATATGTATATTCTGAATATATATTATATATAAATAATTTTTTTTATTCTGGGATTATGTAATCATGATCTAAGTAATCATATGAATAATTACAATTTAAAACAGGGACAAAAAATGAAACGATTTTACCCAAAACGCTCTTTAACATTGAATTTACAAAAGAACTGGTAAAATAAAGTCATATGTGAACCATATATGATATCATAACAATGAGTATGATTATGGAATAATTCAATGACATTATTTAAATCACGATACAGGATGTTCGGTCACTTATGAAGCAAATCAGACCGAAGGTAAGGGATAATGTTGCAATCTCAATTGTTTTCTATCTGAGATTGCTTATACGTAAGTATTTACTGGGGTTATTTCTATCATCCATGTCCATGTTTTATAAAAGTGTTTTCATGTATGTTTAAAGTCCTTTATACCCATTTTTTACTTTTACTACATGGTATTTAAGGAATCTTTCTTTTGATTACGTTACGAGGTACTTTTTTTTTTACTTTTCCAGCAAAAGTACGAGAAGAATGTTTTTTTAACTTATATGGGACGAACGGATTTTTACAGTTTTATAAAGCCTTATTTTCATGAAGCTTAATCCAAAATATTTCATGACTATTTTTAGGAGAATCCTTTTCTTTTAAAATTGCACGACATTTTGTGAAGAGAAAATTATTTTGAATAAAAAAGTATATTTTCCTCAAGAATTCATTTCATGTTTTTTTATCAAAACCATTTATCATCTAAAATGAAATTATTTCATATGTGTATGTTTCAAGTATAATATCTCTATGATTTACATGGTTTCAGTTTTCTTATTATGAAATGATATCCACTTCTTTTATATGGATTATGTGATGGTGGGATGATGTTTATGAAACCCATTTTATTTATTGGGTTTTTATGAATGATGTAAGTTTATTTTGTGGCACAAGTAAGAATTATTTCATTATGAGATGGGTGGGACCTATATCTACCTCAAATTCATTGGGTAAAGATTTTATATCTCATGAGATAGACATGGATGGAATGGCATGTTAAACCGGTTCAGTAATACAGGACTGGAACCAGGAGTGAACTCGATTCAGAAAGGGACTTTTTCCACTAAGATGGTCTTGGCAGCAATGACATGGCTAATATGGAAATCATATAATTTGATTAATGGTTTCCACAATTACATGTTTTATTCCCATGCTATTTTATCATGATTTATGTTCAATTATGATCTATGCCTTATGTACTTCCATGTTTTATGTCGTTGCTCAAGATTTTTAATGTTCATTTTTTTAGTACAAATGTATATGGTATGTTTTATCTTATCTATGCATACCATTACTGAGCATTTGAGCTCACCCTTTTTATGTTTTTCCCCCAGGATTAAAAGAAATATTTTAGGTATGGAAACAAAAAGGGGAAGATCGTTATGGGTGATGTTGAAGATCTTTCAACATTATTAGTTGTTTATATTCCATGTTTCCAAAGACACTAATCTATTACCGTCCTTGTGTGTATGTTTTTTCTATGTATTAAGTATTCTGAAAAAGTAATGTAATGTCCATGTACGTCAAGCTTTGGGTCTCTACACCTTAAATGAGGAAGTATCCCAGTAATACCCAATGTTCTTTAAAAGAGTTGTTGTGAGTGTGTTACTTTTATGGAAATTGATTCCTTAACCTCATTAAGATCCACTAATTTCATTTATTTTATGAAAAATTTATATAGAGATTAAAATATAATATTAATTCATATTACCATTTCCTATGGTAGTAATGATACAATAGTTGACTCATAAATCATGTAATGTTAGCATTATTCTTATTCAAAAGTTGGGGAGATACATATCATAGAAGAGTATATCCTCAAACTCTCTAACCCTTTGAGTAATTCCAATTTTAATAGAATTACATAATACAATATATTCAGCCTCTAGGTATTTAACCACCTTTTTTTCCTTCAGTGATTCCCCCTAATAGGTATTTGGTAAGCTTTTTAGGGATAGCCTCTTCAATAAACCCTAAGTTTTGGATCAAATGTTTTATTCATTATTTAGGAAAGTGAATGATTTACCATATTTTTTAGATGATATTGAAGAATAAATTCCAATTATTATAAAAGATATATTATCCTATATTTATGAAAAGTAAAATGTGCAATCACATACATTCCACATACATCTTTCTCAAACACAAAAAACTTTTCATTTCATTAAATACATACTCCACACCATTAAAACTCAAAATTTTATTTATAATAAACCCCATTATATTCAACTAGATATGATCGATGGAATTACCTGGTATCATTTGGTGTTGTGAGCAAGAATATTTTACCTTTTTTTGAAGGGGATGAGGCTACATGCTATATCCTCTCAGCCTTCATCATGCTATAACTCGATAGAAGATGATAATGATCTTGGGTTTCAATGGATCTAATTAATTATTGATGAAATTATGTCAATGGAGCTCGTGCATAAAGGAATTAAGTAAGGAGACAATGCATATGGGTTTTAGTGCATAATGTTTTTTATAGAATTGAGATGTGTATTCCAAAATAGAATAAAATTATATATATTAAATATATTAAATAGATATATTGAAGAATAAAAAATAAATATATAATGAATATTAAAATTATTTTTAATAAATTATAAATAAATATAAATATTTGACACTGAATTTATAAAATACACTATAAAATTGGAATTATACAAAACTGAGGCATTAACTGATTTTTAAAAGGAACATAAAAATGTTATATATTATTTTCATTAAAATTAATTTAAACTTATTTATATTTTAGTAAAATAAAATATTTTGGAATATAATTTCTTAGTAAATATATCACCCAAATATTTTTGGAGTAGAAAAAACTTCAAGAGATATATCACCATTTTCAGTGTGATACCTCATGAAAAGATTCCTCAAAACTATGTCGTTTTTTCTTTAATTGTTAATGGGATTTTTAATAATATTGATAACACTATATAGACCATATTTTATTTGAAATTGAATATAATTAAATCCAAAATCCCTCAACGTGTGTTTCATCTACAAAACATATTCACAAAACCTATTTTCACCAATGTATTGTGGTTCTACATTAGATAATTCAATATAGTGTTTCTTATTACTAAACCATGAAACTAATGATTTAACATGAAATTTGAAGGTTCCTCATGTGGTTTTTCATTCTAATCTATAGCATTTAAAATTAGTATATGAGTATGATATTAAATTAAAATTATATATTTTTGTAAATATCAGGGAAATAGATAGTGGGATGTTCAAATACATAAAAATTATTTTTGAAGGTTTCAAATGGGATTACATGAGATTTTCATAGGATATAGCTCATAATAATACCATAAAACCCATGTTTTGTATATTGTAAATAAAATAATTTAATCTCCCAATTATTCCTATTTAAAAAAATTTATCATGTGGTTACCTAGATTCATCCAAATCAAGCTTTATATTAGAACTCATTAGAGTTTCTTTTACATTACTACTTTCAAGTCCAAATCAATCAGGTAAATATTATAAATATTTTCGTTAATTTAAAACATTCCCAAATTCCATTTAATAAATTATAAATTAAATAATGAAAATAAACTCACACATCATGTGTATTTCAATTTATTTACACATGATTTTTGAGATGTCATGACACAATTTTTGATTCCGTGTGCAAAAAATCACATCATGAAAAATATTTGAACATGTAAAATTTCATTTGATTAAGATTTATTAAAATAGGATGTATCTTGAAAACCCAATTAAAATACACTATAAATAATAATAAAATAAAAGAAATAATTCCAAGATCTTTGGGATTGTTAATGACCATAAACAGATATTTTAACATTAAAAATTGAATTAGGAAAAGAAGAATTTTAAAATCAAAGTGGTTGTATAACATAAAAATCCACCATAACAAACCCATTTAGAAAAGATAATTTAACATGAATCTGAAATAAATTAATTTTCATATGATATTATTAGGCTAAGAGAATCTTAGTAATTTTCAATCTATCAATTAGGGAAAGGATTTACTCATAATATATTACTTTTAATGGATGAGAAAATTTCTCTATAATATTAGCCTTATTCATAATGATAATATCTTAATTATCATATTTATTTCTAAATACCCACTATCTTTATATAATAATATACTCATAGGGTCTATCAACTAATTCTCAAACCCTTTTCCTCTTGAACTTATTTAATTCTTATTTCGTAGTTAACACTTATCTCTAATATTCCATTTATTCTTAAATGGATTTATGTTAAAATTTATATAGAATGGAAGAGAAATTAGTAAGGCTTTTTACACATTGTTTTTCCATACCGATTCATCTATGACTCATAAAACTATCTATAGAAGAGCACTTTCCTCAAATTTCACATGATTTTTTTTCAATAATCATTGAATTTTTATTGAAAATTCGGTGATCATTAAAATTATATAATAACTAATATATATTAATTTATAACCCATTACATCAAAATTTCTAATTTTATACCTTCAGTGATGAATATGAACATTTCAACCAAAAAAATTGAGTTATCCAACTTTTGGTTTTAATTTATTCCATATGTCAATGAGTGTATTCTTTAAAATAATCCATATTAGAGCCCTGTTAACTTCATAAAAAGTTATGTTAATATCTTTAGACCAGAACTGAGTTGGTATTCTATATTCACATAACATAGTCTATGAAATTTCTTATAATTTCCTCTTACTCCTTTAAACAACAACATTCTTTTGAATTGTCATAGGGATAAAAAAAAATTTTTTGATACCTTTATTTGAGAATAATGAATTTAAATCTGGTTTTTCAAAATATCCCCAAAGTAATTTCTTAAATAAAAAATATTGGTTTATTTTTTTTGAACCATATTAAAAAAATAGAAAAAATAGAACAAGATTCACTTTTATGTTTAAAAATTAAAACCCATGTTAAACTAGAAAGATAAACAAATTACATATATATAAGTTATTTACCTCCTAGTATTACTATTCTACATGGTCTAAAAAATCTATTTGGATATGTTCCAAGGGTCTATATGTATAAACCTCTTTACTTTTTAAAAAATATTACCTATTTTGGTTACCCATTTGAAATTTGTCACAAAGATTCTTTTTATCCAATCTAGTTTGAGGAAAATCAAAAATAAAATTTCATTTAGAATAATTTTACATATAATTTAACCTAAAATTTCCATTTCTTCTATGAAAATTACATGTTTCATTTACATCGGCTTTAAAATAATCTAAATTTTTTCCCAAAGAGTTAGGATCTAATGTGTATAAATTTTCAGTCATTTGTACTTTATTTTTACAGAACACTTCATTAATGATAAAACATGAATTTTTATAAAAAAATAAAGAAAAAATCATCAAAATGTTGAGAAATTCTTATCACTATATACATAAATAATTTAAAATAAAGGAATTTGTTGATGGGAACTGAGTATAGATTTCCAACTGATCCAATTACAATATTATAAACATTAGTATTATCACCCATACTGATATAACCTCCACTAATTTGGACAATGAGATAATATTTGGGAAATATCCACAGTGTCATATACATAATGTATTTTAAATGTATATTTCATTTATTTTAAATTATTTGTTTGTTTAGGGGGTTTCCTATGCATTTTGGTGGAAGTGGTGTGTTTTTGAAAGTTGGGCCAAACCGTAAGCATATTTCTAGATTTAAAAATTAATTTTGTTTCTTTTATAACTCCTTCAATTTTCAACATTTATCATCCATAATAATTCCTAAATGGACTCCCCTGAGCTATTTACACCACCATTGCATGTTAGACCCTTCAAGACTCCAAAATAATGGTGGATTTTTGTTTTTATTTAAAGAATTAGGCCATCCTAGAAGCCTATTAACAATGTTTTTTAAAAGTTGTTTATTTGTTAACATATTCATTTTTAATTATTTTTGGTGATTCAAAATTTCACCCAAGCCCACTAAACTGAGTCAGGCACCCATTATCTTTCCCCCTCTTTTGAGGTCGTATACATCGCTAATTAGGGCAGAAATTCATAGAGTTTCTCAAATCGCTGAGATTTGAAGAGTTAAATTTTTTCCTTAATCAGTCTTTCAATTCGTACTATTTTTTCACTGTTGTAGTTTTTACATGATCTTATCTTACTTGTTATAACCTCAATTACATGTTTTTATATTTTTAAATTCACATACTTTTGAATTTAGGGCGATTTCTTCAAGATCCCTCAATTATGTGGGTCTCCATTATTCTTCATTCGATTTGATTAGGGTTTTATTCAATTTGAATAAAGTTTATTACCTTCTCCTTGAAGATTATAATGACCAGAAACTCGGTTTTTGAACATAGGTTTTTTTTAATTCCATGGTCAACTATTTTGGTTTTACTCTAGATATAAGTCCTTTGTTGTACGGTAGTTGTGTTGTTTGATTTCCACAAAAAGATTCATGTCTGTTCATTATTTTGGAAGGATATTCCACGATGTATGCAATAATTGAGACCTAGGTGCTCCATTGATGATATTTTATTTTATATAACATTTGATTATTTCTGAAAAAATTGGTTTTAGTGGTGTTTGTAATGAAAATAAATTTTAAAATCAAATTTTAGGTGAAATTAGTAGTTTTTCAAAAAAATCATTTATTGGTTCATTTGAGAATTCCCAATAATTTCCAAGTTGTTTTTATTGATCATTATTAGGGATTGAAATCATGTTTTGAATATGTATCCTCTTTGGTTGTTGCTGTAAATTTTTGTTTAAATGGTCTTTGTGAAGCAATAGGACATTAAGTTCCATTTTTGTGTGAAAATGGTGTTTAAAAAGTTATAACTTATTGGTTCATATAGGGATCCCCCATAACTAAATTGTTGGATTCATATGAAAGGTATTGAACTTATAATTTTTTTGGTGACTTAAATGTGTGCACATAGTGTGAAAAGTGGATATTTCAAAGAGTTTTGGGTGCAAAACAATGTGAGATTCTGAGAAGTTATTCAATTGAAAATCAAAATGTTTTGTGGTTTATTTTATGTGGTATCAAATGTGTATATCTATTGTATTTTTTTATGTGACCAATAGTAGTGTTATTATATGCAATTTAATGTGTTTTTCTTGCTAAAATTCTTTAATCTCAAAAGGGTAATCCTAGGTACCTAGGTGAGCGGATCTGTACTAGTGCAGCTATTGAACCTGATGGGTTTTGTCCCCATTTCACAGAGAAAAGAAATAATGAAAACTCTAACTAAAATATCTGGATTATGTTTTGGGACCTATAGGTTTTGGGTATGTTCTCTACTAGTGGCTCGTGTGTGGGAATGGACTGTGACATGGATACTTTACACCGAGGTACAAGGTGCATAGGGTCTGAGACTATCTAGTTGCCTAGGGGTGTTCTCGGTTTTGGTGCTCATCTTATTTGTGATATTTACCATTGTATTAGAGTGTGTTTGGATGTACTTTATAGTAGCTCACATTTCATGTGTAACTGTGTTAACATTCTGAATTTTTTTTAAAAACTATTTTCAATTGAATGTTGTATATAATGTAATTTATCACCACTTTTTTTACATATTAAAACTTTTTTCTTTTTCACATTGTATTTCATACTCATTGGAATATTTGGGTTTTATCATATTGGTCTTATGAGAAACCCCTAATTAAACCACTTGTGTGTAAGTATACATGGTTATGTTTGACTAAGGTAAAGGAAAAGCCTCGGGTGAAGGCAGTTCGGGTTGTTCGACCCCTCCTGCGGTGCGGTGTTGTAGATACGGCACGGGGCTGAAAATCCCATGTCATGTGGAGTCTTTTTGGATGACATGCCGCTATATTTATTTGTTTTTGATCATCTTGTGTTGTATGTAAATCAATTTATTCAGATAAGTTTTTGTTAAAATGTGTTTGGAATGAAAATTTCAGATTATTATTATTGATTGTTTTATATGATTTATGATTTCATACATGACTAAATTGTTCCCAAACATAATTTATTGATAATGAAGCACTTCTGCCAGACCATGGGGATATGGAATGCCCTTCTCTCCTTGTCATTGGCTGGATTTTATGCCAGTATCAGTGGCGACCAGATACGGTTCATGACAAAATGGTATCATAGGTGGGCCAATATTGTATGGTTATATTGCTATTTTGAGATGATTTGGGATAAAAAAGAGCAAGGACTGTCAGGGCTTGGGGTTTTGGTTGAATGTATGGTTCTTGTCCAACAACCCTCATGGAATACAATTAGTCACCAGGGGAGGTTGGAATTGTTTGATTGATTTCTCTTCTAGGTGAGACGTGTGGGATGCATACCACACATGGACATCTGGAAGGGGTGGAGTAGTTGTTTCTTTTATTACTGTACCATGTTTAGATTATTTATATTTTATTTATTCGATTAATATTTCCAAGATTGTTGTATTGACTATTGTTTTTGTGACTATTTAATTTTATAGCAACATGCCTCCCCAGAAAGCTCCCATGTGCCCACAGGAGGAAGCCAAGAGAGTTCTCACAAACCTATTGATCAGAGGATAATCGAGGCCATGGTCCGGGCTATCTAGGATCTAAGAAATAGACTAGATTCTATTTCAGATCCTGTTAGAGAGGATGATACAATTACTATAAAGGAAAAGGAATAAGAGTTCCTGAAAAATAAGCCTCCCACCTTCTGATGCACTATAAAACCCTAGGAATAAGATAGATGGCTTGTGAACATCAAGTGCATTTTTGAGTTCATGGAAACACCTGAGGGGATTAGGGTAAAATGTGACTCTTTTTTATTGGAGGTTCCTAGTCACAGTTGGTGGTAATCGTTACTTTAGACTAGGATGAGTGATGAGATGCGTAGGGGAGATTTAGAGGATGTCTTCAATGAGCAGTAATTCCTAGAGGTCTTGGCATATGCCAGGTCCTGAGTGTTCATGGACCTTATTCAGGGGAATCTATCTGTGATGGAGTATACTACCCATTTCACTGAGTTGGTTTGGTATTCTCCTAAAATTGCCTCTAATGAGAAAGCAAAGGCCCAGAGGTTTGAGAAAGGCATACGACCAGAGATATATTCTTAGGTGTTCTTGTTTAAGTCTAGGACCTATGATGAGATTGTTGATTGGGAATGCATTGTAGAAATTGATAGTAAAGGTATGGATTGTTTCCCATGATCTGTATTAGTATTGGGCAGTGGCTACTCCTCGGAGAAGAAAAGGATACGAGAGGAAAAGTGATGAAAGGAGGTGGTATTTCAGGCCAATCATTGAGGAAGTTATCATCTTCAACTTCTAATGGAATATCATTCATGTGCCACCAGTGTGGGAATCCATGGAATATCAGACTAGTATTCCCACTTCCCACAAATCCTTGTTACCCGTGTGGAGGAATGGGTAACTTACAGTGCTTCTGCGGGGTGGCTCATCCACTTTCATGTGGGGCACAGTTGGTGGCTTCATGGGGAGTGCCATCACAGTCTGAGATGTCGATGACTATGAGATGTCAATTTAGTGGTCATTGTAGTAGGTATGGGTCATCTTCTTGGTAGATCTAGTTCATGGCACAACCACAGACTAGTAGTTGTCCTGAGTATGAAACTAGACACCTCTCTATGGTGGATAGGGCACCAGTAGGATGAGAGGTGAGACAGTCGACAGTTCGAGGTACCATTTTGATAACATCTTCTATAGATGCTAGTCTATTTGATACTAGTTCCTCTGTTTCATTCATTTATTTCCTCTTTGTGGAAAAAATAAATTTACCAAATGAGTTTTTGTCTTTTATGATGGAGTTGGTGAAGCCGATGCAAATGAAGGAGCATGGTCTCAGGTGCCCGTCATGTGAACCCTCTATGTCAAGGATTGAGATGGAGTGGAACCTCTTGATCTTAGATATGGAACAGTCATAATACATGGCATGGATTGGCTAGTACACTTCCATGAACACATTGATTGATAAAGTCGGTGATTGAGTTTCATGCCACCTGATGGGAGTCATTAGTTTTTTTTGTGGAAAATGGGATCCTTGGTCGGGTCATGCAGGACCTCCACTCCAAGATTTGGGAAGTTTTATCTTTCAGTTATTGTCTCTTTCCCAAGAGGATGATGGTCTTTCCCCAGAAGGTTCACTACCTACTGTAGTGAATGTGTTTCTAGAGGTATTCCCAAATGCTGGAGTAGGATGTGGAGCACTTGATTGAACTGGTGCTGAGAACATAACTTATAACCTTTCCATCTTATCACATGGACCCCACTGATCTATGGTAATTAATGATCTAGTTGTATGACTAATTATATGATGGATTCATTTACCTGAACATACCTCCTTGGGCCGCTCCTGTGTTGTTTGCAAAAAAAGCTGATGAATCGCTATGGTTTTGCATTGACTACCGGAAGCCAAATAAATTAAAAATTATGAAAAAATACACTCTACCTAGAATAGATGATTTGTTTGATTAGTTGAAGGGGTAAATGTGGTTCTAAAAAATAGGCTTGTGTTCAGGATATCATCAACTCAGGGTGAAAGAGGAATATATCTCAAAGAAATCATTCCGAAGTACGTACGACCACTTTGAGTATTTGGTCATTCCCTTCATATTGACCAATGATCCTACAGTATTTATGGAACTCATGAATAGGGTGTTCCATCAGTATATCGATTCCTTTGTTGTGGTGTTTGTGGATGAAATTCTTGTATTCTCTGGCTCTGAGGAGGTTCAAAAATATCACTGGAGGATTGTTTTGGGCACTTTGAGGGATCACTGACTCTATTAAATGTTTTAAATGTGCACATTATGAATCAGGGAAGTGAAATTGTTGGGGAACATGATCTTGGAGATGGGGGTTTTAGTGGGCCTCATGAATTACGGTATAGTTATGTCTTGGTAGTAGCTGAAGAAGGTGTTAGAGATCATGAGTTTGCTTTACATGGATAGTTACTACAAGGGACTCGATCGAGATTTGTTTTGTCTTATTTAACCGACGACAGTGCTCGCCCAGAAATTGGTGTAGTTTTATGGTACCCATATTGTCAGGAATCCTACAAGGAGATGAAGAAGCTATTGACTACTGCCACTGTGCTGATTTTTCTAAGGACCATAAAGGGGTATGTGGTCTATTTTGATGATTCAGGTAAGGGTCTAGAGTGTGTGCTTATGCAGGATGATCACGTGGTGGCGTAGGACTCTCTCCAAATCTGACCACATGTAATGGATTAGCTGACCAACAACTTTGAGATGGTAGTGCTGATGTATGATTTGAAGACCTGGCATCCCTACCTCTTTGGAGAGATGATTGTGGTCTACCCATAACACAGAAGCTTAGCCTATGTCATCTCATAGATATACCTGAACATGATGCATCTTCATTGGATCTAGTGCTTGCAGGGGTTCGAATTTCACACTTTATATACACCAGTAAAGGGTGATGTGGTCTCCGACACCTTGAGTAGAAGAGTTCTGGGGAAGGCTTTGCAGAAGTCCATTGATGAGTAGACCTTGATGGGGATCTTTTCTCAGATGCATGTAGAGACTAGGTAGCATAGTGGAGGTGCGTTCATGGAAGTAATTTAGTTGACTCTTTCTCTATTGGAGTTCATTTTGTGGGAACAAGATAGTGATGAGTTTTTTCAGTGTTCAATGTAGCTTCTTCATGGTGGAGAGATATCCTCTTATTCGATGTCATCACCCGATGGCATCTTTTTTTTCAAGGGCCATTGAATAGTGCTATTATCTATGCAGATGATAGTGATAGAGGATAGACACCGTTCATGGTGGGATGCCTATCCGAGTGCCACCATGATGTATTATGATGTCCGTCAATATTTCTAGTTTCTAGGTATCTGACGGTACATAGTAGACTTTGTGTTGAGATGCTATACATGCCAGCAGGTGAAAGCAGAGTATCAAATGCCATACGGTTTGCTCCAGACAATAACTATTCCTACCTAGAAGTGGGATTTGGTCTCCATGGGCTTCATTGTTGTATTTCCTTATACTTTTTGTGGTAAGAATTCCATTTTGGTGGTGATTGATCATCTGACCAAATCAACCCATTTCATTCCAATCAAAGATATAACTAAAGTGGTTGAGTTTGTGCATTTGTATCTTCAAGAGTTGGAGAGACTTCATGGAGTTCCACCAACAGTTGTCTTATACTGAGATCCCCACTTTAGTTCTTGATTTCGGGAAGGCCTTCATAAGGCCTTGGGGTCTTAGATAAATATGAGCATGACATACCACCCTCAGACTGATGGTCAGACAGAGTGAGTGAATCAGATTTTGGAGGATAATCATTGTGCAGGTGTCTAGGATTTTGGATGTTCATGGGATAACCATTAGGGTTTGGTTGAGTTTTCCTATAATAATATTTACCAATATTCCTTTCCAAAGGCTTCTTTTGAGGCACTCTATGGTCGGCCTTGTCGGTCCACCTTGTGTTGGGTTGAGGTAGGTGAGACCTCACTGTAGGGGATGAGTCATGGGTAGGAGATGTTTGAGAAGGTCAAGTTGATCAGGCATCTATTATTTATAGCTAATAGTTTACATAAATATTAGGCTGACCAGAGGCGTCGAGATCTATATTTTTCTGTGGGCGACAGTGTATTCTTGAAAGTGGCCCCTTGTCTGGGCCAAAATCGATTGGGGAATAAAGGGAAGCTAACGCTGCAGTATGTCAATGATTTTTTGATCACCAAGCATATTGAAATGGTGGAATATAGATTGGCCCTACCTTCTCAGTTGACAGACAACCATGACACCTTCCATGTCTCCCAGTTGAAGAAATACAACCCAGAACCATCCCATGTACTGAATTGGGAGTTGGATATAGAGCCTGATTTATATGTTTTTGAGAGGCTGATGAGAATAGTGGACCTCCATGAAAAATTGATTCTGGGAATGTCTATTCCATTGGTTTGGGTTCTTTGGAAGCATTGGAAAGATACACATGAGACATGGGAGTGGGAGTCATGGGTTGAAGAAGAGTACCCGTTCCTATTTTTCGATCGTGCTTTAGGATGACTTTTTGGGAAGGAATGTTTTCATGGTTGGGATAATTTTCACATACACAACTTATTTTAATTTTATTTTTCATTTAGACTCCATTATTTCTTTGTTTTGGGGGTTTTACTATTCATTTTGGTGGAAGTGGTGTGTTTTCAATATTTGTGCCAAACAGACCATTTCAAGATTTAAAAAAATATAGTTTTTTATAACTCTCTAATTTTTCAACATTATTCATCCATTCCAATTCCTAAATGGCCTACCCTAACCTAATAAAACCAAAATTTGAATTTGGACCCTTTAAAAATCCATAATAATGGTGTATTTGGGTTTTTATTTAAGGAATTGTGCCATCCCGGATGCCCATTATCAGTTTAAAAAAAGTTGTTTTTTAAGAACATATTCAAATTTTGTTATATTTTGGTGACTCTAAGTGTCACCAAAGGTCACTAAATCTAGCAGCATTCTTATTATATTTTCCTCCTCTTTGGAGATCTTATGCATCATGAATTAGGGAAGATCTTCATATTGTTTCCCAAATCATCCAAATTTGAAGATGTAACTTCTTTCCTTCATAACACATTAAATTATCACTCTTTTCCCCCATTCTAGTTCCTACACGACCTTATCTTCCTTATTCAAACCCCAATTTCGTTTTTATAAATTTTCAAATTTGGATACTGGTGTATTTGTGGTGATTTTTTCAATATCCCTCAAGTAAGTGGGTCTCATTCATTCTTCTTTTGATTTTCTTAGGGTTTCATTCAATTTTCATAGGTTTTCTTCCCTTATACATGAGGTCCATAATTTATAGAAACTATGGTTTGGAACCTTGTTGTAGATTCTAGATTTGTTGGTCTATTATGATGGTTTTAGTCTTGATATAAGTCCCTTGTGGTGCGGTGGTGGTGCAGTTTCATTTTCGCACAACGATTCGTGGGTTTTCATTATTTTGGTAGGTGATTCCATTATGTATGAATTATTTATGGCCTAGAATCTAGTTTTATGATATTTTAACGTTTATTACATTTGATTATTGCAGAAAAATTGGTTTTATTGGTGTTTGTAAAGAAAGAGAATATAAATTGCCATTTTTAGGTGAAATTGGGGTTTTTCCATATAAATCGTTTATTAGTTCATTTGGGGATTCCCTAGAATTAAATAGTTGATTTTATTGAACTATATTAGAGATTAAAATAATATTATCTATATTTATCCTCTTTTTTGTTCTTGTGAATGTTTTCTTAAATGGTGTTTTTGAAGCCAATGGACTTTAAGTGCCATGATTTTGTGAAAATGGGGATAATTAAAAGATATAACTTCTTGGTTCATAAGGGGTTGCCACATAAATAAATTTTTTGTTTAATTGAATGAAATTTAACTAAAATTTCGGTTTTGGAGACTTATATGTGTGAAAATAGTGTGCAATGTGGATATTTCAATGAGTTTTTGGTTCAAAACATTGTGAGATTTTGAGAAGTTGTTCTATTGAAAATTAAAATGTCTTGTTGTAAGATTTAAGTTGTATAAAATGTGTACAGATACTTTATTGACTATATGTGAACAGTAGTCGTGTTTTAATATGAAATGTAATGTGTGTTTATTGCAGAAATTTATTGAGCACAAAAGGGGAAGATCGAGTGCCTAGGTGGGTGGATATGTACTAGTACAACTAGTGAACTAGACGGGTTTGGTCACAGTTTTACTGAGAAAACGGATAACAAAAACCCTGAATGAACAATGTGGGTTATATTTTGGGACCAGTAGGTTATGGGTATGTTCCATACTAGTGTCTCATCTGTGGGAAATGATTGTGACTTAAATATATTACACCGAGGTATGAGGTACATAGGGCCCAAGACTATCATGTTGCCTAGGGGTGTTCCTGTTTTTGGTGCTCATCTTATTTGTGGTATTTACCCTTTTATTAGGGTGTGTTTGTATGTAATTTAAATTAGATCACATATCATTTTTAAATGTGTTAACATTCTGAAATATTTATTTGAAATGTTTCCTTCAATTGAAAGTTTCATTTCATGGAATTTGTCACGACTTTTCTTTACATATTAAAACTGCTTGTTTTTTCACCTTTTATTGCATACTATATGGAATAATTGGGTAGAAACCTATTGGGATTGGGATCAAACCCTACCTTAACCACTTGGGTTTAGGCAGACTTGGTTATGTTTGACTCAGGTAAAGGAAACTCCTCGGGTGAAGGCGGTTTCGGTTGTTAGACCCCTCTTACGGTGCAGTGTTGTGGAGATGGCTCCGGGGTGACAACCCCTTGTCATGTAGAGTATTTTTGGATGTTTTTCTATTGTATTTATTGTTTTTTGACCAATTGAACTATATATTAGCTGATTTATTCATATCTGGTTTTGTTAAATCTTGTTCGGAATGAAAATTTAAGATCCTTATTATTGATTGTTTTAAATATTTTAGGCTTTCATACTCAAGTAAATTGTTCCCAAACCTAATTTATAGATACTTGGGAACTTTTTTCGGGCTACGGAGATAGGTAACGCCTTTCAAGCCTTATCCTGAGATAGATTTGATTCGAGTATAAGTTGCGACCAGATCTGGTTCGTGACACACACATATTTTTTAGCGACTCGGGTTTTGGCCCTGTTAGACATTGGAATATTTCTATGAATATTTATAGAACTAGGCGCGATGATGGCATGCGATTCCATGGCCCAGTGTGCCAAAAATAACTTTTATAAATATATAAACTATTTTTATACTATGCACGATGTGAGAATAATTTATCTCTTAAATGGTAGCTCAGAACGGGAATATGAGTGTACAGTTGTGTCCAGAGCATGTCGTTTATCCTAGGCGGGGTGTAAAATTTGCGGGCACTGGTCTGCTGTAGAAAAAGATGATCAGTGGAATTGACATAAATAAATGAAAAAGTTAATTTATGTGCGTCGGTTCGAATAACTCTTGAATAGAGTCATAGATTTTAATTCTGAGTGTGTGGTTGCGTTTAGAACACTGTTTCTACCCTAGGGGTGCCCTAAGCGTTGTCCACACCGGGTGCTGGGTCGGAGGCGAGTCATGAGTCGGACAGTTGGATGGATATGATTTTAGAAAAAATAAATCCCTCTCCCCTCACCCTTCCATTGTGCGTAAGATAGAGTGAAATCCCCCCCCCCCCCTCCCCCTCTTTGGCGATGAACGAATCAGAGGCCAAATCATCAAAACAAAGCACCGTTGGTCTCGGATCTTGACGGTGGATGCCCCGGGATCACGCAGTAGTAGCAGCGGAGCGTAAAAAGAACCAATGATCCATCAAAAGGTAGCTCGATTGAGTTTTAAAATCCCGAATCTCGTTTATGTGTTTTTTCTTCAAATTGTTATAAGGTTTGTGTAGTTTGGGTCCCGAGCATTCTGAAACATATTTCAGATCTGATTTTGGGGCATCAGGATGCACTCGGTGGCTCCCAAAAGTTTTATGGTGTGGCAATGGAAGATTTAGATAGGAAGTTCAGCAGATTCTTGCTGGAAATGGCAGATTATAGTAGGTGGTGGTGGTCCGGTCAGGTGGGGTGGTAGTTTCTGGCGAGACAGGTGGTGGTCCAGCCAGAAATTTCCTTGGGGTCTTTAAACCACCGTAACTCACAAACTGTAAATCCGATTTGCGATCCATTTGTGGTGACACATTCTTACATTGAGATCATCCTTTTGAACCCAATTTGGGAATTTTATGAGTCATGTTTTGTTTTCTGGGGCCATGAATCATTTTAAATAATAATAATAATTTATTATTTTCAACTTCGACCCACCGTAACATTTACACGGAGCATCTGATTGACGTGTTGTCAATTACCTTGTGATCTTGATTGTAAGGAGGAATTTTCAGGATAGATTATGGGTGCTGGGAAAGTGATCAGGATATGGGCCCCATGAGGCTTCTTTTGGGCGTTTACAGAGAAAGGTGACATTTTCGTCGGGTGTCCGTTAGGAAAATCATGTAGTCGATCCCGTGTGTTTTTCAATGGGGATCACAATGGTGTGATCCACTTGACGAGTTTTGGGATTGTGGCATAGGCCCCACCTGGGTTGGTAGTAGTGAATATTACCTTTTCATCTGGTGTCCGTTTTGGATGATTGAGTAGTCAATCTCGTGGGTTTCTCCAAAGGGATCACAATGGTGTGATCCTCTTGATGAGTTTCTGGATCATGGTCTAGGCCCCACATGGACAGGCTATGGTGAATTGTTCCTTGTTCACTGGTTGTCCATTTCGGTTGAGTAAATAGCCTATCTGGTGTGTTTTTCCATGTAGACCATGATGGTGGCCTCGTTATTAGCCCATGAGGTGCGCAGTGTGGCGATGTTGTGGGATGCTCGGGTTTGCGATGATTGGACCAGTAGTGGTTGATAGTACTCCCTTGGTACGCATCTGTGAGGGTTCATGTGGAATCACAACCATGGTATGGGTTTTTGATCCCCTCGATAGGATCTCTAATCTATTAGAGTTATGTCATTCCTCCCGTGGGCCCTAAGTGGGATCCTCAAGCTTTTCTACCCTAGATCGGGATCTTGGTATCGCTGTCGCTGCTTATCCACGGGTGGAGATCCCCTATCTAGCAGGTTAACCCTCATAGGGTTTGTGATATCTTTGGGAATATGATCCCTTATGCATTGGGTCGTGGTCAGTAGGGTTGTGGCATCGTCGGGTATACGATCCCCTACTCAGCATGTGGGTTATAGTGGGGTTTCATATTCGTTGGTTATTCGATCCCCTACTCAGCAAGTGGTACTGGTAGGGTTGGTGCATCATCGATTTGATCCCCTACTATGGGAGTTATACCAGATGGGGTTTTGATATCATCTTGACCACCTTGATGGGTGACAATCCTCTATTTCAGTGATATGATTCTATGAAGCGCCAGATCGGGTTTTGGTATCCCCAGCAGATCCTGGGAGTGATCCCCTATATGTGAGATCTTCGAATACCAGATCGGGTTGTGGTATACACCAGTGGATCCTTAGAGTGATCCTCTATCTGTGAGATCTTTGAATACTGGTGTGGGTTCTAGCATCCCATAGCGGACCCTATGAGTGATCCCCTATCTAAGGAGTTTGGTGTTTTTGCAGATTATGCGTGTCTTTCTCAATGATGATATCCGATGAGTGTGATCTCTCGGTTGAGCATCTAGGATGCTTTTGTGGAACCCAATGAAGTGTATCTATCGGACGAGTTTCGTCTGGATGACAATGTTTGTGGGGTGTGTTCTCGTGGTTGTGAACTGTTTCTGGTGATGAGGTCTGTACCTCTTGTTTCTTGGTGTGTGTATCGAGTATATTTGGATGTTCATGGTATATGTGTGGACTTATATCTGTGCAGATGCTCTTGGTATATGTATGGGCATATACTTGAGTGAATGTTCATGATATATGTATGGGTGTATAACTGACTGGATGTCCATGGTGTATGTATAGCCATACACATGAATTGAGCTGACTAGTTTTGTTTGCCGAGGATGCTATCGAGATGGAGTTTCTCTCTCGTCAGGGTTCCCTCTGGATGTGATGATCAGACAATTGCCTTTTAGTTTCCCACTTTTTTGTATTTTTTGGGTGCCTACTGTGTATTTTTATACTCACCCCTGCACGAGCTTTTTCCACCCATATTTGTTTCCTGTACAGACCACAGGCCATTCAATGGAGTCCGAGGAGGACCCGGAGTAGGCAGTGCTAAGTGAGTGGGTCTGACCATGGAGTGTTACTGGAGCTGTGTCGAGGAGTTTTTTGGTGGTGATTTTGGAAGCATACCCCTTCTTCCGAGAAGGTTGGATGCCTTTTTAGTTTTTCTTTTGGTGGGCACTATTTTTCCCGTTTGTACTGCGGTTTCACTCTGGTTTGGGATAGTTGTACGCATGCATTTACTATTTAGTTTTATATATCTCTGCACTGTTTCATGGAGGTGTATGTGTGTGCATGTGTACAATTACCTTAGGATAATTCCTCCCTTGTGTATGATAGACTACTTAGCGCTAGTCGCCAACCCCAGGCCTATTGGAGGCGGGCTCGGGGAGTCACGGCCCGAGCCTCGTTGGGTCAGGTCGTGATAGAGTGGTATTAGAGGAGGTTCCACATTTGGGATCTAAGAGCGTAGCTGGTCTAGCTGTGAGTTTGGTTTGGGTTGCATAGAGGCAATGTCATGATTTTTCAAGTTCATCATTAAGGCCATGGACTCCAATGCTGGTGCGGTGGCCAACTAATCCATTCCCTTGGACTCTGATAACCTGCCTTTCGACTCGGGACTTTTGGACACCAGTCGCATCGACATAACGATATATGCATCATATAGGATTGAGTTTTTGGGTTTCCCTTGTTCTTATTGAGTCATCTCTACAGATATACTCTTTGAATATGGTTCTTCATGATTGTTTTTTGGGATTCCTCCATGACGATCGCCAGTAAGGGTTCCGCAGTGTGGTTGTGCTGACAATACGCCCCGTGTAGAGGTTGTGGACCAGGGCGTAGGTTCTGAGGCTGGACCTCCAGGTGGTCTGCCAGTTGATCCACCACCAATCGAGCAACTGGGTGTTCTGTTAGTGCAATATGATGATGCACGCAGGCTTAGTGAATTGCACGAGTTCCAGCGGTAGCGAACTCTGAGATTCATGGGTGATCCATACCATCAGGTAGCTGATGACTGGCCCCAAGCAGTCAACCAAGTTTTCCACCTCGTGAGGACACCTCCAGATGAGTTTGTGGTTTTAGCATCGAGCCTTCTACATGGTTCATCTAGGAGATGGTGGAGTTTGGTGGTGAAATCCCATGATGATGAGACCCTAATGTGGACAGAGTTTGAGCGACTCTTCCGGGAAGAATTCTATCTGGTGACGCTGAGGTCAGTGCGGATTCAAGAGCTTCTGCAGCTTCGGCAGGAGGGAATTACTGTGTCGGAATACTCAGCAAGGTTTACAGTCCTGTCTCGCTACTCCTTGGATATGTTTTAAGACTCGTTCTTTAGGGAACAGACCTTCGAGTAGGGCCTACACAGAGACGTCCTAGAATATGTGGTTTCCTTGTGCCTTCCCACCTATGCTGGAGTGTTGGAGTGAGCCTTGGTGGTGGAGGGCTTTCTGGGTGAGCTGATTCAGCCCGTCAGCACTGGGCATGTGGTAGTTGAGACATTGGCTGCTATTATCTGGCAGCAGGCACAAGGGTCTAGTCATGGTCGGCTGTAGACCCCGGAAAACGCGTCCACAAAATTTTCCAAATGCTTCAATACATGATCCAAGATCGTAGTCCATTTCGCAAGCTTCGATTTGGTAGGTCGTAGGGCCTGAACGAAGCTACGGATCAGGAGTTATGGACGTTTGAAGATTGGCTGGAAATCTGGTTCGCGAAGCCCATTCGCGAAGCCCGCTCTGTGATCGCGGAGCGCCGCCGCGAAGTAATGAGGCGAGAGGCTCCGTGAACCCGTTTGACATTTGCGATGCGCCGCGAAGACCCCTCGCGAAGCACTAATGCGAAGCACCGATGCGAAGAACCCGTGCAGCGCGGTCCCGCGAAGCCCCGCCGCGAAGCGCCCCGACCATCGCGGCCTCGCGAAGCTCCAGAGGTGGTGATGCTCCGCGAACGCATTTGACGTTCGCGAGCCGCCGCGAAGCACCAGAGGCGGTGATGCTCCGCGAACGCATTTGACGTTCGCGAGCACGCCGCGAAGCTCCTGAGGCGGCGCGGATGTTCTGCTTCGCGGCGCCCCTTCCTATAAATACCAAGCTCACCCCCCTTCTCGAGAGGACGGCCACGGCCACTTCGCCCCTTGGGCAGCCGAGCGGAGCTCTGCATCGCGGCTCCGCGAAGCCGTGCTCCGCGAGCAGCTTCCTTCGCGTTGCTGCTCCGCGAGCCTATGCTCCGCGATGTTGCTCCGCGAGACCATGTTCCGTGAGAGCCCTTTGCTCCGTGAGCCCTTGCTCCGCGATGCTGCTCCGCGAGACCAAGCCCCGCACAAACCATGATTTGAGATACTCCTCCACAAACCATGGAACACCTTGAGTTGACATATTCCTCTTGGTTTCATTCCATGTCGTGAGTTGAGATTCTTATCATCAATTCCCCAGGTACCTTGAGTCGAACCATTTCTCAGGTAACTCCTCCAAACCAAATCACTTGGCTCCTATGCCAGGTTCAACCAGAAAGGGCTGCCTTGCGTAAGTCCCAACACCAACCATTTCTAGGAACCTTCTACCTAACAGTCCTACCTACATGACTCTAAACTGTAGTAATCCTTATGTTCCAAACATAGGACGCCCCTTGCTCCAAGCAAGAGATGCCTTATGCTCCTAGCATGAGATGCCAATAGTCCTATCTACATGACTATAAACCGTGGCACTCCCTATCTAACAAATGATAGGATGCCTCTTGCCCTATAAAAGAGATGCCTCATGCTCCTAGCGTGAGATGCCAATAGTCCTACCTACATGACTCTAAACTGTAGTATTCTCCCTATGATCCACACATAGGATGCCTCTTTCCATATACGAGAGATGCCTTATGCTCCAAGCATGAGATGCTAACAGTCCTACCTACATGACTCTAAACTGTAGTAATCCTTATGTGCCAAACATAGGATGCCTCTCGCCCTATACGAGAGATACCTTATTCTCCTAGCATGAGATGCTAATAGTCCTACCTACATGACTCTAAACTGTAGTAATCCCTATGTTCCAAACATAGGATGCCTCTTCCATTAAACAAGAGATGCCTTGTGCGCCAAGCATAAGATGCCTAACACCATGATCACAGTGGCGTAACATCAAGAGCGTTGGAATCCATTAAAACATTCCATCACTCCACCTCACGCTTTGCGTGTCCTTCGTTTGGATCGTCATTCACTTCCAAGTCTGGAGGGTCCCCCTAACAGTATGGATGCTCGACCTATGGTCCGCCTGCTGTCCTGGGCCAACGCCCCGAAAGACTGATCACGTCTGGAGGGACCCCCTAACAGTATGGATGCTCGACCTATGGTCCGCCTGCTGTCCTGGGCCAACGTCCCGAAGGATCGATCGACAACACTTGTGACATGGTCCCGTGTTTCGAACATGGTCAACGGTCGACCCTCATTTGTTGTCCTCATTTCTGGTTAACGTGATATGGATGCTGCATTGCGAACATGGTCAGCAGTAATCCTCCATCACCACGCCAATCTCACGACGTTCTGAATATTGGGCATGTGATTCACACTTTTCAACTCCCATTGTTGGGATAGATTCCAATGCGCTTGGCATTATACCGCTTGTGCACTAGAGCATAGGTGAAGGCCTCAACTCACTAGTGAGTTGGGATGCCCTCATGGCCCGACATGAGGAAGACATTACAGGCAACTTCTTGCATAAGCCCCATTCACCAGTGCCGCTCCTTAGCGGCACCCGGGCAGCTTTCTTGCATAAGCCCCATTCACCAGTGCCGCTCCATATCGGCACCCGGGCAGCTTTCTTGCATAAGCCCCATTCACCAGTGCCGCTCCTTAGTGGCAACCGGGAAGCTTCCTAGTGTAAGCCCCATTTACCAGTGCCGCTCCATAGCGGCACCCGAGCAAATTACTAGCGTAAGCCCCATTTACCAGTGCCGCTCCATAGCGGCACCCGAGCAAATTCCTAGCGTAAGCCCCATTTACCAGTGCCGCTCCATAGCGGCACCCGGGCAGCTTTCTTGCATAAGCCCCATTCACTAGTGCCGCTCCATAGCGGCACCCGGGCACCTTTCTTGCAAAATCCCCATTCACCAGTGCCGCTCCATAGCGGCACCCGGGCAGCTTCTTGCATAAGCCCTATCCACCATTGCCGCTCCTTATCGGCACACCCGGGAAGCTTCCTAGCGTAAGCCCCATTCACCAGTGCCACTCCTTAGTGGCACCCGGGCAACTTCCTAGAGTAAGCCCCATTCACCATTGCCGCTCCATAGCGGCACCCGGGTAGCTTCCTAGAGTAAGCCCCATTCACCAGTGCCACTCCTTAGTGGCACCCGGGCAGCTTCCTAGCGTAAGCCCCATTCACCAGTGCCCCTCCTTAGTGGCACCCGGGCAGCTTCCTAGCGTAAGCCCCATTCACCATTGCCGCTCCTTAGCGGGACCCAGGCAACTTCCTAGCGTAAGCCCCATTCACCATTGCCGCACCTTAGCGGCACCCGGGCAGCTTCCTAGCGTAAGCCCCATTCACCAGTGCCACTCCTTAGTGGCACCCGGGCAGCTTCCTAGCGTAAGCCCCATTCACCAGTGCCACTCCTTAGTGGCACCCGGGCAGCTTCCTAGCGTAAGCCCCATTCACCAGTGCCACTCCTTAGTGTCACCTGGCAGCTTCCTAGCGTAAGCCCCATTCACCAGTGCCACTCTTTAGGGGCACCCGGGCAGCTTCCTAGCGAAAGCCCCATTCACCATTGCCGCTCTTTAGCGGCACCCGGGCAGCTTCCTAGCGTAATCCCCATTCACCATTGCCGCTCCTTAGCGGCACCCGGGCTGCTTCCTAGCGTAAGCCCCATTCACCAGTGCCACTCTTTAGGGGCATCCGAGAAGCTTCCTAGCGTAAGCCCCATTCACCAGTGCCACTCCTTAGCGGCACCCGGGCAGCTTCCTAGCGTAAGCCCCATTCACCAGTGCCGCTCCTTAGCGGCACCCGGGCAGCTTCCTAGCGTAAGCCCCATTCACCATTGCCGCTCCTTAGCGGCACCCGGGAAGCTTCCTAGCGTAAGCCCCATTCACCAGTGCCGCTCCTTAGGGGCACCCGGGCAGCTTCCTAGCGTAAGCCCCATTCACCAGTGCCACTCCTTAGTGGCACCCGGGCAGCTTCCTAGCGTAAGCCCCATTCACCATTGCCGCTCCTTAGCGGCACCCGGGCAGCTTCCTAGCGTAAGCCCCATTCACCAGTGCCACTCCTTAGTGGCACCCGGGCAGGTTCCTAGCGTAAGCCCCATTCACCAGTGCCACTCCTTAGTGGCACCCGGGCAGCTTCCTAGCGTAAGCCCCATTCACCAGTGCCACTCCTTAGTGTCACTTGGGCAGCTTCCTAGCGTAAGCCCCATTCACCAGTGCCACTCCTTAGTGGCACCCGGGCAGCTTCCTAGCGTAAGCCCCATTCACCATTGCCGCTCCTTAGCGGCACCCGGGCAGGTTCCTAGCGTAAGCCCCATTCACCAGTGCCACTCCTTAGTGGCACCCGGGCAGCTTCCTAGCGTAAGCCCCATTCACCAGTGCCACTCCTTAGTGGCACCCAGGCAGCTTCCTAGCGTAGGCCCCATTCACCAGTGCCACTCCTTAGTGGCACCCGGGCAGCTTCCTAGCGTAGGCCCCATTCACCATTGCCGCTCCTTAGCGGCACCCGGGCAGCTTCCTAGCGTAAGCCCCATTCACCATTGCTGCTCCTTAGCAGCACCCGGGCAGCTTCCTAGCGTAAGAGCCATTCACCAGTGCCGCTCCATAGCGGCACCCGGGCAGCTTCCTAGCGTAAGCCCCATCCACTATTGTCACTCCTTTTCAGCGGTAAGCCATTGACATTCCTATGCAGCGGTAAGCCGTTGACAAACCTATCCAACGGTAAGCCGTTGTGATTCTATTCAGCGGTAAGCCGTTGACATCCTTATCCAGCGGTAAGCCGTTGTGATCATATGCAGCGGTTAGCCATTGACAACCCTATCCAGCGGTAAGCCGTTGTGACCCAATTTAGCGGTAAGCCGTTCTGGGCCTCCATCCTGGAGTATGTCCCAACACCATGGGCCACCCAACGCGTAAGCCCCTCTTCGATTCTCACGGACGCACCCTTCGCGACGTGATCGTCAGGTCCTTGCAACCTCTTGTTTCTCACACCGAGCATGACTCACATGGGCTTAGAGTGAGCACCGACCCTGACCCACACCCACCTTTTGAACTACGAGGTATTTGATCCATGTCAAGGCATGGTACGTAGGAAGCCTCCACGAGGTTCAAGCCCACCAATAGTGGACCAAGGTCTACTTTCACGTCGGTTCACTGACACACTCACCTTTTGAACTACGAGGTCTTTGATCCACGTCAAGGCATGGTACGTAGGAAGCCTCCACGAGGTTCAAGACCACCAATAGTGGACCAAGGTCTACTTTCACGTCGGTTCACCGACACACCCACCATTTGAACTACGAGGTCTTTGATCCATGTCAAGGCATGGTACGTAGGAAGCCTTTATGAGGTTCAATCCCACCAACAGTGGACCAAGGTCTACTTTCACGTCTGTTCACCGAAAAAAGCCACCATTTGAACTACGAGGTCTTTGATCCATGTCAAGGCATGGTAAGTAGGAAGCCTTTATGAGGTTCAAGCCCCCCAACAGTGGACCAAGGTCTACTTTCACGTCGGTTCACCGACAAAAGCCACCACCTGAACTACGAGGACTTTGATCCATGTCAAGGCATGGTACGTAGGAAACCTTCCCAAGGTTCAAGCCCACCATTAGTGGACTCACAGGTCTAATTTCACATCGGTACTCTGACGAGGCCCATCGGACCAAGGTCCACCTTTCCCGAACTACGCGGACTTTGATTCCATGCCACGGGGATACGTAGGAAGCCTCTTCAAGGCTCAAGCCTAGCTTCACCGTCGCCCTTGCGATGGTCCTATTTCACTCCCCCTATACTTCATTCATCCATCCATCAACCATCCTTATTCTCACCCGGGCCGCCACATCCCGGTGGGATCATGCCATCCACCTCCTTGCTGCTCCTAGCAGCGTAGGGGCCGCTTTCCATGTGTAATCCCTATCATATCTCTGGGTCGTTGTCCTCTGTGTACACACCGATTCATCACCCTTTCCCCTCTAGGGAGCGCACCACCTCAGATCTGTCCTCATTGGGCGTTCTGATCCATCCCCTTGGTAAACCTTCCAGGTGTTCCCTCCTAAGGATATACCAATCTGATCCGTCTATATGGGACGTTCTGATCACCCTCATTCCTTCTCCATAAGACGTTAAACTCACGGCCCACCTCGTGATAAACACGAGATGCCTGAGGAAAACCTCGGATGACACGCCTTTGGCGTAACCGTCTCTGCTAGATTTTAATCTTGCAATATACCCTGTGTTAAACACAGGAAGATGAGGAAAACCTTAGATGCACGCCTCGGGTTCTTCACCCTTGAGATGTCCTCTTATGAGGAAGAATACAGGTTCCCCAATGTCCACGCACCCAGAGATGCCCCGACATTCCTGATGTTGCCGTCTACTCCGACCGAAGGTCGCTACCATGTCAAGACCCTATGGAAAGTCTTGACGGAAGTAGTGTAATTAACCGGCGTCCATGATGATATGGCACCGGGAATGAGATTCACGAACAACGTATTAAATCTATGAGGGAGACCCGGACTAGGTGATAACTTCTGAGGAGGAATCCACAGGAGGAAGAACCGACATCCCATCATCCTGTTTCGATCAAGGAGCAGACATCCCTGAATAAGGAGCGAATGCCGCCCGCCTTTGGAAAGCGGGAATGCGGGGCAACAAAGCCGCACGTCCTCCACAGACGGATGCGCGCGCCCCGGTGAAAGCGTCGGAAACATCGGCGTTTCAGGACGCTACCCTAGGATGGAAGATCTGAGGCTCAAGGCTCAAATGGCTCCCAGGCCAGTTTTGTTCAGCCGTAGGAGAGACGGTGTTATGCTTGCGACGGTCGGGGACATCATGCTAGAGATTGTCTGACCCTTCACGCTGTTGAGAGTGAGTCGGTCAATAGGCCGCCTTGGAAGTGGTAACGACTTGAGTTTGGAGGTCCACAGGGTGGAATACACGGAAATAGAGCTGGTGCAGCAATGGGAGATGGTAAGCGGTATTATATTCCACCACCACCACCCCAAGGTGGTCCTCGCCGAACTTAGGGAGCTGGAGGGAGAGGGCGAAGATATCTCCATGCCCTAGATCCTGTTGACCCAGAGGCTATGAGGATGGATAGTGGTATGCCTTGTGACTTTTCTACATTCTCCAATAGTTTTGATAGACACTCTTTAGTGGTACTCTATGCTTTCCATTTCTTTCTGAAGTTTTGTTCAGGGAGTTGGTAAGACCCTGTGTGGGTATTGTTCGGAGTGCTTCAAATGAACGAGGAAGAGGGATCCTTCCCCCACCGAAACAATTTTTGTGACATTATAAAAACCATGCGGGAATGTCAGTACCACCCAAAGCAGATAGTGTGGAGGTTTGATGGATGAGTCCCACTGAATTATGTGTTCGGGAAGGGGTGTTTGTTGGTGAACTCACTGGAATGGGAGACCCAGTTTAGATTCTAATTTCATTCCTTGTGATTATGGATTTTCGGGGACGAAAATTTCTAGGGTGGGGAGGATTTAGCGACTCAGTTTTTGGCCCTATCATACTTTGTAATATTCGTATGAATATTTCCATAGCTAGGCGCGAAGATGGAATGTGATTCCAAGGCCTGTTGTGGCCGGATTTTTTTTAAAAAAATATTAAGTATTTTTATACTATTTGTGATGTGAGAACGAGTTGTATCTTAATTTGTAGCATGGAACGGGAATCTGAGGGTACCGTTGCGTCCGAAGAATGTCGTTTACCCTAGGTAGGGTGTAAAACTTGCGGGAGCAGACCTGCTCTAGAAAAAGGTGATCAGTGGAATTTAAGTTATTAAATAAACAAGTTTATTTAAATGTGTCGATTTGAATAACTCTTGAATGGAGTCTCATATTTAAATTCTGAGTGTGTTTTTGGATTCAGAATGTCGTGTTTACCCTAAGGGTGCCCTAAACATTGTCCACACTGGGTGCGAGGTCAGAGGCGAGTCGGGAGTCAGACTGTTGGATGGAGAGGATTTAATATAAAAAATTAAATCCCTCTCCCTAAACCTCTCCCATCAGCGTACGATGGAGAAGAATCCCCCCTCCCCCTTTTTGGTGACGAACGAATTGGAGGACAAATCGTCAAAATAAAGCACTGTCGGCCTCAGATCTTAACGACAGGCGCTCCCGGATCGTGCAATAGTAGCAGCGGAGCGTGCAAAGCACCAAGAATCCATAAAATGGTAGGAAGTTTGAGTTTTGAGCTCTTGGATCCCATATGTGTGTTTTTTATCTTCTAATTGTTATAAGGGTTGTGTAGTTTGGGTCCCGAGCTTTCCGAAACATGTATCAGATCTGAATTTGGTGCATCGGGTTGTTCCCAGTGGGTCATGGAAGTTTTCCGGCATAAAACCCAGTTTCCAGTGGCAGTAATGGAAGATTCTTGTAGGCGTCGCGATGGATTTCGGAAGGCAGCTGTGGATTTCGGTAGGCAGTGGCGGTCCGGTCAGGCGGCGTAGTGGTTTCTGGTGAGACATGCGATTGTCCGACCATAAGTTTTCAGGGGTTCTTTAAACCCAAGTAACTCACAAACCGTAAATTTGATTTCCGAGAAGTTTGCGGCGACATGTTCCTTGTGTCGAGACAGACATTTTGGACCCACTTTGGGGATTTTATGAGTCATTTTCTTTGTTCCAGGGCCATGAAACGTTGAAAATAATAATAATATTTTATTATTTTCAACTTCGACCTGCCGTAACATTTTCACTGAGCATCCGATTGACGTGTCATCAGTGAAATTGTGATCTCGATAGTAAGGGGGACATATCAGAGAGTTTCTGGGTGATGGGATGGAGATTAGGATGTGGGCCCCATGACGCTGCTTTTGGGCGTTTATGGAGAAATGCAACTTTTTCATCGAGTGGCCATTTTAGACGATAGAGTAGTTGATCACGTGTGTTTTTAAGAGGGGATCGCAATGGTATGATCCTATTATTGAGTTTCGGGATCGTGGTGTGGGCCCCACCCAGGCTGGCTATGGTGAATAGTATCTTTTTCACTGGGTGTCCATTTTGGACGATCGAGTAGTCAATCTCGTGGGTCTTTCTGAGGGGATCACAATGGTGTGATTCTCTTGATGAGTATCGTGATCATGGTTTGGGCCCCACATAGGTATGCTACAGTGAATAGTACCTTGTTCACCGGTTGTCCGTTTCAGGTGAGTAAATAGACAATCCGACGTGTTTTTTTGCGTAGACCATGATGGTGGCCTTGGTATCATCCTCGGAGGTGCACAGTGTGGCGATGTTGTAGGTCGCTCGTATTTGTGTGGTTTGGACCAGAAGTGGTTGAGGGTACACCATTGGTTCACTCCTATGAGGGTTTGTGTAGCATCACTACTGTGGAATGTGTTTTTGATCCCCCCGATAGGATTTATAATCTGTTAGAGTTGTGGCATCCCTTCGGTGGGCCCAAAGCGGTATTTTCTAGCTTCACTACCCGAGATCTGGTTCCTAGTATCACTGTGACCGCTTATCCACGGGCAGCGATACCTTATCTATCAGGTTAGCTCTCATAGGGTTTGTGGAATTTTTGAGAATATGATCCCCTACGCATTGGGCCTTTCTCAATAGGGTTGCATCATCTTCTAGAATACGATCCCCAACTCACCATGTGGTATATAGTTGGGTTGAGACATCGTTGGTTATACGATCCCCTACTCAGTGCGGGGTTCTGGTAGGGATGGTGCATCGTTGATTCGATTCCATACTACACGAGTTATACCAGAAGGGTTTTCGATATTGTTATGACCGCATTGATGGGTGACGATCCTCTGTCTAAGTGATATGATTCATAGGAGCGCCAGATCGTGTTGTGATATCCCCAGAAGATTCTGGAAGTGATCCCCTATATGTGAGATATTCAAATTACAAATTGGGTTGTGGTATTCCCAAGAGAATCCTGGGAGTAATCCCCAATCTGTGAGATCTTCGAATAATAGTGTGGGTTATGGCATCCCATAGCGGACCCTAGGAGTGATCCCCTATTTGAAGAGTTTGGTGTTTTGTTGTTTCAGCTTGACATTCTCAAGGATGATAACCGACGAGCATGATATCTCAGGTGAGCGCATGAGATGTTTGTGTGGAACCCAATGGATTGTATGTCTTGGACGAGTTTCATCTGGATGACAGTTCTCATAGAGTGTGTTCTCCATGTTGTGAACCATTTCTATTGATGAGTTCGGTACCTCTTGTGTCTTGGTGTGTGTATCGAGTATATCTAGATGTTCAGGGTATAAGTGTGGACGTATATCTATTCGAATGCTCCTAGTATATGTATTATCATATTCCAGAGAAAATGTTCATGATATATATATGGGCATATACCTGAGCTCATGTTCCAGGTGTATGTATGGGCATACCCCTGAATTGAGTTGACTTGTTGTGTTAGCCGAGGATAGTGTCGAGATGGAGTTTTTCTCTCATCTGGGTTCCCTCTGGCAGTGATGAGCTGACTGTTGCCTTTCAGTTTCCCTCTTTTGTTTTCGGTTCTTGGGGCACCTACTGAGTTTTTTTATACTCACCCCTCCATGGGATTTTCACACACATGTTTGTGTCTTTTGCAGACCATAGGCCTTTCGACGGAGTCCCAGGAGGACCTGGAGAAGGCGGAGCTGTGTGAGCGGGTATGACCATGGAGTCTTATCGGAGCTATGCCAAGGAGCTTTCCAGTGGTGATTTTGTCTGCGTACCCCTTCTTCTGAGTAGGTTGGATGCCTTTGTAGTTTTTCTTTTGGTGGGCCCTATTTTGTCCTTTTGTACTGTTATTGCACTCTGGTATGTGATAGATGTATGCAAGCATTTACTAGTTAGTTTTATATATCTCTGCACTGTTGCATGGAGGTGTATGTGGATGTGGATGCGTGTGTACAGGTACCTTAGGATAATGTCTCCCTTTTGTGTGATAGCCTAATCGGCTCTAGTCGTCAACACCTGGCCTATTAGAGGCGGGCATGGGGAGTCATGGGTCGAGCCCCGTTGGGTCGGGTCATGACATATTTCTTGATCATACACTATCAATGAACCAATACTCATTTTTATTCTTATAGATTTTTATATATAAAAATAAGTCAAACAAGAAGGTTTTTTTTACACATATGCACTTGTATCCTGAAATTTTTGTGGCTAAATATTTTGTAATCCAAATCTTATTTTAATGTCTACAAATTTTAGCATTGAATGTAGACACATTCATTGAAATAAATTCATTTTTAATACCATAAAATTGAGTGTTTATTGGACTAAAAAAATTATAAAAATTTCCAAGTTCTCTAAAATGGAAAAATTTAACATTAGATAGGTTTTTTCTTAGAACTGTGTTCAAATTAATTTCTATATAGCATATGCCTATCTCTATTACGTATTATACCAAATATTTCTATATTTTCTGTATTTTTTCCAATTTTTTGAATCATATAACATTCATTATGGTAAGAATACTTGAAATTTATTATTTTATCTCATTATATAAGATTGTGATTTTATTATCATGTTCAATAAAAATGAAAACACAAGACTCTATTTTTTTATTTCTAAAATATACATACATAGGGAATATTTTTCATGAATATAAATATCATAATTTTTTTTGAATACTTTATTAATATTTTTTAAATACTCATATTTATCATTCATAATTGTAGAATATTTATTTATTTATTCAGTATAATAAATCTTAGTATAAATAATAGATACACTATTATAAGAATAAAAAAATTTATCAAAGATTCTTTCTCAAAAAAGAATAAGTTATCTTTTTTTGAGAGTTCTGCTTAAAAAATTCAGAATATGGGTCATTACTGAAGTCTTCTGAAGCCCCCCAAGTAGCCTTCATAGTTTTTTTCCTTTTATTTTAAACTCAAAATACCTTTTGAGTTTAATTTTATATTCTTTATTATATTGAATTATTGGGTACTCCAATTTTTTTAGTCTAATATTTCTATTCTAATTACGTAATAACTTATTTATAACATCCATCATACTTACTATATTTTCTGATGATATTATTTAAACCTCATATTTTTGTATAAAATTTTTAGAACTTCCTTTCCAATTGATAAACTTCACAATCAGAGTCAAAACTATTTGAGTATAGTTCACTAGATGAGTTACATGTTAATTTTTATTTTGAATTATTTTTATACTTTGAAGATGAACCATTCCAAGAATCACTTTCCATCATTATTATATTTTGATATTCTACATAAACATACATCTCATATTCATACATAATATGTATTCCAATAATAAAATTTATTTTATGATATTCTGATGTGTTATATTTACTAATATAAGATGAAATTACACTCTATTTATGTATAACTCAATGTACATTGATATCCTAATTGACATTAAGAAAAATATCTCATAAGGTAGCTATAACAATTTATACTTTATTCATCCATTTATTCAACAAAGTGATGCTATTACCTTCAATCATTTTGAGTTAGTCAAATTATAACTTTATTGTTTTGTATATGAGTTTCCTTAAATTTTTATTACTGTTAAAAGAAATTGATATGGTCTTCCACATTTCATATAGTGTATTACATTGCGAAATGTGGTTTAACTCATCTAAAATAAAACTACACATGATAAAATTCACATCCATTGGGGTTTTGGTCATATTCTACTTCCTCAGTAGTATCCCATTTCTATAGTTATCCATTAGAACCATTATAGGTATTGAAAACATTAAAATAAAACATCAAACCATGATCTCTCATAAGATAATCTTTTTGGCCTTTGAGCAGCCATAGTTTTCTCTATTGAATTATAGAGCCCTGAATTTAGACATTCATTATCAATTTTTGTACATTATAACCACTATTATCGTAGTAGACATATATATTTATAATTTTACTCAAAAAATGTTCATAGAACTTTGTAATTTATCAAATGTCAATTATTTTCACTAATTAGTTATATGTTTTATCAACATGGGGTGAATTGAGCACTCAAATTTGATGATATATTTTTAAAAATTTCATTTTAAATATTAAAAACTTTTATCTAATATAATAAATAAAAATATTATAATGGAAAAAAATGTTTTAAAGTTGTTTGGCGTTCACATATATCTTAGTTCTCTCTACTAATACTCTCTCAATGAGATTGTAGATTTTCTCTATAACGAGTCCTTTTACCTGTGATTGTTTGGATTAAGTGAAAGTATCTATCACTTGGTATAATAAAAGGTCGATATTCTAATGGTATAATATTACAGGATGTACAATATCTTTCACCCACACTCTTTATAAGGATTGTGTACTTACACAAGAGAAGAAAATATATATAAACTAAAATCCAGTTTATACTTAGAGTTGGAAGCATCAATAGATAAAATATAATTCATCTAGAAGAACAAATAATTTGTTTATAGAACCTCATGGAAGAACTTATGGATGTAAAAATACATTAATTGAAAGAATAATAATGAAAAATGTCTTAAAGACTACATCCCAATGAGTAGAATTGATCAGGTTGCAGCGCAAGGTATAAGATAATGTATTTTCAAAATGAGAGCTTTATTTTCTTTCATGAATATAAAAATACAATTTTCATGAAAATTATATATCAATTTACTTTACTTCCATATAGGTTCTATAAATTAAATCAATACCGAAAATAAAATCTTTTCCATATCCATATTTTATTTCTTTTTTTTTGTCAAGCAGTATGAATAAATAAATTTGATTGTCGTATAATTCATGGAAATTGTATCTTTTAGAGAAGTAATATATAAATTATTTAGTCTTATATTATTCTAAATATTTAATAACAAAACGTAACTATCCTTACAATAATCCAATGGTAATATATATGTAATTTTGTTGTAGCACATATGAAAAATATAATTTTCATAGGTAAAATACCCGTAGACGATATCACATAAGTGAAATATAAAAAAGGATCAGAAATTTCATATGAAACTAGTTCAGGTAGCTGAATCAGTAAAAGAAAACATTTCATAGATCTAAATATTTCACAAATCAAATTTTACATAGTTAAAAGAACTATATACCCAAAACATCAAATATCGGATTCTTCATAAATGAATTCTTTTCATAACCGATTTTTCATAAGTAAATATACTATATTGGTGAATCTAAATTGTTAAATTATCTATGTGTGTAGATTCAACATAACAAATTTCATGTAGAAAGATTCACTTTATAATAAAATTTATATAGGTAGAATCCACCACATATGTGAATTCATGAACATAGATTCACACATAATTGATTTTTACATAGCTGATAATTTCCATATAAGGAATTTGTTCCCGACATAGAAAAAATTCATTTGGGGTAAAATTTTAATTTTAAAATTAAAATATGAATAAAAAAATATTTATAAAAAGTTAATGGGAGATATATTAAAAACATAAGAATGAGTTTTTATAAGATTCAAAATATATAATACATTGGATATGATGGAAAAATATTACTAGTCCACCAGTTCATGAAAACACTTCTTGAGTAAAATAATATAGATGTTTTTAAAAACGGTAATTTAGATACTTATGATATTCATATAAGGATTCAAATAATTTTTCAATAAAAATAGATGAAATATTAATGTATTAATTTTATTCTCTACTCATGTAGTTAATATTGTTGAGTAAGTTAATCAAAATAGTGGGGATATGAAATTTATTTATTTAGAAATTTTCAAAAAAAAAATATGCGTTTACTAAAATGGTATATAATTTTTTCAAAATTTTGAGAATATCTATGTTACATATTTGATTTATTGACCCTTAAATCTGTTTATAGAACATAAGGTTTAATATATTTAAATGATGAAATATTAGATATGTCCAATAGTTATACTTATTCATTATAACCAAAAGGGGTGTTAGAAATTTAGATTAATTTGTGCATATAAGTTATAATTTTCTGTGAAATATAAATAAATTTAGAAACATAATTGAATTTCTATGTTAGTAATCTGTTATATAGAAAAATATATATGATTTTAATATTTAATGATATCAAATGTATATTTTAGAAAAAATTTAAATTAATAGGACTTAAAAATATATGAAATAATTAATAGTTATTATAGTTTGCATTCAAATGATAATGTGAAGTATCATAGAATAATGGTTCCTAATAAAACGGAAATTTTCCATGTTCATTTGGAACATACTAAAAGATATGTGTTTTAATCGTATTCTCTTATATGATAAGGGAATTTTTTTATTTATAATAAGTTTTTATAATAAATATTAGATGATTATTTTAATATACATGGTTTATAATTCATTATATTTTGTGACATAGATTGAATGGTTGATATTAATAAAAGTAGTCTTATCGAGAAAAAAATGGTTTATCACTGATTTTCATTAACATATGAGCGAAAAAGTTCACACCACTAAATAACGAAATATTTTAATGTATAATATTTTATTTTTATGGTATTTATCTAATCTCCTAGAATAATATAGAGATATATTGTACAATAATATATTTATTAAATATTCCCACTTAATAAAATAATTGTTCTCTTCTAATACAAAGGATCTCCTCAGTATAAACAGTATATTTTAAAAAAAAATTATGTCTAAGAGGCTCATGGAATTATGTTTGTAATTTGAGATGATCAATGTTAAAAAAACAGGGATTTTACATTTAAATTTAAATGTTAATGTAATATTATATCCTAAAATATTTTAAGGTATATTGATAAAATATTAATGTAAATAGTTATAGTGTTTTCTTAATGATCTGAAGGTAAAAAATTGATATAAATGTTCCAAATTTGATTATGTTGATGAAGCTAGAATGTTTTATAAATAGGTAACAATGTTTTTTAACATGAACCCATTTTATGTTAAGATGTTAAACATTTTGAATACTATGTCGAAAAGAGTTTTACATTTTCAATACGATTCTCATGTCTCCCTATAATTCAATTTATCACACATGATAAATGTTACTCACTAAATGAGATTAGTTACTGGTTTTTATTAGCTAGTCACATAAAGATGTTTAAGGAATTATAAATAGATATAACGAGTTTAATAAATCCAAAAATATATATAAAATATTGTTGATTTTGAATTATATCATATTAGATTAGGATAGATAGGTGATTATGTACGGTTCTGTTATGCATTCTTATGAATGATTAAGAATATAAAATGTATCATGTTATATTAATGGAAGACACCATATTATATTTATTTCACATTGGTTTCATATCTGATGTTTAATTTAAATTACAATTAAACTCTCAAAACCCTATTTAATGTTCTTGATGGTGTGTTATATATTGTGATGAAAATTTAGTGTTAACATGAGTACAATTTATTAAAGAGATATAGAATATCTTTATAATTCATAAAAAAGTAGTCTTCAACTGATGTCCCCCTAAGTGCATTCCACCTGGATTATCATAAACTATGTCTTTGGTATTCTAGGGGGAATGTTTCATATTTTTATTTCCTCATACCTATGTTTGGAAAGATACATATCATGAGAACCTTAATATTTTAATACCTTCATAATTTAACCCATCATTATTATCAAACTTGGGAGTGGATGAGTATGATTTTGGTCATTTAAATGGTAGAAACATAAACAATATGGGATGTATCCTCTCACATGAGGATTATTTCATATAGTACCTTGATCAATATAGACTAAGAAGTTTACAATAGTACCTAGACTATATATATGATTTGATAATCTATTTGGGCATGGGTCATGTGATGTGATTTTCCACATAAGATGAATGACATTTGATGAATTCATTAATTTTTCCAGTCTATATGAATCGAATCAAGAATTCATGAGTAACGATATAGGATTGATATACCATATGTTCTGTTATTACTCGATGTAATAGATAAAGGGATCATATTAAAATTAATACATCTATATGATGAATGAGGCAGATATATGTTTAGATGTACTTGTGTTTGAGAGAAATAATTCCAGATCCATTTAGAGTGTGAGTAACATGCATTATATTCTATAGGCCAACCATTTTATATTTATAAAATAAATAAATCATAATTATTTTCAATGTAATAATATCCATTGGGGTCCGACTATGTATTCAAATGAATGAGGATCAAGTTTATAAAACTTTGAGAGATAGACTATGAATTTTTTTAAAGAAATCAAGATTTTGTTTTTCATGAATTTTCATAATGTGTTACATATGATCTATCTTTTGATAAAACCATGAGTTTTTTAAATATTAAAATGACGATTTGGTTATGGTTTCAAAAGTTGCTCTCTATGATGTTATATAATGTGAAATTATGATATGTTTTTTAGGATTAGTGGAAGTGAGAAACTGAGGGATTGTTTCATAAAAGGATGTAACAAGGTATGGTTATTTAAACAATGTAAAGGAGTATCGTTGAGTTCTCCATAATATATTGTGACACACTATGAAATAATGGTTCTTGAATTGGATTATCAAATTTTTTGATGTCACACAAGAATCAAACTGAATCATATCAAAATTCAATCATATTATATTTTCATCATAGGATGATATTTTTGAGGAGTTTAAATGAATAAAATAAATGTTTAAATTTTAAACATAAATTATGGGAATTAAAATGGATGTTTCGTGTGATTTGAAATGGTGGAATGTTTGGTTAAATGTACTGTCAATAGTGGCCAAACATTTAGTTCTTTGAGTCCTATATAAATTGGATCAAATCTCTTATATGTGTTTTCATTCATTATAACTTCTCAGAGATTATTATCTCTTAGAAATAATTTTATCCCACCAATAGACAAGGTTAAATATAAAAATCATGTTGAGAGAGATCCTAATCAATTGTTTGGTGATTCCCATAATTCTTGGATACCTCCATAGTAAGGAGTCTTTATCTACATTCGATGTGATCTCGATTAAATGATTTTGAAAATTTTCGGCATGACAATTTTGTTAGTGCAAGGTACATCATTATGGTAATACCTTTTTATTTATTCTAGAAATATATATATATTGGATTTAATGTTATTTTGACGATATTCTTGTATTGTTTTTTAGAAGATCGAAATCCCATTAAAACTTTTCATTGAGTACATGGAATATATAATACTGCTTTTTGAATAGATAATATGACATCTATGTTCTCTATATATAACTCCTATGTGTATGAATATAGAAAAATATCGACAACGAACAATATGATGAATTGGTTCAATAAGGGATACAAATATAATTTTTATGATCTATGGAGGATTTTAATAAATTCACTGAGATGATTGAAATCACTGCAAACTAAAATATCTTATACCTATTACAAAATTAAATATCTTTTCTATCCATTATCCCAAATCAAAGCCAATGATGGCTTGATAATATAATAGTTTTGGAAAACCCTTGATTTCCCCAAAACTGATCACATATATCACTTGTCTTTGGTAGTGGTTAAGTATTCTTCACCAATATATGATATAGTTTCAAAAAATCCACACATAACGTCATTGTTCCATAAGATTTCATGGTGAATAATAGTAAATCCCCATATATAGAGGTATACAGACTTATAAAACCACTCACATCAAGATCCTAGATTTATATCTTTATCACCCTCAACATGAATGGTTCTAGGCGATAGGAAGGTATCAAAATTGGCTCGACACATTTCATAGTATCAATAGTCTAAATAGAATCTAACTTAGTATAAAAACTAAAAAATAATATGGAATAGATCCTAGAAATGTTATACTACTAGAGGTAAATGCGGTGTAACTAATAGCTACCCAACTTCAAAGACCATCCTATCAGTCTATGCTATGATCACTCAAAATTACTAAAGGTCAGGTCCAGGTCTACCAATATATGGGTCTCATTCCCTTTTTGAATGTGTGATAATCTATTTTAAAACATTTTAATGAAACACAACTTTATGAGTAATCAATATGATACCAAAATTGTGTCCCCAATCCATCCAGAATATAATATCTATAATAGTTATGTACAAAACAAAAAAAATCATATAAAATGTAACATCCACCAACAACTAAGGCACACCTATGGAACCTCCTAACCCAATCCAACCTATTCCCTAAATGAGTTTCTACTGTTAAAAACAAAATTGAAATCTCAAAGATGACTCCTAAAATATTTACCAAATTTAAAAGTAAAATATTAGGAAACCCTTATATAAAGAAGGAATATACTAGAGAAGAGGTAACCAAAATAATACCTCTAACCATTGATGGTATTCAATTATATTAGTCAGAACCTATTATATTGAAATAAATATACTTGAGATATTTCCTCTACCCTACCCCTAAGAACCAAGATAACCCATATGAACTTATTCCTAATGCACATACAGTTAAATCTACTAAAGTGCACACTAAATTTCTCCCCCAAATTGGCCAGTCAAAGATTGAGTACTTATCTATTATGCCCCCAATAATGCTATGTAATCTTGACATTGAACCAAGAATAATTTATAACCAAGATATGATATCCTACCACAGTAACACTATAGATTCCCTTTCCAATAATACGAATATCTCTCCCTGCAAGTACCTCGAGGAGAAGAGCACAAAAGGACCATCATATCACTCAAAAATACACTAATTTATGCCTTTATGGATGAAAAAATGTACCTTTTCCCTAACTAGACTACCAATTTCTACTATATCACATTTTATATTCTCTTATCTTCCTATCATTGGTAGTTTCACCACAAAAAATGCCACTACTCATGCCACTTTTGATAGGGAACATCCATTCTACACCACTCATTGTATGGCCCTTCTCACCTATGAGATCCTTGAGAAGTGGTTTAGATTGGGATTTAAAAATAATAATCCTTGCACTAAGCCTATTGTTAAAAGGAAATACTAGATAAAATTTACATCATTCATGAGGATCATTCCCAACTAAAAATATTATAAAATTTAATAGCATAAAAAATAGTTTTCATAATATATCAGCAAAATAATTCTTATATAAGGTTCTTAAACTCGTATATATACTCAATAATTATGTTCTCAAGTTATTACCCCTCATGTAAAGGGTACATGAGGGCCTACCATATTAGTCTCTCATGACTTCTGTATTGAACTATCAAAACCATTATCTCTTATATGGTCTCTAATGTATGATTGTGGGGATTCTCCCTCATTTATCATCTTGTGTTTAGAGAAAATAATATATGATCTCAATCATATCAATTGAGTGTGTAGAGTGTTGATCTTCTATACTTTCTTAGACGACTACTGGATGATTCATCTCAAAATCTATAATGAGGTCCATTATATTGTCCCTACCCTAGTGTACACAAATATGTCTAGTTTTTGATAATAAAAATCATCTTGAAGTGGCTCTGATTCCTGTTATATGTGAACTACTTCTAGAGAATACAATTCTCTTCCCTTTTCAACAACCAATGGTATGATTGGATAGATCTAAACCTTTTCCCATTACTGCTCCAAAGTAAACCACATAGGTAAAATTCTCTAAAAATCTAAAATATATATCCAGACATGTTTCAATGTAGCATGAAAACTGAGAGTATTTAAGTAGGGGAATGTATGCACTTACATAACCACTACAATTATCTATCAAATAAATATCTAATTAAAGGTAATGTAACGGAATTTTAAAGACACCTATTAAAATTATCCAACCTATTGAGACCCAAAATGGGTCGATAATGGACTGATTACCACCCCAGTATCATCTCCAGTAGGACATGGTATAACAACTTGCATCAACAAGAAATGAAAATACATAGGGGGACTTAAACTATATCAACTAACAGTAGATATAATAAAATTAATATGATATACCCAACAACCAATAATAAAATAAATAATAAATGAAATTTATAAATGATCAAGAATGTGATAATATCTTTCCTATGCAATGTTATATAGAAGAATCTGAGTATAAATATAGTATACATATAACATCACCATGAATAGCTATCTTACGTTGGAAAAAAATACACACAAAATTAAATTATTAGTATTGAAATCATGTAGAAAGATACTATAATTGTACTATATACCACCAATATACATAGAAGTAGAAAATTATATAACCTCTAGTATCTTCACTAATCCAATTCATCAATTGAAATAGTAGAATAAAAAATATATACATATAAATATAATGTGTGGGATCATGGACCATGTCGGGGTGAGAACAAACATACCTAGTAAGATGACCTAAAAGCAAAGTATATAAATAAATTATATAGAAAATAAAATCCATGATTTAGGTTAATAGATATGTGGATACAAAATAATTAAAAGATATTATTTATTCTCAATAGAATATTAGAAAATAGTGAAATATCAATCATCCTTGTACATCTGCATAAAGAGTCACAATGGACGCACACATAGATATAAATAGTGTGAACACGATCTCATAAATAATCAAAGATGCATCCCAACAATAAGTCTTACCAGGAGGTAACTTGGAATTCCTAATACATCACATGATCTGACGATTTTACATCACATCGATTTGACTAGTTTGTCCTCTTAGATCCTATGTTGCCTTACAAATTATAATATGGGACCCAATCCTTTTTTTATAATTTACAGTATTTAAGTGGGTTTCTAGAAAATTTAAAAAATATTCCATAACCAATCATGGAGGAATACTCAAACCAATATAGGTAGAGGACCCTCATTCTAGAACTGATGTTCTTTTAGAGTCATTTGTAAGGGTCCCCACACCTTGATGGGGTCATTTGGGTATCAAAACCTCACCTAGATGATGGACACTAACCACAATGATAGATACCATGATCCTTATTCTTATAAGAGGGTATCTAGTCCAAATTACATATGGGGGACATTTACAATGTCTTAACACTTTTTAGGGGGGGATCAACCCTATATTTCTATCGAATAACTTCCCATCACACTAAATCCACTATCACAAATATAATTGATAAAATATACCTTAAAATAATTAGAAAAATCCTCCACCATCAACGAGGAAAGTACTATGAATTTATATCTATAGAATATTAGAAAATTTAATACTCATTTGTCAAGTTTATCTATATAAGTGAGATGATATGGATAATTTTGTAACTATTCTTGGACACGACATGTTTCCATAAGGAACTCAGAGTGTAGGTGCCTTAGAAAGAATGATCATGTCTTTCCACAATGTTAACATATCCTATAAAATTAGTCAATATGTAATTAGAATGTGCATGACTTATAGAACTAATAATGGACGATAATGTGTCATTAGGGTCATGTTAGTTCCCCTATCATGTTTTAAATGAATTTTTCAATGAATACAAGTCATGTGAGTATTTAGGGGAATTTTAGTGTGTATCTACCAAAATCATCACAATTCCTCTGAACATTCATCACATGTACTCCAGCACATAAAAAATGTATGTCTATCTATATGGATACGAGATACATATTCTTCAAAATTATTTTATGTGAAAAGGAATAAACAACATATTACTCATATTCATAATGTGTGTTATATTTATAATACACAGAAATCCTATCAACTACAAACTCTAAAACATATGAAGTGTCACTGAGGGACTAAATGTTGTGCAGTTGAGTATAAAATATATTTAAAAATCACTCTTACTATAATATTGTATACCAAACCACCCAAGAACATCACTGGGGTTTGTATTTATGGTGTCTTTCCTACTCTAGTATCACCGCCTACCTCTCTGGTGTTCTTCATTCATCATATTTTCACTTCTAGTCACCATTGATATCATTATCTTGATTTCAAATCACCTAAAATGATCTATTCCACTAATACCACCTCATGTAAGCCAATGAATTTTTATCATCCAAATATATAGTGTCACTTAATATGTATGATCTGTGGTTTGATGGATGGGAAGGGGTAAATTAAAAAATCGTGTTTAGGCCAAAATCCAACCTTCAAAGTTGGTTCATGTCCATTTATTTTTAAGAATGATATGATAATAAAATGGAATAAAAATATGATGGTCTAAATTATTTCATACCCATTATCATTCATCATTGATAATTTATTTCCAATCACCATGAATATTTCATGAATTAATAAAATAATTAAAAACAGTAATAATATTAAATGATTAATTTGGATACATTTTACAACTATCCATTATAAATCCATTCAAATAAGCTCCAATAATGTTTTTATCACCAAAATTAAATCCTCGAGGGGGGGGGGGATTAAAACCATAATGGTTTATCTGATAATCCACTACCAAGTTAATCTATTGATTCATATATGACACAAAAAATTTTGATCATTATTTAAATCCTTTATATTTAATGATATAATAGTCCTCAATGATTATATTTTCTAATGGATAGTTATCATTCTATATTATCCCCTTGAAGAATAGAAGATTAAATAACAAAAAATATATGATGGATAAGGTGAATTTAAAAGAGTAATTTTTCATTTGTCATTGGTTATTACACCGATACATAAAAATTTAATTATTTCCATCAAGAACCCATCACAACATAAATATAATATACTAAACCTTCCCTATCAATATTCAATCAATGTTCCCATAATGATTATATTAATAAAGTAGACTCGATTTCTCAATTTGGGTAGTTCTATCTCGAATGTATAACCACAAGATATTTCTTATGATAGTGTGTTTAGAATATATTATTATGTTAACCATGGTTAATAAATAAATACTTGAAAATAATCGATCCTAGTCCCAATACTGAAACATAATTTTTTTACACCACCTAGATAAAAAACCACATTACAGACAAAAAATGATATTGGAATTCCCATCCAAGAATCTAATTAGAGGATATTAATTTTTTTCATGCATGACAATATTTTTTTATTTAATGAATATCAAATATCCCTTAAAATTAAACTATCTTGTAAAATTACAAAAATTCAATACAAGCATAGAAAATATACTATAAGGTCAATCGATCCATTAAATATTATTTTAAAGATTATTTTCTATGATATGATTTCCACTATACATTTTTATGAACTTGATTATTTTTGAATAGAAAATTAAATAAATGAAATTAATGAAAAATCTAGGTCACTACATCCTCCCCAACTTCAAACATTTTTATCCTTGAAATAGAAATAACTCGAGTTAGAACTGATGGAAGCCCACTAACAACCTCATATGAAAACAACCTATCCTTGGATTCAATTCTTCCATGATTGAAGGCCCAAGGTTAATGTATTATTGAAAAACATCAACATTGAAGGATATAACTTATCCAAAAACATAATTAAAAAAATCATATTAGGAAAAATTTTATCCATGGTTTCACATAAACATGGAATAACCCATGAAACCTCATCCTCAACCTCTGATGGGTCTTCACTTAAAATATCACCCATTAAGCATTACAATCCATAAATTTAAGTAAAAAATAATATGTTTCCACATAGAAACCATAAATACACACCATAACAAACCAAAAATCATCAAAATATTACATATCATACCTTTAAGGCCACTTTGGAAGATACTTCATGAAGTTTGTATTCAATTCCATGTCACTAAATAATAAGGTGTAATTTTAAAGACATCTATCACCAACTTATAAGACATAATTATCCTTAAAATAAATCATAGAAATAAAATTAATTGGAACTCCACCAACACCATACTAATTCAAAACAACACCAATTCAAACAAATAAGTTAACCTAGTTGGTTTAAAATATCTCTTCTCAAAATTGAGTGAATAATATATCAATTACATGAAACCAAACTCCATAAATAAACATGCTGAAAAGCCTTAATGATGAACTATCATTACACTATCCAATATGAAAGGGACTAAACCATTTGGATTACCCTACCCTATTGGTCGTAGACCCTAGGATAACCCATAATAACTAATGTTACTAAACCACAATCCCATGATAAACATCCTTTACTGTATAGGAAGATATTATATATAATAAAAATCAATTTCCATTTTAGAAAACATCATAAAAATCCCATACTATACTTAGTGATCATAACTCAAGAACTTATCACCAAAAAAGGTCATATTTACAAGAACAACACTATCTTACCCTAAGGTGAGATAATTCACTCCCAACCTTTAAGAGAATCTATCTCGTATTGTGTAAATGAATATCTAACCACGTAATTCTAAAAATTATACGACCCATCTATAATTACAGTAATGAATATAAATTAAACAGAAACTAACCACTACACATCCCTAAGGGAAATATTTATTCAATCCACAACTCATACCTAGATGTTCTGACATTACTATGGTACTCTTGTAGTATGTTTAATAATAAAACCACCAAAATTTGGGTTAATAACCCCTTTATTCATCTTAGTGGTTTGTTTCACAAATATAGACTACCTCTAATGATCTACTGACATTAGAATATATAATTATAGTCTTCTCACTCATTAACAACAATAGGTTTAAATAATATCTAGAGTGATACTTGATCACTTCATATAGTTCAATATCTTTAGGGTGTGGAAGATGAGGCTAAATAAATTAAGATCGAACAACAACCACATATTCTTTCAGACTAAGTGATCATGTTAAAAAAATCCTGATGAATTCCCTATATAATATGTTTCCCAACCACACCATAAGATTCCTCATCCTAGACATTATATCTAATAAATGATAGAAGATGTTAGTTCACCACTCAAATAGAAGTCCAATTTGACTACCATGTACTTTTCCACAATTTAGGGTACCATTTCTAAAAAACACCCACATTTATATAGGTTAATGTACAACTAGTGTGTATTTAAATAAATTTTATAAAAGGTATTCTCATTTGTAAAGAGGGATTAAATCACCATCATAGGAAATACTTGACCCATATTCTTGTTTTAACAATTCCTCACAACAAACATTAATTATACAAGCATACAAAGTCTCCCATCATAACATATCTCTCCTAAAAATTGTAATTTTATAGTAGTATCACATTAATTTTTGGGAAATAACACATTTTTAATAACCATAATTATTGTAATTTTCACCACCAGTATGTGTCTCTAGCCAAAGAGTTCTAACCAGGAGCTCCACTATAATCACTATTTCTTGAACAACATTTTAGGAAAAAAATGAATATCTCATTATAGTAACTATATAAATTAATATTATAGGGAAAGAAAAAAATAGTTCATCAATATCTATATGTATCTACATAATCAAATTCATTTATTTCATGCAACCAAATATACCCTTGACTAGTAATACACCATATTATGTGAGGACCACTTAGAGGATGTGGTGGTACGATTCGATCAATACATCATCCACACCTAGTTGATATTAAATATCCATCGATTGATATATAATATAAATCATAGAAAAAAACTTATATTATGAACAACCACAAGATATACCACCTAAAAAATGGATTATGTTTGTCATAAGGCTTGAGAAGTATCCTCGATCACCCCATGCTGGAAACAACTGCCACAATAATCAACTATCAATGATGGGAATTATTTCAACCATAATCAATATAAAGAGAAAATATGGAATATAATAAATTATTATATGATAAATGTCATGAGAATCTAACTAAATAAAAGGACTACTCAACTTGTACAAAATATACCAAACTAAACATAAAGGAAATAAGATGACATCACTTAGTCACTATTACACATGAAAACTTCATATTCCACAACCTACATTAATCAGCACATGAGAGAATGATCCAATATCTATAAAAATCCATTTTTAAATACACACATGAAAAATAAATAAATAATGAAAAATGAGATCTGTATACACCCCCAAGTGAATGGAGGGTGTGAGAAAACATGTCCAGTAGGGTCCCACAAAGTTTTCAATAAAAATAATTTGTAAAATAAACCATATCATGATATTTATAACTAGAACTATTAACATATATAGTAATTAATCATTAAATAAAAAATAAGTGACATAAAAAGATAATATTAATTATTCTTTAAAATCAAACCAATGATTGGAATATACTAAAAAATACATACTAAATTCAAATATAATAATATGTAGATGAAATAATTATGAAGGGAATTCAATAGTTATGTTTTTATCCAATCATAATTGGAAATATATATGAGTAAATTTTGGGGTAACCAAGTATCATTTAACTAATTCCAATCGAATTTTATATTAACAACTTGAATAGTCTATACATAGACTTTCTAGCCAAATTGGAATCTTATACTAGTATGTGAATCCACTAGTGAGATCAAAATGTTTAACTAGTGGTATAATAATAATATTATAGTTTGAGTAGCATGATAATTAGTCATACCTTTCAAGGGTTAAATAAAAAATATAAGGGAGAAGGACATGTGAGGTGAAATCATTTTTAAGAAAAGTTGTTTTCCTTGAAACCATCCTAAATTTTCAAATGAATAACATGAATATCTATAATAATCAATGGGTTATATTTAGATAATAAAGATGCATAAAACTACCTCCATTAGAAATATCTATAACCTATTGAAATTAAACTTTCATATATGAATAATCCACAAAAAAATGGAATTTATAAAATTGGGGAGTGAGTTAATGTTTTTACAATTTAAAAGAACAGAATATAACTTTACCCATAAAAATAATCCATAAAAATATTCATGAAATATTTTCTTCTAATATTATAAATTTCACTAAAAAAATCCAATTTAAATCATTAAAATTACAACTAGAAATTGATATAAACACTTATTTGGTATGTATTAAAATAAAATTTATTCTAGACATTAAATAAAACCCCTTCAACAATCGTTGAAATAAACAAAAGATGCATTTATACCCCTTAAATAAAGTCCCAAAAAAATAACATATAATATTAATATCACTAAAATCATTTTTAAAATAATTCAATAATTCATGGTATATATATAAAATAATTTAATATAGTTATACCTTCCTCCTTTGACCAATTTGATTATTCTGACAGGTATCATCCATATAATACTGTCCATATATTCATATGGGTCAATAAAAATTTATTATAAACCATGAATATGAATAATTGGATAATCTTCCAAAGCCCTAGAAGTGTGAAAACTTTCTAGTAAGACAAAAGATTAAATCAAAATTTTAAATTGGGTGTTGATAGATTAAAAATGCATATCCTATGATATTTAGTAAAATCCCCATGTAACTTAGCCATTTTACCTTATCATAGAGAAATACCTAAATCTATTAATCGCAGGTTTAGAGGTAAAGTAAGAATAATGAAAGAGAGAGGGGTCAGAAAAAAAGAAGTATAATAAGGAGATTAAAAGATAACTTACCATTTAGGATCTTATATGTGAATTAAATTTGGGTAGTGGTTAAATGTTCACCCTCACTCCTCATTCTCCATGATCAAAAAATTATAGGGGAGGAGAAATGTGGGGTTACCCCTATTTACATGTTAAAATACCCCTCATTTTATTTTAGTTATTTAATAATAATAATAAGAGTAATAATAATATTAATAATTCATTTAGAAAAATTATATAAATACACTAATAATACATAGCCCTCTCCGATATTATAGGACATTCCTCAATTAAAAATTTAACTCCAACCATGAAAACAATAATACACACTAAAGATATATATATGAATTATAATATCCTAAAATGTAAATATCACAAAATTATATATACATTCTATTTAGAAATAGGAAATAAAATAAAAAATCAATCATTTATTTCTGAAATATATTTAAAATTTCAAAAAAATAATTATATTAACCATGTAATAAGGTAAATAATGTTGTATAAACCCAATTCATGAAAAATTATAACTTTAGGTAAAATTATAGGAATACATAGTTGGAGATAATGGATCTATAAACCATGAATCAACCATTCAATAACTAGTATATTTAGACATATAACACCCCATATTTATCTCACATAGTTTTACCACTTTTGGTAAACTGAACATCCCTAATTTTTATTAAAATATTTATACATTACCAATATTTAATCTAAAACAAATATTTTAATAACTATATACCGAAAATATAAAATGTCAGGGTTATAAAGGAACATACCATTGGAATGTTTCTGTTCGATATGGGAATCACCTTGGAAGCACTCTTCATGGAAAATTTATGGTTATTTTCAGAATGACACAAATCCATAAAAAATCGTATACCACTGCAATTAAAATACTCAATTTGTCAATAATTTCCTGAAGGATATGGTGTATGTGTGGGATGTACTAATACATAACCATAACTAAAATTAACCAATAGATAACTCACTCATACTCCCAATATTGTAGGTATATTATTCAAATCTCTTTGAAAGAGAACCTCATCCAAATTGTTCATCACAAACTAGATCACGGTCATGATTACTTGAAGAAGTTTTTTAATATTTCAGACTCAAAACATCCACGAAATCCTAGGTTATAAGAAAATAAAATCATAAAATCCAAACATGATAGAGTTTAATCACTAGGATTTCGGATAAACATCATCCAAGAACCCACTATGTTGTGAATGTAACATGTTATGGAAAATATCTGATTTGTGAGTATCCAAACCTAATAGAAAGAATGTACCAATTATACCTACCATTACTCTATCACCCATGTATTAGTCTTACATGATGACATAGGAGGCCTCTACCAGTGACATGCATATCATCAAATCAACATATAGATAGTCACATCAGTGGGAGATACCCTATTTTACATAATATGGTATTATAATAAAAAAACTGTGGAAATCAACCAATAAAAACATCATGAAAAGATACCTCATATTTTCTCTAAATCGATGCCTCATCGCTCAACTAATTAGTGATTGAAGGCTTAGGAACTATCACATCCACATCGAAAGCCATCCTTTGAATATGAATTGGGATTCTATGGGTAAAAAATTTATTAAACTAGATGAATCCATTGTTATTTGAATATATCTTGAATAACTGACATAAGTTGATCTTGATAGACCATTTATGACTTTTTATGATGGTTTTCAAAAATTATGTATACCCTAAAAATGATGCATTACATTTATAGGGTGATTAATAGGTTACCAAAGTCCAATTGAAAATATTTTTTATTTTCCACACTTATGATGGTCTCTATGGTAAAATAATAATCCTCAATACCCCTTTAACATTTATACCAAAAAATGTAAAATCCAATCCACAAAAAAACTCACTCTAAAATCTATCACAATGACTGAAACTTCTCTAATACCATTCTAACATGACTTGACCAACCAGGACCTCACCTAGTACCGTGGTAGTTGTAAGACCGTATGATTTTACGATGTGTTTTTTACTTTGAAAAAAATACTATGTTCAATACATTATTTCACAAGAAACAAAAATAAAAAAACAAAAACAAAATACATTTCATTAAGTGGAGATGATATAATTTGAGTTAAATATTAACTTATTATGATAATAAAATAAACAAAATCATTATTAAAATTATATGTGAAATAAAAAAGTTTCCACGAGCATGAAATATTTATCATTGTTTCTTTAATTGAAGATCCTTATCATAATTGATACTATGGAGATAAGGTAGATAATTATAAATATAAAAAACATGTTATGATAGATGTAAATAAATGTGATACCTAATTCCAAGAATGCATGTAAGACATCATATAAGAACACCATATGACCATTATATATATGGCCATTTGAAACATAGTCTTTGTAAATAAGATTGGTGAATATAAGTAGTATGAAAAATTATGTTTTTTTATTTAGTAAAAAATAAAAATATTATAATTAATAATTATGTAATATAATGAAACCGAGTTATTTAATTAAAATATTTTTTTTCAAAAATATACATTTCTCTTTAAATATTATTATAATTAGTATTATTATTATTATTAATGAATGATTTTACGTATTTCAAAGATTAAAATAAATATTTTAATATAATTTGATTTATTAATTTAAATGGATGGAAGGTGAATAATTACATTTATAATGACTTACTTAAAATTATTTGATGTAAAAAATTATAATTTTCAAAGAACTATTTTCTTATGTATTTTAAATTTATATCATAATATATTGAATTAACGACATTTAAATAATAAATATAATTTAAGGATTAGATAATAAAATCAATTACTTGTAATAATTAAACACTATTTTATCAATAATTTTTATGTTTTTAATGTGGAAATAAAAATTTTAATAAAAAATAAAACTTATAATGGATTTTATGGGGTTATATAATGGTAACCCTTGATTTTCAAGTGATAAATAAGGGTAAAAGAGCATGTTAGGTTCTTTGTATGGGTTTGATTGACCTATGTATCTGTAATCCTATGTAATCCATGTAATAGTTAAGGGAGAATAGGAGAGGTTTAAGGGTGACATAGGTTTTATATGAGCTATATAATGGAAAAAAGGTTGCTTCATAGTGGTAAAAATTTGGTTTATCACTAAATAAGGGTAGGTAGGAGCTTCGTGTGGGTCATCTCTAAATTAAAAATGATAGGTATGTGTAACCCATTAATGAAAAAGTCTATATAAGGGTAAACATGATGTTATAAAGGTATACCTAAACTCTATGTTTGAGTAATCCTGACATGAATAAGGTTAAGCTGAAATATAGATAATGCTAACCCATGATTACCTTTTCTCTTATAAGGTTAAACCATGGAATGCGTAAGGGTAGCTGACCATGTAATGGTAGACTCTATAGGTGTTAATGAATCCATTTAAGGGTACATAAGCATTGTGTAAAGTTAAATTAGATCTCTCTAATGGTAATATAAAGCCATGTAAGGGTACTAGTACTTTTCAAAAGCTTGTTTAATGCAAGTTCATATAATAGTGGATTTGTGTGAGGGTAAATCCTTGTTACATTTATGGAATGAATTTTTTGGAATGAAATGTTTTTTTAGAGATCTTGTATCTATTTAATCTACCCCTTATCCCCAAAATCTCATTTTCAATGGGTTAAATTGATAAAAATTCTAAAACTGAATTCTTGGAATTTATTTTATTTAATTTAAATTTTTATGAACGACTTTAAAACCTATAGATTAAAGATCCTCTTTAATAAAAATTTAAATGGGATATTTAATTTAGTGGTTTCTCTATCACTATTAACTAATAGTAGGTGATTTTTTATTAAAATAAAAAAAATCTATACCCTTGGTATTTAAATTTTTTGCTAATCCATAGTATCTAACCAGTACATTAATCCCACAAACCAGACATGTGATGCCAATTTGATCATCTAAGGCTCTTTTTCTAGTTTTATAGGCATGGGAAAATCATCACCTATTTCCACTTCTTGGTATAATTTCATGAGATAGATAATTATATGTTGGAATTTATTCCTCTAATTTCTCCTCTTTTTATATGTAATCATGAAAAAACCTTGTAGTGTAATTAAATAAAGGTCTTCCTTAAATGATGACAATTAGGATTATTATTTAGGATTATAAAATATGATGAAATATTATTATAATTTAATATCAATGTATAATAATAAAAGATTTTCACATGCATATTATTCTAGTGAGATTGTTTATTATTTCATGTGGTTATATTAATATGCTTAAGAAGGAATTTATTATCACATGCAATGGAATAGTTTTGATAATACATAAATTATCCATGATATTGAAACAATAATTACATGTGATGTTTTCTTTATTTAAGAAATAATGTAGTTGAAATTAGTTATAGGAATATTTTGTGTAATTTTTATTGAACAAACACATCAACATGGTTTAAGTGATTATTTCATGTCGAATCTTGATGTTCCTCATCAAAAACATTGAGGTACGATGTTTCTTTCATTTTAGGTCTCTCGTTTACATATGTTTACTTGTTTTACTTTTTATGTTGGCTCACCTGGTTTAATATTCATGATTTTCATCACATGGGGGTGTGTATATAGCCCATAGGACCTATTATGTTTCCATGTGTTTTTCTAGTGTATATTATTGATATGTTCAGTTTTTATCACATGTTTTTATTTGTTGCTACTATATGTTAAAGATAATAACTTTTCATGAATCATATTATCTACAATATTATGTGTGTTATTATTCCTTGGAGGTATTTATTGGTACTTAATACATGTGGACTATCTTGTATTTTTTATCAGATAGAGTGGAAGTGTAAACGACTTGAGATGATGATGATGATGGACCATAGAACATGGTTGGGGAATGATGGTTTAAAGGCCCAACCAAAGATAGTGTTTTATGGAAATGGTTGATTAGGGCCCTAACTTGATTCATAGATAGAATATGATAGTCTTGAGGCTTGAATTGTGATAGAGTTTGGATGCAATGATCTAGGGTGTTGATCTAACATAATTCATTGAGATCATTAGAACATTTTTTTGTAACATGTAGAAAATGTATTGTTTATTTGAATGATTCAACAAAATATATTATAACCACTATGATATGTTTTATAAGCCTATTATATTGTTATTTACCACTAATTTAAACCCTATTTTTATTCTATAAGAATAGATCTGAAACATTTATGTCCAAGGGTTTGTGGAAGATTGGTTATGACATGACTACTCGGTACATGATTGTGTGATGTTATACTTGTTTACGTATTTATTATCATCATGGAGTGAAATTTCATTACATGACAACACTTCTTAAACTTGCATTGGTAGTTTCCTACTGATTATATTACCCACACCATACTCAGGAATTTTAGTACTCTAGTATATTAGATGATTAGGGATTTGTAAAAGGGAAAGGGCCCTATGGAAGATAGTTGAGAAAAGGAACATGGAGCAGGTTGTTGATTGGGATAGACATTGAATGAACATACCATTTATTTATTTATTTACCTTCTTATTATACTCTATATTGACTTTCCACCTTAGCGGTACATTTTTTTATTTATTGTATGAGATGTATAACATCATTTATTTTTTATATGTTTTTTTGATTATTTTTTATTTTGTGTTATTATTATTTTAATCCATGAAATGATACTAAGGGTATATTTTCCCCACTTAAGGACTTATATCCTCACTCCCCATTAGTAGTCTCTTTCATATAGGGAGAAATCTATGAGTTCATGTGGAATTTCAAAATAAGCTTGGTGTTTCAGGTTGGGGTGTTACAAAGATGCATTAGAGGACTAGTTTTCTTATTTTACATTTTCCTAACACTGGACATGGTAAAAATAAGGTAAGTATGTGGGTATTAGGTTGGAGAGTTACCATTTTCACAGACAATACATATGTAATGGATCTCTATGTTACCATGGGTGAGATAGATGTTAAAGTTTTAATGAGATTTTGTGTTTGTTCAAGAATCATGATTAGACACATAGGATCATATATGATATAAATATATATATACCCAAACCTTTGGTTATTCTCCATTTTAGAAATTTAATTTAGTTCCCAAAAATGTGATTTATATTCAGGATAGTTCCTATGTTGTGTGATATATCTATTTATATATCATGCTCTAATATATATGTTAAAATTAATTAATTGAACTGTGTATGATATTGTTTTGGTGTATATATGATGATTTTGACTAATTTTCATTTCCAGATACCTTGCATAGTTGTAGGAAGGGTATTCATTGGGTTAAGGGTATACTCATAGGATAACATTGTATTTTATCATAGACTAATTAAATTTTATCACAATTACTCAATTTTTCCATTGTGTTTCCTCTATGTTAATGAACTTGTTTCTATGAAATAGTCTTATGTGAATACTTATGAGGTGATTGTGGAATTATTTCTGGGGGGGATTAGTTCCTACTCTACCATCAGACATGTGAGAGTATGCCGCAATGTATTCTCCTATACTTGATCTGTGGTTTTTGTAGTAAGGCTATATCATCCAAAATTTATTCACATAGTTCCCATATTAGGTGAATGTGTTTATAACTATGGTTAGATACTCCACCAGTATCAAATCCTACATTCAACATCCTTAAAGTTCATCAAATTCCCGAAAGATGCTGAATAATGGGTTGAAATGACTATGAGAATATTTGAACTAATAGTGAGTCTAATGGATCTAATGTTAAATATGATATAGAGATCATGTTGGGTGTATATACCATTTCAATACCCCCTTATCATATTTCACCAATCGTGATAAAGGAGATCATGATGAATCTTGATAACAAATAGAATAAGGGATTTATCAGGGAGAGTAATTCACCATGGGGTTCGCCTATTTTTTTATCCATGAAGGCTAATAACAATCTCCCGATCTAAATTTATTATCAAATATTGAACTAGGTGACTATGAAGAAAAAATATCCTTTTCCTAAGATCAATGATCTTTTCGATTAGTTATGGGGAGCTTGGTGGTTCTTCAAGATCAATCCATGATCAAGCTATCATTATCTATGTTATAATAACGTGGAAATTCCAAAGATTACATTTCAGAGAAGTTATGGACTATATGGGTATCTGGTAATTCAATATGGTTTAACCTATGCACCGATAATGTTCATGGACCTTATGAATAAGATCCTCTATCCGTACCTATAATCATTCATTAGGGTATTCATTGATGACGTCATCATCTAGTAATTGGCACTAGAGTATAATTCCATACAAATTGAGATAATGTTGAGTACTCGTTGAGTACAATAGATTTATTCTAAGCTATTTATGTTAACATCAGGTTTTAGGGATTGAAGATCTTGTGGAATGTGGTGTCTAGGAAATGTATATCTATACACCTAGAGAAAGTGGAGGTAGTGATTTCCTAAAAAAATACCAATAACATTTTACATGTTATGATATTTATTTAATTAAGAAGAGATTTTTGAAATTTTATCTAAGACATATCCTTTCAATCAGAACCTATGAGTACACTAATGAATAATAAAGTAATGTTTTAGTGGTTAGAACAGTGTAATGATGTGTTTCATGACATGAAGAGGAGGTAGAATAAAACTCCAATGTTGAGACTCCTTGTGCATGAGATTGGACATGCAGTGTACCTTACTACATCAAGAATTGATTTTGGAGTAATAATAATGAAGAGGGAGTAGATAGTTGATTATAGATCATGTAATGACCCAAACCCATTAGCATAGAGCCAGTGGTTACATTATTACACTATTATAAGATATAAAGAATGAAATACCAATGGAAAGAATAGTTTATTAGTCTCCATAAAATAGATACATTATTGAAATTCAGATTAAAATTATAAATATAAAATATAAAAGGAGTTTTATTTCAAAATGAAAATTTTCCCCCCAGTGTATCCCAACATATCATTCATAAATCAATTTTTGGAATATTAGACGAAATAAATTATAAGAATAGGATGATATTTAATTTTATTAAGGGTAAGTTTACAATGTAATTTATGATTAATAAATAAGAATAATAAATATTTAAAGGTAAATAGGTAAAACCCAAGACATTTAATCAATAAACTATGTATAATATGGAATAGATTAATGATGATAAAATAATTCCACATAAATAATCAAATGATATTGAAACTTATCTATTGAAATATTTAATAATTGAATAATCACATAGACACCAATAATTTATATCAAAAAGAGGGAATTCATAATTTCTGACATCTGAAACACACTATAAAGACCTTTCACAAGTCAGATTAAATATATTTGTAAATATGCATCTAATTTGGCCACTAGATTTGTCTCGTGATACTTTTCATTGAATAAAGGGGTTTTCTGTTCAGTCCCCACAAATAAATCAATAGGACCAATGCATTCCTCATATGAAAGTAGTGGAAAAATAATTATAAATATTCATCTATAAAAACTAACATATGATATGAAAATACATACCTCAATCAAAAAACATAGTAAGAAACTATCTATGGTAATATTTTGAATTGTAAAAACTTGTATAACCACATTCAAACTTGTAATAAACCATAAAAATAAAGAATAAGTATGATATTTATTCATATTTACCTAGTGAATCATAGTTACAATGAAGGGTTGATGTCTTCATTGAGTAGAAACACCTTAAAAATTTCACTAAACACATTATTGAGGAAAATAACCTTTTCAAATTGAAAATATTTTATACATAAAAAGTTAAAAAATTATTTTTAAAATAATATTCTTCAAAAATAACCTTCTAAAAAAATTAAAATAAATCTTTAAAAATTTAATGGTAATAATGGAATAGTATTCCATTAATGCAGTACATGTTATAATAATGATTCCATTCACATTTTTGGTACAAGCCCACATGCATTGTTCGGTATATGAAATTAAGAATAATTTTTTAAAAAAATGTTAAAAAATAAAATGTGGTAAAATATAAATTTAATAATTTTTTTTATGAATATGAAATTTTTTTGATTTTTTTAAAACATGGTTTTGGAAAAATGGATTTACGATTGAAGAGAGAATTGTAGTTTAATTTCATTAAAAATGTTTTCCCAATATTTTTATGTACCAACAATTGAAACTAGGAAATACTACATGAACCATTCATGAATAACTATATTATAATTAAATATAATAGTTTTATAATATAAATAATAAATAGTTACCCCAAGGGAGACTTAAATAATAACAATCCTGAATAATGATGAGATTGTGAAGTAAACCCTTACCACTTTGGAAACGTATGAATCATTAGATCCTTGAAAGAAATAATGATAAATCAAAAATTAAATATTTCGAATATAAATATATTCATTATATAAAATCTGAAAATCTAAAATATATACACTACATAAATTAATAATTGGTGAATATGTCTTATGCCTCATAAAAGTAAAACTGAGAAGAGAACCCATTACCTCAGGTTATAATTCCTTCACATGTGTCAAAAACTCCACTATAAAAAATATATTTATATTATTAATATATTAAAGAACCATAATAATATATCTCTCAAAATATATTATTTACTTATAGTGTTTTATCACTAGCTTATTAATAATTATTTGTTAAAATCTCCATCTCTTGTGACAATTGTTTTGTTTTTCAGGTATCTTTTTGATCATTATTTTTTTACTCTTATTTTAATCTTGGTTACAACATATATCTTTTTAACTATGATATAAATATAATATATATTATTTATATATGTATTTATGTGGATCTATTTGAATTAGAGATAGAAAATGGATTACCCTGTTCATCGAGATAGTAGGTCATACAAATGCATGAATGCAGTTTCCATTTTTTGATGAATGGATAGAAAGTAAATTTAATGTTATTTTACATTTATTGAATCATAATTATGTAATATTTATCATTTATAATAATAAGATACATTTTTAATAACATTTAAGTAAAAAATAAAATGAAACACATTTTATATAGATACATGGAGGCAGTAGTTCACATGTACGCGTGAACGATATTATTTTTTTCCAAAGGATTTTAAGGTAAGAAGTTTGATGTGATTTTATATTTATAGAATTATTTTTAGATAATAATTATCACATATATTCAATAATTTTAACCTTACAACCTTTCATGTAAATTATAATCAAGAAATAATCATGTTGCTTTGAGAGATGGTAGTCTACTGTACACACGATTGACATTATCCAATCCCCTAAAGAATGAATGTTAATAATATATATGTGATAAAATAAAAAAATAAGTTTAATAATTTCATAAATATAATATAAATATTATTAATCCATAATTATATATATCTTATAATTTTGGTGATGAGAAACAAATTATATTGGTTCACAGGGCAGTTGTTCGCTTTGTAGACGATTGATGGTTTAATTTCACATTTTATAGAAGTGGATATAGATATCAGTGTTCTAATTAAATTAATAAAATTTAATTTTTCACCATATAATATTTTTATAATATTATCCTTTTTAATAGTTTCTGAAGGGGGTGTAATAATAAATTAAAACAATACACATGTTTAATATTTTTAACTCTTTTTTCGAAGAGCCACTTTAGGTTTATAACTAAATCATTATTAGAAGGTAAAAATAACCGAAATAATGCCTCCAATATGTGGGTATGGAAATAATTAATTTATTTGTGTAGGTATATTATAATCCAATAATTTTTTTAAGTATGGAGAGGGGAGGATAGGGGGTGGCCTTTTATAAGTGGTGGAGAGGAAACACATGAATGTTTTCAATATAAAAAATGATAAACACATTTTTCATTTCTAAAAATCCTAAAAAACCACCCATTATTGTAATTTAGAGGTTATATAGTGTAAATATTAATATTATATGTGTGTTTAAAAATTTTTAGGTCATTTTTAAACCTTATATTCTTAGTTTATCCCCTGGTAAACATATTTTTACCTTAACATTGTTAAATAATTTTTACTATTTTCACTAATCATTATGGTCAAAAATTAATTTGAACTTATTAGATAAAATAAGTTATTATTATTCAAAATATGGAATCCATTGTAATAAATTTAATTTAAATAGGTGGTAGAATTGAATTTAAAATGAAACCACATATGTGACAAAATAACGGTTTTCTAAAGAGAATATTTTTATAAGTATAAAACATTTTATGGTTGATATTCTATATGAAATTGATTCCAATGATCTAAATTAGAAATGTTTTTAAATAAATTGAACTAATTTTACATTTAATCCTAAATTAAATATAATATTACTTTATAGATATTTAATAAAAGAAGTTTTAAATAAAAAAATTATTTTTAAATATTTATCTAAAAATTAATATTTTTAGAAATATCCAAAAAATTATCCCTAACATAATATTATGATTTATGTTTAGAAAATAATATATATATATTTAATTAAATATCTAAAATTTCTTGAAAATGTAATTTTTAATTATATACACGAATCTCAAATAAACTTCCATTTAATAAAATAAAATTTTTCCAAAATCATTTCTTTTTCTTTTAAATGATTTTTGTTTTATTTATAATAAGTATATAACTTTTGAAATTATTTATACAAGTGTAAACCATAACATTTTCATAATTTAGTATGTCTTATTCATTCCTTCCTACTTAAAGACTATGTTATAATGGTCATGTTATAATATTAATATTATCATATTTTAATGACCCAGTTTTGCATGCATCACAAGCTATAGAAGAGATTGAATTTAAAGAGATATATTAAAAAGTATATTGGTGCTATATTATATTATAATCTTTATGTTTCATTTTATAAACCCTATTGAATATGATGATCCTCCTTTAAAATCTTATGGTGTTACATTTAACCCACATAAAAAAATATGTCCTTAAAATTTAATATTGATCATAAAAATCAATGGTTGGATATTCAGATACTTTTTTTCATAGACACAAATAATAAAACGGGTTAATAAAACATATCCTTGATAAGAGATAAATGGCAGTAATAAGTTCATTCAGTATAACACAATTCTAGGTCTTCAGATTTGAGAACATTGGTGGGATATAAAAACATTGACATGGAAGAGAATACTAATGCACAAGGATTAATAATGATTGATAGAGAACATGGTATTGAGAATTTTAACTACTAGAAAAAAGAAATATGAAATGTGTTAAAAGACCACTATTTCAATAGAAATGATTTTCGTAGGATAACATTTATGTATCAAGATACTATTCTTAATATTGAGGTATTATATTACAAATAGGATAGAGAAAACCAGAAAATATACATAGAATTATATTTTTTATTTCTATTTTTTATTTCTAACATCATATTTGAATAACTGTATATAAAATTGGATAATTTATTCTTAATTAACTAAAATTTATATTTAACAGATCATTAGATCAGAAAATAATGAAAATACATTCCTTCTATATTATGATATTTTCCAAAACCAAAACAAATAGTAAAAGTAGTAAAATTTCACCCAATGTTAATGTTAGTCCATAATGTACATATTTAACCTTTTATCTCATCAAATACATGTCTAAATACATTCAAAGTCAAATAATTTTTAACAAAGGGGATGAAATAAGTATTATAATCCCCAGAAACATAATGTCCATCTTTATGTCACATTGATTTTTTTTAAATAATTTGATTACCATAAAACCTTAATGATAACATACATGATTCAAAATTTAAATATTAGGTTATCGAATATATTCCATAAACCCATGCATGCATCAAACTCCGGTAAAGATAACATAAACCATCAAATCACTAACAAATTTCAAGGTCCCCAATATTATCCCAAAAAACACTATTTATCACTATTTTATCAATATAAATATCTAATTAATGAATATCATACCTCAATAATTTTTTCTTAGACGTTAAAATTTCCAAAAAATTACTTTTATTGGTCATTGGTACCATTCAAAAAATGCTCTCAAATTTTTAATGAAACATACTATAATACAATACTTATACATTTCATAATTATTATAACCAGAATTTATAACATAATTATTGAATCCTAACAAAAGAAAATTAATAATTCCACGCCAATCATAAACAATTAACATGGATTCATTATTCTATTCCTTATTACCTCCTTTATTTCATATTTCATTTATAGTAACTTCATCATCATAAATTAAATCATTACTCATAATTTTTTTATTCTATTTAAGTGATTCCTCCATAAGGAATATATTTTCATAATTCCAATAATTACCACATTTAAAACATTCAATCCTAAATAATACCGTTTGGAGACCACTATTCCCATCCACTTCATTAACTGGACATCTTATTTTTTCCTTGGAAATTAATTTATTTGTCTCCTTCTTCCCAAAATATATAAATTTTTTCTATTTCTTTGAGAAAATCTCTTGGAATTATCTATACACATTTTTGACAATAATGAAAATGAAAATTCATTATTCCATGGTATCCACCAATGAAGCTCTTAGTAGACTCCATCCTTATCTTAGTTGATGAGTCTAGAAGTTAGTTAAGGTGAAAATTGTTAATAATGTATCATGATAAAATATTAGGAAAAAAAATATAATTCAAACCAATCACCATCTCATTTGGTTTTCATTAATAAATTGTCTATCACATTCAAAATTAACCCAGTTTTTTCTGGTTGCATCCATTGAATAAAAAAAACATATTTTTTGAGATAATAATCATAGTGTGAAATCTCATAGTCATGAATAATCATTAATAGGGTGTCAAAATCATGGAAATTTATTTTTTATATATGATGTCTTAGGTTTAACCTTGTTCTTTCATTGTAATATTACATTAAAATATATCATTATGGTTCCTAATGAAATATTAATTAACAAAATAATATCCCTCAAGAGTGTCTGATAAGGTGAAAAGTACAGTCATATATCATGAATCAGCTAATTCTTGAACCAAGATCGAATTGCCTTTGTCAGAGTAAATACCCATTGGTTCATCTATTCTAGATACTTGCACACTAGTAATATCCATAAAGGGACATATTTCACAAAAAAACCACAATATATATATCTAACCAAAACATTTGGATGATATTATATAATTATCCAAAATTCTTATCATAGGATTATGTACCCTATATCTATGTTTTCATAATTCTAGTTCCCAAGGTTTATACCAAACATTATCTGATTCAAACTTTGAACACACCTACCCAAGTATCCTAGAGCTGGCCGTTACTTTATTATATTGGTATAAGATATATGGAATCACATCTGGAATGACCAAATTGTTTTGTTTTCTTTGTAAACTAGATACATACTTGAAATTAATATTACAAATTAAAACATAAACTACAAAAAAATTATTTGGGAAGTCCAGTATTCCTAATAGAATATCCTTTCATAACAATCACAAAACACTTCCTCATATTTTAGGAAAAATAAAATATAATTAAGGGGGGATCTCTTATGGTTAGTAAAGGTAAAAATGATAAAAAAATAAATCATGAATAAAAAATAATAATCAGTATGGGAAGGAAGATAAATGAAATACATTCTATTTAATCAACATACGGTTCAAAATATTGAAAAAATAAATGAGGATCAAATAAATCTATATAAATAATCAATTTACATTAAAACATATTAATGGATATTCCTAAAAATAGAATAATCCCATAGAAATCATTAAATGTTCACATAATGAGGGGTGTTATAATTAAAATCTTCAAAAACATCCTTTTATGACTATTTAGAAGAAAATCTAAATCTATGGGTAGAAACCTGTTGAATTTTTCTAACTAATTTGATTCATGAAACTTGTCGATGTATCGAGGGGGTATCTATAACTGAGTCCCTCCCATAACATATTATATAATATAATTCCTAATATGAAATGTGTGAAAAATAATAAATATAGACGTTCATATTGAAAAATTAATATATGAAATGCTAATACTTAACCCAATCAATTAAACATAATCATATACCATCTAGAGTAATATGGTGAATGAAAGAATATTATATATACTCTGTCAAAGTAGTCATAAACCATCCAAATAAATAATAATTATGATATCAATACAACATATCCTCATTGTATCATAAATATAATAAATTGAAGATGTCAATGATGAATGAACGTACTATAAAAATGTTAATAATTATTTATGAGGAAAATAACATTTTCATTTTGAATATATTTTATTAAAAATATCACAAAATGTTTTTAAAATAATTTTATTACAAAATAATCATTGAAAAAATATAAATTTTTCATTAAACATTTAGTTTTAATAATGGTGGAAAATTCCATTCACACCGTTCATGTTGAAATAAAATCCTTTCATATTTTTAGTAAAATCCAAAAATGAATTGTTTGGAAAATGAGAAGATGATTCATTTCTAAAAATATTATAAAAAAGGGTAAAAATTAAATTAATAAATTTTTTGATATATGTTAAAAAAAATTGGAAGATAATTTTAAAAAACATGGTTTTGAATAAATAATGATTTTTGACATAAGATTGAAATGGAGTTAAATTTTCATAAAATCATTTTCTAAAAAATATTAAGTATCAATGGATGGAAAGGGTAATACTACTTCAAAAGGTCATGAATAAATATATTATATGTAAAAATATTGGATTTATGATTTTAATATAAAATAATTTCCCCTAGGGATACTAAAACAAAAACAATACCTTATGATGGTGATATTGTGAAATTAACCTTTAACAATTTCGTAAATTTTTAATCATATAACAGTTGAAATAAATAAAGTAAAATTAAAACGTCAATACCATATAGATAAATATATTCATGATCTAAAATACTAAAATGGTCATCATAAACATCATACAAAATAATAAGTGGTGAATACGGAAAATATCTCAAAAAAGTAAATATGAGACATGAAACATTTACCTCAAGTTTGAATTCATTTTTATGCGTCCAAACCTCCTATATAATAAATATTGGTTAATTATACATATATTACAGAATCATGAGAATATATCTCATTCCATATATTATTTAATTATAGTTGATTGTCGCTCATTTATTAATAATAATTTATTTAAATCGTTGTTTTAGGTGATAATTGCTTTGTTTTTCCGGTACTTTTTAGTTTGGTAATTTTGTCCTTTTAATTTTATAATCGTTAAATAATCCCAAAATTTTGAAACACGATATAATCATAATATTTTTTAATTATATATGTATTTAGTGTAATATATTAAATTTTATGATATTAAATTTATTTCGTAGTTCATAGATATGGTGGTCCATACACAAACCTAAACGTTGTTTCCATTTTTTTAAAATATGGATCAAAAGAAAAATAAATATTAATTCTTATTTATAGAATTATTATTTCTTCATATGTAGAATTTATGCCAATAAAATTCATCCTTAACACTATCCATGTAAAAAATAAAATGAAAAACATTTCTAATATCTATGTGGAAGCGATGGTCCACATGCCCACCCGAGTGATGTTATCGTTTTCCATGGGATTATAAGGTAATAGGTTAAATGTGATATAAACATTCAAGAAGAAATTTACAGTCTTATATATAATATATATTCATATATTTTTACCTTACTGCATTTAATGTAAAGCGTAAGCGAGAAACGAATCACATCGCTTCATGAGGTTGTAGTACGCCATACACATGAGAGATCATATCCTATCTCCCATGAAATGGAACGTAAGAAGGTATATATGATATAATAATCAATTAATAATAAAACATTTATATATATTTTATACATTTGATAAATCCATCATTATATAAATCCTTGAAAATGGATATGGAAAATGAATTATATCTGTTCACATGGAAGTAGTCTGCCGTACACCCGATTGACAATTTTGGTTACCATATGTTGGATGTCGATATAGATTTGGGTTATGTAATTAAAATAATAAAATATAACTATATATGATATCATAGTAATATTATATTATCAGAAATTAATATTTTTTTATGGAGGTGAAATAATAAATAAACAAATACACACCTTTAAGAATTTTACATCTTCTTCAAAGAACCTATTTAAATTTATACCTAAAGTCTTCTTATGAGGGATTAATAATCCATATAAGTACTATATGATGTAGTTTTTGAATTAAGGAAGGTTTTTATTTCTGGGTATTTGAGGAACAAAATGGTATGGGATGTGTCAATAGGGTAAAAGAGTGTGTGGCCTTTTATATGTATGGGAGGGAACATAAAAGAAATTTTTGAAATGATAAATTAATATCCATTCTTCATAATTTAAAAATAATCCAAAATAAGTAATTATTAAACATTATAGGTTATATAGTCTATTTATGGAAATAAAATATGGGGTTTTTATTGTTTAGGTCATTTTTTATCCATATCTTCTCAGTTTAACGCCTGATAAAACCATTTTCCCCTTAACTACAACAATTAATTCTTACAGTTTCACTATTCATTATAGTAAAAAATTATGTTGAAGTTATTATATAATATAAATTAATATAATTACAAATACTTAATCTATTTTTAAAAATAAAATTTACATAATCTACATAATTCAGTTTTAAATTAAACTGAAGTCGAGACGATGCTGAATTTCTCCAAAGAGAAAATTCTCATAAGTATAGAATTATTTAATGTCAAAATTGTATATAAAATTGTTTCCAATGACCAAAAATAGTTAAGTATTAATAATAAATAAATAATATTACTTTTAAAAAAATATAAATTATAATTTATGTTTATTAATATTTTAAACCAATGGTTGTTTTCAATAATAAACATTATTTATTACTATTAATAAAAAATTAATATTTATAGAAAAATAAAAAATAATCACAAAAATATAATTATGAGTTTTAAATTTCCAAAAACAAGTTTATTTCTTAAAATAAATTTTCAAAAAATGGACAAATTATTATTACGTTATGTGATAAATTCATAAATAAATCACCTTTTTGGAAAATACTGTAATTTGCAGAAAATAATTAATTTTATTTCAAATTATCCTTAAGTTTTTTATAATCAGTAGTTAACTGTTGAGTTTATTTATACATATATAAACCATATAGTTTTTTTAATTTCATTAAAACTATTCATACCCACTAAAATAACGACTATTTTATAATTTCCATTTTTAAATAAAAATATTATCAAGTTTTGTTTAAACACATGAATTGTGTACATAATAATCTATTAAAGAGATTTAATTTAAATAAATAAATGATAAGGAATCTAGGGGACATATTCACTTATAATTTTGGTGTTATTTTTTATACATGATATTAAACATCAATATCCAATTTTAAAATTCTCATGGTGTTACAGGTCACGTTAGATATAATACCTTTAGAAGAACTATCTTACTCTTGAACTATAGATTTAAGTTTTTCTTATTAAAATAAAGTGTTAGAGAAATTATCTATTCAGTGAGAGGTCTATTATCTACACTGACTATAATATCCATCCTCACATATTTAGATAGAAATAATTTAACATTGGGAAGAATAACTGGGTAGAGTGTCATCATAAATCTGACGTCGAGATAGATTATGCACCACATAAAGGTAATGCTATCAAAAATTAGTTAATCACTAATATTAAAGTTTAGTAGGAGCTTAATGGGAGACCTTTTAATGTGTATTGATGGTTGATGGTCATTTTTGATGACTATATGTTGGATAATTATAAATATAATAGATCAATTAACTGTGCTCCATTGGTGTCCCCAACTTCTACGGTAGAATAGGTAAATGAAATACATGAGTCAGACCCATAGTATGATGTAATGCATAAACAACTAGTTGGAGGTAACTTGATTCCTGAGTGGTTACTGGGTGATAATGATATGATACTTGTGAATGGGAGAGTATGGGTGCTTAATTATTTCAAATAATTTATTTTTATGGTCTTGTATATCTCTATATGGGTGGTATATACTTATGTGACAAAGTTATACCTGGAATTTCAGTGACAGTTATGGTGGCCATGTACGAAGAGTGACTCCATTGGGTTTGTTTCGTGATACCTTAATAGTAAGAGGGAAAAAACTATGAACAAGAATCTTAGTGGGTTTCTACAACCACTACCTATGCCTATGTACAAGTGGGAGGAAATAATTATGGACTTTGGGATAGTGTTACCCTAGACCCTGAGGGGTCCAGCCACTGTCTCATCTATTATCAATCCGCTAATGCATGATTATCAATTCATGTTTATTTGAGAGACTCACCCAATGTGGGAGTAGGGAATGTTTCATTTCCATGTTATCATACACTTACATGGAGTTCCTTTGAGCATTTAATTTGATATAGAAACACATTTCTTGTAGATATTTTGGTAGGTATTGTAGAAATTAATAGGGACTCGGCTGGGATTGAGCACAATGTACTATCACTAGTCAAACAAATATTTAGAGTAGATGATCCATATAAAATATGATATACTATAAAATTATGTAATAGAATTTGATGGATCTTGGGTTCATCACCTATACATGTTTTATTTCACATAAAACTACAATTACTAGGCATCAATTTTGATGAAACCCTATGGGGATCTTTACTGGAGGCTATATCATTCACTAATCTATTGGTATGAAAGATATGAGGGAATGATTAAAGTGACTTGTTTAGTTTAGAAGACCTCAAAGAGAGTAAAAATGATTCATAAGTGGGTTATCATTGGATAGATTAGCCAACATTAGTATGTATACTAGTGGAGATAACATTTTGATTTCTCTATTGGAGTCTGAGTTTCCTTGTGAGAGTCACCCTGGTTAGTGAATCTTTATTTTTAGAAGTAGGGGAGAATTGTATAACCGTTTTTTGGACCATTCCTGATTACATAACAAATTGGTACAATGGTGTACATTCATATATTCGTTATCACTACTATGTTCTACATGATGTGTTTCATGTGTCACAACTCCATAGGTAAATGGATGATACGAAACATGTTATAGATAACAATGATGTTTATTTTGAGCTAAATACATATAATGAGGAGCATTTGATGCAGATTATTAACTAGAGTGAGAAATAATTTTGGGGGAAGAGTATCCACTTATCTGTATTTAGTGGAAACATAAAAGGATCTAGTTGGATATGGTAGATCATGAGTTTTCAGTTTTAGCACAATTACCAGAGTTTTTTGATTAAGAACACTAGAGAAGATTAATGAGGGTGAGAAGTCTTTAGAGGGGTATAATTGTAATATTCTAAATTTTTATTTAATAATTAAACCCTATTTTGTTTTTAATTTACATGTGTTTTTATTTATAAGTTTAAATTTTAAACTAAAATCAACCTTATATATTATCTCTGTTTTTATGTAAAGTTAACCATTGATTTTCAAGGGTTGGGTAAGGGTAAAGTCACTAGGTAGACACTACGTAAGGGTAATCCCATGAAACCCATGCACTACAGAAGTGTAAACAGGTGCATTATAAGGGACACACCAATTTTATATGAGTAGCATAATGGTAAAAATGATAATATATATGGGTAAAACATTTTATATGCACTTTGTAGGGGTTAGGTAGGTTTTTTATAAGTGTAATCCCTCAATTGAAAAGGCTACATAAGAGTAACCTCTATGTTAATAAAGATTTGTATGGGTAAAAATATAGTTTTTAAAGGTACATAGGCTCTATGTAAGGGTAATTATGACTTATTTTAGGGTAATATAACATACAATTAAGTGTACCGTAGGATTTCCTCTACATCTGTAAGGTTAAACCAATGTGTTTATAAGGGTATATATGTATATAAGGGTAGTGTGAGTAAGGACAACTGAGGCTGGTTCAGGGTAATTAATAAGCATATAATGTTAAGTAGGATATTTATATTGTTAATGTGGAGCTATGTATGCATAATATTTCTTTTATAAATCTCATGTAATGGTAGATCTTGTAAGGGTGGGTTTGTGGAATGGTAAAACTATAACAGCCTGAGATTTTAAAAGAAGAAAACAATGTTCGATATAATATGCGACACAAAGCAACAAAATTAGAGAAACATATAACGACACAAGATTTTGTGATATATTTAATTTTAAATAAATTCAATCTCATAGATACCATTCATTATACGTAACATAGAGTTGAGCTTGCATTAGACAAACACCCAAGATTAAATGAAGGATGAAATATTATTAAAATATTATTATTTAATGCGATAATTATCACCTAAGCATTAGAGTGGAGGTTATAAATATGATTAAAAATTATTAAAATATATTTTTTACACACATTCAATTGTAATTTATTTATTATAGATAAAATTGGAACCATATGAAAGAAATAGAGGTGTTTTTTGAAAAAATATATTTTTTCTAAAAGGTTGTTTAGTCCCTCTTTATAGACATGATTTGAAAATAATTTTTACCAATTTTATAAAATTTATTTAAAATGATAATATTAATTTTATAAATCAAAATATAAAAATTATCCTTTGGTGATTTTTTGTGATTTTTATAAAACGATTCATTTCTTGCTGAATAGTGGATAATGATGAATTTTAATGGAAAACTATGTTTCTGTTTAAATTATTCATAGTGTAAAATTTTATTTTGAGTATATTTTAAAGTAAATTTAGTTAAATAATATATATATCAATCCAATTTATGTCTTTGGAATATTTTTAAAATTGAATTTTTATATAAAATCAGTGTAAACATTTGGACATTTTTCAATGAAAACCCATTTTCTCATCACATATGCTGGATGAATTTTAAATTATCATTTTAAACTTTTGTGAATTTAATTTTATAAAAGGGATTAAATATTTTAAATCTGAATGATTAATATTTTTGAATATGTTTAACTTAATTTTTGGCCAAAATGAATATTAAAAACAATTGCAAATAATTAATGTTGTTAAAAAAATGGATTTATAGGCAGTTTATAGTGTCCCAAGCATAACATACACGGATATTACATCATTTTATATGAATATTCACTACATTAAAAAATACATTCCCAAGGACCTTAATAGTTTAATTTCATTGGAAACATGGATACAAAATCTTCTATCCTAGTGAGAGATCATCAAAATCCCCCATAAAGATCTCCAACTTTAGTAGTTTTACCTAAAACATTTCTCCAAAACCATAGGAAAGGAATCATTAGAAAGGGGTCGACAAGTATTCTCTGTAAGGGTACATAATTGAAATTCATAATCATAACATTAACAAAAGGGTATAACATTTGAAGATCATACCCAACATATTTAGTGATCATAATAATTATTTCAAGTTCATAAGTCCAAAATCAAAATGAAATAAAGAACATAATTCATGAAAGAATAAAATAGTAATTAAACATTTAATTGTGGAAGAAATATAACAATATAATATTGTAAATGTGTATAAGTATAAACAGGATCACTGAATAGGTTAACAACATAAAATCAGGAACTCACATAAACTTATGGACATGCAACTAGGTACATTCACAACATTGTGAACTGGTTATCAGGTTCACACATAGTAGTCAAGGGATTTATTCCAAGGCCATCTTAGTAGTATAGGATAACCTACCATACCATTCTAGTAGTCATGGTTTACTCCCATTTCCATATTAGTTGTATGATTTCACTCTTCATACCATCATGGTAGTCATGGTTCACTACCATGACCATCTTAATAGTCAATGATTACTCAGAAGACCATATTAGTATATCTAATGAGATATAAATACTTACCCAAGGCAGTGGAGAGAGATATAGGTCCCACCCATCTCATAATGAAATTATACATACATTTTCCATAATATCATAAATAATTGTATCTTAACCCAGGTAATTAAAATGGAATCATAATCATGTAAACATATCATAACCCATGGAAAATATATATTTTTTACAATAATTTCATCAATATCATAAATCGTGAAAGAGAAAAATATTTAATATGTATATAAACCCTGTAATAGTTGTGTATTTCATAAATAGAAAACATGTGAGAGACAAAATGGTTTTATAAATACAATGACATTGACCATAATCCATTAATAAAAAGGATATGAATTGAAAATTTATATAATTTCCTAGAAGGTCAAGAGTAACATCAACGGATGTCATCTTAGATGGAAAACAATTTTGAAATATCATTAAAAAACATTTCCTAAAGAAAGTATAATATATATTTTAAAAGAGATTTTTATTACATGAAACCATTTGATAATCATTTTCAATGAAATACATTTAAAACTTATAAATAATACTTAAAATTATTTTTAAATCTTTTTCATTGAAAACATATAAAATAATCATCTAATCATTTAAGAAACCTTTTTATTTGAAAACATTGGAAAACATTTAAAAATATATTGAAATCTGTAGGGAAATTATTTTTTGAAAATATATTCATAATATATAAATAATGCAGGAAAATGCATTGAAAAATATTTTCCTTGAATATACATTGAATACTAATAAATAACTCTTGTAAACATTTTGAAATACATTTTCCTTGAAAACATAAAAATAATTCTTAAATTTCATTGAAAACCATTTTCCTTAAAACATATAAAATAATTTAGAAAACTTTTTCAAAAATTTTTTGCATGAAAATGACTTTTAAAAATATTTTATTAAAAAAAGATAATTTCAACATGAAATTATAGATTCAAAGGATTAATGTTGGATAAATCTGTAAATTTCATACGAGGTAAAAATTTCATTCCTTCTTCCCCATAAAGAGGATTGAAAATTCCCTCGTTTGGAAAGATAGAAGAAGATTCCTTTGAAAACAATGGTAAAATACAAAAAAGAATGATAACAATATTTGTTAATTATCATAGGATATTAGTAAAATATTATTGTAACCTCTTTTTAGAAAACATGGTTTTGAAGGAACATAGATTTATTACTAAAGAGTGGATAAATTCATGGTTTCGTAAAAACACATTCTTAACTATCAAATGCATCAAAGGAATAATAAATGTAAACAATCTCAAAAAGTGATAAATTTTTTTCAAGAAACGTCATTATCTTGGTAACATGGGATCATACTCTCCTTATAAGAATGATAAATTTCTTGAATCCTAATATATGATGAAAAAAGGAGACTCATGATAGGACATATAAAATGGATGTATATTTTAGTACCCCCAGTATCTAGTATGTAACCATTAATTGATAATTTTTTTGGTTATAAAGTGTAAGGGTGATATTTGGGATAGTTGGGAGAACATTATGGTAGTTTTTTTGGGGCTAAAGTGATATCCCATGGGTGGTGCACAGTTTTCCTAAATGTGCTTCCAAATCAAGCACAGTGGTCCTCATGAGGCAGTATCTTCAGAACAATTGGAGAATTGTTTTGGAGACTGTTAATGGGGAAGAAATATAGGCAGTGGCCACCGCAAAATTAGTGCATGGTTTGCTCAACCATGCGGTCAAACCATGCGCAGAGTCAAAATTAGATCCTTAAAAGCAGTCTCTCACATGTTTTTTCCATAACTCCCTCATTTGTTTCCCAAACCGGATCTAACTCAGGATATTTCTTCTTCTAAGGACAATTATGGTTCTCCCATTAGTCTGAAGGTTATACGATGTCTTCCCTTAGTAAATGGAAGCCAAATTCTTGAGGTATGTGATAGTTCTACTTCATTCTCGATAGGTTTCTTATATCTACTTAGATCTACACTGCCTATTCTCTTAATCACATTGATATAAACCCGTGAGTTCTAGATCTATGTTGTGGGATCCCAAATATGATGTGATATGGTTTATATATTTTTAGGAGAAGAGATCTAAGGAGTGTTCTTGGTGAATCGACTCTGTTTTCTTAGGTATTCTTCATTCATTGGGGTTTTCTTCAAAACAGTCAAGGTATGAGGCTTCCATCTCGACTCCACATAGTATAATTGATTGAAATGAATTAAAATTTAATATACAACATTGAATTGAAAGTGATTTAGTTATCGAACACTTTTTTGAAACCTTCTTGAGTGATGGTTGTGGAATCTAGAAAATTGGGGATTTTAAATGATTACTTTCGATTTCAGATTTAAAACATCGATTATAAAATGGGAATTTTTATGGATTGATGGCACATAAATGGTATGGGATGTTTTAAATAAAGTATAGGTTGTATTGAAATGAAATGTTTCTTTAAAATTGGTTGTTCTTTGGATTTCAATAAAATTTTATATTTATTGAACTGGTTCATTTTGGTAATGGAAATATTTGAATTAAATGGTGTTGGTGTGAGTTCATGTGTAATGGGACCTTGATAAGGGATGAGTACCATTGGGTTACAAGGGACATGACCCTGGATCGGGGTGTGTGTCATTTGGGCACAAGGTAATTGGATGAGAGACCGCTAATGAGTATAGAATTTTCAATGAAGCATGCATGTGTGGGAGTGTGTTGAACTATAGAATGGGTATGTGAAATTATAATAATAATTGGGTTTAATATTTTATTAGTCATTTTTCGGGAAAAATAACTTGCTAGAAAGTTTTTTCATTTATTTTTTTCACTTGGTTGTAAATGTTTATTGGAAAATGTTTATATTTGGTTATAAACTATATTGGTAAATTTAATTATATAAACTGATTTATTTGAATATCGCTAACATTTCATTCATAGTGGTATGAGTAGGGAAGTAATTAGGGAAAACCTACTATGTTTTATAATGACTCATACTTTGGAACTTTGGTTCTTTTCCAGATGCTATATTTTGGGATATAGGAATAAGTAACATTCCCCATGTTTTTAGAACTACTTCATGTTACATGAAATGTTCAGTGATTTTAGAGATTGGAACATTTGGAGAATTGTGTCTTGTGGTCTCTTAAGGGTCATTAGTTTTTATCCACTGTGCACTTTGATTCATTTTTGGTTTTCCACTGTTTCACACTATGATGTGGTTTTGAAATTCATGAAGTTGTTTAGTTTTTTTTGGTTCATGCATCATTTAGTGAATGGTTGGTTTATGGTTTGTTGGTTTTTTATTTAACTTATTAAATTGTAAATCATCCCTCAATTGTACTTGAAACCCTTTGGCATTTATTTCTAGCCTTTGGAATCTTGGGAATGTCCATGAAGGTCAATTAATGACTTGTTGTACTCTCAAGACAATAGGAATTAGTGAGTAATTGAAAATGGTATCAGTATGGTCCGTCTTTTGAGGTACTAAATTTAACAGCTTGTTCGATCCTTGCCTAACAAGCGGCCATTACTATTCTTGATCTCGGAGTTGAAATTCATTCTTGTATATTCATTGGGTTGAAATCTTAAACATGAGTAGGATTTTCAGAACATGAAATATATAACATAAAAGGATGTATCTAACCCCATTATACTGAAAATCATGTTACTAGGGAGATGGTTACATAAGTTTTTGGAGACACTTCATGGATTTACGAATCTTATTGTCATGGGTTTAGCCAATGAGACGAGAATGACATGAATTGTAGAGGAATGACTTCCCACTTGGATTGAAAACATCATTTCAAAGAATGATTCATGTTGTGAAAAAGGGTTTCTTTTTAAAAAAGTATAATTTTTTTATGAATGATTTTGAAAATAATGGAATGGTTATAGTATTTTGAAAATGGTTTAATTTTCAAAAATCATGAATGAATGATTCAAAAATGGTTTAACATGGAAAAAGTATGTTTTTGGAAAACAATTTTGTTATAGTTGATGTGATAGAATTTCAAATTCTAATCCATCATTTTTTTAAAGAGTGATATTGAATGATTTTTTTGTTGGTTTAGAAAATGGCACCTCGTAGGCATTGTCGAAACCACCCCGAAGAAGATGCGGAGAATGTGGTTGCACCTGAACCATCGGCGAACCAAGAGATGGTCAAGACTATTTTCCAATCATTTCATGTTGTGGATACCAGGAACCAAAGTAATGAGCTGTGGAATGTGATTCGAACCATCTAGTTCACAAAGAATAACCCACCTAACTTCTGGGGTGATGCTGAACCCGAGACGATGGAGGTGTGGATTAGTAAGATGAATTGTATCTTCTATTTCCTTGGCACACAGATGGAGATAAAGGTCAATATGGTGACATATATGCTCAAGGATCTTTCTTAGTAGTGGTGGGATTTGGAGGTGCATGATAAATTGGATGAAGGCCTTACATGGGAGGATTTTGGGAAATTGTTCAACAAACAATTCTATCATTATACGTTCAAAATCCAGAAAAAATAGATTATTTTCAGCTTGAAACAAGAGGATCTCTATGTCAATGATTATATGGCTAAATTCATGAATTTATTGTCTGTTTTACTAGAAGTTGCGACAAGTGCATCCTTGAAGGTGGGAATTTTCGAATTGGGGATATAAAAGGAGATTTGATCAAAGATTATGGTCCTCTGTATTACAGATTATACAAAGATAGTGAACATAGAGACTGTGTCGAAACATGACATCTCTGGATCCATGGGAGGAGGTATGATGAAACTTTTAGGGAATGGTGGAAACCCAACTTCTGGGAGCACGAGAAAAAGGGAAACCTATTTCCAAGGTGGAAGTGAAAATCAGAATCAGATGGCTGGATTAGTCAACCTTCCTCCATGACCCAAAGGAAAATTAGGTTGTTTTCAATGTGGTTTGCATTACCACATAAAGAGAGAGTTTATGGGACCACTTAGAGAATATTTCAAAACTGGAAATTGATAGGAAATCTTCATCACTGTTGTCACAATGCTCCAATGATAGGTGCTCAGGACAATTCTCAATTGTTACAAACATCATATGCTTCAACACAACGAGGAAAGAAGTATCAGTCCATCAGCAGAACAGAGTTATCCATGGTGATTCTCAAAATATCATGACTTCTCAACCAGGGAAATCTCAGCAAGGAAACAAGGAGAATAGTGCAGCGGTGATGAAATTTTATAGAGCTGAGAAGATGATTATCAACGATCAGGCTGGACCATCTACGGTGAGAGGTATGATTCTATTGAATTTTTCCCTAGTGAAAGTTCTCTTTGATACATGTGCATCACATTCTTCCATTTCTTCTTTTTCAGTTGATTTTCTTTGTATAAGGATGTAAATGATTCCTTCTATTTTAAAACTACAAACTCTAATCTGTAAAAGAGACTGTCAATACTTGTTATATAGAGAATTTTCCATAACTTTTGATGGAGTTGAGATGAAATGGGACTACTCGACATAGTTCATAGATGTCTATGATGTAATCATGGGTATGGAGTGGATGACAACATTTAATTCTCACATCAACTGTTATAATAGATCATTAAGTTTCATGATAGAGGAAGGAATCAAGCATCTCTTCATAGGAGAGGGGATGTAAAAGAATAGTGAAAAGAGGTTGTTGGAACCAACAGTAGTAATGATCTCTTATCAGTTGGTAGCATTGACTTTGGAATCAATAGAATAGATCAATTAACTTAGTTTTTCAACAGTTGTGGATCAATTTCTAGGTATATTTCCTTATAACATATCAGGGATACCACTGATAAGGGAAGTGGATTTTATGATTGATCTCTTTCTGGGGACCTGTCATATTTCCCTTCCCTCTTACAAGATGGAACCAAAAACGTTAAGGTTATTGAATGTGTAGTTATAATAACTATAAAGAAAACATTTCATTCAACCAAGAATGTCTCTGTGGGTAACACCAATTTTGTTCGTAATGAAAGTAGATGGAACTCCTCTATTGTGTGTTAATTAGCATAATCTTAACTATGTTATGATAAAGAAAAAATATCCACTCTCACACATTGATGATATATTCGATCTATCAAGGGGAATTAAGTAGTTCTCTATAATTGAATTGCGATCAAGATATCGTCTATTGTGAGTTCAGAAAGAAGATATTCCAAAGACATCTTTCAGAGGTTGATATGAACTCTATGAAAATTTAGTCATTCCTTTTGGTATAATGAATTCACTAGCATTCTATATGGATTTTTTGAATCATATATTTTAGAAATCTATAGATTCTTTTTTGTGGTGTTTCTGGAAATCATCTTTGTGTATTAAAACACAATGGCTGGCCATGAGGAGAACCACGAAATAGTGTTTCAAATCACAAGTGGTCACCATTGGTATTACAAATTATCAAAGTGTGATATTTGGATACAGGATGTACATTTTCATGGAATTTTCATTTCTGAAAAATGTGTTTTTGTCGATTCTGGAAAGATAGAAGTTGTTATCTCATGGAAACCACTGAATAATGTCTTTGAGATACAAGTTCTTCTTTGTCTATCTGGTTACAACTGACGCTTTGAGTGAGATTTCTCATTACTACCATCACCAATAATATATCCAAAAAAAATAATTCTCCATTTCAATGGATAAAGGAATTCCAAAAGTCTTTCGAGGAGAAGAATTTCTGGCTTACATTAGCATCTATATTGATTTTTCCGGAATCAAGAAAAGGTTATTTCGTGTACTGTGATGCTTTGGGATCGAGGTTGGGTTGTGTTCGAATGCAATGAAACCATGTGGTTGCTTATAGTTCATGATAGTTGAGAGTTCTTAATAATAATTACAAAACACATGATATAGAGTTAGCTATAGTCATGCATGATTTAAAGACATGGAAAAATTATCTATTTGGTGAGAAATTATATTTTTTTACAGATCAAAAAAGTATGAAATTCATTTTCTCACTATGAGATTTGAATATGAGGAAAAGGAGATGGATGGAATACCTAAAAATGAATGAATTTGTTTTAATGAATTCACCAGGAAAACGGAATTCGGTGGCAGATGAATTGATTAGAAATTCATATACTCATTTAGCGAAAGAATCTTCAGATGAATGGCAGTTAATATCGGACTTAGCTAACATGAATGTAGTATGTGAAACCCAAGGTAATTTTATAGTTTTCTTCTCAGCTAATCTTGTTCCTAATTTTTTAAATATGGTAAAAGTGACACAAATAGATGATGTAGAATGTCGGGGTATGAAGTCAAAACATAATGGTGGGGAGATCATTGAGTGATGGAAACTTGATGGGAGTTTAGTTGTGTGTTTTAAAGATAGGATTGTTGTACCCATGGACTGTGAGAAATAAATACTTCATGGTTACAACCATTTGAGAGGGGATGTTAATTTGGGAACACAGAAGATGTATAAGTTGTAAAATGTGTAGTTTTGGTGGAGCGATATAAAAAGGAAGGTGGCCGAGTTCGTCTCGAGGTGCTTATCTTCTCTGAAAGTGAAAGAAGAGCATTAGATACAAGTGGGTATATTTTAGTCTTTTAATATTCTAGTGTGGAAATGGGAGCATATATTGATTTATTTTGTTATAGGTCATCCATGAGTGGATCAGAAACATGATTCCATATAGGTGATAGTTGAACATCTTACCACGTTGGCACATTTCATTCCAATTCTTGAAACTCATACGGTAGAGGATCTGTCAAAAATCTGTATCTGAGAAGGTGTAAAGAGGCATGGTGTACTAGTTTAAATAGTCTTAGATAGAGATCCAATGTTCACATGTAGTTTTTGGAAATCCTTATAGTGATCCCTTGGGATTCAGTTGAATAGGAGAATGACATGTCATCCTCGGATGGATGGGAAATCCGAATGAATGATAAAAATGTTGTAAGACTTGATGTAGGCTTGTGTAATTGATTTTTTGGCTCATGGGAAGATCATATACCATTGGTTTATTTCTCATACAATAACCACTATTATGACCCAATACATATGGCTTTATTTGAAACATTTTAAGGGTTTCCTTGTCATTATCCACTATTTTGGGTGGAAATGGGTGAGACTTCACTAGTTGGACCAAGCCTTGTTCATGAAACAATAGAGAAGATCATGTTGATTAGAAAGAGGAATAAGATGGCTTAGAGTCAATATAAATCTTATGTGGATCACCGTCAAAGCCCTTTGCTGTTCGTTGTGTGTGATCATGTCTTCTTGAGGATATGTCCAAGGTTTGGACATCGTCATTTTGGGATGTAGGGAAATTTACCTCCTTGATACATTATCACTATCGAGATACTAGAACATGTTGGAGAGGTGGAATATCAGTTGGCATTACTACCATGGTTCAGTTCAGTGCATAATGTGTTACATGTATATCATCTGAAAAAGTATCAGGGTGATTCTGACTATGAGATCTGATGGGATCTTGTCGGCCTAGTTCAATATGATTCATTGGTACATATCCTTGTGAGGATTTTTGATAAGAAAGAGAATGTTTTTTGTGAAAAAATAATCACTCTAGTGTGGGTTTTATGGTAGCATGGTCAGATTCAGGAGGAGACTTGGGAATGTGAGAAGGAAATGAAACAGAGGTGTCCAGAAAACTTTAAACGTAGTGAATGTTTTATACTTTATGAGGATAGAGAGACCAATGGTTGGGAGAATTTATTACCCCTCATTTCTGGTATGTAACCAATACTTGATTCTATTTATGGTCATGATGATTAAGGGTGGTAGTTTGGAGATCATTGGACGTTTTTTTGGGGCTAAAGTGACGTCACATGGGTAGTGTACAATTTTCCTAACCATAATGCCATACCATGAACGGTGATACTATTGAGGTAGTACCTCCAGCACAGATGGAGCATGGTTTGGGGGACTGTGAAAGGGAAGTTGTGCAGGCAAGGTCTACCACATTGTTATCACACGGTTTACTAAACTGTGATGTCAAACCTTACGCAGAGTTAAAATGAGATCCTTAAAAATATGACCTCACAATTTTTTTCCATAACTCCAACGTTTTTGACCCAAAACGGATCTAACTCGGGATTTTGATTCTTTTAATGACAAATAAGGTTCTCTTATTGGTCTGAAGTTGATTTGAATGCTTCCCTTGGTGAATCAAAGATGGATTCTTGAGGTATGTGATAGTTCTTCTTTGTTCATGATCAGTTTCTCAGATCTACTTATATCTGCTACTCCTATTCTCTCGGTTTCAAATATATACACTTATTATGGTTAGATCTAGGTGTTTATATTCTAAATAAGACAATATTTTCTCTTTATCTTTCTTGGAGAAGAGATCTAAGGTGGGTTCTTGGATAATAAACCTATTTTTCTTGTGTGTTCTTCGTTCATTGGGGTATTCATCAAAACTTTTGAGGTAGGAGTCTTACTTCTCAACTCCAGAAAATATATTTTATTGAAATGCATTCAAATTGAATGTTTGGTGCTCAATTGATTATGATTTGTTTTTCGAACACTTGTTGGAAACAATCTCCTGAGATGGTTTTGGAATCTAGAAAATTGGGGATTTTAAATGAGTGATTTGGTTCATGATTTTAAAAACTATGTTTTAAAAAGGGTTTTTTCTAGATGGATGGAACATAAATTGGATTGTTTGTTTTCAATAAAAGGTATGTTTTTTTGAAATGAATTATTGCTTTATAATTGGTAGTTATTTGGTTTTCAATAAAAGTCCAGTTTTATTGAAGTGGTTTATTTTGGAAATGGAAATATTTGGTATAAATGGTTTTGGTTTGAGTTCATGCTTAACGGGCCCTTGATAAGGGACGAGTACCACTGCGGTATAAGTAACATGACCCTAGATTAGGGGCGTGTTTCATTGGGACACAATGTAATTGGATGAGAGACTGCTCATGTAACGCCCCGACCCCAGCTACCCAGAGTCAGTGCATTACTTCGTAACATTGGCATGATCACAAAAGATCAAGTCTCGAATGAACGATTAGTTTAGTAGCCTTGGAAACACTAGATACATTCATAAACGTTACATTACATCATAAAGTGAAAAACTATAATAACAAAGTCTCCATAGTCTACACTCATATCCTCTTCTTACTATCCCTCCAGGTCATTCATAAAATACTTCTTCACATCCGGGAAAATATTAAAACATTGAAAGGGGTGAGCTCAGATGCTCAGTAAGGATAACAATATTGTGGAAGATTTCATAAATAAACACAAACATTTAAGGCAATGTATAACTAAAACAAAAGCCTTTTAAACTTTAACATCAACAAAATATGGAAAAAGTAAAATGAGATAATGTCATTTACTTCATCACATGGATATTCTACTGGTCGAATAATCACATGCAATATCAATAACCACTTTCATAATGATGGAATGCATAATGCCAGACTATCATAACCATGTAGCCAAGGCCTCATGCCAAGACCACAAATAAGATTTTGTCAAGGCCTCGTGCCAAGACACTAGTTTGTCTCATGGGACCTGCCGATGCATCGAGGAGTTATAGCGGGCTCCACCCGTCACTTACTAAGTCCAATGAATTCCTCATATGAATAGGTTTAAACATATCATAAACCATAACATAATCGAATCACATAAAACATGCATAAAGGAAACATAACATTTCCACATTTCAAACACAAGATATCAATACAACACATTGATATAATAAATACGATTTAAAAACCATTTTCAATACCAAAATAAAAGAAAATTAAAACTTTGTATTTATTTTTCATTAAAAAAAAGTGATGGCTTGTAGAGGAAGCTGAAACTCAAATAATGGTCACGGCGGCGGAGAAGTAGTTGTCACCGCATAAGTACGGAAAGAAAAACATTCCCTTTTTGTCGTTTAGTAAAATGCTTCATATAAAAAAGATTCCTTTTGGACAAACGTAAAAGTCAGAGGGGTTTATACACCGTATAAAAGAAAGTTGTGTATAAAACCAAATATGCCTCAATGAAAGGAGATTGAGACGAAGTCCCATACAAATATCATGTTTAAAATAAAATAGATATATTATGTGTATTCACTATAAGTAAACAAAAATAAATTACAAATACAAGATATGACATAATAATATAATGACATAATTTGAAAGTAGGATATTAACCTAAAGAATGGAAATTGGGTTAAGAAATTCCCTTACCTTGCGTCCTGTCCTGACTCGACCGTTCTTTAACCTCCTGAATAATAAACTAGAGTTAATTCATATTTACATAAGAACATTTTTCATTTTCATTATTCCTTTTATATCCCTTATTACCATGTTATGAACATTATGTAATTATTTAAGTTTATAACGGTCATTTTGTCGATCTTAGGTACTTGAGTCAAAAATAAAATTCTTATAATTACAAGTTGATCATGTGGTGATATATCCATTATATCCAGAATTATTTTCATGATTTAGATATCATATATATCATATATATCCAGTATATTCATGCATTTATAATATTACATAACATTTAGAGGTAATAAATGAAATTCACCGTTCATGGAGACGGTAAGTCGTACGTACGCAAGAACGCTACTTTCATTTCTATTTAGTATTTAATGGAATGAAATCATAATTATATAAAGGTATAATATAGTTCCAGTATAATATCATATATAATATAATTTACTCCATCCTTTATACATCCCACATATGGCATTAACGATTCACATCACTTTGAGGGGGCGGTAGTCCGCACTTCCTAAAATGAAATTATCGCGTTTACCCATAATGGAAATCATAAAGTATGCCATAAATGAGAAATACAGAAGCATAATTAAAACATAAACATATTATATATCCTATATAAATATAGTGACATGTTAATGGCCACCTTTGAAGGTGTTATATGAGTGTCGAACAATCATCGTTTCGTGAGGCAGAAATTCTCCATCCACAGAAACCGTATGTTCTTTAACCATTAGATGTAGGTGTGTGTAAATGTAGCTCGAATAATTCTTATAACAACATCCTAGTATATTGAGGATACTGTATTAGTTACAAAATAAATGAATAAAAAGAGTTTAGGGGGTTGTAGAAGAAAAATAAAACAAAACAACATTAGAGAAGACATTACCTCAAAATCGGGTAACTCTTTTTGATTTGAGCCAAAGGCTTCCTTGGGAAGAGTTCTTCCCGAAGTGAGGCTTCTATGAGTAATAGGGGGAAGTTGGGAGAGTATTTGGGAAGATTTTGGCCAAGACAAATGGTTTTAATGTGTGAATTAGGTGGTAGAGGTGGGGGCCTTTTATACGAGGAGAGGAGGGGAACTCTTGGAAAGTAAGGAAATTTTACATTATTATACAATTCTTTTCGGATTATAAAGGTCCTACACTTATATAATTCGTGGCTAAGGTGATAAGGGTTCGAAATCTTCCTATCCAATAGTCTTTGGACAAGTTTATGCCTTGGATTGTACATTATCTTTTCATTTTATTAAAATCATTAAATAATGAGGTCATCGCTGCATCATAATGATGTCATAAATAATTTAATTTATTTAATTTCTAAAAATTATAAAAAAATACTATGATGTAGGAAATCTTTTAATATTTACAATTAATATTTATAGTAAAAAATATGACTTGTATAACCCCATGTAAATTTTTTTAGTAAAACATTTCATGTTTGTGTCATTTTTTACTTTAACATTAAATAAAAGGTATTTATGTCATTTTCTAACTAAAGTGGCTCCATGGGGTCCCCAGGTTGACCCATGGATTGTCTTGATCGGCCATGGAACATCCAATGAGGGTAGGACATGTGTCAAGCTCATCTCATATTATTAAAACATTATTTTTACCTTAAACTACACTAATTATCTCTAATCGCGATTAAGAACATAAAAGTTACTATTCACCAAAAATTATTTTAATCTCAATGAACAACATTTTACTTCTTAATGACAACCATGTATGTCGGATTTTTGAAATTCAAAACACAGAAGTGGTAAAATTTAATTTAAACGAAAAATCAGTTTTTATAAGTACGACTTAGTGGTTTCACTATTCATCAAAAATTGATGTTTTTCAGAAAAATCCCAAAAATTCACCCTAAGCTATATTTGATATTCCTATTTAAAAAATGATGTCTATTTTACAAAATTCCTAACATATAAGTTGCATTAATTAATTTTATAATTAACTCCCGCTGTCACAACAAATAGCGTGTTTTTAAGAAACAATTTATATCAAAAGATTGACAATTGTTTATGTCCAATTTTAAAGTGAAATTCATTCTAATGACCACCATTGGATAAAATAGTAAAAATATATTCTAATTATACTTTAAATGCACTCAATACTATAATTTATCACTATAAAATACTTTGATTAAAAAAGTTTTTTTTAAGTATTTTTTACTATTCATAAAAATTGGATGTTCTCAGAAAATTACAAAAAAATCAACTTTGGATAATTTCGATATTACGAATACAAAAATTAAGTCCATTTTGAAATATAAAATTTCTATAATTTTAAAAAGTGTGTATTACTATTCATAACGGCTACTTTGATTAGTCGCGGTGCGTTATAACTCGAATTTGCGTACAATGCAAGCTATTGCATTATTGAATGAGAAGTGTATCATGGAAGCTCGGGGTGTTACATTCTCCCCTCCTTTAATAAATTGCGTCCTCGCAATTTGAAATTTTTCTTGGAAAATAAAAGGTTGAAAATAGAAAATACCTTTGTGGAAAACCCACATCGGAAATACGGTTAATAAAAATATAACATTAAAAGAAAGCAAGATAAGTACAATGGTCACCCGAGATAGCCCATTCTAGGATTATATGAAAATATGGATATGGAGGAGAAACAAACCATCAAGGTTTGATGGAGAGTTGTAGAAAACAGGATTAGGAGAAAGTTAACTATAAGAAAATCACAAACTTGTGATTGGTTAAACGATCATTGATTCCCCAGTTGGAAAAGTTAACCGACAACGTTTTTGTTTTATGTTACCTTTTATAATGTTGAGGAATTTATTTAGAAGATTTACTAAGAACGTAAGGGAATATACATACTTGTCTTGTAGACTTTCATTCTTTAATAAATTTTTACCACAAACCTATCTTTCACTCTAAAAGGTAATAGAACTCAAAAATATTATATTTCTCATAATTGTATAAGGTTAAAAATATTACCACATACCATTTAGATTAGGAAAAATATTTTTTAATAACCAGGGACTTCCTGTAGGATAGTGGTAGGAAATAAAGGCCTGTCGCACTATGGTTGTGGGTTCGATTCCTGCAGCATTGTCCGACGCGACGGGTTATGCCCCACCCTGCAGGTTGTCCTTTTCCTAAAACTATAATATTATAATATTCCAAAAATAATCTTCAGAAATGTTTTAACCTTAAAAAATACTATCCAAAGATCAACTTAATCCATTCCAACCTTTATAGTTATCCAAAATACCTCTAAAAGGTCTCTAAATTCCAAAATCAATTGTAACCTCAGATTCCCCAAACAAAGTAAAGTTTTTCTTATTGTCACATACTAAAAATATGATTACCTTCATCATATTAAATCCTTAATGAAACAACATGTACTGCAGTACAATCCTAATATATATCACATTATTTTTATAACCATAATCTAGTTCATGAGTCCAAAAACACAAATACAATAATTATTCCGCTTCAACTGTAGTAAAAGCATAAGATTGTCCTTGATCCCTTGGATTTTTCTGAGGTAAGTTTCCCTAACGCTTAGGACATTCATTTTCATAATGCCCCATTTCCCTATAATTGTAGCATTCAACATTGATAGCCTCTTTCTTTCCCTTGCAATCACATGCCTGGTGACCTTTTTCTCCACATTTATAACAAACTCCCATTCCTTTTAGGCAAGCACCGGGGTGATTCTTCCCAAAATTATCACATAATGGAAAATCCTTCATTCCCTTTTTCCCTTTATCCGTCTCTTGTTCCACCGTTCTCTTCTTTTCTTGCTTTACTTTAAAGTCATGAGACTTAGAGAATTCTTTTTCCATCTTGAAAACACACGAGAAAATATCTTTGTATGATGAGAAGGTTTGTGCGACTAATGCTCGACGAAGAAATGGTTTTAACCCATCAATGAAATAATCAATCTTACTTCTTGGGTTAAGTATATAATCTGCAGCATGCCTCGCTAACCTTGTAAAGTTATCCTCATACTTTGCGACATTCTCATCCTCCTTCTACCTCAAACTCAGAAATTGACTTTCCATATCTGCTCGATGGTCATGTGGAAAGTATTTTTCTAATAAAATATCCTTGAACTGTCTCCATTCCATATTTGATACTTCATCATCTTCCTTTGCGTTTTGAATCAGCGACCACCAATGATCGGCATCTCCAGTGAGGCGGTAAACTGCCATGATAACCTTTTCCCTTTCACTACTCCCCAAGGCATGGAATATTTTTTTCTAAGGAGTTTATCCATTGCTCAGCTACTAATGGATTTGTACCCCCATTAAATGTTGGTGGTTGTTGCCTCATGAAGCGGCCTAACATTGATCCTCCATGTTGCGGATCAGGGTACTCCATACGAGTAAGGTTATTATTCATAACCCGAGTGAGTTGTCCTAGTATGGTAATAAGTTGATAAGAACTAGTTGTATCTCCAGATCCAAAATAATTATCTTGAGCAGGAGGGAAATCCCTACACAGAGTGCGTGCATTGATACGGTTTCCATTCCTTCCACTAGGCACCATTTTTAAACAATGTCATAAACTAGATTAGTTTATGAATCAAAATACATAATTCCATACTTATAAAATACTTAACATAAATTGAACTATTTATGGATATAATCCATAATTATAAAAATGTTTTCTTTGAGGAAGTATACACTCATAACCCATCATAGTGGTTTGTAAAGAAAATGAGAATTATCCTAAGCATATCTCCCGGGAGTGTCGTAACCATGAGTGCAGCAAAGCCCGTTGTCGTGCACCAGTTCCCGTTCGAGTCTAGCTCAAAGCGGTTTTTTTGGGGTTTACCCCTAGGTACATCTATGCCAGAGCCGCCTCTACCTGCTCGTATCCCGATAGGGATGTATTGCTCGGAAAACTCACAAAATCTCTATAATACCAAAATTCTAGGATGTTCTTCTATACTAATCCTCAAAGTCTATCTTCGGGCTATGTGATCTAATCAGAATTTATCTAAATCTAGCTTCCAAGGTTAGTACTAAACTTCCTCTGATACCAACAGTAACGCCCCGACCCCAGCTACCCAGATTCGGTGCATTACTTCGTAGCATTGGCATGATCACAAAAGATCAAGTCTCGAAAGACCGATTAGTTTAGTAGCCTTGGAAACACTAGATACATTCATAAACGTTACATGACATCATAAAGTGAAAAACTACAATAACAAAGTCTCCATAGTCCACACTCATATCCTCTTCTGACTATCCCTGCAGGTCATTCATAAAATACTTCTTCACATCCTGGAAAATATTAAAACATTGAAAGTGGTGAGCTTAGATGCTCAGTAAGGATAACAATATTGCGGAAGCTTTCATAAATAATCATAAACATTTAAGGCAATGTATAACTAAAACAAAAGCCTTTTAAACTTGAAAATCAACATAATATGGAAAAAGTAAAATGAGATAATGCTATTTACTTCTTCACATGGATATTCTACAGGTTGAATAATCGCATGCAATATCAATAACCACTTTCATAATGATGGAATGCATAATGCCAGACAATCATAACCATGTAGCCAAGGCCTCGTGCCAAGACCACAAATAAGATTTTGTCAAGGCCTCGTTCCAAGACACTAGTTTGTCTCATGAGACCTGCCGATGCATCGAGGAGCTATAGCAGGCTCCACCCGTCACTTATTATGTCTAATGCATTTCTCATATGAATAGGTTTAAACATATCATAAACCATAACATAATCGTATCACATAAAACATGCATAAAAGAAATATAACATTTCCACATTTCAATCACAAGATATCAATAAAACACGTTGATATAATAAAAAAAATTTTAAAACCATTTTCAATACCAAAATAAAAGAAAATTAAAACCTTTTATTTATTTTTCATTAAAAAAAAGTGATGGCTTGTAGAGGAAGCCGAAACTCATATAATGGTCACGGTGGCGGAGAAGTCGTTGTCCCCGCATAAGTACGAAAAGAAAAAAATTCCCTTTTTGTCATTTAGTAAAACTATTTGTATAAAAAATATTCCTTTTGAATAAACGTAAAAGTCAAAGGGGTTCATACACCGTATAAAAGAAAGTTGTCTATAAAACCAAATATGCCTCAATGAAAGGAGATTGAGACGAAGTCCCATACAAAGATCATTTTTAAAATAAAATAGATATATTATGTGTATTAAATATAAGTACACATAAATAAAGTACAAATACAAGATATGACATAATAATATAATGACATAATTTGAAAGTAGGAGATTAACCCAAAGAATGGAAATTGGGTTAAGAAATTCCCTTACCTTGCGTCCTGTCCTGACTCGACCGTTCTTTAACCTCCTGAATAATAAACTGGAGTTAATTCCTATTTACTTAAGAACCTTTTTCATTTTCATTATTCCTTTTATAACCCTTATTACCATGTTATGAACATTATGTAATTATTTATGTTTATAACGGTCATTTTGTCGATCTTAGGTACATGAGTCAAAAATAAAATTCTTATAATTACAAGTTGTTCATTGGTGATATATCCATTATATCCAGAATTATGTTCATGATGTAGATATAATATATATCATATATATCCAGTATATACATGCATTTATAATATTACATAACATTTAGAGGTAAGAAATGAAATTCACCGTTCATGGAGACGGTAAGTCGTACGTACGCATGGACGCTACTTTCATTTCTATTTCGTATTTAATGGAATGAAATCATAATTATATAAAGGTATAATATATTTCCAGTATAATATCATATATAATATCATTTACTCCATCCTTTATACATCCCACATATGGCATTAACGATTCACATCACTTTGAGGGGGCAGTAGTCTGCACTTCCTAAAATGAAATTATCGCGTTTACCCATAATGGAAATCATAAAGTATGCCATAAATGAGAAATACAGAAGCATAAGTAAAACATAAACATATTATATATCCTATATAAATATAGTGACATCTTAATGGCCACCTTTGAAGGTGTTATATGAGTGTTGAACAATCATCGTTTCGTGAGGGAGAAATTCGCCATCCACAGAAACCGTATGTTCTTTAACCATTAGATGTAGGTGTGTGTAAGTGTAGCTCTAATACTTCTTATAAAAACATCCTAGTATATTGAGGATACTGGTGTTGTTACAAAATAAATTAATAAAAAGAGTTTAGGGGGTTGGAGAAGAAAAATAAAACAAAACAACATTAGAGAAGACATTACCTCAAAATCGGGTAACTCTTTTTGATTTGATCCAAAGGCTTCCTTGGGAAGCGTTATGCCCAAAGTGAGGCTTCTAGGAGTAAGAGAGGGAAGTTTGGAGAGTATTTGGGCAGAGTTTGGCCTAGCCAAATGGTTTTAAAGTGTGAATGGGGTGGTAGAGGTGGGGGCCTTTTATTAGAGGAGAGGAGGGGCACTCTTGGAAAGTAAGAAAAGTTTACATTATTATACAATGCTTTTCGAATTCTAAAGGTCCCAAACTTATATAATTCGTGGATAAGGTGATAAGGGTTCTAAATATACCCATCCAATAGTCTTTGGACAAGTTTATGCCTTGTATTGTACATTATATTTTTATTTTATTAAAATCGTTAAATAATGAGGTCATCGCTGCATCAGAATGATGTCATAAATAATTTAATTTATTTAATGTCTAAAAATTATAAAAAAATACTATGATTTATGAAATCTTATTATCCTTCCAATGACTATTTATAGTAAAAAATATGACTTGTATAACCCCATTTAAAAATTGTTTTAGTAAAACATTTCATGTTTGTGTCATTTTTTACTTTAACATTAAATAAAAGGTATTTATGTCATTTTCTAACTAAAGTGGCTCCATGGGGTCACCAAGTTGACCCATGGATTTTCTTGGTCGGTCATGACACATCCAATGAGGGTAGGACATGTTTCAAGCTCAGCTAATATTATTAAAACATTATTTTTACCTTAAACTACACTAATTACCTCTAATCGCGATTAAGAACATAAAAGTTACTATTCACCAAAAATTATTTTAATCTCATTGAACAACATTTTACTTCTTAATGACAACCATGTATGTCGGATTTTTGAAATTCAAAACACAGAAGTGGTAAAATTTCATTTAAACGAAAAATCAGTTTTTATAAGTACAACTTAGTGGTTTCACTATTCATAAAAAATTGATGTTTTTCAGAAAAATCCCAAAAATTCACCCTAATCTATATTTGATATTCCGATTTCAAAAATAATGTCTATTTTAAAAAATTCCAAACATATACGTTGCATTAATTAATTTTATAATAAATTCCCGTTGTAACAATAAATAGCGTGTTTTTAAGAAACAATTTATATCAAAAGATTGACAAATGTTTATGTCCAATTTTAAAGTGAAATTAATTATAATGACCACCATTGGATAAAATAGTAAAAATATATTCTAATTATACTTTAAAAACACTCAATACTATAATTTATTACTATAAAATACTTTGATTAAAAAAGTTGTTTTTAAGTATTTTTCATTATTCATAAAAATTGGATGTTCTCAGAAAATTACAAAAATTCAACTTTGGATAATTTTGATATTAACAATACAAAAGTGAAGTCCATTTTGAAATATAAAATTTCAATAATTTTAAAAAGTGGGTATTACTATTCATAACGGCTACTTTGATTAGTCGCAGTGTGTTAGAACTCGAAGTTGCGTACAATGAAAGCTATTGCATTATTGAATGAGAAGTGTATCGTGGAAGCTCGGGGTGTTACAGCTCATGATTATGGAACATCCAACGACGCAAGCATGTGTGGGTGTGTTGTGAAATATAGAAAGGGTATTCCAAATGGTAATAATAATTGGATTTAAGCTTTAATTAGTTATTTTTATGAAAAAATAACTTTGTGTAAATTGGTTTTGTTTTGTTTCATTTTCACATGGTTGTAAATGGTGTTTTGAACTTGATTATATTTTCTTTATAAACTGTTTTGGTAAATTGGTTTATATAAACATTTTTTTCTAAATGTGGATAACTTTTCCATCCTTGTGGCGTGAGTGGGGAAGTCATTGGGGGGGGGGGGAAACCTACTGAGTTTTATACTAACCCATTCTATGGAACATCAGTGCTTTTTCAGATGCTATATTCCGGCACAGGTGAAAAGGTAATGTTCCCCACATTATTAGAATGACCTCATGATACATGTTTGGTTCTGTGATTGTAGATCTTGTAGCTTTTGGGGCATGGAGTCTTGAGGTATCTTGAGAGGCTTTAGTTGTTTATCCGCTGTGTAAATTGATACTTGTTTGGATTTCCACTGTTTTACTATTTGATGTGTTTTTAAAATACATGAATTTATTTAGATGTATTTCTTTTTTTCATGAAACATTTATTGAATGGTTGGGTTATGGTTTTTTGTGTTTTAAGATTATATCTTAAAGGGTAAATTGTCCCCCACATGTACTCGAAACCCTTCGAAATTTATTTCCAGCCATTGGAATCATGGGAATACCTCTTATGTCTTATAAATGACTCATTTCACTCTAAAAAAATGTTAATTATCAGGTTATTACATATATAATCCTCGAAAAATAATTTAAGTGCATAACAAAACATGGGTCTCAAAGAAGGAAAATTGAGTGAAATCCTTTTTACCGATTTGGTAACTTTTGAAACATAAACCCAATGGACAAATGTTCATAAATAGGGATATTTTAATAACCATAAATTAAATTATATGATTCATATTATAAAATAATGAGTACTATATACACCAAACAAAAGAAAAGAGTGGTGAGTACAGAATGTCTCTCATTGGAATAAAATTGAGATGAAATCTCCTTACCTTATGTCTTGACTCTCATCGTACTCATTGAAACATCTTGTATAATAAATATAAATTTTTTATAATTTTTTTATAACCATATTATTATATCTAATACTATATATTTAATTATTATGACTTTATATTACCCTATTGTTTGGAATTTCAGGTTAAGGTTACGCTTCCGATAATATTTTCTTTTTATTTTACTTATGTTATAATTTGTAATAATTTTTCCCTTATACTTATATAATGATATTTAGAATGTAAAACATGATAAAAATATCAATCATATTAATTATATTTGTATTATAATAATCTATATAATATATATACATGAAATTTATTACACCATTCATGGAGACGGTATGAATTACATATGCATGAATGTTGTTTCTGTTCTCATTGTCATATTGAAAGAAAGAAAAAAAATGAAATTTAATTTTATATGTATATAACATCAGTAAAATTTGATTATAATTATATATATATATATCATTTAAGTTCACTAAACCCATTCTTAATATATTCAAGGTAGTATCTGAACGAATCACTTCGCTTTGTCGGGGCGGTAGACCATACATCCCCAAACGAGATTATCATATTAACACCAAATGAAATGTTAATAAGGTATGTGTCTAAAAAATAATAATATTAAAGACATAATAAATATTATATATGGAAAATATAAATAGAGTGTCCATTATAAAGGACACCATGATATGTGGTAAAGGAAAAAATGAACAATCAATGTTCTGTGAGGCATTAGTTCTCTGTACATAGAAACAATATGTTCATTAACCATTAGATAGTGTTGTATATAATTGTATGTCAAACCATTTCCAAAATATAAACCTAGTATATTTATGATACTAGTGTTTTTATACAAGCATGGGATAAATAAATAGTAGGGGGTGGCGAAGGAAAATAAAAGAAAGGTCTAGAGAGAATATGTTACCTGTAAATCAGGTAACTCCTTTTAGTTTATATAAAAAGGATTTCTTGGGTTTCCTTATAACCAATGGAAGTATTATATGAACAATTTAGGATTTTGGGGAAGTTTATTTGGTAGGGATTGTGCAAAAAATTTTAAGAACCCGTTTCTTACTTTAAGGTATGAGTTTGTTTATTCTTTCTCTTTGAATCAAGTTTTTGAAAAAATAGGGGAAACTAGGTTGTTCTAGAAATTTCTATGTTATAGGCCATGTACACTCAAGTACATGATGTGGTAATGTTAGGTGTGTACTGACCAATTGATGACTTAGTACATGCTTTGTTGTGACCATGTAAAAATAATCTACTATACGACGTGTAGTGTTCCTTAACACACAGTGTATTTTCCATTCCATGTACCAGTTGAGTCCTAGCCGTGTGTAGGCCCATGTGAAGTGTCAGAGCCACATGATGACATGGAAACTCACATAAGTCAATGTATGAAAAAGATACTTAACAGAGTTTAGTCTATAATACACACCCTGCACTTTTATTTTTATTCATTTATGTGAGAGAGGGTCGTGTCTCATTATCGAAAATACATTATTCTTCACCAATTTTAGAACTATGTCACCCTAGGAGGCTGAGAAGATTTGTCCTCCTATATTCTTCATTTGACAACCATTATTAAATCTGTCAGTGGATGAAATTCCCATCAGGAAGATTAAACCCATGCACCCTCTTCCATTTTTGTTCTTTGGCATTACACGTCGTTGTTTCCATCCGAGTAAAATTTCTATCATTTGACTGAAATGTAGATCTATGAAGATCAGCATCAAATTGGAGATTGATATCAGACATACCTACATCTATGAGTCTTAGGTAGGTGGTGCATACCATTTTTTATTTTTCATTGTCATTTAGGGGTTGCAAATTTTTAGCGCAACAATGGGTGTTAAGTGAGACCCATTTTTCATCATATTGAATTGATCGTAGGCCATATAGGGTATCCATTATGAAATCCCTTAACATGTTGTTCAGGATAAGTGCCGGGTTAGAGGACATTTCTCATTTGGGGAATTTTGGATGGGGGTTCCAAAATCATTGTAATTGATTTTTTTACTAAACTGGTGACTTTAATTTGTTAAAGCATGATTACGTTTATTAGTGGCTTTCAAGACCTCAATACTGTTATGGGATAACACATGGATAGTGTAATATAACTATTAAAATTTTCATTCCTATTTAAAGTGATTCCTTTTGATTATATATATCTGATGCTTAATATGTAATATGATGGATCCTTTGGTTTGTGTTGGGAGTGGACTAGATATTCATGAGTGATTTTCATAACAGGTTGGGCTTATCGTAGGATATTCAAGTGGTGTGACCATGAGATTGGGCATCGTGACATCGAATTGGGGATGTGTGACTGTCAGATTGGGCATGGACCGAGTTACTTTGATGCCAAGGTCATTGGATTCTGAGAAACATGGTTGTAGGGGCATGACGTGTCAGATAAGTTGTGTCTTGGGTTCTATATTTGGTGATTACCGCTCCCCTATGTTTTTGGTCGTGTAAACATAGATGACTCCGTGATGAGGTGGTTTTGACCCCTCATGTGGGTAGAGTCCCCCGTAGGGTTTTTTAGGTTATTTTGGTTTTGGGGTGCTTTCTTTTGATGCCACATGGAACGTTAGGAGCCTTCAGATTATTTTGGCGGGCCTATGGGATGTCAGTACTTGAGACAGTGGGTTTTCGAAGGCACAAGGTGTCAGTTTTATACTACTTGGGTGTGCCTATATGATGTCAGTATTTAAGACATAAGGTTTCGGGAGGTACATGGTTCCAGGTTACTATTACTTGGGCGTGCCTTTGGGATTTCGGTACTTGAGAAACTCTGTGTCCGGAGGCACATGGTGCCAGATTATGTGACTGAGATTCTTGCATTGGTGAAAGCATGTGACACTCCATGATGGCTGCTGACCACCAGTGGAAAATGTGTTTACATTACACATCGTACTGTTTAATTTAATTATAGAAGTTTTTTTCTTAAACACATATAATATGTATGCACCATTGTGTGGTATCATACTAAGACATGTCTCACACCCTACATGGGCCCTTCAAGACGCATGTAGTGTTTTTGATTTTATGTATTGGTAATGGATAAGACTCAGGACCAGGATTGTAGTATGGTTTTGGAATGGATATGTTATGGACATAGAGGTCAGCCCTAGCCGGAGTTCACTTTGTTTTTCTTTCTTTCATGTATCAGTATGATAACTTTTCTTCATAGCTACTGTTTGTTACCATGGGAGCCATTGTTATTGATATGTAAGACCTTATATGGATGAATTATTTGTTGTTTCAGTAGTTGTTATAAATGGTGTTCAACATGATCTTCTATTTCTCTTCTATTTCTCTTTTTTATATATTGCTTTTGTTGTTTACCTCGATTGGATGTGCTTCTACTATGCAGGTCTGGTTCGAGTCTGCATAGTCTTTATAACTGTTGAAGGTTTTATTATTTCACTTAGACCAGTATCTTTATTTTCCTCCTAGAGGGTATAGTATCTGCACTAATTTTTTTACACCCTCAGTGCTAGTCAGTAGCCTATTGCGTTCAAGGAGGTTCCCCTGAGGTAGTAACACCTGACCCATTTTGCACTGTTTGGGTGGTTGTTCGGGTCCAGGACATTACATAGTGGTGTCATATGAGGTTATTCTAGAGTAGGATTTAGTATCAACTTTTGACTGACTACTAATGATATCGAGACTACCTATTTATTTATTCTAGTAATAATATTTGGGTTACGGTATACTAGAGATATGTTATCATTGGAACTGGGTCTCTAGATTGTTCATGGGTGCCTGCAGCCCCAGGTTTGAGGGATAAAACATTTTACTTAGGTGGGAATTGCTGTTTTCTTTTTCTCAGATTACAGTTTACATGATTTCCTACTTGGTGGATCTCATGGTATGTGAAGTTATTGATTGTGATATGTGATCCTTGACCCGATGTGGTAATGGAGAAATTGTACCTTGGCCCTGTAAAGCAAGTCATGCTTTTTTCATTTGATAGGAACGTATTTAGGGTATTTCAATTTCATAATTGCACTTATGATTTTTGAAGTGATAGTACCATTTTAATAATATCAATTTTCATGTTATAAATGATTTAGAAATGTGAAAGGTGAAATTTTTGATAGAATTTATTGTTTATTGAAATGTAATATTCTATGCTATTAATTATGAAATGTTGCTTGTGGCATGAGATTTGGGCCAGGCTTGTGTATGGGAAGAAAATTAATAGAAATAAGATGATGTTGATCACCAGGATTGGGTGTCTTGGATGTCAGTTATATGTATTGTGGTGGTCAGGATTGGGCAACTCATTCATCAGATTGAGGTAACAATGGTTGTCGTGATGGGAATGACCAGAGGTAATTTTGTTACCTGGATCTTTTGAGGGAGGGTAAGGAGGCCATGGGTCAAGTATTTGAGGGGGCATGGTTGTGGTGGGGGAGTAAGGGTAGTTGTTATGTGTTATATCTTTACTTCTTTCCTTATCTACGTTATATATATATATATATATATTGTTATACATGTGGTTTGTCTGACCATCTATGTTATTCCATGAGTTCCTGCTAAATGGACCGATGGAAATTTAGGCGGGTGATGGTATGGTGTCGGAGGAGCCTGATTAGGTTCAGACACTAGAGGGATAGGAATAGCATGAGACACTGGTATAGGCTCAGGGACAAGATCATGTTCAGGATCCAGTCTAGGAAGATCAGTTACCCTGTTTGGAAGCATTTGGGTGGTGGCTCGACGAGTATCTTAGATCTAGTCTAGTACTAGTGTTTTGATGGGGATCGACATAGGTGCGTAGGGTAAAGATCCCTGTATGGAATGTCTCACACATGAGTTCAATTTGAAGTACCCACCACTTTTCTAGTGTGAGGATGGTCCAGAGACATATGAGAACTAGATGGGGAGTATGCCAATGATATTCAAGAAGCTCAAGACACCTACAGGGCAGAGGGACAAGCTGGTGACGTACATGCTGAGAGGATAGGTGAAGCATTGTTGGGATGTCCATTTTCAGGCTTGTAGACACGATGGAATGGCATGGAGGAACTTTGAGGACAAGTTTTTCGAGAACTTTATTCTGTACACACTGAGGGAAGAGAGAGATCAAGAGTTCGTGCGCCTCTAGTAAGGTGATATATTAGACATGGACTATGCAACAACCTTCACTAAGCTATTTAAAATTGCACGAGTTATGGTAAGTGATTCCATCTCTAGGGTGAGGCACTTCAAGGATGGATTACAAAATTCAATTACGGTGAAGTTAAACAGATTTAGGTTGAAATAATTCATGGAGGATTTTAATCAAGCGATCATAGCCGAGGGAAACCAGATGGAAAAATACCATTTGAGCTAGTCAGTGGCTTCAAATGATGGTTCAGATAGTTGGAACCACGGTCAGGATGAGTTCTAGCATGGCAATCAGGACCAGGAATTAGCTAAACCACCTCGTGGAAGTTCATTAGTGGTTTTCATTTAGTGTGGGATGCCATGGCATGGTTAGACTTAGTGCGATAGGCCACCAAAGGAGTGTCGAGAATGTGGATAGGTCAGAAATCTAGAGAGGATCTGTTGGAATCCTTCTCAGACAGTCGACAGGAATGGACCAGGACAGACAGTGGATTCTACGGTGGATTCAGGATTGGTAATAAGTGTCGGTAATCGAGGCTTAGCTACACACAGAGGACGTGGCAGAGACAGGGGGTCCTAGTTGAGGGGTCAGTGGCCGATGACTGGAGAAGCACCGCAATGAGTTCAGGTAACAGGTAGTCATTCTTCATGTAAAGTTTCCATCGTGGAGAATACAGTGGTTGAGAAGGCTAGGGATCCAAAGAATGTAAGAGGTATTTCATGGGTGTGGCCACAATTTTCTTGTTTTTCATTGGAATAGACTTTTAAGGCATGTCCATTTTCAGTGCACAGGGTGCACATGATATATGTAGACATACCAGATGCTGATCAGTGTGATTGGAACCATTTTGTGTGTGTGACTATATTTATATATATATGAGGTGACATGAACATTAGGGAATCGAGGATATGAGTGACTTGAGGTGGTGTGGGGATCAGGACATGGAAGCTTCAAGTTACATGAGGTGAAACACACCAGTTTTTGTTTCAGTGTCCATGGGATGAAGGACCTATTTGAGGTGGAAACTAATACAATGTGGGACATTAATAGTTTTTAACAGCGACACGGGAACACCTTATGAGGTTCAAGGATAGAGATGCGTTACAGGAGGACCATGGGTTTGGGTAACAGGTTGATGGAAATTTGATTGATTTGAGTTTTGGGATACAGTTATTGTGAGTCTTTCTTCGCCACCATTGGAAGGGAAATCCGATGATGAATTTCATTGATGGGGGGAAGTTTGTAAGAACCTGGTTCTTTCCATAAATCATGAGTTTATTTTTTTTTCTTTTATGAGCTTGTTTTTTAGAAAATAGTGGAAACTATGAAGTTCTTGAAATTTCCTTGTTACCTGCCATATTTTACCAATTACACACTATGTGTTTGTTAGGCATGTACTGACCGAGTACTGACATAGTACATGCCATGTGGTGACCATGTGAAAATAATCTACTATATTGTAGTGTTCCTTAACACGCCTTGTATTTATTTTTCATGAACCAGCTTAGTCATAGTCGTCTGTTGACCTGTCTGACACGTCTAAGCTGTGTAATGAACTATAAACCTGCATAAGTCGGAGTGTGCACCAGATACTACATGGATTGTAATACTAAATACACACTGTGTACTTTTATCTTTATATTTTTATATGAGAATGAATCAGGTATCGTTTCCAAAAATACCTTATTCTTCCTCGTTTTCAATACTATGTCACTCCAGGTGGCCGAGAATCTTTCTCCTCTTAGATTCTTCATCTGAAATCTGATTTTCATTACATTAGTGGCTATGGAATCCCAGCAAGAAGCCTAAAACCACAAATTCTCTTTTATTCTTCTTCCATTAACTCACATACTGCAGTTTCCCTCTGAGTAAAATAGCCAGGATTTTAAAAAAACATATATATATATATATGAATATCCTCTTCGATTTGGAGCATGATATCATACATTCCTACATCAAAGGGTCTTAGTTAGGTGGTACATACCTTGTTTTGTGTTTTCATGGTCATTTGGTGGTTGTGAATCATTAGCGCAACGACATGTATTGAGATAGACCCATGTTTCTTTATATTGAATTGACTATATGCCTCATGCGATTTCATTGGTCATTCCCTTAACATGTTATGATTGATAGAGGTTGGGTTAGTGTTCATTGCTCATTTGTGGAATTTTGGACGATGGGTTCCAAATGGGTTGTAATTTAATTTTTTTCATTAAACAATTTAGTTAAAACTATTAAATCATGATTAGTTTTATTAGAGGCTTTCAATACCTCAATACTGGTATGGGACAACAAATGGCTTGTGCAATTAGACTATTTAAATTGTTTGGACTATTTTATGTGATTCCTTTTCATTATATATATGTGATTATGGATATTGGATATGCTTGAACCATTGGGTTGTGTTTGGAGTGGCCTGGATATTATTGAGTGATTTTGATTGCAGGTTTGGCTTAGCCAAGATTATTCAGGTGGCATGACCATAATATTGGTTGTCGTTAATGTCAGATTAAGGTATTGTGATTGTCAAGTTGGGAATGAACTAACGTACTTTGATGGAAAGGCCATTAGATTCTGAGCGACATGGTCGTAGGGGCACGAGGTGTCAGAGTGGTTGTGGCTTGGGTTATATATTTATTGATTATCGTTCACCTATTTTTGGGGTCGTCTGCACATAGATGACTCCGTGATGGGTTGGTTTTGACTGCTCGTGTGGGTATATTCCCTCGTAGTTGAGGTTATGTTATTGTGGTTCTTGGGTGCTTGTCATGGAAGCCGTGTGGAAGGTGAGAAGCCTTAATATTGTTTTGGAATGCCAACAGGACATATGTACTTGAGAGACAAGGTGTCAGGAGGCACAAGGTTCCAGGTTGATAAAGCTTGTGCATGGCTACATGACGTCGGTTTTTGAGACACGCGGTGTCAAGAGGAACATGGTTCCAGGTTACTATAACTTGGGAATGACTTCGAGACATTAATACTTAAGTCACATGATGCTAGAAGGAATATGGTTCTGGGTTACATGACTAAGATTCCGACATTTGTTGAAGCAGGTGACACTCTATGGGGGCTATTGAGCACCAGTGGAAACAGTGTTTATGTTGCACATTGTACTGTTTACTTTATTTATATATGTTTTCCTACTTAAACACCTGTACTAGGTAAACACCATTGGGTGGAATCCTGCTGAGTCATGTCTCACACCCTGCATGGGCCCTTTGGGACACATATTGACATTATGGTTTTATGTATAGGTAATAGATCATCCTCTAGAGCAAGATTGTAGTGCTGCTTTGAATGGAGATGGTATGGACCTTGAGGGAATGACATGTTGGAGTTTACTGTGTTTTTTTGTCTTTACTTTATCATTAGGATTACTTTACATTGTAGCTATTGTGGGTTATCCCTGTGCACCATTGTTATTGACCTGTATGACCAGTTGTGGATGCATGCTTTGTGGTTTCAGTAGTTTTCATAAAAGGAGTTCAATATGCTGTTATGTTTATATTCCATTTCTCTTGATTAAATCTAACTTCCTTGGTTTATCTATTTTGGATGTTCTTCTACTATTCGAGTCTGGATCGAGTCTACTGAGCCTTTATTAGAACTATTGGTTTTATTATTTTACTCAAACAAATACCATTATTTTCCTCTATGATGTTATAGCCACCCAACTATACATTCTTACACCCTCCCTACTAGTCGGGAACCTTTGGCGTTCAGGGAGGTGCGACTGAGGTAGTAAAACCCGACCGATTTAGTACTGCTCAGGTTGATGTTCAGGTCCGGTATGTATCATTAAGAGTTTGGAGAGGTGTGAGGAAGTTGGGGAGTTGGTGTATTTTAATAGGGATGAGAAATGACTCACGTGGGATAATTAGAAAAAAGTTAGGTGTACACATGTTATTAGATAAAAAAGTTGACAACAAAATTTCAATAATGGTAGGTTTATGGACTAAATATTAATAGACAATGGGTGTGGTCAAATTTCTAGATCATTTGGACCCTTAATTGTAAGTTTTAGTCTTTAATTAAGCTTGATTTGGCCTTAGTCGCTGTGATTAATTTGATTCACTTTTACTAATCATTTTGGTCAATAAATACGATGATCATATTAGACAATAAATATTATATTGATTGAAATGGTGTATTCCATTTTTTCTAAATTTAATTCATAGAAGTGTGAAAATTAATATTACTACTAATCCCAGAGACGGGACAAAATTACAGGTTTTCAAAGTAAATTTTTTTTCAAAATTATGTTAAGTTTTTATAATGAATTTCAAAGTGAAATTTTTTATAATGACCCATATTGTATTAATATATGTATAATTAATATATGGTGACTTTAAAAAATTAAAATTAAAATTAACATGAATAATTATTTAAGCAAAATGATGTTTATAACTAAAATGCAGCAGTTTTTAGTATTCATCGAAAAATTGTGTTTCTGAGTAAAATCACAAAAATTATCTATAGAATATTTTTTACATTATGAATTAAAAAACTATGTTTATTTCATAAAATTAAATTTTCAAATTTTTCTAAAATTATTTTATTAATCTTCACAGAAGGACATTAAAAGTGGTTCTTTAGAGAAAACAATATTTTTAAACATAAAAGGACATTACCAAAAGTCATATCCTTTATTATAAATATATTATATATATATAAATACTATAAAAAATAGATAAAAATTAGTTATTACTATTCATATATCTAATTTTAATAGCAATATTATAATTATATCATTAATATCATTATATATAGAAATGTTTTGGATAAACTCAATTTGCGTGCACCATATACCAAGTTGGTGTTTCATGTAACATAAACCAAGTCAGTTTTGTGTGTAACATACGTTAAGTTAGTATTTCATGTAATACACACCAAGTAAGTTCCATTTTATTTTAATGCTTAACCTAGGGAATTTCAGTACGTAAATGAAAATGTAATTTATTAGGGTAAAATCTCTTTATGACCATAATAATATTTCCGTTCATATTCTATCTGTTTTAATATTCATTTACAATTAATTGGTAACCTATTTATTCATATTATATTCATTAAACCATATATTTTCATAAATTAGAGAATATTATTCATAACCAAAAATTTATCATCATGTTTTAAATTTTAAAATATAAAATAATGATATTTTAATAATATATTATTGCATGATATTCCTCAGTCTTGCGTGTTACACAAGTCATTGAGGAAAGTAATTGTCGCATATATCAAAAGAAAACCATTATGTTTAGGTTAGATCATGCCAAAGTTTATGATGCATGCAGTGCATGACTAACATGGTGTTTCGAATAAGGCCAATAAAATATAGTTCTTTAACATAAAATAAAATATCATTAGTGTTGCATGATATATAAAATATCAAAAAGGATAAATTTATTCGACAAACATATTTCACAAAATCTCAGGGTGTTACAGGGTAATACTAAGATGATAAGGGATATAAAATAACTAAATTTTTTTACAAAAAACAAATTTCCTGAAATATTTCATCGTTTTTATATTTTATATTTTATTTTATTCCATTTTGGAAGCCTTTGGAATGAAATAAATATGGTTGGAATTGAATCCTATAAAAAACAACATGTGTTACACTCACCTCAATTATAATAGGACACCCAATCTTCTCTCATTTTCACACCATGAAATATATTATATTCTGAAAATAATGTCCAAAATCACTTCAAAACATCCCTCATATCATCTTAGAAGCTTTTTTTGAATAAATAGTACCTAGGATGGATTTGGTGAAAACATTTGAAAGATACCCGAAGAAGATGTGATGTTCTTCAATAAGCATATTTATTTTATTTCATTCTCAAAAATAATTTTATTCTTATTAAAACATAATGATATAGTAACATTAGTATATTTAATATAATAGAATTTTTTTAATAATAATTTCATGACCTACAAACATCATCACTTCCATTAAGTGGTTTACGAAATCATCATTCATGTTTACATTAGACAACAACCATTCGAACCAATGTCATTTGTTTTTCTATTATAACCTCTCATGGTCGGGTATGATGAAGGACATAAAGTAAATATATATTATATTTAAACCATAAATATACATATAGATTAATTATATCATATATACAATTTTTTAACATCCATTCTATAGGGGGTATGATTCCATCGTTTGTATATAAGGTAGACTACGACCACACGATGTGATGTGATCTGTTTTCACTAAGACATTACATGGAAGGTAATAAGGGTATATATAATAAATATATGTGACATAAATAAAATTATTATGATATTCGGGACATATGTATCATTATTAAATGAAAATATATCTTCTTTTTTACCTTTATATTCACTAAAAAAGTGATAATAGCATTCATGTATATGTGGACTACCACCTTCACGAACTGATGTCACAATCTTTTCATCACCGAAACACATGGATTATATATATAAGTATATTTAAAGAAATAATATTTTATATATTGGATATTATTATAATTATTAAATGATAAAACAATATCACATCATTTTCATAGTGAATGTTGAAAAACGGAAATGATACTCTTGCGTCCGTACGACCTACCATCTAAAAGAACATAACCTACTTCATTTCACATAACAAAATATCATGATTTGTATTACTATTATAATTTATGTATAAATATTATAATTATTTCATTATTATTAATATTTATTTGTTTAAATAATTACATCTTTGACCATAGTCAACCTACCAAAGTCATTTTTTACAAATTAGCTGAATATGGGAAAAATATCTGATTTAAAATTTATTGAATAAGTAATTTCATATAACATTGTAATAATTGAAATAAAAGTAATAGTTATCTTTTAAAAGGTTCTAATTAAAGTAAATAACTAAAATAAGTTTATTATTCAGTAAGAAAAATACAGACATGAGAAGTAATACATAAGGTAAAGGACTTCATCTCAATTTATATTCATTGAGGTATATTTTTATATTATACACATATAATCTTTTATGAGGCGTATATATAGCCTTATAGACATTTTATATCACGAATTTCTATATTATAATTGTATTTCTATTTTTTTAATTTTTCTATTTCATGAATTAGATAATTCAAATAATCCTAAAGTGATAAGGTTCTTTTCTTTTAAAAATATTTCATTAAATGTTTTCATTCCATCTCGTTCTTTCCATTTCAATGTTTTTAAAATTATTTTATAAAAAAAATTATATAGAAATAAAATATTTATAAATTACATTTTATGTCACATTTGTAATTTATTTTCAATAGTTTTTAAAAAGAATTTTGTTAAATTTTTTATATGGAACACTTTGTAAAAAACAAAAGGAATGTACTATTCTTAATGTAACCTACAACAAAAAAATTTCTGCTTCCATGGACATTTTTTATTTAAATCATTCCTTGAAATCATTCATGTTTTTTTCAATGAACAAAATCTTTCAAATTGTTTTTTTCCTTATTGAAAATAGGTTTTTAAATGAAAATAAAATTTTTGTTCGAGGTTTTTTTTCATATGTATTTTAATGACTTTTTCAAAGGGTTTTATGATTAAAGTATTTTATTAAAGATATATTAAATGTTTATTATATGAAGTATATGAACTGTATAAATCTTATAACAAATACTTGGTCCAATTATTACACATGAAAAATAGGTGACCCTGACATAATGTATAGAAAGGATGTGCCCCATTATAACTCTCTAAATAATTAGGTTATAATTATTTTAGAATTTGCTCATATTATTATTCTAAATAACATGGTATTGAAAGTATATGAATAAGATTATATAATTCCCAAATAATGGGGTTTTAATTAATTTCTACGGGTTTTAAAGTATTTATTTTGTAATTTTTTTGTGTTTTTCATGTGAAATGTTTTAATTCATAAACTCAAAGAACATTGATGGTAAATGTAGACATTTTATGAGATTTAATATTTTCACAAGACTAATGGTTTTATTTATTTTTTGGTCCCTTACTATGATTTTTGTGACCATCCAAAATTTTTAAATATTTTCATAGGTTTTAGGTATGGGTGAAGGAAAGAAACAAGTCAAGTTGAAGTTGTGAATATTTGACATGAAAATAAATCATGGTTTTTAAGAGTACTATATTATGAAAAAATGGATACTAATTATAAGTGCCAACTTTTTTAATTTTTGGATTTTTTTGTATGAGTTATGAAATAATTATATAATAATATAAACCTGAATGAATTAGGAAATGAAATATAATTAATTCTTTACTTGAAACTCAGGATTATGTAATGATTAAGGCAAAGTGCTTGTAGTTTGTATAAGAGGATGGTTTTGATAACTGCAGGGCTTAAGATAATGTTAGTAGTCTGTCCTATAATTGTTACAATATATGTATAACATGAAATGATATATAATTTTATTATTACCATGTTGCTCCATCTAAATTATTTCTATTCATATTGGAATATCATAGATGAGAGACGGGAGTTGTAGTGGGAAGGAACTGGGATAAAAATATCCTTCCAAATCCGCATCATGAGATGGTTGGAATTAGTATAGAATAATTTTATGTAGTAATTGATAATTTAAAAAATGATATAAATTGTGGTGGTATCCATGCTAGAGAGGATTTCAATCTATCACGAATGAACATGTCTATAGTTGAGCATTTCACGGAGAAATATCCCCATCATTCAGTGTATCATCTTAATATTTGATAGTGGAAGGGTGGATAAATTAAATGGAAAATATATGTCATGGGATGTTTATGAAACCAAAATTAAACTCTTTAAATTTATCATTTTGAATGTGAAACTAATAGAGTATTGGGATTTGGTTAATAATATGACATAGAAAAATGATTTTGATTCTATAGAATGAGATACTATTAAGAATACTTTACTTCATTAATATTTTCATAAGTTCTTGTGGTTTAGGATGGAGATGAAATTCTTAGAATTGAAAAAAAAGTATTAATATTTGAGGTCTACGTATGAATATTTTTTAAAAGGTTTTCCAGGTTCGTGACATATTTTATTCAAGATATTTCTAGTAAAATTAATAGATTTTATTCATTATTAATGCAAATAATTCAAATATATTGGACCTCATATGTATTCAAAATCATTGAGAATGTTATTTATTTTGCAAATAATGTTGAGATAGATTTTTAAAATAATTATCTTAAAAATATGAAAAGTGTAACAAACGATTAAAGTGAATGGAAATAAATAAGTTTTAAGTAAAGAATCATAGAGGTAAGCCCCTAACTTGTTATAAGTGAGGCATAATACATCTGGTGTAATCTATGTTAGGATCTTGAAAGTGATACTATTGATGTATCTTTAATCATACATTTAATGATAGTAATGAAAATATTCTTAAAACAATCCAATAATGAATTAACTAATACCTGTAATGTGTTGGGGAATTATACTGATGTGTGTCAGTGGTAACTTACATAGGGTAGAAATCACCATGATCATAATAAATAATGGGTGAAAAAATAATTTTCTACTTATATAATTGATTTTTTCCATCTAGTGAAGTGTTATCAACTCTAGGGTGCTCTATATTTTTCGAACGATGATAATATGATCAATGTCATAGGCACCCCTGTTGTTGTGGTTTATGTAATGGAAATACATTGTGAAAATTCTGTTGAGTTTTCATAGATTTATAATTTATATTTTTTAGTGGGGAATTTATTTCAGGAACAATTCCTTTACATTTTATAGACATGATTATAAAGGTATTGAAAACCTTTAGGGTTAATAAATCATTAGTGACATTTTAATAATAGTCAAATAAGAATATATGACATTATAAAGAAATGGGGCATTGAAACCCATATTTAAAAGTTTATAAAAGGGTTAATTTGATATCAATTTTGCCTATAATAATTTGGGAACATTATAAAAATAATATTAACATAGTTTGTAAGAAGGAAAACTCACATTTTTGGTGACAATCCATCAAATATGGTATGGACATAGGGCTTGAAACCTTGACTGGCCTATGAAATTATAGAAGAATCCATGTTAATATGATATTGGTTAATATGATATTGGTTTTAGTTAAATGTTTTTAAAAAGAAATATTAATTACGTACCAGTGGTGTTACTTTTTAGGGTAAGATATTAATTTATTATATTGGATAACCTATGATAACCATATTGGTTTTGGAAAATAGTGATATAGATATGGAATGAATAGTCACTATTTAATGGATCTTATGATATATTAAAAAGCAATTTTAGTACTTCAGGAATAAAGAGTTCATTTTTTGATATTCACTTATTCTTATAAGGGATGAATTGAAAATTGATCGAAGAACAACCAATAAATAAAATTATGATTTTGAAATATTAAGTGATCATGTATGTATATTTCCTTATAATGTGAGAGTAATAGAATTCTTTAACATTATGTAATTGATATTGATACAAAAATGTTATCCCATTACATGCATATATGATGTAATAGATTAGTTTTTATATCATCAAATATGTATGGTAATGAGGTCCTTAAATTTCCATTAATAATTTAATTAATTGTGATCGATGAACTAATCACTCTCTATAATTATTTATGCTTTTCATCAAATCCATTTTCTTAATTTTCTAAAAATTTTCTACTACTTAGAAACCATGTTATGTTTCATTCCAAATGACCATTGTACATCAATATATATATTATTAGTAGGATGTTTATTTATCCTTTTTATGATGTGGGTTTAAAACAAAAGTATTCTAAAATTTCCATCCTTTAAATACTGAGATAATATTCAAATTTTAAGACATAATTTATTAATGGCAGGGGTGTTTCTAAACCATGAGATTTTAAATAAAGAAAATTTTGTTCAATATTTCACGTGACATGCAACACCATGATTAGAAGAAAATATAATAATCCAAGATTTAATGATTTATTTATTTTTAAATAAATTCAATATCTTCAATATCTTTAGTTAAACACAACACTAAGTTTATCTTGCATTACACATAACACTGAGTTTAAACAAAATGTGAAATATTATTAAAATAAAATTAATTATTTTTATAATTATCACATAGATGCTAGTATAGAGGACATTAATATGATTAAATAAATGATGATAATATATAGTTTACACGTTTTCATTTGTTATTTATTTATTTTACCTAAAATTAGAACCATATAAAAGAAAAAGAAATGTTTTCTAAATAATTGTACTTTTATCTATAAGATTATATATTCACACCTTGCACGCATAATTTAAAACTAATTATACCATTTTTATAAAAAAATTGAAAAAATAAACCTCTTTTTTAAATCATAATACCAAAATTAACCGAGGCTAAATGTTTGGGCTGTTTCAAAAAAGTTTGATTTTTGATTAAAAGAAAATAATAATAAAATAAAATTGAAAACTACCTTTTTTTAAATTATTCATTACATTAAATAATATTTTAAATTGGGTTAAAAATAAAAATAATTATGTTTTACAATTATTTATCCAATTTTGGTTTTTTTAAAATTTTTCATATTAAATTTTGATATAAAAACATTGTGAACCTGAACATTTTATCTTTTGAAATTTGTTTCTCATCACGTCCATGAAAATGATTTTAAATTAAAATGTTTTAATTATATTAATTTTATTTTAAAAAAAGGTTTCTTTATAGAAATTATATCATTTTAAACATTTTATTACATGATTTTAATCAAAATTAACTAATAAATAGAGTCTAAGGATTACAAAGTATAGTGTCTTTGGATGAATTGATACATAATTAGAAAGCATGAATCAAAAATTAAAACAACTTTTATTTAATATCTATAAAGAGATACTAACTTAATTTTTTCCCTTAAATATTTATAGGATAGCCTTGGGAAATCATGAACAATTGGATGAACAAAACATTTCATTAAGGGAAATTATCAAATTAATAAATAATTTCCATGAGTCAAAAGGTATAAAATGATAACATAAAAATGGCACGGAACATGAAAAAATATAATGAATCGTGACAATTAAAATTTGGGATCAGGTAATAATGGAATCATAGTAATTTTTAAAAATCATACAACATGAAATAATCTTGATACAAGGCTAACTAAGAAGAACATTACGCGTGGTGGATCATGATTTAAGTCTAACTTCAAAGACCATTGCACATGGTGGGCAAAGTCCCATAAAGGAATCAAGTTCTGTCCATGTCTCTACATGACATCTCATGAGATGAAATATTACTCAATTAATTGGATAAAAACCTAAAAACGCCCATACTGACATTTTTATTCATATTTGTACATCATTTAGAATCAAACATAATGTATAAACCTAAGGATTACTCATGGAATGAAATAGGAATTATAACCATGCCATAAAGCATAATTAGTAGGTGTATTATAAATGTTTCCATAAAATAATAGATTTAAATAATTTATAGAAATTAATAAGGGAATATAGGAATATATGATGATAAATTATTTCCATAAAAATAAAAAACAAGTAAAAATATTGTTTTAGAAACTTTAGAAATGAGCCACTTTAGTTCAGATTAAGTAAAAATTTTAAAGATTCTTTAAAATTGAAAAGGCATAATTGTTTATATAAAACTAGAAATTAAACAAGTTATTTTTTTATGATAAAATGATTTACATTAGAATAAAATTTTGGATGAAAAAATATTTTGGATTGAACTTGAAAATGGGTATGAAATTGGGAACATCTCTTTAATCAGGTTTTCTTATCGGGAGGAATTGAGATGTGAACATTATAAAACATTTATTTCTCAATAAAGTAAATAATAATTGGTCTGGAAAAATATTTTTTGAACATACATACATATTATATGAATAATATATAATAATAATTAATAATTATATTGGGGAAAATAGAGATTTAGTGTAACGCGATAGAAAAATGTGTGTCAGAGATAATCCCATACCTTATGTCTGAAAGTGTTTTGCACTTGAATGTAATTTCTTAGATAATAAAATTAAATCTATTAATAAATTAACTAAAAACATTTTATACATATATTTTATTTTTTATAGTTTTATTAGGTAAATTTCTGGCCTTTTAATGATTTATAATATATAATTTCATTATTCGGGGGAGTTTGTTTCCTTAGTTTGTATGATCGGTTCACATGTATACGTTTGTCGAAAATCATGTAAAATGAGAAAAATTATACAAAATTTAAATTAAATGTTATTAATGAACATAAAAAATATTAAATGGTTATAAATAATTTTTTTTCAGATGTTAGGATAGTTTATAAAACGTTAATGTTAACTTTTCAGATAATTTTAGTTTTTTTATCCTCATGAACTAGTATTGTTCTGTTAATTAATATCATTTATATATAAAAGTTTTAGAACATACTATAATATTTTATAAATATATAAAAAAAATTCACCATAAAAATGGGTTCATGGCCAAATTTTATGGCTATAATTTAAATTTAAAACACCTCATCCTCAAATGTGATAAATCAACACATCACAGGTGATGTTTTAATTTTTAGAAAAAAAGGAGAGGGGAAAATAATTGATGTTAGTTTTTTCCATTAATAAAATAAAATTCTCGTATATAAAATATAATTTAATTATCATGTCACTTGGATAAGGGGAGGTGATTAGAGTATATTTAAAAAAAAAATTGAAGTTGAATAAATGAAAACAAAATAGTATTTTACCTCTTGAATTTCTTCTCCTTGAGAACCTCTTTGAGGAACTTTATTTTGGAATTTTATTTATAACAAAAGATCCAAGACATGGGGGTGACATGGGGAGATAAATCAGAATAATTTGGTAAAGCTTGAAGGAATTTGAGTTTTGAGGAGAAGAGGTTGTATTTATAGTGGAGGAGGGTTGAGTTTTGATTATTTTATTCATTTGTTTTTTATTTTGGCACAAGACTATAATTATTGTGGATTATTATGACTATGTATAGTAACTTGTGTATGTTATTTTGACCCAATGGTTCTTACATCATCTATACATCAATCATGACTCAATAAATCTTGTATCTAGTCTATATAGAAAATTTTCATATTCCATTATTCACTAAAAAATCCACTATTTTAGAAAAATACAAAAGAATATAAATAAACATTTTTTTGACTCATGGAATTACAAAATGGACTCCATTTTATGAAAATAATAGTACAAAAATGGAAAATTTAATTTTTATTTAAAATCAAAAAAATTTCAAAAAATATAAATTTTAAAATTATTGTTGATTTTATAACACTTTGAAAAATTAATTCAGGTCTCATAAAATTATCTAAATATTATAATAAAACAAACAGATTAGTATGAATATATTTTATGTAAATAAAATTTCTTTTAAATCATTATATTAATTCTAAATGTGTAAATATACATTTATGCTTCAAAAAAATAACAATACTTAATTTATCATTTTAAAACATTTATTTACTTATTTCATGGTATAAATATGTCATATTTTCATTTATATGGTGTATAAATTTTAATTATACTTTCCTAGGTGACGTCAATATTTTATTGGTTGTGTTACTATTCATAATGGTCACCTTACTATTTGAAAGGTTGTGTTAATATTTTAATCGTTTAACTTCTTTAATTTATATAAATACTTATTATTTCAATCATTAGTCATTTATAATGTTTCTATTTTGTTCTCTACGTAATTTTATGTGATTTATTCTATCTAAAATTATTATAAGAATGCAAATTGATTTACTTCCTCTAAATTATTTACTTGTGAGGGATCTAATATGCACTTCTTCAAAAGGTATATGTGGAATAAATTGTGTACTTGATATATTGTTGGTGGAAGTGCTAGTCGATAGACTACATATCTGACATGATCAAGAATATCAAAGTGGGAGATGTCTAGGGAAAGATATTTCCTTTCTTCCCGAATCTCACGATCCTCTTCCCTGGAGATATCCATAGGTATACCATGTCTCAAACTATAAACTCTATGTTCTATTGATGATTGTCTTCATACCTATTTAATTGACATTGGGTTGGACAGATATACCGCTGAATAGTTTTCTCATTTTCTACCATTTGATTGAATATTTCAGCTCATATATGCTTTAATTTATAGACTTCATCCCATCATTCTAGTTTTCTACATTATTTCCCATAAATGGAATAATATAGTGCCATTTCGATACACGAGTGGAAGCAATTATGGTAGGAGAACGCAGTTGGAAGTAATTTTTGGTCCCATACTCTCATGAAGTCTATATAACTAGATCTTAACATGTCTTCCAATGTCTAAATTTTTTATTTAGTACAGAAATATATTTGAGGATGTTCTGTCATACTAAAATTCAACTCATTGAATAGAGCATGTTAGAGACTTTTTCAAAACATGGAGTTAATCTCAGATCTCAATCATATATAATCGATAATGGTACTCTATACAGCCTCCCCAATTATTAGATTTTTATTCATGAAAATTTATTAAGGGATAAGTCCTATCAAATTGTAATAAAGAGAGATGTCATTGTATGATTATCCACAATGACCTATACAGAATTATTTCCAGTGGATTATTTTAGAAGTAGAGGGAAAAATCTATGGTGGTGTTTTACCACTTCCATGTTTGTATGAGTAATGTTTGCATTACCATGTTAGAGTTTATCCTTTAATAATTAACTCCATGACATACTAGGAACTTTTTCGTGTGTTCAGTGATCTCCTTCTTCATATTGTACTACCAATAGTGCTCTCAAGGATGCCGATAAATATTTTTGTTTCCTGGGTGAATAGAGAATGTTAATCTATGTATGTCATTCTGAAGATCTTTCTTTATCTATATATTTAATTTTACACATATTAATGCCATAAATATTAATACTTCATTATCATCAATTATTAAGTCAGAGGATTTCCCATTTCTATAGCTTCTACTTTTTCTTCAATTTCAATATTGTTTCTTAGATTATCCATTATTTTATCCAAAATGGATGGTTTAGAACTCATTTGAGAAAGGATTTATGATTTTCCTTCCACAATTATTCCTATGTCAATACTTTGAATATATAAGAAGATTAGATCCTTCTTCATTCTCATTATAGATTTGGTTATAGGATCCTTTCAATTTAAAGTATCCACCACTTTACCTGACTTACCATGATGACAATAGATTGAGAAGTCATTATCCTTGATGAGATATAACCATATTATCTAGTCCATATTATGATCCCTCTATGTGAATATATATTTTAGGCTCTTATAATCAGAATATATCTCACACTTCTCCATATAAAGGTAATGCAGCCATATTTTCAACACCAATATCACAACTTCCAACTTTAGATCATGCATGGGATAGTTTTGTCCATGAATTTTTAACTTCCATTATTTTGGTCTTTCACTTTATCATTTTTCATCATTACACATCCTTATCCTTTATTTAAAGCATCGTTTTACACTACAACATTTTCCATACATGATGATAGTGTGAGAACTAGTGCAATGATAGGCCTCTTTTTCAAATATTTAGAGTAGTATTTACATTCAATGATCCAGAGAAACTTTAATTCCTTATGAGTTATCTTGGATATTGGGTTTGAAAATTATGATAATATCTTTACAAATCATTGGTAATTCCCAGCTTGACCAAAGAAACTATAAATCTACATTATATATGTTGTCATTGGACACTCCTCAATTTCCTTCTTCTTTTAAGGTTCCATATATATTACTTTTCTAGTGGTATCATTCCACAATAATTATACTTATTCAAAACCCAGATTTACTATACTTTTCATATAGTTTATTCCATCACAAAGTCTTTTCCATAGTATTCAAGTAATCCTCATGTTCCTCTATTCACATGGAGTACATTAGAATATCATCCATAAAGGCTACCTTAAATTTGTTTAGGTAATATCTAAATACTCTATTCATTAAGTCCATTAAAATTATTAGATAATTAACGAGTCCAATCAGAATCACTATTAACTCATAGTTCACATACTTCATTTGAAGTGTCATATTTGTAATATCTTCCTTCCTCACCAATAATTGGTCATATCCCGACTGCAGGTCCTCCTTAGAGAAATACTTCTCCCCATATAATTGATCGAACAATTCATATATCTGTGGAAGGGGATACTATTTATTTATCATGAACTTATTGAGATCATGATAATAGTTTAAGATTTAAAATGATGCAATCTACTTTTTTATGAAGAGAAATTACACACCCCATGTGGAATCACTAAAGAACATAAATCCCTTTTCAATATTTTCCATTAACTACTTCTTCAGTTCTACTAACTCAACAATATCCATTCTATAAGGAGTATTTAATATAGGAAGAGATCCAAGAATAATTTCTATTGAGAACTCAAGTTATTATTTAGGAGAAAGACCAATAAATTCTTCAGGGAATACATAAATTTAGTCCCTCACAATGGTCATGTGTTTGAGCATTATTCTATCATTTGTTAAAATCATTTTAGTTATAAATTATTACTCATTAAGATATAATATCCACAATTGGGATGATAATTCTAATGTAGATTAATCCTCCTATTTAAAATTTTACAGAATAGAAGGATTCCTGAGGATGTGAAAAGTGATCACCGTTTCCCAATAGTTGATGTTGGATTTATATAAAGATAGATGATCTAAGAAAAATATAACATCAAACTCTATCAAAGGAAATAATACATGAATTTTTTGGAGGTTCATTCTCTAAAAAATTTTTCACGAAAGAGTTATATACTTTGGAAACAATAATTTCCCAAACTTATATTCTCAAAGATAACTCAACCTCTATATTTGAGGTGGTTTCTGAATAGTTATACTAAACATCCATGATATGAAATAATATATAGAACCATAATTAAATAGTATGTTTGTTATTTTTGAAAGAATAACCAAAATACCAGTAACCACGTCATTTTTGGTTCCACCTCAGAAATAGTGATATCATATTAACTTCTTTTGTACGTTAGGGGTTGTTGTTGATTTCATATGAAAACCATTGAATTAGGGAAATTAATCACATAATTCCCATTTTACTTATAGTTGAAACAATGAACCGTTGGATGACTGTTTATATAAACCTTCCTTTATTATTTCACATTATTTTGATTATTCAAATACCTTTGCTAATTATTATATAGATATTCCTCTTTTCCACACTTGAAGCATCTTTTAGTACCCTTTAAAAAGTTCCTAGGATTCTTCTTCCCACAACATTGACATGTGGGATGTGGATTTTTCCTTCCATCATGGGATTTATCTATTGATTCTCCCATATTAAACTCAATTTTACACATTTTATCTCCGGTCCCATGAGTCCACTAGGAGTCTCTGATTTTTTCTCAACCTTAAGGTAACAATGGATAATCTACCCAGTTAATTCAAATTATTGAATCTCAAATGCTTTTCATAGACTCGTCTTTAGTCATCTGAAGAAGCGAACCACCTTGATTTTGGTGTTCATGAAAAAGCCTATGGTATATCATCTATGTATTGTGAAGTGTTTTCTTAATACACCCTGATAGACCTATCTTCCATTTTCTTTAGACTAATGAACTCCCTCTCTATCTTAATATGGAGTGTTCAGGGAAACTATTTACTGAAAAATATTTATTTAAAATATTCCCATTCCACAGAATCAATTTTTTTCTTTTGGATTTCTGTTCATGATCACCGTACTTTTCTAATTGGATTTCCCAACAAAATTATAGACCACCAGCACATCATTCTCTTCTTATGAGCACTATAAGACATGGAATATATTCTTAATGGAGTTAATAAATTTTTTTCAATGAGGGGATCAAGTGATCCACTAAATATAGGAGGTCGTCGATGTGTGGAGAATTGAACCACAACATTCTCTATATTAGGAGAATGAAGAAATTCTCCCTGATTAAATTTATTATTCCTAACTTTATTCAGTTGAGTATGTACTTTCACGATGTTTTGAGCACTCATTCCCATTAGATTTTGCATTTCATTAGGGAAATCATCACATTTATTATCAAATTTATTATTGGTATAAATTCTCAAATTTCCATCCATTAACTAAGATAAAGAAATTACAATTATGGGACATGAATACTAACATATTAGTAATATAGAAAGGAAACATTTAACTAAGGAGGATGAACATTTAAATGAAATAAATATCATATCCTATGATTATTTAGGTTTTAATATTGGATGTCTATGTTGAAATAATTATCCCTTGGGTTTATAATAAAGTGATTTTGTTATAAACATAAAAAATAAGTAAACAATCCAATGATAGTAATTATAGTGACCCTATACTTATATAAATTTTATAACATTATTTTTATCTTAATTTACCAAAAAATAAAATTCATGGATATTGAAGTCTAGTTTCTTTGGAATATTAGATAAATAATTAGAAATCGGGAAACAAAATTATAAACATCATTTATTTAATCTCTAAAAAGAGATCCCAACTTCTTTTGAGATATTTAGTTTTCATAGTATAACCTATAGAATAAATGAACAATGGGATGATCTAAAAATACCATTAATGAAAATAAACATATAAATAAATCATAACACCTGGGCTAGAAGGTATAACATGTTGACATAATAAAGTCATGGAAAATTAATAAACACAAGGAAACATAACATGTAAAATATATGATCATGAATCATGGAATCATATGAATGTTGAAACAAAATAAAAATTACATAATATTGAGTCCATGATAACTAAAAATACAATTGAACACGGTGAAACATGATTCAATTCTAACTACCAAGACCATTTCACATGGCAGACAGAGTCCCATCAAGGATTCAGGTTCACTCTGTGTCCCTACATAACGTCTCAAGAGACTAAACATCATGTAATTAATTATAGAACTACCTATTCAAAAACATCATATTATTTTCATTACTATGTGATATACATGAAATATCAAACATAAGGTATAAACAAAAGGGTTACCTATGGAAATAAATGGGTGTCATAACTATGTCATAAAGAATAACTAATGGGAGTGTCATAAATATGCCCATGAAAGAATGGACTGAAATAATATTTGGGAATTCATAAGGGAAAACAGGAATATATCATGCTCAATTATTTACTACTAAATTTAAAACATATAATAATATTGTTTAAGAATCTTTAGAAATGATCTACATTAGTGTGGTTTAAAGGATAAATTTAAAGATTTTTTAAATTGAAAAGGAATAATTGTGTTCATAAAACAAAAAATGATCCAATATAGTTATTCATGATAAAATGAGTTATTTTAAAAAAAAATTATGTGCATTTAAAAAGATAATGGAGTTCAGTTAAAATTGAGTAAGAAATCAGAACATTACCTTAATCGGGCTTACTCATCGAGAGGAATTGATAAAGAAACCAAATAAAACATTTATTTCCCCAACAAATAAAATAAGAATTGGGATATGAACTTATTTTTTTAACATAAATACAGAATAAATTCAAATTACATAAGAATGCATAATAATTATATTGGGGTAATGAGAGATTAAGTGTAACCTAAATAAAAAAGGGGCTTCGAATCGCTTACCCTATGTTGAAAAATGGGAGATTGAATCACTTACCCAATGTCCTAAAGTGTTCTACACTAGAACATAATTTCCTAGATAATCAAATGAATTACATAAATCAACTTACTAAGAAACATTTCTATAATAATTTTATTTATTATAATTTTATTATGTTCATTTATTGCCTTTTATATGAGTAATGAAATACAATTTCATTGTCCATGAGTGTTTATTTCATTTGTTTTCATTATCAGTTCACTTGTATAGTTTGTTTAAAATAAGGTAAAATAAGAATTGTAGAACAAAATTGAAATTATATGTTATTAATGAACATATATAATATTAATTAGGCTTACATATAAATTTTTTTCATATGTTATTATGATTTATTAGATAATACATTAATAATAACTGTTTAGTTTATTTTGTCATTTCTTCGATGATCATGAACTAGTTTTGTATTATTAATTTTGATAATTATAATATACTAGTTCTAGAACATTAAATAAGTTGTAACTGATATATAATAATCATTTCTAACCATAAAAATGGTATTTTTACAAGATTTTAAGAAGGTAATGGAAATCTAAACCTAGACATCCTTGAATGCGATAATTCAACACACGACAGATGATGTTTTCATTTCTACAAGAAAAAGAGAGAGGAAGAGAATTAATGATGGGTTGTTTCTTTAATACAATAAAATTGATGTTTATAAAATATTCTAGTGATGACATGACACTTAAATAATGGGGGTTCAATAGATGAAAAGAAAAGAAAAGAAAATGAATGGAGAATAAATCAATTTGAAAGAGGATTTTACCTCTTGAATTTCTTATCCATAATTTCCCCTTTATAGAACTGGAGTTTGGAATTTTACTGAGAAAAATGGAATTACTTCCTTTAATAAATAGGTTCTTAAATTATACATACGTTATCTAGGAATAATATGAATCTTATAAGTAACCATTACATTTTATTTTTATAAATAGGTTCTTAAATTATATATACGTTATCCAGGACTTGATAAATCATGTGTTTAGCATATACCATAAATTAAAATATTTCACTATTCATAAAAAATTAAACTACTTTAAAAAAATTCCAAAAAAATAACCCTTACAATTTATATATGTCTAAAATTAAAAGATGGACACCATTTTATAAATATAATTTCCTAAATATTATAAATTTTTATTTTATTTAAAATAATAATTTATTCAAAAAATTCAGATTTTAAAATTATAGCTAATTTTATAAAACGTTGAAAAATTAGTTAAGGTGTAATAAAATTATATCATAATCAAGGGAAACAAAATTATTAATTTAATAAAGTATTTTATGAAAATAAAATTCATTTTAAATCATTATATTAATTAAAAACATATAAATTAATATTTATGATTCACAAAAATATCAATACTGAATTTTACATTTCTAAAAAACTCTTCACTTATCTATGATATAAATATATTATATTTTCATTTATAAGATGCTTATTTTTTTATAATTTCAAATGTGAGGTAACTACACTATATTCTAAGTTAATATTTATGATGGTCACATTACTATTCTAGAGGTCATGTTACTATTCCATTTTTTTATGTTCCTTAATTTCTATAAATAATTATTATGTCATTAATTATTCATTAATAAAGTTTGTATTATGATCTCTAAGTGATTTTATAGGTTTTATTATATATGACACAATTATAAGAAGGAAAATTTCATTGATATAATTATGGGTCATTACATTCCATATTTATAATCATGATAATTTATGTCTTCAGATACAGTCAATATAATTTTTTATATAAATGAATCATGAAAATATAAAAAATTAATTAACACAATTATGGTAAAAATGAATTTATTAGGGTTAAACAAAGAATAGATGGGTTAAAAATGAACTAAAAACATTTTCAACACACATTGGATGGCCATTTTTACCAATCATCTCTTGAATGTTTAATATTTGACTATTTCAGAAGCTAGTGGAATGAAATAAACATGGGTGGAGTTAATTTTTTAAAATTTCCCAGTGGGTCACTCACCTCACTTATAAAAGACCACCCATACCCTCTCATTATCAAATCATAAATGCTTTTTGGTTTGTCAAATACCTACCTGAATCAATTCCCCAATTCAATCTTCCCATCCTCAATGCCTCGGTTTGGGGAGAAATCCAACATAGGATATCTTTAGTGAAAATGTAAGCCAGATTCCAAAATAAGAGGTGAGGTTCTTCAACAGGAATTTTTATTGTATTTCATTATACACCTTATATAATTCTTACAAAACCATGCTGATATAATTACCGAAATATATTACATATAATAGTTAGTTTTTATAATATTTTAATGACATAAAACCAAATCCACTTCTATCAAATGTGTGAAAAAATCATCATTCGTTTGTGTAGTGAACTACTACATCGCGAACCAATGAAAACAAAGAAAAGGAATGTACTATTCGTAATGTAAGATGCAATGACACATTTTCTGCATCCATGTACATTTATTATTTATATCATTCCTTGAAATCATTCATGTTTTCGATAATGAAAAAACACTATCAAATTTTTTAATTTCGTTTCTGAAAATAGGTTTTTAAAAGAAAATGGTATTTTTATTTGGGGGTTTTTTCATATGGGTTTAAATGATTTTTTCAAAGGGTTTTATGATTAAATTACTTTATTTAGTATTTAGTAAATGTGTATTATATGAAGTCAGTACACTTTATAAATCTTATACCAATATCCTGGTCCTATTATAGCACATGAAAAATAGGTGATCCTCATATAACTTATAAAAAGGATGTTCTCCAATATAACTATCTAATTAATTAAGTTTAGTTTTATTAGATGTTGGACATATTTTTATTCTAATAAAATTGGTTTTTAAAGTGTATGAATATGATTCTATAAGTCATGAATAAAGGGGTTTTCATTGATTTCTATGGGTTTTAAAGTATTAATTTTAGAAAAATAAATTTGTGTGTTTTTCATGTGAATTTTTTTACTTAATACACTCAAAGAACATTAAATATAAATGTAAACATTATAAGAGATTTAATATTTTCACAAGACTAATGGCTTTATTTATTTATTTTGGTACCTTACTATGATTTTTGTGAGCATCCATCATTTTTAACTACTTTCACAGGGTTTAGGTATGGGTTAAGGAAAGGAACAAGTAAAGTTGAAGTTGTGAATATTTGACATGAAAATAAATCATAGTTTTTAAGAGTCCTATATTATGAAAAAAATGGATAAGAATTATAAGTGCCATCTTTTTATTTTTTGGATTTTTGTCTATGAGTTATGAAATAGTTATCTATTAATATAAACCTGAATGAATTTTGAAATGAAATTTAGTTAATTCCTTACTTGAAACCTAGGATTATGTAATGATTAAGGCCAAGTGCTTATAGTTTGTATCAGAGGATGTTTTAGATAACTCTAGGGATTCAGATAATGTTAGTAGTGTGCCCTATAATTGTTAAACCTTATGTATAATTTGTAATGATATTTCATTTTAATATTACTATGTTGCTTCATCTAAATTATTTCTATTCATATTTGTATTTCATAGAGTAAATATGGGAGTTGTAGTGGGAATGCACTGAGAGAAAAATATCCTTCCAAATCAGCATCATGAGATGGTTGGAATTAAAATAGAATAACTTTTTGTAGTAATTGATAAATTGAAAATTGATATAAATTATGGTGGTTACCGTGCTAGAGAAGATTTAAATCTATCATGAAGGATCACGTCTATAGTTGGGCATTTCAGGAGGAAATATACCGCATTATTATGTGAATTATCTGAATATTTGGTAGTGGAAGTATAGATAAATTATATGGGAAATATATTCCATTGGATGTTTATAAAACCAAAAGAAAAATATTTGAAGATATCATTTTGATGGTGAAACTAATATATTTTTAGTATTTTGTTAAGAATACCAAGTATAAAAATGATTTTGATTCTATAGAATGAGATACGTTTAAGAGTATTTTACTTGATAAATATTTTCATTAGTTCTATTAGTTTAGGACCGGGATGAAATTATTGGATTTTCACCAAAATGATTAGTATTTGATGTCTACATTAGAATTTTTTTAATATTTTTTCCTCATACGTGCCTTAATTTTTTCAAGATATTTATATTAAAATTAATAGATTTTACTCATTATTAATGCGAATAATTCCAAGTTATTGGACCACATATTTATTTAAAATCTATGAGAATTTTAATTATTTTTCAAAGAATGTAGAGGTAGATTTTTCTAATTCTTATCTTCAATGATATGAAACTGGTAAAAAACTATACAAGTGGTTGGAGATAAAGAAGAATGCGTTAAAGAATCATAGAGGTAATCCCCTAACTTTTTCTAAGTGAGGTATAATACATTTGGTGTAATCAATGTTAGGATCTTGAAAGTGATACTATTGTTTTATGTTTAATCACAAGTTTAATGAATGTAATGAAAATATTCCTAAAAAATCCAATAATGAGTTAACTAATAGCTGTGATGTATTTGGAAATTATACTGATGTGTGTCTGAAGTAACTTACTCATGGTATAAATCACCATGATCATAAGAAAAAATGGGTGAAAAAAGAATTTCCTACTTCTATAATTGATGTTTGTCCATCTAGCGATGTGATATCAACTCTAGGGTGCTCTATATTTTTTGAAGGATGATCATATGATCATGGTCATAAGCACCCCTCGTATTGTGTATTAAGTAATGGAAATAAATTGTGAATTTTTTTTGAGGTTTCATATATATATATATAATGTATATTTTTTGTTGGAAATTTTATTTTATGAATAATTCCATTACATTTTATAGATATGTTTTTAGAGGTATTAAAAACCTTTTGGGTTAATAAATCATTAATGTATTTTAATAATAGTCAAATAATAATATATGACATTATAATTAAATGGGGAAATAAAAACCATATTTGAAAGTTTATAAAATGATTAATTTGATTTCAAGGATATCCATAACAATTGGGGAATATTATACGAATAATATTAACATAGTTTAGAAGAAGGAAAACTCACATTTTGGGTGGAAATAAATCACATCTGGTATGGCCATAGGGCTTGAAACCATGACTCACCTATGCAATTATAAAAGCATCAATGATCATATGATATAGGTTAAAATGATATTGGTTTTAGTTAAATGTTTTTAAAAATAAATAATAATGATATACCAGATGTGTTAATTTTTATGGTTAGAGATTTATTTACTATATTGGATAACCTATGATAACCATATTGGTTTTGAGAAATAGTGATATAAATAAGGAATGAATAGTCACTATTTTCTGGATCTTATTATCTGTTGAAATTAAATTTTAGTGCTTCAGCCATAATGAATTCATATTTTGATATACATTTATCGGTGTAAGGGATGAATTGAGAATTAATCGAAGAACAACCAAACAATAAAATTATGATTTTGAAATATTAAGTTATCAAGTATGTATGTTTCCTTATATTGTTAGACAGTAATAGAATTCCTTAACATTAGGTAATGGATCATGAACAAAAAAATGATGTCCTATTACATTCATATCTGATGAAATTTATTTGTTTTCATGTCATCAAAGATTTATTTTATTGAGGTCCTTAAATTTAAATTAATAATTTAATTAATTTTGATCGATGAACTGGATCACTTTCTATAATTATGTATGATTTTCATTAAATTCAATTCCTTCAGTTTCTAAAAATGCTCAAATACTTAGAAACAATGTTATGTTTTATTCCAAATGACTATTGTACATCCATTTATATATTATTAGTAATATGTTTATTTAACCTTTTTTGATGTGGGTTTAAAAAAAAGTATTTTAAAATTTCCATCCTTTCAATACTGAGATAATATTCAAATTGTTAAGACATAATTTATTAAGGGTCGGGGTGTTTCAATACCCAGCGATTTTAAATTTAAAAAAAATTATGTTCAATAGTGCATGTGACATGCAACACCAAGCATAGAACAAAATATAATAACCCATGATTTTATGATTTATTTATTTTTAAATAAATTCAATATCTTAACTATCTTTTTTTAAACACAACACTAAGTTTTTCTTGCATTACACATAACAGGGAGTTTATAAAAAATGATGAATTTTATTAAAATACAATTATTTATTTTTATAGTTATCAAATAGATGATAGAATATAGGATATTTATATGATCAACTATATTATGTTAATATAGTGTTTACACATGTTCATTTGTTATTTATTTATTTTACTTAAAATTAGAACCATATAAAAGAAAAAGAAATGGTATCTAAAAAATTGTACTTTTTTCTAAAATATGGTATATTCGAACCTTGCACAAATAATTTAAAATTAATTATACCATTTTTATAAAATTTATATGAAAAAATAAACCTCTTTTTAAATCATAATATCTAAATTATACTATGATAAATGTTTGGGATTTTTTTGAAAAAGATTGATTTTTTTGATGAAAACTGGAAAATAATAAAATATAATTGAAAACTACCTTTCTATTTATATTATTTATTATGTTAAATTATATTTTAAATTGGGTTTAAAATAAAAATAATTATGTTTTACAACCCTTTATCTAATTTATGTTATTTTAATATTTTTCATATTTAATTTTGATATAAAAACATTGTGAACTTTGAACATTTTCTCTTTTGTAATCTGTTTTACATCACGTCGGTGAGATTGATTTAAAATTAAATTTTCCACTTATATTAATTTTATTTGAAAAAAAACGTCTCTATATATAAATTATATCATTTTAGACATTTTATTACATGATATTCATCAAAATTAACTAATAAATAGAGTCCCCGGATTATAAAGTCTTGTGTCTTTGGAAGAATAGATACATCATTAGAAAGCGTGAAACAAAAAAAACTTTTATTTAATATCTATAAAGAGATACTGACTTACTTTTATCTCTTAAATCAATACAGGATAACCTTGGGAAATCATGAAAAAATGGTCAAGAAAAACATTTCAATAAGGGAAATAAACAAATAAATAAAGCATATCACATGGGTAAAAAGGTATAACATGATTACATAAAAATGGCATGGAACATGAAAAAATATAAGGAATCGTGAAAATTAAAAAATGGGATCCGGTAATAATGGAATCATAGGAATTTTTAAAAATCAATAAACATGACATAATCATGATTCAAGGCTAACTACCAAGAACATTGCACGTGGTGGATCAATATTTAAGCCTAACAGCCAAGACTATTGCACATGGTGGGAAAAGTCCGATAAAAGAATTTAGTTCGGTCCATATCCCTACATGACATCTCATTGGATGAAATATTACCCAATTCTATGGAGAAAAACCTAGGAACACCCATCCTATCATTTTCATTCATATTTGTTCCACATTAAGAATCAAACATAATGTATTAACATAAGGATTACTCATGGAAAGAAATAGGGATTATAACCATGTCATAAATCATAATTAATGGGTATATCATTAAGGTGTCCATGAAACAACGAATTTAAATAATTTATAGAAATTAATAAGGGGAAATAGGAATGTATGATGGTAAATTATGTCCATAAAAAAAACAAGTAAAAATATTGTTTATGAAACATTAGAAATGAGCCACTTTAGAGCAGTTTAAGAGAAAATTTTAAAGAATCATTAAAATAGAAAAGGAATAATTGTTTGTAAAAAACAGGAAATTTAACATGTTAGTTTTTGATGATAAAATGATTTATTTTAGAGAAAAAATGGTAGATTAAAAAATATTATGTATTGAACTTGAAAATGTGAAATAAATTGGGAAGTTCCCTTAATCAGGTTTTCTTATCGGGAAGAATTGAGATGTGAACATTATAAAACATGTATTTCCAAATAAAATAAAGCATAATTATTCTAAAAAAAATTTTTTTTGAACCTATATACATAATATATGATTATTATATAGTAAAAATTAATAATTATATTTTGGAAAATCGATATATAGTGTAACGCGACAGAAAAATGGGTGTTTGGAGGGAATCTCATACCTTATGTCTGAATGTGTTCTGCACAAGAACACAATTTCCTGGATAATCCAATTAAATCTATTAATTAATTAATTCACAAAATTTTATAAATGTTATTGAATTATTATTGTTTTATTATGTACATTTATTTCTTTTTGATGATTTATAATATATAATTTCATTGTTCGGGGGTGTTTGTTTCAATAGTTTTTATCATCACTTCACTTTTATACGTCTGTGGAAAATCATGTAAAATGATAAAAATTCTAAAAAATTCATATTATTTGTTATTAATGAACATAAAAAATATTAAATTGTTATATATATAATTTTTTTTCAAATGTTAGGATTGTTTATAAAACATTAATGTTAACGTTTTAGATAATTTAATAGTTTTTTTATCATCATGAACTAGTTTGGTTCTGTTAATTAATATCATGTATATATACAAGTTTTAGAACATTAAATAATATTTAATACATATATTAAAATATTATATAACCATAAAAATGTGTCAATGGAAAGATTTTATGGCGGTAATTGAAATATAAAACACCTCATCCTGAAATGTGATAAATCAACACTTCACAGATGATGTTTTCATTTTTAGAAAAAAGGCAGAGGGAAGACAATTGATGTTGGTTTGTTCCATTAAAAAAAATAATATTCTAGTATATAAAATATAATTTAATTATCATGTCACCTGGATAAGTGGAGGTAAATTTAGTATATTAAAATAAAATCAAATGGAAAATCAATAAATGAAAATGAATGTGGATTTTACCTCTTGAATTCCTTCTCCTTGAGGACCTCTATGATGAACATTATTTTGGAATTTTAATAATACCAAAAGATCCAATACATGGGTAGAGACATGGGAAGATAATTAGGAATAATTTGGTAGTGGTTTATGGATTTTGAGTTATGAGGAGAAGAGGTGGTATTTATAGCGAAGTAGTGGTGAGTTTTGATTATTTTTTTTATTTTTTTTATTTTGGCTCAAGAAAATAAATATTGAGGATTATTATGACTATGTAAAGTAACTAGTGCATGTTGGTTTGACCCAATGGTTCTTAAATCATACATACATCAATCATGACTCAACAATTATTTTATTTAGTCTATATATAAAGTTGTCCTATTCCACTATTTACTAAAAATCCACTATTTTAGAAAAATAAAAAATAATAACCATAACCATTGTATTGAATCATGGAATTAAAAAATAGACTCTATTTTAGGAAAATAATTTTATAAATATGGTAAATAAAATTTCTAATTAAAATCACCTTTTTTCAAAAAATATAAATTTTAAAATTATAATTGATTTTATAACACTTTGAAAAATTAATTTAGCTCTAGTAAAATTATCTAATGATTATAATACAACAACATTTTATATTATGAACATATTTTATTTAAATAATATTTCTTTTAAATCATTATATAAATTCTAAATATGTAAATATATCATTATGTTTTTCAAAAATACCAATACCTAATATATCATTTTAAAACATTAATTTATTTATTACATGGTATAAATATGTCATATTTTCATTTATAAGGTTTCTAAATTTTATTTATAATTTACTAGGCGAGGTCAATATTTTATTTGTTGCGTTACTATTCTTAATGGTCACCTTACTATTCCAATGGTCATGTTAATATTCTATCCGTTTAAGTTCCTTAATTTATATAAATACTTATTATTTCATTCATTAGTCATTTAAAAAGTTTTTATTTAGTTACCTATGAGATTTTATGCGATTTATTCTATCTAAAATAATTATAAGAAGGTAAATTTTATTACTTTCATTAAATTAAGTACATGTGAGGGATCCAATATCTACTTTTTCAAGTGGGATATGTGGAATAAATCGTGTACATGATACATGGTTGGGGGAAGTGCTAGTAAATAGACTACATCTTCAACATGATCAAGAATATCAATGTGGAAGATGTCTAGGGAAATAGATTTCATTTCTTCCAAAATATCATTATCCTCTTCCATGGAGATATCTATAAGAATACCTTGTCTCGAACTCTAAACTCTAGGTTCCATTGATGATTGTCTACATTGTTCTTAAATTGACATTCTGTTGGCCAGATATACTACTGATTGGTTTTCACATTTTCTACCATTTCATTGAATATTTAAACTCATATAGGCTTACATTTATAGACTTCATCCCATCATGCCAGTTTTCTACATCTTTTCCCATAAATGGCATAATATAGAGCCATTTGGATACTTAAGTGGAAACAATTATTGTAGGAGAACCCAGTTGGAAGTAATTTTTGGTACCATCCTCCCATGAAGTACATATAACTAGATCATAACATTTCTTACAATGTCTAAATTTTCTCTTTAGTTGGGAAATTGTTTTCGGGGATGTTCATTCATACTAAAATTCAACACAGTGATTACAGCATGTTAGAGAATTTTTCAAAACATGGATGTAAATCTCAGATCTCAATCGTATATAATCTATAATGGACTCTATACAGCCTCAACAATTACTAGATGTTTATTCATGAAAATTTATTGAGGTAGAGGCCCTCTCAAATTGTAATAAAGAGAGATTTATTTGTATGATGATCCACAATGACTCATATAGCATTATTGCCAATGGATTCCTTTATAAGTAGAGGTAAAACGTCTATGGTGGTGTTTTTCCACATCCATATTGGTATGAATAATGGTTTCATCATACCATTAGGGGTTTTCCTTTCAGAATTTAATCCATGACATATTATGAACTTTGACGTGTGTTCAGTGATGTCCTTCTTCATATTGAACCACCAATAGTGCTCTCAAGGATCTCGATAAATATTTTTTCTTCCCGGTTGAATATAGAATGTAGATATATGTATGTCATTAAGAAGATTTTTATTTATATTTAGATTAAATTTTACAGATATTAATTCCATAAATATCAATACTCCATTATCATCAATTTTTAAGTCATAGGATTTCCCATTTCTATAGCTTCAACTTTTTCTTAAATATACATATCATTTCTGTGATCCTCCATTATTTTATCCACAATGGATAGTTGAGAAATACTTTGAGAAAGGATTTATGATGTTCCTTCCCCAATTATTACGATGTTTATACTTTGGAAATATAAGAAGATTGGATCATTATCAATTCTCATTATAGATAAGGTTGTAGGATCCTTTCTACATAGAGTATCAACCACTTTTTTTGACTTACCATGATGCCACTGGATTGAGAAGTCATAATCCTTGATGATATGTAACCATATTATCTAGTGCATATTAGGATCCTTCTATGTGAATATATATTTTATGCTCTTATAATCAGAATATATCTCACAGTTCTCCCCAGAGAGATAATGCAGCCATATTTTCAACACAAATATCACAACATCCAACTTTAGATCATGTGTGGGATAGTTTTGGCCATGAATTTTCAAATTATATGATTCCTAGGCTACCAAGTTATCATTTTTAATCATTAAACATCCTAATCCCATATTTAAAGAATCTTTTTACAGTATAACTTGTTTTGTAATTGACGATAGTGTGAGAACTAGTTCAATGATAGCCCTCTTTTTCAACTCTTTAGAGTAGTATTTACATTCAGTGATCTAGAGAAACTTTACTTCCTTATGTGTCATCTTGGATTTTAGGTTTTAAAATTATGATAATTTCTTTACAAATAATTGGTAATACTCAACAAGACCAAGGAAACGATGGATCTACATTATATATGTTGTCTTGGGACACTCCTCAATTTATGTTTTCTCCGAAGGTTCCATGTATATTCTTTTTCTAGTGATATCATTTCACAATAATGATTCTTATCCATAACTGAAATTTACTATACTTTTCATATAGTTTATACCTTCACAATGCCTTTATCATAGTATTCAAGTACTCCTCATGTTCCCTCATTCATATAGAGTACATCAGAATATTTTCAATAAAGGCTACCACAAATTTGCTGAGGTAATATCTTAATACTCTATTCATTAAGTCCATGAAAATTACCCAATCATTAACGAGTCCAAAGGGAATCACTATTAAATCATAGTTCACATACCTCATTTAAAATGTCATATTGGGAATATCTTCCTTCCTCACCTTTAATTGGTTATATCCCAACCAAAGTTCCACCTTAGAGTGATACATATCCCCATATAGTTGATCAAAAAATTCATATATATGTGGAAGGAGATACTTTTTATTTATAATGAAAATATTGAGATCATGATAATAATTGAAGATTCACAATGATCCATACTACTTTTTTATGAAGGGAAATGACACACCCCATGTTGAAGAACTAAAGAACACAAAACCCTTTTCAATATTCTCCAGTAACTACTTCAGTTCTACTAACTCATCAATAGCCATTCTATAAGGTGTATTTCATATAGGAATAGATACAAGAATAATTTAAATTTAGAACTTATGTCATTATTTAAGAGGAAGAACAATAATTTCTATAGGGAATACATGAATTTAGTCCCTCACACTGGTCATGTGTTTGAGCATTATTCTCTCATTTTTCACAATCATTTGAGCTATAAATTCTTACTCCTAAAGAAATAATATCCACAATTGAGATGATAATTCTAATGTAAATTAATCCTCATATTTTATATTTCACAGAATTGTAGGATTTTTTGGGATGTGAACAGTGATCTCCCTTTACCAATAGTTGATGTTGGATTTATATATAGATAGATAATCTATGAAAAATATAACATAAAACTCTATCAAAGGAAGTAATACAAGATTTTTTGGGAGGTTTGATCCATAAAAATCTATAGCGGGAGAGTTATATACTTTGGAAACAATAATTTCCCAATTTCATATTCTCAATGATAACTGAACCTCCAAATTTGAGGTGGTTTCTATATAGTTCTACCTACATCCAAGATATGATAGAATACATAGAACCAGAATTAAATAGAATGTTCATTATTTTTGAATGAATAACCAAAATACCCGTAACCACATCATTTTTAGGCTCCACCTCAATAGTAGTGATATAATATTACCTTGTTTAATACGTTAGGGGGTTTTTTGATTTCATCTGATAACCATTGAATTAGGGAAATTGATAGCATAATTTTCCAGTTACTTATAGTTGATACAATGAACTGTTGGATGATAGTTTATCCGAACCATCCTTTATTATTTCACATTATAGTGATTATTCAAATTCATTTGGTAGTTATTATATATATATTCCACTTCTCCACACATGAAGCATCTCTTTGTTCCCTTTATAATGGTCATAGGATTCTTCTTCCCACAACATTGACATGTGGTATGTGGATTTTTCATTCCATCATGGGATTTATATGTTGATCCTCCCATATTAAACTCAATTTTACAATTTTTATCTCTGTTCCCATGAGACCACTATGAGTCTCTGATCTTTATCTAAACCATAAGGTAACAATGGATAATCTACACATTTCTATCAAATTATAGAATCTTGAATTCTTCTCATATACTCATCTTTAGTCCTTTAATGAAGCGATCCACCTTGATTATTGTGTTCATGAAAAAGACTAAGGTATATCTTGAATGTATTTTAAAGTGATTTCTTAATACAACCTAATAGAATCATATTACATTTTCATCAGACTATGGAACTCCTTCTCCATATTTATACGGATAGTTCAGGGAAAAGATATATTGGAAAAAAAATTAATCTTCCAATTCCATGGAATCAATTTTCTCTTTGGGATTTGTGGTTGATTAGTGTAAACTACTGATTGGATTTCCCAACAAAATTATAGACCATCAGCACAACATTATCTTCTTATGAGCACTGGAGGACATGGAATATATTCTCATTGTAGTTAATACATTGTTTTTTAATTTGGGGATCAAATGATCCACTAAATATATGAGGTAGTTGATGTTTGGAGGATTCTAACACAACATTCTATTTTCTTATGATAATGAAGAAATTCTACAAGAATAAAGTTACTATTCATAACTTTATTTAGTTGAGTATATACATTCATGATGTTTTGAGCACTCATTCCCATTAGATTTGACATTTCATTAGGGGAATCATCACATTTATTTTTAGATTGATTGTTGTTATAAATTATCCTATTTCAATCCATTAACTAAGAAAAAGAAATTACAATTTGGGGGGCATGAATACCAACATAGTAATAATATAAAAGGGAAACATTTAACATAGGAGGATGAAATTTTAAATGAAATGAATATCATATCATGTGAATAATTAGGATTTAATATAGGTTATCAATGGGGAATGAATTATCTCTAGGGTTTATACAAAATTTATCTAGTCATAAACATAAAAAATAAGAAAACCATCCAATTATAGTAATTATAGTGACCCTAGACATATATTAATTTTATTACATTATTTTAATCTTAATTAACCCAAAAAAATCCATGGATGTTGAAGTCTAGTGTCTTTGGAATATTATATACATAATTTGAAATCAGGAAACCAAATAAAAACATCTTTTATTTAATCTCTAGAAATAGATCCTACTGTTTTTTAAATATTTAGTTTTCATAGGATATCCTATAGAATAAATGAACAAAGGGATGAGCTAAAAAACCCATTAAGGGAAATAAATATAGAAATAAATCATAACACATGGGCTATAAGGTATAACATGTTGACATAAAAAAGGAATGGAACATGAATAAAGACAAGGATACATAACATGAAAAACATTTGATCTTGAATCATGGAATCATTGGAATGTGGAAAAAACATACAACAAGACAAAATAATGAGTTAAGGAAAACTACATATACAATTGAACCAGGTGAAACATGAGTCAATGCTAACTTCCAAGACTATTTCACATGGTAGACAACGTCCCATCAAGGATTTAGGGTCATTCATTGTCCCTACATGACGTCTCATGAGACTAAACATCATTCAATTAATTGGAGAACTACCTTTTCACAAAAATCATATCATTTTTATACCTATGTGATCTACATGAAATATCAAACATAATGTATATAAAAAAGGGTTACCCTTGGAATGAAATGGGTGTTATAACCATGTCATAAACAATAACTAATTAGTGTATTATAAATATGACCATGAAAGAATGGATTTAAATAATATTTGGAAATTAATAAGGTAAAATAGGAATATATCATGCTAACTTATTTATAAAGAAATTGAAATCATATAATAATATTTATTACTAATCTTTAGAAATGAGCCACATTAGTGTGGTTTAAAGGAAAAAGTTAATGATTTTCTAAAATGGAAAAGGAAAAACTATTTTCATAAAACGAAAAAATGAGCCAATATAGTTATACATTATAAAATAAGTTAATTTTTTTTAAAATAATGTGGAATAAAATAGATAATGGAGTTCAGTTGAAATTATGTAAGAAATAAAAAAGTTCTCTTTAATCGGGTTTTCTCATGAGGAGAATTGAGAAAGGAACCTTATAAAACATGTATTACCCCATCAAATAAAATAAGAATTGGGATAAGAACATATGTTTTTTTCATAAATACATAACATATTAAAATAACATTAGAATAATTAATTATTTTATTGGGTTAATGAGAGAGTAAGTGTAACATAAATGAAAAATGGGAGTTTGAATCGCTTACCTTATGTAGTTAAATGGGAGTTCGAATCGATTTCCCAATGTCAAGAAGTTTTCTATAGTTGAACATAATTTCCAGGATAATCTAATTATATATATTAATCAACTTATTAAGAAATTTTTATACATGAATTTTATTTATTATAATTTTATTAAGTTCATTTATGGCCTTTTTTTAGTTATGAAATACAATTTCATTGTCCAGAAGTGTTCATTTCACTGGTTTTCATTATCAGTTCACTTGTATATGTTTCTGGAAAATCATGTAAAATAAGAATAGTTCTACAAAATTTAAATTATATTTTACTAATTAACTTATAGAATATTAATTTGTATTATATAAATTTTTTTCCATATGATATTATGATTCATTAGATAAGAAATTAATGATAACTATTTAGTTAATTTTGGCATTTCTTCGATCATCATGAACTAGGTTTGTTTTATTAATTTTAATAATATATATATACTGGTTCCAGAACATTAAATAAGATATAATAGATATATTATAATCATTTCTAACCATAAAAATTGTATTTTGACAGGATTTTAAGGAGGTAATAGAAATTAAACAGTAGTCATCCATGAATGAGATAATTCAACACACCACGGATGATGTTTTCATTTTTACAAAAAAAAAATGAGAGGGGGAGAGAATTGATGATGGGTTGTTCCATAAATACAAAAAAGTTATTGTATATAAAATATACTAGTGCTATCATGAATCTCATATAAGGGGAGTTTAGTAGCGGAAGAGAAAATAATATAAAATAAATGGAGAATAAATCAATATGAAAGAGGGTTTTACCTCTTTAATTTCTTATCCTTAATAACCTCTTTGAGGTACTTTAGTTTATACTATTGCTGAGAAAATGGTATTAGACGTGGGATAGATACTTTGGAAGATAATTGGGTAAAATTTGTGAATGTTTCAAGGCTTTTTAGGTGTGATGAGAAGTGGTGGTGTTGTGTTATATTTATAGTGGAGGAGATGGGTGTTTTTTAAATATTTTATTCATTTGTTTATTATTTTAGCTCAAGACTATCAATAGAATGGAATAATATAAATATTTTAAGTAACTATTACATTTGAGTTTTATAAATAGTTTCTTAAATCATACATATGTTATCCATGACTTAATAATTCATGTCTTTAGCATATATCATAAATTACAATATTTCATTATTCATAAAAAATTCAACTACTTTAGAAAAATTCCAAAAAATCACCCTAACTATTTATACATGTTTAAAATTAAAATATTCACTCAATTTTATAAAAATAATTTTCTAAATATTAGAAATTAAAATTTTATTAAAAATAATCATTTATTCAAAAATTCCAATTTTAAAATTATAACTAATTTTATAAAACTTTGAAAAATAGTTAAGGTCTAATAAATTTATCTTATAATAATAAGAAAGAATATTAATTTAATAATGTATTTTATGAAATTAATTTTCATTTTAAATCATTATATTAATTAAAAATTTATAAATAAATATTTATGTTACACAAAAATATCAACATTGAATTTATCATTTTAAAAAAATTTATTTACTTATCCATAATGTAAATATATAATATTTTCATTTATAAGATGCCTATTTTTTATAATTTCATAGGTGAGGTAACTACTCTATTGTCTAGGTTAATATTTGTAATGGTCACATTACAATTCCAAAGGTCCTATTACTCTTCCATTGGTTTGTGTTCCTTAATTTCTATAAATACTTATTATGTAATTAATTATTCATTAATAATGTTTTATTATGATATCTAACTATTTTTATATGTTTTATACTATATGACACAATTATAAGAATAGAAATTTCATTGATATAATTATGGGTCATTACATTCTATATTTATAATCATGATAATTTATGTCTTTAGATACAGTCAATACAATTATTCATATAAATTAATAGTGAACATATTAAAAATTAATTATCACAGTTATTATAAAAGTGAATTTATCAGTGTAAAAGATGAACTAAAAACAATTTCAAAACACATTGGATGACCATTTCTACCGATTATCTCTACTATGTTTAATATTTTACTATATTGTAAGCTAGTGGAATTAAATTGACATGGTGGAGTTAATTTTTTTTTTAAATTCCAAGTGTGTTACTCACCTCTCTAATAAAAGGCCACCCATACACGTTCTTTATCACATATTAAATGATTTTTGGTTAGTAAAATACATACCAGATTCACTTCCCCAATTCTATTTTCCCATTCCTCGAAGCCTTGGTTTGGGGAGAAATCCAACATAGGATACCTTTAGTGAAACCATAAGTCAGCTTCCTAAATAAGTGGCGAAGTTCTTCCAATGGTTTATTTATTTTATTTATTTACACACCTCATATAATTCATAATAAACCATACTGATATAATTACCTCAGTATATATCATATATTATTTTGTTTTTATTATCAATTTATGACATACATCAATATCCACTTCTATCAAATGTGTGACAAAAACATCATTCGTGTGTACAATGCATTACTGCATCGCGAACCGAAGTCATTTTTTCCATTTCCACCTAAATATTGAGTATGATGATGGATATAAATTATATATATGAAATTTATAAAATAATTAAACATTTGAAGTCATTATATCAAAAATAAATTTTTAATTTCTTTTCTGCATGGGATAAATAACATCGTTCATGTCTATAGTGGACTACCACTTCACGATGCGATGTGATTTGTTTTTACTAATGATTGTCATGGATGGAAATAATGGTAAATATTGTTATTATATGTGATATACATGAAATAGTTATGATAGTAATGACATATATATCATTATAAAAATATAATATATCATTTTATTATTTACCTTTTCACTCACTAGAAAAGTGACAACGTCATTCATGTACATGTGGACTACCACCTTCATAAAGCGATGCGAATATCTATTAATCACCACATGACATGGATGATATATAAGTATATTTAATGAAATAATATTTTATATATGATATTTTTATCATTATTTAAGGATAAAAAAACACTTACATCTGTTTCATAACTTTTTTTGTAAAATGAAAATTATATGTATTTGTAAGTACGACATACAGTTTCCAAGATTGTAAATTAATTCATTTCAAAAAACTGACATTCTTGAATGCTCCTAAAATTATAATTTATTTTTATATATAAAAATTATTCCATGATTAATATTATCGATGATTTTAAATAAGGTCTACTTTGACCATAATCATCTTACCAAAGTAATTTTTGAACTATAAGATGAATATGGTTAAAAACACTGATATAAAAATAAATGATTATGTTATTGATTATAACAAGGTAATATGTGAGGTAAAAGTAATATTAAACATTTAAGAGGAAATAAATGAAGTAAATAAATAACATAAGTTTATTATTTAGAAATATAAAGACACACATGAGTAGTCATACTCAAGGAAAGGGATTTATTCTCAATTTCATTTCATTGATCATATTTTGATATTTTACACTTGAACTATTTTATGAGTCATATATATTACCACTTTAACTTTTTATATCATTAATATCTCTATTATAATGGAATTTATAGTTTTTTTATGTTATTATTTCATTGGTATTATGATTTGAATTTATCCAATGGGATAAGGGACACTTCTTTAATAAAATCTATTTAATGTTTTCCTTACAACTCATTCTTTTTCATGACAATGTTTTTTAAAATTATTTTATGAAAATTTTATAAGTACATGAAATATTTTTAAATTTAATTTTATTTCTATTTTTATGTTATTTACAATGTTTTTGAAAATTAATGTTTTCTTGGGTTTTATATGGAAAATTTTGAAAAACGACAAAAGAAGTGTTATATTCTTAACATACATAGTGATAAAAACTTTTCCACCACCATGGCCATTATTTTATTTATATATTATTTTCATTTTTTATTTAATAAAAATCAAATTTCTATATTTTGGCTATTTTGGTATTGAAAATGGGATTTTAAAAGGAAATTGTATTTTTATCTGAATGTCCTTTCATATGTGATTAAAAGAAATTTTAAATTGTTTAATGATGTAAGTGTTTTATTCATGATATGGTACTTGAAAATGATATGAAATGAGTTAACCTTATATAGAATATTGATTGGTTTTATCCCCATTTATCTCATAGGTGAGGCTGCTATATCTCAAACAAAGGGATAATCCCCATTATAAATCAGAAAAATGGTTGCGGAGAATACAAATTATAAATAGGACATTCCCCATTATAGATCTCCATTAAATTACATAATTATTATATTTTAATTAATACATATTTTTATTCCAATTAAAAATATCTTGATTTTTTTATGAATATGATACCCCAAGTCACCAATAAGGGGTTTTATTTTTTTTCTATATATTTCAATGTCTTTCATTAGCGTATCTGGGTGTTTTTTGTGAAAATGGTTTAATTCATAAAATTTATGATATTTTAATGTAAATTTTATTGTTATAACATTTTTTCTACTTTTTACTAGACTAATTGTTTTCTTTCTTTTTTAGGTCCCTTACAGAGCTTTAAGTTATCATCTCTAATTTTTAATTGTTTTCATAGGGTTTAAGGATGGGTAAGGGAAATAAAGAAGCTATGTTAATGGTCATTAAGATTTTCTGTGAAAATAAATCATTTTTTGGAATGTTTTATATTATATAAAAAATAGATACCAATCTAATGTGTATGTTTTTTATTTTATGGTTGTGTATAATATGAAGTATGTCTTAATTCATTAAAACATTAGACTTAAAAATATCTAAATATTTGAGATAATAAATTATTTAATTAGAATTCAATATTATGTATTTTTTAATGCTAGGACCTTATAAAAAATATTAGCCTTAGATATAATTTATTTTGGAAAAAACATGTTTCCAAAGACTTATTATGTGTTTCTTCATTGTCATCTCACCCTATAACTCTTCCTCAATGTTTTTAAATGCACAATATTATGGAATTAAATTATTGTGATTTTTTTCCATTATTTCAACTATATATGGTGGAATTTAAAATCTCTAAATTAAATATATACTTAAACAAAAATTCAAATAGTAAATTTAATACAATGATTTTTCTAATACTATTTACCAAACGTTGGTATTGAATTTTTTTAAATATATGAACCCTTTATTCCTCGGTATTTGGTTGATCTTTTGGAATCCAAGTGGTCTAGAAATCTCTTATGTGAGACTTTTGGAGACACTTTAATTAGACCGGGTTCCTTTTCATTTTTTCCAAGAAAGGAAGAACCCTCACTCATCTTCTATTCCTTGCTACAATACTTGAGAAAGATAAATCTAGGTATGATATTTTTTTCATTCAAAATATTTTGATGTCTAATTTTGAAATAAAACTTCAAGAGAAGTTGAATAAGGTTTTCATTAAATGATAATAATATGGATAAGGTCAATGATGAGGAGTTATTATCCTTTATATCAAAGAATATTTTTAAATGGTAATCTCGTGAATTTTATTCTAGTTACATAGAGTATCATTTCAAGTGGTTTTATAATTGTTCTTGAAAAAGAAGTTCATATAACATGTGTTGAAATAATTTTGATTTTTCATAAATTATCCAGGTGAGAAAAATGATTAAAACACATGTTATTTTAGTTCTTTTGGAAATAAAATAGTTTCAATTGGATATAAGAATAATTTTACTGTGTTTTATCTAATGAACAAATAGATATGGTTTGAGACATGATTTCTTGAATATCTGTTAAGTTCTTTATCAACAACATTATTGTAGGATGATCCTTACCTTTTTGGGATCTCATTTTCACATGTTCCCATTTGTGATTATTGTATTGGATTACATTATTTTCTATACTTGATTGTGACTGCATGTGCGATTGTGTTTTTATCCTGTGATACCCATTTTGATTTTATAAGTATTTCTCGAGTTCCTTGTTGAAATGTTATATTATGATCATATGTTTTTATGTGCCACCACTAAATTTTCATGATGATATTATATGATTTATTCATATATACTACCCTATAACCTTATTTACAATTCCTTGGAGTTTGTTATTAGGTACTTGAGACAACTGGACCATCATGTGTTTTTATCCCTTAGTGGGGGAGTATGCATGGCTTGTGATGATTATAACAATAGTCCTGAGCATAGGCAAGGGGCCGGATAGTCTCGGGCCTGACCCAAGGTAGGGAATTAGGAGATTGATGGTTTGGGGTCTAACCTAAGGCATAAATAGGGTATAAACATCTCGATACCTGAATCGTAATTGAGATGAGATACAATGTTTTGGGTGATGGATTTTACTTGATGACTTCAGATCATTGTAAGATGTGATACGTTTCTACCCAGACCCTAGTAACTTGGAGATGACTTATGCTTTACTACATCAGCATATGATAAAATATATTACATATTGAAGGGTCAAATTTATTAGTAGTCTTGTTAAACTCGATATTACTATAGTCTTGAATTGCTGTTGAAAAGAGAGATTACAACTTCAATTTTTTCAAAATAAAATTATTCCCCTAGAATATTCTTACATATCAAACATAATACACATTATGGATTTCTAAGAAAGGAAAAAATAATAATGGAGGGATCAAATTCAATGTAGGGGAATATATCGATAATAAATAAGCATAAGCCACATGGAAATGTAAATAACTGAACACTTATTCCATTTAAACAACTTGGTTGTCATGAAATGATAATGAATAATCAATATGGCAAGGATAATATATGAAAGCCAAATCCTTTTAATCATTTAACAAAGAATTAAATGCATCCATATATAAAATCACTAGGAAAATATCATGTTTAATAATAACTACATTCTAAATAAAGATAATTCTTAAGTATTTTACATAATCTATATGGAGCATGATACCTTTACCTTTACAACTGTTCACAGGATGGTTTAAACTATATGAAAAACCCATTTAATGCTCGCTTGCTGATTTGTCTCATTAGACCAACCAATGCAAAGATGGGATATTTATAAATTCTCCCCATGGTTATCTTCATTTTCAAATAATTTCTCACATAAGGAATGATCAATTTAATTCATGAATCCATATTCCCTACCATTAAATATTCATATTGAAGAAAGAATACAAATTATAGATATTTCCCTAGTTAATCCAATAAATTTCAAAGTAAAACATTATACGTAGAAATTATATTTGGTTTAATAAATAAGCATATCCATGATAAAAAATATGGTTATTTGGAGAAAATTTATTTCGTAATGATAATATGAATGTTAATATTTCAATTGAAAATTAGTGAATACAAAAATGAATCAAGGAAGTGAATGTAAATACTATTTGTAGTCCAAATAATCCTAAAAATCTATAAAAATAACAAGGATGATATCAACAAAACATCTCCCAAATGGATTATATTTTAGAATTAGGTTTTTTGTGTTATATTAATATAAATACCATAAAATGATCATTGAACACATTATTGAAAAAAATATCATTTTCATTTGGAAAATTATTTTTTAGTTCAATAATTTCAAAAAATATTAAAATATTTTTATTTGAAATTATTGATTATAAAATATATATAAATATTTAAAAAAGATAATGGTCATGATGGGTGGAATTTCCATATGTGCCAAGTACATTAAAAGAAGTATTCCTTTCACATTTCAGCAGAAGACAAATGAAAATAGTTTTTAAAATGACATGAAGATGAATTAAATTTTTAAAAAAGAAAAAATGGTAAATATTTCATTAATAAATCTTTTAAATAGGGTTAAAAACATTTTTGACTTTTTTTGAGAAACAAGTGTTTTTTTCAAAAATAGATTTTAGACCGAATAGAAGAATGATGTCAGATTTTCATAATAGAATTTCTCATTTATTTCAAGTATGATAGATTTTAAAAATGAAATGATACATAAAAAAATAATTAATAAATAGTGCACTTTAAAATAAAAAAAATTACTAGAAAATGATAAAATATTTTTATTCCACTAAAATTCTAGAATAGATAGTCTCGATTATGATGAAATTGTGAATCAACCCATTATAATGATCATAACATTGAAATGAGAATTAACCAATGAATAAATTTATTGTGTTAGATTTGAATCCCAATAAAATAATTAGAAATACAATAATATATAGTCCAAATTCTTTAAACAAAAAATCGTTGAATATAAAAGATAATTAAAAAGTAGTACAACCCAATGAATCAAAATTGAGTTATAAAATTATTTTCCAATTGTTATGTTTTAAGTCAAAAAAACCGTTAGATGAAATATTTAAAATTTCAATATAAAATACCATGAATTATTAAAAAATCTTGATATTACTTGTCAAAAGGAATAATATATACACCATATTAGTTAAATTCTGTGCATAACATTACAATATGCCTTCATGAATGGAATGTTCGATAAAGAACCCTTACCATACACTTCCTTTTGGTTGAATGTGTTTTAACCACATGTATAGTGGTTTTTAACATGTTATTAACTTATTATTGAATAATATTAATGGTTATAATATCATATATTATCTATTAATAACATCTTATCACTTGTTCCATAATAATCATTCATTATTTTCATTAATTTTGGTGGTAATTTCCTTATTTTTCTATTTTTTTCTTGTCATGAAATTTCCAATTATTGTCCATACTATATAGTTCCATCATTTATAGGATAATAATCATGAAATAATTCGAAATTTTTTATGTCAATTATATTTTTAAAACCAATAATGGAATATTTTTATGAAAAAAGAAATATGGTACAATTATTGAGGTGGTAGGTTGTACGTATGCATGAATAACCTTTCCATTTTAAAATCACTATTTTAGAAATTATGTAAATAATTATATTTAAATAATTACAATAATATCATATATACAATAATATTTCTGAAAAAAAATTATATATATCATCCATGTGGTGTGGTGATGAAAAGAGAGTCTCATCACTTCATATAGGTGGTAGTGAACATATACACGAGCGATGTTATCATTACTCAGTATAAGAAAGAAAATGATATATTACCTTTTAATAATGATAAATATTTCATGATTATATTAATTATTTCTATTATATCGAATATAATCATTAACATTATTCTTAACAACTTCCATGTAAAGTTTCATTGAAAGAAGAATCACATCTATTTGTCAGGAGGTACTCTGCCACGCACATAAGTGATGTTATTGTATCCCATACATAATATATTGAAATAATGTAGATTTCTATAATGAATCCATAGGTATAATTATGGCAAAAATAAACTATATATACTTTATATGCATAACCAAAACCAACTATGACAGGTTTTGATGAAAAAATGAATGGAATAGGTTCACGAGGTGGAAGTCCACCGTACACACGAATGACGATTTCATAAATAATTTGTTGGAAGTGGAGATGGTTGTTTGTAATTACCTTAAAATATAAATATATTATTATAAATAATATAATTATGATATTATATCATCATGGTTTAAAAATAATGGAAGTATATGGAGGATGTAATAAAATAAAAATTATCTTTGAATAATGTATCCTCTTCTTTATGTAACCTCTTTTGGTTTTCATTATAAGCCTTTTAATATTAGATTTCAGAAAAACTAATTCCTCTAAGATAAGGTTAGAGAAGTTGGGAATTTAATTTTATAGGTTTTGGATGAACCAAAATGGTTTAAATGTGTTACTAAGAGATAGGAGTGGGTGGCCTTTCATAAGTTAGGTGAGTAACACACATGTTATTTTGAAAATAATAATGCTTACCCCCATATTTTATAATCCAAAAGGGTGAAAAAATGGATTCATATAGATCCTTATGCATTATATATTTTAATATTAAATAAACTATATTTGATAAAAAAAATAGGTCATTTTAAATCTTATGTTTTATTCTTACCCATGGTAAATCCATTTTTACCTTAACTATGGTAAATAACTTTTACTTTTTTCAGTATTAATTTTGTTAACAAAATATTTTAACCTGATTAGATAGTGTAAATTTTTATAAAAAAAAAATATGGAATACATTTTTACAAATTCCATTTAGAAAATTTTAAATGATTAATTTAATATTAATCAGGGAGATGCTACTAGAAAGCGATGGATTAAAGAGGAAATGTATGAATGTTTACAAATATTTTATATAAAAATTATTTTTGAATGTGATTACAAGGAGATAAATTGGATTAATAAATATATAATTGAACGAATTTTACTTTAAACACAATTTAAAATATAATTTATCATTATAAATAAATTAATCAAAAATACAATATTTATTAAATATTCAGTATTTTTCAGTAATCCTAAAATATTGGAATTTTTTTAAAACAATAAAAAAGATTCACCCTTAGATAAAATTGATATTAAAATTAATAAATTAAGTTTATTTATTCAATTCTTTTTCTAAAATTTATATAAAAAATAATTAAAATCATGTGTGAAAACTGCTTCTAAATCGTGTTTTAGAGAAAATATTTTTTTGGGAAAACATTTATTTTTCATTTAAATGATTCATATTTTATTTCTAATAAATATATGAACATAAAATACATAATTTAGTTTTTTATATTCATATATTATAATTTTATGAAATGAATATAATGGTAAACAAAATTATTGTTCATTTTGGATTGAGTTTGTTTGTCCTGCAAGTTATCAAAGATATTAAATTTAAATAAATATAACTTGTGGTTTGTTTTAGATTAGTGTTTCATTTCACATTCACTACTAAATAAAATATTTTTTATTTTTAATTATTGGTAAACACATTCTCTCCAACATAAATAAATTATTTTCTCACAATTTTTACTTGATCATGGCAATCGAGTTTTTGACATTTTTAAATACCATTATTGGAAACACACATCGTAATAAAGGATAAAAAATATTCTCATAATAAGAGAGATAGGGAAGTGATAATTCATATGTATGGAAACATAACTAGTATTCTACATCATAGAAAAATTTTGTTAAGTCATCTAAGGTCGGAATGGTGTTGATGAAGAACTTTGGGGGGGACGAATTGTGTTCCTTTAGAAACTCCATAAAAATAAAACTTACCTTTTGAGTTTAAAGAGAATATTTCCATCATTATTAGAGATGTGTGAAAAAATAAAATATATTAAGAAACTAAAACATCATTTTATTTTTCTTCAGGGAATAAATATACCATTATTAACACCCCAAACACTCTCTCTATAAATTTGTTGATTTTCACTAGTACATCATTTTATTCATATAACATTACAACTATGTACAATCAGATAACACCTTAAAAGGATTTTACATTGCATTCTGGTTCTATTACATTGAACCAAAAACTCTACATATTTTTAAAAGAAGTTGATACATCCTTGATGATGGAGTATGATAATTAAGTACCCTAAACAAATATTAGATCAATATGTAGATATTGAAATAGCATTGACACAAAGTTCTAATAGAGAAATAAAATGGAATATGATCATCAATAAGATATAGTTGTGACAAGATATCCATCATAACATAAGATTACATTAAAAAATAATATAAATAAACATGGAAGGTGAATAAACATGTATATCTACAAATTATAATTATGAAGAATGGTTTTAAGAACTACAGAAGAGGATTTAGCAAAAATATATAGCCGCAACAATATTGAGTCCAAAAATAAAAGATCAAACCAGTTGTGTCTCTATTTTTTATCTCTAAAGTAAACAACACATAATTATTTACAATAACAAAAATAATTATAGACATGAATATATACACATTAAGATGATGAATATGTAAGTATTTATCGTGGAGGTTGAATAGAATTTGATCTAACAAATCCATAAATACTGAATAATATAACATGAATATTTAACTTAAAATGATTCAAAGATGGTATAACTTCCTTTATAAATAATATTGATTCAATCCATTTATAATGATCCTTTTAATCAGTCATAAAACATATTTCAATAGATATTCACTTTCGGTGAGAACATTTTTGAAAACACATATAATATATTTATTTTCTAAACTCTCTCCTTGACAATGAAAAATTTATGGTTTTTCTATGTAGCGATAAAGTACAAAATTATAGTAAATCGTGTACAGTTGATTAAAAAAATTAGCGATGATGAACCATATGTTAATTCTTAAAATTTAGGGTTTCTTCAAAAACTATTATTTCTAATACATAATTTTAATCTAAATGTATGGTTTGCAAACCATATGCTCTGCTTAAAAATTTTGGGTACGTACAATATTTATAGATTTCTTACTATATATCACATTGTTATTTTTATTATGTATTTATGATTCTCACTCCTCTTTAATAAAGTTTGAATTAATCTTTTTAAAATAATGAGGTAAATATTGTTTCAATTGTTTTTTTAAGGGAACAGAATTCACCCCCTCGTGTTCCTTCATTATCACCATTCTGAGATAACATGTGGTATCAAATATTGGGCTACAATATAAATATTTCCTTTTTTCCATTGAATATTTTTTTTGTTTATTTATAATAATTATACGTTTTATCAATTAAATTGGGATATTTTGGAAAATGGATGTTTTATTTTGGACCTAACAATCCAAAGTTAATGATTTTAGTGAATAAAATCCATAATGGATGATCTTAGAGAAATTATGTTCATGATTTATGCTATTATATTAATGAAAATAATTAAATATTTTGGAAAGTAAACAAGAGTTTTTATTTAAAAAATCCAAGAATAAGATATTAATTGAAGGATTTAAATAATTATTTAATTCTTAATGTCTATCAATAAAAGTTTAATAATAACCAAGATAATATTATGATTATAATTTATGAGAAATGAATGCTATTATATTTTGATAAAGGACTAATTAATTTAATGAAGTTTCTCAGTATTATATTAAATATGAAATTTTAAAAACTATTTATATTTATTTTGAATGAAATGTAAATAATAGATATTTAATGTATAATACTGAAAAATTGAATTATGATACTTTTATGATACTTAAATATGGTAGCATTACTCAGATGAATGGAATATTTAAAGAAGTTGTCCATAATATTTCTTTTATTGGATAAATATTAAACAATAATTCTATGATATAATTTTTATTATAGTTTTACCTTCTATGTGGAATGGAATATAAATAACTATTCATCAATCTTTATCGGTTAAATAACCAAAGGTTAAATAATTGATTCAATTTTTGAGGATTTATGGGATAGAGATGTAGGATTATGATTAAAATCATTTTTCTATAAAAATAAAGCAGATTCACATAGAACTACCCTGGATGAATCATTTGAGTCAATTTATCTTGAATCAAAAAATGAATTTTCATATCTTGAAAAAATATTTCAAAAACAATATGATAGGAGGATGAAAAAATGATAAAAAAATTAGATCATATAAATGTAGGGATACAATGCACAATAATTCTAAATAGTCTATGATTAATTCTCAAACGAAATATATTTACAATAGAAAATATATGAATGTCATGAAGAATAACTAGAGTTACAATATTGATTTATTAAATGAATCTACCACAAACTCTAATGATGAGCATGGATGCAAAATTGTAAATCTATTTTGTATGTCTCATGTGTATGGGGTACACACTTATAATTATAAATTTGGAAAACATTCTTATAATGAAAAAATAGTATTGCATTATGCTTCAAGATAATTAATAATCCATAAATAAAGAGCATAAAAGGTTAATAAATCTTATGATTTAATTTTTGAAGATAAATAATGTTTAATAAAATAAATTTCAGATTTAAAATCTAAATTTTCTTTGGATATGCCTAAAAATAACATTATGGAACTATTAGTAAAAGTTAAAAAATTTAAAAACATCCTTGTCTATGATTATTATAAGAGAAAACTATTTAAATAAAATTATTGGAAAATATGAAACACATAAAATCAAACTATGAATATGTAGTAATGGAGGAAAACTAAAATTATAAAAAATTATTTTTCACAAGGTTCTGAAAGGAATAGTGTGTCTACTATAAAATGTTTTTCATTATAGAATAAACAGACATTATGAAAATGACTTTTATTTTAGAAAACCCCAATTTTTTTTCATTAACCATTCTTATTATTAAAATGAAATATCTTAATTAAATTTTTCTCAAAACAAGAAATTATAGTTTACTAAATCATTAATTATTAACACTCTGTGATATAAAAGTATATGGGTTCAAAAAGGAATTTTTTTGATATATTATGGAAATGCATCACTAGACATCATTGTTAAATCATTAAGGCACTACTTAAAGATTATATATATTTCTATTTCTTTGAAATATTCAGGAAATATGGAACTGTTCATCCATGAATTATTTAATATTGATTTTATTTTTTTGTTTTAAATGCACTATCATTTTTATAGAGGGGTAGAGAAACTCCAGATATTTCTGAAATTTATTTACTATATAATTTTATTTGATATATTTATATGATATAATCTATATTATAATCTTTATATTTTTAATTTCATGTCAAACAAAAAATGATTAAATTTTAGTTCATGAAAAACATTGATGTATATATATCACATAGAAATGTTTTCTAAAAATATAGAATTCAATTAGAGAATGAAGTAATTTCTTATATTATAAAAATATCTTCATTAGAAATTATATTTCTAAAATAATCATTCAAATTTTTCTTTGTTTTTAAAATTTCATAGAAATTTCATTCATTTGCGTATCATTTTTTTACAGAATATTTTTCATACGAAAAATTGTCTTTTCAAAAATAAGATCTATAATGATTAACTTGTATTTTTTGATCAAGAATATGTTGCATTATCTGAATATTATCTAAATCAAACATCTAATTTTACTCATTAAAACCATAGAATCTTCTTCTCAAAGCCTCTTAATTTTTTTATATTTCTTATTCAAAATATACATTTCCAAAGACTTATGAAGAAACTAGTCCGAGTGAAATGATGCGATCAAGAACTCCAAGCTAAGATAAAATTCTTTCTTAAATGAAAAAGTGAAGTAATATTTATTCTAATCTATTTAGATAATAGAATGTTTCTTTCATTAATGTTTATTTGAAAACCTATTATAGAAAAAACAAGGAAGATTTTTGGTTTTGAGAAACCATAAATGTAATCTTCTCAAATATCTATAGGTTTAACATCTTCTGAATATATATTATTTATTTCTTATATTTTATATAAGGATATATTAAATATCTATGATGATCTAAAAGTATCTAGAAATACAAATTATCTTCTATAAAATTTTTCTTTTTTACACATATTTTTTATACAATTCAATATAAGTATCAAAATATAAAAACAATAGCAGTTTCTCAAGAGATATTTGAAGCATTTAAGGTAGATTTGATTAGTTAGGTGGATTCAATCAGATAAAAATCTGTCACATAGATATATTAGGATGAGTTAATTGAGTTTTTAGTATTATAATTATTATATTATTTGTTTGATCAATGACATTAATTTTTTCGATGAATAATTGAAAATTAGTCAAAACTTTTCTATTCTATGAGTAAAAAATTTTAAATTTTGGATAATATAGAGGATCCTTTTAACCCTTCGAAAAAGACTATTCTTCTTCCTCATTATAACTTATTCAAAATCTATGTTATATATATATATATGTATTTTCAATATTTTTCAAAATTTTTATCCTCAATAATTGAAAATTATATTGATTGTTTCATAATTTCATTTTTAAGTCAAAAAAGTGGGATAAATAAATACGAAATTCTAGAGAAATTTTTGACTATTTAACAAGAAATTATTGCTATTTTTTAAAACATTTATGCGAAATTTAAGTGTAATATATGATATATTTATGATATAATTTTCAGAAATTAATAATTGTAATTATTTTTTAAAGGGGTAAAAATTATCCAAAAATATATATCTGTAAGGTGGGAAAATATTCTTGATATTTCATCATCCAGTATTAGTTAAAATTTAAATATCTATATTATGGGGTTTTTATCAATAAAAAGTCTGAAATTGTTGAGCACATGTTGATTCAATATTTTTTTAATTTATTTTTGATTTTTATTATAAAAAATAATATAATTTATTTTCAAAAAAAGTTTTTTAAGTGGAAATTTGGATTTTTATTACTGAAATAATTATTCGTTTTTTAGAACATTATTATTTATTTAATCCATGTGAGAAAATTTGTTCTCTCGAGTGAAGATATAGAAATGGGGAAAAGCATGAATAATTAGAGAGAGTCACGTAGGACATTGATCACCAGAAAGTGAGTGATCAATAAAAATTTATTTACCTCAGAACCACAAATATATGATGATTTAGAAGAAAATTTGACACATTAGTTATGAAAGTAATATGATTATATTTTGGTTCCAATATCCTTTTCTAAAAATTGATAATTTCTTTTAGTGTATAGGAATATTAGGAAATATACTTACTTTATATGATTATATTTCATAAAAAACATTTCATCCATTGGTTGTACTTGGATCAATTTCTAAATAATCAGTTAGTCTAGGAAATGAATATCAAAAATTAAATTTTTTTATTCTAGAAGCACAGACATTCACTTCTAACAAATTACAATATCCATAATAGAATTATAATTAATCACTTTGATATCTAGTTTTTTTTATGAAAAATGGAAACCCAGGGTTATCCAATATGAATAAATCTACATATCAATTGTCTATTTATTCTAACATCATTATATCGATATCATGAACATATTAAGGGTTAAATTTCCATCAATTATGTGTTTTAAATGAAGTTTAAATTTCTACCAGATCAATTTTTTTGGTTATTAGTACAATTAAACATACATTTTAAAATACTTAGTGGGAAAGTAATATAGTATAATCCTTATACAATTCATAATTCATAAAACTAGGATGTAACGTCCTACCCCATCCTCTTTTGCTTGAGAAGGTGGTGAGATGATACTTATCCTTTTGCGACGTTCCCAAGGTTCCAATGCTAAGAAGTAAACACTTAGGGATTCAATAATAATTGGAGAATTATTTTATCTTAAAATAAAATCAACCAAAAAAACAAGTCATAACCATCCACACCTACATAATGCATGTCAACAAAGAAAACCATGACAACACATTACCAACAGAAAACCAAGAAACCAAACTCTTCCATAACTATTCCCTGAAGCCTATACAGCTAAATCACCAAAAATACCAAAACAAAATTACCAAGTTCAAGAATCAAGAATATGTCCCAAAAGAAAACCATGAAACACTCCACAGACCCACACCAATCACCATTCTCTAATAACCACAATACATCCCTAGAATCTTGATGATGCACTAGAAAATTGAGATGCTTAACCGTTTCCTGTATCCAAAAATAAAACATCTATAAAATCACCCATGTGAAAACATTGGGGCTGATTAATAATACTAATTAGGTTTTATTATTATTAATTCCCTACACACACCACAAGGAGAGAATCATTAACAAATTTATATAAATCATTTCATAGAAAATATAAAAATTTTCAACAATTTCCACCAAGAAAAACACAGCCTTACAATGATTCTTTTAACCAAATCCACAAAATAAATGGGATATCTGAAAAAGAATCAATAATATATCTTAAAATCAAATATTAGAAAACAATTTCATCTTTCTTATCCATATACATAATCATGAAATAGACATAAAGAGTCACACACCCAACCCTGTGTAAAAATCATGGTGGAACTTCCTCTCCATGCCAATTTACTACTTACCCAATATAGTGGTACTTCCTTCCCACTTATCCATGATGGTGGCTCTTCCATCCACTATATATACCATTTTTATATTGGTACTCCCCCCAACATCGCATCTATTTCAATCACATACACAAATACATAACCAACAAACAAGAATATGACATACCAATGCCACAACATTAAGAAAAAAAACCATTTCCAACCCAAAGAATCCCCTAGAACATTATCCATGCCACGTTACCTATCAATATAACAACCCAATTATATTGAAATTCATTTTCACAAACCATTTTCAAATATCAACCCAATTAACCAATATTAAAATATATATTTTAAAATCCAATATCAAGAATTTTTCACCGCAATACCCTGTTTTTTCCAAAATCAACAAATAAACACAAAATGAATTTACAACAAGATTTGCGCATCGTAAACGCAAAAAAAAAAATCAGAAATCCCAACTAATTGAAAACAATTATAATAATTCTATAAAAATAGAGTCGAGAGAGAATCCACTTACCTTAGGGTTTCACTGAAATCGACCAAATCAAAACCGCACCACAAATCTGGGTGAAATATCCTCCAAAACTGCCTTAGATACCATTGACTAACATAAAAAATCCTATCCCACATAAATTTAGGAAAAAAACACTATATCAACATGAAATGGGTGTAGATATAGAAAACTGAGATAGATGGTGATTTTGATATAAGAGACACCTAGAAAAAACTAACACATGAGACTTACTAGAGAAGAATCGCCTTCACCACACCTTGAAAACCATTCAAATCGCTTCCAAAATGAGTGTGAGAGCCCCTATAACCCTTAAGAATGAAAAATCATGAGTGGGGATAGAGTTGGGGAAGAAATTACTTTTTTTTTCAAATCCCATGTGGTACCATTTTTAGAAATATAATTTTTTATGTCGTGCATGGTTAGCTCGCAATGTTATGAAAATCATGTTCTAACCATGTGTATGATAATTTATCAAGGGGGAACCCTCATGGATGGAACAAACTATTATAAAAATAATGCACTGGGTGCGTAAAGCCCACTACCGTCACTTACGTAGATTTATGGATATTCTGTATGGATTCCCCAAATTGTGCTCAAACCTTACACTCTTAGAAAAACACCAAAACCATTCCAAAACCTTCACAAACTCTCCAAAACATTAACCAACCACTTCATTAACATAAAAAGAAATAAAGTAGGTTATTTATCTCAAACTGATTGTGTTATAATCTCCCAACAATTATAATTTTTGTCCTTTTATAGTTGAGAACCATTGCTTAGCCAAAATATATCAATACATTGCTTGACCATCACTTCCTCCCATGACCATTTCTCTTACAGAATATGACCATACAACCAAAAAACCTGAACTAGACTGATGATTTTTCCTCAAAAAAATTTTCCTTCCCTACCCACAATCCACACTAGCATGTGAACTAACAAATCATCAATTTCTAGCTCAACATGATACCATGGAATCACATGGTTAGGATCTAGCAGATACTTTTTCAATTAAGAAACATTAAGCACATTGTGTACTGAACTAAACTAGGGTGAAAAATACAACCGAAAATTCACCTCTTTAACCCACTCAAGTATCTCAAATGGCCCAATATACATTAGAGATAACTTACCATTCTTTCCAAACTAATGACGTCCAAGGCTAAGAGATATTCTTGAGAACACATGATCACCCACCTCGAACAACAACGACCATCAAGGGTGGTCTGCATAGGATTTTTGAGAACTCTCATCCATCTCTATTCTCCTCTTGATCAGATTGATCTTATTTATAGTCTATTGAAAATATCTTCACCCAAAAAATGAAATTTCCCCCGTTTCCACCCAATAATGTGGAGAATGACAGGGATGACCATAAAAATCTTCAAACAGAGACATATGTTTCAAGGCCTATGAACTGTTATTCTTTGTGAAATCCACCAACAGCATGTGCTCCTCCCATGAACAACTAAAATACTTCACAAAATCACAAAACATATATTTCAAGGTTTGTATCATCACCTAAGATTTCCCATCTATTTGAGTATGGTATGTCATAATCTTGGTCAACAAGGTCCGAAGGGCTTGTTGTAAGGATTTCTAAACATGATATGTGAACCTCAGATATCTATCTGATACGACATGTACAGGAACACCATGACTCTTTACAGCAACTTGGATAAGGATTTTGGGTAGATCCTCTATAGTATGAGATTCACGAATGGGGATAAAATGGGTTGACTTTATGAGTCGATCGATTAGAACCCATATGACAATATTTTTTCTGATCATTCTTTTGAGATCAATAACAAAATCCATCTCTATCTATTCTTAGTTCCATACAGGGATATGTAAATAGTGTAAGATACCCTTCATATGTTGATTCTATACCTTGAATTTCTAATAAGTCAAACATCTCAAAAAAACTCTTCCACATTCATTTTCATACCATCCCACCAAAACTATGCTTTTAACCTCTTATACATTTTTTTTAATTCTATGATGGACATCCCAGATAGAATGATGATGAGAACTAAGGAGTTTATACTATGAATCCACAGGTACAACTATCTGATTCTAAAAGAATAAAAGTAAATTCCCATTAAATTTCCATCCCTCAATGGTATCCCCACGATTTACTTTTGATGTCATATACACACACTCATAATTAGAAATTCATGCCTCTTTAACCAAACAAACAATGTCATGAACCCATGAGATTGAAAACAAAACCACTTTTACATGCTGATCCTCACATTCACACTGCATTTCAGTTATTAATGTCATCAACATCCACTAATCTGATACTTATTTCACCACCTGAGCATATGAATTCCTACATAATTCATCAACCACAAAATTCCAATTACCAAGTGTTTACATCAATTCAAATTCAATAATATGGATATAGTCTATCCATCTCCTATTTCTCATGTTCAAATATCTTTGTGAGAAAATATGCTTTAAACTCCTATGATTGGCAAACAATGTGATTTCATCATCAAAGATATAATGACACCACATTATCAAGGAATGTACCACTACCACCAACTCCAAATCATTAGTTTGGTAGTTATTTTTATGATACCCAAAATTCCTTGATTCGTATGAATACAAATGATCTGCATTCTTAATAAAAAAACATAACCCTAATTCTTATGTGTCACAATACACCACGTACACTTTACTTAGTTTTGGAAAACCCATGATTGGTGCTGATGTATGGAGACCATTAATCTCTTAACAATATTTCTAACAAAACTCATTCCATTGAAATGGAACCTTATTCCTTGTCAAAGCTATCATTTATGAGGCTAATCAAGAGAATTCATTAACAAAATAATGATAATATCGGGCTAGACCAAGGAACCTCCATATTTCATAGTCATTCCTTGGTAGCTTCTTTGAGATAACAACCTCTATGTTTTCTTCATCAACATAAAAAACATTCTAATAAATAACATGGACATAAAAGAAATCCTATATACAAAAATCACACTTCAACAATTTGGAATATAAATGGTTATCTATCATGATCCCCAGTTCTATCTCCAACTGCTTCTCATGATCCACCCTTGTCCTAAAATACCCATTCATATTATTAAAAAATACCACTACAAAAGAATTTAGATATTTAAGAAATATCTGATTCATCAATGCCATAAAAACCATGGTGGAATTCATCATACCAAAGGGAATAACCACAAACTCATAATTGTTATATTTACATCTGAAACCTATTTTCAAAATATACTTCTTATATACCTAAAATTATTGATATCATGATCGTAATTCAATCACAGATAACCATTGATTTCGAATAAATTTATCGAAAAAATAAACTATGCGTGTAAGTGAATATCAATTCTTTATAATAACAAGATTAAGACTATGATAATCAACAGATACCCTGAATGTTCCATCCTTCTTTTTAACAAATAAAACCAGCACTGCCCATAATGATTTGGTAGGATGGATAAAACCATTATATTTAAACTCCAGCAATTCCACATTCAATTAGCTCAATTATTATGGTTCTATATAGTAAAATAAAGTGAGATTAGACTAGTAACATTAAGGAGATAAATCATAAACTCCACTTCTATCACAATTGGAAACCTTGAGAATTAATTAGGAATGGTATCAAAATACTAATCAAGAACCGCTGGAAAATGACCTGTTAAACTCCTTCCATTGATGTTAATGGAAACAATGAAAACTAATATGAGATCGTGCTATAAACGGGTCTAATAAACCCAGTGCAACCATCTTTTCATTATTTTATCCTCTAAAGAGATTTTGGACTCCATCATCCCTCGAGAAACTAACCATTCACGTATGAAAGTGGATCTGGGACTTAAAAATCATCAACAAATCCATAAATAAGATTTCATGGTACACATACATCTTGACCACTGATAAGTCCCACATCAAATAAACCACATTTCCAATTATACAACATTCTCTACATTGTATGGTTCGACACTATCATTGACCTAAATGGAATTGATGTTTTTAAACCAAAGGAATCATTTCCAAACTTAAGCACATAAAACTATAATCACAAGAAGAAATAAAATAATGTGAAGAATCCATATAAAACAATGCTTTCATCATGATAGAATTTAAATTAAGTGTTCCTTTCACCGTGAATGGTCTCTACTGATCACTCCTCACAAATTTTTCTGCTCCAGGTAGTTGTTTCCTTGTAACACTTTACACTTTATATCCCTACTAAGGAGTCGTTGTGTTCTTGGAATCACCCAGAATAAATTTTCTCTACGTACGAGGGGTATGCTACTGCCTAAATCGCATCATGATATATGACTCCTGTAACCCCTGAGGAGTGTCAAAAAAACATGAACTAGGAGAATTACAACAATAATTCTGAAGATGCCCCTTCTACGTATAATTATGACATACTCGAGGTTTTTCCATAAAATCCCTCTCATTGTGGCCCATAGAGGCACATTGAAAACAACCTGTCATACTCTGCTAATTGAAAGAAAGATTCACCAATCCTACCTTCAGATTTTGATCCATGCTCCCAACCAAGAAATTAGTTTCATTCTTCCTCTTGATCTCAGCTTTAGAGTTCCCACCATTTCTTATGGACACCAACATGCTTCCCCCACATATAGCCTCCAAAATCACCCTTTCAACCACTATTTTTCTCTTCACAATTTTTTTTGTAATAATTTACAAAAAACACTGATAATTTAGATTTAATTTACATACTCAAACCTACATAATAAACATGTTCTTTCAGTAATGCACTACTCACTACCTCTGGGGTAAAACACACTATGTTCATAAATGTAGCAATTTATTCATTTAACGAGAGAATTTATTTCTTTTAAAAATAAATCTATTATGCTCTTAATTATCAAAATATGAGGGTATAATTATTTTTTAAACAACTATTAAAACCACTCCCATGTCATACCTTGGTCTATTCTATATTGGACTAAAAACTCCCACCATTGACAAGTATGATCTTTCGACATGTACATTGCTAACTTCACTTTCTGCTCCGCGGGTGTTCCACAGAATTCAAATATTCTATTTATTTTAATAAACCATGCCACTTCCTTTTTTGGTTCCAAATCACCCCAAAATATGGGAGGATTATGTTTTTAAAACTAAATCACATGATCCACATTCTTTGGATAATCTTTTGTATTTCTACTTTCCACAACATTTAAATCATTCAGTATACTCTACACTAGCTCATAGTTTACCTGGGCTCAAGTGCAATCTCATTTTATGAAGCCTTCTTTCGATTGGCCTCTACGATTCTTAATTGGTGACATTTATATAGAAAAAAAACCACATGTCTCACTCCATTAATAATAAAAGACATAAATTTTCAAATTTAATTAAATTGAAACTATCACAACCCAGATTTTAATAATTTTACATATCCAATGTTTCATTTTTTTTAGAAATCCCCCATATTTTGAAAATTGACCCATTTCAGAATACCAGAACTTTCAACATTTCAAATAAATAAATTTGAAAATAATTTGGGATATTTGACAATTCAATATATCCATACCACAGTTAAAATCATTACTTCAATGAAATATAAATCCCAGTGGGAGTCATTTCTACCATGCATTCCATGCTCATCTCATTGGATGCTCCCACAAAAATGATATTTATAGTGCCTATAAGTGTTTTTAAAACACTTATATACCATACTAACTGCTAAAAAAAATTTAATCATAAAATTATTAGTTATGACCATTTATTCTATACATTTTATATTCTGAAAATTGTATTCCTTCTTACCATCCCAAATCAAGGAATAACCTAAACAGTGAATTCCAACTCCAAGACCAATACTGAGACCCAATTCTATATGAATGAAAAAATGATACCACATGTAACGTCTCAGCCCTTCCTTATTTCCTTGAAAAGGCAGTGAGATGATACTTGGCCTCAGATAACGTTCCCATGGTGCCAATGGCAGGAAATAAATGTTGAGGTCTTCAGGAAAAATTGTGGAATTATTTTACCTTAGAATAAAATCAACCATCCAAACAAGGCATAACCAACTACAACTACATGATGCATGTAAACAATGTAAACCATGAAAACACATTACCAAGAGACAAACAAATATCCAAACTATTCTATAACAATGCCCAAAATCCAATACAACTAAATCACCAAATATCCCAAAATCAGGGAACCAAGCGGAAGGCTTATAAAAATAACCCAAAAGAAACCATGAAACACTCTATATCCCCATTCCAATATCCATGCTCCAACTACCACAATACCACCCATGAATCATTACGATCCCCTAAATATATGAGACATTTTACCATTTATTATATCTCACAATACAACATATAAAAAAGAGTGCAAGTTCAAAATAAGGGGTTGAGTAATAATACTCATTAGGTTTTCTCCAAATTAATTTCCTACACATTCCACTAAGACAGAACCACTAGAAATTTTATATAAATAAGTTTAATGAAAATATCAAATAGTGGATCTATTTCTTGGAAAACAAACACACACATACTAATCCCCTTTTACCCAAATCCACACAATATAAGGAAAGACCAAAAAACAGGGAATAATTAATTTTACCAACATATATTATCACAAAAATTTCATCTTGTGTATCAAAATTCATAATCAAAACATATCCATAAAACATAACACACTCAGCCCTATGTAACAATCATAGTGGAACTTCCCATCCAAGCCCATTTACTAATTTCCAAATCTAGTGGTTCTTCATGCCCACTTATCCTCAATGGTGGACCATCCAACCAATATCAATACCCTTTTTTTCGTGGTAATCTCCACCCATGTCACATCCATTTCAATCACATGCATAAATACTAAACCAACAATAGAAATATGGAACACCAAGCCACAACATTAAGAAAAAAACCATTTCCAACCCAAAAAATCCCTTAATACATTATCCATGACACATTACCTCTCAATGAAATGAACCATTTTATTGAAAAACATTTTCACATACCATATTCATATATCAACCCAAGACACCAATTTTAAAATCTACATTTTAAAATCCAATATCAATAACATTTCACTGCAATACACCATTTTATGAAAAATCCACAAAACATCACAAAATGAATTTCCAATAGTCTTTTTACATTATAATCAGAACAAAATCCAAAAAAAAACTAATTTAAAACAATTGTAAATGTTTTAGAAAAATGGAGTTGATTGAGAAGCCACCTACCATAGGTTTTCGGTGAAATCGATGAAATCACAACCACACCACAAATCTAGGTGAAATGTCCACCAAACCTAACATAAATCTCATTAAATTATAAAACTAAGCCCAAACCTCAACATTTAAGGAAAAAAACACTATATCTCTATGCGGAAGTTTTAGATCTTGATAACCGAGAGATGGGGATATGTTGATATAATTGAAACCAATAAATAACCAATATAGGAAACATATTAAATATGAATCACTTTAACTACATCTTGATAACCCTTTTAATCACCTTCAAAATGAGTGGGAGATCCCATATAATACTTGAGAACCAAAAATATCAAGTGGGGTTCGATATGGGGGTAAAATGGAGTGTTTTTTAGAAATCCTGAGTAGTTCCCCTGTTAAAAACATAATTTTTTATGCCTCACATCGTTAACACACATTGTTAGGAAAACTGTGTGCTAACTATGTTCATGATACTAACTCAAAGGAGTCACCACATGGTTTGTATATACGGTTAGAGAAACTTTGCTCTTGCTGTGTGAAGTCCTCTACCTCCACCCACACAGTTTCCTAGAAATTTTTTACAGTTTCCCCCAACCATGCTAAAATATTTTGCCTTTTAGAAATCCCTAAAAACATTCTAAAACCTTACCAAACTCACCCTAAGATTACCCAACCACTTTATATATATTAAAAAGATGTATAAAAGGTTACATACACTAATGTTAGGGTGATACATTGGAATAGTTGAAAAAAATCTCAAATGAAATAATTATTGAATCAAAATTCAAGAAAATTGATCATTTCAATTCATCTTTGGTAATAGAATAATCCAGACAAAAATCCAATAATTTATTTTGAGGTATTTTCCTTATATTTATGATAATTTGATTTACATCATTCCTTTTCTCCTTATATTTGAATCCTTATACATTTGAAAATTTTCTCTTTCCATTGAAATCACAAGTGTGGTGTGTCTCCTCTCCACACTTTTACTAAAATCCCACAACCATTAAATAACCACAAGGGTATTTATTTTAATAATTTTAAGATGTGTAAAAATACATCATTCTTTTCATTCCTTTAACCAATATCCCTTCCATCCTCCTATTCTATTACTTCCCTTTGAATTTATAATACAAAGCGAATTATTTTTCCATCTTTTTATAACATTATATTATTTCCCAATATGATGAGAATTTTTTGGAGACAAGTTCCTTTTAAAAGATTTCCAAAATCCCAAAAATAAAGTAGTCATTCTTAAACATTAGATTACATTGATTGATGAGGTTCCCATTATTTATACTCTTTACCATTTATATATGATGGAATACACTAGATTATATAATATTATTATGAAATATAATATATTATTTGAAAGATAGTAAAATACATAACATCGATTAAAAATAATTATTTATAGCTATTATTATACTCATAAACATGGTTTCTTTAGGGATATCCCTATTTTCTAATTCATCAAACTGGTTTATAAAAAATGTGAATTTTCATAAGAATAGAAAATAGAAACGTCAAACTAGGTACATAGTAAGGCTTGTTGTCTCGTACAAGGTGATGAAATAGTCAAGACCAATAAACCCTTTTCTGAGTTGTTACCCCCTTTTACATCGGTGATAGAATCATGTCTACTTGTAGTATTAAGATATGGATGTATTTCCAGAAAAAACCAAATAATAACTACCTTAACTACACATTATAATGTTCTTAAATAATTATCCTCAAAGTCAATCATAGGGTTATGATACCTAATATCTATTTTCTTAAATCTAGTTGCTAAGGATTCTATTAAACTTCATCTAATACCAACTATAACAACCCTAACCCCAGAAACCTAGAGCTATTGTATTGCATTACTATAATAGAATAATATGCAAGGTATCAAATCCCATTTGACCAAATAGTGTAATAGTCTTTGTAAACTAGATATAGACACGAGTCTTGTATTATATTTGAAAACACAATTTACAACATAACATTTTGGGGAATAATATTATTCCCTATAGTATATCCTTTCATGTCAAATATTTTACTGCTCATGGATTCAGTAGAACATAAAAAAGTATAGGTGATGTTAAATGATTAGTTTTATTTACATTAGAATCTATCATGAATAAATAATCATATTCAACATAAAAAGGTAAATAACAGAACACATATGTCATTTAAACAAATTTTTTTCCATTGTAAGATAAGGAATAATCAATATGTAATGATAAAAAATAGAAAACACCTTCCATTTTATTAGTAAAACAAGGGTAAAATACATCAAAAGGGAATATCACTGTGAAAATATTAATGATAATAATAAATTAATTCTTAATTTATGAAATTAATAATTATTTGATGTCATGTATTAGTAACATGATACCTCTATATTCCTGAAATTTTATAACATAGCTTAAAATAGAGGTAAAACATGTTTAATGATAACTTATTGATTTGTCTCAAAAAACCTGATGATGCATCAAGGGGGTGTTTATATCTGGGCCCCACCAATATCTACATGTCTAAACCATTACTGACATATTAAATGATTGATTAAATTTATTAATAAATATTTTCTATCATTAAATATCATTATTGGAGTAATAATATGGATTATAAATTTTTTCCTTGTCAATGAAAAAAAATTTAAAGTAAAAACTCATATATATAAATGATATAATGTTTATGAAATTATAATATCCATGATATATAATACATATATTATGAGGAAATTTAATTTCCAATCATGTCAATCAAGTTAATATTTTAACAGATTGTTAATGAAAACAAAAAATGAATCAAATAAAATAATTTAAATACTAACCTTTGGGAAAATAATCATAATAAATCCATATGAATAATAAGTATTGTATCAATACAACATGTCCCCAGTAGAGAATATATAAAATTAAGGTTTTTTGTTTGTGATGAATAGAAATACCATATGAATATCATTAAAAACATTATTGAGGAAAATATAAATTTTATTTTGAAAATCACGTATAAAAACTAAATTTTAATAAATAATTTTGAAAATAATTTTACTTGAAGATATTTTTTTAATTATAAATTATTCTTTAAAACATTTATTGGTCATACTACTAGAAACTCCATACATTCAAGTTACATTTAAATGAATATTCATTTCACATTTCAGTAAATGGAAAATTGGACTTGTTTTGAGAAATACATAAAGATTAATTTAATTTTTTTAAAGATAAAAGGGGTAAAAATTAACCTCTATAAATCAGTTAAATAGGGTTAAAATAATTTTTTATTTTTCATAGAGGAATTGGTTTTATACAAAATAGATTTTTGACCATAGATATAAATAATGATTTATTTTACTATATAATGTTTTTCAATTATTCTATGTATGAAATAGTGGGTAACTGTCACTATTACAAGCTAATTTCACAAATAAATAGTGTATAATTATATGTTTTTTTTATTTTAAAATTAAAAAAATCTCATTCATTGGAAGTTCAAGAATAAATAATGTTGATTAGAATGAGATTGTGAAAAACCCCTTATAATGATTATTATGTTGAAGTGATAATAAACTAATGAATTTATTTTTTGTATTAAATTTAAATACTAATTAAAAATGTTGAAGTAAAATAATATATATTCAATAGTCACTACATAGATAATATTATAATATAAAACAAAAGAAAGGCGTAATATAACCTATGGAAATGAAATTGAGTTATAAGAACTTTTAACTAAAAACCCTCTTAAATGAAAAAATTAAAATAAAAAATTTAAATACCTTGAATTATTAATGAAAAATTATAATACATGTCAAAGGGGAATTATATACACCATTAAAGAGAAATTAGGTCCCTAACATTACAATATTCCTCAAAGAATTGAAATTGAGATGAAGTTCCTTACATCAGGCTTAGATTTGGTTGAACACGATTTAAAATTATATATAGTGGTTTCAATCAGTTAATTAACACATTATATACCTATATTAATATGTTTAATATCATATATAATCCTTTAATAAAATATTATCCCTTATTCATTAAAAATCAGTCATTATTTTAATTTATTCATGTGTTAAATGCTTTGTTTTCTAATTCATATTTAGTCATGAACGTTAAGATTATTGTGAATATTTGATAGTTAAATCATATAGATAATAATAATCAAGAAATAATTATCATATTTTTACATTAATTATATATTTCAAACCAATCATTGTTATATAGTTATGAAAAATGAAATATTTTACAATCATAGAGATGGTAGGTTGTACGTAGCATTAGTAATGTTCCCATTTTATAATGACCATTTTTGAAAAGCAGGTAAGTAATACGTTATATTTATTGAATGATAATTCTATCATATATAAAAAATTATTTATTTCAACATACTTATATTTATATGAATATCATTGATATGGTTCTTGGATGAAAATAGAGTGACATTATAAGGCTCGAGCCATAAAAAAATACATAATCATGAGATAATTCAATAATCTGTCCTTTAATGACATCATTGATCTTTTTAGGTTTAGAGAGTCATATAATTAGTCCATAACTTATAAATACCATACCATAATCATACAAGAGTATACTATCTAAACATTATCAATATTTCCACCAAAAGAAAACCTTTTAAAAATAAAACATGACTTATTATCTTGACAAAAAATTTCATGACTTATTTATTTCTCTTACTCATCCTTGTACACTAAGATTTTTTTTTGAAAACATGATATGAGAATAAAAACTCATTAAGGGATAAAACAGGTAAATATAACATTAGCCCATGAATATTTATAAACCAATTAATTCATAAAAACTAGAAAACTTCATAGAATTCAGAAATAATAAAGGTACCTTCTGGTATCCATATCATAATTACATTTTAGCATTTATATCTAGATAGGGAGTAACCATCATGGTTATGTTTGGAATACACATCAGAGTATGTTTCCTAAATATCTTTGGAGAAACCTTAACATTTACCACTGTCATGGTACCCAATGTATTGAAGAGGTATCATGGGCTCACCCACCCTAGATTTATCACAGAACCACCCAAATTCACAAACAATTCCCAAGATCCATAACATAATCATATCACATGAACAGATATACATGAAATATAATAGTTCCATATTGAAATACTAATACATCATTTCAATACATTGAAATAATCAATCCATTATCAAAACCATCTTCAGTACCAAAATACCTAAAAACGAATATGGTATTTAATTTTCTTTTTAAAAAACATTACATGTTGTAGAGGAAGGAAAATACCAAATAATGGTCATGGTGACAGAAAGGTTGTAGAAGGTGCATATAAAAAACATATCTTTTATTCATTTAGTACAATTATTTGTAGAAAAATTCTCTTTTTTGAAATCCATTAAATGAAATTGAAATTCATAGACGTTTATATTAAACTATTTAAAAGAAAGTCAAGTATAAATCAAAATATTTTTTAATTTAATAAGGATGAGTAAGAGAAATAAATAAGGAATTCATGAATATTTTTCATGTATGACATAAACTAGTCATATCACTTTGATGGTGCGGTAGTCCACACTTCTTCAAATGAAATTACAATATTTAATCATTATGGAAAGATTAAAGGTATTATCTAAATAAAAATTTGAGAAGCATAGAGATAATATAAATATAATACATATCATATATAAATATAGTTTCATCATAGTTTCCACCATGATTGGTGGTATGAGAAAATTAAACAATCATCTTTTTTCCAGATAGTAGTTCTTCGTACACAGAAACAGTAAGATCTATATCCATTAGATGGAGGGTGTATAAGTTCAGGTTGAACCATTATAATAGAAAATCCAATTATATTTTGGATACTGATGTTTTTTTTAAAATAATGGAATAAAACTGATTATGTGGTAGGAGAAAGAAAAGAAAAGAAATGAGTTTGAGAGAAGGCATTCCTTTAAATTGGGTAAATCCTTCTGATTTGAGCCAAAAGGTTTTCTTGAATTGAGTTATTCCCCAGTTAAGGCTGCTAAAAATAATTTTTGTATGTTGGTATCTAATTTGAGTAGAATTTTTCCAAGAAAATAGGATTGAGAGGTTTGAGAAGGTTGGTATAGGTGGGGGCCTTTTATAATAGGGAGGAGGGGAACTTTAAGAATGTTTTCAAATATTATTTTATTATAATTTTATTTTTAAATTATAATAAATTAAAATTGATATATTATTAGGATAAGATGAGGATGGGTCAAAATACTCTAAACTAATACATTTTATACAATTTTAGGTCTCAAATTTAACCTTATAATTTAGATTTAACCCTTATTTAAACAAATTAACTCTTACCATGTCTAATTAGTGTTTTACACTATATGGTTAATATATTTACTGTAAAATTCCACAAAAACATCAAGTAGATCATTAATGAAATTTTTAACATTATATATGAAAATTTTGTGACTCGTATATTTTATGAATATAATATAATTTAATAAAATAGTATTTATTTTAAAAACTCATTTGTGTCAATTTTGACACAATTTAGTAATTTATTTTTGTTAAAGTCCTAAAAATTTTATTTTTTCTAAAAACTATATTAAATCAAAAATAAAATGTATTAATTTTCCATTAAATTATTGGATGACATCAAAAATTTCAAATTACATTTATTTTAATATTTATAATATCATTTATTTGAATTTTTTCAATTATACGATATTCACCACATCATCATTGTGTCATAAATAAATTCATTTATATAATGTAACAAAATTATAAATAAAATACAATGATTTAGGAAATAGTATTATCTTTAAAATTAATATTTATATTAAAATATATCAGTTTTATAACCCAATATTAAAATCATTTTAGTAAAAATATACATGTTTATGTTATATTTATCTTTACATTAAATTAATTATTATAACAAATCCCTATCACTTCCATGTGGTGCCAAAATGCCAAAATTTAAGCCTAATATTTTTTTGTCTCCTATTACTCATCAAATATTATTCAAAATCATGTTTGGGTGGTTTTATAAAATTATAATATTATTTTTAACCTCATTTACCTAATTTACCAATTAACTGTAGAGTATAAAAATAATTACTCTAGTTTCTATTCATAATGTTCTAAAATAAATGTTATAGATTTACATAATTGGGACCTTATAATTCAAAATATGGAATCCGTTTTTCCAAATTCAAAAAAAAAACAATTTTCATTAATTAATTTAAAATTAATTCCCATTGTCAAAACTAGAAAGTGTGTTTTTAAGAAGTAAGAACTGTCAAAAGATTGAAATGTGTTTATGTCCAATTTAAATGTGAAACTACATACAATGACCAAAATTGGATTAAATTGTTTATATTTAATCCAATTAAACCTCAAAACCATTTAAAAGGATAAAATAACAATAGAAATAAATTAGATGAAAAGGAAGCATTGAATTAAAATGTTGTTTTTTTAACTATTCAATAAAATATGAATTTAATCATAAAAACACAAAAAATTTATTGCACAGAAACTTTTGATGCCCAATTCCAAATAAAAAGTTTATTTTGTGAGATATAACATATAAAGGTTACAAAAAATATTTTAAAAAAGGGTTATCCATCAAATGGTGGTAAAATGACCTTTTAAAAATATTAGAGTATTTTATGCATAAAATTTGATTCATTCCCTTTGTGTGCCTTTATAATTTATTAGATTAATGTAAAAAGATTTTATAAAAATTGGTAATAATATTTTAGTTAGTTATATTCATTCTTTCTAATACAATTTCTATGTTTTAATTGCCTTTTAATATAATAATAATATTATGGTATTATTATTTGATATAACTCAATGTTGTGGCAATGTAATTTTTGAGAAAAAACTATTATTTCATGTCGAGTACACTATCAGAAAAAGATTCCCCTTAATGTAATATTGATATCTAATTTATAAATATTAATGAAAAATTATTATTCTATAAATACATGGTAATTTACATCCTTCCCCTTTTGGGGAATTTCATCCATGATAATTTATTTACCTATCAAATATGTAGTTGTATTTATCCCTCATAGAATTTTCAGATTCCCATGTAGCCTCTTCAACCATATGGTTTTCCATTAAATCATTACCTAATGAATCATCTTATTCCACAACACTTTATATCTACTGTCAAGAATATGTATAGTTTGTTACTCATAAGAAATATTACCTTCCAACTGAACTACCTCTAGGCTCAAAACATGATATGGATCTGAAAAATAATTTCTCAATAATGAAACGTGAAAAACATTTTGTACCTGGGATAAAATTAGACAAAAACTCACCCTATCAGAAAATGATCCTTCAATCTCTAGGATTTCACAGGGTAAAATAAACCACAGACTCATCTTTCCCTTCTTACCAAAATGAATCACACTTTTCCATGGAAAAGCATTTCGAAAGACATGATCACATACGTTGAATGATAAATTCCTCCTCAGGATATTCACATAAATTTTTTTCTTTATCAGATCTATCCTCACGTGCTCTTAAATTTGCTGATCTTTTTCTTATATCTCTTCTTCCAATTATGGTCCCATCAACTTCATTTCACCATCTTTATATAAAAAAAGACGGAATTCGACACCGCTTTCCATATAATTTTTCAAATTGTTCCATTTGTATAGTGGAATGAAAATTTTTATTATAAGAAAACATAACCAAATAAATATGTTGATCCCAACTTCCTCAGTAATCCATTGAACATGTACAAATCTTATCCTCCAGGTTTTTAATTATTCATTTTGAATTCCCATATGATTGAGGATGAAAAGTTCCTCTAAAATTCAATATAAATCGCAATGAATTTTGAATGCCTTTCCAAATGTTATAAGTGAACCTAAGATCACAATCACATACAATAGAGAGGGTAACCCTATGTAACCTGAATATCTCTTTAAGATACAATCAATAATGTTGATATAGATACAATGTATCTTTAATATAAAGAAAATGTGAAATTTTAGTCAATCTAGGAACAATAACCCAAATAGAATTGTTACATCAAAAAGTCTTCGGTAACCCCATTATGAAATAAATGGATATATTTTTCCATTTTCACTCTAGTACTAGAAAAGGATAAATCATCCCTTTCATTAACTTCCTCTATAATTTAAACTATTGAAATGTCAAACACTTCAAAATCAATTCAGCAATATCTATTTTCATTCCATCCCACCAGTAATACTACAAAAGACCTCTATACATCTTAGTACTACCAGGATGAACTGAAAATGGAGAACTATGAGGTTTACCTAACAACTATTTCGTCAAATATGAATCACAGGGCACAAGTAATCTCTTTCCATGCCTCAAAACACAATCATTATCAATGTTAAATTCGGGTAACTTACCCTTCTAAACAATCCTACCTTTTTCTACAACCTACATTCTTTCTTTTGTGTTTGCTTAATTTTGTCTGATAGAAACGAATGCACTAAAACAAAAAAAACAAAAAAATTCCCTATACCAGAAACATTCATTCCAATGTTAAAAAAATCATTAATCAATGGTTCATGTTCCATACATAACATGGTTAATGTAGCATTACATTCCATATTAAAATCATCAGCCACCTTTTTTTTTTGCTTTCCAGGATGGTAATGAATCATGCAATTATAATCCTTTATTAACTCAATACATCTTCCCTATATCATGTTCATTTAATTCTGAGTAATTATATACTTCAAACTTTTATGGTCATTATATATTTTACATTTTACTAAATACAGATTATTCATCCAAATTTTTAAATAAAAAACAATGGTAGCTAATTCCAAATAATGTGTAAGGTAATTTAACTCACGAGTTTTTAGCTGACATGAAGAATAAGAAACTACCTAATCATTCTACATTATAATAAAACCATTTACTCTAAATGAAAAATCATTTTAGATAACAAATTTACCATTTCTTGAAGGTTGTGACAAAACTACAGTAGTCACCAATCTTCTTTTCAATTTTTCAAAACGTTTGTCACATTCTTTTATCCATATGAACATAACACATTTTCATGTCAATGTAGTCAGTGGGATAGATAAACACACAAAATTATAATAAAAAATCTGATAATATTCTTCAAACCCATGAAAACTAAAAATCTTGATTATATTTGTCGGTCTTGGAAACTCATCAATAACTTTTGTTTTAGCGAGATCAACAGTTATGTCATAATTTGAAAAAATATGACCATGGAATGCAAATTTTGTAACCAAAAGTCACAATTGGTGAATTTAACATTTAGTTTATTTTACTTTAAGGTTTTCAATACAACCCTTTAATACATTTCATGCTCATATTCACTTTTATTATATACCAAAATATCATCAATAAACACAACCAAATACTTATCCATGAATTCATGGAATATTCTATTCTTAAGATCCATTAATGTATAATGAGAATTAGTTAACTAAAATGGAATAAATAAAAATTCATAATGGTCATATATGGAATGAAACACAGTCTTCAGAATATCTACTTGCTTTACTTTCAACTTATGGTATCTCAACCTCAATTCAACCTTCGAAAAATACTGATCTCCCTAGAGCTAATCAAACAAATCATCGATATGAGGAAAAGATACATGTTCTTAACAGTTATATTATTCGATGATCTATAATTAATGAGAATTATTGTTGAACCATCATTCTTTTTAACAAAAAAGACAGGATCACCCCTTCGTGATGTTCTCGGTTGAATGAATCCTTCATCTAATAAATCCTATAACTAATTCTTTAACTCGAAAGATCAATGTGAGACATTCCATAAGTGTGTTTTGAAATTGTCTTATAACTAAGAACCAAGCCAAAAGTAAATTCATCATCCCAATTAGGTATAATAATAAGATAATTTTTAGGAAGAACATCATGATACTCATTTACCACTAGCACATCATTAATCTTAACAGATATTTTATTTTCAACAATATGTAAAAGGTAACATTCATTTACATATTTTACTAGTTTCTTATATTCCAGATATGATTTCAATTATAAGGGTTAATTCTTGTACACAAATTGAAAGTCTTCTTTAAAGGAAACTACTTTAGCATAACATTCAATCCTATCTTGGTAAACAAAAAGAAAATACATCCCAATAATAACATCAAACTCTTCTAGACAAAAAATAATATGGTTTTCAGGAAGATTCTTTCCACAGACATGGAAAAAAATATTCTTATAATTTCTTTTTATCTCAACATTTCCCTAGGTTTTTTACAATGAGTTCATGATTTATTTATTTATATGGAATTCCCGATTAAATATAAAATTTATTAGAAATGAAATAATGTATAGACACTGATTCAAACATCACATTGGATTAATTTGAATAAATAAACAATATACTTGATTCCACTTCATTTTATGGCCCAATATCCGCAGAAGTAGGGTCAAATTATTTTACCACACATTTATTCTTATATTCTGGATGTTTTCCACCATATAATTCTTCATCATACATTCATTCGTATAATAACCCATCTTATTATATTTAAAAATTTTACTGACTGTATATCATATTTTGTCTTACCATTATCTTTTTTAAAGCAGTTACTAGCTTTATTCCCTATTTTACCATAATGTAATCACTTACATCAATTCAAAAGGAATTCCTCAGGGTTCTTTTTACCTCAATCATCAAATATTGTAAACATTTTTTTCTTACCATCAGACCTTATTTAAGAATTTTTCCCTTTGGTCTACCATTTCAATCTCTTATTTTGCTTGTTTTCAAAGAACACATGGTCATTGGAAAACTCTACTTCAACCTTCTCTGCACATCGATCAAGTCTTTTATAAATTTTTAATTCACAAGAAGCTTATACCATATGATAATTTAGATTTAATACTGTTTAAAAACATTGATTTTACTATCAGGATCCTGTATGAAATTTGGAGAATACATTTCCATTAAATTGAATATTACTATATATGTTTCGATTGTCTTATCCTCTGTCCTCAATTCCAATTATTTTATTCCATCCTATGTCAAATTACCTTAGGAAACACACCTTTGAATTCATCCTAATAAATAGAATCAATATCCTCACTATCCCTGATAGTTTTAACCATCGACAACCACTGATTGACCTCACCTTTAAAACGGTAAGCCACAAGACTAACCTTTTTATGTTCTGAACACCCCATGAAATTCAAAATATTTTATAGTGCTTTAATCCACCCTTCAGATAGTACAGGGTCAGATGGTACCCTAAAAGACGGGGGATGTTGCCTCATGAAATGCTCCAGTACTGACATGTTCGTCTATTGTTGATCTAGAAGATCTTGAACATATATACCACCACTATTTATAACTAGGGTCAACTATTCCATCACTACAAAAAACTATTTAGTTCTAATAACGACCATATAAGGATGCTAATTTGGATTGTTCTTTTCCTCTGGATGTCATCCCAACACCGTTTCCATGATTCCTCTGTGGAAAACCATTATAAACAGACATATCTCATATGAATAAATATGGTAATCCTCTAATAATATATCATTTCAATTTGACCATAACATAAAAATAATTTATGGATATTATATTAACAATATCTAGACCCCTAAAGTTATTTAAACTAATCTCTAATACCAAATATAACGACCCACCTTAAAACATTACATAATCTTGAGATAATCCAATAATTTGACTTTCAATCAAGTCAAGGATCTTTTCATGTTTAGAGATTTAGAGAATTAGGCCATAACTTATACATATCATCCAATAATCATACAAGAGGATACTATCAAAACAGTATCCATTTTTTCACCAAAGTAAACCCTTTTAAAAATAAAACATTATTTATTTTCTTATTTCAGTATTATTAACTTATTTCTTTTTATTACTCATCCTTATACAATGTGAAAACATTTTAAATACATAAGATGAATATAAAGACTCATAAAAGAATAAAATAATGAATGAAAACATTTTTCCACGAATATTTATAAAACCATGAATTCATACGAATCATGAAAAAATCATAGAATCATAAATCATAAAGGTAAATTATTTCATTCATATTATACATACATTGTATCTTTCACAACTACATAAGGATTAACCTTCATGGTAACATTTGGAATAACCATCAAAGTATATTCCCTAAATCTCTAGCGAGAAACCTAAACGTTTACCTCTATCACATTACCCAATACATTAGAAAGCTATCACAGGCTCACCCACCCATAGTTTATCATGAAACCACCCATATAAATAAATAATAACTAAGAACCATAACATAATAATAACACATGAAAAAGCATAAAAGAAAAAAAATATCTCCATATTGCAATCATAAGACATTATTTCAATATATTGATATAATAAATCCATTCTCAAAAACATATTCAATACCAAAATACCTACTAAAGGAATATGGTATTTAATTTTACATTTAAAAATATTACGACATATAGAGGAATCCAAATAACAAATAATGGTCATCATGGGGTAAAAGTAATTTAATTTATATCAGACATTTTGTCGATGTTCTGTACTTAAGTAAATATGAAATTGTATTGATAAAAAGTGTCTATGTTGGGAAAAAATCCCTCAAGGTAACATTGAAGTATTTTTGGGTTGATTGTGTTTGTTGACAAAGCAAGTTTTCATGGATATTTGTCAAGTTCCCGAGAAGTTGTTGACATTACATGTTGACAAAGAACTATGAAAAAGGAAAGGACAATCTAGAGGCTGTACAAAAGAGCAGTACAAGGTGGCGCCGTTTTCCAGTGTTTGCCAAATTTTTGGGGTCCAAAATTTGGAGTTTGTTGAGCATCGCGAAAAGAGGATTTCAATGAAGATCACAATTTAATATGGCAAAGGCATGAATTTCGCGAAGATAGGATGCATGGTTTGGAAATCGCGAAGACCAGAAGAATGGAGGCGGTGATGCTTCGCGATTACGTCAAGCTTCGCGAATGGCAGAGGCTGAAGCGCATCGCGGCGGAGAAGGGCTTTGCGAGAGAACATCGCGGCGAAGGCGTGAAGGAATGTTGGGCTTCGCGAGGGAGCTTCGCGGCGAAGGCGCGAGCCGCGAAGGTAAGTTGACGGTGATTCATCGCGACTACGTCAAGCTCCGCGAACGGAAGATTGCCGTAGAGCTTCGCGATTTGGACAGAATTCCGACAGAAACTTTGGAGCTTCGCGATTTGAGATGACGTGGCGTTGACTTCGCGCGGAAGGGACGAGGGTCGGTGGAATCGCCTATAAATAGAGGCCGACCCCTTCAGGCGAAGTAGAGAGAATTTTCAGAGAAAATACTTTGCTCTTGATTTGCGAAGGTGGTTCGCGGAGCCAGTGTGCTTCGTGAAAGAGGTGCTTCGCGGCGGCTATTGTAGCTCCGCGAAACCTGCGAGCTCCGCGTTGGCTTACTTAGCTTCGCGAGGGTCATTGCTTTGCGACGGCTTGAGCATCGCGAGAGTGCTTCGTGAAGGAGCTTCGCGATTGAGCTTCGCGAAAAGGAAGGAGCTTCGCGAAGGCTTGTTTGAGCTTCGTGAAATTGGGAGCCTCGCATTGTAGGGTACTTTGCGAAGGTCTTTCCAAAGGTTGGTTGCCCAGTGGATAGTGGCAAAGGGGTATTCATCTACGGGTGAAAGTTGAACTTCAAAAGAGCATCTACATACAGAGGAAGATGCACTTCTTAAGGAAAATGAAGAGACCTACAGGTCTATAAACTGTGAGTGGATTCCATCCAAGAGCAGTGAGCTCAGGAAGAGGAAGAAGGTGATCCTCTCCACCGGCAGTGAGCCAGAGAGAGAGAGAAACAGGGAGTGACCCTTGGAAAAGCAGTGAGCTGACCCTAAACATTGTAAAGGCAGTGAGCCTGGGCATAGAAGTGATCTAGCCCGAACCTTGTAATCCACAGCTAGTGAAGATTAGTGGAATTTGGTACGACCGGCAACCTATCGGCGTATGCTCCTTGGACGTAGCCCTTAGCGGTGAACCAAGTAAAATTGTTGTGTCATGTGCTTGCTTTACATTCTGTTTATTTCGTGCAATAGGGAAAAGAGAGAAGAGTGTTTTGCTTAACAGCGAAACAAGATCATAACGGGCATTAATTTTTAATTAGTCATACCCTGATTCACCCCCCCCCCTCTCAGTGTATCCAGCCTAGTGGACCTAACAAGTGGTATCAGAGGAAAGGGTTAATAGTTGGTCTTCTCTCAATGGAGGTCACTAATCATAGAGGGATTCCGATCTTCGACGGATGTAATTTTCAGATATGGAAGAATCGAATGCAACACTATTTCCGATCTTTGGGAATGGATGTGTTTTCAGCAGCTATGCATGGTATCACAGCTGATATTAATAGTGGTGCATTATCAGAAGCTGAGCACAAAGAGTTGGATGCTGATTCCAAAGCAATAAATGCATTAGGGGGAGCCCTCTCTAATCCCATTTATACAAAGGTGATGTCATGCAAAATGTCACATGCCATGTGGGAAAAACTTTTGAATATTTATGAAGGGGATACAAAAGTCAGAGAGGCAAAGCTGCAAGTGTTGTGGAACAAGTATGAAAATCTCAAAATGAACCCGAATGAGTCTGTTGATGCATTCTTTGACAGGGTAAATGCTGTGGTAGAAGACATGCGGGGTCTTGGAGAAATTATCGAAGACATTAAAATCGTAAAGCGCATCTTGAGAAAGCTTCCACCTCGGTTCAATCCGAAAGTTTCTGTGTTGGAAGATAAAAATCCGAAAGAGCTAACATTGGATAACCTACACAGCACTCTTGTTGCATATGAAATGAGAAATGATGACAACGATGCTGTGGAAAAGGGGAAATCCAAAGAGGTGGCATTTAAGGCCATGAAGAGGCTCACTATTGAAGATTCTAAGGAGGAAGAAGAGTCAGATGAGGTGATGTCGTTCCTTTCTTCAAATCTGCAAAGAGGAAAAGGAAAGTTTAAAGGGAAACTTCCACTAGCATGCTTCCGATGCGGAAAGGTTGGTCATCTTGCTGCAAGATTCCCCAAAAAGTTTCAAGAAGAAAGCGATGAAGATGAAGTTGAGATTCCCATGAAAAAATCTTCAGCCTATGTGAAAGGGAAGAAGCAGTTCAAGAGAAATTTCTTTTAAAAGAAGAATCTTCTTTCCCAAGAAATTGATAGTTCAGCTAAGTCAGAGGGTGAAGAAGTTGAAGAGATAGAAAACTGTAGAGATCGTGGTCAAAATGCGATGGTGGCTGTTGCTAGTAGCGCTCTAGAAAAGAAAGAAACTGAAACTGATGAAGAAGAAGAAGAAATTGAAGGGAGAGTTGACATGGAAGCTGAATTAGAAGCAGCTCTTGAAGAGATAGATGTTTGGCGAGCAAAAACAAAGAAAGCCAATAAGATAGTACGTGATGCCAAACTCTACATGCAACAATAAGAAGAAGAGAAGTCTGAGCTTGAGAAAGAAATTGAAAATCTTAAGTCTTCCAGGCCAGAGCGCACAGAAAAGGTTGATGAGCATAAGCTCAAGATTGAAGAGCAGAAAAGGGAGATCGACTGCTTGAGTCGAAAAGTGAAAGATCACGTCAAGCGTATTGAAGAGCTTGAAGAGGAAGTTGTCGGTCTGCGGAGAAAAGTTAAAGACCAGGAAAAACCTTTGAATCCCAACACATTCTTGGGAAATCAGGTCGTTACGAAGACGGAAAAGAAGAAAGAAGAGCCTAGTAGTTCAGCAGGAAAGAAGCAGCAATTGAACTCAGATGTTAAGGCTGATTCATGGCTTAATCAGAAACAAAAATCTACGGCAGTTGAAGTTAGACCGCAAGCACTAGTCCCGAGATTGAAAGTGGATTTGAGCACAAAGCAGAATCAGAATACTCAGAGATCCAAAGGGGAAACTCGTAGTGCTGAAGTAACACGAAGGAATTCACCTTATATCAGGTGTTACTGTTGTGGAAAGATGGGACATTCACAGTATGTGTGTTCCATAGCCAAAAGATATCGAAGGGAACAAGAACAGAGATGGCAGCCAAACAGAGAACGGTTTCCCAGAACATTTTTTGAAGGACACTGTTTTTTGTGCGGAGGATTTGGACACATGGCTAGGTACTGCACTCCGACCATTCAGAAAAATGTGCCAAAGCAGAATCAAAATGATCGCAAGCAGCAGATCAGTAAACCGACAAGTGAGTTAAAAGTTCAGAACAGATTTGCAGTTTTGCAAGATGAAGCTGGTCCATCATACTCTGAGAAAGAACAGAAACCTCAATCCATGCCGAGTATGAAAGAAAAAGTATGGACTAGGAAGAAGAAAACTGAGAAGGCCGTAGTTGCTGAAATTACCCTTAAAGCATAAGATCGTTCTGGTGTTTGGATCCTTGACAGTGGTTGCACATCCCACATGACGGGTAATAAGGATCTGGTTACAGGCATAAAATATGACAAAGAAGGAGTTGTCAAGTTTGGAAATGATGAAGGCCTGAAGATTGTTGGCTCAGGAAAAGCCAAGTTTGGGGGAAAAGAAATGAGACATGCTGATGTCTTGGTGGTAGAGGGTCTCAGTCATAATTTGCTTAGCGTCAGTCAACTATGTGACTCTGGGCACTCTATACTATTTACCAAGAAGATGGGTATTGTTAAAGGAAAAGATGGAATAGTCATTCTTCAGGGAAAACGAACAAAGGGGAATCTTTACCTGATAGGTGGGGAAGAAGATTCATGACTTTTATCCAGAGAAGAAGAAAATCAGCTGTGGCATAAGCGACTTGGTCATCTATGTCAACCATCTATGGAAGATCTGGTAAAGTGTGACGCTGATAGAGACCTTCCCAAACTATCACGTGATCGCACTCATACATGTGATGCTTGTCAACAAGGGAAGATCATCAGAAAGACATACAGGCCAAAGGAACAGAAATCAACTAGAGTGCTCGAACTGGTGCATGCTGATGTATGTGGACCTATCTCACCACGAGCTATAAATGGGAAAAGGTACTATGTACTTTTCATTGATGACTATAGCAGAATGGCCTGGGTATTCATCATAACCCATAAGACAGAGGTATTCAGTTGCATAAAGCAGTACAGGAGGGAATCAGAAAAGTTGCTTGGGCAGAAAATTCTGAAGTTTCGTACTGATAACGGTACGAAATTTACAAACAGTCAGGTTGAAAACTATCTCGAGAAACATGGGATAAGGCATCAAGTTTCATCAGTAAGAACTCCCCAACAGAATGGAGTAGTTGAAAGGAGAAATCGGATCATCAACAACATGGCCAGAACAATGCTTATTGATAAGGACCTGCCAGAGAAATTTTGGAAGGAAGCAGTTCTGACATCGGTCTATGTTTCAAACAGGTCCCTGTTATGTCCGAAGCAAGGGAAGACTCCATATGAACTGTGGTACGGAAAGAAGCCAACGTTGAAGTACTTTCGAATCTTTGGAAGTAAGTGTTTCATTCTCAACAAAGAACATCATAGGAAGTTTGAGGCACGAGGAGATGAAGGGATATTCCTTGGCTATTCCGGGAAAAGCAAAGCGTATAAATGTTTCAACAAAAGGCTGGGAAAAATCATTGAAAGCAATGATGTCACTATAGTTGAAAATGAGCAGAATACTCAACGATCCAGTGAACAGTTCCTGGATGAAAGTGATGATGAGGTAAGCAACCCAGGGGGAGCAGAAGTGGCAGAAGCTGACTCAGAAGAAGATACTGACAATGAACAAGAAAGTGTCAAGTCTTTATCTGCAAAGAAGCCAAAGAATCGAGCTGAAATTGATAGGCAAAATATCATTGGTAATCAGACAGCTCCAGTTCAGACTCGAAGAATGAAATCATTACAGCAAACATCTTTTTTATCTCAGGTGGAGCCAAAATGTTTTTTCGATGCAGCTGAAGATGAAAACTGGCTTCAGGCTATGAATGAAGAGCTTGATCAAATTGAGAAGAACCAGACATGGGAGATTGTTTCGAGGCCAGCAGACAAGAATGTCATTGGGACCAAATGGGTCTATCGCAATAAAATGAATGAAGATGGCACAGTGATTCGGAACAAAGCACGTCTAGTGTGCAAGGGGTACTCCCAGATCGAGGGAATTGATGTTGATGAGACATTTGCACCGGTCGCAAGGCTGGAGACAATAAGATTATTCCTAGCCATCGCAGTGCAAAGGAAGTTCAAAGTGTTCCAGATGGATGTAAAATCTGCATTCTTGAATGGTGTTCTAGAAGAGGAGGTGTATATTGAGCAGCCAGATGGTTTTCTCATTCATGAGGATGAGAACAAAGTTTGCAGGATGAAGAAGGCATTGTATGGGCTGAAACAAGCACCAAGGGCATGGTACTCAAGGCTTGATCAGTACTTGAAGAAGCTTGGTTTTTAGCGTGGAGGAGTTGATTACAATCTCTATTTCAGTAATGACAGTAATCAAAGGATGATGGTGTTGGTTTATGTCGATGACATAATATTTGGTGGATCAGATGAAGCTCAGTGCAGACAGTTTTCTGAATTCCTGAAAAATGAGTTTGAAATGTCAATGATTGGAGAGCTAACGTTTTTCCTTGGTCTACAGGTAACACAAGGAAGGAATGGAACATTCATTTCTCAATCTAAATATGCCAAGGAGGTCCTGAGAAGGTTTGGAATGGAAAATTCCAAGGAGATGAAGACTCCGGTGGCTACCCGGATGAAATTATCAAAAGATGAGGATGGCAAGGCAGTTAATGTCACAGAATACAGGAAAATCATTGGAAGTCTGTTGTACTTAACCGCAACAAGGCCTGATATTGTTTTCGCCACATGCCAAGCAGCGAGATATCAGAGTAATCCCAAGGAAAGTCACATGCTCGCAGTGAAAAGAATACTTCGGTATATTAAGGGAACGGTGGACTTCGGCTTGACATACAATGACAAATCTCAGACAGAGTTATTGGGGTACACTGATGCAGACTGGGCCAGTTCAGCAGATGATAGAAAATCAACATCTGGAGGTGCATTTTATCTTGGCGGACTATGTATTGCTTGGTTGAGCAAGAAGCAGGATTGCATTTCATTAAGCACCGCAGAAGCTGAGTATATTGCGGCCACTCAAGCATGCACACAGTTATTGTGGATGAAGCAACAGCTTGAAGATATGGGAGTTGAAGTGAAGTCTCCGATCGGAATCCAGTGTGACAACTCAAGTGCTATAAATCTTAGCAAAAATCCCGTCCATCATTCAAGGACAAAGCACATTGAGATTAAGTATCACTTTATCAAGGAGAAGGTTGAGCAGGGGATCGTGAAGTTGGAGTATGTGCCTACAGAGCTGCAGGTTGCAGACATTCTGACAAAGGCCTTACCCAAGGCAGCATTTGAGAGGCATCGACTGGCTCTGGGAGTTCAGTCGACTCCCCGCACTTGAAATAGTGTGGATATGGGACCCCCCCCCTCTCCCCGAGGTATGGTGTGTTTTTCCCTAATGCGCTGATCTGAGTTCTCTACTATGTTATAGACTACAATGGTGTGACCTTTGGGTTCGTTGACAAAGGGGGAGAAAAGTGCATGACAAGTATTGACAAAGGGGGAGAAAAGTGTTAGTTCATGGGGGAGACAGTGTGGAGATTTGATAAATCATAATTGTTACGGGGAGAAGCTGATAGGTGGAGCAGCCAGAAAGGGGGAGCAATGAGAAAGGGGGAGTGTTATAAATCTGACGATGCTAGACGTGATCGATCAAATCATAGAAATCACGACAGCTAATGATCGTGATAAAAGCAGAACAGTGGTGTTGGAATGGTGTGAGACGGTGTCCAGCTATCAACAATTGGTATCAACTTAAGAATTCACCAATTGGTATCAGTGTGGTTCAACAACTGTTTTTTTTTAAAGAATTGGTATCAGGGTGGAATCGACAATTGGGGTCTGACATGAAGTGATTCATTGATGAACTTTTCATACTACTCTTGTTTCTCACGCCGAGCATTGCTCATGTGGGCTTAGAGTACGTGTTAAGTGAATCCTTGAACACTATCACAATCGCAAGAGGCGAATGGTGGTAGCAGCTGGAAGAAGACTCAGTGAGGTATCACAGTGCAGAAAATCATCCTGAGAAAAATTGTGAAGAGTTGTCAACAAACCCAAAGGGGGAGATTGTTGGGCAAAAATCCCTCAAGGTAACATTGAAGTATTTTTGGGTTGATTGTGTTTGTTGACAAAGCAAGTTTTCATGGATATTTGTCAAGTTCTCGAGAAGTTGTTGACATTACATGTTGACAAAGAACTATGACAAAGGAAAGGACAATCTGGAGGCGGTACAAAAGAGCAGTATAAGGTGGCGCCGTTTTCCAGTGTTTGCCAAATTTTTGGGGTCCAAAATTTGGAGTTTGGTGACCATCGCGAAAAGAGGATTTCAATGAAGAGCACAATTTAATATGGCAAAGGCATGAATTTCGCGAAGATAGGATGCATGGTTTGGAAATCGCGAAGACCAGAAGAATGGAGGCGGTGATGCTTCGCGATTACGTCAAGCTTCGCGAATGGCAGAGGCTGAAGCGCATCGCGGCGGAGAAGGGCTTTGCGAGAGAACATCGCGGCGAAGGCGCGAAGGAATGTTGGGCTTTGCGAGAGAGCTTCGCGGCGAAGGCGCGAGCCGCGAAGGTAAGTTGACGGTGATTCATCGCGACTACGTCAAGCTCCGCGAACGGAAGATTGCCGTAGAGCTTCGCGATTTGGACAGAATTCCGACAGAAACTTTGGAGCTTCGCGATTTGAGATGACGTGGCGTTGACTTCGCGCGGAAGGGACGAGGGTCGGTGGAATCGCCTATAAATAGAGGCCGACCCCTTCAGGCGAAGTAGAGAGAATTTTCAGAAAAATACTTTGCTCTTGATTTGCGAAGGTGGTTCGCAGATCCAGTGTGCTTCGCGAAAGAGGTGCTTCGCGGCGGCTATTGTAGCTCCGCGAAACCTGCGAGCTCCGCGTTGGCTTACTTAGCTTCGCGAGGGTCATTGCTTTGCGACGGCTTGAGCATCGCGAGAGTGCTTCGTGAAGGAGCTTCGCGATTGAGCTTCGCGAAAAGGCAGGAGCTTCGCGAAGGCTTGTTTGAGCTTCGCGAAATTGGGAGCCTCGCATTGTAGGGTGCTTTGCGAAGGTCTTTCCAAAGGTTGGTTGCCCAGTGGATAGTGGCAAAGGGGTATTCATCTACGGGTGAAAGTTGAACTTCAAAAGAGCATCTACATACAGAGGAAGATGTACTTCTTAAGGAAAATGAAGAGACCTACAGGTCTATAAACTGTGAGTGGATTCCATCCAAGAGCAGTGAGCTCAGGAAGAGGAAGAAGGTTATCCTCTCCACCGGCAGTGAGCCAGAGAGAGAGAGAAACAGGGAGTGACCCTTGGAAAAGCAGTGAGCTGACCCTAAACATTGTAAAGGCAGTGAGCCTGGGCATAGAAGTGATCTAGCCCGAACCTTGTAATCCACAGCTAGTGAAGATTAGTGGAATTTGGTCCGACCGGCAACCTGTCGGCGTATGCTCCTTGGACGTAGCCCTTAGCGGTGAACCAAGTAAAATTGTTGTGTCCTGTGCTTGCTTTACATTCTGTTTATTTCGTGCAACAGGGAAAAGAGAGAAGAGTGTTTTTCTTAACAGCAAAACAAGATCAGAACGGGCATTAATTTTTAATTAGTCATACCCTGATTCACCCCCCCCCCCTCTCAGGGTATCCAGCCTAGTGGACCTAACAGTCTATGTGGTCATAAGTCCCTTATATAAATTATTATATTAATTATTTAAATATCATATATATCAAATATATATATATTTATAATATTCTATAACATTTCGATATAAGAAATGAAATGCACCGTTTATGGAGACGTTAAGACATACTACACAAGAATGCTACTTTCATTTCATAGTCATATGAAAATAATAAAAACTTAATTATATATAAGTATATTTGAATTATAGTATAATATCTATGTTATATATGTCACATAATATCATTAACACCATCATTTATAAATTTTATCTATGTAATAAATAAGTCATATCACTTTGAGGGTGCGGTAGTCCACACTACCTCAAATGAAATTATCATATTCACACATTATGGAAAAAATAAAGGTATGTTGTAAATAAAAATTAAAGGAGAATATAGACAATATTAATATAATATATATCTTATATAAATAAATATCCATCATAATGGCCACCATTGTAGGTGGTAGAAGAAAATTGAACAATCATCATTTCGTGAGCCAGTAGTTCACCATACATAGAAACAATATGGTCAATATCTAATAAATGGAAGTATATGTAAGTGTAGGTATAACCATTAGAATTAAAACTTCATATTATATTGAGGTTAATGGTGTATTTATAAAATAATTTAATTAATAGAGATTAGGGGTTGGGATAATTAAAATAAATGAATAGATCTTGAGAAAGATGTTACCTCTGAATCGGGTAACTCCTTTTGATTTGAGCCAAAAGGGTTTCTTGAATTTACTTATTACCAAGGTAAGGAATATAATAGTAATAGAGGGATGTTTTTAGATTATTTGAGAAGAATTTTTCTGAGACAAGGGTTTTTTATTGTTGTGAGTATGTGGGTAGAGGTGGTGGCCTTTTATTAGAGGGAGGAGGGGAACTTTAGGAATGTCTGGAAATATTACTTTTTGATAAATTTAATTTATAATTATAATATCTCCAAATATATATATTTATAGGATAATATTATTATGGGTATAAATCCTATAAACCTATAGATTTTATATATGTTTAGGTCATAAATTGAACCATACCTTGTGGATTTAACCTTTAGTTAAATAAATTAACTCTTACCATGTCTTCTTTTAATTTTACACAATATAGTTAATATAGTTTCTATAAATTGTCAAAAGAACATAAGGTGGATAAATACTGAAATTCTTAAAATTTTCTAATACAGTTATATGGTTATTTTATTTTATGAAAATTATATCATATAATTAAATAGTATTTTTAAAAAACCCATTTTCTGTCAATTTTGACACTATTTAGTAATTGATTTTTTAAAGTCATAACATCTTTATTAATTATAATAAACTAAATTACATCAAATATAACAAGTAAAAATATTCTATAAAAATCCTATATGAAGTAAAAAATTTTGAATTACAATTACTTTAATATTTCAAATGTAATGTATTTGAATCATTCATTAATATGGTAATCACCCAATAATAATTATGTCATGAATAAATAAATTTATTTGATTTATAAAAATTATAAATAAAATTCCATGATTTGATATATAATATAGTATTTTTAATGAATATTTTTAGTCAATGATATCTATTATATTACTCTACATTAAAATTATTTTAGTAAAAAGGTACATGTTTATGTTATATTTCTCTTTAATTTAAATCAATTATTATAAGAGTCATTATCCCACTCAAGTGGCTCCCAAATGCCAATCGTTAGGCCTATGGATTTGTTGGTCTCCCATGACTCATCCAATTATATTAGTACACATTTTAGGGTAGTTTTATATTATTATAATATTATTTTTTCCCATATTTAATGTAATCTTCCAATTAACCTTGGTAAATAAAAATAATTAATGAAATTACAATTCATAATGTTCAAAAACAAAATGTACATAATTAAAAAATTTGGAACATATGATTAAAAATATGAAGTCCATTTTTCAATATTCAAAATATAAAATTTTTAGTAATTATTTTAGAATTAATTCTTATTGTCCAAACCTGAAAGCGGGTTTGTAAGATATAAAGACTATCAATATATTTTCATGTATTTATGTACAATTTAAATATGAAATTACTTCCAAAAAAAATAGATTGAATGATAAAAACATAATTCAATTACAAGTTAAAACTAAATATAAAAATTACATAAAAATATAAATAAATTATACAAAAAGGCAGTTTTTAATTAAAATGTAGTATTTTTCATTATTCATTAAAATATGAATTTCATGAGAAAAATTAAAAAAAAAATCAACCATGGTAAATTTTGATGTCCCTCATCCAAATAATGAGTTTATCTTGTAAAATAGCACATATAAAAGTGAAATTATATTTTTAAATGAGGCTCATCATAAAAAGGTGGTAAAATGACATTTTAAATATATTAGAGTATTTTATGCCAAAAATTGGATTCATTGTCTTTTTAAGCCTCAAAAATTTATTGGGTAAATGTAAAAACATTTAATCAAAATTTTTAATAATATTTTAGATTTTTTTTATTCCTTCCAATAAAATGTCTAGGAGTTATAAATCATTTAAAATAAAAATATTATTATTGTATTATTTTTTGGTATAACTCAAAGTTATGTGCAACTTAATATTTCAAAGAAACCCATCGCTACATGTCGAGAACGCTATAAAAAAAGAATTACCTTAATTAAATAGTAATATCTAATTCATAAATATTAATGATAAATTATTATTCAATAAATATCTTGGATGTTACACACATCACTTCCTGAAGGCTGTAGTCCACACATATATGAATGATGTCATCATTTTTCTGTGTAATAAATAAAATGAGATATTATATTTTAATTAAAAAAATATACTAAATATAATAGTAATAAAATTTATATCACATATAATTATTATATTTATCCTCATAAACTTCCATGTAAAGCATTAGTGAAAGATAAATAACATCACTTCGTGAGGCGGTAGTCCACCGTACACATGAGTGAAATTATCACATCCCCAATGGAATGGAAAATAAAAACCTTTATATGTTATAAAATGACAGCATAGTTATAATTATTATATATATATTATATAATTTATAAATGTCTTTATACAAAACCATTAGAGTTGGTAATTGAAACATGGATGACATCAGTTTTCTCGATAGTAGTCACTTGTACACAAAAATAATGATTTCATAACTAATTTAGTTGATGTGGAGATGGTTTTATGTCATGATATTAAAATAAAAATTTCTAATTATATGTAATATACTAAGGTTATTATATCATCATGGTTTAATAATAATTGAATGATGTGAAAGAAGAAATAAAATAGTTATTATTATTTAAGAATGTTACCTCTTCTTCAAGTAACTTAGTTAGTTTTGCAGCAAAACCCTTCCTGGGTTACATTTATGCTTAAAATAAGGATTATAGGAGGATAATAGGGTAGTGGAGAGGTAATTTTGTAAGGAACTAGCTAATATAAAAGGGTTTTATGGTGTGAATAAGAGAGAATATGGGGTAGATGCTTATAAGTGAGGTGAGTGACTGACTTATTTTTTTTAAAGAAAAAGGTGTAACCACAATTTTTATATGAATCAATGGCCCAAAATGGTGTATTTTAGATACTTTGATATGATATGGTATAAATATTCCCAGAAAATATATTTTATACTATCTTTTTTAGTAAGTTTTGACATTATTTCTTTACATTAACCCACCATTAAATATATATACACCATAACTACGGTAAATAATTTTTAATATTTTCACTATTCATATTGTCAAAAATTAATATAAACATAATATATAGTAATAATTATTGTTATTAAAAAAAGAATTGATATTTCCAAATTCCATTGAAATAATTGGGAAAATTTAACTTAAAATTTTTCACGCAGACACGATGAGAGATTAGAATTTTAAGTATAATTTGTTTAAAAGTTTAAAATGTTTTAATATTCAAATTAAATTTTAAAATGATTAAAATGTATGAAATTGGATTAAATTATATATAGTTTAAATAATTTTAAATTAAATCGAATTACAAATATAATTTAATGTTATAAATAATTCAAATTAAAAGGAAGTTTTCAATTAAAATTCAGTAATATTCACTATTCAGCAGAAAATGAAACATTTTAGAAAAATTTAAAAAATAAACCCTAAGATAAATTTGATATTGTAATTTAAAAAAATAATATAATTCTATAATATTAATTTTATAAAGTTTTTAATAATTAATTTTAAGTTATTCTAATAATGTGTAACTAAACCGACCATTAGACAAAAAATTCAGTTTTTTTAAAAAACATTACATTTTCATTTAAATGATTATTATTTTATTTATAATAAATATACAAAATTTCTAATTATAATTTAGTAATTACAATTAATTTCAATCAGCTTAATTTCTAGGTTATAACGGTACACTATATTATAGTTCAATTAGGTTTGGGTTCATGTGTTGTACAAGATATCGAAGAGATTAAATTTAAAAAAATATATTTAAAGGGATGTATAAGATTGGTGTTTCCTATCACATATTATACCAAATAAAATGTTTTTATTTTACATTTTCAGGGTGTTACATGTTATGTTCCTAGTCTGGATATGATGATTTGAGGAATTATCAAACTCGATTCCTTGTAACAATTGTGAGACATATTACAAGCCCAGTGGAATGTTCTTGTACAATTTTTACATCCTATGAATATCCTACATGAATAGATCTAAAATAGGTATGATGAGGGGTTTTTTAAATCATGGATATCACATGATCTTTTGGTACATTATTGTGTGTTTTTATACTTGTTTATAAATTTATTATTATCATTGAACACACATGATATAATTGACCACATAGGTTAATGAGAAATTGGAAGTGTCCTTCTAATTCGTGCATTGTCACCAAACTCGATAATTTTGGTGCACTTTTAGACATCATCAATAAGGATATATATAATTTTAGGGGACCTATGGTGTACAGTTGATTAGTGAATCATAGGAATTTTGTTCTATCATGATAGACACCATATGATCCTTTTATTTTTTTATTTTTTATATTCATGTTATACTCTAGATTTTCTTGACATATTGGAGCCCTATTTTTTTATTTATTGTAATAAATGTATGAAATAATCCAGTTAATATATTTTATTATATGTATTATTTTTTTTATTTAGTACCATGACATAATACTGAGGGTATAGTCTCCCTATTGAAAAATGATGAACCACGATGCTAGTCAGAAACATCTATCCTATGGGGAGGCATGCTCGAGGTCATGTTGTACTTTGGTTTATACCCAATGGTTGGGTTTAGGGTGTTACATATTCAAATCATAAAAAATAGTTTAGCACACTTTTTATTATCAATTTATATGAAATAATATCAAGAACCCTTAATATTTAGAAATTTGTTTTATATATAAAAATATTTTTTTTATATATTTATCTATACTATGTTGTGAAATAAAATTAAAATTTATTATATTTATAAATTAAATTAGATTAAACGGAATTAAAAATTTTAATCATGATAGTTAAATTTTTAAATAAACTCAATTTAATTTTTTAGCATAAAAATAAGTAACCATGGAAAATATTGAGTTACAATATTAAATGTAAAATTTAGTGAAAATATTCAATCTAAGTGGTAAAGACATTAAATTTCATGAAAAATTTTCATTACATATCATGTGGGGGGGGATTTAAAATCTTAAACTATTATTTTTATACTTTTTCCACATTCAATTATAAATAATAACATTGCCATTATAGAAATGGGTATTTGAAGGAATACCAAAAAAATCACCTATTAAAAGACCCCTTCTACACCCATCAAAATCCAATAAATCCATTTAGTTATATATTAAATCTCTACCCCAAATTCATCTCCAAAAATATGATTATAATTTGGGTATCCTTTATTTTCATAAAGTATTCATGAATCCTTTATTTTGGAGGAACCTATATTATGAAGGGGGAAATTCATCAAAGTAATAACCTTGATATTCACAGTCTTTTTCCAATTTCAGTCTCATATATTCTATATATAAATATCATTTTCAACAATTTTAGTGTTATATTAATATCATTAATATTATATAAGATTTATTTTATTATTATATAACTGTGAATTCTTACTCATTCACTAATATATAATATTCTAGTTTCGGTCAGTTTAGGAACCAATATGAATAATGCTATACTGATATTATAATTTTAACAATGATGTTTTATCAAGTAAATAGTTTTTTGTAATATGTTATTGTAATTATTAATTTATTTGATGGAAATGATTTTGGAATTTCCACAAAGAATAATGAATATTCCTTATAAATATGCTTTTTTTATTAGTAAATTACCCAAAATATACTCATTATGGATTTCATTCTCATAAATTATACCCAAAAATTATATTAGATGATCCTAGAATTGAATTAATATTTAGAGAAAACTGTTAAACTACCGTGAATAATCAAGGAATGATGGATTTTTACAAATTATGAGGATTAACATTGATTTTATTAATCTTGTATAAATTAATTAAAATCACTAACGTGTGATAATGAAAAAAATAACTAAAAAATAAAAAGGTAATGAATGATTTTAATTTAATATAATTACAATTAATATATAGAAATAGTTTTTTGAAATAATTGTTTAATATGGATATGTATATTAAATATTATATCAAACCATTTTCATGGAAGATGGGAATTAAGATAATGATTTCTTTGGAAAACTCATTTTAAAATTTAGATTTTTTATATTTTAAAATTAATATTATAAATTATATTTTATTTATTTCTAATTCCCATGTATTTACATATCCTCTAGTTAATCATGTGGTTGTAATGATTTCATACCGTCTTACCCCACTTTGGTCCTATACTCATCTAGATGTTGGTTTGTATGTGGATTCTATTTATCCATTCTATTTTGATATGGAATATTTATCCTCCATATCCATATTCTATATATTGTTTTATTGATTTTATCATATATTATTTAATGATTTATAAGTTAATATTTTGTATACTTATGTTTAATTATGAAATTATTCTTCTTTTAACATTATTAGACACTCATTTTCCCCTTACTTTGACATTCCTTACAATAGTTAAAGAATCTCATTTTTAAATTTTTTTTATACAAATAGATTTTTCTTCCATCATTGTAAATAATATTTAAGAAACATCACATCCATGTTTTAATGGATTTCCAAATTATTTTATATTCATAATTTTTTTAAACTTTTTTATTTTAAAATAAATTTTATCAAAAATAAAGGATATTTATTATTATTTTCCAAATAAATTTTATAATGCTTTTATAAGATTTTTTATCATATATGTCAACATAATTTTATGTTTCATATTTTTTTATTGATTTTTATATAGTGATATCTTCCACCTTCTTTCTTAATATGGCTTAAAATAACTTCTTACATATGTTTTATGAACCATTTTTCATTTTTTGGTTATTTAAACTATGATGGAATTAACAATGTTCTAATTCCCATATCACACACATATATATGGTTTTTCATTATGTTATGGTTGGTAATAGAATCATATATCCACAAAATTCATTGTTTTATGATTTATATCTCATGAGATGATATTTATGGGACATTGGGGTTAATCTAATTCACTTGGGACATTCCCCAATTTGTTTATTGGAATAAGGAGTAATCAAAATATTATATAGTACTCTATACACTATGATATTACAATGTTGGAAGTGAGACTAGACATAAGAAATAAATTTATATTTTTTCTTATTTTACACATTCTTATAAATTGTGATGTTTTTTATATCGTTAGTATTGAATCTTGTTTCCAAACCTTAATTACTCATGTATCATGTAACACTACAAGCATTTTTACATGACCCATGATTTATGATCTACGATTTATTGGGTATGATTCTCTTATTTTACATCCATAACCATTTATTATGTTCTTAGATCCACCACATTATCTTTTTAACATATTATATTAAATTATTTTATCTCTTTATTACCCTTATAGAGCATATGATATCCCACATTATTACGATTATTTTCCATAGGTTGTAAAGAGAGTATTATTTATAATATGTCTAAGAGGGTATATTGTTTGAGGAGTACACATTGAATATGTTTAATAATGGTTGGGAAATAATTTTATTGTGTTTCTAATTTCAAAATACACTATACCAATAGGTTATATGATGTGTATTTTTATGATATGTAATTAATATTCATATAAAGTGTTGTAATGAGAATTCAAGTTCATCTTATGGTATCTTGATTGGTATTTATGGTAGGATTATTCAATTATTTGAATTAGGATATTATTTATTAGAAGACAGGACTTAAGATGTCATTTGATGACCAAAAAGTGATGTAGGATAAACAGAGAATGTTATACGTTGAAATTAAGTTGTCATAATTTAAAACATATTAGGAACTAATTTTATTATTATAATGGTTTTTTACTCTAACCGTTGTTTCTTGATGCTCACACAGTAATTTTTTGGTTTTATTCATTGGTAAGAACCATAACTAATTAATTAACAATGAGTTTTAAAGAAAATGGAATTATTTTACCAACTATAAAATAAAAAGGATGGTGTTGGGAGTTAAAAATATTATTACCATACACACCCAACCATATCATGTTATGAAAAAAATTTATGAAAACACCCTAAATCACTTTGGAAGAAACAAAGGTACCTTAAGCCCTTTTTTCAGAATTAAATCCTCCTTTAGTGGGTCTTCCAAAAAACATAATTATTTGAAATTGATCCACACAATATATATGATATTTTACATTGACATTAACATAGAGAATGAAATTTTTTCTTTTCGTTTTATATTTATGGTGTTGAGGGTCATTAATGGTTGGAATTAAATATGAATTTTAATTTTGATAATGAAATAAAATCCATAGAATAGTAGGTGTTTAAAATAGTATTTTTGAAAAAATATTTCCCTAACTCTCCAAACTAAAATGTAGAGTGAATTCTTAGAGATGAAAAAGTATGGATTCATTGGTATATATGAATAAAAACTCACAATACTTTTAGGATATACTAATGTTTTTATCATTTACCTTAAAATAATAGTATATTATATGTTTTTATGTAATAAATCTATATATCTAAATATAGTTATCAACACGGGTCTTTGGTAGTTATGATTTGATTATTTAATGTTCTATAAAAGTGGAGATTCAATTTGAGACTCCCATTATTCTTGTTATTTCATGGAGAAGAAGAGAAAATTAAAGTTTCATAAAAACCGAAATTATAAATCCCAAAGGGGAATGAAAAATAATATTATTTTATATACAAGTTGTGGGAAGAAGATTTGATAGAGTTTAATAAAGGGGATAAGTAAATTATTTAAGGGTAAAAGATAAATCTATGAAACACATGAATAAAGAAGTTATATGAAGAGGTGAATTAATGAAATAAATCAAAATAAATCTTATCAAAATGCACCACTAATAATATGGTGCATTATTTAGTGGTCTATGTGTAACATGCCAATTGTTTCAGTAATCGTAGTTTCAATTATGACAATTGAAGATACAAATCTCCAAATCCAAGGGTTTTGGGGAGGACAATAAAGTCACATCTGCTAAAGTGGGTAACAGAAATAGATTGGTGAAAGGTCAAATAATCATAGAATGTTGAACTAAACACTTAATACTGGATTCTTGATCTACCCAATCCTTCAAATATAACAATTTTCCTAAGATTATAAAATTACATTATGAATGACTAGATATTGAATTATATGTCAAACCTCTTAGTGGTATGATGGTTTAACCCAAATTCTAAAACCACTCTATGGTATAATTTTATTGGAATACACATCCTAAAAATATTATTATTTCCCCTTTATTGGTTTTTTAATTGATTTTTGGAATTTAATTACTCTATCTATATAGAACGAATATTAATTTTCCTGATAGAGAAGTCAAATTTCATTTTCTGAATCCACCTATTATCATCATCTGATGCAAGGATGACTATGAACTATATATATGATTATTTCCATTATATCAGTGTTAATAATTAATAATTAGGGTTATTTAGATCTAATGTTTGTGGAGGAAAAAAATATTTATGGTATTTTAAATTTTAATGATCACATTGATGTTTTTTCTGAAGAGTTTCATAGTTTTCTCCCAAACTGTGATATTGTGTTTTCCATAGGACTCATACATAGTGATATGCCTATATAAAATATTCAAAATAGAATGGATACAAATGAAATTGAGTAATTGAAGAAACAAATACAAGATAATATAATGTGTTTTGTGCACCCAAGTGATTCACCATAGTATTGAAAATCTTTTCATTTCTTAAGAGGGAAGAATGATCAATGCATTTTTTTATTGATGATTAAGAATGTAAAAAAATATCTCAAAAGAAAAAATATCCCCTACCCCATATTGATTAATATTTTGATAATATTTTAAAGGATAAACACCAATAAATGATTTTCCATTTATATGGATATCATTAATTAATGGTGAAAAGATAGGATGTACCGAAGACATCCTTTTATATTAGAAATTGGCATATTAAATTCCTAGTGATTCCATTCAAAACCTAAAAATTCCATTTCTATACTCATTGACATAATTAATAGAGTATTTATTTGTTACCTCCATAAATATTTTTTAGACTTTAAAAATGATATTTTAATATATTCCATCTGTAAGGAACAACATGTATATTACTTGTGGATTGTGCTACAGAAATTTGGAAAGGAAAAATTATATCTCAACCTATTCAAGTATGTATTCTTATAGAATATAGTATAATTATTGTGTTTGGTAATCATAATATGGGTTATATATATTGATCCCTAATCTATATATGTGATTAAGGAATGGTTTAAACAAACCAAAATAACAGATATCCCTACTTTTCTTTGATTTGGGGTATACATTTGAGGCCTTTTCAATAATTTCTCATGAAAGTCGAATACACTATCCAATTTTTCATAGAAGATATTAAAGGTCTTATATTTAAATAAATGAAAATTAAGTTTAATGGAACTCAAGAGAAGTTAGTTCAATCTACCTATAATCACACTACACAATAGTAGTGAAATTTTTATGGTATACAACAATGTGTCAAATAATGGATTGGGATGTGCCACATGTAGAATGACAAGCTGGAAGCTTATGAGTCACATCAATTAAAAATTCCTTAGAAAAATTACTGAAAAAATGATTTTAATCTTCCTGAAGTAGTATTTTTATTAAATATATCATGGAACTATCTCTCTAGAAAATAGTATAAAATATATTTTGATAAAAAAAGAATAATGAAGAAATTCACACTAAAATAGTTGAACATGAATAAAAGGTGACAGTTAGAGATGAACAAGGAATATAGAAACTCATTAAATTACCACCCTAAGAAGGAATAAAAGGTAGATAATACTTTCTTCTTGGAAGATCATGATACCTTTTCTATGTTAAATATTGAATGATATTCAATAGTTATTTATTTATAAAGGATCGACCTTGAAATCGTGGTGTAAGAGAATCTAGCTTGAAAAACTGACTAATCAACTAAATTCAATGAAAAATCTTGGAGTCATATGTAAAGACCTGGATATTTCATGGATATTTTTTTAAATTCTTTGGAATTATAAAAGTTGGCGGTTTCTGATGGCTTCTCATTCTTAGGCCCGGTGTGCTCGGAATCAATTTCTGATGTTTTTTCCAGGTACGTTTAGTAATCATAGGTGCAAGTTTCTATATCTTCTGAATCGATGCTCGGAATTGAAACCTGAGGTCACCAATGACCTTGCACCGCTAGTAATCGCTTTAGGAGACCTCTACTATAGTTATGTTTGGTCAAGAGAAGATGCTATAAATTGGGGTTGCAAATTAAAAATTAAAGATTAAATAAAAATGTATGTATAAAACATTTTTATTTACATGGTGGTTTTTATCTCCAAAGGGAAGTTGGAGGTGGGACCCACCTCCCACATAACCTCCCATGGGAGGATATTGTGTGGCGGGTCCCACATGAGTTCAAACTCTCCACCTCCCCGTTAAAATCCCTTTAACCCCCATATAATTATATTAAATTGAGGGAGACTTTTAAACCTCTAACTCTGTCAATTTAATTTTGAAAACTCACCACCTCCCACCTTCTCTCATTAATGTGCCAACACCATCAAATTAATTAATTAAGCTCCCTCAATTAGTTGATTAATTAAATTTATTTTGAATTGCATGGAATTATTAAAAATAAGAGGGATCCTATTATTTTTATTTTCATGGAAAATATTTTGTTGAGATGCTTTGGGGGAATTGGAAAAAAGTGCTCTTCCACGAAGAAAATCTCCAATGAAGAATGTGAAGATATTCTACAATGACCATCATCTGCATTAAATAAATAGAATACATCCACAATGAAGGTCTCCAATAACGATTCTTCCTCTTCGGATGCACTCCGATGTCAACGAAATCGACATCCGTCATCTACGACGCCTGGCTTCCGTGACACAGTATTCCACGGCTCGTCGACGTACAACGTCAAATACGAGGTGGGGGTTGTTTTGAGTTGTTTATAATTCTGAACATCATCATTCTAATTAAGGAATGTGAATTTCCAACTGTTAAAATCATAATGAGGAGGTTCAGGTAGCAAGAACATGGCCCAATCCTCCCTCGGACTTGTGGGTTTTATTAGAGACAAAGGCCGAGTCGGAAGGACTTGGTGTCGTCGCACTGTGCTGGGGGGAAGAATACCATGGAAATGAGGAAGTGGAGACTGAAGGAGGCGGTAACCGAAGACCCCAGCTAGGTGGGGCCGAAGTGGGGGTGGACCGGTGCCATCACGCTGGTTGCGTGGAGGAGGACTGCGGCCCACAACCACGAACTGCTCGGCCAGAGAAGAACCGGCCGGCCTCATTGCGGCCGGGCTGGAAGAACAGGCCGACTACGGCAGGCTGGGAAAGAGAATCGTGGTTCTTGCAGGGGCCGCGTGGCGGAAGAAGCGCGACCTACTACCAGGGGCCGCTCAGTGGGTGAACCGGCCGGCTGCCTGCCGACTGGGATAAAGAAACTCAGACGCCGCTTGGCATCGCATGGGAAGTACAGTTTCCCAGAGTGTGGGCCGCTCGCGCAAGACAGAACTGGCCAGCTTCGGCCGACCGGGCAGCAAGGAGGGGTGATGCCACCGGGTGAGCCGAACCGGCACGCAACGCAGGCTGGGTCCGCGGTTTGGCCGCGCACCACCGGGCCGAGCCGACACCCCCACCGGGTTGGACCCGCCGAGTTAGGTCCCCGAGTGGGCCGCACTCCACCATGTCGGGCCAACCTCAGCCGTTTAATAACTACCGAATTGGGTCGGGCTGCCCCGCCAGCCCATTGGGCTTGACGGGTCGGGCCAACCCACCAGCCCATTGGGATTAACGGGTCAGACCCTCCTGCACTTAAATGTGAATATCTCCTAGACCGCACGTCTGATCGACGCGCCATCTGTGGAACTTGGACCCTTGAGATGAGGTGGTCCTTTTTTGGTATTCTAAGTGAGTTTTGGGAATCTTTGAAAACTTTTGGGTTTGGACCGAGCTTAAATCCAATCAATCCCTTGGAACGAAAAAGAAAATAACTCCCAGACCGGGTGTCCAATTGACGTTCCGTCTATAGAATTGGGTTTTTTTTGAGACAGAACATCGGGATACATCAACGTTAGACTTCAGGATAGTTGATGTATCAACCCCTTTGCTCGAGAGGCAGACCCCCCAGAATCGAGCGTGTTGTGTTCGGGAACCCTAGAGCTGGCTGCGATGACTACCGTATTGGAAAACATTGTGGGTTCGACGATGACGACTACTATACCAGATTCCTGTGTGGGTTTGATAGTTCTGACAGAGTAGTAGGTCCTGTATCATGTGTGGGTCTGATAGCTTTGATGAATCAATGACTACCTCTGATCATCTCTATTACTCTAGAATAGTTGACCTATATCCTATGGGGGTCTGAAAGCTTAGACAAGATAGCAGGCATGTATCATGTGTGGGTCCAATAGCTTAGACGAGATAGCTGGCATGTATCATGTGTGGGTCTGAGACCTTAGATGAGATAGTTTTCTTGTATCCTGTATCGGTCCAACATCTTAGCTGGTCATGTATCATGTGTGGGTCCGATAGCATAGATGATCTGGTGGCTAAATCTGATCATCTATATCTTTCTATAATTGTAGCATACCTGTGCGAGATGATTCCTGTCATTCAACCATTATCATCATGGTGATTGACTTTACTTCCTTTGTGGAATTGGTTTTGTTCTTGGGCCCGAGAGTTGGAGTTGGACTGAGATTGGTAACTTAGGTATATGTATGGGCATATAACCAAGTATGGTTGGTTGATACATTTTGATTGTATCTTTCTTCTTTTGTTCATCTTTAGTGGATATTTTGAGACCATGTGGGTCTCAGGGTCCCCACTGAATATCATTATACTCACCCCTGCTCGGGTTATGCCCACACCTCGTTGTGTTGGATACAGATGACGGACAGCGCTGACAGAGGCCGAGAGCGCCTTGACTGGACGGTACCCAGAGGTGGACCTTGCGACGAGTCGGCACACATAGGAGACTGACGAACGTGGGTGCTGAGGAGGCAATCTGTACCTACCCATCAGGTAAGAAACCCCGGTGGATGATCCGGGAGCTGATATTATATTCATCTGTTTGTCACTTTTTACTTGTACTAGTTGTTCGGTTGTGTTTGTATACAAGCCCTTTTACTTACCAGAACACTCTTTTTATTCAGTATTACTAGTGTTTACTACCTATTGAATATTCTGTTGTGTTTCTATACTTTTATAATGGAAATTAATTCCATGCTTCGGGATTTATGCCTTTGGTGCTAGTCACTAGCCCCTGGCCTATGGAAGGTGGGCTTGGGGTAGTCACGGAACGGGCCCTGACGACGGTTCATGACAATTTGGTACCGGAGGTAGTCGGTTCTACTGCAGAACTCAATAATCTGATCATTATTTTCTGGGAAGAAATAGTGTTGCATGTATTGAGTGTGGTTTTTAGTATAGCGAGTCCAGTGTTGGTGCGGCCACCGATGTATCCATACACCAGGACCCTGACCTCTGATCTCTGACTCAGTGCACGAAAACACTTATTGCGGGTGTGTTTCTTTTGAATAAATTTTCTTTTTGATTAATTTGTGTCAGCTCACCTGGTATACTATTTTAATTGTGGCACACCTATTTCTTTTCAGGATGGCCCCACAAAGGTAGCTAGTTAGGGTTCCTAGATACATACGAGATGGTAGCCCACCGAACGATGAGGCCTCTATGCAGGGCCCCATCATAGTGGAGGTACCAGTGGTACCACTACCCGCTGGGCCACCGATACCACCAACTCCAGCAGCAGATAGTGCATTCCACCTGATTGCATCAAATGAGTTCCATCACAAGAGGCCGCCCAGGTTCTGGGGAGAGATGGACCCACAGGAAACGGAGGATAGGATGGAGACTATCCTGAGAGTTTTCAGATTGGTAGGGACACCATCCGACCTTATAGTAATCCTTGCTGCGAGTCTCTTGCATGCAACATCAGGTAGACAGTAGAGCCTGATGCTCCATGTACATGATGAGGCATCGTTACTCTGTACATACTTCGAGAGCCTATTCTGGGCAGAGCTTTTCCATCCACCCTTCGCGTGGTGCTGATCTAGAGTTACTTCATCTGCAGCAGGGTAGCATGACAGTCACTCAGTACTCAGCGTGGTTCACCAAACACTCACGCTACTCCATAGATATGGTACAAGACCCATTATTCAGTGCCAAGACCATCGAGCATGGACTCAAGCATGAGATTAGGGCTTCGACGATTCCCCTTAGAATTCTGACGCAGGCAGGGGTGTTGGAGTGAGCCCTTCTATTAGAGAGTTTCCTTGGTGAGTAGTCACCAGCGGTGAGACCCACCATAGGGCGACACGTAGCGGTGTCTTCTACTGCTTCCAGTATACAGATTTCATAGGGGTCCAAGTGGACCAGGCCATTAGATGGGTGATCTCTAGATACAGGTTCGATTGTGCGGGGGCACATGAGACATAATCAGCTATACGAGGAGCAGGCATTGCTATGCATGCGGCGGGTAGGGACACATGGATTTTGACTACCCGACCCGCCATGAAGATTAGAAGCAGATAGTAGAGGGACCTCCCAGGCAGAGGCAGAGGTTCGACCATGGTGGTCAGCTGGGAGCAGGCGGACGTGGAAGAGGAGCTGGCCGAGTAGCGGGTGGGGGAGGATGTTTTGATTCTCTACCACCACCACCACCAGGAGGTCCACCCTGTCCACAGGGAGCAAATAGACAGAGGTGGGCTCAGCTCCAGACAGTCACGGCCTACAACCACGGTGCACCTGAGATGATTCTAGTTACTATCTATGTTTACTCCACCCTTGCTGTAGTACTCATAGACACATGTGCAAATAATTCTTTTATTGTCGCTGCACTTGTTTGGAGCTCAGAAATTCCGATGGATCCGTTGGCTCGATCCTTATGGCTATATACTCCTATGGGAGTAGACTCGACGATTACGCACGGGTTCCTGTAGTGTGAGCTTACTCTAGGAGGTGAGAGATTTGGATGGGATCTTCTTGTAGCGTCGTCGAGGACTTGCGATGTCATCTTGGGTATGGACTGGTTATCCACCGTTCATGTTTATATTTACTGTTTTAGGTGTAATGTGTTGTGTATCCTCACGGATGGGACCCGGTTCACCTTAACCGATGAGAAGGGAACCTTTCCAGTGCAGGATAAACTTATGTAGAGGAGGGGAAGCCAATCACTCATCAATTGGTAAGTCTCATTCTCGGAGCAGTTGATGTGTGGAGTTCGAGTTTTCTTATTTTGGTGGATCAGTGCGCGGATTTTTTCCCAAATGACATTCGAGGACTACCTCCCACAGAAACGTAGACTTCTATATTGATCTTTACCATGGGACAACACCGATATCTACTCCAGTGTGTTAGATGGATCCTGCCAAGCTTCGTGAGCTGTGGGTATAGCTAGAGGACTAGCATGGGTAGTGATTTATCCGACCCAGAGTTTCACCCTGGGAATCTTCGATTTTGTTCTCCAATAAGGCGGATGGGAGCTTGCGATTGTGTTTAGACTATCGTCTCCTGAATTAGGTGACCGTGAAGAAAAAGTACCAACTCCCGAGGATTGACGACCTCTTTGATCATCTCAAGGGAGCACGATGGTTCTCGAAGATAGACCTCAGGTCAGGCTATCACTAGTTTAGAGTTCAATACGAGGATATACAGAAGACGACCTTCAGGTGTCAGTATGGCCACTATGAGTTCTTGGTTATGCCCTTCGACATAACCAACTCTCTTGAAGTGTTCATGAGTCTCATGAACAGGATCTTCCAGCCATACCTTGATCACATTATCGTAGTCTTCATCAACAAAATATTGATTTACTTGACTAGTGAGGAGGAGCAAGCATACCATTTACGGGTAGTAATGGACATAGTTTGAGAGCACCATATTTATGGTAAGCTCTCGAAGTTCCATTTATGGATTCAAGAGGTTCACTTTCTGGGACACATCATCATCGACGATGGAGTTTCAGTGGATCCAGTGAAGATCGAGGCGATGCTTTCTTGGGAGCCACCCAGGAGTGTGACTGAGGGGCAGAGTTTTCTGGGACTGGATGGGTAGTATCGGAGATTTGTACAAAACTTCTCCAGAGTTGCATCACCGCTTTCAGCATTGACGAAGAAGGGGAAACCTTTAGTGTGGTTAGAGAGATTCCAGCAGAGCTTTCAAGAGATGAGATAGAGATTGAATAGTGCGCCCATCTTGAGGCTACCGAAGGAGGGTGTTGGGTATGTAGTTTACTGCAACACATCAAGGACCTAACTCGGAAGTGTCTTAATGTAGGAGCGAGTGGTGATCGCGTATGGTTCACAGCAGTTGAGACAGCATGAGCAGAACTATGCTACCCATGACCTAGAGTTAGCATCAGTGGTCTTCGCCTTGAAGATATGGTGGCACTATCTGATGGGTGAGCATTTTACAGTCTACTCTTACCACCAAATTCTCAGGTAAATCTTCTCATAGAAGTAAATGAACCTGAGACAGTGGTGATGTCTCAAGTTCCTCTATAACTATTACTTCAAGATAGTCTATACTCTTGGGAAGGGGAACATTGTAGTAGATGCTCTCAGTATGAGATTAGGCATTCAGCTGCTAGGAGATGTGACAGAGGAGCTGGCCGCGTTGTAGATATCCTTTTTAGATAGAGATGGTGAAACCTTCCTTTAGTCTCTCATAGTAACCCCTCCACTTCTTCAGCTATCCAGAGAGACACAACGTGGGGACGTTGACTGTGAGACGTAACATAATCAGATATCCATCGGGTAGGTGCCTGATGGATTTTTTGAAGGTGGGGAGCACAACATCCTCTTTAGGGGACGTACCATGGTACTAGTTGGAGGTTTTGAGGTAGTTGCACACTTCCCATCTAGAGGTACATCCAGGAGAGGAGAGGATTTTTATGGACCTTAGACGACATCACTGGTGACCGGGTATGAAGAAGGCGATAGCAGAGTTTCTCTTGCGATGCCTCACTTGTCAGCAAGTGAAGGCAGAGCACCGGGTACCAGCAGGTTTGGTTCATCCCTTAGAGGTCACAAAGTGGAAGTGGGATAGGATATACATGGATTTAGTGACTGGACTTCCAAGTACATCCATAGGACATGACTCTATCTGGGTGATTGTCGACTGACTCACCATGTGGGCCCACTTACTACCGATCAGAGAGCAGTGCTCAATAGAGATATTGGGACGCCTATACGTGTAGGAGATCTTATAACTTCATGGTGTTCCATCGAATATCATCTCCGATCAAGATGCTCGTTTCACTTCTCGGCTATGGAAGGGGTTACAATAGGCTTTTGGGACATAGCTTTGCTAGAGCACCACCTTCCATCCACAGATAGATGGTCAGCCAGAAAGGACCATTCAGACTCTTGAGGAAATGATCTGTGCATGTGTCCTTGACTTTGTCCACAGCTGGTAGGATCACATACCCTTGGTGGAGTTTGTGTACAACAACAGATACCACTCCACCATCAGGATGGACCCTTACAAGGAACTGTACGTCCGACCTTCTAGATCACATATGTGCTGGACTGACCTAGGTGAGTCAGCACTTATAGGACCAGAGATAGTTCAGGCTATGATGGAGAAGGTGAAGATCATCCAGGAGTGGATGAAGACTTCACAGAGCATACAAAAGTACTATGCCAATAGGATACTGATACAACTGGAGTTCGAGGATGCTATCATGTATTCATACATGTCTCACATCAATGAGGTCTATGTAGATATGGACGAGGTGGAATGTTATCTCCGCAATTTATTTAGAAGTTCCAGGTCATTAGCAAAGTAGGTGAGGTGGCTTACCACCTAGACCTTCCACCTCATTTGCACAGGGTGCACGACGTCTTCCATGTATATCATCTGATGGGATATGTGCACGAGCTGTCCCACATCATCGACCATGAGGATCTAGACATCGATGACGGGTCGACATTCATGGAGGTTCTAGTGGAGATTGAGGATCGATAGGAGCGGGTCTTGTGTGGATGGTTGATTCTCTGGTGCGTGTTCGCGGCCTGCATGGGAACCTCCAGGAGTGCAATAGGGAGTGGGAGGCTCAGATGTGTTCTCAGTACACCCTTTTGTTTCCCTATTGTGTGTTGTAACTTTAGGGGGATGTAAATCCCTAAGGTGGGGTAATTTAAAGACTCAAAAATTTCATAGAAATTTTTTTCTTAAATTCTTTGGAATTTTATGAGTCTAAAGTTTCTGACGGTGCCTGATTCCGAGGCCCGGTGTGCTCAGAATCAATTTCTGTGGTTTTGTTTGGGTACATTTAGTTAACGTACCTGCGGGTTTTTATATCTTTTGAAGTGATTCTTGGAATTGAAATCCGAGGACACCAATGAACTCGCAATTCCAGAAATCTCTTAAGGATACCCATACTGCAGTTGCATTTGGTTGGGAGCGGATGTTATAAATTGGGGTTGCGAATTAACAGTTTAATATTAAATAAAAATGTGTGTATAATCAATTTTTAATTAGTTGGTGGTTTTTACCACCAATGGGAAGTTGGAGGTGGGACCCACCTCCCACATAACCTCCCATGGGAGGATATTTGGTGGTGGGTCCCACACGAGTTCAATCTCTCCACCTCCCCTTTAAACTCCCTTTAACCCCCATGTAATTATATTAAATTACGGGAGACTTTTAAACTTCTAACTCCCTCAATTTAATTTTGAAAACTCTCCACCTCCCACCTTCTGCCATTAATGTGACAACACTATCAAGTTAATTAATTAAAATCCCTCAATTAATTAACTAATTTTATTTATTTTTAATTGTAAGGAATCATTAAAATTAGGAGGGATCCTATTAATTGTATTTTCTTGGAAAATATTTTGTTTGAGAGGCTTTCAAAGAATTGCAAAGAAAGTGTTCTTCCATGAAGAATATCTCCGATGAAGAACGCAGAGAACTTCTCCAACAATCACCGTCTGCATTAAAGAAATAGACGTTGTCCACAAAGAACATCGCCAACAATGACGGTTCCTCTTTGGATGCACCCCGATGTCAACGAAATTGAGGTCCGTCTTCCATGACACCCGACTTCCGCGACACCATCTTTCGTGGCTCGTGAACGTGGAACATCAAATACGAGGTGGGGGATGTTTCTAGTTGTTTATAATTCGGAACATCGTCGTTCTAATTACAGAATGTGAATTCCCAACTGTTGACATCATAACAAGGAGGGTTCGATCCGCACGAACATGGCCCAGACCTCCCCCATACTTGTTGGTATTATTGGTGATAGATGTGGAGTTGTAAGGGTGTGGGGTCATTTCACCATGCCCGGGGATGAAGTCCACGACCATGAGGTGGTGGAGACCGAAGGCGGCGATAACCGAAGACCCTAGCCAGGTTGGGTCGAAGCGGTGGTAGACTGCCTCCATCACGCCGGTCACGTAGAGGAGGACCACGGCTCGCAACTGTGGGATGCTCGGCTATAGAAGTACCGATAGGCCTCATGCCGGCCGCGCTGGAGGAATAGGCAAACTATGGTCAGCAGGGCAAGAGGATCGCGACGCCCACAAGCGCCGCACGGTGGAAGAACCGCCGCCCGCTTCCACGGGTCGCTCGACAGGCGGACCGGCCAGCCGGCTGCCGGCCGGGCATACGAAAATGCAGCCCCGCATAGCACTGTATGAGAAGAATAGTAGACCACTGTGCAGGCCGCTCATGCCAGACAGAACCGGCTGGCATCGGCAGGCCCGACAGCAAGGAGGGGCTGCGGTGCTCGGTGCTATCGGGCGAGCCAAACCGGCCCGCAACGTGGGCCGGGTCAGCCTGTGGGTCGTGCCCCACTGGGCTGGGCCGACCCACCCAACTGGGTCAGACCCACTGGGCTGGTTCCATGAGTTGTCCAGGCCGACCCCAGCCTGGTCGGACCCGCTGAACCGGGTCGGGCCGACCCGCCAGGCCACTAGGCTTGATGGGCCGGACCCATCATCGCTTAAACATGAATATCTCGTAGACCGCATGTCTGATCGACATGCCGTGTATGGCACATGCACCCGAGATATGTGGTGGTACTTTTTCGATACTCTATGTGGGTTTGGGGAAACATTGGAAAATGACTAGGTTTGGACAGAGCGTAAATCCAACAATGCCCCTAGAACAGAAAATCAAATAACTCTCAGATCGAGCGACCAATGGACGCGCCGTCTGTCACGTTGGGTTCCTTTTGATGAGAAGGATCTTTAGGAATGTCAACTATAGAAATTATGTTAGTTGATGTATTGACCCCTTTTCTCAAGGATTGGACCCTCCCGGAATCAAGCGTGTTGTGTGTAGGAACCCTAGAGCTGGTTGCGACGACTGCTGTAAAGGAATCCTCCGTGGGTTCGACAACGACGACTAATGTACCAGAATCATGTGTGGGTTCGACAGCTATGATAGAGTAGCTGGTCTTATATCCTGTGTGGGACCGACAGCTTAGATGAATCAGTGACTACATCTGATCATCTCTATTACACTAGAATAGCTGGCCTTTTTCCTGTGTGGGTCCGACGGCTTAGACGAGATAGTTGGCATGTATCATGTGTGGGTCCGACAGCTTAGACAAGATAGCTGGCTTATATCCTGTGTGGCTATGACAGCTTATCTGGGCCTGTATCATGTGTGGGTCCGACAACTTAGATGATCCAATGGCTACATCTGATCATCTATATCACTCTAAAATTGTGGAATACCTATGTGATTTGAGTCATGTCATTCAACTATTATCATCGTGGTGATTTAATTTACTTCCTTTGTGGAATTGGTTTGTTCTTGGGCTCGAGATTTGGAGTCGGACTGAGATTTTTAACTTTGGTATATGTATGGGCATATACCAAAGTATGATTGGTTGATACTTCATGATTGTATGTTTCTTCTTTTTTCATCCTTAGTGGATATTGTGAGACCTTGTGGGTCTCGGGGTCCCTACTAACTATCTTTATACTCACCCATGCACGAGCTATGCACGTACCTCATTGTGTTGGATGCGGATGACGGACAACACTGATGGAGGCTGAGAGCGCCACAACTGGACAGTACCTGGAGGTGGACCATGAAACGAGTCGGCACATAGAGGAGAATAATGAACGTGAATTCTATGGTGGCCATATGTACCTACCCTTCATGTTGGAAACCCAAGAGGATGATCCACAAGCTGCTCTTACTTTCAGCTATTTTCCCTTTTTACTTGTACGTGTTGTTTAGTTGGGATTATATAATGGCCCTTTTACTTTCCAGAACACTCTTTGTATTCAATATTACTAGTTTTTAATCTATGTTGCATACTCTATTGTGTTTGTTTACTTTTATAAAGTCAATGTCTTCCCAGCTTAGGGATTTACGCCTTCGGTGCTAGTCACCAACCACTTGGCTATGGAAGGCGGGCTTGTGGTAGTCACGACATTGGCCCCGAGGATGGGTCATGACACATAGAAGAATTAAATTGAAACTAAAACATAACTATCCTTTTTCGGTGGTTTTTAGGGGCAGTTTACTAAATTGTTGCTAATTTTTTTATAAATGATTTAGTTTGGTTTTATTAAAAACAGCCACTAAACTATTTTTTTTAATCCTGACACACCCCCGCCCCTGCGAGACCCCCTTCTCCTCCTGACCCCCGCAAGACCCCACCCCGGATATCCCAAAATCCATACACCTCCCCCTCAGCGCACATCAACACCCCTCAGTGCAGATCGCCGCCCATCGCCACCTACCCCCCCCCCCCCCCCCCGAAGCCCTAGCTCGCCTCCTTGCAGTAGCTCCTGACCCGTGCTGCCACTTGATGCTTCTCTTTGCCCCTTAGTATCATACTTCTTCTTCTTATTCCATCTTCAAGGTATATGTTATTGTTATACTTGAATCTATATGTGATAATATACTAGATTTTATACATTTTTGAATGTAATTCCACACTTGGAATAAAGGATGTGTTAATTTTTTTTTCAAAAATAACTACATGTTCCAAGTGTTTATAAAAAGGTTTTAATGTCTTTTTTAAATGAATTTTGTGTTTTCTGGGGATTTAAACCTACATGGTTATTCAATTGGTTCAAGTGTTTTTTTATGTTTTTCAAAGAAAAGAATGATTTGAGTATTTTTAATGGTTTTAAGTGAAAGGGTTTAATGTTTAAAAATATATTGAATGGGATTTTAATTTTTTAGTTTTAATGAATTACTTGAAATGGGTTTTAAAAGGGGATTAAAGTGAAATAGAATTATTATTATTTTAATAAGTCTCATTTTTAACTTTGGTAATGAACTATTTATAATGTATGTCGTACGGTCAATGATTTTCCCTTCTATTTAGATTTTTTTATGACATGGATAATATTTTTGGTGTTTTTTATTGTAAGGGTGTTGGAGGTGAGGTTATATTTATATTATGTTATTGCAATGATCAGGTTACTTGTTTGATTACATATATCATATTATTTCTATCATGGTTACACTAGACACTCTTAGAGAGGTATATATTTATCTTACACTAGGTAGTCACACACTATTGGTGTCCACTAGTTGTGTTGCATACCATGGATAGTGGGGAGTTCCCTATATGATTCTAGGTGTAGGATAATCAAGTGACTTGTGTTGTTTGGATGGAACATATGTCAGTGGTAGGTATCATGTATTGGTAGGGTCTAGGACTATATTAATTTATGACCATTTTTGATTTCCATGACACTCTATGGATTATATTTGGGGAATATCATTCCTTGTTTCCCAATGATTTATTAATATGGTTGGAACGATGAATATTTCTCCTTGTTTACTCATATCTCATTTGAGATGTGGTGACTTGGTGTTTTATTTTTATAGTTTATGAGAATGGTTTTCTTTCATTAAATTGTTTTTTAAGTGTTTTCTAGAGGGTGTTTGTAAAGTATTTATAAAATTGAAACTATAATGGGTCATTTTAAAGAATGTAAGGGTTTTAAAGTAATATTTTTAAAATGATTATTTTTATTTAAAGAAGAATAAAATTGATATTTATAAAATGGTTATTAAGGTGATATATGGGTTTTCAGCTGATTAGTAATGAAAATATATATTCTAACTATATTTAAAATATCATAAATTAGATATGTTTTGAAAATACTTTCACAAAATCCTTGTTGAGATCCTACTGGGATTAGTTTTTCTCACACCCTATATACATCATTCGATATATAAAAATATTAGAGTTTTCTTTTTTAGGTTATTTATCCCTTTTAGGTTTCCTAGAATTTTAATAAACACTTGGATAAAATAAAAAAATAACCAACCTTGATGATTTGGAAGGTGATACATCTCTATTTTCATCATGAATATAAAGAAGTAGAATAATAAAAATGAAAATAACAAAAATCTATGGATAAAATTATAATTCATTATTGAATGTTATGTTATCCAAAAATAAATGTATTCTAAAAAATAAATAGGCTCAGATACATAAAACTATAGTAAAAAATTAAATAGATAGTAAAGATATAAAATAATAGATTATAAATAAAATAAATATTTTGTATTTATAATCTCAGATTACTAATGAGTTTTGGAATAATTTTTTAATAGGTTATGGGGTAATATGAGAATAAGGATTAGAATCATCGTAAAAAAGAATTTATAGTTATGGAATCATGAATAGTTTGATGCAGTACCTTTAACTACATTGTAAATAGTTAATCTTTTGAATTCATTATCCCATACTATTCCTTCATTAAAAACCTTGAATCACAGAACATCTCTAATGCCTCCACCAGATGTAATTTTAGAAAATTAGGTATAATATTAGAATAACGAACATGTTTTCACATCATATCATTCATCTTGTCAATAAAAATACAAAACCCTAGGCTATGCCATGGTTAACTTATCAACCAACACTTTTTAATTTTCAATCAATTTTTTAGGGGTACATTATCACAATATAAGCTCTAATTTTTTTATCATTGTTTCAAGATCTTCTAGAAATAATGGAATTCATCGTGGGATATATACAAAACACATTAAACTAAAATTAAAAACTCTTACTAGTCTGGTAATGGATTTTATAGAGTCAAACGTATTAGGAAAAGTATTTTTTCAATCTATAAAAATATTATTTAGAAACCATATGACTTCTGATCATTCTAACCCAAACTTATATCTAACTCATAAAAGCATAAAAATATTTATTTTAAGGTATTTATTAGTTTTGATTTCATATTTATAACATCTGTTCAATTATTATATAATTTATCAACCCCTTTCCTTTGTGATATCGACGTTATGACACCCTCAGTCTGTCCATCTTGTTGTAGTCAGTCCATACCCCGAGATACTTAGAGAGAGATTGTTTCCCTAAGAAAAATAGTTCAAGACCATGGGGCTCAAATAAAAACTTTTCCTAAATTTTTGATTTATTTATATCAGAAGAACAATGATCTTCTCTTGATGGTATTTCAATAACTGGGGGTGAGCAGGAAAATTAAAAAAATTAAAAATCATTTATTTTTAAAATTTTATTGGTTTTATGTTTAAATATAAATATACAACAATATTTAATTTTCAATATAATGTTCTTACAGTTGGTAGTAGGAAGTAGAGATGGAGGTGGAGAGGGTGACGAACTGTGTTCATCATGGGACCATGATTTGATGTACTGTAGATATGTTTGAAAAATTTGTTAAAATTCGGTTTGTATATGTATCAAGTGTGGCACATAGTTTCCACCAAAAATTTTCATGAACTAACTTTTTACAGATTTGCCATGTTTCCTTTTATGGATTTTATTTATTTCAAATGTTTTCTTTTATGTCTTGATTTCTCGAGTGCAGTATGCACTGTATATGTCGATTATTTATTGTCAAGAATCATTTTTTATGAATAACTTTTCCCTAATTTATTATGTTTGTTACCCAAGGATTAACTGTCAACATTTTTATTTAATTTCATTAAAATATCTTGTATTTTATCTCCCTTCAACTTTTTTTTGTGGATATCCATTCTTTCTTAAAATTTTATAGTATTCTCTTCTAATGTTTTATTGTTTTCATGTGATCACTCCCAATTATGATTTCCTCTTATTCAAAGTAGTTTTGATAAGAATTTTAAAATATTTGTTGAACACTTGAGTCTCTTGATCCTGTTTTGGTAGACGGACTGTCAACTTTATTAATAGTAGAATTTACAAATATCTGTTGAACACTTGACTGTCTTACACTAAAAAAATTTATCTCTCCAAAAGATTCATCTGGTGGCTAAAATATATAATACAATTCTGAATCATGTCCTATATGGTTTGGATCATTCTTACTAACTTCTCATCGATCTGAGGATAAATGGTTATACAATAATTCAACAAGAAAATCATAGACTTCTATTATAATTAACAAAACTATGAGGTAATATAGGTCGGACCTAGATGAACATCCCACTACAAATATATACTATGACACTCGATGATAATTTTTGGACATGTCAATCAATAGAAAAAAAACCTTCAATGTCTCTTACTATGGAGGTCCAACAGAACATACACTTTTTATTATTATAAATTATGGTCATCCCTGGTTGAAAATCCCACTTCAAGGCATTATAGGATCTCATAAACTCATGAATCATTAAATATGTAGCCATGACTATGCTACAATCTCTATACACTATATATATATATCAAAATTCATTCCTGAAATAGTTGCACATTCTTCCAACCTTTCACATATCATGATACATTCTATAACAATATTATGACTTTTAAATACTTATTTAACAAATGAAGAAATTATCTCTAAGGACACCTTCATGTATTCTTAAAAACCCTCAACTCCACCACTAACTAGTCTTACAATAATCATAAGATATTTTATTCATCTAATGAAATCTGTACTCTCATCTCCTTCCTTTTCAATCCCAATGCATTTACCAATACATTTCTATTTCTATTTGAATATTATTTATCCATTTCAAACTTACAATAGTACTCTATTATATTCATTTGATAATGATTATATCCATGGAGTGAGAAAATAATATTTGCACTCTAGGGGAAAAGTACGGAAAAAATATCTCTCCCAAGAGGTTATGTCAATTCATTTTAGTGCATGGACCATAGATACAAACTAAAATATACGATTAGAGTATTTCATCTTGTGGCTTAAAAGATGATGAAACCCAATGTTACCAATTTTTCACTTTACATCAAAACATATCCTAATCCAGAACCAGATGCATCACATTTCACTACATGTCCAATGTTAGGTTCAAGAATGCTTCAGATCAGAGCTGAAAACAACCACTTCTTCAACACTATGGAAACTTCCTCACACAAGTATATATAGTCAAACATGAATCTATTCACTGTAATTTTGTTCAAGGCATTGCTATGTGAGAGATCTCTAAAATGATTCTCCTTTAATTCCCATACAATCTAATAAAACATCAACTATCGATTACATTCCTGGGTTATGACAGATATACAAATACATCAATATACATGAGATCATGTGATATCCCGGATTGTGAAACCATTGTATCAAAAAGTGACACTTCATGTACTTAGAATAAATTTTATATAACCAGATCATACTAAACATATTATTCAAGTATCTATCATGTGATTCTAATGAAAATGTTGGTTTTCTGGTATTTTTTGGATATGGGATGTATGTGAATGTGAAATTGGAATGATTTTTTAGGCCACTGGTAATGGGGCTACAGAATCAGTTATTTTTTGTAAATATGGCTATATCGGTCGTTTTAACCACCGCGAAATAAATGTATTATATTTAGTATTGGTTATAACTGCTACTACAATTTCGGTATGTTGTTATCCGTAACAGTTAAAACTGCCACTATAGAAATTAATTTAGTGGCATATCCACTACATTGTTTCCATATTCCATTATTATTTCAAGGTGGTTTTCCCAGTGAAAATGAATTTTTAGCGATGGTTTTAACCGCCAATAAAAAAATCGACGGGAAAACCACCGCTAAAACCATAAAAAACAACCTCTAATTACAACCACTATGATGGTTACCATAAACTTATACTTAATCAAGGAAACCGACATGTATTTTATGATAATATAAAATTTAGCAGTGGTTTTTTGAAACCTCCACAGAAGCATATTGCAGCGGTTTAAACTGCCACCATATCAACAAAAACCACCGTGAAATAGTCATTTTCCTCGAGTGAGAGATGAAAAAATATATATAATATTCCATTTTTTCAGCATTAATAATGATCAATTTATAAGATTTATACAATAAATATAACCCATAAACCCCAGAATTGAAGAAATAGCTTTGGGATAAAGCACATAACTCATCATTATAAATCCATCAAGAAAGAAAAAAAATTTAATAGTGATTTCAAGAGTAATTTTTAGGGGGATAATATGAATATTGAGATTTTAGTGTCTATATCATTATTGTTGGTATGAAAACCTAACAAGTTTGAGTGAAAGAATCCTAAGGGGATATTGAAATAGCCACCTACACCTTTATATAAATTTGATAACATCTCCACGGAATTTCTTATAATTTGTCCTAGTACATCTAAAGGTTATAATTCCCTTTGAGTTGTATTATATCACATTAAGAAGTCATCCCATATAATTTTTATATGATAATATTTTTATCTTAATAAAATCACCAATATATACATAAAGGAAGTGGAAAGGCTACATGAATCACTACACTCGATAGCATCTGACCACATTTGGTAGTTTAACTCAATGTTTATGAAAATTATACAACATTTATTAAATATATAGGTATGATCCTGAATTCATATCATCTTAAAATTTAGGGTCCATATAAAAGGACCATTCAAAAACATAAGTATTTTTTTAGATCAATTTAAATGGATTTAATATGGAGTTTGTATCAGTACCTTCCTCAGTATAAGTTCTTATATAAAAAAAATTTCCATTGTTGATTTCAAATGGAACCATAAGTGGCCCTTATATGATAATAGGTGTCGAAATCTTACATGTTAAGATAATGTTGGAAATCCTAAACAAATGGTACTATATTGTTCTAAAGAAAACATAGATGCGATTCAAATAATTTAGTATTATATTAAAACTACAAAAAATCTACAGAGGAGAATCATTGATAATATTCTATGTAATTTGGAGTATGAAGTTGGTTCTAAATATTTCTTTTGAATGTCACCATGGAATAGTTGTATAAGATTCAAGAATGGAAATTTGAGATCTAATTACATTTTCCCTTTTAAAATCCTTGATCAAGTGGGCATGGTATATTATAATCTTTGACTTACACATATCCCACCCAATGTCCATACTGTGTTCCATTTATCAATTTTAAGAAAGTATATTCCTTGAACATTACATGTAATAAAATCATATGTATTACAAATTGAACATTTTATCTCTAATGGAGAATAAAAAATGAAATATTTTATCATAGAGATAATGTATTACAAAATAAGACCACTCACCATATTGAAGTTAAATGAAGGAGTCATATGTTTTTGAATGAGACATAAGATCCTTAAGATTTAATGAGGCATGATTACCACCATTTACATTCACTAGAGTAATGAGATTTCATGAAAACCCTTTTTTATGGGTCTAAATACAATACCCCAAAATTTTACTATGTTTTTGTACATTAAATAAACTATTATGTTGAAGAATTTGTTTCACATGTAAAACAAATGTAAAATAAATATTGATAAATTTTACTAAGTGAAAATATTACCTTATGAATAAACGTAAATACATTATAATATTATAATATGAATAATTATTATGAAAACTACTAGTGGAATAATTAAATGAATAAATAAATGGAATAAGAATATGAAATATTTATCCTCACAGTTTTCCATGAACTCATAACCCTTATTTAAACTATGGAAATAATTATAAGAATTATAGTTATAATATACATGTTGATAGAGAAGTAAAAAAATATTATGTTTTATTTTAAGAATGTTTTTATTACTATATATTAAATTGAAATATGGCTATTACATATGTGGTCGTAAAATTTATGGTTATTGGAAATATAGCCATTGAATATATGTTCATTGGGTTTTCATGTACCCAATAGAAATACTAAAATTGAATAATTTTTATTAAAATTTTTAAAAATAATATATTCAATTATTTTTTAATGAAATCACAATATAATATTTAGTTAAGATATTTTATAAAAAAAATATATTTATATGTGTTACATATTATAGTTATAAAAAAAATAATTTACTATATTTTTAAAATTCAAAGAATAATTTTAATACAAATGGGTTAATAAATTAAATGGTTAGAATATGAATAATTAATTTTACTAGAATGTGGTTGAAATTATTCAATTTCAAAAGATGATATTTTTAAAGAAATAATTTTAATATATTATGTATTTTAATAAAAATAAATTAAATAGATAACTTTTAAATGATGAATCTAATGTAATGTTTCAAATCAAATTTTTTTTACTCCTTTAATTTGTAATTGATAAGAAATGTTATTCAAAACACATAATGTTTAACATTCCATTTTTTCTATAAAGATTGTGTTTTCTATATATATTATATTTTCATAGAAATGTTAAATTTAATATATTTATATATTAATTACACTAAATAAAGTTAAAAAAATTTATAATCATTTCAAAATTAGGTATGAAGGTAAATTTCAGTTTTTCTTCACAAAAAAATGAAGTCACCGATGTAGAAGTTGAGTTATCATGAGAAAGGTAAATTGAGGTAAAATATTTTAAAATCTATGGTAAAGACATAAAAATTAAGAAACAATATCTTTAAATTATGTTAATTAAGGGGTGAATTTACCATCCCCATTATGACTCCACTTTTTATCCACTTTACATTTAAATTTATTACCTTTCAAAAAAGGAAATGAGTAGTTTTTTGGAAATATCACTGAAAACTCACCTGTAAAAGGAACCTTCTTATACTCATCCCACACTTATCAAACCATAAATTTATCTTCAATAACTACCCATTTTACTTTTATTATATCATTATTATGAACTAGATAGATTATGCTTCCTAGAAGTAAACCTAAATCCTTCATTCATAAGGAACTCAAATCATGTAGGACAGAATTCATCAGTGTACCTAATTATTCACCTACATTTTTTCAATTTCCTTCTCATATTAAGTCATTGAAAATATAATTACAATATATATTGATGTTATATTGACAATTTTTTTTTATATTACTATTATATAACTCTAATATCTTACTCATTCACTAGCATGTAATGTTTTTGTTTAGGTCCGTTCAAGTTCCCACACAAACGATGCTATACCAACAACATAATTATCATCATGAAAATTTATAAAGTCATTATTAATAGTAATTTATGACAAAAATGAGTAATTTATTTCTTTTATATTGTTATGAAAGTGTGACATAAATAAATTAATTTCCATTAAAAAGAAACTTATTGTTACCCATAAATTAACTAAAACATACTCATCCTAGAATTCATTCTCTTGAACCATACCAATAAATTCGATTAAAATAACATGATATTTAATAAATTAGTGGAAAATATGTTTACACCACCTTTAATAATCTTATAATATTTAAAATTGTATCAAATAATATGGATCAAAATAACTATTATCAAAATAACCTGAAATAACCAATATCTCAAAATCCAATGATGAAAATAAATAATAAATAAATAATATATGTGCAATGTAGTATTATAAATAAATATTATAAATATTAATAGATATTAATAAGGTTTTAAAATATTAATTTAGGATGGTTATGTTTATTATATAAGAGTTTAAGGAGATTTTATGGAATTTGGGAGTAATGGTAAGAGTATCTTTACCAATCTCATTTTGAAATAGAGATTGTTTATGTTTGAACATCCATAAAAACAATTAGATTTTATTTATAGATAAAATCCATCTATTTTATTATGAATTGTTTTTTATTTAATTTACATGTTTTGATTCAATTTCAGAACCCATTTGTTTAAAACTCAACCGAATGAATCTTTGTAAGTGGAATTGAGATATCAATTGTTTTTTATCAAGAATATTTATCCTCTATGTTGATATTTTATAATTTTTTTAATTATGTACCTATCTATTATTATGTGATTACATATGGTATATTTCAATTAACATTAATTTTTAACAAAATTAATCACCATGTACAATTTTTGATATGGTCATTTTTCACTAGCATTGACCTGGTTTATAGAAGAATGAGAGGAATATATTTTTAAAATTTTTTCCTTTGAAAACTTTTTATCACCATATTCATATGTTTCAATTTGGAAACATATTATCCAGTATTTACTAATTTTATAAATTATTCTATATTCCAATTTTATTATAAAAAATTTTCATTTAAAAGAACTATGTCAAATATAATGGATATATTATCTAATTTTCCAAAAACAATTATTATTACATTATCTATATTTTTATCTTATTAAATAAATAGTATTTTTTATTTTTGTTCAGTAGTAATATTCTATAATGATACCATCCAAACTCTTTCACTAAATGGTTTATGGATGTTTTAATGAAACCCATTTCATTTCAAAGGTTAATATAGTTATGAGCATATTAAAATTTATTTTATAAAAATGTGAAAAAATATGTATGGTTTATTATTATGTGATAGGTGGGAAAAATTTATATAGGCTTATGATGAATTGCGTAAATCATTATATTTCCACAGATGACATGTATTGGACTGGGGAGTGAACATAATACACTATGGGATTAAATCCACTATGTTTATGGGAATGAGAGGTGAACTCAATCAAAAACGGTACACGGTCTACTATGATATGATGGTATTGAACGTGAGTCTTGATATTGAAAATGATTTTATATGATTATTTATTTTCTATAGTTTTATTCGTATGGTAAGTTTTCATTGCTCATGATTTTTGACAATTGTTTCCATAGTCATGTTGATCATTTCTTATGTAATAAAAATCCTTATTTCATTTACCATGATTTATGATCTATACATTATTGGTTATGATTGTATTACACTATGATAGATAATCATTATTATGTTATCATAATAACCAATTTATTATATGTTCATCTTAGTTCTTCAATTGTTTTCACACATGTTATCCCTTACTTTGCATTTAAGCTCGCACTTTCTTATGGTTCATTTTCCCTAGGTTATAAAAAAGATTATTAGGAATGGTATTTTTGTATTAGTATTATTTATGTGTAATGTTATATTTAAATGTTATATAATGGTTATAAAATAAGTTTAATTTATATCTAGTATATAAATATACTAAACCTATCGGTTCTAGGGTGTATTTCATTCTGTCATGTAATGGATATTAATTTAAAATTAAGTAATATTAATGAATTTTAATATTTTATTATCTTATGTAGGATTAAGATTCCACCCCAACCCCATCTCCAATAAGATAGGGCCTTGGGACGAGAAACAACTAGAAAAACACAAATACAGGTGGTCTTATCCTATATCAACCAATAATAGAAATGCAATAAAATACAAAAAATATATCAAAATAATTATTCATAAAATACTTAATAATTGAATTATATAAAAAAGATAGGTATATAAACCTAAAATATCTCATAAAACACCACATGAAAGAATATAAAGGTAATTATACATTACATTATATAACTAAAAACAACTACAACACATGAGGGAAAATAATCTTCACACTACATGAATATTTTTGAAGTGAAGTAGAAAAAAAACCTATTCTTCCATGAACCATATACTTCCACTCCACATCAACTCAAATCGATCTAATTGATCCACTATCTCTAGGTATCTGATGGATATAATAGACCACCAAATATTTTCTATGAGATGAAACTTGTGGGGCATGGACATTAAAATTGTGAATATATTCATACTTATATGGAAAATCAAAAAACAAAATTCAAAAATAAATAATAGGACAACTAGAAACCATGATTTTGGGTAACATACAAGTGAATATTAATGTCATATGAGATATATTTTATTCTATAGATAACAAAAGGGAAAAAAAGAAATCAAAATCATATTTTCATGTCCCCATAAAGAGTAATAACTTGTGTACATTCCAAGATTCCAAGTGTTACCAAGGTTCATAAATACTTTAATTCAATAGAATATCTATATTTTATACCATGTGGTAACTAGAAATGACTTATACATTTCAATATCTGATGCACACACAACTCATCTCAATTAAAATTCAGTATTCAATGTTCCTAAGTTAAGTAATTAATTATGATAGAGGAACCAAACCTTACTTTTTAATGTTCATTAGTGAATTGATAACCACAATATAATAGAGGAATGAAATCATGGACCATCATAAAATAAAAAATGGAATTTATTGGTAGAGGATATGCACACTAGAAATGTTATACCTTGTAGCTATTTACAACTTTTCTTGTAGTACGTGTGACCAACTACTATTTGGTATTTTGGGGGAGCAAACCCGATTCTAGAGTAGAAGAGCTACAACACAAATATGGAATCACAAATAACTTATATTAATAGAGGTTTACCTACTCCAAAATACCTATAGAATAATCAGATCATATCTCGACACTCTTAAGGGTGTCACTAACCCTCTTTCTCCACCAAACATCAATACCTCGTTCTAACAACTCCTATATGAATATATGTGATAGAATATAACATGAAAACAATATAAATATTATATATTGGTGATTGGATATAAACAATCTCATTGATTGCTTGTATGTGACATATAAATCTACTCATCTAGATGTAGTGTACTTATGTTTCACATTGAGTTTCCTAACCAACTATACTTGAAGAATTAAATTAATACATGATATGTGATTACTTGGGGTTTAGTTGACATGTATCATCGAAATATATCTCTTATCCTTATATTATACTAGATAAGTTTCTAGATCACATAGTTTATTTGTATAGCTATATAAAAACCATGTAAAAATTGTACAAGGTCATGTTATTGGGCTATTAATATAAGGAGTGTGACACATTTTCACAAAATGTGTGACATTTATAATTTTTTTAAACCTTACTAAAATGGACTATGAAGTTAAATATGTGTCACTTGGGGAAAAGACACCATGTTATCATGAAAACTATAAATGATCTATAAATATCCATTTATATTTCAACTATTTCTTCACCCACAAAAGGTGTTCCTCTCCTCATTCCTCATGGTTTTATTAATTCTCTATCATCTCTAGATGAATGGAATATTGTTCTTTTTTCTATGAATTTTTTCATTTATAATAATCCAAAAAATAATTTAAATCATATGAAATCCATATATTTTTATTTATATTCAGTAATCTGGAATTTAATTACAATTAGATGAATTCAAGGTTTTTTCTTGTTAAATTATTTGTTGGGTTTTAATGATAATTTTTATTCAAAAAATTATTTTTAATTTTTTATATATCAGCATAGCCTACACTGATAAATTATTAATTTTCACTATACAGATTGAAGATAGAAATTATAAATAGGAAAAAAAATCTCATGGACATCTGTGCGGTATTACTATAATGGATAATTCATAATTACATTGAAATTTTTGTATAGCCCACCATCAATGTGAAAACTCATTATTTTATGAACTATCTTCCACGGATTATTTTCTTGTGAAATATCTTTCTTTCATGAACCATCGTTTAGGCCTATGAAACTTCCATAAGAAGCCAATGTGATTATGTGAAAAGCTTCTGTCCTCAGCCTTTTGTGAAGACTCATCCTTCCATGACCCAACTAACCATTCCATGACCATTTTTTGTTCAAAATTATTCTTTTAATCTTTGCATCTGAGCTCTTATTTTCATGAATCATACATTATTTATCTCACACCCATAGAAAAAATTAATAAATCATACCTCTCTGAAAATTTTCTAAGTTCATCATCCCTCTTCCTTTGTTTATATGCTTCTATGTGGAGATAATTATTCCAAGATATCAACCTTTTATACTAGGGATACTATGAATCCTTATCTTCATCCTTCTACACCATCATTCTATAACTTATCTTCCATGAATGATCTATCATTTTATGCATCTTTGAGATATAGTAAAGGAGAAAGGAAGAAATGCAAAAATACAAATATCCAAGGATATGAGAATTGGTATGAGTGAATGATTAACTCATCTTGAAGAAGACATTGAGACTAAGATTCATGGACCTATAGTAACAAAAACTGTATTTAAATTTTAAATACAAGAGAAAAAGGATCAAAATAGGAGTGTAGATGTACACTACTAAGTTCAATTGATAATGAATATGGGACCTCTATGTGCTACTTGAGTTTGAATTGAATGAATAATGAAAATATGGTACTAAATGAAATATATAAATTGGGTTTATGCTATTGTAGGAAGATTTTAAATGAACTAAATATCAAAGGGGACTAAACAATGACATAGTGACCTTGAAATATGACAAATGATCTCACATGTGGTTTCTCTATATAGCATTCCCAATGAAGATTGTTGGGACCTTGTATCATCCCAATTCAACAAAAATACGGATGTAGAGTATCATGCACCATATGATCAGTGATATTCCCAAATGATGCTACATATGCATAAGCCTTGACAGTAGGGTAGGCTTATGGACACATTGAAATAAATCATGATTGATTGAGAATAACATATGGACACTTTTATATCTACATTACAATATATTGAGTTGTCATTATGTGATTATAACATGATCATGATAACAATGTGGTTTATAAGAAAACAACAACTAAACCTCCAACATGTTTTCTTGATTCTTCCACAATAAAGGTACTAGATATATTCCTAACACATTTATAGAGATAAACAATGGACATTATTACTATGATAAGGATAGATAGAGATAAATATTAATGCATTAAAATGGAGTAAAAGAATAATATATGGCCTCCAGACATATATAAACTTGATTAATTCCCAAGGGATTTAAATATTTCCAAAATTCGGAATTTTTGATGATGAACCAAGTTATGAATAGAAACCTTCTTATACTAAAAGGTAGAAAATTAAATTTTTATAAATTGAGGTGGTAAATGATTAATATCTAACTAAAATGTACATGTGAACTAGGTTTGAGGGGGATGATATACTGGAATTATGTATCACACTTATTTATCTTATAAATTTTCACTTCTACATTAAACTTTGTTATATGTCTAAGGAATGGGTAAAAATTTATAGTTTATTTGGGAAAGTGAAGTAAATCCTTTTCAGACACTTGAGTCTTAGTGTTTTATTAAATACAAAATTATTTTTATTGTTGATTTATTTTAATATTTACTAACATATTTTAATTTTAAATATGGTTTGGTTTCACTTAATTCTATTTATTTTTTTCTAACATGGTTATGGTTCAATCATTCCACTTGAATAGTTTTAAAAATTATATGGTAGAATGTTCTGGTATGAGTGGTGAAGTTTTATGATATTTCTTGTACATGAGAAAGTTTCAGTGGTTACTCCAAAATTACAGGGGAATATAATTATATAGTTGAGTTTTTTCAAAGTGAGAAGGGTGGGATAAATTATCTATCATTCTACTATGAAATAGATGGTATACTAAAGCAATGTTATTGATAGAAAAATCTCAAGATTATCCTTCAATTTGGGATGAAAGTGGTAGTAGTTACAGAACCACTCAATTATCAATTAATAATAAGATGAGTTATAAATTTGGAATTCTAGGAGAGTAGTACAATTGGAATGTCTAGGTTAACCAACTCAATTTTCTCCCATCCTCCTTTAGTAAATATTTTTTTAATGATTTAATTTCAAAACCAAAACTCCCCTTTTAACCAAAAATCGAGAAATGTCTTTAGTCCAATCCTCTCTAGAGACATATTATGGTAAACTATACTACTACAATAATCTATGAAATAAAGAGATTTATGTAAACCATGTTAAAAATATGTTTCAACTTCAATACCATTATCTACTAAGATCTTATTTTCTTAGATATTCAGATTTTTCATTTTTTACATCATTTATAAGATATTCATCCAACAATAATGATTTATGCCACCGCAACTACATTGTGAAACCTGAAGACTTCAATAAATTCACTATTATAGTTTTTTATTTCCAGTTTAAATTTTTTGTAATGAATGGGTATGTAAAATCATAGAATGATAGTGAATGAGACATTTGACAGTTGAAATTGGGTTCATTCTTAGTTCCATCAATGAAAATAGAGGTTAATAAAATGGATTAATATGTTTAATTCCAGTCTTATTTAGCACTAGTCATTGTTCCCCATAAATAATTTTAAATCATTCATCAAACATAATTAAAAAATCAATCAATGTATCATAAATATTACCAATTTTGTAATTATTATTTTAGATATATTTCACAACCATCCATTTAGAATCTCTAGCATGAAAATACTTTAAAATGTTTTCCCACCAAAATAAACCTCCTTGTGTAATGAAATTCTAAATGGATTATCTCATAATCAACACCAATTGTTATTAATATATTAATAAAAAAAATTAAAACATTTGAACATTATTTGAGGCTAGTTTTTTTTAAATTATTGAATAATCATCAAATATTTTGTTTTATAATTCATAACTCTATTTTTAAATAATATATAGAAATAATACAATATTTAATCATGATGTTGATAAGAATGATAAGGGATGTCTGAAAAATATTATTTCTACCTCATTTTTTATTACGTTGATGCTTTGAAATCTGATCATCACCATCCCAAACCCACTTCCCCTCATAGACGTTCAGCCTTCACTTCTGTCTTTTTCATCAAACTCTAATCCAATAGAAATATTACAATGAATAGAACATAAAATTCCCCATTTGTATTGTTTCATTATCAAAAAATAACACATAGATATTTGGAATGAAAATATACTTATTGTTTGTTATTATGTAATCCATATATTTTAATTAAATAATGAAAAATGACCAATCTATGTAACACCCCAAGACTGTAAAAGAATAAATTTATTTTCAATTGAATAAACAACAAGAAAAAATGATATTATATGAGAATCTAACTCCACGATACATTATAAAATATTTATTTTTAAATTAATTTAATATATTTGATATCTTATGGTATACACAACCCTAATATTGTTTTGTTCGATAGCATATTCAACATGCAACACTGAGCTTAAATGACTCATGATATATATAACCATTATAACCCAACTGTTAAATTTAGTAAATGAATAGTAATAAATTCATTATGATATTTATATACATATAGAATACTGAATTAGAATTATTGATAAATCTTTAGTAAATATTCAACTAATTTTTATCAAAGTAATAATCTTTTTCAAAAATATGTTTTCTTAAAAAATGGTTTTTATTTATTTTTGTGAAAAAAATATTATAATTAATTTTTTTAACATTTAAAAATTTATCTGATAAAATTTAATTTTTTTATTTTAAATAAAAACACCAAAATTTATTTTGGTTAAAATTATGGGATTATTTTTGGAAAATATTTATTTCTAGTGAATAGTGAATAATATATATATATTTGGTAAAAATAAATTTTTTTCAATAAATGTAGTAACTTAAAAGTTATATTATTCTTTGAATAATATTTAAAGTAATAAAATAATTATTCTGTTATATTTAATCTAGAAAATTACAATTGATTCAATATTATATAGAATTTTAGCATTAGTTTTCTTTTGGGTTTGAAAATGTTGGTTTTTTCTAGAAACTATTTTAAAATGAATAATGATTCTCTATTTTAATAAATTAAAATTATTCCAAATATCGAATGTTTTAAATAAAATTTATAGATTATATAACTATAAAATTTAATTTATATTCTTATAATTATTAGTTTTAGGCATATTGTTAACATAAAATTATTATACAGGAAAAACAATACACTTATCAAAAAATATGTTTTCTCATCACGTTTATGGGTTTTATTTAAAATTTAAATTTTAACACATTTAGGAACTTTATTTTGTAATTTTAAATTAATTTTTTATATCACCCTCTAAAAGATATATTTTGGTGAATTTTTTATAATTCTTCGAGAATATTATTTTTGATAAATTGTGAAAATACTAAATTTTAATTAAATAAAACATTTTCATTTAAATTATTTATAAATATAAATTATATTTTAAATTGGTTTTAAAGTAAAATAAGTTCAATTATATATATATATATTATATTCCAATTTTGTTAATTTTAATTAATTTCAAGTTAAAATTGGATATAGAAACATTTTATATATTTGAACATTTTCTCTTTGGAATCCACCTTTCTTTTCTTGTTTGTGAGATTAATTTTAAAATATATTTTCTAACTTTTATGAATTGAGTTAAAGAAAATGGATTCCAGATTTTTAATAAGAATATTGTATATTATCTAATAATTTCAATTTAATTTCTACCAAAATGGATAGGGAAAATAGTAAAAATTAATTAAAATAGTTAAGGTGAAAATAGGTTTACTAGTGGTTCAACTAAAAATATAAGGGTTAAAATGATTAATAAAACATTTATAAAATATATTTTATGACAATTTTTCGACCATATAACTTATATTATCGATAATGGCATATTATATGAGCCTTTGGATTTTGGAAAAGGTGTACTCTCCTCTTTTCAAAAAAACATTACAAGTGTGACACCCTCCTCACTAATAAATAGCTACCCCTCTCCTCTACTATTCACACCATAAAAACAAATTGGTTATGCCCATAACTACCCAAATTAATTATATATTTCAATAATATAATCCTCTATTCATTATTTTGGACATAAATCCTACCAAGTAATGTATTTTCTTTAAACCAAAATAAATTACCCAACGAAGAAGTAATGTTCTCCAATGAATATTTTTATTTTATTTCTTACTCCACCTCCTTAAATTATTATATAACACTGATTATATAATAAAATAAGTATATAAAATAAAATTATATTTCATTATGTTAATTATATAAACTAAATCCTTCTCCTCTTACATAGAATGGTTTATAAAAGTATCATCCATGTGTATATTGGACCACCACCTCACGAACAAGTACAATTCATTTATTCCATTACCACCTTTCATGGTTGGGTATATTGATGGGTTTAAAGTATATATATTATATTTAAACTATAAATATCACTCTAGTGTTTTTATATCATATATAAATTATTTAATTTCCATTATATAGGGAATACAATAACATCTCTCATGTGTATGACATACTACCTCCTTGCGAAGTGATGCGATTCATTTTTCACTAACACAATAAAATGATGGTAATAAGTATATAATTGAAGAATAAATGTAACATAAATTACCAAATTATAATTCTAATTACATATATGTCATTATTAAAATTTTATATATCATTTTATTTATTACTTTTTCACTAATTGAAAGATGATAACATTTTGTTTATGTGTGGACTTCTGCCTTCATAAAGCGATGTGGGTTTCCCTATTATCACCACAACACATCCATTATATATATAATTATATTTCAGGAAATTATCTGTTATTTTTTATATAATTATATTTCTATAAAGATAAAATATTACTTACCTCATTTCCATATTGATAATTCAAAAATGGAAATGATACTCACGTGTACGAATATCCTACCGTCTCCATGGGTCTAACAAACTTCAATTTTCCAAACCATATTTAATAATTGATCTCAAAAAATAATTTTTTTTTATAAATATGAAATTTTAATAATGATTATTATTTTAATATGACATATATATACTATATGATGATGAAAAATAACTTTAATAACAAATCATGAGTGAAAAAATAGACAATTCACATTAAAATTAATAAAAATAATGAAAATTTATGATCAAACTAGTAATATGATGTTATTAAAGGATCATATAAAAAATTACAAATATTAATATCGTTATGAAATAAGTTAAAACATTTTTAAAACAACTATAAAGTAGATTATTTAATTTTTAACAAAAAATATTTTTGAGGTAATGGATTTATTAATTCATTTTCCATTCATTGGGTTAACCCTCTACTTCATTGATTAATTCTTGATAAGTTTATGTGTGTAATGAAATTTTATTATTTTATATGGAAGTTAAATTTATTTAGTGTATTTAAATTTGATACACATAATAATTTAATTTAGTAATCTTCACTCCAATGATATGATATTTGTAAGGTGATTCTAGGATCTTCTTTTTCTAGGAGAAATATGTTAATTCACCACCTGTTTAATTTTTTGTTGTATATAATACCTCATTGACATGTAATATAATGAACCCCATTATTTTAAATACATTTAAATTCTTATTTGATATCATTCTTTATTGATGATCACATTTCAAAATATTACTAAATTGTATTATATTTTTGTCTCCATTTTCCTTCTTCGAAACATATGTCATGTTATAAACATAAATTTTTTTCTGAGGTGTATATAAATCCCCTGTTACTTGTAATATCTAAAATTTAATTATTCTCATGTAATTTAAATTTTTATTTAATTTTATCCTTTCATGGGGGTTATTATTCAAATTTACACTAGTGGTTATTATTTTCTATGAAAATACCATTATTTATCATAATTTTTTATGATTACGTCTACAATGATGAAACCTTAGGATATATCTATAAATATTTATCAAGAATTTTCTGATACTCTAATAATTCTTGATATTTTAATATAATATTATCATTTTCAAACTCTTTGGTTCTTAAAATAGTTGAGAAATGTTATTGAGGTAACTTTCGTGTATTTTTCTCTACGGCTGAAAAACGTTTTTCTTCCAATTTTATATTTAAATATCTTTTCAAAAAAGATTTTATAATCAATAAAATTATTTATTAAATTTTTTTACCTATTTTATATTTTCTTTATATGTTTTGAAACGACTCTTCAAGTAATTTTTGAAACAATTTTAGTTAGGGTTTTATCGAAAATGTGAAAGGAATCATTGGTTTATTAGGTAGGACATGAACATAACATTATATAGTCCTGACCATTAATTGATTTAAATATTACTTTATAGTTTATTAATGATATTTTCAGTTGAACTTATTTTAAAATTATTTAAAAAGTATTTTTGAAAATGGAAAGAATATTTTTCTCAAGAAATGATTCACGTGATTTTTAAATATTTTTTTAATGTTTTAATGGTTCAATTACAAGAAAAGGACTTTCAAAATATTTTTCCAATTTTTATTTTTAAAAAATGAAAAGGGTATTTTCCAAAAATTTCTATTAATGTTGTTTTAATTTTGTTCCCTCCAATCAATGTCAACAAACCTTATTGTTACTTATGATCAAATAATGATAAAAATTAATGATACCATTTTCATACTCTCTCTTGATGGATTATGATTATTTCAATGATATTTTTATGGAAATCATTTCTTATCCTTTAGATTTTCATGTTTCAACGAGATTTTTATGAAAAATATTTCATTTCTACAGGGTAATCATATTTCAAATTTATTTTAATAGAAATAATTTATTTTCAATGGGTTAATCATATTACAATAATATTTTTATAGAACCCGTTTCATTTTTTATTAGTTTAAAATTATGTAGAAGTGATAATTGTTTTATTGAGTTATAGGATGAAACAAAATATATTTTTAATTTATTCATGTTGTGTTTATTTGAAAATTATTATTTGATGGGGACGCCAAGATAACGATGGGTGATCTTAATAGATCATAAATGACTGGTTCTCTAAGATAACACTCCAATGCATTGAGTAATTATTTTTTTCCAAAGAGGTATACCAGATTTCGACCATATAGTTATTCTATTATAAATGGTTCTGTAAGGGTTCTATAAGTGTTCTAGGAAGATGATGTTCTAAAATTACAACATGATTTATCTATGCGTGATATGTGTTTATAGTGTTTCCTTTTATTGAGATTAATATCACATAGCGCATGAATATTTATTATAATGAGTCATTTTTTATCCAATCCTTATTCCATGTTTCATGATTGATGATTAATACCTTTGTGCGTATGTGTTATATTATAATTCTCTCATACACTCATATTATATCCTCATACCCATATACACTTATTATATTCATTGATGATATTTAATTGTTAACACTTATGTTTAACCAGACTGTGGATTTGAGATCACCCTTATTATGGTTCAATTTATAGAGAATATCAAGAAATTATATTGAATGTTTTTTGTCTAGAAAGAATTTCATTTGGTTTATGATGTTGACTTAAGGTAAAATACAAAAATGTGTTCTATGTGGGAGAAATTCTCATTTAATGACATAGGTATTATTTATGTAGGAGTTTTTCATCATTTTATAAAACAATTAACCTAAAAGGTCTATGATAATATAAGTGATCCAGTTTTTTCTTTGGTTGTTTTATGGCTAAAATTAAAATGAAACTTGGTCCCAATTATCAGTATCAATGTTCGAAAAGTAATTTTAATGATTTCAACACCAAATCAGGGAGTGTGGGATCATGTTTGTTATAGTTTTTATCTAAGGAAAGCATTAGATCACTTTTATTTTAGGATTTTATCATGTGATGTTATCTTAAGAGTTATGGATACCATAATATGTCTATAATATTATAGATGATCATAAGTTAAAGGAACTACACACCACTTTTGTGTTATAAATAGATGATATCTTAATGTTGGTAATGAAACATCAGGAGAAGTTTTGTTTGGATTAATTATATGTATATATTTAGTTCCAAATGATGTATTAATTTACATTTTTTGAAAATAATTTTTAAGGTATTGATAACCATTATGGTTTATATGATCTTAAATATTGAGGTAATTATCAAAAAATATGTTTTATCGTATAGATAACCACATCAATAAAAAGTTATTTTGTTACTATGTTATTAACGTTATATCAAAGAAATATCACCTAATATAGGTTTTGATATTTTAAATGTATGATAAATTTTTTTGGTTAAAACACTCATTAATGTTGAGGTTTTATAGGAATGATTTTGTTTAAACTTTGGGTATTACTATTGAATTTTGGAGATTAATGTATAATTTTTTCATATGAATGTTTAATCATTTTGGGAATTATCTTACCATTTTCTAACCGTTTTGGTTATTGATAATTTTAAAATATAGATGTAACATATTTTTATCCCTTTTATGGTTATATTTTATTTTAAAATTTAATTTTTTTCTACTTGAAAGATGTCAAATTTATCTCAAATACTCACCATTTGGAGAAAAATATGAGATTCCGGTGGAAGTTGGATCAAGGATGAACTTATACTTCTTGAGTAAGTATATTTAACTATTATTTAAATTTTTATGGATAAATAATTCCTTATGTTTAGGAAAAATGATCATAAAACAATAACTATATCCTATTAAATTCAAATCCAATTAATTAGATGTTCTTTTAAATCACAAAAAATTAATATATTTGAGTCAATTAAATTTCCATTAATCATTAAAATATTACTTATCTGTAACCTATATCTCGTTACATAATTATTTATTCTTTTCTTCAATCTCGAAAACTTCACTACCCATATACGTTCCCATTTTTGGTAACCTAGTATGTGTTACTATATACAACCATCGTACATCCCATTCAATTTTATCAAGAAGATGTTTTATTTACCTTTTTTAAGATGTGAGTTTAAAATAGAAGTATTTTAAAATTTATAAACTCTTATGATGGATATAATATTCAAATTTTAATGATGAAATTTATTAAAGGGGTTAGGGGATGAAAAATAATAAGTTTTTAAATGATGAAAATTAAGTTCAATAGTATAAACTATATGCATCACTTAGCTTTGATGATAATTTAACTCCTTGATACATTAAAATATATATTTTTTTAAATAATTTTAATCTCTTTAATATATTCCAATACATGAAACCTTGAGATTTTTCTGTTTGATAGTGTATTCAAAAAACAACACAGAAATTAGACGACCCAGGAATGATATAACTATTATATATTAGCCATTAAATTGGTGGGTATGAATAGTATTAACTACCCTATGATATATATATATATATATATATATATATATTCCATACACAATATAAGTTATTTAAAAAAATTTAGTATGTAATAAATCAAATTTTAGTTAAGTAAATTAATTCTTCAAAAAATTGTTTTAATCAAAAATGATTTTTATTGGCATTCATGAAAAAATATTATAAATATTTTATAAAAAATTAAAAAAATTAATTTAATAAAATTAAATTTATTTTTTATATCATAATATATGAATTTATTTTGGGTGATATATTTGGATTTTTCAGAAAATATTTTTTATTTTTGAATAGTAAAAAATACCGATTTTTTGAAAAAATGTCATTTATTTTCAATAAATTAAGTAATTTAAAAGTCATATTATGTTTTCAATATTATTTACAATAACATAAATATTATTTATTTTTATTTAATCAACTTAATTACATTTTCATCATCATTATATTGTATTATAATAAAAATTTGCTTTCGTGTCTTAAAGGAGGGTTCCTTTTTTTGAAAAATATTTTAAAGTGCATAATGTTTCACCATTTCAATTAATTAATATAATCCAAGGTGAGGAATGATTTAAATGAAATTTATTGATTATATATCATAATGTTTTAATTTATATTCTAAATTTTGTTATTATTAGAGATATAGGTAACATAAAATAATCTTATGCTTGAAAAAATATACTTCACCGTAACCCGCTTCTCCAACGCAATTGTGGGTTCTGTGTTAAATTTAATTTATTAAACGTTTAGAAAAATTATATTAAAAAAATAAAATTTTCAGTTATTAATTTTATTATTTTATTAGTGTGATTTCTTGATGATTATTTTGAAATATAACCTTTTTGGATGAATATTGTAAAATACAGAATTTAAATTAAAAAATAATTTTCTATTTTAATTATTTATAAAGATAAAATATTTTTTATATTTTTTTAAAGTAAAATTAGTTAATTAATATATCTATTAATCCATTTTTTCTTTTTAATCAATTTCTTAAATGAATTCTATTTCAAAAACCTTTTAAACATTTTAACACTTTCTCTTTGAAAATTAATTTTATCACTGCCTATGCGTGATTAAAATGAAATTAAAACATATATAAAATATCTTTCATAGATTTATTTTGAAATTATACCTTATTATTGTCTATAATTTTACGTTATTGGAGTATTGGGGTTTTAAATAAATGTGTTTAGAATTCATTCATTACAAAAATTACAAGTGTTCGACCCACCTCACTTATAAAATGTCACCCCTCTCTTCCTATCATCACACCTTAAAAATAAATTGGTTTAGAGAATATCTAATAAAATAGCTTATACAATTTCTTAATATAATCCAATAATCCTTATTTTTATTATAAATGTAACCATGTAATTCCTCGTTTGAAAACCAAAAGAAGTTTCCCGAAGAAAATGTAACATTCTTCAATACGCATTCTAATTTTATTTCTTCCTCCGCATCCTTCAATTTTTTTAAAACAAGATTATAAAATAACCTAATTATATTAAATATAATGATATGTTATTAATTTAATTTATTAACCTAAATTTTTCTCCTCTTCCATCAAATAGGTTATGAAACCATCATTCATGTGTACGATGAACTACTGTCCCGCGAACTGATGTCATTTATTTTTCCATTAACACATCTCATAGTTGGGTATGATTATAGATATAAATTACATATATGAAATTTTGAGAATAATAATAACTCTATATTAATATATCATATATACAATTTTTATTTTTTATTCTATTGGGTATAAGAAAATATCACTCGTGTGTAGAGAAGACTATGACCTTGCGAAGTGATGTGATTCGTTTTTCACTAATGCATTACATAGAATATATTAAAGATATATTTAATGAATATATGTTATACAAATGAAAAATTTATAAAATTAATGAAATATTTATCTTTATGTAAATATTATATGTAATTTTATTTGTTACATTTTCACTCACTGAAAGATGATAAGGATGTTCGTGTACATGTGGGTTACTTCCTTCACGAAGTGATGTGAAAATATATTTTATCACCACACCACATTTATGATATATATAAATATATGTAATGGAAGAAATTTTTTTTATGATATTATTATCACTATATGAAGATAAAATATTACTGACCACTTTTCGATAATGATCATTGAAAAATTGAAATGTCGCTCATGCGTTTGTACAACATACTATCTCCATGATCATAACACACTTCATTTTTCAATGACATCTTCCATAATTAATATTAAAAAGTCTAATTAAAATATAAATATGATAAATATTTTACGATTGAAATTATATAAATTATATAACAATATTATATGTAGAATAATTGTAACTTTCATTACAAATCATGAATGAGAAGATAAGGTAATTAACACTCATACAATGAAAAAAATGGAATATTATTAAAGAATGGGTGATAATAGTTTATCAATGGATGATATATGATATTATAAATATTAATATGCTTTTTTAATAAGTAAATAAAATGTTTAAAACCACTATAATAATTTTAAATTACATTAAAACTAAATCAAGAGTGATTTAATGGATTTCTTAACTCAATTTCCATTCATTGGGTTAAACTTATTATTAATTGAATATGCATTTCTAATATTTTGTGCGTAATGAATGTTGATTATTTTATGTTTTATTTTAAATTTTATATAGGGGGTTAAATTTTATACACATAATCATTTCATTTAATAATACTCACTTCAATGATATGATCTTTGTATAAGATTTTTATTCTCTCAGTTATATCAGGGAGTCATAAGAAAATTCACCAATCATTTCATTAGTGTGGTGTATATACTTTCACATTAACATGTTATATCTGGATTAATAAAATTTTGAGGATATTTAATGTACCATATATTTTATTCCTTATTATGGATTACAATTAAAAAATTTATTTTCAATAATCTTAGTCTAATCATTAATGATTTAGTGATTTCTTTCTCTATTTAATGATTCTCTTATTTGAAATTGTCACATTTCCAAATTTTTAAATAAAATTAATTTTTGAAATAATAAATCATTATCATTCAAAGGATTCAAAATATTATTAAATAATTATGTAATTATTGTCATGACTTTTATTATTTGAGAATTATGTCATGATATACACCTATCTTTTTTTATGAGGTGTATATACAATGACTTTAACATATAATATCTTAAATTTATTAATTTATTTGGAATTTAATGTTTAAATTAATTTTATCATTTCATGGGGATTATGAATAAAAGGTACCAATGTTATAAGAGTTTTTTGTTACAATGTTATCATTTATTTGTATTATTTATGATTACTTCTCTAATATAGAAACCTTAGGATCTACCTTTAAAACAATTTCATGAATTTTATTATCCTCTAATTATTCATAATATTTTTAAGTAATATTTCCATTTTACCACGCTCTAGAACATAAAATAATTGAAGCAATGTTGTTATGTAAAATCATCTTTCTCTCTCTCTTTGGTCAAAAAACCAATTTTCCTCCAAACCCATGTTTTTTAAAAAATGGTTTAAATTTTTTTTCTTTCATAAAATGTTTCATTAAAGATATTTTTACCCATTTTCACTTTTTAAAAAATTTATGGAATTAAATATTCTTATAATTTTTCAAAGTATTCATGTTTGGTTTTTTCCAAAAATGTGAAATGAATCGTTGATTTAACTTGTACAACATGAATGATATTTTCTAGTATCCTGGCCATTATTTTATATGATGGTTCCTTTATATGTTATCAATATTATTTTCAAAGATAATGTGTTTCAAATAGTTTCAAAATGTTTTTTTTCAAAATTTTTATTGATATTTTACACAAGAAAAGTTTCAAATTGTTTTTACATATTCATTTATATGTTTCAAAGTATTTTCTAAATAAAATGTTTTTTAAAAAAAAATTATCAATTTTTAGTTTTAAATAAGTAATTTTCAAAATTGAAAAGTTTATTTGTATCCAAATTCATTTTGTTGATATTTTAATGGTTTTACCATTCATCAATGTTATCAACCCTTGTTGTTACTTGTTCTCCAATATGGATATTTACTATTGATACAATCCAAATTTTTTATCTAGATGGATTGATATTGTTTCGAATATATTGTTATAGTACTCAATTTTTTCCATAGGTTAATCAGGTTTCATATACTGTATTCTGGAACATATTTATTTTATTTGGGTTAATCATGTTATAAAATCGATAATGGTTGTTTTATGGGTTTTAGGTTAAAATGAAATATCTATTTATATTATTCATGTTGTTGTTATTGTAAATTTATTTTCTGATTGATGCATCCAAATATATCTAGGTGACCCCAATATATCATAAATATTGGGTACACCTACATAGTGCTCTAATGGATTGGGTAATAAATATGTTCGCTGGAGAATTATATTGGAATTATATCGTATGAGTATTTTATTTTCAAATTTTATGTTAGGTTTCTGTATTTTTTCCATGTAGATGATGATCCAGGATACCAATATGTTTTATATTTTCTATTGATGGGTTTATATTGTTTCCTTTAACAATGATTAATATAACATGGATCATGATTATTGATTCTGATGACTCTTTATATTATTAAATCCATATTCCATGTTTTAGGATTGATGATTCAATAATTTATGGTTATGTTTTATATTATGATTCTCTCATTCACTCTAATTATGTCATCATACCCTTATAGATTTTTTATGTTCATTTATGAACTTCAATTATTAATGCTTATGTTTACCATTACTGTGAATTTTAGATGGCCTTTATTATGGTTCCTTTTCCAAAGGTTATAAAGAAATGACTTCTATGGAATTATGTTTTGAATGAATTCCATATGGATGATGATGAATAGTTAATTTTAAAAAAGAAATTATAGATTAAGTGGGAGAAATTATCATTTTATGGAATTGGCATCATTTATGTATGATTTTTTCCCAATTCACTAAAAATATATACCTAAAAGGTCTTTGAGAATATAAGTGATCCAATTTTTCTTTTGATTTTTTATGGTATGGATGTGAAAAAAATTGGGTCAAATTATCATTATCAGAGTTGGAAATGTCATGTTTATGATTTCAGCACTGGATTTTGGAGGACGGGTTATATGATGTTATAGCTATATTCTTTATTACAATAAAAAATTGTATACCTACACAAATGAAAAAACCCATTTTACATACAACCATTATGTTATAATTTCCAATCAAGATTCTATTTATATGATATTATCATCTAGAATTGTGGGGAAATATTTATTTATTTTTAAATGTAAATATCCCTCACAATCCAAAAATCTTTAAAATTTTAAAAAATTCAAACCAATCGTAAAAACCACATTACGAGATATATAGAGCCATCTATTTTTTAATAATTTATTCTACTTTTAATAATGTATCGTTAAAACATTTTAGGGACCCAAGATTTCATAACTTAAAATGGAGGTATATCCATTCCATGGAAAATTTTGGGCACTACACCTCAAAAAATTTATCAATTGGTACATATAAAACCCATGATGATATTAATTTTACATGTAAACATATCCTAGTTATGTCACCATAGTATTCACAAAAACATTATCACCTATTTTTTAGTAAATAGTAATGAAACCATAAACTTATCTAACAAAAAATTATATATATTAATGTTTTCATTTAATTAAAAAAATTTGAAAGCTTATTTCAAGCCATTTATAATACAATGCATTCTATGTAACCCTATATTCCATATATTATTCATGTACTCGTGCATTTTGGAAATTATAGTCTAATAGTAAAATTTTAAAACATAATGTGATGAATTGAGGAGTATCCAAAAAAACCATTTTTATAAAAACTGATAACATCAATCCCACACCCTTGTAACATTGTAATTATCTATGATGGTGTAGGATAGACATAAGTATAGTTTCAACCAAAGTCCCAAACCTCACATATCTAGCATGAAAAGACACCAAATCCAATGTCAGGATGAAAAAGGCTCTGATACTATATGTATAACGATGTAGATTGGGTTACTAGGGTCGAGTCAATGAAATTCATGGCCTCATGAAATCTTTACCATATATAAGAGGTTTTTATTTAAAATTGAGGATCTTGTCCTCATATTTGTGATAAAATTACCATATTATGAGGCTAATAAATAAATAAATGATAAATAATATCATAACAATATCTATATAATATATAATAAAAAGATAATCCATTAATTATAATAATATCACATGTATTAACATATAAACCACTAATAGTACAAAATAATTTAAAATAATGGAACCCTAAATGTAGTAGATAATATACAAAAAATTATTAGAAAATTATTAAATTAGGATCTACTATGAAAATGACTGAGATAATTTCCAAGTACCTCCTCCATATCCATACCGAGATCCCTCTTATCGGACACATTACAATGTGGATTTCTCATTCCATAGATACCTGATAGTGATTTATGTATTCCTAAGAAGGTGAAAATACATGTTGTGGTTATTAAACATAAGTACACCACCAATAGGTCTATAAAATAAATACAACAATATAAGTATATATATTTCTCTAATAATAAATTTATATATTAGAAACAATCACCCATGTCAGGTCATTATGTAATGTCCAAACCACAACAAAACTATTAGGAACCCATATGTAATACAAAAATAAATCCATAAATACAATATTGAGAACACATGGTGAGAATATAAATAATGGTAAATGGATAATAAAGTTATGTCCCCCAGGTAAATAACAGATAATGAATAACAAAGGCTCATTACTGGTCTCCTTGAACCAAAATAGAGTTGAATTGTAGATGTATGTAGTAGAGGAGGCCTAATCATTTATTGCATCTCAGAAGAAACTAAAAAAGGAAACATGGATCCTATTAAGTCCTCTTGAATAAAAAATATATATTTTATGTGCATCAAAATGGTGATGATGGTGTAATCAGGTCTATCTTCCTAGGGAAAAACATATGGGATACCATAACTCATTCTCCACCACATTGCAATTGAATAGATCTGGGAAGTGAATCCATATATTAGTTTAGGATTAATCATTTATAACCTCTTACTAAAGAACCAAATAGGATCAATGGTTCTTTTTTGACCCACTTACATTTTACCACAGTCTAGGATTACATGTAAATAATAATGTGATCCTAATCAAGTCTCACCTTTTAGGAACATAAAATATATAATCAAAATAAGAAACATATTTTCCCAAAGATAGGGAACTTATTAACCAATAAAATCATAATAAAATTCCATTATATCACAATAATTCTTGAATATTATAACATAAAATATCAATGAATCTTACAAGACATATCTATCCCCTTTTAAAGACAAAAATATATTTCAATTGACTCCCTTATAGAAATCAATCATTTGTTTAACCAAAATAATAAAACTCATCTAAATCCTTATAAAAAAATTATTATCTATATCATTACTCCACACAATTGAAGAATATATTACCAGTTACTAAAGGGTAAAAAACCCTTCATTTCATTTTCAAGCACTAATACCTAACTCAAGACTCAATGAAAAATGGTGGAAAACCCCTATATTGTAGGATTTATATCTGAATAAATAAAGGTCCAACATGGGGTGATATCCTAATGTTTATCTATATAGGTAACCCTAAATTCATCAATACCATACATACAAACCCCAATATTAAGTACCACTTACCTTGAACCTCATGGAGTAATACCGTGAAAAAGAATCACCGAGATCAAGATAAATCCTTTATAACCTAGAAACGTGATAAAACACTCCCATATTAAGGATTTAAGAAATAGAAATATGAGACAATGAGATAAATTTATATTATCACCAAGAGTGGGATTAGTATTACCCTAGAAAAATAATTCAATAGACGATGTTTAATTTTGACAACAAATGAGTAAAGCGGATATCTTTGATGAATAGGAGGTTAACATAGAGAGGGACCCATTCATGCTGGATAAAATGAGGTGTTAAATAAGTATTTAACTTATATTTAAATAAATTTAGAAAAAACTATAGTGATGCATATAAACAATAGAAAACATGGTACCATGCCATAACACCTGAGTATTCAATGGCCTAAAGACTGCCGGGTACATATTAAAATAGAAAAAGATTGTTATCTAGGGGATTGTACCCATATATTAGTAACTTGGTACCCTATGGCTCAGAAAATGGTAGTCATTCACTTCTATCCAAAGATTTTAGTTCCAAAGCCCCACTTCCCAAAATATAATCCACCTCTAGTGATTTATATTTCCCAATGATGCATATATTGACTTATCATAATTAAATAAAAAAATTACCTCTTAATCATAAATATTTTTGGGTGTTTTAAAATAAATTTTATTTAATTTAAACACAATATTCCAAATATAAAAATTGAATTCATTCATTAAAAAAATTCTCATGAATGTTAAATTTTATCTACACCATATGGAGAATATATATTATTTTATCTTAATTTTAATATTTAATTAATTTCAACCCATTGGAATAAAATTTCATAAATGGTTCTCAAACTATTTCTCATTTTATTTCATGAATATAATTTTTCAATGACATTGATAATACTACATAAGGTAAATATTTTTATGTAAACCTCTAAACATATGTATTTTATTAAACATGGTGTCGAAGCCAATTTCTATTATAAATGAAAAGAAATATTTCTATCAGGGTAGGGCGAGACCCATTACATAGCCCATAGACCCAGGATAATGTTTTTGACTTCATTCTTATTTCACTACTTTCATGCCTCATACCCAATTCACTACCTCTAATATTAACACCAACATCATAAATCCAACAAGGGGATTTCCATGATTATTACCCTCATCTTACGGATATAGGATTATGGTGTTTAATAATCATCTTCCACCATAGATTCAATGTATTTTTTAATTTGAAAATCCACCCTATGCTTGAAAAACCTATATGGAAAGAGGATATTTATAACCTCTTATTGTCATGGGTGGTGGTAGAACTTCAAGATTCCACTAATACATCACAAATGTTAGTTTTCAATGCTTTTATTAATATTTATACATCTTGATCATAAATATAAACATATTAAAGCTTGTAAAAAATTCTATATCTTCTCTCTAATAAAATAAAAACAAATATCAATGTTTTTAATGTGATAATGTTATAATAGATTATTTTTTAAATCAATCATGGTCTTGTTATCATAAAAAACTGTATTTACATATTCACATATTTATTTATATTCTTTATATATTTATTTTAAAATGACTTTTTGGTATAATATTTTGTAACTATAATGGACTCAACTTCATCTATAAGAAGAGATATACTAATTTTCTTCTTATATAGGAAATAAACACATTTATCTCCAATGTAGAAAGAACTATTCCTGGTAGAATTTAGATTCTTCTATATCTCCATATAAAGACCAATTTATAAATGAAACACAATATTATTTTTTACTATATTTATCAAATAATAATATTTATTTTCTTCCATGTGCCCTATTATTATCATTAATGACATGATAATATCTCTTTTATTACTCATAAAATGTGAATCCAAATATATTTTTTATAATATATTTAGTCTTTTTCCTTTAATATAATAAATGTTTTTTATAATTTTATATTAAATAATTATATTTTCTAAATTTTATATTCATTATTATTTAATTTAATTAATAAATATATTTGATTTGAAATGACATAAAATTATTACATTCAAAATTTCCAGAAATTTATTATTATAATTCATTGGAGATATAAATGTATACTCACTTATTTGATTAAATTGAATTCCTAAAACTTAAATAATATTTTTATAATAAATATTGATAATTTTGATCTCATTATGTTTAGAAACTTTTTCTCCATCACTGAAATGTATCCAATAATGATTATATTTTCAAAAATAAAAAAAATCATGAATGTAGATTCCTTTATCATTTTCAAATAAAATTTATAGTGAAACCCACCTCCCTTAAATTATAACTTCTATAATTATAAATATAAAAATTTATACCAAGTATGATGTTCTAGCTTAAACCTAAGAAATGCATTTTTTATGTGAAATACATTAGTTTCATCATCATCAAGTTGAAAACCATATATTTTTTAATTTAATATTATTCATTAAGAACTCCATAAAAAGATAAAACTTCATATCCTTCTAATATATAATGAATATTATGTGTTTTATAACCACTAGGAATGGATATAAATCTAAAAGACTTAAAACTAATCAAAATATATCTTCAATAATAATACCCTCAATTTGGGTATAACCGCTCTTCTAAAATCTTGTTTTTTCTTAAATTTTTTTCCTATTTATGATTTTTTTGAATTTATATTTTATTCCAATAATATTCTGTTTATGATGTCCATTTATGATATCCCATGTATTGTATGTTTAATTTTTTGTTTCTATTTTGTCATTATCTGAACTCGTGATTCAGCTTTCAATGCCTCTATGAATATTTTTGGAATTTAGATGGTATAACAATGTCACATTATCAATGTTCATCATTATAAATGTTTGAATAACTTATGTGCTACCATTGAGTATATTTTATCCATCAAATTGAACTATTATTTTATATTTTCCATATTTTTTCAATCATTAATTTCATTATCAACTTCCTCTCTAACTTTTAATTCAACTTCAAAATAACATTCATGATTATTTCTCTGAGGTTTTAAATTTTCAAATTCCATGTCTTCTTTAACATAATGAATCTCCTATAGAAAATAACATCTTAAATTTTGAAAATGATTTCCCACTAATAGTGAACCAATAAGTTACTCTCAATGAAAAACATAATTTCCATAATGTTATCTGTTCTACTAATTCATTCAACAATTTTGTTTTATTTTTTTGTTATAATAAATGAAAAATTGTGCTTTAGAAATTATTTTAATAAATAATTTTCAACTTCAATTGAAATAAATTTCATTACTCTATCAAATTATAATATTTTCATTATATTTCTACAATATTTTTTAGTGATTTAATAATAAATATTATTTTATCCTATCGTTTTTTGTGCATGACTATGAAAAATTATATTAAACAATAATAATCATTTAATATATAGGGTAAATATCTAATTTAGTTCCCTTTTGAGTTAAGGGACCCCTGAAATTCTTAAAAACCAAATCAATAAACATTATACGTCTCTTATTCTTGAGATTACATGGATTATAAACCAATTTTTTATTTCATGTAAAAATAACAAGATTTTACCATTGCAATATAAAAATAAAATTGTTAATTCCATCTACCCTTATGTAATATATGCTTAGTTCTCTAACAAATCTATTATTCTCTTTTCGTCTTACTATTGGATGGGCCACTACTAGAACCCCTAGATGGGATGCCAATTTGACCACTAAAGAGAGGAAACATACTCGTTGCACCTCTCCAGACTAATCACTTATATGATAACAAAGTCATGTGAAATATATTTGAATAGAATATATATTGATAATAATTGAATATCATATAAGGTGAGGAAAAATCAAATCTGAAACCAGTGGGCCTTCTAGGAGACATTCTCTATAAGCAATGGAATAAAGTAAAGTGACTTTAAGAACATAGTATAATTTTATATCAAAAATATAAATTCAAAATGGAGGGAAAAGTATATATATAATTATAATACAATTATGTGAAGCCCTAAATAATTATCCTATGATGGCTTCATATACTAGGACCTCATGCCTCCAAGATAGAGTAATCACACCCCCACCTCCTGATAGGTCCCTAAAGTATGAAATTAGAAATATTTGTCCCCTCATCCTTGAGAGTCTCAACCAAATAAAATATTATTTATACTATATTGATACAACACCCAATTATATATATAACTATAAATATATGGGAGATTGGATGATTGTTTATTTGAATATTTTCCATGAATTATACCATAATGTCTTAACTATATTACGTGCCTCTACCTCCAACTAGAACTAAATGGAACACCCCTAAAAAAGCATATCACCGAGCTGAGTTTTTAGAAATGATTTTAGAGAATGTTATACTCATTAATACTATTAAATTTGAGGTAAAACATGAGCATCCATAACCCAGTCCATTTAATACTCAATTGGATATCACCAAGGTAATATTTTGTGAAATTCCAAATAATTGATTTAGATCCATTTCAATGTTTATAACTAATAAAATTTAATCATGGTTATCCATAACCTAATTAAAAAACCATAACCACATAGTAAATAGCTATCATATATCAAATAATATTACCACATGATAAACCAAAAAGTCCTAAATTTCTTAAACACCTAATAATTTAATCGTATTGATTTATTCTTGTTTGATATAAAGCATTAAGTGTCTATATCTCTTTAAATTCTATCAACGTATTAATTATAGTGAATCTATAAAATTATGTCATAATAAATTAGAATGACATAAATAATTCATTAAATAAAACATATAATATATATAATATATATTTTAATTAATTTAAACCTATCGATTTTGTTGAAATACATTTTCCCAATCACATACAAGAAATAGAAATTCATGTGAACCTACACACCGAATTCAATACATGAAGTCACAACCTATTTACTTTCCATGGATAGTGTAAATTTATGAATAAAATATACACATTTAAAAATGGTAATGAATGAAACCATATTTATCAAAACCAAAATCGTTAATTACATAACACAATTAACTTGGACTTCCACTATACCAGTTCTGGCTATATTCAAGCATTGTTTTTAACCCTTGTAATGACTATCCTATATTTAATCTTGTAATCCAAAAAATCATAATATAAAAATAATAATATTTGATACAATTTTAAGATTTCATGTCCTATGTAGTTGATATGATTCATAGAAAAATATGGAATTAAGTAGATCTCATTGAGAGCTATGGGTTACTGCCTACAAGTATCTGGTAAAATTATACTATTGAGATACTTTTCTTGAATTATATTGTGAAAAAAAATAAAAATGTAAAAATAATAAAATAATTAATGTAATAATATGGAATTAAAACATCGTGATAATATTATAAAAAACATGTGATATAAGAATTATTACATGACAATCACACATCTTCATTCAAAGGAATAATCCACACAAGTGGATGATTCTTTAAATATGAAACATAAAATAAAAAATTAATATAGCATTATCATCCATAAAAATTTTCTATTAATATGTCCCCATCCTCCCTCTATCCTAATTTCAAGGTACTAATGCTTAACCACATGGCATAGGGTTATTCTGTTCTAAATACCCTAGACCATGAAATTGACACAACCAGCATGGATCATATGAAGGATGTCAGTATGGAATCTAGTATGACATGACCAAAAATAATATAACATAAATATAATAATATTTTTCCCTGCATGTACTGAGTAATAAATAAATAGGGGACAACATAAAAATTTTGGTCATCGTGTGCTAACAGAGCCACAATGATCCCAAACCCTACCAGATTTGGCCAAATTCACTAAAGGGGTTCATCCCATACACATTTAATACCAAAAAAAATTATAAGAAGAATATATCAGGAAATTATATATCTAATGTACAAGGTTATAATTTTTATATTGAGCAAGGACTAAACCAGGAATAGCTCCTAGGAAAGATTAATACATAGGTATAGAAACAATATTTATTTAATGTCCTTGTATTATATTAAACCTAAGAATGTATATGAATAATGAGGAAGTACATAACCTATATTAGAACATGATTTCATATTTAACATGTCATGACATATGTTTTTTTTCCTTTTCTAATGTATTTCATAATGGGAAAGCGAATCTAAATTCTACGGATGGTGTGAACATATCAATCTACTAATGAAAGTGACTACGACGAGAAAACATGATATGATTTTTAATATCTCTACATATATCAAAATAAGGATTTAATTTAAAATATAATTAATGCATGAATGTAATAGTAATATATTTCAGGATATATTTATCTTTATGTAAATTTAATTTGTTTGATATATTGCTTTACACATAACACCAAGGTTATGTGAATCATGATATACTACTGAAAATTTAATACTAGATATGATAGTTATAACCTAACAATTGTAATAGAGGGTATATATAAAACATCTTAAATTTTGGGAAATATATACAAGTTTTTATTTATAAAATAGTATTTATTAATATCTAGGAAATATGTTCCCAATTTTGAATCTTAAAAAACATATCATTCAATGTTAAAATATTAATTTTTCAAACTATTGTATTTTTCTATATATTATTTGTGTTGATAAATAATTTTCAATTTTTTTTAACTATATTGTTTTTTAATGTGAAAAAATTAATAATCATTCATACCTTGATTATCAATTTGTTAAAAATGTAGGTAAAGTCATTTGAATGTAAAAAAGTGTTATTTTTTAGAATAAAATATCTATTATGTGAAAGGTATTTTATCTCAATAAATTTAAATAGTTGGTACTGATGATTTATTTGAATTAATTTTATAGTAAATATATGAAATAAAATATATTAATATTTATCCAATTATTTTTAATAAGAATGTAATTGGATTGAATTTATTTTTATGCTTAAAAATGTATTATTCTATAAATGGTCTTCATTGCATTTTTTATTCATTTTAAAATGAATTTGAAAGATTTATATATATTGAGTAAGATAAATTGGTTTAAACATTTATAATAAACATTTATATATTTTTTAATGAGATTAATTTTTTTTGTCATTAGGAACAGTTACGAAGGTAAGAATTCCTTACATCGGTAAAGAGTTCAAATAACTGAAATTTTTTATATCCTATTTTATAAGTATATTATTACCCAAATTTATCTTGTATTTTAATTCAGCTTTCATTGGAGCCACATTATATTTAATATGACTTTGTTATTTTTAATGTTTTTATGTATTAACAATGATTGTTACTCCCCTCAATTATACATGGTATTCTACTCTCCTCTATTCTCAACACCAATTTATCCATATACCATGAAAAATATATTCCAAAATAATATCACAAAATATTTATTAATGAAAATGAGGATCTTATATTTTTTAAAAACATATCCAATAATTCTTTATTTTCTTTTCAATGGAGGATACACAAATATGAATTATATGTTCGTACTAATATTTTTCATGCTTCTTTCTTCTTAAACATATAATAAATATTCTAAAATTATATTAACATGATAAAATATGTATATTTTATTCATTGATATTTTATTATGTTAGCGGTATAACAATAGTTATCTATTTCCCATTAGATATAAACTGATAACATCTCTCAAGCATATGTGTGGTCTGAAACCGACATCGAGCAATGTGATTCATTTTTTATTTCATCTTTACATAGAAGGCAGTGAGGAATGATTTAATCAATATATATGATGTTTATGATCTAGTTATAATTGTTAAAATTTTAATTTTTTTACCTTCCTTTTATATATTCATCAAAAGGTGGAAACATAACTTGTGGGTACGTAGGGACTACTGTATACATAAAGTGACATAATTCATTTTTCATAAAAAACATTATAAGAATAGTTATAAAATATTATATAATGAATAAAAATGATATATGTGAAATTATTATTATTTATAATATGGTAAAACCATGACCAAGTTGCAAGGATTAGAAACATCATCCAGAAACATGTATAGAAAAAAGAATGTTTTTCTCCTAGATATCATTTTAGTAAAAAAATATTTAAAATTCATTATAAAAATTTATAAGGGAATGATAAATAGTTATTAATGTATTAAAAAATCAAGAATATATTAATAATAAATATATATTTCTGATAATGAATATTTTAATATGTATGAATAAAAAGACGACTTTATGTATTGGATCATGTTATAATATCATTTCTTTTCAGGATTTTCTATACAAAATTTCTACTATGATATGTTATATAGGTATTTTCCTATAATAACCAAATTTTTTATTCTGTCTTAAAATTCCTAGATTTTTTAGTTTCTAGATTAATTTTCCTCTCTTTGTTACTTAATAATATCTAGAAAATGATTCTATAAAAAATAGATCTTATTTACTCTTAGGTCTATGGTATTTTTTTTCCATGCCTCTACCCTTTAAAATTTTATAAAGAATGTTCATTTCTAGGATTAAAATGATTATTCAAATCTATTTTCATTTTTTTATTTCCATTTAATTTATTTAAAATGATTTTATAGTACATTTTCTAATGTTTTTATTTATGGATTTTAATAAAAAGTTTGAAAAGATTGATTGTTTTAAAAATTATCACATTCCTACTATAATGAATATTATTTTATTTGAATACCTTTTACATATTTACATGGTTATTTTAAAATAAATAATTTTTGTTCGTATTATTATAATTTATAATTTTAAAATATGGACCAAGAAAGAATAATACTCTATTTTTATATAAATTTTCAAATTCTCATTTAAAGGTATTTTTCATTTATGTTCACAATCATTATGGATTTTTATTTTTTAATTGAGATATGATTATATAATACCATAAACATTATTTCATTATATAGATTATGATGATAATATTTTATGTGGGATTATATGAAAACAATTACTTTTACATGTGCCATGTAATTAACGATAAAATAAGGAATATTTTTTACGATACCATTAACTTCCTTTATCAGTATGGATATGAATATGGGATGATGAAATTTTTATGAAACCTGTTTCCATTATCTATGTAATTATATAATGAGATGATGAATATTTTTATCATCTCATGGCACACATATGCATGGTTTTCATTTTGTTATGGGTGGGCCAAAACTTATATTTACCACCATTGAATTGGATACATATTTATATCTCACGAGATAATATAGACAAGAATGGGGAGTGAACCCTATTCAGTTATTGAAATTTTCCCCCATTATGGTCATGAGAGTTTACATTGACTAAGGAAATGATGGAATTACAATTTAACCCAATACACTATGATAATTTTTTTTACTATTATATTCTTAGAATTGAGTCTTGACTATTGAAATTTTTTTATTTTCTTTTTCGTATTCCAAGAACGAGTTTCTTATTCATATGATATGATTAATGACTCATTATTGATAATTGGTGGTTCATCACTCTTATTAACATTGTCCATATTTAAGTATAATCCTTTTACTATGATTCATAATTAAGTAATATTTACTTATTTTGTATGACTTTAATGTGTTATGATCTTGGTCTTATACATTTTGGTTATCATAATCTCACTTATTATCATAGATTGATATATTATATTTTTATCATTACTAATAATCTCACCTAAATATTTCTTATATTTTTATACCTTTGTAATTAAGAAAATTTTATGTATGTAAGGATTAAGAAGTATGCTATGAGAGAAAAAAATTATTACAGATGTTGAATATATTTTTTGAAAAAGTATGACTATACATATAATATCCAATGACACATAGATTTTATGGTTCTAGGGAATATATTATTATTATACATATTGAATATTAAACTAAAATGATTTTATATTTATGTATGTAATTATTGGTTCACCTTAAAGGGTGTCATAGTAGGATTTAGTTATTTCTATAGATTATGATTAGATAACATTATTAAGAAACCCTAATGATAATTCTATGTAGATGATAACATCATAATGTTTTGGTATAGTAGATATTTGGTAGTTTCCTATCAATGAAATAGATATTTGGATACCTGAATGTTTATGTAGCTACTAAAATGATGTTCCTATAGGTAAACTCAATAAAAATACTAGTTGAACATTAAATCAATCTTCACTCGATGCATGATGAGTGGACATAAGACATCAAACCTGACATGATGCTCTTGTGGGGAAATATTTCCATAAATTAAAACTCTATTTAGGAACCGTTATGATGAATGAGCGGTTAAAATATAAATAACCTATGATAATAAATAATGATATTGGAAGGACCTTACATGTAATGGGTTTAAATGAGGTTTCATGATTTAGGGCACCATAAGAATTATATCACAATCATATGATTCCTTTATCTAAATATTTATACTTGATAATTACAATATGTTTTTTTGGTTTTAGTTAATAATTAAACTAGTGGAAATCATATGAAAAATGAATGTGATGGCCAATATAATGATTTTACTTATTATAACCCAAATAAAATAGGAGAAAGAATGTGAGTAATTTTGATTATTCCTAACCATATATCATTAATTATGATTAACAACTTAAACCTAGTTGAATATTTGAATGAATAAATTATGATAAAATTTAATTTTAAGAATGATTAGGTAGTGAAGATCATGTTTAACAGAATATTAGTTTTTCTAAATGTCATTAATGTTAGATGTATCACCAAATGAAATTTATCAATGGTATAAAAAAATGTTTATGGGTGGAAAATTGGGGCATAAATTAACAGAATTTTTATAAAAAAATGAAGTGTTTAATTTATAGAGATTAAGCTCATCTTATGATTCAACTAATATTTCAATGTCTTGCATATGGGGAAATTATGTGTTATTCAAGAAAATTTCCTTAACTAGTTATAACTATTAGCCTTTGGAATTTTTATGAAATGTAAACTTCTTAAACAAATCGTGATGGTTAAAAAACACAAATACTCTACCATAGGGAAGGGTATATAATGTTGTGTGATATCATGTTGATTTTTGTAATAATGTGTTCCATTAAAATATTATTGTTTATACATTAGTGAATGATGATGTGATTTTGTTAATTGATAAGATATAAGTACATATAACACATTTAAATTGCATGAATAAGTAAATCACATTTTATATTTTTAATCAACCAATGATCATCATTTACTGTGATGAAGAATATGAACATACAAGGGAAATTACTTCCATTTTACTGGTCTTACTATATATTCATGTGGAATATTTATCTCAAATGGTTAGAGTGAATGTAAACATCAAATAAATTATGAATTTTTGGGTAAATACTTATGTACTTCCTGAAAACATTCATATACTTTCCTCAAATAATGAATTTGAATTTTAAATAGAGCTCCGACATTGTGATACACGTATTTTAAAGAATACATAGAGAATATCCATAATAGAGTTTAAATAATTGAGTAATAAACGTCAAGATAATATTAATAACGGATTTATATGTGCTGGTGAAATCTCCACGGGGTGAACCTATTTTATTATTATGATGAAATATGGGTAAACAAACCATTTAATTGATTATCAAGAACATAACAATATCATAATCAACAACTAGTATCCTCAACCCTGTATTGATGACTAGTATGATAAAAAACAAAAATCTTTATACTTTTCAAAAATTGGACATCATTTTAGATTTGATCAGTAGGGGTTAAGAAAGAGGATATACCCAATATGTCCTTCCCAACGACGTATGGTCATTATAAGTATAATGGGATTCCATTTGGATTAACCAATTCCCCAGTTATCTTCATTGATTTAATGAATTGAGTCCATAGATATTTCCATAGAAAGATAGTGGCTACATTTATAAATTATATTCTATTATATTACAATTTAATGGGAGCGTGTGAAGTTAATTTGACTGTTATTGTTATATTTGGAGATTTTAATATAATATTATGCTTTATATAGTATACAACATGAAACACCAATCATAAATGAACATTAAAATGTCATTTTTTTAATGTTAAAGACATTAAAAATCCATTAAATTTGTGGGTTTGAATTATAATAAATTTATTATGATATATATATACATATAGAATTTTCCTACTCAAAAAAATGTATTGATTAATTATTTGGAAAAAACAACTCAAATTTTAGTAAGGATATTTTATTAAACAAAACAGGGTTTATCCGATTATTATTTTTGTTAATTTTTGTCAAAAATATTATAATTAACTTCTAATTTTTTTTGAATTTATATTTTATAAAAATAATAATTTTTTTGAAATTATAATCTCAATAAAATATTATGGTGATTATTAAGGATTTTTATGAAAAAAATATTTTCCACTGAGTAGTGAAAAATTCCATTTTTGGAAGAATATACAATTGTTTTCCAATGGATCATTAATAATTTAATTTCATATAAAGGTAAATTAAGTCTTATTTTATTATATATATTTTCATTAATATAATTTTAAGCATCGTTATACCTGATTTTGGTACAAGTATATTTTTTTCTTGTAGAAACACATTTTTCTATGAAACTAATTTTCTTAAATTTTGTGTTTTAATATTTAATTAATTTTTCCCTCTTATCAAACATGAATAATGAATTGTTTTTCCATTTTATTAAATATGAGGTCCAAATTTTGTTAATAGTTCTCTTGATTTTTTTTATTATTGTGAATAATGACAAAAATAAATATTTATTACCACAATAATGGTAAAATGGGTTCATTTGGGTTAAAAATAAAGTTATATGGAATAAAATTAATTAAGAAACATGAATTTATTTCATTTTATTATTATATTCCATTAATAATAATCAAAACTCAAAAATATGACATTTTCCATTAATGTTTGACTTTGGCCTTCATTATAATTAAGTAAAGGATAATGTCAAAAGTATTACTTTTTTGATTTTAATATCTATAATATTATTTGAAATAGATATATAAGGATATATCAATTTTTAAATGATTATATTAAATAAAAATATAAATTTTTTATGTAAATTTATTTATAAATTTTTGTAACAAAATAATTACCTTAAATTTTTATGCAACACCAACACAACGCTGGTGCAATCAATTGGAAAATAAAAATAATATTTTAAAAACCCTAATATATAATTTTATGGGTGAGATATAGTGTAGAATTAATATTATAGATCAATACAACATATTATGGATTTTTTAAAGACAATATTGGAATTACAATTCTATAATGATGGCTTTAAAGTAAAATTAAATTATTACACTCAAAAAGGAATGTTTTAATATTTTATGTTAAATAATATTTCATTAAAATATATAAATTTATATTTTTAATTGTATTTTTAGGAATTTAAATGGTATAATATATCATTCATTTTCAATTTATGATCCAATTTTTTCCTTATAAGTAATTTAATAACCTTTTAATATTGAAAAATTCTAACCACTATTATGGATAAAATTGGTTAACCAATGAGTTAAAACAAAATATGATTTTTAAATTGATATTTATTCCTATATAAATCTAATTTAGTTATTATATTTTGAATATATCGTCATTATATTTTAAAACATTCCATTTTTTTCATTTTAAATGATTTATACATGTAGGATATTATAATATTTAATGTATTTCCATAAATGACAATAATGATATTTTGTAATAACAAATAATTTATTAAAAGATTTAAATTTAATAAAAATATTCTAGAAAGAAAATTTAATTGGATATGGTTTGAAATATAAACCATGATATAGTTATATATCACTTGTCCTTTTATCAAATCAATCTAGACTTTTTTATTGTAAAAATCAGTGATGTCGTGGTAATTTTCAAAAGGGATAATGAGTGTTAAAAAAGAGACATGATTAAAAAAAGAAACCATACGTGTCGAAATTTTATTTTATGGGAGGATTCATACTCGTAATAATATTATATTTGAATTATATGAATTTGGAGTCACTTCAACAGGAAAATTAATTTATATTAATTTAAAATTTTATAAAATTCCAACAATTCCCTTCCCGCGTTTATAGAATGGAGAACCCAATTATCTCATTTACAAACTTCTAGATTCATTTTTTTGGGAAAATACCTTCCAACATACCTTAATTACATCCATAAACATGTTTTTGAGGTCTTATTATGGGAATAATACTTGCTTTAGAGTGATTAAGGAGTGAAAAAAACGTGGTTGTCTGAAAGAGATGTATATATTTTAAATAATTGATTTAGTATTATTTCTTATTCTACCTTCCTAAAATATTCTTCAAACGTGATGAAATAATAAACAAAATATATTCCATGTATTGATATTTTTTACGTTAATTATATATAATATATCCATCTTATTATACCATAAAATTAGAGATGGATCCATATTTTATGTGTACGACGGACTACTGCCTCACGAGATGATGTAATTTTGTTTCCATCAACCCTATCATTGATGATTATAAGGATGGATTTAGTTAATATAAATTGTATTCCTGAAATTATAATCATTATATAAAGATAATATATTATATATTATCTTAACTTTCCTTCCATTCCAAAATGATATTTTCATTCATACATATGTGTGGATTACCACCACCACATAGCGATGTGATTCATTTTTCGTCACCACATCAAATGGATGATATATGTAAATATATTTTAACATCCAAACCTGGAGTCCACACATCGGTTCCCCAAGATGGTTAGTAACATGACATCAAGCTTGCCTACCTGTATGCCTGAGGCTACCCACAAGCAGTGAGGGTGAAATATACAACATGGGGAGACTATACCCTCTTTATCAAAGTATCACAACAATGAAAATAAATAACAATAAAAAAATGGAAAAAAAACTAAAAAAACTATAATATAATTATGAAAAAAACATGAATACAATATCCAAATGAAAATAGTTTATATGCCATTTCCAATATTGGTCAATTGTGAAACGAAAAACCAAATAAAGACACACTAACCTTCCTATATGGGTCCCAACAACAAGTCCGATTCACATGTCAATTCTCCTCTCCAAATCTACCATATAACACTTGGTCTGTCCATTATCATGTCCTGTATACATGAAATCTATTTAGGTAATGATTATGAAACCCATGTAGGATGTGATTATAACTCAGTAGGCCACTACCAACAGTGTCTAAAACAATATCTTATAAATAAAAATTTATGCAGTTGTATAAATAAAAAATTATAGTGCATTAAGTAAATAGTTATCAAATTTCATTATTCTTTAATTAACCAAAAACAATTCACTGGTTCATGAATTCACATGACCCATCAATGCATAATTCGACCCATGCCAGAGTATGAACCATTTCAAATAGGAAAACACAATTCATTATAACATGTGGGATTTCATTATCCATTTAATTACATTTCATAAAATAACCATTTGGAAACACAGTCCAATTCCCATATCATGGGTGAAAAAAATCATTCCTAGCACCCCATGGGTATTTGGAGTATCAGTTCATGTCCCATTCCCTATGGGTATTTAGAACAATAACCCATGTCCCATATAATAATAATAATCACAAGAATGAATTTGGGTCTAGAATATCCCGGCTAGTATCTTGTGGGAATTTTGAGCATCAGTCTATGTCCCACACCACATTTCACATTTTTTCAAATATATCATATATATAACATATGACAAATTTAACAAGGTTAATCAACATTCACCCTCTTGTCAACATTTTTCATCATGGTATTACATTTACATTATCAAACACAAACATGGTGGAACACTTTAAATCATAAGGAATAATATGAACATTTCACCATTAAACACTTTTCAACATTTAATCTCATAAACCATTAGACATTCAAGGTTAATACAAACATACCTTTATTAAAATGTTAAAAAAAATAGATATTACATAAATTAAATAATCAAAAAATCCCATTAACCCTTCAATTTCATAATCATAATTCTACCAATCTCAATTTCCCCAAGTCTAACCCATTTAATTATCGAATAGAAATTCAATTTAATCAATTAAATATATAATGAAATTTCACAACCATGGAAATATAAATTTCATAATTATTTGATTTTAATTAAATAAAAATTATATGATACTATATTTAGACCAACTACCTCAAGATCATTGACAGATTCTCTTCAATGGAATCCAAAAATTGAAGTAGAATGTTTAATTGCACAATGAAGAATGATATCTAGATCTAAGATCCAACAGATTAGATAAATGAAAAAATATATCTAAACCATTACCGATGGAGGAAATAAACCCTTTAAAAGGTGAAAGAAATATGGGATATATGGATGAAACAAATACGGATTACAATATCTTACATGGAGATGTGTATATTCATCAATTCGATCTTCCATTCAACATTATCTAAGTTACTAATTTCTTTGTGTCCACATAGAGGCTTTAAAGAACACTATAATGAGTTGAGGTCTATTTTAAGGTGATTACAGATTAATACCAAATATTTGAGAATTTTTTATAATTATTCTGGTCATGACCCATCCCCCGGAACACCTACTGTGACTACCCTAATCCCGCCTTCCATAGGCCAGGCGGCTGGAGACTAGAAATGAAAGTTGTATTCCCTAAAAACAAGGAAGTCATTGCCTTTATATCCTATAAAAGAACATAACAAAGCACACAGAAATATACAAACACATGTAAATTATATAGTAAAAATGAGTGTGTACAGAAAAAAAGGTGGACAGAATACAAGCCCAACAGGAAAGTACAAGATAACTGAAAAGTACAAGTAAACTAAAACAGCACCTGTGAACTCCCACCAAGAACGCTACCTGAAGGGTAGGTACAAATCTTAAACGATTGTCTCTATGGTATGCCTCATCTAAATTCCACCTCAGAGATACCACCAGTCCTTGTACTCTCATCCTTAATCAGCACTATCTATTGTCTACACCAAACAAAACAATGCACGGGCGTTGCCCGTGAAGGGGTGAGTATAACAATACTCAGTAGGGACCCCGAGACCCTCGCAGGACTAAAAAACCCACAAAAAATAACCAAAAAGCAAGTAAACATCTCACAACCCTACTTAGGTATATTACCATACATATACCTAAGTTATCAAGTTTATTCATCTCATTCATGTGGAAACACAAGGCCCAACTCTTAGCCAATGTACGACAGTTCCACGTAGGAATGAATACCATGAAGGTAACACTACAAGGGTAAGTACCATGATGGTAACACCACACAGAAGAATACCACGAAGGTTTCACCATGAAGGTAAGTACCACAAATGTACGCCACTTAGAAGAATACCACGATGGTATCACCATAAAGGTATGTACCACAATGGGACGCCACATAGAAGAATACCACAAAGATTTTACCACAAAGGTATGGACTCAGCTCACACCAGGTATAACATAGGTATGGTATTGAAGATGATTAGATGTAACTACTAAATTATCCTTCTCTGTTAAGAGGAATACCCATGTTAGATCCAAAATTATCATAACCACGTAAGATCCTTGTACAACAGACCCCCATAAGATCCTAGTATACCAGTCCCATGTACGATCCTATAGTAGTCTCACGTGGATTCCAAGAGTGGATCAATGTGAGACTCTCAAACATAGACCCACGTTAGATCCCAATAGCACAGACCCTCATATGATCCAAAATCAGAGACCCACATAGGATCCCTTTCTCATGATATAGCCTGATACATGGTTCCCGCACTAAGCTCACTAGATTATAGGAGGGTCCGCTCCTCCCGTCGTAGGTCGATACTCCAACTACCACAAAGTCCCAAGAATAAGTATCTCAAATGACCTCCATGTAATAAATGTCTCAACGCAATAGACTATGCATCAATCAGATGCTCGGTCTGTATGTTATTGGCCTTTTAGTCCCGATGGCCCAGTTGGATTCATGTTCGATCCAACCCAGACATTCCCTAACTCTATCCAAATCACAAGTGGTGTATACTAAAATGAATATCTCGATTCAAGGTTTATGTTTCTATAGATGGTTCTTCAAACGGATGACTATAGCTCATGATATTGTCGAAAGAGTAGGAAGGGGTTGAAGCTGGTCTGGGTTCGGTCTGACCTGGCCCGACCCGGCCTGAGCTGACCCGGCCCGGCCCTACCCGTTGGCTCAGGCCCTGCCCCCAGCATGGCCCACATTTCTCCATGGCACGGTCTCGCGCCGCATCACCACCGCTGGTCGGCTCGGCCGGCTTCCCCTCCATCGCCACTGCGGCCTCATGCTGCGACACCAACTCATGGGGCGGCATGAACACGCACCACCATCACCGTCACATGGCTGGTCATGTACCAGACGCCGCCCTCACTCTGTTATAGCCGACGTGGTACTGCGATTATAGGGTGGTGCGGCTGCGCCGCCGTTGTATTTGCGGCCGGCCGGGGTGTCGGCCGCCGTTTTTGAGTCCTTCGGCGACGTTCCTCGGGTCACTGGTCACACCCTGGTGACCCGTTCTTCATTCCGTAGGCTCCCACACTCACATCAAGATGTATTCCTCTATTCATGACCATCAAGATCCCATAAATTTTTCGGAGAGGTCTGTCCGTTTTCGTTCGGCCTGCACCCACTACATTTGAACAGCAGCTAGTGACTTATTTGTTCTGGAATTAAGAAGAGTATAAATGTTCTAAAATCATGATGAATGACAAGAATGGGGAAAGGGATAAAAAACACACCCAAACTCAATTTATAATTGTATGTGTCACTATAAGAAGTCCGAGTAGGTGATGAGGGTCCCAAAGATTTTCGCTCCCGCAACACGCTTCTGATGACGGGCACGTGTGTTGTCCTCATTCTTGATTCTGATGTTTGTTCTTTGTTGGAGAGGGTGTTCTTCATTAGAGAAAGTTTTTCTCTAATGTTCACCCCAAGACTCACTATTTAAAATGTTTTCCCCAAGTAAATGTGGAGCCAAAAAATTAAAATAGGTTTATCAATTTAATTAACATTAGCACAACTAAAGTTGGACCAATCCATCAATCGAAGATAAATTATTATTCAATGAAAAGGCCCAAGGCACCAAAAGGCCCCCATGATTATGGAGGTATAAAATAGCGCAATCCAAGGGAATCCCCTCTAATTAAATTTACATCCATTGGTTTAAAACAATTATAAGAAATAATACTAGTGTGGATGGGGCCCTGCTCTGATAAAGAATCCGTATAGTCTCCTACCTTATTTCCCTCACACCATGTGTGGGATATATGGATAATATCACAAATTAAGGATATGAAATTTCTAACCAGGTAGGATATGGACCATGTAATAACACCTTTACCCATCAAATAATCATGAAAAATAATGGAATCCATCTCAACATGAGTTAATAACACCTGTTCTTGAAAGAAAATAGTGAGACCAATGAGCATTGCCTTTTCCTCAGCTAAAAGGGGAGAGCCCATCCCAAAGCATGATGTAAAATCCAAATTGATCTTACCTTGAGATTCATGAACCAATACCCTCCTTTAATGATTACAAAAGAGAAAAAACCCATCCATGTTCAGCTTGACACCCAAACTAGGGTGTTTCCAGCACACCCAATGTCACTGAGACATAACTGGATGTTGAGTGAACACGGTGTTACTGACCTGGATACGTCTAAATGAAGGATCATCTCACCAGTACTGGGATAGTGAAATAAAATCCATTAATAAGAAGCATGTCCTTGATATGATGACTCTGGCCATAGAAATAGAACCTTCAAATCTCACATTGTTTATGGCCTTCCACAAGCACCAGCGACCAGCACTCAAAATCTCTGAACGAGCCAACCGTTCATTCTCCGACCCCAGCGATCCTTGAAAACAACTTCATAAGAAAGAAGGAAGGTCCCATTGATGAGTGGAGTTAAAAAAAGATCCTTTGAAAAAGGACCACACCGCTGAATCCCACTACCCCTCGAAAAATAAGTGATACATACTCTCCTCCCTCCAGATCTCACAACAGTGGAACAACGAGGCCTTATTAATTCCCAGCTTTTTGGTATTTTCATCTGTAGTTACAGGAGAATTCCCGATTCGAAAAATAAGGAATTTGAATTTTGTTGGGATCTTTTGGGACCAACCACTCCATTCCACCCATCATGTTGGGTCTGCTCTAAAATCAACATTTGGTACTCTCTGGTAGAAAATACGCCCGAAGATGAAGGGGTAAACACATAGTAGTCATGTTCGTAAGTATTCTAAATGGAAACCCAATTTCTTTTTACTTCTGACTTAGCACCCCAGTTAAAAGAACATAAGATCTTGTCATCATGGTTTATCACTTATTTAAGGACATTTGAGGAGGCCATTGCATGAATGGGTATGGCTGATAGAACAATATTAAATAAAGCATGCGGCCCCTAAAAACAAAATATTGATTTTTCAAATTGAGAACTCTGTTAGAAATCATAATAAAATAAAGTTCAAAATCATGTACACGGAGTCTACAAGAAGATATTGGAGTGCCCAAGTACTCAATTAGAAGAACACGTCGCTGCATTTCTAAGCAACTACAGAATTATATGGCACAATTAAATGTATTGTGTTATCACAATTAATTGTATTGTGTTGGTGCAATTAAATGGGAGGATTCCAAGGTACTTCCCCACATTAAAGAGGGGGTTGGGTGGTCCCCACCACTTGAATTAAAAATAGGGGTTTTCTAGTTTTGGTGGCCCCCACCCCCATAACTCAAAATAGAGGATTCAAGAAAAATAAAAATGTTAATTATTTTAATTTTATTCTTCCATGAAAAACTGAAAAACTAACTTCCACTCTCGACCTACTGCGGTCGAGGTGAAGGTATCCTTATGGGAATATCGGAACTATGAGTTCAACGGTGTCCATTGATCTCAATTCTAAGCACCGGTTCAAAAGTTACAAAAACCCTATCACATGTTAACTAAACATACATGAAAAAAAGTTCATAAATTCATTTTGGGCACTCTGAGTCTTGGAATCATGCACCGTCAATTTTGACGGACTCTTAAAATTCCTATATAATTAAAAAAAATACATGGAATTTCCAATTAATTACAATTAGGGGGATTAAAACCCTGCATGCATGGTTTCATGAACATGGTTCATGATTTCCCATAACCATGAGCCTAACAGTGTTCCCCCTCTTAGGGTTATCATGGTTAATACATAGAGGGAACCTTGTTTTCCAAACCATACACCAACTATGAAATACAACTATGTATGTGGTTGCATCATTTTATAGGGCACACTTCATAGTTTAGAGAATCCTAACTCCGATGATAGACTATCCAAACCCCTCTAAAAATCATCAAGTTCACCCCAAACTCCCCAAAGTAAACCCTAAAATGATTTACCAAAAATAATGAAAAAGAGTACCTGGAAATAAAATCGAGACATCTACTGAAAAAGGTAAAAAAATATTTCAATCCTCAAACATTATAACATCCCATCATCGAGTTGTACTCCCAAGCATCTATAAAATTTCGAGTTGAAAATATTGGTCCACTAAGCCTCCAAATCCGCTTCTATCTCCCATGACTCTGCCAGAACATTATTATTTTTCTGCATAACATGAAGTATTATCATGAAATTTCATTACAACCCTCTCTCAATGCGATCCATAACAAGTATTTGGTGGTCTTTAAAGGACACATCATCCTCAAGAACAAAATCATCAATATAGATCACATGAGATGGATCAGGGTGATAATTAAGAAGATGTAAAACATAAAAGCGTCATACATAACACTATACCTCTATGGAAGAGACAATTGGTATGTCACCATAACTCTTCTATACAAAACATAAAAATTCCTAAATAAATATGGAACCAACTTGACCAGTATCTATGTCATACATTGACCCAATCTCAGAAACACTTGAATGAAAACAAGATCACCCTCTATAAACTCTCAGATTATTTGACATCTATAAAAACATGAATTATATATAATACAATCTATATGTGTACACTTTTGAATCATCTAAACTAGATCTAACTTCTCCTGTATGAGACTCGATCCTAACTTATTTGACTCACCTGCCTCTATCCAACATAGAGGTTATATTCATGGTCTACCCTAAAGTGACACATATGGTTTCATTGAAATAGTTTCCAAATAACTATTATTATTTTTGGACATCATAAGTGATAGGTGCTTATCCCAAGATGCACCAATGTCTATAACATACAATCATAGATTAAAATGAATCAAATAAATAGTAATAACCAATTTCCAATATATCTATGGGAGGAGTTTCGTACACATAATAACATATGTTCTAAGACCTTTCTACAAACCTTTTTATAATTGTGAAGTAAAAAGTGAGACATGGTCTTAAATTATACTCCATAGAACCCAATATAGAATAACTATCTACTAAATGGATAAAACGTCTAATTAATTCACTAAGAAAGTCTCACGTATTTAAAATAAATGTGCTAATTTCATCAGTCGATCCACAACTACCTAAATAGATTCATTATTCTCAGGAATCCACAAGATACCCACCAAAAAGTCAATCATAACGTCATCCCATTTCCATTTTTGAATGGATATAGATAATTTTGTACTTATCATGTTTTAACTCTCACAAATAATGTTTGGAGATTGTTGGATTCCTCATTTTTAATGCTTTCAAATCCAGTTTTAAACTCCCAAAAGATCGTGATTAGGTATCTCACAAATCATGTTTGAATATTTTAAACTAACTTTAGTCTTGATCTATTTTATTTTATTATGATTATGTTTAGTTTTAATCCATTTTCCTAATATTTCTTCTTAATATTTCGTACTGTTATTTGTCTAAGTCTGTGAAACCGTAAGTTTTCTACCGGTTCCATATTTTCATAATGTCTGTGACACTGTAATCCTACTACCAAATGAAAATTTTCACAAAGGACCTCTCACCGTTTACTGGCTACCATTTGCAAGATACCATAAAAAGACAACACATAGTATTTTGGAAAAGGACGTTAAACTATTAAATAAGACATCTTTTACTAGACACCATAGTCTTACTACTGATTTGAGAATTTGCAGTGGACCAGACATAGTAACTATGCTACCAGTTCTAGATCTCAAAGCAACAATGGCACTATGACTGTCTAATCACAACTATAAAACCATTCTATATTTAATCATTTTTCAATATTTTTCAATTTAATTTAAAAGTTGATTCTAACGGTAATATGTGAGTCATTTAAGGAAAATGATATAATTAATGTTCATTTATAGTCCTATCCATAGGGAGTATGAGGTAAAAGGTGTGAAGATAGTGCATCTTGTTGGCTCCAACACAAAAACCTTAAATACAAATAAAATCTTGGAACTAGAGGAAATATTTATGAAGTGGATTAAATGAAAAAAACATAAGAACACCCATACTTGCAAGAACACATCAAAGAAAGAACCTTCAATTCTTAATAGTTTTAAATAAAGAAGAACATGTTGCCATCCATCTTGAAAGCATCCTTTCAAAAACTAGAAGGAGCGGAGGAACATATCACTACATGAAAAAATAGGACACTCGACTCACGACACTCCGTTTTCAGAAGAGGACTAGAACTCTTAATCTACCTCATCAAAAGAGTCCAAAGCTACATTTCATGACACACAGACCCTTCTAAACACTATATTATTACCTTTAGCTCTATTGTGTATTGTTTCATTAATTTTAGAGCTGTGAGTGTTTCTATATTAAAAATCACACTGTCTCCTACACTGAACTATTTGATACCAAATATCCTCACTCAAATGTCATTCTACACCTTATTTCACCCATGTATAACTGTGGAAGTGGTATTGTGTGACCTACCATTTATTTTTCCAATGAAGAACATTGGATGAGGTCGGGTGACCTGCATAGTATCATGTACATTTGTTAACCTAGATATAGGGTGAGGATCAAAACATTTCATATATATTTCTTAATGGATGGTGGTCACCAAGTAGTGTTTATTAGGTCTCCACTTGAGACTAAACCACTTGTTTTATCTTCTATGTATGTCGATTTACTCTTTCTCTCTTTTAACACTTATTTTAGAAAACTATGTTTTTCATTGATAGTTAGTATTGGATAGTAATTAAAATTGTTTTTCCTTATTTGAGTATTTTAAAAAGTTTTATCATTATCTCATATTGTTATAACTGAGAATTAATCGTTCTTCTGGGAAACTTTTTGAACATTTAAAATATTATAATTATTCTACCTTGGTTAACTTCCTATTTCACTTTTAATTGGGGGAATCTTTTAAATAAGAATTTTCATAGAAATTTGTATAGGAAATACATTCACCCCCTCTTGAGTTTCCAACTCTGACCAACAATTAGTAGTAGAGGTGGATTTTTAGTTACTATTTTTAAACATTTAATGTTGTTTAACATCTTTTTCAACAATTATTTTACTTGTGTTTTAATGATATTTAAATTTATATTAGCTATAAATTTCCAATTATTTAAAATTCTATTTATTATTCATGGATAATATATTACAAGGTGTTGTAACAAAAAAAAATCCATTCTTTAATGGAAAAAATTATGCACAATAGAAAATTAAAATGAAAATGTACCTAGAAAGTATGGGTTTTGAGATTTGGTATTCCATTATTGATGAATATAGGATTCCTACTACTGATCTAAATAAAGGGGATGACCCAACTAAGGATACTTATAATAAAAATTATAATTCCAAGAATTCATTATACTGTTCTTTAGGAGATTAAGAGTTTGATATAATTTCTCCATGTAATATTAAACATGATATATGGGGAACTATATCTGTTTCACATGAAGAAAAGTATAGTGTTATGAAAATGAGAATTAAAACATATAAATTCAAATATTATAACTTTAAAATTAATCATTAAGAAACTATTTCGTACATGTATCTCAGGTTTATTGAAATTGTTAACACTATGATCACTCGGGGAAGGGATGTTACAACCAAGGATAATATCATGATAATACTCAGATGCTTACCAGATAGATAGAGAGGTACCTACATCCCAATTTGATAATATAATGATATTAGAATTCTACTTGTCAGGAGATGATAGGAAATTTGATGGTGTGCGATGATGAATTAAAATTCAATAAAGAATATGAAAATGGACTGAAGTGAAAGTCAGGGGACTTCAAAGTAACTACATACAAAACTAAATAATGGAATGGATAGTACCTCATTCTGATAGTACAAGAAAAGAAAATTCACCATCTGATAGTGATGAAGAAATTAATCAATTATCTAGAAGATTTAGTAAGTTTTATAAAAGAAATAAATACTCTATGAATCCTAACTACAAAAATAAAATTTGATAACAAGGGAAACTAGAAAAAGGATTGGTAGAAATGTGATACCTTTAGTAAAATAATCTATTATTATTATAAGAAAAATTGAAATTTTAATGATGATTGTACCAAGTTAAAATATAATAAGATATATAAGGACAGAGAAGGAAAGTAAAAAAATTCCATTAAAGAAATTTGGAGTGCGTCTGAGGACAGCTCAAGTGACTCGGAGTTTTCACATGATGAAAATTGTGAAAAAGAAACTAACTTTTTTATGACAAAAAAATTGAAGTAATATTTGAGTCTCTAGAACAAAATCATTAATATTTTGGAGATGAAAGTGATTCTAAAAATATGACTAATGATGAAATGTTTTAATACATCCAAATGATAGAGGACACTAGTAATTAATAGAAAGATAAATTAAAATCTTTAAATAAACAATATGACTTAACTACCACTGTTAAATATGAACTAGCTGTCGAAAAAGATAAAAATTATCAACATCATAAAGAAAACAATACTCTAAAATTATTGAATGAGAAAATGAAAATTAAATTATAAAAATTTATGAATGGAAAGTGTACTCAAACACAAATGTGTGGTAAACATATATCTCTATGATATAATACTATTATAGGATATAAACATGTAAAAAAGGATCATTGCTGAAAAATATGAAAAAACAATTCTAGTGCCTAAAACAAACAAAAAATTTCAAGTTTAAATACTGGGAACTGTTTTACATATTTTAGATTTTCAAGGCCGAATAGATTTTTCTTTTCAAATTAATCACAATTTTATTATAAGAAAATCGTTAAGCATGTATGGGTTCCCAAAACATTTATTAATAATGTTTCTAGACCCAATAAAATCTGGGTACCAAAATATTCTCTTGTTTGAATCTTATGTAGGAAAAATGATTTAAAATCTCCTAAAAAAGCTCATGTTACTTGTATAGTGGGTGTTCAAGACACGTGACAGGAGATAACTCATGTTTCAAGAACCTGATAATGATTTATGGTTGGAATATCACCTTTTTTGACAATGCTAAAGTAAAAATAATTGTCCTTTTTCAAATTGGTAACTCTATAATAGTTTAAATTTCTAATGTACTTTTTTGGATGGATTAAAATATAATCTTCTTAGTATTTCAAAATTATGTGATGATGTTTTTTATTTTAAATTTGAAAATAATGCTTGAAATGTTTTTAATTATAAGAATGAATTTATATTTTATGGTTTTAGAAATGAAAATGTTTATATTGTTAACTATAAATCTACAATATAAAATCCCTTAGAAACCATACTAGAAAATGTGTAGTCAACGATCTACCCAAACATGAGTTTCCAAAGGAAAAATCATATAATCATTGTCAAAAGGGTAAACATCAGAAAATATATTTTAACCCAAAGAAAGAATTTTCAAATTCTATACCTCTCGAGATGGTTCAAATTGATTTTTTTGGACCTTCTAGAGTCTCAAAATAAGAGTCATGATTTCTAAGTTCTTAAAGATAACTTCTCTATATATACTTGGACCTTCTTGTTTTCTCAAAAAAGTCAATCTTACTCTTATTTTACCATGTATTGTAGGACTGTACAAAATCATAGAGGTATTCGAATTGAAACTCTACGAAATGAACATGGTCATGTGTTTGAAACACTAAGTGTTTCATTCCTTTTTATCCTAAAATTGATATAGTCATAACCTCTCTTCCCCATGGATGCCTCATAAGAATGCATTTGTGGAAATAATAAATAGACCCATCCATGAAATTTCTAGATCCATGCATAGTGTTTATGACTTACCTATGTAATTTTCAGTAGAAACTATCAATTAAACATGTTATATAATCAATAGAGTCTTTATTAGGAATATCATAAAGAGAAACCTCTTTGTGTTGTGGAACAATAAAAAATACAAGGCTAGTTACTTCAATTTTTTTTGTTGTAAATTTTATGTCCTTAACACTAAGGATAGTTTGTAAAAAATTTCCTCCATGAGTGATGAAAGAATTTTCTTATGTTATTTAGTTTATAGTAAAGCCTATAGGGTCCTTAATAAAAGAACCAAATGTGTGGTAGAATATCTGCATCTCAAATTTGAGGAAAAAGTTCCAAATGAACCTAAGACATCTCTAGAAAATCATGACCAGGATATCTCAAATATAGAGCTCAATACTCAATCATCTTTCCATCATATGAAAGAATCGCTTAAAACTTCTAGTTCTAGAAATTCTCCAGATTTGAGCCATAATAAACCTGAATCTGTTGAAGAATCGAAAATTTTTAGTCCATATTTTTCTTGATATTTTGGATCCCTTAATAACCACATCTAGATGATGTTTTTGGTGCTTTAGATGAATGAACATAGGCTAAATCTTTTCTAAGAAATTAGGTTGAACATCAAGCTTTATTATCACAGCATCATCCTAAAAACATCATTGCGGCAATGAATGATGATTTTCAGGTGATGGATATATATAAGACGAATTAGATTAGTTTGAAAGAATAATTTAAGGAAACTCGTGGAAAGACCTAAATAAATATTGACCATAGGCAATACATGGGTGTTTAGAAAAAAAAGTAGATAAATCTTGAACAATAGTAAGAAATAGACCTAGATTGGTTTTTCAAGGTTATAGTGCAGAAAATGGGTTTGACTATGAGGCAACCTTTTCACTACTTTCTAGACTTGAAGCCATTATAATAGTGCTTTCATATGCAAAAAATCTAAATTTCAAACTATATCAAATTGATTTCAAAAGTACATTCTAAAATGGATACATAATGGAGGACGTTTTTTTTAAAATCCCATGGATTTACAAACCCTCATTTTCCAAATAAGGTTATTAAATTAAGAAAAAAAATTTGTGGTTTAAAAAAATCTCCAATAGCCTTGTATGATAGAATAATTAGTTTTCTTACTTCCAAAGGTTTTACAAAAGGAGTACCAAATCTAAATCTCTTTATTAAAATAATTTATAATGATGTTTTAGTTGTTCAAATCTATATTGATGATATTATTTTTGGATCTTCATAATATTATTTATGAATATATTTTTAAAAAATAATACAAAATGAATTTGAAATGAGTTTAATTGGTGAACTAACATTCTTTATTGTTTTTAAAATCATTTAAAATAAGGATTCTATTTTCTTAAATCAATGTAAATATACAAAAGATCTTCTAAATATTTTTGGTTTAGAAAATACTAAAAGTGGTAATAGTCCAATGAGTACCACCTGTATGTTGGATCTTGATGAGAATGGTAAATCGGTTGATCAAACCACTTATATAAGAATGATTGGGATTTTACTCTAATTGACTGCTAGTAGACATGATATTATGTTTAGTGAATGTATATGTACCCATTTTCAATAAAATCCTAAAAATTCACGTCTTATTGTTATTAAGAAGATTTTCAAATACCTCAACCATACTACAACCATAAGACTGTTTTATCCTTGAAGAAAATCATTTGACTTGGTTAGCTATTCAGATGCTAATTTTGGTGGTTTTAAGTAACATAAAAAATAAACCTATATAAAATGTCACATTTTAGTCATGTCACTAGTTTCAAGGTGTAGGAAAAAGAATCATGTTGTTGCATTTTTTACTGCTGAAGCTGAATACATTGATGCTGGTTGTTGTTGTGCTCAAATTTTGTAGGTGAAACAAACCTTTCTAGAATATGGATATCAGTTCAGAGATGTCCCTATAAATTGATATACCACAAGTTCAATTAATATATCAACGAATCCTATTTTTCATTCTAGAACAACTAATATGGATGTAAGACATCACTTTTTGTGATATCATTATCAAAAAGGTGATATTACTTTATAATTCATTGGCAGATAACATCAGCATGCTGAAAATTTTTCTAAGCCATTAAAATTTGAAAGGACAAATTGCATTATATATTAATTTGGATTGATTATCCTTGAATGAACAGTTTATCATCTAAAGATTTTTGTCTGGATATTTAAGTCTCAATATTAGTTTCTTAGGATTAGTCTCTCACAACATTATGTCTTTTTTCGTTTGTTCATTTGTTACACTTGCACCATTTTGAGACACAAAGTAATTCTGAAACCTTGAATTCATGTACTGATCTCAACATATTATTCAAAATTTCCTTTTAATATTTTTTAAATTGTGTGCTTTATTTCTTCTCATCATGTTTTTTTTTGCAATGTTTGAACTCCATAAATGATATATACCTATAACTTCACATCTCTTGAGCTCATATCTCTCGAAACTGAAACCCTATTTCTCACTCAAGCATTATTCCCTTTTTCTCATCTTTTTTAAAACCATGTTGAATTCCCAGGATGAAGAATCCATTCTCGTTGACCCCTGAGAATATTAGGTCTCAGAAGAAATAGAACAAGGATACTGTTGTATTGCCCGATTAACAACTAAACCTAGGTCTTGAGGGCCAAAAATTCATTCATGAAAAGGATATATGTGATAATTGTCTCTTTACTAGTAAGAGTTTGGTATTAAGTGTTATAAAAGAACTCCAGTGGTTAGATCAGTTTATTAAGGTGAAAATACCCATATAACAAGGGCTTGTTTTTACTTTTATCAATATGTTCAATTTTCCTTAAACTCTGAAGATGATTTTGTGGATAGGAGCTGTGAAACTAGTCAGAGATGCACTTTTTCTTCATGTTTATGGGCTTCATGCATATGAATACCTCATGAATGTATTTTTGAGGACTACCAATGTATCCATCCACCACATATTGATGTGTTTTTTCTAGAAGATTCTCTTGGATGTATGACTAGAAATAAGACGAAGAGAAGATAAATTTCAGCTGATCTTGATGGTGAGTTGAGGTTGTTGTTCATGTTTATTCTACACCTCATTTGTTCAAGAAAATGGGATTTTTCCACTCTTATATATCAGGATGTATTTTTTATTCATCTTCTAAAAAATGGACACAAAAGCAACTTGTGTTTGTATATAATACTTCATCTTAACATGGTGTGGTTGGCCAGAATGAATAAGTACATTAGATGTGTGATTTATGTATCTCGAATTCTATTTGCAGGAGAATGAAGATAAGATTGAATATATGGAAGACATAATGGGTTGAGGATAATGATAGGTTTTATGAGGATTTAAATTTTGTTGATAATCCCTCCAAACCTAAAAATATAGCTGATCTTATATTAGAAGATTATGAGATTATGGAATATTCAGATGGAGTAACAGATGATGATATTAGGAAAGGTTTTGTTATAATATCTCATTAGGTATTACCTTTCACTGAAGGTGATGTTGATGAGAGTGAAAAGGTTAAATCTAATTCTAAAAGAAGAGTTAGTATTGAAGAAGGTCCTGATGTAGAAGAAGAGCATACTGTTGAGAAAGAGTTTGATGGTGAATATGAGGTTGCGACTATTGAACTGTTTGAAGAACATATTGAACATGAAATAATATTATCTTCTATGGAATTAATGTAAAAGGAGTATTAGATAGATACATAATACATGGGTGAACCTCAAAGAGCTGATAATTTTGTAATTGTCCAAGATATTGAGTCTCTTAGTTCTAGATGAGATGCACCTATTGAGGGAGAGAATCACCACAGCTTAGAATGTTTCAACTTCCAAATCTTGTTGATTTTTTTTTTGATACCTGGTATAGGTTTCCCAACAATTTTGAAGTGGATAATACCCAATAGGCCTTAATAAAAGAGATAGATCTTTCAAATTTGTTTCAATTGATACCAATTTCATCCAAATAAGTATCGCGTGCTAAGGAATCTAAACCTGTTTCAATTTTTGTTCTGGAATATGCTAAAAAATATTCAGATATTTTGATTCTAAGTGATCTACAAAATATTGGAGACAACATGTTGTTTGGATTTGGGATGCTTCTAGAGTCTCAACCTACTCCAGTGACAAACCACACTAAAAGATATGTTTCAATGTTGTTAGGGAAAATTATTTGGTAGATTAAACTGAAGATGTATCATGAAATTCAAGAAGTTTGGATTGATAAAGATATCTTGACTGATGAGGTGAAATCTAAAAAAACTATGGTGAAGATATGTAGAATGTCCTTCCATCTACTCGAACTCATGTTTCTCATCTTAGTGAAGATGATGCTGATAAGATTCCATAGAATGTTGTATTTCTAATTCAACTAAACCTGATCACTGTGTATGAAAAATTGGTTTATAAGAACACAAAGAGAGAAAATGATATGTGTGCGCTTGTTCTGAGACTCAATATGTTTTCTGATGATTATAAATGTTGTTTACAAAAGTTTTTTAATAACTTATGTCTCCCACATCAGCTTTTATAGTTTCATATACCTCTAGACAATAATCTTATCCTATGGGTAGTGAAATGATTCGATCAATTATCAGAGAAGAGCTTCAGTCAGTGTTGAGTTGTTCTGGAAGGAAAAGACTCTCTAAATCCCTATAAAATAGTGAACATGTACTTGATTTGGTGAGGGTACATTCACATATTTGAACAGATTCTTAAGAAGAAATATCTGAGAAAGTGGACTTCTACTTCAAGAGAATTTATTCTATGAAAGATTTGATCAGTCACTTCTAGTATCTTGTAGATAATTTGAGAATACCTCCTATCACCCAAGAATTTATGGATCAAGTGTGGGTTATCAAGGAATTCACACCCACTCAAGAGAAGTTCCTGGAAAAAAGGATGACTTTGAGAAGTCCATGAATTATGATGGAGAGATGATCTTAGATTTTATCAAGCTATTTAAGCCTTATCATAATGTTTAGTGTACATCTTTTGTTTCACCTATAGCTACTCCTTTGAGGCCTAGACTCCCTTCTACTCCCTATATTTCTTCCTCCATCCCTTTTTCACCCATGATCATGTCTCTTGATCAGGATCTGATCCAGATCAGACCTTTTATCATTGAGAAACCTCTTCCTAGGCCATCCATAAAACCTACCCATTCCCCATCTATCATTGAAGGAGTCCCACTACCTTCCCTAACTATTTCTTCTACCATCTCTACTTATTCATCTCATAATTCTCCATCTGATGACAATCACTTAGGAAAGTCCAAGTCTCCTATCTCTACCACGAAGTGATTGCTAATTTTGATAGGGATCTATTGTATTTTCATTTTTATTGTAATAGAATTTTTCCTTTTAATTAATAGAATGTTTCCATCTATTGTCTCTTCACTTATTCTTTTTCTCTTTTTCTTTTTGATTATTTGAAAAGGGGGAGAAATAATACAAGGAAATTTAATGAGGATAACTTATCTTCCATGATACTCTATGTGGTATTAATTATAAAGAGGATACAGAAAGGAAAAAATAAAGGAAATTAATTACCCTTGATCCTATTTATTACATATATTCTTTAATATCTTGATTTGATAAGTAATCTATTTTTTGATTTTGTAATTTTTGGCAGGTAAATTACATGCTTTTTTATCATAAAAATGGGGGATATTGTTGGACTTCTCATGTTTTAATTCTCACAAATCATGTTTGAAAATTATGGGATTCCTCATGTTTTAATGCTTAAGACTCATGTTTTAAACTCTCAAAATATCATGATTCAGTATATCACAAATCTTGTTTAAATATTGTAAAATATGTTTAATATTGTTCTATTATATTTCAGTATGATTATGTTTAGTCATAATCCATTCTTTGTATATTGATTCTTAATATATCTTAAATATATTTTCTATCTCTATGAAACCGTATATTTTCTACAGGTTCTAGATTCTCACAAAGTATGTGACACCATATGCTTTAAACTAGTTCCATATATTTTTAATGGTCCTAACAAAATTTCCTTCCTACCATTTCCAATACACTATAACAAGACACAGTTCAGAATTTTGACAAAGCACTAAACACCATTATCTGAGACACAGGTTATCTGACACCATAATCTTTCTACTGATTTTAGAATTAGGAAAGGGCCAGACACAGTAAATGTGCTAACGGTTCTAGATCTCAATGAAACTATGGCACCAAGACTGTCTCATCACGATTGTCTCACAATGACTATCTCACCATGAATATCTCACCATGACTGACTCACTATGATTGTCTCACCAAAATTTTCACATTGTTCCATACATAATCAATTTTTTATCTTTTTCTATTTAATTTAAACATTATTTAAAATAGTCATATGTATGTCATTTAATGAAACTAATATAATTAATTTTATTTTGTAGTCTTTTTAGTATATTCTATGAGGTATGAGGTGTGGAGACAGTGCGTCTTGAAAGCTTCAATAGAAGAACTAGAAATACAAATAAAATCATAGAAGTAGAGAAAATATTTGAATAGTGGATTTCATGAAAAAATAGAAGAACACCCATACATGGATGAATATATCGAATTAATAACATTCAATTCCCACTTGCTATAAACAATGAAGAACACACTGTGAACCATCTAGAATGAATCCTTGCAACAACTTGAAGAAAATGGGGAACATCACACAACCCGGAAAAATAGAAAACTTGACTAACAACACTCTATTTTTAGAAGATGACTGGAAATTTGCATCTACTTCACCCAAAGATTCTAGAGATTCATTTCATGACACATAGAGCCTTCTAAACCCTATCTCATTACATTTTTCTCTTTATTGTGTATTATTTGATTACTTTTCGAGTAGTGTGTGTCTCTGTGTTAAAATACACATTGTCACATTCTCTTAAGTTGATGATACAATATATCCTAACTCAAATAAATTTCGACACCTTTTTTCACCCAGGTATAACTATGGAAGGGGTCCTTTGAGACCAAGAAGATATTTTTCCCACAAAGAACAGTGGAAGAGGTCATGTGACCTGGACAGTCTCATGTCCTATCATTAACCCCTATCCAGTGTGTGGATTAATGTTTTTTATATATATCATGGTGGATGGTGATCACCAAGTAGAGTGGATTCGGTCTTTTCTTGAGACCGAAGCATTATTTATCAGCTTTGTTTGTCAATTTAGTCGTCATCTATTTTAAATCATATTCCAGAAAAATTAGTTTTACTCTGATAGTTATTCATGGATAGTGGTTATTACTATTTTTTCTCATTAGAGTACTCTAAAAAGTTGTATAAATATATCAAATTCTTATCAATGAGAATTAATTATCCATCTCAGATACTTTTGGAATAGTCAAACTATTATAATTTTACTAACTTGGTTAACTGGCCTGATTTATTTTTAATTAGGGAAATCTTTCGAATAAAAATTTGAATATAAATTTTTATAGGAACTAAATTCACCCCCCATCACTGTCCTAATAAGATGAACATATATAATAAACCACAAGTTTTTTGATCCTCAACCATCACCTACTGACAAGTTTAGCATTGTATCTGAAACCCTACAACCACCTTTTTCTTTCCTAGAGACAAATATTGTTGATGTAGTTAACCATAAAATTTTATCAGTCCTGAAGTTACTACCCACATCAAGGCCTGAAATTCATTCACAAGATACACTTACATACTTATAGGAACAAAACAATGACCTTTGACATATATGATATCATCCTCATATATATTCTAATAAAAAACTAACCCACCACCTTCATGGCTTTCCCTTAGGGCCAATCAGTCAGAATCATCATACATCCTCTCCATAATTCATCTCAAAATTCAGGGCTCTACTAAACCCGATATGGGGGTCTTATGATCTAGGACCACATAAACTAAAACATGCATCTCATCTAGGAAGGTTATAATCATCCACTCATAACTAAACTCCTTAACTTCCAAAGTCTGTTTTTTACCTCAATGAATCAGAAAAACTCTTTCCTTTCCCAAGAAAATATTCTAGATCAAATTCAAATAGTTTCATTTAATCAACCCATCTCTTATAATAGAGATAAAAATCTCATTATATAAATACATACTTTAATATATTTTTATTAGCATACACAGTTAACATTTCTTCCAAAAGATAATGTTGCCAATAGTTTAAGTAAATGAATTATTCAACTAGCTCGAGGTAATTACTATGGAAATTCTATTCTTGGGGCCTCAACTTAGAAGTCACATACACAACAAATAAGAATTATTTAATCAAAAATACACTTATATGTACTTTTGCATCATAAAAAAACATCTTATACCTCTCTGCTGAACTAGATAGGATCATGGTTTGTGTGGTAGTCAAGCTCTTCTTAAACACCTCTAATGAATTTTGACATTCTCTAGACTATTAAATCATTATCCTTGTCACAAACCAACATGGGTCGACCCTGAACCGATCACCCAAGATGTCTCACGGTAAGGCCCCAGAGGCGTTCTCGATCCTCCCGTGCTGGCGACATGCGCCAGGGCATCGAAAAATGACGATGTGAATGTTTTCTTCCAATTAAAATAAATAAAACCAGTGTAAATAATAAAAATCATTATAGAATAAATAAATCAAAATAAGAAACCAAACAAAACTAATTAAAATAAAACTAACTGAACTGGACAACCACTATCTTCGTGTGACCTTGTGGGTCACTCCCTAACTCAGGACTAAATGTCACCTAAGTAGAACACACCCATGATAGATTCTTCACAAGAACAAAAAATATAAAATAACTATAGGATTTATTATTATAACATAGTACTCTATCCTGGTAAACTATTATCAACAAAATTCCATTAAAATAAAAAAAACATCAATTTTCATGTTAGAAATACACTGTATAAATGTATGGTTTTATACATGTTAATGAATATAAATGTGCGAACCATTGAGCTCATTCATTTATCAAAAACCAAAGTCATTATTTTAGTGATACATTAGCATTTTCAAAGGGAAAATGATGTTTACATTTACAATTTTCCCAAAAATAATAAAACACCTTTCTTTAAAAATAGTTCTCATAAGAAAAATTAAAACCACACATCACATTCCAGTAACACACTACACATGAAAGTGCTACAATATTTACAAAAAAAGTGAAATGAAAATAAAAAATTCAAAGAATTAACACGTTCAAAATTGGAAGCACTAAGAATTAGTAGACATAGGTGAACCTAGGAGATCAAGAATAGTCTAGAAGACACTAATACATGAGATGTTATCTTCGTTGTCATGTCAAAAAAGATGAAATAAAATACTCAAATGCTCATCCATCATTTCTCAGTTAGGACAAGGAAAAACTCCATAGCAATAAACCGAATACATCCACCAATTATGGGCCACTGGTCAGCACCATAACCTACCAGTTTGTCAATAATTCTTAGAATATTCTCCAATTATGACAGATTCCCATGTCTCCAGTATTTAGAAATGGTGTGATCCATCCGATTCTATCCATGAACCCAATCAAAGTAAATATAATAGTGATAATGCACAACATGTTTCACCCCAAGTCTCCCCTCGAACCGTTATCATGCCTTAATATAGAACAATAAAAAGGAGATCCAACTAAAGAACCATATCATCGGATCCCGAGAATCCCCAATAAGGGACTCTCACTGATTGCATGCAATTGAGGCATGCAAAAAAACCCAATGAGGGTTTTGATAATAATTATTTTTCACAAATATCATGAAATTTCCAAACTGGACCTTAATAATTAAAAAACAAAGACTTATCTCAAAATGAAAACACTTTTTCCAAAGTGGATTCAAGAACAATGTTTCCAATCAAAAAATTTATAAATAATCTTCAAAAAATTCATTTCTCACAATCAAACAAAATCATTTTACTCAAAAATTCCAACCGGGCCACCATTAAATATTTCCAATCAAAAAAATTTATAGTCTAGAACTATTCCATATTATTTAAAATCATTTAAAACATCTTTCACAAAACCCACGTTTACCAACACACACATGCATTTTTTATAAAGGGGTAAAAACACTACATTGACAACCCCAAACCACTTTCACAAAGGTGATGAAGAGTCTTTATGTTCTATTAACAAAAAATTCATTTTTAAGATAAATTAATTGTCTTTTAGAAAGAGTCTAAACATGCCTGTTTACATTTCATGACCATTTTTAAAAACTATCCATTTAAATCCTTTATACTATGTTTACATTTCATCCCCATTCTTATTAAAACACATTCTATTCAATATATAAGAAGGAAATTCTATTTATCAGATAAAAAATATTTAAAAACATTCATGCTAAATAATGAAACCAAGAATCATAATTCAATATTTATTAATTAAAAAAAGTGTGTAAATCATGAAATAAGTGAATCTTGAATTAAAGAGGAAGTGCGAAGGGAACTCCTAGCTCTTAACCAAGATAGAATGGAATGAAACATGTCTAAAACCAAGCTGCAAGATCCAACACCCTAAAAACTATACACTAAGGACTCAAAACACATTCAAAACCCCAATTATGGTTTGTAAATCCAGGATTTGTGGGGGGCCCTCACCATAAATGGCGGCGACAACCTGAAATGATTCGAAACACCTCGTCTTCAACATCGAACATTGAAACTCACCATAATGGGACCAGAGAGACAATACGCAAACCACCATCAATGAAGAAACACAAAATTTAGATTAACCCATGCCTATGGTTTTGAAAAAGAAAAACCTCACAAAGGGAAAACTCCAAAACAAGAGGAGGAAGGGGAAACATACAAAAATAGGGTTCTCGGAGGCAGTCGGTGAACAAAAATTCAATTGAATGGAGTGTTCCGGCGTGGTTGTGGTTGGAGGATGTGCGCTCTGGTAAGGGGGTTTGTCATAGGTATTTTGCACGATATAGAGAAGGGTGATGGAGTTGTGGGTTTTGTGGAGATGAATCGGAGAGGGAGGAGGTGCTGATGGATGGAGAAGGGGTTGGCCATGTGTGTTAGTGGCCGGAGGAGGGCCATCCAGGAGTGTTGGAACCGTTTGGAGGCCTCTACGGAGGTGAGATCACGGGTTGGGGTTGCTGCAGACCGAGCAGGAGATCCAAGGGGGGGGGGGGTTGTGCTACTGGGAGCATGATGCCACAGGGGGTCGTTTGGTTGGAGTTGGGTGGAAGAAGTTAGCTGGGATAAAGGTGGTGGTGGTGGATCATGTGCAAGTGGAAGAGGCGAAGGTCTAGGAGGGGTCATGTTTGACTATAGGGGCCACGTCGGAGTGGTTATGATGGACTTCAAGGGCCACACTAGACTGGATAGGGATGTGGGAGGCTGAGGTGGCACTACTGGGAAAGGATGCGGCATCCAGAATGACTCACTCATAGCAAGAGGAAGGGTCGGGGTCCTGGGGTTTGTCGATGCAGAGGGAGGTGGCTGGGATGAAAGGTCGCACACAGAGGATAAACAATAGGGGGGAGAGAGAATTACAAACAAACAAAAATGGGTTAAAAAATAATAATAATAACAATAACAATAAAAAGCTATATATATATATTTATATATATATATTTATATATATGTGTGCTAAATATCACTTTTAATAACTATTCAATAATGAATAAAATCATAATAATAATAATAATAATAATAATAAAATCATGATGATAAAAATAAAAATAATAAAATTATTTATTTCATTTTAATAATAATAAAATATTTAACAAAAATACGAATTTTAAATGACAATAACTAAAAAATATTTAATTACAAAATTAATTTACATTCATTTTACAAAAATTAATGTTCACGTAGTTTCTTGGGAAAAGCTGCAGGGCTTCCAAATCATGTTCTATCCGTGTCCTTGACAACGTCATCACAATAAAACACAATTTAATATATAACTCAATGAAAATAATCTGGGGCAGAACCCAAACCCCAAGAAAATAATTTAAGCCAGAAAAATAAATAAATAAATAAAACACACGGGTCAGGGTGTGACAATTCTCCCCACCATAATGCTTTTCCCCCAGAATTCCATAACACTATCTAGATGATCGATCAACACCTAGGTAGTGAACATAAAAAAAATCCCACCTCCAAACCCAAGGACACTCCATCGACTACCAACAGTACTAAACATCATTTCCTGAAATAGACCACCCCTATAGGGGAGGAATGAATGAACTCCCCACCATAAGAATTTAACTTGAACTAGATAATGTCTTAAGAGAATATCCAAAGAGAAGGTGGGTGTCCCTACCATATAGAACCAAAATACAAGCGACCAATCAGAAATCCAACATAGACCTGAACTGGGCCTTACCACAGCTAATGGGACTACATCATTAACACTGAAATCACTCAATCCTATCAGAAAGGGATATGATATTAACCAAAAATTCCACACGAACCAAGAACCCTCACTCAAATGGTGGGGAGTGAGGGGCCAAGGATTGTCTCAATAAAACCATGATGGAAAACATCTCACGACTCATCACTTCAAGATGGACACAAACCAAATCGGAAACTGATTCACATGGGTGGTCCACGAAAGGCCACTTATTGATAAATCACATCCAAAAATGGAAAATTAATTACATTGTGTGGGGAATAAGTCCATCACACTATTTACGATGAGAGAAAATTTACAACAATAATGAAACCACAACATAAATGCTAAAACGACCTCACCACAACGATTGAGTCACAACCTTAACTATACTCCTTAAAATACCCCAAGGTTCCAGACTATGCTCTGACTTTACTCTGAGGCCTTTTGGATGGAGCTCTGATTTATAAAGAATCTCCTTCCTCACATTTAGGTTATGATAATCCCAATAAAAAACATACATATATTTATTTTATAAAATAAAGGACAAGAATTTTGAAATAAAAATCATGCTTGCATTGAAATATGGTGTTTATTAAAAGACCCATGACATTATCATACATTTCGAAACCCAAAACAACATATGTAATCCTGAAAAGATAAGATATCCATTACACTAAAAGAAAACCTACACAAGAAACTTTAAATAAAAACACAACAACACATCACTTCTGATAACTTCTTCGCCAACGCTTTCTAGCAATGCCTCTACAGAATCACTGCAAGTGTCCAAGAAATCTAGACGTCGGGCAGGGGTTCAGAGCCCTTTTTCAGGATAGATTTTTGTGACCTGAATTTCCATACTAATAAAAAAGTATGATCTCTCACTATGATGAAGTTGATGAAAAATCCTAATGCCTTTTGGTTCCTAGAATTTCTCCATCTGCATTCAATTGATTCCTCATCTTCATTCCTTAATCTTCACCACTACTCCTCGGAATTGAGGAAGAGAGGACTATATTGAGAACTCCCGCCATCACGGCTTTCTCATGAAAAGTTTGTCTCACCACATTGGAAAATGAATTTAGGTTGTACTTTAACACCTTCGACTGATGATCCGGGTAGAGACCCATCGAAAAATTCCCAGCCATCCTAGAGTCATCTGTGGCATACCCTAAATCATACGGGACTAGCTCCACAAATCACTAGAAATATTCCAACACGGATCTGTCACCCTACTACAAATAACACAACCCCCTCCACTTTATCACCCTTTCATCCTTATATTAATACCAACGAATGAAAAAATCCTTGAAATACTCCGATGTATGTTTTTTACGGGGCTTTTTCTGAGACACTGACTTCCACCACATCCACGGTGAATAATCAATCATGAATGTTGCAAACTTGATCTTCTACGACTCGGGAAAATCAATGAGGTTAACTTTCCTTTCAATATTCCAAATCCAATCCATCACTACAGACGGGTATACATGACCATAAATGAGAGTTGGATCTAGTATCTAAAACTCATGAAAAAAATCCTTAGGTTGATCAACCGCACTAAGATCACTAATCAAGGCTTCAAGGGGAAACCAATGCACAAGAAAAGTCAAGAAGCAAGACAAGGACAACTGAATAAATAAAATCCTCAAAATCAAACACTAAATATTTGAAAAGCTTTAAAATGAAAAAAAACCAATAATAACATAAAAAATTTCTTTTTCAAAAAATAATTATTTTAAAACATGTTTGGTGGGTTAAAAACCTTTCATTGGTATTCTTTAGAGTCACAATCACATGCATGTTACCGTGCCACCCAGGGCATCCATCCACCATACCAGATATCCATTTAGATTCCAACATAATAGTATGTATGTTAGAACCCATATGAACACCATGGTCAATAAATCATCTTCATTTTTCGAAAAACAAATCAATCATCCCATTTCCATTAAAACAATCCCCAAAATAAACATGTCATTTCAAACAACCATTATTCAAAACCAATTTTTCTGATTCAGAAAACTTTAAAAAGTTATAGGAGACCCAAAACAATTCGAAAAGGGTTCTAGTTTTGGTTGGTGACATGACCATATGGTTGGTAGCCATATTCTAAACACTTCACCGACACATAGAGGTTTTTAGGACTATCACCCTAGCTCCACATGGACTTCTAGGCCATGCAACTAAGGAGGATTATCAGTCGAACTACATTTTTTGTATCCAAAACACAAAACATTCTACAAAACCCCAATGAATATAATAAAACTGGACTTCCCATGGATACACGAAGATTATAATGAGCAGGAGTTCATGAATTTCTTCCGGCACCTACCTCTCGAGTCCCGAAAATCATAATCCTTCTACCTTGACATCCCATGGAACAATAGAAACTCTAAAAATGGAGGTTTTATAAGAGATGACCATACCTGATACAATTTTTTCATGAACCAACCTTAGTCTAACCTGAACTTGTCACCTAAGAAGATCCATGGAATGCTCCAAGAGTCATTATTGATCCTACCGGGCTGGCGAATGGTGCCCGGGAATCAATAGATATGATGAGAACCTTTTCACCAAATAGAAATAAATAAAAGCAGTTGAAATAATAAAGAAAAGTTTTGAATAAATAGACTAAACAAATCAACTAAACAAGAACTGAAAAAATTAAAAAATATTGAACGGGACAACCACTATCTCAGTGTGACAACACGGGTCACTCCACAACTCATGACCAAACGTCGCACAAGGTGAGTTCACCCAAGATAAATCCAGAACAAGAACTAAAAATTGAAAATAACTATATGCTTGAGTATTAAGACTCATTATGGTAGCTTGATAATCTATTCTCAATGAACTTCCTTTAAAATAAAAGAAAATGTTGAGTCAATAAGGTTATCTTATGACTTTTCTATTCCTTATGTTCTTATGTTTTGAAAATAAAAAACACATTTTCATAAGTTATGTATTTTTTCGTAAGTTCTAATTTTTTACTAAGATCCAAAATGGTTATTTTGTTATACTTACAGATGTATAATTATTATTTTTCATTCCACTATATTTACAGATGTATCATTACAATTTTCCATTCTGTTAGGTTTACAGATTTTTCATACAGTCTTTATGATACAAATTCTGGTGAATATGTGAAACCATATTTATGATACAGAATCTAGTGTATATGTGATACTGACTTTATGATACCGATTCTTGTGTATATATGATAACATCTTTACTATACTGAATCTAGTGAAAATGTGATCCAGTTTTGTGATACCGAATCTGGTGTATAAGTGATACTGTCTTTGTAATTATGAATCCAGTGCGAAAGTCATTCCGATTATATGATTCTGATTCTTGAAAAAATGTGATACCGGTTTCACAATCCAATTTACATTTCTTTATTAATCCATTTTCAAGGAAATTTTATTCTTAAGATTACATTTTCTTGATAATGTTAGAGTTGTTTAAAAAGTATCATTCCAATGATATCAGATTCAATGTTTTATTATACTTAACATTTATCATTAACATAAAAGTGTTTCTCGTACTTGAAATTATTTCATGCAATATATTACAAACAAACCATTTTATGTTTGACACGTGTACTATTCCCTACAAAATTTAAGGAAAATATGACCATTGGAGTGGAGCCGACTGTTGGGAAGCTTCTCTTATAAATACAATTTCATCTGAATGAGTAGAAGACAATGTAAATAGTTGATGAACATGATTAATATGAAAAAGTAGTGAAGTAATTTATAGAGATATAGGATCTTTCAACTCTCAGTTCTTTGTACGGATTTCATGAACAACATTTTTGGGTGTGAACAACTTGTTCAGACTTTCTTTGTGTAGACTCTGGTCGTGCTGATTGTGGGATTCCAGGTTTGGAAGACAGAGGTTCTGATTTCCATCTAAATCGAGGGCAGGTGGGGATATCAATATAGATATCGATCTTTGGAATGAGGGATTACCTAGGTTTTAGTAAGAAAGGCTTTCTTGAATGTATAAATCAAGGAACCATTATCCAAGGATGTCGGATACCCTTCTCTTTGGGATAAAAGAGTCTTGTTGTTACTTGTTTTATATTTCATGTTGTTTTTTTTTCGCGATAATCTTAACACTGTTAAAGATAGAAAGTATAACATTCTTATACATTCTAAATCTGTTACTCTGATTATATTACAGATTCTATTTTCTTTAAGGTATAATCATTTTTTTAAGAAAATGATTCTTTAAGAGGTTTTGTGAATGATTTTTTAACCTTGTTAAATGTAAAATTAAAGGTTCCATTTTTTAAAAGTATACAATTCACCCCCACCTCCTCTTTTATATTGAGCATCGAAATTCATTATTTCTACCCTACAATTATTATCGGAGGAGGTCTCTAAAATACTTATTTTCACATATATGTTTTCTTTCTCATGTTTTCTTTTTCATAAATTCTTCATTTTTTTATAATCATTTACTTCTAATATGTTTTATGGAAAGAAATTCATTTTAGTATGGAAGGCATTCATGCTGGAAACCCAGATAATCTCAATCCTACTAGACCACTAATCTTTGATGGAAATGACTTTGAGTATTGGTGAGACAAACTAAAGACCTTTTTTATAAAAACAGGTGTAGACAACTATATTATGTTATCTAGAGATTATAAGATTCCTAATAAGGAAATTAGAACCTTTAATAATCCAAAAATGGTGGAATACTAGCGAACATTATGGTACGTAATATTGTGCTTTGTTCCATTAATAGAAATATATATGTCCAAATTTCATCCTATGAAGATGGAAAGATTATTGGAAGAAGCTCGAAGTAACTCACTTTGGGACATCCAAAGTTATCGAAACTAGAAGAGCTATTCTCAGAGCTAAGTATAATGGTTTCTGATATCCTTATGGATAACCTGTATGTAGGGTACAAAAATAATTCATGAAAATTTTCAATAGATTACAATCAATGGCTGAGAAAGGTTTACATGGTGAAGCTCTTGTAGAAAAGATTATAGACATCATGCCTCAGGAATGCGAATCCAAGAGAACTGTTATATATGAAAAATGGAAAGTTACACGGATATCTCTCGATGAATGGTTTGGAACCCTTCTTCAACATGAAGCCAGAATGAAGAGAGATGTTGATAATATTAAGAAGAATAATGGTAATGGATGTGGTGCATTTACAACTACATCAAATCATATTAATCCAAAACTCCCGAGAGAGTTACAAGATTTATGTCTAAGAAGGTTGTTGTTCAATCTGAATCTAGTGAAAGTGAATCTTCAGAAAATGAGTTAGCGAATCAGGCTCAGAGGATTAACAAGATTGGTGAGCAGAATAAATTTCAATATAGATACATGAATAATGATTGAAAAGAGAAGAAAGATGGAGAAGTGGCATGATATGAATGTAGAATAACTGGTCATATTAGAACTGATTGTCCCTTACTAAAGAAAAGAGACAAGAAGGACATGAATTCTGAGAGGAACAAGAAAAAGTTCTACAAATCAAAGAATACGAATGTCATAAATTCCAATGACACGTGGAGTGCTAGTGGTGGATATTATTCTAATGATTCATCAGATTATGAATTTTCTGAACAAAATAATATTGGTTTAATATCCCGAGATCCATTTCAAAACCAATGTCTTATGGATAAGGTATGAACTGCAGAATCCTTAACCATTATGTCATTGAGTGAAAATATTAATAATAATGATTTTTCTTCTGATGAAGAATCTTCTTCATCAGATAATGATAATGATCTACCTTCATATGAGTAAGTTTCTATATTTTCTATGTTGCTAGGGATGAGAAATTGCAAAGTATCTTAGCAACTTAGAATAGAAAATTATAGAGAATTTATTTTACCAAAAGAAATTTTGGATCTTTCCAATGATCATGATAAGAAAATCGATTTTTTAGAAAATCATTATAAGAAACTTTTGGAAGCTAATTCTGAGAATGATAACCTTTCTAAAGATTGTAAAATTTTTGTTTTTTGAAAAAGATATTTTAGAGGATAATCTTATCTATAAGCCTATTGTTCCTGAGGATAGGAATTTTGTCCTAAGACTAAAGTATGAAATTTTTTAATTGAAGATTCTTCTTAAAAAATTGTCTTATGGTAAGTAAAATTTGGAAAAGAAGTATTCTGAGATCCGAACTCATGGTAATTTTCAAGGATTAGGTAATTATCATGAAAACCCTATTTTTATAAATAATTATTTTGTTCCTCCAACCACACATTTTTTTCCATATTCCAAAGTGGGGAGAATTGGTAGAATAAAATTTCTTTAAATAATATTCAATCTTTTGGGTTTCCTAAAGCCTACCTTAATAAAAAAATTTGGATACCCAAAATATTATTATCTAACAATTTCGGATCCAAGAAATTTTGGATTCCAAAAACCAAACTATTATTTTTCAGGACAATGAAGGATGTACCAACAACATATGGTAAATGTATAATGGATGTTCCTGACACATGTTTGGAAAAAAGACTATTTCAAAAAGTTATTAAAGAATAAAGATAGAAAAGTTACATTTGGAGATTACTCTCAAGGAGAAATTGTGGATATAGGTAACATTGTTCTTCTTGGGATATCATTAATTTCAAATGTTTTATTCATTAATGTTCTAAAGCACAACTTCATTAGTATAAGTCAATTATGTGATTAAGGATACCTTGTGAATTTTAGTAATGACAATTTCTTAGTAAAAATTTCCAAGGATGAATTTATTCTCTCAACCCATAGGCAAGATAATTTATACACACTAATCCAAGAAGACCTTATAAGTCAATATCATCCTTGCCTAAGTGAAATTGATGATCAATCATGGATTGGGTATAGAATACTAGGACACTGCAACACAGACTCATAGACTATGGTATGATTATTACTAAGACTCAAATAATGTGATATAATAGAAGTTCCATTTCCCTAAGTAAAAACCATGCACATAACATAACTGTTTAAAGAACATAGATATTAGACATCACTTTATTATAGATTAGACACTTAAAGGATATATTATTCTTTAATTCATCAGAACTTAAGAACAACATGATAATATATTTACAAATCCATTATCTTCTGATAGATATGAATACATTAAATAAGAATAAAGGAATGATTTTTATAAGGTATTAATTCATATCTAATTTTTGTTTAAATCATCTCCTAACATTAAAATACTTTTTATTTCAGGGGGAGTATATATGCTTGCTTGTTTTTATTATTTTCATAAGATTTGTTTAAAATTTTATCTTTCTCTATGTTTTTTATGAAATATCTATATTGGTAATTTCAGTATTGGGAATTTTAGTATTGGAAATTTTGGTGTTGGAAATTTCGGTATTAGAAATTTCAGTATTGGAAATTTTGGTATTGGAAATTTTGGTATTGGAAATTTCGTTATCGGAAATATCAGTATTGAATATTTTGGTATTGAAATCCCAGATTCTAAAAATTCCAAGATAATTTTTATAATTCCGATAAACTCCTTAGAGTATTCCAAAAGTTAAATTCTTTTGATCATTATTTTCTTATATTCAGTTTAATTTGTTGGTATTTCAAAAAATTTAAATCTAGTTTACATTATTAAAAAAGTTCAGAATTCATATTTCCAATTTACATCCACGACTGTCAAATCAGATCAGGTTATGTTATGCCATTTGATTATATTATGGAAGCTGAAAATCCATAGCCTCATCTATAAAAGGGGTGCCTCATTTATAAGAATCACACCATCCTTACTGATTTCTTTTCGGAAGCTCTGTTGTCGTAAAATTTTTCATTCTGATTACTTTGTCTCTATCTTCGTGAATGACTCCTGAATCCTTAATAGGACAGATGCCGACTAGCAAAGAAATAAAGGACTGGTCAATATTTGGGGAAGTTTGGTATGCCCTAACTTCTTTAAAAAAATTCTACTCCTTTATTTCTAGGATAATAAGAAAAAATGGATAGGAAAGCATTTGTGTTGCTATAGAGAAAAGTCAGGATCCGGTTTGTTCGGACATGGTCATTCAGTTCTATAAATCTGTTACATTCATCCAAATGGATGGTAAGGATATAGTTATGTTCATGTGTTATGAAAAGACATTTTCAGTTCCCTATAAGAAGTAATCAAACATTCTTAACATTCTGTATGAAGGGGAAGCTGTTCTTCCCTCTCAAAAACTCCCTGATAATGAAGGCACTTTTGAGAAGGTCAAAGCCCGATATTATCTTGGTCTCAAGTATGTTAAGAATCCGAGGATTAAGAATCTTTCATCAGTCCACAAGATGGTAGATCTCTGTATTGAAGGATTTCTGATTCCAAAAAAATTAGATAAGCACTCTCTAATGACATGTGATATATTTATATTATACTTTCTCGTCAACATAAGGATGATCAACATTGTGAAGTACATCTTTCTCACCATCTAGGCAATAAAAGGTGGATCCATCATATCTCAAATACTTATGTATCTAGAAACTATCTCCTGGATAATTTTCATGTGCCTTTAGGAGTTGAATGTTCCATACCAATCAGTATCGAAGACTTTCAATATTTTGTTACTCGGTGATGACATTCTATGATGGATGAAGGTAGAGTTCTTATACGAATCCATGAGTTTTGAATAAATGGTTATCCAGAACAAGGTAGATGTTCTGGAATCGTTGAAATCAGTATCCAAGAAAAGGAAATAAGAAGAACCTAGCATCCCTATACCAGTTCTGGATGTCCCAGTAATAGAACCTCCTCCTATAAAGAAACTGAAATCCTATTCAAATGAAACAGTGGAAAAGTGGAGAGAAATGGAAGCTACCTGAAAGGAATGAGATCCTTCCATTGGCATAAATCCGACAGAGTATAAGGCCTTGAAAATCAATCAAGCTGAAAATATCGAGAAAGAAAAGAATGAGAAGAAGATAAAGAAGAAATCCTTGGAAGCACAAGTTTGTCAGTCCCTTCTAAAAGTGGTATAAAAGAACTATCAACAAATACAAGAATCTGATGTTTCTCATAAGAAACCGGTTACCACATTAGAAATCTAGAAATCCACGAATGTTATATCTTTATGAGAAATTATTCAAGAAATAGAAGATCAGATAGTTCAAGAAGACTGTGATCATGTGTTAAGGGAAGTATAATACTAAATTGAAACTCCTTCGAGTTCAGTATCTAAATATATTTCAGAAGAACAAGATAAAGAACATGTCTAAGAACAAGTTGAGGAAGAGGTAGAAATTTGGGAAGAAATAGTAGTTTATGAAGAACAAAAAGTAGAAACTGAATTGGAAGAATAAGGGAAGGAATAAGTGGATCATCAAAGTGGTGAAGAAGAAGAATATGAAGAGAAAGAATATGAACAAGGATGTCTAAATTTTATGGAAGGTTCAGATGATCAATCTCCAGTTCAAAATACTTCTAAAGTAAAAAGTATTTTTTGCCTCATCTAAAAAAGAAACATCATAGAAGTTTTTCAAGAGAATAGAAAAATAAATTTCATTAACTCTTAGAGGAGATCAGAAAGAAAAAGTTGTTTCAGGTTCTGAATCCTCTTCATCTATTTAACATGACTTTGTCATTCTATCATTAAAAAGGCTTGTCAGCACCATTCCAGTTCTTCCAAATCTAGATGCCTAGAGTCAAATGATGCAAGGAACATTGAATCAAAAGGCAGAATCGACCAATATGCTTATCGACAAGGTGGTCAACCCCGAAGTAGACTTTAGTAATCGTTTGATTGATTACAAATCTCAGATGGTAACTTGTAAGAAAGAATTAAACCGCACCATGACTATCAATGAAGAGATAAGACAGTTTTGTGACATTATGGATTCAACAAATGGAGCTTTTAATACTTGTGAAACCATGTTCAACAAGGTCAAGGCATCAATCTCTGAAAATTCTAGTCAAATCAATTTTATTGACCGATCTGTTAGAAGTGAGAAAGAAGTAAGAGTTTAATTAGAGAGAATAGTGGTTTCTCAAGAAGAAAGTATCATGTCATTGGAACATAGGAATCCGGATAAGGAGATCATGTCGAATAATTTTGAATAATATTACAATGAAGTGAAGAAACTCAAATCCTTGATAAAAAATTTGTTGCTTGAGAAAAAGAAGGATGAATCATTTTTTTTCTTACATTCGGATGTTTTTTTGTAATCTAAACCTTATTTCCAAAATTTCCATTAGAAGCTACATTCATGTATTTCTTTTGTTCTCGAATGTATGCTTGCATAACCTTACAATTACATCTTATACTTATCCATTCCTTTCCCTCATTTTGAAATTCATAATGGGGGATAATTTTATCAAAGGATGGATTTAATGATGATATTAAAAGGGGAGAATCTATTAAGGGAAAGTATGGTAAGAAAGGATCATGTCCAAGTAATGGGAAGTTTTCTATTATGAAGAGATGTTAATCTAAGGGGGAGATTTATTTTTAAGAAATAAAACCAGATACTAATGATCAAGTATACGATCTTTAGGAAACATAACCTAAGGGGGGAGTTAGTCGTATTCATCAGAAATCTTTTTCTTAGGGGGAGATATGTTTTTTTATAACTGTTTATCTAAGTCAATATATTATTCATTAGAAATTTTTTTCCTCTTTCCAAAAAGGGTGAGATTGTTGATTCAATAAGTTTATCTTATGACTTCTCCATTCTTTATGTTCTTATGGTTTGAAAATAACAAACACATTTTCTTAAGTTCTATCTTTTTCTTATGTTCTATTTTTTTCATAAGATCTAGAATTTTTATTCTGTTATACATATATATGTATCATTATGATTTGTTATTATGTTACACTTATAGATGTGTCATTATGATTTTCCATTCTGTTAGGTTTACATATTTTTCATGCCATCTTTATGATACTGATTCCGGTTTATATGTGATATTGTCTTTATGATACAGAATCTGGTATATATGTGATACCATATTTATGATACCAGTTCTGTTGCATATATGATACCATCTTTATGATACCAAATCCAGTGATAACATGATTCTATTTTATGATACCGAATCCATTGTATAAGTGATGTCGTCTTTGTAATTCTGAATTCGGTGAAAATTTCATTCCATTTTTATTATTCCAATTCTGGAACAAATGTGATACTGTTTTCACAATCTGATTTACTTTTCCTTATGAATCCATTTTCTTGATAATTTAGTTCTTCAGATTTCATTTTGTTTATAATTTTAGACTTTTTTAAAATGTATCATTCAAATGATATCAGATTCAATGTTTTCTTATACTTAACATTTATCCTTAACTTAACATCATTTCTCATACTTGGAATGATGTCATGATATAGATTAAAAACTATCCATTGTATAATTGACACATGTCCAGGTCACTTTGAAATTTTATGATAATATGACTATTGGAGTGGAGCTGACTGTTGGGATGATTTTCCTATAAATACATGTTCATTTGAATGAGTAGAATACAATGTAGAGGGTGGATGAACTTGATTCTTGTGTAAAAGTTATGATGTAATTTCTAGGGAGAGAGGATCTTTTAACTCTTAGTGATTTATATGAATGTCATGAATAACTTGTTTGGGTGTAAAAATCTTATTCAAAATTTGCAGATTCCGATTGTGCTAATCGTGGACTTCTGGGTTTGGAAGACAGAGCTTCCAATTTCCTTCAAAATTGAGAGCTTGTGGGGATATCAAGATAGAAAGTGATCTTTAGATTGAAGGATTTTCTGGGATTGGGTAAGACAGAATTTCTGGAATCTATAAATCAAGTAACCTTTTTCCAATGTTGTTGTATACCATTCTCTTTGGGATAAAAGAGTCTTGTTGTTACTTGTTTTCTATTTCAAGTTGTTTTATTTCTGTTGTTATCTTATATTTGTTAAAAATAGAAAATTTAACATTCGTATACATTCTAATTATGTTACTCTGATTATATTATACATTCTATTCTCTGTAAGGTAGAATTCGTTTTTTAAGAAAAGGTTTCATTAATAGGATTTCTGAATGTTTGTTTACCCTTATTAAACACAACTTTAAAGATTTCAACGGAATTTTTAATGTATACAATTCACCCTCCCTCGTTTATATTGAGAATATTCATTCATTATTTCAATCCTACATAAACATATATTTTCATGTTTGAACTATATTGTATAAATGTAATGTTTTCTACATGTTACTAAAAAACAATGTATGAGTCATTACCCTCATTCATTTATCAAAAAACCAACTCATTATTTTAGTGAGAAATTCTAATTCTAAAAGGTAAAGTAACGTTTACGTTTTCAATTTTCAGAAAAAGAATGAAAACCCATTTTTTGAAAATATTTTTCATTACCCACATTAAAACAATACATCAATTTCCAGTAAAGAACTACACATGAAAGCACTACAGAAGTTACAAAATAAGAGAAATGAAAAGAAAATAAACATACAAGTAACATATTAAAAACGACAAGAACTAAGAATGAGTAGAAAGAGGTGAACATATAGATCATGAATAATCACGAAGAAACCAATACCAGAGATCTCATCTTTGTTGACATGTCACACACGATAAAATCTGGATGCTCAAATGCTTATAAATCTTTTATCTGGAAGGTTGAGGGAAAATTCCATAGTAATAACCCCAATACATCCACCTACTATGGGCCACTAGTTAGTACCATACCCTACCAGTGCAGAAATAACTACCAAAATATTCTATCAATATTCTATATTCCCATGTCTCAAATATTTAGAAAGGGGTTGAGCCAACTGATTCCACCCGAGCATCCAATCAATGTATATACATTAGTAATAATGCAGAATGGGTCTCACCCTAATTCTCCCCTGGGACCATACTCATGCTCTAAAATATAACTAGTAAAAGAGTTCAAACTAAAGAACCCTAAAAATGGATCCTAAGAATCCCAAACAAAGGCCTCCCACTATTTTCATGCAATTGAGGCAGGAAGAAACACCCAATGAGGGTTTTCATAGTAAATATTTTTAAGAAAATTCATGAAATGGCCAAGCAGGCCATTAAACAATCAAAATAAAAGCATTATCTCAAAATGAAATCAATTTTTCAAAAGTGGTGTCAAGCACATTGTTTCCACTCATACCATATATAAAAAAATAAAAACATTCCTTTTGAATATTCATACAAAATTGTTTTACCGAAACATTCTAACCGAGTCACCATTTAATATTTCAAGTCAAACAAATTTAAAGGCCATGATTATTCTTTGTAATTTAAAATAATTTATAATATATTTCACAAAACCCATGTTTACAAATAAACACATGCACATTTTATAATTGTCTTCAAACTCACCATTGATAACACCAAACCACTTTCAACAAGGTGCCAAATGGGCCTTAAGTTCTATTCACAAAAACATTATTTTAATAGAAATAAAATATATTAAAGAAAGTTTGTAAATACACCTCTTTAAATTTCCGGACAATTTTTTAAAAATAATCCATTTAAATATTTCATACAACGTTTACACGTCAACTAATCATCATTATTAATACACATTGTGGGAAATGTTTAACAAGGAAATTCTATTTATCACATACCAAAGCCTAAAACCAAATTTTTCATGCTAAAAATGAATCAAAGAATCATACTTCAATATTTATTAATCAATCAACATGGGGAATGCAAGAAATAAACGAATCTTGAATTAAAAATGTAGTGAAAAGGGAAGTCCTACCTCGGAACCAAGATGAAACGAAATGACACATGTCCAAAACCATGTGGCAAGATCCAACACCCTACAAAATAATCACAACGGACTGAAAACACATAAAAAACCCCAATTAAGGTATGTGAAACCAAGTAGTGAGAGGGAACCTCTCCTCAAATGGTGGCGGCAAGATAAAACCATTAGAAACACATCATCTTCGATAGAGAACACTAAGACTCACCTTAAAGGGTATGGCGAGACAAGTCGCACACCCACTTTAAAGTGGAAACACCAAAATAGGATTAACCCATGCCTATGGTTTGACCAAACCAAAACCTCACTAACTAAAAACTCCAAAACAGTAGGAAGAAATGAAAACAAACCAAAAGATGGTTGTCCGATGTGGTCGGTGGACAGAAACTCGCTGTAAGGGGGTGAACTGGCATAGTTGTGGCCGGAGGAGGTGATCTCTAGAAATGGGGTTCACCAGAGGGTTTCACACGCCATAGTGAAGGGTTCCAGAGGTTTCAGGTTAGACTGAGATGCATCAGATAGGTAGGATGAACTACTTGTTGGAGAAGGGGTCATCCATGGGTGTTGGTGTGTAGAGGAGGGCCAGTTAGGTTTTTTGGGGATTGAGTGGGGATTTTCCGGAAGTGGGATCGCCGGCTAGGGCTTCTGAGGACTGATAAGAAGATATGAGGGTGGGGGGGGGGGTTGTGGCCTTGGGAGACGGCGGATAGGGGGTTGGGGTCGGTCAGATGGAGTGGGCGGAGGAGGCCAGTCAGGGGAGAGGTATTGGAGGCAGCACTACTGCATGTGGGAGAGGCCAACGTCTGGGAGGGGTTGCGCCAGAATACAAGGAACATGTTGGAGTGGTCTTCGGGACTGCAGGGGTCGTTCCAAACTAGATAGGGAGGTGGGATGCCAAGGCGGCACTATAGGGGAAGAAGGTGGCCTTCGGGCAGACTCATGTGTAGGAAGAGAAATCGTCGAGGGTCCTTGGGTTTTTCGATGTAGAGGGAGGCGGATGGGTGCAAAGGTCACATGCAGTGGAGAAAAAATGAAGGGGAGAGAGTGATTGAAAAACCCTAAAAGGGTTAAATATATATATATATATATTTAAATTCTTACATATAATAACTATTTAGTAATGAATCAAATAATAATAATAATACTAATAATAATAATAATAACAATAAAGAAATGTTGATAAAAATAAAAATAATAAAATTATTTATTTCATTTTAATAATAATATAATGTTTGATGACTATAAAAGTTTTAAATTACTAAAAATAAAGTATATTTAATTATAAAATTTATTTAATATCATTTTCAGAAAATGTACGGTCACACAGTTTCTTGGGAAAAGCCGCAAAGCTTCCAAATCGCGCCCTTCCCTTTCTTCTGACGACTTCAACACCAAAAAAAATCTTAAATATAACTCATTGAAATTAAGATGAGGCTGAACAGGAATCCCAGAAAAAATATTTTAAGGCAAATAAATAAATAAATAAGTAAAACACATGGGTCAGGGTGTGACAATACCCTTCAAGGTTAATCCAGAAAGAGGTGGTTCCAAATAAGAAAAGTGTTGGATGAAACTTCTATATGACCCACAGTCCCTAGATAACTTGGAAATAAAAAAATTATTGGGCTACTCCTAAGGTAAAACATCCAGAAATTTTTTCAGGGTCAACAAACGTGTCTTCCTCTATAATGTGTCCTATGAAATGTACCAAAATAATTTCGAATTTTCACATAGATGGCTTGGCATATATTTGATTCTCTACTAGGGTAATTATTATGATGTCTAGAGGTTGGGAATGAAAGTAATTATTCTTAGAGTACAAAAATATTTCATCCACAAATTCTACCAAAAACTAATCCAGTTATGGGTGGAAGATACTACTCAACAATGACAGAAATACTATTGGTTCGTTTTTCAGCCTGAAGGACATCATGAAAAACCCATAGAGGCCTCACCTGCTTCTGAAACCTATATTTGATATATCAAAAGTTTTAACTCTCAACTTATGATACCATTATCTCAATTAAATATTGGAGAAGATAGAAACTCCCCATAAATAGTCAAAAAGATCATCGATGCATGAAAGAGGAATATAGTTTTTCACTATCATCTAATTAAACATATAGATGTAAATATATAAGAGAAACATCCCATCACCCTTCCCTAAAAAACACTATAGAAACCATATAATACGAGCTCAGATATATAAAACCATTATCCATCAACTCTTCTGGTGGATTATTGAGCTCCTGAATCACTATTGGAACTATTCCCTATGGTCAAATAAAAACATAATCATCACTCAACATGACCTCAATAGTAAATTCAACATATCTCTTAGGAAGAAACCTTATGAAATCATAAGGAATTATGTCCTCAAACCTATCTACTATGGGTGGAAATAAATATTTCTTCATACCCCCTTCATCCTCAAAAAGACATTTAACCTAGGCGGTGCACCCCAGTGTTATTAAACACGACCTCAACGACCTACATGTATATCCCACTCTCAATAATGAATATAATTTTAAAACATAGGAGATTTAAAAATAACTCTGATGTGGTTACATATATGTGGGATTAGCATGCTACTAATCAGTCCATACCCAAAATGAGGTCAAATTAGGACATGTTAAGGATGTAATGTCCCCATAGAAAATGTTATTTCCTAACCTTGAGAGAACAAACCATGAAAAAACATATGATCCTTGACCATACTACCAATGGTGTATAGATATTCATAAACCTAAACACAAACTCCTCTTCCAGACTCAACTAGTAAACAATTTTTTTAAATATAATTGAATGAGGGGAATCAGTATCAAATAAGGCACTTGTTTTCTTAGAAGCTACAAGAAAAATACCTCTAACTGTAGGTGGTCCTACCTCTCTATCCACAAGTGTAAGATTAACTACATACCACTATCATCCAAATATATTATATGATTTAGTTTGAGCCCTTGGATCAACACCACTCTTTTAATATGGGCACTCTTTCCCAAATGGACCTCTATCACAACCTTGACATCCATCGAAGGTAGAACACCATCTTTCAGACTAATACATTGTAGAGAACCACCTTCCACCACACATACTATATCCAACTGCTCTACCACTATCCATCAATCATGGATTCTATCCGAATATATTAAGATGTCCCATCCTATCATAAGATCAACACTCATCTAGGATTTAGGGACAATGCATATGGAAGTGACCTGGCCTATCGCATCGGTGGTATAACACCAATATAAGATCCTGAGTAAATGATCCTTCCCTCTACCCACTCTTCTTTCCTATTCACTATTCAAAATTTTCATAATAACGTTTCTTACCCTCAAAAGATGTACCTCTAAATCATTAAGAGAAAACCACTTGTCTTCCATTGGAAGCCTCCTTTTGGTTCCACTCAAATATGAGAGACAAATCCACTACCTCAATAAACTTGTTTAACCTGAAGATGATAACCTGTGTTATTTTCTTATATTTAATACCATAATGAAAAAAATCTTGTTGTAATGATATCAACCCCTACCAGCATTAGGGAAAAGTGTTGTAGGTTAGTAAAGCGACCAGCATAGTCCATCATGAACAGAGTTTCCTCAGCCAGTGTAACTCAGACATTTTATGATATATATTCATTCAAATTAATTTAAATTAATTAATAGATTTTTTACACACAATATATAAATTATCTTGTGCCAAATGAAACACCACGTATATCTTGTGTATCATGAACCATAGAGTCCCTTTAATAACTTATGTTACAATCATGCTTGCGTCTTATCAAACAACAATATAATACTATTATTATTTACATAATAAAATACTTATCATGTAGCCATAGAAATAAAGGGAATGAATATTATTAAATAAATTATAAAATCACAGCATAAATTTTTTTATAAAATGAATTAATTTATTACCTATTAATTATAAATTTAAATTAATTCTAATTGAATATGAATGATGATTTTTAATAAAAAACTATTTTTATAATCATAATAAAATTTTATCTCAATAAATTAAATTAATCACCATTAGTGAATGATATTAATGAAATTTATATGTAATATATTTAATAAACTATTTCAAAATTCATATAATAGGATTTATAGGATTAATATTATATTAAATCTAATTTTATGTATAAAAAGAGATATATTTTTGAAAGATACATTTCCTACTTTTTAATGAAAGACCAATTTAAAATCTATAATTTTACAAATTTATAATTTATATATGAAAAAATACCTAATTTTTTAATCTAAATTATTAAAATTTACATTGGGTATATTTTTTTTTATTTTTCTGAATTATATCATATTTTGGGGTATAGTAAATTATATTGAATTTTAATTGAAAACAACTTTTTCATCCAAATATTTTATATTTTTAAAATTTGTTTTTAATTTGTTTAAAAGTATAATTAGATCACTTTTATATCAATCAAACTAATTTAGTTTATTGGAAATAATTTTACATTTAATTTATAGACAAGAAAATAGAAAACTTTCTAACATTATTACTTGAAAATCATACTTCGTCATCCCGTCTGTGGGATTAATTTATAATTAATTAATACAAATTATTTGATTGAAATTTGGAAAAATGGATTTAATATTTTTAATAAACATAATTTAAAATTCCTAAATATTTCATCTTAGTTTTTACCAAATGATTATAGGAAGTGATTAAAATTAATTATAATTGTTAAGGAAAAACGAGGTTAATTAATTACTAAACGTGAAAAATAAGGTGTAAAATCGACCCTAAAATTGAATAAGAATTGTTTTATATAATATTTATTACCATTAATCCTATAAATAATTTTAATATCCTATTTTTAAACCTTTTGGTATAATTTAAATTTAGGGAGCACTCAAATAATTTCAAGAATTTCCAATGTATCCTTTTCTCCCCTTATAATGGCCTCATATCCTCCTCACTTATTCACACATATCAAGATGTTTGGATAATAAATAACCTAAACATATAATCTCTAAACATACCTACCGTCACTCTAGAGTCCTCACATTTTATATAAATGTAACCAATGAATCCCTTTCTTGCAATCCAAAAGGAGTTACCCAAAAAGATGTAACTTTCCTCAATGTTCATTTACGTGTTATTTATTTTTAAACTCCTTATATTATTCATATTTAACTATTATATAATAATTTAATTATAATAAATATACTAATATGTTTTTTCTTAATGTTTTTACGTACTCCTATACAAAATTCCCTCAAACGGGTATTGAAATTGTCGTTTGTGTGTGGAAAACTACTGCCTCAGGAAATGATGTCATTCATTTTCTTCTTTACCGACACTCATGGTTGGGAATTGTGATGGAAAAATATTTCTATATTATATGTATTATATCTATCTTTATTAATACTTATGTATATTTATATAACTCTTAACATCATGATTTCCATTTTGTGTAAATATGATAACATCATTTTTGGGAGTTTGGACTACTGCCTTCTCAAGGATGTGTGATACATTCACACATTATATGAAATGTATAAAATATGAATTTAATTGAATAAATGTTACATAAATAACATATTTATTTTATTAATTACATAATAAAATTTTTATAAATATAATATATAATTTTCTTTATTACCCATTCACACACGGAAAATTCGATAACGTCGTTTGTGGGAGTGTGGACTACCACCTACTCGATAAGATGTGATTCCTTTTACATAACAAAAATTATATATATTAGTGTATATGATTTAATAATATTTTATTAATTATATAATTATCCATTTTTAAATATAAATGTTACTACCTTCTTTCGATAACAATCATTGAAAAATGGTTACGTTACTCATGCGTATGTACGACATACCATCCCCAGGATTGTAAAATTTATATATTGATCATAAAAATAATTAATGATTGGTTTTAAAATTATTATTTGTTTATAAATTTGAAAATTATTTTATTAAAATTATTTTTTATATTTTCATATAATGAACCCTTTGACCATAATTTACCTAACAAAGTCTTTTTACACGTAAATGGAATATAGTTAAAACACCCTAAGTAAACATACTTGTTCAAGTAGTAGTTTAAAACATTTTTATAAGTAAGATAAATTTGATAATAAACTTGTAAAAGTTAATGAAAGAATTAAATAATATAAATAAGTGTATTATTTTTAAATATAGGGGAAAATCATGACAAATCATACTCAAGGTAAGGGATTAATAGCTCACTTTTACTTTCCAGAGGTATACGTCATAAGCACCACCTATTTATTTTGTATCATTTATATACGACATATTTTGTAATATTATATCCTGTATTATTTTATATTGAGGCTATAATTTTTTTTAGTTTATGTGTATTTTATTTGGGGATTACAATTTAGATGTTTCCATAGTTTTAAGAGGGTTTATTATCCCACTAATATTTCTGTAAGACATATTCCATATCCACCACATATTTCTTTTATGTGGTGGATATACAGACCATTAATGAATTTTATCATTCTTATCATTAAATTTATATGGTATTACATATCCATTTTAGTATGTCTCTTTCATAGGGTTTATTTTTTCATGTTATTAAATACGTAGTAGACTTTTGTTAAAACATTTCCTCTTTGAGATATCTATCATGCTATAGACAAAACTTCTTTTATTAGGTGCGTGTACTTCTCATTTGACATGACGTATCATGAATATCCTAATTCTCATGAAATTCTATATTCCTTTAATGTCATTCCTTCATGTGGATTAGAATTAAAATGTTTCAAGGTGGAATCAGACACTTTGGAATGTTTAATAATTATTTTTCTCATAAAAATTTTATTGATATTTTAAGGGTATTTAAATTCATAAATTTAAACTACCTATTTTTTACTTATCATCCCCTGGGGATATTTGATAATCATACCAACCTCATTTTCTTCATTGTATTTATTAGTTTTGTTTAAATTATATTGTTATGAAACCCATTTAATTTCCACGGGTTGATTATGTCCTAAAGAGATTGTTATAGAACCCATTTCCTTCCAATGGGATTATCATTTTTCAAAGAGACTTATATTGAACCCATTTCTCCTTAATGGGTTATTCATGTTTCAAAGAGATTTTTATGAAACCCGTTTCATTTTCATAGTTTTATCATGTTTCAATGATATTTTTATTGAACAAACTTTTATTCCACAGGTTATTCATGTTTCAAAGAGATTGTTATGGAACCCATTTCATTTCCATGGGTTTATCATGTTTTAGAGAGATCATTATTGAAATTGTTTCTCTTCTACAATTTAATCTTGTTTTGAAGAGGTTGTGGAATAACCTATTTTTTTTACATTGGATAATCATGTTATGAAATGGGTTATTGGTTGGTCCAATGAGTTTATGCAATATTTTATATGTGATGATTTTGCAATGGTACATGTACATTTTATGGGTGGTTCCATGGTAAACCACGGATATGAGGTTCTACGATAGACCAATGATGGGTGGGTTTTTGATATCCATCCAATGCATTAGGTATGGAAGTCGGGCATATGACTATTCCATTTGTAAGAGTGAAATATACGGAATTTGACCACATGATTATTACATTTATAAAAGTGAAGAGTATTACGATTTACTAAAATACCTTTATGGGTTTCCTTATCCTTTTTTTATATTACTTCTAATGATAAATATTGATATAACATGGATCAAGATTAATGATTCTGATGACTCCTACCTCTTCCATGCATTCAAATTTTATGATCTAGATATTTATGGGTATAAGTTAATTTATGATTCGCTCATTCATATTTATTATTTAATCATCCCCTTGTGAACTATTATTCTCATTGATGATATATAATTGTAAAGTGTTATTTTTACCCTTTCTAAGCATTTGATCTCACCATTATCATGTTTATGTGTCCCCAGGGTATAAATAATGATGGTGAATGATTTAGGTCTATAAAGGATTTCACAAGGATGGTTTTGATGACTTATTATTAAATTAAATATGTTAGAAAAAAATAGGAGATGATTTTGAAATTTATGATCAACTTGTTACTGAGTCCAAGTTGATGTAAATTTTTTATGTAGGATTTTTTCCTATTTACCTAAATCTCTAATACTAAAATTTCCCCCATTATTTTAGCGATATATGTTTTCATTTTGATGTTATAAGGATTAGATAAACATTTTTGAATATAATTGTCATAATCAATGCCGAGAATTTAATGTTAAGGATTTAAACACAGGATTAGAGAGTGCAGGTTCTCGTCTATAATAGTAAGCCTCATAAACTCAGTTTCCCTATCCTATCTCATAGTCTCAGCATAGAAGTGCTACCTAGGTAAATAAATTTTCATTGATGTTTTATTGAACTTGTTTCCTTTCCATGTGTTAACTAGGTTATGAAATGGGTTATTGGTTGGTTCAATGAGTCTATGTGGGATTTCATGTGTGATGATTTTTCAATGGTAATATGAAATTTGACTGGTGGTTCTAGGATAAACTAAGAAATGGTGGTTCGGAGATAGACCAAAGATGGGTGGGTCTATAATACCTTTCCAATGCATTATGTATGGATGTTAGGCATATCGATATTCCATTTGAAATATTTACATGTATAAAAGTTAACCACATGGTTATTTCATTTATAAGAGTGAAAATTATAATGATGTATAAAGATAACCTTATGTGTTTTTATGATTTCAATAGGTTTATAATTTTTTTAATGATCTAGATTGATATCTCATGGATCACGATTATTGATTGGAATGATTATTACATTTTTTATGTTTTTATAATTTATGGTCTAGTTATTGATGGGTATGAGTTAATTTATTTCTTTCTCATACAATTTTATTATCTCACTATACCCTTATGCAATCTTATTCTTATTGATAACATTTAATTATAATACTTGTGTTTATCCATACTGAGAATTTGAGATCACCCTTCTTATGTTTCCATCTACCCAGGTTTTAAAAAATGATGTTGATTTACTTACGCCAATAAAGTACTTATAAAGGATGATGTTGACGAATTATTGTTAATTTAAAAAATATGGGAATAATAGGAAATGATGTTCATTTTTATGAACCATTTTTTATGAGGACAAGTTGAAGTGAATTGTTTATGTAGGAATTTTTCCAAAATATCTAAAACTATAAACTTGAAATTGCCTACAGTAAAAATTTGGTCCATGTTTTTTTATTTTTTTGGTTTAGATGAAAATTTGGGCTCACAGTTATTTACCTCAAAGTCAGGATTGTAAATTTATGGATTTCAGCACAGGATTCGAGAATGCAGGTTCTGGGATGAAAAAGTTGGTATCAAAGGTCAGTTTAGATAACATTGTATACTAGTATGTTTTCATATGAGCTTATCTTAATATTTAATAATACCATCATTAGAATATAAGATTAAGGTTGATAATAAGTTCAAATTCATTGGCACATCATTTAAGGGTTTTTATGTAGTAAAAAAATGATCTTAATAATGATGTTTTTGGAGTTTTTTTTCGGTTGAGGTTTTTGTAAACCCTAGGACAAACATGATGTGTTTTTAGGGAGGATTCATTTTTCAGGATTAATTTAAAAATGGAGAAAACCAATATTTTGGGTGATGACCCATCACATATTTCTAAGAGGCGGGGCTTGAACTTGTATGAAATGGATGTGAGGGTTTAACACACTACCAATGGCCTACGTGATATGCATGTCAGTATGAAAATTTTTATAGGTTAAGATTATATGTATTTATGAAATAATTTGTATTTTTTAAAAGAATAATGGATTATTTATCATGGAATAATATATTATAAAATCCTTCTAATATTTGGGATTCAAAATTATTTAGGAAATATTTAATGAATATTTAGGATAGTGAATTATTGAATAATTTAGTTTGAACTTTGGGTATTACTTTATAATTTTTAAGAATTGTGTATCAATTAAAGGTTTAATCATTTTGGGAATTATCATACCATGTGCTAAAAAAAATTGGTTAACATCTAAAGATAGGTGGAATTGATTGAATATCCATTTTATTATTATACTATCTTTAATAGATTATTTTAGTGCGTAGGGAACTAAAAAAGCATAGCGTTTAATCATCATTTTGAGAAAAAGATGAGATTTTTGTGTATATTGATTAAAGGATGAAATTATACGCCTCATTTAAGTATATTATTATTTTCATTTTCTCATGGTTAAGATGGTAAGAGATCTCTTTCAAACTCAGAAATGGATCTTGAAACAAAATTATTATCCCTTTACATTCAATTATGATAAATCATTGGCCTTTTTGATCTTCACATATATATGTTTTTTCAGACCTTATTTTGAAATTATCATTTAATTGTTTATGATCAATAACCTCAGTCACTCTATATAATTATTTCTTTATTTTCACCATTCCCACCTCTATTCCCACTATGTAGAATCCTATTTTTGTTAAACTTCTATTGACCTTTAGGTTTCCCACTTTCCTTTTATAAGAGGATGTTTTTTAACCATTTCTACTATGTTTATTTAAATAAAGGAAATCTAAATATGTTATTTCTTATAACCGAGATGAATTTTGAGGGAAAAATTCATTTTATGGAATATAGGATGTAACAACCTAAGAATTTGTAAAATATATTATTTTAAATTATTTTAAATTATATGATAGATATCATTTTACATAACACATAGTTTAGCTTTCATAACACACAAAACAATGCTTATATTATGTTTCACGCAACATAGAATCCCTTTTATGATTTGTGTAACACAAAATCCAGAGTCATAACAAAAAAAGAGACTATTAATATTATTTATTTGAAAAAGTAGTTATAACCCCATCGTTGGATTTTTTTGGGAATTCATATTTTTTTAACCCTTGTTTTAATGTTTTAAAAAACATTTTTATTTTGTTATGAATGTATTTTATGTTTTATTAATGATTTTTATATTATAAGGAATATTGGAAATAAATTTTTCAAAGCATATGAAAGACTCAAAATTGGGGATAAGTCACTATCAAGGATGACTCATTGATTAGGTTGTATCAATGCCATGTCCAAGTCACTGTTGGAGACAACTCACCTCCAACATAGAGAATTGGCTATGTGCCACAATTTCCTACCATTGTGATGATTTAACATTATTCTGGATCACCATCATCCAGTTTCAACACCAGATCCGAAATTTGTGCCTACCTGTGCCATTGTCATGATGACTCACCTCAAGAATTTCTCACTATTCAAAGGAGTCACCACCACTATTTTAATTTACTTCTAAATAAATATGTCAAACAGATATATTATCATATTTAATGCCCAAAATTATTTTAATTATTATTAATAATATTTTTACATAGATTAATTAAATAATGTTTTATCTCAGAGTATGAGGATGCATGAAATATTTTTGATTCTTATTTTATTCTTCTGTTAAAACTAGTAGCATAATCCCTCACACATGTAACCCATATACTAAAAAATAGTAGAAGTGGATACGTGTAGATACAAAAAGAGATACACACATGAAGTCAAATGAGCCTTATTGAAAGAACCATAATAGTTACTACACACTTCATCCTAGTAACAAATGATAGAGGGAGAGTGGAGCTTATAGAAACATCCAGTTCCTTCCATCAGTCAAAAAATAAAAGAGTTCAAGACACTATGTTTCACGATGACCATCAGAAATTCATCTCGAGCTCCCATTGGAAAATAATTTCAAGGAAACCAATCTTTTAATCACATAGGATAGAGAAACATTATATTTCTACTTATATATATTTTCTCTTTCTATCTATTCTATTTAAATTTTGAGCATTCTAGTTTACTCTATTTTATTTATACCACACTGACTCCTGCATTAGAATGAAAAGATTTTAGAAATCTTATCAACACTGTCATTTTGTATTTTATCATGTGTTATGGTTGAGGTATAGTTGTGTCATTTTCTTTTTTTTACACCCATTGGTATTTTAGAAGAGTTCTAGTGTGGTGTGGAAAGCTTTGTTATTGAACACTCGATCAAGGATTTGGATTATAGATTATTATTATACAATTTACTTGGAAGTGGGTCATTTCCTTGTCGAGAGGATTAGGTCTTGTCTTGAGACTAAACCTTCTATTATTATTTATATTTTGTGTTTTTATTGTTTCATTTGTAATCATTGAAACTATGTTTTATTTAAATATAAAACAAAACCCACTACATTTATTGTTTGTTTTAATTAGTCTTTATATAATTGAGTAAATCGATTTCAAAAGATAAAATAATTTCCTTAATTTTTTAAATGACACCTAACAAATATTTTCTAAATCATTTAAAAGAATGAAACGTATATTGATTTTTTATTTTAACTAAAAATGTTTTTTTATTTAAATAGAGATATTTTATTACTACATATGTTTAATAGAAATTTTTATTGGGTACTAAATCCCCCTTCTCGATATTCTCACCCCAATAAAACATTTGGTATCAAAGGTTTTAAAAAAATTAAAATTTGATTTTAGTTATACATTAATGGTTTAATATTTCTAATAGTTCTAAATTTATTTATTTAAATAAATGATAAACAATAAGGTTCTACAACAAACTAATATCTTTATTTAATAGAAAATATTTTTTCAGTGGAAATCAAGACAAAATTTCATATAGATTGTATGCTTTTTGAAATTTTGTTTTTTATTGAAGATATATTTGAGTTACCTAAGAATATTAGAAAATAATGGAATTATTATAATATGAATTCCTAAAAAACAATTATAAGTCTTTGAATTACATTTACCAAGTATTATGAGATAAGTAATTTAATAGAATTACTGCTCATCAATACGATTTTGAAATTTAGGATATTTTATCTATTTCACATAAAGGAACTATAAATGTTAATGATATAAGATTGAATACATATAAAATTAAATAAGATACTTTTTAGATAAATCATAATAATATAATATTTGATATGTATCTTAGGGTCAATGAAATATTAAACACCATGATCTCTCTAGGTAATCCAGTATCTGACAAGGAACATATCACGAAACTGCTGATATTCCTTTATAAAAGAGGGATACAGATATCAGTGTCAATCAAATAATTCCATGATATTATAAAACTACCAGTTATGGAATTAATTGGAATGTTAGTGATGTATAAAGAAAACCATACATTCAATAGAAAAAAATATTATAAACCCAAAATAAAATCTATTCATTTCAATACCAGTGCATCCAAAAAGAAAGAAAAAGAAAAAGATACAGGATGAGAGTTCTGGGGATGATGGGATGTCATTGGAAAGTGATGGGGAGGTGGTTTATATGGCTAGAATATTTAAGAATTTCTATAAGAAGATTTTTTTTCCAAATAATACTGCTTGAAATGGAATGTATGGTATAAAATTAAATTGGTTGAAATATTGGAAAAGAATGAAAATACCAATTATATAACCTACTATGAATTCATTGGAATAAGAAATATTATGGAAGTGTGCCAAAAATTGAGATACAAAAAAAAATATGTGGACAATGATATAAAATTTAAAAAATAAATGAAAGAAATGTGGAGTGCCTCTAAGGACAAATCCAGTGGATCTAACTTATCTCATGAATTGAAACCTAAAAAGGATAACATGTTCTTCCCAAAAAGTGTTTCTGATGTACTTACAGTATCTACTGGTTCATCTTCTCTTGGAAGTGAACACAATGAAGATGACATGTCTCATAAATAAAAGTTTCAACAATAAATAATGTGTGAGGATACTTTTGATGAACACAAAGATAAATATAAAGTCTTGAAGAAACAAAATGTTATATAATTCATTCTTATGTTTGAACATTCTATAGTAAAAAAGAAATATTCTGAAATACTAAAGAAGAATATCGAACATATATTTTATAATGAAAAATGAAGAATGATTTAGAAAATTTTACCATTGAAAGAAAAAGTCATACAATATTCTAAAAAAATTAATTGATCCAATGTATATTAAAGGTCCTAGATACCAACATCGATATAGAAGAATAGTTAAGAGAACATTTTTACCTAAATATTTATATAAAATTTCTACTATCAATTATTATTCTAAATGAACAAAAAATGTATTTATATCAAAATATTATAATATTATTACAAGAAACCCATATGAAAATGTGGTTTCCTAAAGATTTAATTTATAATACTCAGGGAACCAAGAAAATTTGGGTACCAAAGTCATCATTTTTATAGACATTTTTTGTAGGAATGATACATGATGAGATCCTCTAAATGTTTATAAAATGTAGATATCCGATTTTCCAAAGATATTAAAGGATACTACTCATGCTTCAAGAACCCTATAGTGGTCGATGGTGGTAATTTTACCAATGGCTATAATGCTAATGGAAATATCATTAGACATGAACAAATTGATAACACTAAATCAGTATTAATTACTAATGTACTATTTTTTATGGATTAATGTATAATTTTCTTCGCATGTCAAAATTGTATGATGGTGTTTTTCCTATGATATTTGAAAAACACCCTATGAGGTTTTTAATTATAATTATGAATTTTTTTTAATGCTATAAGGCATGAGAATTTTTATTCAGTTAATCTTCATTCATTGATTGCTCAAAAAAATTATTCTTTAGTATATTTCATAAGGAATATTTTTGTTGGAATATGAGACAAGGACACTCGAATATTCAATAACATAGGAATATTACTAGGAAAGGGTATTCCTGGGATCAACCAAAACAAGATTAAACAAATTATAAATTCTATAACCCTAATCGAAAATGGAAACATCAAAATATTTTTTTAATCAATTAATGAAATTTCAACTTATAAACCACATCAGTTGGTTTATATGGATTTATTTGGACCATATAGAGTTTCTATTATAAATGGGAAGCACTATTTTTATGTACTAGTTGATGAGTTTTCTAGTTATACATTGGTATTATTTTTAGCTCATAAAAGTGAAGCTGGATTTTATTTCACCATATCTGGTAAATATGAGGAAAACAAAAGTGGACTTATAATGAAACCCTAAAAAGTGATGATGTCCATGATTTTAAAAATCAATATATTGAATCATTTTTTTCAAAAAATGGCTATATTCTTAACTTATCATTTCTTAGGACCCCTAATTAGAATGTAGTTGTAGAGATAAGAAATAGAACACTTTAAGTGATCCCCCAAACTATTTTTAATGTGTATGACTTACCTATATTCAATTTGACAGTGGATGTGATCACAAATAGTAATATAATCAAAAGAGTGTTAATTATACCTATCTTGAAGAGATATACTTATTAAATTTGGAATAATAGAAATCCTAACATTACTTACTTTACTGTTTTTGGTAGGAAAATATATATTCAAACAGTAAAGATAATATTGACAAGCTTACATCAAAATGTGATGAAGAATCGTTCCTAGGATATTCAAATTCTAGTAAATATTAAATAGTTTTCAACCAAAGGACCAAGATAATAGAAGAGTCTATTCACATAAATTTTTATGAGATTGATCCATATGAACCTAATACTTGTTTCTAAAAACATGATGATGATTTATCTAATTTAAAAATAAATTCAAAACCTACTAAGTTTATTAGAATGCAAGTAGAAAAATCTTCCAGTTTGGAGGAACTTGAAGAACATAAACCTAGACCTATATATAATCCTAAGGTGACCATCCCTGATTTTTATAGAGTTTTTAGGACTCTTAAATTCCATCCATTATATGATATAATTATATTCATGTATAGACCTACACAGACTATAGATTTTCTATAAAACCAGGTTGATCCTCAAGAATTCCTATCACATCTCCAACCAAAGAACATAAATTATGCAATTAATGAAGAATTATAGGTAATTGATATGTAATAATAACCGAATCAATTTGAAGGAAATAATTTTTTGGAAATTTTTTATAGAGAAAAAGAGAACTTAACTATTAGTAATAATTGGGTGTTTATAAATGAGGTTGATGAATCTGGTACAATAGTAAGAAAAAAGGCTAGAATTGTTGCCAAAGTGTACACTCAAGAATAATGAATATACTATAAAGAGGTCTTTTCACCTATATATAAACATTAATCTATTATAATACTTTTTTCCTAAGAAACTCATTTTGATTTCAAACTATATCAATTGGATTTCAATAGTGAATTCTTAAATGGATTTATGGATGAAAATTATTTTGTTAAACAACAACCTATTATTCAAAATAAAAATTTTCTAATCATCTATTCATGTTAAAAAATGATTTCTATGGTTTGAAACAAGATCATAGTGCATCGTATGATAGGATCAATGATTTATTTATTTCAAATTCTTTTTCAAAATGTATAGCTGATCCTGAATTGTTTATAAAATGAATTTCAAATTTTATTTAGTGGTACAAATTTATGTAGATGATATTATTTTTTATTTTAATTTTTATAATAAGGTATATCGTTTTTAAAAATGATGAAAAATGAATTTTAAATGAGTTTAATGGGTGAACAAAACTTCTTTCATAGTTATCAGTGTTTTCAAAATTAAGAAGGAATTATTTTAAATAAAAATAACTATTCCAATGATATTTTAAAACAATTTAATTTGGATATCACTAAAATTAGAGATACTCCTATGAGTGCTACCAATAAATTGGCTCTTGAAAATGCTATGACACAAACGTATCCAACTAGTTATATATGTATTATTGGATGTCCTATCTACTTAACTATTAGGTAATATGATATTATATTTTTTTGTGAGTATGTGTGATCATTCTCATGAAAAACCAACCGATTCACACAGAGTTTCTGTAAAAATATTTTTCAAAATAACTCTAACATACTATTAATTTAAAACTATTTTATGTAAGAGGAAAATCATTTAACGTAATAAATATTATATATTCTAATTTTAGTGGATGTATGTAATATAGAAAAACCACGTGGGGATGATATGTCCTTTTGGGAAAATATTTTTGTTTCTAGGTGTAATAGGAAACAAAATATTTTTGAACTATCTACTACTGAAGCTTAATACATAGTTTTAGGTAGCTTCGATCCACAAGTATTAGCGAAGAAAGTCACATTAAAAGACTATAGATATTAATTATGATATGTCCCTATAAATTTTCATAAAACATGATCTATAAATATTTCTAAGAATATGGTGTCAGATTCTAGAAATAAACATATTGATGTACCATACACTTTTTGGGAGATTATTTTTAAAAGGTTTATATCACTCTTGAAGACAATGGTACGGAATTCTATCTTGTTTATTTATTCACTAAGACTTTTAATTTTGTGATTATGAACAATATATAACATGATTTAGGTATTATTAATTTTTTTGAGCTTAATTTTCATGGAGCCATTATTGTGAAAGGTCACACTTTTATGAAATGCCTCACCATTGTGAAAGGTCTCATCATTGTTAAATGGATCTAAATTATGAAATGTTTCACCATAGTGAAATGTATCACTATAGTGAAATATGTCACCATTGAAAATATCATGAACTTTACAATTTTTTATTATTTGTTTTTAATTCACCATTATTATTTTAATATCATAAATTATTTATTTAATTATTTATTCGATTCATATTTTATTTGGTGTTTTGTTTTCAAAAATTCTAAATCCCAAAATGATATATAATTAGATGTCTTTATAATTTCAAATCTTCCATTTTCTCATAACATTTCTATCGAGTAGCATTGTGTCCCATTCTCTCTCAATCATCGACCTTCCTTGCCCTTCATTCGAACTAACTAGGATGATCTCCATGATAATGTTAAATAATGTTTTTTATTCTTCTCCAGAAAATTCACATTCCACAAATAAGTAGAAAGGGGATTCTAGTCATTCTGTTCGTGAGCCCATGATTCCCTAGCATGTGAAAAGAGTTGTAGAACCAGAGAAATTAGATCGAGAAGAATGGTCACATATAAGTAAGTAATTAGTGGTGAATGTTTTTCTAGTACAAGGATGTATGAAATGTCTCTCTTCTAATGGGAGACGTTTTTTCCCTATGTTATTATATTAGTTCTACCAGAAGGCACAATTCAGTTTTGAAGAAAATGAAGACTGGGTGAAAAATTGAATAAATGAAAGAAAAGTTCTATTTTCTTTAAGTTAATGGGATAAATACATAAAGGTCCCAAGTGAAGGATTTTCTAAAGAAAACCAATGAAATATTATATATTCTAGTGATACTTTTTTAATGATGATTCTTTATATGAGTTAATAGGAGATGGATTTTTCTGAAGACTGATTGCCTTTAAAATAGATAGTGAATGAAGGTTTATTTTCATGTTCATTCAGAATATTATTTTCCCGTAGAAAATATATTTTCTACTATAAGGTATCATGACGTCTATATATTTTGCCTCATGAAAAGAGGATAGATGATAAACCTTTGTAATTTTTTTATTCTTCACAGCTTGGAAATAAAATTTCCATTTTCATAGTAAAATTAATTAATCTAACCTATGTTTCTATAATATATTATAAAATAAAAAGGTTTAGTTATTGAAGATGGATAACAGATTATATATTATAGTGGTTTTTACATCACTAGGGAGATTTTTATGAGGTTGAAAATAGTGGTAATCCGTGGATGAAGAAGTGACTGAATGATAGTGAAATTTTTTATGATGAAATCAACCTTTTTGGCAATCCTTTGTAAATGAAGGATATCATGGAGTTTAGATCAGAACATGATGATGTGGTGGATTATTCTGATGAAGTTAGGGGTGGAAGATTTTTCCTATAGAAATGAGGAGGAAGAGTTCCTTGTTACTGAATGATGTGATTCATACCTACCTAAAATATCTCCTTCTATCCCATATAGTGCTCCTAGACCTCATCAAAAAATCCTACACTGAGAAAAACATCTACAATATGATAGTGATATTGAAGGGAAAAGTAGTTTTAGGTGAAATAAAATTTAAATTACTTCCAAGGCCTATAAACCAAATAAAAATAATGAGAATAGAGATGCGGATGAATATAATGATAAAAATTGAATTGGAGATGAAGATGATTGAGATTGTAACCCCGATGGTTCCAGTTGAAGAATTCATGTTGGGGATGTGGAAATATTGTAGGTTCTTACACCTTCTCTTGGAGCTTCGGTTTATATATCTGAATAGAGACCCAACATTGTTGATAAAGTTGACCTGTATGCTAGAGAAGAGAATGATGCATTAGTTGAGGGGGAAAACACCCAAGTATAGATAGTAATCCACTTGAAACTAATATTGGTGGTAATCATTGTGTGCCAGAAGATGGTGTTCAGAAAGAATATGATAATACTATTGATGATTAGTTAGTATATGATAATTTGAAGGTTTCTTCTATTATTGATAAGTTAGTTTATGAGAAGATGGGAGTTGTCTATATTATTATTGAGATACCAAGTGAAGTAAATAGATATGTTCGGGCATATGATGTTTTACCAGTCTTGGTTTTGTCTATAACTATAGAGCCTAAACTTTTTTAGTCTCCTAGTAAATAGTCTATCAGTTGGATTGACCTTATGTTTGAGGAATGGGATAAGTTTCTAGGTAGTCCACAAAACAATGGTAGACTTGGAATTCGATAAGAAAAGGATCATAATGGATAAAGTGTGAATCAAGTTGATACTACTGGAAAACTAGAAAGTTTTTCTTTTGATGTATCTTCCCCTAACATTGAACCTAGATCCTTTCTTGAACCTGTTTCTCCTTCAGTTCCAATGGATATTGTAACCACATGAGACTTGGAATCTTTTTGAGGAAAGATAATTTTTTATTATTGTGTAATATTGAATAATCAGGCACTGATTCTCACTAGGTTAAGGCAAATGGATTCAAGGTATTTATTCAATATTGTGATAAAATTTATTCAAAAAAAAAACATTCACCTCAATCAGGAAGTAGAGATGGAAAATAGGTGGCTTGAAAGTGAGCTAGAGTTTGTGAAATCTATGTTAGAAGGGAATCATCCAGGCTTTGAAGATTCTAAAGATTATTTACTAGAAAGAGTGGAGAATATTATTTTTTTGGGTTCTAGTTCAAGTTCTCCTTCAACTATTCTTGATAACGAGTTGATAAGATCTATTTAGAGAGAAGGGAATAGAGCCTATTCAAGTAGTGAAACGTCCTTTCTTAATGAAATTATGTGGATGTTTGATCATAATAGTAATCATGTTCACTTGATGGTAAGGGAATAAATTAAATATATGAAATATGATAGAAATACCATTTGAAAATCCAAACATTTTATATTTTTTTGATTTTTTACCAACCATGAGATGAATTCTCAGTTTATTTTTCTTGCTGAAAATACGAGTATTCCTTCAATGAAACAAGAGTCTAAAGTGAAATAGAATCATTTGACATTCATGTAACATACCAAGTATTTGTAAAAAAAATATTTTTTCATATATATTAATATTTATGAATAAGATATCCATTTTATGTTATAGTGGATTCTTTTTCCAAATGCATACTAGACACCCAACAACGGGTTTCATTAAAATCTTATGTTGCACAAAACATTCAGTTATACTGAAAAATAATACAATAATAATATTATTATTTTAAATAGTAGTTAACACCTAGCCATTTTATTTGTATGAATGAATATAAAAAAATAAAATATGACTCCAAATTATTGTTAAACGTTTTATAATTTATCTAATGAATTTTAGAGACATAAATGAAAATGAATCCAATTTTAAGCATAGAATAATCTAATATTTTTAAGGTTGTATGTCACGACCCGCCTTCGAAAAAAGGAGTTATGGGTCAGCAGATTGTCGGGCCCTTAATTCTTTACGTTGAATGAGAGATAATGACCCCTGAAACCCGCCTTCAGTAGGTCCCAGAGTGGAAACTAGCACCAAGGGTATGGAAATTTCACACAAATGGAAGGAATTACCCTTTTTATTTTATAGGATCGAGAGATAAGAAGAAGAAAACCCAACAACACCAAGGTAAAAAGAAAAGTAGAGCCAACAGTGAACCATTCCCACATGCATGTTTCAAAAGTAAAAGCCATAAAGTACAAAAGGTTACTACAAATGTAAGTACCAAAGAAGAAAAGAAACAACTGCAACTGCCCAAGAGGTCCGAGCTAGTATGGTCCTACGTGATCCACGATGTCCTCCTAGAAACCTGAAAGAAGTTTTATATACGTAGGATGAGCATACAAGTACACTCAGTAGGGAAAACCAAAGACTCTCATGCACAAGTTGGGGAACGTACTAAAGTCCCGTGATAAAAAGAGTAAACCAAACACCTAACAAGGTAAACTATACACACAATCCTCACCAAGGTACACTCCCTAAATAACACAAGTCAAATAATATATATAATAAGAGCACATCGATGTTTAGGTACCCCACGCCACTTTCCCACTGGTTATTGAGACATCCTACGCATCGGACCAATCCCACCATTCTCACCGCAGTCCCACTGCCACACCCGCCCGCACACACCTGGGCCACAACTATCACACGTAACCATGCCTACAAACACCTAGGCCAGAACAACCACCACCACGCCCAAAGAAACCTGGGCTAGAAAATCCACTGCCACGCCAGAAGACACCTAGGCCTCATCCCGAAGACACTTGGGAAACCACCTGCCGCACACAACTGGACAACCACCACACTACCCCTCCCGAAGGTTCTTGGGCTAATAATGGACCTCAGGCTATCACAGCCTGCCCGAAGTAACTTGGGCTATCCGGGAAAGGGAGCAGAAAAGGAGCTAATAACCATCCACCAAGAATAGTGTTGTGAAAAACACCCTCCCCCATGAAATGGGGGTTTTCGGCACTATGTGTCCAACTTGGATGGGGTGCGAATAAGAAACAGAAAACTACAAGTATAGATATCTGTAACAAGAACTCACCCAAAGTCTTGGTTTTTCTAACCAGCCTACAGAACACAACACTACTACATCCATGTCACAAGTCATGACTCTCACCAACAAAACCCATTTGTCCCATTCTTGTTTCATGTTCAGCAATAATGTTTACGTTTAATCACTACTGGGAAACTAGTAAGCATAGGGACAAGTCCAGGAAAGTAATTAGTCAAGCATTAACCATAAAGCCCACACCCGGTTCTCAACAACAGAGGATCCCACCCCAATTTGTGATATAAACAAGTAATCACCGGGTCTTAAAACTCACAAACACTGAAGCCACATCAATAGGGGATCCCATTCCTAGTTTCATAACCATTGAAAGCATAAAAAATAGGGGATCCCATTCCCTCCCACATCTCCAGCAACCGGCCCGTAAAATAAAACAACCAAACCACCGTCACCAACACTAAGCAGGGCCCTGCCAGTATTTTCAGATTTATAAGATTTAACAAACTCTATGATTTCAATTCCATGTTTTGACCGGGGTTTATCACAGAAGGAAAAAGATCCTGGTTCCTCAATTTATTTGGCTAGATATACGTGATTAACCAATTACTTTTCACAGCTGGAGCTTACAACCACAACAAGCCATTTAAAACATTAGCAGGGGTCCATTAGTGCACAAACAACAACCACCAACAGCCTCGATTTTCAGAAGGCGTAAGCCAACACAACTCAGAAAGAAGATCATAATATAAATGGCATCAACGATCACAACACCCCCCTCATTCTTTACAGGATTCGTTAATTATTTTTAATTAGCTCTGATTTATTCAATTCTATAGAATCAAAAGCACGCCCACCCCGCATGATACACAAAATAGAGAGGAAAAGGATAAATTACCTACTTGTTGATAGATGATCGACGTTTGGGCCAGGGGAGCGGAATTTTATAGATAACGATGTGGCCCACCCGATGTACCAAAAGCTTTTTGTGAAAGTCCGTGATCGAGGAAAGGAGAAACCACGGCTAACCCTTAGTTTATAAGAGCCGCGGACGGTTGAGGTGAGAACGAGAAACCACGTACGGCACGGGGGTTGTGGGTTTACCACGAGGCTCTACTCGTCATTAAAGGGGGTCGGGTGGTTTAAACCGATTCATTAATTGATTAAGTATTTAATTAACGCTCTTATGCGTGTTACGGATCTTTGAAACACGCTCAAACAGGTCAAAATAGGGTTTAAAACCCTATTTGCGCAAAAAGGAGCGCTACTGGAAACAACTCGACAAGGCCGGGTGACGCCGATCGGTCTCACCAATCGGTCCCAACGACCAGTCTCACCGATCAGTCCCACCGATTGGTCGCGCCGATCAGTCGCGCCGATCGGTCTCACCGATCGGTCTCTCCGATTGGTCTCACCGAGATGATACCCCCCTTAGGACCCAGATTTTTGGCCAAGGGAAGGACCAAGAGAGTCTGGATCATCACATCAGATACCTCTCATACTATTCTCTCCCTCGAGAATTTAAACATCCCAGAAGGAAAGAGCGGGCCCGAACAACCACCTTGAAAGATACCTCTCAAGAGTGAACCTCATCGTCAACTAAGAACACCTACCTGTCACGAACCAAGAAACATATCATGTCAAACTACCCAGGCATGTGAGGGTTTGGGAGTCTCCTTCCCCATGTCAAGATATTATCCACTTTGGGCAGCACTGACTCGCCCGCAAGGGTTTAATCGCATCCACCTTAATGCATCTTTATTAGGGGTCGGGTTCTGTCCTCCCCCATAGCCAGGGATTTTCACACACAATCAGAGGAAGAAAACTAGTACATTTCATATCCAAAAGACAAAACATTCTACCACAATAGGAACAAAAAGGAACAAAACATAAAACAACTCTGGGTACTGGGTACGCATCTGTGCTTCCCCCTCCCACGTACTCTCCTCAAGCCCACCATGTCTCCACAACACACAAACCAAGGGAATGGTTCGCCTGCGAAGCACCTTTTCTTTGAAATACTCGATCATCACTGGTCTCTCCACAAAAGTCATGTCATCCTCGATGTCCAGCTCACCCCAATCAAGGACATGTGAATCATCATGCAGATTCCAACGGAGCAGGGACACATGGAAGACAACATGTATCCTCAGTAGTAGTGGTGGTAACTCTAGCTGATAAGCCACTTCGCCAACCTGCCGCAACACTTCGAAGGGTCCGATGAATCTGGGAGAAAGCTTACCCCCCTTGTCGAACCTCCGCTTCCCAAGAAACAACTGCCTCAACTTTTGATGGGTCCACCGCTACTCCCTACTCGGACACCACGTGCCCGAGGAAGTGCACTTCTGGTGTCTAGAACATTCATTTCGACAACTTCACATAGAGATGGTGCTGTCGGAGGACCTCCAAAATCGTCCTCAGGTGCTCTACATGGTCCTCCTCTGATCTAGAGTAGACCAGGATGTCGTCGATGAACACAACTACAAACCGGTCCAGGTACTCCTGGAAGAAGGACTTCATAAGCCCCATGAACAAAGCTTGGGAGTTCGTAACACTGAAGGGCATGACTACAAACTCGAAGTGTCCCTATCTGCACCTGAACGCCATCTTTGGGATGTCCACCTCTTTCACTCTCAGCTGGTGATACCAAGACCGCAGGTCGATCATCGAGAATCATCATGCCCCTTTCAGCTGGTCGAAAAGATCATCTATCCTCAGAAGAGGGTAGCGATTCTTGACCGTCACCTAATACAGCCTCCTGTAGTCTATGTACAACCTGAGACCACCATCTTCCTTCTTTGCAAACAAGACCGGAGCACCCCACGGTGACGCACTCAGTCGAACATAACCTCTCTTCATCAGATCGTCAATCTAGATCTGCAACTTCCGTAGCTCTGAAGGTGCCATCCGGTAAGGATCCATCGAGATTGGAAGAGCACCTGGCTATAGGTATATCCATAACTCGATATCACGCTGAGGTGGTAGATTCTTCACCTCCTCAGGAAAGATGTCCATAAACTCACGGACAATATCTAGCACTTCCACCATTTCAGCATCTATTGATTCCACTGACAGCTCGACTATCAAGGATAGGACGGGTTCCTCTCGTCTGTTCCCTTCTGACTTCCCCACTCACCGGTGAAAACAACATGCCGGCCGCCCAAGTCTGAGAACACGACCCTTCCTCATAAACAGTCGATGATTGCACACATAGAGAATAGCCAGTCAATGCCTAGGATGACATCATATGGTTGTATATGTAGCACGAGAAGATCCATAACCAACTGATGTGGCCGTATCATCAGTCTACATCCTTGATAAACAAACAACAAGTCGGTCTGACCTCCGACTAGTGTGCTCAAAACCAGGGGCACTGAAAGTCTCTCGGCATCTAGACCCAAGGCATGGTCTAGACTCGGTGCAACAAAGGAGTGAGAATCTATAGTATCGAACAAGGCATAAGCAAGAGTGCTAAACAAACTGATCGTACCTGGAAAAACCTCCGGCCCTGACGGAACTGTGGCCTAAGCGGAGTGTAGCTGTCCATGCCCGACTCCTCTGCCCCTCGGCTGTCGGCCACCTCCCCGACCACGCCCTGGTCGTGGCCCCTGAGGAGCACCCTGAGGTCGGCCTCCTCCTCCTACGTGTCCCCTCGGAGGAGCGAGAGCTCGTTGTCCCTACTGCTATTGCTGGAAAGGCCTGGCTGGAAGCTGGTGCTGGGGTGGGTTCTAGGGCTGTCTGCCACCGCCGTACTGCACCCGATCCGGGAAATGACTCCGGATATGTCCAGGGCTCCCACAGATGAAGCACCACGGTCCTGGGCCTGAGGGAAAAGGTCGAGGAACAGGGGATCAAAACTAAAACTGCTACAGTGTTCTCCCTACTGGTCGGAACCTGGAGGGTCGTGACGCTGGAGGCCTGGTGCTGACGGCCTTCCCCTTCGATGGTCCCAGCTGGATCCCTTCTCGTGACACTCCTCATAGAGCATGCATCCTCTCCACCACTTCGGCCTTCTTCTGGACCTCCAAGTACGTCGGAAGGGTAAAGGGGGTAACAACATACTGGAGGGAGGGTTGGAGCGCCTCCTCTAAACGTCTTTCCCGAGACTCCTCATCAGGAAATAGGACCGGAGCAAAACGTAGGAGGTCCTTGATCATGATCCCCAGATCCCTCACAGACATACTCCCCTGCTGGAGGGAGACTAGTTCCTGCCTCTTTTCTACCTTCATCGTCGAGGAGAGAAATTCCGCCCGGAAATCCCTCTCAAAATCCACCCAAGCCACCTCAGACTCTCTCCTCTCCCCCAGGTAAAGCATCCACCACTGACGTGCTGCTCCCCGCATCTGGATGACGGCCAGAGGAACCCAGTATTCGGTCGGGGCCCGAATTAGGCCGAGAGCTATAACTAGCTCCTCTAGCCAGCCTTCAATCTTCATGTCGGAGGTGCTTCCCTCATACTTCTCGAGGGCCTGTCGCTGGAAGGACGGAAGAGTCTTTTTCCACTGGTCATCCACTTCCTCTCGATCAGCTCTCTGCCGATCGGCCAAAGTAGTCTCCGGGGCCTCGATCACTTGTACCACACGTGGTTGCCTTCCAGGTGCCATAACTGCAAGGTAAAAAAGGAATTCCTAATCCCAAGTAGCGCAGAATATCGTCTTCAAAACTTTTTAAAATTTAAATTATTCTTAATTCCCAAGACATCCTAGCAAAACAAGAACACAAGTCATTATGATGCATGTACCTTTCCTAGGGTCTCTACCCTGCAATCAGTGTGGTCTCACTTTGCCGTTCGGTAGGTCCAGATTCCTTGCATCGGATCACGGGGGGCCCTAAAATCTCATGTCCTAGCTGGCCTTCCCTGGCCTAATTCACGCGCCAAGGCCACCCAACACTGTTTCCTTACGAACCCATGCAATCCTCACTATTCCTAACTCCATACTTCATCCTATCTCTCAACCATCACCTCTGATACCATTCTGTCATGACCTGCCTTCACCAAAAGGAGGGAGGGGTCTGCAGATTTCCAAGCCCTTCCTTCTTTATGTTGAAGGAGAGATAATGACCCCTCAAACCCGCCTTCAATAGGTCCCAGAGTGGCGACTAGCACCAAGGGTATGGAAATTTCACACAAATGGAAGGTATTACCCTCTTTATTTTATAGGATTGAGAGATAAGAAGAAGAAAACCCAACAACATCAAGGTAAAAAGAAAAGTAGAGCCAACAGTGAACCATTCCCACATGAATGATTCAAAAGTAAAAGACACAATGTACAAAAGGTGAATACAAAGGTACATACCAAATAAGAAAAGCAAAAACTGCAACTACCCAAGAGGTTCGAGCTAGTATGGTCCTGGGTGATCCTTGAAGTCCTCCTGGAAACCTGCAAGCAGTTTTATATACGTAGGGTGAGCATACAAGTACACTTAGTAGGGAAAACCAATGACTCACATGCAGAAGTGGGGGAACGTACTTAAGTCCCGTGAGAAAAAGAGTAATCCAAACACTTGACAAGGTAAACTATCCACCCAAGCCTCACCAAGGTATGCTCCCCAAATAACGCAAGTCAAGTAATATATATAATAAGATAACATCGATGTTTGGGTACCCCATGCCACTTTCCCACTGGTTATTGAGACATCCTTTGCATCAGACCAATCCCGCCATTCTCACAGCAGTCCCGATACCACAACCGCCCGCACACACCTGGGCCAGAACCACACGCAATCCCATTGCCTAAATCCCGCCCGCACACACCTGGGCCACAACTGTCACACGTAACCATGCCTACAAACACCAAGGCCAGAACCACCACCACCACACTCGATGACACCTGGGCTAGAAAATCCACTGCGACGCTCGAAGACACCTGGGCCTCATCCTGAAGACACTTGGGAAACCACCTGCCGCACACACCTGGAAAACCACCACACTACCCCGCCCGAAGGTTCTTGGGCTAATAATGGACCTCAGGCTATCACAGCCTGCCCGAAGATACTTGGGCTATCCAGGAAAGGGAGCAAAAAATGAGCTAATAACCAGCCACCAATAATACTGTTGGGGAAAACACCATCCCCCATGAAATGGTGGTGTTCGGCACTATGTGCTCAACTTGGGTGGGGCGCAAATAAGAAATACAAAACTACAAGTATAGATATAGGTAACAAGCACTCACCCAAAGTCTTGGTTTTTCTAACCAGCCTATAGAACACAACACCACTAGATCCAAGTCACAAGTCACGACTCTCGCCATCAAAACCCATTCTCCCATTCTCGTTTCATGTTCAGTAATAATGTTTAAGTTTAAGCACTACTGGGCAACTAGTAAGCATAGGCACAAGTCCAGGAAAGTAATCTGTCAAGCATCAACCATAACGACCACACCTGGTTCTCAACAACAGAGGATCCCACCCCAATTTGTGATATAAACAAGTAATCATCGGGTCTTAAAACTCAAAAACACCGAAGCCACATCAACAGGGGATCCTATCCCCAGTTTTATAAGAACTTAAAGCATAAAAGAACAGGGGATCCCATCCCTCCCACATCTCTAGAAAACAGACCGTAAAAGAAAACAACCAAACCACCGTCACCAAAACTAAGCAGGGCCCTGCCGGTATTTTCAGATTTATAAGATTTAACACACTCCATGATTTCAATTCCATGTTTTGACCGGGGGTTATCACAGAAGAAAAAGATCCTATTGCCTCAATTTATTTGGTTGGATATATGCGATTAAGCAATTACTTTTCAGAGCAGGATCTTAAAAACACAACAATCCATTTAAAACATCAGTAGGGGTGTATTTGTGCACAAACAACGACCACCAACGACCTAGATTTTCAGAAGGCGTAAGCCAGCACAACTCAGAAAGAAGATCATAATATAAACGGCATCAAAGATCACATCCCCCACCTTCATTATTTATAGGATTCATTCATTATCTTTAATTAGGTCTGGTTTATCCAATTATACAGAATCAAAATCACACCCACCCTGCATGATACACAAAAGAGAGAGGCAAAGGAGAAATTCCCTACTTGTTGATAGATGATCGACGTTTAGGCCGGGGGCGCAGAATTTTACGGATAACGATGTGGAGCGCCCGATGCACCAGAAGCTGTTTTTGAAAAGCCACGATCGAGGAAAGGAGAAACCACGGCTAACCCTTAGTTTATAAGAGCCGCATATGGTTGAGGTGAGAACGTGAAACCGTGTAAGGCGCGGGGGTCGTGGGTTGACCACGTGGCTCCACTTGTCATTAAAGGGGGTCGGCTGGTTTAAACCGACTCATTAGTTGATTAAGTATTTAAATAATGATCTTATGTGCATTACGGGTCTTTAAAACACGCTCAAACCAGTCAAAATAGGGTTTAAAACCCTATTTGTGCAAAAAGGAGCGCTACTGGGAACAACTCGACAAGGTCGAGTGATGCCGATCGGTCTCACCGATTCGTCTCACCGATCCGTCTCACCGATCTGTCTCACCGATCGCTCACAACGATCGGTCTCACCGTTCGGTCTTACCAAGACACTACCCCCCTTAGGACTCGAATATTTGGCAAAGGGAAGGACCAGGAGAGTCTGGGTTATCACATTGTTTTACCACCTTTAAATGGAGAATCCATTTTAAATATAGTTTTTGAAACCATTATATGTTCTATTGGAAAAAATAAAGTTCTCATTTCGAATAAAGATATCAAAATTTACTTTAGATGAATTTTTGATATTTTTCTGACAACTATCATGTTTTTATGAATAGTAAAAATACTCTAAATTTTAATTAAAAACAACTATTTTCCATCTAGATAGTTTATATTGATAAATCACACTATTTAATGATTTTAAAGTATAAATGGCATATATTTTTATCATTTATTAATATTTAGGTCATTGGTATTAATTATATTTTGAATTCAGATGTAAAAACATTTAAATGTTTTTCATTTGTTTAACTTTTAAAAAACACATCTTCTAATTTTGATAATGGAAATTAATTTTAAATTAATTTTTCGAATTCTGTGTTTTTAATTTGAGAAATGAAATCCATATTTGGAATCATAATGTCAAATTTTTTTAAATAGGTACATTTTTATGACAGTATAAATATTAACATCAGTAATTATTTGTTTATTTACTATGGTTGCAGGGTAAATCATGTAAATAATAATAATAAAATTATATTAAAATATTTTAAAACTACCCTAAAACATGTCCTAAAACAATTGGATGATATATTTTTGACATTTAGTATCATTGGATCGATTTTAGGATCCCATAGAGCCACTTGATTTTGATAATGAACTTTTATAATTTTTAATTTAATGAAAAGGGAAATATATAACATAAACATGTATCTTATAACTAAATCAATTTTAATTTGGTTTATACAAATGATTTGTTAGACTATAAATATTTATTATAAATATAAATATATTTCCTATATTATGGTATTTTTTAATTTTTATTAATTAAATAAATAAATTTATTTATGACACAATGATGATGGAGTGATTACTTTATTAATGAAATATTCAAATAAATAATATTATATATATTAAAATAAATTCATTTTGAAAATTTTGACACCATAAATAAATTTTATTGATGTTTACGACAAGTTATATTTTAGTTAATGCATTTGGATCTAAGGAATTAAGTTGTAACGACTTTAAAAAAAATCAATTACTATGTAGTGTAAAAATTATCATAAATGAGTTTTTAAATCAAATACTATTTTATTAAATGGCATAATAGTCCTAAAATTATAATATTCGTCCAAATTATATATATATTGTTAAAAATTTAATTAATTTTCCACTTCTGGTTCTATGTGAGTTTTATAGTAACTATTGTAACCATATATTATCAAAATAAAAGAAGACATGGTAAGAGTTAATGTTTTTAACTACTGGTTTAAGTTAAATGATAAGGTTGAATTTGTGACATAAAAATGTCTAAAACCTATTGGTTGAGAAAATTTAGACCCAGAATTATTTTATCTGAGAAATATATCACTTTGGAACTATTATAAATCTGAAATTAATTTATAATAAAATAATATTTAAGGACTTTCCTAAACTTCCCCTCCTCCCTCGTATAAATGGTCTCCACTTCTACCCATATACAGACAACTCTCATGCCTCTTTGATCATCCCACCTATGCTCAAATATGCTCCAAACATCCACCACTCTCTCCTAAATTCCTTACCTTGGGAATAATAAATTTCAAGAAATCATTTTGGCTCAATTCAAATGGAGGTACCTGATTAAGAGGAAGATAGAGAACGAATGATACAAGTTGGAGTCAATATAAGGGACTTCGTCTCGATATCCTTTATTTGGGGAATATATTAATTTTATGAACCTTTATTTTGTTATATGGTTTATGTACATACATTTTAATCATTATATCATGAATTATTATATTCTCATGATATTTAAATTTTCTTATAGTTTCATTCTTTAATGAAATGTATTCAATTGTTTCCTATGTGAAAAGTGAATTATCAACTTCTCTCTTCTTTAAAAGTTATCTTTTATGTAGTATGTCTTTTAGGATTCCATAAAAAGTTCTTATTTATTTTCTATTTTCCCCTATACTATATTTTTTTCTTTTTTTAATCAGTGACCCCCGTAACATCTCTTTTTAATGTATTCTAAAACCATGTTTCATAGCCATTATGCTGTAGAATTTTCATCTCAGAATCTATTTTTTTCTCAAGAAATTAGCTTATTTTATTTTTGTGAATAACCAAACATATTTTATTTATAAGGGTATTAATAAATAAATTAAAATGATTTATTTTATTCTAGAATTGACATATATAAAACCCTCATTCCATTTTCATGGGTTATAAATGACAAAATGACCATGTTTTTAAGAACTTTTTAAAATTCCATGATTCTGAAACAAAAACCATTTCTTATATTCTATATGGGTTATTTGTGAAATTTTTTATTATGATATATTTTTCTCACATGAAAATAATGACAAATTAAGGGTGCACCCTGCAAGTGATCCAATGTATTGTCAAAAGAAATTAATATCCAGATATAAAAAGTTTTACAATACCTTTGAGAATAACCTTGGTAATTTCTATGACACATTGTGGATTGTTCTTAGTGACATGAAACCTTGTGTATAGACCTTTGTGATATGTTTATGAATTTATAAATAAATATTTTTATCCACATTTTTAGTTGATGATCCATGTTTTTATTGTTATGATATTTCTCTTTCTCATAACTTTATGAAAGTCCTCATATTCTTATTTATATGTCACATGATCACATGTAAACTTTTTACCTCGTATTACCTTACTATGTTTTTTATTCTCATCCCATGTTTTTGAAACTTATTTCATAGGGTATAAGGATGGGTAAGAGAAAGGATGAATTCCATTTGATTTTTATCAAGATAATTAATCTTGTTATATTCAAGGAGTTTAATTTTGAGAAAAAAAATTATAGTGAGTAGAAGAGTCTATTTTGCAAAATTTGGGTAGTTATATAATATTTATGGCTAAATTATCTATAAATATAAACCTAAAAATATCAAAAATGTGAATTTCATGACCTAACTCAATATTATGTAACGTTTAAGGCTGGGCACATATAGTTGGTATCAAAGAAATGTATTAGACAACTTTAGGGATTAAGAGTTTTTGATAACCACATGGTAAGTCTCTATGTTTATTCTTTCAGATAAATCCTTGTTTTCTAATTTTTTCTGATCAATGAATTTAGGTTACACATGGATGGGGGAGGATCTCAAAAAAAATTCATATCTATTATTGATGACTTGATTGTAATAATTATGGGAAACTCAATTCTGGATGATTGTGAAACTTTTTCTAACATACAACTCATTTGCAATTATTTTTTTTATATCTAACACCTCCACTGTACCTAGATACCATCAATGATCATGGGCTGTTTTTAATAAAATACTATTTTCTCAATATTATCATATTTCATGAAATGTAAATATTTTCATGGACTTTTCAAATATTTTACCTTATCACAATATTTTTAATTATATTATGAATTTAAAAAATGGTGATAAATATGGACACCTTTGTGAAACCTATTAATATTTTATTTTAATATATATTCTGTTATCACATAATTATGGTATTTTAAAAGTACCACTGATTGATGTATTCAACTCTTACTCAGTCTGACTATCTTATAATAATAAATTTTTATCAGATGTTTTGAAATTATATGTCAAACTTGATTATTTTCCAAAAGTATTTTTCTATGAAGACCTATGTGACAAAATATGTAGAAGGTGTATTTGGATAAAGGAAGAAAATGATTTCTTAGAATATCAAAATCATTTATGTAATGAATGTACCTTCACTCTATGTGATGAAGATTATGATGAAACCAGGTGGACACCATGATCATGGTTTTATGTTCTTTCTATTGGGAATAGTTATATTATATCATATGTATGTGAAATAAAAAAATGTAAATATATATAAGACTTTGTAAAATAATATGTTTATGTAATTATGATTTGGAATAAAAATTATAGTTATAAGACAACCATTAAGGCTAAAACATTTTAGGGTTATTTTTTAATTTTATAAAAAGGGACAACCCACAAGATGTGTGATAACCCTTCACGTCTGGAATGTCTGTGGGAATCGAAACCAAAAGCGAAGGGTAACAAGGGCGCATTGACTACTACTGGCCTATATAATGTCCTTGGGGAGAATGAAGTATAGTTTTAAGTTACATGATATTATAGATTAATAATATGGTGTTTTTTGTAACTTATGTTTTATCCAATGGATATAGTTAGTATAGTAAAATGATTTTGTGTTTAAGTGATAAATGTTATTTTGGAAGACATTCATATTTTTAGGAATGTTATATGAATAAGGTAAATAGAAAACTGTTATATTTTAATAGATTATTGCTTGAATTTTATTTCAAATGAATTTATGTATTACTAGTGGAGTTACGGCGATTCAGATCATTTATGGAATTGATTAAACTATTTTTTAGAATATGTGATTAGGTTAATCACTTTGTAGTATGAGACTTTAAGAGTGATCAATTTTATTTCAAGATATATGTTAAAATTTATCTTCGATATGTTTGAGAAAAAATATATATGAATTTTAGGATTCAATAATAGTTTGAATTATTTTGAGGAATTTTAAGGATATTTTTTTGTTGTATTGTCTATGTTGAACTTGGGTATTAGAGTTGAATTTTGGAGATTAAAAGTTGTCCTTATCCTTATAAATGATATTCTTTTAGGGGGATTATATAATATTTTACTATCCATTTTGGATATGGATAATGTTTTTAGATAGGATGAATAAATATTTAATATTTTTTTGGTTTATGTGATTCTCTAAAAGCTGATTATAGTGTTTCAGTTGTGACCAAGTCATCTTGAATACTCTTTGTTTGGAGAAAATACGAGTTTAGGGTATAAATTTATTAAAGGATGAAACTCTACATTAGAATTAAGTATGTATTCTTATGTTCTTAATCACATTCATAAATAAATTCATAAACTTTATGAAATGTACCTTAAAAAACTATAGTCTGTTTACTTTTTCTCCTAGGAAATCAAATACCATTTATCCTATTACCAGTTTATGTTATTTAGGTTATTAACATTCTCCTAATCATGTTTTATATCACTCTCCATAAGAAAAAGATGGTTAATTTTTATTTGGAATCAATTTATTCCTACATGGAATCCTAGTATGAGTTATCTCTAGAGACTTTTTTACATATATTTCCTTCTTTTAAAGTTTCACTTTTTTTACACATTTTCCAATGTGGGATTTTCAATGAAGTTGTCGAACCCAATTTTAAAATTGTGACAACACAATTCCACAAAGGGGGAAGGTTGTAACATCCCATGTATTTATAGAATAATAAATTTTATGTCTATTAATATTTACGAATTACTCAACATGCAACAATGGGTTTCGCCAATATCTTACGTTGCACACAACATTCAGTTGTACTGAAAAATAATACAAAAAAATATTTTTATTTTAAGTGATATTTAATGCCTATATTTTATATTGGATGGAATGAATATAATTATCTAAAATATAACTAAAGAGTCTTGTTAAATGTTTTTATATTTATCTAATTAATTTTAGTGACTTAAAATTATAATGAATCAAATATTAAGCATAAAATATTCTAATATTTTTTTAATCGTTTTACCACCTTTTGAGGGGGAAAGATTTTTAAATCTATTTTTTGTCACCATTATATATTCTATTTGAGAAATTAATGTTATTCTATATAATATTGAAATAACAATTTTATATGGAAGAATTTTTGATTTTTCTCTCATAACTATAATGTTTTGATGAATCGTAAAAGTACACTAAATTTTAATTGAAAAAAAATTCCATCAAGATAATGTATATGGTTAAATCATATAATTTAATTGTTTTAAAGTATAAATGGAATATATTTTTATCATTTATTATAATTATGGTTATTTTTATTACTTATATATATAATTCATATTTAAAAAAATTTCAATCTTTTCCAATGTTTTAACATTTTTTTTTAAAAACCGGCTTTCTCGTTTTGACAATGGGAATTAATTTTTAATTACTTTTTTCCGATTTTATGTTTTGAATTTGGAAAAAAGGTTTCCATATTTGAAATCAAAATGTCCAAATTGTGGAAATAGTTACCTTTTATTCTTTGGACAATATGAATAGTAACTTGAGTAATTATTTTTTATTTATCATGGTTAAATTGAAAATTAGGCAAATTAGGGTAAAAATAGTATTATAGTGACTTAAAACTTTTGTAACAAGTATCCTAATACTATTGAATTAGATATTTCCAAAAATTAGAATAATTGGATCTATTTTAGGACCCCATAGATCCACTTGGTTGTGATAAAAACCTTTTATACTTTTTAATTTGAAGAAAAATAAAATATAACACAAACATATAACTCATATCAAAAACAATTTTAATTTTGTTGATTTAAATGATCAATTTGACTATAAATATTCATTTGGAAGATACAAATATTTACAAAATCATTATATTTTAATTATAATTTTGGGACCTTAGATAAAAAAAAATTTATGACATAATGATGATGTAGGGATTACCTTATTAATGAAATATTAAAATAAATGATATTATAAAAATTAAAGTAAATGAAATTTGAACATTTGGATTCCATGCACAAATATTCGTTATGTTTATGACATGTTATATTTTATTTAATGATTTTTTATGTATAAAATTTGTATTGGATTTAACAAAAATCTATTACTAAATAGTGTCAAAATTTACATAAATGAGCTTTTAAAACCAATATTGTTTTATTAAATGATATAATAGTCTTAAAATATAAGATTCAGCCAAATAACATATATAATGCTAAAAATGTCATTAATTATCTAATTTTGGTTCTTTATTCATTCTATAGTAATTATATTAACCATATATTTTGGAAATACAAAAAGAAAAAGTGAGAGTTATTATTTTTAAGTAAGGTTTAAATATAAAAGATAAGGTTAATTTTGTGACATAAACTTGTCAAAAATTTATTAGTTGAAAAAATTTAGACCCATAATAATTTTATCATTTAAATATATAAATTTTTAACTATTATAATCCAAAAATAAATTTATAATAAAATAATAATTCAGTACATTCTTAAAGTGCCCATCCTCCCTCTTATAAAAGGCCCCCACTTATACCCACTTGCACACACCTCTCAAGCATCCTGGATCATCCAACATTTCCTCAAATAATCTCCTGACATCATTCCTTATCTTATAGATTCCTTACATTGGGAATAAGGAAATTCATGAAATTATTTTTGCTCAAATCAGAAGGATATACCCGATTAAGATGAATATAAAGAATGAATGAGACACGTTTGACTCAAGGTAAGAGACTTCATCTCAATGTCCTTTATTTGGGGAATATCATGATGTTATGAAACATAATTTTTTTATAAGGTGTATTTACATCCCTTTTATTCATTATATCCTAAATTAGTATATTCTCATGGTATTTAATGTCTTTTATAATTTATTTCCGTAATGAAATGTATTCAAGTGCTTCTTATGTGGTAAGGGGATTCTCCATTTATCTTTTCATTTCAAGCTCCCTTTTATGTGGTATGTCTATCAAGTTTCTATAAAATGTTAATAATTATATTTTATTCTATCACTATAGTATATTATGAGTCTTTTATAAATGTATGAACTTTATCCCCTTTTTAATGTATTTTAAAACCATGATGCATATCCGTTATCCAACAGAATTTTCATCTCAAAATCACTATCTTTTTCTCAAGAAATTCTCTTATTTTCTTTATGTGAATACCGAATAATATTTCATTTCATGGGGTATTCATAAAGACATAAAAATAATTTACTTGACACTATAATTGACATACATAAAACCTCATTCCCTTTCCATAGGTTATAATTGACGTACTGACCATGTTTCTTAGCTCTTTTTAAAACGCCATGATTCCGATATGAAAACCATTTTTATTATTCTATATGGGTTATTTATGAAATGTATTATTATGATATATGTTGATAATATGAAAATAAATATATATTATGGGATCACATTAATAGTGCTCCAATGAAATTTATAAAAAAAATTAATCTCTATATGTAACAAAATTTACGATATATTGGTGAATAACTTTGGTAATTTTTTTGACACCATGGGGATGGAATATGGTGAAATGATTATGAATATCTAAATTAAATTTGGTAGCCATATTTTTATGTTACAATCCATGTTATTATTATTATTATATTCCACTTTATCATACCTTTATAGAAGTCCCCAGGTTCTGATTTATATCTCTCAAGATCACATGTAAATTATTTCCCTTGTTTTCCCTTACTGAGATTTTTATTCCCATCCTATGTTTTTGAAATTTTTTATATAGGTTATAAGGATGGGTATGATAAAATAATGAATTCCAGAAGATTATTATCAAGAAAAGAATTCTGGTAATATTCATGGATTATTATTTGGTGAAAACAAAATAATATTTATTAGAAGAGTCCAATTTGTAAATTTAAAGTATTTATGTAATAGTTATTGTCTAATTGTCTAAAACTCTAAACCTGAAAAGATCTTAAATGTGATCTTCTTGACATTAAATCAAGATTATGTAAGGTTTAAGGATGGTTTCATATTTTCCATGACTCTAGTACTTCACTAGTTTATCGAAGAGAATAAATATTTCTTCAATAAAATGGAGAGAGGAGATAACATCATCATGGATTTCATAAATCTTATGAAACAAATTTTTCATATACATGGAACAGTTCTTTTCTCCCATGAGGCCATTCATATTAATATTCATATGACACATAAATCTATTTCTCAAGAGTATTTTATCCCCAGTATCAACAGAGATCCGTGTGCACCCTTACCAGCCCATTTGGAGCCTTTTGACCTCTCTAACATAAAACTAGTTCAACAACTCAAATCAATCATCATCAAACAGACTCCTGCTCTGATTGGTGTTACTAAAACCATTACTCAGGCTCCCTCAGATCCTGCTACACCATCTGCTTTGGATAAAGGGATTGGAAAAGCACATCCTAATCACTCATCATATTCAGAGAATAATTGATTATTTGAAAATTTATCCTTGATTGGATGATTTAGTGTAATTTATTGATTGATTTTTTTTTCTATACAACCAATGCATTTTAAAAATATAAATCCATTTATTCTTCTTATTATATTTCTTCACATTCTTCGGCTATGTATTTTTAGTTTTATATTCACTTTTTTATAATCCCAAAATGGGGAGATGTTTATATTGAATTTATTTATATATTTGTATTATTTTGATATACTATAGTTCCTTTCATTCTTTACTAATATTCCATTATATATATGTGTAAATACCAATATTTGATACTATTTGTTCTTTGATATTGTTTGTTATCGACTTAATTTTAATAAAAGGTTTCTTTTAATTATCAGTGATACCATCTGAATAAAATGTTATGATTTACCTTTGATGCCATATATATAATATTTCATGATTTCTGATTATCAAAAGGTGGGATATTATTGGAACCATGGTTTTAATGATCAAAAGATCATGGTTATTATAATATTAATGATTTTTATGTGTTATGATAAAATTTTATAATATATGGAAGATTAAAAATACATTTGGATAAGTATGAGAAAGACCCACCATTAAGGAAGAGTTACCACCACAGCTGACTCGCTGTGGAGGTTTAGTCACGGCCAAAGCTAAATCACCATTGGAGACTACTCACCGCCATTATAGAAAATTGGTTAAGTGTCAGAATGATCTATCACCAGGATGAGTCACCATTTTTCTGAATTAGTGCCTTACTGGGTCACTATAAGAGCCTAACTCACCACCATCCTAATTCACTATTATGATGATTGGCTTCCTGATGTTCTCACCTTTCAAAGATGTCATCTCCATGGTTTTATATTATTTTTAATTAAATATGTATTATGACTACATTAAAAAAGTAATTGTTAAAACATATTTTAAGGATTATTGTTAATTATTTTATAGATATTAATTAAATTTTGTGTCATCCATTTATATGAGGATGCAACATATCCTGATGATTCTTCATGAAATCTTCATTTAAAATAAGTAGCACACTCCCTCATGTGGGTAACCTATATACAAAATAATAATAGAAGTGAATATGTGTAGATACACATAGAGCAACACACATGAAGTGAGATATGACTTATTTAAAGAACCATAAGAGTACCTACATGTTTTATCTGACTTACACAAAACATAGAAATATATGAGCTTTTCGGTATATACAATTACTTCCATCAGTTAGAAAGGAAAGGTTTTCATGACACTATGTTTCACTATGAATTTTTGAAACATGACTAGAGCTCCATGTTGAATCTATATTCAAGAAATCCAATGATTTAGAGCATTTAAAATAGAGGGACACAATATTTTTATTTATTTTAATTTTCTTATGTTGTATATTCTCCTTACATTTTGAGCAATGTGGATAACTTATTTTTATCTATCCCACAATTAATCCTCTAATAAAATTGTAATATACTATATTTATTATAATGATTCTCATTACCTATTTTATAATGTTTTTTGGTTGTGGTCTAGTTATAACCTGTCCATTGTTTCACTCCCATGGGTATTGTGGAAGAGGTCATATGTGGCCTGGAAAACATTTCAGTTGTACACCTGATACAAGTTGTGATCATATATTATTGTTATATATTTATCTGATTAGTGGATGATTTCTAACTAAAGAGGAATATGTATCATCTTGTGATTGAACCTAAGGTATTGATTTCCATGGTGTGTTTTGTTTGTTTCATCTATAGTCATTTAAATTGAATTTGATTTAAACTAATGAAAAAAACCAAAAATTTTGTAGTTAGTTATAATTACTGATTATATAAGGTTTTGAATGAGTATATTGATTTAAAAAGTTAAAATAGTTATCATATTTGGTCTAAATGACACCAAATCAATCATTTAAAATTATTTAAAAATACCGAAACTTATATTGATCTACTGTTTTAACCAACTAGGTTGTTTTGTTTAAGTTGAGAGATTTTATTAAAACCTATTTTTAACTTGACTTTTTATTGGGTACTCAATTCACCCCCTGTTGAGATAATCACTCTGGCAAAAAATATGATCAACTAAATTATTAACTCATAGTTTACATATGTTTATAAAAACTATTCGTTGTTTACAAATTAATTAGAAAATAAAATAAAGACCCGTTGAATATAAAGGATATGTTTTTTTGAAAAATAATTTTTTTATTTGAATGGATTTTTATCTTATTAAATTAAATTTGTTAATATTATGAAAAATAATAATGATATTTAAATTTTATATATTTAATAAAATATTTCAATAATTATCCAATGGGGTTGACAGGATTAGGATAAAATAAATTAAATTCTAAGTATAAAAAGATGCCTATTTTTGAACAATTGTTTTCTACCTTTTAATGAGACAAATTTTGTATATGATTTTTGAAAAATATATAATTTTTTATATCAAAAAATAAACCTCATTATTTAAAGATAAATATAAATATTTTTTTAAATTTTTTTTATTTTTCTGAGTGATTTTATATTTTGACGAATAGTAAGTAATACTAAATTTTAAATTGACAATTATTTTTTCAAGTATGAAATTAAAATAGTAAAATTTAGATTTTAATTTAAATTAATTTATAAGAAGTTATATATTATATAATTTAAAAAAATAGGTTATTGGAAACAATTTCTCATTTAATGTAGATATAAAAACATACACATCATTTGACCATTTGTTCTTTAAACCCGTGCATAGTCATCCCCCATGTAGAAATAATTTTAAATTAAACTACCACTTATGTAATTAGAATTTGGGATAATGGATTAGATATTTAGAATAATAATATTTTATATTTTTTAATAATATCAAATATTTTGAGCAAAATTATTAGTGATTGTAATTACAATTAATTACACTAATTATGGAAAATAGAGCTTAATTAATGACTTATCTTGGAAAATAAGGTTTATAAATTACTATAAACTAGTTTAAAATTCTTTTATTGGAATATATTGATACTGAAAATAATAATTATCATTAATGATTGATTTTTAACCCTTTGGGGAAATATAAAATGTGGGGATCACTAAACTATTTTTAATAATACCCATAATATCCTTTTCTCCACTTATAAAAGGCCTCATTTTCTAGTCACATAATTACAACTATAGAACCCTTTGTTTAATAAAAAAGCCCAAATAAGCTCAAAACATTACTACACTCACCATATATTCCACAATTTTTTATTAAATCCAACCATGTAATCGATTTGGTGCAAACCAAAAAGAGTTACATAAAAAATAGGTAACATTCTTTAATGTGGATTTCTGTTTTATTTCATTATCTAACTCGTGAATTATTCATATTACATTATTATATAATAACTTATTTCTCATTAATATAATGATATTTTGTATGTTTAGTTTTCTACCTACACCTACACACACTTCATCAAATGGGTAAAGAAATTACGGTTCATGTATGGCGAACAACCATCTCGTGAAATGATGTCATTTGTTTTTCATTAACCACCTATCATGTTTGTAAATAATGATTAAAATAATATTTTTCTATAATATATATGATATTTATGTCATATTAATACTTCAATAAGTTTTATATAACACATTCCTTCATTCGTTCCTTTTTTGTTAATACAATAACATCGTTTCTGAACGTGTGGACAACCGCCTCCTCAAAGCGATGTGACATGTTCACACATTACATATAAATTACGTAGTATGAGTTTAATAAAACATATGTGAAATATTTAAAATATATATTATATTGATTACATAATTATGTTTCTGGAAATATAATATATCATTTTTTTTATTTCCATTTCACACACTGAAAAAGTGATAACATCGTTCATGGATGTTTCAACTACCTCCTCCTCGACATGATGCGATTCATTTTACATCACAATTATTATATTTATATTTTTATACGATTAAATAATATTGTATATAATATATATTTATAATTCTGTAAAGATAAATTTTAACTTCATTCTTATCACAACTACCATTGAAAATGAGAACATTACTCATGTGTATGCACGAACAAGAGTCTCCATGATTGTAACATTGGTTAATCTTTTAGAACATAATTCATGACTATTTTCAAAATTTTAATTGATGTATAAATATAAATATTATTTAATTTTTTATTATTTATATGTTTATATAGTTACCCATTTGATGAATGTTTACCTAACAAAGTAATTGAAAAATTAACCGAATATGGTCAAAACAACCGACATAAAATTAATTATATAAGTAGTTGTTAAAAATATTTTTATAAGTGAAATAAAAGTAATAATAAAATTGAAAAACGTTATGAGACATGTAAATAATTTAAATAATATTATTATTTAGGCAGATAGGGGAAAATAAGGAAAAATCGGACTCAAGGTAGGGGAATCATTTTTTACTTTAACATTCATGAGGCATACATCATAATCAACACTTATTTATTTTGTTGGTGGTATCTATATAACCATTTAATTTTTTATATCATGAATTATTTTATATTTATTGTATTTAAATGTTTCATTTTTGTGGTATTACTTTTGTGGTTTCAAATTCAGATGTTACCACATTTGTAATAGTATTTTTAGTATCACTTTTATTTCCACAAGACTTATTACCTATCCACCATATATTTTTGTTTTGAGGTGTATATAATTACCATGAATTTATTTGATGATTATTATCCCTAAATGTTTGAGGTTTTACATATCTATTTTATGATCTCTCTTTCATGGGGTTGATGATTTAAAGTTACCAAAGCGTTAATATACTTTTTGTCACAATTTGGATTCTTTGATATGTTTATTATGCTGTAAAAACATCTTACATTATGATGTATATATGAATTCAATTTGACATGATGTATCATGAATCATATTATTGTCAAGATATTGTAACTTCATTTAGTGTTATTACTTAATGGGGATAATAATGAAAATGATTCAAGGTGGTATAGAAAACATTGGAATGTATAATGATTAATTTCCACATGAATGTTTTAATGATAATATAGTGGAATTACTATTCATAAATATCAACAAACCATGTTTTTTAATTATCCTCTCATAGGGATATTTTTTATTGATACCATACTCATTATTTATATGGATGAATTATGTTTTTTCAAAGAGATTTTTATGAAACACATTTCTTTTCCATGGGTTTATTATGTATAAATGTTATTTTTATGGAACCCATTTACATTACATGGGTTTATCATGTTTCCAAGAAGTTTTTATTAAACCTATTTTATTCTATGGGTTATTCATGTATCTTATAGATTTTTATCGAACCAATTTCTAAGGGTTTGTCATGTTTCAAAGAGATCATTATTTGACCCATTTTGCTTTTATGGGTTATTCATGTTTCAAATAGATTTTTATAGAGACCATTTACATTCCATGGGGTTTTCATGTTTCAAATATATTGTTATTTAAATAATATCTCTTCCATATATTAATCATGTTTCAATGATACATTTATAAAACTTGTATTCTTACGGTTTAATCTTGTTATGAAAGGGGTTATTGGTTGATCCAATGAGTTTATGAAATATTTTATATATGATTAATTTTCAATGGTACATGGACATTTGATGGGTGATTCCATGATAAAACAAGGAAGGGAGGTTCCAAGATGGACTAAGGATAGGTGGGTCTGTGATATCCCTCTAATACATTGGCTATATAATTTTTATGTATGGCTATTCCATCTGTCAAACTGAGATGTATGGAAGTCAACTGTATGGTTATTCGTTTTGTTAGAGTGAAAATATAATGATATCCTAAGATACCATTATTTGTTTCATTATTCTTACTATAACATTATAATGTTTCTGATGATCGAGATTTATATCACATGGCTCATGATTATTGATTCTAATAACTCTACCCTTTTTCATGTTTTCATATTTAACGGTAAATTTATTGATGGGTATGAGTTATTGTATGATTAGATGATGAACTTTGATTATGTCATCATACGCTAAAGAATATTATTCTCATTGATAAAATTTAATTATTAAAGATTATTTTTACAATTACTATGTTTTTGATTTCACCCTTCATATGCTTCCTTTTCCCCAGGTTTTAATGATTGATGTTCAATTATTTATGCCTATAAATTATTTCACAATGTTGAAGTTGATTACTGATTGTGGAATTAGAAAATATTGGAATAATTGGAGTTGATGTTCAGCTTTATGAACCATTTATTTATGAGTGCAAGTTGATGGAAAATTTATATTTAGGATTTTCTTCTAATTATCTAAAACACTAGACATAAAATTTCCACCATTATTTAATTGATACTCATTTTTCTTTTGATTTTATAAGGTTTAGATGAAAATTTTGGGTCTTAATTATTAGCATCAAATCCGGGAATGTAAATTTAATGATATAAACAATGGATCTTGGAATGCATGTTCTCGAATATTATAGTTATCCTCATAGACTCTACTTCTGTATCCTATCTTACACTCTTTAAATAGATTATATATAAAAACATCTCCCAAAAGTCTTTTTGTACCATGTTTTCTAGATTCCCATTCTATGTCTGCATATACCACCATCTCTTCATTGATCCTAAAAATATATAAGATTCCAATTTGAGTATTTTCGCAATAAGAGTCTCAAAGTGGTAATGAATCCTTTGGATATACTCAATCCAGAACTCATTTGCCTCATACCCACCCTCCCCAATAAAAGAAGGAGGGTGATTCAATTGAAACTCCCATGCAGAGTCATACATTTTCTTCATAACCCATGATGGACCTCTTTCAATATACTGTATAAATAAAGAAAATATTTCATGAAACTGGTCTTCAGTTTCCTCACATGGAACTATTGAATCATTACTAATTGATGAACATCTCAATCCATGTTCTCCTCTCAACATGTCAATATGTTTCATCATGTGGGAATATCTCTACACTTCCAAACACACGTCTTATGAAACATTTCATAATAATATACAATTATAGGGATTCACATAAAGACCAAACTAGTCATCCCCAAAACCCCCAAAACACATTCAAAATTGAGTCACTGTCAATACCATTAACCATATTACATCTAGGTGATGGTTAAAAAGAGGTAAAAATAGTCTCATTATTCATGTTTCTCATTATACACATATTTTCAGCATATGGCATCATTTAAACCTCCCAATTTTATATTTGACAACTCTTCCATTTAATAACACAGTAAATGAAAATAAATTTCATTTATAAACATACCCACAATAATATTTTCCTTTTAATTGCTAAAAAAGATGCATTTGACAATAATTACTGAGTTACTATAGCTATGTATGAATATTCAACTCTCATTTCATACTAGGACACAACTCAAAGCTTATAAAATCATTGAAAGCATGATCATTTCAAAAAATATTTATATCACTCAAGGGGAAATTACACCAAACTATACCAACACACATCAATACAAACAATACATATCTATGTACATGGTTATATCCCCACAAATTGTTTAGCAACTACCATGAATCAGTTCTTGACCAAGGCCGGACTAATCATGATCTCTTTTTAACTTTTCCTAAATAGTTAGTCAGGTGAAAAAATAACACCCCTCTAATACTTCATTATAATGTGTATTATCCCAAACTTCTTTTAGGTATTTTATCATTTAAAATTATCCTTTAAATACCCTTAATGTGGTTTATGAATTGTTTTTCTATTCCTTAGGGAGGATTAGGGGTTTCTTAAGGTTCGGTACATGAGATAAAGGATAATGTGGATATCCAGTACATGATGCATGTTTGGTGCATAGTTAGTTGTATCTATGCGCCATAACTATGCATACCTGGAGGAAGGGTGCACAGTTTGGAGAAACCATGCAAGGGTAATGAAAAACCATTTGAGCTTGTATAGGTCAATCCTGCATAGTCATCACCCAGTTTTTAAAACCATGTATGATCCTCTGTTAACTGGGTGGCCTACCCCCCTCTTAGATAGAGGGTGGTTCCTAGTGGGCACATTGTTTTCCCAATCATGTGGAAAACCCATGTATACCTTAAAAATTGGGGGTTTAACTTTTTTTTCTCTCAAGAAATTTGTGTTATAACTTACAATTATTCTCAATTATTCCTCCTTCAACAATAATGATGAAACAAAATTCCATAAACATCCCAAGGATGAATAAACTTCTTTTCTAAGCTGTTTGGAGAACTATTAGTTTCGAATGAAAGATTCATGATATTATCACACCCATTCTTCTTGTTTTTTTGGAATGTGTTTTTTATAACCATTATTATCCTCCATTAACATTTAAACCCCCTTTTTCTAGTGAATCATAGATTGGGTATTCATGTGGTGTTTGAATCCGGATCAAAGGCTAGGGTTAAGAGAGATTTAATCTTTAAAATCAATGTAGGTGGCCTATAAGTTATATACCGGAATACTTTTTTTATTTATGTGTATGTGGATGTGATTTTTTGTGGTTGTGTTTCCCAGTTGGTTTTCCTGGGTAAAAATGATATTTTTTTTGCATAAAATGTTTAATTGAACCCCTCATGATCCCCATGTGGTGCATTGAGGATAAGTTGATCTTGTTAAGGTATTCCAATGGGGTGTGCAATATCATGAACTTGGTAAATGAAATGTTAAGTATAGAATTTATTTTTTAAGACATATATCCCATAATATATGTGTGGACATGTCAGCATTCATGATTAAATGAAACTAACAATAAATGTGTTGGGTATTTAACATGGGATAAGGGATAGTTTGTAGGATGAAAAATGGTTAAATGAGTTATGGTTTGTAAATGAAATATATTGTTGATTGGATAAGGTTTTGAAATGAAAAATTATTTAACATGGTTAAGGCATGAAAATGAGAATGAGAAAATAAGCAATGATATAACGATGGATTATGTGTTGAATGATATTTTGATGTGATTTATGAATATCTTAAAAATATTGGATTTTTTGGTACATTTATTATAGTGGATGAATAATTTGAATATGGTTTGTTAGTTTATGGGGAATTTAATTGAGGTTCTACACCCATGAGTCGGGTTGGACTAAGGCTCTACACCCTGCCCCTAGAATTCATAGATTATGGAGTTGGATTAATTCCTTATGCCCCTTCCACTTTCATTAGATGATAATAAATGGATTAAGGCTCCAAGTAAAGTGTGATTGAATTGTTTTTTAAATGTTTTCCCCAGTGAGATAAGTAACATGACTTATACTTTAATGCATAGTAGATTACTAGTATTGGTCATTTTGTGATTGTTCAAAATTCTTAACCCATGGAAAAATAATTAAAATGGTTTAAGGGAAAATTTTTAACTAAAGGCATCTAGTATATTTTTTGTTTACCTTACTATTAATTTTATTACATACATACACAATATTTTAAAATTATATATTTTGAGACACCATTGGTAGTGGAATACTGAGGTATTCTCACACCCTTCTAGCTCCACAATTGGGTAATCGAGAATTTTCATGGTTACAGGTCAGGATAAGGGAAAAGGCCCTATGCTAGAGAGTGGATTAGGGTATATAATGTGCATGGATGAAAGATTCATATAAGGATCTAGGATCTATTTTGGATATTCATATTTTTTTCATTATTATTTTTCCTTTCACATGGAACTGTCTAACTTGACATAGCATATTTACTATTTGGTTGTTGTATTATACTATGTTTTCTTAATTGGTTCGAAATGCATGTTTATTATTATTATTATTTTCAATTTTATTTATTTCATGATTTATATATTGTGGATTACGATAATAAAAAGGGTATAGTCTCCCCATATGATATATTAGATATTCAATACTAGACATACTTTAACATTTCTGAAGGTGCACCTGAGGTCATGTGGCGACCAGGCTCGAGGCACCAATTTAGTGTATTCCACTTTTGTGGTTTATACAGATTGTCCCTTTGTGGAAATATTTTTTGATGTTTCTTTTGGAAATATAAATATCAATATAGTTGATATTTTTTATTTTTTGGAGAAATGGATTGATTTAAAATGTAGGCCCTTGGGTTTTCAAAATGATGAAGTTAATTATGGATATATGTGTAATAATTTAACATTCGACGGGAACTGGTAGTGGATATATTTTTTTTGTTTATCTGGAAGCTTGTATGGGTGGTTTTGGTAGTGAGTGTTCCATAGTATGAAACATTGGTTATTATTTGGAAGGCTTTAATGGGTTTTGATTTACTAATGGAGGGTTTTCCCTTATTGCGATTTCAGTGGGGCTATGACCATCTGGTTATGAGGCGTCTCTTTATAATGTGAAGGTGGTAAACATGTGTGTAATAATTTCCAGAATATTATAATAGACACTAAAAATAGGACTTCTGGTTTGTGGTGATCATAGTGGTAGTTTGTTTGTTATAAGTGTGGAACCTAACATAAATTGTTAATTGGTGCATTAGACGTGGCTCAATTTATAATGGGACTCGATGTACCACCCATGGGAAGGGACTTATTGAATTTTATGTCCATGGAATAGAAGAATATTATGTGGCCCTGTCTAGAAGCAATAACAGTTTCAGGATTAGATTTTATATATACTACAAGGATGACCTGTGGGAGGCTGCGGTGAGGATGATAACGATTTTGGTGCGTATAGCACCGGTAGATGTTTTAGATATTATTAGTGGGATACATATATGTTTCTAAGGTAAGGTCTGGACTAGAGGGATTAGTGGAAAAGTTAGTAGTTTAGAGATTAAAATTTGAATTTTTTATGTGGTGGTGGTTTATAAAAAATCGAGTGTTACCTCAAGGGAGGTTTATTAGTGTTCTAGGTGCCATGAAATGTAAAGCATTGGTGGATTCTTCATATGAAGGATTTATACCCAGTGGGTGCCATCTATTTTTGGTAAAAGGGAGCAGTTAGTTCACAGTTTTTCTATTAACAGAGCACTTGATCATATGATGTTTTTTGTATGGTTGGTTTCAAGGTTAAGGGACTATTGTGGTTCCTGAAACAGAGGTTGATAATGATTTATGTAGGAATTGAGTTGAATTTGGAAGATGAGACTAGGATTAATGAGGAATGGATGGACACATTTTTTATGGGAGGGACACATGTGTTTGGGGTGGTCACCTAGTTTGGATTAGTGTTTGAAAGGTAGGGTTTTTGGTTGAGGAATTTGTGGATGAATCGAGTCCAATGAGGCTAACGGACCTGAGTGATTTTTTAGTTATGAAAGTGAGTGTTTGGTACGGGTGAGGTGTGACTCATGAAGTCTGGAGTTGGGATTAGGGTGTGGTTGTAGGTTTTCTAAAGAACTTTTTGGGTTTGAGGAGGTCTAGATGTGGGAATGCACTAGTAAGACATGATGTCATTTGGGATGGGTGAACAGGTGGCTCAGGATAAGAACATGTCATTCTCTATGAAACCAATGTGGGAAGCATGGCTATGCAAGGGACATTTCATTTTTTTTTGTGTAGTGGACCATTGTGTTTTAGTTGTTAATTTCCAAGTTCATGCTGGGTCAACTCAAGTGGTGGGGTGGATGTAGTGCCATGGAAAATTTTTCTTCACAACTACTAGGTGGAGGGCCGTGGAAAGGTGGTGATTTTGGGTTGGTAAGAACACCTGGGCAATGGTTGTTAACTCACTACAAGAAAACCGCCGCGAAACGCGTTTTCAGGCCGTCATTTCGCGGCGGTTTTAAGAACTGCCGTGAAAAAACCGCAGCTAAACGGCAAAAAAAATTATTATTTTTTAATTATTATTATTTTTAATTTAATTTTATTCGAGGATTAGCGGCAGTTTTTTAAAAAACCGCCGCGAAATAGCGGCGGTTTCGGTAAAACCGCCGCTAAATGAAATGAAAAAAATAAAAAAACGTGAGAAACCCCGAAATCACTAAAACGACCATAACTTTTGATCCGGGCATCCGTTGAAGCACCACGGCCAATCAAATCAAAGCTCCTAAAGAGACCAAGCGGCACATATAATCAAAACCGTGAGAAGGTCTAAGGTGTGGAAGATATTAGAGTTATAAGAAAGTTGAAAAAAGTTCTCCAACTTCAAACGACAATAACTTTCGCTCCGGGTGTCCGTTTGGGCTCTACCACATATCAAATCGAAGCCAGCGAAGAGATATACACACTGATGCCACAGAATCAAGCTTTTGTCTTGTGTTTCGACCCCAAAACCCCCTCTGAAGGCCTTCAAAACCGCATTTCTGTCACCAGTGTCCCGTCGAACTTGTCTTCAAACAGACCTAACTTTTGATCTGCGTGTCAGTTTGGCCTCCTCCACCTTCCAGATCATAGATCGTTCCATGAGCTTCAGTTTGACTGGTCACAGCGCCCACATGCACTCCTAGATCATATATTATGGCCTTTTTAGTGGGTATCGGGTTTGTTATGTTTTTCAGTGTCTCGTTTCTAGCACCCGTTCTCCGTCAGATTTTTTTAAATGGTCATAACTTCCGATCCGTCTGTCCATTCGGACTCTTTCACCTTTCAGGTTGAAGAGCGTTTCAGGATCTTTGATTTGACAGGTCGCAGATCTAAAATGGACTCTCAGATCATTAGTTATCTCTGTTAATGTGAGTCCAATGTTTTTGTCTCTTTATGACTGTTTTGACGGGTTTCAATGGTAGCTCCATTTGTTACTGTTTATTTGGGTTTCAATGACATTTTATCTTTATCAATGGTTTTTTATGGGTTATTATGATGGTTATGTTGAATTATTAAGGAGTTTTCCAGATTTGTCACGAGTTTTCATGCGTTCTCAGTTTTTCTAATGCCTCATTCTTCATACGCTTCTCCATCCTTTTTCATGCGTTTTCATGATTTTTCATCCCTTATCATGTCTTTTCATACTTTTTCATGTATTTCCTTTATTATTTATTATTTATTATTTATAATATACATTAATTTATTTATTATCTATTATTTTTAACTAGTTATTTATTATTTATTATTTATTATTTATTATTTATTATATATTATTTATTATTTATTATTTATTATTTATTATTTATTATTTATTATTTATTATTTATTATTTATTATTTATTATTTATATTTTTTTATTAGTTATTATTTATTAATTATTAGTTATTATTTATATTTAGTTATTATTTATTTGTGTTTATTATTTATTTATTATTTATTATTTATTATTTATTATTTATTATTTATTATTTATTATTTATTATTTATTATTTATTATTTATTATTTAGTATTTATATTTATTTATTAGTTATTAGTTATTATTTATATTTATTTATTATTTATATTTATATTTATTTATTATTTATTATTTATTATTTATATTTATTTATTATTTATATTTATTTATTATTTATTATTTATTATTTATATTTATTTATTATTTATATTTATTTATTATTTATTATTTATTATTTATATTTATTTAGTATTTATTATTTTCTATATATTATTTATTATTTATATTTATTTATTATTTATTATTTATTATTTATTATTTATTATTTATTATTTATATTTATTTATTATTTATATTTATTTATTATTTATTATTTATATTTATTTATTATTTATTTATTATTTATTTTTATTTATTTATTATTAATTATTTATATTTATTTGTTATTTATTATTTATTATTTATTATTTATTATTTATTATTTATTATTTATTATTTATTATTTATATTTAATTATTAGTCATTATTTATTAGTTATTAGTTATTATTTGTTATTTAAAATTTATTATTTATATTTATTTATTATTTATTATTTACTATTTATTTTTATTTATTATTTATATTAATTTATTATTTATTATTTATTATTTATTATTATTATTTATTTATTATTTATTATTTTCTATTTATTATTTATTATTTATATTTATTTATTATTTATTAATTATTATTTATTATTTATATTTATTATTCCTTATTTATTAATTATTATTTATTATTTATATTTATTTATTATTTATTATTTATTATTTATTATTTATTATTTATTATTTATTATTTATATTTATTTATTAGTTATTATTTATTGGTTATTATTTATTAGTTATTATTTATTAGTTATTATTTATATTTATTTATTATTTATTATTTATTATTTATTATTTATTATTTCTATTTATTTATTATTTATATTTATATTAATTTATTATTTATTATCTATTATTTATATTTATTTATTATTTATTTATTATTTATTTTTATTTATTATGTATATTTATTTATTATTTATTATTTATTATTTATATTTATTTATTATTTATTATTTTCTATTTATAATTTATTATTTATATTTATTTATTATTTATTATTTATTATTTATTATTTATATTTATATTTATTTTTTTTAATTTTTTTTATTTTATTTATTATTTATTGTTTATATTTATTTATTATTTATTTATTTTTTATTTTTTATTTTTATTTATTATTTATTATTTATATTTATTTATTATTTATTATTGTCTATTTATTATGTATTATTTATATTTATTTATTATTTATTATTTTTTATTTATATTTATTTATTTTTTATTTTTTTCTATTTATTATTTATTATTTATATTTATTTATTATTTATTATTTATTATTTATTATTTATTATTTATATTTATATTTATTTATTATTTATTATTTATTATATTTATTTATTTATTATTCATTATTTTTATTTATTTATAATTTATTATTTTCTATTTATTATTTATATTTATTTCTTATTTATTATTTATTATTTATTATTTATTATTTATATTTATTTATTATTTATATTTATTTATTATTTATTATTTATATTTTTTTATTATTTATTATTTATATTTATTATTCCTTACTTATTATTTGTTATTTATTATTTATTATTTATTATTAATTATTATTGATTTTATATTTATTATTTATGTATTATTTATTTTTTCAATTAATATATATAAGTATTTTATATTCTGTTTATTAAACACATGACGAGCTTGCTGGAGTGGTAAAGTCTTTTTAAAATATGCAAGAGGTTAGGGGTTCAAATCTCACCAAACGCAGAATTTATTTATATTGCATGGGTACGCATGGGCATGGGCATGGGCATGGGCATGGGCATGTGCATGGGCATGGGCATGGGCATGTGCATGGGCATGGGCATGGGCATGGGCATGGGCATGCGCATGCGCATGCATGCGCATGTGCCTGGATAAATAAATAAATAAAATAAAGACGAAATAAAAAAATAATAAATAAAATAAATACGGCATAAACAAAATAATAAATACGGAATTAAATAAATAAAATAAGATAAATAAATAAAATAAAATAAATAAATAAAGTAAATACGAAATAAAATAAATAAACAAAATAAATAAATAAATAAATAAATACGAAAAATAAATAAATAAATACCAAAAATAAATAAAATAATTAAATAAAATAAATAAATAAATAAATAAATAAATAAAATAAATAAATAAATAAAATAAAATAAATATATAAAATAAAATAAATATATAAATAAATATATAAACAAATATATAAATATATATATATTATAAAAAAAAATTAAAAAAAAATAAAAAATAATAAAAAATAATAACAAAAAAAATAAAATAAAATAAAAAAATAAAAAAACCGCCGCGAAACGTTCTGCGACGGTTTTGAAAACCGCTGCCAAATAGTTTCCCGACGCACGATTTAACCGCCGCTAAACGAAAAAAACCGCCGCTAAATGCCTTTTTTGCCGTAGCGAGTGTTGATATAATGTGTGCAGTCATGGGAGGTCAAAATATTAGTACGGTCGATGTCTCCCATTGTGGGATGTGACATTATTGATCAGAGTGTGGTGTTGGTGTTATTTCATGACCTATTATTGTACTCTCATCCAATGATGATCATGCCTAATATCTTGACTTCACATCGAGTATTATGAGAGAGGATATGGATTTATTCCTAGCTATTAAAAGGTTTTTGGATGGATATGGTACCTCTTGGAGGTTTCCATCATAGAGAAATGTTGTTGGACCTAATTGGAAGAAAGTATGCCATTTTCTAGTCACAAATTATGTCATTAGGAGGGACTGATTGTTGATGAATTTTTTGGGTTCTATTCTCAGGAGCCGGGAATGGGTAGCATTTGTTTCTTGTTCCCGGCAAAGCTCGTTAACAATGCCCATGTTCGGGGATTTAACTTGTGGATGGAGCATTGACCATGGGGGTTATAATTTTTTTAAGGAAAGTGGTGACAATGAAAATCCTATTTTGGGGAGAGATGTGTCAATCATGGAAAGTATGGAGCTAACAGTGGAGTGGATATAGTGACATTGGGTATCCAATTTGATACCTATGAGGAACATGTTTTGATTCCTTGTAAGAGTCCATATGGGCCTTGGATATTGTAGATGATTGATCCAAGTATTAGATTTAGGCTATGTGTTATCTGATATGCATATGTTGGATTCGTTTATGAGTTTGATAGGACAAGGTAACAATTCGTGGAAATAGACATTTGATGCTAAAAACATATCGGATTCCATGCATGGACCTGATTTGGTTTCCTTGGGTGACATTGGAATGCATATTTGTGAGGAGGCTCCATGTTCATTATATGTAGTTACATGAAAATAGTGACATCAGGTGGTCTAGGATGAACCGACTGTGGATAAATCAACTTTGTTAGAAAGAGGTAAAAAAGAGGTGAGTTGTGATCCCACTTCAAAGAATGTATTTGAAAAGAATAATATGTTTTTAAAATGTAAATGGGTTTTGAGGTATATCTTAATATACATTAGTAGATTTATTAATCATAGAGTTTATTGTATTAAAAATGTTTATTGATGATGAAAATAATGAAAATGGATTGGAGAGTATAATATTCCATGATGGTGGAGTTTTATCAGAAGTCTGGGAATGACTCTGGTAGGTGTGCCAGATGATGGTGGCATGCCTTAAGTGATAAGGAACTGTAGATAGGAAAATGGGGGGGGGGTGTTTGAATAGTGGAAGATGGGAGTTTTCGGACAATATAGTCATGATGGTATGAGATGATATGGTAATTGGGGATCATACATGGTATGTTATAAGACACCATCGATTTTATGTTTTTAATGATATGTGTGTCTCAAAAATGAAGGTAAAATTTAGATAGATCATTTTTTATTAGTATGTAATGGATGATGGATTTATGTTCATTTTTGGTGGTTTTGATAGTGTGTATATATTCTAATGTTGGGTGGAGTTCACATGGATTCTTGGGTATGGTGATTTGAGAAATACATGTGGCATGTTGTGGAGGTTGATATGAGGACTTGGTGTTTGTTTAGATAGTGGATGTTTTGAAATTCAGATGGTGGTGGTGGTGAGCTGATATATATATATTACGTTGGAAAAAAATATTAAAGTGATTAGTTTTGATGATGTGACCTGTTTTTTGGGATGGATAGGCTCAGGTAAGTTCAATCTTGGGGTTTCAGTTTTAGCAAAGAGCATGGGCTCTGGTTTTGACCAACTAAGCACCTTGGCTTGAATGTCATGCCTGGAATGTTTTTTTTTGTGTTCTGATATTGATCATTGTAGTTGAACATGAATTTTATGGATGGATGGATGTCATAAAATGTGGTTATAAAATAATATGATCCTTGTGTGATGATGAGTTTGGGTCATGTTTGAATGTTTAAAAGGGGGTAAGACGGTGCCATGTGATTTGGGCCATGATACATGGAGACAAATGGTCTAGTAGAGTGCAGATTGGATCTTCCATGATAGAATGAGGCTATGTGTTATGATTCCCTTATGATTTGAGTTATTAGTGTTGAATTTTCTTCCTTATGATATTCATGTTAATAAGGATGATCTTGGGGTTGATGAATCTTTTCATGAGCATCTAGTTTGTATTGGGGATTGTAGTGAGAATATTCTGTGGGGAAAGACTATGCAATTAGTTTATGTGTCATGGAAGCATATAAATTTTTGAGAAGAAACATAGGAAATGGAGATAGATATTTAGACCTAATAGGCCAATCTCTTCATATTGAAAACTTAATGATACTTGCGAATGCATCTCGAGGTAGAGTTGTTATAAGGTAGGAGAGGTTTTTAAATCACTAAATTATTTTAGGTATTTTATTGTATAAAATCTTAGTTTTAATATCTTTACGGTGGTTAATGAAATGTTTTCTATGTATATGTTTAGGCTTGAGGATGTTCTAGTGGTTCATGACATGAAAGAGCAGTGAATGAGGCCATTAAGTGCATATTTCATGCTAGGCACACAGTTTGTAGTAGTTGTGCACCCTATCCATGATTTCCCTATGGAGGGATCATGGTTTATAGAAACCCTGCAAGGGGGAAGAAAAATAGGGATGTCTTTTATAGAGCCATCTTATACATTCGCCAGATGGGTTTTCCAACCATGTAGGATCCCTTGATACCTTTGCAGCCCAACCCCTCTTAGATAGAGGGTGGCACAGAGTTGGATCAGAGTTTGGTAAGCCATGCAGCCAAACCATGCACCCTTTAAAAATTGTGATTTTTCCTTTTTTTTACTCTCTATACTGAAGTTTTATATTTCAATATTCTCCTCTATTCTTCCTTCAACATCCCTAGTGATGAATAAAAATTCCCCAAGCTTCCGGAGGATCAATATCCTTCATTTCTAGTACATTTTGAGTTCTATTAGTTGTGAATCGAAGCTCCGAGTGAGTCTAATACCTTTATTTCATCTTTTATTGAATTAGGTATTGACAACCATTCTTCCCCTTAAGAAACCCTAATTATTTTAGAGAAAATCATAGGTTGGGTATTCAAGTGGTGTTCGAATCTAGACCAATATGTAGTGTTAAGCAATTGTTCATTGTGGGAATAGAGGGTGGTGTTCTACATCTTATATCTCATATTATTTTTTCTTATTTATGTTTATATGGACGTGATTTGGAGTTTTTCTTCTTCCCATTTGGATTTACTTGGTAGAAATGGTAATGTTTTTCAGTAATTGTTTAACTAAACCCCTCTTGATCCCCATGGTAAGTTTTTAGATTGAGTTGACCAGGATGAGGTCCACCCATGGGGCGTGCTACTTCTTAGACATGGTAATTTGATTTTTTAGTATATAATTTAATTTATATAACATATAGAACATAATAAATGTGATTAAATGTCATATTGGGTATTGAAATTAAACTAATGGAAAATGTGTAGTGTTTTAAATGTGGAATAAAGGGTTGTTGGTTGGATTATAAATTGGATAAATGAGTTATGGTTTGTAAATAATAAAATGTGTTGATTTGGAAAGTTGTGTAAATGATAAATGTGCTAAATTGGTTGAGGCATGAAAATTAGAAAGTGTAAATAAGCTACATCATAATGAAAGATTATGTGTTTAATGAATTTTTTTTGTGATTCATGAATGTTTTAAACAAAATTGGTTTATGTTTGGAATATTTATTGTCGTTATAGATGCACGCTCACAAGGATTATTGGTCTATGGGGTATAAAATTGAGGTTCTACCCCCAGGGTATGGTTAAGACTGAGGCTCTAAACCCCACCCCTAGAATTCATAGGTTGGGTAGTTGGAAAGATTCTCTAGGCCCCAAATGGTCTCATTGGATGAGACTATGTGGAATGAGGTTCCAAAGTAAGTGTGGTGGAATTATTTGTGACACATTTTTTCTAGTTTGATAGGGATCTTGACTTATCCATTTATTCTTGGTAGTTTATTGTCATTGGCCGTAAGGTGATTGTGGAAAATTCCCAACCCATTGAACGATAGTGAAAATGTTTTATGTGATTTTTTATAACTAAAGGCATCTGCTTCATTTCTTGTTTACCTTTTTATTCATTTTTGAACACAACTACACTATTTTATTAGACTAGATATTTTTTTGTCCATTGGTTGTGGCCTACTTATTTATAATCATACCCTTCTCGGGCCTCCATTGGATAACTGAGTAGATTTCATATTTATAGGTTAGGATAAGGGTAATGGCCTAGTTCTAGAGTGTTGATATGGTCATGGGTTTGGCATTGATGATTGATCTAGTCTTAGAGACATGATACATTTTGGAGACTCTTCTATATATCTATATTTGGTTCCTCCTTTCACTTGGAACTGTATGACATGACCTATCATATTTACTATTTAGTTGTGGGCCTACAAAATGTTTTCAGAATTGGTAATGAAATGTAGGTTTATTGTTAGTGTTAATTTTAGTTTCCTTAATTGCATTCTCTATCTACTATGGAGTACTCATATAAATAGGTTATAGGCTACCCACATGGTCTATTGGACCCTCTCTACTAGTCAGTAGCCTATGAAATATAGGAAGTCATGCCTGAGGTCATGTGGCAACCCAGCTCAGGGCACTAGTATAGTGGAACCCTAGTTGGTGATGATTCATAATGTCCGAACCTGGGTGCTATGCAATGATGCCCCGACACAATTAGTTACATTACCTGAAGAGTTCCACCCCATAAGCCAGAGGATGTTGAACAGTAGCGAGGTTCAAATGTAAAACATTGGGAGACTATACCCTATTTATCAAATTAGAACAACATCATAAATATAATTCAATAACCAAATTAAAATAACCTGTATCCAATAACCAAAAAACCAGTATCACATGATTAAAAAAACATGAAAATAATATAAAATACGAAATAGTAGATATATCATGCCAAATATGTGTCAAGTGTAAAATTTAAAACCAAAGAATGACAATATGACACTCATAATTGGCTCCTAAAACTATGTCTAGTTTCCTAGTCCATGATTGATCTTAACCCATCCATCTAACATATATATCTCTCCCTTATCCAATCCTTCAAACATGAAGTCTATTTAGGTACTGAGCAGTTATCCTAATTTGGGTGTAAATACAACTCAATAGGCCACCACAAATGATGTCTAAAACAATATATAGTCAATAAGAATTTCTGAAATTCTATAAAAAATAATGTAAAATGTAGAAATTAAAAAATTATCACATTTAATTATTTGTTAATTGACCACATAATCTCCCCAGGATAAAGAAGACACCCAACACATAAATTCCTACTTTTTCCATTATCGTAGTCTGAACCATAGCCCATAGGGAAGCACAATTCATTATAACATGTGGGATTCATTATCCATTTACTTAGATTTCATAACACAACAACTTGTATCATTAGTCTAATACTCATCTCATGAGAGTAGAAATTCGGGTCTGGAACCCCTTGTGTATGTGTAGCATTAGTTCATGTCCCACACCCAATGGGTATTTGGAGGATAAATCCATGTACCATAAATTAGTAATCACATTTATGCATTTGGGACTAGATCATCATGGATAGAACTCCTTGGGTATTTAGAGAATCATTCCTTGTCTAACACCCCATTTCTCAATAAATCATATATGTCACATATATCATATATATAACATTTAATAGGATTAGTAAACATTTACCCTCTTATCAAAAAATATTATTTGGTATTCCATTTATATTATCAAAAAGAAACATGGTTCAAAACATTTAATCTCAATTAAAAATACGACTATTTCACCCTTAAACAATTTTAAATACATAATCATATAAAACATAAACCGCTAAAGGGAAATAGATACATAAATTTATTACCATTATCAACCAATTTAATTTTCCATAAATTAACATATTACACGATCCCATTAACCCATCAATTTCATGATCACAATTCAACCAATTTCAATAGCCCCCAGTATAACCCAATTCATTGTCAACAAAAAAAATACAATTCAATCAATTCAATCTCTGATTAAATTTTCCAACCATCGAAATTGAAATTTCGCAGTTTCATACATGTAATTAAATCAATACTATGGAATTTTAAATTTTAACAACTATCCTTATGATTGTTTACAGATACTTGCTAATATAAATCCCCAAATTGAATAGGAATGTTCAATTGTAGAATAATGATTTAGATGTAGATCTAAAACCTTTGTCCAAGATCAGAAGGAATAGATTTATGAAAACATATATCAAAACCATCACCAATGGAGGAAATTATCCCTTCAAAACATTGGAGAAATATGGAAGATATGGAGGAAACCAATTGAGATTATAATTTATTACTAGGAGAGGTGAAAATTATTCAATATAGACATCAATTCATCAATAATTGATTTTAGAAGGCCATGGAATTATCCCATAGGATTTAAAAAAATTTAGAATGTGTTTAGTTATATGTAGGGGTTGTTAGGGGAAAATACTGAGGATATTTGGATTTTATATAATTTTTTGGGGGATTATAATCCCACGTGAAACATCCCCAATACAGGGTGATCAATTTTCCCTGACCCTGTTCCTAGTTGAGTACCTCCTCTTAGGGATCACATGGTTAGTACTAATAGGGTACACATTTTTCTGAAACATGTTGTATCTATGCAGTCCCACTCTATGTGGGGTTTCACAATTTTTTGGGATAGGGTGCATACTCTGGGTGAACCTTGCACCTACTATGCACTACTTAAAAGCCCTCTAAAAATCTCAATGTTCAACAAAAACCTCCCCAACGTAAACCCCAATCAAGATTTAAAAAAAGGTAAAAGAGTACTTAGCGATGAGATCAAGACATATCCAAAAAAAGGTTGGGATATTACATATATTTTAGTATATAATATTAGATTTATGATATAATCATCATTATGTGAAGGTAAAATGACACTTACCTTATTTCTCTCATGTCCATTGGAAAATGGAAATGTTACTCATGTGTACTTAAGACCTACATTCTCTATGATTATAATTTACTAAATTTTTCATAACCACATTTCATTGTTAATTTTTTACGTATAATATTTATGTAAAAAGTGAAATTATTTCAAGATTATTATTTTTATAGATGATGAAATAATGATCTATTTGACCACAATCAACTTACCAAAGTTATTTTGGACATATGAGATGAATATCATCAATATGTCTTATGTGAACATAATTGATTATGTAATGGTATAAAATGTGGTAATAAATAACATAAAAGGAAAAATATTCATGGTAAATTTTGTTAAGAAATTAACTTATTAATATAATATTATTATTCTAGAAGATAATGAATGAACATTATTATTGAGACTAAGGTAAGGTACAATTTACATTTAAAACATCATTATAAAGGTTTTAAGGATTTATTTTCTAAATATTTTTCTTTCAAATCCATATTATGAAAATAAATTATATATATTTATTTATATGTTCATTAATGAATTTTTAGGAAATTTTTAGGACAATTCTTACATTCTGGAAAACTGTTTCAAAATGAATAATTTTATTGAACATTTTAACATTATTTAAAAAAGGGAAAAAAATGAATGTTCCACTTTAATGTATGTTACAAACATGGATTTCCTAATCCCACATATAGTATTTTATGTTTTTAATTCCTTTATAATCTACCATGTATTCTTCAATGAAATTCATTCCTTCCCATTTAATTTTTTTTATTTTAATTTTAAAAAATTTGCTTTTATAGAAAAGGGATATTAAAATATATAAATAAATTTTAATTATAGGTTAAAAAGTGTATTTTTATGAGATATATGATGAAAATTCATTATTATATGTATTTTATTTATTTTATGGTCTATTGAAATTTATTATCATTGTGTGAGACCATTTTATCTCTTTAATTCATAGGGTAATGATTATTTTCTCTAGAAAATGTTGGAATTCGACAATATTTGTTATTATAGTTATAACGGTTTTTATAGGGGTTCTTGTAAGTGTTCAATAAATATTAGGTACCAAGTAACTAGAATTATTTTTATATGTTTACTATTGAGTATTGAATGAAATTTATTTATTACAACAGTTAAGCTAATAATATTTATTTTGAAAGGAAGTATTTTTTCCTTTTAGGGTAAAAATTTATTTTTTCTGAAATTTATTTCATTGGTTACCATGTTTTCAAAAAAACTCTCTTGATTATGGATTTTAAAATCTTGTTTTCATATAAATATTTTTATAAAAAAATATTTATATTATGAAATATTTAATTATTCATTATATTATTATTTTGGCACTGGTTTTATTATGTTAATGGAAATGTCTGTTTTAATATATCATTATTTTAAAATAGACTCACATATTTCATTTTTATTTTTATCTCCCTTACCATGATTTTTTTATAATCCCACATTTTTATATGTTGTTTACTGGTTTTAAGGATGTGTATTAACAAATAAGATGTCTGGTTTAAAATTATAGTTATTTTTTTTATGAAAAACAATGAATGTTTAATTTTAAAAGTATTATATTGTGAAAAAATAGATACTAAGTTGAAGTTTACAGCTTGAGATGTATGGGAATGTTATATAAGTGTCATGAACTAATTCTATAAACCTCTAAACCCAAAAATATATTTTCGAATGTATGAAAATTAATTCTTGTTTAAAATGAAAATATGGATTGAATGTGGTTCATGTCCTTATTTGTATATATTATAATGTTATTGGTGGGTCTATAATTTTAAATCCCAAAAATAAATTATTGAATGTTTTCATCTTATGATATAATCTGTTTGGATCATTAAAATATAAACCACCACCCTTTTTAACGTTTTAATTGTAATGTTCCTTCACTTGGGCTTATGATGTCATGATTTATATTGTTCCCACATTACCATAATGTTATGATAATATTGTATTATCTTCTTTTACTATTATTTTATTTGATTATATATATTACATATCTTTTATGAAATCATGATATGGAACTTTTATTATATTTATTACATTATCATCATCATTTACTCAAATTGTTCCAATAATGGGATTTTTAAAACACCAATTTTCTCATATATATTAATTAATCATAATGTTATTTATTATCAACATGGGATTTTATATAATGATACTATACTTATCCTTTCTCTGGTTGGACTATGAATATTTTCATGAGATTTTTAGGGGACCCATTTCATTAAAATTAGTAAATCAATCAATAAAATAACATTTTCATTTAAATTTGTTTCATCTATGTCAACATTGTTTAATGATTCCATGATTTATCGTGGAATGCGATCTTATAATAATTTCTATCTTCTTCATTCATATGAAAAAATGAATTTTTTTTTGTAATAATATTTTCCTGAAACCATTTTATTTTCCAATGGTTAACGAATCTATAAAAGAATGATGGCTATTTCGAATGGTGTTATATTGACAAGTGAAATCTTCTAAATTTATTATTATTGAATCAAACATGGACATTATTAATGGTTATGTGTGAGATAGATATTGGTTTGGATGATGAGTGACCCTAATATAACATATTTGATATGTGTTCCCAATATAGATTGTATGAATGAGTGAGCTCGATACATCTTATAAGAATTGGTGAGCCCAATATATATTATAATAAACCTGATCTCAATATAGTCTTTAAATTAATTGAGTAGCATTACATGCCCAAAAAATAAAATAATAACGGAGTTAAATAGGGATGTTTCTCAAATGGATTTTACAAGAGTCAAGTTATTTATTGTATATATTAGGAAGATAATGTTCTATTATACCAATATTTTTTAATCTTTTTATAAGTTATTAATGCATACATTGGTCAAAATTTTCATCACATAACTCATGATTATTCATTCCAATGAATGTTTCCATGTTGAAAATTTATTCCATTTCACATAATTTATAATCTAGGTTATTGTGTGTAACTGTTCTTTAATGTTATGATCACATACATTTATTTAATTTCAAAAGGGAAATCTCGCAAGTGTCCTTTTCAAACCCTCCACACACGAGAACCACCCTCCCCATGAATAGCTCTTTTAGGGATGCTCCAGTTGTGGGGGGGGGGGATCCGTTTCCATCCAAGATGAAATTGCGTATCGTGGGGTAACACCTTGATCAATTATGGTTTCACACAACAATCCATCATCCAGGTGAAGTGCGCCCATTCTGCTCACCCGATGAGACACTGGGTGACCTTACAATATGAGTGGTACATGGGTGGCGGAAATTACCCCAAGAGTTGGCTCCCAGGAATTGAACCCCAGACCTCATCGAACACCGTTTTATTTGGCCCTCGACCCTGCACCACTACGCCACCGCAGAAGTGGCGAACGTGTTGTTGAGTAATGAGGTATTGGGGTGGCCTCCACACCTTCATGCCTCATGTCCCCAATAAGGCCCAAGGTCTCCAACCCTTGGGGTTAGGCTAGTTCCCATCACGGTAGAGGGGCCCATGAGAGGTTTTTTAGCATATAGTGTGTGTTTCATTGCGATGACTCGAATCCAGAACCTCAGGGTCCGAATACCACGACCTTTAACCAAAACACCCATGCCCCGAGGAAAAACATGTTGATGGGTAACGAGGTATTGGGCTGGCCTGCCCACCTGCGCGCCACACATCCCCAGTGAGGCCAAAGGTGTCCAACCAATGGGCTTAAGAAAGTTCTCAACGGGGGTAGAGGGGCCCACGAGTGGTTTTCTAGCATATAGTGCACATTGCCTTGTGGGGACTAGAACCCCAAACCTTGTGGTTAGGATGCCACTGCCTTTAACAAAATCACCTGTGCCTTGTAGGTAAAACGTGTTGATGGGTAAAAATGTATTGGGCTGTCATGCCCACCTACACACTGCACATCCCCAGCGAGGCCCAAAGTGGACACCCCTTGAGATTAAGCAAGTTCCTAATGGGGTAGAGGGACCCATGAGTTGTTTCCTATCATATAGTTCCTGTTTCTTTGCAAGGACTCAAATCCGGAACCTCTGGGTCAGGACACCACCGCCATTAACCAACTCACCTGTGCCCCACGGGAAAACATATTGATGGGTAACGAGGAATTTGGTTGGCCTACCCACCTGCATGTTGCACGTCCCCAGTGAGGCCCAAGGTGGCCAACTCTTGGGCATAAGCTAGTTCCCAATGGGGTAGATGGGCCCAAAAGTCATTTTCTAGAATATAGTGCATGTTGCCTTGAGAGGACTCGAACTCGAAACCTCGGGGTCAGGATACCACCGCCATTAACCAACTCACCCATGCCCCAAGGGAAAAACGTGTTGTTGGGTAATGAGGTATTGGGGTGGCGTCCCCACCTGAACACCGCACGTCCCCATCGAGGCCCAAGGTGTCCAACCCTTGGGCTTCGGCTAGTTTCCAATGGGGTAGAGGGGCCTACAAGAGGTTTGTTAGCATAAAGTGTGGAACATGTTGATGGGTAACACGGTACTAGGCTGGCCTTCCCACCTGTGCACCACACACCCCCAGCGAGCCCCAAGGTGGCCAACCCTTGGGCATAATCCAGTTCCCAAAAGGGTAGAGGGTGCCATGAGTTTTTTTCTGGCATATAGTGCACATTCCCTTGTGAGGACTCGAACCTGGAACCTCGAAGTTAGGACGCCACCACCTTTAACCAACTCACCCGTGACCCGCGGGAAAAGGTGTTGATGGGTAATGAGGTATTGGGTTGACCTACCCACATGTGCATCACACATCCCCAGCGAGGCCCATGTTGTCCAACCCTTGGGCTTAGGCTAGTTCCCAATAGGGAAGAGGGACCCACAATTGGTTTGCTAGCATTTAGTGGGTGTTGCCTTGCGAGGACTCGAACACGGAACCTCAGGGTCTGGACGCCACAGCCTTTAACAAACTCACTCATGCCTCACGGGCAAAAATAGAATTATTATGTCATTGTACACTTATATAAAACATATTCTTGTCTATTACATTGAATTTTTAATTCTTATATTTACCCTTTTAGGGAATTTAAGGTCACAATTATTAAATTTCACTTCCTCATGGTTGTAACGAATGATGTTAAATGGTTTATGTATAAAAATAATTCTGGTGTGGAGAATTTTTAGGGGGATATTGAAGACCAATTGTGGAATAAGAAAAACGTGATATAGTTAAAAAATACTCATTTAAATAGTTGTGTATTTTTTAAAATAGTTTATTCTCATTCAATAAAACTCTAGAACTAAATGTTCCATTGGTATATAGATGATCCAATATTTTCATTTTATTTTTTAATATTTAGAATGTTATAATTGGGTCATGTTAATTGATATATAATCTAGAAAAGAAAAGATTATATTTTTGGTATTATCTTTGAGAGTATGGGTTTGAGGATTTTAAAGTTTTACTGAAGAACCTTTGGAATGTGTATCAATATTAAAATTTTAAAATTTCTGAATTATTGGTACAAAAAGATTCATTTTTTGTGTCATATAATATTATGTGAGGGTATATCAATTGATCGTCTAATAATATATGTTATTGAGAAATTTACTATATCAACCATGATGGATGACATATTTTTTTATATTGTATAGATACTACCAATTATTTATAAGATATTTTTAGGGATATATAATCCAATAACCAAGATGAAATAGAGGAGATCTAGGTTCCATAGGACAAATTAATGTATGGAAAATTTCATATAGATGAAAAAAGGTTTTCTAGTTAGACTATTAATAGAATAAAATTTATTAGAGAAGGGATTATGATTAGTAATAATGCATAAAAAAATTGTTTTATATTTTTTCGTTGGTATAATTTTATGGAGATTGATTAATTCATATTCTAATTGAATATTCCTGAGAAAAAAAAACATTACAAATGATTTGGAATTCATAGTGGAAATTATTTCCTTAATAATATGGATGCATTATATTTTTGGTGAATTATGTGATATATATATGATCATTAAATTATGGATTATATATTCCCACATTAAGAGTTTAATATGAAACCAATGATATTGATGGAGTTGATTAATGATTATGATATCTTAATACATTTCCATGTTGGGAAAAAGAACAAGGTGGCTGATGCTTTTAGTTTGACAGACCAGGATAAATTTCCATGATGAGTACCGAAAAATATATAGTAATTATCTATTTATTGAATATGGATATTGAAATCATGAGAAATTGGGGTAAATCATATCTTTATTAGATGAACGTTAATCCACACATCTCTATGTGGATTAATGAGGAATATAACAACGATGTGGAACTATAATATAAGGATGAAATGATCCGAAGTTAAAATATGGTTATGATGGAATGATAAGGTTCATGAAAGATGAATATTCCCGATAAATATTTGATTTGAAGAAAGATCAATTGGACTTTTTATTAAAAATAGAAGAAGTTTGGAAAAATTTATGTTTGGAAAATATTGAAAACACAAGTTCTATTTTAGTGAAATAGAATGTGAGAGAAGGTATACGTTATGATTGGATATCATGAACATTTAAGCGTCACATGATGTGGTCATGTAATTTCATAACCTTAAACGGGATATGGGAATGGGTTACCTATTTTCATTCAAGTGATTATAAGAATACAAATGACCAAATCATTCATTTATGAAGTTCTCAAAAAATTTATATTTGTTATGTGACACCTCCGGGTGGAATCATAATCATGTAATTCCAAAGGAATCATACAATGGAGTATAATCATGATGGGAACTTCATGTTGTCATTGATCTTCAAAAAACGTTCCCAAAACATGTGATTTCCAAAATCACAAAGAATCAAGAAGCCAAAAGATGTTTGAGGGTGTCCATTTATGTGGTCTCTATTCTTTATAGGATTCCCCTAATGTCATGTGACTTAATAATAAAAAAAATCATGTGAATAGACATGGTGACTTTGTATATAATAGGCCGATCATTTGGATTAAACATTTCAAGTGATGCATTATGAGATATCACTAATGAAATATGACCTATTCACGTATAGCGCATGATCCTAGTCCGACTTATGTGGAAATTCCCCCCCACTTAATTAAGACTATATACAAGGATCTCCCACCATATGAATTATTATAGATATAAAATGAGTGAAAATAATAACCCTCCCTGCCACTTGAAATATAGAGGGAAAACAAGGGGATTATATGGATTACTAGAATAATTTTTTGAGAATTTACAGAGCTATATAATTATGTGTTTTTAGAGCCTTACTCTTGATAAATTTATTTAGTAAATAGTTGAATAATTAATGAAGTGTGAGATATCATTGAGTATGACCACTGGAAAGAGATCCATTCACATTAATGGCCCTTTTTCACATGATCCAATGATAGACTCTTGGACTTGTGATCACACTATGTGATCGCCCGACCACAAAAAATGTTACACAATCACACAACCCTCATTCCCTTGCATGCATATGTGTCCACATGTTCATCCAGGTGATCATATGACTCTACAAACTTTACATGAAGCACATTACTCAATATTATCAACAATGAGTGCATGAACACGTGGAATTATTAAGAATACCTATCCCTCAAAAGTTCTGGTAAAAATTACCTAAATATTTATTCTCCAATAGGGTTATACCACTTAATATTCTCCAATAATTCCTAGTTCATTGTATCATTATCCTTATGAGTTTAATCCACATTCATTTCCCACTATCATGAAAGGGACCTTATAAACTATGAGATCTATTATTCTTATTATAATATGGATATGTAGGATGAATTTTTATAGCTCGAGCTCTATATTCTTCTTATACAATGTGTTTGATCTTTTTATATCTTTTTTCTTCTAAGACGTAGAATAAACTCATGTGGTCTTGAATATTTTCAACAATCATGTATTTATAATAACAAAAATACCATAATGAACTAGAGGGACACTGAATCCAGTTATGATTAGGATACATAGAACACATTTTTCTACATTGTGGACCCTATATCATGTACCATAATACCATCATAAAACCTTCACATTGTAAGAACATGTATTTTCCTATATTTCCAAATAATCTATGAGGCTCATAATCATACATCTATTAGGGTAACCAGAGACTGAGGGTCCTATAACAAAATAACACATTATGTGCATCCCATATAAGTGTATGTACCAAATGCATCTTCTAATTTCTTTAATGGTATATACTCTCTTGAATCATTTTATGGGAACCTAACTGTGTAGTGGTCATATAGATCTATCCTGAAACTCTCTTGCATTGCATGTGATCTTTTTCTATCTATTGTTTCTCAAAAAATCATTACTCGGGTGATCTTACTTATCTATGATTGTCATGTCACTACCATGGATTTTTTTCCAACATGGGCATCTTATTTATGTGTAGGTCCTGAATGCCTCTTCATTTCCTTAAAAGTGCTATACTCTAAATGGAGTATACCAGGGAAGCCTCGTATACAATATTCACATTCAAAATCCCATTTTTGAATCTTTAAAGACTCATATATCTTATATATATATATATACATTTATTCCTATTCTTACATGATATGCATGATTCTTCCATATGGTTCCTATCTCATTGGGATATGTAGAAATCCACCTCAAGGTTCATGCCTGAAGCCACTAGTATTTCATTATCAATCTCATCATTCTTATATTCTTTATATCAGTCCCTCGGTTGTCCATTTTTCTACGAGTCTTCACATCTCGTCTACTAAATCCATTTTCCCCTTAAACCATTTCATGTTTGCCAAATTCATGATAGCATAACTCCAAACCCTAAGGGTATATATTTCTTCTAGGTGACATAACACTATCCACATAGGATATATTCCCATTGGACATTATCTTCATAAATCCATACTTCTTATGAAACCAATCCATCCTCCTCGGGCCATACACCTGATGGGGACTATCTTCACAAGGTCATACTCCTTGTGACATTGACTCATCCGTGTTTGTCCATATCCCTTTCTAGCAAAACTAGACTGGGCCTCTCGTGTGAAAGTCCCTCACAAATAATTTCTAGGAATATTTTGACAAATTTCCTTAAGACATCACATTAAATGTCATGGATTGTTCATTGTAACATGAAAATAAAATATATTTTGTGTCCCCATTAGTGAAGAAAATAATTTTTGTTTGATTCATTTTATAATGTTATATACGAAGCCCCATATGGGATTGATCTCTTAACCATAACACCTACATCTTTCTGAGGTAGTGATAAACTGTTGGGACCACCATTGGATACATTTAAAACATAATAATCATTGAATTGTTACCACCAAGTATTAATGTGAGAGAATATAGAGATCAGTTCATAAATATATATTTTCATGTCGAAGGGTTACCTATGAGATATAAAAATGTGAACATTGGTAGTCAACAGGTTATTGAAAATTATATTAAATAGTCTTGCATCGAGATCAGAGAAATACTAATGAACCTGACTAAAATAAATAAGGGAGACCCTTCATTGGATAAATTCCTATCAAATGGGATGTTATGAGCATAACCTTCCATCCTATTGATTAATGTGAGTTACTACGCATCATTGGTATGGAGCTCGAATGACAGTTTACCTTCGGAAAGAAGACTCGTAGACTGAAAAATATGTAAGAACCATCTGGTGTTTCTTTTTCCATGAATACACTTTTTTCAAAACTATCCAACATAGGATACATGAAACATTTCATTTATTTTATACTCATGATAATCCCGTCCTGAAACTAAAACATTAGGGCACCCCATCCCAGTTCAAAATAAAAATGGCGATTCTGATGGCAATTATTATGATATACCAATCATTTCATCAGTGAAAAAATTTAATTGTACAAATACCATCATCAATTTAATTTCACATGAATCTCTATCCTTGGTTGGAATTGATATGGTGGAACCGAAATGAATTTTTTAGCTGTGTTAGTAATTTCATGAGTAAGATAAAGAAGGATAAATTATCCAAATCTCTTCATCTATTTTGTAATGAATAAATAATTTTCCACGATAAACAAATTATAAAACAAATGTAAATCTACCAATAAAAAAATATTATAGAACACATATAATACCTATTTTATCACATATAATATAATAAAATGTGGAGGACTCAACCTGAGTATTTCATAAAGAAGGATAATCAACTGTGTTGGTCATCTGTATCTAATTTATAATTTTGATTACTTTCAATGTATAAATTAACATTGAATATATTTTTTATTAATTTTGTGAAAAAAATACCTATCCCCCTTAACCATGTTAAAAAATATAATCATTTTCATGAAAACTATTGTATCCCCAATACCACACTTCAAGATTTTGTGATAATAATATAATCTTTTCATTTTATCAATTTGTTTCTAGTTATCATGAAATTGTTCTAGTTATCTATTAGTTACAATATAATAAAAAATATTGGATCAATTTTATAGCCATGGACAATTTTTGTTTTGTATTTTGTAGAATTAGGGAAAAATCATAGGTAACAATATCCATGTATTTAAGTGTAAAATTTTGAAACAATTCTCCAATTTTTATTATTTCACATCATATATACAATATATCCCCCAAAATTATTCACACATGAAAATTTTATAAAAAAATAATTTAACATCAATATTCATAACCCATAGATGTGGAATAAATAATAAGTGTGGGCTTAGAAACTCAACATGGGTAAATACCAGCATTAAAAATTTAATTTCAATAGTGGGAATAAGATGAGGATAATGATTTGATGACATAATCAAAGTGCATGGGAATAAGATATAATAATTCTTGAAAATAAAACCTAGATCATAAATCATGAGAATTATCATAATGAATTTACGTAATACGTAAGTCTTATAAGTCAATAATCATGGGCCATGTAAAAACAATCCTTAAAAATGATCCATTATAACTCATTATAAGATTTGAAAAACCGTGTAGGATCTTGGAAGATAAAACATTCATCATTGAGTATCCTAATAATATAATTTTCATATATCTTAAGATCATCATATAATTAGTAAAATTATTTTTTCTCTTAGTAGAATCTTACAATCAGATAACTTCTTTATCTATTAAGAGTAACATAACATCATAATCTCTTAAGAGTAACGTCCATCCAATTAACTTCATCTCATTACCTAATTCATTGAAGGGATATAACAGACCACCGACCAATTTTCAGAAAAAGTCCCTTAAGGAATTTGGTTTACTTTCTAATACCATATTTATCAATAATGTCAATGTACTATTTCAAGAAATATAACACATGAATTCTTTCAAATCATTAAAATATTCACATTAGGATTTACCCATGAAAACAAAAATAGGATTCTAGAAAATATTCTTAAAACATCATGACAATTGATTCATGGAAAATAAGTGAATGGTGTTATATGATCATATCCTTAGTGAATCATGGGAATCATTATATGATTTTTACATAGATGAAAATTCCACTAAAATAACATTTATAATACTTTTTGTAAAACAATGTAAAATACCCCATTTATTTAATGTCAAAAAAACTAAATAGTTCATCAAATATTGTTAAAACATTTTATTTTTAAAGGAAACATGTAAAATTATAATGAAATATTAAAATAAAATAATGATATCAAGAAAATATTTTCATGTCATGAATGTTAAAATTAAAAATTATTTTTAATTCTTTATAAGGAGTGTTAAAAGAGACCTATTAAAAAAATGTTGGGAATTATTATTATAAAACCATTTCAAATAATATAAAATATTCATGAAAATATATTTAGGATATATTTATTAATTTAAAAAAATTATTTAAATAAAACGAAGAACATTGATGAATAGTTTGGTTAAAATTAATTATCACTTTTATAGAAATATTTATAATTAAAATAAATTTAGAAACTTTTAAATCCCAAATACCATTGAATGAAAAAAAATAAGATGAAAAATAAAATTTCATGAGTATTAAAATTTTCATGATAAAATATTTAATTATTTATTATATACACCATATAATTGAATATATATTCATCAATTAAAACATGTCATAAAGATGAATGTTTGAGATGAGAAACCCTTATTACTCAAGAAATGATATAATCAAAAAGTCATTGATTGAAGGAAGGTAACAGGATTATATAAAATAAATAATACTGCATACTTAATATATGAAAAAAACATTAATAGGGTAGTATGTTCACTATATAAAATAACTCATGGGGCATAAAATAAATTATTCTTCAATGATTTAAAATTGAGGCCACAAAAACCATTGAAAATTTTATAACAATTTGACTCGATATCATATGAAAGAGAGAAATTCAATGGAACATTAAATTTAATGATCAAAGTGTGATTCATTATATAAATTATCAAAAAGAATCATATTCTCCATATAAAATAATGTATGTGGATAATATAAGACATGTCTCAATGAAACAATATTGAGATGGATAAACCTTGTAATGATCATATAATTGATGTTAGAATTTCATAAATCAATATTTTAGGTTTAATAATTGTAATAACAAAAAAAATTGGAAATGTAATAGAATACATTCAATTTTCATTTCACACATAATCTTGACATAACATTGTAATTAATTTATATGTATAACCCAATAAATGGAAATTGAGTTAAGAATACCCTTACCTAGAGCCTGGACTATCTATGTACATCGATTACATTTCAGTTTATTAAATTAAAATTATTTTTTATTTTTTTAATATACATTTATTGGTTTATTCATTTATTATTAAACCATTCATATCATTAATTTTATTGACATAATTAATTACATAATCTATTATTTCTATGTAGGGTGTTTTTTGGACGTTCGGTTCATAATTTCAAATTGACAATGGTAGGTAGAACTTGGTCAAAAGTATAAATTTTATATAATATATACTACAATAATTACCACATAATTATCATTTTTATATATCAAATAAAATTTTAGTATCACACATGATAGGTGGATGTGAAAGATAAATCACATTGCTTTGTTAAGGTTGTATTCCACACATATAAACGAGAAATGTAGTCAATTTTTTATATAAAGGATCACAATATAATTAATATATTATATTAACATAATAATAATAATTTCATTAATAAACTATATATTTATGAAATCAATCATAATGACCAACCATTTAAGGTGGTGAATAAATACTAAACATAATTCTTCATAGAGGTGGTCGTCAGCATGTACACATGAATGATGATTTCAATACCCATAGGACAGAAAAAAAAGATGAATATGGTTGGGAAATAAACATTATAATAACTCAGTATATGTTAGATACTAGTTTTAATGTACAGGAATAGTTATGATAAAGTTGAAGGAGGAAAAATAGGAGCTAAAATTAAATAGATCGTTTAAAAGGATTACTCCTCTTCGGGAGACATCCATAGGATTTTTTATTAAGGACCCTAAATATTGTCTTTTAAAGAAAACATAACCTATATAACATGGATAAGAATGTATAAAAGTGGTTTTAAGGGTCTTTTTGAGATAAGTAGCTCATGTTGGTGTGCATAATAGAGGATAGTTGATTTCCTTTTATATGAAGGAAAATAAACACAAGGAATTATTTAAAATATTTAAATATAATATTTTTTTTCTAAAAAAAGTGGATTAAGGTTTCTGTATTTAAGAATATTAAATATTTCAATATTTATATCGTTTTGAATATTAATTATTCGATTAGTTTTTGTGTAATTATAATGCTTATCTTTTGATTTTACCACTTTTTTAACCAATTTTAATATTAATCGTGGTAAAAATATTTTCAATACTAAAGGGTTTTAAATTTACTTATAAGGTAAAAAATGGAAAATTGTCCAATGATGACATTTTTTAACATATAATATCTAGGTTTTCCAATCTCAATATTTTAATTATTTATAAATAATTTAATAATAATATATTTAACATATAATAGAATTAAATTAATTTTTTAAAAAATTTATTTATTTAGATATTAAATATCGTAGGATAGAAATGGAATTAAAATTTAAACTCTTAAACTATATATAATGAATTATTATTGACTATAAATTTTATGTGATACCATAATTTATTAAAAACATATGCCTTATGATGTTTCTAAAATAACTTAATTTGGTATTTATTTCACTATCACAAGCATTATATCAGTGTTGTGTATGTTTTAAAGGTAATTATACCATCACTAAAAATTACAAAAATTATCATCTGAATAAATATTGTTGAAAATAAAATTTATTATTAATTAATAATTTTATTAAATCCCAATGAAAATTTATTAGTAAAATTTATATCAAGATAATAAAATTTTGGAATTTTCCTTACTTAAAGTAGCAGACATGTATTTAACAATGAAAAATGGAAAAAAATACATATTTTTAAATATAATAAGTAAATGGTATAAATAAACTTACAAAATTGAAAAAAATTAGGTTTTAGATATAATTCAAATTCCCTTTCACATTATTATTTACATTATTTACCCAATTTTCCCTTATCGAGGTGACAAATATTTATCACAGTAATTATTCAATGTGACCATTTGTTTTGAAAGATTTTCCAAATTTGAACCTTGTAATTCCAAATATGGAATAAATTTTTTGAGAATCAATTTTATATGTTTATGAAATTATGTTTAATATATGTATATTATACATAATGAATCATAGTTTTTATAAAAATGTGTTTTCATGCCCACAAATGAACTTTTTCAAAAATCAATTATAAATTTGATTCCTATAAAATTATATTTTCTCTCAATAAAGTATAATTATAATAATTTAATATCAAATTAAAATAATAATATTATGTTAAAATGAAAATAAATTACAGTTTTACAAAAAACCGGTATATTTCACTATTCGCTGTAAAATATATAATTTATGAAAAAATCACAAAATTTCCTCCAATGATAATTTTCATATGAATATTTAAAAAAATAATTTTTTTTATAAAATAGAATTTATAAATATTTTACAATTTCATTATAATATCATGAAAAAAATCTATTTTTAAGAGAATCGTATTTTTGAATTGCGAAATGAATTTACATGAAATTTGAATTCTTATTTCCAGAGAATTAATAAATATGTTTTCATTGAATATGACCTATATATATATCTCATAATTTATGTACTATAATTCATATCCACCAATTCAATGTCTCAGTTATATTTTTTATATTAAAATTAACATATTTCTTAGTTCGTTTAAGTATACTATTTTTTATCATAAACTAAATCAAGGATAGTGTTGTTTCAAAATATCATGGTGTTAATTTCCCACCACATTAATAAAGTACCTCCTTGTAATTTTAACATCAGATTGGTATTCATTTATTTCATATTTTAAAATACCTTTTCTAAATACCAAATCATAAAATGGGTTAATAAGATTTCGTTCCGAAAAGAGGGAAAGGAAAATAATAACATAATCTTGAATAACACATAACTAGTTTTCCAAAATAGGGGAGATTTACTAGGGATTGAAAATATGCACACGGGGAAAATATTAATTACTGATTCATTATGGAGTCTGATAGAGAAAATTGATCATAATAAAGTGAATGATCATGAATAATTTAATTTCTAAAAAACCATAAACCAATGAAATATTAAAAAGAATAGAAATTAATTAAAAATGAATGTAATAGGATAATTTTATTGAGTTAATTTTAATAGATTTTAATACTTACCATACTATATAAAAAATAATATATGGAAATATACATACTTTGTTTTCTTCGAACCCATAAATGCAATTTCATCCCTTAGTTTCATGTTTAAATCAATTTCCATATTTATCTCTACTTTTATTCTAAATGAAGAGAATGAATGTCTAACTCCTGATGTAATATAATAAAATTATAATTGAACATGAGATATATAAAATGAAAAAAATATTTTTCTAATGTCATTACTCACACAAAAATGGATATCTCAGTGTGAGACAAAACGCTTAATGAATACACATTCATATCAGTAAATAATACACCTATTTATAAAATTCAACAATAATACCAAAATTTAAAATTAAATAATTCTTAAATTAATCAACCATATATTACAAATAAAATCTATAAGAACATATTAAACTCAAATGGTTAAATTAAAACATTCTGCTTACATCTCCAAAATAAAATAGTGTTCTTCCCAAACACTGTTGTAATTATGGCCTTTAAAAGTGCAATTAAAAGGGATTTATCAGTGCTATAGAAGAATTGATAATGTAAGAAATGTTAAAGGGTTCACTTTACCAATAATTTTAAAAATAATTGAAAAATCCCCCCATTAATAGATCTAAAAATATTTCTAACAAAGACCTTGATGATAAAGGTTATAGTTTTTTCACAACCCCCACCTTATCAGCACTTCCCCCACCCCTTTATCAGTACTTACCCACCCCTTTATATGCACTTTAGATAATACCACCAACCCAGCATGCGCCCCTACCTCCAGTGAGTTTCAAACGAGATACCTCCAGTTTATACGCCATAACCTTTTCCACTCACATATATTGATTTTCATTACATATTCAGATATATTAATATATTTATATATATTTTGTGTTTTTTATCGATATATTTATATATATGTTTATATATATATATTTAAATACATATTTATTTCTATATATTTTAAAATGGATATTAATTTTTATTTAGATAAGGTTTATATAGTATGAAATATATTTTATATGTAGATATATTTAATTATTTATTTATAATATTAAATTTTTATGTGTTAATATATAAAAAATATGTATATATTGTTACATATTTGATTATAAATAACCATAAATTTTGGAAAATGATAAAATTTGAAATTAGTGATATCAATTTGAAGGTATACCCTAGGAATAAATTTAGTCCGTATAGAAAATGGAAAAATGATCCACTTAAAAGAGTCTTAAAATCCATCGAATGTTATAAAATTGGGATACATAGGATAAAAACTCAGTTTTGGATACCTTTTTAGGTCACAAAATCTGTGATCATGGAATCGTTTGGGTCACTAAAGATTAGATATCCTCATAAGATTCGAGTTGATATGTTTTATAGCCCAAACAGACACCCGATGCAGATATTTTGGTGGTTTGGAAGGCCATTGAATGTGGAACAAGTGGGTTATGGTTACTATAAACTCAGTTTTATCCTCAATAAAGGTGATCAGGGGTTCATATGGGTCATCAGGGTATAGAGATCATCTCACAATTTGATTTTAAATCTTTTAGTGGGTGAATAGATACCTAGATTAGAAGATATAACTATTTGAATTTAACGAAATTGGGGTACCCTAACTAAAAACTCAATTTCGGAGTCTTTGGATTTTTTGGTTCAAAATAAGAAAAATTACACAGAGCTCGGTCTATACCTCTTCGATATAGATATCCTTGTAGTCTTCAATTTTATAGGTTCTGTAGCCCAAACATACACCTAGGTAAAATATTATGGTCATCTGAAGTTAAATTTTTATTTCTGGTTTTATTGAAACTGTAATATAACTAATTCCTATTTTTATCACACAATTTAAATCTCATTTGGTTTTAGGACATTTCATAAGCATTGATTTGGATTATTTTGTAGCTGAAATAGACCCAAAGATCAAAATTTATGGACCCTTTAATGTATTTTATTTTTTTTTGAATGTTATTATGTGTTTTAAGGGATTCTAGAGTTATTAGAAGGTGTTTGGGGGATTTTTTGGCTTTGTAAGAATTTTTTAGAGTAATAAGTCATTTTCAATAAATATCTTATTTATTATGTGTAAACACTACTTTATCCTTATCTAAAACATATTTTAAATACATATATATATATATATATATTATTTATGTCAATATAAATAAAGAGATATATTAATATATTAATAAATTATTTTTAATGAAATGATTTTTTTGAAATATATCATTTTTCAGTTATATTAAAGAAATAACTCATAAAGGGGGTCTTTATCAGTGATTCTAAAAAAGCTATGATAAAGACCCACACCCCATTATCAGCACTTTTTTACTAGTACTGATAATGGATTCCCCTTTATCAGTGCTTTTTCAAAAGTGGTGATAAATTCTACTTTTATCATTTCTTTTTACTAGTGTTGATAGGGGGCTTTATCATGGATTTTTAAAAGCGCTTTTAGTAACCCCCATTAACATCACTTTTTCTACTACAGACAAAGGTGGTCTTTAACAGAACTTTTAGATATCACTGTTAAAACCCTAGCATTAGAAAAACCTATTTTTAAGTAGTGAAATAATCATTCAGGTTAAATGAAATTACAATCATACTGGTTACTCTTACTTAAACCCAATAAAATATGTAACAAAATATCCTTAATCATATTCAAATCCAACCAAAGAAAACCTTAAAGGGGGTATATTCCATTGAACTTATGATAAACTATAAACTTATAAACCAAAAAAAGAATACAAAATTCTTTATTTAACCTCATATTAAAATGAACTAATCTACAAATTTATCTAAACTGTTATCTGATATTATCTATAACATGCTTAAACTTGTAGAACCAGATCTGGGGAAACAATCATTCACTTTATATTTATTTCTTTGATACTAATAATCATTAACCAATTTTTTTCATCCAAAACATAAAACATTATATACACTAACTGGATCACATAAATAACCAAAAGGAATTTTAGTTTTAGTGTTTTATAAAATTAGAAAATAATATCACATAACAATACCCTTGTCTTCAAGTGAATATTTTTTCCCACTATTCTCTCATGTTTATTATTTCCATTATAAATAAAACATTTCTAATAAAATTATTCACACATGAAATCATTGTATACATACTTCATTTAAAATAAATATTCATATCCTTACAAAATAAATCACATAATAAGGGATAGATAAAATGCTCAATATGGGTGAACATAAGAATTAACAATTTAATGTCATTAGTGAGAATAATATTATTATAAGGTTATGATGAAAAATCATAGTGAATGAGTATAACATAAGTCAATTAAAACCCATAAAACCAAGATAATATATCTTGAGATATGGAATAGTTATTTAACATAATAAAAAGTTAATGCAAGTCAATAATCCAGATCCATGGTAATAGAATCATTCAGACATGAATATATTAGAACTCAAAACAAGAATTAGAAAAAAAAGTACGTGTCTTGGAGCATAAAACATTAATCATAGAATCACCAAAAGAGATAATTAATAAATATAATAGGTGTAACTGATAACTGGTATACTCCATCATCTATTAAGTGAAACATATAATCAATTACCCCCTTTATCTATTAGGATTAATGTATCATCATCATATCTTAATGGTAACGTCAATCTAGTAAACCCCATATCATTACCAAATACAATGGAGGGGTATAACGGACCAACCCATGCATGAAAAATATACCTTATATATTTGGGTTCACTTCCCAATCTCACCTTCATAAAATATTTCCAGGTACAATAATATAAAAAAACAAATAGATGTTTTCAATTCATCCAAACTATCACAACAGGATTTACCCATGAAAAAGAAAAGGTTTTTTAGAAAAAATCATTAAAAAATAATAGTAAACCATTGAAAGAAATTAATTCAATAGTATCATAAGATCATATCCTTATAAAAACTATATAATTATTATAACCTCTTGACATATATTAATGAAAATTTAAAAAATATTGAAAAACATATCTTGGAAACTAGGGGTAAATTATATTTTCATTTTTTACATTTAGAAAATAAAAGTTTACAACAAACTGTGAGGATTATTTTCATTGAAAATAACCATGGAAAATTACAATGGAATCTTATAATAAATTAACATTAATAATGTGGTGATAATTAATTCATGTTATAAATGATAAAAAAACAATCTTTTTATATTTTTCAAATATAGTGAAAAGTTACCCATGTGTAAAACATGAAGAAATTTATTTTTGAAACCATTTAAAAGATGAATAAATATCATTAGAAAAAGATTAAGGAAATTATATATTTTATAAGAGATCATTATTGATATAGGGTAACAAATATTTATAATGATTTTGGTTAAAAAACTTCAAAACATTTAAATCAATGTTTTTTAAGAAACACCATTTACTATCTTTAAAAACCAAAAATCCATTGAACGAATGAAAATATAGAGAAACATAAAATTCAATAAGTAAAAAATATTCATGATATTAAATTTCATGACTGTTTACAAAAAGAAAATAAATTAATACTATTTTTTCAATCAAAACATGTCAAAATTATGGATGTCTGAAATGGGAAACACTTGATACTCGGTTAAAGCATGAATCAAAAATCTTGTTAATAAAAAAACTTATCATGATTATGTAAAAATAATAATTTACATGAAATAATTTGGTAAATTGAAATAATTGTGATATAAATACACTATATAAAACAATTCATGGAATATCACATGAATTATGTCTGAATGAATTGACAATGGGATCAAAAAAACCATTCAGATGAATAATCCTTGCATAGATCATAGTACTAAAGTTAATATTAACTCAATGAAGTAATAATGTATAAAAAATGAAATAACAAAAAAACTGAAAATATAATATAAAAAATCATAGTTCATTTCACACATAATCTTGGATAAAACATATTTGGTGAGGTAAATGTATAACCCAATGAATGGAAAATGAGTTAAGAAACACATTAGTAATAGTCAAGACTTTCTATGTTTGTCCATTACAGTCCTATATAATAATGATATGTTAATTATTTACCTATTTAAGAATATTGTCTAGGTTAATTACCTTATTATTTATACCATTATTTTCTTATTAAAATTATATATTTTTATCATTTAACCGGTTAAGTCAACATTGGGTGTTTTGAGTACATTTAGTACATAATAGAAAAATTACTATGGAGGATGACCATGAAAAAAGTGGCCATTGTTAAATAATTTTAAGAATAATAAGTCATGTAATTACTTTTATTTTTATATATATAATATAATATTACAATGACCCATGAAAACTAGACATGAAAAATGAATTTCATCTCCTCACGGTGGTGGTATTCCACACATACTCACAGGCCACGTCATCATTCTTTTTATGAGTGGATAGGTAAGAAGAAAAGTAATATATTATGTTTTTATAATCATAATTATCCCATTAATATCCTATATATTTATTAATCCCTCTGTAATAATGATCCATTTGAGGTGGTGATGAAAAATGAATTATATATCTTGGTGGATGTGGTAGTCAACATGTATGAACAAACGATGTTTTCATTACATATTGAATGGAAATAAAGATGAGTACAGTTTAAGGATTAATAGAACAAGATCTATTTATATATATATATATATTTCTATTATAGTTTTTTATGATATAATTGAAGAAGAAAAAATATGAAGAAAAATGTAAGAGATCTGTAAAAATATTACCTCCACATTGGGTGTCTTCCTTTAGGTTTCATCTTAAGGACCATAGGGATGATATTATAAAGATACCATAACATCTATTACTAGGATATTAATTTTTATAATGGTTTTTTATTATTGGTTTGGTCAAGATAAGTTCCTGAAGGTGGCGTGAACAATAGGGGAGAGGTAGAGCCATTTTATAATGTAGGAAATGAAAAAGTATGAATTATTAATAATATTTAAATATAATAAATTATTTTTCATTTAGAAGTGGAACAAATTAAAAAGTATTTATAAGATATTTAATTTAAATGTCGATCTCCTTTCAACTAATAAAATTTTCATAGGACTATGTGGAATTTTAAACCATATCTTTGGGTTTAACCCCTTAATTAAACAATTTTATCCTTACTCCTAATAACAAATTTTTCAACACTAATGGGTTATATATATAATTTTATTGCAATGATTAGCTCAAAAATGGTAAATGAATGATATTTTTGACCATATATCATCCCAATCAGTCTTTTGTATTATACATATAATTTGTTATTTTTTTAAATATTATTATTTGACATAAAATACCATTAAAGTCATTTAAAGAACTATTCACATATTTTGACGTTAATGATATCAATACATGTATGTAATTTAAATATAAAATCTAGAATAAAACAATTATAAATTATTTTTAATAAAACATTTCATGTTATATTATAATTAATCCAAAAAATATTATTTTAATGTTTTTAAAATAATTTACTTTTATTTTTCTACTGCTTGTAGAAGCACTCTGTTTGTGTTCTGTAAACACTTACGGTTATAATACATCATATATAAGAAATTACCATCAGAAAAATAAAAACAACATAAAAATAATCTTTCAGATCCACTAATAACATATTATTTTTCCTATGTGTAATTATATGAGAAATAAAAAAAAGACAGTGACATTTTTTATTATTCCTTTACATAAAGTAATATAAAGGTACTTATCAATGAATAATGACACCAAAATGAAATATTTTTTAATATATTATGTTTTTTGACAAAATAAAATTTAAAAATAGAAATAAGGTATATTGTAGAAATATTTTTAAATCCTTATAACGTTGTAATTAACATAAATTATTAGATTTAACCTTACCGTGGGGACAAATACTAACTACCACAATTATTCATTATAACCCAATATAAGGTTGAAATATTTAAAAAAATTAACTTGACAAATAAAAATATATAATTAATTTTTCAATATTAAATTTCTAGTAGTGAAATAAATCAATTTTAATATAAATTCATAACACACAATGGAAAATAATGTTTATAGAAATACATTTTAATCCAAAAAATGAACATGTGCCAAAATCAACACTAAATATGATTCATATATAAATATAGCTTTTCGAAATAGAGGTTAATTATGTTCAATTAATAAAAATACAAATCATGATGGGACATATAAAATAATAAAAATGATACCTTAATAAAAATTATTATTTTTCACTATTCCATGAAAAATAAATCATTCTAGAGAAATTCCAAATGTTCACCCAATGAAAATTTTCATATACCGATTTCAAAAATGATATAATATATATGAAATAAAATTTAATTAATTTAATGAAATTAATTATAATATTATCTCACTAAAAATTAATAAATACCCTATTTTTGAAATCTTATTTTTGAACTATCAGATGACTTTACTGAAAAATATGTTCATATTTATTAATCCTCAATCAATAAATTTTAATTATGTATGTCCATTATATATATATCATTGTTTGTTTACTTATATTAATATATTCCAGAGAATTTTCTAGGATTTTATTCATTTAATCTTGGTGTTGTGTGTCATGAACTATATAAAACATAGCGTTCTTTTAAATTCTTTTGGTGTTACACAAACACTTTAATACTTTAGAATCCATGGGAACCAGTAACTCTATGATTTGAAATATGATCTCACCTACTCAACACTTTATTCATCAGGTGGTGAATGTAATGGCCTAGAATTATTACTAATATAGAACTATCGAAAACCTAAAGGTTGGACGTAAGGGATTCCAAGAACTAAAATATACTAGTGCACCTCATCTGAGGAAATATATGAAGAAGCTGATAGTGCTTCTTGAAATCACTAAAATGTTTAGGTGGCTCTCCCTGAAGCATGAATATTAGAAAATTCCTTATCTTAGGAAGGTGGAATAGGGATTCAATTATAGATCAATCCCAATTCAGTGTCCATATAGGATGGATCTTTCTAACCACTATATGTTGCAATACACTATTTCACCTCAGTTACCTATTGAGGTCGTCGATCAACCAAATTTCCCCTCGGACACTAGATCCAATTTTTCATGGAGATCAAAAGAGTATAAAGAGTGAAATAAAATAGATAGTGAACCTATATCCATTATTCTTTAAAAAAATATGAATGACATATTCTCACAGAAACTAGATAGTAGGCTTATATTCTTACCCACATATATCAAGCATGAATGTATGTTATATAAGAGAGTAGATGGTAGGTCATAATTTCCACCCTTATATAGGAATACAATTAGTATATCCTATTTTTAAACAAAATATATTTTTAAGAAGATATCTCCACAACAATCCAAGACATAGGCCATAATATTTTGGAAACATAAAATTTGAGGGAATATATTCAAACACATACCATTCTAATGTTTGATTATATCCCTCTAGAAATAATAATATCATGTTTTTACTTAATGTTATGTATATGATTAATTTATTTTTTTATATATGGTTTTATTTATATGATAATTCTTATAGTTATAAGGATGGTTTCATGAGCATATAAGGTTTGCTCAGATCCATGACATCCAATTTTTGGAGAAACAACATGAGGAACACAATTTGTAATAACCATACGGATCGACCATGAGATCCATTTTGAAGAAGACCATGGTTTGAAAAACCTTGTGATGGAGGGTCCATCGATATTAATAATGGTTTAGTACTATTTCATAGGTGATCCGCACTGGATGGGAATGATCTGGAAAACATTGTGCCATGCCATGTGAGGGGGGTGTCACCCTTGAGAGTTATTGTGCATGGTTAGTTCACAGTATAACCAATAATGTCAACAAAATGTGATCTCTATAAAAATGCGTGAAATAATTTTTTTTACCATAACATACTTATAAAATTTTCCTCCTTTTTATTCACCCATTAATTCACAAAAACCATCTCGTCTTCTTGAGATTCATTCTCCTCTCAAGATACACTTTGTGCCTCCTCCTCTAGAACTTTTAAGAATAACTCAATGTGTGTAATGTTGAATATATCTCAGAATTCTCACAAATATTATTATTTTTTATGTTCCTTTAACTTTCTTCATGTAATACTAAATCCATGTGAGATAATATTACGTATTTTTAAGGACTTAGTATATTTTGTTTTATTTCACCGATTCAAGCCTACGTTTGATTCCAATACTAAATGATTATTATTATACCCATATAATGTTGGTGGTTTTATTACATTTCCAAATGATCAAGTTGAATAAATTATGCACCATTTTTCTATATGTTGGACCTTTAGTGTCCCATAATTTCTGTATAATTTTTTTAATTATAAGAAATTATTTCCAAACTACTAAATCTGATGGCGTGTCATTTCATGGCCCAGAGTGCCCGAAATGGTCCGTCAATGATTTGTTGAACATTAAATAGTGTGTGTCAGCAGTTTCCTGAGAAAATGGAATAATGCCTAAATGCTTTCCCATATTAGAAATCCAAGGGCCCCGTTGTATTCTGTATGGAGTGTTTACTCTAGGTGCGACTTATGTTTAGTCGGTGAATACTTCCTGTGAAAAAAAAACGAAAATGGCATACCTGTAAATAAAATAATTAAATAAAGTTATTTTATTTTTCAAATGTTATAACTCATGAATGGTGACTCAGATTAAAATTCAAATACCACCATTGATCTCATGAGGGAATACTTTTTTTAAGAAGATACTAACATTGGCCGATGCGGGCCAACTATAGAAGTCAGTTTTTGGCCGTAAATTATTTAATTATTTAAAAATTATTTTATTGTTAAAATCCATAACATCTAAACAATAACTCAGATTCAAAATATGAGGGAATCGTTGGGTTCTTTGGTGTGTATTTTCCTTAGGCAGAGCCTAACCTCGACCGACACGGGTCGAGGGATAATGTTAATAATATATTGATCATTTTTATGGTACATTCTGTGAATACGCAATTGGTATTTTCTATCTTTTGAACTGGTGCTCGGATTTAGAATCTGAGGGCACCGTTGAATCCACAACGCTGAGATTTGCTTAAGAGATACTTTACTTTGACTGTATTAGGACTGGAGATAAAGATTAGTTTTGTGAATATTTAAAATAAATAAAGTAAAATAACATTATTATTTTATTTTCATTCATATCCTCGAACGGACAAGTGGAGTGTGGGGCCAGTGATGTTTCAAGACAATAAATGGTTTGACCTATCAATCCTATGTAATGACATTTCTGGGGAAATAAGAAGGTTTTTAATTTATGAGCCCCCATTAATTCCCCATGTCGTTACTTACCGTCCCTAACTCCTATATATATAGAGCTTGGGGAGGAGTATCTGCACAGATTCACCAAGCAGCGAAGTGATGAAGGAGTTTAGTGATGCCAAACCCTATGAGTATGGATTTGATCCGAGCAGGAGGTGATGGGTGACATCGAACCATGAATCGGAGGATGATGTGCGAGCTATGTCATTGGAAGCCTGTTGTGGGAATGAAGAACAATGAACCACCTTCAAGCACGGATGTTCTCAAACAGGTTTACAAGGTTGCAGTTATGATTTTTTTAATTCTAGTGAATTTATTGATCCCCTTATCATCCCCTTGTTTTGGAGATAACACAGAGGGCACGAGCCTAACGAACCTGGCCCAGACCCTTCGCTACATTTCTACACCCTTTAGTTCTCTATGGAATAACGCCAGCGCAACAACACCGACCAGCTACAAAGAAGGTGTGTGCCGACGAACGCCGCAAGAGGAGGTTGTGGCACTATGCCACAGTGGTCAACAAAATGGCCAGCACCGATCAGCAGTGAAGGATATACCGAGAACCATGGCATGCCACTATTGAGAAAAGGGAAGAAGTTTGTCATCCACGATAAACAGAGATGTTGGCCGACACATCGAACGGTCATGGAAGGAGAGGTGGCACGACCAACATGCTGCCGATGAGTAGGAGGCGGTGTGAATAGCGCACCATTGGTGCACAAGAATACATGGGCGAAGCGGTGGCAGAGGCAGAACTCGTCCTCTGGTGGGATCCACAGTGATCGGACAGCGCCCAGACGATGTCGCCGCTTCGCAAACTGAACGGCCTCCGGGCTGTTCGACAGTTTGGGAGACCATGGTGTCACACCACTCGCGCTGGCTAGGCCTGACCCAATAGCGGGCCTCAATCCCCCTTGAATCGGACAAAACACCACTGTGGGGTGGTCTGTGCTCCACTACAGCCGAGTTTCCGCCCTAGCGGGCCGCGCCCTAATGGGCTTCACCCGTGCGGGTCACACCTTATTGGTCTTTCCCCTTGCAGTCCGCCCTTATGGGCCGGGACACCCCCCCCCCCCCCCTAGTGGGTCGTGCTGCCTTTGTGGGACACCCCCATGTGTTCTGGACCGTACCTCAGCCCAGTGGGCTGAGCTTGCTACGACCCCACCCAAACCTGGTCCGGTCGGGTCTGTCCGACCGGGTCGGATAGGACCCAGGCCCCACCGAGTCCAGAAACGCATAAAGTTCCACATCTTGAGAATCGGGTGTACGTTTGACGAACACTCTTTGGAGTTGGGATCCTTGGATCGAGATGGTCCTTTGGTTATAATCCACTTGAGTTATGGAAATAGTTGGAGAATGGCCGGGTTGGATCGAACCCACATCCAACCAGGCTCTCGAAACTAAAATGCTTATAACTCATAGAACGAGTGTTCGATTAACATGTCGTATGTCACTTTGGAACCCTTACATTAAGATATACCTTTGGGTTACTCTTATGTGGATATTAGTGGCGGTCGATCTATGACCGATATCTCAGGGAAGGAAACTACATAACTTGAGAACACCAGGTGTGAGGAATCCAATTGGCTGGCAATGAGGTGGAGGTTAGAGATAGATCATATGTAGGTTAGTACCGAGTGATCCTATGTGTGTCAGCACTGATCTTGTGTTGGTCAGATCCTTTGTAGGTTAGCACTCAACGATCCAATGTGGGTCAGTGTATACTGATCCTCTATGGGTCAGATCCTGTGTTGTTCATTGAAGTGGTTAGTACCAATCAACTGTGGGTGGGTCAGATCCTGTGGGAGTCGTTATAGGGTTTTTTATTTATCAATATTGTGTGTATCATGTCCTATGTGGGTCATTGTGGGGTTATTACCTATCGATCATTTGTAGGTCAAACTCTATACATTCAGTAGCTGTGTCTCTTGACAGAATATGATGATCTAGCTTCACGACGAATCATTTGTACTACTATACTTCACTAAAACCTGGTTTGAGTGGAGACTCTAATTGAGTTGTGTCTATTTCATTGTGCTTTGTGATTGAGATCATGCTTTTTTGTTTTCCTTGTGTAATTACGAGAGTCTTTTGGGGGTCTTAGCATCCCTACTGGGTATTGTTATACTCACCCATGCACGGGATTCGCCCTCACCTTGTTGTGTCTTGTAAAGACGACGAGCATCTGGGCTAAGGTTTGAGAGAGCTAGGACTACGTGGTACACGGAGGAAATGGGAGAATTTGGATTGATGAGGAGGCGATCTGTACCTACCCTTTAGGTAGGATCCATGGTGGATGATCTAGGAGAAGTTGTACACTTTACAAATGTTTTGTACTTTTTAGTTATACCTGTACTTTTTTCCCGTTTGGCTTGTATTCCAACCCCCTTTACCTCCATCACTCTTTACTACAACAGTTTACTACACAGAAGCTTCTTTTTGTGTTATCGGACCATTTGTTGGAATAGGATTAAAGTCATTGCCTTCCCATCAGATAGAAATGCCTTTCCGTTTCTAGTAGCTAGCCCCTAGCCTTTGGAAGGAGGGTTTGGGGAAGTCACGACACAAGCCCTGGGGGACGGGTCATGAAAAAGTGGCATTAGAGGAGTCGGTTCTACCAATGAACTAGAACTTTTATATTTTTAATGAAGCAACAATGTTATGTTTTATGAGTGTGGTTTTTAGTTCCAGGAATATAGTGTTGGTGTGGCGGCCAATGTATCCAGACACCAGAAACCTGAATTCTGATTTCCGACTCAGTACAAAGAAGCACTGATTACGTGTGTTTTTGAATATTTTTTCTTGTGATTTCTGTGAGTAATATTACCTGGTATAACATAATGACTATGGAACACTAGTTCCATATTTTTATGACACCACATAGACATCCATATGGGATTCCTGAGAGATTACATGATGATAGACCACTGAGCGATGAGACTTCGATGCAGGGCCCTCTTACAGTGTTGGCACCTTCGGGTGGTGTACCATCAGTATCACCACCTATTGGGAAGAAGTTACCACTAGCCGTACTGACAGACAGTGCACGCAGACTGAACGCGTTTCACGAGTTCTAGGGGCAGAGGCCTCTGAGTTTTCAAGGCAAGATAGATTCCAAGGAATTTGAGGCCTGGATAGAGGCTTTGGCTAGTGTTTTCCACCTTTTTGAGACACCAGTTGAGAAGATGGTGATCTTAACTGCTAGTATTTTCCTTTGCGTGACCAGGAGGACATTCCATAGGTTGAATATGCTTCGATACTTGGACTATTTATTGGGATGGATCCTTAGGGTAGTGTTCCACCTATATCACTTTTCATTGGATAGCAGTTACAACCGGCGGTACTGGTATAGGAAACATGTATTACATGTGTTTTAGCATCGGATACCCCTCAGGTTCCATGGAAAGCCCAAATCACAGGCGGAAAACGACATTCTTGATGAGGTGACCATGTTTCCATCTAGTCAGGGATATATTTGAACAGATGGTGATCTTGTTAGAGACCCTTCATTGTGGCTCAGCAGGATGATGATACGGTCTGGATTTCCCTGATATTAAGAAGAGGAAGTGATTGGGATAGATGAATCTACAGGGCAGTAGACGTGGAAGTGGATCTAGGAGAGCAGCATGAGGTTCTATACTTTTTGACATGTTATAACCACTACCCCTATGTGGTCCCCACCAGGCTCAAGGAGCTAGAGGAAAGGGGAAGGGAGTAGCTATATGCGGTCAAGGAGTGTGACCAATGGACTCTAGGAATTATTAGAGGTACAATCTAAATCTACTACTAGACTCCGTATTAAAAGGCATAGGAACTAATCATTCCTTCCTTCCATTATGAGGAGACTTGAAAATCCCAATTTTATCGACGGTTTGACCTGACACTAGAGGTGAGATTTTCAGTTGGAACCTATTGGTGGCGGCGTAGAGGCCATATGGCATTAGTTTGTGTATAAAAAGGACATCCATATTTCTTACTCAAACTGACTGTATTAGGAAAAAAGGATGTGGTTTATCTCCAATTATGAAATGGGGTTTTACTAGGTTGATGAAAAATGAATCCAAGGCAACACATGATAAACTCACGCATTGGAGGGTTTCGCTGATCACTCTTGAGTCGTCCATCCTTACCCTTGTGGAAGCATGACTTTTGATTTTTTAGTTACCAACAAGAGTGGATGAGTGTGGAGACATCTTTTCAAAATATGTTTCCAGTATTACTTCCCCAACATGAGAGGGACTTATCCTTTGGATGGGTACTACTGGAAAATTGTACCTTACTTCTCTAGGGTAGCATCACCCTTTTCATCTTTGATGAAGAAGGGGAGACTTTCTTGTGGATAGAGAAGTTACAGAAGAGCTTTCAAGAGCTGAGAAAATGACTGTAGCTAGGGCTCATCCAGAACTATGACCTTGAGATGTTCTATACTCCTTGGAAAGGGAACGTTGTAGTAGACACACTCAACAGTAGGCCTAGTCTACAGTTGCTGAGTGAGGGGTCAAATTAGCTAGTCGCGATGCAGATATCATTCATTGATAGAGATGGAGCAGCATACCTCTAGTCTATAATAGTCACTCCCCCACTCCTTCAGTGATCTAGGGAGGTGCATCTTGGGTACATTGATTGTGTGGCTTGACGTGCTCAGATACCCTCAAAACATCCACCTTAGGGATTTTCAAAAGGTAAGGATCATGTCATCCTATTTAGATTATATACCATGGTACCGATGGTTCTACGTGAGGAGGTGTTGAGGTAGTTCAATACACCCTTTCTGGAGGTACATCCTGTTGGGGCAAAGATGTACCAGGACCTCCAACCTCAGCACTGGTGTCCATGGATAAAGAAGGTTGTAGCGGAGTTTGTTTCTCGATTCCTCACATACCATTAATTAAAGGCCGGGCATTAGGTTTCAGTAGTCTTAGCACAGCCACTTGAGGTTCCGGAGTGGAAGTGGGATGGGATCACCATGAACTTTATGATAGGGCTACCACATACGACAAGAGTACATGATATTATATGGGTGATCATTGACCGACACACCAAGTCATACAGATTCTTACATATCTGATAGTAGGTATCAAATGAGGGCATGGAATGCCTCTACGTTTAGTAGACTGTGAGAATCCATGGGGTTCCATTGAAGATAGTCTCTAACCGTGACACATGTTTCACTTCCTAGTTTTGGAAGGGATAATAGGAGGCATTCCGGACTCAACTTCATTTGAGAACCACCTTTCATCCTCAGGAATATGGTCAGATGGAGCGGATAATTAAGAAGTAGGAGGACATGCTTCGTACAGGCATCCTATATTTTGGCTCCATTTGGGAGCATCACATTCCCTTGGTGGAGTTCTCATAAAACAACAGTTATCACTCCACCATTGGTATGGAACCATTCATGGCCTTATATGGTCGACCTTGCAGATCACTTCTATGATTGATAGACCCATGGGAGTCAGCACTCATAGGTCCATAGTTGGTGTGGACTTCAACTGAGAAGGTTCAGGGAATCCAGGAACGAATGAAGACTGCATAGATTGGAAAAAATTCTTATGATGACAGGAGATGGAGACCTTTGGAGTTTTAGGCGGGGGACCATGTATTCTTGTGAGTATCTCCTCAACAGGGACTACAAAGATTGGATGAGGTGGCAAGTTATCACTGAGGTTTATCGGTCCTTTTCTGATACTTCAGAGGATAAGAAAGGTAGCATACCACTAGTCTCTTCCATCGTTGTTGGAGATGGTACACGACGTCTTCCACGTATTTGAGCTGAGGAGATAAATGAATGACCAATCTCACATCATCAAACATGAAGATCTATACATTGATGATGGGGCAACATTTTTGGAGGTTCAGTAGAGATTTACGATCTACAGGAGTGAGTCCTTCGTGGTTGATCGATACCTCTAGTCATGTTTGATGGTAGCATGGGATCCTCCAGGAGAGTACGTGGGAGTGGGAGGCTCATAGTTGTGCTCAGTAACCCCATTTGTTTCCTTAGTCTATGTTTTGTTTTTTGGGGACATAAAGACCTAAGGTGACGAGAATTTAATGTCCTAGAATTACTGTATAATTTTTTTAATTATATTAAATTATTTCGAGACCTGAAATCTGACAGCGGGTGATTCTGAGTCCCAGAGTGCTCAGAATGACCCGTCTAAGTTTTGTTAATCATTAAATAGCACACGTAAGAAGTTTTCCTGAAAAATTTTAATAACTCATAAATGGTTTCTTGAATCAGAAATCTGAGGGCATAGTTGCATTCAGTATGGAAGTTTTACCTTAGGCGTGACTTAAGTCTAGTCAGCGCATGCCTCTTGTGAGAAAACAAGAAAATGGAATAATCGAAAATAAAATGATTAAATAAAGTTATTTTATTTTTAAAATTCTTATAACATACTAATGGTGAGTTAGAATAAAATTCTGAGACCACCACTGAGCTCTTGATGGTATGCTTTTTTTAAGATGATACTAACATTTTCCGGTGCGAGCCAAATATGGAAGATAGTTTTTTTACTGTAAATAAAATATTATGTAAAAATTATTTTATTGTTATAATCCATAACATCTAAATGGTATATCAGATTAAAAATATAAGAGTATTGTTCTGTTATTTGATGTGTTTACCCATAGGAAAAGCCTATCCTCGACGGGTGCTGGTCGAGGGTGAATGCTAATGATTTATTGAACTATTTTATGGAACATTTAGTAAATGCGTGAGCGGCGTTTTCTAACTTTTGAAAAATTGCTAGAATTATTAATCTTAGGGAAATGTTGAATCCGAAGCTCCAAGATTCTCTTAAAGGAGAATTTAGCTTGAATGTAGTAGACCGGGAGAAAAATTTATGTTTTCCAACTTTTTAAATGAAATAAAATATAACAACATTATTATTTTATTTTCTTTCATATCCTCCAATGGACAAGCGGAGTGTGGGGCCAGCGATGTATCTAGCCGATAAATGATTTGACATGTCAACAATAAGTAATGGAATCTTTGGCATTTAGGAAGGTTTATAATTAATGATCTCCATTAATTCTCACGTCGTTACTTACCCTCCCCATATACTATATATATAGAGCTTGGGGAGGGGTATCGGAACAGCTTCGCCAAGCAAAGAATTGCTGAAGGAGTGTCGTGATGCAGAACACTTAGAGGATGGATCCAATATCTATGGGAGGTGATGGGTGACACCGAACCATGGACTAGAGGATGAAGTATGAGTGGAATCATTGGAAGCCCATTGTGGGAATGAAGAACAGTGTCCCACCTTCAAGCACGTATGTTCTCCAATGGGTTTATGAGGTAGTGGTTTTGATTATTCATTAAAGTTAAATTGAATTTATTGAACCACTTATCCTACCCTATTGTCTATGAGATAATGTGAAGGGCGTGGTCCTAACGAACCTAGACCCGACCCTCTGCTACATTCATACAACCTTGCATCCTCTGTGGAATAATGCCGGCACGGTAACACCGATCAGCTACGATGAAGGTGTGCGCTGATGAACGCCGCAAGTGGAGGTCACAAAACAAAGCCACGAAAGTATTTGGAATGGTATGCATCGACTGGACGTGAAGAAAGTATGACATAGAGTCATGCGCCGCTCGTGGGGAGAGGTTCACAGCTCATCAACCACGGTAGACGAAGGAGGTGGACCACAGTTTGGCCAGCTGCGAAAGGAGAGGTGAGGCAACCAACACACCACTGGTGAGAGATAGGCAGTGCGACCAGTACACCGCTGGGAAAAATGAAGTCGTGGTGGATGTAGAGCCCATGCCTCCAGTGGGTTCCATTGGGGACAGATGGGTCAGATCCTAGGTGGGTCAGCGCTTACCAATCCTGTGTTGGTTAGATCATGTGTGGGTAATAATGGGGGTTAGTACCTATCGAGTCCAGGTGGGTAAGATCCTATGTGGGTCATTGTTGGGGATATTTAACTATCAATCCTGGGAAGATCATATCTTATGTGGGTCATTGTGTGGGTTAATACCTATCAATCCTATGTGGGATAGATTTTGTATGGCCAGCAGTAGTGCCTCTTGAAAGAATAAGATGATCTAGCTTTGCTACTAATCATATGTACTTCAATACTACCCTGAAAACCTTGTTTTATCTGTGGAACTAATTGAGATATGTCTATTGCTTTGTTCTTCGTGATTGAGATCATGTTTTATGGTTTTCCTTGTGGAATTCTAAAAGACCTTCTGTGGTCTCGGGGTCCCTACTGGGTATTGTTATACTCACTCCTGCATGGGCTTCACCCACACCTTGGTGGGTCTTGTGCAGATGAAGAGCAGCTTGGCTAAGGTTTGAGGGAGCCAGGACTAGGCAGTACTTGGAGGAGACGTGCGGACGTAGAGTGCTGAGGAGGAGATATGTACCTACCATTTCGGTATGAACTGTGGTGGTTGAGCCAAGATCTATCTTTCAATTTTCAGCAGTTTTGTACTTTTATGTTGTAATTGTACTTTTTTCCATTTGGGCTTGTATTCCATCCCCCATTACATTCATCACTCTTTACTACAATAGATTACATCATAGTTGTTTCCTATCGTTTTCTTAGTCTGTGTGTTTGTAGAGATTTAAAGGCAATTCCTTCCCATATGATGGAAACGCCTTTCCGATGATAGTCACTAGCCCCTGGCCTTTGGAAGGCGGGCCTGGAGTAGTCACGGCACGAGCCCTAGGGGACCGGTCCTGACAGGACCTACCATGCATCAATCCATAAATTTTACATTAAATTATTAAATTTCATTGGCCATTTTTTAATTTTTTCTTTGCAACATAATTTCCACAATGGATTTTCTCTACCGTAATGTGATCCACCCCTTTGGGTGGGTATCATTAAATTTCTACGTATGTTATTTTTTATTAAATAAATAAACAACCAATGAGATTTTTTTAATGTTGTTCATTAAATAAAATGAAATAATTGAATAAAATTGATGGTAGGCCACCATGAATGTCTCTTATACATGGTTGTGGATTTGAATCACCTTCGAAGGTGAGTTATGCTTATATAATGAAAATGAATTAGATTAATTGACTCAGATAAAGGGGGTGATATTTTAATATGAAACCACCATCTAAAGTGGATTAAAATTAACTTGTCTATATACATATAAATAAAAGATGTTGATATTTCTATTAAATGGATGGTGGATGGTATAATCATTTCACTTGAACCTATCTTAGTTATAGAGAATGACCATTCCTACCATTGTAATTATAGACAGTTTAATATTTTTATTGGGCATGAACTTTCAATTTGGTTTGTTAGGAAATTGTAGGACATGTCCCTCCACCCAAAAACATCTCCTTGGTTTATAATAATGGGCATAGTGAACCTTGTTATTCAGCGGGAGGTAAGACAAGAATTTTTCTCTATTTATTATATATTATTGGTCATGTTGTTCTTTCTACCCTGATTAGATGTTGGACATTTCTATCTAAATACATTTATTACATGGGTACATGACAATTTGGGAACAACATGAATTATTATGATACGAATCCCTTTTCACCTATTGCTGAGGCTCATTATACATATCTATATGGATAAGGTAGAACACCACAGTGTGATATGATAAGGGAAATCACATTCCTAACTTACACTTGACTACTAAAGACATACTTTGTACAGAACCTTCCAGTTACCATATCTTGTTATCTTATATGGACTCCTCCGCTGCATTACATGGGTCCTAGGCTTGGTTATACTTACTCACTTACTCATATATTGTTATAATGTCACATGTTTTGAGACATTATAGATTATCTAGATATAGTTTTCATATGACAAGTTCCTTATGATGAACTCAAACTGACATGGTTTATTTATTTATTTATAATCCTTATCAATTATCCATGCACACTATTCATATCATAAACCATGTATAGATAATAGTTGACACTATTGGTGGTGGCCAATTGAGTTTGTTTGATACCCTACTCAGGATACTTATTGGTACCTAAAAAACCTTCATGGAGGAGGTAGGAACAAGGGGAAGGCTCCATCTTTGGAAATATTATTTTCCATCCTAGGATAATGATTGGTTGTATAAGACTAATCATATAATCATGATACTTTTGGAGATTGATTTTGGGCTTTTGATTATTTATTATATCATGTTTTATATACCTTCTCATATATATCCTTGAATTCACATTTTATATATAATATATAGATGAAATCATTTTGAATTGATAGTGCATGTGGTTCTATTACTATTTTATATTATTTTCCTACTAGTTATTATTATTTCTGAATGACTTATGTATATGATTTTTATTTTATTATTTCGAATTCATACAGTGATCATTCACAAATGTGATCCACTATGATAAAGGGGTATAGTCTACTTGTGATATTAGTATAGACCACTATTCTTAGTCATAAGACTCTAGCATAAATGGAGGCACACTATAGTCCATGTTACCACCATGGGTTAGTTACATATGAGTAAACAAGTTCTAGGATATTACAAGTGGCATCAGAGCCTTTTTTGCTTCTGTCTTACTATTATCGATTAATAGGCGGAAGACTAGGATTGTCTTAAAATTTGGTAGTGAGATTGTTCCCAGTAGTAGCTAACCCATTGAAAAATAAAATCCAAATTACCATGGATGGGACTTGTTTTTATGGATTATAACTATTATTGTTTTACTGATTTCACCAATGGTTGACACACATGACTGGTTATGTTTATTAGTATGATTATTAGGGAATCACTTTTACCATTTCCTGGAATTTAAAGGAATTATTTATTCTTTATTAATTATAGAATATTGAGGGTTCACATTTCATGAATATATAGTGTAAGATTTACTTTATTTCCTGCATTACATCCAATATTTCATATGATCCTTTAGTTTTATATCTATAATTCAGTATTATTTCTAATTTATTAATAAGATAAATAATTGTCTATTAAAGTGTATATGTCAAACTAAATGTTTTTCCCATATACCTTAATGGTGTAACCATAACTAACCAATAATTATATATATGAGACTGGTACCTGGAGTTTTAGGGATTTAAATGTTAATGGATTTGAATTTCTAAATTCCAAATTCAATTTATAATGTTTTTACTTCTATAAAATTGGAATGGATAATTATAAAATCAATTAATCATATATTGATTGTTACATCCTGATACCAGATGTAGGATCTAGTTTTCAATTCTAGGAAATGATTATTTAAACTTATAATTCTACATTCTTTATATCTTTTAAATGGAGAAGTTATATGACTGAACTATTATTTTTATGTATATTAAATGGCTGAATTATGATTATTAAAAGGAATGGATTCCATTAAATGGGGATGATAATTGGAGTTTATGTTTTTCTTGGTTATATAAATTTAAATTAACACTCCATATACTAGAACCTTTAGAATGAAACAGAGAACTTAACCCAGACCTAACCTCATTATTGGGAAGTTTGGAGTTCCAATTATGACCCATATGGTCTTCTTTTTTACCAAGAAAAGGATTTAGGAGTTGGAAATGGGGTGTTGAATCTTGTGTAGGAATGATTATAAATTAATCTTATTTCTTATCTATTATCCATTCAATTATAAAATCTTATTAATAGGTGTATTTTAATCATTGTAATGATGTTCCACCATGCCTACCTCAATTAATACACCAAGAGGGTGGTAGAGACCATTCTCCATAGGTGTTGGGACTTAACCCATCGATATTACCTTCTTTTTTTTTTCCACTCATGACACATCCTTGTAATCCAAATCTGGGAATCGATGACTAGTCTCAAGGGGGTTTCATATGGGAATTAAACACTATAATGGGATCATTATGACTTTTTCCAACTATGGAAGAGTTGAATCGGTAGTTCCTATAGAAACACCCTTCTAATTTTTTTAGGTAAGACGATCCCCAGACTACTGATTTCTAGTTGGAGGCTAATCTATCCATATTCGAGCATTTTGAGATGCATCTTGAGAGGAGACTTAACCTCTATTAATAATTGTCTCGTAGATCCTTTAAACAGTGATTGGATTTTTTGAATTAAGGTGATAACAATCATGTTTTTTTATAATGGTATTTTCATAATACATTATATGATTATTTTTTGAGACATTCAAATATTATTAATCTAGGTAGTGTGTGCACTAGAAATAAGGTGTTATGTTTGTTATCAACTATTCTAATTACTTTATTATGCTTAATAACTTCAAATAAATTATTTTGAGTGATGTTTTTTCTGAGGATAGGTAATTTAAGCATGGTATTACGTATGTCATCCAATCAATAGAGAAAAACATCAGGTTGGCTTCCATTTGTGGAATATTTAATCAGTCCCTTGCCACTAAATGAAATCATACATAGACTATAGTTCTATTTTGGGGTAGTGCAACACATAAACTAGATAGTGCTTCAAATAGTGGTAGGAAGAATCACTTAGAGATTCCTCATCAATGTATTGGAAACTATAGTAGTCACACTTTCACACCCTGACCGATGCTTCATTTTAATATAATTATTTTGGGTTACATATTTGAGCTGCTGTTTGAAGTGATTTTTTTGAATGAAATTAGGATATTATATGAGTGTGAAACCATACGTGTAACCGTATGTAGTTCCCAAGCTTAATAAGAAACTTTTTTATGATTAAATTTATTATTACATGGGCGCACGAATATGTCGTGACCATGCACGTGTCTGTGCACGGTGTCCAGACTCAATAATTAATGAAATTATTTTGCAACTGGTTTTCATATATTAGTTTTCTTATTAGTATTATTATTTTTTATGTTAATATTTCAATAATGCTAATATTATTCTTTTTATCTCAGCTAATATTTTAATTTGGAGGTAATAATAAATTGGGTTACAAAGGTAAAATTATTTTTGTGTTGTTTCAATGACAGTAATAATAATAATATTAATATTGAGATTGTTATTACTACTATTATTATAATTTTTTTAAATACTACACACATTCTTTTAATATTAATTTTTTGTAATAATTATCAAATTTTTAACATATTAATATTATTATTTTATTATTACCATTATTTTCATAGATTGGTTTAGAAAATTTTAAGAATTTATTTCACCTTATTTTTTCCGTATTCTTTTATTTCTTTTCATTTCTATTATTTTATATATTATTTAATTTATTTTCCTTTTTATCTCTTGTATCTCTCATTCTCTCCCCTTTCCCCACCACGCCAGCCCCCCCCCCCCCTTCTATGTTTTTCACTGTGATCTACCTCCACTATCCCTAGAGTGCCGACCCGACAGTCCTGCTACCTTCACCACCTCACCAGACCAGCCCCAACCCCTCTTATTGACTGTTGTGCTCCATCTCCTCTAGCGAATTGGACGACCATGCCCCACCACTCTCCCATCACCTCCCCCCTTTTGTGAAACCCCTACCACCAATAACTCTTCCTCTCTCCTCCATTGCAGTGCAACCCTGCCCCTTTGACAACCCTATCCAGTGCACCATCCCTCCTATAACTAGATCTCCTTGGGCTTCCCATTTTCGCCGCCTCTCCTCCCACTGGTGCGCAACACCTCAATCCGGACTCCCCTTGTGTTTATCTCTCCCATCTCGAAACCCTTGGGCCTTACCGCAGACCGGGTCATGCGTCGATTTAATGGCGACCAAATTTGGTTCGTGAAAAAATTATATCAAATGATGCCCTTGAAATTTAGGTTGTCTAGTAATTGGAGATTAGGACTATCATGACTCAAGAGGTAGGTACCATAAGTACATCCTAAACCCTTTCCTGTTATGAATCTCTAGTCTCCAGGGGTAGTCTGGGAATTGATTGCTTTTCTTATTCTGGTTTGTTTTCGATTGGGGAATGACAGTAGGAGTAAACTAGTAATGTTCACAGTCTCACATGGATTAGTGACCCATGTGATAACCGTGCGTATGTTTAGACACTTTCGGTGGTTAGCAATTACCTAGGGCATGTTCTGTTAAACCATGTAGCTAGGTTAGGAAAATCCACTAGTTCTTTGTCCCAGTGCATTAGTGTTCATGTTGTCTTGCATCAGTTTTGGGATTGTGTGAATAAATTTTTAAAAAGAATGAAGACTTTGGGGTTGCTATTATTTTATCTTGGTTTTAGTTCACATGTTTTTTGGGGTGTGTTTCTCTTCGACATTGTTTTTGGAATTTGGTGTTTTCCATGTTGAAATGGAATTTCTAAAAGATTTTCTTGGGTCTTTAGAAATTCAAGTGAGTTATTTTTGAAATGGAATGCATTTTGATAATTTTCCTTTAATATTTTAAACAGTTATGAAAAAATGTATTTCTGGAATATTGGTAATGTTTTGTTTTGAAACTGGATGAGTGTTATTTTTTTAGTGGTATTACTAGGTGTGATTGTGTGTTCATGTAGATGTTATTAATGGAAAGTTGGGGGATAATGTGGATGGGTGTCTGAGTGGAAAGAAAATACATATTAATGAGTCATAATGGTATATCATTGGTGAGTGATTGATTTATAAGGTTGGTTTTAGTATCATGAAAAGTAGGGTTTTCTCTAAAAGGGATTTTTGTGCTTAGACGCTTTTGGAAAATGGAAAATGGAAAATGGTTTTGAGTCTGGAGTAGAAGCGATGGGTTCAATAGAGATATTGAGATTTTTTTTGCGGTGCACGTTTTTTCATGTGGGTGTTTTCTTTAAGGATGTGTTTATGTTTTAAATTGGAATTACCAAAGCTGTGTTTGAGTCTTGGATTTTTTTTGTGATTTGTTCGGATTTGTGGAAGGTTGTTTTTGTCTATTGTTTGTATTATTCTCCTAGAAACGTCACATGTATTTCTAGCAGGTATCTCAGTTAGTGGCTCATCCCGGACTACCAGTGGAGTGGTGGAGTTGGGTTCTACTTGGTTGTGATAGTTTATCATATGTTTTGAGGTTGGATTAATATCGTTGGGTGCTTTGGGAAGGTTGGGAGTGTCTTCAGTTTTTGAGGTACTCCGATTGTTGTGTGGGTTTATGTTTCATCAAGTATGTTTGGAAAAGTAGGACTACAATAAAAAACGGTGATCGTACCGTTTTCCTTGAAAATGGTGGTTTCATGAGCGATCATAATGAATTGATACATACTATGTTTATAACTAAGGATGTGAAGGAGAGGGAAAGTGGTGGATTTCAAAGGTTCTCTCCCAGCCAATAGGTAGTGAAAGAGGCATGTAATTCTTTCTAATGAGCTAGTTTTATGTTCCCAAGAGGTTGTTTGGAACAATCAGTTTAATGCTCATAATAGTTGTTGTTCTTGTTCTTATTGTGATAATTGTAGGTCCCTCATTTGATGAGGAGTGTGAACCAAAGGGACTTTTTCTTGGAGTGACCCTTCCATCAGTTTTCATTTCGTGTTTGACAGACAACTCAATCTCTTATCTCTAGCGTGGTCAGTTGGACAGTCTAAGTCATTCGACAGAATTCTCAGTTGGCATGTTGATGGGGTGGTCATTTGGAACAGGAGGAGAGTTCCTCATGTGACTTTTCATGTGGATGAAGTTCTAGTCAGATGTGGTATGTTTGTGACTTTGAGCCGGTATATTCTTCATACATTAGGGTCCCATCAATAGGTCTCTGGGGTGAAGCTTGCACACGGTTCAAAAATCTTAAGACATGGGATAGGCTTGGTCTAACTTAAATCCACAGTGATGGGTTGAGGACGGCATAAATTTCCTTATTGTGGTATCGTATTTGAAGGCTTCATTTTTGTTGTGAAGGGAATGAAGACCTTGTCGCACTGCTATGGTCTTAATTTATGGGCGTACCTATTGGGCCTTAAAGAGGTCCAAAGAGTCTGTATTCCTATAATGTTGGTGGGTGTGCTCTGTGAACCTTCATGTGGTTGGTTATGGATAAAAATTGTATTTATTTTAGAGATGATCATGTCTTGTGGGATTGAGGCATTCATGCCTAGTTCACTTTCTGGTTAGGGGTTTCAGTAGTCAAAACCCCTCCAATGTGGTAGAGTATTGTCCAGTGTAGGAATTATCAATGCATGTCGGCTCATGTTGGTGGGTTCATGATGAATAGTTCAGTCTGTATCGCTTAAAGTAAATGGGGGATGCCCGCGTAGGTTTCGTGTTGTTAAGAAAATTATAAAATGGTGGGGAGGCCCATTGCGGGTCTCATCATTGTCTCCTATTGTGTTGTTTGGTTAAACATAGGGATATTGAATAGTCAAACCAGGGATAGAGGTTTGTCTGGGTTTGTGATTCATCTGGGATTGGAGAACCAATGTTTGATAAGAATCCTGATATGGTGGGGAGACCATCATAGGTTGAACATGTGAAAAAAACTCTATCTTCAAAGTGCGCTTGGTAGGGCAACCCCTTACTTCTACTCCACCCTACATCAACCATGAAAATTTTTTAGCTTAGATAGTGGGTCACATGACAAAGGTTCATGGAAATATTGAACGACCCTGGAGATCCCTATGTTAGGGTTCAGGTTGTTCCATGTAGTAGTTGTGTTTGGAGGTTATTTCCTTATTGTTGGTTATTTATCTTGGTGATTCTGGTTTTGATATATTTGAAGTTAAAGGTCTTGGTCGTTTTCAATGCCCGATCATTACGTGATTGAGGTTTTGTTTTAGGTATTTTCACGGTCTTTCTTGGAATCATGTGTTTACCAACCCTTTTGGGACATTCTGGGGGCACAAAGTGTCATGGTTGGGATAATTTTTACACCCCGACCAATGCCTCATTTTAATTTAATTATTATGGGTCTAAATTTTGAGATGCGGGTTGAACCTCTTTTGTTTTGAAAGAAATTGGGAACTGATATGGGTTCACACCCGTACGTGTGACCGTGTGTAGTTAACAACCTTAATAAGAGAATTTATTATGATTATTTTTATTATTACATGGGTGCCCGGCTATGTCATGACCACTAACGCATCACTGTGCGGTGTCCAGAATCAATAATTAAAGTAATTATTTTGTGACTTGTTTTATTATTTTGTTTTTGTGATTAGTATTACTAATGTATAAGTTAATATTTAAATTATGTTATTATTATTATTATTATTATTTCAGCTAGTATTAAAATTTGGAGGTAATATTAAATTGTGGTCTGGATAATAAAAATATTTTTTTGATGTTTTAATAACAATAATAATATTAATATTAATATTAAGATAATTATTATTTCTATTATTATTATTTTCATAAATACTTCATACATTCTATTAATATTAAATTTGTTTTCATAAATGTAAAATTATCAACATATTCTTATTATTATAATTATCATTTTTTAGATTGGTTTTTCATTTTTGAAGGATTTAATTCACCTTATTTTATTTTTCCTTATTCTTTTATTTATTTTCTATTCTTATATTTAATTATTATTTTATTTATTTTCATTTTTTCTCTTGTTTCTCTCTTTCCCTCCCCTTTACCCATCGCGCTAGGCCTCACCTTTCCCCATTTTGCACTACACTCCTCCTCCTATAACCCAAGTTTGTCGACCCAACCATTCTACTCCCTCTACCTCCTCACCGGACCTCCCATTCCCCCACTTCGGGATCGTCACCCTCCTTCTCCTCTGGTGAAACATACCACCGTGACCTACCTCTCTCCCATTTCCTCCCCCCTCTTGGGAAACCCTAATGGTGGATGGATCATCCCCTCTCATCCATGGAATCTCAACCCTAACCCTCGGCCAACCCTAGTCGGCATACCCTCCCTCCTCCAACCAGATCTCCTTACACCGCCCCTTTTCTCCACCTCTCCTCCCCCCAGCACACAGCACCTCCAGCCAGACTCCCCTTATGCACATGACTCCATCTCGAAACCCTTGGACCTTGCCGTGGACTGGGTCAGGCATCAGTTTGATGGAGACCCGATTTGGTTCATGACACACACTAATAGGCATGTGGGTTTCTATTAGTGCAGGAAACCAATTTAGATGATTCCCTAATGACTTAGAGACCCCTTTGAGTCCTAGGATTTTTTAAATAAGTGGAATATTCAGAAAATATATATATCATTTCCACTAGTGGATATTATGATACAATTTTTAATAAATCCTTGTTTTGGAGAGGGGTCAACAGCCCTTCACAAGACAGGGAGAAAGAGTACTACCAGTCGATCTGACTGAGGTGGTGGTCATAGCCAAGGGAACCGTACAAATAAATTTTTTCTTTTGTAGAGTGGACCTTCCCATGGATGTCAGGTTTAATCTCTGGGATAAGAATCATTACATATAAATGTAGTACATCTTAACCCCTATGATGAAGTGTGTCGGGCCATCTACTGTTCAAGGTAGAATTTTAGTATCCTTTACATTTGTGTCAGATTTATTTGATACAGGTGGTTCACATTATTTCATATCTATGGAGATGATGTAATTTCGTGGCCTTGAGATCAATATTTTATGTGGAGTATGACTCTTAAAACTATTTTGGGAGCACTACCGAGAAGTGTTTTCCGATATAAAGAATTTACCCATGACATCAGAAATAATTTTTCCTATGAAATATCATCACAATCGAGATGATAAGATTTGAAACAGTTCATATGATGGATTTGTATGTACCTTATCATGCTCATGTTGATTCCTACCATTGACTGTTGTCTTTCACAACACCCTAGGATGGTGATTGTATTTATAATAGAGAATTGGATATCCATATAATTTGATCTATACTAGAGCGCTATGGCCTAAGAGAAGTGATTGCCTGGATTTCTAGAATTTGTTTATATAATTAGGGTGATCATCATACAGAGTTCCCTCCCATAGTGGATCATTTTAGGGATTTATTCCCTAATATAATCTTTATATTACCTCCTATGAGATAGGTAGATTTTACTGTCAAGATAGTTCATATAGTGGAACCGGTAACCGTACATCCTTATAGTGCTGCTCTTACTAGGCTTTATGAGTTGAAATGTTTGTTAAATGATTTGGAATATAATGTTTTAATATGAATTTGTATTTCTCATTGGGATCCACCTATAAATTTCATTAAAAATCATAGTACTAATATATGTTTTCAGTATTACTAATGATTCGACCAGCTTACGGTTAAGAACCAATATCTACAGCCTCGAATAGGGAACCTCTTTGACCATCTATGAGGATCTTGGGTTTTATCAAAAATTAATATGGGTGTGTCAATCATGAGGGAATATCGAGGCCCTTATATATACCACGTAAATAATTCCATTATAGATATGGATCTTATGATTATTTAAAAACTTTTTTTGGTCTTATGAATAAGCTAGAATGTTTTAGGATTTAATGAATCCAGTTTTTTACTCGCACCTATATTCATTCATTTTGGTGGTAGTGGAATATATACTGGTGTATTATCACACTCTATAAAATCATTCCAAATACCCTAAAATCATATTAATTATTTTCATAGGTCATTGGTTGTATTCCAATCTCACAAAATTTTTGTTTTGGTTAAATATGGTTCACTTATTTGTTAACATTTTCCAAGAGGCAGGAGTATCTATTTACTTAGAGCAGCCGTGGGATGTGGTTTCTTGTGAGTATCCTAGATACATATTTGAAATACATATATTCTTTTGAATGGGTGTCCAGTATATGAATTATATTTAGTATATATGATTACTTGTATTATATCTTATGATATTGTCCAAGAAGGGTTTGAAATTTTTATGGTCTAAATCATATGATAAATAATATAAACAGTTGAAAGGATGAATAAAATAAACACCAATCCTAATTCATCCTGATCAAGGAATAATCATTATTGAGATGCATCAAAAATCGGGTTGGGAGCAGTTTAGATATAGGGTGATCGAGTCTTGGCATATGGGTGTCATTAGCTAAGGCCTAATAAGAATAATTTTCTGATGCATGATCTCAAGATTTCTCAATTTTTATATACCTTACGTTGTAAGAGATATTAGTTACTTGGGGTGAATATTATGGTGTACATAGACCAAAAAATCCAAAAATAAATTTTCACAGGGTATTTTTGTGAATTTTAGATGGAAAATATGGGTCCAATCCCTATAGTGTTGTGTCATTAATATTGATTTTATTCTTGGGAATATTAATGCATTGGTAGAGTATAAGAACCTCATCCTGGTTGGTGAGTACATAAAAAGTTCATCCAACAGGCCTAAAATCAATTCCATATGAGACATAATTTTTGGGGTAAAATAGTAGTACTATAGAAGGTACTATTCCGTAATATCATAGCTGGAACTATTCCTCTATTTGGGATTTTAGGATATCAGTCTTGTCCTTGAGTCCTTCAAGGCCTTCGTTCCACCCTAGGACTTTAGGCCAGTAAGGATTTCAACCCACCTCAAGGTCTTTGGGAAACCATAAGGCCTTAGGAAAACTTCAAGGATTTCGGGCCACATTAAAATTATGTTTACTAGACCAGAAAGACTCTATAAGGAGAAGACTCTAGATGTGTATTCAAATAATGAATATTTACTAGAGAAGAAGCTAACCGATTTGGAAGAAAGAACGGGTATGTCATTTCCATCAGGACAAGCACGTTCTTTCATGGGATACCTATCCTAACATCCATGAAAAGGTGGAGAGCTGACATTTTGATGTAGAATCCACAGAGGATCAGTTCAAAGTAGTTATAGTCTATATAAATTGCTATATGTCCTATAGGTCATGTAATGTTAAAAATCCCATGGACCATGTATGGGTTCCACTTCAACCCTTAAAAGGGGGATTATAAAAATGAATACGAATAGAAGGCATTCAAGACATTCAAACATACAAAGGTAGATGATCTGAGTAGGAGGACTTAGACACAAGCAGTTCAAGAGGCTGGTATTGAATGGATGTTTACGACATTGTTCTATGAGATGCATTTAGTGGTGTAGAACTGTATCTTGTAGCATGTTTATGCTATGTTATTATTGACTTATTTAATTATAGATATAGTAAATATGATACCTATTACAGATCCCAAAGTCTTTGTCTTAAGGAAGATCACTTTAAACAATTAACCATCAGTTTTTTGGGTTGTTGATGGGGATAAGATATTATGCATTGGTGAACATGTATGGTTTTCATCAGACATATGAGAATAGTTGATGCGAGTCTTTCATGCTTCTATTTTGGTAGCACATCCTAGTCTCACCAAAAGATGTACCACGACATACACCACTAGTATTTGTGGATTGGTATGAAAAGAGAGAAATAGGGTTTCATTACTCTGTATTCCACCAGTGAGTAGTTGAAGGCAGAGCAAAAACAACAAGCATGTATTTCATATCCATTAACCATTCCTGAGTGGAAATGGGATGATATAACCATAACATTTTCAACATGATTGTTGAGATCTCCTAAAGGTAGTGACATAGTATGGGTGATCATTGATTGAATAAAAAAGGTCACCATATTTTTATCTATTCTGTAGAAATTTACAGTCGTTGAGTTTGGAATGATATTTTTGGGAGATCATACACCTTCACAATCTTCCATGAACCACCATATCATATAGGGGTGATTTTTTACATCAATGTTCTGGTTAGGGCTAAACAAGGCTCTATATTCATATATACTTCTGAGTACAACATATCACCCTCAAATCAATTTGTAGAAAAAGAATATGATATTGGTTTTAGGGAAAATTATATGAACAAGAATCCTGTATTTTAGATGTTCATGAGAGAAAAAGTTACCTATTTTTTAGTACCCTTATAATAATATCTTATAAGAGAGTATACAGATGGATCGTTATGTGGCATGATATATTATGTCATTCCATTCAACCATGTTCTAATTAGAGGTTGGAGAGGTAGTGATTCTGAGAACTCATGTCATTACGGATAATTCCGATCAAGAAAAAATGGTCAAGATAAATATGGTTATAGCTTAGTACAGTTAGAATTTATATGTTGGCTATCATCATCAACCACTATAGTTCAACTTTAGAGATCATGTCTTCATTCAAGGTTCAACTAGATTGTGGTATAGAATAATTAGGTTATAAGGTAAGTTTTTATCTTAGATCATGAAGCCTTTTGCAATCTTAGAAAGTGTTCGAATAGTGGATTTTCAACAAGAACTACCTCAAAGATATAGTTTTATGCCCAATGTGATCCATTTTCATAGATTTTCTATTACTATTCAGATCAATATCATATTATTCATCCTGAGTTAGTGGAATTGGACATTGATGCTTCATTGGACGAGAATACAATTTATATCATTGATCAGAGCATGTAGTATCTATGAGGTATGTTAGTTTCTCTATTCTACGAGTTACGGAATCATGTGTTTGTATAAGAAAACATGTGGGATAGAGAGTTCGATGTATATTATTAGTATCCAGAGCTATTATAAGATGATTTTCTACCGACCATAGAAGGATAGCTCAGAGAAAAGTTGTTATAAGGAGGGGAGGTTATAACACCCCAATTTTTCATGAACATTTGTATCCACTTGATTTTCCTTTGAACCTATAATTCTATTTATATGATAATTATCAGAGGGATAAAGTAGGGTTTGGGAGAATCTGAGACATGTTCAGGTCTGAGAGATCATTTTTGGTAGAAATAGAATGAAGAGCATGCTTAGAAAATGATAAGTATTAACTATGTGGATCAACTGTTTGGACTTTATATAGAAGGAGAACATTTTGAAAAACCGTTTGTGGGAGGCCTTATGGTGGTGTAAAATGGTACATTCCATTTGTAAAGGTTATCAGTATGGGATTCCATGTTTTGGGAAACCATTTGCAAACCCATATGGAGGGGTGGGTCCCACCCTAGGTAGTGAGTACCCGCGATGGGTGCATGGTTTGACTAAACTTGTATCCAAACCATCAATATGAGTGAAATTACATTTTTAACAATGATTTTTTTTATAATATTCTTCCACTTTTTTCTTCTCTCATTCGCACATAGTATAATATTTCTCCACTAAAGATCTCTTCTCCTCTCATGTTAGGATTTGAGTGTTCGCCTTCATAATGCATTAGAATATCTTTTCATTCATCATGTTGAATTATTCTTTGTAATCTCTTAAATCCTCTTGCATTGTTTTTTCATTTTTCTCACTATATGGAATGCAAAATCTGAGTGAGATAATATGCCCTATTTTCGAGGAATTTACAAATTTTCTCAAATTTCTCCCATTATATCCTGAATAATAAGATGATACTGGATTACGAGTTTATTACCCCTCTCAGGTAGGTGGTTCAATGACATTACCTAAATTTAAATATAAATATATTATGATCCATTAGGCAATTCATAGGACCTTCCAAATGTCACCCTTTAACTACTAAATTGAATTATTAAATTGTTATAATGATTTTAGTTTAGTCTATAAAACCAGATTTTAATATTAGAGGTTTTTACTAGATGTGAGCTACACATTAGAGTGTGTCAATAAAAATTCATAGAATTTTATTCCTTATAATGTAATTGACCACCTTAGAGGTGTCTGGAATTTGGATCATTATATTAAATGACTTAATTGAATTAAATAGTTGTAATGAAACCATGCCCAACCCTTAAACTTGGATATGGATTTAAACTGCCTTCTATAGTGAGTTTGTCTTATACCATATCAATCCAATGTTATAGTTGAATTAAATATAAGGTATGATACATTGAGAGTAGATCTTAACTGAGGATATTAAAAAAAATTCACCCTCTATGGTGGGTGGAATTTTCATTGTATTTATATAAAAATTAGGTATCTAATTCTATTAAATGGAAGTTTCATGGTATAACCATGTCACCGAACACTTCCTTAGTGACTAGGTGGGACCATTCCTACTAATTTTATTATGGATAGTTGATTATTATTTCTGGAAATTCCATTCCCATATTCCGATAGGGTATGTGTTAAAAATGTATCTCTACATCCACACTGATCCATGGTTTAAAATACTAGATATGGTGAAACATATTCTTGAATGGGAGGTTGGACATGGTGTTTCCTCTCCTTGTTATGTATTATTGTACACGATTTTATTTATCCTTTTATAGGATGTTGAACATTATGATCTAAATCCTTTTATTACATGAGTACATTACGATACATGAACCCCATGACTTATTTTTATATGGATCTTATTACTCATAACAACAAGGCATCTAGAATGTATTTCTAGGGATCATGTAGAACAACTTTGATTGATATTCCAAGGGTATTCCCCCCTTTAAATTACTTGTCAGAGTTAAAAACATACTTTCTATGGAAGCTTATTGTTCCATTATCTAGTAATATTATATAGATTCCTCAAATATATAATATGGTTACCAATGTTTCTCAAAATTACTAACATACACATATATTATAATGATGTCATGTGTTTAGGGAAATTCCATCTTATGGTGAAGTAGGTAGCGTCTGACTAGTGTCCCATGCAGAAATGAGACCAAAATGTTTTATTTATTTATTTCTCCTATCCTTTATGGATGCATGATATTAATATTATAATAAATTGTTATATTACAATAGACACTATCTGTGGTGTATTTAGGGGTATATCTCACACACTATTCAGACCACTAATTGGATCCTAGATAGACTTTGAGGGGGTATGTATGAATAATGGGAATGGTCCCACTTTTCATGCATGATTTTTTTCACTAAAATAGAGTATAAGAATACATGAATAAGCTTAATCTCATTATTTTAATGGAGATAACTTATTTTTATTTTGTTCCTTATTTGTATAAAATGTTGTAATTTGACTTTATCATGTTTTTTGTTATCCAATTTTTTATTGAATGTAGACATGAAATCATTTTGTAATGTTAAGGGATGTTGTTCTTTTAATATTTATGATGTTGTCCTTAAAATTATTTTTATGTCTGTATAATATATTCTTCAATTTTTTATAGTATTATTTTTTTCTCACATTTATTATACACCACCACATTTCACTCAGATAATGGTGGTGTAGTCTCCCCATTATTTCATTACAAACATACACTACTATTCGATCTAAGGTATGGGGAAGTGAATTTATGTCCAGGTGACTAGTTATTTTTCAATTACTTATGAGTGAACCAGGTCTAGGAAATTACAAAAATTGATGAGGTTAAATATTTCTGTATTTACATAGAATAAAAATGAAACTCAAATCCCAATTATCAGATAACTATATCAATACATTCAGGGTGACCAGATAGATACTATGATGTTGATGGAATGTTTTTAATTTTTTCAATGATGATTTAATATGTGTTTGGTGTGTTGGAGATGAATTAGTTATTCATTTAGAATTATTATTTATTCATCTAATGAAAATGGTTTTTATGAGTGAAAATTTCACTATGGAAATGTGATGATTATTGGATTGATCGTAAGATCAATAGCATGTGTCAATAAGGAAGATACATTATTTAAAACAATGTCTGAAGAAGTTTATTAATTTAATGAAGGACATGTAAGATTTACTAAAATTTTACATGAAGAGTACATTATTACGGTCTGAAATTTTATTATATACTCATAATTGTTCTATGAATTTTATTATAGGGCTTATATATGAAATATGGAGAACCATAGTTAAACCCAGGGCCACCTAAAACAAACTTTTGGAACCCTATGGGTCAACCACGTGATAGGTAGTCATCTTGGATGATCAAGGACGACTAAGTGTGAGTTCGACGACACATAGCACCTATAGAATATATGTAGGATAGATCGTGTTGGAGATGGTCTCGTGGGCTTGCATATGGAGACTTATCCCATGAGGACCAAGGATTGTGCCACATTATAGAAATCATACCAAATTATTATTATTATGGTATTATGACCCAAAATATTTTATATGGAAGTGCTCAACTACATTGAATATTTATGGAAAAGGAATAATTTGTGCCAAATATTCGTCAATTTAAAAATGTATGGATTGAATATGTATCCTCCGACTAGGTCGATCGAGATTATCAGAACTGATCTGGACATCCTTCTTCTACCTTTATCTTTTGATTGAATATATCTACATGTTCCAAAACTATAATTATTAGAAAATCCACCAATGATCCAAATGACTTATTGTGAACATTCCAATATCATTATAATGATACATGCGATTAAAATTATCTAGTAATTATTAAAATGTAAATTTTTTTAGGAATGATTCACAACTGATTATATATATTTACATGATTATTTTTCATGATCAGTGTGAGGATAATGTGACGTTCAACAAGTTCTTGTTGTAATCCTTTCTGGACAATGTCACGATTTTCAACACGATTAGTGAAAATGAGAAATAAAGAGGCCCGCATTCAAATATTTAAATACAAATCATTGAGTATATTAATATCATCCCTAACTCAGTATATCATGGTTTAGATATTTTACATCCTTGATGTGTATGATATATTGGAGTTATGGTGGTGATTCTTGGATATAAAGGGAGATCACCATGTTGAGAAAATGAGGTTCCATTTTACAATCTCTCATTTTTTTGAAGAAAAATGGAGCACTACAAAATCATATATTTCACAAAGGGGAGTTCCATGAAGTAAAATACTTCCATAAGGAATAATAATATCCCACATCCTCATGATCTTTGAACCTCATACTCATGTTTTTACTGAATAATGTGGAATTCCATGATTATATTTGTGAAGAACTAGTTTCACAAAGCCCTTCAGGGTTTTTTTGAAATAACTGACTTTTTCATATAGTATATAAAAGTAGAAAGTTGTTAAATTGTGTTCTTAATAAAATTTATCAATAAAAAAATAGGTGATATCTAAATCCTATTTACATGATTTAGAACTATATCTTGTCAATGAAATATTTTCTCTCACAATGGAAGACAACACACAAGGTTGACAATATAGTGAATGCATAATTATGTTCATGAAGAAGAGTGTAATTATCAAAATGTCCAACAGTGCATTAATTCTTACATGCATATGTGAATGAATAATCCATTCAGATACATGATCTATGTTATATTCTCAGATGCATCGGTATAGATAATAAACCTTACAAAATCACTTTAAATTCTAAATCCATAAATAATATTTGTTAGGGATTCGTGTTGAGAATTTTACAACAGATTGAATTTTTTATTATGAAGAATTATACTGTCAAATTATATTGAAGAAGTTTTTCACACAATTTTCACAAACATTTTTGGGTAGGTACTTCGAAAATATATGTAATAATATCCTGGTAATTATTGCATAGAGGAAACAGATCTCTTACCACTGATGAGGAATATTTGAGCAAGACCGACATTAGTGATAAGGTATATAAAGAGTACATAACCAAGTGTGATTCATCGAGATCAGAGAGTATGAACAAGATATCATCCTATAGTGGTTCAATATTTAATAACAATAATATTATGTGATGTAGTATAATGAAACATATTTGAGTATTTAGGATTATATGGCTCATGTGGATTCGGGTAACACTTTTTGTTGTAGTAAAAAAAACCTTGTGTGTGGATTTAGATTTATAAGGATAGTGTGGATTCTTTTACTACTATTGTAAATATTCTAATGGTATTTCTATGAAGATTCATATGTTATGATACATTTTCACTCTATGTAATATATTTCAATTTATAATAATATTATATTGTATGATGCATGTTTGGGGAGTATAACCAATATGGATAGTAGTGTTCATTTCAACTAAAACTTGTAAATGTTGTTTGTTGTTCTGTCTCTTATTAAAATCATATATGATTTGGGACTATAATTTATCATTGAGTATATATATATCAATTAAAAATTATAAGAGGTTTAATTAAAAGAAAAATAATTCATAAATGTAAACCGCTGATTAACCCCTTCCCCCCTGTTAGTGGCCAATCCAGCCTGAGGTTCTATAAGTGGAATCAGAGTGTAGGTTCCATCGTAAGATCCAAATGTGTTCTTAGGAAGAGAAAAATTCAGGAAATGGGTTTGGTACCTCAAATAAACAAAAAATAAATTACTCTAAAGGATATTTTTCAAGATATTTATTCTAATACTTAGAATAATAAAAATAAGATATAGTAAATGAAGCTAAATAATAATTTATATTAAATGTTGATACGTAGAAAATAGTAGGTAACTAAAGAGTTATATGTTGAAAGAATTATTTTTCCACTACAATTCTCCTGAATAATACTTCTAATGATGGGATAATAATGGATCACTTAGTGATTTTTTATTCAAATAAAATGGGGGAAATTTCCAAAAATAAATTGTATATTTTATTTTTAGAGGTTTCACAATAATTGTTCTAGATAAAGAATTATTAGAATAATAATTTGAAGAAATAGGGGATTCACAAAAATCACATGAATCTCATAGACCTAGTACAAGCAAGGGTAACACCCATTCATAATACTGAATAATAATTTAAAAGGTATGCCATTGATAAAGTTGATTCTGATATTTTTTTGTGGAACATTTCCATTCATGTCAAAAATTTCACAAAGTTTCTATAGTTTTAATATAAGATCAACTATATGATTATAAAACAAGGTAAATGAGCATGTATAATTCTATATAAGAATTAGGGAAATTGAATAATGAATATATAAAGAAGTCGAAGGTTGATTGGGAATCCAAGTTGAAAATAGTTTAGGATGAAAATAATTCCCTCAACATGAAGTGTTTGAAGTTGAACATGAGATTGGAAAATATAGAATCACTATATGATAATACTACCCATAATGCTTGAAAAGTATATTTTTTCTATATAATTTTTCACACAGGGTTATAAATCTAAGAAGATTATGATATCATCCTATATTAAAGTAGAAACATCCTCTAAGAAGAAGGTATCTCACAATCCAGGAAAAATTGTATTTACTTGTTCTGAATCAAGTACTCATACATGGTTCAATCCAAACTATAGGAATGTAATGATGTTGAAAAATATTGATCATCCCACAAAATCAAGGGTGGATAAGAAATGATGAATGAGTTCTTGTTTTGTAATAAGTGTAAAAAATAGTAGAGTTTCCACTAAAAAATATAATTCCTCATAATATATTAATTCTCGATATTCTACAATAGAAAATAAGATAGATGGATTCATATGATATTGTTGGAGTTAAAGGAAGTTGAAAAACATTCCCTAGAATATTCATGAAATTCATATAAATCCAAAATAATTGGGTAGGAAAGTTAATTAAAGGGGAATATTGAAAAATATTTGATAGATCCTATCCTATCGAAAATAAAGAAAGAAATATGTCATCTAAATTCATTCCCCTTAGTAGATAAAGGATAAGTTGGATGAAATACATAAACAATGATTTTCTTGACAGAATTCATATCAAGGCGGATGATTGGGGATCGATGGTTTTTAATTGTGGGTTGTAAGGTATGGGTAGAAACCCTAATAATGTTTTTATAACATGTAATTGATAAGAAACATTCTTTAATTATGGGTAATTCATGGTGAATATATGATAACAAGTTATCAAAGAAAAAATGATAGTAAAAAAATTCATCCAAGTTGCAAGTTTATAGAAAATAAGAATTCATAGATGATTTTTTTAGGTATATTTAAGAAGAAGGGTTACATAGATGATAAATTAATGACAATAATATGGTAATATATTCCCTATGAATTAAAATTTAAGAGGATGCAATAGAAAAATAATGGTAAATCATTTGATGATTTTAAGAATATAGAGAATGTAAAGAAAGAGTTCATAGATTTTTTGTCATATTAATTTAATTGGGATAAGGAATTAAATTATGTTTAAAATCATCCTAAAACTAATGGAAACAATGTTCCACAAACAACTAACATTGTTCGTGTCTTATGATAAATTTTTAATAATTATAGAGATACATCCAAAAAATTCTTGACATTCCTTCTTTGACAGTTAGAGGACTTTAAAAATTAAATTAAATCACCTAGGACTTCATGTGATCCAATGAATACAATGGAAAATGATACATCAAACAAATCCATGATTATGTTTGGGATAAAACAATGGCCTAGTTTGAGATAAAGTTGTTAACACAAATGTTAATCCTAATGGAAAATCCATTCCATATTTATTCCATATTATTTTAGGATCTTTGATCTATAATATTGGGAATTTATAGAGAATTTTGAGGTTTTCACATATGGAAAATATGAAGACATTTTCCATTATAGTGTCTATTAAATGTCATGAAATACAGGAATAAGGGTTCTTCCCTTAAGGGGGAAAATCATGTGAACAATCTGTCATTAAAAAAATATCCATGGAATATAAAAATCAGGGAAATATTTTAAACTATGATATTGAGGTAGAATAATTAGACATTAATACCTCATTCCTAATTGTATTAATCATATCAATTAGGGAAGAGTACATGGTCGATGAAAATATGATACCAAGGGTAAGATATTAGATCTGTACATGAACATTATTATGTGTCTATTGTTGTGTTGGTAGATCCATTTATTCCTTATCATAAGAACCCCTATTTTGAGAAAACAAGAGCATGACATTACATTCATAGTATATTGGGGAAAACATTGACAAACATGGTTTTATCTCTCTATTTTTATATCCATGGATACCCCATACAGAATTGGAGTTTATTAAATAAATGATATTTGTTATGAAAAACATGTGATATCATCCCTCCCCCAGAATATTTCGTTAAAAATCATATAAGTTATGATAATAGGTTTTTAGAAGAAAGATAAGAAGAGATATGTCTCACCTAACCTTTTTATTTTATTTTCAGTATGAGGGAGAATGTTTGATCACAAATAACGAATTTTATAATATGAAGTCATATAGAGAAAATATAAAAAGGGGAATATTAATAACATGTATTGATTTTTTTAAATAAAGTGTCAATATATTGTTTCTTAATTATGTATGAAGTGGTGATGCCTGGGGAATTTTTGTGGTTTCATTTTTTCTCATTTGATGTTTTGATTGAACTATTCTCATTAAAAATGTAATGATTGTTGGAAAAATCTTATGATCAAACACATATTTCAATAAAATATGAAATATTATTTACAATAATATTTGGATGAGGATAATAATTTAATGAAGCCATTGTATAACATATAAACATTTTACAAGAATAATACTTTCTAAAGGTTTGGAATTGTATTCTATATTTTGAAATTTTTTATGAATTTTAAAATGGGAATTGAACAAAACAAATATGTCAAAATACAGGACAATATAGGACCACCTCAACCGCACTTGTTTAACCTTAGGGGTTAACCATATGGTAATTAGTTTACCGGAATAGCCCATGGAGGAAGTAGTGCAAGTGGGTTGTTTCATAGCAGTTGCTAGAAGTGAACACGTGAGTAAACATTGGTGTTGGGATGGTGAGATAGTGTTGGGTGGAATTTCCCATGAATACCAATGTGTGTGTAGTTCTATGGGTTCCAAAACCTGTTATTGTCTCTATGGTGTGGTATCATATAAATGTTTATATAGATGCACTCAACTGAGTTCGATATGGGATGAGTAATACAATAGAACTCTTTATTCATTTAAAGATACATTAATAGAATGAGTTCTATCTAATAATGTGGATATAGACCACATGATCTCATTAATTCATACATCATATACCACAAGACATTTTCTGAGGAAATATCCATTCTTCCCAAGTGATGTTCATTATAGTTCTTGGTCAAACCCCAAATAATCAAACTGAGTTATAGTGAAAATCACAAGGTTGTAAGAATAATCTTACAAGATCATAACTGGATCAAGAATATTAAAAATTGAAACAATTCGATGATATATCTGCTAACAATTGATTATATAAACCTGATTATTGTTAATGTAAATTATGAGAATCACGTTATTTTCATCACATGAATGTGATCATAAATTCATGATCAGGTTGGGATTTTTGGTGTCATGTTCTTCCAATGAAAAATATGGAGAACTATGATAAAATATTTTAATACCAAATCTTTAGGGATATTAATATTTTCCATAACACATCATGATATATGGTAGATATTTTACATCCTTTATATGGATCATTTATCAAATCATCAGTCACGATGCTTTTCTAAAAAATGAGATCACCATATTAAGGTAAAGTGATTTCATTTTAGAGGCTCTCATTTTTATAAAGAAAAACATATAACCATGAAACATTTTGTTTTTTGAAGAGTATTTCCATGAATAAAACTACATTAATTATGAATAATAATATTCCATAGTCTATTGATTTTTACCCTCAAACAGAATTGGTTCATAAATAAATTATGATACGATGAAGAGCTTTGTGAAGAACTAGTTCAATGAAGACCATATTGGTTTGTATATCCTTGTTAATATTTTAAAATACTATTTAGTTGAAGAAGAATGATACACTATATCCATAAACATTATTTTGAATGAATAAGATAATATATATCATGTACTTGTTTTCCTGAACAATAACAAAATCTGGTCATCATAATATTAGCTTGTGTGAAGGAGGAGAACACAGAAGGAAGAGAAGATAGTGCATGAAAAATTAATTTTGTGAAGGAGAGTTAAGTAATCACAAAGAAAAACATTAAATTCATACTTGAATGCATATGTTAATGAATAATCCATTGAGATACCTGGTTTGTGTTAATTCTATGGAATCATGGGTCTTGATAAGATATTGTGATAAATTATATAAAATAAAAAATCCATTAAAACTATTTGAAATACTTTGATTTGATAATTATAAAATCGAGTGAATTTGATATTGGGAATTATTATTCTATCATAATATATAGAAAAATATTGGTGTTCCAGTTGATCATATTTTGTGAGTACGGAACTTTAACATCAGAAGGTAGAATATCTCAAGAATTTTTCCATTGAGGATATACACATTACATATATAACCATAAATATTTGAATACGACCAAAATTTTTGAGATGGTACTTGAACATTACAAGATAAAGTGTTATTCATTTAGATATTTGAGGAATATCATGATATTGTCTAATAGTGTTTCCTGATTTGAAGAAGATAAAACAATGTGTTGTAGTATAAAGACCCTCCTATAAGGATTCAAGAGTAGAAGGATAGATTTGATTTTGGTAACATTATGTGAGGCAATATAACAACCCTATTGTATAGATTTTGGTGAAGAACACCATCTTGTATTTGGGTAACACTATGTGAATTATTTTAAAGATACTTCTATATAGATTCAAATGTTATGATATGGTGTTACTCTGTATCATTAATGGAAATTGATAATAAAATTTTAGTAGGTAATCAATGTTTGGAGGTTTAAAAACATGGAAAGGATAAATTAATTGTAACATATCTTATAAAAACTATTTTTTAATCTCTCTTATCATTTATTCATATGATGTGATACTATAAGTTATAACTACGTGGATCAAAATGGTTGAATGTTCTGGAGGATGAATTAAAAAGACAACTCATAAAATTTAACCGCTTATTCAACCCCTCTCTATATTCAATCTAGATTGGGAATATACATATAGAGAAATAACATATTTTTTCGTACATATGGAGGATTATCGATAATTTAGTTAAAGGAAAAGGCACAAAATTTGTATTGTATACCCATTCTTACTAGTGTTTGTTAACCCAATGCATCAATCACATTTGGACATGTGAATATTCTTGTAAAAGAAGGGTGGTTGAATTTTCCAAAGAAAAATTATTATATGAACCATATTATATCACCAGTTGAGGTTTTTCAATATATTTGGTAGTCACCACAGAGAAATCCAATATCCTTTATAGTGGAGCTACTCGGTGTATTCTATCATCTTATAAGAACCAGGTGAATATAAATTCTTAATAAAAGAATAAACCACAATCCTTTAGAATCAATAATTGTGGAGGTCAAAATCCATCTTATTGTTTTTAAAGTCCATAAAAACTATGGATGGGAATACACATTTGGATTTGACGATATTCCCTCTTGAACCTAGACTGTCCAACATATTCCGATAGCCACCCAATGGTGGGATCATATTCCTACCAAAAACTAAAAATCGCACTCATATAATCCTTTAGTTTTCCTATCACAAGAGAATATTCTTGTATTCGAAAACATCCATCAGTATATTCTATAAGTTGTTGCATAATAGGCTCAAATGCATCCTCATTTCCAAGTGACATTTCATTATTTTCCAAAACCATCATTAGATGAAGCTCAAAAACCTATTCTACTTAATTATAGAATATATGAAGACATAAAAAACATATCTAAATAATCTCAAGGATTATTGATATCTTTATCTAAAGTAGAAGGTGACCCCTACTACGATAGTCTACCTTGAGGGAGCATATATATGGATCAAGGGGATCCTATCCCTAAAATCCACCATAGGAAATCTCCCCTAAATGATATATCACATTGGAGAGGAAAAAAATCCCACTTTAGGACACCTACATATAGATATGTGGTCAAAAAAGGTTAACCATATATATATCCCTAGATACTTCCGGCAATACCTCACTTCATTTAGTAGGTGTCCTAGAGTGGTTACCACCGTCTTTTACTTTTATATGTAGTGAGTTATTTTCTATAGAAAAAATACCTATTTGGTATAAAAAATTATATTAATAGACCTATGATTAGTAATATTCTATCATTGAAACATGGAATGATTTTCCTAGTAACAACCTCCAGATTATGTTTTCTTCTATCATCACTTCCACCTACAATATCAAAGATGATCTAAGGGAAGAGTGCATGGTTTACCGGTTCCAAAACCTTATGTAAACCATTAAATGATAAATTTATAAGAACCTACCATATAATGGATATTAATATCTTCTTCAAAGGATTAAAATTCTTTATATCTATATTGAACACAACATTTTCTCCAGGGATTGGGAACCATGTTCAAAAAAACCCTCCATGGGCCTATCTGATTCCAGCCTCCACAAACTAGAAACCATTTGAATGATAATAGAAAAATAAATATCAAATTTATGCATATGAGGATGTAGAGGGTAAATAAAACTATAGTTAATCTCATCCTTATGTTGTAAAATCATTTTGGATATAGAATCATATAACATCATAGCTTCAAGATTGATCATAAGACCAAACAGTGTGCACACAATTCAACCATCTAATAAAATTCTTCTATCTCTACGATGAAATATAACAATGATCATAGTTACTGGTGTACTAGTAGGATCGTGATATGTGCCTCTCAAATACAAAATAATGTTCCATATACAATAAAACAATGAAATCTGGTTGTACAAATGCTCATCATTGAATGTAGTTCATAGACTAACCATGTGGTAAACTGGGACCTCGTACAGGTGTAAATGTGTTAGATTAATTAAATTACATTTTTATATTCAATGAAATCTATCATATAGAAACCCCATACCATATATCTAGCGGTATAATTACCTCTACCTCCACCTCCATGGTCATTAAATCCTAGGAGGATTCAATAGAAATCGGTAGAGGCTTCAAATCAACCCCCACCCATAAGGCTAGACATGTTTTTACCCCAACCACCACCCCAAGAGTCATAAAATCCTAGAAAGGATCATAAATTATGGGTAGAGGACCTATATAATCTCTATCCCTCAAAGATAAATATATTAGTTAATTATCTACATAGGATATCAACCTTCTCTTTACTGGTCTATGGTTATCAATAAAAAATACCCAAGATGTTCCTCCAACCATACAACAAGCACCTATCATTCGAGGCTCACTCAAGAAAAATAGTTGAATACACCCTCATGACCACTATTCATAGTCATCTTCTAGGGGAACAGTCAGTAAGGAAGATCAATCCCTGTATAGGTCTCAAGAAAAAATATCATCGTGAGAGAAAGGGTTGGAAGAAAGTCCCTAACGTAACTCTCAAGTGGGATGCTGACATTGCAAAGTTGTTACATTACTTAGAGGACAAAGGAATGATTCCTTTTACCTAATATGAAATATTTAAAATATTTAAAAAGAATACAATAGTTGATATATAATGGGTTGTGAATTACAATGGACTCTCTATGGAAACAATTCCCTAAGATGTAGATTACACCAATGGATGGATTTACGATACACATACTGAAAATCAGGTGAAGTTCCTCCAAATGAAGAGATCAAATCCCCTTAATGTAATTCCACCATGGAGAGAAGGAATGTTATGGATTCATATCACTCTCTATGAAGTAATTATGAATTTCCCAATATTGGAAAGAGTCTATAACTTTATAATGTTGAGATATACAATATTAGAAAACTAAATGAGAAATGGTTCATGGGATTATTCCCACTAGGTATCACCTTCCAACGGAAGAAAATTACTTTCCTCCCACCAATATGGATAGAGTTATTCTACCTTCAATGATAAAATCTAAACATCATGCTAGCTTTATATCTAAAAAACTATATTTTTTGAATATTTCAAATGACAAAGACCAAAACATTCCTCCATTACGATAAAAAATTTCCCCATATCAGGATAATCAAGATATATCAGTATTAACTAGAAATTAGTAGTTGATAAATGTACTAGGATTATGTCAAAAGTTTCATACTACCAATTCGTAGAAGGTAGTAAAAATAAAACTAACCCTAAATAACTCTATAATATTTTGTTTGTTTCTAACAAAATGGAATCCATGGAAGGGCGGATCACTCTTTTGTATCATAAAAAAAACCTTATCCCTAATGAGTGGATAAAACTATACCAACAAAGAATTTCTAAAACCCATCTTTCTCAAACTTTGATGCTATGAGGGATCTAAAACATCATTCCACAAACATTGTTTCTTGAGGAGGAGTCATGGGAACAAAATGGGGAAGGGAAATTGAGGTGTTTTCTTCCTCCTCTAGTGGGTATAGATTTTATATTGTATAATTGCATCCTGTCACAGTCTATAAAAGGATATGGATAAATTAGTTATAAATTCATCTTTCAATTTATTTCAACTATTTGGATAAGAATGATCATCGACCTCAAAGACTGTAAATGGTGTAATAATTATAGGGTTGATGATTTTATCATAAGATAGAAAATTATGACATACTCAACCAGAATCCTATTGCAGTAAGGGTAATTACCAAAGTGGTGTATGAAAAATACCCATGATGAATTTCAAGCACTACTAATGTTTTTGAAAATCAATAATGAGTTATGGGAGATTATAGTCATTACCCATCATCCTGAGGAAATACTTTTTAATACCAAGGATAAATTTAGGATTATACCAGTGGGATAAGAGAAATGTTTTGGAACTTTTGATACTAATACATCAGCCTCAATCGACTTCCATTTCCATCTAAAGTACTGAGGAAAGCTTAGAATTTAATAATTTATACTGATATGCAGAAAAAACACTAAAATTTATTCAGATCGGAGGAAAACCGATATTATGGATTTCTATCATATAATTAATTGAAGACCAACAATTAATTATTCCAATATGAAGAGGTTCCTGGTTATTTTCTCACAACTATAGAAAATATCTCCCCAATATATATGACCCTAGGAACCTCAATGAGGTCCTCCCTAGTGATTTTCCAAACTATTTACCTTTTAATAGAATTTTGGTTCACACCATGAAATAATTCTTCATCTTTATATAAATATTCTAAAGCATAATTATTTTTTGATACATGATAGTGGGAAAATCTCCAGTGCATGTTTTCCATGTTCTCACCACCCAATCCTATTAAGAATATGACTGGAAATTAGTTCTGACCAGGCGTGAACATAAGTTCAATAATAAAATGACCTAAAAAAACTCATCTTGGATCAGACTATTCTCAAATAACAGCTTCTCCAATCAAACAAGGACCTAAGACCAAATATGTCATCCAAAGGTATATGATAAGAATCATCCTTTATAGGAAGTTGTGATATTCAAAAATTGAATATTACATCATGCAAATTGTCTCATTCAAACCAAAACTTGGCCCTGAATCTTGTTGATTTTTACCCAATCATCTAGAGAACTACAAAAAAATAAACATTGAAAACCCTCATTGAAAAAAGATATATTATTTTTTAGGGATAATGTTATTTAATAATAATATCACATCTTCATTGATGAAAATATATAAACAAGAATTCATTATACATGATTGTTTAGCTGGTGGAAAGTCCCAAAAGTTGAGGGAATAGGGGATGAAATAGTCGTTGATTGAAATAATATCCTTAATAAATTCCCAATGAAGATATATATATATATATGGCTAAAAACATGTACATGTACTTTGCTGATCCTAATATAGACATGAAGGCACCCTAAATACTTCTATGAATCATCCAAAACCAATTATTTTGGATGATTAGATAAAGGGTGTATAACAACATGAATAGCCTTGAAAATTGTTAGAGTAGATTATCTCACATATTGATTAATAAAAATTCCGTCAACTTCTTCCCAAGATCTAGATCCATTGACCTAAAAAGATTCTTCCCCTAAGGATCATTAAAAGAAGTAACCCCGTAATAGGAAAAATAGAACTATGGTGTTGAAGTATGACATCATAAAATATCTAGTGATTATCTCGATCAAGCTCTCAATCATGGATAATAATCAAATTTCAAAATAGATCTTGGAAACTGTTTTTGAGTCCTTATATAGTCCTTAGATGTTGGAAACTGAATTTACCATAGTTGAGGTTTATTAAGTAGAAACCACTCAGATATAATGTCATTCCACTGTCTCATTCATTGAGAAATATAAATAAAAATCTATTTAGGGGAATATCAGACCCTTATACATTTCATGAATTCTTGATGTGGGTAAAATTTTATTGCTCAGGTTGAAATTTTTTTCAAGATTAATTTTATCCTTGTCCATACCCTCTAACATTTGGCATATATTGAGGATGGGTTATCTCTAAAAAATATTACCATTCAAGGGTATCATAATAGCTAAAATAATCCCCTTGATAATACCAATATTAAAGCCCAATTTGGGTATGAACTGTATAATAATGATTTTATTCTCATCCAATAGGACATGAAATATAATTTTATGCCCGGTAGACCCTATAATCATATATAAATGGTGGTACCCTTGACATTACACAATTTAATGAAATATCCAGTTGATAGAAAAATTAGAATTCTTTGTAGTGATAACACCCCTTTAAAATATTGCGAATCACAGTATGATGAGGTTCTTTTATATAAGAGGGATGGAAATAAATAAGTGAAAATGGTGAAATGAAGGTTGTTCTCCTAATGGTTAAATAAAATTCCTTGAAATCCCCTAGGTTTTCTCTGAAATGAGTACATACTTCCCATAAAAATTATCAAAGTAATAAATACATCTCTAATGGGACAAAAAAACCACATAATCTATAGTAACAACTCTATGAAATATAGATCAATCTAGTTGAAGTGAACTATCAAAATATAGTGAGATTAATACAACAATTAATTCATAAAATTTCTCTATTCTGTCAATGGAAACTAGAAATTCCCACAATACATTTCGTATAACATGAAATTTATATAGCTATTCTTCCCTTGATAATAATAGAGTGGAAATAAATCATCCATGAAATTATCCTAGTTAGGACACCCATTTCTTACCACTCACAGAGCCTAGGGGTATCCTCTTATACCTTATTAGGGATATATATTTCCCTTTCTTATCTACTAGTATTGATTATACCTCAATCAAATATAAAAAGGAAGATGAAAAGGATGGCCAAAAAGATTCTCCTCATGCATTTCATGAATTTATCTATACTACCATCAATGAAATCAAGTAGGTAAATCTAAGAACATAAAATAACCAGAACCCCACATTGATTAATCCTCTATGCCTCTGGAAGAGTGATAAATGTATATATTATTCTTGATGGGGCACCATTATGTGTTCACATGGAATTATATAGAGATGCATGTATTGGATCCAAATGTGGTATTCCATACCCTAGGCCTTCCAGATAACCACCAAGTTTTTGAATAGGTAGCGAGCAGAATACACCTCTCAAATGCTTCCAAGGTGAAATATGAAGTTGTTAATATTATAAAAAAAATCTTCAAGGAGGTGAATTACTTATAATTGGATTCTATCATAATCCTCATTATGAAAATTAATGACTAGAAAGGGGATTACATCAATTTCAAGGATATCAACTGACATTAACTAATGGAAGCTTTCCCAGTTGAAATTGATGAAATCCTAATCAATGTATGTATAGGTTTATAATAACATTCCTTTATGGATGGGAATTTAGGGTAAAACAAGATCATTATGACCTCTAAATTTGAGGAAACCAACACTTTAATATAACCCTAAATTATTTAAAACTACCAGGTCATTCCTTTTGGATTAAAGAATCCCAACTCCACTTACTGATGCATTATGCATCACTAATTAATTCACATCATAGGAAGAATCATAGAATTCTAGTCAATAACATGGTGGTTTATTCATAATTGAATAATGAATATCTAACTAAAATTAAAATTGTTTTCAATAAATTTTATAGGCATAATATGAAGATAAACCCTCTTAAGTGTAGTTTTGAGAAAACATTAGAGACATTTTGTGATTTTGGGGTACACACCCCCTAAGATTAGGGATGACCCAACTAAGATCAGTGGAGTCCTAATGATGCTTACTCTATGAATCCTCATTGAGTATAGAGGGATTTATGGATCCCTGACTTGTATTATTCATTTTACACAAACCTTCCCAATAGATTCATTACCATCACAAACATAACAAAGAAGTGATTTTCTTACCCGTGACATGAAGATATCAAGGAAGACTCCATAAACTTCATGAAATATAAATTGTATCAACTAGTCATAATTCCATCGGTATGAGGGAAGATACTCATACTATATGTTAATTCAATGGAGTGATCACAGGAAGCCATTATGGAATAGAAAAATGACATAGGAAGTGAAAATTATTTCTAAAATCATAGAATTTTAATTCTAGATACTGAGACCCAGTATTATAATACCGATAAGAACTTCTTTGCACTCATGTTAATTTTGATAAGGTTGATAAATTACATGAAAACCCATGAGGTGAACTTGGTCTGCTATATTGACCCATTCAACAATATTCTTATTATCCATATATTGATGGTGAATTTGGATCAATGTGCAGCCATCCTATAACAATATGACATTCAATTTTTATCAAAAAATAAAATAAATGAAAAGGATCACATTATTTTTATTACATCACATCCATCCTAAAAACCATTAAATTATGAGCTCTTGGAAAAAGTGGTCATATATAACCATGAAAATCCTACAAATGGGTGATGTATTTCAATTGGTCCACATGAATTTTGACTATAAAGTTAATATAAATACTGATATTTGATTGATTTAGTAGAAGTATTTTATTTGTTTCAGTAGAAAAGATGATCTTATCACATTCCTTTTTTCAATCTAAAGGATGAACTAAAATGAGGTATAATAGCTCATATTATAGGTCTGGAAGTATATCTATAGTTAGAGATAGCTAATATAAAGTTTAATAGTGATTTATAGATAATGATTAGATAAATCAAAAATGAATATGCCATCCTGAAAGAATAATTTTCCCCTATTATAAGACATATTAGAGGACAAATATTATAATTCCACATTGAACCAATGTTTCATCATGTACCCCAATAACAAAATTCATATACATATTCATACTATATCAAATCCATAGTCTAAGCCAATCCTGCCTTAAATGAGACAATATTCTGTATCATCCAACAAATAAACTCTTTCTAGGTACTCATCTATGACATGTAGTAGATCAATTAGGTCAAAGATACCCCAATATTTCATGATATGGTGTCTATGGTGGGATAAATGAGACCCATAATGAATAACCACAAAAGTGATACCTTCCCATTGAACCAATCTAAAAAGTTAAAGATCTAAAATCATGTAGAAAACATCACTATTTATGACCAAACAAATTAATTGGAGTACCTTTAAAAATGATTCTTTTACAGAGTGTCCCATAGATGAATCCTAGAATGAGAGAGTCTCTTCATAATACAAGATATCAATATAGGATCCTACAACACTCATCAATCATGAACCAGGATCTCCAACTAAATTATAAGTATTAGTTATTTATAGAAAACAGTGAAACAATACTAATTATATTTAAGCAAGAAGTTTCATTAGGGTAAAATACATGAATAATTCATCCCTAAGTCTCTAAAATTTGAAGACAGTGCCAAAAACAACATACCATTTTCGGTATGTGGAATGAATGTCATAGGTCAATATCCCCCAACTACATCAATTTAGGTTATGTAAAATATTTCCACTTACATATTCTTCTCTGAATTTTCTGAGGCCATACCCCTAAAGTAATTTAGGATGAATAACATCCTCATATTCATGAATTCCAATATCATCATCATATTGGGTGTCCCTCATACAATGTTGACTAAAAATGGAACCAAATTTTGTTCTTCTAACATAAAAATTTTGTATGAGGAAAAATATCAAGTCCATTTATTCATATAACTATCATGTAGTGAAAAATGTACACATAAAAGTTTAAAATAAGAACTTGGAAAATATACTATATTAAAGGGTGGACAAGGTCATTAAATCTTGAACAAAAAAACATCCCAATGATTTTTGGTCCTACCACACCATAACCTGCAGATAAACTCATTCAACCCAATATTATATTGTATAAGTTTCCAATGAGCTTGTACCCTACAGTTACATTCTCCTGCATGGCATCCAAAAGACCGAGGATCAAATCTGGGCAGGGGTGAATTTCGGGGTACTGTATCATACTGTAGCAGGGCATAGTAGTAGTGGAGGAATTGTAGCAGTGGCGGCACTGTAGTGGCAGAGGGACTTCAGCAGTTATTGTAGCGGTAGCTGTAATGCAGCAGGTACTATAACAGCGCGGGTACTGTAGCCATACTATTCACCAAGGGGTCCTTTGGGCTAAAAAATGGGATTTCATGCCTTGTATTCAGGCCACATGGCCTTGGGCCTTCGGGCTATGTAATGGGTCACCCTCTACCCAGTCTAAAGATCACTTTGCTTTAAATAATAAATTGAGGATTTGGCCCCAAACATTTAAAAAAATATTTTATATGGATAATATAAGGTGTTACCCATCAAATTTGGTCAGACCACAATTAAAATATATTTATAAGAATATTTATCAGAAGAATAATAGTCATAAAATCCATTCAAAATACTTATAATTACTTGATGATAAAGGTTATCATAAATTAAATAACATGGATATCTATCAGAATTAGATTTCATGATCCACCGATAAGAAGGTCCTCCATTACTCATTCCCATAATGAGAGCTAATATTTGTTCTTATAACCCTAATTATACTTGGAAATAAACTATAAAACCATTAACAGAATTTGTAATGAAATTAAATTATACAAAAGGACTATTCCAATATATATTTATCATTATACATATTGAATTGGGAAAACAAATTATCCCTAACTAATTAATGTTTTCTCAAGAAATACATCACATAATTTTCATGTGAGGAATCATATCTTGTATGCCAAACATTAAAATGAAAAATAACCAAGTTATAATTAATGTATTTTAAACTACATATCAATTATATCATCATCACTTGATGTTGAATTTAATGAAATGCAGTCCATATTGCAGGACTTGAACTATACAGAGTGGGCCATCCCATGTGACCCATGACTCATATGATAAAAATATCCATGTCAAAAAAATACCCTCTCTCAATATGCGAGATATATTGTTATATGAACTTTTACACAAAAGAATAATGTAGGGATTAATTCAAATTATTATAGGATATATAGTAATGTCTAGATCTTCTACTCAAGTCCCATCCAAAAATTCTAAAAATTTTAACTTTAATGCATTTCATAAGATAATTTAATATTCCCTCACCTTTGTCTAGGTGCTTGAACCTTAATTCATTGATGTTGGGTCATTCCTATATCTAAAATATTGATACTGTTATTATAATATTCATATGGATAAAACCTAGGTGGAACAAATCATATGTCCTAGTGATAATACCATACACTACAAGACACCTATGTTCAATCTGTATGATGTCAAAAAGAAGGGATAACATCATCTTTGTAAGGCATTAAATTGCACAGTCATTATCCCCACCACATGATGTCCAAATGTGTATTTTAATTCCTTATTACATGACTCTAAAAAACATAGAGTGACCGATTAATTTTTCACCCCCACATGAAAATTAGAACCATGTGAATGTGTCCATGACATGGGAAACCAGTTCCCTAGACCATTAAGTCCTTATATTCCTCGCATTGATGTTAGTAATATTCAATGAATAATTTTTTTTAAATAATTGCATGCATGATCTATTCTCATCACTATGTGATACATAGTTATATCAAGGTACTCTACCATAGACCCAACCAAAATTAAAATCATCAAAATGGGAATATATTCCCTTCCTTTATATGAGTTAGGTTTGTGTATAATATTTCAACATTGATTCTCCAGTACGATGGGCTGTGATTGAAATAGAATTCCTCTTCCCCTCCAAATGAGCCAGATCTATATAAGTATCTCTTCCTTACAAAGAACTATGTGTTCCTTGATTATCATATATATATGGTATGTAATTATACAGGGATCCCACATCATGGGAATATCCGTAATGTGAAAAAATATTATATACAAACACAAAAGTCAGATATATGAAAGGAAATATCTTTTGAATAACTATTTGTGGCTTCATTTAGGTCCATATAGGATACATAGTGATGACCAAATCTTAAATCGTGGTCCCAATAGTAATTTCTAAGACAATAGTTTCCCCTATTTATTTCCTCCACAAATGAGAAAATTTTATATTAGGGAACCTTTAATATTCAAGAATTAAATGGGGAATAATTTGTATACATGCATGATACATTGAGATACCTAAAACCCTCATCCCTGACCCAACCTCAATGATAAAAAAAATCCTCTTTCTCAAAACATGAGTTCAATTTTTTTATGGAATTTCATATATATTAACTAGAAGTTCCAGGATTCCTGACATGTTAGGATATGTTTCAACTCTAGTGTATGTTATCCTTGTTCCAATCGTAGGTACACCAATATCAAAAAATTTGATGATGTTTGTTACACAAAATAAAGATTCTCCCAACATGATATATGTTTTCATTCACAATATTGTGAATTTTTATAGATCTTTCACTATATGATAGTGGATATCTTATATTTTCAGGATAAATAAGAATATTTTAAGAAAATAAGATTCATATTTTTATAGGGGACCTATATCAAATGATAATTATAATTCATGGATATTAATAATTTTTAGGTGATTACACATTACATTACACAAAAACATGCCTTTGGATAGTGATAGTTTAGTGCCTTTTGTAACATGGAATACCATCTCCATGTTCGGGGAAAGGTCATTAATGTTTCCTTCAATAGGTATTCCCATTCATTACTCCAACTTAAAACCCTTAATCATAACATCGTAGAAGTAAACATAAAAAAAGGTGTTCTAAGATGTTACTTAAAGTAAACTAAAAGATATAGGTAAGAATAAAAAGAACATAAGTGTATGGGTACATGAGAGTAACATTTGAAAACCATTCCATACATTTAAAAGATAATAATAATGAGTCGTGATATAAATATTGGAATTTTTTAAGGCTTTAATGATAAGATAATCAAATAACATGGTCCATGACATAATAACATTGACAAAAGACTTAGATTTTTAGCCAACACATAAGATTATAAAATCATTTCATATAACTCAAAGGTTATTTCCAAAAAATATCAAGGATCTTCAGGGGATAAACTTACAGGGAGGGACATACCACAATCCCCAAACAGAACCCTTTTCTTTATAGTGCAATGGGTTCACACACCAATACTTCATAATGAAAAATGTACCTTACTATATTTGGATCACTAATTGTTCCACCCATTTCTATCACAAGGGATATATAATTGTTATCTAATGCATTATAGAGGGATATAGGTACCACCCATCACCTAATGAAATTATACATATGTGTTCCACAAGATCATAAAAATTCATCATTTCATATCAAATGAAATAGAATAGGTATGATAAACATTTCATCATACAATAACTAGAGGATAATAGATAAGTTTCATAATCATTTCATCATAGTATCTCATATTAAATGAAGTGGGTTTCATAAGAATTTAATCATGGTATAACCCATGGAATAGAAATAAGTTCCATAAAAATGTCATCTTAAATGAAAACCATTAAATGAAATAATAAGAATGGTGTCCATGGATAATATCCCTAGTAGATCATAAAATGTATCAATGGATTTAATATTATATAGAGAAGGATTTAAAAATATAACATGGAACATCTTGTAAGGGAAAAAGACTTTCAATTAAAATATCTATAATAAAACATTTTCAAAATAATTTTCTTTGATAAAAAAGTAGAAACAAATATATAATGATTTGTATGTTAATTTAGAACATTTCTGGAAGAAAATATACTTTAAAATTTGAAAAAATATTTATTTCATAAGAAATTTTGAAAAAACATTATTTGAAATTAACCTCAATTGTTGTAAAGGATGAATTAATAACATTTTAAACAAAAAATCAATTAAAATCCATTTATTTTAAAATAACTTCTGGAAACATATAAAATATTCCTTAAAAAATATTAAATAATTTATAGACATAAAAAAGATTTTAAATCATTTTATTTTTAAAATATTCTATAAAATATATAATGTAATCTTCAACTAAAGGACTATTCATGACAGCGAATAATTATGTACATGACGTATGTATAAAACAAATAGTCCATTCAGAATTTAATTAAAAGTAAAAAGATACTTGATCGAAAAATTAATGGAATATTCCATTTAAACCCATTTCATAAAAAATATGAAACATGGGTAAACATTTATTTTAATAATAATACTATTATTGTAGATCATTTTTGAAAACTTTTTTTTTAGAAAATATGGTTTTGAATGAAAATATATTTTTGTACGAAGAGAGAAATAATGTCATATTTTCATAAAAATAATTATTAATTATATTAAGTAAAAAATAGTGGAAATGGTCTTATTAATTGAATATGTAATTAATAACTAGTGTAGAAAATAATTCATGTGAATTATTGAGATATCGATCATAATTTTTCATCAATTGATGCATTATTGGAAAGCAAATCCTGATATACAATGAGATTGTTACATAAAATCATTTCCAGTTGGTAACCTTTAATCATAACTCCAGTGAAAGAATAAAATTACACGAATATTAAAATACCATTAATATAATGATATTCATGATATTAAATTTCAAATGATAAGTATATACACCTCATAAAATACTATAGGTGCATAACATAACATGCGTCTCAAAGAAAGGAAATTTAGAAAAAATTCACTTACAGACTTCGTATCATTGAAACCATAACCCCATATAAGATAGATCATAAAGAGGATATTTAAATAAAAAATATTTGAATTATAATAATCAAAATGTTCATTCATGGTAATTATATACACTATATACAACAAAGAGGTGGTGAATATCTCATGTGTCTCATAGAAGAAAAAATCATGATGTAAATCCCTTACTGCTTGAGTGATATTTGAATCATAATCCCCATAATGGAAAAAAAATTGTGGAAATATTTATTTTTATGAAATTATTTATAGTTATGATATATCATTTCATAGGTTATTATACACACCACAAAAAAGAGATGAGTGGTTAATATGGAATAAGTCTCTTTAAAATAAAAGTGAGACTGGAAATCCCATTACCATAAGTTATGACTTCTTTTGTACTATTTAGACACATATATATGATAAGTTTTACTCAATTTTACATATAACACAAAAAATTATTCAAATATATAATATTATATATGATTTTATAATGAATTTATATAACCTATTTATTAACAATTCATCTATAATGTTTTGTTTCTGGTATTAACTACTATATTTTTTATATCAATTTTGACTTGATAATCATGGACCTGTTACTTCTATAATTATGTAATAATATACAAAATGATATCCATGATATATTTATCATATATGTTCATTATATATGTATTTATTGTAATCCAAAAAAATTAGTGATAGTAAATCAAATACATCCTACATGGAGACGGTAGGTTGTATATACGCATAAACACTGTTTCTATTTTGTTATCACATTGAAAGAAAATTGAATGATATATATATATATAATATCATTTTTATTTAATTTTAAATTAATATAAGTCACATTTATATATTAAACATATCCATAATATATTCCAGGTAATGCATGAATGAATCTCATCGTTTCATGAGGTAGTAGTCCACTATACACACGAAATCTGTTATCATATTCCAACAAAATTTAAATAATAAAGGTTTGTGTAAACTAAAAATTAATGTATAATAAAATAGATTAAATATCATAATTATAGTTTATAAATATTATGTCCATCATTATTCCCAAACTTGATAGGTGGTAATGGAAAAACGAAGGGCACTAGTTCATGAGGTTGTAGTCCTCTGTAAAAATGAATAATGACTTTGTATCCCATTTTATGGAAGTGTGATTGGTTATATGTTGTACCCTAAAAATGAAAAAAATACAAGCATATATAATATTTTCATATTATTATATAATAAATATATAAAAATAATTGATGGATGTGGTGACAGAAATGAAACAGAAAACACTTTTAGAAGATCATTATCTCTTCTTCAGGTATCCTCCTTAGGTTTGCACAAAAAAAATAAATTGTTTTATTTTAGCCCAAAATATGGATTATAGGATAGGAAGTGGGAATTTTGGATGTGATTTTGGTAGGTTTTTGTTGATCCAAATTTCTTGAGAGGTGTTAAAAATGGGGGAGACTGAGTTTCCCTTTATAGTAGAGGAGGAGTGACATTCTATTAAATACTAAAAGGTATTCACTATTAAGAGGTCTCCATGACCTCATAAGGCACAAAAACTGAATAATTATTAATGTTAGGGTTAATTTAGACTCTAAAATCTTACAAAACACAAAAAAAAGTTATTGTTCATAATATTGTTCCTTAACTTCTATGTTTCCCAACTTTTACCATTTTGGATTTTATCAAATTAACTAATTTTCTAACTTAGGTAATTTTTTTCATTAATACTTAAGTAAAGTTAAACTTTTTAGATATTTAGACCCACTAATTATAAATATTATGCCTAATTTATAAAATAAAATTTCCAATTTCTATTAGAAGTTAATTTTAATATAAGTGAATGTAATGCGCAAAGAACAATGCTTTAACCATAACTGTGCTTACCGAGTTTTTTCAATTTAACGGTCAATATAGTAATTATAAAAGGGATTTTTTTCCTATTAATGAAACACATATGATATTTATTAATATTAAAAAATAATATTATATAATTTAGTTTTTCTATTAATTTTTAATCAATTATAAAAAATAACATTTATTATAAAATGGAAGTAATGACAATTTGGATATTATTAGTTTAATTTAATTTTAATAAATATAAAAAAAATAATATAAATATAATATATCAAGTTCACATCTTTTTAAAATGAAATATTCCTCATCAAAATTAATTTTAAATAATAATTCATCAAATTTAATTAACATTTAATGTTTTTAGTATCATTTTAGATATTTAACTATTATCAATATAGTAAATGTAATGGGGGTTTCTTAAGAATATAATATAATTATATCATCTATAAAAAATTAAAAAAAATTATAATGATAATAAATATTTATATTTTCTTCCAAAATAACATTTATAACCAATCCTATGTATTTTCTTCCCTATTACAGTGGTTTATATAAATTATGAGAAAGAAAGATACATTTTTTGGTCAGTTTATTTAAATTAATTATTATATTGGTATCATTGATAAAAAATTGAAAAAAAACACATAAAATTTGAAAACAAGTACATAATGGTATAAAAATTTCGAAAAAAAATTTCATGTTTTTTTTCATTCATACACATTATATTATATGTTAAACTACTAAGTAAACCCATTTTTTCTTTGCTTGTCGTAATTAATTTATACTGTTTCACTAATAATTATGCAACAAAATTAATTTTTCCTTATTATAAATTATAAATTCTTATTATTAGAAATAGTTAGTACATTTTCAAAAAATCCAAATCACTTAACTGGATGGATTTAATTTAAAATTAATCCTTCACATGTGGAAAGAAAGAAAGATTTTCATGTATTAATATGCAAGAGTTTATAATGTTTTTATATAGAAATTAAATATTAAATTGATTCCAACGAACTAAATTGTATTAATTGATATATTATTGAACTAATAATTATTTTAAACCAATTTAAAATTTAATTTTACAATATAAATAATTCACACAAAAAGGCACTTTTCAATTGAAACTTAGTATTTTTCAATATTCTTCAAAAATTGAATATTCTCTTAAAAATACAAAAGAATCACCTTGAAATAACTTTTATATTACAAATTAAAAAATAAAATTAACCTTTTCAAATTAATTTTATTAAATTTTCAAATAATTTCTTAAAGAATGGTGCCTTTACAAGGAGTTGAAATTTCTATTTCTAAAATACATCTTCTTTATGAGTAAAACTGGATTTATTCTTATCTCTGGTCAACAAAACAAATAAGTTGAATTTTTAATGGTTTAATTAATTTTTAATATATAATTTTTACAAAACTAATCATCAAATGTGTGTTCATTTAATTTTTTTAAATAAAATATGTTTTTGTATAGAAAAAATTATTTTTCATAAAATAACTTTATTTATTTCCACTAATTTTTACATTTATTTATAATAAATTTGTTACCAAAGAATTAATTTCATAAAAATAGCTAAAATATAATTTTATAATTTATTTAACCATATTCATATATATTATTCCAATGGATTGGTGATAACTACCATAATATTTTAATAATATGACTCGTTTCTGTTAAACTCAAGGTTGTATATAATGCAATCTAAACATGGTTTATAAAATAAAGAATGATTAATTTTGTATATCATATAATGCAAGTTATCAAAAAAAATTAATTTACCCTAAGAAATTAATTCCTAAAAACTCGGGGTGTTACAATCTAATCTCCCACAAAATAATATCTCACATGAAATCAATCTCCATCATCAATGGTTTAATATTTGAATGTTATTTTCATAGAAACCCACATCATATAAATAAATAATAAAACATTCTATGAAAAAGGTTATGTTGGAAAAATAATGGTACCATAAATCTGTGATGATCAAAAATACCATCAGTTCATCAGAAATGATGGTAGTAGGATAACATTTATGTTTCACGACCCCTCTCCTAAATGTGATGAATTTTGTTACTATGAAATGTACCCCAATATATAACTCTCTCACGTGGCCCAAAATGGTGGGTTAAGAGACCTAAATCTAGACCCCCCCCCCCCATAATCTAAAGGCTAATGACTAGTAGTGCGGTGTGAAATATATAGTTCAGAGACAATAACCCATGGTTTTATGTGTAATAGTCATAGAACCAAATCCAAATAGACAACCAAACACAACTAAAAGACTCAATGTCCTTAGTCTCGAAACCCACATTGGTCGAATCTGCCACCTCCATCCCAACAAGAAAATAAGAAATCAAAATCAAGGTAAATTTACATTATACAAACCAGAATCCATTTAATCGTCTCATGTAGAAAGAGGTAGACCAAATAGGATGTGAGTATAACTAAATAGGTTGACACAACATTCTCTAATAAAAACCAGTGTAATAATGATTGTATGTAATAAATTTATAAATATGTGAATTTATTAATTCAAAAATTAATAAAATACAAGAAAAACCTACTTCTAAAACATTCTATAATATCTTGAAGTGTGTATTACGAACATTACAAACACAATCTCATAACCCTGGTAAAATAACATTCTTCATATCTGTGCTAGAATATCGCTGAACATATCATGTGGCGATGCTAACCACCACCATATAACAAAGGTAAAATAACCTTAATATACACTATTAAAAAATAAATATGATTATGTATTATGACCATGCCAACAAACACCATATAAGCATTGTACAACCACAACAATCAATCTAGGTTTAATATCTTTAATAATTACAACATTCTGGTTCAAATACCGAGATGAATTATGACATGGGACTGGATATATCCCTCTCTCTATAAGCATTACAAATGGGACAGGCCCCAAACTTCTAAATATCAACATCACAGTATATAAGTGTGAATGTTACAGGACCAGTTTGGATATAAAAGTATTACAAGATTGGAACATTCCCTACATACTTCATGGATATCATGATATCCCATCACATCTATCAATGGTTAGTTATGTGAATTACCATTATTTTATCATATTGTAACATGAAATTGAATTCATTAGTGATTAGAAATTATATCAATAAGAAATAAGACAAAATTAATGTATTACATATCATTAAATCACACTAGGTCACAAGTCTTGATATACATTCTTTAAAGAGTTTACCAATTTCATTATATTCGTTGTTCGCTAACCCCATGGGTATCCAAAAGATAAGTCAGAAGACAATTACAAATAGAGGAATTCATGGAATAATTCCATCAATTTATTTAACTAATTTGGGTTTATGTAATTATTGAGAAATCACAATATTTAAAGAATTGGATATTATCAAACCATAAGTTTAATATTTAGACCCTTCCATTTAACCGATGATCCAACAACACTTCCAACAAAAAAAATAAAATGAGGACGAAGGTGAAGATGATTGAAAGAGGTTCCATGATAAAAACTGATCAATATCAAAACCAAAAATTAAATTATTAGAACAATTTAATCCAAATGATTGGATAAGAAGAATGATAATAAAAAAGCCTTACAAAAATGATTTACTAGAGATTGATCACGCAAACAGTTCATCCATAAAAGAAAATTGTCACCCCAAACTTACCTAGATAATTCCATGGGGTCGAGAGGATAAAAGATACATTGAATTAGAATGAAAATCATATGAACAACATGTTTAAAATAGTAGGTTAAGTATTTTCACATCACATAAATGTTTTTAATCGAATTATTTGAAAATCCCATTGCCTCAGATTTATTTTATTAAAACCCTCAAACAATAACACGATGTGTAATCCCTTTTCATGGTGTGTGAATGTTATTCCATTTATTTTACATTGAAATTGTATTTTAAAAATCACAAAAAACAATAAATCTTCTCAACTTAACAAGACCCTAGGAAACACTTAACCAATTATACCCAAACTCCATTAATCAAAAAAAATTATATGTTCATGAACTTTAGTTCATTCCCCCCAACAAAGGCTGGCTATCTCCCAACAAGACTATTCCACCAAGGAAAAACCCAAAAAATCAAAGAATGATATACACAAAAAAGGGGGGATCTTAAAACCTATCAACCATATAACATCTCATCCCCAAGATACTCTGAGTGTCACTATAAGGCCTCAGCAAATTAGTTTGTCCACTATGTTTGCATATTAAACTCCGGGTCCCTAGCCTCTTATTAAACCCTGCCATAATGCCACTACACCCAGACCAACAATTTAATACTACCCCAAATATAATTATCACTATGATCCACAACACCTATCAGACGATACTTAAAGGAACCATCAACACAAATCTAATATTCATATACTTTTATCACATGGGAATGGTTTGTATAAAATCTTCATAGTTTCTACATGAGAAACACATCATGTGTGGCACTATAGCATTGAGGAAGGGATAAATAGTATGCAACAGGACTGACCCTTGCTACTATTTCAAATGGCCCAAAAAACCTTAGCATTAGCTTCCCCTAATTCATGACAATATACTAGCCCAACCCATCTGACACCATAAGGAAAACAAGATTGCAAGCCTCAAATTCTAGAAGTCATGTCTGATGGTCATCATATGATTTCTTCCTACTCCACATGGTCACCAAAAATTGTATGATCAACTAAAACTTCTCAATTCTCTCTTGTACAATACTAGGCTCTAAAAGTGCTGACTCACTTGCCTCCAACTGACAAAGAGGCGAACAACACATCTGACCATACATGGTCATAAAAGGGTCCATTTAGGATGGTATGATTCTGTGTATGATATACTCTATAATACCAAACGTCGGATCAAAATAAGAATGATATTATCAGATATTAGAGGGGGTGAATTTTACCTTTTAAAAATTCCCTTAGGAATGTTTCAGGATGGTTATGTTTAACAAGGCTAAAAAAGATAATTCATTGGACCTCTATGAGTACTAATGACATTCTAGACTCTGAAATAGTGATTCTGAAAATGGAACATAACAAAAATTATAAAGATTAAGATTCTACCTTAAAGTTTATAGAATCTAACTATATCATAGTACAAAGATGAGGATGTATAAGAAATTATACTTTTATTAACAATACAAAATGAAGCGTAAAAACTAAGTAGTAAAAACAACAAGTAACAAACAATAACTCTTTTAACCCAAAGAGAAGGGTGTCCAACAACCATGGATAAAGGTCCCTTGATTTATACATTTAAGAAATTCTGTCTTACCCACACCAGCGTAATCCCTCGTTATGAAGATCAGAGTCTATCTTACTATTCTTGAAAGCCCTCAACTATCAGGTTGACTTTACCTCTGTCTTCCTCAGTAAATAATCCCTCAACTTCAAGGTGTTGGAACCTATTTATTCCTATCCCCAGAAGCCCAAGACTGTAATCAGAAACTATCAGAGTCACACAAAGCAACTCTACAAAAGGAAATGTTTGAACAAGCTGTTCAAACTTTCTGCACGAGGCTTTGAGAGATGATAAGAGCCCCACACTCTAGAAATCACTTCAGGAAGTTCTGATCACCAAAATTTCAAAGGTTCCAAAATTTGTTGCTTCTTCTCAAATGAGATTCTATTTAGAGGAAAACCTCCAACGGTCAGCTCCCTCCTCCAATGGTTATATTTTTCCTTGAATTTCAGAGGGACCTGTACAAATGTCACTCAACCAATGGTTAGTCAATAAATGAAAGCACCACATCATTTTGTAATGAAACAAGTGTAAGCATGAGAAAAACTGATGTTCAGAACGTAAGCAAATAAATATTCGAAGTCCAACAAAATAAATAAAGTTCGTAGTCTATAATAAAGAGATATTCAGATTCTGTTTTGGAGGAATTCAGAACATGAATTCTGTAGAAATACAGAGTCCGAATTTCAAAGGAAATTTCGAGTCTGGTTTCACTAGAATTTGGAATATGAACTTACGGAGTTTGGAGTTGAACTTATAGAATTTCAGAGATGAACTAGTAGAAGTTCAGAGTCTAAATAATAGAAGTTCGGAGTTGAACTCATAGAAGTTCAGAGTAGAACTCATAGAAGTTCGGAGTCAAACTCATAGACGTTCGGAGTTGAACTCATAGAAGTTCAGAGTCGAACTTATAAAAAATCTGAGTCCATAATTCGGAGTTGAACTCTATGAGGGTTCATATCCAAAATTAGGAATGGAAATTTATTAGAGTTCGTATCCAGAATTTGGAGTGGAACTTCATTAGAGTTCGTATCCAGAATTTGGAGTGGAACTTAATTAGAGTCTTTATCCAGAATTCGGATCCTAAAACAGAATTCTTCATATCTAAGTATTATATGATTCTGAGGTTTTAGCTGTGAATCTGGTTTTTATACATAAGAAACAAATTGATATGAGTAACGAAAATATTATAGGGGTAAATTCATTTGGGAAGGAAATTTTATTTAAAGAAGTAACATATATATTTTCTTAAGTATATGGTGTTAGTGATTTTCAAAACAAGAAATAATGGAAAAGTCATAATGAAAACCTTATTGACTCAAAAATCTCCACCTTTTTGGAAAGCACAAACAACCCTTTGAAAAATAATATAAGGACATTGAAAAATTTCTTTAGACATTGAAATTAAAAGTTATCCCCCTTTGTTCATGGATGAGGGTGAATACAACTAACTCCCCCTTAGGATTTAGAACTCTAATGATTCTATTCTGGATTTCCGGAATGCTGTTTTCATTATCATAGAAATAAAAAACATTGTAATGAGAAACTCCCCCTTTCTTATGGATAGTTTTTCACATAGAAATTTTTCTTCTCCAATTTAGATTTTTCCTTCTCCCCCTTTTGAGTAGTTCTTTTTCCTTCTCCTCCTTTGTGGTTTTCAAAAATAATTTAAGTGATTGGATAAGAAATATGGTACCTGAAATATTAGTAAAGACATGAAATGAAAACAAGTAACCATAGTTCTATTATAATTGGATGAATTTTTACATGGATGATAAAATGCAAAAAAAGATCGGATTGAGTCTATTTGCCTTCCTTTTCCTTTGGGATTAGCTTTTCCAAGATGGTTTTCGGATTCTTCAAATCTTTCAGCTCCTCCTCAGCTTGCTTCTCCAAAGCATTGATCCTTTATTTTTGAGCTTTCAAGACCTATACCTGAGCTTTTAGGGCCACTTCCTGCATATTTAGTAAATCATCCTAATTTTTCAACTTATCTTCTAACTCAATCTGGAAATCTCTTTCCCCTTTCCAGTTTTGAGAAATTTAGTTATGCTTTCCATTCAAATCCCTCACCTGTTGATTCCGAGAATTTTTCTCTGGGGCCAGATATTCCTAAAGATTCTTTATCTTGGAATCCTTGGTATCAAAATAATCTTTTACATTATTCTTAAAATGATCGAACTCAACCAAGTCATCATCAACTTTCTTTGACCATAGAGTTATTTTGCTGCATGATTTTCTATGAACTTCATAATTTGTGAGAGAATTTCTATGCTCAAACTCAATCTTCACACACTTATGCAGCACCATGGATAAGGATTCTGATTTAGGATATGTTGAAGCTTATGGAACTTGGAGTCTATGGTGGGAAAGATCGTAATTGTGTCCACCAACATTTTCAAAGACTCCACAACAATATCATGACCTAGTGCAGATGATTTATATTCAGAATCTTTGCATAGGGATTATTCTTCTTCAACCTCCACCAGCATTGTTCTTAAAGAGCCACCAACATCCTTATTCCTGATAAAATCTTTTTTGGGGGTGCCCATATGAACTTGCATACCCTTATCAACATTCAGAATGGGTTCTTCACCAGGAGATTCTTCGTCACATTCATATACTTGAACAATCTTATCTTTATCTGGTTTCTCCTTCTATGCTCCTTCTTCAAGAAAATTATTTTCAATGATTTCTTCCTTAGACAACACATTTTCTTTCTCTTCCACCTTTTCATCATCTCTCTTAGCATCTTTGTCATCTACCTTTCCCAGAGTGACACGCTTTGAGGTATTGGCCTCATAAGTTTGGAGTGGTAGTTTTTCTGATAAGCTTACCTTCTCTTGAGAATCCCTAAATTGTTTAATCAAATTATCTAGATCACCATTATCTTCTTCTTCTTCTTCTTCCTTTTATTCTTCTACCTCTTGAACAACTTCTTCCTCTACTTCTTTACCAGCTCCTTTCTCTACTCCTTCAACAACCTCATTCAATTTTTACTTTTCCAGAGTGAAGTAATTCTTCCCGGGGGTCTCCGGTAATGGGTCAACACCAAAAGATTCCAAAACAGGAATCTTCTCAGAAGCTATTTTTGTGTCTCTCAACAAGGATTGAACATCATTAGCTTCAGAAATATTCTTCTTCATCTTCTTCCTTTTGGCCTATTTTTCTAACTCATCCGCATCTTTTTCTCTTAAGGCCTTAGCCTCCACAGAGTCCAATCCGAACTGTGGATCCCCTTCTTTCCTTTTCTCCCTATCTTTCCTCTATTTAGCAGGCACCTCATCTGGATTTTATTTTTATTTTTTTTTTTGGATTGGGAGGTGCAGATTGGGTTTCTGTAGCTTTGGGAGTCTTTCCTTTAGAAACCACTTCTTTCAATTTTCTCTTCTTACCAACCTTCTTCACTGGCTCAACTTTTTCCACATTTTCCAGATTTGTTTCAGCCTCTTCCTCTGGAAAATTATAAAACTCTCATGTTTCCTTGGAGTATGCCATATTCATCCTTTTCTAGTTATCATCACTAATATGCATAACCATTCAATTCCGAGCCTTAGACTTACATACAATCTTGAACGAATCTAGACACCAAACTATTAGCTTTGATAGTAAGGCAGGGTACATGATGATTTGAGCTCTCAAATTTCCTTCCTTGATGTTCTTGATTGTTACAAGAACATGCCTCATTAGATTTATTTTTCATTGTTTCACAAAAACGTCTATGAAATATGTATCACTTTTATTCAGGGTATCGTTGTCACCCTTTCTCGGAACAAGGAAACCTTGTACCCAAAGATGAAGGATCCAATTATTAGAAGATATGGGAGTAATATTGGTTGTCTTTACATTATCATTCCCAAGAAAATCTAAGGTCTTCTCCTTAACAAAACATCCTAGAGCATCCTGAAGTTTTTGTGAGAAAAATTCAGCTTCTCCAGCAGATGCCAGCCCAACCATTCTTGCTGCCTTGGTGTATGTATGTTTGTAAGTCTTTTCATAAGACATGAAAGAAAATTTTTCTCTTCCCTCTTACTCATAGAAGCTTGCTGATTCGTAGAACACTACAAGTAACTCAAGATAGACCACATCATGAACACCTATCTTGGATATACATAAATATTCCCAACCATTCAACTTGATGTTCTTAGAGATGATATAATATTACTTGAAAAATTTCGGATGGACCAGTCTTTCTCTGTACACTTTCCATTTTGAAATTCACTTCGTGGATGACATATCATGGGAAGTGGATTCTACACACATTCAGAATGGAGGAGTTCTGAGATATTTTGAATGACCTTTAAGAACTGAGGAAGAGCGTCAAGACGTGGGAACTTGGAGATCGATGTGGGACACAAATTGGGGTACCCTTTTTATAGAATATAAAGCTAACCATTGAACTTATAAAAACAATATAATGGTTGAATATTTCTATGATCTGATCTGATTGTTGAAATCATACCCACAAGAAAATATTGAATCTAATCTTTTGAGATTTTAACAATAAAAATCGGATTTAAGAAGAAACGAATCCGAGAAATTTAATAAACAAAGGAAACTACCGGCAAGTAAAAGTGACTACAAAAACTTAAGTAAGGAAATCATAAATTTCTGATTGGATAGGAAGTTTATTCTATATAGGTAATATTCTTCTTGAAGAAAATTTAACTATGAAAAAATCACTTCGAAAAAACTTACTACGAAAAACTATGAGTATGAAAATTCAAATTACGAAAATTCTCATTAAGAAGATTCTCATTACGAAAATTATCATTAAAAAAATTTCCAGTAAGAAAACATCATTATGAAACTTTTTAGTATTAATACTTCATTACAAAAATTCTCAGTACAAAAACTTCTTTTCGAAAATTCTTAGTAAGAAAACATCATTACTAAAATTCTCAGTATGAAAACTTCATTATAAAAAATCTCAGTACGAAAACTTCATTACAAAAGTTCTCAGTACGAAAAATTCATTACGAAAATTCCCAGTACGAAAACTTCATTACAAAAATTCTTAGAATGAAAACGTCATTAAAAAAAGAATTTTGAAAGAATCATTACGAAATTTTTTGAAAGACTCATTATGAAATTTTTTGAAAGACTCATTACGAAAAATTTGAAAGACTCATCACGAATTTTTTTAAAATACTAACAAATAGATGTACTCCCCCTATAAAAAGAGTTTATTACTATAAGGAGAATGGTTCAACAAAAAGTTAATGAAGGATGATTACCTCACGGTTCTCATTTATAACTTCTGTTTAATGTATTCAAATCTATCGGAGGGTAAGTATTTTTTGAAAATGTCAGTATGTAAATCTTGCATTCTGATAAATTGAAGAATGATATCTCATTTTTGTGTGTGATCCTGAAGAAAGTGATGCCTAATATATATGTTCTTTGCACGAGAGTGATGTGCTGGGTTTTTACCATGGTCAATGGCATTTGTGTTATAAAAAAAAATTGAGTCTTAGTAAAACTCAAGCCATAATCTGTGAGTGTGCGTTGCATCCACAACACTTGAGCACAACAACTTCCAGCTGCTACATATTCAACTTCCACAGTAGACAGTGCTACAGAGTGTTGCTTCTTGCATGAACAAGAAACTAATGAATCTCCTATGAAATGACAAGTGTTGTATGTACTCTTTCTATCCATTCTACATCCTCCAAAGTCAGTATTTGAAAATCATTTTAAAACAAAATCATTTCCAAAAGTATAAAATAGTCATAGATCCATGTTTCCCTTTAAGTAGCGAAAAATTTTTTTCACTGTATTTAAATGAGATTTCTTAGGATTGGATTGATATCTTCCACATAAGCACAGTGAAAACATCAATTATGGTCGACTATCTGTTAAGTAAAGTAGACTTCCCATCATACATATAAAACATGTTTGATCTACTGGTTTCCCAGCTTCATCAAGATCAAGTGTATTTGAGGTACCAATAGGAGTACCTATACTCTTAGTGTTTTCATACCCATACTTTTTAATAAGATATTTAATATACTTATGTTGGCATATTTATATTTCTTTTGGTTTTTGTGAAATTTGAAAACCAAGGAAAAATGTTGACTCACCCATCATACCCATTTCAAACTCATATTTCATTAGATCCGCAAAAGAATCAGTTAGAGATTACTGAGTTGAACCAAATATAATGTCATCAACATAAATTTGAACAATCAAAACATTTTTCTTATCTTTATTTATAAAAATGATTGGATCTGCATTTCCCTTAACATAGTTATTTTGAAGCAAAAATCTTGTAAGTCTATCATACCAAGCTCGTGGGGATTTTTTAAGTCCATACAAAGCATTGGTAAATCTAAAAACATGTTCAGGATGTTTTGTATCTTCAAATCCAGGATTTTGTTCAAAAAAAACTTCCTCTTGAACATAACCATTAAGTAAAGCACATTTCACATCCATTTGAAAAAGTTTAAAGTTTTAGAATGCTGTAAAGGCAAGTAAAATGCGAATAGATTCATGTTTAGCTACTAGAGCATAGGTTTCTTCAAAGTATAATCCTTCTAGTTGATTATAGCCTTTAGAAACCAATATTGATTTATTTCTTACGATGATTCCATTTTCATCACACTTATTTCTAAAGACCCATTTTACTCCAATAACAGATGTTTCCTTAGGTATTTCAACCAAGGTCCAAACATTATTCCATTCAAATTCATTTAGTTCATCTTGAATGGTTTTAATCAAATTTTCATCACTTAAAGCTTCATCAATGATTTTTTGTTCTAATTGGGAATGGAATGCTAGATGTTATACTTAGTTTCTTAAGGAACTTCTAGTCCTTACAGGTTGATTGACATCACCAATGATGCTATCACTGGGATAATTCTTCAGAAATGACTGATTTGGGTTTTTTAAAACCTGTTCATCAACATAGCATAGGAAATATTCTGGGGTAAATGTTTCAGATGCATCTTCTTCAACATTTTCTTTATCAGAGGGTTTTTCTATTAATGGTTGATAATCAGTTTTTAAAAACACATCTGAAGATGTAGGTTGGGGTTGTTTGAAAACAAAAGGATCATTTTCATCAAATTTGACATGTACTGTCAATTCTATAGTGCGTGTACTTTTGTTAAAAACTCTATAAGCATTAGAAGTTGTGGAGTAGCCTATGAAAATTCCTTCATCATGTTTTGGTGAAAATTTGTGTAGGTTATATTTTGTATTCAGAATGAATACTTTGCAACCAAAAACCTTAAAGTAGGAAAGTCTAGGTATTCTACCATTCTATAACTCATAAGGAGTTTTCTTAAGAAAAGGTCTAACCAAAACTCTATTTATAGTATAGCAAGTAGTACTTACAGCTTCAGCCCAAAATTTTTTGGCAATATAATACTCACTCAACATGGTTCAAGTTATCTCTTGAAGAGTTCTATTTATTCTTTCAACAACACAATTTTGTTGAAGTTTTCTAGGCATTGGATAGTTGGGAGTAATACCTTTTATTCTACAAAAAGTTTCAAAATAAGAATTTTGAAATTCTCGTCCATGATCACTATGAATAGTTTTCAATGTAAGGTTTTTCTCATTTTTAACATTGGCTCTAAAACTTTTGAAATAAAAAATATCTTCAGACTTTATTGCAAGAAAATAGACCCATATAAATCTAGTGTAATCATCAACTAAGAAAAAAACATAATACTTTCCCTCAATGCTTCCAATTTGTGTTTGACCAAAAATATACATGTGCACCAACTTTAGTGCATCAGTTGTTGAGACTTCACTGATTGATTTATAACTTGATTTATGTTTATTTCCATATTGACAAGGTTCATATACTTTTGAAGAATCATATCTAAGATCCGGTAGATCCTTAAATAAACCTTTCTTAGAGTGTTTTCATAAGTTCTTAAGGTTACAGTGTCCTAAACTTTAATTCCACAACCAAGAATGATCTTCCATTGCACTTAGTCAAGGTAATTCTTGTCTCTTAAGGTCTTTTATGTTTAGTGTGTAAACATTCTCCTGCCTATTGAAAGAAAAAATAAACTCTTCCTTTGAATTGTCTACTAAGAACTTATCATTCCTAAAATTCACAAGGTATCCTTCATCACATAATTGACTTATGATGATGTGGTTTTGCTTAAGAACATTACCAAACAAAACATTTTAAATCAAGGTTTTTCCATGATGAATGATGGTACCTATACCAATAATTTCTCCCTGAGCATTATCTCTGAAAGTTACTTTTATTCCTTTCATCTTGATAATCTTTTCGAAATAGCTTTTGTTACTAATCATATGCTGGGAACATCCACCATCTATGTACCATGTATTACTATTAGTACTTTCCCTATTTTCTTGAAAATATGTAAACTTTGGTTTTTAGAATCAAGACTTTCTTGGATCTGGAAATTTTAGAAAGAAAAATTTTGGGCACCCACATCTTCTTATAAAAATAAGCCTTCTGAAATCCCAAATATTGGGTTTTGTTTAAGGAAAAATTCTTTTCCTAGTGACCACCACATTTACACTTTGTGAAAAATGGTGCACATTGAGGAAGAAAGTAGTTGTTACTAAAAATCGATTTAGATCAAGTGTAACCAAAACCAGAATTATTCCTTCAAGGTCGAATTTGTGAATAAATTTTATCAAAATTTTCCTTACCATGTGTAAATTTTGAAAAACACTTCCTCAAGGAAAATATTTCGGATTCGAGTATAATAACTAAGTTTTGTCTTCAAAAACATTTGTACTAGAGCTATGCTAGAAAACATCTTTCTTATAAATTATATTTTCTAGGTCTTTTGATAGTTTATTCTTATCAGAACTTACTTCTACAAGATTTTTTGATATGCGTTCAAAATAGGCATTTTTATTATCAATATATTTAGAAATATCTGATATTTATTTAGTAATAACAGCATTCCTTGGTTTTTCCTTATCATCCTTTTTTATTAGTTTTGAGTTCTCTATCTCAAGAAGTTCAGCAAACCTAGAAACTTAATCATAGGTAGGTAAAGTATTTTCTTCATCAGAAGAAAATTCTTTATCAGAAGAGTTATAATATTTACTATCATTAGAACTTAAAGAAACATTGGTCAACGATTTAGCGTTGTGTACCATAGCCATAAAAAATGATTATCAATAGGTAGACTGGATATAAGACCAAGATTTTTCTGTCTAGAAGATTCATAATTGGAAGATTCATCTGAAGACTCACCACTACTAGCACTCCTGGTTTCATTATATTTTAGAACATTCTTAGCTTTGGACTTTCAATATTTCATTCTGTTCCTTTTAGAATGCCTCTCTTTTCTTTATTTTCTTTTGATCATTGGGAAATCATGTCTTATGTGTCCATCTCTTTTTCATTCATAGCATGTGACCTATGAAACATTCTTATCTTTCATTTCCTTTTTCTTATATATGGATTGTAAATTTATTTGTCCAGCTATCTTGTTCATCCTTCGAGCAGGATTAGCTAACTCACTTTCTGAGACTTCACTCTAACTAGATTAGTATTGGATAATAACCTTCTTAGATTTATATCTAGTAACTCACTCAGGATTCTTATCTTTCATATGATTTGAAGTTGTAGTAAAATCAACACTACCATTCCCATTTTTCCTCTTTATGTTGTCATCATCTCTCTTCATTCTAGTTACATGTTTAAGAAGAGTTCCAAACATTTCATCAAGAGAAATTTGAGTAACCTTTCTATTTTCATCGATAGATGTTCTCTTTGATTCCCATTCATTTGGCATGATTTCAATAATCTTTTCAACAAGGGCTTCATCATCTAGACCTTTCTCTCCCATAGATAGTAATCTATTCACAAAAGTCATAAATCTCTGTTTCCCTTTGAAAATTGGTTCTCCATAAGGAATGTTAAAACCATGATCCTCAGCTCTAAGCATGGCTCTTATAGTCTCAATTACTTTAGATGTACCAAAATGTGAAACTTCAAGTTTCTTCCATATACAGTTATCTATTTCACAAGAAGATATTTTGCTATATATATTCCTAGTCATTTGACAAAGTAAATTATTACATACCTTATAGTTGAGTTGGTATTCATGCTTTTCTTTATTAGTAAAAGTACTTACTTCCTCGTCAGGAATTTTGTATCCTCTAGTAAGAATGAAAAAGTTATCTACCCCAGTATTGATAACTAAAGTCTTCATACGATCTCTCCATTATTCATAATCATTACCATCAATGATAGGTCATCTAGTTGGATTTAGGTAGTCAACAGAACCAACATTTTAATCTTCCATCCTCACGAAAATCATTGGAACACAAACTTATTAGTAGTATAAGTTTGTAATCAATGAAAAATATTCTAACCAAGAAAAATTATATCTCTATGAAAAAGTGAATCCGAACTAGGTGTCTGAAAAACAGATTCTGATAATTATGAATATGAAAGTGTGAATCCAAAAATTTGGATCCAAAAAATCAATTCCTGGAATTCTCTCTTGAATCTAATCGTGAGATTAATTCAGATTGAATCAAGTCCTCTGATACCAATTGTTAGGATGGTATGACTCTGAGTATGATATACTCTATAATACCAAACATAGGATCAAAATAAGAATGAGATTATCAGATATAAGAGGGGGTGAATTGTACCTTTTAAAAATTCCCTTAGGTAATTCATAGGATGGTTTTGTTTAACAAGGTTGAACAAGATAATTCACAATACCTCTATGAGTACTAAAGATGTGCTAGATTCCGGAATAGTGATTCCAAAAATGGAACTTAACAAAAGTTTCAAGGATTAAGATTCTACCTTAAATCATATAGACTCTAACTATATCAGAGTAAAAAGATGAGGAAGTATAAGAAAGTATACATTCCTCAACAAAACAAAATGCAGCTGAAAAACTAAGTAGTAAAAACTAGAAGTAATAAACAATAACTCTTTTACCCAAAGGGAAGGTTATCCAACAACCTTGGATAAAGTTCCCTTGATTTATACTTTCAAGAAATTCTGTCTTACCCACACCAGGGTAACCCATCTATATAAAGATTGGAGTCTGTCTTGCTATCCCCGCAAGCCCTCAACTATTCGGCAGTCTGCACCTCTGTCTTCCTCACCAAGGAAGCCCTCAACTTCAACATGTTGGAACCTCTGTCTTCCTATCCCTGGAAGACCTCGATTGTAATCAGCAACAATCAGAGTCGCATGAAGAAATCCTACACAAGGCATTGTTCGAACTTTCTGCATAAAGCTTTGAGAGTTTGTAAGAGCCTCTCTCTCTAGAAATTACATCAGAATGTTCTGATCACCAGAATACCAAAAGTTCAAAAAAGTTGTTGCTTCTTTTCAAATTATATATTATTTATAGGAGAATATCCAACGATCAACTCCCACCTAAAATGGTAATATTTTTCCTTGAATTTTGGAGGGACCTTTCGACATTTCACTCAACCAACAGTTAGTAAATAACTGAAAGCACGACATCCTTTTGAAATGAAACAAGTGTAAGAATAAGAAAAACTGATGTTCAGAATGTAAGCAAATAAAAGTTCGGAGTCTAACAAAAAAATGAAATTCAGAGTCTTTAATAAAGAGATATTTTGATTCTGTTTTGAAGGAATTTAGAACCTCAATTCTGTAGAAATACAGAGTCTAAATTTCTAAGGAAATTCGGAGTCTAGTTTCACTAGAATTCAAATTCTGAACTTACAGTGTTCGGAGTTGAACTAGTAGAAGTTCAGAGTTGAACTTGTAGAAGTTTGGAGTCGAACTAGTAGAAGTTCGGAGTCAAACTCATAGAAGTTTGGAATCGAACTCATAGAAGTTTGGAGTTGAACTCATAGAAGTTCGGAGTCCAACTTATTAAATTTCAGAGTCCATAATTCAGAGTGGAACTTTATGAGAGTCCATATCCAGAATTCAGAGTGGAACTTCATTAGAATTTGTATCCAGAATTCAGAGTGGAAATTCAATAGAGTTCATAACCAGATGTCGGATCCTAAAACAGAATGATTCATATCTAAGTATTATATGATTCTGAGGTTTTAGGTGTGAATACAATTTTTGTACTTAAGAAAAATATTGATATGAGTAATGAAAATATGGTAGGGCTAGATTTTTTTGGGATGGAAATTTTCCATAAATAAGTAAAATATATATTTTCTTAAGTGTAAGGTGTTTTTTATTTTCAAAACAAGAAAGAATATGAATGTTATAAATAAAACCGTATTAACTCAAAAAAACATGCCTATAAGAACCAATACTTGGCCATGGAAGAGAAAATAATTTCCATTGCTAAGAGTCTATCTCAATGGAGTCTCCCCCACCATATGAATTGTCTCTCAAAATCAATCCCTCTGGGAAGACAACAAAAATGTCTTAATCCAATATAGAATCATGGGTATGTCGAAGTCATATTTACTCTCCCATGATATTCATGAACATCTTAATGCTTGTATACAAAGAGAGACATTATGGTCCACACATCACATGACTCCCATACAACCTCCCTCTATTTATTTCAGTTCAATTAATCATCAACATGGTTTACCATGAATGGTGTTTAATCCAATTTAATTTCAAGAGACTGTGAATACTCGATCCACCTCCTCTGTCGAAGGTTCAATTCCAGAGAAGATGAGATGTTCTTGAGGATCTTATGATCCATGTATACCACAAACAACTCACCCATGAAATATTTTCTAAAATATCTTAGGGAATATACCACTTCTGATAAATCTAAATCATGAGTAGGGTTATTCCTATCAGGTAGTGTTAGCTTCATGGATCCAAAAGAAACCACACAATCCGCCTACATTAGAACTACTCAGAGTCAAACTCTGGATGTGTCACAGTATACGATATATGCTTTACCTAGGACATGTAATGTGAGGTTACATGTTAAGGTCTTCCTAAATATCAAATCTTGAAAAAATATCTCACATCGGTCAAACCAACTAAACTTCACCCCATTCCTTGTCAACCCATACATTGGTGTGTCCAAATGGGAGAAATAATGGATAAAACACTAGTAATGACCCGCTAAACACATAAAGATCTAAAATTTGAATATGTTCTTGGTATGTTCCCAAGATATCATGACTGTGACTTTATCTGGGTCCACTAACACTCTTTCTTTCAAGATTACATGGCACAAGGATCTTACATCATAAATTCTTAAACTACATTTGGTTAGCTTGGTATATAGTCAATTCTATCTAAATTCACTCAATACAATGTCAAGATGTTTGGAATGAACATATGTTGATTGGGTGTACATTGAGATATCATTGGGAAGAATTACCAAAAACTAATCCAGAAAAGAATGAAAATCTCATTCATTAAGTCCATCAATACTGCAGACAAATTAGTCAACCAAAATTCCATCACTATGAATCCATACATTCCATACATACTCCTAAAAGTTGTTCAAGGTCTATCTGATAGACTGAACCATAACTAATTATATCCACATCTCATGTGAATCTTGTTGAATGTCGTATCAACACTAAATTGATCAAAATATCATTAATCTGTTGAAGAAGACACCATTTGTTGACTGCATCTTGTTAGACCACTGATAGTCCAAACACAAGAAAAAATATCCATTAGTCTTTTTTTTGTGATTTAAACTTGAAAACCCCATGGAGATGTACACGGATATTTGAAGAATTTGGATTCCAGATTTTTCAACTGAAATTTATACTCCTGAAGCTCTAATGTTTCCATTTGATGTGGTGGGAAAGAATCTGGATGTTCTCCTGGAACAATCTAAATCATGAACTCAATCTCTCGCTTGCAAGATATTCTATAGAAATCATCAGGAAAACATCGTAAAAATAGTCTACCACAATGGGAAAAGAATCAATCTACATTTCCCCATTATCTAGAGTAAGAATTGAAAATTGGGCCCTGAGAAAATCCAATCCACACTGAATTTGTCTTTCATGAATAGCCTAAAGATCCCACTCACCTTGGTGAGATTAGTTGCTTCCTTATAAACATTATAATGTAACTCTCCTCCTATAATAGTAAACATAAGGGTGGTATAGAACTAAGAAATACATACTAAAAATTAGGTGAAGGTCTATTATTTCTAGCATGGTTGGTATCTAGAAGGGAATGGTAACAAAAAATCTAAAAATAACATGCCTTACAATGTTTGATATTTTCTAACGGCACTCAAAATGGGGTGCCAATGGTTAGAACACTATATAATATTTCGACATACAAGACCAAAACATTTAAAAAAATAATATAGAGATGACTGTGACACTTCTGTATCAAAAACAATACAAGATAAGGTAGATGATACAAGAATCGTACCTCTGACAGTAGACAGTTATGCATCCATGTTAGCTGGAGTGATCTATATAAAGTGAAACTAACTTCTCTCATTGACATGGGATACAATATTATTATGTTGATGTGTTTCCCTATCTTTGTATTGATTCTCATGAAAAAGTGTAGCACATCCCCAACCTTGTCCTAAATGGGTTGTGAAACTCTAGCTACTAGATTTCAAAGGGGTGGCTGAGCCAGTTCCTAATTTCGGTGTCTATCATAATCCACTTCCACTAGTCTACCTTGTAATGTTCACACAAAACCTCTGAAGATGAACCAGTATGTCGTAAATTAAACACTTGACTATGTGGTAAAAAATTTTGGTTCTTGTGGGTAAACATGCCATATTGATAGCATTGGAATGGAATGTGTTCTTGATATGATTTTCCACCATCCTGATTGTGTTTTCTACTTTTGATTTTCTAAAAAATTCATAATGGAACTTCTCACCACTCAAAGTAGAACTCCTAGATCACCAGTTGAAATGGACAAGCAGCTACCTGGGGCCTCTATCAAATTCCCTTCTACGATGGCTGTCTGGTTCCTCACATCATAAGAGATGTTTAAATGAAAAAAATGTTTACATGCGACCTGATCTCATAATGAAGACCTTCCTAAATACATCTCTCCCTTGAGATCTCATTAGTTTCTAAAGATGGTTCAATGTGATGTAGACCAGTAAACCATCCAACGTAGTACATTAATGAAATACCCTTATGCATATGATGCTTTAACTCAATATCTTTTTCATCACTCAAGGTCTCAGGATAGAAATGGTTTTGGAACATCACCATGAGGTCCTTCCAATAAAGATCATCATTCTTACCATATTCCTCCAAAATTTTCCACTAATTCTTGGAATATCAATGAATCATATACATAGTAAGATTCATCCTCACATTTGTGGTTATCTTGAGATTGTTGAATATTGTTTTTACTATCTCAATATAGAACTCGACTAACTTGGGTCCCCCTTCCCTAATAAGCACATGAAAACGCTAAAGTTTACTCTATTTATAATCATACATCAAATGAAGAGTACGAACAAACTCCCTTTCCATGGACCAGATGACCCTTTGGAAGCTATCACAAAGCAGATCATCTATATACTCCTCATGAAATATTGGAATTTATTGTAAAACTGTTTATGTATCATTTTGATTTCCACTCTCTTTATGGTCATATACAAGATTACGTGGATACATTTTCTCTACAATACACACACATCCCTTAGAGAACTGGTTTGAAACAAATTCAACACTAACAGGGGACTTAAAAAGAGAAACACTAACTCTTGGTCTCTCATGACGTAACATAAAAATATTTTACCACGACATAATAACTCATTTAATTTATCTAGTTAAATATATATCTTATATAATCATTCAACATGAAAATATATATTACATGAAAAATTAGATATGTCCCTATCATGAACAATCCATGTTAGTATATCCCAATTTTTCTATTATTTTGCATGTATTCTAATCTCTTATCAAATCAAGAAATTTCTACAAAACTCAAGAAACATTAACATCATAAAATAATAACCTCACACAACATGTGAATCACCCAAGGTGAAATAACATCAATTGTAACAAGGACACAACAACAAAAAATATCACATCACTAGGAACTCATATTCTCTTTATACATGGTTTAGATACTCCCATAACCTGGTCATTAACAAATCATGAAACAAGCTAGTATCCTTTATACCTTTATCAAAATAGTAATGCAAAAAAATAAAGAAATCATACTCCTTTGATTCCACTTGGAAACATCCACCAATGAGGCGCTCTCTGACATGACTAGAAAGGGTTCAAAAAAAGACCTTAAGCATTCCTCCTCTTATACTATAGGAATCTGACTAGAAGTGGTTGTGTGAAATGTATAGTGTAGAGACTATACCCCTTGGTATGATGTTTTGTAGTAGTAGAAAAAATTCACAATAGAATTGAAATAATCAAAGTAAATACATTGAGGATGAAAAAAACCCAAGATAACATAGTAATCCAATAAATAATAAATGAATAATTTAATGAAGTGTCATAGTAGTAGAAAAAATAAATAATAGAATGTAAATATTCAATGTATATACATTACGGATGAAAAAAAACCCCAATGATAAGTGCATAATCCAATAAATAATTCATGGGATAGATATTACAATAAACCTGATCATTACCAAATCATAACACATCTTAGTATCCTTTATACTTTTCCCCAAATAGAAAATAAAGAAATGTAAGAATGAAAACTCATTTGACACCACTTTGTAACATCCCTCAACATGGAACTCTTGGAAATGTCTAGAAAGGGTTGGTTACGAGACTTCAATCATGCCACCCCTTATGATAGAGGTTGTTGACTATTAGTGGGGGAGTGAAATGTATAGTGTGTAGACTATACCCCAATGTATGAAGTGTCATAGTAGTAGAAAAAATTCATAATAGAATATAAATAATCAATATAAATACATTGTGGATGAAAAAAACCAAAGATAACGTAATAATATAATAAATAATAAGGGAATAATGTAATTAAGTGTCATAGTAGTAGAAATAGTTTATAATAGAATAGAAATAATCAAAGTAAATACATTGCGGATGAAAAAAACCAAAGATTACCTAATAATCCAATAAAAAATACATGGGTTAGATACCCCGATGAACATGATCATTAACAAATCCAAACACATCGTAGTATCCATTCTACCATTCCACAAATAGTACAAAAAATTAAAGAAAACATACTCCTTTAATACTACTATTAACATCCCCCAATGTAGAACTCTCTAATATGGCTATAAAGGGATGGTTATGAGAAATCAATAATTCATCAGCTTTTTCTAGGGGATACTGACTAGTAGTGGGGGTGTGAAATGTATAGGGTGGATACTATAACCCTAGGTATGAAGTGTATTTGTAGTAGAAACAATTCATAACAGAATGGAAATAATAAATGTAAATACATTGTGAATGAATGAAACTTAATATAATTTAATAGTCTAATAAATAATAAAGGGATAATGTAATGACATCCTAGAATGTAACTAAATGTCATTATATATAAAGGCAAGAAAATCTATGAAGTCTCAAATAAACATGTGTGTTAACTTATTTAAAAATTAATAAAATACAAACACAACCTTATTTGGCTTCTTCCTAGAATATCTTTGATAATTTCTTGTAACCATGAAACCAAAAATCATATAACCAAGACAAAATAACATGCTTTGGCTCCTTGCCATAATATCTCTGAGAATGTCTTATGACCATTCCAACCACCCCCATATAACCAATGTAAAATAACCCACTTTATCTCACTGTAAGAATACCTCCAATCATGTCTTATGACCACGCAAACCACCACCATGTAACCATGGTATTGTCACAACATAAAATATTGGTAAATACCTATAAACATTACAACATTCATGGTTAAATTTCAATAAGAATTACCGCATGGGACAAGGCATATCCCACTCTCTATAAGAATTATAACATGGGACAAGGCTATGCCCACTAAATATCAACATTACATCATATTGTTGTACCTTTTCCAGGTGTCAGCCTGGTATATAAGTTTTGCATCATGTAATACATTCCCTATCATATAACATGGATGTCATGAAATCACATCACAATTCTCAGTGGTTAATTAATTGGAGTAACATTCTTCTTTTAGATTCCACCCTCAATTTAATTCAAAATTGACTAATAATTATCAAAATTATAAATAAGACAAAATTTTAGGGATTCTATTAGAATAAATCACCCAGGTCACATGTCATGAAAAATATATATTATATAATTTTCCAATTAAATTATATTCATCTTTCACTCAACCCCTGGGTAGCCATAAGAAAAGACACAAGATAGTTTCAAACAAAGGACTTCAAAGAATAATTCCATTTATTTTTTTAATTTATTTGGGTGTATAATATGAAGAAATAATTATAATATTGCATTAAAATGGGATTTATCAAACCATATGGTTAATATTTATACCCCTACCTTTAAATAACTATCCACTATTTCTTCCAATGGAAAACTCACATGAGGAAGATAGTCCAGATGATTGAAAGAGGATCCAATATCAATACTGATCAATATTAAAACCAATAATTTAATTATTCAATGGATTTAACTATATGATTTGGAGAAGATGGAAGAGAATGAAGAAACCTAACCAAAAGGACTTATTAGGGATTTATCACCAAAACATGGCATATATAAGGGATGTTGGCACCCCAAAATCTCTTGGAGAATGTAATAGGGGAAAGATGAGATATGTTGTAGTGTATTAGAATGAAAATCAGCTATAAATAATGTCTAATACATCAGGTCATGAATTTACAAGATGAGTAATGTGATTACACATCGTGCAATTTTTTTAAAGAATTCAGTGAAAACCCCATCACTTTAGATTTAGTTTATTAAAACCCTCGAACAATTACATGACATGTATTCCCTTTATGTGGTGTATAATTTTTGTGGAGTTTGTTTCTCAACTAAAATTACTTTTAAACAACCTGAACCCCCTTTAAAGCATCCCAATTTACCATAAAATTAATAAACACTTAACCAATTATAGTGAGACACTATAAATTCAAACAACCATACAACCTTAAACATTAGGTCATTTTATCAAACAAAGGCTCTATATCAATGAACATGATTTGGAAACCAATGGTAAAATGAAAAATCTCAGATAGAGCCAATCTAAATAAATATAGGATCATACATACTTTCTATGAATACCATGATATATAATAATATGAAAATTTTCTATTTCATAATAATAATTTCATCCTCGATAGTTCTATGATCAATTTCCAACTCCCAACACATTCTATGAAATGAATATATAGGAATGAATTTTATTATTTTTGAATCATAAAAATTAAATTTTATCAAATTGTATGATCTATAATGGAGTAACAAGTCTTTTTTTATATCTCTAAAAAATTTCCAAAACCAGTATAGTAATCACATGTTATCCAAATCATAAAAATCTTCCTATTGAAAATTAATACAAGAATCTCTATAACCTCATTCAAATTTCAACATAAACCATTACCTAAATGGTCATCCTTATGAACAATTAAAAATATTAAAATCTAAAAAATTATAAAGAAGGTGACTCAATTTATGATAATCAATATAACATTAATCAACCATATATAATAATTTATGTCTTTATTATCAAACAAAAGACATCTGAGTAAAATCATCATGTATTCTCTTGAAACATTTTAATAACTAGAATTACCTTAATACCTTATTGAAAACATACATTATTTTTTAGTACATACATGAAACAAAAACCAGTATATATAATCATTAAATTGAAAAAATATTTAAAATTCATTAATGATAGAATAAATAACATTTTCAAAAATCCTTCATCATTTCTGTGGCCATTAATAGTATCTAATTTAATTCATTCGTATTAATCACCAATTTTACCATACTAAAAATCATTTTCTCATCCTTTAGAACATGTTAATTGTTATCTTTCATTAATCAAAATATCACTATTCCATTAAATCACTATTCTAATTTATTAGAATCCTTCAACGTATTTATTCAAATTCTTAATGAATAACTTATGATGAAAAATCCTTATATTTTTCACAATTCATAATTCTTGAATCTAAATACAAAATATACTTCAATATTTCAACTTCAATTATTTTCATGGAATAGTTAATTCCTTCGTCAAGATGTAAATTCTTTCTCTAGGATTTTTTGTAGGGTTATTCTAATGTTCTCTATAGATAAGGCATTGAACTCATTGACAATTGTTTACACTATGACCCCTTTTCCCATGTAGATCAACTATTTACCTCCATTTTAGATATTACTTTGGGTTTTTCTTCCCCCATTATTGATATGTATGAATAAGAGTCTTCTTTTCACTTTGTCAATTAGATAATGAAATTTCAAAAAATTTAATCATCCTCTTATTCGAATTGTTAAGAAGATCACTATAGTTCATGTTTTCAATAATATGTCATGCCAACTGATTATGTATAATCACAATATCATTCTCTATAGTCATCATCCAATTTTGTTGCTCATAGTCACTAAATTTTCTATCATATTCAATGTTAACATGATCCCTTCTGGTTCTTTGTGTTAGCTACATCCAAAGGCATTTTGTTAAAAACAGTAGTCAAAGTGGGAACCAGATAAAATTGATGTCTCATTTATAATATATCATAATAATTACACCTACTTTTTAATCTATTACACCTAAGGTTCATAATTTTTTATTAATATTCTTCAGATATTTTAATCATTCCTGATGGTTCATAAAGAGTTTTAATTTCTGATTAATATCCTATGAAAGTTTCAAACTGGGTGTGCAGAAAGGGTCATTGTTGTGTAGTAGTTATTGATCGAGTCTTATTACAGTGTTTTCGGTGGTTTTACATCTATGTATATCTTTTCTAAACCCACATCCAATTTTAGAATCCAGATATGGATGTTTTACTAGGAAACTACTCAGTATATCACTTACCAAAATTCCAAGAAATTTTCCTATATACTAACTCATATTTATACATTTCCATAGATACATCCCAATACATATCCTCGTAAATATACCTAGGGATATAAATAGAATCTACTCATTATAGTTTTCAAATGTTAACCAAAACATTCCATTCATAAATACTATAAAAACCCAGGCTTCTCATACATGTATATTACATATTTTTAGATGAATAATCATTAAATTTTAGAAACACATTCCCAAAGACCAAAATAGTTTTGTGAAATTGGAAACACAGAACACAATATTATAGTCTGGTGAATGTTATTCAATGTTTCCTAAAAATATCTTCCCTTTTATTACTTCTACTTAATACCATTCTACATAACCCATGGAATGGATATTTAATAAAGGGTGAGATCAGATTATCAAAATGATTTAATAAAGGTGATATGTGAGCATAAAATGAACATAAAGTTATAAAAATGTGAGAACAAAATTATAAAACCATACATTTCATATAAAATAACATAATCATAGGTCCGATAATAAATATCAAAAATTAATAATATTTAAATGATATAATTAGTAAATAACATAATCCATGAGAGTATTACATTGGAATAATACATTGGTTTGTGGCTTACACATAAGAATATGAAATCATTCCCTAGATGTCAAGGATCATTTAAAAAACAAATCATTGAACATCATGGGGGATAAAACTATTAGATGAGACACACCACTATTATAACCAACCCGATTATGAAGGTATTTGTTTTCAAGAGTTGTCTTTTGTTTTCAAGGAATGTTTTTGAAAAATTGAAATAATGTCACTTTTATTTTGCTGAAAATATTACCGACCATTGTTCTCAAAAGAATCTGACTCACATTAGGTCCAGAATGGTAGAAAATCATAATGAAAAATTTATTGTTATCTAGAATTAGAGAATCAGTCACATGTGGAATGTATCTTGCTAGAATTAAATTATCATTAGATTCACTCTCTATCTGGTATAAAAGAATTGAAGTATTGGATTCTGAATGACTATGATAAATTTTAAATGTGATGATGCATTGCTGATTTGTATTTTACATTAATAAAAATTTGATTGGGGAACTATGAGGAAATATTAATAGATGAAACGAAAAAATATGTATTTTAAATCATACCCAGATTTTTGGTATCCTCATAGAATAGAAGAAAGTGATGATGACAATCAAAAAGGAATCGTAACCTGTTTAATCATATCTAGGTGGAACAGATGATAAAGGAAACAGAAGATCAAACTCATGTCAATCAGATTCTTGTTGAGAAGGGAAGAAATATGTTTCTAGGGGAGTGGAAAGTTTAAATACATTCAATTTTAAGTAAGGCATAGTTGCATCCATTCATCAATCGTATCTATAAGATAATATGAATATCAAAGAAGATCATAATTAGGATCAGAAAGAAAAATATCATAGCCAATATGATCGTATTAAGAAAGATCGTACAATATACAATCATACTCAAGAAGATATGGGTTATTCATTGAATTTCTAATGGAAGAGATAGATGAAATATGATTTTTCTCAAATGTCTTCATCATGTTGTTATAGTGATTAATTAATTTGTGTCTCTAATAAAGTGAATTTTCATGTGATTCAATAGAAGAGGAGAAGAATATGTCTTTTATATCAACCTAGTTAAGAGAAAAGATAAATAAGTTCAAAGAGAAAAGGTGATTGAGTTTTCTGGATGTTCTATCAAGAGGGAGATTGGAATTCAAATGAATGATTATATTCATTATTCAAAGGAGTATCCATTCATTCATAAATTTATATATTCAATTGATAGAGATGATTTTTATTAAAGAAATTTTATTTAGAAAATGATACTCATGAAATGAAATCAGAATTTAATTGAAATGAATGTCATAAGAAGAAGTGAATATTGTAGAAGAATCATGAATCTTTTATATTTTTTGAAGAGGTCATAAATGAACCTGAGATTCTAGGGTAAATTGATATTTTGGAGAATTTATATGAGTAAAAATGATTTTGGAATTCCTAACAAAACCTATCAAGGATCACATATGAATGGTGAAAAGTATATTGTACTTTTCTAATGAATGATTTACTTTTCACCTCATAAGAGAGGTAATATTTGAGTTTTTGAGAGAATAATATGATTTCTATATTATGATTTTTTTGAAAATTTTTTTTTGGATTGATGTGAAAGAGGAGACACAAGATCACAAAGTTGAACGAGGAGACACAATATTGTGTTAGGCTACATTAATCGGATCAAGAATTTCCATATTGGGTTTTCCAAAACAAGGAAGAATCACACCAAGAAGAATTTTATTAAAGATAATCATGCATGGAGGAATCATACTAGAAAAAACATAATGGGAAGATGAGACTGAGTTTTCCTTAACAAAGTCCAAGTAGTCCGTACTATATTTGGGGTAAGATATTGAACAATTATTATTCAATTAAATAGATATTTGAAATTTAAGAGAAGCATAGGTAACATGAATTTTTACACAAACATTGTTTTACCCTATTTGTGCAAAGAGGGTGCACACGTACTTTTGGATTGTCTTCAAATTACTAAAAATGATAAAGTGTATATCCTAATCCTACTAATCGAATGATATTTTTCAAGTGGATTGTTTCATATTGGATTTTTTCTAAAGAATACCAATGATGTAGCTATACATATTGAATAGTAAACCATATAACTACTTGTATTCATTTGGATGTGTGTTATAAATTTTTCAATTGGGGAATAGAATTGTTAAAAAGTGGAAAAGGTTGTTTTAATTGAAATAAAACATAAATAAAAAAGTTTCACTGATTCACCCCTCCCCCTCATAACGATACAATTATTCTGACTGGGCACTTACAACCACCATCCCCAGTCACATCCCATTGATTATAGTGGAATGGGTTCACTCCTGAAATTTTCATGATGGATAAGGTCCCCTAATATATCATTTTCAATCCCCATTCTATCCATGTCAGTGTAATTTGATATATAATTCTTTACCCAATGCATTATATGGGTGATATATTTTCCATCTGTAATATAATGGAATAAGAAAATGTGTTCAAAATGATCATAATCATTTATCATTTCATAACCCATGAAACGAAATGTGTATAATACAAATATCAGTATTTAATAACCTATAGAAAGGGTAAATGGTTCATAATAATTTCATCATATAATAACCAATAAAAATAACTAGGTTTCACAAGAAACATTTCATGGTCAAACAAATCTAAAAGACATTGTTTTCATAAAAAAATATCATCATAGAAATAAAACATTAAAATAATAAAAATAATGGTGTCCTTGGATAATATCCCAATTAAAGAATTAATTATATCAAATTAATTCATATAATTTAGAGATGTATTTTAAAATAACACTCAGAAAATTTCTTAAGGAAAGTATCCTTTAATTGAAAATCACTTTCATAAAACCTTTTCAAAAAAAATCAATTAAAATAACATTGTAAACCTATAGTGAAATCATTTAAAATCTATTAAAACAATACATGGGGAAAATTAACATTACACATTGAAAAACGTTTTTCAAAATTTATTACCATTTAAAAATAATTTACTTTGAAAATAAACATGAAAAATTATAATGGATTGTTTGAAAATAGTTTAAAATACATTTTAAACCCAAAACACCTTAAAAATTCTTTTCCTTGAAAATAGCCTTTGAAAACCTAAGAAGGATTGTTTTAAAAACCTTTTAAACAATGTTTAAACATAAAATACATTTGAATTTATTTTATTTGGAAAATATAATTTAAAATGTATATGTAATATTCAATGAATGGGTTTTTACACAAAATAATGGATTCTATACAAGATGAATACTTTAAAATAATGATTTCATTTCCAATATCACTGGAAGTAAAAAAGAGCACTAATCCAAAAATTAGAATAAGATTCCTCTTAAAAACATTTTGTAAATGTTGACTCGGGGGTAAGAATTTAATTTAAAAATAATACAATAATAGTAGATCATTTTTTCAAACATTTTTAGAAAATATGGTTTTTAAATAAAACATATTTCAGACCAAAGGGATAAATTAAGTATGATTAAAAAACATTATATAAATTATCTATAGTAAACAAGAGTATAAAATGGTTCCAGTACAAGAAGATATCATTAGTAACCATTGATGAAGAAAATTCATGAGAATTGTTGATATATTTAACATAATATTACATCATTGGAAGTATAATCATAAAAAATCATGATAAACATTGAGATTGTAACATAAAATCATTACCACTTTGGTTACAGTGAATCATAATCCACATAAAAGAATAAAATTACATGAGGCATAAAATAACATGTATTAAATTAGATTCAATATATTATATGTAAAAGGGTTAGTATACACTCTTCATAAAATAATGAAAGAAACAACATAACATTTATCTCAATAATGGAAAATCAAGACAAGATTCCCTTACAACTTTGGTAACATTGAAATCATAATCCCTTGAACGATATATCCTATAATTGTTATGTATATTAAAATAGGTTTGTGTATACAAACCATAAGGTACATTCATCATTATTATATAAAACATATAGATGAAAGATGTGGTGAACATAGCATTTGTCCCACATTTGTAAATAATGATGTAAATCCATTACTGCTTGATTATGTTTTGAATCATAATCCCTGAGAAGGAATAAAATAAATGGAAATTATAATTATCCTAAAATGAAATGGATTAATTATATATCATGTAATAGATATTTACATACTCCACACAATTAAAATGAGTGGGGAATATGGAATAAGTCTCTCTAAAATAAAAGTGAGACTAGAGATAACCTTATTGTATATCTTGACTACTATTGTACCTATTCAATCCAAATTTACAATAAATATAATTTATTACATATCTATAATAGAACCATATTCATATATATAATACCATATATGACTTTAAAATTACTTTATATTGATTTGTATTAAAATTTCCACATTAATGTTGTATTTCAAGTAAAAACTGCTTTGTTTTTCAAACAGGTTTTGAATTGATATTCAAGGGAATATTAATTGTAAAATGATTTCATAATAAACATAATAATAACATTTTTATATATATTATATATTTTTTTATATTTATTTATTTTAATCCTTAAAATTTAGTGATATGGAATGAAATACACTGTTCATGAAAAAGGTAGTTCATACGTTCGCATGAGAACTATTTCCATTTTCCTATCACATTAAAAGAAATATATGAAAATTATATATATAATCATTATAGTCTAATTTTTAGGTCATATATTTCATTTAATACTATTAAACCCAGCCTTAACACAATCCATGTAACGTGTGAAAGAATCAAATCGCTTCACGAGGCGGTAGCTGCCGTACACAGAACCGACATTATCATCTTGACAAGAATTGGAAAGAATGATGTTATTCATTATATAAAAATTATATAATCATAAAAATATTATAAAAAATAAATCTATTATATAAATATTATATGAATCATTATTCCCAACATTGGTATATGGTAACGTAAAAGCAAACGACATTGGTTCATAAGGTGGTAGCCTGTCGTACACAAGAACGACGATTTAGTAAACCATTTGATGGATGTGTGTGTGGTTTTAGGCAAACAGATTTACAAAAATATTCTTAGAATATATATGATATTTATTTTATTATATAGTCATGATATAAAAATAATTCAAGGGCACCGAGAAGGAAATAAAATAAAAACGCATTTAGAAAAACAATACCTCGTCTTCAGGTATCCTACCTTGGTTTCAACTAAACCTTAAATGTTTTTTTTATTACACAAAAAGTTTAACTATTATTAGGGGAGATAAGTTTGGATGTTATTTTCATAGTTTTGGTCAATAAAAGTGGCATGAGAGGTGTGAATAAGGGGAGAGAGTGTGTTCCCTTTTATAGTTTATGATGAGTGTAATTATTTTAAATACCCAATGATATTAATTATTAAGAGGTCTCCATTAGTGTATGTAGCTTAAAAATTTAATAATAATATAGTGGGTGTTTCTTTGGTTAAGAAACACATAAAATAAGTTCATTTTTATAATATTTTTTGTTAGCTTCTACGTTTCCCTACTATTACCATTTTGGTTTTTATTAAGGTAACTAATTTTATAACCAAGATTATTTATTCATTAAGAATTAATTAAAATGACACACACTAATTATATATATTATACATAATTTAAAAAATAAAAATTCCCATGTGTCTGGGAAATTAATTTGAACAAAAACTCTAGTAACGTGAAAAAACACTGCTTTAATAGTAACTGTTCTAATCGAGGTTTTTCTATTTAAAGGAAAATATAGTGATTATAAAAAATAATTAGACCATTAATTGAGCATAGTATATATTTATTAATATTAAAAAATATATTTATATTATATATTATTTTATGTTAATTAATAAAGTAACATTTGTTATGAAATGACATTAACATAAATTTTGATGGTATTCATTTAATTTAAATTATGAAAATATCCAGAAAATAATATAAATAGAATCCATTATATTCAAAAACAATTAACACGATATATTCATATTATAAAATCACATTTTATAATAATTCATTCAACTTACTTCAATTTAATTTTTTTAGTATCATTTGTCATATTTAATTGTTAAATAAATAATTAATTTCTTGGAATTCCATAATATTTAAATGTAATTATATCATATTTAAAAAATAAAAATAAATTATATAGATAAAAAACTAATTTATAATATAAGATTATATTTTTAACTTAACTAACATAATTTTCATTCAATATTCTAATGTTTTATTGAAATTAAAAGGAAAAAAGAGACCTTTTTTCCATTCTCTTTACATGACTGATTATATAAGTCACATTTTCATAAATGTGTCCCAAAAATAATAAAATTATATCTGGAGTTCATAATTGATGAAATTTTTCCATAACATTTGTCTTTGAAAAGTTTTGGTACATTTTTACACCTTATATTCAAGGTTAAACCAGTATGTAAACTCATTTTTTATTTAATCACAATAATTATGTTTAACAATTTTCAATAATAATTGTGGTGAGAAATTAAGTTGGACTTACTATATAAAAAATATTATTATTATTACAAATAATTAATCAATATAATAAAATATAACTCACATAAAGTATAGGATTTAATTTTGAATTAATCACACATACACAACGAGAATGTGAGTTTTTAATGTGAAAATGTTCAAAAGTATATAATGTAATTATATCAAATTTCAATATGAAATTGATTCCAACTAAATAAATTATATAAATTGTTATATAATTGAACTAATTAAATTTCAAAACCAATTGAAAATATAAATTAACTATATCAATAATTTTTATAAAAAGTAACTTTTCTTTTACTACTAATTATTTTTTACTACTCGTCAAAAAATAAAACTTATCATAAAAATATAAAAAATCCATTATAAGATAATTTTGATAATAAAATTGAAAAAATAAATTTCAATTTCACAAATTAATTTTATAATATTTTAGGAAAATATTTTTAAAATACATGTGCCATAAAAAGATAATAAAACTACCATTTGAAAAATACATCTTTTTATACGTAAAATTGGATATGTTTTAATATATTATATAAGGAACACATAATTTGAATTTGAAATAGTAGTTTTAATATTTAATATATATATTTAATTAACTTTATTCATCAACATTTTTTTTTAATTTTTTGAAACAAAACATGTTTCTTCATAAAAATATGGTTTTTCTGAAAGGAATTTCATTATTTTGAAATAGTTTTTACATCCATTTATAATTAATTTTTACCAAATAATTGACTTGTTAAACATTAATAACACATATTTTCATAATTTATTTAATCCTTTTCATACCCCCCATTACAATGGTAGGGTGATGCCTATAACAATATTTTTATAATATGTCATTATTATTTTAAACTCAGTGTTTCGTGTGTTACAATATAAGCTTGGCATTGTGTTTAGACAAATAAAAACTTTTTTAGCAATAAATTAATGTTACCAAATAATTTAAATTTATTCAAAAAATTAATTCATAAAAACATGGTGTGTTACATGACCTTTTCCTTAAGAACAATGTTTTTCTTGATTCCTATCAGCATGATATTTGTAATGGTGTGTAGATTCTCCATCATTGGCCTATACATAATCCCTAAAACAATGATACCCATATTTCTACCCAATATTCAAGATAGATCTATGTAGTGGTTTGAGGAAAAATTTATAACTACATCCATCCTCTTTAGAAAAAATGAGGTTTTATAATGCCCCATATGGACATTGATGTTTAGGCCTATATCACGTCATTGAGTGGCCACATTCTAGGTGAAATACCATGTCACTATATATGAACAAGATCCAGATATATACATGTAAAATTTCTCTCCTAATAATACACATTAATTTATTCCTATCTGTATATGATACATTGTGATACTCTGATCTCCTATCATGGTACTGTCAAAAAAAATCAAATAATCCCCCTCCTGTTATAGTGTTTTAACCATTTTGGTAATTAATTATTCCCTATATGTCCTTGCATTAATTTAGGGCACAATTTATATCCCTTGTACATGATTTATATATGTGAATAAGAAACCTCACAAATATTATGTTTTGGTTGATAAAAACGAACCTCCATACATATGAGTCCAATCGATTTAGTGACCCATATAATAAATAAAAATAAGATTGATTCTTATCCACATAGGATACATAGTGGTTCTAGGATAATCTCTCCTAGGAACATCCACATATCTAAATATATATATGAATTACCTACCTCTATGTATGTGAAACATTTATAATAAGAAATCTATCTAAAATAGTTTTTGTTGGATTGCTTCATATCCTTGCAAGATTCATAGTAAATCCCAGAGGGGTTTAGGTAAGAAAATGTAAAATTCTTACCACTTATCTGGGTTCTTGGTCAAATCACCCACTCCTATAAATAAGACAAATTTTTGAAGGAGTCCATAACATGGGTTCTCTCATTTAAAAACTAATTCTATGGTACATTGTCTAGGAGTTATCCTAACCATTTTTATAATTTACCCTTATCTTATACCATATATGATGTAATATGATCATCTATTTTTTCTAAAAATTATAATGAGTCATATGAGCTTATAGGTTATATATTATCACTCCATTAGAAGCATCATGATTAAAAATATGAAACATCAATAGTCCACCATGCATGTCCTCAAGAAACACATGATTGACCAACTCATATAGAGTCACCTAGCTTACGTATGAGTAAGATCAATATAAGTTTTTCTTAATTGTGAGTTAGATATATAAAAGAATCCCCATCTTATTTCTATTTATCCATAAACTCATATGAGGATAAAAATGAATATTTATTGTGTCATATTTGTATGGAGAAACCTATATAGCTTAAGGACGTCATTGCATGACCATAAATAGTAGAACATCATATCCCTTATAATATTATTTTTAACTAAAAAATAGCTTCACCCTATTTGGATGAAATTAAACTACATTTATCATCATAAATTATCATTCTTTATATAAGGACCAAAATATCCTTACCATGGCCGACTAGGGTTTGAGTAACCTCCATCATTTTTCTATGCACGTTAATGTATAAATGAAACTATATTTCTTGAGCATCATGGGTTACCACAAATCTTCCACGACCATTATAATGGAGAATGTATGGATTTAAGGGAACATATTATTTACTATGAATATAACCCCATTAACATGAAACTGTGCCCTTGTATTATCAACTAGATGTGTATTCTCCATGAAAAGGGTCCTCAAATCCTCGTAAGTACAAACAATATTGCAACAGAGGTAGTCACCACAAAGTGATTCATGATCATCCCTTGTGTTTTTTCCCATAAAATAATTCATGATCTTAACACCATGATACATGATATTAAATATTTTAATCCCCATTTAATAGTGTGATAGAGTGTTCTTTATTTTGGGAGACCTAATTTTATTGTTGTGTCACATATATCCATCATATCTAGTACATGCATAACGACTATAAACTGTACGCACATTGGTCAAAGCTATATAACATTAAACTATAACCCCTAATGTTTCAAATAAAGGGACCATAAACATGTAGTAAAGGAGACACAAAGCATGTAATTCTAAAACCCTGTAAAGGGAGACCTTAGAAAAAGTCAAGTATCTTTTTTTATAAGCTCTTTATATGGATATCTCATGAGAATGATAGACCACAAATAACTAAAACTGGCATAACAGTTTTTGGGCCTATCCCATGGCCCAAAAAGAAGTTGATACAATCTCTCTAGACCCTTATTTCCATGAAAAATGTAGAGAAATGAATCATTACATTCATTCACCTTAGTAATGTTTTTATTATATGGAGAAAAAACTTTTAGTGTGTTAGAACCCTCCTTGGGTATAATTTTTTACATACCTCATTTATCAGGAGGTTTAACATCCAAAAATATTCCATGAATGTTGGTGTGTTATACCCATCATTAATGGAACCTATGACTTATTTTGAATATGGTCTCTTGATAATAGAGTATTATTGTGTTGCTGGTAAACAAGATGTATCTCCACCTTTCAAAAGGGTTATTTTATCCTACTTAGCCCTGGAAACATAGTAAACACAATGTGTCATCTCTATGTGATTTTTGAGGATCCATGACATTTTCTAAAAAAAATCAACACCCATAGTTAAAACATGTTGCATAGTAGATTTCTTGATCTACTCATGAATAATTATTGTTCTCTACAATACCACCCTAGAAAGGAAAATAAGGTAGCAGATGAATTATTTAAGAAGGTTAATGGATTACATAATCAAATGGTAATTGAGAGGTACCCTATGTTCATGGATTTGGAAAATATGGAAAAGGAAGCTAATAAGGGAACAAATACACCACACCATTTTCTATTGATTATGATTCCAATGTTATTAGAAAAGGTAAAATGTTCTCAATATTTTGATGAGAATTTTATAAAGAAAAGTAAATGTTTTGAAAGATGAATTTTTTTTTTGAATTTGTTTTTGAATATAGAGTCATAATGTTTGGTTATATATTATGTGATCCATCATTAATTGGGATGAAAATGGATTGGTTGGATTGTACCCATATCTTAAATATCACTATACACCCAGGTAGCACTAAAATTTATAGGTATTTGAGCAAACATTTTTGGTGAGATAACATGAAGTGGGAAATAACTGATTATGTGTCCAGATGTTTTGTTTGTCAACAATAGAAACATGAGATACAATATTTTATAAGATTCATGAAACCTTTTCATATTCAGATGTGTAAATGGGTTTACATTATTGTAGACATTGATGCATGACAACCAAAGAATCCTAGAAATAATGATGCAGTATGGGTTATTGGTGATCACCTTACCAAATAAACTAATTTCTTAAATATAAGAGAATATTTACAACTTGAGAATCTCATAGGGATTTATACTAATGATGTTTTGAGAATTAAAGATTCACCTATTTCAAATATATCTAATCACGATCCCACTTTTACTTCAGAATTCTGGAAGAGTCCTCAAAAGGCTCGTGGTTTTGAGATTCCATCGACCACCACCTACCATCCTCAAAATGATAGATAGATTTGAAGGACTATTCACACATTGGATGAAATTTTGACATCATTATAACATGGAATTCAAGGTATTTTGGATAATTGTTTAAATTTGGTATAGTTTTACTATAAAAATATTTTCAATTCAAGTAGTTAAATGTTGATGAATGAAGAATTATATGGAATGTGAAGGCGTACTACAACTTGTTGGGATAGAGATTGAGAAATGAAAATTATTGGAATAGAATGATAACGATTTCATGAAAGTTTCCCTATGTAAGGGAGTCAAAAATTTTAATAAAACAAAAAATATACACTGTATGTAAAAAAGATCCTTTAATATTCTATAAGGTATTGGATTTGTGTATTATCATCTGGAAATTCCACCAATCCTCTGTAAAGTACATGATGTGTTCTATATAACATTGTTATAGAATTACATTCTATACTTAATGCATGTTATCACCTCTAAAAAGATAAAATTGGAACCCTATATATCAAAATTTCATGCTTTATTTTTTAAATTAGGGTGTAATGTAACCCCTCCAACATTATAATTTATTTATTTTAGAAAAAAAATTTAAATTCATCAGTAGCTTGTGATATATGCAACACCTAGTTTAAATGAAACAAACTAAACTATTAAAATACTATTATTCAAACATGACAATTTTATCATATAAATTATAGTGGAATGTATGAATAGAAATACCTAATTTATACAGATATACACTTTAGACATGTGCCTTATTTATCTATTTTTTATATATAAAAATAAGAATCTTTTGAAAGAAAAATAAACTTTTTTAGAAAAAACAATATTTTATAAAAAGTGGGTTCGTCTTATTTTTCACAGCCATTTTAAAGATAATTTATACCCCATTATAAAATTAATTTCAAATAATTAAATTCATTTTTCAAATAAATATTTCAAATTTTCATAGGTGTAATTTTTTCGGTTTTTTTGGAAATTTTTATTTATTGATGTGTAGTGAAACAATCTGATTTTTTGTTAATTACCACCTTTCTATTTAGATCATTCAAAAAATAATTTTTAAAAATATCATTTTTAAATATTAATTATTCAAATTATTTTATAAATAATCCCAATTTAGGTTATTTTAATTAATTAGATGATCAATTTTTATATAATAACATTTTATACTTTTGAATGATTCAATTTGGAATGACCATTTTTCAACTTGTCTGTGAGTATAATTATATATTGAATTGTGATAATTATATGAATTTAATATGTAAAAAAGGATTAAGTATTTTGAATAACAATTATTTTTATTACATAATAATTTCAACTTAATTTTTGGAAAAAATTAATAATCAAAATAGTAAAAAATTAATTATTATGGTTAATGTGAGGACGGGTTTAATGGGGATTTAAAAAATCAGGTAAGGATCAAACATAACCTAAAACTCCTCTAAAAAGAATTTTATGTCAATATGTAGACCATATCATCTCTAATATAATATAATGGCCCATTTTGGATCCATTTTTTCATGTGAATAATGTTTATACACTATATTATTTAAAAAAAATTTGTGTATCCTCTCCCCCACTTTTAGAAGCCCGCTCCCTACATACACTTATTCACACCCCTAAATACCTTTGGATAGATAAAACACTACCAAAATATAATACAAACATCCTTATACAGATTTTAAAGCTTATGGAATTCCAAACACACTAACCCTAGTATCCTTACAAGGATATCTATAGTCGGTTTCTCAAATAGAGGGTAATCATCTTAATGATGCTCTTTCATTTTCATTATGTATTTACCACCTTCTATTATGTATTCACATATTTAATATAATAACACTAGTATCTAACATACAATGGGATTTAATTTATTAAATTCATAATCCTTATACATCACTTATTCTATAAAATGATAAACAGAATCATTGATCATGTTTACGAAAGACTACAGCCTCACAAATCGATGTAACTCATTTCCATTCAACAAAAATAATGATTTTATATAATTATGGATTTAATGAATATATATATATATATATATATTCAAATTTATGACACTATTATACTCTTTTAAATATAATATCTCATATAACTATTTATTTTTGGGTCATCGAAAATATAAAAACAACCCTCGTGTGTACGGAAGACTATCGCTACATGAACCAATTTGATTTTTTTTCCACTTATGCTTTACATGAAAAATACTATGGATGCATATAATGAATATATAAGATATATATGACATGATATTTATTTTTTAAAATTAATATATCAACCACTTCCTCAACATTTCACTCATTAATGGAATAATATCGTCACTTGTGCGTACGTACAACCTACCATCTTCACGTAGCGATATGATTTATCTTCTGTGTCCATAATTAATGAATAATTAAAAAACATATATAATAATATATATTATTTTTATATAATTAATATAATTGTGGATATTATGCATCGATAACCTTTACACAAGTACCATAACTTTCAGGATGATATACGAACTATAAAACAAAGCAATCATACCTGAAACAGTGAAAATAATGAAATATGATTAAATAATGGGAGGTAAAATGTTATAATAAGATCATATATGATATTATTAATATGATTATAGTTTTTTATAAATTACTAACATGACTATAAGTATTATAGATGTGTTTAAATAACATTCAACCAAAAGGAATAACCATGTAGGGGATTTCAACTCTGTTTCCATTTCATTGATATATATTTGTTAATATAAAACTACTCAATTTAATGTAGTCCATGTAATACCAATTTGATTTATTTGAAATGATTACCTATTTATTCATGATTTTATTTTGAAAACTTATATAATCATGGAATTTATGGTCACCTCTCATTTCTTGTATATTTTTTTGATTGTTAACTTTCCCTTGAAATAAACACTTTTTTATGGTAATCTTTCATTAGTAACCACATTTATATTAAATATATATACTATTTATGTGATGGATATGATAATTTCATAAACAATAATTTTTTTGTAAATATAGTATTTAATTTTTTTATCATATTATCTGGGGGAATATTTATAAATTTGTATCCTTTACTCCATATAGATTATTGATGATATTATTAATGAATAAAAACAAATATTTTGTATATGGGGAATGATTTGTAAATTTAGTGATGGGTTGGGCTTATTAATATATAGACCATCGATGAATTATTATTCTCTTGAGAAAAATATATAATCTATCATTAAATCTGATTCCCCGATGTTTTAAATTGACTTGTGAGGGGTCTTGAATGGTAGGGTATCCTGATGTCTGAGATCAGGATGCCCAATAATTAACCATTTTCTTTTAATGTTATTATTATACATGATATTTGCAAATTGATATTAACTATGGATTAATTTTATTATCAATTTTTAATTAAGTGGTATGTGTGTTCAGTTATTTACGGTACCATAGTGATTATGACTTATCTAATTATGATAGTTGAGTTATTTATTATAGGGATTGTGTGTTAAATTATTTATCATTCCATAATGATTATGAATTCTGAATTTATGATAGATTCAATTATACCAAACGCTTCCTGAGAATTTGAGATCACCCATGTATTGTTTTTTTTCCATTGATATGATGGTTAATTCATTGAATGAGTTCAAGGGTGATGAACGTTTAACATTAATATAATTTTAAATTTTTTTTCCCAATGTAAAATGGGTATCTTTTATGTATTTGGAAAAATAGTACTACTAAACAGATCTATCCTTGGTGATTGAATCCATTGTATCTTATGCCAATGTAATAATTTATATACCAACTTTGGGTTACTAGATTCGGGGTCGTTACACATTGGATGTATTTTTAAGGCCTAAGATCCATATTTACCATATGATATATGTTTGGTTGTTTTCTATATCTTATTTATCAAACTAATCATAAATCTCATGGGAAAATATTTTTGAAATGATTATTTCAATAGGTTGAAAAATTACATTATAAACTATAAGGGTGTTGATTCTTATTTTGATTAGGATATGTAAAACAAATATTTTAAGGTTAGATCTCCCATATTAATTTCCTAAATAACTTTATATAGAATCTAAATTATAAAACATCTTTTTGATCACATATATTTTCTATAGGAAATATATCCTATACTAGACTAATAATAAAACTTCTCTAATGGAAGCCTCATCATAAAACTTCTATAATGACAACCTCAGTGTATAGCGGTAATGTGTACGCCCCACAAAGATCTATCCTTGTGCTCACACACAATGAAGCTGATATTTTATTTATTTATTTTTTCTTACATTGAGCACGAATAACATGATCTTCGAGAAATATAATGAAAATTTCAATATCATATTACAAATTCCTCCAACATGGGCCTCCTCCTTAGGGGTAAATCCATAAATTATATTCTTTTCCTTTAATGGTCTATACTAATGATTGAGAATCTTAGATCAAACTCATATAAAAATTTAAACTAAAAATTTAATTTAAATACCTTTCATGAAATTTATGTTTTGAAAATAATATTTATATGTACTGTGATTCCTTCCTTCATGTGATACGTAGGATTACTCTCTAAGGCTAATTCACCCACCTCTCGTATTAAAATGACCCAACAAAGGTCTTTACCACATGACGTTATAACTAAAGAATAACATTAGGTAATATAACTTTAATCTATGATATTAAATATAAATGGGATTTTATTTTTATTTTATCATGATACATAGGAAACTTCCACTAGGATGAAGTAAAACACTATTAATCATTTAATATCAGTCTCATAAGTCTGAGTTCATTTACATCATTCCCTTTATTTGAAATATTATTGTAATTCAAAATTTCATGTTTACCAAGATAATATTCCCTATGATCTATTTTCTAATAGGACCATAGGACTATATTTCCTTAAGGCTCTATCACACCATAGTTATTGGGTTATATTCTAGATGAGGGTCATTTTCACAATGCCATACTCTATGGGACACAAATCCATCCTCATCATGTCATACCCCCGATGGGGTCTGTCATCGCAGGGCCATACTCCATGTGACATCAACATACATTAATTAGGCTATATACTATTTGAGGATAATGAGAATAGGCCACTCATGCGCAATCCCCACACTAATCATTTCTAGGAGTCTTTTGTTTATACGTCCTCACTACATAATGTTAAATGATATGTACTGGTCCTCATCACATGAAATTATAAGGTATGATGTGTCCCCTTAAGTGGAACCAAACTTTGTGAGTTATGATTCCTTTTATGATGTTAAAAATAAATCCCCTTATGGGATTTACTCCAAAACCAGAACACCTAAAAACTATATGGATAAAAACTAGTAATCCCCAAAATATCATTGAAAAGTTATAATGTGTAAAAATGTGGTGATCCTATCGTATATAATGATTTTAAAATAAATGGGATACCAATGAGATGTACTAATGTACACATTGATAGTCAACTAGGTATTGAATTTTAGGGTAACCGACCTCACATCTGGATCTAAGAATGATCCATATACATGACATAAATAAAAAAGATAGTCCTGGAGTAGAAAATAACCCCCAAATAGAATGTCAGGAATCCAAACTTTCATCTTCCCAAAGAATGTAATTTCATAATTTTCATTGTTATGGAACAACTATGACCATATACCTTTGTAAAATAGGAATGTATCCGGATATAGAGGTGGTAACTATTGGTTGTTTCTACATTAATGAAAAAAACACATTGGAAACCATTTGAGATAGTATACAAGATTTATAATGAGGTTTTTTTAGTCATGTTGAACCCTTATAAAACCCTAGCACTGGGTTTCCCCATATCGGGTTGAAAAAAATAGTGAAGAAAAATAGAGTCATTCAACAAGAAAATACTTTCCTGAGTAAAAAAATATCAATTATATTGAACCCTTTGGGAATTTTTTCTCAAGAATCTCTATTTTCAGTTTAAAAAAAATTTATGACTCATATATCATCATTCAATGTTCATAATAGAAGTAACAATAAATGTAAACATATGAAAGATTATTTCTAGTGGGACCATATGAAAAGATATATTGTAGAGTATGTATCTTGATGCCTATTATGTCCACAAGTTAATGTTGATTGATAAAATTTCAATGGTTACTACAACCATTATCCATACCAGAATAGAAATAGGAAAACATCACCATGTATTTCTTCATCAAACAAAAAAACAACCACTATCAGTAAATCCATTTAAAGTATAGTCAACCACATTATGAATTTAGTACATTTTATTATAATAAAATCAAATTATATCTTGACTAGGATTCTAGGATACATATTAAGGAAGTCGAAGGGTTTCATGGAGTTCCAAATTCTATTATAACTAATTGGGATGTATTATTTAATGTGATTTTTTGGATAATTCATCAATAATATTTGAATAAAATGTTAAACATTATAACTACATATCATCCTCTAATAGAAAATCAGCTTAAGTGTATCATTAAAACCCAATAATATATATTGAAATAATGTTATAGTTATTTATAATTTGGTTGAGGTAGATAAATTTATTTGGTTGAGTTTTTTTATAATAATTTTCATTCATGTTTTTATATAGTTCATTATGAATCCCTCTATGGAAGTAAGTAAAAAAAATAAATGATATAGAATGAAGTTGGAGAAAAAAATGTTATATCTACATGACCTAATTGAGGAAAAGGTTGAGAATATTACGTATGTTTATAATCACATCAAGGAATGTCAAAGTTGATAGATATTGTTTCATGAAATCATATACAAGATCTATAAATTTTAATTCAGTGACAATGTATTCCTTTGATTATCTCCTCAGATGTGGTTTTTGAGATTTGGAATGGAGGTAATGTTAAGCTCTATATATATTATTCCCTTTTAAGTTCATGATTGTATCAGGATAGTCCATTATCTCTTAGGGATTCCATTGAATTTCTCTCAAGTAAATGATGTGTTTTATATATCTCTAATGAATAACTAGATACCAAATCCTTCACATGTATTTAATTATGAGGTCATGCCACTTGCGCATGATCTCATTTCTAAGGAACACCTAATGAAGATTCATGATCTATGAGACAAAGTGCAGCAAAACAAGACCACATCCCCAATTAATGTTCTATGGTAAAAACATAAATTTGAGGAAAATATTTGAGAACTCAATTATGTGATGAGAAAGAATTGTCATCAGTTGTCTACATCAGAGTGAAGAAATTTCAATAATGAAATGTTTATAAGGGGTTAGATTATGAAACCCAATAATTTTATATTATATTTCTATTGAAATAAATTTGATTTATTTGAATGCATTCTTTACACACAACACTGAGTTTAAACAAACCATTTTATACTATTAAAATATTATAATTAAATGTGATAGTTTTTTCCTAAACGTTGGATTGGTGGATATAAATTTGACAAATAAAACAAATAAAACAAGAAAAACATGTATAAAAATTTTAATTATGAAATAAACTATTGATTAATGCCTAGGAAATTATTAATTAGTTTTACTAAAATTTATTACAAATAATTACTTCATATTATATATTAAAAATATTATTGTTTTATATTAATATAGTAATTTTTTAAAATATTGTATATTTATATATTATGTGTCTTGATCAGTAACTAAAAAGTATTATGATGAAATATAATTAAATTTCTATTGAAATAATAAATATTCATTCATACATTGATTATAAATTATTATACAAATGGAGGTAAGATCATTTGAATTTTTCAATATATATTTCTATAAAACTATAATAATTATGAACCATTTATTTTACCTTGATAAATTGAATTATTTATTATTGATGAATGATTTTAATAATATTTATAGATAATATATTAAATTATTAATATCCATATTTTTTTTCTCATCATTGATTTGGATTTGATTTAGTTTCATTATAAAAAAAATACATTTTTCAAAAAATAATATTCATTTTGTTTTTTCATTTATTTAAATATTAATTTATATGACTTAGAGAGATTTAATCTAATTAAATTCATTTCAATATTCTTAATAATTATATAAAAATTTAGTAATGGGGTTATATTTATTTGTGGTCATTTTGAGTTGTAACTGTGGTAAAACTTATTTTTTATGGTAATGGTTAAAATGGTTAACAAGGGGTTAAACTAAATATATAAGGGATAAAGTAGCCATTTTTTCTAAATACTATTAGAAATTTTTATTTTGATCCAAACATTTCTTTTATTTAATTTTTTCAATGGTTCCACTTGAACATGAATTTGAAAATATTTTATTTTATTATTTTATGTGTTTACAAGAGCCCCAATCCCCACACTTATAAAAGGAGCCTCCTCTACTCTCTAATATAATCAAATTAAACCATTTATCTTGAAAATTATATTACTAACTAATATAAAAAAATTCATATCCATTGTATTGTTTTGACGGTATTCCCAAAATTCCCCTTGAAAATTCCTTAATGTTTTTTTCAAAGGAGGATACCTAAAGAAGAGTTATATGGTCTTATCAATTTTTTTATGTTCCATTATTCTTAGAAATCCTCCAAATGTTCAATAATAATATTATCATTATGAAATATGTATCTTTATTATATTTAAATTTTTATTTTTATGGTATATCCATTTTTTTCTCCTTCCCATCCATTGTAAAATGACATTGTTTCTTGTGTATATGTTTGGAAAAACACCTTCATGAAGTGATGCGATTTGATTTTTTTCCTTTTTATGTGGATTTTCACAAGGATGGATTTAATGAATATATATGATATATATGATATAATTATTATTATATAAACTTTAATTTTTATTTAACTTTCTATCATTCCATCCATTAAGAAGTTGAAAAATAAAGCATGAGTACATACGAACTACTATCTCCATATATTGATGTAGTTAATTTTTCATAACTGTTTTATAGGAATTTTTAGAAAAGTAAATATAATGAATAAATATGATAATAATTTCATGATTAATATTCTGAAAATTATGAAAACATTACCATGAATGAAAAAATGGAACCATCGAACAAAAACATGCATAGAAAATTACCAATTTTGACCCCAATGTTATTTTAATAAATAATTGTTAATAATATGATAAATAGAAATTATAATTGAATTATATATACGTTATTTATTAGTTTTTTATAAAATATATCTATAATAATTATATATCTATTATACATGAGGTTTAAATGTGTAAAAAGTAATACCAGACTTGGGGAAAGTGTTAATGATATAAAAATATTTCTTTTCAAGGTTCTCTATGCTAAATTTCCGTTCAAGGAAATTATAAGTTTATTAAATATTAAACACCATTTATTTTATTATACTATAATAATTACTATAGTTTTTATGTACTAGTAAAATTTCCACTATTTTTTAGTTAAATATATTGAGAAAATATTTTTATGTAAGAATGATCTTATTTCCATAACATTTGATGATATTTTTTTCCATATCCATGAACTTTTATATGATTTAATAACTAATTATAATTTATAAAATTATTATTTAAAATTATTTTCTACCATATTTTAGTTTACTTTCAATGATTAGAAAATATGTTTTTTCTATGTTTTTAGGTGTTTATTAATTCATTTTTATAAAACCTGTGAAAGGAATCATTATATTAATATTTAAAACATGAACGTATTTTCCCACAAACTAGAATATTATTTTATTTCAAATTTACTATACATGCTTACATGGTTATTTTCATTGAAAAATGTTTCTTCATCATTCTAATATTTTTTAGTGTTTAATGAAACCAAATGAAAATAGTATTTTATACGCTTTCAAAGAAATGTTAAAATGTTTTTTTAATGGTATTTTTCATCATTATCAACATACATTGTGAATTTTTAATCATAAATGGGTAAATTTCCATGTAATACCATCTACTATAATTATCTTGGTGGATTACTATGAGTTTATTAAATATATTATTCCATGAAATGAAAATAATTTCAATGGGTTAAGTAAGCTATGATAAAATAGGGATTTTTTTTAGGATATCATCCACTTCATTTTTATGGATAGATTTGATTATACTGTGATGAAATATTTTTAAAACCAATTTATTTTCTAGAGGTTATGATATGATGAAATGATGAAATATTATATGATCTTATGGAATACATATTCATTGTTTTCATAATGTTCTAGGTGGGACTTAATTATATTTCCTTCCGATGAATTGGGTAAATAATGATATCTAATGGTAAAATATGTGATCAAATTGGTAGTGAACACAGTTTAGTAAGGGAAACTTTCTTCTAGGATATCATTAAGAGTGAATCGTGACATGTATAATGATGGAATGGGGAGTTAACATAGTCCACATTGAAAGTCATGGAAGTGAATAGTGACTAAAGAAATTGTCTAATATGCCTCTATGTATAAAAAAATCATATGTATTATTATTATGATATGTTACCACAGATCATGATTACTTATTGATTATTTTATCACATCTATGACTTTTTTATTTTCTTATGAAAAATAATTATTCCTTGATTTATAATTAGAAAACATTGACTGGTTTGTATGCCTTTAATAGGTTATGACCATGTTCTTATACAATTACGATTATATTTTTCTAACTTATGATCATTGAATTATTTCTTATATGATTACGCTTATAAAGCATTTGAGTTGACATTTCCATATGTTTTCTCTTCAGGTTGTGTGGAATGGTTCTATATAGAACTACTGGAAAGCAAGGATATCCCAATGGGTTAAAACTATTGGGAATGTCTCTAAAACCATTGGTATATGTTAAACCAATGGTTTTCAAAACCATTGGGTGATAATTCATAGGGATATCCCTATACCAATAGTTATAGTGTAAATTTGGTATAGAGAAATAAAAAATACAATATCCCTATAGTTTAATAATAACTGTTGCAATAGGTAATTCCCAGTGGTTTTTAACCATTTTTAAATACTAAATATAGAACCAATACCAACGATTTATGAACCATTGGTACATTGGTTCACCAATAGTTTTATAATAATGGTTTCTATACATAATTTTGAAAATTTATACCAATGTTTTTTGAACCATTTTTATAGTGTTTTACCAGTGGTTTAACTAAAACATTAGTTTAGATGAATTATTCCAGCTCTATACCAACGGTTTAAGAATCTTTTGTATATAGTGGACCAAAATTTAATAACAGTCTCCCCTCTTAACTACCCTATGCTATGTAAATAATTCAACATCAGCCCACCTCCACTCTTACCTCCCCTATTCAATATACATAATTCAACACCTGAAAATAAAAGAAAGACAATATTCGAAGACAATATACAATGACTATACAACACCTAAAAATACAAAATTCAAAAAAAACACTCATTCCCACAATATAATTTGGGTAATTCAAAAAAAAACACTCATGGAGACAATATATAGAATCACACTTATAGAAAAACAAAAACAACTGAAAAATAAAAAAACACCATAGGAACTCTCTTCCTATAATTATGAGCTCTTTATCCCCCATCCATAACCTCTATATGATGTTTAGATATGGGAAGTGAACTAACTAAAATTTTTTATGAACCTAAATGATTTGGGTTGTAACTTCATCGATCTCAACCTATCAAGTATGATTAAGAATTGTAATAATAATCAATTTCCTTTCAAGGAAGTAAATATTATTCAAGTTTCACTTGTTGGTTGTGACTCATTAGTTTAGCTGAAAACCAGGAATGAGGCATGGGTATTGAAAACTCACTTTTTTCTTTCATTGAAGATGTGAGGTTGAATTGAATAGAATTTGGATTTCCATTGGAGTTATAGAATCTTTTCCAATATAATGATTCTTATAGTGGGGACCTACATGATTATTCAGGAGGAATCAGTTTAGGACACTATGTTGTGTTTAGTTGGACAATTGTAGTGATTTTGGTATCAAATTTTGGTGACCGTGAGATTTTGGGTCATCTTTTGGTGTTCATTCTTGGGGTCATACTATAATGTGTGATGGAAATTTTGAAAAGAGAATGATTATAAGGTAGTCAATGTTTATTCGATCATGGACTATAGATCACTCTATATAAGTGATAAATAGGTTGACCAATAGTCAAGATTCATGTGAAAAAAACATATCATGGGAGGTAACCACTTTAGTCGATAGATTGTAATATCCCACATCGTTACTAGTTGGAATTTCTTAGGTAATATTGAACCTCAATTTTATAAATAGTTATTTTTTAGGAATATAAATTAGAGTATCTTTTGGATTGTTTGAGTATCCCAAAATCGAGGTTTTTGATAGGGATCAATTCTCATATGATAACCTATAGGTTCAAGTGGTCATCAGATGACTTTACAAAGGACCTTCATTGCTTAGAAATGTTAAAATATTTCACTAACATGATGAATATTGTATTTACTACATGAAGTGTCTTCTTTTGGTGGCTTAAATGGTTTGAGGATGTAATGATAGTGTTGGGAATTATACGCTTAATTTTTATGGTGTAATTAAAGGAGTAAAATTGTGAAATATGGACAACTTCTTTTTTATTAATTTAATATAACACATTGTCCCTCTGTTGCTTGGAGTGATTATAATTTACCTGAGAGGGATTAGCTGGAGCCTCCCACTCTTATTGATCCTCTAATTCATAAAATTTTGGGTGTGATTCAAAAATTCCTAAGGTAAAGATATTATTCACTCCTTTATATTCATTTTCATTTACCTATTATTTTAGATTTTGGGAAGTTCCATTTTATTTATTTTTGATTAATCTCTTATATATCATGGAATGAAAAAAAATTATGTTGTTTTTAGTCATCCTAGATAGAGGATAACACGAGATGATATATTTATGCTATCACACATATTTTTGGTGAATGTATGTTTCCTAGTATAACTCTTTTATAATTTATAATGTAATTATATTAAATTGAACTATATCCTCTTTTTTGGGGAATGGGGGTTTCTCTAAAACAATTTAGGATAATTCTAAAAACTTTCCATGGATTTTTTATCGTAGTTCTATCATGGAATTGATATATGGTAATTCATTCAAAACGTGGTCCTTTTGACTTATAATGTGAGTTTCCTTGTTAAAAAAATTAATTGATAATAATTTATTTATAATAAATTAATTTGGAGAACTTTGGAATGATTTGGACGTCATGGTGATTTATGGTGACCCAATAGACAAGGGTGAGTTGGAAAACCTAGATGGTATTTTCTTGGATGGGTGTTGGATTCATTTGAGATAGAGTTTTCTTTAAACATGACCCTATATTTTATTATTAGTTTATTAGTATTTTATTTGTAGTCACAACATCCTTGTGTGGTTGGTGATGATATTCATGAAAAACATGGAAGAAAAAATAGAACACCAATCATGATATAAATAATAATTTTCCTAATCAATTAAAATGATATATCTAATTCCATTTAATTCATTTTTGATTTCCAAGTATTAAAAATTCGATGGAATATGCATAAAAATTTTCAAGGTTCCTGGCGAAATGATGGAACTTTAATTATAGATTGTTTCCTTGTAGTTGATGGTTGGGGATTGACATGGTGTGTGTGTGTTTATTTGTACCCATGAAACCAGTGTTCATGGTTGGTCACGTGGTGTGAATGTGTGTCATGCAACACTAGTATTGATTTTTTATTATATGGTGTGTGGGTTTGTGTGTTTCTAATGAGATCAAGGTTAATGTTTGATCACTCATAGTGTGCATGTGTATCCATGAGGACCTATTCCTGATGTTTTATCACAAGTAGATTTGGAATAACTATGATTATTTCATGGCATGATGTGGTGTTTTATCTTTCATTTATATCTCATTTATTGTTATGAAGTGATGTTTGATCTATCATTTGTATACAAAATTTAATGTGTTATTCATCTTTATTCTATATTTGTGCATTCAGGTTGAGACACATGGCCCATTTCCCCAAAGATGATGGTGTTACAATTTGGTTGAGACAAACATGGGTTATCCAAACCAGCATGATATCTCAAACAACTTTTTGAGAAAATACATCAAGGGGGAATGTGTCATGAGGTCGGTTTTTGGTGGATACATGTGAAATATCCATCCCAATAGGGATGTTTCACATTCATATTCATATTTTACATGAACAATCCCACCATATGGGATGCATCAAACAAGTTATTGGACTATCTCCTCAAGGTAGGGATGTGTGAGACGTGTTTGGTTAAATTATTTTTATTATGGAGGTAAAGAAGGTATTACTGGGTTTTATTGATGCTTGGTGAGTTTAAAAATTCCGCGTATGTGGTTGTTTTTTCTTATGTGTACCATAGTTATCTTGTGACATGATTAAAAAATTACTTGTTCACTAATTAATATATTTTTATCTATTCTTTTCATATAAAAAATTATACATTTACATGTCCTGAATGGAGCCAAATTGGTGGTGTCCAACAAACTTGTACTCACACCCTTCTAGGTTCTCCATGTCACTTGGGAACATGATCACCCTTCACTTTTTTGTAGTTATTAGTTGAGTTTGGGCCTTCTTTTTCAACTAGTGAGAATTATTTTCTGAGTCTAGAGACTGGGTGATCTTTGGATTGGAGTGGGAGTAGAGACCCTAATAACGTTTCTTCATCATGTACATAATCATCCTTGTCTGAAATGAGTATCTTGGTCAAGATGTGACTATTGAGTGTGTTGTTTCTGTATTCATTTATACTATTGGCTTATTATTGATATTCTTCTTACTTGTATTGTATTCTTTTCATATGCTTGGTTATTTTACTATTATTTATTACTCTAATTGAGAGTATATTATCCTTATAGTTCGACATTAGTCCCTCAAAACTGGTCAGTATCATTTAGCATAAGGGGAGTTGTGCCTAAGGTTATGTGGAATTTTTGATAGGGAAAGGTGATTCAATTTAGATTGTAACATAATATGTTGTTTAGTTTTCCTGGAAATTATCATCAAAGTATACCTCATCCACTTCAAAGAATTATTCATTATAGAAATATCATGAACATACATCATGGATTCCAAGGTAGACTCCACAGTTGAACATTTTTGCAACCCCTTGTTTGTGCATGTGATCTATTTTCAAAATTATTTTTTAGATGTTGTATTTATATATGCTTTGGATATTAATTACCTAAAATAAATCCTCATAGTGGTCCCATGTAGTGGGATAGGGGATTATAATAGACATTTATGGTTTAGGGTAATGATGGATGGTGGGAAGAAATTATGATTCATGCTGGTAAACATGAAGGTCTATAATGGGTGACCTTTAATTAACTATTAATTGAGATTTTATTCCCTGGTTTTCTAATGATAAATAATTCTCATCTATTCATATATGTTATATTGGGAAAGAATTTAGTGTATTCACATTTAACATGGTTCACTGAGATGATTTCCTTTACACTCTCCATTCATAGAATAAGGTGAAAATGGATAGGATGTTTGAGATAATCCTTTATCCAATGTTGACATTCCATTCACTAGAATTTGACGTGATAGCCTACATTGCAGTTATTTAAAGATAAATGATGATATATATGGGACATGAGGATGAAAGAACTAAATTTATTATTCCACCTTCTAGTAGATCAAACTATGTTTTCTCCATATTATCCCTTGGTTCATATTTAGTGAAAAATAAAATTAAGAATGATGGTTGATTTTAGGTTTGAGGTGGATATTAAAAAAAGATAAATCGTTCTTAGAGTCCCTAAATGGGACATGGATCTACTAGTTAGAATAACTATGGGATAAAAGGAAACTATTCATGGAATGTCTAGTTTTCCCTAGAATTGTGTCCAGTCTTGAAACACAAGTCATCTAATGAATTTTTTATAAAATGATTCTATGATGATCGTAACCATTTTAGGCTATGGTGTAGGTGGAGTAACTAATAAATAGGTGAAGACCCCACAACGATAGGGAAATAAACTGAATCATGAGCATGTGGGGGCATCATGGATCATTTTATGAGAATGTATATATGGGTAATAAACCTCTTAATGATGATGGAGAGGGACGCGTAATAGTTTCATTTATGGTTATTATATCTAATACAATATATATTTCATTGTTTGAAATAGACTTGTATCATTCATTCATATATTATTTCATGGGATCTACCATGGGATCCCAAATGCGAGACACATCTATTTATATAGTAGTTTCTTCTAATTAATCAGATGTTGGAATATTTTATGCCCAATCCACTAGTCATCCATCTAGCCTACAGAAGACTCATTATGATGACACATGCCAACATACCCTAGATCCTAGAATTAATAAAGTTCCATTATCATCATGTTAAACCTATAGAGAAATATAAATATAGAACTCTTTCTTAGTACTAATGTTCTAATGACCAATAAAGAAGTGATGATGATGAATAAGCAATAAATTATTAACACCAACACATATAAAAATAACTCCTCATCACTGGTAACAACATAAAAATTAGTAATCCCATATATCCTAACTATATATGCTATAGAGAATAATATTACCACACCGGGTAAGAAACAAAAATCATCTAGTCCCAGAAAACCCACATAATGGGTAAACAACTCAATGAAATAATTAACATGTTATTTCACAACCACCCATTTAAAAAAACATCCAAATATTTATCTAATTCTAAATTTTTTTAGAATCCCAAATATGTATAATTTTTATAAAGTATTACTTCAAAACTTATTTAAAAAATTATATAGATCTCACATAAAATTTAAAACATTTCAAGGCCACCATAAAAACCATGAATCTTCATCTTTCAAATAATTAACCTTTCCCAATGCTTTCATTTCCATCAATATATTTTCAAATTATCAATTAATTAATTATATCAACGGTAAAAACACAAAATCATTTCAATAATAATTTCCTAATTCATTAAAAAAACTTTTTAAAACATTTCAAGAACCACACATCACATTTAATCAATTTCCTCTATAAAACATTATTCTCTTCCATGAAAAATGAAATCAGATCAAAATCAACACATATCATTAAATATATTTCAAATTAATTAAAATAATTACATATATCCATATATTCCATAAAAATCAATTTATAATTAAATAACAAGCATTTGATTATAAATTTAATAATTTCAATGAAACACGCCCTTTAATATTGTGTAAAGTGTCTTTAAACAATTCAAAACATTTCACCTTCAATGGTGGGAACCCAAAGGATAGACATTAATCATGATTATATTGAAAGAGAATTAAAAGGACAATATAACATGAGTAAAAATATATAACATAGTTACCACTTACCAATTTTAAGTGGAAGAGGTCTCTGGTATAGGAGAAACTGTATACAGATCTGCTTCTAGAAGAAGAAGGCATGCGGCTACGAAAAAATGTAGAAAAAGTCTCATGTCTAGGAAAAAATGTGGACAGATCTGGATTTTGGAAGCAGGAGGGTAATGCTAGGTATTTGGGGTTTTTTATCCCATGGGTTTTTAAAAATCTTTGGGATAGAAGAGATATAACAATGGTTTTTTTAATCCAATGGCATTTCCTTGAAAAACTCCCAATGTTTTCATAAAACTATTCGAAAACAAACAATAATAAAAATAATATACCAATGGTTCTATATAACCATTGGTAAAATCATGTATTAACATCCATATAAAAACACTTTTATTGAACCATTGGTATATGGAATCTATACCAACAATTTTTTTAAACCGTTGCGGTATTTTTGTTCGTATAGACCTAGTTTTCAGTAGTGAAGGGTATATTTAGGAAGTGTGCTATATAAAAAGTGCTTTGTGGGTGATGTTTAAGATATTATATTAAATAATATGACTATGTATATATCCTGCAAATATTAAACCCATAAGGTTACAGGTCATTTATTAATGTGACATTTATTGATTGTTTATCTAAAATGATGTCATATTTTTTATTTAATAATTGGGTATTCTCACAAATCCAATCATACCTCATGGAAATGTGACAATGATGGGATACCTGATTCACATTACTATTTCCAATAATCCATTAGAAAAGGAATTCTTTAATAATGGGAATGGCCTCAAATTATCAAAAAATTATAAGAATAAAGTATTATATTCCAAACATTTTTTATCTCTAATAAAGACATACACTCAGACCGACCATTATATCACTAGAATAGTGCTCATCAAGTAAAAACAAGGAGTCCAATTATTTTTATGGTGAAGAAAATATATTGTCTAGAAGAAAATGAAAAGACTCATTTCATTAGCATGTTATCATTTATTTGGAGTTTATTCCATAAGATAACACTTAAATAACACTCACATTTTATCATTCCAAACAAAATACAATCATATTAAACAATATATAGTCATAGTCGTTTCAACACTCATATTAAATCTATTCAAATAAAATATTCTCATGATTTTTTTTCTGTATGTGATAGTATACTCTACAAAATCTTGAACTCTATAAAAACACTTAGGTTTCAATTTATTATAAAAAACACCCAATAATTGCACCCCTTTTTCCATGATGGTAACCCTTAAAACATATAAATAAATTTCTTAAAAATTTATTTTGAACGTAGATAAATTTTTAGGAAGCCTCTTAATATGTGTTCATATCCCACCGATCCCATCCCAACATTCTATAATACAAGATTGTAACAAGACACACTTCCATTGAGACCATAACAAACTATATTGATGTGTAAACATATAAATGATTTTGAATGTTAATTACCACTTTAATTCATTATATATAACCAATTACTTATGTGAGGATTGTCTAATTCAATATTAACACACTTATATCAGAATATTTATTGAGTAATACAAAAAACAATGATACTTGATTATTGAATGAAATATGATGTTGAGAGATCATAATATGAAGTATGAATCTAAGACAGGGATCCCATTAATGTAGGAGAAATTTAATGAGGTTTTTTTATTTAATATGATTTTAAATAAAATTATAAAATTTATAGAAGGCATTCACATAGATCCTCTTTTACCCAATACATACCATATGGGCTGGATGGGGGACCTCTAAGTCATAATGTTGATAGATATTTCCACATGTACATAGAAATTCATGCTACTATATTTTCGTAGAAGTGTCCCCTCTACAATGCTATTACCAATCACCTACTCCTATTAGTACATTATCCCCTTTAGATATAGTTATAATAAATTAGTTAAATACTGAAAATGTACATAAAAATGAACATAACAATTCATGGGTATTTAAAGAATCATTTATAAAATTTTCATTGAATTTTATAAATCCTAAAAAAGATTACCATGACCTCTTATAGAAAGATCTATATCAATGATTCTTCTGAAAAAATTGATTAAATTTTTATTCTATTATATCATAATGTCCAAAATCTTATTCAATAAATCATGAGGTTTTACCTTCTTAAATTTTATGTTTCCTTCATATATTATGGATCATTTTTCTTATATCACATTGGGATTTTTAATCCATAATCCCAATGTAATACTTTTTTAATGTAAATTATGATATTTAATTTTGTTCCTTAACATTGAAATTCAATAGCTTCATGTCTGTTTTAGAGAAATACTTCTGTATCAATCCATTTATATATACTATATGAATCCTTTGTGGGAAAACTTTTATGTGAGGAGATTAGTGACTAAACATTATTTCATTTCTAGAATTTTTTTAATTCATCCCATTTATTATTGATATCCCCATTAACTTCAAATCTTACTATAATTCAATATATTTTCAATTAAATATCTTATCAATCAATATAATCTATTTTTTTAACTCTTCCTATCTGATGTAACATATTAGAACATAGGTACAATGAATGATTCTATTACCATGAATGAGTGGGTAAATTATATTATATAATTTATTCTATATATTCAATGTTTTTAGATCATTACATTATGTAATAAGAAATAAAAATTCTATCAATAATCACAAATAACATTTAGTAACCATTAAATGATGTACGAAAGCAACTATTTTACTAAGCTGACCACAAATTTGGTTGATCTAGTTCTAGGATAATACAATTTAATATTTATATATGTACTTAAATAATTAATTTCTCCAACAACAATTACACATATTTATGTTTGGATAATAAATAATACAATGTGGTGAACACATTTCCACAAAAATTGAAAACATCACCACGAAATTTCTTATAAAAAATTGTAACATAGTAATATAATTGTTTAAAAAATACCAAGACAAAAATTGTGTATTTATTAGAGATTTTTTCAACATGAAAATTTTTCTTAACTTCTAATATTTCAATGTATTAAACTGAGCACCACACAGAGATGAATTACCTACTATAAAATTTATTATTTATTTTTATTAAATAATCTTTTAAAGTCCATCATTCTTTTGTTCACATCTAACCATAATTAAACATAACTTGGTCTTAAAACATATCATCAATATCTAGATAATTTTTTTAATTAACTATTTACAGTTTTCCCATGTGAATTAAATTTAATAATAGTCAATCATTTCCAAATATAAATAATTAGATCATCCATTTAACCCCAAAGAGTTTTTAAAATTGATATTGATAAAAAAATAAAATTTACTCTGATATTTGATAAACCATGATGTGACAACCCTTGATATAGTTTTTTTTTCAATATTAATATTTAACAAATAATTGATGTAAATTAATTTAAATTTTTTATCATTTCATGATCCATAAAATTATTTTAATATTTCTATAATACACATTCATTACCAAGATCTATGTTTTTTCTAGTATAATGAATCTGTACAATAATCAAAACAAGCACCTAAAAATTTACCACAACCACCATATTCTGGTTATTTTTTCACAAATGACAAAAATAAAGTTGGTTTATTTCCACTTTATTTTCATGGAACTTGAAAATTTCATCACAATTCTCCTATAAAAAATCATAAAAATAATAGGGTTATTTTTTAATTTATACATTTCCATCATGGATAAAGATATGAATTCATATATCATATATATCTGTATAGAATTTTAATAATAAAATAGGTGTTGTTGTTGTTTCTCTAGTGTCCTATGATGACAAATTAAAAACATCATTCAAACATTTTACTCTAAAACTCCATGTAAAAAAATCTATATGCACTAAATCATAGCTTCATCCTGGATGTGATTCCAATCTTCTCGGGTATACTTCCTCTATAAATTATAAGATAAAAAATTAAACTTCTTCAAATTCAAATATATTTATATTCAAACCAATTAAATGTTAAGGAAATTTTATCATTAAAATTAATGTCAAATAAATTAATATACTAACTTTATTAAAATTATTCAAATGGTTATAAGGTTTTAAAATGCACCATTAATTCTATAAATTATGTTCAATGTTACATATATATTGTATTTTACTATATATTATGAATAAAAAAAATTTTATTTATACTATCTCAAAACTGGTTATGTAAATGTATTTATTTGTCTTTTTTGAAATCATTTTGTTTATTACAATGTCAATAATTAAATATGGAAGTGGTATTAATACTCAAAAGTTATATATATGTGAAGAGAATATTAAACTATAAATGAGTATGTATTTTTTACAATAATATTTTCCTCCAGACACATCTAGGTAAGTGAAGAAAATATTACCATATAATTAATTTAAGTTGATTATTTGTTATGGTTACCAGATATATTATCTTGTGTAATATTACTTGTTTTTTCCTATTGACGGTTATAGTTTTCATTGATGTTTGAGATTAAATTTCCTGATTGTTCATGAAATTTTAATTATAATATTACTTATAACCAAAACTGTGAGGTCCTCCTAGGGATACTCTAAATCTAGGACAATGGTTTACGTGGTCATGAGTGAACATTTGGTAAATATATGGAGTTGTGGTAAACCATTAAGAGATATTGACCATAGTACAGTGAGGTTACTCTCTAAGTTGGGTTATAGTACACTATTGACATATACATTCCAATTTTGTAAATGGGTTCAATATCTGTCAATTTAATGTATCTATTTAACAATTACTATAAAAAGAAGACAAAGGATCCCCTGTATTGTCTTAGTAAACTACTAATATATCCTGTTATTTATTTTCAGTTTATAATTTACTCCTGAAATGGTATAGTCATAATTCCCCAGATTTGGTGAGAATATGTTCATAGTCCTCATAATTTAGGGAGTGATGATAATGGTGAACATTGGGTATGAATTTATAGGATGGGAAAAAATCCGAGTTGATGATATCATAATAATGATTATTTTGAAATTTTGTAATTAATGATTATATTGCACTTTTGATTTGTATTTTGTTATTAATTTGAGATTTTAATGTCTAAATATGTGTATTTTTAACTTTATAAATACATTATAGGAATTCTATAGGAGGAAATGTTTTAAAAGCGAATAAGGGTATTTTCGGAAGTGTGTAGTGTTATAATTTAGGTTTTGATGATCTCAAATAGACTTGCACATATTATTGAGGATTTTTTTAGTGTTTTTATTCAGTTTTATCTTATTTTAAGTATTTCTACAACTAAATTCATCAATTTCACAATTCTAGATTCATTGTGTGAAATTTACCTATGATAGGAAAATCAGATATATGAGACATTTGGATACATTAATAAATTGATACGTCAAGAATTTGGTTTTGTTAATTTCATACATTAGGGATTTACTTTTTTGAAATGGGTATATCATAGAAGCATCTATTTGAAAATCACCCATGTGGGTTGATCGCAGTTTGGGAAATTAACAACATTGAATAAACAAAAACATAAATCAGTTACATGGAGTAACAAACTAAATGAATAAAGTATATGGTATGATTTATATGTGGACCTAAATTAATACATCTTTGATTTCATTTATATTGTGATTTTCTATAAGTGTTTTAATCCTATGTGAATCAGTTCGGTTACATGATGCATTTCTGTGATGTGGAGAAATTGGTTAAATGAAGTTAAATGGATACCTGAATAAGAAATTTAAAATAACATCAACATAGATAGTCAACTTCCCTAAAAATGACTACAAGGATTAGTTATGCTAAATATAATATATATAATTTGGATATGTGGTGATTTGAAATCATCTACGTCATGTTGCAACCTGTATTTATTACCATTGAATAAAATGAGTGAGTTTTTAATTCTTCCATGCATTCATTAAATGATTTATTTCATCTATATGGTAAAAACGAGTATAATAATGGGAAATAACTATGAAAGGAAACTAGTAAAAGGATATTTTTTTATCTACTATTATAGATGCATTTCTGAGAAAAGGCTATGTTTTTTAAAATTAAGAGGCGTAGATGTTATTGATCTATAAGAGTGAAAAAAAAATCATTGTATTTGTTTCTTTTTGGAGTGATTATAAGTGAAATATAAGGGAAATAATATAATCTCATGATATATCATCCAACAAAACATTTTAAGAATCTCGGGTGTGCTTCTGTGTTTTATATGATAATAAGAAGAAGAATTTTAATGATTTATAGTTGTGCTATCTTGTTCATTATTAATATCACATTAAAAGACTCTAATTTAGATATAATTTTATTATCAACTATCCTATATATTTATTAATTTATTAGATATATTTTTAAACTATAATATGTAGTCAAAGACACTCAATTTTTCATTCACACACTCTCTCTTGTTTGATTTATTAGTTCATAGTGAAATAACATTGAAAAAATTGGTTTGGAAATTCTTACTGAAACCTGATTGAATAACCATGTGATGGGATAACATGTATCAAATTCTTTAAATAATTAATTTATCCCCTTGTAGAAGGATTTACGGTACCTAGGAAAATTACTAGTCTAGTGAAAATAATGAAACACGTAGAGAAGAGTGTTGGTGAAGTGGAAATTGGGATTTTCGTTCAATGAACCACTACAAATATCTCATTATTTACTATTTATTTTGTTAATTGTTTCACTAATTCTTATGTTAAAGGAAATATTATAGGTCATTTATTTAAAAAATATAGTTATTTTAAAATAAAATAAAATTTTAAAGAATATAATTCACCCCATGTTGAGTCTTAGTATAGTTTATCTATAACGCCATTTGTTTTCAGAGGTACTGACTCTTCAGTTTCTCAGCTTTTAAAGGTTAATGTCTAAAGATCATCCTGAAAATGGCTACAATTACCAACAAAAAAAGTTATGTCTATATTTAGGGATCTAAATATTAGTAGTCAAAACTATTGTTACTATATAGTACAAATCAACATCTATTTCAGGATCCTTGGATTGAAGTTATATCTCAATGCTATAAATCCTTATGAAATTCTTGAGACCTAACAAACCACATGGCATTTCAACAATGAAATTAAAATTTATTTAAATTCCAAATAAATTAATTCCATTTTATTTTGACAATGTCCAAATGAGTTTAACCTTCTTTCTCAATGCCAAAAACCCCCTGAAATATTGGACACTATTGTAATTTTGTATGAAGTTATATATAATGTTATAGATCATAGGTATAATACTGGTAATCTAATGTTCCTTAAATTTATAATTTTATAAGGTGATATAATCTCTTAGTTAAATGGAAATCTTAGTAAGGTGGAAAAATGTTGCTGCTTTAGGAGAACCTATTAATGAATGAGATTATGATTAAAAAATTCTATGAATAATAACTCCAATATGTAGTGTAATACTAGATCCTATTAGAAAATTTACCAAGGTTGTGAATTTCAAAATAAAAGATATTATTGGAATTATTATGATGGATGAAGAAAATATGGAAGAAGAATATGGAGAGAATATTCTATTTAAAGATTATAACTGTAATATAAATATTTCAACTACAAAATATTACAAGAAGAGAAATAAAATTTAAATTGGTGAGTTGTTTTATGAAGATACATTATGTTTTTCTACTTAAAAAAGTGATCTTCCCAAATTTTTAGGAAAATTCATGATGTTTTATATCTCAAAATAGGGTTTAAGATACCCTTTAATAAGAAAACGATGTTTTACAAAAACTCTAAATAAATTAGATCCATTGAATGGAAAAAATATTAATCACATCAAACCAGATTATACCCATATTGAAGGAAAACATTTAGTGGAAAATAATTTCAATAATGTCAGTTACAAAGAGAAATATAATTATGCTATGAAAGTCACATATATTGTTTTAGAATATTCTAGTGACCTTACATTTTCATAATGAGAACCTAAATATTCTAATTAGAGGAAATAAATCTCCATTATTTCTTACTGTAATGAGGTACATTAAAATTATTCTTCTAAGAATGATTCTACATCTAATAATGATAACTATGCTGATGTGAAAATAGGTGATTATTATACTATACTATAAACTAAATAAAAATCATTTAAAATGGAAAATAAATACCCAAAAAGACATATGATGCAATTATTAATGAGAAATATTCCCTAAATAAGAAATATTTATTTTTAAAAATAGATGTATACTTATACTACATCTATTCTAGAACAGGGTCATATGACTGATGATTTGAAAACAGAAGCTCAAGATTCTAAATATTTTGAAATATTTTTTCCAAAAATGTCAAAAAAAATTAAAATAAAATATTTGGAAACAATGAGGATTAAAAAACATTTGTTTCAAATATTATGTCAATGTGAGAATCGAATGCCTTACATAAAATATTTTTCCCCTTCTTTTAAAAATATGAAAACTCTAAAATTACATGCTTTCATTCTAGAGAGTTAGGGAGTTATTCTAATAATTGTATTCTGATAAACCACATTTTAGTATATTAATTGAAGTATTAATTTAAAAAAAAGATTTTTTTTGTTGAATTGATAGACAGAACAAATATTTTTTTGTTCCCAAATCACTAGTTTCAATCCTTTATAGACCGAATAGTGTATGGGTACCAAAAAAATTATTCACTAATTTTTATTTATTGGGAACAAGTTCCAAGATAGTCAATGAAAAATTATACATGGATAGTGAATTATCATGGAATATGAGTGAATATTTCTATAACTTCCCCTACTTGTAAAACATTTTTATATTTTATGTCACTTTTGGTGATAATTCTAAATTAAAATTTATGAGAGTTCGATCATTTAGATATTTCATGGTCAACCCTCAAGGAAAAATTTCATTATATAGAAGGAAAAAAGTCTAATTTGATATGTACTTCCCAACATTGTGATGCAAGATATTTTATTAAATTTTTAAATAATGCATTTTCATTTTTTGAAGATAAAATTATTTTATATAATGAACATAGAATAGAGAAAATTCTATACTCTAGATCTCAATTCATCTATTAAACACAATATTATTTTTTGAATATTGAAAAAATTAATATGGAATGTGGAATAGAAGATTGGTAAATTTTAACGAATTAATTTGAGAAAAGAACCAAAATTAATCTATTTCTTATTTACCATAACATTTATTGAATAAATAGAATTTATGCGATGCATGCCAAATGGGAAGAAACAAAAATCCTATTTTAAACCAATTAAAAATGTTCATACTTTTATATCCCTATAAAATATTCTTATATATTTTTGGGCCATCTAAAACTACACTCCTAGGAGTAAAATCCATTTTTAATGTGTTATATGACTATTTATCTAGATTTACTTATGTTTTCTTTTTGGGTGTTTAAAGTAAAGCCAGTTCTATTTTTATAATTTTTTAAATAAGTTAGAAAAGAGAATGTGTTGAAAATTATTTCATTATAAACGGATCATGGATATGAATTTGAGAACCATGAGTTCAATTACTATTATAAAATATATGTTATCAAATACACTTTTTATGCCCCTTGGACTCCTCAACATAATGGTGTTGTCAAAAGGAAGAATTTTACATTATAATAATATATTCGTGAAATATTATGTAAATGTAACCAACCTAATCATCTTTTTGGAAAAATTTATAATTACAACTTGTTATATCACAAAAAGATTCCTATTTTGAATTATTTTGATGAAAATACCCAATGAGATATGGAATAATAGAAATAAAAAATTTGGATACTTTAATGTATTTGGATTCATGTTTTATGTTCTGAACATAAATTATAATCTTGGTAAATTTTATCCCAATGAAAATGATGTAATCTTTATTGGATATTATACTACTACTAAAGAATATAGAATCTTCAACAAAATATCCATAGTTTTTAAACAATCAACTGATGTGAATTTTTATGAATGTGATCATTTTGATAACAAAATTACTCAAATAGATGAAAAAAAATTCTTTTAAAAATATGAGACTTGAGCCTATCTTTTATTATAAAAATATGATGATTTGTGACATTATTTTCCAAAACCAAATCCAAAAGTAGATGGATTCCAGTGAACCAAAATGTATGTTTCCTAGAAGGTATTGAACCCTTAAGAATCATCCCTTACAAATAGTTATATAATGATTAGATGATGGTATTAGGATACGAATTTGTGTAATAAATCATGTAGAATTTTTAACCTTTTTAACTCAACTAAAACACAGGTATATAGGAAAATCATTAGTTAATGAGAGTAGGTTTTAAGCTATGAAAGAATAATGAAACCTTTTAAAGAGGAGAAATCATTGGGAACTAGCCAATAGACCATATTAATATTGTATTATAGGAAAAAATAGAGTTTTAGATGTTAACAAATGATAGTAGGGTTGTGATCATTAGGAATAAGGCTAGACCGGTTTATAAATGTTATATTCAAGAAGAAGGTTTAAAATTTTAAGAGAACGTTTCATTAATTTCTAGACTAAAATCCATAAGGATTCCTCTGGCTAATGCATCTTATATGAATTTCAGAGTACAATAGTAAAATTTAAATCTAATTTTTAAATTTTTTCCTTAGGAATAAATTTTACACTTGAGAAAATTCTAGTTTTAAAAATACACATTTTTCTACTTACATTTTTGAACTTAACAAATCTATTTTATGAATTAAACTAGCACCTTGAGAATTGTATGAACGTCTATGTTATGTTAAGTTATCAAAATAATTTTCAATAAGAAATTAATATCATACTTTATTTTAGAAAAAATCATCATCAAATATATATTTAGTTAAAATATATGTTGATTATCTGATTTTAGGTTTTATAAATAAAAAAATTTAATTAAATTATTAAACTCATATAAAAGGAATTTAAAATGAGTAAGAAGGGTGGGTAAAATTATTTTCAAGGATTTAAAATTTATCAGAAGGAATTTGGTAATACGATAAATAAAAAAATATATATATAATTAACTTATGTAAATGGTTTGTAAATGAAAGAGCTAAAGCACATTAAAATAAAATAATATATGAGGAATATATTAAAATAGATAAATATGGGAATCTATTTGACAAAAAGATATATAAGGGAATAATTGGGAGTCCATTGTATGTTATTATGAGTAGATTAGACATTATGTTTGTAGTGTGTCATTGTGTTATATTTCATGGAAATCCCAAGGAATCACATTTAAAATCCACAAAATGATTTTTAAGGTATTTAAAAGGAACAATTTCCCTTTCCAAACATTTTACAAAAACATGAAATTTCAATTTCACATTTTATTCAAATATTTAATTTTGTAGTTTTAGACTAGATTAGAAGATTAAATAAAGAAACTTCCATTTTCTAGAAAATTTTTTGGTTTATTAGTTCAGTATGAAAAAAATCAATATATACTTATATTGACAAATATATTATTTCTCGCAGTTGTTGTTAATAATTATTATTGATTAAATAGACCATAATGGATTTTAGATTCAATTATATTCAAGAAAAAATAAATTGTGGCAATTCTAGTGCTATGAACATTTCCAATAATCCAATAAATCATGCTAGAACAAATAATATAGACTTAACGATTCATGTATTGGGAGATCACACTCAAAAATAAGATATTAATCTTTCATTTATCTCAAATAAGAATCATTAAGTAGATATTTTTACAAAACCCCTTCCACGTGATCATTTTTTAATAATAAGGAATTGGATTTCCTCGAATTTAAATGAAGTTAAATTATATTATTTTGAAATTGTAATTTATTATTTATTAATGATTTGTTTTTAATTATTTATGAAAATATAATAGGCCTATACAGTTTTAATATCCATATGTTTAGTGTTTTGGAGAATAAAAATTAATTTTTGAATATTTATTTTATTTGATATTAATTAGAATCAACTAAAAATAATTTACTACATTATCATTATAGGATTACTGACTGTGACCTAATTTTTTTTCACAACTCAACCCATTATCCTTTTGATTTTTTTTCCTTAAGAAGTAAATGACTCACCCCTATCCTCTAAATCTTCACTCGACTTATAACCTACCTATCTTCCATGGATAAATTGAAGTTTGAAGATAAGGGGAGCTTTGGTTCTTCCATGATATCAAAAGTGTGTCATGTAATGTTATTTCTAGAAAATCCGTCTATTTTTAATATATGGAGTTGGCAGAAATTCCACTAAATAAGGTAATTTAGTTTCAAGGATCGGAGTTTTTATTTGATTCGATGAAATTTGGTTTCTTATTGGAAAAATATGTAAATGAGTTTTTGAGAAATAATGACTTCTAGTTTGCTGGAGAAGTGGATTTTATATCATTGAATGTAAATGGTAACAATGTACTCATTTCATGAATTGAGTTGGTAGAGTTTTTTCATTTCCCCATGCGGGGGGGGGGGGGGGGTATAACTACCATTGATCATTAGATGCCAATATATTTTTAATTCTAATATAGGTTTTTAAATTTCTATATGGAACCTCTCCATCTGAGAAATAGCTCAATAAATGAATTATAACCCGAGTGGAAAGTTTTGTTCCAATTTATTCAGACTTGGATATCCTAGAGAACATGAGACCTTGATAAATTATTTTTTTAAGATATGTATTTTATATATATTCTGATTAATAATCTTAATCTCATAATTCTAAGATACATGATTTATTTTATGAATCATTTGTGCAAAGGGAAAGGTAATCAGAATTTTTATCCTTATGGTATAATTATCTACATATTTTTTTAAGAAGGAAAAAATTGATTTGAAGAATAGAGATTCATTAATATGATAGAAATGTAATACCCAACATATATATATTATTTTTGATGACCTTTGGGTATTTCTATGACATTGGTAGAAACTCATTAAATATATTTTTTTTAGAAGGTGTATCTTAGGGGTTTCCATCCCAAACCTGGCCACCAATATATGTAACACCTACTAAAATAATGTATCTTAGGGAGACATAGAAGTAAAAAGTGTCTTCCAGAATAGATCCTTAGTTTCTAGAGATCATTTATGAAGTAGAATATCCTATTAAAACTCATGAAGCAAGTGGTATAGTCATTGAAGTTTATTCAACAAAATGAAATAGTTGTTGATAAAACTCTAAGAATTAATAAGGAGAGACTGGTTGAGACTATGCTTAGTATTTTCAGTATTAAAGGTTGAGTAAAAGTTGAAGTTTCACAGAATAATATGGATACAATTTATTCTAAATCACATTATGGTGAAGAAAGAGTTGGTGATGTGGTTGTATAAGATGATGAACATTACCATACACCACATATACTATCAAAACCTTTAGTTCATGAGGAAGAACCCTTGTATTGAATGTCCAAAACTGGAATCCTTTACATCCTCAAATTTTAATGATTTTAATAATCTCACAAGAGATTAAAATGAATTGATATAAGAGTTGGAGTCATCTAATGATTGCATTAAATAACTCAAAGATCCGTCTACTTCCAAATCATTTCTGTTAAATTATTTGGGATTATCCCATCCCAAATATATCGTTTTAAAAAAAATTTAAAACACCACATATACTATAAGATATTTTTGAAATAATTTCCAAGGATACTGATGTGATGAAATATCTAGTTCCTGATTCGAATAAAGTTGTCCTTACCAAGTTAGATTTTAATGAACATGGTATACATGTTTCATCTCATTGATATATGGTCAAAAATATTCCAATGGTGAAATTTGATATATTTTATGATGTTATTAAAGAGATATAGTTTTTAAAAAATAAAAGGAGGAATAGTTTTATACATTATTAAGTGTTATGTTAATCCAGTTTGAGCTCATCAAAAAGATTCACCCCTCATCATGTTCCATATCAGTACCATCAGTGATTCTATAATTTTAGAATGGTTTACCAAACATGAATACCATTTCGTCAAATATTCAATCTATGTAGTGTGACATGTCTACCCCAATGCTGATTGAAGAGTTGATGGATAATACTTTTCAGTGATTTTCATGATACTAGAGATGATATCAGAAAGCTTGTTTAGGGAACTAATATTTCCCTATATGAAATGGTGGGATATTATGATGAATCTAATTGGAAACAAAATGAGATGCTGAAAAATTATATGATATTAATGGAATGGTTTTTAGATCACATTTTCCCGTTTCTATAAAACATTGTCATTTGTTAACCATATTGTATGGTGTTTATAAAGTATTTCAAGGCCTTTATTTTCTGTCATTTAAATATGAATGAAGTTCACAATCGGAGGAACTATTTTCTATTATTTTTTTACATATAGAAAAGGATTTGGCTATGTATAGACCTCGAATATCTATTATTTATATGAAACAAGTTTCGCTTATCCCGATTTTATATGTTTAAGCTATATCACAGAATTTTATTAGTTCTTAAATTGATCAACATCAACTCAATGGTATTCAGGGAGTGGTTGAAATTTAAATAGATCTTGTGTGTGGTATGGATATAAAACCGGACTATATGAATGGAAATATAATTGGTATATAATATTCTTTTGATAAAATTGTGTAAAAGATATTATTATAAATATCATATGGTCAATATTTTGTTGATGTTATGCCTTTAATAGTGCAACATCATGTTTATTCTCCAGTCATCTTGATTCATTATGAGGTATTTTCAGAAATTCCATTTTATCTTTTTTTCAAATCCACAGAAATACATCAATTCATATTATTTAGCTACTCAGGAATGACATTATCAAATAAATATACATTTTTACATATTCCATATATTATATAAGAGGATGTACATTAGGCCCAACTACTTGAGATAATTATAGTGAAACTAAATACAAAGTGTATCTTGATTATGATCCACCTCTAATACAATAAAAGGATCAAACCAAAGTGGATACATGCTTAGATGATGACTATTTTTTTGGAAATTCATCTTTTGAACCTCTCATGAAAGTATATTTTGTACCTAGTAGATAATATTGATTGGATTAAACTCAATTTAATCATGAAAATAATATTGGTAAACCTTATTAGTGTCCTCAAGTCAAGTATACTATCAGTTCATCATGTGGAGATACTCCAAATATAGGGAAAGAATTAATGCTTTCTCTAATAGAAGCTCCAAAATCTTCCAGAACCATACCTACCTCAATGTTACATAAACCAAAACCAACTTCTCTATTTAATCATATCCATAGGAATGGGTTTTATAACTGATGTTATATATTTCTATTTTGTGGGTGTTGAGGGTTTATAATTTTATACTCAATTGATATTCAATTAAATAATTATTTATTCATTTATTATTACATTATATGTGATTGTTTTCATTTAATATTTTTTATATTTTTTATTAATTGAATTCCATTCATTCCATAATATCACACTTAGTTTCATCGTTATAATAAAACAAGTTCATTTTCATTAGTTCTATACTAATTGTGTTTTAGTTATACTTATCCTTCCTTTTTAAAGACACAAATGGGTGAGAAATTTCACTAAATTTTGAATTATGGGGGATTTCTCAAAGGTCACATTAAGGGGAAGAAATAAAGGATAAAAAAAAGATTTAAAAGATGTATATAAATTGTATATGTTTATGAAAAATCCTCTTAAAACCTTTTAGAATATATTTTGTAATGATTTATATGTTTTTATCATAAAAAGGGGATATTGTTAGAGTAATTATGTTTTTACAACACACTAAATGTAGTATATGTTTTTCTGATCTCAAATACTCTTTCATATACTATAGATTGTTTAATGTGTGTTCGTCATGGTTTTTCTTATTTTATGAGTTTCTATGGATAAATTCATCTTGTTTACAATTCTGGACACTATGGTCGAAATTTTCCTATGTATATAAAATACTTTATGTAAGACATTTTCCAATGTGAAGTAATGAATACATTGAGCATTAAACTACATCAATTTTTCATGAAAATTATTAACCTATATCAAAGAACTACATTTTTGAAACGACTACATGGAAATTTCCAACATCGATGGATAAAAAATGTGTAAAATTAGTTCATTAAAATTAATTCTTGTGTAAATATGTTATGTGGAGAAATTGATTAAGTAAACTGATTAGATGGTGAAATCTAAAATGTAGATCAAAATGGCTACATGATTCATTTTAGCTACATCAGGTTTGGCTACATGAGTCAAAAGCCAACGTGAATCTTTTCAGCAATATAAAAAAATTGTAAAAGAGAGGTAGATTGGATACATGAAGAAGTCCTACAAAATTTCTGCTACTTTGATATTATACTATTTTCAAAATGGATATGGGGATCATTTCATATACTTGAATTCAATTATGTATAATTTAACTATTTGGTTATCTAAAACCAGCAACATCATTTTGAAACATGTATTTATTACCATTTACGTACATGAGTGAAATTATAATGATTTCGTGAATTATTTAAATGTTGGATATCAACATTATGGTAGATAATTGTATAATAAGATACATGTACTGAGAAATTAAACAAGAACATGGATAAATTATTGTTCTTTAATATTGATGAGGTATTTCTAATAAAAGGTCTTTTAATTTTAAATTAAGATACATAGATCGTATGGATAAGTAAGAGTAAAACTAAAATAAAATTTTTGCAATATTTTTTGAGTTATTTGAAGTGAAACATATAGAAGTATACATGTTACTGATATATAATCCTAGAAGTAGATCTATCACGAACCGAATCTGGTCGCCCTCAAACTGGCACCAAACCCATCTCATGGAAAGGAACGAATGGCGTTCCCTATCCCCACGGGCTAGCACAAGTGCTAGGGTATCATAAAAACTTATTTGGTATTGATTTACCCGAGTTTGGATTCATAAAATAACCTAAAACAAACAACAACAAAAATATGAAAAATTATTGCAAACAAGAATTAATAAAAATTAAGAACTAAGTATATGGGTTTAAATAAGACACAAGAGGTATAAAGGTGTATAAATGTAGTAGAAAATGAATATCCCATGATACTCCACACGACAAGGGGTCATCACCCACGAGCCATCTCCACAACACCGCACCATTAAGAGAAACTAGCAACCCGAACCGCCATCGCCCAAGCCCTTGCCTTTGCTTGTGTCAAACATGATCATGTTTACTTACTCCAAAAGGTGTAATTAGGGTGTGAGGCTATGCTCAATAGGTTATCACCCATGGATTCCAAGTGATAGGCATTATTAAAAAAACTAGCAAGATTTATAAACAGAAAATGGTACCATTTATTTCTAAAAGTGAAACATTGAAATGAAAATAACTTTCAATGGGTATAACTTTAAAATAATGAGTTAATGTGAATAAAACATGAAAGATACTGGTTTTTAAATCCCAAAATACCATAATGCAAGGATACATTCCAAAAAGTCCATGAGCACCAAGCATAGGAACACCCCTAGGTACTAGTTAGTTGTCACCCCCAAGTACCTCGTACCTCGGTGAAAGTAACCATAATAAAATTTGTTCTTGTGCATGAGCCACTAGTAGGGGCATTCCCATAAGCTAGTGGTCTCCAATCATCTCCATTACTGTTTTTTTAGAGTTATCCATGTCAAATTTTCTAAGTGAACCATGGCCAAAACCCCTCCGTTCACTAGCACACTAGTATACGTTAGCCCACCTAGTTACCCGGGCTTCCACTCTTGTGCTCAATCAATTTCCTCATTTTATGAAAATAAATTTTAATATATGATCATCAGTTTACGTCACACGCATTTCAAATGGTAGCTACACATTCTTTTCACCTATTATATAACCAAATAAACCACTTATAATTTCCATAGAATAATTTCCAGAAAAGTAACCAAACATTGAACATAAAATTCATCTAAAATCCTCCTTTTAAAACCCAATGGAAACCCATATTATATGAATCCCGAAATTTTAGCATCAAAATATTTTTTTAAATCCATTCCATGACTTATAAAACAACAAAAAAAGGCACAACAAAGGTTGTGCATGTAAAACACCCATTTTTTAAAAAAAATAGATCTTAAAAATTAACGGCTTTGAAAACGCTACCCAAATCTATTTTTGCAGTAAAAAAATGAAATAGGAACACAAATGAAACCAAAATACCACATTCCAAATCATAATAAAATACATACATATGTAATCACCTACCAAAAGAGTCAAAACCACCAAATCCTTGTGTGTCACTTCAACAGCACCTCTACCGCACCACAAGGGAGTATGATTAAACAAAAAATCAGAGGATTGGACCGTGAAACTCAAACCTAAAACCATAGGTACGAAGCACTAGATTCTGGACATTTGAGGATTCAATAAAAAAAGATGAAACCCTACAAAAAAGGGAGGAGGAAGGAAGGGAACCAACATGAAAAATCTAGACGTTTTTTGGATCTCGAGAAGTTTAATCCTAATTCGCGATGATTCTGAGATTTAAATATGGTAAAACGATGATGGGGGTGTGTCTAGGTTTAGTGGGAATATATGAGAGGTGCAATCACTAGAAAAATGATAAAAAAATGAATTTTCTATGAAAGAATTAAAACAAAATTTAAAACTGGAAATGGGATTTTGGGTTGGCCCAATAGCTAATTTGATCACCGGAATACAAGATGCAAATGAATTTTTAAGGGGACCAAATTTATTTGGTTCTTTTCATAGTTAAATTAAATTCATATTTGAAGTTTAATGGGTGAAAAGGGTAGAAAAATGAATGAGTTATTATAGAAACAAAATCAACTATCTATACTAAACTTGGCTTCCTCCAAGCTCATGCGTCACATACATATGAAGCCACGCCACCAAAAAAATAACATTCCTCTGTCCAATCTGTAAAATCACGCTCATTGTGACCTACCTACTTCTCATCCCGCTCACTATTATGCTCTACTCGTATTAGGTTTTCAGCAGAATATCGTCGACTCTATCCCCACAACTCACCTCTCCCACCGCTCCTCTGCCACGATTTCCATCTCCCTACATTGCCGACTCCTCTGTCGATATTTTCTCCCTCTCCAAATATACTCTTCCTACATGACTCCATATACACCTCTCCTATGCCTACTTCTCCTCCCTCCCCACAAAACTAGGGTTTCCCAAGCTTCTCCATTCGGACTCTCGAAACCATCTTCTCTGTTCGGTCACCCAATCTAGTGTTTCTACTCCTTTATGATCGCCTCCCACAGATCCTTTGTCATCGACTTCCTTCACTTATTTTCGTTAGCTATAGAATTCACACTGATCTAATCCGTCTTCTCAACTCATGAGTTTTCATGCCTTCTCCTTCGGTCCTCATGCCGCAAGCCCATCCAGTTTTGATATACCATCAACCATCGTCCATAACGCCTGTCAACCTCTTCATGAACCCCATATACATTCTTCAGAGATCCTATAGAACCAGATTTATGAAACATGTATGTTCTCATAATATCTTGGAAATAATCAACCTTTATTTTTCTTTTCATATCTCGCCGACTGGTCGACATTTTCTCTAAATGATGATTCAACGTTTTAAATACAGATATTGCATACTGTAATATTTCTTTGATAAAATATCATAACATATTACTATACTTAAATGTTTCACATTTCACTCTATTCATACTACAGTTTACATATTGATATATAATACATTTTCATTCACAACTCAGGAAATAAGGATCCATGATGTTCAGTGTTCCACCAGTTTTTTACGGCTATGAGTCTTCAGAGACCCTACAGATCCAGAGGTAATCAAAAGGCGTGTTATTCTCAATTTCTGAAAAAAATTTCCACTCTGTCCAAGATTTTATAATTTCGGTAGAATATTAATTTCCATTGAATTTTATTTTTGGTTGAATATTATACAATGTAATTATTTTGTTTGTCCAATGTTACTTTATTTAGATTTTTTACCTCACTGTTGTATAATTACACAACTTTATCTGAGTGCCATGAAAGTTATGTTTTTCCCCTATTTCCATTATCCGATTTTCAATATCTAGGATATGTATTTCCTAATTCCAAATCTATGGGTGCATGGTTTTTTTTCATCCATAACTTTACAGCCACCTTTTGACAGGAAGAAAGAGCCTATTGGAACTCAGTTGTGATATTTATGCTGTCAAACATTTCTGGGAAAAGGGGAGATGTGGTGAAAAATAAATCTTTTGCTAATGAATCTGAAATTGGTAGTGATGGAAGTTAAATTCATGAACATGACTAAGATGAGAAGCATGGAGGATATCAGAACTTGGTTATGCATGGTACCCTTTTTTTATCAATTCACATTTTCTTTATTTACATTTCATTCTAAATATATCATTGTCATGTCATCGTTTCCTTGTCCCAGTTATTATCTATCACTTTACCGCTTCTATGTGCATTAAGATTTTCACAAGGTTACGCATGACGGATGTGACAATAGTATACGTTCATGACTCAAAATTCCCCATATATGCACATATTAGGCTGACACTGGACATGTGTAGGTCAATCTTAGTAAATTCTATAATTTGAACAGCCTTTCATATCCTCTAGCTTCTTTTTTTCTCTAGGTCGGGAAACAATGAGGTGTGTCTCTCCTTATGCATTGCATTAAATTGTCTAACATATAGATTATCACGAATGGAAAAACACTAAAATGAAAATAAAACTAGTTTTCTTGGGATAGTGACTTATAGAACACTGTTTTTATGAGGGATTCCTGGGACCTTCAACTATCACCTTCTAATTACTGGTTGTTCAACTATAAGAGACTTTTATGTTTTCTTTTTCATTTGAATAACTCCAATATAACATTTTATTGGTATTATGGCTTTACTAAATGATGATGATGTTCATTGTACCACACTTCCACATATATCTCTATATAAATAGAAAACTGGATGCACTGCTATTTTTTTCCCTTTTATGGAATCAAAAGAAGACAAATTGAAGTTCCTTTTTAAATTTTGGTAGATTATTATCCCTATGAATGGCATGATAACTGATTTATCTTCTCAAACATACATTTCCTATTTCACTTTTGTGACAATAGAATCCAGATGAACTTCATGAGTGTATTTTTACAGAGTACAATGTTGTTAATATGAGACATGTCATATGTTATTTACATTTCTGGATTTCAGTAGGTGGGTTTGAATCGAAAAACATGTATTTTTATGGGATGGTATCAGTTCAAAATGAAATCGATACCTGGAAATTCAGTTGGAACCATCACTGCTTCTTATGTATGCTCCTTCAGTATTATAAGATGAATATTATTTTGAGATTGTTTCTGGTAGAAACATCTCTTCTGTTTTTACTTGGTTATATGTTCAAATGCATACTGGATTTTTTGATTTTTTTTCTCTAACATGTATACTTATTGGAATTTGTTTTTTTCTGGTAACAGATGTATGGAGACTATTGATTTTAGGATACGGTTACAACCCTAATCTTTGGATTTAAGGATTGAGTTGCAGGTACATTAATTTTCTTTGAAGTTATTGAGTAGGGGAAATATTAATATATATTGTTTTCTTTAGTTTCTTCCTTTATTTATTATCCCATGATCATATCCCACCTCTGCCTTTTGTTGAAAGGTACAATGAAAGATGAGGGGCTATGCCTTTCCAGCCTGCAGAATACTTGTCTTCCTAAAATAGCTCAAATATACAAATTAGAGAGATGATAAATTATGTGAATACCGCTCAACAAGAGATCAAAGTGTTGTACAGGGGAGCTACTAAGGTGCTACATTCAATGACTACTTGATTTCAATCAATTTAAAAACATCATGTTATGTGTTTCATATGTTTTAAAATGTTTTTCAACTAAGAGAATTATTTTTTGCAGGGTCCACTATAGCCTGGTTGAATCTATTATGGTTGAACCTGTTGCAGGGGTCCTATTTTTTGACATTTTATTTTTCAAGCATCAAGACCAAGAATATAAATTGAGTATGTGTTTTGAAACTCTATGTAGATTTATCTCATGAACAATCCTTTAGGTAAGTTATTTTTTCTATTTTGATATGCTATTATTTTTATTTTTATGGTATTTCTTTAAATACATTCAGTAAGTTATTATTATAAAAAACTAAATCTATGTATGCTCCTTTAACATGTTTCTAATTAATATTAATTCTTTACCTTTAATAATATGAACAACTTTGAGATTATTTCTACAGAATTTCATTGTTTTTATATTATAACTATTGTCTTACTGTTTATGAAAATAGTTTCTTCTTCTTTTTTTACAAATCAATTGTCAATTTATGTGTTTTAATGCTGGTGGGGGAAGGGTCTGGTGATGGGGGAGGGGCTGGTGGGGGATGGGGCTGGGCACGGGGGTGGAGGATGTGGGAGGGGGAGGTGCTGGGAAGGTGTGGGAGGAGAAGTAGGGGAGGGGAAAGGCTGGGCATGGGGGAGGGGAGGGGTAGGGAGAGGTGCTTGGAAATGGTGGGAGATTATTCTGGTTAGGGGGTAGGGTAGGGGCTGGGCAGTGGGTGTAAAGGGGAGGGGAGCAGCTAGGCATGGGGGAGGGGAGGGGAGGGGGAGAGTGCAGGGCCTACGGAGGTGTGGGGAGGGGGCTGGTGGGGATGTGGCTGGGAAGAGGAGAGGGTCCTAGTGGGGATGTTGTTGGGAAGGGGTGAGGGTTCTGGTGGGGGATGGTGCTCGGCAGGGGGGTGTAAAGGGGAGGGTAGCAGCTGGGCATGGGGGATGGGAGGGGGGAGAGGGAAGGGCCTGTGGAGAAGTGGGGATAGGGATGGTGGGGATGTGGCTGGGTAGGGGAGAGGGTTCTGGTGGGGGATGATGATGGGCATGGGGGAGGTGTAGGGGAGGGGTATGGTGTGTTTGGATAGTTTAGTTTTTTTCCACACCAATATTGAGGGCATTGAGACTTTCATCCATCTTAAATTCAACCCAAAGGGGAATTTTTTTAAACTAGAATGTGGTTATAATTGTTACTAGAATGTTATTATGTTGACATTAACATTTAGACATGTGTAATGTTTTTTAATAAACATTCTTGTTATTAAGTTGGTGACTAAAATATAATAATGATCAACCATGATATGCATGTGGTGATTGTTATATATAGGTTTTTTATCATTGTTAGTGAAATTTAATCACTTATCCATTAATTTTACGATTCCTTAATTTTAACTTCTTTGTGAAGGTTCAATATCAACCTGGGATGGGGGTGTATTGTAAGGAACTCCATAAAGTTATTCAAAGTATGTTCTTATTTAATGTTTTGCATTACATTTGTATTGACTCGTTAGATGGTTTATGTTAATGACATTACACAACACATGAAGATTGGCTATCTTATAATTGTGATTTTATGACTATAAAAAAATCGTGTGGGGTTATTGGTGATATTATCTAATGTATATTTGATATTTGAAAGAATTCATTGTAGTGTGTTACTATTATTAAAAGGTAACAAGTTATAAACTATTCAGTAGTTTCTGCAAGATTCCACTAGATTGCAACCGAAGAGATTTAATGGATGGATGGGTACTTTTGGTTAAGCTAGTTTGTCATTGCCTTCATTTTTATTCATTTCTAGAGTTGTTTATTATGTCTTATTTCTTGGTGTTTTTGTGTTCCTACAATTAAAACTACTTGAGTGAGCTTTTATATTTTTCAGGTTATTTTCGAAATGAGGCTAATTGAAATTATGGTGAGATTTAAATTGTATAATGGTTTGGTTTGTTTAATTTTCAGGATCATTTTCTGTATCTCTGTTTGCATGGTCATGTGATTTTTCAAGCATAGTAGAGGCATAAAGGGGTGCTATTGTGTATGTACGATATCTAAAAATGTTTTCCGCATTTGTAACCTGTTTCTACAAACTTGTCTAGGTACCAGATTACTACCAACCAACAACCACCAATACTTTTCTACTGCAGCGCCACAGGAACCCAATTTTGGAAGGTTATTACTACCACATTTTATTCAATTTAGTTTCATTCCAAAGGGGACACCATATACTATTACAATATTCTGTTACTGTAATATTTTTCACCCAACTCTTTTCTAAATAAACAACTTGTCCAAACAATCCTTTTTTGTTTCCATGTGTTCCATTGAAAATCAACATTGAAACAATTGTTGTTTCAGTTTGAATGTTTCACTATTTATATTACTTCTTCATAATTGATATAAAATATTATGGTTTATAAATATTAATATATAGTTAATAATAATAATTATTTTATTGTGTTGTGCATCGCACGGGTGGAGTGCTAGTTTATTTTTAAAACTGGAAATGGGCTCTCGGGTTGGCCCAAATTTTGAAAACCCACCATTTCCTTAAAAAATGCATTGAATACCCCCAAAACAAAGCAATAATGTAAATTAAATGAAACATACCTTTAATATATATCATGAATGTGAAAATTCTCCCAACCATGAAGGACTTTCTACCCCAGATAGTCAACTCGATGCTTGATCGGAAAACAGGTTCGGTTACACTTCCTTAACCCATGACTTTCTCTCCCATGTCTCGTGTGTATCACTCCCATGCTACCAAAGAACTCAGAATAGTGTAATAGACTTTACCCTAAGAACATATTCTTGGAAGTCCACTATTCACACTAGCCACTCAAAAACAGATAAATCAGGCACTATATCCAACTCCTCCCAATTCAGCACATGGGATGGATCCGAGTTTTATTTATTCAACTGGGAGACATAGAAAACCTCATGGATGGATGTCAAATATGAAGGAAAATCCAACCTGTATTCCACCTTAACAATATTATTGGGGATCTAAAAAGGTCCTATATACCTCGGCGTCAACTTTCCCTCCTTCCCCAAGCAGTGGTGAAAGAGACGACGAGCCACTTTCATAAATACCTGATCACACACAGAAAACTCTAGATATCGACGCCTCTTATCAGCAAATGATTTTTGGTGACTCTAAGATTTCGATAAATGCTTCCTTAACAACATGACCTTCTCATATGTCTCTTACACAAGACTCAGTCCCAACAGCAATGTCTCACCTACCTCATCCCAACACAGAGGGGACCGGCAAGGCCGGCCATAGAGTGCCTCAAAGGCATCCATTCGAATCACGAATTGGTAGATATTATTATATGAAAACATGACCAATCCCAAAAGATTATCCCATGAACCACTGAAGTCCAATACACATGCACGAAGCATGTCTTCCAGGATCTGATTTTCATGCTCTGTCTGACCATCTGTCTGAGGATGGTACGTTGTGCTCATCTTAATTTGGGACCCCAAAGCCTTCTGAAGGCCTCCCAAAAATCAAGTGGTGAAGCCAGGGTATCTATCTGAGACAACTGGTGATGGAACACCATGAAGCCTTACCACCTCCTGAATATACAACTGGCCCAACTCATCCACTTTAAAAGTATCTGTGATAGGAATGAAGTGGGATGATTTGGTCATATGATCAATCACCACCCAAATGGCATTCATGCCTCAAGGTGTACGAGTTAATACAATAATGAAATCCATAGAAGCCTTGTCCCACTTCCAGGTTGGAATGGTTAATGGATGAAGAAAACCAGAGGGCTTCTGATGTTCTGCTTTCACCTGCTGAAAATTATAGCGTCTTGATACAAAGTCAGCAATATCTTGTCTCATACCTGGCCACCAAAACAATCGACAAACATCACTGTACATCTTGGTGGCACTGTGGTGGATAGACTACTAGGAATGGTGGCTATCATGCATTACCACCATCCTCATAGATAGAGGCACCACTGAATGGCCCTTGAAACAAAAGATACCCTCATGTGAAGAAGACCAATCAGAATAAGTCTCCCCATCATGAAGAATCGGTCTCGATCACTAGTATAACTCATCACTAGCCTATTTTTGCTAAATCAATACTAAAAGAGATGGGGTCAACTGAATGCTTTAAAAAAATGCACTTCCACTATGCTACTTGATCTCCACATGCATCTGAGCAAAGAGTCCAATCAGAGTCCACTCATCACTCGACTTCCTCAAATATTTCACTAGTACTCTTATACTCATGGAATCTGCTACAAAATTACCATCCACAGTGTATAGATGATATCAAAGTAAAACCCCTATACGCATTCTATCCAGTGAAGATGCCTCAAATTGAGATCTTTTTGTGAGAAGATGTATGGAAAACCATTATGATCATAGTAGACCACAAACTTCTCCCCAAAGAGTTAGCGGTGACAAGTCTTTAAAGAATGTATTACCACTTATAGCTCCAGGTCATGGGTCGGATAATTCTTTCTGGTGGTTGGAGATGGCGAGAGTCATACGCTACCACATGATCATCCTGCATAAGCTCTCACCCAAGTCCCATACCTGAAGCATCGAAATACACCACATAGCCTTTCCCAGACTCTGGAAGGATCATGAATGGGGTGGTATTCAACCTTCACATCAACTCTTCAAAGGATGGTTGCCATTCTGGGATCCAGACAAAAATCAACCCCTTTAGGTTGAGTGTGGTCATGGGTGAAGCAATCCGAGATAAATTTAAAACAAATCACCTGTAGTAACATGCTGGGGCAAAAACAACTCTTGATCTCAAACACATTCTTTGGTTGCTCCCATAACATAACTGCACTGATCTTCTCGGGATCCACAAAAAATCTCTACTCCGAGATCACATGCCCCAAAAACTTCACCTCCCTGATCTAGAAGGTACATTTGGATATCATTTCATAAAGTTGGTGATCCCGCAGAGTTCCTAACATGAACCAAAAATGGTGCTCTTGCTCCTCCTCAGATCCAGAGTAAACCAGGATGTCATCCACTAACACAACGACGAATAAGTTGAGATACTTCTGGAAAACCCTATTCATGAGTTCCGTAAAGAACACTGGAGCATTAGTCAATCTAAAGGGCATGAACAAATACTCATAGTGGTCATACCGACTTCGGAAGGCTGTCTTCAGGATATCTTCCTCTTTCACCCTGAGTTGGTGATAACCTAAACATAAGTCTATTTTAAAAAACCACATTTCCCCATTCATTTGATAAAATAAGTCATCTGTTTGGGGAAAAGGATATTTTTTCTTGATTGTTACCTTATTCAGCTTTTTTTAATCTATACACAACCGGAGAGAGCCGACGGACTTCTTTGCAAAAATAACAGGAGCAGCCTAAGGAGAGACGCTCAGGTGAATGAATACTTCAGATTCAAAATTTCCCAGCTGTATATTTAATTCCCTTAGCTCGGTGGGGGACATACGGTATGAGGGAAGAGATATCGGCTGTGTCCCTAGTGCCAAATCGATCGAGAACTATATGTCCCACTCTGGGGGAAAGCCTAAAAAATCATTTCAAAATATATCTGGGAACTCATCCACAACATGAGGTAATCCACCCTCAAGAGCATGACCATCATCTTATAGCATCAGCGATGATAGCTGGAAGATAATATTCCCTAACTCAGGGAGTGGCGGTCCCGCACGACCTGACCGAGGGTCCCATTCCCCATGAAAAACCTGTGGACTACCATCAGGTTCCACAAAACTCACAAGATGTCTATAGCAATCGATGTGTGCCTGAAAATGTACTAGCCAATCCAGGATGAGGATTACATAAAAAAAGACCATATCCAAGACCAGTAGGTCTCACACCATCTCCACCCCCGACTCGGAGAGTGAACATGAGGGGCTCCTGCGACCCTTCTCCTTCTTATTTCCCAGCGGCGTCACTAACTCCTTCGCAAAAAATAAAAGCTCAGTTGGAAAGATCAGTGTGCTCACAATATTTGCAGATATAAATGAAATTGAAGCACCATTATAAAAAAGTATAGCAGATAAAGAAGATGAAATCAAAAAAGTACCTCGGACGGTCGTTGGACCTAAATATGATCCTGCTGGTGCCTGCTCTATAGCATGAAGATGCCTCGTCTCTACCTGAGAATGACCACCCGCCTATGGCTCTGACCTAAACTGGCTCTGCCAAAAAAGATGATTCAGCCCTACCACCACAACCACCGAACCGAGAACCCCCTTTCCATGATTTCTCTGACTGAGCTGGCACTCCCCTGGGAGCCATGGATCTTACCCCACTTTGAAGTGGATGCTCTATCCCGCAAAAGTGTTGCACGTGTTTCATACCACCACACTGGAAACAAGTATTCGGCAGATGAGGGCATGCTGGGCAGATGTGCCCTATCTTCCCACATTGGTGGAACACGACAGTCCTCGCATCTAAATCCACAGATGAAAACTTCCTGGAAGAGTGGCCTGAACTTCCATGCCCCTTCTTTCCCTTCTCTTCGTGCTTCCTCTTCTTTTTAGATGACCTACTAGTTCCTGTAGAAGATACCACTATAAGGATACCAAACATCCCCTTCAGCTCAATCTCTACCATGCAAGCATGATCGACCACCTCAGCATAAGTTCCCAACTTAAATAGGATGACATGTGTGTAAATTTCTAGTCGCATCCCCTTCTCAAACATCCAAGATTTAAAGCTCTCATTTGAAACAATTTCACGCGCATACTGCAGTAGTTCAGCAAAACGGTTAGCATATTCTATTACTGAATGATCTCCTTGGGAAAGATCCATTAATTCTCGAGATCAGGCACAGGATAGAACCTATGGACAATACTGCTCGTTGAAGATGGCCTTAAAATCTCTCCAGCTCATGTTTTCATGGTTCCTAGATTGAAGCACCGATTCCCACCACCCACGGGAGGGACCCTCAAGCTGAAAAGAGTAACATTTCACATTGACCTCCTCAGGTGTGTCTGGGAACAAGAACATACGCTCTATCTTCTCAAGCCATTCTTCTGCCTCTTGAGGTCTTGAGCTACCTCGAAAACAAGAGGGTTTCTTTTTCATGAACTCTAGGTCCTTATGCTTCCTGGGGATAGACTCATATTATTTAGCTGGAGTAGGAGCCATAAACACACCATTTCCTAGAGCCTGGACAGCCTGTACCATGACTTCTATCATCCTTTGATCGAGTGGTGCGGTATAACTCTCTCCAGCTTCATCATGTGGGTGCGTGGGAGCTTTCCAGTGAGGCATGTTACAAAAAAAGGAAACAGTCACAAGAACAGAAATAAGTACAAAAGTAATGAAAATTTCAGGAATAACATCAAATATAAATAATCCAAACACATTACAATAGTAAAATAATCAAATACTTCACCATAATCGATGTCCACGTGCAGTCTGCAGCCCACATGTCTCACTAAGAAGTGAATATAAACAAACAATTCAGACATCCCGTGGTGAATCACGGTCTGCCACAAGAGGTGTGGGCCAAGAACCCTACTCCTGAACAAACTCCGAGCCCTGACATTCCTTGCTCCTGTCTAGCCCGACTCATCCCAAAATAATAATATAACTGAAAAACATTAACCTCTTCTGATACCATTTTGTCACGAACCAAATCTGGTCTCCATCAAACCAGCACCAAACTCGGCTCATGGAAAATCATGAAGGGTGTTCCCTAACCCCACGGGCAGGCACAAGATCTTTCATATCATAAACATTCATTTTGGAATGATTTACATGAGTTTGGATTCATAAAATAACCAAAAACAAACAACAAACCAAATCTGAGAAATTATGCCAAATAAGACTTAATAAAAAATTAGAACTGAGTATATGGGTTTAAACAAGACACAAGAGGTCCAAAGGTGTATAAAAGTATCAGAAAAAAATATCCCATGAGACACCACATGACAAGGTGTCATCACCCACATGTCTTCTCCACAACACAACACCATTGAGAGAAACTAGCAACCCAAACCGCCATCGCCCAAGGCCTTGCCTTTGCCTCTGTCAAACACTATCAAGTATACTTACACCAAAAGGTGTAATTAGGGTGTGAGACAAATCCCAATAGGATATAACTCATGGATTCCAAGTGATAGGAATTATAAAATAAAATTCTTGCAAGAGTTATAAATATAGAGTGTTAGCATTTATACCTAAAAGTGCAAATTTGAAATGAAAATAACAATAAATAGGGATAACATTAAAGAATGTGTGAATTTGAATAAAACATGAAAGATACTGGTTTTGACATCCCAAAATACCATTGGGAAAGGATAAATTCTAAAACGGCCACGATCACCAAGCATCGGAACACCATAGGTACTAGTTAGTTGTGTGCCCCATGTACCTCGTACCTCGGTGAAAGTAACCGTAATAAAATTTGTTCTCATGCATGAGCCACTAGTAGGGATAATGAACATAACCTTGTGGTCTATAATCATCTCCATTATACTTTTTTAGTGTTATCCATGTCAAACTTTCTAAGTGAACCATGGTCAAAACCCCTCTCTTCACCAGAGTACTAGTACACGTTAGCCCACCTAGTTACCCAGGATTCCCCTCTTGTGCTCAAAAATTTTCACATGTAATGAAAATCCATTTCAATATATAACCATCAGTTATGGTCACAAACATTTCAATAAGTATCTACACATGCTTTTCACCTATTATATAACCAAATAAACCACTTATAATTTCCATAGAACAATTTCATGAAATGTAACCAAACATTGCACATAAAATTCATCTAAAATACCCCTTTTGAAACCCAATAGAAAACAATATTATATGAAACCAGAAATTTCAGCATCAAAATATGTTTATAAATCAATTCCATGACTTATAAAACAATGAAAAAAGGTACAACCTAGTTTGCACATGAAAAACACCCATTATTTTTTAAATATTGAAACGTAAAATTCAACCGCATTGAAAATGCTACCCAAATCAATTTTAATAGAAAAAAATGAAAGATGAACATTAAGAAAACAAAAATAAATCAAGAAAACTCATCCTAAAATACATACATATGGAATCACCTACCAAGAGGGTCAAAACCCCCAAATCCTTGTGTGTCACTTCAACCGCACCTCCGCGACACCACAAGGGAGTAAGATTGAACCTAAAATCAGAATACTGGATGAAGAAACTCAAAACTAACATCCTAGGTACGAATACCTAGCTCATGGAAATTTGTGTATTCAATGAAAAAAGAATGCCTAATAAAAAGTGAGGAGGAAGGAAGGGAACCAACATACCTGAGAAATCAGGATGTTTTTTGGAGCTCGAGAAGTTCGGACCATATTCAAGATGAATCCTAGATCCAATGAGGGGAAAACAAAGATGGGGGTGTAGCGGTGTTTATTGGGAACATTGGAGAGGTGTAATAACCGAAAAAGGATAACAAATGAATATTTTATGAAAGGGTTAAAAAAATTAAAACAGGAAATGGGCTTTCGGGTTGGCCAAATACCTAATTTCATCACCCAATTCCAAGATGCTAATGAATTTTTAAGGGTCCCAAATTTCTATTGTGGTTTGAATAGTAAAATTAAAGTCATTTTGGGCGTTTTATGGGTGAAAAAGGTTGAAAATATTAGTTATTAAAGAATCAAAATTTATTTTTAAAACTGGAAATGGGCTCTCGGGTTGGCCCAAATTTTGAAAACATGATCAGAGGAGGATTCTACATGATTTATAGTTGTGATAACTTGTTCATTCTAACTGTCATTTTAGAAGACTCTCATCGAGATGTTATTTCTTTTTATTATCTCTCTGGGAGATTTATTCCTTTTTTAGATATATTTGAAAACTATGAGACATAGATGTAAATAATTCATTTATCTCTCCCTATGTTTTAGAAAAGGATCATGGTGAAAGAACCATAAAATATGTTGTTTATAAAGACACAGTGGAGCTCGATTGAAAACTCTTGTGTAATTGTAACAAGTATCACATGCTTTCACTCAATCATGAAGTTCCTAGTAAAAGGATATGAAATAAATGAAAAAAGAATTTTTCTAGTAAAAATCACAAAACTTGTGGAGAATAGTGTTTGAGGAGTGGACTAGGGGGATTTCAGTTCCCTGAAAAATTATAAATATGTGTGTCTAATCTCGATCTTTTTTTTTATATACGATGATATTTTTTCTAAATAAAGGTTGAGAGGTTAATAATAATAAATAAAGGGTGGTATTTTACATTAATAAAAATTTAAGGAACTGATTTCTCCCTATCTTGAGTCTTAGTGAAGTCTATCTCTGAAAACTTATAGGTCTCATCCCTAGTAGATTTGACTTAATGTTTCATAGGTTGTGTAACACCCCAAAATTCTAAAGTACACTTCCTATTTGATAGCTTGTATGAAAAAAATCACCAATATAACAATGGAATATGATATCCTAATATGATACTATAATATTACTATTTTATAAAAATTAAATACATGATATAGCTTGTTGTACATGAAATACTGAGTTATCATGCAATATACAGAAGACCGCGTTTTAATAAACAACGACATATCAATAAAATATTATTATTTAATATAATGTGACATAAACTAGTTGTTCTATTAGTGGTTATGAATAGTATATAACAAATTATGAAAATGTTTTTGTTTATATACATATAAGATTAATTCATTAGTTTTCAATTAATTAAAAATGAAAATAAGAACCAATTGGATTTAAAATGAAATATTTTTATCTTTATGATTTTAATGGTTTTTTAGAAAAATAAACATAATAAATTACAATTTTTTAATGATTTCAATGAAATATATATCTTATATATTCAATAAAATATATTTTATATTCATCAATTAGGTTTGATAAGCATAATATAAGAACAATCCCACTATTACACATAAAATACTATATTTTTATAAATGTAGTTTCTGTGCCTTTTGATAGAGAACCCATTTAAAATAGTAATTTAAAAGCATTAATTGATTTAATATGTAAAAATAAACTTTATCTTTGGAAGATAAATTTTGAAAATAGGTTAATGTGATTTATTGTTATTTTTTTGGAAACATATCAATTTTTAATGAATAATAAAAATACTGATTTTTTTTTCAAAACTACATTTTCATCTGATTTATTTATATAGTTAAATTTTAATTTTTATTGGTTTTAAAGTATAAATAGATAGAAATATTATACAATAATATAACTTAGGTTATTGGTATCAATTTCACATTAAAATTTAATGTTAAAACTTATCATTCTTGAATTGTTTTTACTATAAAAAACTGCATTACCGTCTGGCATGGGGGATGAATTTAAAACTAATTTCTACAACTTATGTGATTCGAATTTGGAAAAATGGAATCCATTTTTTTAATTAATCATAATTTATATTTTCTAATAATACCAATTTTTTTTTTGACCAAAAATATTAGTGAATGTAATTAAAATTAATTACAAATGATTATGGTTAAATTAAGATTAACAAGGGACTGAACCTTAACCTTAAGACCAAAAATAACCTATATACTTATAAAAGAGATATTTTATGGCCATATATCAACCATAATCTCTATTGGACATAATTAATACCATTATTGGATCCAATTACAACATGAAAAACATGAATGGAATTCCATTTGTAAAATATTACACGAGTGCCACTCCTCCTCTCGTATGAAAAGGCCTCATCTCATCCCACTTCCTCAGACCTCTCAGTACGATTTTAATAGACCATTATCTACCCAAATATATCCTCAAAATACTTTTAATCATTCTATAATAGTTACCTTGGTATGTAATAAATACATGTAATCATTTTAGTACGGACTAAAATTAGTTACCCGATTAAGAGGAAACATCTCTCCTTAATATTTTTAGTTTTATTTAAAGTCTCCAATACCTAAACCCAAAATATTACATTATTTTATAACAAAACCAGTATAATAAATATACTAGGATATTTTTATTCTATTTTTTATTCCTACACTTACACTCACTTCCATCTAATGGATAACGAATAAATTGTGTCTGTGAAAGGCAAACTATTGCCTCGTGAAATAATGACTGTTCATTTTTCCCATTACCGCCTCTCATAGAGGCCATTATGATGGATAATATATTTATATACGTTATATATAATAATAATTATTTATTTAATAATATTTAATTATCTTCTAGTAGGTATCCCTATCCTTTCCATTTTCTGTAAAATGGATAACATCCTTAGTGGAAGTATGGAATACAGCCCCTCAAAGTGATGTGACTCATTCACACAAATCATTGAATGTATAAAGGATTTTATTTAATTAAAGATATGTGACATAAAAAACATCTATATGATATTCCTATCACAATTATTTTATACAAATAATTTATAAATCATTTTCATAATAACCAACGTTGTTAGTAGATCTGTGGATTACCGCCCCAAGACAAGATGTGATTCCATTTAAATCACAAGAATTATATATATATATAAGTATATATGAATAAATAATATAAAATTTATGATATAATTATATTTACCTTTTTCTATAATTATAATTAAAATATGAAAATGTTCCTCATGTATACGTATGACCTACCTTATCAATGATTGTAACATTGAATAATTGTTCAAAAACATGATTAATTATATTTTGAAAACGAATATTTATTTATAGATATTATAATTATTTCATGATTATTATTATGTAGATATTATATAATGAACCATTTTAACATATTTGACCTACCAAAGTAGTTTTTGACACCTAAAACAAATTTATTCAAAACAACCAACATAAACAAAATTTTTTGAGTAGTTATATTCAAAATTAAAATAAAAGTTATGATAAACATGGAAAATATTTTCAAGTAATTATATAATTAACATTAAATCGTTATTCATGATTTTAAAGGACATTTACCCGAAAGTAAATGCCTGGTAAGGGACTTCATCAAAATTTATGTTCTATTATGACTTATTTGTTGTTATCAAACTAGTTTATTTTATATAGTGTATAAAATTACATTTGAATTGTTATATCATGAACATATTAATTCTCATGATATTATAAGTTTTATTTAATTTTATTCATTCATAAATAATATGATTAAAATTTCTTAAATTTGTATGGGACACTTTGGAATGTTTTAATATTATTCTCCTTAATAATATTTTAATGATTATCTTTGTAATATAACTTCCATCTGTGATTTTAAAATTTATATTGAAAAAATCATTTAATTATAGTTCAAATAATTTCTTATATATGGTTTAAATATCCCAATTTTCATATAATATAATTATTCATTCATTATTAATGATATTTTATGTTTGAATTTGAATTATTTCATCTCTGGGGATTTAAGTTAAAATTTTCCAAGTAGATAAAGAGATTACATAAAACAATTTATTTTCATTGGGTTATACTAATTCCTCATTTTCATTTATTTTATCTGATTAATTGTAAAATTAATTTGAATATATATAAATTTATTTTCACTACCTTATGTGTTTTCACATTTTATACACATAATCTATTCATTGATTGATTCTCATATCAACAATATCGTCCTTTAAATGGGTTTAAATCACAATCTAATTTTATTCAGTATTTTTTTAAACTTGAATTTATATTATAGGAAATTATTAGTTCTTATTTTAATAAACCGTTTAATTTTATTATCTTCTAGTTATTCATGAAATATTCAAACAATATTACCATTTTTCACACTTTCGTTCATAAGATGTTTTAGAAAATATTCTAATAAAACCATAAATCATTTACCTCTTTAGTCGGAGAACCTATTTTCATATAAAAATCCAATTTTCAAAAATCGGATTCCAACAAATATCAATATTATAATAATGATTAAGTTATTTCATTTTTACCCATTTTTATTTTACCAAATTTTTCAAAGGTTTCTTTTTGTTTATTTCTATACAAGGAATTTTTCTAACCATTTTACTGTGGAAGGGGAAGGTTCCTTTTACCTAGTATGGAATTTATGGATTTACTCAATATAATTTCTTTGAATCTTCATGTGCATGTTTAAGTGGTTAATTTTTAAATAAAATGTTTTCAAAATTAATTTTCAATGAAAATATTTTCAAAATATTTTTTAAAATTAATGGATATTTTCCTCAAGAATTATTTTGAAATATGTTTTTAAAGTATTACTTCCCATCAATGAACAAACCCCTTTATTTACTCCAATTAGGATATATTTATTTTCATATCATATTTATTCTTTCCCTGTATGGTTTATAATTTATTGGGCCAATGATTGTATTAACTTTTTCTCGAATTCATTCGTTAGTACCCTTGAAATATTCAATGTCATATGATCATTTAAAATTGAATTCCCCTAATTATCCATATCATTATTATTTATATTATTATTGCCTAAATAAAATACTATTTTTTCATATAGCTTTTATTTCGAATGTTATTAGATTATTTGGGGACATATTGATAAATCTGTGTATTTTTTCTAAATACATATACTTGATAAGGCACTTTGTGTATTTAAATGCATTGTACATTCACAATATGGGTTTGAGACTAATTAATTCAAGCAATACGGGTTAGATAATGGTTAATGGAAGCTATATGGTTTGGGGACCAATTAATTCCTAACCTACAATGCATCCTTAGTCTCATGTGATGAAATAAGTTGGCTAGCCTAAGATGATGGTTTTTTACCCAGTATGTTTTAAACCATCATTACGGTAAGGGTATCCTGTGCCTAAGAATCATGAAATCCAATAGTGAATAATTTCCCTAACATTATTCCATCTAGTATATACCATTATATCTTTTAGTTTGACACCTTTATATATTGATTTTTAATTATCTAGATATATGAATGGCATTTGATTCAAGTCATTACATTTCTATATTTTTTATCCACTTTATTCTCAGTTTTTTGATTTTTTCCATGTGTTTGTTTTAGTTATTTACCATACTAGAATAATTACTCTCATAGATTCATTATTTCTTTTGACTTAATTTAACCATACAAAACATTTGAGCTCACCGTTATTATATTTCATTTCCCTATGAATCCAAGAAGTATACTATAAAAGATATATAGGGATATACTAGATGGAATAAAGTTTCCTAAAAGTTATTTTTTATAAAAAATTATGTATTAATTTGTGTATTCTTTTGTAATAAAATACCCATGTATATATCTCGTTTAACATGATTACTAAATCGATTGGTCCTTAGAGGATTGATTCCTTGTAATAATGCCAATGTAATTATTAGTAGACACTAATTCTAGGATTATGGGGTTGGGTCTCTATAGTTGTTATCAAAGGATGTTTAGTAGAATCCTTGGGAAATAAATTTAGTAAAACATAGGTTAAAGAGCAAACTCGAAAGACATAATATGAGTATAAGTATATAAAAACATCCTATAATTTTGTTAAGGTATATATTTTGTGGGTATTCATTGAAATACATCCCAGTATGAATACTATAAGTGGACTTAGATCTAGAATATATTTACCTAGGATTAATAACATTGAAAATTTAATCTAGGCTGAACTCGGGGTAACCTGGTACATGACAACAAGACTTACAGTGCACCTAGTTTGACACTCCTTGGGGATATTCTTAGGATAATACACATTTTTATCAGAAACCACTGTGAATTAGTTTTAAAATGACTATACAAGGTTAATCCTAATATGTTTTAGATTGGAGATATGGTTTCATGATTTTGAAATCCAACAAATTATATTATGGATAAACCCTAAACAAAGGAATAACCTATGTGGAAATATGTGTAATAATTATTTTATGAATTAAAGATGTATTAAAAACCTTAGTTTAAAGGATATTTAGTTTTTAACATTATTTCCTGGATTTCCACCATTTTTATTTTGGGAATTATATTATTTTATTTACAAAGGACATCATATAAGCCAGGTGATAACCAATAATTTCTAGTAAGGTCAGGGGTCTTAAACCCATGCCCGAAAGAATATAAGGGTTTCATGTAAACCAATGACCTACGCAATGTCATGGTTTATTTTTATTTATTTTTAGATAACTAATTTGATGAATAAATGATAAATATGAAGCAGTAGTATCACATTTTAGGATTAGAGATTAATCTATTGGCCATATCATTTTTAGAAAATAGTTTGAGGTAAATAGTTAGACTTCTCACTTTTTTATGGACCTTAATATCCTTGGTAAATATATTTTAGTGAATCATGAATTAATATAAATTTCTAAATTAATTGGAAAATAGATCAAAGAAAAAAAAATATTGAAACTCATTATATATAAATATATCATGTAAGTATAATTTCTTATATTCTTAGGTTGTAATATAATTACTCATCATTAGAAAAATGATGAAAAAATGTAGTAATGACACCTTTATCTCTGTTGAACTGACGGTCTCTTAAATCATAAAATATTTATGGAAATTAATCCCTAAATGTTTTATTGAACACTCAACAATCAATGATTAATGATCTCATTCACTACATATAAATATTTATCCTTTTCCATTATTCATGCATTTTCCTTCTTACTGTTATTCATCTACTTAGATACCTTGTTACATGGTATTCAATGTGACCTTTTTTACTTCCCATTCTATATATTATAAAAGATTTTTTATGACCCCTTCTACTAATTTGAAATTTAAATGTATTACATATTAAAGTATATATTACCTATATAGAGATTAAATTGCAAGGACACAATTTAATTAATGTGGAGATAATGCCACACCACGAAATTCTATAGTTCATGTTTTTATTTGATATCTTCAATGAAACGCATCACTAAGAACATAAGGGGATATAATATCCCTAGAATATAATATATATTTTATATATTAAATAAATTCAATATGTGACATATCTTTTAATACATACAACACTGAGTTATCTTGAATTACACGCAAGACTGAGTTTCGCAAAACAATGATATATTATTGAAATATTATTATATAATAAAATATGATATAACTTAACTATTATTTTTGAAATTATGAATATTATTAACTATATGATGAAATTTATTTATTTAGATATATATAAAATGAATTCATTAGGTAACAATTAATTATAAATGAAATTAATAACTGATTCGATATAAAAGGAAATATAATTATTTCTATGATGCAAAATGAGTTTTATTTTAATAATTATAATTAATTAAAATTATTTATTTTTATAATTAAAATATATTTTTAATATATTCAATAAAATATTTTTTATATTAATAATGTAGGTTTGACTGGTATAAGATAAGAACAAACCCATTATTACATATAAAATACTTTATTTTTATAAAGGTGCTTTTACCGCCTATTAATGGAGAACCCAATTTAAATATGAATATTGAATCTTTAATTGATTTAATATTTCAAAATAATCTTAATATTTCAAATATAAATATAAAAACTAAGTTAGAGTGTATTTTTTATATTTTTTTGGAAACATATCATTTTTTAATGAATAGTTAAAAATATTGAATTTTACATTAAAACTGTTTTTTCATCAAATTTATTTATAAGGCAAAATTATAACTTTTATTGTTTTTAACTTTTAATTAGAACATAAATTATAAATAAATAATACATATTTTATTGGTATCAATTTAACTTTGATATTGAATTTAAAAACAGATCAAGCATTTGATCATTTTTACGGTAAAAACTCGCTCTGTCGTCCTGCCTATGGAATGACTTTTTAATTAATTTCCCCTACTTCGGTGATTATAATTTTAAAAAATCAATTAAATATTCTTAATAAAAATAATTTATAATTTCTAATAAGACCAATATTTTTTCCGACCCAAAATATTAGTGACTTTAATTAAAATTATTTACAATTGATTAAAGTTAAATTAAGCTTAATAAGAGACTAAACCTTAACCCTAAGACCGAAAACGACCTATACATTTTTCCGAGAGATATTTTCTAGAAATATATCGACCATATAATCAAATTTTATTAAATTTTTTCATTATTGGTTCCACATGCAACATGAAAATATGAATGGAATTCCATTCGCAAAATATTACAAGAGTGCCACTTCTCCTCCACTATAAAAAAGCCTCCTCTCCTCCCAGTTCCTAACACCTCTCAAGCCACCTCTCAAGCAACTTTTCCTAAAACAATATCTAAAAAAATATATCCTTAAAATACCTCCCATAATCCTAGAATAATTTTATTTGGAAGAAAACAATCCATGGAATCCTTTTGGTACAAACCCAAAGTAGTTACCCGATTAAGAGGTAACATATTTCCTTGAGCCTTTTAGTTTTATTTCCCTTATCGAATACCTAAACCCTTACTATTACATTATTTAATTAAAAAAATATAAAAAATATAATATTATGTTTTTATATTGTTTTTTCTACCTAAACAGACATACACTTCTTCTAAATTGGTAAGAAACATAATGTTTCTATGTACGGTGAACTACAACCTCACAAAAAAAAGTATGTTCATTTTTTCCTTTACCAACTCTCATGGTGGAAATTACATTTACCACTATATTTATATTTGACACATATAATATTTATTACTTATTTAATATAATCTTATTATTTTAAAATAGATATCCTCAAACATTCTATTTTTGTGTAAAAAGGATAACAACGTTTTCTAAATTATAGTATACCGCCCCCTCAAAGTGATGTCATTTATTCACACGATATGTGGAATGTATAAAGTATTTTTTTAATTAAAAATATGTGACATAAAAAGTATATACGATATTCAAGAAATAATTAATTTCTGGAAATAATATATATATATATATATATATAATTTTCATTATACCCTTTTCACACATAATGTGATAACGTCGTTCATGGATGTGTGGATTACTGCCTCCTCGAAATGACATGATTCCATTTACAAAATAATAAATATATATATAAGAATATATGTTTAAATAAAATGGTATATATTATATAACTGTCATTATGGAAAGATATAATTCTACTTACCTATATTCTATAACGATCATTGAAAAATGAAAATTTTAATCATGCATTTTTATAACCTACCATCTCCATGATTATAAAATTGATTCATTTTTCATAACCAAATTTAATTAAAGATTTTAAAATTTTAATTGATTTATAAAAATGATAATTATTTTGGAGATGATATATAATGGCCCCATTAACTATAGTTGACCCACCAAAGTCTTTTTTGACACATAAACTGAATATTGTAAAAACAACAAATGTAAACATGATTGTTTAAGTATTTTTATGAAAAAGAGAAATAAAATTTATGATAAACATGATAAATGTTCTCAAGAAATTATATAATTAACATAAGTGTATTACAAAAAAAAATTATTGGAAAATTATTTCAAAGGAAATGAAAGGTAAGGGATTTCTTTCCAATTAACTATCTATTGAGATTTATTAGTTGTTATGGACCTAGTTTCTTTTATAAGGTGTATATACAAGCATTTAAATTGTAATATAACAAAACCACATTATTATCATGATATTATATGTTTCATTTAATGGTATTAATTCATGGAAAATTTTATTGAAATGCTTAATCATGGTATATAACACTTTGTATTTTTATTAGATTATTCTCTTCGGGGACATTTTAATTATTATAATTTTAATCTCACTTCCTTAGGTGATTTTTAAATTTCAATTAAAATATTCACTTAATTTTTGTGCACATAATTTCTTATATATGGTTTAAATAATTAAAATATTTCTTATAATATAATGATTAATTTATTATTCCTGAGAATTTGATTTTAAATTTGAGTTATTTTATCTAAGGGGATTTGAGTTAAAATTTACTAAGTATAAAAACAGATTTCGTAACCAAATTATTTTTCATTGGGTTATACTAGTTTTTAATTTTCAATAATATTCTATGATTATTTGTAAAATGAATTTGAATATCTATAAATTCATTTTCACTACCATAGGTGTATTCACTGTTGATACACATAATATATTTGTTGGTTGATTATCACTTCAATGTCATGTACGTTTCAATGGTTATACTTTATAATATAATTTTATTCATAATTTTTTTTCACTTGAATTTACATTAGAGTAAATTATTAGATTATTTTGGAAGAAACCCTTAATATTTCTTCTCCTCTGGTTATTGATGTCCTTTTCAAGCAATGGAAAAAAAATTACACATTGGTTCATAAAATTTTTTAGAAAATATTTTTAGACATTGTTTAACTCTTTAGTCAGAGAAACTATATTCCTATAAACAACCTATTTTAGAAAAAGGTTATGAAAAGAAAATAAATCTTTTAAAAATAATTAATTAATTTAATTTCTTACCATATTTTATTTAATAACGTTTTCAAAGGATTGTTCTTTTCTCTTTTTCTACAATGCATTTCACTACTCTAATTACCATGTAAGAGGAAGCTTCTCTTTGCATCATATGGAAGGTATAGATTTACTCGCTAACATATCATTGAAGCTTGCTATTCATGTTTAAAAGTTTAATTTTAAAATAAAATGTTTAAAAAGTAAATTTCAATGAAATATCTTTTCAAATTGTTTTTAAAAATAAATGGATATTTTCCACAAGAATTTTTTAAAAGAATATCTTACAGTAATCATATTCATCAATAGTCACAACCCGTTATTTTACTCCACATGGGATATATTTATTTGTATACCTTACTTATTCATCATCTATTTGGTGTATGATTGATTTCGTTAAGGATAGTATTCACATTTACTTCTATGATTCATTTGTTAGCCACCTTGAAATATTTAACATCCTATGATCATTGAAAATTGAATTCCCCCTAATTATCCATATTATTTTTTAAGTATATAATAATTTTATAATCCATAATCCATTTTTTCATATGGTGTTTAATATTAATGTTATTTTTTTTGGGAAAATATTTATTAATCGGTAAACTTTACTCAATATGGATATTTGGTAATTCCTTTTGTGTATTTAAAGGATTTGTATATGCAATATATGGGTTAGGGACCAATTAATGCAAGAACAATGGGTTGGAGACCTATTAATGAAATCTCTATGGGGTTGGGGACTGGCTAATTTAAGATCCACAATGCATCATTACACTCATATAATGAAATCGGTTCACCAGCTTTTGCAAATGGGTTTTACCAAGTATGTTTTAAACCATCATTATGGTAATGGTATCATGTGCCGGGGAAAAATGGCATACAATAGTTATGAATTTCATTCATTTAGATTCAGTTATTATTTATCCACGATATTTTAGTTGACATATATATGAATATATTTTATTTTCAATTCATTGATTAAATTTCATGTGTTTTAGTTTCATACACTGCCATATTGATTTTTCTTTATCTGGTTATTTGAATAGATTATGCTTCTATTTGTTACCTTGCATATTTTTTTTATGAAATTCCTTCTTAGTTTGATGATTACATGGTATGTGTGTTTCAGTTATTTTCCATGCCCTAATTATTACAATCATTGATTAATTTATTCTTCTGTTGTACATTACCATTACTGAGCTGTGGATCTCATCATTATTATGTTTCCTTTTCCCATGAATTTAAGAAGCATACTATGAAAGATATGCAGGGATATACTAGATAAAATAATTTTATACTAAAAGTTATTTATTTAGAAAAAAAATTATTACTACATACTTTTGTAATAAAATAATCACATATGTATCTAGATTACCAAGAATACAAAAACTTTTGTTCCTTCAGATATTGATTCCATGTAATAAGTCCAATGTAATTAATTGGATACACCGTATCTGGGATTATGGGGTCAGGTCACTACAATCTGGTGATAGAGATAATATTTTCATCATTTATATATATATATTCCAGTTGTTTAATTCCTCCCAATTTATTAATTTGATCTTATTTGCATATGTTTTGGATTTCTGATGTGTTTTTTTATAAACTGTAATACCATAATAATTTTTGAATTATAACATATTTTAATCACTTTCCTATTCTAAGCATAACATTAAAAATATTGGACACATTTAAATGATTATTTTTCTCTAAGATCCCTTGATTTTTTATATTCAACTTTTTCTTGTAAAGAAATATCTAATAAGAATATTTAGAGGATTGAAAAAATCAATTTGAAAACATTTATGGCAGACCTATTGGACCCCACCCCAATAAATAAGGAATAAATCGGGGTGCACACATAAAATTTTGGTTATTCTAGTTATATTGGAAAGAGTTCTATTTTTCTTATTTTGACATTATGTTTTTAGTATTTATTCACTAGTTAATGTATCTATAGGATGATAAAAATTAGATAATGATTTTAGATGTGTTCACGTAGAATATGATTGATGAGTAATTAGGAGATATGTTATTCTACCCATGGAGGATGAAAATGAGATTTTAGTAACAAAGCCCAATATATTTTTGAACGATAATCTAGGAGAAAAATATTTATGATTCAGTCAAAATATGGGGAAACCCCATGAATCCTTTTAATGGATAATCATAGAACTAAAATTTCAAATGTTGATGACTTGCTATGTCCCGAAACACATTAATGGACCATTATGATTCCCAAAATTTACATACATGCATAAAAATTATAGTTTTTATGTTTATTTAGGTAGATATTTATTTTATAGGGAAAATATGGATAACATCTACTATATTTTGGATTTCCCTTTTCTTTTACTTTTAATTTAGTTTTATCATCCGATTTAACGTGTGCATATTGTTTATTAATGTGTTTTTATTTTCTTCATTCACATGTCTTTATATTACAACCCTAATAGCATAATCTCTCTCTTCCATATTTCTATTGTGATATTTTTCACTTTTAAATAGAAAGTAACTGACTTGAGGTTTGTCCCTAGAAGAGGTATCATGATGTTCTTTGTTATTTCACATCAATTAAACACCTTTAAAATATATTTGTGTAGGATACAATATTATTTCATGGGTACGACGGTCATCCACCATGGCATTATTTACAATTAGATTCCTTTTCTTTGGTTCAATACATTTCCCTCCCATATCTTCAGCAAACCCTTTATAAGGTGCAGTTGGGGTTTCCTGAAGTGATGAAATGACAAACGGTAGAGCCAGGTCTTTTTGGAATTTCATTCTTAGTTGAAGTGTGATTATATGTGAACATTGGGGGGTGTGTGTTTTGGTGTACCAAAGTCGTAATACAATCACAAAATCTATAAATCAAAGGAAATTAATTCATTAATGATGTTCCATAAAATTAATTACCAAATTATAAATAACAAAAATTAATAATGACTGAACCTGCATTATCAAACCCATGACCAAGGCCTTTATTCCCCAATTTCATATTTTATACATCTTCATTTAGATTTCAGTTATTAGTTTCATGATTTTAATTTCTCAATTTTAAAAAACCATAAAACCCTATTTTTTTAGAAAATTATAAAAAACAAAAATAATTAGTTTGCATGAATTTTAAATTTGTGATTGAATTGACTACGATGCTCCTCAAATTAGATTAACCTAGTCAGTATCTGTGATGTATTAGGAAAGGTTAGTTTTATTTTTCTACGCCCTATGTTTTCCATGATTTAAAACATGTATATTTCTGGGGTTCTAGAAAGCATTCAATCACTTTTTCTATTTTCACATTGTAGATAAATTTTCTTTTTTTATCTTTAAAAAACTGCAAAAAATATTATTCTATGACGTTCTCAAATTATATATTTTTCAATTAATGAAAAAATTACTCATAGGTGAATGAAAAATAAAGAAACCATATAGAGGATGAACTCTAATGAAGCATTTATGTTATTATCATATTGTTCATGAAGAAGAAAATGTACATAGATAAAGGAATAATTCCTCCTTATTTAATGAGCTTGATCAATCAACTCTTGATTGAATTTAAAAAATTCAATCCTATATAAAAAGTGCCTATGGTATTTCCTAATTTTTTAGGAAACACAAGAATTTAAGGCCAAACTCTAGGTGGAAGAGCCCGAGTACCTACATTAACATACCACTATCCGACTCCAAGTGGCCCATATCATTGAATGAAGGATTGAACCATAACAAATTAAGGGAGAAGATATCTTTGGAATAATTTTTTTGGAATTTTATTCAATCTGATTTTATTTTCACTCTTTATAGATTTGAAATTCTATATTGGGCTTTCCTTTTCATAAATTATAAGAAGATAAAAAAACTAAACACTCACATTCTAATAAAACATTTATGTCCCTAATTTTTATGAAAAAGTATGTGAGGATAACTATGAGGATGTCTAAATTTCTAAGTACAGTGAAAACTAGATCTAGGATTATTATATCGAAAGGATAATATTTTTATTAATTAATAAAATTACAATTTTATTAAAGTAAAATCACCTACATAAATTCCATTTGATAACTCAATTAATGTATCCAAAATTGTGTTAGAACTGGATGAACCAAAAGAGGATGCACAAGTAGCCACCAGGAAATAGGATGATTCATAATTTATCCTAATCCTTTCATTCAAGAATTACTTAATTGTGAAGTAGGTTTTTTTATACTCTATCCATGAATCATTCCTATAAAAATACTTATTCAAGGAAAATCCATACATGATGATTAAAGTAAAAGAATACCCAAACACCATATATCTATAGATAACAGCTAGTGTTGTACTTATGGAATCAATAAAAATTCAATTCCCACTTTGGGTATCATGCCATGATTAATCATTACATGATTTATAGGAATTTATATTTCATTTGCATTTTTTTGGATTGGTATATCATGAATCCACCTCGCCCTTATCTTTTTGAGATTAAAGGACATGATCGTTGTGTTCACTGGACTAATTCTATATTTTAGGGTCATTATGGAATAAGTCCCAAATAGTGGAGGAAGAAGAATAATTCTTCATTTCGAAATGGATTTATCATTTAATGAGTATCATTTAAAGTTAATAAACATTTTTATAAATTAGTATATAAGATTTTAACTAGAATTTCAGGACAATTTTTGAATTACTACTTTACATTACATATCTAAGAGTCATGAGTTTCGACAGAATATTTTGATTACATGAATTATATTTCAATTTTATGTATATTGAATGAGTAAAATGAGAAATTTAATGTTTATACATAAGAATGGATATTGTAATGTTGATTCGTGATTATATGGAATTAGTTGATTCATATAAATGAAATTTCCCTAACATTTTTAATGTTTTGAATTTATTAAATTCATGTGAATTTATTTATTATTATTAATCATTCCTTGATTGATTTTCCCAAATTATATGTCCCATTCCCAAGAGGATTTATAGACTGAGTAATTTATATTTATTCTTTGTATATTTCTTGAGTGATCTTGGGCCATGTCACTATCCAGAAATTACATTTTAACTTGTCAAATCCATGACTATACAAAAAAAATTTAAATGATTTAGTGATCCTTTGATAAACCACTTATCCTTAAAATACCACCTTTAAATCATTTCTTATTTATCCCTTATAGACCATGAATGATCTTTTTAGAGATGAGGTGTGTTTCAAATTATTTTTATCCATTCCTACCCTAATCTTGGTATTTTCATGATATTATGATGTTGATGTGTGGGTGAAAAGGGAATCATGGTGGAATGGATGATTTATATTATAAAGAAAATGTGTGGGGCTTCACTTATTCTAATAGAGAAAGGTTTCGATTCATTCAATTTACTTAATTATTTTATCTTCATGGAAAAATGAAAACAATTAGTGGGTTGCGACATAGAAGAATTAAAAAATCACTATCAACAGATCGATGATTTTTATCATATGGGGTCAGGTGGTGTATGTGGGGATTTTTATAAAAATAACTTTTAAAAGAAGGAAAAAAAATTCTACTTTGATAATGAAAGAACATATAAATGTATTGAAAACAAAATATAGTTCACGCCATTCTTTATGATTTCATTATTCATGAACATTTCATAATAGGTTTGGGGAAGTGGGAGATGAAAATTTTAAGGGGATAATTCCATTGTTATTTCATTTTTTCTATAAAGCAGTATACATTAAGAGACAAACCTCCTCCTTGATCCTTAATTTTTTAGGAATAAAATTCTACCAACATTAAGAATTCGAGTCATTTGACCCTTTATTGTAATTCCTCAAAATTTTATGGGTCGTTTTGTCTTTACATGTTGGATAAAGTAGTTCATTTACAATCATATGGATTAGTAGAAAGATCTCATTATTTGAGCATAACTCTACATGAATTTTATCCTGAGAGATGAGAGATATGATTAAAAAGTGAGGTAAATCATGACATGACATGTTTTGCAATAGTGAGTTGAGTTTCTTGAATTAATTAAAGGAGAAATTAAATAATTTTACAAAGGAGAAAATTGAATTTTTATAGTTGACAGTTTAATTTAAAATTGATAAATTATATTGATATTTTTTTGTAGATTTTTCAAAAAAAAAATTGACATTGATTTTTTTTGATATGTTTCCTCGAAATTTTGATAATGGTAGTATTGGTTCCCTCTAATTTTCAATGTTGAGATTTTATGCTTGAGTACAAGCATGGTTTATGTGTGGTGGAATTGATAGATATAATATTTTAATCATTTTTAATATGTATTTTAGTTATTCAAATCCTCCCAATTTATCAATTTGAGTTTATTTCCATATGTTTTGGATTTATAGTGTTTTTTATTATAAATGTGGATGATTGTTGATTCTATAATTTTAAAATATTTTTTTTAGTTCGGTATTTTGGGAATAATAATTAAAATATTAGCATAATTTTCATGATTCTATTTTTAATATTCCTTGAATTATGTGCTTTATCATTCTCTTGTTGATAAAGAGATAATTCAGTTATCCAATAGACTAAAAATCAATAAATTTGAAAACTTATTTGGAGGACATAGTAGACCCCACCTTTTTAAATATGATATAAATTGGGATAAAGAACTCTAATTTATATGATTCAAGTTGTAATTCAAAGGGGAATTTTTTTCCATGTTTGAACATTAAATTTCAAGAAGTTACTTCTTCATTAAGGCAGTCATTTGATTCTCCAAATTTGTTGATAATTTTTGAAAAAAATTAGGTGGAATAAAATTTATGAAAATATTTATAATAAATTCATTTACATGTCTAGGATAAAGATTCTATTTTGATGAAAAACTCACAAAATATTTATGAACAACATTATAGAAGATGGTAGTTTTTTATTAGGTGAAACCAAGGGGCCAACCAGATGATAAATTTTTAATGAAAATTATGGAACCCAAATGTCAACCATTGACAACTCATTATGGCATGAAACACATTAATTTTCCATTATAACACACCCAATGCCCCTTACATTACTATTAATAAATGTCTATATGTGGATATAAAAGGATATCAATTGGAGGGGGAAGCTGTAGACGAAGGATGATGAATTATGATTTCTATTTTCTTTTCTTTTTTATTTTAATTTTCTTTCCCCATGTAACACATGAATCTTATTTATTAATGTGTTTCCCTTGTATTATTTTATCCCTATTTCTATTCTAACCATAATATCATTCTCTTAATCTTAAACTATTAAATTATTGTCAAATTTCAATATTCAATGGAAGGTGACTCACTCTAGGTTTGACCATGGGGGAGGATTCATGGTGTTCATTATTGTTATGCTTCAATTCAATATGTTATAAATCAATTTCTGGTGGATACAGGCGAATTACATGGGTGCGGTGGTTTTCCACCATGGAATTCTTTCAAATTACATTCCTTTTCATTGATTTGTCATTTCCCTCCCTCATCTAAAGAAAAATATTTATATGGTGGACTTCAGGTTTCCTGAAGGGATGAAATGACATATTGCGGAGTTGTGTATTTTAGAAATTTCATTCTCAATTGAGGTGTCATCCTATTTGATAATTTGAGGAGGTGTGGTTTGGTGGGACAGTGGAATGATAAATCTGCACACTCAATAAATCAAAGGAAATTAATTTATTAATGATGTATCTTCAAATGAATTATCAGATTAAATATTAGAGAAAAATAAATAAAAAATGAACCGTTTTTATCAAATCTTGACCAAGACCTTTGTTTCCTAATTTAAATTTTTGATACATATTCATTTCAATTTCAATTCTGTATTGTATTATTTTAATTACACTTTTTTTAAAAAAAACCCAAACCATTGTGTTCAATAAATAAAAAAACTAATTAGATTATGTGATTTATAAATTATTTATTTAACCAACTGTGATCATCTTCAAATGAGATGACCCTGGGCAGCCATTGTGCTACATTATGAAAGTATAGTTTTATTTTCCACATCATACGAAAGGAATTCATATGTTTATCATTTTTACTACTATGTAATTATTATCCACTAATTTATGTTTATAGTTCACTAAATATATAGTGGCATAAAAAATTCATGTGAGGTCCACTAGAATTCCAATACTGTCCTAAAAACATATTTTCAATTAAGAGAATCCTTGAAATTTTAAAGGTACCTTTTTATATAGGCACATAGTCATTTTATCATGGATAGTTGTTGACAAGGGGAAATGGGGACTTTGTCTATTCCACTCAACTCATATCTTCATCCTCCTAATCTCAAATTCTTATTCATGGATAAAATTATAATATGTTAGTGGAAATGATCTTAAAATAATGTGGTTATTGGATTAAACCGTCCTTTTGAGTTTCTATCTCTCTTAGAAGTAAATGTAACTAAATTTGGGATTCATATATATTTTTTGTATAATCATCTAATTAAAATTAATTTCATAATTTTTTTGTGTAAGAATATTTTATTAAGAGGTGGGTAAGTGGCCCATTATGTATAACTCAAATGAATGTGTGTATAGAGTTTTTACAAAAATATATAGGATTTGGAAGTTTTGTAATGTAGACTAAAAGGGTAAGGATTGTTCATTCAACGGATAATAAATAGATTATTACATATTTTCAAATTTGGAATATCAATTTTCTTAATAATCATTGACATTTTGGAAGCTCAGTGACATGGTTTTACTATGATACTTTATAGTTAAGTAAATAGTAAATAAAAATCATTTAATGTGATCTAAAAAGGGAGATAATGTATAATTGAAGGATTTAGCTTTCATGCGAGTCACTAAGTGAAATGTAATGGAATTAATTAGTGGTGATGAAACTCCATGTATGTGTAACCTTTAATATAAATATTTTTTTTATTTTATTTTGTTAATAAATGGAATTTTTAAACACATTTATTTAGGGATGATTGGTTACAATATATCATAATATAAGACACAAGGGTGTCATAGAGACTATATGGACATGCTGGTTCATTCCCTTGGGGAAATGATACATTATCAACTTTGAAAAAGTATGTCATAAAGACCATTGGGACATTGGAATATTTGGATAAGGGGGTATAGATGCATCATGTTCTTGGGGGTGTTGTGACATGAGAAAATGAGGGTCATCTCAATTGTTGGAAAGGGAATCAATGATGTACTATAGTCCATGTGGTTTCTTATACAAGGATCATGGGGATAGTTCATTATTATAAAAGGGAAATAAATTTTACATTTTTTTCTAAAATGTTATATATTTTCTATAATTACAGGCAATATATAAGGAAGGTTTCATCTAGTTTTATGATTACTTATTAAAAACATGTTTAATTTACTGGAATATAAACATTCATTATATTAAATTTAAATAAGGAGGTTTTTTAATTTAAACAATGAACATATATCCACATTTAATTTATAATAAATTTTATGTTTATGTGGGGACCTCATACGAATTATTATACAGACAGCCATTAGGTAAATATTTTGTGTACCTGATAATTTAAAATTTACTAAAATTGGTATGGGAAAGGGCTCTATGATATATAATAGTGTAGTTTATGTTAGGATTAAAAAGGTTGGTGTGCTCATCATTGTAAGAATTTTTTCCTTTATTCTTATTATTTTATGATATATATTTCATTTAATGTGTTTCTTGGAGATCACCGGCATGTACTGATGGATTTTTTTATTAATGTTGTAATTTTTGGTTATGTTTTAATTATTTTGATTCATTTATTTTCTTTTTGAGATGATCTTTTGTAATTATTCATTATTATGTTTTAATTTTTATATTTACTCATGATTGTTGATTGTTTTTATTATTATTGGTTATGATATTAGGGGTAAATCACTTCATAATGATTAAATTCAAAATTTTCATCACTATTTTCTAGCCTCTATTGACTGCGGAGAGAAAGTGCGGTTTTCATGGTATCATAGATTGAGTTGGGAAGATAGATGTTAGTCTGAGAATGATATATTCAATAATTATCAATTGAGTCACTCAAAGAATATGGATAATGGTATAAAACATTTATTCACTTGTTCACTCCCCCAAATACCACACCAACTCCTTATCAAACACTTCTATGAGGTGAATTTAGTGATGGAGAAAACAATCATTGATATTTTAAGTGGTAAAACACTATTATATAAAACTCTTAAAACTATATTAGAATTAATAATAAATATGAACGAAAATACACAAAACTATTATACTCAAGAACACGATTAACTGAAATAAGTTTATAACAATCTTTCAATAAAATCAAAATTATTTTTTAGTCGACGAGTGATCATTTTGAGATATTAATAAAATTAGAAATGTCTATGAAGACTCAATCAAAAAATACAACTAACCCCAATTCCCAAAACTCATATAATTTTATGTTATTTATAACTCATCTATAATTATGTTCATCTATAAATTAATGATGATTCAGAATTAGTTTTTATAAAATTAGATCTCAATGAAGTATTTTTTTTATTAGAACAGAATACCCAAACACAAATTTTATTTGAGAAAAATACCAAAAATCAACATTATAATGTTGTAGCATATACATAAAATTTAGGTAGTAAATGTGATATAATATTATGGCATGGAAACCATGCCAACCCCAAACCCCTCCATTAAAATATAAATCAATTCTAATATGGAAAATGTGGGAGATAATACTAAAAAATATCAATTTTATGCCTTATTTCAAATCATAAATTATCAACTTCATAGTATTCACTAAATCAGTTTCTATTCCTAATATTTTGATTCGGGACAAAATATTTTATATGTACAATAATAAATAAAATCATTCCTTATAAATTAGTTGTCATCTAACATAAAAAGTTAAAATTTAGGGGTATATATTTCTTCAATCACTCGGTCTAGCATAAAACATATTGAGAATCAAATTTGGCCACCCACATTACTACTAGTCCAAAGAAAAATGACATTACATCCAAAATACCTTCTTTTACAATGAAAATAACAAAGAAATATGTGTAAAAATTCACATATATTGGGAAGGTTTCTAAAAAACATGATAAATTAATGGAACATAAAATAATTATTGAAACCAAAAACTGGAAAACATATTAATGAGGATTCCCATTTTAAACTATCAGTTACATTCCTCTCTCACCCAATTAATTTTCACTATCCATATCCATGAATAAAGTACTCATATAACCAATACATAAATGTTAGATATATTTATAAGTGTTGAAATAAATATTATTTCGTAGATTCGAATATAAAAATTCCCAAATATAATAGGTTTCTTATGGAATTTCACACGCACGGTAATGTACACCCATTATGAGACAAAATAGTGGTTTCTGAAACTAAGAAGTAAATGATTGACCTCATATGTATCTCCTCATATTCAAAAGTCATCCAAATAGAATCGAACTTTAGGTTGTTTTGAATGGGGAGACTATACCCCATATCATAGTTTTAAATAAAAATAAAATTACTAAAATAATATTTAATTATTGATTGATTATATAGATGTCAAAAAACAACACAACATGATATATTATATGTTTTTTAGAAGAAAATAGTGGTGAAGACTCTTGGTTATTTCATCACACAATAGATGATAACCCACTAGGCCGATCACATATATGTCAAGTAATGAAATTAATGTACAAGACTATACTATTATCGTCAAGACATACCTCTTACATATACTCACTCTTCCAAATATATCGAGATGAATGGTCAAATCCTCAGCCACTACCCCACTTGATTTTATGATTATTGAGGTATAAATATGTACCCAAGGGCCACATACATCCAGGAATGGAGTGTGTACAACTTATTTGGACACCACCAATGTGGAACCAAACAAAGACAATAAATGTATTTTTGTATACATGTGATATTATCTTAATTATAATAAATATGGTTAGGAAATATAAATAAATAAACATTATTAATCCTCTTTTTCTAGTACAAAATCTGAGATTATACCATATATGCTTCACCCAATGTCGGGGAGTCTCTAAGAACATCACCAATCTTTGGAATCCAATATTAGGTGTATGGAAAATATATAAGACAATTTTCTAGGAAATTTATTAGCATCATCATAAAAATTCAGATACTAAGAGAAATTTATATGCATCTAATGGTATACTAATCACTCATGGGGCAATTCAACCCTCTAAAATCATCTCACGTATAACACTCAATGGGGGTTAGTTCATCCGTTCTATATCATATCACAGTATAAATATCACTTGAGTGAAGGGAATACCTCTTGGATAATATAACATATACATCTCCATGGGGTAAGTTCATCCCCCATGTTCCTCACATAATAGCAATCATCAAAACTAGATCCAAGGAGAATATACAAGGTATCCCATGCATCTCAATATAACTTGATTGATAGTGAATCCCAAAAAATGGTCCAATCCAGAGAAAAAATGATGATTGTATCAAAGGAAAAAATAAAATACTTCTCATGTATATCAATACATCATGGTTTATAGTGTATCCCAATTGATTCATCTTATAATTCTAATATCATAAGGCTTGAAGACTTCCTAAACTATATGAAAAATTCAATTTTAAACTATAATGTTAATGGATTTTCATCCTAACAAATTCAACTAAGTATTCCATCATCAATTTTGGTTCTAAGGTGTCATAAAAATCACCAATTCCCATTACCACTCACACCCTCTTTGGGACATTGTTTTTCTGTGGAATATATCAAGTTCTTATTCGCTACATCAAGAATACAAACCCTTCATGGTTTTCCATGGTATTATTCTTACCCCTTTGGTCATCACCTATCACCCAAATAAAAACACTTCTTTCCTCGTAACTGAATTCATAACAATACATAACCTTCCTTATAAGAAAAACATAATCAATGCCACAAAAGTGATGTATCCTCAAGACCAGCCAATTTATAATTACCCCAAGATGGTCTTCAGGTACCCAACATATCCATCAGTATACATAGGGGTTTCCATCCAAGTTAATTGCATCTCAATGGGGTTGGTATTCTCACCTCATTCTCAAATCTGTAGGAAAATGGCTCTGACACATCTCATAGAATTGTTAGCACAAAAATGATCCAATCTCTCAAACATTATCACATACCTACTCAAAGGTCACCAAGAAACATACAATAAGGGTTACAATGGTTACATGATTCATATAATTATCAAACCTCATGGTTTGTGTATCACAATGCATGATATAACAATAAAGGACACAACTATCAATGGTTGAGGTATTACAATAGTGTAATAGTGTAATTGTTAGACATTGTATCATGTTTTAACTAATTTATAAGAAATCAATTTTAAATAAATATTTTAGACAATTTTATAGTTCAATCACCCATAATGGAAACACCACACATATCACATTGTACATAAACCGTTTTAATTTCCTAATGGAAAATACATAAGAAACCCCAACCAAAATCACAAATTTATTATATTTAAATTTGTTTCACACCTCTCAACCATGTTTGTACAACCATCACCAATCAATCTGAGCCCATAATCCTATTTATACAACTTTTATAAATTATAATTATTTATAATTACATTTATACATAATTTAACAATTAATTTAAATGGAATAACTAAAATATTATTTCTCATAAAAACCATCTTTTGTATTCCATAATAATTCCAAATGAAAATGGGAGAGATAATATATTTTTTATTTTTTCTAAATAGTTACCCATATTAATGGGGTGGGGGTCCCTGTATAAGGGGTAATACCTCTGCATAAGGGAAATATGAGTTACCGTTACACATCATTGGGGATGTTTAAGTGTAACCCGAGTTACTCAAATATAGTTGTAGTAGGATGTGTAAGGGTGACTGAATTCATCCTTACATTGTGATAGTGATCCTTGTACATGTCAACCATATGTAATGGTAATTATTATTTTAATATTTGAAAATATTACATGGATTATATTTTATAAAGGATATTATTAGTTATAAAATAGGGATATGGGGAATAATAATTAATTAATTATTCATTTAAAATAATTATAAAATAATTTATAAAAAAATTATAATTAATTAATGTTATATACATGTGATTGGGTAATATTTTTGTTGGATGGTGCTTGTATGATCATGGATGAGAGTTATAATGTTTGTAAATAGGTAATAACTCTCTGAATGGGGTCGGTGGTCATAGGCTTCTCTATGTAAATTTTCATATGTTTTTTGGAACATAATATGTGTGTTATAATTACTATAGGAGAACATAATGTTAAATCATTTAAATTTTTTAATTAAATATTAATTCAAATGAATGATTTAAACAATGTTCCAAGGGCCACAAGGGACACATGTACACTCGATTGATGCCTCAAAATATGGTGGTAGAGCTATCCATTATAATTTGGTGCCTCATAAAAAAGCGACAATATGGGATGAGTCTTATATGAATCATGTAAGAATATTTTAACTTGTTATAGATTTCATGATATCCTCCATGTATATTAATGTACTTTTTATTTTACATATGAAAACATAATGAAACTGATATATGAATTATATCCATTTGTAAAGTGATATGAAAATCGAGAAATAATTCCTAACCAATTGAGATCTGATTTCCTATGTGGGTATCCCTAATATATATCCATGGATAGGATGTGGGAAAAGGACCTACAAAGGGTGAATTTTTAAGGTAATTTTCTTGAGGCCATCTCCCTTATGTGGAACCAATTTTTGTTTTCCTACAAAGCCAATGGATTTGTGTTATGATTCCTTCTGAGTGACAAGTGATGACATGGGGGATAATATTGATACCATAAGAACACTTCATTGTTATTTATTCTTTATGTGACCTAGGATATCTCAGTGGGTTCTATTAAGAAACAAACCCCTAATAGGGTGTGAGTGGTAATGGGTATTAAATACTTTGTGTGTCACATTAAAACTCAAAATGATGATGTGGGCCTTATATGGATGTGGGATGCTATTTGGAAATTCACTACTGAGGCTAAACTCATATTTGTTTGATTATATTAGGTAAATGGATTACCCTTATGAGATTTGTATTAAAATTCAATATAGGTAAGATAAAATACCCATTGAAATGTATTTAGATGCATGGGATACCTTGAATATTCCCCTTGGATCCATACTTAATGCCTCCTATTATGGGATTGATGAGAGGTATTCACTTCCCCTACAGAGATATATATAGGTCACATGATAGGAGAGGAACAAATTTACACTATGTTGTTTCTATACTATGAGATTGATTGGGGAGGGAAATATTTCCCATGATGTTATGTATTCAATATATGACTAGGGAGTGATGTACTACCCTTGAGTGATCAATATATTATTGGATGCTAAGGAATTCCTCCTAAGATCCTGCTATTTATTCTAATAATACTATATTGTTGAGGAATTTATCCTATGAATTATCCATGGGATTGATATTTGTTGGGACATACTGGTGACATCATTATTGATATGATGACATCGGTAAAATATATTTGAGTTAATAGGGGGTGTCACATTAGAACATGAGGGACAATATTTTTTATTTTTTTACACTTCAATATAAAATTTACGATTCATATGAGCATATTAAAAGTGTAAAATTTGCACTCATGGTATTTGTACAAAACCAAATTGGTGTTTCCCTATCGATTTTCACTCACACACTGCACCGATAATCATAAAACATCAGTACCAAATCATACTTCACAAAACAGTGGTTCAGGTGAGGTAGATGACTGAGATTTTGATTATTCAATGGGATATCTTTGATGAAGTTAAGATATGGATAAGGTATCCCTCTAGGATAATATTACAAAAATGTGAATTTATTTTAGTATTTGTTTCCTTTGTGATTGGATTGGAGGTCGATCCACTCTTATATGCAAAAATGATCCTAAGACTGTATAACTATTTTCAGCTTCATAACATCTGATATTGAATATTATATTGCATTATTACCACCCTATCATATAATGTGTTATTATATTTTTATTTTGGTTATTTCCACAATTATTATGCATTCCAATATGGGGTATAGTCACCCAATGTCAGCACCCTATAATCCCACTCATTGTCGGTAACCTTGAACATACAATGAGTTATTCATTAGGTTAATTAATAATTTTCTTGTCTAACCATCGCTCAGTGCCTGTAGAATAGGGTATTAGTTTGTAAATTCAAAACATGACTGATACAAAGCCTGATATTTAAATTCACTATTTGGGTTTGTTGTGTGGGGTTCACAATGAGTACATTGTGTTTTGCGTGGGATGGAATTTAACACCTATGTAAAAGTGAGACTCAAAAGTACAAATATTACTAACCATGTCATTAATAAACACATTTATTCTTGTAATATTACATTAATATAATTATAAAATAAATAATACTTCAATTAGAGTTGTTTCAATATAGGTTTCCTCTAGGGAACTATCTTAGGGTGTGTGTGAGTGAGGAAGAAATCCCTGAATTAACATTTACCATGTGGGGACAATCATTCATCTAATAAGTATCCTAAATTTGTAATATTAAATCGTGTTTAATGATAGAAACCATGGAATTAGAAGAGATACATGGGTTCAGATGACTGGGTTCATGGACATGTAGATCAACTCATGAAAAACGTAATACGAAACACTAGATTACTAAGAAACATTCCACTTAAAAATACATTCAAATGAATTTTAATGAATTAAAACATTTATGATTCAATAATATATAGGAAATCTAATTTTCTTATGAAGATCACATGAACCAAATAGATTCAATAAATTCTATTCTAAATTCAATTTTTTTATCCTAGGTTCAGATTCCTTTCAACCTATGGAGGTTGTAATTTACTGCACAATATATGTTTTTGCAGTCCTAATAACCTTATAGGGGATATTATTTTAGTCAATTGTATTATTTACCAATTTTTTTATAATATATTATATATTGATAGAGATGTATATTATGAAAAATATAATTCAATTCATGGGAGATAATTCACTATGAAATTTAGAAATAATTTATTGCTATGCTAGAATATAATTGATGGAATTTTATGATCAAATTTAAAAGTTATAAATATCTCAAGCAGTGTGATAATGTCTTTATAATGGATTTTATTACCCCATACATGTTTCTAATTATTCATTAATGAGTGAGTTGAACCATAAACCAAATAACCATATATTTTTTATCAAAATGGAATTTATAAGATATCTAGGATTATTAACAAATTATTAAATGCCAAATCTAAAATTAAACATCTTTTTCCTTGCTCCATTGAGATAAATACGCTTGAAAACTATATTGGTCCCCATATCACTATTTGTTTATTCTATAATATATTAAAAAATAATGTTGAAAATGAATTGAAAATATGTGTAATCTAATTCTTCGATCTCAATACAACTCTCCAAGATAAAAATTCACTTTGTAAATTAAACATGTTCTTAAAAACATGAACTGTTCATTATTATTCAATAATTAATTTTATCCTGAAACCAACTATGGTACACATAATTTAATATAGAAATATATACTTATTTAATTTTTATATAAAATAAAATGTACTCAAATTAAACCCTATAGTGTATATAAAGCATTAATACATACCTTTATATGCTTTATATAAATATATAGGAATAATTTTTTTGATACTGTCTATAGTTGTTTATTATATTCATTACATTAAAGGCCTTAAAATCTTGTACTATGTAACTTATGTAATAAGATTAAATGGGATAGATATTGTATGAATTTTTTCTCCCACAATCGATGTTATGTTCATGATCTATATAAAAACTTCATGATGCTAGAATAATTTAGAGAGAAATTCTTCATCAGGTTTGATCACTTAAGGATCTAGAACGTATTAATGTTAAAAGTATATTTATGGAGTATATATTGTTTTTAGAAACTACTAGAATGCATAAAAGTTTTCTTCCAATAAGGATTTGTTACAATTATCTTCCTTAAAGGCTACCTCCAATAGAATATGATGTCATTACAATAGTTTTATTTGAGGAAACAAAAAATGTTATGTGAATAATAATTAGTGTAATTGGACCATTATCTAATTTTTCAATAAAAAATGATCATACTAATATTTTAATGTTTCTTCAACACCAAATGATTTTTTTCAATACCATTAGAATTTTTTTTAATAAACTCACCCTAGAGGTTATAAAAGAATAAAATATTAGGATTCTTATTTTTTGTCTCATTTACCTTTTTTTAATCATGAGGGTGTTAGAATAATTTATTTCAGTTTATAAAAGGATATATTATTTATATAATGAATTAACAAGTATTAATTATCTCATCTCAAATAAAAAACATGTATAATGTATTCATCGATTATAAAAGATATAATATTACAATTAAAAAATCATTAAAAATTTCCCTTCTTGGATGAAAAATATAAATATTATCTTGGAAGTATATTATTTATTATTGGTCATACTATCAATTAAAAAATATCATTTGTATTTCAATATAAAAAACATTACCCATATTCCCTTATCAACTATTTTTATACGAGATAAATAATTTCTGAATGTGTAATACTCCCATGTCATTAGAACAGTTTATGATCTGCCTTTTTATGATTTTATAGTGTTTTTAATTAAGGCTTTCATTGATTATATTACAATTCATTCAGATTCATTTGAATCATTCTTGTATTCATTATTTCAGGACTAATATGAATGTAAAATATAAAAAATTGTGTTAAATGGTAAAAAAATGTATTTTTTTGGATAATTGTGAGATATTTTTGGGATATATAATATTTGATACAATTATTATAATTGATCTTGACAATATTTATATGATTAAATCACATAATAAACAATATTTTATTCAATATATCATCTCATTTCATAAGCATATAGAAATTATGTATCATTTCGACCATGATTTTAGTGGGATTACCCTCCTTTTACATGAATACTAAAAAATATATTCCATTTTATTTTTAAAAGGCTTAAAATATATCTTTCATTGAAAAAAAATTATACACATCATCCCCGATCGTCCACCCAATAATATCTCATTTTTATTTATAGTAATACTAAATGTATCTAATAGGTTCATTAGTGTTCCCCTAAGGGATTCAATTTTTTCTCTATTATACTCATTTTTTAATTAAAATCAATCTCACTACACCATCAAAAAAAATAAACCCTACTTTCTGTATTTTATAATAGAAAATTTAGGCCACATTTCAAAGGATCCAAATTGATTAGCTTCACATGCCACTCATTTTGAGGACTTTAACATAAAATATTTGAGTAAAATCTAGGGATAGCAACATTAATAAAAATATTATAAAAATTGATCATATATATTTGGGAAAATTGTAAATGATAATCATGAACCAAATTACTTGATTATGATTTCCAATTATACCCCTTTTGAAATTATCGACCTTGTTACTACTAAGTTAATTTTTTTTATTATGAATCTTTTTTGAAAAAGTGTGAAACTATAAAGTAAAAATAGAAGCATTAAATGCTATATCACATAACAAACCCCATAAAGTATATCATAAACTTATTAGATGAGACCTCTCTATATAGTTTCCAGGATAGATCTGTTACCTCTTTGTTCTGACCACCTTTGAGATTGTCTTCAAATTGTTTAGCCAGTTTGTCCCTTGTCTTTTGGAACTCCTCAACTGTTAACTTCTTGTCATTAATGAAACTTTTCAGAATTAGAAAATTGTTTTTGATCCATCCGCTATGTTCCATGTTTGTATCCAATTGAATTGGATGACAATTCATCCTTTATGAATCCTCTTTGAAACCTTGAATGGTTAAGGTTGTGTCCACCGACTCTTCGTCAACATCCATAAGGAGGTCCCCAGTCTTGTTTGTGGCCTCTGTTTATCGATCTTGTTGTCCTTATAGAAACCTTAAAATCTTCCACTCTGAAGTTACAATATTATTACATAATTTTAAAATATTTTTCGCATTAAATTTTCAAGTATTTTTTCATAATGATAAATAAAATTATATAAAATATTTTTTAGAAGATATAATAATATAATAAATTGTGTAAAATATGGGAATTAATGGATGTGTGGGTGAAGAGGAGTACTCTTATATACTATATTTCTATTATTATTCATATATAAGTGGAAAAATTTGACCATTCTAGGCAACATAGTACTAATATTATTTCCATAGAATAAATTTTATTTTATCCCCATTTCCTTAAACAGTCATATAAGTTTTTTTTAATATCATCCAACTTGATGAAAAATTATAACAATATGTAAAAAATGTGATTCCCTAATAATCCATTATATTCTATCAAATATTTTAAATTTTGGGTATCAATTTCATGGGACTATTATCTCTATCTAATTACCACACATACAATTATTTTCTCATTGACTATGTGTCTAGATGGGTATAGTCAATACCCAATGGGTGATATACACACACTAAAGGTTTTATTCTTGGAATAAATATATAGTATATTATTGTTTTTGATATGCATCCCAATTCATGTGTTATTGATATGGAATATCACTCTACCACATACTACATCTATTTAATATATTCTATATTACTATCTTATATTATATTTTTACACACCATGTGATAATATTGATTAAACGTGTTTCTTAATTATTATCAATTACCATTTTAAGGAGGAATATTTAAGTCCCATCAAGTTATATATGACTTAAACCCCAAAATTTTCCATTAATATTGTATAAATAATAAAATAAAATATTTTAAATCATTGAATGATGTAGGTCCAAATAATGTGAGCTTTACCAAAAATAAATTCCATTATAAAGCCATTTATAGAACCAAATATATCTATATTATTATCTTCTTATTTATTTAATACAATGTTTCTATTAAACCATAATTAAAGAGAGAAATCCTATAAATAATTTTTTCTGATTATTTAGTAAGTCATTTCTCAACATGTGTAAGAAATTGTTGGTTATTACTTGATGTTCATTATCACACTCACTATTCATTAGAGATAAAATCATTACAGTTAGGAATATTCATTTTTATTATTTAAATAGACCATTATATTTGTTATTATTTTTTAGGTTATATTATTCCATATTTATTTTTTATTCCTATTTTGTAAACAAAATATTTATGAAACATATCATTTGTATTAATAAAAATTCACAAAAAATATGGAATTTTAATTTGATTATAAATTTCACATTTTTATTAAGAAAAATATATCATAGAGATATTTAAAAAGATATATCTAGAAATAATATCACATTGGTCAGTGTATAATTAATTTTTACTATTATTATATATCACTGATAGTTCTATAATATAGAATTGATCATGATTTAAGATATCATTGTTTGTGATAGGTAAATACATGGGTTTGGGAAAAAATGTGTTTTAAAATTTTCAGTGATATAATGATTTCAATAAAGGGATATAAAAAACGTTATTTATAGTATCAATTTTCTTAGGTATATTATTATTATACATGATGATATATAATCCAACTCATATTATAGGAAATAAAATTCACAAGATTATTAATACAGTATATAAAAATGGGGCATATTTGATGTCATTGTTTGAGATATAAGGGGTAGCGATATAGGGTGTCACAATGATTCTAGATAGTGCTAGATAAAGATATATTCTATGTCTATATAACATGAATTTATATAAGAAATATTTTTTTACTATATAGTGTTCAGGAAAATTATTTTAAATCCTTTATTGATAAAGAATGTTAAGGTCTATGTAAAATAAATATATATTTAGATCATTGAATTAATATTTTTAGAATATAAAATCAAATTATAACCCTATTATATCAAAAGATAAAGGTATGAAAATTTAATTAATTACATTATTTTCTTATATAGTATAATCAAGAATCTAAATTATTTCTATAATTAATATTATTTTTTGTATATTATATTATTTAAGATGATTCATAAAAATTTACATTTCATGTATTTAAGGAGTTTCAGGTTATTTATATTTATAAGGTTTTATTTATATTGATAAAAATTAAGGGTATGTTTTTTTATAACTTGAATTTATATTTTTGGTTGTAATAATTCTAAAATATAATTATTTATTATCTATTTGGATAATTAAAATTACTCATATAAAATTATCTTTTCATATTAGGACATAAGTTCAGATTGTCCATTATCCTAGGAACTAGGAATCATTCCATGGAAAAGTGCAGGTGTTTTTTTAATAGACCATAAATTCTCTTGAGTATTGTTTTTATTTAATATGATCCTAATATGTTACATTAAATAATTTTCACAAAATGTTTTTATTTTATAAATATGGATATGTTTTTTTAATATTATAATTAAATTATTACTAAAATGAATAAAAAACATTATTTATCTTTGATTTCGACATTTATGTGATTAAAAAAGATTAATTTGGTAGAATTCATCAGATGAATAAATAAAATATTAGAAGAACACATACATATTTTGAAGGATGGGATGATAATGGAATATGATCTTTACAATGGGTATGTCATAGTAATGTTAGGTTCCCATTATTTTTCTTATCAAATACATGTAGGGAATGAGGGACCCTAGCATTATTTGGATATTGTATTCAGCTGAGATATTTATGACGCACTTAAAGGAGTGACCCAAAATTACTAAATTCATAAAAGAATTTAGTTTCCATAATTCATTAAATAACATTGTGATGTTTTCCACTCAATTATCCTAGACTTATATATGGCATAACTGATTTGATTTTCCACACAACTTGTTATGTGATTGTAGAAATAATAAATTAGAATTAATACATTGTATAATATTTTTTATAAACCACTATTATATTTGATTCACACGACCATCATTTTAGTAAGAATGTATGATATAAAACTATTTATTTAATACATATATATAACAAGATACTCACTTGAAACATATTTTGTACTATATATTAAAATGGTAGAAAAAAAATAATTTCATTAAAATATATTTTATATTAGTCTTATAAATATTTTATATTGGTATAATAATATGTGAAGTGTTGTTATCATTGTTCACATAAATAAATTAATGTCATAAAAAGATATTTTTAAATTATTAATAAAAATTATTATAGAATAATTATGTGTCACAAATTTCAAAAAATGTAAATGAACTTAAAAATAAGACAATGTTGGTAAATAGGGAATCATATCTTCATATTGGAAATGGATCAAAGGTTGATGAATTAGTTTTGGAAATATATGATATACTTATACTGAGTTTATTAGTTCATTAATTTGAAAATTTTTATTCAATATTTTATATAAATGAATATTTTACCTCTCTTTCTCGTTTCTACAGGAAATTACATTCATTCACAATTATGAATAGAATATATATAGAATAAATGAATAAATTTTTTATTAATTTTTAATGTGATTAATGATTCCTGTATTTTATAAATATATGATCCATTATTTAAGATTAATAAAAATTTGGTAATGTTTAATTATTCTAATACTACTCTTCTTATATATTAACATCATGAGATTTTATATGGAAATCCTATGTAGTGACTCCATAATAATATATTATTGAAATGATTTAAAAATAAATCATTCAAGGAAAGATAAATTTTTTTATTTCAAAATATTATTAATATTTATATTAGTGGATAATTAGAAAAGGATTATTAGATAATTGAATTCAAAAAATTTCTGTATCTAGTTCAATGAGAACATAATTTTGTGGTGGTTATAAATACTTTGTCACTTTTGAAAATGAGTATAATTTGAAGAAGGTATCTATTTAAAATGAAGTAAAAGTATGAATATATACAATGTGAAAGGTATTCACAAATTAATTAAAATTAATCTTAATAGGAATATTAAAATATATCAATCAGATCATGTTTGGTATTATTTGATAAATATTTTTAATGATCTTCTAAAAGATTATTTTTATCACAATTACAACCTCTGGGAACACTATAGTAGAAATGAGTGTTAGGGTTTAGGAATTATACCTTGTCATATATGGTTGAATTATTATTAATTTAATATATCTATCATGACCCTATAAATGTTTAATCCGTCATGAGAAATAATTAAAGGTTATCGTAAACCCCTAAATATTGTATTCAATATAACATAGGTCGGTGTATATGACTAGACATATAAAAACACACACAATGGATGAATTACCCTCATAAATTAATTTAACATATGATAAAACTACTAATAAAATCAGTAAAAAATAAATAATATCTAATAATATCATAATTTGTTTAAATGTCATATAAAAAGATGCCTCTAAAATAAATTATTTAAAATAAAACTCTTATTCTGGTAACTCCACTAATGCAAATGATCACCATGAGCAAGTACTGTTCATCCTAATCACCAAGTCACTTTAAAAATCATATATGATATATATATATGTGTGTGTGTGTTTATATATAAGTATACTCCACATAAACCTCATAAAAACCATTCATGCCAAAATGAGGGTTGCATTCTAGTGGCTCAGTGAGTAAATAATTGTACCACCTCATCACATATGTCTATAAAACTATTATTAATCATTGATAAGGCTCTCTACACAAATAGTGTTTCTCTGTAAAATAATATAGAATTGAAGAAATATGTAAATAAGGTACCATGAGGAAAATTCTCATAAAAAAGTTTTCCTTGATAAATAATCTCCATATAGTAGAAGATACCATCCATTAAACATCCAACTAACCAAAAATAGACAATCACAACTACATATCGAAAACCATACCCCGTATACAATAACCACATCAAACCTCTACCATTTTGTGACATCCAAAAATGTAACTCTATTTGTATGATTTATTTGGTTTCAACATTGGGTACAAGGAATGTTCAGATGGATATTTTGAATTTGAGTATATTATTAAGGGTAACATGATTAGGCATGAAGTTTGGGTAGCCATGTAGTAGAAATTGATCATCATCTATAGCTTTAAATAGAGTTAAATTATAGATTGTGAAAGGTTTGGTAATCCATGTGAGACAACCACGCTAACATTAGTAATTTGATATAGTGTTTGTATCATTGTCTTCACATGGTTGGGTAAACCATGACATACATCAGTGCGACCTACTCAAGTGAGGGTATCATTTCATTTTGATGTATTTTTAATGGGGGATTCCACCCTAATCTCTCTTAATCACAATCCCCCAACATAGGTGCATATAGGGGGAACATGATTAAGATTAATGGTCTATAAAGCCTTGTATAATTCATAAAAACCAACCGAGAAAACTCTTTCAGAACTCTCAGAGTTGGTGAGTGATTTAACAAACTCTGGGTCCAAAATATGCATAGTATTTAAAGTTAAAAAAATAATTAATCATCATTTTATTATGTTTTAACCTCTTGTAATATTTGTTTATTTCTTATGAGTTTAAAATTACCCTCTCAGATATTTTAAATTGTACAAAAAAATTTAAATGTAATTTTTTATTTCTTAGAATTTATTATTTTTTTGGAAACCTTATTTTTTTCTTCATTTCTTTTGGTAAATTATTTTTATACTATAGAACAAATAATTTAGTTCCACTATTTACTAGGAAATAAATTTTTTGGTTTTATGTGGTAAAATTCTTGAATTTTTTGGGAATTTGGGTTAAAAGGGGATTTTTTTTAATAAAGCATTTTAATATTATTATTGGGAAAACATTTTTCTAATGATTTGAACTAGTTTGGTATTTGAAAATGTAAATGATTCCACTTTGGTAATTTTTGAAATGGATACCCAAGGTTTGTTTTACAATCTTCCATATATTTATTTTGTATTTCCCCCATATATTATGATTTTTGGTGATCTTATGGAATGATTTTTGGGATAGATTAGAATGTGACCCAAAAAGAATAGTTAGAATTTCAAGAGGGAAATATCATGGGTAGGTGCTCCATTGGTCAAGATATATCCTTTATTGCACCATAATCTTCCTATACTCTTCAAGGAGTGATTGGGATTAGTTCATCATGGCTTTTGTATCATGTGTGTTAGTATTTGAATCTACACATGCCGGTGTTTAATAGTTTTTAAGGATATCATGAGGTTAAAAGTGTCTATAAAATATCACCGAGATATTTTAAGTCTCCAGTAAATCTATAATACCTGAGGGTTAGTTACCTGACTCCTTTGTTCGAAGGATTATATTTGGGTTGGTGGAAACAAGATATACATGCCCAGGTTTTTTATGATTTGTCTAGTGATATATCAATGATTCCATTATTCATTGGTTTCATCCAAAGCAATGGATAGTGGAGGTGTTCATGTTCATGACTGTCCATCGCTATGATCATTTAGTGTAGTAATTTTTTAATCATTTCAATGGTTTTGTTCCTTTTTCTCTTGAGTTTGTTATTGATGATTCAAAGAAGGATTGGTTCTATTCTAGAGGATTTCATCTGAATCTAAACTCCATTGTGTTTCATTTTAGCCTAATTAACTTCATGGAAGGGGTGTATAATTATATTATTGTAGAATCATTATCCTCTAAGAATCATGTTTAATGTGATGTCACGGCCTTTTCTAGTGCTTCAATGAGAAATAATCAGAATTTAGTTGTGCATTTTTGGTGTGTGATGTCCACACATTTAAAGAATTATTTTCTAATAACCCACCTGACCCTTCATCAGTGTGTTCACTCAGGTAATCTACAGATGTCCTAAAACGAAAATAAGCTTCAAAAGTAAAAAAAACTATTGTACCATGCATTGGACTGAGTGGTGATCCTCCTATAAATTCAGAATCTATTTTATAGCTTTAGGGAGTGTCCTCTTTTGTAGCTACTATTTTTGGGATATTTTTTTGTCTCTTTTGTATACCTCTTATCTTTTTATGTAATGGATGAAATAACTATTGGTTAGTGATATTATCTATATATATGTTCATGCCTCATTTATTTTACTATTGTTCATCATTGTTCATGGTTTTATACATGGTTGGAAGATTATTAAATGAAAGAAATGTGAATGGATTAGTTGTGGGTGGAGGTACTCAGATAGGCTTTTTGTTATTCGGTAGACCATGAAGGATAATGAGTAGAGGTTTTCTTATTGAATAACATTGGGTAAGAGTTCTACATTTTTTAACCCTATTTATCCTTGATACTATATCATGACCTAATTTTTGATCCGTATATTTCCTTATTGAATGATGTAATTGATAGGGGTGTTCCAACTATTATGGGTGGTGTGCTCTATTGGAAATCCATTTTCATTTACTAAGGTTTTCACCATTACAGTACTTTAATCAAGGTTCCCATGTTTGGATGATTCTACCTTTTTGGTGACGACCATTATTTGGGTTTATGATTTTTATGTTTCAAAATTATAGATCAATTATAAATTTGGGGAGACCTAAGGGTGGTGTCCATGTATTTACATTATCCATTGGAGTTTTCTTTAAGGCTACTCAGTTGGGAAATTTCATTTCCTGGAGCTCTTGTGTCCCCAGATATGCCAGATGTGTTGGTGTGGTTTTATACTTTCATTGGGTCCATGACGTGGAAATCCCTCATGGATTTTAGTATATGTATAAGGTGGAATTCTAGTATTCAAGGTAGACTATTGGAGTTCCAATCTTAATGTTATATTTTGTTACGTATCTATTCTTTGTATTCATAGATTTTCATTGGTTGTGATATTTCTAGTAATTTTATTTTCCTTGGAAGTAGGATAATCAAGTCTTATGTTATGGTTCTAGTTTGAGAGTTGGGATTTAACATAGACCCTTTTATTTAGTGATTTGATCTAGATATTTTCATTGGATTATTTTGTTTAATAATTTTTTTTGTGTTCAACTTTATGGGATAAAAAAGTGGTATTAGGGAGAGAATCATGACATCACAAAATTTCAATTTCTTTATTTTGTTCAATTGGTTGATTTCTCCATGGGGTTTAGAGTGTCCCGAGGTGGGAATTATGATTTTTTTTGATTTTTTTCATGTAATCAATGTTAATAAATAGTTTTGGAATACTTTTACTAGAAACCAATATACGTATTTTGTTTTTGAAAGATGTGAACACAATTTTTTTAAAACTATTATTAATCCAGATGAGATAATCATGTGACCTTTAGTGTTTTTGGCTAGTCATTTTCACATAGTGTGGGAATCATTTGGTAAAATATGTAGAAAAAACATGGAAACTGCTCAATTTGGGTGTCTTTTATCATTGTTTTTTCATTTTAAATGGGGATTCCTCTCTAAGACCGCCGACTAAATCTCACCCAATATACGCACCTCCCAAGGATCTCTCCCTACATTCTAAGCTAATCCAAGTACATTTGGAGTTGAACCATGGTGTTTATTCATATATATTTAAACGGGATGGATTATCCTCTATTCTCCACTTAGTATATCCGATTTTACCTATTTTCCTATGACCATAGTGGCCAAATGGGGTGATTTCATGGTCATTAATCTCCTAAATTTTTGGTTTTGCTTTTTAGAGGTTTGGGCCATCTCTAATGGATGATTTGAGTGTGTTTTTATGAAGGTGGAAAGTTTCCAACACTTGAGGATGTTGTTTCCATTATAATTCATTTTACCAAATAGTTATATTCTTTCTTGATTCTCAAAATGTATTTTTGAGAAAAATTAATAATGTGCATAATTCCCTATTTTTTGTTATCAATAGTCTACCATGATATATTTTATTTTCCATTATAAAAATTGGGTAAATTGTTTGGTTTAATGTAACATCATTTTTAAATGGTATTTTGTGTATTCAAGGTGTCTGATATAATGAAATTAATTTTTTTATTATAGAGAAGATAATTTTCAAATGGTTTTATAAGCCTATTTGATTTTATAAAGTTGAGAATTATTCATTTCAAGGGGTTTCCTTATTTTATGGGGTTCCCATATGTTAAGAAGAATACAATTTTTTAAAGAGTATTATTTTCATTATAATGGAGTTACCTTATTTTAAATAAAACCCCTTTTTTAAAAGATATGTGAGTTTAGTTTAATGTATTTACATGTTTTTAAATGTGGTGTGTATGTGTGTGTAAAATTGGGTTATTATTTTTAGTGTGAATACATTAATTGGTTGATCTTTATTTTCTAGATGTATTTATTTTATTTCTAGAATTTACCTTGTTCTGAATGTGATTTGGATAATGTGTTTTCAAATTTGTATATTTCTTTTTATTTTTTCCTTTTTGATTTTCCCATGGAAATTAATGTTTAGGGAAAGTGAATTTTAAAAATAAATTTCTAAACCATGTAGTTTTTATGTATAATGAGATTATAAATTTACAGACATGTGGAAAGGAAGATAATTAATTGTTGTTTATAATCTAGTTGAGCCTATTAGTACCATTTATTATGCTTGTGTTATTTTTGAGAAGTTATTTCAATGTTGATTCTTGGATTATATTTTTTTGGTTAGTGGATCATCGTTAAATGGGTGTGTTGAAGGTGGGAATTACATGGTAAATGTGGTTCAATGACTTTGGTTTTTTTCATGAAATTAACATTGGTTATATCGTGGTCCACTTACATTATCTATGTCACTCGAAGAAATGGGATAATATGTAATAATTCAAGGGATGTAGGATATGATAGTTGATAGTTACATACCTACTAGTTTCCCATAGTTTTATGTCATGACCATGATATAATGTTTTCACTGATGATACTATTTTAGATTTATTCAAGGGATTACTTATATGACCACCTACCAAACAGATGATTTTCATAATTTTTAACATAATTTACTCTCTATATTGGCCCATATCCTATTTCCTCTTCCTATTTTATATATTTGGCTCCATTTTTGTATATTAGAATTTATGTTATTTACCACTTTATTTGATCGTATTCTGAGATATTTGTGATTTATTATTGAGTATTATGGTTCTAAGTCTTGATTTTTATTATTATCATCATTATTTATGAATTATTTTGGCTTTTAATTTTATAGTGTTCTCCTATGGTAATATACTTTTTTATTTCATGCATGTGTTTGTGTGGTTTTTTGAAAAGGTAAAATTATTTTTAGTTTTAAAAAATATTCATGCATTATGGTGTTTTTCTTTTAGAATTCATTTGAAACAATTATGAGGCTTTATCACTAAAATAATTGTTGATTTGAAATGAAATATTTTATAAAGCAATTTCAATTGAAAATTTATAATTAAACCAGTTTATGGGTAACTTTAAAATATGGGTGTATTAAGAAAAAATAAATTTTTTATGTTGTTTTATTTTTCTTAAATAAAAATAGGATTATTTTAAAAAAAAGTAGTTTTTAGTTGTTATGTAAACTACATTACCTTTGAATGACCTCTATGAGGATTTTTTTTATAAAAAAATTTACTTTCTAAAATGTTAATTTGTTATACATGATTTTTTTAGTGTTTTATAATGAAAATAAAACAAACAAATCATATTATCTTCAAAAAAAGTGAAAAAAATATTCTAGAAAATGAATGTATAAGACTTATGGTTGAATTCTATTGTCCTTTGGATCACACCAAACAATATCACAATTGTTGGTATACATATGAACTGTTTTCAATATGTACCTGGTTATGACATGTAAGTTGGCTTGTTACCGCTATCCATTGAAAAGAAGGTACTTTTGAGTTGTGGTAGTGACTTGAGAGTGAAATACAGATCTTGGAGTCTTCCTACTAGTTTAATTTCAAAATTTTCAGGTCATGTGGTGTATCGACCTCTTAGGACACCTACTTTTTATTATTATTTTGGTTTCATTTTGTTTATTTAAATAAAATATTTTTATGAAAATGGTTACCAATTTGTTAAAATAAGTCTACTAAAAGTGTTTATTTTATATTTAATAGTATTCCTAATTTGGATATCATTATTTTTCTTTTTCTCTATTTTAGTTTCTCATGGTCTTCCAATATATGGACAACTCATGTGGGTTTCCTGGTTGGGACCATTTTTTATCCTGGTTTTATCGAGGTGGAAAATTGTCCTATGTTTTATTTCATGATTTTGTGGTGGTTTTCCCTAGCTCGATGCGACTGAGAAAATTCCTTCGGTATTGTGGTATAATAGATTATGTGACATGTTTGGTTAGCCTAGGTAAGTTCAAAACACATTTCCACATGACCTATAGCCAAATCACATTTAAAATTAATATACCTCTTATAGTAGGGTAATTTAGAATTTATGTACAACAACCTCGTGATCACCTCCTTCTATGTATTCCATCCACCATGATTTCATATCACGGAAAAAAACAATAGGGAGTATACATGTACATAATTCATCAAGACAGTATAGACTCTATATTTTTACCTAAAACATGATTCACTATAGCCCATACTATTTCTAAATGGAGATCGTGGAAGAATGAGTAATCATGTATATGTTCCCTCTATATCCTGGATGTTTGAGAAAACATCCAAAACCAATGGACTTGTAAAAGTGTTACTAAGGTTACCCAACATTTGTGGTGGTGTTAAATAAAAAATAGAAAAATAAAACATTCATATAACAATCCATAAAATACCAACCAAATTGTTGACTTTTAGATGCATGATATTTATTATTAAAATGAAATATTCAATGAATTTCCATAGTTACACATGAAAAACTAGAACCATAAATATCTATGATTTTACAAAGTCCACCACCAGTCACATTAGCTCCAAAAAAAACTATTTTTGATGCTTTCCATTTGGGAGAGACTCATCATGTCATCTGTCAGATGCTAGATAATGGTTACCTTGTGCCCTAAATCCCAACGTTCTAAAGGTGGGTGGAATCCCTCACTTCTTCAGTGAAGGTTTTTCCATAATCAAAATGAGATAATGGGATGCCATTTTCTCCTTCAGTGGATTACTTCTAGGATTTGTTTCACCTAGTCCAAGTATCCCATTGAGGTTAAGACGTTTTTATTGAAACTCTCACTGATACCGTATCTTTGTGGATGTCGGTTGAGTACGCTTATTCTTCCAGGACATTCCAATGGGTCATGTTAGGGTAGAAAACTTCAGTCAAGAGAGTTGTTATATTGGGCATCAATGGAATGTATGGACGCTGTAAAATTGGTACACTTGAATTATCCCTTTTTAGAGGTCTTCTCAAGGGTGTGGAAGCCTGAGGAATCCCACATCGATTGTGGGGCACATATACTAGTGGCATGCCTTGATGGTTTTCATTAGCTTCACATGATTAACATGGGGTTTACCGTGAGTTTAACTTCTATCATGTAAGAATCGAACTAATCGTAACACTGATGAGAGCGGATTAGACAGGAACATCACTAGGAGGTAGCACCTAGTAGGTTTACTGGATGAATAGATCAAACAACCAATAAGTACGGACCTGGTATGGCGTGTACCAAAAGGGATGATTTGACATAATTAAGGCTGATATGGAAATTACAAAGGAAGGATCAGGGAAGTGCATGATAAAAGGGTAACACCATGGTTTACTATTTCATAGGATTGAAACTCAAGGAGGCTTCCTATATACTAGGTTTATAATAAATGGATGAAAACCCACATAGTTTGAATGGATAATTTGGGTTTTACACATGGTTATATGGCCATCCCAAGATGGACTATCATAGAATGATGTAGGTGGATTATTCATTGTTAGTTTCTCATGTACTGCAAAAAAACAATGGGACGGTTGGAATGATCTCACAAGGATGTGGTAGCCTGGGTACGAATCGGGATGGGCATGGATGAAGTGATGATGAAATGGATGGAATGTGGAGAGTGATGGGATTAAATCTTGGGGAGGATTCATACATATCCCAGTGGCTACGAATCATTGTTCATGCAGTTTGGGAAGTGGGGTGGTGAGTCACCTAAGGGGGATGCTCGTGATAAATGGAGCACATAGATAAGGACATGAAGGAAGAAGAACCTCTGGGTTGGGTCATGATCTTCTTAAGAATCAATGGCTCGAGGGAATGACTAGGATGGGTGATGTATGATGGGATTTCACCTCAGGGGGATTCCTACAAACCCAAAAGGAATCAATGTTCATGTAGTTCAGGATGGAGGCATAGAATTGAGGTGTTAATAAAGGATGGAAACCCAGAGATGCACTGGGGGATTACGCATGGTTATATTCCCTTCGAAAGAAGGACACTCTTTATTGGAGGTGTATGGTGAAGTGGGGGGCATTTTCATGGTCAGCTGCCTGTGTGGATCATAACACCTCAAAGGATGGATCTGAGAGATGTTTCCCAAAAATGGAAGATATCACATTTGGAAGGGAAATACCTAAATTGGAACCCATGGGTTTATCATTGGTTGGGATTTAACCTCAAGGTTTCTTTCTACGTAAAAAAAAGGGATCAAAACCCATGTAGTTTGGAGAGAGAAATGGGCATTTAGTTTAACATTATACAGGATGATGGTGAACCAAGGTGAAGTAGTCGGGGATGATAGGCGATGGAGGGTGATGAGATTAAACCTCAGAGGCTTTCTACATACCCTTTTTAGAAAACATGGATAAAAGTCCACATAGTTCTGTACATGTAGTTTAACGTCAAGCAAGATGAGGGGCATGTGGATTATTCTGGGCTAGCGGGCCAAATATGATGTCATGGTTTCTATTTAATCAAAGCCCACATGTGTCATTCTTTGTTTGAAAAACAAGGGGTAATAGAGGACCCAAAAATCGTGTCATAAAGGGTGTGCCCATGAGATACGGTGTGGGGATTACACATGGATAGCAGCCTTGGTAGTTGAAGATTGAGACTTACTCCAATAGGAAATCCCAAGATGGTGGTTCAGGGATTTGATGGCGACTGCACAGGGCACACATGGGAATAAAGCACAAAGGAAGAGATTGTGTGGGAGGGTTCTTGTGCCTAACCTATTTCTGGTCCTCTCGGACTTGTTACACATGCGGTAATCACAATTTAACATCTTGTGATGAGGATGAGTATTCTTGGATGTTTAATGTCCTAAAAATAATATGATTCTGACTCACTCTTCATCCCTTGGTCATACATAACTTGTAGAAACCTTCACCCGGGGATGGGAACACTAAGGGAAAAATTGATTTTTACGGAGGGTTATTTGTGACGGGAATAAATCTCTTCGCAAATGGCCCTTGAAGAGGTTATTTTTGACGAGAGAATCAACCCGTCTCCAAAAGAAATGCACGGTTTGGCACGGTTTTCATGCCAAACCACGTGGAAGGGGTATTTGCGATGGGAAGGCACCTCCCATTGCAAATAACGGGAGACGGTAAATACCAGCAGTGAATACTATTTACGACGGGAAAATCAAACCATCGCAAAAAGTTAAGCACAATTTGGTGTTGTTTGTGCGCCAAACCGCGCAAAAGGGTATTTTCGATGGGGAGACACCTACCGTCGCAAATACCGGGAGGTGGTAAATACTAGCCGTGAATTCTATTTGTGACGGGATTATGTCACATCGCAAATAGTGCATCGACATGTCTCTTTTTTGCAACGGGACATGTCACAAATACCCTTTTAACCGCCGACAGTAATTAATGCGTATGAAGGTATTTACGACTGGTCCTGTAGAAAAAAGTACTATTTGTGATGTGATACCCTTCGCAAATATTCCAATCACAACTAATCTAACCTATATATACCCCACATCTGTTTTTTTCTTTCATTCCCCTCAATTCCTACTTTCTCTATTTCACTAAACTCTAATTTTAGAGTTAATATTTTTCAGAGTTAGTTTTTTTACGAAAATGTTTGTAAAGTTGGGTACAATTATAAGAGATCATGTTTAAAGGTATTTATGCTTTTTTAATTTATTATTCATTTCATGTTTTTATATTAATATTATTTATTTTTTATTAATTGTAATTAAGATAGATATAAATTATTTTATGTCATCAGTATTTATTTGTAATAATAAATTGAAATTATTAGTACTAATTCTTAGTAATTAGTAATAATTAAAAATTATTAACCATAATTAGAAATTTATATAAATAATTATTGGTTATTAGTAATTAGTAGCTGTGATTTTTAGTAATTAATAGTTATTAACACTAATTAGTAATAATTAGGAAAAATAGTAATAAATATTTACAATAGGTAATAAATACTAAAAATTAGCAATACATAATAATAATTAGTAATAAATAATAATTAGTAATAAATCATAATAATTATTAATAATTAGTAATAAATAGAAACAATTAGTAATAAATAGTAAAAAATAATATTAATTAGTAATAAATAGAAATAAATACTAATAAATACTAACAAATACTAATTAATAGTATTAAATAGTAATAATTTTTAATAAATAGTAATAATTATTAATAATTATTAATTAAAATAATATTTAGTAATAAATAATAATTATTTGTAAGAAATAGTAACAATTAGTAATAAATTGTAATAATTAGTAATCACAAGTAACAAATTTTAGCAATTAGTAATAATTAGTAATAATTAGTAATAAATAGTAATAATTAGTAATAAACAGTAATAAATAGTAATAATTAATAACAATTTGAAATAAATTGTAATAATAGGTAATAAATATTAATAATTAGTAATAATTAGTAATAATTAGTAATAAATAGTAATAAATAGTAGTAATTAGTAATATTTGGTAATAATTTGTAATAATTTGTAATAATTAGTAATAATTAGTAATAATAAGTAATAATTAGTAATGAATAGTAAAAAAATTGTAATAAATAGTAATAATTAGTAATAATTAGTAATAAGTAGTAATAATTAGTAATAATTAGTAACAATTAGTAATAAATAGTAATAATTAGTATTAATTAGTAATAATTAGTAATAATTAGTAATAAATAGTAATAAATTATAATATTTAGTAATAATTAGTTATAATTAATGATAATTAGTAATAAATTGTAATAAAAAGTAATAAATACTAATAAGTAATAATAAATAGTAATAATTCGTAATAACTAGTAATAATTAGTATTAATTATTTATAATTATTCATAATTAGTAAAAATTTGTAATAAATAGTAATAATAGTGAAAAATTATAATAAATACTAACAATTAGTAATAATTAGAAATAATTATTAATAATTAGAGAATTACAGGCATATGGTATGTTATCTGGATGGAGTATACATAGTCTGAAATTATATCCTTACTCTATGAAAGAGAACAAAGCATTTATGCTTGTTAATGGAGAAAACCATTCTATTTTTACTGTCATCGCAGATTTCTTCCAACCGATCATTTCTTTCGGAGATTAAATCTTATTTTAGAAAAGGCACAATTTCAAGGGATGAACCTCCTCAAATGATCTCAGGTACAGGGTTAAATTTAGTTTTATTTTCATTACCCGTAATAACATTTGGGCCAACAGTAAACAAATAGATAATTCATGGCTTTCGGGAAAAAACATAATTTGATGAAATGAAGCATTTTTTGGGATCTTCTATATTGGTCAGATTTGTTATTCCATAACATGTTGGATTTCATGCATTTTGAGAATAACTTTTTTCATAAGTTATTTCATACAACTTTGGATACACCATGTAAGACCAAAGATAATGTAAGTCATGATTAGATCTTTCCCAAATTTTCAAATTACCAGAATTTGAAATGTTTCAACATGTCAGATCAGAGAGTTTAATGAAGCCAAAACCATCTTATTCTCTGTCTAAGGATATTTTCTTATTATTTTGTCGGTCGGATGAATATTTGAGAAATCTAGATGGATATGCTTCCAATTTGGGCAGATGGGATAAGAATGGTCATATTACCAAATTTAAAAGTAATGATTTTCATATTATAATGGAAAGACTTATGCTGATTTGATTCATAGGTTTGATGAATTGTATGATTTGGGATTCCATAATAGACATAAAAATGTATTTTGAGACATTTGTAAGGTGACAATAGACTATGATGCACTATGAAAACTGGAAGAAGATGTTGTTGTAATTATAGGTAAACTGGAAAAAAATCCTCTAGCCAAAATTCTTTGACTCAATAGAACATCTGATATTACATTTTTAAAATGAAGCTAAATGTTGAGGTCTGATACAGTTTTGATGGATGTACCCATTTGAGAGATTCATACATAAATTGATGAAAAAATTACGTAACAAAGCATCATTTGAAGGCTCAATTGATGATGCTTATTTTCAAGATGAAATTTCTTCTTTCTGATCTCATTATTTTGAATCTAAATATCCCTCAAAAAACCACATGGGATGTGACAAGGGGAATATAGATGATGAAATGAAAAATCAATTATTAGTTTTTAATAATCTGGATCTTTGCATCAATGGAGGTCATGAATGATGACCTACAGATGATGAACATCATAGAGCACATACATGTGTTTTTCTCAAATGTGACAAAATGACATCTTTTTTTTCTATGCGTGCTTCTATAACATATTCTATAATTTATGTTCCAGTAAGTAATCTTCTTTTATTTGATGGTTATATGATAATAATATCAAGAAACATCTTCTACAAATTACAATAGCTACTCTTGAAGAACACCAATAAAAAAATTTCTCAATGGTTTCAAGAAATTGTAACATAAATTATTGATGGTTTAACATAAAAATTAAGTTTACTATATATTATATTAATAATTGTTTTTACAAATTTTCATGTGTCTTAACATGCTAATAAAATTGATAAGGGACTTTGTATATTGAGTTACCCACCATCCAAAATTGTAAAATATTATAATTCATATGTGGTGAATTGTTTTTAATTTCATACACATTTATATGTTGAATCAAAAAAATACAATGAACAGTGGAGTTTTTTTTTTGAGAGGATCTCATCATAGAGAAACTAATGTTAACATTTACCACATGTTGGATGAAATTATTGAACTATGTTATATAGGAAAAAATTACATAACCTTTTTTAAATGTTAGTGGTTGGATACATAGATAGTTTTGTGCGTTCATATGATTCATGGAATCATCAATATTAAATATAAAAGTCATCTTGATGTAAGTGAACCATTTTTTAATAGCTCCACATGCACATAATCTTTGTTACTCAAAATATTTGTGCTACTTCAAGAGTCATGAGTGATCAGTGGAGCATAATAAAAATGAAATATCAGGTAAATCAGTTTACTCAAATAGAATGTGGTTTCGCTGAAGTACAAGGAATTTAAATTTTTCAAGAAACTACTCAAAATTCATCTTTTTCACAAATAGACATGAATATCGATGATGGAACCCCACAATTAAAGGTCTATGGTGATGATGATTTTATTGATGTTACAAATGAATTTGAAATTGTATGAGATGAAGAAACTGAAACTCATATGGATATTGATGACATCGAGGATGAATATAAAGACAGTTACATCGTCATATATGAAGATAATGATGAAGGTGAACATTATCAAAGTTTAATGCAGGTTAAAATCATAAATAATATATATTTATTTGTAATAGATATTTTCAAATATCTGTTAAAAATAATCATTTTGTGTTTTATATAGACCCTGATCTACTTCATGAGTTGCAGGAGGCTGAGCTACCTTGGGATGAGAGGGATTTGGGATCATCTAGCCCTCATCCTACTGGGAGTTCAAGGGGTACATGGAGGGGGTGTTGTATTCCGTGAATAATTAATCTTGGACCTATCCTCGTGTAACGTCCTTGTCTTGGCTTCAATCCACGCACGTAGAGGTGTAGTAACATGTGTATTTTAGATAGATATCATTAATTTATTTATATACTAATTGTTTGATAATTTATTTTTTTTACAGTTTTGTGCATATATATATTGGACAAGGGGGTGGTATCATGCACAATTATTTTTTATAGCCATGGATCACATTGGAACTGATTTCTATTGATGTGAAACTCGGAATGATCGAAAATTGTCTTGTACATAAATAAATAATATTTATTTTGAAATTTATTTCATTAATAACATGATATTATAAATTATTTGTAGATTTGTTTGTATCCCATCGATGATAGAATGTGTGACGCTATCCACACCGCATGGTAGGAGTCTATGTGTGAGCATTTCAATAAGCTTTTGCACAATTTGGGAAGGATGACCATTAAGAAGGCATGCGTGACTGTATTTGATGAGTCGCATAGAGATCACAAACCAGAGGAAATTTATTCTCACATTTGGGATGGATTATCTTCACACTATTTGAGTGGTGGATTTCAGAGGACATATTCAATGGGCCAGCAGAATCGGATGAGACAGGAGGTGACACATCGAGCGGGTAGTCGTACATTTATTATGCATAGAGAGCATCTGGAAAGTATATTTTTTATGTATTTTATATAACATTAAATATAAACAGTTTATTTTATATTCATATAGGCAGCCGAGAATCTCGATATTATAGAGTAAAACGCTTATCTGAGGATGTAATGTGATCCAGTCACTGAAGAGATAAGAGGTTATCGCTAGCATCAAATTGTGGTCAACATTGTTTCTTTTTTAGTTTGAAAAGTAACTGCCTATAAAATTATCACTATATAAATTTAGAATTGGAATTAAAGGAGTCATATGAGGCCACGACCTCTCAGACGCAGGCTAAGAGTTAGGCCGAGACAGCTGATCAGACTAATGCCCACCATTTCGATGAGGCAGCATAGATGCAGGTGACCAAATATGCCTTCGAAAAGGTATGAGTAGTTGGTATATGATCTCATTTGACTCTTTGGAATTATTATGGTGCTGATGCGATGATGGATTCTATCTTCAGAGGAGCTCGTCGAGAGGCATAATCTTTGGATCACAGTATCAGGAGCTATTATTAGTTCAGACTGATCTTATAGAGTGTTTTTAGAAGCAGCAAAAAGAGATGTGTCAGCAGCATCAACAGCAGCAGGAAGAGATGCGTCAGCTGCAGTAGCAGCAGTAGTATGAGAAGAATATGTCTTGATGGAAGCAGTACTAGATGCACCACTAGGAGGAGGATATGCGTTGATGGTAGCTGTAGTAGCACGAGTAGATGGAGCACATGAACCGTCTGACATGTAGTTTAGGGATGTAGTTTCTTCCACCATCTCCACCAACTCCCCCACCTTCACTAGAAGACTATCACCAGTGATTTTTTTGTTATGTTAAAAACATTTGAATTCAACATTTTTTTGATATGAACTATTTATAGTTTTTGTCTTTTTTATTGGTGCGAATATTATATATTTTATTAATTTTTTTAATATTTTATTATTTTTTATTTTTTATTTTTTATTTTTTTATTTTTTTAATGTTTCATTATTTTATTAATAATAATAATATATTATTATTAATTTTTATTTTTTTTTGAATTTTGAGAATTTTAATATTTATATTGTTTTTTATTCTTTTAATAATATTAATATTATATTTTCAATAATCTTATTTTTGTTAATTTTTTTTATTTAATTCAGTTTTATGAAGAGACCTTTTTCAAATGGGGCCCCGTTGAAAATAGTTTGTACATATATTTTTTAAAAAGATATTTTTTATTGTAATAGGACTCATTCCAAATATATTTTTGTGATGGGCCCATCGTAAACGGTTTAGGTAAATATAACATATATAAACAGGGCACTATTTGTGATGGGACAACAGTCCCATCACAAATAATTTTTTCAACGAGACCATCACAACAAGTTGTATATATATAATGTATATAATCAAATATCTATTTGTGACGAGATGTATTTCCATCGCAGGTAGTATTTTTTGGGAAGGGTTTGTCGCAAAAAATACTAGGTGCGGCACCATTTTCTGCAAGTGGCAATTTGCGACGGGACCCCATCGCAAATAACCCATTGAAAATACCTCAAATTCTAGTAGTGGAAGGCACAAGAAATGATTGATATGAGTTAGGGAAAAGAGTGGTTAATGGATCATAGGGATTATGCTTGGAAGTTTACTGTTATGTCCTCCACATGTCAATCCATTAGGAAATCTTGAAATTTTGATTGGTCGAGCGAAAATGGTTTTGGGATTACACCTTAAGTGGAATCCCATAGAAGTTGGACGTGCAGAACGGTGGAAGATAAAATGTAAGCAACCGTACCAAAAAAGTTCACAATGTGACTCTTTATTTTTCATGGGGGTCAGTGATGGTAGCAAAGGGACCATGATTATAGCTAGAAACTGATCCCGAGTGAGGGTGTGGGGGTGAAACACACAATGTATGGACCGGTGGGAATAAAGGTAATAAATTCATGAAGGAAAGGGATTCATAGAGGAAAGGTGCTTCATAATGGAAGGAATATTAAAATGTATGGTTTCTCCATGAATGAAGAGTGCCTCACAATGGAAATAAATTGGCAGGCAAGAGCTTCGCCTTAAGAAAGAGCACATTATTTTGAGAGTTCTCAACAAAGTCTTAATGATTCATGGATCCTTGAGAAACCCAAAGGGCCTCCCGCCTTCTAGAAGGGTGAAGGCCTTCATAAATGGAATCCTTACCAAAAGTAGGGGGAATCCAATTTCCAACTGGTTCATGTTTCTCAGGATCACTTTGAAATGGGAGATCAACAGCCGAACGGGTGATGTAACCAACATTTTCGGTGGGGGAGTTGCATATTAATAGGAAACATGGATCATGATGCTCGTGTGGGCCACAATGTAGAAAATGGTTTCATTCATCCATGAAACAAAAAAAGGAATTTCTACAGAAAAGTCATACACGCGGATGTGGATGGATAAATTGTGGTGTGAAAAAAGACATTCGTGTGGACACTAGGAAAAAAGAGCACCGGGAAGGAAAGATGTTCAAGCAGTCATAGAGGGAAAAGGGTTTCTTTGATGAAAATTAATTCATGGGGTTGTGGATGGAAAAAGGGTCCCATTCAAAAAATTCATTCATGCGGCTGTAGAAGGAAACCAGGTGCTATCAAGAAAATACATTTATGTGGCTGTGGAGGGATCTACGAGAACCATTTCCCTAGCCTTACGTTGAATGGACATAAATTCTAATATATAACTCTTTTAGGGATCTACAACCATTCAAATCCAATATTTTAAAATGGGATATGCTCCTTGGCCACATTTTACAGAATTTAGTGTATTATTTATATTTATTTTCCGTTTCCAACATATTCTCCGGTAATAATGGAGTCCAAAGAGGATGAGGAGAGCGATTTAGAAGGCATTTTGAGTGAAAACATTGAAAAAACATGGTACTAATATACCTTTATTGAAATAAATAAATAAATAAACTAAAAATCTCTATGACCATTTGAGTTTGGCTCAGTATGGGAAATAAGAGACAATATATGATCATCCACCTATACGAGAATGATAAATAGTGGAAGATATGCAGGGATCAAAATAAGATATTGATCACTATTGTAATTATCCTGAATCAGATGGGATGCTGATGGATAATGAGGATCTATGAAAAGACAACCAATTTTTCCCAATGTGTTTTAGTACATGAGTGGGATAATTCCAGAGGTGTTGGAATCAATCTAAATAGAGGGGAATGAGAAATGTGGATCATGATACATAATATTTGGAATATAGTGATGGAGACATGATGATAGAGGATAGTTGTTGACCATATTTGAAAAAAATAAACTACATTAAATTTGAATGAAATTAGTAAAAACAAATGAGGGTCAACCACTAGCTGAATTCAAAAACATAGGGCCAAACTAAAAGTGTCTTCTAATATCTTCCATAACATTGGTCGGCAACAGTAGGCGAGCTGTGGGGCTAAGAATCCATACCATTAGAGGGTCCCTTAAAATTTTTAAGAGAATGAGGATCCAAATAAGGGAACACAATTCATGGAAATAGATTGGTGGAATGTTTGAACAAGTTATAACACCCTTGAAATTACGCATTTATGACAATAGCACATTCGGTGATCATATTTGATTGAACCCAGATCAAACCTACAACTAGAAAGAACCTCTCTAGTGGGGACCTATAATTCTTTATATTCATATTTCTTGAAAATGGGTATGATATATACATATTTTAACCTCATATGAAGAAAACCATGCTCAGAATATTTTAACTTCATGTGACCAGGATGTTGCACATAGTTTGAGGTCATACTTCATAGACCTTTGTTGATAGTTTAAATTCATGTTTCCACGACTATGGGATCTTAGTGCATATTCATAGAGTTCAGACCAAAGTCAAGGACCCAATGGGCTAGAAAGGATAATGATCCTTGGGATGATACCAAATATAACATGTTTATGTGTCTCTATGTATCCCATAAAGATGGGAATAAAAAAAATTAGTTCTTGAAGATTATGGAGTTTACCATTATGTAGGACAAGGGTCATGATGCAGTTTATTGTCATATTTCTAGGACATGGGAACCCCAAAGGTGAAATGTTTGGTGTGGTAAATAACCTAATGTGATGTAAAAAATAGAAGTACACACAAAACCATGAAATATCATAAGGGGAGTTGAGTCCAAACAGGCTGAAATAGAGTGTTTTTAATTCTATGGCTTGACCTGGGGATTAGAGGTCCAGATGTAGCTAAGTATCCTACTAGGGAAAGGATCAATAAACACATAGTTCTTGAAGAAATTAGATCATGAAGGTCTATACAATTCATATTGGGAAAGTTTCATTTGATATATCTTGTTTGTTCCTTTTTATTGGTTTTTTTTGAGGGACCAGCCCAGGATTAAAAGTCTGGGTGTTGTTGCAAAAATCACGCTGTGTGTCGGTTTTGAAAAATAGCAGGTGGATGAATAGTGAAAAAGTTATTACCTCTCATATGAGAACAAAACAAATCTCTGCCATTTTTTCCGTGTGACGAAGAAGTAAATGCCATATTTTTTGGTTATATGATAGGATCTGTCCATGCTCTTAACATCATATAGTAAGGATGAAAAAAGTTTAATTTCATTTGGGATGAGGAATAATAGTTTAACATCATATGACATCGATGAAATAGATATTAGTTTAAATTTTTATAATTTGTAACATGTGGTTGTCTAGTCCTATATGTGGGTATTACCCAAACAAAACTCAGAATCCTATGTGAAGAACTCTCAGTGATGTAAACAAGGAGTGATGTCTGGAAATCCTCATCACATGATGATGTAAAATAGGGAAAAAAATTTGGTGGGGAAATCCCCACATAATCCACATTTTGAAAAAACATGCACATATGGTTAGAGGGATATTTGAGATATTCTCAAGAATAGAATAGAATGGAAATGTGAATCATAGTGTCCAATATTTGGGACACAATGGGGGTGGCATAATGATGGAGGATAACTACTGACCATGTTGAGACATATTATCCACATCATGTATCCTTGTATTGCAACTGACAAGTGAGGGTCGACCATTGGTCATATTCCAAATGTGGAACCTATCTCAAAATTTCATTCGAGATCTTTTCAAGCTGTTAGCCCAAAATGGTAGGTGATCCATTCATCATAGAATCCATGCCATCTGGTGGTCCTTTCTGATGAGATATGTGATGTAAACCCAAATAAATGGGATATGGGAAGCATGGATGTGCCCATGTAGTTTAATGTCATATGGTAAGGATGAGAGAAAGGAAATGTGCTCTCAATGGAGGGCCTTGGTGCGGATATTGTAAACACACAATGAATGAGGACCTCATAGATCAAAACCACACCATATACCTCTTTGAGAAACCTGACCAAATGACAAGAAAGACCCAAATGGTGTGGCTAGACCACAAATAGATAGTCTAGGTGTTCCTACGTACCCCATGAGGATGAGAATCAAACCATACATAGTTTTTTTAATATTGTTCATTTTTAACATCATTTGGTATGGATGAAGCCCATCATACAGTTTATCATCATTGGGATTATATATGGGGATATTATTTTTTTATCATCGTTGGTAGACCGTAAGATGAAACCCCCAAAATGGGAGTTTGTTGTGCAGAACAATAAGGAATCCTAACGTGAATGGGGATCAAAGTGGTATACACCATGCCATTTATCCCCAAGAGGAACAAAGGATAAGAGGCCGGATGGGTGATTCCCTCTCAAATGAGGACATTAGGGTGTTTTATAGTTTATCTTCATGCAATATGGATGAACTAGAATTTTAGCATCGTGTCAGACAGGATTGATCTTAGTTTAAGGACATAGAACATAGACAGCATGGAGGAAATGTTTAGTAGTGGATCCATAAAGTGTCATGAAGTAAATGAGGATCCAAAAGACCCATTCCACATCACACACCCCTGAGGGAAATCCCAGATACATTTTAAGGTCTTAAGTCCTGGACCATATGATGGTGTGATTGTTTCATGTAGAAAAATATCCAATACAAACCTCTAATCCCATGTGAAACAAGCTCTATGTGGGAAATAAGGGATGGAGAGGATCCTCATGAAACATGGAATCACAATAAAGTTCATGTGCAGAGTCAAGGATGACCCATGAAGTTGGTCTGCCCTACCAACGTAGAAAGGTGAATGGAGGGATTACTCTAAGGGCATTGATGTTTCCCCTGGACATGAGGATGTGAAAAGGGGCGTGAATCACTAAGTCTGGTATTTGGGACACAATTATGGTGGATTAATGATAGAGGATAAACTTTCAACCTATTCAAGACATAATATCTATATCAGGTAGCTTGGGATAGATATAAGAAAACGAGATTCAACCGCTAATCATGTTAAAAAACATAGGGCCAAACATGTAATGTCATTTGATATCCTATGGGATTGTAGACCAAAATTGTAGGTGATACATGAGGCTAAGAATACATACCCTTTTGTGCTCCTTTCAGATATAAAATATGATGGAGACCAAAATAACAAGGCACATGAGGCATGTAGATGGAATGAGAGAATGTCCATATAGATTCCAACACTCTAGGCTCTACACTACAGTGCGTCTCATCACGTTAATGATGCATAATAGAGGTCGAGGGATTCAATTAATGTAAGATGTCTCGAGAAGATGAGTGGAGGGAAAAATATAAATGGGTCGGTAAACCTTGGTCTAGACCGAAAGGTGAAATGTCTAGGTGTTCCAAAGTATCCCATAAAAATGGAAATCAATCCATATATAGTTCTTCATGTTCTGTGTAGTTTAATTCCATGAGGTAATGATGCAGGTGGTATTGGTGCCCCAAATTTGATTTGTATGGTGTAGTAAGAAAATCATACATGAATGAGGATATAAGAGTTCCACACCACACCACACACTCATATTAGAGAACTCATGACAAAGGGGTCCAATGGATCAGATAAATTGATAAACCTAGGGGATGGACCTGAAGAAAACATGTTTGGGCATTTATATTTATCCGATAAGGATAGGAATCAAGACACACATAGTTCATAATGTTCAGTTCATTTTAACACCATGAAAAAAGAAATAAGGAAAAAATTTAACGTAATTTGGGATGCAGAAATTTTGGTGTCATGCAGGACAAAGGGGAACTATCCATTTAAGGTCATGTAAAATAGATAATAAATTCTACGTAGTTTAATATCTAGTAGGTAGGACACAAAAATTTATCATCATGTGGGTTGGGAGGGATCTTATTTTAATGTCATAGAATTCGGACAAAAATGACCAGTTCAATATTATGCGCATGGTGAATACTCAGGTAGTTTAACTTCATGTGGTGGGGATGAGGATGTCACGTGATTTATTACCAGGTGAATGGGATATGTGCATCCTAAAGGGGAAATATGTGGTGTGGTAAATATTCTACTGTGTATGAGGACTTAAGAGGTCTTAACCACACAAGACATTCTCAAAGGGGGACCCAGGACAAAAGGTGTCCTACAATGGTGATTCGGCAATTCTATGGTTGAGCATGGGGAAAAGATGTATGGGCATCGCTACATATCCCTCAAGGGTAATAATCAATCCACACATAGTTATTAAATTCCTTTTAATTTAATGTCATGCGGTATTGATGGGATAAAAGGAGACATATCTAAGGGAGGCACGTGGGTTAGATACTTTAAACATGATGTGAATGAGGAACAAAGGGGTGTCATATCACACTATATGCTCCCAGAAAAGAAGTTAGTCCATAGGGACCAAACTAAGAAATGAACCTAAAAACATGGGGGATAGACCGAGAGGATACATGTTCAAGTGTTCCAAAGTGTCTCATATTGATTATAATCAATCCATTCATATCTCTTGAAATCCATGAAACTTATCATTATGCGGTATGGATGAAAGAACGGGTGAATGATCTCAAGGGGTACATGGTTTGACAATTGTAAAACTGACATGAATGAGAAGAAAAGAGGTTCTAGGCACACCAAGAGATATCCTTGGTTATAACTAAGTCCAATGATCCAAATGCATGAAATGATTTGTGGAACCTAGAGATGGACACAAAGACAAAATGTCTAGGTGTTCCTACATATCATGTGAGGGAAGGAATTAGGAAACATTAACTTTATGAGTTTTTTCTCTTTTAATGTCATTTGGTATGGATTAAAAAACAATTTAATAGCATGTGGGATGGAGGTTCGTGCAGTTTAACGCCCAATGGGGATTTGATGAAGGTAATTTTTATGTCATATAGCCTGGATGAGGTTGAGCAGTCTAAAATCATGTAGTATTAAAGGGATATCAGTTTATGTTCATAGAGCATGGAATGAAAAAATTGTATTTGTAGTTTGCAGTTTATCATCACGATTGATGAAAACTCACTATAGTGAATTATTTCTTGAGGAAATTGTAATTGGGGGAAGGAGTGATTCTCTCTTGAACCGTGGTGAGAAAATAGTATGCACCATTGAAGTAAACCCTGTGAAGGATGTATGGTCCCTCTCATTTAGACTCTATCATTGGTAGATTCCTTCCATGTATCATCGACATTCTTAGGGACTATACTATATTACCCTAAAGGAAGAAGTGGAGATGAACTTACTTATTGAAATCTTAATTTTATTTGTTTTTTTCCTTCCTAGATTGTGTAAGCCCTGAAGCCTATTATCATCAACGGATTCCAACTCAGCAAGATGGACTAATGCTAATTTTTGTTTTTTATTCTGATCCTCGATAGCTATAAAGACTGATATAAGAAGAATCTAGATTTATAAAAATACCAATATTCTATACCCCAAGGATTACAGAGTCACCCTGGTGGAATTATGATTTGTTTTCTGATGATACCAGATAGTGTTGGGGAGATTTTTTGTCCAAATTTTCATATTCTAACGAACTATCATTTTCAAAATTTTAGATAGGGTCCTATTTAATGACTCAATATGTCCATTTTCCTTCATGTGATAGCGATTTGTGTGGTTGGACCAAATGTTGTACTTGTCATGAAAATTCATTAGCTTAACTGCTCAAAATTTGGTAAATTTATCATTGAGGATGGAATGAGGTACTCTAAATAGATGGATGATGTTGGAGCTCACAAAATAAATGATTGAAAATTCCTCTACTTCCTTGAGTGTAATAAATTCTACCCACTTGGAGTACAAATCTACCACGGAAAGAATAAACCTGCATGGAGAGCTATTACTGGTGGATATGATCCCACAACATCGAGTCCCTAGACCACAAAGGGATAGTAGTAATTAGTAGTATTAAGAGGATCAGATGCACAATGCACATAATTTATATGGATTTAACATGCATGACACCATTTGGTGAGCTCGATATAATCATGATCCATGATGGTCCAGAAGTATCCCAACCTTCAGATTTGGTAGGAGATATTCGACCCTGCATGATGAGCTCCATAGGAGCTGGCATGGACTTCTTTCACAACCTGGGGAATCTCATCTCCTTTAATGCAAAGGAGGAAAACTCCATCAAACCCACATGTCTAGAAGATCTTCTCAAGGATGGGATAACTCGGGAGGTGAACCACACTAAACACTGATGGATTTCGTGACACTTGACTCTATCTTTCGGTAGATTACCATGTTGGTGGTACTCAAAAAATGGATTTTTCCAATCAAGACTCTCTTCATATTTATTAAGGGGACCTAAAATTCTTAATGTGGAGAAATCAGTGGTAATGTGTCCTACCTACTAGATATCATCATCATCTAGAGTGACCAGAGTGATGATCCTTCAATGCACCACCTGGAAGATCAAATTGTCATGGTCATGCTATGTGAGAGATGAGGTTAGAATGGACAAGGGATCCAATCAACCATTCTATGATTGGTGAACATTACTAGACATTGTCCAAGAAGGGAACTAGGCTATTGGATACTGTGTGTGCTTTAACATGGGTACATGTTCCGGATTTTTGATGACATAGTCACCGTTGGTCTTCTTGATGACAAGATTAGAGTCCCCCTTCACATGTAGGTGGGGAACATTAATCTCAAGGGATAGCATTAGAACAATGATAATATCCTTATATTATTCCTTATTTTTTGTGAATCCATCTTATAAAATAAATGAATAAGGAAAAATTGTCTACATAGGCGTGAGGATGATGACGATAAAGCCTACACTATTGAGCCTAGGGTAATTAATTCATTTACTAGTCGGACTTCTTGAGTTACCATCGAATTGAATCTTCTAACATGGCATGGCTTTATCCATTTAGGGAATGGCCTCATCTGGAAAATATAGTTCCAAATACTGATCTATAGGGGATGGATGGGCAACCAAAAAATTTTCCAGTGCTAGACTCTAGAAATCTTTCTATGGAATGAATGTAATGTAAAACTTCTGATGGATCACTACCCACTAAGATAGATGTCCTGTCAACATAGAGAGATTTAGAATATACTTGAGTCAGTCTATGCAGGATACGAGCTATATCCCATGGTGTTGCAGATAATGTCCCAACTTCAACACTACAAATACCAATGCAATGTAGCTCTTATTGAAAGAAGAATATTTGGTCTCAGTGTTGAGGAGAATTTCAATAAGATAAAACAAACTGTTATATATCCCTTGATTATTCTTCTAGGTGATAATGGAACCATGGGAACATTTTAGAGAAGTGACATAGTGGACAAATGGATTTACAAAAATTAGTGTCATCAAACTTGGAGGTTTTATCAAATACTACATGATTTACTCAAAAGAGGTTTGACATTTGTTATCACATTGATATAATACACCATTATTCATTATTCATAAAAAGGGATTACAATTAATAGCCTCATTCACAATGAATCATTGCATTTAGACTAAGTGGAATTGAAAGCCTCATAGCTCCCAAATGTTGCTCAGAGGATGCATCTTACTAATAGACATGATCTTCTATGGATTGATCTCAATGCCTAATACTCTGATGAAAAATATGAGAAACATTCCATATGTAACATTGAAGGCATACTTCAAAGGATTTATCTTCAAATTATGATATTAGAAGAATATGAACAAGTTCTCATGGTATCTATGATTGTTCGGATGTTGGTGGGATTGGACCACCAAATCAACCATGTAGAATTCCACCTACATCCCAAATATTAGCTTTAATATGTTGTGCATTGCACACTGATTGGTGTATCCTCTATTTTTCACTTTGAAAGGAATTACCTGAAAGGAAAATATTTCCGGAAGTGTCTTGTTGGTAGTGTAATATTACACATTAGGGGCTATCCGGATATGATTATACCCATCCATTAAGAAGACTTCCTAAAATCTAGTAGTGGCATCGATAAATAGCTCTGTCATGGGAAGGGGAAAATCTTCTTTTAGACAATGACCGTTGAGATCTCATAAGAAAATATAGAATCTAATCTATTTGTTATTCATCCTAAAAAAATGATGATGGATAACCATATGGGTTAATGGACTTCCTTGATGATGTTAGATTTGATGATCTTATGATCTTTGGGCTCAACTATGGCACCGTGAGAAGGGATCATCTTCTTGGGAGATTACATGAACCCACGATGACTTGTCAAGAGTGTCCGGCTATGTAAAAAAACCAAAGGATTTATTCCTGGTATCTCATTATAGGTTCGACCAAACACATCATGATTCCACTTCAAGAAGTCCACATACTATTGTCGTTCTTCATCATACATAGCTGCGTTGATCAGTGTTGGCCTCAGGTCTGGCTAAGTACTGTGATTCAGCTGTACGAACTCATCGACGGTGGTGGAGACTCCTTGTAAAAATGAGGGAGGAGAATATTCCCAATCCTATTGATCATCTAAGGTAGGAGGAACATTGATATAACGAAATTATTCTAGGATGAATAACCTTGAAGGAACATTGGTGTCAGACTGAGCGGTGGTGGAATAATCACCAAGAGACTCTGGAACTGCGGACACCATGGTGATAAAAGTTGTTGGCACAATTATATCTGGCCTTCAACCCAAGGGACCACACATGATAATATCAATTTAGTAGTGTCATTTCGTCATGATTTGGATCAACCTAGCCTAGTGGATCAATCATGTATGGAGTATTTCTATTAAAATGGGGTGAATGTCCTGATACCATACCAGGGTAATGAGATCTGTAATCACTTGATCGTAGTTTGAGTAGGAATACGATTTGATATTTTGGTGATCCTTATACCTTTGAACATGATTTTCCATTTTTTTGCAAACAAAAAAGCAGTGTCCCATGATTGGGGTTTTCCCTCTAACCAGTGATTCAGAATGATGAAATGATCATCAATTTCTAGTCGTGGGTCATCTGAAGGATTTGTGTGCGCAATATTATTGTTATGAACCCACCTATCATTTGTATTGTAGTAGTTGGAATCTAAATAGAGGGATTTATGAGAGGTATAGTGATATTAATCACCCTAGATAATCCCACTCGATAATTAAGGGAGTACTTGAGGTATTTGTGATATGGAGAGGGAATTTTTTTTTGAAGATGAATCTAGATTCTACCCATATTCTTGTTGTTAGAAGTGACTTGTATAACAACCATGAATTTGGTACTGGAAATTAGGTCATAAAAATGGATCTTCATTTGGATCTTTCCACAAATCCTTTGATCTGTTTAGTAATAACCCTGAATATTCATGTCATGGAGGCTCAAATAATAGTTTTAGAGCCCTAGCCTAGAGATCATCTGGGTCGGGATAATATTGATCCCAGAACATGTGTAAAAAAGATAGAGGCATAATTCCACACCATTGAAAAACCCATTAACTTAAATTCATTGAATGTTCCCTTATATGGTAGAACCATAATCTTCCCTTGAGAATGAGATGATGGATTGGAATTATAGTCACTCAACTACCTCATCATGAAAGGAATATCTGGCCGCAACCTCTACTTAAATCTAGTAGGTTCTTTTTAGATACATTATGAGAGCTTCATACATATCTTTTGAGAGGGGGGAGATTAGATGATCTAGAGCTTTGACAAAAAAAAATTCTAGGTTCTTTAGAACATCATAATTCTTTTCTAGATGCCCATTCATATTAAAAGATAGTTTCTATATGATAGGTAGTATAATAGGTGATGCTGGTCGAACCGGTGGATTCTGGGTGGGGATGAGGATATCTGACTGCTCACTATCTGAATCACACAAAATGGATACCAGATGACTATTAGATGACTATGTTTTGTCCATGAATAGATACGACTAATCATAGTGTAACCATGACAACTCTACCTAATCGAGTAACACAAATTTTGGTTGGAGAAAACATGATGAGAAAGGGTTAGAGGATGTTGCATGTCTTGTTCTGCATTGATCATTTTTTCTAGTCTTAATAGAATTTAAATATTGTCTTGAATCACTAGAAAATTCATTCTGGTGGTTCACATATACCCAACTACATTGATGATAATGCCGACTAAGAACATTATGAGACATGCCTATCATTTCTCATCACCTGGAACCATGTAAGGGACCACTAGTTTGTCGGTATTCAATAAAGAAAACTACTGATCATCAATTGAGGAATACTTCTATGTTCGTAAGATCGGCGGGGGATATTTTATTTACCTTACATTGATGATCCCAACTCTTTGACAATAAAGCAGATATATAGATGCATAAGTCGTAGCAGTAGAAATAATGGGGACTTCAAGAGGCTAATGTTGATTCAAATGTTCATGAATGATACCATGGGCATGAAAGACTATCCTACGAGCTAACTAGTTGTCATACTTCTAGGACATGTGACTGGGGAATTGCTACCAATCACCGGCTATGACAATATCTAACTCTACAGAATCACCGACCACCTATGTCGGGGAATGACCCAATCTGATTATATTTTTTTGAACTTGTCTTGGAGAAAATCCATGTATACATATCATTTCTCAATAGTATGCCCAAGGAATCAGTGGCAGAGTTAGTAGATGGGGTAATCATTGAGGTGAGCCTCTTCGGGACTCTTATAGTCTAGTAACCTCAGGATTCCCTGATCCAAGGATCTTTAAAATAAGAAAGGAACTAAGCCATATCCAAAGAGTAAGTCAATTTTCTACACTCATGGAAAGAATATCTAGGATAGTTTCCTTGACGAGGGGTTAGAGCCTGGATAGAAGTTGGAACCTAATTATCACACATGGGTGGTAGTGGTGCATTATGTGCTGACACCCGCCGATTCTAGGGTGGGAATTGCTAACCCTAAGGTCGGGTTTGAGGCTGTGGACCTTAGAGAGGTTGTGGATGCATCTATTCCAAAAATATATCTAGTGGTCTAGGGGCCTCTACCTATTCAATGGCAGCAGTCTCATCCTAGGAGAATCGTCATGTAGGATTTGTGGGAGGCAATAAACATTCTTGTTTGGATAGATAAAAGGCTTCCTTAGGGCACTGAGCCTTTTCAGAGAAATATCATAATCTACCTGGGAAATTCTAACTGATGAGGGGTTTTAAAAACATATTATTTATGTTCCCCACACACATTTATAGTATCTATTCTTGAGCTAGTGGCCTTTCAAGTGAATACGTGAGGCCTTTACACTTGGTGAAAATGCCTTCATCGTGCTCATGTGTCCATTTTCTCACTTTCAGAGGTCGTAAATAGAGGTATAATGAGTGGTGGAGCTGAATTGATAAATAAATTTTCTATGAAGATCCTCCCAACTAGGTATAGACCCGATGGGTAACTGTTTGTACCAGATGAACACAAGCCCTTCTAGTGTCTGTATGAAGAACTAGAGCCTTACAACCTCTTTCTACGCTTTAGTTCCAAGAAAGGGTGTACATCTGTAAATAAAGTAGATTAGATTCTATAGTGGGTTTCTTATCCCATTGAATCATGATAAGGTGGTGTTCTAGAAAGTCAGGGGTGTTGGATTGTCATCTACCCATGCAAGATATGGCTTTATATTAGGTAGGATCACCACCTGATACATTTTGAGAGCCTCAAGGTGAGCAATGAGACCAACCATCAGATCCACCGGGTATGGATTCCTATCCTAGCAAGGATCCTTAACCACCAATGTGTTTCTGGGTTCTTCAAAATGATAATCCATTTTAGTGTCTCTTGGAGCGATAGGAGGAACAACCCGAGGAACTACTGGAGAGATGGAATGTGGAGCATTTGGGGGAATAACTGGAATAGAAACCCAATAATCTACCATAAGAATGAATTGTGGAGGCAGGTCTCTGAGAAGATTCTCATATGGCTTGGGTGGATTTCTCGACTCATACTATGAACATTTTCTATAAACTCTGGAATCTTCCCTATCGGGATTCATAGGTTTATTAGGATTAATGAGAGGATATTTTCTATAGAGAGTTTGTGGGTTTCCCTATCACCCTGATAGAGGGTGTATGGGATCATAATGAGGATAGCCATAATATGGGTTTCATGATGCCAGTCGTAGAACGAGGATCTCATCAATATTATTCTTCTGTTCTGAATGTTTTTAAAGCAGCTCAGACTTCTCGGGATAATCTACTGTCTTTCTAGTTGAGCTAGATGAGTTAGAGGACATAAAGTCCCCAATGAGTCCTTTGTCTTTTCTGGGGTCCTGACTGAGAAGTAATGACTTAGTATGGTCAGTAATCATAAGAAACTATCTTTTTTGTAGAGTGAAAATTCTAGGGGGATCCAATAGATGTTGTTTTATTCCTAGGGGAAAGCTCTTTTCAACCAGCCATATCTCAGTATCCTTTTCCTTAAGTGGATTGAGGTTAGTCTTGTTCATCACGTCTACACCTGATGGCATATCCTAAAAATCATCTGATAAGTCATGTTGGCATAGGATATTACTGAAGTGGAGAGAAGCACAGTGTCCCCAACCATGGATCTATGAATGTGGGGATTCCTAAAATATAATATTGGAGAGCTCGATAAATCTATGAATGTGTTTTTTCTGGAGGGTCTGGTGATAACCAAGTGATTCAGGGTGCTGAGTTCCAGGAATCACAACCAATTCAACCATGTGACATTATTGGGTGATATCGTCATAATTCTCTTAACTCTTTGGATAAACCAACCGACGAAGGAGAAATCATAAATGCATCACTCAATGATTTCAGTGGAAAAAAAAGACCTCTTCATAGGAGAGGGACTCTAGGATATTGATGTATGGAGTCGTGAACGGTCAAAACATCTCAGGGAACAGGTCTACATTGAAGATGTCCCACAACTCCTCCATTAAATAAGTCGGATCCCCGTTTTTGGTTTCCCCATTCCTCGAATTGGGGAGGTTGGGTAAATGGTAACGACACTAAAGTAAACCATTGTTGTAGTGGAGTGGTCGGTGGGGAGAACGGTGCATGATTTGACATCAAACCCCTCACCAGGCAACACATGGGCATAGTTCGGACTGCATCATGACATCCTTTAAAGATAGATTGTCGACCACTACCTCCTGTACGAGGGTGGAGTTCATTAGTGGTGGATTTGGCTGGATTCCATCAACTTCTAGTCCCTATAAATACTCTCTATGAAATCATATCGAGGTAGATAATGATTCTATCAATGAAAGAGACAAATGTATGGAATGATCCAAGGAAGGGGACAAAAATATCTCCTCATGTATGTACCTCTGGAGTGCATCGAGGATCTAATTCATTTCACTTTTTGGAGGATGAGGCTAACATGTCGGGTTCCTTCCCCCATATCTTGATACAGGGGAGTGCGGTGAAGGCTCTATTCTCAAGCCATATTCTGCTTCAGAATATAAATAGAGGACTTGATTGACCATGACCTAGTGCTTAGTAAGATTCTTCCTTTAGCAGTGATGGTTTGACCACCTTCCCTAATACTGTTCTGCTGGGAAAATAAGATCTTTGACATAGTGAGGAACTCCATGCGGTTTGATGATGGAGTAGGGAGGAATCTTGTCTAGTGATCTAGGGTGTGAAGGGAACCGGAGAATATATCGAATTAAAATAGATAGGATCTTCATTATTTGGATTTTTGGAGTGGGGAGGACCTACGCTGGTGATTGTGATGACATGGGGAGGACATCTATGTAGATTAGTGATAGAGCGATCAAAACCTTCACACTAAATGGTTATACTTCCCGAAAGTCCTCCTCATGAGCTAGTGATATTGTAAGGAGGACCTTCATATTGATAACCTAAAATACGGGGAAAATCTACATGGCTATGATTATGGGCATGTGGAAGGCCTCCATGTTGGATATCAATAGGAGGAGGAGGACCTCTTCTTGGAATGATGCTGGTGACATGTGGAGAACCACCATGTTGAGTGAGAGAGTGGGGAGGACATCCACTCTAGCTGATGATGGTATCTATAGGTCCTCTGTATTGAATGTAATTGTCATGGGTTGGTTTGTGATGGCTGTTGATCATTCCAGCGACTGAAGTAGTCATCCCAGCCTGCCCATGGGGTGGATGGGGTCTCAATTCTGATCGAGCATTGAAGTTTCTTTTCCTTGTGATGATAGTAAGATTCAAGTATTCATCATTGGTGGCATGGGCCACTAATTATATGGTATATGATTCTCCTTTAAGAGCAGCTTCCTAAAAATATGCTTGACGCTGATGCTAGATAAGTTTCTAATGCAACTAGTGGGGTAGCAATGTAGACCATCATCTCCTTGGTTTTATGGACCAGATATTGGCGACACTGATTTGGCCTTGTGGGAAGCCTCTGTAGCAACACCTAGGTAGAATATATCACCAGGATGACTTGAACGTCCCCTATCTCATTAGAAATTGTGAGTGAATAATAGGATCATTTTGGAGAGAGTCTCCCGAAACAGTTGAATGTTAGAGTGGGGACCAGTGGAACCCTGTGAGACCCTTGGGGGTGGAGGTGATGGTGGGTAATAAAAGCCACCAAATCCTTGTAGGACATATCCATCTTTATTATGGCCCCGTTTTTCATATTTCAGGAAAATACTGTCAATCACCCTTATCTGGATAAATTCTAAGGGTCATTCAATCATGGGTTCCTGATAGTTGTGGTTGTGGATGATGCCATGGAAGAGGTGGAGCCATGCAGGATTTCCACATTATAATTTTCCATTCCACTATATCTACATGTGGAAGGTGACTAGTTTCCTATAGCCTGATTCCTATAAGGAAATAAGATTCAGATATCAGTATGGAATATTGTAAATCCCTGCCCAATTCCCCAGCGTTGTTCAGTCTTCCTTGAAAGGATAGATAGATCCACATTGATAATGTCACAGACTATAATGTCTGATGATCAACTTCCCCAAATTATGGGGAGTTCCATGCTAGTCCCACAATTTTCTATGTTGAACTGGTGATGGATCTCTGTATTGAGTGACACGCTTATCTACTGATGTCTCAAATTCTACTAATCCACATGGTTGAAGGAGAAAAAAATCACATTGGGTTCACCATTTTTGTTTTTGACACTTTCATCCAGGGTGAACTTCGTCATGTCATGAGTCAGATTCTCAGTGATGGTCACATAGTACAACTCATTCCATCTTTCCAAATATGGGAAGCATCCATCACTTCATCAACTATGTTTTCTCCTTGATCAAAAAAGGATTATGGGATGCCTCTTCCTCCTTCCGTCAATTCCTCCTTAGAGTTCATCAACTAGTCCTAGTATCCCATAGAGAGTAATATGTGGTTTGTGAACCTCTCCCTGCTTCCATATCTATGTGTTTGTGGGTTGATTATTCTACGTATGTTAAGAAATACCAATGGTTCATTTCAAGGCAATAACCTTCAGTCGGGAGAGTAGTCATGTTGGGCGTCACTAACATGTATGGATACTAGAACATTAATACACCTTAATTTTAACTTATTAGAGGGCGTATCGAGGGAATAAAATCCAAAGGCATCCCACATTTAATTTAGGTTACTTATGCCAGAGGACATACTCTGAGATTTTCCACACCGTCCCATTTTTAACACTGGGTATTTTATGTGTTTAACATCTCGAGGAGATAGATCAGAATGGGTATAACTTCGATGATAGTGGATCAGATAGGTATATCCCAATGAGAGAGAATCTATAAGGGTTACCAGATGAATAAATAAAAATTCACAGTTAAGGATGGACCTAGGATAGAGTGTCCCAAAAGGGATGGTTTCACACCACGAAGGCTGATCTGGACATCCCAAACGACAGATCAGGGAAGTGCACCCAAAAAAGGAGAATACCAAGTTTTACCATTGGCTAGGATTGAATCATAGAGATTCTTCCAATGTACCTAATTTAGAATACAAGGATCAATACCCATGTACTTCTAAGGGATTTTTGGGTTCTTAACCATGGTTAGATACCTGTCACAAAAGGGATACTCTTGGTATGATGTATGGGGATTACACATTGTTAACCGCTTGGGTGATGCAAAAAAGAATCAATGGGATGGCTGACATGATCTCCCTAGGATCTTTCAGCGTGGGTATGAATAAGGATGGGAATTAATGAAGTGATGTTGAAATAGATGGAGTGTGGAAGGTGATGGGATTGAACATTTGGGTGCTTCCTTTGTATCCCAGTGTCTGGGAATCAAAGTCAACATAGTTAAGGAAGTGGGAATGTGAGTCACTTGGGGAGTTGGCTTAGGAGAAATAGAGTTCATGGATAAGGACCGAAAGGATGAATATCCCCCATGTGGGGGGATTGATCTTCCTGAGACATAAAGGGTTAAGGGAAAGTGTGGGATAAGAGATGGATAATGGGCTTTCACCTCAGGGAGTCTCCATACATACCCAAAAGTGATCAAAGTCTATGTAGTTTAGGGTGGAGGTATAGAATTGGGGCATATAAAAATAAAAATAACCTGAATATACGCCAGAGGATTCTCCATGGTTATCTTCCATTCACAATTGGAAAATTCTTCGATAGAGTATTATGTTTTAGTATGGGTATTATGTGTGGATAACCACTGGTGTGGATCAGAACACCTCAAATGTTGGATCTAAGAGATGTGTCCCAAAAAGGGAGTATGTCACTTAAGGAAGGTACATCCCTATAAGGGAGCATCATAGTTTACCATTCGTTGGGATTGAACCTCATGGAGGCTTCCAACATACCTGAATAAGATCAAAACCTTCGTAGTTCATAAAGAGAAAGTGGATTTCAGTTTAATTTCTTGATGGATGAAGGTGAACTGATGTGAAGTAGTTCAGACATATGGGTGAAGGGGAGTGATGATATTGAACCTCACTGAGGCTTCCTACATACACTTTTTACAACATAACGATCAAATTCCATGTTTTTCGGTACATGCAGTTTAACATCATGCAGAATGAGGGGGGGTAAGGGGCTTACACATGGGTAGCATACCAAAGAAGAAGTCATGGTCACTCTTTACTCTAACCCCACATGAGTCATGCTCGATGTAGGATATAGGGGGTAATAGTAGACCTGAATATTATGTTATTAATGGTGTCTCCATGAGAGATGGTGTGGGACATATGCATGTCTAGCGGTCCAGGGAGATGTATATTGGGACTTACTCAAAGGCAGATTCCCAAGAAGGTGGTTTGGGGATTACACAGAGACTTCCCAAGGCACACAGGGTGAAATATCAAAAAGGGGGAGGGAGAGAGTTGGAGGGTACTGGTTCCAATAACCTTTCTGGTCCTCTCAGACATGTTACATATCTGACAATAACAATTTAACATCATGTGTTGAGGACGAGGATGCTTGGTAGTTTAATGTCCAGTAGGCCATACAATGGGGACTCACTCCTCATACATTGGACATTAATAATGTGTACCAAACTGCACTTAGTGAAGTAAACGTGCAAGAAATTCCTAATAATAGTGTGGTGGGGGAGTGTCCAATGGTTCGTGGGGCTTACACATGGAAGATGCTTGTTATGTCTTCCTCATGTTAGGCCATGAGGGAATCTTGACATGATGATTGGTCGAGGGAAAGTGGTTTTGGGCTTACACACTAAGTGGATCCTAAAATTGTTTTTTCATTTTCATATCATGATGAGGAATATTATATTGGATGCATAAGGTATCATATTCTTGAATGATAGTGTATTCAGCAGTTCAATTTCGTGTAGTGAGATCTCTCTTCATCTTATGAATGATGCATAACTCATATCATTTTCAGAATTAGATGCATCCTATTTTTTTTTATATAGGGTGTACTATAGTTTAAATTCATGTATTGGGGACTATTATGCATAAGATGCCTATAAATGGAAAGTGTTGGGACTTACGAAAGAGCAGCCCTTTTTGGTTCAAACCGGCATAGGAGCCTGATGATGAGGTTTGAGGATTTTCTTGAGGAATTTCTCGACTGAAGGTACTCAAGGAATCCAAGATAAGGATCCCAAATCATGACATGGGAAAGGGACTAAGAGGAGTAGAGTTGACTAATGAAATTTCATGGGGTGTGGAGGAGTATCACGAATCATGGTTTTACTGTGGTAGAAGATGGGTGTGAAGAAGGGCGCAAGATAAAATGTCAATGACCAAACCAGATAAGTTCGTGGTGTGACACTCCATTTTTCATGGGAGTAAATTAAGGTAACAATGAGACTGAGACCATTGTTTAGAACTGATCCTGATTGGGGGTGTGGTGGCACAATCCACATAGTATAGATGGTGGGAGCGAAGCTAGGAGCTTCACGAAGGATAGGGATTGCTGAAGTAAAGTGTTTCCCGGAGGAAATGTTCTTGTTGAAAGAAGGATGATTTGAAAAGGAAATACTTTCACGGAGAAGAGATTCGCCTAATGAAAGAACTCATTATTTGGATAGTGATCCTTGAAGGATTAATTCTTTGTAGATCCTCAAGGAGCCCGAAGGGGATCCATATATCATGAAGGGTGTAGGCCTTCATGAAGGGAATACCTACCATAGGTAGGAAAAATCAACATTTATGTTGGTTGAAAATCCTAAGGAGGACCACTAAATGGTAGATCAGTAGCTGAAGGGGTGGCGTAATCAATAATTTGAGTTGGTGGTAGCAGTATATTTAAAGGTGGTGAGTCGTTTCACCAAAGGTATATTATTTGTGTCCCAATTTTTTTTCCCTAACAAGTATAGCACCAGTAATGGGTCGATCCATAGGGAAAAATAAGTTATTTTTATCTTTCATAATTTAGTTTTTATTTTTGTTTTAATGAAGATTTCAAAATTTAAAGTCGATTTTTGATGAGATGGATGAAAAGAGTAATTGGTTATGAGTTTCTTAAATAAATTACTTAATTAATAGAATAAAATACGAGAAAATTACTTTTTATGCAAATCAAGAGAAATGCATGGGGGATATGGATTTATGAGAAGTTTATTATTAAATAAAATTACTTATGAGGTTGTGTTGTTCATAATAACCCAACACTATGGGTTCCAATTTTTAATACAATTTCCTTGGTCCGATAAACATATATTTAGAGTTGAGGAAACTAACTCCTTGGTCAAGTAGTAAGTGTTTCACAATTCATTATTTGGATTAGTCCATTTTTAGTCGACGAATACTTCCAATGGTCATGAAATTATTCGCCATTGTGCTTCTTTTGAATCCCTGGAAATTATTCCCTTGGTGTTGTTCAAATTTGTTAGTGATAATAAAATGTGATTTAAGAAGAATAAGAAGAGGTTAAAAGGAATAAACACATTCATAAAAAATTATTTAAATTACAACACATCATCTTCCACAACCGAAACACACTGGGTATTTAGATACACTTATAGAAAATTATAAAAACAAATCTATTGATACCTGGTTAGATCATGCTTGGAACTTCGAGGAGGGACTTATTCTTTGGTAGATGGTAGAATGGCAGTAGTATGATGGCAGAGCTTCTCTCCTTTGTTCCTTAAACATTTTCTCCACACTTTCTCTCCACACAACACCCTCTTAAACTAGAGACCAAGGCCACCTTTTATTGAAAAAATAAATACAAAGAATATAGAAAATGTACATGGCATATACTTTTTACAATGTAATTTTGCCTTTGTTATCTCAACCGGTAGGTGGCCTAACACATCGTCTTTGTCTTGGAACATAGTTACTCCTGGTATATGGATATAAATGACGTGTATCACCTCCACACACATCATTTAGTCCCATTTCTTGATCACCAACCGATTCTAGAGAGGTATACATGGTGTGTATAAGTGGAACACGTCGTATCCCCTTCAGTTGGCCGCATGGACATGTAGACTTCTTCTCATCCTCCAACTGCTTCTAGAGGCGTGTACATGGCATGTATAGGTTGAACATAGAGTTTACCAGATTCTGATTAATTGGTCATGTACAAGTCTTTGTCAATCTGTGAATGAGTATAGATGTACATGGCGTGTGAATAATCACACGCATCGTAGTTCGTAAATTTTTCTCAGTTCTCCCTTATTTTCTGTATTTGGCCATAAATATCTTGAAAATGAACAAGATCACCAAAATAAAATTATTTGTCTCCTAAATGGTAGGTAATTGTCAAAAACATATTCTTATTTTCCATAAAATATGTGAAAATTTATACGCAAATTAAATGCATGAAACCCCCCCCATACTTATCCATTTCCTTACCCTCGAGAACATCTCAACATCTAATCGATAGAGTCTATATTTTAAAAGGAAGGACTTCAGTTAATCATAAATAAAAATAATAAGTTACAGGAGAAAATTCCAAAAAGATACAAAATAGTTTCAATTCCGGAGATATTATAATCGTGCTTCATATATAATTAAATTAACTACTTTCATCGTCTTATAAACCCAATTTTGATCCTTTGAAAAATAAACAAGACACTTCATAATCTATCTCACCAATAATATACTCTAAACTCCTGAAATTTTAAATACATGTTTTTCTCAATCAAATATATTTACACTCTATCTATAGGTTTTCATGAAATCTAGTTCTCTACTTCAAAAAATTGATTTACAAAAATTCTGAGAGATTTTCAATAAGGATCAGATGTTTCAGGGGCTAAAGGTTGGTAGGTAAATATGTGAAAAAAGTAACTCTAAGTCTTGAAAAATGAGGCTAAATTCTATATATAATAGTGCATGATATTCAATGTTAAGCTGAATGTAAAAGTATCCTCCACAAGCTTTATCGAATAATCTCATCACCACAATCTCATTTAGTTGGGTAGGTAGGGGTCACAAACCAACAAGTGAGTGTAAGGTCACTTTGTTTGTATCATTTTTTAAAGGAAAAAAGGGAACCTAACAAAATTTCCACCAATAGTGGTTTGGAACACTTTTTCCCGGAATGATCACGAAGCCATCCCCCATTCTTGATTTTTTGACAATTCACAAAATTAAGCCTTGTGTTACCAATCCCTTCTTTTGAGATGAAATGAATAATCAGGAAAAATTATAAAAGAATTAGGATAAGAAGGGAAATAGGCTTGTAATATGGATTCCAATAAAGGAAATTCATGGTTTCTAGGGGCTTCACAGAGATAAGATGTAGGGTTGGTCTTAATATAAAGGGATTAAAATAATCTAATACCTCAATCATTTAAATGTTACTAAAAAATTCCTCATATTACTAAAATAAAACATGCCAATTTTGGTAGTTATATATATCCTAATAATCTCTCAAAAAAAGGTTATTAGGAAGAAAATGACAAAGGGATTAGAATACCTCTTAGGAGTGGGAAAATAAAGAGAAAATCTGGTCATGACTTGCATATAATTGATCAGTATAATGGATGTAATTATCCAAGGATTACAAGTTGTAATTTAATCTATATCAGTAATAATTTTATATTACTTAAGAACCAAAATAAGCATGTAACTTTTATAATTTTCCACTTTCAGATTTATTATTTAAAAATATGTTTAACCAAAATATCTTCACATTTAAAAATATATATTCTAATAATTTTGTATCCTAGAATGATGATAAGGGAAAAGACTGAGGTGGTTAAGAGATGCTCCCCCATATTTAGTATCGCACATGGTCCTCCAAGTTCCCGAAACTGAAGAAGGGAATGTGGGGAAACAATAGTGTACAAGAACAAGGGGAAGGAATGAAATAAGTAAAGCAAGAAAGAAAAAGAAAAAATAAAAGATAAAAGTGAAAAACAATACTTCCCTCTTATCTTGGTGAAGAAATATAGAAGTTTGTGGACATGTGGTGCCCAAAACATACCAGAGTACCTATAATGGAGGTGGAGAGAAAACAATGCAAGCATAAACAACATAAACAGGCAGAAGATATTAAAAAAACATGTATAAAATGAAAACCATGTTTCCAAAAACCACTCAGGGGGTCACCTTAGAAGTGACAACATACAGTACAGAATCAGCAGATAGAGAAGGCCTTGGAGCCTTGGAAAATGGAGGCTCAGAATCTACACCCAGAAGTGAAGCTGTAGAAGTAGGATCTATAGGGGCTGGACTTGGAAGAGGAAGCTCGGCATCACTCCCTGGGCTATCAGTAGTAGTGGCAGCAGTGGTATCAGCAGCTAGGCCAACAGTGGATAGAATAACTGAATTGGTGTCGATTGTAGTAAAGGGAGGTGGAGCTGTAAAATCAGGGCCCAGATCAGAAGTAGGGGAAAGCCGTGTGGGTAGTGGGAGACCATGATGTTGAAGAAGAAGCCCTAATATCTGTTCCAGTTGGTCCTAATGCTGATCGAGATGGACCAAGTGATGCTCCATCGCAGCTAGGTGGAGGGAATAGGCAATATCGACTGAGGGAGAGGGGTAGAGGGCAGTATATGGAATAGAAGAAGTAATTTTAGAAGTAAGAAGATGGGGTGGGGAAGCTAGAGGGGGTGCTGAAGGTGGGGAATGTGAATTAGTGGGGATAGGAGGGTCAACAAGAGGGTGGGGTCGTGCTTGGGCATGGACGTAGGCACCCCCTACTTTTGGACCAATCCCATGTGAATAATAATGAGATAGTCCATCCACTGGGAAGAACCTAACTGGTCATGGGGAAGAGAGGTATCAAAAATCCTAAGATGGTGGGCATCGTAGGTGGCATAAAATCCACCGTTCAAGTTTCCCTAATGGCCAATAAACATGGCATGAAAATAGGAGTTGGCGAGGTAAGGGTAGTCTGGGTAGTCTTGTCGGATGAAACAGATAAGTAGATCCATGTCATGACCAATCACAACCCACATATCCTCATGGCGGGTAAAAATAATGGCGGTGAAGCACAGGTTGGTGGAGAAAAGGATAGGGTCTGCTATAAGGGTACTCTTCTGGGAGGAAGGGGTATAGCGGTGGTCAGACCCAAAAATCTTCTGCCACATGGCAATAAAGTCAGAGCGATCGGGGTGGTTCTTTTAAGAGACAGTGGGTGGGTTGATTGGATGAGGATAGAAACTTCACCGTCATCCGAACTCGGTCATGGTAAGGGAAAATTAACGGCCTCCTAGTTGGAACTAGACCACTTGTACTACATCACTGGGCGCATCCCGGTACTCTTCCCCATCGAACTCGAATGAAGCATTAAACTCCAAAAATAGATCCCTAAAATAGGAGTGATGGCCTACAAGATCGAGAGTAAGGCAGTGTTCCAGATAAGATCTTTTAACTCTCCCCAGATTCCCAGCTGCTTTGGGATGCTGATATCCCGATAGCGGATGCCCAATATAATTGGGCGACGAGAGAAGCGTTGGACCCTATCTTGTGCCAAATCGGTGACTGGGAAAACCATGCAAGGATAAGGAACACTTAAAAGTCCCAGCCCAAGTGCTGGTGCTACAACAGGAGATGGCTCTAGGGGTGGATCGGTTGGAATAGACGGAGGTCGCTGGCGGGAGTGGTTAATGAGGGACCACTGTGGATGAGGAGAGCTCAGGTGGAGTGGCAGCTAGTGGGGAAGGAATGATGGTGCTTGGTGGCTCAGTGAGATATAGTGGAGGTGTGGTGCTACTCAGACCAGCCACAGGTGAGTTAGTAAGGGGTAGAAGGATTGACAATGGAGGGAGCTGATAGACCAGAGAGTCCGAATCTGGTAGTGTTGCAAGGTGGAGTTGGATCCGATGATAAATGGGGCTCTCTCCCTCAGTGGCGAAGGCGGGATACATCCCATATAAGGGATCTCTATCCGCCATACCATGAAAATGAATTGAAAAACCAAAAAAAAAAGAAGAAAATTTGAGAAAAATGGAAAAATAAAAAGTACACATCGTGTATTTCCAGAGTACATGACGTGTAATAAAAGTGGGTTAGTATCTTGTGTTCTCTGGATTGACACGCCGAGTAAGCAAGGAATAAACTAGGAAAGGTTACACGGAATGTACTGAACATACATGCAGTGTACAGGTAAAGTGGTCCTGGTCGTGTCTTGGTAAGGAAACGACCATTAAGGAAGTAGTTTTAATAATATAGGACACCCTGTGTACAAGTCCAACACGACATGTGCAAGAGAAGAAGTGACATGGAAGTGTGGAGGGTTAGACACAGGCTTGCTAAATGAAATGGTATACATGGCGTGTACCGAAAACACATTCCATATACATGAACATAGTGTGTGAGGCTGTGTTCAAAAGATACCTAGGCACGATGGGGGATGTTACATGGTGTGTACCAAATATACACACTATGTATATTCAAATCACGAGTCATTCAGTGTGTGGACATGTACAAATGTACACGATTGGTGTTCTTTAATTCGTTCCCATGTACTGTGGAAACCGAATAGTCGTCTGATCCAAAGATCAGATAAATGTTTATAATAACATGAAATAGAGGGTATAGAAGGGCGTACTATGACCAAAGATCACAATGCAGAAGAAATCAGAAGAAAAAATTCCTTAAATCATTGGATTTGAGAGTGAGGAGGTCGGTTCTAAAAAGGGGATGAAATGGGGAGAGAAGAGGGGGCCGCACGACATAGCCTGAAGCTGGGTGGTCTGCAGCTTTTATAGTCGAGGTACACGACGTGTAAAATAGACTACATGCCATGTATCCCTTTTTTGTTTAAAATAATATATATATATATAATTATTATAGTAAACTACATAACAATTAATATTAATAATTAATATAGTAAAAGTGGGTATATATATATATATACATAATTCAAAAATAAAACTATACATGTAATGTATCGTAAAATACACATTTTTTGTTTTAAAATTTGAAAAATAGAAGTACGACCTTTGGTCTAGTGCTTGGGGCGAGGTTTGAACATGCGATCGGTCATTCAAAAAAGAAGCCCTCAACCACTGGAGAAAAGGTTGTAATGCTGCTCCAATTTATTATTTATATATATTTAATATATATGGCCTATCCCACATAGAAAGAAATTAAATGCATGTCATGTGGTTTTTAATTGTACGAAAAGAGATGAAGTAGTGAGATTAGCCGAGTTCGAACCCGGGCCTTTTGGATCCAGGGCTGAGACTCTACAAATCTGCCAACTTCACTTGCATGAATTACATTATGTGAAATATCATTTCTATTTTTGAAGGAAGACATGGTGATCACGATGTATACCAAAATACATGTCATGTTGTTTTATTAAAAGGAAAAATGATGGAAATGGGGCGGTTGTTAGGATTCTAACTCCGGACATTTGGAGCCGGGTTACGAACATGGCCAATCGATCCATCCCCACCATGGGTTTTCTTATAAGAAAATATATTTATAAATGAAAAATAATACACATGTCATCTAATAAATTACAAAGATAAAAATGAGGAACCTCGTGCCAAAGGTAGGTCAGGATGTTTTGAACCAGTGATGGATCAGATAAACTCCAATGACCTTACCATCGGCACCAGCATCATCCCATTTTATTTCATAGTTAAAATTTATATTTATAATATCTAGAAAATAAATGAAAAGGAAATAGTACACTCCCTTTATATAGTTTTAACAAGACATGTATCCACTAGTTTTCCTTCCAAGACGCGTCTTTTTTTAGGTCGTTCGCCCAACCTACTTACCTCATCTTACCTAAGTTGTATGGTGGACAATGTTCCCACTTTATCGTCAATGTGATGGTAAGCCTTCAACCGTTGTCTGTTCACCTTGAATGGTTGTCCATCCTTTCCATAAATTTCCACCACTCTATGATGGAATATGTGTATAACTTGGAATGGTCCTGACCATCATGACATTTACTTCCCTATGAAAAATAGAAGACAAGAGTTAAAAGAGAAGTACCTGATCATCGGGTTGTAAAGATATTCGTGAAATAATAAGGTTGTGAATTTCTGTCGTCCTATCCTTGTACAGTTTGGTGTTCTCACACACCTCTAATCTAATTTCATCATGTTCCGATAGTTTAATATTTATCTTCTCTTCATCTACCTTCAAATGAAAATTCAGGTCCTTGACGGCCTAGTAAGATTGGTGTTCCAACTCCACTGGCAGATGGCTTGACTTTTCATAGGTGAGGCTGAATGGGGACATTCCCATTAGTGTTTTGAAAGAAGTATGATATTCCCACAAATCATCATCTAACTTCTTAGACTGGTCCTTCCTCGAAGTTTTCACTATTTTATCTAGGATCTATTTGATCTCATGGTTTAAGAGCTCCACTTATCCACTGGACTGAGGATGATATGGTTCCCCCATCTGATTCATTACTCTATACTTCTACAGTATTCCTCTCATAAATGTGTTGTTGAAGTGGGACCTTCTATCACTGATCATTACTCAGGTAACTCCAAACCTGATAAAAATATGTTTCTGTAAAAATCACTTGACTTCCTTGGATGTGTTGTGTGATATAGTAGTGGCTTCCACCCACATAGAGACGTAGTCTACGCACACCAGGATGTAAGTATTTCCAAAAGATGGGGTAAAGGGACCCCTGAAATATATACCTTAGACGTCGAATATATGGAACTCTAGGATAGGGTGATGGGGCATCTCAGCTCCACATCCCATGTTACTAGTCCTCTAGAATCAATCACAATAGAAAACAATGGCCTAAGAATCTTTATTCTTGGTGAGCCAGAAAACCCCATATTGCAGGATCTTTCCTATCATACGGTCAGGGCCATGATGTCCCCCACCTAGTGAGGTGTGACAGAACTCCAGGATTCAATGAACTTAATTCTCTAAGATGAAATGGCAGATCAACCCATCGCCATAAGATCGGAAGAGTATAGGATCATTCCAAAAGTGCTTCTCTACATCAGAGAAAAATATCTTCCTTTACTGGAAGGAGAGGTCAGGGGGAATGACACATGTAACTAAAAAATTAAAAATATCATCATACAATAGTTTATGTGTTTCGTTGTCTGAAAATTGGTGCTAATCAGGGAAATCCTCCCTGATCTCTTAATCTTCCTCCTCTAAATAAGGAAGCTCCAGGAAGGAGGGATGGTTAGCAACAACATTCTCACTCATTTTCTTATCTCAGATCTCCATATCAAATTCTTATAAGAGGAGTACCCAACAGATCAATTAGTGCATCGCATATTTATTTTTTTTAGGTACTTTAGTACTGCATGGTTAGTATAAACTTAAACTTTAGACAACACTATGTAATAACAGAACCTATCAAAAGAGAAAACCACTGCATGAATATCCTTCTCTATGGTGGTTTAGTTGATCTGTGCCTCATTGATCATCCTGCATGCATAATATATAGGTCGGAAAATCCTATCAAACTACTGGACCAAGATTTCACCCACTACGTAGTTACTGGCATCACACATCACCTCAAATTGTTCCTCCCTGTTTGGAGAAATCATCCCTGGAGCTTCCACCAGGTGCTACGTCAGGTGTTCAAAATCTATGACGCATTTCTCAACAAACTCAAATATGGCATCCTTGGATAGAAGATTGGTGAGGGCCTAGGATATTTTTGAGAAGTCACGGACAAACCACCTATAAAAACTTGCATCCCCCGGGAAGTTGTAGATGGCTCAGACGGATGTTGGAATAGGTAATCAGGAAATGAATTCTATCTTTGTTGAGTCCACCTATATCACTTTTTCTGAGATTCTATGGACAAGGACGATGCCACATTGCACCATGAAATGACACTTTTACCAGTTCAATACTAGGTTAATATTCTCACATATTTCCAAAACTAACTCGTGGTGCTGCAAATATGTAGTGAATGATTTTTCGAAAATGGAAAATTCATCCCTAAATACCTCCAGGATCTTTTCTGCCATGTCATGGAAGATTTATAGCATACAACACTGGAAGATGGTAGAGGCATTGCATATGCCAAATTAAATCCTTCGGTAAGAAAAAATATCGTAGTGGAAAGTGATTGTACTCTTCTCCTGATCCTCTGGAACAATGGATATTTGGTGGTAGCTAGAACAGCCATTGAGGAAGAAATATATGTTGTGCCCCATTAGTCTCTCTACCATTTGAATGATGAATATTAGGGGGAAATGTTCTTTCTTCGTGGAATCATAAAACATTCTGTAATGGACACAGACTCTCCAGCCTGTGATAGTTCGAGTGGGGATAATCTCATTCTTATCATTTGATACCCCAGTGATACCCCATTTTTGGGTACCAAATGTAAGGGTCTCACCCACATACTATCCATGATGGGATAGATGAAGCATTAATCCAACAATTTCACCATCTATTTCTTTACAACGTCCTTCATGGGGGGATTCAGTAACTGCTGTGATTGCCAAAATTGCTTGGCACCATCTTCAGTAGCACTTTCTGAGTGCATATGGTATAGAGAATGCCCTTGAAATCAGCAACTGTCCACCCAATAGCATGCCTCCGCTATTTCAGAACCTATAGAAGTGCACCTTACTGCCCCTCTAATAGTTATGCATTAAGTACGATAGGTAATGTTAGATGGTATCCCAAATACCCTTACTTTAGATAAGATGGAGAGGCTTCAGTTCTAGTTTAGGCGCCTTTAAAATTGAAGGCACATGTGGTTACACCGTGTCCCATTCAGACTAACAAGAATATCTGCACGTTTCCAGTAGTGGAGGCCCAGGCCTTATAAGAATTGCAGGCTTCTAGATCTTCTTCAAATGGAATGTCTGGAATGATAAAGTAATCTAAAGTAATATAACATACCAGGTTATCCTTATTTTCTATCAAACGATTAACCACAGTGGTTATCACATAGAATTACTCATGCTATGACAGTGATTCCTGGTAGACGACCTTGAAGACATTGTAGGATACTCTCTCGTCACCTACCTATAAAATAAGCTCTCCCTACTGTACATCAATCAGTACGATCCCAATGGCCAGAAATGGTCTTCCTAGTATGAGAGGTGCCTTTTGGTCATCCTCTATGTTGAGGATTATGAAATCTGTGGGGAGGATCTGTAGAGACCCGAATCTTGACGTACATTGAGATTACATTACTTTTGCGGAATACTTAGTACATAACAAAACACACACACATATGGATCGTAATAGTTTAGTGTCTTTGGAAACTCGGAACAAAATCTTCTAATCCTGGTGAAATATCTTCAACATCTCCCATAAGGATATTTTTTTATACTTAAAACCTTTCTTTATATCCTGGGGAAAAGAAAACATAAAAGGGTGAGCTCAAATTCTCAGTAAGGGTAAAAAAATATCAATCACATCATATACATAAGCACATAACTTTTGGAAATCTTAACCTGCAAAAGAGATCATAATTTCATAACATGGGATAAATCATGGTAGTGAAATGTAATCACAATAATCATAACATAAAACATGAAACTTTTTGGCATACACACATAATCATAGAGAATCATTTCTTGTTAGTCAAGACTCATTTCCAAGACTATCTTAGTGGACAAAGTCCCTTTCTGAACTGAGTCACCCTCGTTCCAGTCATGTTTCACTAAACTGGTATAACCTACCATTCCAGCCATGTCTATCTCATGAGATATAAAATCTTTACCCAATGCATTGGAGGGAGATATAGGTCCCACCCATCTCATAATGAAACCATTCTTATGTGTGCCACAAAATCATAAATCATACATCATTGTATAACCCATGTAATAAAATGGGATTCTTAAACATCATGTCATCATAATCCATAAACAATTGGTATCATTTCATCATAAGAAAATTCACACCATTTAAATCCTAGAGACATTTTACTTGAAACATACAAATCAAATAGTGTCATATAAGAGGGAAAATAGTTTTGAGAAAACACTTGAAATGAATTCTTGAGGAAAATATCCTTTCTTCTTTTAAATCATTTTCTTTTCACAAAATTCCATGAAATTTTAACAGATAGGGGTTTTGTTGAAAATAATCATGCAATCTTGTATAGGAAGCTCCTTGAAAATGAGGTGTTATGAAACCGTAAAAATACTTTCAATCCGTATAAGTTAAAAATAACATTCTCCTCGTACTTTTATCCGAAATGTCAAAAAGTACCTTATATGGTAACCAAAGGAAAGATTGCATTCATACAATGTGGTCAAAAGTCAATAAAGGGTAAAAATGACTTTAAACATTCATTGAAGCATGGTAAACATTTTATAAAAACATTTTTAGAAATCATGGTCATGGATGATAAATGTAACCCCAGTAAATACTTACGTATAAGCAATCTCGGATAAAAATGAGATTGAAAATTTATCCCTTACCTTAGGTCCGACTTGCTTTGTACGTGTCCGAACCTCCTGTATAATGATTTAAATCATGTTATTGACTTATTCCAGAATCATATTCATTGTTATTATATCATATATGGTCCACTTATGACTTTATATTACCCTTTCTTTTATAAAATTCATGTTAAAGAAGCGTTTTGGGTAAAATTGTTTCATTTATCGTAGGTGTTTGGACTTGTTGTTATTCACATTATTATTACTTATATCATGATTTACTTACTTCCAGAATATAAATTATTATTTATATATCATATATATTCAGTATATATATATATAAAATATATAGATAAATTAAATGAAACACACCGTTCATGGAGACGGTAGTCCGTACGTACGCATGAACGCTGCTTTCCTTTCCTTATTGTCTTGAATGGAAGTAAGTAGATGATATATATATATATATACATAAATCCAGTAGATTTACCATGTCATATATTCCATTATTATTCATTATATATACTTTATAATCATTCTGGAATGGTTAACATGGATAATGAATCTCATCGCGTCGTGGAGACGGTAGTCCGTACGTACGCACGAGCAATGATATCGTTCCCATTGTCGTGGAATTGTGTTGAAGTGTATGTATACTATTTCAGTATCAATATCACTTTATAATAATCATATATAGTTACTCATTACACCATTATACCCATCCAATTAAGGTGGTGGCGGAAAATATATTACACCACGGCGTAGAGACGGTATTCCGTAAGTACGCACGCGAGGTGATTTCCTTTTTTCGTAGGATGGATAGAAAGTTAATTAGAGTTGATTCATATTTATAATAACATATCAGTATATAATAAATACTGATGTTATTACTTTATCATGAAACAACTAAAGAAGATGAAGTTGAAGAAGAATGAAATTGAAAAAGATCGGTAATGGATATTACCTCTTTTTGACGCGCCTTTTCTTAACCTCCACTTAAAGAACTAAGGATGGTCTTTGAAGAAGACCAGGACCTCTAGGATGATACTAGGAAATTGTAGAAGAGATTTTGGCAGGGGTTGGCCGAGCTTGAAGGCTCAAAGTTGTATGAGGAAGAGAGGGAGGAGGTGCCCTTTTATAAGGGAGGAGAGGGGCACCTTTGGAATAACTAAATATATTATTTTATTATAAAGCCATATTCGGTTTTAAATAGCTCCAAATATATTTATTTCTAGGCTAAGGTGGGTATGGGTCGAAATAATATCATCCAATAGGATTTATACAAGTTTAGGTTATTATTTTAACCTTATCAATTATATTTAACTCTAAGTTAAATAATTTAACTTTTACCGTGTCTTTTTGTTTTCTTATACTATATGGTTAATATACATACCATAATAGGCCAAACGAACCCCAAGTTGTTTATTATTAATATATATATCCTTATCTAAGTCATTTGGCCTAACATTAGATTTTTAGGAATTAAATAACAATTGATAATATAATATTTGTTTTAAAAACTAATTTATGTCAATTTTGACACTATTTGGTACATGATTTTTATGAAATTCATAACAGAATGATAAGTTCAAACCAAGTTTCTTAAATCAACAATAACATGTCATATTAACCTAGAAAATTAGTTTAAGTCATAAAAAGGATCAAATTGCATTTATTTTGGCATTTATAACATCAATTATGTTAATTTTTCTTAAAAATGTAATTAATGTATCATTGTTGTGTCATAAATAAATTAAATTATTTAAAGTCTAAAAAATACCATTATGTAGGAAATATTTTTATCTTTCTAATGAATATTTATAGTCGAATTTATCTTATATATAAACCCATATTAAAAATGTTTTAGTAAATAAACATTGATTTTAACTCTTTTAACTCTTCTTTGAATTAAAAAATAATAAATGTCCTAATCAAATCCAAGTGGGCCTAAATGATAATATTTTACACTTAATGTTGTTTTTGGTCGAGATACACTTGTCCAATAGGATTAGGACATGTGTTATCGTAATATTAATATCATTTTTACCCTTAATTACCCTATTTACTTTTAACCGTAGTAAAAAAAAGTAAAAAGTTACTATTCACCAAAAATTATTTTCATCTCATTGAACCACGTTTTACTTACTGACATAAACCGTGTCTCTCGGATTTTTGAAATTCCATTCACAGAAGCGGTAAAAATAAGATTTAAGAAAATAAAAAAAAAATTAACTTCCACGTAGTAGTTTCACTATTCATCAAAAATTGAAGTTTTTCAGAAAAATGCCAAAATTTCACCCTAAGCTATAATTGATATTCCGAATTCAAAAATGATTTCTATTTTACAAAATTCCCAACATATAAGTTTCATTAATTAATTTTATAATTAATTTCCGTTGTCACAACAAATAGCGTGTTTTTAAGAGATAATAACTATCAAAATATTAACACTTGTTTATGTCTGGTGTAAATGTGAAATTACATCCAATGACCAACATTGTATTGAATTGTAAAAATATATTCTAAATATACTTTAAAACCACTCAAATTTATAATTTATCACTATTAATTATTTCGATTAAAAAAGTTGTTTTTAATTAAAATTTAGTATTTTTCACTATTCATCGGAATATGAAAGTTATCCGAAAAGTACCAAAATTTCACCTTAGGCTAAATTCGATACTACTAATACAAAATGAAGTCCATTTTGAGAGCTAAAATTTCTAAAATTTTAAAACGTGGTTATTAATATTCATAACGGCTAGTTATAATAATATTTTAATAGCATATCGTTGTTTAGTGAAACTCGGTATTGCGTACTACACACGCTATCGAGGAAGGTTGCGATTGCGTGCAAGGCAAGTCAAGGATGTGTGTTGTGCAAGCTCATTTTAGTGTAGCGTACAACACAAGGCATTAATAAAATTAAAAATAATATTTTTCATAAAATCTCAGGCTATTACATTCTACCCCCCTTAAAATGAATTTCGTCCTCGAAATTCGTCGGGGTTATAAATTGTTTACTATTCGAAAGTTTCTTTAATAGAAACCCACATCATAAAAAGGAATACCAAAACTTGGCTTTAAAAACTAAAGTATGAAATGTAACAATTACCCAAATAATCTAATCACTGGGTTTCCACATAGGTGAAAATATGGATATGGAAGAGAAATCTAACCATCATGTTCTGATGGAGAGTGGTAGAGAACATGGCTATGGAAAAGCCAGTAATCACAAATCCATAAATTTGTGACGATCTAAGGTACCATCTAATTCATCAGGTATAAGATCACTAGGACAACATTTTTGGTTTTCAAGATCGTTTCCCTAAAGTTGAAGAATTTGAATTAGAATAAATACTTACTTTATTTTGGTACAATCTCAATGTTGTTCATGCCTTGACCAATTTCCACTTCATCTCTTAAATAAATGAAGTTGAATTTGTTATTCATGAAATGTTAGCAGATCATGTGATAGAATGACGGGTCATTCCATCTGTCTCAAACAAAAGGTTTGCAAAAATTATATACATAAGTCGATCTATAGTGAGATTAATCATATATGGTACCTAAAATGGACTTATACATCATATATCATACTGCTTAATATAATAAAACTAGTTTCTACTAAATAGGGACTTCATGTAGGCCAGTGGTAGGCGATAAAGGCCAGTCGCACTTCGGTTGTGGGTTCGATTTCCACAGCCCTGTCTGACGCGATGGGCTGTCTCCCGTCCTGCAGGTTGTCCTTTTTCTAAAACTATATTACTATAACATCCCATCAATAATATCGAAAAAAACTTCTATCCTTAAACAATAATAACTTATGTCCAACATAATCCATTCAAATCTTTAGGCTTATTCATAATACTGCATTCCACTCTCATAACATAGTGAAAATGATTACCAAAGATTTAACACCGTCATCGATCCCCATATATCATAAGATATGTTTTGTTGGTCACATTCCAAACATTCAAAGTCCTTAATCATGTATTCTCTTGAATACCTTAGTGAAAACATGAATGCAGTTAAAATTTAACACTTTCCACATACCAAAATCCTCAAAATTCTATATACTCAAACCATGATATCACTTAGTCCTTATATCAATCATGAGCTCATGAATACTGTTAAACATTTCATTTTCTCGTTTTCCCTTCATTATGCGCATATCATCTGATTTCCAAAAAATATCTCAATCATTTTGAATACCACATTAGACCAACACATAAATATTCCAATACTTTATGATACCACATTATTTTGGAATCCCATTACATAAACACTTAATCATTCCACCACATCGTTGTCATATTCAACATCTCCAATAGTGATCGCATGTGACATCCCTTTGTCCTTTTCCTTTAGTGGTTGCTCATGTTTATCATCACTAACCCTTGGATTAGGGCATTTATTAGCATAATTCCCCATTTCCTTGCACTTGAAGCATTGAAGTGTTGGTGGTGCGTTCTCTGCAGTGTTTGCTTTATTCACATCATTAGAAACCCTTTTTCCATTACTTCGACACTCAGCTACTCGATGACCTTCTTTTCCGCACATAAAAACATTTTCTAGCCCCTTTAAGACAATCTCCACCATGCTTCTTTCCACACTTTGTGCATAAGGAAACATTCATCTTCTTTTCACCATTATTCTGAGAATTATCCTTGAACTCCATCTTTCGTTTCTTGTCAAAACCATGAGATGGATATGTATCACCAACTTCCATTTCTACCTTGATAGCACAACACACAATTTCTTTATAGCTACTGAAGTCTCTTATAGCTAATGCCCTTCGAAGACTTGGTTTTAAGCCACTGAAAAATCGATCAACTTTACTTTCAAGTTGGATGATAATGGTAGATGCATACCTTGCAAGTCTTGTAAAATTTGCTTCGTATATACCAACAGATTCATCATCCTTATTCATTAGCTCAAGAAACTCCTTTTCCATCTTTGTTCGAAGAATACGAGGGAAGTACTTACTAAAAAACAAGTTCTTGAACTCGTCCCATTCCATGGACTCAATTTCATCTCTTGGCCTCGTATTCTTGATAAGATTCCACCTTTGATCAGCTTCACCTTCCAAATGATATACTGCTAAGATGAATTTATCATGTTCAGATCATTGAAGAACTGAAAATATCTTTTCAGTAGTACTGATCCATTGTTCAGCAATAAGTGGATCAGAAGACCCACTGAAAGAAGGTGGGCGTTGCCTCATGAAGGACTCAATAGAATATTGTTCCCTTCTCTGCTCATTTGGAAGTCCAGAATGATTCATAGCTTGTGTAAGTGTAGCAATAAGATTTTTCACTCCATCTCCCATAACATTTGTTTGTTCAGGAGGACAATCATTGCATTGTCCATTGCATTGATCAACACGGTTCATTCGGGTTCCAACCATCGTCTAAAACCCAAAAAGAATAGTGTGAGAGGCAAAAATCATGATAGGGAAAACAACATAATAAAGGGGGATTACCTTCAATATCTAACATCTTAGGTTTAATTCTATGATTGTTAGCGTAATTCTAGTAATATAACCTATACGTATACTTAACCTTAGGGACATCCCTAGACATACCATAGAAATATCTATAGGGATCTCACTAACGTTTTCGCATCCTAGTTTCCAAAGGTTGACTAAACCTTTCCTCTGATACCAACTATAGAGACCCGAATCCTGACGTACATTGAGATTACATTACTTTTACAGAATACTTAGTACATAACAAAACACACACACACAAGGATCATAATAGTTTAGTGTCTTTGGAAACTCGGAATAAAATTTTCTAATCCTGGTGAAAGATCTTCAACATCTCCCATAAAGATCTTTTTTTTATACTTAAAACCTTTCTTTATATCCTGGGGAAAAGAAAACATAAAAGGGTGATCTCAAATGCTCAGTAGGGGTAAAAAAATATCAATCACATTATATACATAAGCACATAACTTTTGGAAATCTTAACCTGCAAAAGAGATCATAATTTCATAACATGGGATAAATCATGGAAGTAAAATGTAATCACAATAATCATAACATAAAACATGAAACATTGTGGCATACACACATAATCATAGAGAATCATTTCTTTTTAGTCAAGACTCATTGCCAAGACTATCTTAGTGGACAAAGTCCATTTCTGAACCGAGTCACCCTCGTTCCAGTCCTGTTTCACTGAACTGGTATAACCTACCGTTCCAGCCATGTCTATCTCATGAGATATAAAATCTTTACCCAATGCATTGGAGGTAGATATAGGTCCCACCCATCTCATAATGAAACCATTCTTATGTGTTCCACAAAATCATAAATCATACATTATTGCATAACCCATGTAATAAAATGGGATTCTTAAACATCATGTCATCATAATCCATAAAAAATTGGTATCATTTCATCATAAGAAAATTGATACCATTTAAATCATAGAGAACTTTTACTTGAAACATACATATCAAATAATTTCATCTATGATGCAAAATAGTTTTGAGAAAAACACTTGAAATGAATTCTTGAGGAAAATATCCTTTCTTCTTTAAAATCATTTTCTTTTCACAAAATTCCATGAAATTTTAAAAGATAATGGTTTTGTTGAAAATAATCATGCAATATTGTAGAGGAAGCTTCTTGAAAATGAGGTGTTATGAAACTGTAAAAATACTTTCAAGCCGTATAAGTTAAAAATAACATTCTCCTCGTACTTTTATCGGAAAAGTCAAAAAGTACCTTATATGGTAACCAAAGGAAAGATTCCATTCATACAATGTGGTAAAAAGTCAATAAAGGGTAAAAATGACTTTAAACATTCATGGAAGAATGGTAAACATTTTATAAAAACATTTTTAGAAAACATGGTCATGGATGATAAACCTAACCCCAGTAAATACTTACGTATAAGCAATCTCAGATAAAAATGAGATTGAAAATTTATCTCTTACCTTAGGTCCGACTTGATTTGTACGTGTCCGAACCTCCTGTATAATGATTTAAATCATGTTATTGACTTATTCCAGAATCATATTCACTGTTATTATATCATATATGGTCCACTTATGACTTTATATTACCCGTTCTTTTGTAAATTCATGTTAAAGAAGCATTTTGGGTAAAATTGTTTCATTTATCGTAGGTGTTTGGACTTGTTGTTCTTGACATTATTATTACTTATATCATGATTTACGTACTTCCAGAATATAAATTATGATTTATATATAATATATATTCAGTATTTATATATAATAGATAGATAAATGAAATGAAACACACCGTTCATGGAGACGGTAGTCCGTACGTACGCCTGAACGCTGCTTTCCTTTCCTTATTGTCTTGAATGGATGTAAGTATATGACATATATATATATATACATAAATCCATCAGATTTACCATGTCATATATTCCATTATTATTCATTATATATACTTTATAATCATTCTGGAATGGTTAACATGGATAATGAATCTCATTGCGACGTGGAGACGGTAGTCCGTACGTACGCACGAGCGATGATATCGTTCCCATGGTCGTGGAATTGTGTTGAAGTGTATTTATACTATTTCAGTATCAATATCACTTTATAATAATCATATATAGTTACTCATTACACCATTATACCCATCCAATTAAGGTGGTGGCGGAAAATAGATTACACCACGGCGTGGATACGGTATTCCGTACGTACGCACGCACGGTGATTTCCTTTTTCCGTAGGATGGATAGAAGGTTAATTAGAGTTGTTTCATATTTATAATAACATATCAGTATATAAGAAATACTGATTTTATTACTTTATCATGAAACAACTAAAGAAGAAGAATTTGAAGAAGAAAGAAATTGAAAAAGATCGGTAATCGATATTACCTCTTTTTGATGCGCCTTTTCTTAACCTCCACTTAAAGAATTAAGGATGGTCTTTGAAGAAGACCGGGACCTCTAGGATGATACTAGGGAAGTGGAGAAGATATTTTGGCAGGGTTTGGCCGAGCTTGAAGGCCCAAAGTTGTATGAGGAAGAGAGGGAGGAGGTGCCCTTTTATAAGGGAGGAGAGGGGCACCTTTGGAATAACTAAAATTATTATTTTATTATAAAGCCAAATTCGGTTTTAAATAGCTCCAAATTGATTTATTTAGAGGCTAAGGTGGGGATGGGTCGAAATACTCTCATCCAATATGATTTATACAAGTTTAGGTTATTATATTAACCTTATCAATGAGATTTAACTCTAAGTTAAATAATTTATCTTTTACCTTGTCTTTTTGTTTTCTTATACTATATGGTTAATATACTTACCATAACAGGCCAAACGAACCCCAAGTTGTTTATTATTAATATATATATCCTTATCTAAGACATTTGGGCGAACATTAGATTTTTAGGAATTAAATAACAATTTATAATATAATATTTGTTTTAAAAACTAATTTTTGTCAATTTTGACACTATTTGGTACATGATTTTTATGAAATTCATAACAGAATGATAAGTTCGAACCAAGTTCTTTAAATCAACAATAACATGTCATATTAACCTTGAAAATTAGTTTAAGTCATAAAAAGTCTCAAACTACATTTATTTGGGAATTTATAACATCAATTATGTTAATATTTCTTAAAAAGGTAATTACTGTATCATTTTTGTGTAATAAATAAATTAAATTATTTAAAATATAAAAAATACAATTATGTAGGAAAGCTTTTTATCTTTCTAATGAATATTTATAGTCGAATTTATCTTATGTATAACCCCATATTAAAAATGTTTTAGTAAATAAACATTGATTTTAACTCTTTTAACTCTTCTTTGAATTAAATAATAATAAATGTCCTAATCTAATCCAAGTGGGCCTAAATGATAATATTTTACACTTAAGGTTGTTTTTGGTCTATATACACTTGTCCAAATGGATTAGGACCTGTGTTAGGTTAATATTAATATCATTTTTATCCTTAATTACCCTATGTACTTTTAACCGTGGTAAAAAAGTAAAAAGTTACTATTCACAAAAAATTATTTTCATCTCATTGAACCACATTTTACTTACTAACATCAACCGTGTCTCTCGGATTTTTGAGATTATATTCACAGAAGCGGTAAAATTATTATTTATGAAAAAAATAATTTTTTTAACTTCCACTTAGTAGTTTCACTATTCATCAAAAATTGAAGTTTTTCAGAAAAATGCCAAAATTTCACCCTAAGATATAATTGATATTCCGAATTCAAAAATGATTTCTATTTTACAAAATCCCCAACATATAATTTTCATTAATTAATTTTATTATTAATTTCCACTGTCACAACAAATAGCGTGTTTTTAAGAGATAATAACTATCAAAATATTAACACTTGTTTATGTCTAGTGTAAATGTGAAATTACATCCAATGACCAACATTGTATTGAATTGTAAAAATATATTCTAAATATACATTAAAACCACTCAAATTAATAATTTATCACTATTAATTATTTCTATTAAAAAATTTCTTTTTAATTAAAATTTAGCAATTTTCACTATTCATCAGAATATGAAAGTTATCCGAAAAGTACCAAAATTTCACCTTAGGCTAAATTAAATACTACGAATCCAAAAATGAAGTCTATTTTGAGAGATAAAATTACTAAAATTTTAAAACGTGGTTATTACTATTCATAATGGCTAGTTATAATAATATGTTAATAGCATATCGTTGTTCAGTGAAACTCGGTATTGCGTACTACACATGCTATCGAGGAAGGTCGTGATTGCGTTCAAGGCAAGTCAAGGATGTCTGTTGTGCAAGCTCCTTTTGGTGTAGCGTACAACACAAGGCATTAATAAAATTAAAAAGAATATTTTTCATAAAATCTCGGGCTGTTACAGGATCAGCCTACCCACCTTGACCAAAACGTCCTGTAGTATCCCCTTTGAATATTTGATGGATCAGTCAGCAAGTTGAAGTGATACATGGGTAGGCTTCAAATCGTTGAGCCCTAGGTTTTTGAAAACACCTAGGGGCATGAGGTTTATACTAGCCCCTAAGTCACAGAGGGCCTTCCCAAACTTGAATGGTCCAATAGTACATGGAAGGGTAAGGCTACCTTGATTGTGGAGTTCGGGGGGTATTGAATGTTTGATGACTAGAGTACACTCCTTGGTAAGGGTAATGGTACCCAGTAACTCCATCATTTTTCTATTGAAAAGTATTTCCTTTGTAAATTTGGAGTAAGTGGGAATCTACATCAGTGCTTCTGAAAATGGAATATTTATGTGCCGCTTCTTAAAAAAAATCCATGAATTTTTTGAACTGGTGGCCCATCTTTCACTACTTCAATCTCTCTGGGAAGGGTATGGCAAGAACAAAGGGTTTGACAACCTCCTTTAATTTATTCTACGAAGCCTCCTTCTGTGGGATTTTAGTTGAGGTAGGGTCTTTATCTGTACCTTTTTCATCAATAGGGGGTGTGGGTGCACCTGGCTATTCTGGTTCCTACTGTGGTATCTCCCATTCAATTCGTAGAATGATTGCATGGGATTCCTCCCTCGAGTTCTTCTCAGTGTTACACGGTAGTGTACCTAGTTTCCTTCTGAAGACTTAGTTTTCCAACAGGAAAATTTAGGTTTTCAGGCCTCAAATTGAAGCCTCTTAATTTTAGAACCTAGTCTCAATAGTAGATATAAATTTGCTCATGAGATCCTCTAACCTTGAGGTGTTCTCTTGTTGAGGTGTTTGTTGATATGCTAGAGGTGGTAGCTGTCATGGCTGTTGTGGTTGAGGGTTTTGATAACCTTGTTACTTATAAAATCCATGTTGGGGTTGTTCTTACCTCTGGTACAAGTTTCGATAAGGAGGCTAGTTGTCGCCGGGCAATTTTTGGGCGGAAGATTCTACTGTTGTTGTCCCCAGCCTGTGTTCTATTGATCAGGCCATGCCGGTTTCTCGTACTGCTGGTATTGTTTGAGCCCTCAATTTTGTGAAACATAACATACCTAAATTGTTGAAAGGCCTACAGCAGAACCCAATTATTATCACATGACATGGTTATCACCTCATTCACTACATACTGGATGGTTTGCGGCATGTACTTGAGATTTTCCCTTCATATTGAGTGCATAGATCTTTTTAGAAACAACTTTCAACTGGGAAGCAAGCATAGTAGTTGCATCAATGTTATACATACCTCATTTTTGGGTTCCCTGCTTGGAATTCCATTGGAAGCTGTTGGCAGAAAAGTCTTCCAATAGTTTGAAAATCTCTTTGGTGGATTTCCTCATTACCGAACCTCAAGCAGCAGCATCCACAATGGACATTGTATTTGTTTTCAACACTCCGTAGAATGTTTTGTCCTGTATCCAAAGTGGAATTCTGTGGTGTGGTAATTTTCACAACATCTCATTGATGTGCTCCCATGATTCGTATAGTGACATAGCGTCATGTTGCTAGAAGTTGTGGGTTTTGTTCCGCAACGTCACCATCTTCGAGGGTGGGATGTATTTAGATAGAAATTCGTTGGCTATCTCCTCCCATGCGAGGATAAATCATTGTAGAAAACCAGTACTCTAGTCTATTTCCATATCCCTTAGAGAGAAGGGGAAGAGATGTAGGCAAATGGTGTCTGTGGACACTCCGTGGTGGCAGTATGTATCGCATACCTCCAGATAATTGGAGAGATGGGCATTGGGATACTCGATGGGAAATCCAATAAACTTAATGGTGTTATGGATCAGCTGCATAATATCAGGCTTGATCTCGAAGTGTTGGGCCTACACCTATGGACGGACGATGCCCATGTCAGCTCCATGGATAGATGGTAGGCTGTACTCTATGAGAGTACGGCATGGAGGTGGCTGTTGAGGGAGTGGAGTCGGTATATATTTTTGTTCTTCATGGGCGCAGTACGACCCCTGACATTGGTTGAAAAATTGCATCTGCTTTGGTGGGAATTGTTGGAGCTACTGCGGGCCATACCCCAGAGTATGTGGGGCTTTCTGGTTTCAGTTGTCATTCAAACCTAACTGTTTTCCATTTCCTTAGACAACCACTGGATTTATTTCCTCATTTTGTGCTAGTGGAGTGTTTTGGTTGTGCTCGGCCATAAGTGCTCATTCGTGCCTCAAAACCACCTGTTCTATCTCTGGGATAGTTGGGAAAAAAACCTCACGACTCAGCATTATTGGAACGTGTGAGGTAGCCACTCAGACACAGAATGACCTGCACAATATGAAACACCCCAAGCATAAACAAGTAAAATAAATGATAAACTGAAATAAGATTAGAAAAACGATTTTTGAGAATTTTTTATTTTTATTTTCACTGAAATTTGATGCAAACAAAATTATAACTAGAATAAAAGTAACTATTATCTTCTCCTCGGCAATAGTGCCAAAATTCCGTGAGTCATTTCCCCGATGTTATATTATCAGTGTCCCAAATTAATTTTACCCAGACAATTACATCAAGAGTAAGGGGTCGATCCACAGGGAATAAGTAGTTATTTTTATCTTATTTAACAAAGTTGTATTTTTTAATTTAATAAAGTTTTCTAAATTTAATGTCAATTTTTGATGTGGTGAATTAAAAGAATAATTGGTTTCATTTTATTAAATAATTTACTTAACAAATAGAATAAAATATAGGAAAATTGTTTTTGATGCAAATCAAGTGAAATTCCTTGGGGTTGTGGATTTATGAGAAGTTGATTATTAAATACATTTTTTATGAGGTAGTGTTGTTCGTAATAACCCAACACTCTGGGTTTCAATTTGTAAAACAATTTCCTTGGTTCGGTAAACTAATATTTAGAGATTAAGAAACTAACTCTTTCGTCCAGTAGTCAGTGTTTCACAGTTCTTTATTTGGATTAGTCCATTTTGAGTCGATGAATACTTCCAATGGTCATGAAATTAGTCTTCATTATTCTTCTTTTGAATCTATGAAAATTCTCCCCTTGGTGTTGTTCAAAATTATTAGTGATAATAAAATGTGATTTAAGAAGAATAAGAAGAGGTTAAATTGAATGAACACATTCATAACAACTTATTTAAATTAAAACTAATCATATTCCACAACACCAAAAAATTACAAATTTAGTTACACATATTGAAAATACTAAACACAAAGCTCTTGAAACCTGATGAGATCATGCTTGGAACTTCGAGGAGGGAATGATTCTTTGGTAGACGGTATAATGGCGGTAGTATGGTGGCAGAGCTTCCCTCCTTCAGTCCTTTAACCTTTTCTCCACATTTTTCTCCACACACCACCCTCTTAAACTGGAGGCCAAGGCCTCCTTTTATATAATAAAATATCTACATGGCGTGTGGAAAAAGTACACAGTGTGTAATTTTGTAAACATGATTTTGCCTTCGTTTTCTCTGCCAGTAGGCGGCCTAACATGTCATCTTCGACTAGGAACATGACGCCACCTGGTAGGTAGATATAAATGGTGTGTAGAGCCACCACACACGTCATGTGGTCCCATTTCATGGCCACTAACATCTTCTAGAAAGGTATACACGGTGTGTATAAGTTGAACATGGTGTGTCCTCTTCAGCCGGCCACATGGGCGTGTAGACTTCTTCTCATCCACCAACTGCTTCTAGAGGGATGTACACGGAGTGTATAGGTTGAACACAACATGTACCAAATTCTGATTACTTGGGAATGTACTTGTCCTGGTCAATCCGTGTGTGAGTCTATATCTACACGGCATGTAAATAATTACATGCATTGTAGTTTGTAAATATTTCTCAGTTCTCCTCTGTTTTTTTTATTTGGCCATAAATTTTCTAAAAATGAACTAGACCACCAAAATCAATGTATTTTTCCTCTAAGTTGTAGGTAATTTATGAAACCTTATTCATATTTTCCATAAATTATGTGAAAATGTACACAAAAATCAGGTGCATCAATAAGCAACATCGATCGTGATTCTTGTAGGGGACACCATGAAGGAAAATGACGCCATGAAGAAAATACATCCCCACAGCTATGAAAAAAAGGACACTTAAAATGAAAGACATTCATGCCACTATTTAGGGAAAAAGGCTTCTACGAATAAAAAACATTTGCACAACCACAAAGGAAAAAATGGTGCTGTGAAATAAAGATATTCTTGTGGACGTAGAGGGAAAAAGGGTACAGGGAAGAAAAGATGTTTGTGTGGCCACAGAGGAAAATTAGGGGCTATTAAGAAAATATATCTACGCATCTGTGGAGGGAAAAAGAGTGTCATGAATAAAAGAAGTTCGTGCAGATATAGAGGGAGCTCTACAAACCATTTTTTCATCCTTATATTGAATGTCCATAACATCTAATTCATAACTCCATTCGGGCTCCATGACCAGCCAAATTAAAGCTTCCAAAATGGGCTACACTTTTGGTTCATGTTTTGCATCATTTTCTATATTTTTTGGACGCATTTTTTGTTTCCCAAACTTTCATAACAATACATTTTATCACATCATCACCAAATTATATATTATCCATTTACCAATTACATTACATTCATTATTATACAATTTTTTTCTATCCATTGATATTTTACCCCACCATTAATCATTTAAATTTCATTATTCCATTGGGCTGGTCATCCATTAATTTTATTGCTATTTCTCTTTATTCATTTCACTATATCCAATTCCCATTATTAATTCTATTAAACCATTACAATCCATATTTTCATGCATTTAAAAAAATATCCAACAAAATAAGAACCATAAAATTTCATGTTAATAACCACAATAAATATTTTAACCACTTTCAAAACCTCATGAGCTTCTTTCCCAGATCCACAATACCAAACTAATCATAATGAAAACTTATCAAAAAAATCAAAAATCCATAAATACCACAATTAACCCAATAAATTCCAAGAAATTATATATATATATATATATAACATGATAAAATAAAACAATAATAGTTTCATAAATGAACCACATCAATTAATTTACATCAATACCACATAAATATCTATTATACTCTTTATACATAAACAAATACAATTTAAATATCATGATTTATGTTAATACAACTAAATAAAATCATTAAATGATTAAAACGTTTTGAATTGTGAAAAGAATCAAAATAAAAATTAATATTTATATATTTTAGAAACAACGTCTAATGAATTAAACTGAACCAACATGACAAGACACCTGAGTAATCCCATCATAGTGGTGAGGTGAAATGATATTCTAAACATCCAAAAAGATAAGGACCCTCATAACTCATCAATAATTCCAATTCCAATGTCTCATGGATATCTTGTCTTCACTTCCAAAATACCATGACAATGAGAATCATTTTACCACATAGTACATTATCCCAATAATCCATAATCAGAAGTGGTTTATCAAAAATGGTGATATCTAGATCAAAATAATAATCTTCTAATTAAATCTCATGGGGATGATCTGGGAGATCCCTCCTCATCTAGGAAACATGAAACATATTTTGGATCCATGTAAAATGAGATGGTAAGTCCAGCTGATATTTCACCTTTCTAAATATCTTCATGATCCGAAAGTGGAAAAATAACCTTAGTTCCAACATACCATGCTAACCCAAATCACGTTGTCCAAAGTGAGTTGAAACTATAAGAACAAACTAGTCCACAAAATCAAATGTTTGTGTTCGACAATAATGGCATGTATAAGATTTATGATGGCTCTGTGTTATGAACAACTTATTCTAGGTGAAGTTCACATTTTATCTTTATTCCTGAATGATACTCGACATAAAAAATGAACTCTCTAACAACTCTTCAATTGAAAATGATGATACACACTACCAACCATTAAACATTTATAAGGGATTCACATTTATCTAAGCCAAGAAACAATTTTTCTTTATAATTTCGACTATAGGAAAATGATTTTCACAAGATCCACCAAAATAAATAATGAAAGTTGAGAGCATGACCAAAAGAACAACAATGAATCTATCTGAATTTCCACATAGCAAAGGATTATAAGTTGTTCTAGATTATAGTTGGGAACCCATAGCCTCCGGAAAAAAATTCTAGAACATGGATGTGATCCTTAGGTTCCTATTAAAAAAACCTAAGAGAGAACCCCTTGAAGTCTCACAATCTCTCTCATGTACAAGTCTCTGAGTTATCCCACTTTCATTATATCCTTCATAGGTACTAAATGCATCAATTTCATAAGTTAAGCAATGATCTCCCAAATCACATCCTTCTGATTAGGATTACATGTAAACCCAAAATTCATTCCATGGAAATATCATCTCACTTCCATACATGAATGGGTAATGGTAGAAACAAACAAGCACAACTCTAGTGCTCCTATTTAATTTTATAACCTGCTTGCCACTGCGGCACAAGGTTTGAAACTGACCATCTCATCCTTAACTACTAATAACACCATCACAATTCTGGGTACATCTTCGTAGCTTTTGGATGTATGGACCAATAAGAGTGGTTCCCACTTTCCTTCAACTCTTACCATAGAGAAAATTGAACAGCCAACCTATATTTGAAGCACAAAGCTCCACTAGGAGACTGAGACAACTCACCTGAGATCTCCCCACCTAAGGCTTTTACAAATGTGTTAGAACGTAGTGTATGTAGACAACTCGATATGAACTCAATAATAAAAGGAAAACTCATCTTTCATCAAAGACAATAATATCTATCCACCAACCTCTTCAACTCTATAACTATTCTAAAAAATCATCATATACCACTATGAAAATGATTCCTTCAAGGCTTTTGTTGGTAATTTTATTGTCAATGAATCAGCAACAAAATTACCTTACCTGAGATTGTATGAAATGTAAAAAATCAATCGTATGGTGGTACTCATCCCAGCATATCGATCTCCTGTTCACATCCCTCTGAGCAAAAATATATATCAGGCTTTTATGATTAGAATACACTGTAAACAACTAAGAAAATAGATAGTGACTCTACACTTTGAGTACTTTTATACCTTCTGGAAACCCAACAAAATGTTTAGGGTAATCCATCCAAAGAGGGATTATTTTGATAGATCTATAAGCTACCACTTATTTCACTATATTATGAAACATCCCAAACCTATACCAGAAGCATCACAGAAAACATCATAACCTGAACTCAATTCTGAAAGAATCATAGTTGGTGTTGAATTCAACCTCATAAAACTATCCAAAAAATATCTCTGAAATTTTTCATTCCATTCAAAATTTACACCCTTATGGGTTAACGATGTCATAAATGATGCGAGCGTGGAAAATCCTAACAAAACTATCTATAGAAACCTTCTAAACCCAATAATATTCATATCTGAAACACATTTTTTCACTGATCCTAAGTCATAAAAGCCTATATATTTTCATGATTCACAAAGACTTACCTTTTTGGATATAACATCCCCCAAAAAATTCACATCCTAGATTTAAAACTAAAATTTGGATGTCAGACCATATAGATGATGATCCCTCAAGATTCAAAGAATGATATCAAAATGGTCTATATGCTCCACCCATGGCATGAATTACACCAAAATATCATCCAAAAACATGATAATAAAAGTGTCCAAAAACTAATCAACGATTCAGTTCATCAAATCCATAAATACCACAATAGTGCTTGTGGGACCAAATTTAATAACCAGAGACTCCGAATTCCCATACCATCTCATAAACACATTTCTATGTATATCATCTTCTTACACTCTTAACTAGTGGTACCTAGAATAATATTCAATTTTAGAAAACCAACATGCCCCCAAAGATAGTCAAAAAGTTCCTCGATTCCGAGTAAAGGATATTTATTCGTAACTATCACCTGATTTTACATACTATAATCCACACCAATTCTAATACTTTCATCTACCTTAGAAAAAATGGTAAGAATATCCCATGGTTACACACAAGGATGAATAAATCACTTATCCTCGAGATCCCCATGATATAATTTATGTTCTTCAATCTTAGAAAATTTGATTTAGTAAGATAGAATAGATATGGTCATCATTATGGGGTTATTGTAAACATTAAACTCAATCTCTCTCTATAGTGGTAAACCAAAAAAGGTAATCCAATAATACCTCAGGGTACACACCCACCACTATAGTATCAAAGACATATCAAAATATCTCTGATAATTTTCATGATATAACCCCATCATAAAGAAAAATAGGCCATACCCTTCCTGATCTAGAGTCTCACTCACCCTAAAAACCAATTTCTTTGATCAGAATATAAAATCTAAACCCAAAAATGATGACAGTCTATATGATCCATAAGGCTAACAAACCAACTCATGATAATTATGATGTTGAAGATGTCAGTATCATTGACTAAAAATTTTCACACCACCTTGATGTTTGATATCATCACCCGATATGTGATACACTTGAATCCAAGTTTGGAACATTTTCCCAAATGTGTGGAAATATCCAACAAGAATGAAATATGATAAAAATGTATTTCAATCATGTTAAGAAACATTTATACTTTAAATTAATGAGTATCATTCTTATCAAACAAACTTAGAAACATTGATGAAAAAATAAACACTATACCTATAATTGTAGTAGGACTGGTTTGAATTTACTTTGGATCATACTCTACTATATAAAGACAATTATTTAGGTGACCAGAATATCCACAATAATTAAAATCCTTAGGATCCTCTAGAAATGTTGTCTTGGTATAATTATTCCTTCCATAGTCAATGTAGATGACTTGATGGCCCGGTAATTAATCCCCTTAAGCAAGTGCTGGTGTAAATTGGTCACCCTTTCACTTCTATTTTTGGATATAAAATACCCAATGATAAGGGTTAAAAGATACATGAAAATCAAGAAGGATCTAATATCCGACTTCAATCAAAATTCAAAACATTGATCTTGTAGGTGTTCATTGGTGACTAGAACCAGTGCGAGATGAACTAGCTTAGAAAACTAGTGGAATAACCACAAAATCTATTATCCCCATGCTCGAAAGACAGAAACTATTGTATCTTCACTGCATGTAACGTCACAAGGTAAAATTTTACATTGAATATTTTCTTAAAATAAGTCTGTGTAAGGTTTCTGTAAATTTTATTCCATGGTATATTCCCACCATCTCCTTCTAAGAACCTCAAGAATATACATGGATAAATCCACCATAGAGTCTTCATGATTCATCGAAAATATGATGATCATCTTAATCTACAAAATCTAAACCTCATAATATTAGGGTACCTTATCACCATGGAAGGTAATAGATGTTTCTTAGTATACTAAAAGACATTATCCATTGTTAACCCCTTGTTCCTATAACCCACTAGACATAGATAATGAAATGTATGGACTAAAGCTTCAAATAAATAAGGGTCCAATGGTGGATTCTCTAGTAGATCCTATCTCGTTACTTCCTCTATATGATTTGGAAAATCTATTCTCAGATTCTTTATTTTTTAAGAACAACACAATTATTATTAATTATTAGAGCATGTTCCAAAATCTTCATAACAACATCAATAATTCATATCCAATCTTTATAACATCAATAATTTAAAGAGATTATAAAATATATGATTGAAATATTATGTCTTTATAAGGATCAAGTTCAATTAAATAAAATTCCCAATGAGTTCAATCAAATGACCTCAAACACCAAGTCTCAATCCAGGTTAAAAATTTCCAACAACCCATGCTAACTTGATTTTATACATGAATCTGATCCGGATAGGAACCCTCCAAAAAAATACAAACTGAATTCTGATATCCCTAAATCATATTTACCCAAGACACAGAGCTACATTTAGGTAGTTTTATAAAATTTTTGGTTGAGTATTTATATAATAAAATTCTATAACAAAACATCCTACATCAAATAGAAAATACACTCAAGCCACCCCTATACAGTGTCTTGATGAAACAATAGAATAGAAACAAGTATCATATATAATAAAAAAACACATACTACCAAAGAACTCAATAGAAGGAAGATATATATCTAAAATCTGAAAAATCGAAGAAAAATATTTTAAACTAGAATGTATGATAAGAAAAAACCAATAATTATCTTTATGACTAATCATCACATCTAATCCATCCCAATATGATGGAAATGATGAAAATTAAAGCGACCATGCAAAAATATTCCCTTAAATTTACACAGATCATGAAAGAAAAAATTTATAGTCACCCAAAGGAAAGAGTAGGGTGTGAGAAAATCCAATTATATACCACCATAGAGTCTATACAAGGTCTAATAATAGAACACAATAGCTCTAGAGTTTAAAACAATAAAATATTTATAGGGAATTTTCTTAAATCCAAACCCATTTGTAAATCACTTCCTTTAGTTTTCATAAATTAATTTTATATTAAAAGTGAAATGAATTTGAAAAGTATAAGTGAAAAATATGAAATCATATCAAAAAACTATAATTTAATAATGTAAACACATATAATCGAAATAATCGATTATAAAAACCATGTGATACAACTTCATCTGAAAAATAGGTGACTATTAGTTCATAATAGAATCCATCATGCAACAAAAAAACTGCAAATGAAAAATAAAACTCTATGGGGCACTAGACTTTGGGAGTTCCTACTAGACATATAATAATAATTGACTAGAAATACATTGGTACGAAAAAAAATTGATTCCTCCTATAGTCTATCGATATCATTGAACCTCCTAAGGAATTTCGTACAATACATGTGATATTTATGTTCCCAAAGCACCCAAGGTTTCCAATTTTCCAAATTTTAAAAAATTCATTTAAAAAAGATAATAATTTATAAAACATTATCAAATCTAGTCCAATATACTTTGGTTTTTGAAATCCCATTTCTGAACCAAAACCACCATTCAAGAATTTATTCAAACACTCGGTGTGTGGAACACTATTTTTAATCAAACCCACTTTTAAAAACATGAATATTTCCATAAAATTTATTGGAAAAAAATCACTCTAATGAAAAAAATAAACCAAAATAATTTTACAGGAATAATAATCAATAAATAAAATTAACCCTTAATATAGGAGCACCTACCATAAGAATGTAGCTACAACTATTCACATTTGACAATGGTGATCAGGGAAGAGTAGATTGGGTCCACATGATCAAAGATAAAAATTAAATACATAAATCCTATGTCAACCCCCTTAAATCTAGCACAAATATCCCATTTTGGTTCTAAAATTTAGGAGGATATGAGATCTAGAAGGGATCTACAAGAAGAAGGTAAACTAGACCAAGAAATCAACATACATTGAGATGATCCATAAAAATAATAGAAAATTCACCTCGAATCCCACTAGTGAATAATGTAGACAAATGGGAATGGATTTAAACAGCCAATTTGAGATTAATGTGTTGTTAGGGGTTAAACCAGTGTGCTATAATTTTTTTAAAAAAAATAGTGTATTATGAACAGCATGCATGGTTTTCTATTCAGGGATGCAAGGGTAAAAAACTAGGTGACCTAACTAATTTCTTTTAATGGCTATCTTTTTGTGGGTGAGGTTTGGACAAACAGTTTTTTTACTATGTGCCAATTGTTAAACCACCCTATTTCTAGGAGTGCAAAAAATTCACTGCATGTTCACACTATATCATTTTCAACCTAATAAGGTTTTCTGTATCTGTGAACGAAATATGTAAAGCCCCATGGGCCTCTAAAATTTCCTAAAACATCAGAAAATGACACCAAAGCATTACCCAACCAAATCATATCCAAAAAATGGTCTGGAATTACATGAATGAATGTAATGGAATCTTACACTACTAAAACATCATATAAGTCATTCTAGTAAACATATATAAATCACAAAAATAGTATATGAATCAAATCTCACCATTAATTTACCTATTGTAAAAATCATTATCAATATTTGATTAATCCCAAATATCGACTCAATGAAATAACCGTCATGATATTTCTACATTCACACATGAATATAAGAAGAGAATCATTAAATCACCACCTTGATTAATTCTTCAAATAACTCAATGAAAGGAATAAGAAAAACTAGTTAATAAAGATCACTGAACCTGATGGGATTCTCCATAGATACTAAAAAATATCAATTATCATAAAATATATAATATTTATAATAACTACTACATCCTTATGACTGTAATAACATAGTTAGACTAAATAAGAGATTGTTTAAATATAGAATGAGAGCCAAATAAATTATGTTGGAAAAAATATAGAATAAACTCACAAATTAAGAGGTTTATATCCATAATAGAAAACATATGGTGCACTAAAAGGATACCGGTGATTGGATAGGGTTTATGGAGAAGTAAATTTTAACTAGGGAGATAGGTTTAACTGTGCTTATAATAAAACATATGTTTCTATCCAAAAAGGGAATTTTTGAAGTCCACTATAGATTAACAGGGTTGGTCAAAAATAGTTTAATACATTATTGAATTTAAAATGGAGATATATTTCTGAAAAACTATCATTTTAACAGTTTTTAAAAACATGGTTGACTCAAATCGTGACATAAATTAATCCAAAATGTGAATTTCTTCCTAAAACAACAACCTAGAATGTTGAATAACGCTTATGATAATTACATTTAGGCTAAAATAGCCCCACTATACCAATTTTTCAACATCTTGTTTCTTACCTAAAATCCAGCCAACTGAAATGACCATAGAGATACAAAGATCCTAATAATAACATACTATTTTGATTAATGTGCTAAATGCATTTAACTTGTCCAAGAATGTATTTTTCTAACCCTGACTAAACCAAAATGGTCAAACTACATCAAAATGGAAATTTGACAAATTAATTTACCACACTATTAGTATATCCCAACCTAAAATACTCACATCACTTAAATATATTGAATAATGACTTGAGATATCTTAGAACATGTATTTTATCCTACACCATGGAAAACTCTTCCATTTTACTACACAGCACAAATACCCAATATCCCAACACTCCCAACACCTGAAGAATGAAATTTTGTTTTCAATGTCATGTTTATTCCATTATATGTGATACCTATAAAATGATTCTCATCTTTGAGAATCAAAACATAATCTGGAAAAATAGTCCAACCATGGAACCAAAAAACATATGATAAACCCATAAAATATGAATCTCACAATAAAAATGTAATAAAAAATATAAAATGGAAGCTATATCAATAATATGATCATGTAAAAAATTATCCAATGTAAAAAATAATTCAAAAAAAAATGGATACTGGCTATGTATATGTGAATCTTTCTCTCTCTCTCAAATGAGCACTCCCATATACCACCATTCCACTACTAGAAATGAACAAATTGAATGATTTTCTCACTCAACAACATCTCCAGACATTATTAAATTTTAAAAACCAACTACATGAAATCCTAATTGTATTTAATAACAAGATCATCCCAATCAATGACATTGGAGTCATCAAGAATATTCCAATGGAGCAATGACACAATGAAAAAAAATAATAGAACCCATATTTTTATGGAGGAAGTAATATTTGATATGATACCTCTTTGACTCACGCCAATAAATCTAAATGACATGTAAATAATGAATAAATAAAAAATAATTACCGAAACCACCATATCCTTGGATGAGGAGAAAATTTTAGGAACACGTAATCTATGATCTCAAACTCCATAGGCCACCTCCCATGAATAACATATGGCTTATAATTATCATGACATTCCTTTATCCACTCATGAAATACCAAAACATTATCTATCATTTATTCACCACATTTTTTCAAAAATACATTGAATCACTCTAGAACCTCATTTTTTTTAAAAACAATTCTATTCCTGATAGGTTTCTTAATGTGAATCTTATATATTTAAACAAATAGTGATATACTACAACAATATTTTTATTTAAATGTGACCTTTACAACCTATCAGTTAAATTGATAGTATATAATGGAATAAAAATATTTCAAAAATAATTTATAATGGTTTTATATAATTCAAATGTTTTTATTTACTCATAATAAATATGTACTCACCTTTTTGTAATGTCATTTTATGCTTTAAAAATATGATTTTTTTTCAAAAATGGATTTTATTTAATTTTATGCATTGAACATATAAATAATTTATACATATTATAAAAATTTTATTCAAGGTAATGAGTATAATTTTAGGAATTATCACGTAAATATCTTTTTAGGTAAATTTTTGTAGATTTATCTAAAAATGTAATTTTTTTTATGTAGAAAAAATACCAATTTTTATAAAAATTTCTTTTTGTATCATTAAATAACACATTAAAGTCCCATTATGTTTAATAATTTTTTAAGGTTGTATAATATCTATTTTGGAATGAAAAATTTAAATAATTCTATTGGAAACAATATCAAATTTAATTTTGGTATAATTTCACTATTATGACTATGAAATGTGTTTCCCTAAATAATAGTTTTTCTACATTTTACACATTTATAATAATATTGATTTATTAAAAATATAGAAATTAAATTCAAAAAAATGGATTTCAAATTTAGAATCATTATGATAAAATTAGTAAAATATTTCTCTTATTTTTTATCATTATTAATCATAACCATGGTAAATATTTTTCACCATAGTAAAGGGTAAATCATGTAATTATGGTTAAAAATAATATGATAAGGTCAAAAAAATATGTAAACAACTTTCCATTATTTTATAATATGATATTTATTCTTCCATTATTATAATGCCCCGACTCTCGTTACCCAGATTCGGTGCATTATTTTAATACATTTGCATAATTACAAGGAATCAAGTCCTAAAGGACTGATCGGTTTAGGTGTCTTGGAAAATAGATTACATACATTAATGTTATATTACACTTCATAAAATAAAAAAAATAATCCTTCAGAAATGACATTATTCCATTAGCTTAACCATGAATATCAATCACAATACACTTCTCGAAATCCTGGGAAAAATATAATATAGAAATTGGTGAGCTCAGATGCTCAGAAAGGATAACAATACAGTGGAAAAGTTCAAAAATAAGCATAAACATTTAAGTCAATGTATAACTAAAACAAAAGCCTTTTAAACATGAAATTCAGCATAATATGGAAAAAATAAAATGATGTAATTCCATTTACTTATTCACATGGATATTCAACTAGTCGAATAATCACATTCAATATCACTAACTACTTTCATAATGATGGAATTCATAATGCTAGACTATCATAACCACATAGTCAGGGCCTTGTGCCAAGACTATAAATAAGATTTTGTCAAGGCCGTGTGCCAAGACTATAAATAATATTTTGTCAAGGCCTTGTGCCAAGACACTAGTTTGTCTCATGAGACCTACCGATGCATCGAGGAGCTATAGCGGGCTCCACCCGTCACTTATTAAGTCCAATGCATTCCTCATATGAATAGGTTTAAACATAACATAACCATTCGTATTAAAACTAGCATACAAAATGTCAATACTTTCTCCATAAACCATGAATGGTATAAAATTAACACAACCGTAGTCAAACATATAACAAACCCTTCAATACTATATGGAAGTTTTTTATCATAATAAATCAACATCAAATAAGATTAAAATCTGTCAATGGATGATAGCATAGATGAAATCAAATCTATTTGAGATAAATATCTCCTTTTTGAAATCATTTGAAATTCACATAATTATAAAATAAAACTTTTAATTTAAAAATATTCTAATAATCTTGTACGGCAAGCTTAGATGATTTTATAATGGTGGAAAATAGCCGCACCCGCCGTATAATTTAAAAAAAGACATTCTTACCTTAATTCTTTCGAAAAGGTTAAAAAGGACCTTCTATGGAAAACGAAGGAATGGTTCCTTTGTAATCATCTTATAAAAAGTAAAACAAGGGTATAAATGACTTTAACCCATATTTTGTAAAATAGTACGAATATTTTGAAATACATTTTTATGAAACATGGATGTGGATGATAAAGAGGTCCTAGTAAATAATTACATATAACAACCTCGGATAATGAAGAGACTGTGAAATAAAACCTTACCTTGTACATTTCCTTCGTAGAGGGTAGGTTAACCTCTGGTATAATAGTTAAATCATTGTTATTAAATTATACAATAATCATATACATAAATACGATATCATATATGATCTTTTCATGTTGCTTTTTTAATAATATTTTGGTATTATCGTCGTTTTGGGTGTTCACTTACTCGTTTTCTTTAATATGTTTTATTACATAAGTTGTGTTTTTTATCCATAGGTTGTATATAATTCATATCCAGAATGATATCAAGTCCTTAAACATTATTTTTAATCATCAAATGAAAATTAGTCATGAATGGATACGATGGGGAATGAATCTCATCACGTTCATGGAGACGGTAGTTCGTACGTAAGCCCGAGTGACAATATCATTCTTTTGATATTAAAATAATATATAATTGGATAGTAAATCATATATACATAATAATTATAATGATATATTTATTATTTACTAAAATTACACATCATTATCATATTCATCCAAATAATAATGTTTTGAATAATAATTACACCACGACGTGGAGATGGTAAGGCGTACGTATGCACATATGGTGACATGTCATTAATAGGATGGATATAATACTGAATATGGTTTCACCATATATATAAAAACATCAAAGTATATAGAATATACTATAGTTATTATTTTATAATATAAATAACAAATAAAGATGAAGTGGAATAAGAATGGAACTTGAAAGAGGGTGCTGAAAACGTTACCTCTTCTTCTGGTCCTCCCTTTTTATTTGATCAAAATGGCTCCCTAAATTGGATTTATGATCCAAATAAGGCCTCTAGGTTGAATTTAGGGAAGTTGAGAAAATATTTTTTTAGGTTTTGGGCGATCCAAAAGGCTTTGAAGGTGTGAATTAGTGAGAAGGGGGGGTGCCCTTTAATAAGAGGGGTGAGGGGCACCTTAGGAAAAGCTAGAAATATTATTTTATAATAAATACATATTTGGTTTCTAATGGCTCCAAAGTGGATTATATAAATTATAATATAGGTATAGATAGAAATAAGCTCAACCATTAGGATTTATACAGGTTTGGGTCACTGTATTAACCTTATCATTTAGTTTAAACTCTTAGTTAATTAGTTTGACATTTACCTTGTCTCTTTGTATTTTTATATTATATAGTTAATAAACATATTATATACTTACAAGAGACACCCAAGTCATACATTAATAATAAACCTATCTTTATATAAGTACTTTGGACAAACCATATATTTTTAGGAATACAATATCAATTAATAATATGATATTTGTTTTTAAAACTCATTTATGTCAATTTTGACAATATTTAATAATTGATTTTTTTAAAGCATACCATGTTTTTTAATTCAAACCAAATTAATTTCAGAAATCCTAACAAGTAATATTAAAAAATAAAATTAGTGGATGGCATCAAAACATTCAAATTATATTTAATTTAACATTTATAATACTAATTATTTGATTCTTTCATTAATAAAGAAAATAATTCATCATTATTGTGTCATAAATAAATTTTATTATTAAATATCTAAAAATTATAAATAAAATACCATTATGTAGAATATATTATTATATTTATAATGAATATTTATTGTCTAAAATATAACATATATAACTCTATGTAAATTTTTTTTTCTAAAACATATATGCTTATGTCATTTTTTTATTTACTTTAACTTAATTAATATAACATGTCATTATCACATACAAGGAGATCCATGGGGTCCCGAAATTTACCCAAAGATGCCAACAGTGGGACATGTGTCAACCAATAGGGTTATTACATGTTTTAGGATTATTTATTATTATTATAATATTATTTTTTTACCCTTATTTACCGTATTTACCCTTTAACCATGGTAAATAAAATATTTACCGAAATAATTATTCAAAATGTCTAAAAATAAAAGTTATCTATTTACACAATTTGGTCCTCCTGATTCTAAATATGGAATCCATTCTTCTAAATTCAAAACACATAATTGGTGTAAATTAATTTAAAATTAATTCCCATTGTTAAAACAAAAAAAGCGTGTTTTTATGAGATGATATCTATAAAAAGATTGGCACTTTCTTATATCCAGTTTAAATGTGAAATTATGTCCAATCACCTACATTGGATTAAATGGTAAATATATAATCTAATTATACTATAAAATCACTCAAATTCATAATTTATCACAAATAATTAGTTCGATTAAAAAATGTAGTTCTTAATTAAAATTTAATAATATTCACTATTCATCAAAATATGAAAGTTATCCAAAAAGTACCAAAAATTCACCCTAAGCTCATTTTGATATTCCTAATACAAAAAAGAATTCCATTATGAAAGATGAAATGTATAAAATTTCAAAAAGTGGGTGTTACTATTCATAATGGCTAGTTTGATTGGTTGTGGTGTGTGTTAGAACTCAAATTTGCGTACAACACACGCTACTGCATTATTCAAAGAGAAGCATACCATGGTAGCTTCGGGTGTTACATTCTCCCCTCCTTCAATAAATTACTTCCTCACAATTTGGAATTAATTTTCAAAAATAAAAGGTTGAAAATAAAAAATACATTTTGGAAAACCCACATCGGAAATTATGTTATTAATGTTTAGTCTTAAAAAGAGGAAAAGGGAAATGAAAGGGTCACCACCAAATTATGATCCCGATTAGGAGAACATTGGTGGAAATTAGAGACATATAATTGGAGGAAAAATGTAAATATTTATACGTAGTGATTGAGGACATCAATCACAAACAAGTGTAAAATTGAGGGCCTTAAATTCATCAATCTATGATGATTTAAAATACCATTGGATCAACAAAACATATTGTATTAGGATAACACATTTTTGGTTTTAATACCCCTTCACTAAAGTATAAGAATTAATTTTTTCATAGAATAAGAGAAGAAGAAAAATATATACTTGACAAGTAGAGTCTCATCCTTTAACAAATTTCTACTACAAACTCATCTTTCACTCGAAACAATAATAGAACTTAAATTTAATATTCTATTTATCATATTTGTATAAGGTTAAAAAATGAAATTATAATTCATCTACCCTATGTTTTAACAAAATACTACATTATTAAATCCAGGACATCACGCGGGCCAGTGGTAGGTGATACAACCTTGTCGCCCTTCGGCTGCGGGTTCACGTCTCGCAGCCTTTCCGGACGCGACGGGTTGCCACCCGACCTCCGAGTTGTCCTTTTATGGGAAACTAAAAATAACCTCAAACTAGAATTATCCAAAATAATTCTTTCTAAACGCATAGTCCAAAATTTTTAAGGAAGGTAAACACAAGGAATATCCTTTTTTCCGCTTAATAACATGTGAACACCTTCATCATGTATTCTTTTAAAACACTGCAACATCCTCAATTACAATAAAACCCTATTGATTACAATCATGATCTCATATTCCTTATAGAATACTGGATATACTTCATCTATCAAAAAATTTTGTAAACTCCAACAATTATGGAATATACAAATCATTAATCAATTTTAAGGTAGTAATGAATATCCAATATAATTTATCCAAATCAATCATATATTATTCGAAAATCATTACATCGGTATCAGAACCATATTATGGATTATCATTCTCTCAAACATATATTTTCCCCAAATTTAACCTGCTATTGAGTCACTCTTCTTGATTTAACACAATCTCAAGTCCTTAATGAAATAATACTAAAGTAAAATCCTTATATACTTTATAATTATTATAACCAATACATTGTTGATAAAACACTCAAATGACATAATTTTCTAATAACAAGGTAAGAACTCTAATAATTCCACCTCATCTGTGGTAGTATCATAACTTTATTATTATCCAATAGCATCATTTTGGGCTTACTCTGATGATTTGGACATTGGTTCACATAGTTTCCCAACTCCTTCTAGATGAAGCAATGTACATTTGAAACCTTTTTCATACCCTTCCAATCACGTACATGGTTTTCTTTTTCTCCACACTTATAACAAACTCACATTCCCTTCAGGCAAGTTCAAGGGTGTTTCTTCCCACAATTATCACATATGCAAAAATTATTCTTTTTTCTCTTCCCATTATCCATACTTCACTCTTCCATACTTTTCTTCTCTTGCTTCCCTTCAAAGCCATAGGACTCAGAGAATTATTTACTTATCTTACTAACACATGATACTATTTCTTCATATGTTGAGAATACATGGGAGACGATTTCCCTTCAAGATATTGGTTTAATACCGTTAAAGATAAGATCATTCTTACTAATTGGATCATATGTATAGCTGGAGTTCACATTCCTTCTACTAGGTTCCATTTCTATACAATAGCACAAACTACGTCAGTTTATGTATTGCAATGAATAATTCCAAACTTGTAAAATACCTAACAGAAATTGAATGATTTATGGATATAATCCATAATCATAAAGATGTTTTCATTGAGGATGTATATACTCATAAACCCTTCATTATGATTTCTAAGGAAAATGAGAATTATCCTAAGCATATCCCCGAAAAGTGTCGTAACCAAAAGTGCAGCAAGGCCCATTGTCGTGCACTAGTTCCAGTTTGAGTCTAGCTCAAAGTGGTTTTTTCAAGTTTTACCCCTAGGTACATCTGTGCCAGAGCCGCCTCTACCTGCTCATATCCATACAGGGATGTTTTTCATGGAAAACTCACAAAATATCTACATTACCAAAATTCTATTAATTTCATCTATAATAATCCTTAAAGACTATCTTAGGTCTATGTGCTCTAATCATAGTTTATCTAAATCTAGCTTCCAAGGTTATTTCTAAACATTCTCTGATACCAACTGTAACGCCCTGACCCAAGTTACATAGAGTCAGTGCATTATTTTAATACATCGTCATGATTACAAGGAATCAAGTCCCGAAGGACCGATCGATTTAGCAGTCTTGGAAAATAGATTATATACATGAATATTACATTACAACTCATAAAATACAAAACATCATAAAAAATAATTCATGAATGCCATTATTACCTAGTATTAACCCTTGATATCAATCACAATACACTTCATGTAATCCTGGGAAAAATAAAACAATGAAAGGGGTGATCTCAGATGCTCAGTAAGGATAACAATATAGCCAAAACATTCATAAATAAGCATAAACATTTAAGGAAATGTATAACTAAAACAAAATCCTTTTAAACATGAACTTCATCATAATATAGAAAAAATAAAATAAATTAATTCCATTTACTTATTCACATGGAAATTCTACTAGTCAAATAATCACATGCAATATCACTAACCACTTTCATAATGATGGAATGAAAAATTCCATACTATCATAACCGCATAGCCAAGGCTTTGTGCCAAGCCTAAAAATAATATTTTGTTAAGGCCTTATGCCAAGATAATATTTTGTCTCATGAGAACTACCGATGCATCGAGGAGCTATAGTGGGCTCCACCCGTCACTTATTAAGTCCAATGCATTTCTTTTATGAACAGGTTTAAACATAACATTTACATTCGTATTAAAACAAGCATATGAAATGTAAATTCATTCTCTATAAACGATTAATGGTATAAAAATAACACATCCATAGTCAAAAATATGACAAAACTTCAAAACTATATGGATGTTTTGTATCATAATAAATCATCTTCAAATAAGCTTAAAATCCATCAAAAGATGTTGACAAAGATGAAATCAAAACTATTTGAGATAAATATCTCTTAATTGAAATCATTTAAAAGTCACATAATCATAAAATAAAACATTTACTTTCAAAATATTCTTATAATATTGTAAGGTAATATTCTACAATTTTATAATGGTATAAAATAGTTGCACCCTCCGTATAAGTTAAAAAAATACATTCTTACCTTAATTCTGTCGAAAATGTTAAAAAGGACTTTGTTTGGAAAACGACGGAATGATTCCTTTATAAGAATATTATAAAAATTAAATAAAGTGTATAAATGACTTTATCCCATATTCTATAAAATATTAAGAATGTTTTGAAATACATTTTTATGAAACATGGAAGTGGATGATAAAGAGGACCCAGTAGATAATTACATATAAACAACCTTGGATAATGAATAGGTTGTGATATAAACCCTTACCTTGTACTTTTCATTGCTCGAGGGTAGGTTAACCTCATGTATAATAGTTAAATAATTGTTATTAAATTATACAAGAATTATATAAAAAAATTTGTTATCATATATTAATTTTTTAATATTTTTTTGTTAATAGTATTTTAGTATTATCGTCGTTTTGGGTGTTCACTTAATCATTTTCTTTTAAATTTTTTGTTATAAAGTCATGTTTTTTATCCATAGGTTGTATCTTATTCATATCCATAATGATATTAAGTACTTAAAAATTATTTTTAATCATCAAATGAACATTAGTCTTGAATTGATATGTTGGGGAATGAATCTCATCGCGTTCGTGGAGACGGTAGTCCGTACGTACGCACGAGTGACAATATCATTCTTTAGATATTAAAATAATATATAATTGGATGGTATTTCATATATAGAGAATCATTATATCATTATATTTATTATTTTCTTTCATTTACACATCATTATCATATCCATTTAAATAATACTGTTTTGAATAACAATTACACCACGACGTGGAGACGGTAAGCCGTACGTACGCACGTATGGTGATATGTCATTCAAAGGATAGGTATAATACTGAGTTTGGTTCTACCATATTTATAATAACATCACATTATATATAATATACTTGAGTATTTAATTTATAATGTAAATAACAAAGAAAGAAGAAGTGGAAGAAGAAAGGAACATGGAAGAGGGTGGTGAAAACATTACCTCTTCTTCAGGTTCTTCCATTCGATTTGATCAAAATAGCTCTATAGGTTGGCTTTCTGATCAAACTAAGGCCTATAGGTTTACGTGAGGGATGTTGACAGAATATTTGTGCAGGGTATGGGCGAGCCAAAATGATTTGAAGGTGTGAATTAGTGAGAAGGGGGATTTCCCTTTTATAAGAGTGGTGAGGGGCACCTCCGGAAAAGCTAGAAATATTATTTTATAATAAATTCATATTCGGTATATAATGGCTCCAAAGTGGATAATTTAAAAGTTAATGTGGTTATAGAATGAAAAAAACTCATCAAATAGGCTTTAGATAGGTTTGGGTCACTATATTAACATTATCATTTAGTTTTAACTCTTAGATAATTAGTTTGACATTTACCATGACTCATTGTATTTTTATATTATATAGTTAATAAACATACTATATTCTTCCACGAGACCCCCAAGTGGTACATTAATAACAAAAATATCATTATATATGTCTTTGTATGAACCATAGATTTTTAAGAATAGAATATCAATTAATAATATAATATTTGTTTTAAAAACTCCTTTATGTCAATTTTGACAATATTTAATAATTTTTAATTGTTAAATTCATAAAAACTATATTAATTAGAACCAAATTAATTTAATCAATAATTACATGTCATATTAACCAATAAAATTGTTTAATTAAATTAAAACATTAAAATTATATTTATTTTAACATTTATAATACTAATTATTTGATTCTTTCATTAACAAGGAAAATACTGCATCATTATTGTGTCATAAATAAATATAATTATTCAATGTCTAAAAATTATAAATAAAATACCATTAGGTAGGAAATATTTTTATCTTTATAATTAATATTTATAGTCGAAAATATAACATATATAACCCTATGTAAAAATTTGTTTTCTAAAAGATTTACACATTTGTCGTTTTTGTATTTACATTAACTTAATTAATCTAATGTGTCATTATCACTTTCAAGGGGATCCATGGGGTCCCAAAATCGACCCAAAGATTCCCATGGTCAGAAATGTATCAACCAATAGGGATATGACACGTTTTAGGGTAATTTGGTTTTATTATAATATTATTTGTTTACCCTTATTTACGGGATTTACCCTTTAACCATGGTAACTAAAATATTTACCGAAATAATTATTCAAAATGTCTAAAAATAAAAGTTAACTATTTACAAATTTGGACCTCATGATTCTAAATATTGAATCCATTTTTATAAATTAGAAACATAGAAGTGGCAGAATCTAATTTAAAATTAATTCCCGTTGTTAAAACAAAAAGCATGTTTTTAAGAGATAATAACTATCAAAAGATAGGCACTTGTTTATGTCAAGTTTAAATGTTAAATTATGTCAAATGAAGAACATTGGATAAAATGTTAAAAATAAAATCCAATTATACTCTCAAATCACACAAATTAAAAATTTATCATTATTAATTATTTTTGATTAAAAAAGTTTTTATATAAAATTTAGTATTTTTCATTATTCATCAAAATATGAAAGTTTTCCGAAGAGTACCAAAAATTCACTCAAAGCTAATTTTGATATTCCGAATCCAAAAATAATGTCCATTTTGAAATATAAAACGTATAAAATTTAAAACATGGGTAATATTATTCATAACGGCTAGTTTGATTGGTTGCAGTGTGTGTTAGAACTCGAAGTTGCCTACAACACATGCTACTGCATTATTCAAAGAGAAGTGTACCGTTGAAGCTTGGGGTGTTACAATAACCATCCTCAATTTTAGTATATGCTTTTTTGGTTCCATTTTACAATGATAATGTCATTAATATTAGTTCATGTAATGAAAATTACCTAATGGTAACCACTTTAATTTTATAAATATAGTATATGTTCATTGAGGTAAATAAGTAATCACATGTTATCGAAGATTATTTTAAATATTAATACATTATTTTAATGTTATTAATTAATATTTTATTTTTAGTGATTAGTTGATTATCTTAATGGAATACCCAACGTTGATATAGAGTGTGTTCAATAAAATAAAAAATACATGTAAATGATTCTTTAAAAAAAAATTAATAATAGTTGTTTGAATTGTGGGTTTTCATATATTTCACATATAATTATAATGTAAAATTATTTTTAAATGTGTATATATTATAATTTTTCTGATTTTTGATTTCATTGATATCAAATTATATTAATAATCCAATAATGAATTTAATAAAATTTGATGATTAAAAATATATAAATAAATGGTTTAAAAATAGAAATAAAACATTTAAAGAGGACACATTTTATTGAAAGTGGTACAAAATTGAATACCTATCACATTTTTTATCCATGTTTCCCCGTTTACTTAAATTTATGACCATTTAGTGTTAAAATGAATTACAATAGTTATGGTTAAACAAGTTTAATAGGGGTTAATCCCAATGATAAGGTTTAAAATGTATCTTATACATGTAAAAATATTATTGGATGTTTTTATTTTGAACTTATTATTTCCTAAATTTTAAATTATTTCCATATTATTCCACTTGAAATGATTATGATATATATTATTTCACAAACATTTAAATAATTCTAAGTGTGTCATTTCCCTCACTTATAAAATGGAACCTCCTCTTATTATTTATTCACAATGTTATAACACTCTATCATTGAAATGAAATTACCTTATTAATTTTTATATTTATTATTCACTTCCTAGATCTTTTCCTCTTCTACTAATACTATCCTACGAAGGATTAAGCTGTAAACTAAAGTAGGTAGCACAAGGAATAGATATTCATCATACCCAACACTTTCGACGTTTATTTCATCTTATACATCCTAAAAATAAGTTTTTTAAATAAAAAAATATTTATTCTAGTATCATAAATATACTGATATGTTTTTATTATTATGGGACAACTATTTTCCACCTCTTCTCTATTTCATTTGAAATAAAACTATCGCTCATGTGTATGTGTAGACTAAAACCTACATGTAACAATATGATTCATTTTCCATCCAAAACTTTCATTGTTTGTTATTATTATATTTTTTTTGAATATATCTTATTTTCATGACATAATTATCATTGTATAAAAATAATATATTAACAAACTTATTACCCTTCCACCCATTAAAAATTTTAACACAACTCATGCATATGTGTGGACTTCCACCTCCGTTAGGTGATGTAATTTGTTTTTAATATCATACTATCATGTATGATTATAGTATTTCATTTAAGGTATCAAAATTATTATTATGACATGATTAAAATTATTTAGGTTATCTAACAAATGTCCCTTTTACAATGGTAATCCTACCGAATTTTTCCTTCAATTATAATCCAAACATCTCTGAAACATAACTCATGATCTTAACTAGTTTAATATTTATATAATTCATTGATATAAATGAAATATAAAGGATAATAATGATTAAATACATCTAAAAAAGTTCTTAATAAATTATAGAATTTATATATGTTTTTATATAATATATAAAGTACTTACTCATTGACCTGGACTCGTGGTTAGGGGTTATTAAACTAATTTCTTTTCATTGAGTTATATTACATTTTCATTGTCTATGTAATGGAAATATTATATGTATATTGACATTTTATTGTTATATAATATATTTCCACATGTTTTATTTGGTTTTATAAATGTTACCTGTGACCACTTCATTGATTAATTTATACTTAATTATTATTATCATTATGAGAGTTTCTCATCTCACTTTTGTTTCTCTGAGACATATTCCATATTAACATAGTTATTATTTTTTTAGGCTTTTATACTACCCCTTTGATATTTTAATACCATTAATTGAGTAACAATAATATTATTTTATGTATCATTTCATATTACTTCATTCATGGAGGTTATGATTCAAATGTTACTATTGTGGTAAAGTTTTATTCTATAATATCATTTTTATTTGGGGGTTTTTATGTGTAAATTTCCATTAGAGGAAACTATAAAGTCATTGTATTTTATAATACATATATTTTATTCTTCAATTTTTTTTCTAATTTAATTATATGTTTTATTTTCATTTTCTTCTATTTAGAACATAATATTTTCAATAAAGTGTTTATAATAAAATATGACTTCATTTCCAATTTAGTAGATGAAATTTTCATCCAAGTCAATGTTTTCAAAAATAATTTCCCGAATATTTATATTTACATTTTTTATTAAGCTAATTTTCAAATGTATTTGAGTTTCTTTATAATGGTTTAAAAATTAATATTTTTTGATTTTTTTCTTTTGTGACATTTTGACTTTATTTACTATACAATAAATAATATTGTTAATGTATAAAACTAGAATTACTCTTACCTCCATCATGAATATTATTTTATTTTAATATTCCTTTAAAATTTTACAATGTAATTTTCAAAGAAAATATTTTTCTAAATATTTATCAAATTTTATGCTTTTGAATAAGTGATTTGTAAATGAAAATGATATTTTAGAAAAGAAATTTACATATGAAATTTAAAAATTATCTTCATTTATTACATCATCATTCAATTAATCTTATTCATTACTAAGGACATAAAAAATTATATTATCCATTAGATTTATTTAGATAATATAGAAAAATTACTATATAAATTCTTGAAATTATGTATTATAGATCTAAAAATATATAGAGTTATTGATTACTATGGATTGATGATAAAGTTGTATTTTTAATTCATATGATGAATGAATTAGATATAATAAAGAATTAGTGGGGAATATAATTATATATCCCCTTAATGCATTTGAAAGTCTCGTGTGGCAATCTTTCTTTTCTATTTGATGTATATCTACCTAATTATTTATAATGTCTTAGAATGTGGTCCTGATGGTATTTTTATGATATCTTTGTTACGATTTGATGATTAGATTATGATAACTATAATTATTCATTCAATAATTATGTAACTAGTTATTTTAATCAATGTGATTTTTTTGTTATCTATGGATATATTCCAATTTTATGATATCTTTTTTATGGTGTATTTGATTTTTGTTTATCTACACCATATTATTAATTTTTTTTAATATATGATATATTATGTTGTATTTTTCTCTTAATATGAATCTAAGGTCAACCTTTATTATATTTTACTTTCACCATGATTCAAATATGATAACTTAGATAGATTTTAGGGATATACTAGAATAAATAATATAGATATCAATATAATTTCAATGTTTTTCATGTTTTAAATGTAATGTGAGAATCATGTATATATAATGTCTCTAGATACTACTAAGTAATTTTATCTTCTATGATTTGATCCCTTATGTATTGTGCCAATGTAGTAAAATAACCACAATCTTTCAGTTATAGAGTCAGGGAGTAATAGTTAGCAATAATGGAAGATTATTTGGACCCTTAAGAAGTATATATAGGAAAACATAGATTACTAAAAATAACCCATTGATATAGTATCATGTTATGTCTATGTATAAGGTAATATCATGAAGATTTGTTAATATAGATATTGGTTTGTCTTCAAAGATATTAAATGCCGCTCAAGATAGTAGAAAATGAATGATGTATTAGCATATATGAACCATGTGTTAAAAACTATGAAAGTGGTAAATTGGGTATTAAATTGATCATTGCGGGTGCATGATGAGTGGGCCTAATACTGTACACTTTTATAAAAACTCACATTGGATTTTCTTGAGTTAATTAATAATTACTTTTAGAACCATTATAATGAATGAGATGACAGTTCCTATAGAAACATATGATATTCCATAACAAAATGGGATAAACATAATGATTCATGGGACAAAAAGTCTATGGTTGGTCATAAGATTAAATTTGCAAATACATACTTTATTGTTTTATATTATTATAGTTTAAGATGATTAAAGATATTTTTAGAGGCATTTATGGGAATATAAATATTTTGTTACATATGTATTTTAGTGAAATGTTTATTTAAGGAATAATGAATTTATATTTTTTTAACATATGATTAAAGGTATTGATAAACTTTATATTTAATATTATTAGTACCCATACATAAAACTGTACACAATCTTAATTATTTATATTATTATTAACTTTTTTTCATTCTCGAAGTCCTTATAGGTTTATATTTTTAGAGATTTACGTCATAATTTTTACATAATAACCCATAAATTAAAAATTCGAAACATCAACACAATATCCATTTTCCCCCAATGTTAAATATTTTAAATGGAACACATATTCTTATCATGGAATTTTTTTTTGGATTTTGACATTACTTATTCATTCTTCATAATCATCCATAAAACAAGTGTGTAATATTTGAAATAATTATATGAGGACAAAAATATTAGTAAGGGATTTAAAATTAATGAAACCATTTATCTAGTGAAAACATGAAATCCCATAACATATTTAAAATTTTGAAATTATTCTTTGAGATTATAAAATAATTCATCTACATATAGAAGAAATCTTTTTCTTAAAGGAATGCGATTAAACACCAAGAATTTCAATTGAATCCATTTTAGGAATATTTGAGAATTAAATTCAAACCCCAATGAAATAATGTTAGAAATAATTAGAGACCATTAAATTCCATTGGATAAAAATCCTCATATAACTTACTCATTTTTTAAAATAAATAAAATAAACACTTCCAATTTCATTTTAGAAATATATGTGGGTCACTCATCATATAAAATTTATTTCGATCACCCATCGTATAAGTGGTTTCAAGATCACCCACTGTATAACCTATATTAGTCTCACCCACTGTATAACCTCTCTTCTCCACTATAAATACCACCCCATAGACCCTTTTCTCCTCACACATCTCAAGATTTGAACCATGCCCAAATTCTAATAAAAACTCTTCCCTGTCCTCTCCCACACATACGTGATCTATTGGTCAAATAAAAATACCAAACCAAGGTGTCTTGAGGAGGATCTCAAGAGGATAATTCAAGATTTAAACCCACATTTTTTTTAAGTTTTTTTTTAAAATTTGATTTCATTTAGTATTCTATCCTCACCTCATTTTATCCAGATGGAATTATAACTAAATTAGATAAAATATAATTTAATTTTTTCATGATTATGTAATGTCCATCATTAAATTCTTCCCTCTAAATATATTGTTATAAAAATTAAATCTTCACCTGTGTTGTTCCAATTTACTGACATCATGGGTGATGCACTTTAATTATCCATAAAAATTGTCACGGATGTGAATAAAATAATTAAATGTTTTAAAACCTATATTAATGTGTATGATACAACCCTATTTATGTTCAATAAATAATATTTATACATAATACTAAATGAAAAACCAAAACGAATTCATTATGGTTGAAAACCCACCAAAATTAAGTTAAAATGATCATCATTAACTATTATCTAATGATTCATCCTCAGGGTAATAACCAAATTCATTATTATATAATTTTTAATTCTATAATATCATTAATAATATATAATAACAATTCAATAATTTTTTTTTTCATTTAACACAAACATTAATTCATGATTACATGTGAACCCATCATGAATCCTAAGAAAACAAATGCTCATAAATGATAAAATTAAACTCCATAACTAATTAAAATGCCTATAAATGGCCTTAATAAAACCATAATGATTCATATTCATGTATAAATCTTATTTAGTTTTTAATTTATTTATATAATTTTATTATAATATTCATTAATGCGAAGAAAGAATTTGGACACAAGGTTCGGGGGATTGTCGAACCCAAATCTCTTTCTTTGGAATTTCTCTCTTTCCTCCAATTTCAGTGTGGATATTACTTAAATATTATTTAATCATAATTATCTTTACTTTTATAGGATATAAATGTACACTATATGAGTTTATGAAAATCACAATGTTTTCCAAAAGTACTCTTCTTCCAAAAAAACACACCTTTTACTTCTTGAGATTGTTTCTTCTTCACTCAAGGTTATTGATTATTATATCATATATGTTATTCCATATTTCATTTGGAAACCCAATTATTATGAATGTATGATTTATGAAATGAAACACATTCACATCCATGGGTTATTTTATGTTTAATATTGATATATGGTCTACGTGTCATGCATGATAATGTAAATGCTATGATGTGTTGGATGCGCCCAAAAATATGTACCACAGTGTAAATGTTATGAAATGATGGGTGCACCCATAATTATATAGAACTCCAATAAATTGGATAATGTGAATAATCTTGTGAGATATTGTGAAATATTAATGAACATGATGCTTCCTTGGTTCACAAATATAGGTGGTAGTTTAGCACTAAGACATGATGATACATTTTTATGTATTTCCACATTCCAAGCCTTATCTTAATGAATTATTCTTTTGATTATAATCCCATGATTTTTTTTATATTGATGATGTTATTTTTATACTCCCTACATATTATATTGTTTCGATTTCTTATCTATCCTCTTATGAGGATTTTAGCTCACCCTTTTTTGATGCATATCATTAAATGATTACTTATACTAAGGAGAACTCGAGTGCCAATATAAAGCTACTGAATAAGGAATTAACTAAATTTTTTTGATTTATTTTTTAATGGGGATGTATAGTCCTAGTTTTACAAAGATACTAAATCATTTTATTCTCTTTCTGTAATGGTTTTATGTTGATTGTATTTAAAATAATGTAATAGTAATGTAAGAAAAAGTAGGGTCACTATACATGATTTATAGGGAATGGCCTATAGTTTCATGATTAAGAAAAGGCACATGTAAAGATTCTTATGATTGGGATATAGATGATTAACATTATCTCTAAGACTGTGTATGTGGTTCAACTATTATTTAGTAGTTGTCAGGTACTTTTATTTTAGATTATTTTATTAACAACTGTATTTAAGATCAGCCAAGTGGGTGATAAGCTTTTGTCTATATGACATATCCATTTTCTATTATTAATTCATTTCATTTATCATAACTGCATTGTTTATATATTTTACTTCTGAACTCTTATTATTTTCTAGACTACTTGACGTTTCATTATTTCTAATATTGTTTACTCTGATATGAAGGCATAGTCTCTTCATGGACACGACCTAGGCCCTTATGGTTAGTCGATAGCCTATGGTGTAATATGTGGTGTGCTTGAGGCCTTGTTTCCTATTAGTTTGGTTAATATTTATAGAGTGATCTTGGTTGACACGCAAAAAATTTGCATGATATTGTTTTCTTCCTATAGTATTATAATTTTTGATATGATATATAAGATTATTAGTAAATTTACTTGACCTGGGAGGGATATCAGAATAGTTTGTTGAGAACATTTTTTTATAAGAAGACATGGTTTTTCGTGATATAGGATTACTATTATTTTTATGGGTTTTTATAGTAATATATATGAATTTCACTCTATCTGACAACCATGTGATGTGAAATTTATGGTTTTTTATAGATTCTGTTATCTTGACCCATTGGAAATAGACCAATGATTAATTTTAACACTTTACTAGAGAAGCAAATGGGAAACTCATGCATCATATTTGGCATATATGATCCACATGTTTCAACCCTTCTTGTATGTGATCATTACTAATGAGAGAGGAAAATTTATTGAAGTTCTCAGAAAAACTGAAATGGTGTTTTACTATATAGGTTCTTGGTGACATTTTACTGAATTTAGTACACCTGTAAATGTATTCCCTTTTAATGGTAGGGTTTTGTGATCTATGGTGAGATGTTTAATGGTGAGGTTGATGATGCATTCCTCAGTCGCAGAGGTGTAGTAACCTTAGTAGTTCGATAGGGCACATTATTCCTATGTGTCGGGCCTCTTTTAGGGTATTATTACCTATGTTTGGTAATTTAATATACAAATAAAACCAATAAAATAATTTGTTATAAATATTGGAATGTAATTCTATATAACTAAACCATGTGAGTGTAGGATAAAAAAGATCATTGAAACTTTGTCTTTTATATAATATTGACCCTCATAGTATAGAATTGGAAGATGATTCCTTTTACGTACACCCCAGTGGATGTATCCAATCTTGGTTTAGTTAATAAATTTTTTTAAAACCCTTCATGCAGTTTCTTCATTTATCTTTCTATGGTATTTTACATAACCAACCTTAATTAATTTTTATCTTCTTGGATACCCTAGTATGATACTGATAAATACTTGGGTATTTGTATACAATGAGAACCTACATGGGGTATTACCACATATAGTTGAACGGTCAGTGTTATTTCGCTATCTATCTTAAATATATATTATGACCCTCTTTAGAGAAGCTCCTAATGCAGTTTCTTAGAGATAATCAAGGCCCAGTTGGTTGATTCTTGGAAAGTGATGTCTTTGGAACTCCTTCCATAAATTAGTAGTTACTAACATGCTTCATATAAATATATTTGAAATTAAAACTAATTCTGTATTTTACTCTATAAATTGAAACCTAAAAACTATAAAATTCATACCTATTGGATAGGTTTTTACTTGAGTATGTCCATGGTATACTTAATTCCCGTAGAAATTTTTTAGAAGCATTTTAATTTTCTTATATTGAGATGGTTGTATATATGACGCCATAGGAGATGTGACCTTGGTTAGAGTTTTGAAGTTTGGTCTATATGGTAGGACCTAGTTCAACTATTATAATACTTATTTAGTAGGCCATGGTGGGATATGTATAGGACATTATTTGTGACATAGGGAAATTTATGTTGATGTTTAGTTTGATTGAGAGGAACGTGTGGGAGGTGTTGGCCAGTGTTTGAGGATACATTCTAAAGCTTCGAGTTTAGTTGTATACGCATCTATAAAACAATTTAAGAGAGGTGATTAGGTTTTATGAAATAGTGATGATGATTCCTTTGGATTAATTGGATAATCATGTGTTGTTTTGTATCTAAATTTTCTATCATGGATAGTATTATACGGTTGCCTCCTCCAGTCAACCAATGGTTGCACGATTGACACTAAAATTTATGAAAATGATGTTTTGTGATGATAGATCATATAGAAAATTATGTATAGGTGAGATGACCGATTCTAAAGATGATATCCCAGGTAGATTTTGATAGAATGAGAATTACGATCTATGGTCCATATTTATTTTGAACATAGTAATGGTTGACTTGTGGGAGTCTGATTCAGGTGATAATGATAATTTTGGTTGTGGATGGTACTATTTAAAATGTTATTTGGTTAGTTGATGGTGCGTTCCATGTACCATAGTTTTAAAAAAAATTCATAAGGTCATGAAAACCTGATTATTTGGGTAATATTAAAGGAAACACCCATGTGATGATGTCAATCATGAAATAAATTGGGAATTGTATAGTAGTTGACCCATGGAAGGACTTGAGCAGACATTGAATTTTACAAAGGTGATAGAAATATGTTAAATTCATTTATGGAATTGTTTTAATAGCGATACAAACCTATCAATGGAATCATAGTTCTCTCCTTCTTTATATATGATTGTATCCTATATCTTGACAATGTTTTGATTTGGATGGTAGAGTGTGGATTATACATCCAGATTTTGTGAATATATTTTTTGGATGAGGAATGAACTCCTTGTAAGTTTCACTTAAGGAGTTGTATAAGATATTCAATATGTAGGGGAGTTCAATTTTTTTTTTTGAGGTTATTAACCTTTTTTTTTATTTGTTATTCAGTGTTTCCATTGGAACCATTCTTGAGAATCCAAAATGGGATATTTCTTTATGGTTTCGTATTAGTGCTCTCGTATGTGCACTTCTGGCCACTCTAGTCATTGAATTTGGTGATGGATAGAGTGTGGGACTTTGAAGTTAGATCTTGGTAGTGAGGTGTCGTAAGGGTACTCTTATGGTGGGGAGTATCAAATTGGTTGCAATTTAATGTCATTTGTCCTAGAAGAGTTGTAGATTTTGTGAGACCGGTTATTAGATATTTAAGATAGCATATTTTTGAGGATGTTCAATATGGGGGAATGGATATGGTTTTACCACCATGGATTCTCAGAGATGAGAAGGTTTATTACCGGTTTGTTTTAAAGACACATGTTTTTTCAAAATGGGAATTTTAGTTGAAATTTGAATTCTCACCCTAGAATTAACATGAGGGTTAAAATGGTTATATTACATTAAAATATTATATTATATAATCTTTATAATAATATTTTGGGTCCTAGAATAGTTGTTTTACACTGGTAAATTCATTTGTTTGAATTCAGAGAAATCCAATTTTTTGTGGAAAAATTAATTTTTAATATTTAATTAATTAAATATTAAATTATTCACTAACATTCATTTAGAAAAAAAATTTTATTGTAGAATCATATTTAGATTATTTCTCCCCCATTTAGTCCAAAATTGGGGGGGGTCCTAGGTGAGGTAGAACCTCATGTTGGGCATTGGGCTTGAGCCCCTTTATTCTTTTCTAACATTTCATTTCCCATTTTATTTTCATTATTTTCTGATGGATTATTATGCACAAACCCTATGGGTTTTCTTCTCAAATACCGAGAGAGGGGAGTGATTTGGAGAGAGAGAAATAGGGAGATAGAAATAAAGGTTATGTTGTGGAGCTCAGGAGGAGTAGAATTGTGGTGCGTTAATTATATATCATAGATACATGCAAGTATTTGGTGGATTATTCTGAAAGGTATGATTTTTTTATTCCATAAATCTTTGTTTTTACTAAATTATACATTTATGTTCCTATTATGACTTCTATGGACCCCTAATTGGTTGGTCTATTATTAATTGGGAGAAAAATTGGTGTTTTGGCCATTCATAATGGTTTCATATTCAGGACCTCTGATCACATGACATGCAGTTACGGAACACATATCATTTGTTCTCCCAATTCAGGGAAGAAGAATTTTTGGAATTACATTTCATGTATTAATAGTAGTCACTATGAATTTGTACTCAACCAAGTAGTTGAGTAAATGTCCAATCGACCCATGTATGGGTAATCGGTCGTGTATGGTATATTGGCAGACCCTATGTGGGTTACACACAATGAAAAAGTACACGTCTTGACTAATACACTGTGATATTTTATGTTTGGTTCACATGAAGGTACCCATGTAGGGTATTAATTTTTAACATCACTTTGTGTGGATGGGTTTTACATGCCTATTTAGGTTGGAGTACACAACCAGGTGGTGCATTGAGAGTACACGCCACGTATTTGGGTATAAAAACTGTGTATGTCTCCTTTTCTACCCTTTTTCGGGTTTTTCATGTTTTAAAATTCCATAGTCATAATTGGACACATGGGTAGTCCATTTTGAGTGTTTTCCTATATGGATCATGGTGTTAGAACCCTTTGAGTGATTTTAGGACTCCTATAATGTGTTTTGGGGTGAGTAACATATATTGGAGATATTATTATTCTAGTAATTGATTTCATCTATATTATGAGGGTGGGACATAGGATGATACCCACTTCAGGTTTCTATGAAATGGTTATATGACATGGAATGGGTTCGCTAATGTTCTTGTAAAATACAACATTGAGAGTCACCGGCTAGTGGGACTGAGTGGTGACTTGCTGAGAATTATTTATTGGTTGTATAGACCAAACTAGAGTGATACATTGACCTACGATTATCCATGATCCATCTCAATTAAATCACTCTAACGTAGTTTTTTTGTATGAGTACTTCTCCCTTGTGAGATATCCCCTTTTGTACCAAGAGGTTGTGAGACGTTAGAGATGGGGTTGACGGATTTGTAAGCCTGAGAGAATTTTTTTGACTAATAATTCCTTGTTGGATAAATATTTATATTTTTTATCATAATGGATCTTGTGTAGGAAGACTTAGTTATCATACACTTTTTGAGGTTCCTATTTAGGATTACTTTTCCTTTTTACTATTTTCAAGGATCACATCATGGATTCCTTTTACTACATACTGACTTAGTGTATCCTAAGAAGGATTCCATTACATACTTATGAACCATGAAGATCTTGATTAGGATTCCTCTCCTATTTTTGATTTATGGGACCCAATGGGTGCCATAGTGTTTGACTGTGTTTCAGATATTAAATTATGGGTTTGGGTAGATCTGTTATTGGGTGTCACCTTTCAACCTATACTAGACATGTAAGGATAAAGCGTTGTGAATGCAGTAGTGTGTTTAAGTGATCAAACATCCTTACACGTTTATTTATACATTCATGTGATTATTATTGATATATTTATGATTTCTATATATGACTCTTAGTATCATGATGATGATCCTGATGCAATCTTCCATTTTATGGGGATGCCCATAGGTTCATTTAGGGATCCAACTGTTGAGTCTTACTGTTTGATATTCACATTATTGGGATTCTTAGAAGTACTAAAAGGGAACTAACTTTTGAACCTTTTTATTATAAATTGTTTTATATGATTCCCAAATTTACTTCCTATGATCTAGATTTTGCGCATTATAGGATTGGATACTAGACATGGAATTCCTCATATTTATTTGAATGTAGTTTTTTAGTGTTCCTTGAATGTGGACATGGAATTCCAAAGTTATGATTCGATATTGGAGATGGTTCTCTCCATAATTTATTAGGATATTTGGGAATCATGATCCAAACCCCTCTAGATATACTCTAGAGGATTGATTATGCTTTCCTTGAGTGATTCCAAGGAATATCCCCTTAGGTTAAGAGGATGAACCATTACTACACTACAAGAAATTTTCAAGTAGTGGGATGTTGATACATTTATTGAATTGATATTGAGCATGAACATGGACCTATATAGAATTACATACAGGTATCCTAATGTAAATACCCCTTAATGTTCATCTAAGCACTAATTTTTTGACCGCATATGGACTTGGACCTAGGGTTTAGACATCGAGATGGATTTACATGGTGCGAGTGGTATAGATTCTAGTTAAGTACTATATTTTCAGGATGTACATATGTTACTTTTAATCGTTCAATATAGTGATTAGTGGTGAGTATGAGTAAACTGAGGGATTCAATATTTATCCCCGTGTGGTGAAGTTTCTTTAACAAAAACATTTTTAATACCTAACAAAGCAGTGATTATCTATCGAGACTATGGATTCAATGATTAAAATAATTATGCATTGCAAGAGTTATATGAAATCTATATCCCTAACCTATTTATTGCATGTCTATATGATCAGGATCATAGACCCAAGGATCTGTTATGGGTATAATTTAATGTTGTATTTCAGTTGTGTCTTGGCATGACTGAGCATATTTCCTCATAATTATCTTTTGGTATCAGATTATAGGTTCACAGTTGGTGGTGTCCTGATAAGATATATTTCTCACCCATTAACATGAAACTCTGTGTGAATGAAATATTTATGTATGATTTTAGGTTATTAATAGATACATGATGGAAATGTAATAGCCCATGGTTGTACAATCAAGTAGATATGCTCATGAGGATTCATTTGATCATGATAAATAATTTCAATGATTTCTTGGAGACTAGGTTTTTATTTTTTCTTAGAGTTATTATTTGATCCATTTAATTTTATTTTACATTATTTTATTTAATTTTTTATATGAGATCAAACTATTGGGGGATAAACTATATCATATATGACATAGCCTCTTAGGATTTCACTACATTTAATTTATTATTATGTAGTATTTTATATTTATTTCATCTATACTCAAAATTATTTACTTCTATTCATTGTTATTTATTTATTTAATACTCTAATATGTTGGAATTGTCTCCTCATGAACACACCACAGTCCCTCCCTGGTAGTCATGAGCCTCTAATATATGAGCTGGAACCCTTGGGGACTTATTTCCTATTGGTCTAATTAAATTTTAAAGATTTATTCAGGTTGGTAGTCGATGCTTATCATATTTTATTCAAATCCTTAGCTAGACATAATTTTTTTCTTTATAATTATTTAATTATACTTTAGTCATTAATATTATTCAAAGTGTGTCCTTTAACTCCCATAAAAAGGACACATATTCCTCATATTATTTACAATACATTGAAAAACATATCTCAACTAATACTTGATCGTTTATCTTCTCAAAATCATTATCAATGTTATGATGTTTTTGGTATTCTCATGATTCCAAACCTATGTTTCTTAAGAATGTATCTAATTGAGTTTTCTTATAGAAGAGTTACTCATTTTACCTGTTCTCATTCAATTAATTTATTTTTCTACCTCCTCTATATTTTTGTTATTTATCATAAAATAATAATACAAATTTCCAATATTTCATGAAATGTTATTCTAATTATTAATCCACCATTATCCACCCTCTTTTCCATAAAATGATAAGTGAATGCATTTCTCCTGTGCAAATATGACCAACCATATCCACATGGTGATATGATTCATTTTTGTCACCATATTCTATGAATGGGTATTATAATGGGTTTAATGTTTCATTATTATAATTAAGAAAAAATTATTCATGTGTAATAATAATATGATATATATATTCTTACATTCTAATATATTGGAAAATTATGGCATTGCTCGTGCGTACATATGGACTAGCACCTCCATGAAGTTATGTGATTCATTTTTGTTTTCCACATTAAATGGATGGTAATAAGGATTGATTTAATGAATTTATAAGAAATATATATTATATAAAAATAATCCTATAAAGGTGAATTATTATTTATATTTATTTTATTTTTTCTATTAAAACGTGATAACATCATTCATGTGTCCGTACAACCAACCATCCTCACGAATGGTGTAATTAATTTTCCTATATATATTTTATGGTTATATATAAAATTAATATATTTAATATTTATATCATTTATAAAATTATGGATATTATGGACCCATGATCAATGTACAAGAACCAAAACTACTGAACCAAAACATATAATAAAAATAAAGCAGTTATCACTCAATATAGTGATTTAAAAAAGAATTTTTAAGTAATGGGTGAAAATGGTTACAAGTAAGTCAAATATGGTTTGATATATATTATTATGGATCTATAATATATCTATTATATTATATTTTCAAACACATTGAAAGGATGTTAGACATAATGTAATGGTCTTCCAAAATCACATCATTATATGGTATTGTGTAAGAATAAGTTTGTACTATCGGAATTATTTGATATTTATATCTTAAGAAAAATATATTTTATTTACCACTGGTTATTTCAATAAATCAATTTTTTCCTTTAATTATCCTCTCTTTATGTACTCACAATATGAAAATATTTTTTTGGGAAAACCCACTTTGTTTTTTTCTACTCGACCCGGAATCATTCTCTTTACTCCCCATATTTTCCCTTAAATATTTTGAAAAACATTTTTAATTATTTAAAATAAACTCTTATATATATATTTTCCCATATTTTAATTTTCAAGAAATGTTTTAAAATGAATTTTATTATTATTATCTAAATGATTTAGTTTTTTAAACAAATTCAAAAGTGTGAAGTGAATGTTTTTAACTTATATAGCTTTAGCAAAATTTCCCACCATCGTGGATGCTCAATTTTTTGAAGCCTCCATTGAATGTTTACAATTTTATTTTGAAATAAAATACTTTCCTTATTATTTTTCAAATATTTAAATAATTTATTTCAAAGTAAAATAGATATTTTCCACATGATATTTTACAATAAACCTTTTAAAGTGTTTTTATCTATATCAACATATTTATTAAATGTTTGGATTTAATGAGGATATAATCAAGAATATACCATCGAAAAAAATTATAGATGGTTTATAATAAAATTTTATACGGAAATTATTAGTATGATATATGATATTTCTTCTAGTATTGAGAGATATTGACTTTTATAAAATATTGATTATGTGGTTTTCTTAACTCATATGACGAATGAATTGTTATTATTATTTTATAGATGGGATCATAATTATATAGGCCCATGATGAATCATTAGGACTCATCCGAAAATATAGATTAGGCACACAGATGAGGCATTACCCATTTATCAAGGTGTATTGGAATAAGGGCTTGATGGTATTTCTTGATGACTTAGAATAAGGAAGTGATTGTGTGTTTTAGATATCTAAAAGTATTCATTCCATTGCTATGAAATAAATTATTGATTTCCATACAATTATTCTAAATGTTATGATATTTATTTATTTGTTTCATGCTTATGTGATTATTTATATGGATTTGTTTCATCAATATTTCTTCCTTTTGTATTATTATTCAAGATCAAGTTACTGATTAAATGGAATTTTTTTCATATATTTACCTTTTCATGTTTATTATTACTCATTTCATTATGATGGATTCCACTTTACATAACCTCTACTAATCATTTGTAATCTAAATTAGTCTTTTTATTTTATCTAGCATTCGAGGAAGTGTAATATTATTGATATGAATTGACACACATGTGGAAATAATGGTTTTATAATATAAAATACATTGTTTCATTTTATATTATATAATTTAATATGAGTTTTAAGTACAAATCTAGTTTAAAAAGACTGCTAAACTATTTTTTTCATTATGGTGTGATTTATTATATCTAGTTCTAATGTAATAATGTTACCACTGGATCTAAAAATCTGTATTTTGTGTCTTTATATTTTCCTCATGATGTCTTATTTGAAAGATTTTGTATTTTTTATACCATTGAAAACTTATTACAGTTATCATCAGAAAGAAAGTAAGTGTCAAAAAATAAAAATCAACTTTCTGATCAAAACAAACAACATTCTAAACAATTTAAAATTCTTGTATAGATAATGATCCTCATAATCGTGGTTTTTGTCTTGAGAAAAATATATTATTTTCTCTATAATGGCCCTATATAAAATTTAGTACATAGTTATAAAAACATGTGAATTTATCATCATATGTAGCTACTAAATTATTCTCCTTTTTTTCTTAATTCCAATAATTGATTCTCTATTGCGTGTTAATCAATATTATGGAACTATTTCTCCAAGAAATGATACAGAAATTTCTTCCATTCAATAACATCGAGATCTTCACACTCTCTTATAATATTAACCATTGATAACCATAGACCAACATCACATTGAAAATAATAAATGGAATGAGTTTACATATGATGTAATGAGAATCCCATGACATCAAATATATTTTCAAAAATGTTGATCCATCCTTTTGATAACAATGAATCTGAGGTTGCAACAAAATCAATAGAATTTGGTTTCATAAAATGTTCAACTATTGACAAGTTCATCTTTTTGGTTTAATAAGTTTTACTAAAGGTGGTGGGGGAGTTAAATCTACTTTTCCAAAAATAACATAGAAATTTAAGTTAATTTATAAATTAAAAAATTATATAGTGAGAATAAAGTGGGAAATCGATTGAGCGATAATTGCTAAATCCAATATGAGTTATAAAGAGAATATTCAATTAAACAAATCACAGGAATAATAAAATAAAATTTATGAAAATATGAAAATTGATGATAAATGATGCAAGTGGAATGGAGATAAATAAAATTGTTGTGGAGTTTTATAATAGCACACAATGTTCTCATATATCTCCCCCCCTCGATTAAATATTGAAATAATATACATCCCTTCCCTTGGTTTTAGAGGAAACAAAATTACACATATTCTATTTTTTTAATAGAGTCCCATGAACCAAACATCCCTTAGTTTTATTGGAATCCCAAGAACCAAAATTTACTTGGTTTTACAGAAACCCAAGAACAAAATGTTAAAGGATGTTTATGAATAAAATATTTCCATGGTATAATTCCATTATAATTTATATCATCTAAATATATTTATGTATAAATACATTTTTAATATATGGAGAGATAGAAATAGGTATGATATATTTAGGGATAGAGAATGAAGGGTGGTCCTTGAGAGATTTTCTTGGAGAATTAAGTGAATTGGTGATAGAATCATCAGTGATGAAGTATTGAAATTCCACCATCAATGTTATTTGAGATATAATCCACATAAGGACTCTAGTTATAAGATTTAATGGAGATGGGGAAGTCTGTAAATTAATTGGTTCCTTAAAGACCCAAGCAGGAAATTTTTTAACATGATTAATGAACCAATAAATGAACTGGAATGGAACCAAAAGCTCATTACCTGATTTAAATGGATATCTACTTAACATATTTGTAGCACCTGTATCTCTAGATCTCCCATTGACAAGGCATCGATCCTTCATAGGGTATACGGTTGAGTGATTATATGTAAGGATGATTTTTTTTTCTTCTGGCGATTCAATTAACTCTTATTGTATGATTATAATTTATCTTTTGTATTGGACTTCAAGTACGACCATTAATCCCAATTTGATAACATATAATTGATATTTGTCATAATTACACTAAATCATAATAAAATAAATAGGAATAACTAAAAATTAGTTATAATTAAATTAACATGTTCTTGATCATTAAAAAACTACACCACACGTGTCAAAAAATCTCCCACATTATGTTGATCCAAAACACTTGAAGAAAAAATATTGATAAGGATGATTGAAAATATAAAAAATAAGGTGTTAAAAAAATAATTAAAATCAATTTCCCTCATTCATGATACTTTTAAAAAATTTCCCTCAATTTATGAAATGCCATTATAGAATATACATTATTTATCCTTTATAATTATTCATAAAAACAACTACCCATTTTTGATGATAAAAAGGAATATTACAAATTATATGAGTTAGAGAATTAAGATAATTGATAAAATTCAATTGGGAATTCAAAAAACTCACAACAACAAAAATATATAACTTTAATTTTTGAAAATAAATACATATTATATAAATCGTATTATAAAACTATATTTCTTAATCATACAATCAATAATAATAAAGAATATTTTTAAATATTTTCTATCAAGGATCATTTTTAAAAATAATAAATGACATCACCAAAAAATCATTGAAAAAATAATATTTTTTATTTTTTGATACATTTATAAAGATAGTCCAGGAAGAAAAGTGGATTTGAAAATAATTTAGGCAATCATAAAATTATTTACACAAAGGATTTTTCAGATATCACTAACTGAGAAAAATATAAATCATTATGAACATTCTTACATAAGGGAGAAATAGATATTTTTTTAAAAAGATCCATATCTAATATGGTCAAGGATAATTTATTAAAAATTTAAGAGGGATTAAATACTAGTGGATGGAATTTTGAAACAATTTATATCATAATGGATATCAAGTTGGTGAGAAGATCATATAACCAACTAATCTTTATAACGATGTCTTTATTAGAAATACCATCATCTATATATTTCACTTCTCAGTAAAACTTTACAATAATATAATTGATCGTAGAGAGAAAAATCAATCCTTCTATCCATAAAGTGGTGAGTGGCCACCAGAGTTTCATTTTACTATTTCTAATGGATTTTACAATGGTCGAGGAATCACGTTCTAGCTATAAGTTATTATAGCCTTTGGATCTTGGAAAAGAGACCACATCAATGAAACTAATCATTTCAACTTCAATGGATGATGTCTATCATCATAATACATCGAATATTCCTTGAATAATTTCATTATGGTTATGAAGGAAATCACCACATCTAGAGGATCCATGATTCCCATTCAAGACACCATATGAGATAATTTTGATCCAATTAATGAAAGGATATTTCCAAAAACATCAAGAGGTCGAACTGGTGGGTTAAAATTAGTAGTATTGGAAAGTACTCTCATAACCATAAAATCATCGATTAAATTATCTCAATATCCACTTTGTAGCTCATTAGATTCTTTGAGGGAAGAAAATATATTCCAGAGTATATTGTAAATTAAAGGGGGAGCCACAATGAAATATCTTATTTCACCCAGAACTTATTGAATGCAACTTCTCCACTAGTTCTACAAGAAAGTGGTTCTTCAGCATTAATTATTGAGGATATCTAGTTCTAGAATGGGGAATAAGGTCGATTGAATCCATGACTAGAAGTGAAATCTCAATTAGATCATAAACTTCCCTCTATATTATTGTAGTAGTAGCCTAATGAATAAAAATTTCATGATATTTCAAGGATGTATTATGGTGTTGTCCTTGAAATAATAAAAATATAGTACCTTTTCTGTCCCAATTTTTTGGTTCTGGTATTATGAGCTAATAAAAATTGATATGGAGAAACAATTTATGTTACACTAAGATCGGATAATAATTATACGGGAACCCAAATATACACACAGATATATATATATATATAGAATATTGGACAAAATATTGATATAAATATTCCTTTTATACCTTGTTTTTTCAATAAAATTCATTAATTATGTTTGGGATTTTTTAAAAATATTTTCAAATTTTATTTTGAGAAACACCATTCACAAACGTAGTTTTCTATTGAAGAGAAGGAATTTTTTGAAACCATAAAGAATATTATTTCTTTTAACCCATTGAGAACCAAGGATCATGTTTTGATTTTTTCTCCATGGTGGGATTTAAAAAGGCGTATTTTTATATCCAAGTTTTCTTATTAGAATAAATTAACAATTTGTTGATTTTTCAATTTTAAAACCAAATATTATTTTTCATTTTTGAGAATAATATTCTCATTAAAACATGATTTTTCTCTTTAATAACGTTTTTATACTTATTTTCAAGATATTTTTATAATGAATAAAGTTGATGAAATCCATATTTAATTCAATAAATTGCATTCATTAGTTTTTCAATGCTTATGGGACTTTATGAAGTGAATGATAATAATGAAGACGTGTTAGAAGATTTATAATTCAAATTTCTACCCACCCTAAATTGTTCAATGCGAAATTTTAGATTTGAACTACTTGTGGAAGACGAGTCTGTGGAGTCATCACTTGCACTCAATGTTGTGACTGAAAGGGCTTTCTTACCATTCCTCTTATCTTTTGAACTATTTTTGTAGATTGGGAATTACAGTATAATATGAACCTTTTTGTTACATTTGTAAAATCTCACAATGGTCACTTGAATTTGATATTTATTTTTTGTATTCCTATAAGATTTTTTTAATTTAAATTTTTTTCTACCTTTTTTGAAAATTTCTCAACTTCTCTTTTATCATAGGTATCACTTCTTGAATAAATATCGTATTTGATTTCATTAAATGATATTTTCATATTGGTTTCTTGAATTATATTTCATATTTTACTACTTGGTGTTTTATAGTAATATCATAGGTCACAAGTGATGCATTGAGATATTTAATTTCAAGTGTTTTATGTTATTATCTTCATGGATTATCAATATTCTTGCAAGAAAAGTGCTAGGTTGAACTAATAGGTTTTCCCTCATGAGTGTTTCTATAGATAAATAATAAAATGGGGAATTAGTTACTTTTAAAATCATAATGAACAACTTAAAAATTTCAGTGATATATTCATTAGGATGCATTGAAAAACTATCAAAATATCGATGATACATATCCATTATAGTGTAATTTTCTTTATTATTACTTTTTCATGTGATTTATAGTTGTTTCAAAATTTTATCAGAATTTTTATATATAGACATTATATTTAATTTATTTTCATCTAGAAAACCATGATATGAATTTATATCTTTACCAACTAACTCAAATTAAGAAATGTATTGAGAATTATATTTTTATTTAGGTTAATATGTACAATTATAACCAATAATAACCATCTTCTCGGTATGATAACCGACGATTCTATGGAAAATAATCTTGTGAGTTATCAATATAAATAATTTTATCCATAAAAAATGGTGAAGGATTATTATAGGTTGATTTTATTCTGAAAACATAATTTGAAATAGGTAAAGACATTGAAAACATTTTTAAACACTCTTATTTTGAAATAAACACAATGTTATCCTATATTACCATGTTTTATTATTGTATAATGAAAATTTATTATCAAATAGAGATATTAAAAAATAAAAACTATTTTAAATTGAATACTTTTATGAATAATAACTAAAAGGACTCCTTTGATACCAATTTTGGGTTGACAAATTTGGTAATAGGTGGGTTGAATTTCATTTTTTAAAAAATAATGTAGTATTTAAATAGAAATTTGAAAATGTAAATGATTAATAAAGAAAACAATGATAAATTTATTGAGAAATAGTTTATAAATTCTATACAAGTTATTAATATAATATTAATGTAAAATTAGTATGTAAATGATTAAATTAAATTTATTCAAGTGTATAAATCAACAATAAACAATTCACGCATTAATATAATGTGGGAGAAAAAAATTTGAAGTATTTCAAGAATAAAAAACAAGGTTCCCTTATGTCTCCACTCCTCAATTAAAATGATATGTCTTATTTGGACATTTCTATTCTTTTAATGAAATAAAAGAGCTAAAATACCTCTGGTTTTGGTGGATATAAAATAATGAACCTTCAATTTGTTTTAATAGAAACCAATGACTAGAAATTTTATCGTTTCAATGAAGACCCATATAAAAAATGTTAAAGGAGGGAGGGGAAGAGTTGATTTTCTTAGAGAAAATAAATTATAATTCTTGTTTTATATATCTCTTAAATGTTTCATATAATTTTGAGATAGAGAGATTGAAAAAAAAATATGTGATATATTTATAAATTGAAAAATCAGTTTTATCCATTGAGGGAAGGGGTTGGATAATGGATAAAATTTAGTAGTTATTACAATAAAATAATAATTCCAATTCAACCATCAAGGTTAGTTGAGATCCAAATCCTCCAATAGACTCCACTTATAGGCTTCAAATGATATGTAGGAGTCTTGAGTCAAGATAGAGAATGAAAAATCTATGTGGGATCTTTTTATGCTACTACAAATGCATAACATAAGGTTTTAGAATGACACCAGTAGTTAGACACATGAATCAACGGGATTTTCAATGCATATAATAGATCTACTTGTACCATTGTAACTCCCACTAGCTAGTAACGAGCCCCCATTAGGTTGTTGTTAGATTTATGTTATATAAGGAATGTTCTTTTTATATAATTGGATAGCTGGTACACTAAAACCAGCTGGCTAGTGCTCTTATAGTTCATCATACTTGAAATATGTCATTTAAGACAACATTGAAAAATTATAAGGCAAGTTTCCTATATTCCGCTAAAACTAAAAACACTATAATATAACCTAAAAATTTATATAAACAATAACTATTTTTTATCATTACAAAAATATTCTATGAGATTCAACACCTCTATGAGAAATTTGGTTCTTCTCTTATAAATATGTCGCCACCATTTATAACCTTTTTCAAATGACTCATCACTATAACAAGAAGATAATTTTCAATTCAAACCATTCTATACCACTAATTTGGAAGAGAATTTCCCTATTTATACCTTCTTATTTAAACGTCCTTGTTTCCCCTCTCGAAACCCATTCCGAAATAATATATATTTGATGAAGCAACATGATAAGCATCATATGCCATATAATTTTAATATATAAATCAATTACAATCTTAAAATGGTAATCAAATCAGATTATCCTAACCTCAAATTTTTATTAAAACATTACATTGATACTAATAATAAGTACCCATCCATAAAATTTTATATAGTCAAGATTATTTATACAAAATTTCACTTTCATGAACATTTAAAGACATTTTTGGTAAATAGTTATAGATAATTTATTCAAAACCCTTATATAAAAACAAATACATTAAAAAGTGGGAACTCCAAGTTATTATCCATTTTTTCCCAAAATAAACATCTAAAATAAAGATTGTTTTATTTTAAAGAAAATTAATCACAACCTTCAACTTGACTTCCTATTTTATTCATTATCATGAATAAAACATCTAAAAAAAGTTGAAAAGTTGTTATGAGAGAAAAAATATTAGTAAGGGATATAAAAGAAAGAAAAAATTTATTCTAGTAAAAAACATGCCAAGCCCTAAATTTCAATTTGTTTCCATATTATTCTTTTAGAATGTAAATTATATAATAGACACATAGAAAATGTACTCATTCTAAAATTAATCCTTTAAAATATAATGTAATATAATATAAACCCTTTATTTATCAATGCGAATTATAATTATAACTCGTGTTCACTCGTATCATAAATATTAGATCCTAGTTAAATCCATAAGAGAATACTCCCCTATTAAATCCCTCATTTTTTCATTTAAAAAAAATTCACTAATGAATTGTAGAGCTACATACGGATCACCCATAATCTCAGTTGTATCAGTATCAGCCATCATATAAGGTATATTAGGATCACTATTAATCATATATAATGTTTAAGTACCATATGATGCACAATAAAATTTTAATCAAGAATATTTTCATCATAAAACTATTGAAAAACACTTTTTGATCCCATTATTAGAGAACATTCCATTTTCTCAATAAATATACAGAACTTCAATTTTTCTTGAAAACTATTTAAAATGAGAAATTCCCCAAATAGTGTGGAAACCATTTCACATTAAAATTATAATGGAAACATGAAGAAGAATTCTCAAATCGATGATAATTAATTATAGTGGGAAATTATATCCATGCCATAAAATATTAAAAAATCAATCCATTACTACCTTTAGTAAAAGTACATCATCTATAAAATGATCGGAATATTAATTTTTATAACTTATAAAGAAATTGAAATATTGTTAAAAAATAAATTTAATATTTTTCTAATTATAAATATTAAAATTATTAAAACAATTTAATGGACAAGGAAAATGATGAAAATTATTTTAAATGAATACATTAAAATATATATTTTTAAAAAACCCCTTATATTAAATACCATCCAGCATCCTATTTTTTTAATACTAAATTATAAAAATATATTTGGTATTTACTTTTTAAAGGAAAATTATCATGTTTAGTTAATTTTTATTATATAATATATCTAATTTATTAAATACATTTGTTTAGTTAGTTAATCATTTATGTTTATGTTCAATATATTATGGATGTTCAATTAATTTTCCCAAAATAGATTCCAAAAGATTAACATAGTTAAAGTGGTCGTTGTTATTAAATTTAAAATTTTTTAATAACGACATGATTATTATTTTTATACATTAAATATAATGTTATAACTATTATGAATGGTTTACATGAAAAATGAATCACATTACTTGGTGGAGGTGGTAGTCCACAGGTATGAATGATTGATAATTATTTCATGATTGTCATATATATATATATTTAAATTTATTATCATATAATAAAAATCCCCATGAGGTGGCAATGAAAAATAAAACACATAACTTCGTCGATGTGTTAATCCACATGTATGAATGAGATAAGTTTTAATTTTTGCATAAAAGAGAATAACAGAAAAAAAGTGTTGTAACATAATCACAATAATATTTTAGAGTCTGGAAGTTACTGATGTTATTATTTCAGTGTTTATGGATAAGACTTTACAAAGATAAAAATAGACATAAACATGAAATAATTAGGTTAGGAATAATAAATTAAACTCATATAAGATCTTTGGTTTACATGTTAGACCTTATTTATTTAGACTTTTAGTGAGACTATAACATTTCATACATCGACAAGGATTTAGAGGAGATATTTTGGCATGCATTTTCAATGATATAGCGATCAAAAGTTGTGAGGTAGGGGGAAAGGATATTACCTTTTATTAATGATGGACGGAATCTCATGGAATTACCTAAATTATTAAATTAATATAAATTAATTTAATATTCAAGGTGAACTTAACCAAAAAAATATTGATTTTATAATGAAAATTAGTCAAAAATATCCCAAAAAATAAAATTTGGATAATCTTAGGCTATTTTTCCATTATTTCTTAGTTTTAAACTCCATTAACCATTTTGATTATTATCATGATATCAATTTTTTTTACTCTATAAGAGTAATTTATGTTGCTATAAATGTAAAGGGTAACCATAAGTGGAAAATTATAGATATTCATGATCATATCTGATTCACCTGCCCAATGATAATTTATTTTGTAAATTCCAAATCATTAAAAAAATTATTACTAAACATAATATATGATTAATTTTATTTGAGGACTATTCAAGTTGATTCAATTTAATAGGAATTATATTTAAATTTAATTTGAATATAAAAATTTAACGTATCACTAATATGTTATATTATTCTAAAAAATTCATGAAAATAAAAAATTCATCAAAATTGTATTACTTTTAATGATTTTAAAAATAATTTTGTCTAATTTGTTTTATTAGAACAAGAACTACGCCGGTGTTGGATAAGAATTTATTGTGATTAATCCCCTATTATAAATTAAAAATGAATTTACATGAAACATTAAATCATTAATTTTTCAAATAAAAATTTATATATTAATATATCCACTTTCTAACCCAAGGGAAAAAAATTGTGACATTAAAACAAAGAGGGTGACATTTTGTTTTCATTATTTGCTGAAAAACAAGTTAAGGTCATATTCAAAGGAACGTGACTTGAAATATCCAAATATAGAATATTTTATGGACATGGTTGAAAAAAACAAATCAAATAAAATGAATAAATTTTCTAATGGTATTTTTATGAATTATCACATAATTTTAACCAAATTTTACACATTTTACCTTTACCAAAGAGACGAATATTAATTGTGTCTACTATTAAGAATGAAAAGGGGTATTTTTACCAAATTTGAAACTCATAATTCAAAATATGGAATCTTTTTTTAAATATAAAATTTATATAAGTTATATAAAGCAAATTTAAAAGAAATGTCTAAAATTAAATAAAAAACCTTTTTAGAAATATGTATTTTCAAGACCAAAATATACTTCTTTCAAAATATTATATAATTATGATTCCTATAAAAATTATTGAATTATTTATAATTAATGTAGGATTATGATAACTCAATTTAAAATTTAAATTTAAATTATACTTTTAAAATATTTTATTTCATGCGAATAAATAATGGTTTTAAAAAATCGGTACCTTTCACTATTTTCTTAAAAATAAACGTTTATCGAAAAAACCTTAAAATTAATTCTAAATTAATTTTTACATGATTATTTAGAAAAATAAAATTAATAATTTCTTACTCAAATTTTAAAATTTATAGATAAATATTTTAAACAAAACTATATAATAGGAGAAAGAAAATTAAGTAATAATAAACCTATTAGATTATTATTGAAAAATTACTAAATATTATAATAATGAATATAATAGTACTGAATCTATTCAGGATTATTTTGATGGAAATAAATTTACTACTAATAACTTGGTTTTCATAAGTATTAAGTTTGATATTTAGGAAATTATACATAATTAGAAAAAAAAATTATTAAATTTTGGGAAGAGATAGAATACAATGGGATTGAAATGTCCTTTCATTACTATGTAATTAATGTTATTTTAGAATAATTTCACTATTTTTTGGGAAAATTATAAGATTATTGTAAAATATATATATTATTTTTAAGGGTGTTATTTAATTTTTGGAATAATGATTGAGTTAAAATGAATAACAATATATATATTGTAGAAGTATTATGGTGATTCTGGTTACATAGGGAAAATATTATCATGTTTTTAATAATATATGATTATGTAATATAATTTTTTCATATTTATGCATTTTTAATATTTTTTAAATATTAATATTAATTTGTTCTTGGAATTATATGTGATCCAATAATTCTAATGTTTGAGTTTAATTTTTCTCTGGAATATTTTGCAGTGATCTAGGGATAGTTATTTATGGAATTGTTCATGTTGAAATTTTGGTGTTATTATTTAGCTTTTAGGGATTATTATATATTTCATCATATGAATATTTATCCATATTGTATAAAACGTGCTAACCATTTTGGTTCTAGTTATTATATAGATATATAAGTAATTTCATGTAATTAAATATGGATTTTATGATCCATTAAAAGACAATCTGATGATTAATGAATAATGAAATCAACATAAATATTCATTTCTTGGAATAAAATATGAGATAAAGGAAGATAATGATCTAATAAAATCCAATGGATGAAATTATTGTTGTGAATTGGAAATAAATAAATTATATATATTTTATCATGATATACTCATAGTAAAATAATCCCTACATTTTAGGAAAATGTTATTGAAATGAAAATGTTACCCAATTTGATAAATTTTTTATGTAATATCGGCATTCTTTATCCCATACGGATTTATGGACATTTGGCCATTAACTTCCACGTGAACATGTTCTATTTCTCTCTCATTATTTTTTGGAAATATATTTATCTTCCATTCACATATTTTACTTCCCACAAAATTCCTCATAATCTCGGAACCCTATAATGTTTTATTTTAGGAAACATTTACCTTTCCCACTTTCACATCATAATATAAGTTTTATTGTCCCTTTGTATGATGTGGGTTTTCTAAAAAAATGAATATTTAAACCTTAATTACAAAGATATAAATTTCAATTATTAAATTTATTTATCTAGGATACATTATGAAAATGTAAAAATTTATATTCAATTAATACAATTCCCGATCTTTTACTCAACATGCAAGCCAAGTCTTTTAGAGTATTGTGATATACTATAAAAATTTCATAATTTAAATGAGATCCTTACCACTTAACTATAAAATTACAAGAATAAATAGTAATAACCACATTAAAAAATCATGTCAAAATTGCTTACGTAATTAAAATTTATTTTGTAATACCCAATAAATATATAATCAACTATCAATAAATTCATTTAATGCTTCAAAAATGTGTTTTCATAAAAACGGTTTCTATTTTATTTTACACATCTAAATTATACTAAATTTATACCCTATCATAAATTTTATTCTATGTATGGATTATAAATTATTAAATAAAAACATCACTATTCTCTTTCGGAGAATTTTTTCAAATTTTTTAAAAAATATAAATTTTTTACTAAATAGAAAAAATATATTGATTTTTATAAAACTATCATATATTTGCACAAAATAATGAAATTCAAATTTACCATTACGTTTTCGATTTGTATTTCATTTAACATAATATATATGTAATAAAAATTAATCTAAATAATTCTGTAGTAATCAACATTATATTTTATTTTTGTATGAGTTCATTTTTAAGCTTCAAAACATATTTTGATAAAAATTGTCTTCTATTGCGTTTTATGAATTAATATTAAAACTCATATATTTAATATTTAAAAAAATATTCCATATATTAAATTAATTGAATAAAATTTGAAATATATTTCTATTTTATTTTTTATCATATTGAGTAGTATCCATGTTTAATACATTTCTCGACGGTAAGGGATAAATCAGGTAGTTAAGGTAAAAACTAATGTCAAAAGGTGTTAAAAAATATCTATTACTTTTCAATATTTCATTTAATGATATTAATTAATCCACTTCCACAATAAGATTAAATATATGTCATTTTTGTACCATTTACCTTTGTTAGTGACATTAAAGTTAATTTCAATTAACAAAATTACTAAATGGAATTATATTTCTATTAATAACTCCAATTTATTTTTCATTTGGGTAAAAATAATTTATCAATATTTATAAATTTTCATATTTAATATAAATAATTTATTTTAATTATAGTAATTTTTTTAATTTTTTAGTGACTATAAATTTAATATATACACTTGTGTGATGTTTTTACAGTGCTTGTACAAGTATAAGAAAAATCAAGTTAAATGATTTTGGAAATAATAAAAAACAATTTTTAGATGTATTTCGGAATTATAAGAATTTATCTGAAAATTATAATGTATAATTAATATCAAATTTGTATATATTCAATTTCAATTTCAATCATGATGTCTTTGAAGTCATATTAAATTAATTGTCCCAAAACGAATTTATTTATATTTTTTTGATAAACAATATTTAATTAAATGATTAAAAAATTTGAACAAAAAATGTATAAAATATATTCCATGGGATATATTTGATCCATGTTTATCCTTATTAGTAAATTTATGACCCTTATAGGCTAAAACATGTGTTATCCCAGTTAAGGTTAAAAATTGTTATTGAGGGAATTGATCCCATAGAGAAGTATTAAAATTATAATCATAGAAGTATAAGTTTTATTTTTTAATGTTATTAAGACATTATCTTATCCTAATTTATAAATTATGACATTTTTCTACAACTTTTATTGATAATGATATGTACTATATATAAATTTTTATGTAATTCCACGTGTTTCCTTTCTCTCACTTATCAAAGGGAACAACCTATTCTCCATTATTCATATATTTTGAGAATTATATCTTTCCAATTAACTACAAAAATACCTCCCTATATTCCTTATTCAATTCTTATGTCTTATTTTTTCCCCTTATACCATCTTAAGTATGGCTTTTTTTAAGCCTATCGAGGTCTATCAAACAAGAGGTAATCATCTTTGATGGTTTTTAAAAAAATTATTTCTTCATTTACTTACTATAAATATGCTCTCTCCGTCCAATAATGATGAATCTAGTATTGTAAATTTATAGATATATTATTATGATTATGGTCATTTTCCAATTCATTTCTATCAAATTGGAAATGAATGTGTCACTCATTCATAAATATAGACTACCACCTCCAATTAGAAATTTAATTAATTTTAAATCTCCATTTTTCATAGATGGTTATTATAATTGATAAATTAATATATAAACGATTAATTATATACTAATTATTTTGGAAATTTAGGATATTACTTACTTTATTACCCTTCCACTCATTAAAAAATTATAACGTCGCACCTGCATACATGTGGACTAGCACCTCTATGAGGTGAAGTGATTTGTTTTTCATGTCCACAATTCATGTAAGATTCAGTAATTATATTTTATATCTAAAAATGATAAATATGTATTGATTGAAAATCTAGAGTTGATGTAACAATAAACCCTTTGACCATGTTCAACCTACCAATGTTGTTCTGTAATTATGAACCAAACATCCTCAAAACATCTGGTATGAACTTAATTGATTTACTAAATATATAAGGGTGGGTAAAAAATTAAATTAATTTAAAAAATGGCTAATAACAAGTTAAGAAACCTAAAAAATTTCTAAATAAAGTATTACATTAATATATTTTTATTATATATGAGATAAACTATATAGGTGGCGAGTCAAACTCAAGGTAAGGGGTTTCCTAAATTATTTTATTTTTATTAGGTTATTTTAACTCTTCATTATTTATGTAATGACAAGATGATATATATAATAGAATTTTTTTTATTTTTTTCCAATTTTTTATTTAATTTTTTTTTCATATATTAGTTTAATTGATCAATTCCAACTTCAATGTTGTGATCCTTATAGAGGTTTTTATCTCACTTTTGTTTCTATGATATATATAACATATCCCCCCCCACACATTCTTCTTTTGTGACATGTTTATACCACACCACTGATATTTTATATCATGAATCTATTTATATTCATGGTATGTAATGTTTCATTTTATATTAATTATTTCAATGGGTTTAGGATTCATAAGCTACCAAAGTGGAAAGGGATTAATCTTCAATCTCATTTTTAATCGGGATTATTTATGTGTAAATTTAAATAGATGATAATTATATGTTAGGTCACTTTTAAACTATATCTATATTTTTATTTTATAATTATCTATGTATTTTATCTATTTTAACTTTATTTTACACTATTTTGTATTTAATATGAATATGAATACATTTTTCAAGAAAAACTGAGTTTATTTCACCTTCAGTCGACCGATAGTTTCTTCCTTGTCCTTATTTTACAAAAAGGCTTCAAAATAAATATAAAAAATTAATTAAGTTAATTTTGAACTATATTTTTATTTATTTAAAACATATTAGAATGAAACATTTTAATGATTCCCCTATGTAATATTTTAACTTTCATTACAAATTTAAAAATATTGTTTTTTAACATATAATAGATGACTTCCTGTTCTTGTTGTCATGAAAATTATTTAAGTTGAAGATTCCACTATAGGTTTACCTTGTTCGTTTCAAGTACAATATTTTTTTGAAAATTCTATATTTTTTTATTTTAAAATTTTGATTTAAAAATGAAAAGGGTATTTTCCACATGAAATTTTCCCATGATATTTAAAATTATATTCGTTTATGATATTATCTTTTGATGAATCCTTTGTTTTATAGGGGATATACTCTAATTATACCATCCACCATATTTTTCAAAAAGTTGAACAATAATTTTTACTATAGAAATTATTGAAATTTTATATACTTATTCATCCAATAAGGACAGTTATTCATCATTATGGAATGTTTATTAAGTTGTATTTTTTTCATATAATGAATTCATTTGAATTATTGATTTTTGGATGGGGACTAAAATTACATATCCCATCAATGCATCCATTGAAATCTTATAAAAAAATATCCTAAGTTTTTTTTGTATGTCTGGACAAATATTTATGATGTCTTAGCCCAAGGTGGAACAATATATTTATGATAAAATGAAATAAGGCCAAAATGGTATGATATTAATTTCCATAATTATTTAATCCATACTTTTGAAATGAATTTTTCCATGTAATAATTTATATTCTTATAATATCTTTGGATATTTTTCTTTTTTATGATATTAGTTGTATGAAATATTTAAATATTGATTACATCTCTGATATTATACTTGTTTTTTTTTTGTACTGTGATTACTTTTGATGTACACATTCCCTTATTGAAAATATAAACTCTCCCTTTATTTTTCTTACTTTCTTTAGGATACCGAGATTGAATACACGAATGATTTTAGGGATATAATATATGAAATATTAATATTATTATAAGAATTTTAATTTTTATTTCAGGTTTTTAAATACAATGTGAGAATCTGGTATAAATTTACCCCCCAAATACTACTAAAATATTTAATCCATTGGGTTTTTATACCTTATACCTCAATAATATGTACTAGAATATCCACATACTGTTAGTTACTGGATCTTAAGGGTGTAGCACAAAATATATTTTCAAGGCATCACATATCAATCCACAAACAGAGACATTCCAACAGAAGAGAGATAACTATTGTTATTTTAAAACTCAACAAAAGACAATTTGACTCACTTTCTAAACTCTAAAATCTATTGTACATACATGATATATTTCCTCTAACAAATGAATATTGATCTCCATCCTGAGGATGATAATTAATTCCTAGGAATATTTGATGGCAACAATAAAGTAGAACACCCTTATAAAATCATTTTGTATAAGGTGTATTATGATGGTATTTGATCTTAGATGAAACTAAATAATCCAAAAAATCAAATTTATTTATATCTCTTATAATACATCCATTATTATAAACTCATTAACCACTATGAAATTAGATTACATCATCAATTGATCAATAATGACACAAAGGGAATCACATTATCCTTGATCAAGAGGTATATCATTGATGAAATATATTGATATTCCCCCCAATTATATTTAGTAATATCTAATGGATTTTAAAAAACCAAAGAAACAATATTTATATCTTATACCTACTATAAAAATTCATATCCAAGACACAATTTATCCAAGATACAACTTCACTCATGGACACCAAAACTAACACCTCATTGACTGATACATCCTGGATATAACAGGATGTATTTTCATAGGTGACCTATTACATTCATATATAATAACGTCTAGAATTATCTATTGAGTGAAAAAACATCCCATGAAATAACACCCATTGCAAATAATCATCTAGAAATATTTTATGAACATCACTACAACCAGTATAGTCATACTAACCCACCAGGCTAAACTCTCATTGTTGTAACACATCCACCTCTTACACCAAATATGACCTCTCAATCATCTGATACAATCATCTACTACCAAATTCATCTTCCAAATCAATATTCAAGGATTATAGTTTTCCATAAATCACAACGCACCCCTAGAGTTAGGAGTAACACTCTAATTGAATTCATACTCAACAAATCATTAACCACAACCCCTTTACCACGTGTATAAGAGATCCTAAAGATATAATACCTCAAAAATCAAACCACTTCCACGGGCATAGATTTAAATATTTTTTTGAGATCAAATACATGAAAAGAATTAGTGAAGACCACATAACATAGACAGATGTGGTAATTCTTCCACTACTTTAAATAAAGAACTAATATAGCCAACTCAATATCATATTTAGTGAGTAATGTTTAAATAGAAATAACTACTAATACATTTATGATATCAATAATCTCTTATAGAAAAATAACCAAATCCATGTAGAAGATGATAAGAATCACATAACACCTCAAAACTTATTTATTCCTTCAGAAAACATATTATAAAGCCACTTATTAGCTTTAATATAATATTCTCAAATGTGATTTGACGCTAATAATTCTTATGATGTATTTTTAGTTACCAGATAATGTTCTAAAAGGATCCAAAATATGAGAAGAAATATACTATAATTTACTAAAATGTCTTGTGAGGCGAATGAAATTTTATACCTTTATAAAATTCTTGGGTGTCACCAAAGAAACATCTGCTTTAATTATTGAAAGACACCCTACCACTACCTACTAATACATGACATTATATTCTAAATAGAAACACCAAATAATAAAATTTAAACTTGAATAAATTATCATATATTAGATGTCATCATAGAATATATAAAATAGTACCCATATTCTAAACATTATAATATTCCAACCATATGTATTTTATTTTGTTGTCGATGAATAGGGCCTCCAATTGACCTAGGAAATCAATGAACGAAGAGTTAAAATTGTCCATAAAAATAGTTGTGGAATTCATAATTAAAAATAATTAATCTATAATCATAATATATCAGATGTGAGATTTGAATTAGTGTGTTAAAATATTTCTTTTATTCATATGATCATTTCAACTTTTTAGCAAGGAGAATCTAAATATGTTTGTTAATAGGACTACACCTCATGGTTGAATGATAAAAACATAATGGAAGGAGATTTTGTTAGAAATGGTTAACAACTCAAGTCTACTCAAAGGAGGAAACATCCAAAATGTATTGATGTAGTATAAGGTATTATTATCCACAATATGTATTACAAGGGTTTTGGAAGGACAGTTTACCATTCCCACAAGAACATTCCCTTCCTTACTAGTAATACAATACTTATGGACAATAGATACATATAACTACGAAATACACATGATTCTTATTAAATTATTAGTTCATTAAATGAATAAAAAACTCTCAAGGGTGTTTCTATTATCCTCATTTATAATTTTATTACATGATTTAGTCAATAGAGTTCATTTTTCATAGTCTTTCAAATCTATACATATTATTTAAAAATATGTGTTTTGATAGATACAGTGATGAACATATTTCTCTGTTATTATTATTTTCCTTTTAATCCAAAAATATATTTCTTGAAAAGAAGTAAAATTTTTTAAATGTGGGAACACTTAATAAATATCTTGTTAAATTCAATTTATTTTCGTTCTTATTATTTTCATAATAATTGCCATATTGTTTTTTATGGAAATTATTCAAGGTATAATATAAAAAATATTTAGATCTAAAGTTCAAGTATCTTTTATGTCTTCCTAATAAGTCACTATATTTACATTTCCACAAAATCTATGAGTTTCAATTGTATTGATTAAAAAAGTTGTTAATCATGTAATATAATGCATAATATTACCATGCATGGTGAATTTCAGCATACATATTTTATTTATGGACTGATTTGAATTAATAACTGATACTACATATTCTTTGCATTCCAAATATCCAAAAATAATCCAACATAGTACAAATATTGTCTTATCTATTATCTCATGAATATATCAATTATTATTTTTAATAGGATTATATTATCACTTCCTTTTATCATAGTCTTAATGGAAAATCATAATTTGAATGAATCTTAAGATGTGTGAAATGATACTTATGGTATATTTCAAATAAAAATTATGTTGTTTCCCATTTCAATGGGTTGATCCATATAGAATATTTGAAATGACATGTATGATGTTAAAATGATCCCAGTGAAATGGGAATGCCTCTAATAGAGTGTGGATTATCCTTAGAGAATTATATATAACCCATATGGAACTCCAAATGATTCTTATAGGAATGACTTTTTTAATAAATGGATCTTACGGAATCTAAAATTGATTCTTATGATATTTAATTTACCACATAATGATCCATAAAAAATCTATAAGGATCGTATGATCCTTTATAATAAATCTTACAAATGAGGAATGATTCTTACATAATTCCATATTATCTATATGGAATATCAGATGACCCCTAAGAAACTCTATCTTCTTTCATTTTATAAACTCCTAATGGAAATTTCAATTAACGAATGAGTCTAATTAATCTTCTAAAACTGATTCATTATAACATTTTGCAAAATCCTAAACACAATGGATTATTTTATAATACTTAATAGAAATTCCATGAATTTTCAATGTACATAAAATCTAAATAGATAGAAAATACAAAAATGTAACGTTTGATTTAAATTAAAATAATATAAAAATAAACAGGATGTCTATATACATACAATTCAAGGTACTATTCATGATATCTTCCTCATTAACCCTAATTTAATTATATTTATGATGATAATATATCGTTAAAAAAAATTATCTCTTTCTAATTGATTAAACATGTCATTAATCCATTGGAGGGGATAGTGGTTCTTGACTGTCACATGATTAGACTAATTTTAATTGATACAAAATGATATGATACAATTCTTATTATACAAAATTTTATTTGGGGAACCCCTAGGTGACACGCTCTATTAAATAGAACCCTTATGGAACAGATTTTCAATCTAATTTGTAACTATAAAAAATATGAAGGTTCTATAAAAATGGATCTATATAAATAGCAGAGGTGCCAATTAGTATCACTATCTGAAATAGATATCAAATTAATGGGTAAGTTTCACAACCTATTCAGTAAATTAATTGGGAAATTCCTCCAAAACATTTGGAAACACATCAACCCAAACATCACTGTGAACAATTTTATCTCCACCATATGAGAAGATAAGTAATCTTTCGATCCATCTAATAACCCCACTAGCTGATGAACACTTTTATATTCCCTTACACATTAATAAACAACATTAATTGAAACAAATAAAAATATTTAAACTTATTTTAGGAAAATTAAATGATAATTATCACATACTCGGGATGTTTTTTTTGTAAAAATGAGATCCCCTAATGATTTGTTCTAACCCATCATTATCTCAGAACCTAGAAACTCATTAGGAAAATCATACTGACATCCAACTAGTGTAGATACTAGTAATGTAAATTTAATACTCTCAACCTTTATTCCTAGAGGATATGACATGGTTGTTGTAATGAGTGAGCAAAAATCTCCCAAATTAAAAAAAATCATAATATGTGATAGAAAATTAAAATTCACAACCTCACATGATCACAATATTGATTGGTATTGGGAACACCAAGACATTAAACTAATCAGACCAATACCCATTTCCTCATGTAATATGATGATAACCGTTATACTTACCAGGATTATCCCTATTCTTTTATGAATGAGCAACATCATAGGGATATACTTTTCATGAAACATCTCCTCAGTAAAATTCATAATTTTGGTTACTAGGGAACTATAACTGATAATTCCGCAGAGGCTACAACTATTGATGTTTCTCATGGAAGAAATCACTTACACTATGATAACCACTAAGAATTGTCTAGCACTACAACCATTGATTACCATGTCAATATATGAAAATAAAAATAAAATAGATCTCTTGATATAATCCTAGGAACTTAAATTCCCAATGACATGGGAATAAGAAGGTTGAGGTTGACTCCCCATAAGATAAAATTTTTACTGACCTGATAGATGTGAGACTCCATGTCCCACTAAACTACTCATGAAATCATGATGAATCTCCTCTCAAGAGTAACTATTTCTCACAAGAATATTTATCATTATCAAATTATTTTTAGTTCCATGAGTTACAACAACAATTTAAATGGGGAGGACTGGAATTGGATCTTTGAGAACAATAAAAATAACAACAGAAACTTATAACTCTATATTTTCTTTAAAGAGATAATATATTAAATTTAAAACAACAATGAATTAAATTAAATCAAGATATAATTTAATTATATTTCAAATTATGATAAAATATACAAATTTAAAACATTATGATAATGAAATATAAAACATTATTAATAATTCATCTAAATGAATAAAACCAAATGTAAATAAAAAGATGACAAAATTAAATTTTCATTCATATGGTTTTTATTGATGATAGAACCACATATTTTAACTATAAAAATAATAAAAATAATTATTAAAATAATAGATAATATAATCAAAAAAGAATGATGACATTAGATATGTATGTATTTTCACATATAGGAATATAAAATGGAAATTTTAGATAAGATCATTGAGCATATATAATTAACTCTAATATATGTTTTTTGGGATTATATGATATTTGGATTATATGGATATTGGAATTTTTTGTCAATTGGCCTTCTATTTCTATTTATACCATTATTACACATCAAAATCATTAGAGAGAAAAATAATAATAAGTATTTTATTATATAATTTTCATTGTAACATATTTGTTGAATTAGTGGGTATAAATATAAGTAAACACATCATGAGATATTTTTAAAAGAGGAAGAAATATCATCATGTAGAATAAATAATCCTCATGAAACTATTTTTTCTAAACATATATAATAGTTAAATCCATAAGTTTTTCCTAAGACCAAGACCAAGCTAATCATTAACAATTACAGCTTGAGATAAATCATCTCCAAGAGAAACCTTGACTCATTGAATTCACTATGAGATTCATAGAAGCAAAATCACCACCCATAGACAAACAATTATTATCTCATATATAGGTGTTATGTGATGTTCTTGAGGGTGATTTAAATAATACATTATAATGATTGAAACATGTAATTATTAATTAATTAAAAAATATATTTTTTCATCGTTATGCATATTCAATAAAGTTGTAATTTTTATTAAATTTACTTTTAAATAATGAATTTAATTTTATAAGAAATAGATTTTTAATAAAAATTTATTGATAAAATTAAATTAAATTTCTATTAGATAAATAAAAAATTTACTGAATTATGATCAAATTCATTTAATTTTTTAAATAGATATTTTTCAAATAATTTTTTTATCTATGTAATGTATTTTTATCATAAAAATTCAAATAATCACAAATAAAAAATTATCTTAATGAAAATTACTGATAATATATAAAATTAAATAAATTATAGTTCATATATTATTTATAAATAGAAAGTAATAAGAATAAATTAAATTATCCTTTAAAAAAATTCTATGAATTGTTTATAATCCATTATGTGATCTCATATTAAAATTAATTTTTATCAGTTTAAAAAATTGAATATGATAAATTTTAGTCTAAATATGTAATCATCCTGTAATTTTTTTTAATATGGTTCCCCTTTTATTTTTACTAAAAAAATAAAGACTAATTTAAAAAAATAAACAAGGTAAAAAGAGGTAAATGCGGGTAAAAACTATATGGATCAAATTTAAATAATTAAAATGATATAAAATAATTATAAAATTCATTTTCAGTGATTTATTCAATACTACATGTCAAAAAAATATTTTCCCACCTAACTCACCCAACTCTCACGTGATTCCATGTTTACCCTTCACATAGCTTATGTTTGCAAAGAAATGTTGATCATTTTCACCTATAAAAGGAGTTATCTACTACCCATTAATAACCACTCATATACATAGTTAATATCATAAATTAATTAAAATTATTCTTTTACTAATGTATTAATATACATTTATGGCTACTAGTATGAACAATGATCCCTATTTCATTCTTTTTGAAGGACATTGTTGCAAGAAGGAGCGTTCTTTCAAAGTAAGTAATAAGTTCTTCTCCATTAGTTTCATTGAAATTATCATTTAAAATATTCATAAATATCATTATCTAATATAATTATGTGATATTCACATTATTTTTCTCTACAAATTTATATTATAACAATATAATTCTTCTTTCTTACTCATTCATTAGTTATAATATGTTCTTGGTTTTGTCGTTGATACCACCTATGTGAAAGATGGAATAGTCTAACCAAAATTGATTGTTAAAGTAACTTACATAATGGTAATATAATTATATAATAAAGAAATTAATATATTATCATTATAATTGGAGGATAATATATATATATATATATATAAACTCATTTTTATAATAAATTCTTTCACTGGTTTAAAATTAGAAAAATAATTTTAACTGCTCTTTACATACCTTCACCATAACTTCTATAAAATGACCTAAATATTTTATAAATATATGAATAAAACATATTTCAACTCTAGGTCCACTATTTATTGGATTAAATCTTAATCAACGGTCAAGGACCAGAATCACCATATAGAAACTATAATTGAACAACCGAGGCAATTGAAACGTAAATATTAATTTTAACCGAAAATATATTTGTAAATATATATTTAGAAAATATGAATGAGTTTCATCAATTATAATAAAATTAAATATTTTTAGGTAAATTATTTATAAATATAATTTTATTACATTTGAGGTTAAATCATGTTTGACTAAAAAAGAATCCAGAGTAAGACATTTGTTGACTGAATATCCATTTCATTAAGCCATTATTTTTATTGATTGACTGTGTTCTTCTATACTTTTTTTAATTTTAAATACCTATATTTCCTATGTTATTTTCCCTTTTTCTATAATTGAATAATATTTTCTTGTAAATATCATATTCTATGATTTATTTATTTCTTCACAAAAATATGATCTTGTTAAGAAAAAATATCACCCTATTTATGAGATCTTTCTCCAAAATGCCCATATTACTTCACACCATAAATTTTTTATTTTATGATATTAAAATTAAAATATATTATTTTTTTTATATTAATAAAATTTATCTCAAACTATCTCAAAAATAAAATTATATTTATCTATAATTTATGTGTAATTTCTATAAAGTTACATAAAAATGTTAATAAGGAATCTCTCATCACTATTATATATTTTTAATCATCCATTCTTAATTTATTTACATGATATTTATTTATTTTCAATGTTCCTTTTTAAATAATAATTTAAATATATGTTTTAAAAAATTGAATTGTAGCATTATATATTGACAATAATTTTAAGAATATTATATGAAAAATCATTATAATATTCTCAATTATATTTTTCTCTCTATCTAAAAAAGTTATATCTCTTATATAATTATTTCTTAGGAATCACCCTAAACATTTACTTATAATATACTTGTTTTGGTTGTTTAATTTTTTAGTGTCAACAAAACTAATTCCTTAGTTCAACCTACATGATATCATTTGTAAATACTATGTAACCCATCTTCTTTCAATGCATTTTTATGATGATATGTATGATTGATTTCATATGGTACATATTTTTTGTTTATCATTATGTGATGGGAGGGTTTGATGTACCTCTATAATGAATTGTATAAGGTTTTATATCTCATGATATAATTAGGTAATATGTTATTATAGTTATCATTGTTCAAAATATGATATGTCAGACATATTATAGTTATATTTGCCCAAAATTTTATACATGGCCATGATCGGTCTTATATTTTCTCACAACAATATTTTTGGACATTACTGAGGTTATCCACATTTACATTGTTATTCTTTGTAACCTTTGGTCCAATTTTATAAACTAATAATAGGTGAATTGGGGTGTCTTTACAAAAACTCCTTCTCTTTAAATAAATTTGGATACTGTGTTCACATTCACAAAGTACCTTTGAATATTTTTTATTTAAAGAATCAACCGAAAAAAATAAAGAACGAAGGATGTAATTATTTTTCTTGAAACACCTAAAAATATATATATTCAATGAGAATATAAAATTTTATATTGATTTGACAATTAACCACTAATTCCCTACTGGGTGATTAAAAAAATAGGACAGGCTCACTAATCTTTCAAGATCTATTAAATGTTTGTCTATTATAATCACTAATTACAAGAGAGATAAAATGATATTATCAAAACATATATTAAAATTAATAATATTTAGAAAATTAATGTTATAACACAACATATTAATGGTTATTCTCCAAAATTCTTGGTTCTTCAGTTCTAGTTCATCAATGTTATAAAAATAAACACTTTATTCTAGGATTTATATTTATTGTAATTTATTCCCATTTTTCTCACTTATAAATTATAGATACTCATTGATTTCTATACTAATTCACTCTACTTATTTTATTTCCTAATATATAATTTTACCTTTATTATTATTTTTATTTATTCTCAACTTAAGATTAATGTTTGGAAAATAAATTTTATAATTTTAACTTCAAAATTATTACCACGAAAACTTTGAACTTCTTTTTGTTGAATTATAAAATTTAATTTCGATGAAGAATATTTTCACCATAGAACACTATAAATTCAATTGAATTTTGATCCATAACTTCTCAGTAGTTAAATAAGAAAAAAAATATAATATAGTACATAACCTCTTTTTTTCAAACATCACGTCATGGTATCCAATTAAAAATATATATAGGGTACCCAAAGTAACTAAAAAAGATATTTAATTCTAAACTCTATGGTATAACTATTCTCTAATTGAAATTTTTGTTCATCACTACTAACATTAACCACAATTTTTCATGTTCTTCTAACTCTTAAAATAATAATTACCCACAAACCTACCCCCATGTCATAGACCTTTTTAGTTTCCCATTTTCATAATTAATTTGTGTACTAAAATTTTCTTCTAAAATTCCCAACTCGGGACTTGTGATCTTTCATTGAAATTCGTATAATTCAAAACATATAAATTTATGGTGTGGCACATATATTATCCCCATTTTAGATTCACCAAAGTCTTCGAACATTATGAGGAAAGGTTTCTTCATACACTATAGGTAAATTTTCTTATTAAAATATTAAAAAATAATATCATGGTAAACTAGTGTTTTTTGAACTAAAAATCATCCAGTTTCAAATGATATATACAATTACCCAAGATCCTTCACTAAAAATATATTCCACATTCAATTTAGTATATACATAATAACCACAATATGGTCAATGTCCTGGTGAATATTTCCTTCACTATTATATTTAAAGATTTATAATGGTCCCTTTAATTACAAAAAAAATTAAATTTAAAAAAGATCAAATGTGTTATAACCATTGGTTACAATAAAATTCTCATTTTTATTTTTATTATAAATGACCTGTATGATCCTCCATAAAATTCAAAAAATCTAACAACCTCCAAACCCTCCCCATGATATTATCCTTCTCCTTTGATAATAAAATTCATAAGAGTCCTTTATTATAGGTCTAATAACTTCAAGCATTATAATGTAGGCACTATGAATTTATAAGAAAATATATCTTAACAAGTTACCTAATCCTGTATTTATCAATTCTTTATTTAGTTAATAAGATAAATACTTAATTAGTACTTTTTGCCATATTTAATAAGTAAAACTTTTTCCTAATTTTTTACTCATGGATAGTTTCATCATAACTTATTTCATTCAACGAATAATAATTTATATCAATGAAAAATAGTATTAGAGTAAATATTATATTTAATTATTAAATTAGAAACTACACCTATTCAATTTGATAGAATATTTGAACTCCAATATTCAACCGGTGCATCTCAAAAACATATATAGCCAATGGTTTGGTGATGATATCATCCATTTAATTCTACATTCCCAAAAATTATTGTTTCATAAATTTTTTTTTCTGTATGATCCATTTTAAATTGGTAACAAATATCATTATGTTATGTGTGAGATTTTTTATTCGGATTGTAAATTAATGTAATGAATCTTTTTTTGTCATATTGAACCAAATTGTGTTTTTATATAGTATAAAAAATATCTTAAAATTAATTTTTCATCAATATTATTAATATAAAATCCTTGTAAATAAAAATATAGTTATATTCTTTGGTATTTAGTGAAACAGAATCCTATTACGTAGTTATCCACCCAAAATAGGCTTTTAAAATTGTAAATGCTCCACCACTTATAGATTTTTGATCCAAAATTTCACCATCCTAATAAACATCTATATAAGCTACTGAATCCAAAAAAAATTCATCCATAAGCACTAATACTTAATTCAATATTCCCTGAGCAAACATCAAAATTTTCGATACTATCATAGGTTATTCTTCTATTATAAGACTCTAAGATCATTCAATCAAGATTTTAGAATATAAAACTTATGTCCTAGTTGAAGTAAGATAATGTGTAATATTTATGGATATTTTATATATAAAGTATATTAATCCCCGTTTGTTATCATGATTTTTTTCATTTAATTCCAAATATTATTATCATTGAAACTATATTTAGAACTTCCATTGTGAATTTCATAAACACTTCCCTTGTATATTTTATCTACTAGATGGATGTATTTTAATTTTTTTCACCCTTATAATGTAATTCAATTCTTCAATCAATGAAATATAAAATTTAAAACCCCATAGTTTTGAATAACTTATCAACAAAAGTCTCCTTATTTCCATTAAATATTATTTCATCCACATACACCATCCCCCAAAAACTCTTTATGATTTGATATTTTCAAATTTTTGTTATGTTAAATACCCCCTCTATTAAACTCATACTTCATCAAAAAAACTATAAAAATATTGAATACCAATCATGAGGAATTTTATTTTGTCTATAAAAATAGTTTTTTTCAAATTGAATACATTTGATTCATTATCTCTAATGAAAAATCCATCCAGTTTCTCTATATATTAATCTTTATTCATGACACCATATTTGTATCCATTAGAATAAATATGAATTTTAATGGAATAATAGAGTGGATCACTACAATATATACTCAATATAGAGAGGTGGTAGATTCTATGCTAGGAAGTTTTTAACAAATTATAATTTTTTATCCCTTTATCTATTAAACCTATTAATATATTGATTCTCCATTTCTATTTCCTCATTTTTTACAGTTATATGAAATAAATTAAATTAGGGAACATGATATTTTTTAAAATGTTCACCACTTAGTAAGATTATATAGTATTTCTCCAGTATGGCGATGACTAGTACAAGGATTATCCACTATAATGTGATACCAACCATAGTGGTGTGGAGAGAAATAAATAATTTATATAAGTGTGCTTCACTACACTTTATAATATGTGAAAATAAACCTAAATCCCTATAAAAATTATGAACTCTTATAAAATCCATCTCCCCATTAGTTCATTATACATCTTTTTTAGACTATCTCTAATATATGTAGTTTCTTTGTAAAACTATGAATTCCTTCCACTGATTGAGACTTATGATTGATTTCATAGTGAAGTTTTGATCTTCACTTCATTTTTCATAAAATGTTACATTCACAATAGTGATCATGTAACATCTCATATTCTTCACATCATCAAACTAAAATATTTCTTTCCACATCTTATTCCTTCAACATATTCTTGATAATTTTGTACTTGTTCATTTAGTGATTATACTTCATTGAATGATTTTTTCTCAGTATGGTACTTATATGACGGATCACTAATTTCCTTCTTCTTTTGGGGCTTCAAGGCTTTTAAAAAAATTATGTTGTTTGATACCTGCTACTCCATCTGAAACTTCTGCTTATGAACATTCAACCCAAATGAGAATAACATTCACGATTCATCATTAGAAATTTTTTTTGATTCTTCAATTATTCAATGAAAAATATAGAATCAATGAATTTTTATTACATTAAAAATTCCAAATTCGTTTTCAAACCGTTATATACGGTGTTATTCTTATAATATGTTAGTTTCATCGCAGGCATTCAAATTAAAGCATCCCACTTGAGTTTTGATAATCCCACTCAAAACTATCTTCATTTGACCATCTTCAAAATTCTTAAAAAATTTGAGTAAACAAATATTTGTTTGAAAATTAATTATTCATATACATTATTAATATTATTCAACTCTCCTAAAATATTTCTATAATCGTGATCTCCCCTTCCTGAGTGTCGAAACATTGAACTTCCAACACACAATCTTCATATTAAATATCTATAAGAAAATCTATTCAATATTATATTTCCTTCCATCAACTAATATTCATTGTACTTATTTCTTCTAGTGAAATATTAGTTGATATTCCATCATAAAATTATAGGGAAACCTTAGAATTCATTTACATGACTCTTCCTCGATAGATGACATACTGCACAAATCATCCTCCGTTACCTAATCTGGGAAGTCCACTAACTGATTAGTTTCGTTCGAGACCATTTTTCTGATGAATCTAGATGTTCTCATTCAGTGGATGTTTACTCTTAATTATTCAATCAAAAACATATTTATATTTAAACTACTCAGAAACCTCAGTATGATGAATGTCATTCGGGAACCTATTTCTTATGTCTTCATAAAACAATAATTTTGTGATGTAATAATTTAAAAAAATTTCAAAACATAGTTTGATGATATCAATATCATTATTATTATTATTTTGGGAACTTCTATCTATGAATGTCAAATTTGTTTAGAAAAATTCATGACCATTCTTCTATACAATTTCATATACCAAAAACTTCTTCTTTTTCTGATGATTTTTATGCTCTTATTAAATCATTTGGAAATATTATCATTATATGATCATCAAATTATTCATATTTATTATGAATTTTATATGAAAAAAATCATAAATTAATTAGTAAGATTATGCCCAAAATATTATATCTAATGTCTCTTTAAATTTCTCTGATAGACTTCACACTTTTTCCATCAACTAAATCATCATATTCACTTTATTTTTCATTCATTAAAACTTATTCCCTTCACACCTTAATCATTTTACAAGTCCACCAAATTTACTTCATAAAATTATTTATTTAATCACAATCAGAACTACATAATGTGCTAGAACCATAGTTGCACTTATTTCCAATATAACATTATTATCTTTTTCACATGAACATTCTTTAACCACTTAATAATTTCCCTTTGGACATATTTATATTAAATAATCTTTTAGGTAATTTTCTATTATTTTATATTTTATCTTGAATCACATGCACAATTCATTTTGATGTAAAAACAATGAAGAACACAACACGTAAAATCATAGGATATGTTTTTCTGATAATTATTTTACTAATGTAATTATGAATGAAATCAATCAAGAATTCATTTCCATCTACTATCTGATCATCTCAATTTGTTAAAATTAGGTTGTTTTCATTGTGAATGTACCTTTGGAGGTCACCTTATATATCCTTTATCCCATTGAACATTAAATACTAGTCTATATGATTGACTTTTTTTGATTTCGATGTATGGATTCTTTTATTTGAGTCTTATTTGAAAACATTATATAGGTCAATATGATGGATGATACATCAGATTTTAGAATTTGGATTCATTTGTTAGATGGTACTACACCATTGAGCATTAAATACTAGTCTATATGATGGACTTTGTTTGATTTCGATGTGTGGATTATTTTATTTGAGTCTTATTTGAAAACATTATATAGGTCAATATGTTGGATGCTACATCAGATTTTAGAATTTGGATTCATTTGTTAGATGGTACTACAACAAAAACATCATCTGATTACCTAAATTTGATAAAATTCATTATATTACCTCAGTAATTTGGTCTATGTGTGATCTATGTTTTACTTACATTCATCACATGATTCTATATATTTTCTGCTACAAATTCTCTATCTGGTTCTGTTCGAAAACTTCTAGAGTAAATTCCATATGAAAACAATAAAATATTGATAACATAGATGCTTCAGCAAACATCATTTCTATGTTTATGTCATGATGATCAGCTCCCCAATCATCATGAGCAAACATATTGTCTTCAATGAACCTTTATATTTTATGTGAGGATAAATCTTGATCACCACTTAGGAAATAATACTTTGTATATGTTTTTTAATATAGTAGGACTTATTCACTTCCTTTATTATTCACTTACTCATAAAATATACATATTTTTTTACAGTGATTGGATACATAAAACTAAAATTCCAGTAGCATGTTAGTTATAATTCTTTCAACCTATTGAAATCAGTGAAATCTTTATATTTTTATGATAATAATTAACAAATAATTACATATGTTGACAATAAATCGAACTCTTACACAATGTGGGATTGTAAACAATCACTACTTGTAAAATTAATATAGAGTAAATGAATCCTATATCATGGATAATGTTCGAATATTAATGCCTAGCCTTGTAACTTATGACCATTTCATCTTAAATACATCTTCAATCAAGCCTCCAAAACAAAAACCCCCATCCATACCCTCTTTGGTGGATCAAATGGATTCCAAGGGAAGCTACAATTACAATCAAATAAAAATAAAGAATAAATATTAGGTACAGAAGATAAAATTAGTTAAATAAAGTAATTCATTAATATAATATAATTTAAATACCAATTTAAGTGCTCACCTTAGGACCCAAAAAAATTAAGAATTTATACCTCTCCATGGTAAAACAATTCATATAGAGTCATCCATGGAGTCAGAATGTCATTCAAGGACTCTGTTCAAAAGATATTATTGATCAAATATTTGTAATAATTAATATTTTATAAAAAAATATTAATATTTTCTATAAAATTTAAACTTCTCATAATCTCACTTAATTCTATACCTAGGGTAAATACTTTATCTCACGATCAATGGATTCATGAGAAAAAATATTCATGATAATTTTCTTGGTGAAATTACCTTTTTCACCTCAAGAACATCCATAATAAACAAAATTGCATAAATTTAATGACATAGAAAAAAGGGGGTTACAATATCCCCCACTATAACTCTTCTAATACTTGGGAATTATTTTCAACCATTAACCATCACACACGATTGATCCCCGTCATTTATTCATCACTATCTTGATGCACTCTACTTAGGAACACCAAATGAGTTTCCATTATGAAACTCTAACCCTATATGCACTATTCATTAGAAACTGAATAACCTATTAAACGAAAATATCTGATACTTAGAAAATTATCCCTAGAACTTATCCATGACTACATACCATAGTATCATCCAAAGATTCATCTACACACATATAGTAGTCCAAAAATATGGGGTAACTAAAAATGTTTGATTATCAATCCATGAGGATCCTTACCATTATAATTTCTCTCTAAAACCCAATCTCATGGATAAAAGACCACCTAAGGAAAATATCTATCTCAAAAAATCAATTTCAAATGAAAATATAGGTCATTACACCTCTTGAGGACTATTATAAAAATGCTCAGCTACACCCAATGTTTTGATTTCTAATCACTTAAACCATCTAAATGAAACACACTCACACAAACTCTAGTGAACCATACTTCTAACTCGTGGATGGATTTCAAAAATTTCATCATGATCCCCCTACTACTGCTCAAACTCCAAGAAACATAATATAGAAATTCCTCATAACTTTTACACCATGGAGTCCTGTAATGTTAGATTCATTTGTATGCTAGAATCAAAATTCCAAAATTTCCATCCATCGACTAATCATATTACACCCCCAAAACCATCCACTATGAGGTTTATACCTCCATTATGGATATAATGATCTTATAATTGGATAATAATTAGGGTCATTCAAATAAACTAATACAATAATATATTCATCCTAGACATCATCCATTAGAAAATATAATGACTAGACTTGGTCATTTGGATTATAAAAGATCATTAAGAGAATGTTACAAAATCTAATTATTCCTAACTCATAAGGAATAACATCTTCATCATCCACTAAATTTCATCAATAATGTGGATCATACAATAAAATTAATAATGATCTACACAACATTACACATTTTCATTTATATCAATACATAGGTGAAACCTCAACAGTTTGCATCGTCTATCTTTTTTCACTCCCCCTCAATCCATACTGACCCCATCTAATGAAACAATTGTCTAAGATAAAACTAAACTAAAATTTCTTATCTTCATGAAAACCCTTAGGAAAACATGAACATGTGCATTCTATTAAATATATAGTAATCATCTCACAATCATTCACTTCATGATCTATAACTGAAATGGGTATTGAACATAACCAAAGTAAAACACATAAGCCTCAACTGAACCCAATGGATATACACATTCATATCACCTATTCAAATTTCTTGATTCACGCTCACATGAGTCATGCGTCATTGAACCTGATCTCTCACACCTAAATCAATGAACATTCTACTCTTTCGTGTAAATATCATATTTATACATGCACTATTATCTCTCTTAATCAATTTTATGAATTTGACTTATGCAATGTCAGCCAAATTATCACATTATTACATCTGAAGTGTATCTACAGTCAACATTTTTCGAAATCACAACTGTTACTGACCCCCAAATCCATCATAAATACCAAATAATTTTTTTTCATCACATAATGAAATCATAATCCATCCTCATGACTATATCATATATAATGTTTCACACCATATGATCTAATCTCATAACATGAATAATCTAACCATTTATATCATATCAAAGGTATGCACATTCACAGGCTATTGTCTTAAATGTGTTTCTCTTTTATATATCAATTTTCCCACAAATATCCCAATACACATCACAAAGCAATAGGATCTCATGATTATCCCATATTTCATATCCCATATATATTATATCTAAAGGAAACACCTAATTATTTCCATATCCTATGTTACAAGACATTTATATTTTACAAAACTCACTTTAATGTTCTCACTTGTACATATAAAAAAATTAGGAATCATATTACAATTAATCAACCTACTAGAGAATTGACACACAATTAGAATCTATGTATGAGACCCCCTTGAGAATAATGATCTCATCTACATACATATACATAATGATTTCACTCTATCACAACTCATATCTGGTAATCCATAATTATATGATTTGTTTAAGAAAATTACTTTTTTGGTACTCCTTTTATGTGATAAATGAATAAAGTTGAAATGGTTAAAAGTCTGTGAAGAGAAGACCCATTATTTCACCCACTGCCTTAGGGATGTTCCATGGTCAGTTCACCCAAGGTCCTCAATATAACCCCAAACTACATTGCTCAAAACATCTTCACATACTACCTTACAGAATGGATCTTTGGGAACAATACACCTTTTCACACCACCTTGGCACACTGACTTTATGTGCTTAAATCTCCACTTTTTCTAAAAAATTGACCCCTTTATCATTAACAAGAGCTTGATATTCCAACATCCTTGAAGATGTAAAAATTCTCAAAGCACCCTTTTCCTAGGTATCTAGAATCCTCTTCAGGCACCCTATATCACTTAAAACATCAATGAATTAACATATTTGAATTTTATTCAAGTCATAAAAAGGATAAAACCATAATAAGAACAATATTTCTCCATTTATTCTAATCACTAGGTTGAAGCCACACTTAGGTATCCTAGTTGGGAAGCCCTTCACCCAAGGCACTCCACTTGGGAGACCCTTCACCAAAGAAAATCAACATGGGTGAACCTTCACCAATGGAACTACACTTAGGTGAAAATTGTTTCCTATGAACATTACTTGGGTGACCTATTACCCATGAAACATCACTTATGCAACCCTTCCCCCAAGGAACTCCACCTAAGGAATATTTTAGTCAATGGAGTTCACTTGGGTGACCCATAACCTAAGGGTGTTCACTTGGGTGACGCATCCTGTGAGACATTTTACATGGGTGAACATTCTTCCAGGGTAGTTTAATCTGGTGACCTAATATACATTGTTATTTTTTGAAATATATATTTTACAACGAAATTTATTTTTTTGACATAATTAGTTACATCAAACATCGAGTTATAAAAAACCATAATATACAATTAATATTACTATTTAAACATTAAATTAATATCATACCCATTAGTCATGGAAGTAAAAGTCGGATTAACCAAATTTTGAAACATTATTATAAATTTTGTGATATGAAAAATGTATTGTAAAATATGTACTTAATTTTTTGTAAGGTCTTTATATACTTTGAAAATAATTTTTTTGTAAAAAAAAATTTATTATTTATTTTCAAGAAATAATGAAAATTATTTTTGAAGCTTTTATAATTTTGATTAAAAAGAAATTAATTTTCCAAATCAACACATCTAAATTAGAAGGGTTACCTTTTTATAATTTTACTGAGAAAAATAATTATTTGATGAATAATAAAAAATAGTGATTTTTATTAAAACTTCTTTTAGTTTAAAGTATTTAAAAAGATTAAATTTTATTTAAAAATATTATAAAATTTAAATATGTTCTATTATTTTATTTTTATTCCATTTTATGACATTATAACTATTTCTTTCATAAATTGTGATATAAATACTTTTTATACATTGAATATTTTCTCTTTGGAAATACAATTTTTATTAAATATGTTGGTTTAATTTAAAATTAAATTTTATCACTAATATAAATTTAATTTGTAAAAAATGATTCAATTATTTAAATTATAATAATTAGTATTATATAACAAGTTTATATTTTTTTGTGAAAATGAATCGTAAAAATTAAACAACATTGTTCTTGTTAAAACTGGTTTACTTTGGGGTTAAAACAAAAAGACGAGTTTTAAAATAACCAAAAAATATAAAAAATTAAAATTATATAGATATATCTCAACCTTATATCATATAATGTCCAATAATTATCCATTCGGTATCTTTTTTTTATGTGTAAAACAAGGGTATGTCTTTTTCTTTCCAAAAATTCCATGTGTGTCCTCTCCCCCACTTTCAAAAATGGAAAACACTCTCATCCCCTCTTCACACATCCAAAACCTTTTTATTCCTCCAATACATTACCAAATAACTTTATTAACTCCCTTACATGTTATATATAATATATATTGATTAGAAAACCTTCATAATAATTATTTTGGTTCTAACGTAAAGTGTTTTTATGAAGAAGAGGTATCATTCTTAACTTTGGGGTTTTGTTTTATTTCTTCTTCCACGTCTTTAAAACCCAATTAAAATATGATGATATAATAAAAATTTAAATTTCATATAATTATATTCTATTATTTAAATTTTGTAACCTATATAGATCTCCAATTCAATAAAATGTGAAACAAACAGTTTTATGGAGTGTACGGTAAACTACTACCACGTGAATAGATGTAATTCGTTTTCGATAACCACCTCTCATGAATGTATATAATGATGTGTTTAATTTATATATAAATATTATATTTATTAAAAAATTAAAATTTTATAATTAAATTTTCACATCTACCTTATTACGTTCTAATACATTGGAAATGATAAAGTTACTTGTGCATACTTGTGGACTACAACCTCCACAAAACGATTATATAATTTTTCATTTAATTTTATCATGGATGGTAATAAATTGATATATAATGAATATATATTATATATATTAGATAAAAATTATTATATAATTTTAAATATATATACATTTCATTCCTTCCAACCATCATCAAATAAAAATAACCTTCTCGCGTATGCACAATATGTCGTCTACATGAACAAGGTAATTCGTCTTTCTATCTCTATATTTTATGGATGATAAAAAGTATATATATAAATAATATATATGATATAATAAAAAAATTATCTATATTATGGAAACATAATCAATGTATAATTACCAATAATATAGAACCAAAACATAAACAAAAAATGAATGAGATACCACAAAGAATAATGATTTTAACAATGATTTGTTAATAAATATGTGAAAAGGGATATAAGTAAATAATATATGATATTATGAATATGATTATGGTTTTATAATATATTTATAATAAAAATATATTTATTATATATTAAGATCTAATTTTGATGAATAATGGTGAGACTTGAGGTAATATATTTTCTTCTCAATTTATTTGTGTGGGAAATATTCAATATTCAACACTTTTTCCTTTTTTATGATGTATATACATATAAAGAATTATATTTTGTATTTTTATCCTGAAAATTATATGATATAAATATCTATATATGTTTTTTTTCTTTCATGTGCCTTATTATTCAAAAGTTACCAAACTGGTTAAGGATTTATATTATATTTTCATTTTTTATCGAGATTGTTTATGATTATGTTTTGGATGATCAAATATTATAATATATCTATAAAGAAACTCAATAATTTGGTTATCTAATTTTTATTTCAAAATTTATGTGTTTTCCTTTAATTTTCCTCACTTTATGCATTAATTATCCCAAAAAAAAATTAAGTAGAACTGGTGTCATTTATTTCATCGGTGAAAAATTCTTTTTCATTCATATCCATTTTTTATAAACATGTTTTAATTTTTATAATATTATAATATGATCCCATATATTAATTTTTATACATGATTTAGAATTTTAAAAAAATGGATTAAAAGTAATATTCTATTCATTTTCCAATAATAGTATTTTATATTTTTTACCAAGAATTTAAATGGAATATTTTTTTAACGTACATGACACAAACATAATTTTTTACCATCACTAACACTAAATTATTTAAATCTTACTTATATGACTTAAATATTTTTTTTAAATATTTTTTTCCATAATATTTGGGAAATATTAAATTTTAAATATTTTTTTCAAATAAAAAAGGATATTTTCCCCGTAAAATGTTTCAAGTGAACTTTTAAAACAATTATCCATATAATATGTCATCTTTTGATATTTATTAATCCATACCGGGGATATGATCCAAAAAACCATCTTTATTCATTCATTCGATGGTATTTGATGATGATGAAAATGTTTTTATGAAACTAATTCCTTTTTCATGTGGTTTTTTAATAAATTGATGAAATGATTATGAAACCCATTACTTTTTTGCGGGTCATTCTATAATGGAATTTTTATGAAACCTTATTTTTCATAAGATATGATACGATGAGTGCTTTCTGATCTTTTGGAACACATCTATATTATTTTAATAATGTGATGGGTGGGACAAATATTATATATCTCTAGAGCTCATTGGGAAAATATTGATCTCTCATGAGATAAATAAAATTAGAATGGTGAGTGGACCTAGTTCATTAAGAGAATTTGAGAACTGTGATAGTTTTGGGAGTGAATAATGACAACTATGATGGTTTTAGGAGTGATCCCAATACACTATAATATAATTTAACTATGAATTTAACAAAAAATAAATGCTTTAATATTCATAAATGTATCCCAAAATTCAAAATCATATTGCAATGTCATTATCTCATAACTCTTGTTATTTAATTCTATTATGATTAAGGTCTTATGAATTGATAATATTTAGTACATTACACAAAATTATGATCTTTTTATTGAGGGTATTATTTTTAAATGTTGATATCTTGTTCTCATATCATTATTCTTGTACTATCCTTATTTTATCGTTGTTATATGCCTTTTTTACCCTCACAAGGCATCTGATCTCACCCTTTCTTGTGCTTCCCTTACACAGGTTATAATGAAAAGTTTTGTGTCTGATAATTCTAATAAGGGTTCTAGTTATAAGTAACGTATTGGGAGATTATGTGGTTCATTAATGAATGAGTTTTTTATTTATCCATGTTTCAAATTATATGAGACAACTATGATTTTGGAATATATTATAAGGTTATGTAATGAATATTAAAATAATAATATGTAATATATATTTATTAATATCATGGGTCTCAATTATCATTATTAGGAAATGGTTTATTTAACCTTTGTAAATAATGATGTGAAAACATTACTGGGAACCATAGGGATATGTTAAAGTATAGGAAAATATCGTGGAATTTTGTTGAAATATAGGTTGATTGGTTTCATGGAAATTAAATCCCTATTTATATACTATAAGTGGGTGTCTCTTTATAATAGTTTTACCTATGGTTAATAACTCTAAAATTTTCAACTTGGGATTTGACTCGAACATCACTCAGTGCATGACAGAAAGCCCAACTGCACTTCTAGTTTGACACTCCGATGGGATTTTTTTCACAAATTCACAAACACATTATAAACTATTATGAAGTATTTGAATATATTATTACCATTAATAAAAAATTTAAACCTAAGTATTGATATTATTTAATATAAGGTGTTATGATTTAGATATCCAATAAATTATTTCTCACTATTATGTTGTTTCCCAACTATGATTAATGATACTCATGTTGAGTTTCTGGGGCCCGCAGCGGAAGCCGGTGGGCCGGGGATTTTAAAACCTTCATCGGCGCAATGATGGTACTTGTTTTCGCCAATGATCCAAGCCCTGGAGAGGTCCGAGGATCTCACATAGATTGTAAAGAGAACAAAAATAAAAAGAAATCATACCTGTTGCATATCAGAAGCCATTGTCGGCCGCTACTTGTCGATGGCGATCGTTGCACGAAGGATCCATAGCAAGATCCTTCTATATCATCCACACATGCCTAAAAAATCTGCGGGAACACCGATCGTCAAACTCTGGGTGCTAGCGCGGTGATTCAACGATATCTTCAATGTCCCGATGATCATCGCATCGTCGATCTTGCAATGCGTGAGGAGAAACTTGATCCGAGCTCTTGGATCTTCATCTTCTCTCTCTAGGAAGCAGGAGGAGAGAGATTCTCTCAAATTGAATTCCATAAATGAATGAATAGTGATATTCCCACCAAGAGAGAGAGCCTCATATCTTATTTATAGTGACGTTGAGAAATACCTGGTTGGGTTCCCTGACCCCCGTATAATTCAATGTTCTCTAAATAAACAATTATGAGGACTTATAACTGCGTCAATATTATTTATTAATTTTATCAGATACTTGTAAAATATAAAATATATTACGTGATAAAATCTGAGCCATTTAACTCGACTCGTAGTCCCATTTTAATATTAAATGAACCTTGAATATTAAAATAATATTTGTTCAATGAAGATTTTCTCGTATTTACTAAACTCGTAAATACATTAAATAAATTCAATTCTAAATATTCGTAACTTGAATATTAATGAATTTATTTATTTATTTTTGTTATCAACAACTTGGAAAAACGCTTGGACCCCATGGCAGGGCCCACTATGTCCATATTCCTATTCCACTGAATAGGTGCGGATTCTTGAATACGCTGTTGTGTGTGACCCTCTAGGCCCTTATCTCGATAGCAGTGAATAAAATTCACAGACCAAGAGCGGGGTCTAGCAACCCGTCATTACCCCTAAAGAGATAAAGATATTCATAGAAATGAATACCATCCGACGAACACTGACTGTGTACTATAGTCTCTTTGTCATTTGATAACTCATAATGCAGGATGCACTCTTATGTCATCGTCCTTATCTTTCTTTATCATTTGTTGATGTATCTGGATGGATTTTCCTTTCTACTACTTTGTCAAAAGACTTATGAAGGCTGGACTATCCTGATCAACCAGGCCTGAGATACATAACTTCCTAAACATGGAAGCGACAAATCATTTCTTCACCATTCAACCAATGTTATACCACTAATGATGCACCCGACACAAACTACCTCACCATAACATTACTGCCATGGTTTTCGCCTTGCATCAAAGTACGTAATTAAATGATATACATTGGTAATGGTCTCAAGACTGAAGACCAATACACATGTTCGTAGATAGGAACAACCAATGGCACCCAAAACTAGTGGTGTTCCTATTGGTGGGTCTGTCCTCATGATCTCACTACTAGAGATCACCAAGTGCGAACTTCATGGGAAGAAGTCTCAATGCTTATGAGCCTCCAGCACCTGATAGTCTTACATCTACTTTGTCTAGTTAGTAAGATGTATCTAGACTATAGAACATATATTTAAGATCAATGTCATTGTATCCCGAGGTTCTCATTAAAGCCTAGGATATTCTATAACCTCTTGATATGACAATTAACCTTTGGACATTACCACTATTATAGTGGACGTAGAAAAGTATGCACTATAATGGTAATATATCATCATGCATATCTAGCTGTACACATGCTATGGTAATCAAAAGTACTACATAGTTGGGTCTAGGGAACCCACTATTTCAACACTCCCACTTGGAATAGAGCCAACATTCTATCTAAACTTGTTATTTACTCATATGATAAATACCATGATTCTTCTGAGTAATGGATTTAACTGCTGGGCCTACCACGTTATCATTGTGTGGCATATCTTCTATATGCGACCTCATATGCTTGAGTAAAATTTCTCAAGATATGGTATCCTTGAGTATATTAATTTTGTCCATTGTCATAACTTGACACCTTGGCTAGTAAGAATATCATAATTCTCATTATGATAACATTTTTCTCACTAGGTGTGAATCCATGAACTGGAAAAAATTGTTGCAATTTATAACTGCTTCTTAGCTACTTTAAAAGCTGCAACGTACTCGGTATTTGTAGGCATTGCTACCACAAGCTTTTATGATCTTGATTAGCTCATATCTTTTTCCTAACTGCGATACCAGATCAAAATGATCTATGTACTACAAGTATGTTTCCCACCACAACTAGTATACATTCCTCTCCATATTCCAGGTACATATCATTTGTACTCACTGAAGTACAAGATGCTAGATCTGACTGCATCACTTGGAGTGCTCCTTGAGATAATTGATATCTTACTATAATAAATTATATCCTGGAAGTATCAATTATTGTACATATTATGGCATATTTGATTGACCCATCGCTAAAGCATATGGTATCAATTCACAACTTTAATCTCTACACATGCTCCGAACATGTTAACCTAGAGAGATTAAGCCATGTGGCATAGGCAAAAATTCTGAACATGAATTGTTCCAACTTGTATTTTTTAACACAATTTCATTATATGTACGATTGACTAGGACTAAGAAGCCTTTGGATCTACCTCAGTAGATCCTATTCCCTAGAACATAGGTTGCTACTTGAAGTCAATCATTGGATAATTTCTTTTAACCTGATCTTATCTAACGGTAAGATCAAAATCTATTTTCCATATGTTGTCAAACATATATCACTTGGAAAACATTGGATCTCCCACTAACCTTTGGTAGACACAAGGCAATGATTCATTTATAATGAATGCTCTAAGATATTGTTGCTTACTTTAATCCAGAATTTGATTTCAGTAACTTGCAACCCTTATTGGAATCATTTTATATCATCATCTCTTTCTGGTTGCATCGTATGGACACCTTCCATGAAAGATGATCTTGACATCCAATGAACAATAAAAGGATCTTAGAAGTTTGTCTATGACAATTAAAATTATAATAGATTTAGGCGTACTGACTTGGTATAACCAATTGATCCTTATTGGTACCATACTTGTACCCTCCATGTATCATTTCATTTGAATACCCACCACAGTATTCAATTTATAAGCCCCCTTTGCAATTTGATACACAGAATCCATTATTGAATTTTAGTTGATCTTGTCAATCTTAGCTTGTTTCCATATACTTCTTACTTGTAGGATTTATTATTCTTAGTGAATAATATATCACCAACCGCGGTGAATATATAACCATCACTATGGTTTCATTCTTCCTACACAGTATGTGTATTTGGAACATTCCTATTCCATATGTACTTGTACAAATTGTTTCCTATGCCAACCATTTGTGCATCTCGAGCATTGACTAAGTCCAAGTCAATTCAACTCCCACTATCTATAATTTAGATGTGCACCCTTGTATAGAAATTTAGTCTAATACTTGACGACATCTTTTCTATCTTAGGGATCTATGTAATATCCTAAGCAAGTCTTATGATAATTACCTTAGATGCAAAACGTGTTTAACTTGATGCATGTTTGTTTAAATCGTAACAAACGCTTTGAATCTAAACACATCCTATGACATAATGGTTTTCCCATCATACTATGACTCATATGATATCCATTTGACATTTTAGTTGGCATATTGGTTATGGGATTACACTGTTATTTTCAAATCACATTTGGAAATATTATGGAAGTTTCCGCAAGTTGCAAAATTGATACAACTTACATCATAACATTGATGTATAACATATGCATTTAGGAATTTCTCTACACTACATGTTTGTTATTAAATGTAAATATGTAAGACATTATCATCGATCCCCCTTATGAACATCAATACGGTGATGTAGATAAGGTAACATGCATTTAGGAATTACTCCATGTTACATTATCATGATCGATGATTGCTTGGTCAAGATATTATTCATCCTGCCGATCCGAAGCAACTTATATCTTTTGACCAAACTTATACTTCATTGTTACATTACTTAATGACTTATTGGAATCTTATGAAGTATATTTACCTCTAGCTTTCTTTTGAATAGTTCACACTCTCATGTTGAACTAACCTCGGATGCTTTGTGGTGTACCTTTATTTCCAATGGTTTCTTTGTCTAAACTAATGATGTCAATTATACCATCAGTGTTTAGTTGTGTCGAGCCTAAATAACATACTGGTTATATAGTTGATTTCTTATTTTAGTTTTACTTGAAAAAGAATCACGTATCCACAATTGGGTAGGTCTTACATTTTATATTCATCATGTATTGCCATTGATTCAAATAGTAGTGATCTAATTGTTGAGTATATCACCTCAAACAACATTCATTCCAAAACATGGAATAATGTCTCATCATGTCCAAATGGGCACATGAGATAAATGTTTTTGGTAATACTCCATAACTTGTTCAATTTGAATCAATCACTTGGCAATTAGATGTTATGTGTTTCTCCTTGCTGACTTAGGAATCACCCTTTCTCAGCTTCTAGGATAAGACACTTTACTTCTAGTAATGTTTCTATACTTACTTGGCTATTGTATTTCAATACATATATGTGAAAATCATATTGTATTTTAATACCCAAGAAGTATTTGAGAAAATATTACTTTTATTTTAAGAATATAAACTGAACAAGGAGCGGGAACTTGCTTCTTGTATTTCAGTTTTTAATCTTCCATGAATTTATTTCATTAGGTGATGCAAATAACCTCCTATTAAATAACCAACAAATTCTCATTGAAGGACATGAAGAAGGTGCCTTTGGCATAACTTTCCATAATTCTTTTCACCTTTTCATTCAATGTATTCTCCATAAGAATAAAAGATGGCGTTATCTCATATATTCTTATTACATGGTGAATGTTACCTTAAAGGTAATGAAGTGCTTACTATATATGGTTCGTTTATAACCTTTAAATGAAACTAGAGTAATTGGGTGTAAAAGATATATGAAAAGGTATGGAATGAAAGATTGTGAACCGTCATTCACTTTACACATACCGAGTTCGTCCATCACATTCAAATCTTTCATAACTTTATCCTTGAATGGATCTTGGAGATGATACTACATGTGATCATCATCTTAGTCTTGATGTTGCAACCACAACTAACATCAGACGTTGATGATAGCATTATGATAGATCCATAATATGCTTGTTTCATGAGTCTCCTATATGCAATTTTACACCCTCGCTTCCTGAGGTGTCTTAACAGGTTGGGACAAAATCACCTTGAATTTCTATTGTAGTAGTAATGTGCGCAAGCACCTATACTACACTTGGAAATTCATGCTTAGTTTTCACATTAACTTTGTCTAATATTTATCGTAGTTTTATTACAGTATTTCTTGCGATTATCTACAAATATTATTTTACAAAATGTACTTTTATGTGATTACCTAATATGAAATTATTCATTATTTAATCATTAAATTTCTCCCACTAATTTTTTGAATTCTAGGAACCCTCTATACTAGAATCGGAAGACACTTGAGTATTCTAGTGGCAAGGATCCCTGAACCAACCTCATAGTCTACAAGATAGGGCTACGCCACTACTCGGAGGGTCCAAGGTAGGCCTTTGGCTGGCCAACCACATTAGCTCGCGGTTCCTTAATTTGTTGATTGAAGTCCCAGCTTTAAAAATCATTTACAGATTTACTCAACGCTTGCCTCTAAAATTACAACAAACTATCTAAGGCTATATCTTTTATGAAATTTTAGTTAAGTACACCTGCCACACACATAAGAACTCCCTGGTAGTAAGAGGTACCCTCAGCTGAGGCATGAACCGGCACCTCAAACACCCAGTTTTGTTCAAACTTGAATGATAGAAGGTTTTTGTGACTTAATATTTTCTTTGAGGGTTTTTAGTGGTTTCTCTCAATGAATGTAATCCATTTCTATTAATCTTGTTCATCTACATTGTCGGGCTCACAACTGACCTTTAATGGAAATCAAACGTCACTTCTTTATGCATTTTATTATCTATTGATTTATGTGATTTTCCCACTGTTCTAAAAATGAATAAAATAATAAATAAATGCATAAAGGTAAAATTACTACCCGACTGTCTTGAACATATAAACATCCTAAGCACATCATACCTGAGTCGTATACTTGACTCTTGATGCAGCTTGCTCATTCTGTATGTCTGCTTCTCATCGCCTCATCTTGGTGAAGTCCACGTCACATCTCATATTACTGCCTCGTCTTGGTGTAGTCCACGTGTTGTCTTGAATCATCTTGATCAACGCACTCTGCCTTGTCTTGGCAGGGTCGACGTTTCTTGTCATCTTCGTCTGAAGTACAAAGATACTCGCACGCAGGCGATGGGGACTCTGGTAAAAATCTACATCACATAATTATTCGGCACACAGGCCCTTATACACTTTAACTGAAAATAGACGATGTGCAGACTGTCTTTAATTCATTACAATCATCGCACGCAGTTTAAATAATTAATTAAATAAAATTAAATGAAAATATGTATGTTTCGATGCTCAAGACCATACGACAGGTAAAATGGGCGTTAAAAATTAAAATGAAATAATTAAGTACGAGGGTTATTTAATTTAATTAAATTAAATGAATTAATAAATTAAAATAATTTAATTAATTATCAGTCATCTAATTAATCTAATTTTAATAATCAAAATTAAATTAAATAATTAATTTAATTTAATTTTTAAAAATTAAATTAATTTTAATCCTCGAGTATTAAAAACATTAACTACAATTAATATATTAATTAATTTAATTTAAATTAATTAATTATATTAATTTATTTAATTAAACCCAAAGGGTTACCTGCCCGTTATGAGGACCTGGCGGTGATCGGGCATGGCTGCGCTGCCTGCGCATTCGCTAGGCGGGTTTGCGTGTAGGTCCAGGCAGAGCGGACAATGCGGTGTTCGGTCGGAGAGCACCGTAGGGTGGAGGAGGGGTTCCCTCGGTGCGGCAGCAGCGCGGTCAGAGGGAACCCAGGTAGTGGACGGTTGAGGTGGCTCCTCCGGAGGCGGTGTAAGCTGTGTGGCCGGAGGTACTCGGCCAGCATGCAACGCGCTAGGGACGGCCGGAGCAGCCTGTTGGAGGAGCAGCGCTGGATAGGGAGAGGGGCTCGGCAGAGGTGTATGTTGCTGCGCCGTCCGGCCTTCATGGGGGGCGCCACTCCGAGGGAGAGCAGTAGGCGAGGGGCTAGTGTAGGGTGCGGCCTTGGAGATCTGCAGCGCTAGGCCACAGGATGAAGGAGGGAGGGCCGGCAGCGGGCCTGCTGCAAACCGCGTGGGAGTGGGGATGTCACGCTTGGTGTAGCCTGGTGCTGCAGTGCGCAGGAGAGGGAGAAGCAGGGAGGCAGGCTGTGTTCCCACGGAGAGCCGGCCAGGAGTTGCGTCGGCCCCTTGTTGGTCATCGTGGAAGGGACTCCCGGCGATGCTATAGTGCGCCGCGCGGAAGGAGGTAGGGGGTCCGCTCGGACCCCCTTTGGAACCTTTGTTTGTGCTGTGCTATTCCACACACAAGCCCTGGCCCCTTTCCTTTTTTTAAATACATCTTTGAAGTCTTGCTTCCACAAGTCAAGTCACCCAAAATTTTCTAAAGGCTAAATAGCCTTTAAAATCAAATGATAATAAAATAATTATTATTAAAACAATATAATCATTGTGAAAATTATTTAATTTGAAAAATTATAATTTTCATAATTTTAATTACATCAAATGAACGAATCTCAACTTGATCGGTTTCGTTGGATGAAATAAAATTAGTACCGGAGATGAAACTATATATTCAATCCAATCTGAAAAATTAAAATTGACCGTATCTTGGCCATTCGAGATTGGATCGAAGCGCGGTTTGAACCGCTGGGACCTTTTTCGAACCCTCTTCTTAATATTATGAAAATTAATTTTATTTGGATCAGAAAATATACACGATCCCTCTAATACCACTGTTGAGTTTCCGTGGCACGCAGAGGAAGCCGGTGTGCTGGGGATTTTAAAATTTTCATTGGCACAACGATGGTACTTGTCATCACCGACGATCTGAGCCCCAGAGAGGTCTGAAGATCTCACGTAGATTGTAAATAGCACAAAAATAAAATTAAAACATACATGTTGCATATCAGAAGTCGTTGTCAACTGCTACTTGTCGACGACGATCGTTACAGGAAGGATCCATAGCAAGATCCCTCTAAATCGTCCACATGCGCCTAAAAAATCTGCGGGAACGCCGATCGTCGATCTCCAGGTGCTAGTGCGGTGATTCAATGATATCTTCGACGTCCCGATGATCATTGCATTGTCGATCTTGCGATGCGTGAGGAGAAACTTGATCCGAGCTCTTAGATCTTCAGCTTCTCTATCTAGGAAGCGGGAGGAGAGAGAGGCTCTCAAATTTCCTTTCATAAATGAATGAATGGTGATATGCACACCAAGAGAGAGATCCTCCTCTCTTATTTATAGAGACGTTGAGAAATACCCGGTTGGGTTCCCCTACCCCCGTATATTTCAACGTTCTCTAAATAAATAATTATGATGACTTATAACTTCATCAATATTATTTATTAATTTTATCACATACTTGTAATATATAAAATATATTACGTGATAAAATCTGAGCAATTTAACTCGACCCGTTGTCCCGCTTTAATATAAAATGAACCACGAAAATTAACCTAATATTCGTTCGATTAATATTATATCGTATTTACTAAACTCGTAAATACATTAAAAAAATTCAATCCTAAAGATTCGTAACCTGAATATTAATGAATTTATTTAATTGTTTTGGTGATCAACAACTTCGAAAAACTTTCGGACCCCATGGCGGGGCCCACTATGTCCAAATTCCTATTCCACTGAATAGGTACGGATTCTTGAATACACTGTTGTGTGTGACCCTCTAGACTCTTATCTCGATAGCAGCGAATAAAATTCATAGACCAAGAGCAGGGTCTAAAAACCCGTCATGGCCCCTAAAGAGATATGGATAGTCATTGCAACAACTACCATCCTACAAACACTGACTGTGTACTATAGTCTTTTTTTCATTTGATATCTCATAAAGTAGGACGCACTCTTGTGTCATCGTCCTTATCTCACATTATCATTTGTTGATGTTTCTGGATGGATTCTCCTTTCTACTGATTTGGCCAAAGGCTTATGAAGGTTGCCCCATCCTGATCAACCCGGCCTTAGATACATAACTTCCTAAACTTGGAAGCGACATATCCTTTCTTGACCATTCAACCAATGTCATACCACTAATGACGCACCCGACACAAACAACCTCGCAACGACATTACTACCATGGTTTTCACCTTGAATCAAAGTATGTAATTAAATGATATACATTGGTAATGGTCTCAAGTCTAGAGACCAATACACATGTCCGTAGATAGGAACAACCAATGACACCCAAAACATATGGTGTTTCTATTGGCAGGTCTGTCCTCATGATCTCACTACTAGATATCACCAAGTGAGAACTTCATGAGAAGAAGTCTCAATGCTTATGAGCCCCCAGCACCTGATAGTCAGACATCTATGGTGTCCAGTCAGTAAGATGTATCGTGAATATAGAACATATATTTAAGATCAATGTCATTTTATCTTGAGTATCTCATTATAGCCTGGGATCTGTTATAACCTCTTGACATAACAATTAACCTTTGGACATTACCACAATTATAGTGGGCACAGAAAAGTCTGTACTATAATGTTAATATATCATCATGCATACTTACATGTACACATGATACGGTAATCAAAAATACTACATAGTGGGGTCTAGGTAACCCACTATTTCAACAACTCACACTGTGTTTTTTGGTTTATGTTAATGGATGGAAGTTAAAGGAATCATGTTAATACTGAATGATACAGAAAATGCAGAGATTTACCTCAAAATGAAACCAATATTATTGAATATTAAATGAAAATTCTCATTTTTATCCTCAAACAACATTATCTTGATACAGATCATCCTGAACTCCCAAAAAAGAAATAGAGGGAATGGAATTCTTTTGAGTCCCTCAAGAGGTATCATCCAATTTATTCTAATGGATCCACTGATCCTCTAATTTTTGATAAATGGATCAGTTCCATTGAAATTATATTTTTTGTTCTTTACTGTTTATGCCTGAAAATTTTAATTTTATTATGTATCATGTGGAATAAAAAACACTTCAATATTGGACTCTTATTTAGAATACAAGAAAAAAAGATGAAATTGGTTTCAAGAAGTGGGATGAATTTAGGATATAATTTTTCAATAAGTACCTTCATTTTAATTTTAATATGTAAATAGAGATGGAATTTCTTAAGATAATGTTGAAGGATGATGAATATGTTAGTACTCATGAGGAAAATATTACTAAACTTCTGAGGTAAACATATATTATTATCATCCAACACGAATTTATGAATGATTGATATTTCAATAGATTAAAACTAAGCTTGCAAGTGGTTTTATCCAAATGAGACTTCAATTCCGATGAAGAAATCATTCAATAGTCCATCAAGGTGAAAATGAAGATATGAGTAACCCATCAATATAATGGTTTTGATAAGAAAATAAATCTTAAATTCAATAGAAACTATAAAAATCATGGTGAGAAAATTTTGAGATTTTCATTATGCTGGAAGTGTGGACGGAAATAAGAAGGATGTCTTTATAAGGGGAATTGTAAATTTTTTAGGTGTGGAAATGAAGTCATCTATAGGTTTAATGTTGAAGTGATAATATAAATATTAATAATGATTCTAATTGAGATAAAAGTTTATAGAATACACAGCCCACACTCTAGGGTTCAAAATTTAGGGAGTATGGTCATTATTCTTACCATCATTGAAATTTTATGGTTAATGGTGATGATCTATGTTATCAACCACTTAAGCCCAGAGATAAAGGTAAATCACATGTGATTACTTTTTATGATGAGGAGTATAATAATGATGTGGTGAAAGGAAGACATACCATCAACTCTATAGATTCTAATGTCTCATTTGAAACTACTTCAACCCAATATTTTTCATTGATATATTTTTCTGAGGGTATGAAAATTCCACCCTAAGGATAATATTTTGAATTATCAATGGAAAAACCTAATGGTATGATGATCACACATCACATCTATGAATATTCTTTGTTAGAATTTTGTGTGAATGTGCTTCATTCAAACCTTTTTATTCTCCCTCAAGTTGAATTTGTGGTTATCATAGGCCAAGAGTTCATTTTTGTACATAAATCCATAATAATTTTATATATAATGGAATTGATGTTTTATATTCTAAAACAACCCTTGATAATCTATCAGTTATCTGATAGATATAAAATTTCTATATATAGCACATACATTTAATGGTTCTTGATTCTAATTCAAAGGGGGTATTTATCTCATATGGTTGTGGAAGAATTCAACATCGATGATTTTCTTATTTTCTAGTAGTATGTTTTTGTCTTTTATAAATAGTTTCTTAGTTATCAACTAAATCGTGAATTTGTGTTTTCAATAGAACTCATAAATCGTGATAAAACTATCTCAAAGAATCACTATACAATGACCACAATTGACTTGAAATAATTGAATTATTAACTCAAGAGGAGTATTGTGAAGGGATTTATTTGGAAAATTGTGTTACCATGGGTTTAAAGTATTCTTTTTGATGTGAAGAAAAATGAATTTTTATTGATTAATTGTAGTTTAATAGAATCACAATCAAGAACAAGTATCCCCTAAATTGTATTGGTTACTTGTTTAATGAAATTTCATGGATATTATTAATTTTAGGGTTGGATTTAATTATATATATGATTAATTGAGAGTTATAAGGGAGGATATAACCATGACATCATTCCATACATGGTATGTAAATTATGAACATATATTTATTCCATTTGGTCTTACTAATTCCCCTTATATCATTATAGATTTAATGAATACAATATTTATATATTATGATGGTATGATTTTTTAGTCTTTATAAATGATATTCTTATATATTCATAGATAAAGGAGTAGAATGAATATCACTTGATAATTGTACTAAATACCCTAATAAGGGAGAGTATATAAGTGAAATTTAAAAAGTGTGAATTTTTTCTACAAAAGGTCCCAATATTTGGTCATATAATCTCAAGAGAGGGTATATCTGTGGATCCATAAAAGACGGAGGTTATTGAATGATATCCCATGTAAACTAATGTGATTGAGATCTGATGTTTTCTTGACTTTTCATGAGCTATAATCAATATTTTTTATTATTTTTGAATGACACTATTAAAGGGAATGTGTGAAACTGCACCAAAGCCCACCAATCCCGACCCAACAAGAGAGTAAAACTACATTTCCCACATTAGAATTCAAAAACCACACTTGGAAGATTTTCAAATTTCCAGGGTTCAAAACCAAAAAACCGTCAAACAGAACCAGATCAAGTGCTGCAGTGCTTCTCGAGAGACTAACCCTCGACATACTCCCTTCCATCATCACATCTCCAGCATCAATCATCATCGCCACCCACCGTCATCATCTCTCCAGAGTCATACAACACCACATCATCGATGGTAGAAATTTTGTCACCATCCACCTCTCTTGCAAACCACCATGTAGCTCCACCTCAGAAAGAATGATGGAATCTGGATCCATAGCAGAGAGATGAGTGGGATTTTGTAGAAGACGGTGGCTAGAACCTCGTAACCATCAACGTCGAGGAAATCCAACACCGACGACACCATCAGAGGAAACCTCAAAATGACAACATCACACCATGGCTTCGTACCCAAAATCCACATCGTCATCCCTTTACCTTTGACATCACCGTCCATACCAATAACCAACACCGCGAATAAAATCATTGAAACCAGATACTAAACCAGATACCAAATCGACTTAACCACCAAGCTAACATTAAAAAGAACAAGAACTTGAATAAAAATACCACAAATCATCATATCAAACATTGAGGAAGAATCACCAAGAATATTTGAAAAACTATAAATGATCTTCACCAGAAAAAACATCATGTTCATGGAGCACCGAAGGCCACGGAGCCGCACATATCAAAACATCAATGTTACCCCCATGCCAGCTCCGACATGGAGAGTTTTATAGGAACCTGAGGTCATAGTAGTGCTATTAGCTCTATAGGAGACCGAAATCCAGAAATGTTGAAGATGCATATGACCAAAATTTGTCCAAGAAAGAGGAAACCATCTCTAGTAGATCCTGAAAACCCCTCGTCTTTCGAACCACAGAACCCAAAGCCTATTAGAAACCTCTACTCCATCGCCGAATTGGAGAGGCACAGAGAATCTTAAGACCATAGTAGGGTATGGGGGACAAGGACTTCCATGGCACACCACAGAATGAAAAAAATTAGGAATAATATAGTGATAACATATGACTCAGGAAAATTTATGGTTCAAGAGAAAAATTTACCAACTCATTATTTGGATTTTTCTACTGTAATTTTGTTAGTAAAGAAATAAAGTCATTATATTTATTTCTAACTGTGTTATATATATATATAGTAAGATTTTATTATATATATTAACATGGAAGGAGTTTAAAATTCACCAAAAGTGATAGATAGAAATGATTAATGATTTTGATTTCTCAGTACATTACCACCATAGGAAAGTGAACAAGGTGTCCAATGCTTTGATTCAAAAGGATTATACTATCATATCAATAATAATGTTCATAAAAGATCTAATATTTTGATATTTTCATAGGATGGATTTGATAATAGTTAAGGATGGGGGGAAACTGTATCTTTCAACAAATAATGTAGAACCATCAATCCAAGTGAAGATTAAAGAGGCATTAAAGGATTGTGTAGAGCTATCAAAGAAAGTTATAGATGTTCCTGATTTATAAAATTATTATGATAGTATTATTAGGTTTAATAACCATGTATTCTTTCAATCAATACTAGATTTGAATAAGGATCTATTAGAGGAGACAAATAGTTATTCATTCTCTAATCAATATATAATTATAAAGATGAATAGATATTTGAAAGAGTGTTTTTGGGGGGATGACATGAAGAGAGATAAGTAAGAGTTTATATGTTAGTTCTTATTTTGAAAAAAGTTAAGACTATGAGAAAAAAATATAAGGGAATGTTACAAACATCACCCATACCATTATATAAATGGGAAAACATCATTTTGGATTTTTTATATCAGACTCCCGCAATATATCTAAAGACTATAATGTTATTTGGGTTGTAGTTAATCACCATACAAAGTCATAACACTTCATTTATATCATATAATCTTTCAATCTTGATTATATTTATAGAATATATAATAAATAAGTATTAAGGTTACATGACGTACCACATTCTATTATATTTGATTGAGGTCGGAGTTGTATGATGAATTTTTGATGATGTCTTTAGTGGGATCTAGATATATAGTTGACTTTCATAACTGTGTATCATCCTTATACAAGGGGTATGTCTTATAGAAACATTCAAACCCTATAGGTTATGATGTCATATTTTTATATGGACTTGAAAGGTGGATAGGATCAACATGTTCCTCTATTCTAGTTTTTATACAACACTACCTTACACTCAAAAATTTAGATGGCTCATTGTGATGAAATATTTGAAATTTATTATTGAAATAAAATGTATTGGGTTGATGTTAGATAAAAAAAGCTATTGGGACATGAGATAGTGAATTAAGTGGTATAAAAATTATGATCCATTCAATAGAACATCATGGTAGCTCAGAGTCAACAAAAACTTGTGCTAACAATCATCGGTGTGATCTAAGTTTGATGTTTTTGGAAAAAAAATCCTATGAATTTTTAAATGGAATATGTTGGTAATATTCGATAGGAAGGGAAATATGATCCCTAAGGATATTGTCCATTTCAATAATCATGACCAAGTATGTATGGATTCTAATCACAAGTAGCTTCCAAAAAACCTCTCCCAAGTCAATGACATGTTACATGTAACACTATGATATTTTTGGATATATTTTTTAAAAATAAATATTAATTCATCAATATCTTTCATTACACATATTAAAGAGCTTTAATGAACCCTAATATACTAATAAAATTATGATTTATACAGGATTTTTATATTATAGTTTTTAATCATTGTGGTTAGAAGAGTAATAAACTCATTTTGAAAACTGATTATAATTTTTTAATATAATAAAAATATATTGATAAATAAGTACTTAATTGTTGGTAATGTCTATATATACATCAAAAATACATTTCTTCTCAAAATAATAGTTTTCCGTATTTTTTGTGAATAAATAATAAAATTAGATTCATCTAATTTTTATTTTTCATTGAAAATAAGAACATAAATTTTAAAATAAACATGTCTAAATTATATTTGATTTTATTTTTTAGAATTTTTTGAACAGAATTATTTTTTGACAAATAGTGAAATATAATTTTTTTTATTAAAATATTTCATTTACATTAAAAACTGAAATATTAAATAACTTTTTAAAATGTTTTTATTGAATAATTAGTTAAATAATATTATCATTAAAATAATTTTGGTCATTGGAATTCTTTTCATGTGGAATTTTTGTATAAAAACCTCTTTATACTTATGAAAAGTTTCCATTTGGAAAACAGCGTTTTCATCACATCTGTTGGATTAGTTTTAAATTAAATTCAACCAAATATTTTAATTGAATTTTATAAAATGGATTATATTTTTTTCATAATAATAATAAATATAGAATATTATGTTCAACTTAATTTTTGATCCAAATAGAAAAAACCTAATTTTTGTTGTTAAGGATAAAATCAGTTTATTATGGGTTAAACTAAACATATAGGGGATAAAATGACCTAAACACATTTCCAATTAAAATTATATATCCATATTATTACCTTATATCATATAAGGTTTGATAATGATCCATTTTTAATCGATTTTGGATGTAAAAAATGTGGGTAAATCTTTCATATTTTAAAAACATCTATGTGTGTCCTCTTCCCTTATTATAAAAGGGAACCCCCACTCCTACCCTATTGACACTTACAAATATTTTTTATCAGAATAATACCTACAGAAATATATTATTTACAACATTAACAATTCTTTTATGGACTTATTTTTATTATGAAACCCTCATAATATGGTTTTTTGTAAACCTAATGAGGTTTCCCAAAGAAGAGGTATCATTCTAAACCAAGATTTTATTATTATGTATTATTTTAACTCTTTAACATCCTCATAAATTATGATCATTTAATAAAGTCCTTATATTATATATAATTATATGTTACTACTTTAATGGATTAACATATATCCATTTTCTCTTCCTTAATACGGGAAACAAAATTATCGATCGTGTGTTTGGTTGACTACCAACTCATGCACTGATGTTATTAGTTTTTCATAACCACCTCTCAAAGATGGATATAATGATATATTTAAATTATATATTTGATATCTATGACATAATTATACATCATTTATAGTAATATCACATCTATCTTCTTACCTTCCAATCTATTGAAAAACGATAATGTTGTTCGTGCGTATGGGTGAACTACTATCTCCACAAAGCGATGTGATATTTTTTTCATTTTATTCTGAAATAGATGGTAATGAAGATATATGTAATGAATATATATGATATATGTAAAATATATATTATATGTTAAATATATATTAACATTTACCATTATTTCATTCCATCAATTGAGAAAATGTGAACAACGTCAAGCATACATACAGTCTACCATCTCCATAAATGGTGCAATTAATATTCTTATGTATAATTTTTGTGGATGAATATAAATATTTAAATAGTGAATATATATGATAACAAGATTAAAATTATGGAGATAATTCCATTATAATAAAATTATAATGACCAAAACTATCAAATGAAATCATTTATGGAAAATGAAGAATTTATCACTCCGGATAGTGATTTTAATAAAGAATTGTTATCAAACATGTGATATAAGGTAATAAGTAAATAATATATTACATTACATGTGAGTATTTTAAAAAAAATGTGTATAATAATATAATATTTATTATATAGGATGTTTGAACATGTATGAAAAAATTCAACACTGGAGGTAAGGAATTATAATCTGACTCTTTTTCCATGGGATTCATGATATATTTACCACCTATTTACATTTTGTTGTGTATGTAACAAATCTTAATTTTTTATTATCAAAAACATTTTGGAAGAAGTGAGAAACTTCAGGATCACCCAAAACAAGCAGTAATGGAAGAAACATAATTTTTAACATGTAACATGACCATATTGGAATTCATGTCCCTAAAAAGCTTCCAAGAAAAAGAAGTTACCAATGTTTCTCGATCATCCTAAATAAGCTCTTCAAAATGCACCACCATCTTATACCACATTTTAATGTATTCCTCTTCTGTCACATTCTCTTCATTAAAGACTCTAACTAAGATATGGTTCTTTTTTTCAATCCAATCACTCTTCTCCCAGGTAGTATACATAAGAATGGTCATTCCCATCAAATTAACAACAGCTTTTGTGGGGTTATTTATCAAAGGGAATTACTCGTCCATAGATTTTAAAAAATAAAGGAGTAGCTCAATCAGAGTTCCCATGACTACCATCAGGTCACCCTTAGGGGAAGCTTCCCTACAATCCATATCCTTAAATCATACAGACATCCCAACCGAATTTGTATCACCTTCCTTTATATTGGCGTTCAATTTTTTGTTGAATGAGTCTCTATAGGTGGTGCTAAATATGAGTAATCATGTCATTGTTTCTTACATCGTCCCCAACCTTTCCTCCTCCTCAGACCATAGAGTCCATTTTCCTAGAAATCCTATACACTGTCTCCAGAAAACAGACCAGATGACTCAAAACATGACACATCCCTATGAAACCCCTTCACCTCCTTGGGGATCTCCACTCGGTCTGCCTTCCGGTAAGGACCTTCATTCCCTAGTCCCTCAAAGTAGTTACCCAACATAATGGCTCGTGAATCGCTTCTCGGGCTAGAACTATTCACTTGAATAGACTTAATTATTGGATAACCCTTTCTTCTAGTGTTTCCTAGACCCTAAATCACTACATCTACATAAGAAAAATCCTTAGTTTTACTTATTTCATCGCCCTTTCATGTCCCCCTTCCAGGTTAGGGCCTCTTCCAGTCAAATTTTTTAGGTCTATAAATGGACTAGAATACCAAAAATAACAGTATAATCCACATCAGAATGTACTTTTCCAGAAGGGCCTTGTAAAAAACTGATAGGTGTACCCTTGTATTTGTTCAGTTTATTGAAAATATAAGAAACCAAAATGCTACCCTCCTGAAAATCAATATGAACACCATGAGCTAAATCTGGAATAAAACATGCATCCAAATTACACTTTTCATCCAAAATGCCAACAATCCCTTGACCCCTTTCACTAACATTTGAATCAAAATTCCACTATAGATCACATGGATTGACTCCCCATCTACAATAAACCATAGCATGGAAATATTTCTTAATGGTTGAACAAAAATCAAACCAAGTCTCAAATTCCATGTACTTTTTCCATCTGAACTCCTCCCCCTCATAATTCCAAACATACTCAGTGGGTATCTTAGAAACATCCAATTCCAAAAAAAATATTAGATAAATTGGGTGAAAAACATATTAGATCCAACTATCTGAGCACAGATACCTACCAACCAGATTCCCTAACAAGAGCGAGATTGCAAGCTTTTGAAAGGGTAAGGGAAGTTTGGGGAGGCTTGCCCAGACCGCTACTATTGGTGCATCACATTTCATGTAAAAACTGAAGATTCTCTAGAAGGGGTAAAAATGAATTCCCTTTCAACTACCTTGGGCACTGGACCATGCACTAATCAATGCTCCCTATGAGTAAAAATGGATCATCAGATTACTACTATGGACCAGACCAATTGTAGCACAATCTTGTAAACTCCATGTCCTGGAAATTCATCTGTTGAATGCATCCAATAAAGTTATATAATATTTAATTAAGAAACAGATGTGGGATTTTGAAGATCTAAAGCATCGTTAAACTTTAGAGAAGAAATCCCCAGGTGAGGGAAACCACCAAGTAAAACTTCGAACATAGGGAACAAAGAGATTTGCAGGAAAGAGGGAATATAATCCAAGTTAGAGAGAGGAGAATAATAATGGGAAAAGGTTCCCTTGAAGGGTGGTGGAGGTCCATCCCCCACTATTGGGGGACTTACTGGCACGCAATCAATTGTCATCAAAGGATATGAACTACCATCATTGAAGCCCTTCTCAGCACCCGTTGTGTTTTGTATATACTACTGATGAATGTCCTTCATGATTTCAAACAAAAAAAATATTATATATATATGGTTTTTCTTTTCATGTTTATTATGATTCAAAAGTTACCAAAGAGTTAAAGGTGTTATTTAACTATCTAATTGTTTATCGAGATTGATTATGATTACAATTTCGATGATAGAATCATATAATCTATCTCTTAAGAAACTCATGGATTTTATTCTCCTATATTTATTTATGAAATTTATTTTCTTTAATTTCATTTTACTCTATTTATCTAATCAATAGTCTCAAATAATTTCATTAAGGAAAACTATCTTAATTTATCTTGTTGGTCGAAAATCCTTTTTCTTTAATATCAATGTTTTACTAAAAAAATATTCCTCAATGATTTTAATATTATCATACCACTGTTTAAAGTAATTTATACGCATTTTTTTGAAATTTTTAAAAAAAATTAATAAAATATTATTTTAATTTTCTGAATGATAATCTTTTGAATTTTTAATAAAAATTTGAAATTACTATTTTTTTACCATAAAAATCATGAATATAATTTTCTTTCCTCATGACCACTCAATTATTTTAAGCATCCTTCACAAATTTTCAATTTTATTTTCAATGAATTGTTTTCCTTAATAGTTGGAAAAATTAGATTTTAAATATTTGATTTCATATAAAAAAGATCTTTTTTCTAAATATATTTTCTAATTGACATTTTAAAATTATTTTCCATCAAAGATTAAATCCTTTTATGTTAATTATTCTTTACTAGGGACATGATCCAAGGAAACCATCATTGTTCTTTATTTAAATGGTTTAATATTATTGTCAGATGATTTTTGGGAAATCCATTCTTTTTTCGTGGTTTATTCTATGTTGAATTAATGAAATGATAATGAAACCTGTTTCATTTCCATAGGTTATGCTATGATGAAATGTTTATGAAACAAAAATTATTTTTATAGGTTATGTTATGATAAATGTTTTATTATCTTCTGTCTCACATTTGTTTTATTTCAACTATATGATGGGTTGACATAGATTATATATCCCTCAAATGAATTTGGTAAATATTGAAATGTCATGAGATAAATAGGACTGGAATATAGAGTGAATCAAATTCAGTAAGTGGATATATCCACTCTGACAGTGATGGGAGTGAACCTTACCAACTATGATGGTTTGGGGGGGAACCCAACTCATTATAGTAGTCTTGACAGTGATCATTTCTTACTACAAAAATAATTTTCTGTTCTTATGTGCTTCCCAAAATCAATGTCTTTTTTCAATGTTATGTTCTCATTGATTAATTTCTAGATTACATTATTATTAATTTATTATGAATTGAAATGTATCATTCCATAATTCAATATTATTATATATGATATGTAGGGTATCATTTTAAAATTTCAATCTTGTGTTATTAAACACTTTTTCTCATGTTATTCTTATGTGATCATTGATATCTCCATTGTTTAACCTTACTATGCTTCTCATTTCACCCATTCCTATGGTTCCTTTCCACAGGTTATGAATAAATGTTTTCTTCATGATAAGTTTAATAAGGATTCAATTTATGAAGAAATTTGTGAGAAATGTTGTGGTTCCCTTAAAAACTAGTTGTCTATGTATCTATGATTCCAAATATAAAAGACCTATACGATTCAGGTGTGTCTCTTCAGGTTATGTAATTAATATTCATCTAATAATATGTATTATCTATGTTTGGAAGGAATGGGTTACTATACAACCCATCACCCAAGGTAAATAACTTGGTGAACCTTCTCCCAATGCCCTATATTGGGGAGAATGACACATATTAATCCCTCACTACAGAGAAGTTACATTTAATCCCCTACTAGGGAAAATGACGTTTTCACTAACACTAGGGGATCATATACACCCATGTTTTCATTGTAGAGCATATATTCACCGATGAGTCCAGCATGGACATCTAATTGTCAAGGGATCCTCCAAATCCACTAAACACATATGATTACTACGTGTACACAATTCTTCACCCCTTTGATCAACAATTCTCTTCATAATAGGAGTATCACCAATTGACATCACAAATAGGTAGAACTATAATATGGATTAAAATCATTCATTACCTTGATTACTAGGGTCCCTATTTGAAATATATATGATTTATGTTTTTTTATTCAATACAAACAATAAAATTACAAAATCTCATAGTTCAGTTTTGTTGGAATGTGATTAATTTTTAGGTGTAACACCCAAGATGGTTCCCATTGATGATTTCATCATTATAAATCCTCAAGGGAACTAGGGAGAGAGAAAGGGGACTTGGAAACACATATGAAAGATACGGAATATCATTGGTAAGGGAGAATATGTTTGATTATAATCCCTACTCAAGTTCTCTCAATTCACAAGAAACACCATGGTTAACTCATGTGTATGATACATCACATCTACATCATGAAACCACATCTCCCACCAGTCTTGTCACTCTTTACCATACTTTAGAAGGAGAAAGGTCAAAATACATATAATGTAATTCATTTTGTATTCATATGACCCAAAATGGTTATGTTTAATTATATTGACACCATAGTACATCTATGAGTTGAAAATTTCACATCTCGATCCATTTCACTCTATGAACGATAACAGGACCTATTGGCGGTAAGGCCCCAAGATCACCTTGTTATACGAAAGAGTTTTCCAACTAGAAATGAGACCCTAGGGTGTGTCTGTATGGAAACTATGCCCCTCATATTATATAAAAATCTTGCATATATAATCAAATATCATCCATAACAAAAAAACATATCTTGGAAGCAATAAATATAAACTATGCTTTAATAATAAATTGAATGTAATAAAATCTCAAATGGCCATTTCACACATATAAAATTTTTCTCACACTGGTCTGATAACATATATTGGATTAATTAAAATAAAAAAAAAATTAAATTATAAGAATCTATTACAAATTTGGAGTTGAACAACATACCCAATATGCACACACATATCTCAGCCATCTTATTCAATCAATATTGGCCTCAACCCATCCTATTCTTGTAGCTATGTGAACATATTTTTTGTTATCCTAGTGAAATGGTGGTCCAAGAAATATGTGATTTCAATACTCATTAGGGAACCATCAACGTGGTACCATACATATATAGTAACAAGCAGGGTATGTATATATGAGTTACTCAATAGGGTGTCGAAAAAAATAATAACAAGTAGTAGAAATAAACTAACTAACAAAAGTCATACTAAGGCCTGGTATTATAAGAAAATGCCTATGAAATATGATCAGCCTAGCCAAGAGATAACTGGATTAAAATGCTTAAATAATTCCATAACTAATCATTGGAAAAATGATCTCAATTGATGGTACATTCGTTATAGAATTCTAAAATATCTCTGATCATATTATAAAATATAAATAAAATATAGAACTGAGTTATGTAATCAAGGAATCCATGTGTAATGAATTTCATGCATAAAATAGATTCTATTTACCCTATGAGACCGTCCAAGTAATTCTTTGTCTAGAATACATGTATCACTCAAGGATTAATATAATTCATCTTTACCACATAACACTATGTCCACTTTGAAACTACATGTATACTATCTCAATCATATTTTTTTAATTACATGTCATCTATGGAACATCATGTCCACTATTTCAATCATATTTGTGGAATTTAATGTCCACTATGGAATGCCATGTTCACTATCACAATCATTTCAATAGAAAATCATGTCTACTGTGTAATTCCACGCCCACTATCTCAATCATTTCTTATAGATTGTCATGACTAGTATGGAACGTCATTTCCAAAATCTCAATCATATATATGGTATGTGATTTACACTATATACCAACAGGTCCAATATCTAAATTATATATATAAATATATAACTTCATATCTATTGTGGAATTCCGTTTCAACTAATACTGAAAAATAATATGGAACTCCATGACCAATAACATCCACAATAAGGCTCAAAACTAGATCGTAGGGAGTATGTATTTTCATCCTACTCATAAAATCATATCTCATCATGCCCCATGGGGCTAGTTCCTAGAATTATTTCTAGAACCACAAATTCTTAAACATTAACCAAGTGAATGTATAAATAATATAGTAAGGGTGGATGAATGCCTAAAACCACCTACACTACAACAACCCCCTTATCCTTTCATGTTTGGTTTATGTTCTAATGTGAGACCCACTAGGATATCTACCCAAAACCCACAACACACTTGGTTAGAGGAAGATAACTATTGGGGTGCCCCATCGTGTTACCTAGCTCAACACACCATAAAGGAATCCTACTTAGGATACTTTAGATGTATATATATATATATAAGTGTTGGCATCCCACTTCTTCTAAGTCAGTACCACAATGTCGATTCAACCCCTAACAAACTCAGGTGACACCCATGGACAACATGAATCTTTCACTACCTTTTAATCTATTTAGAGTCATTTCACTAGGGAACCCTTCAAGAGATGTGTAAAAACCAAAACTCATTTATAGGGCTTCTATAGGATAATCTACACATCCAACCTGATCCGGGACTGCTTAAGGTCAATCCAACTTGACCTATATAAGGGATGACACATCATACTAAGTGTAGTCTCATCACCCAAGATTCCCGAAAGCCATGTGGTATTTCAATTAATCTAGTTCTATACCATTGGTGCCATTATATGGAACTATAACACATGATATTTTTAGTAACCCCACATGTTCATCTATATTAAGTTGAAATTATAATATAATTCATTGAAATTTATTTAAATAGGGACAATCTCTCTAAGTGGTGAGCTCTGGCATCCACATACCATAATAAATAAGAATAAATACTAAAGTGTCGGTTTGATAGATATCCTACTATTATAAATCATTCCATTTATTTTTTCAATGGATGGAAGTAGCTTCAAAGGCCCAACTATGATCATCTGAGACATACAAGTTCATGTATTTCCATAAAACCATTAGAATAATTTAATTATTACAACATGATAATTAATTAATTAATTAATCATAATGAGAAATAAATTTATTTAAAACATTAATTACAATTGGATAACACACAAAATATCACTATCAAATCTCATAACACTTGAATTATGACTTAATGCTCGCCAACAACCGTTCACATATCATCAAAATAGAATCATGCATAAATTATATGATATGGAAACAAAACAACCACCAAAAAAATTAAATTATGACTTATTAAATTGGAAAAATTACTACATCGATGTACCTCAACCAAACAGCACACGATAAAGTGAAGATGAACTACTGGTTCACCCTATTCCATAGTAGTGTAGAATACCCAACACCAATATCTGACTCCACTATCCTCCATTAAAATATTGAATAAAAATCATAACCATAGTATCCAAACATAAAGGATGAAATAGAATAAATAACATTGGCTAGTAGATTCTAATACTTACCTAAAGGTTTCCAACACATCTGATAATGTTTGATTCAAACCTAGAATGAGGGAGAACTCCCATAGAGAAAGGGATAAAGGGTAGAAGGGAAAACATGTGGCACCTTCTGGGTCAAATCATAGTGACCCGGGATTTTCATACATAAATATTACATCCTTTTTGAAGAATAATCAATACATTTCATTAATATATATCTGAGGACCATAAAAGTTTGGTGTCTTTAGAGACTAGATACACAATCTTAATATTTCATAAAATATCTTCAACATCACCCATAAAAATGTTCCCATTTAGTACTCTTCATGTATATAACATACTTAAAACCTTTTCTTATAACCTAGGGAAAGTAGACATAAAAAAGTGTGATTTCAGATGCTCAGTAGGGTTAGAAAAGGGATATACAGATATTCATATAAACATGACATGAGTATAAGGATATGAAATAATGATCATAGCATTTTAAAATAATAACTTATATAACACAGATCATAATCCCAATTCATGTCATAAATATTTGTATTTTATAAGATATGAATCATAAAAGAATTGAAGAACATAAAACAAGAGATAATAACATCGACATTGGAATTTGGTAAAAAACAAAATCTTATAACATTGTGAACATTTATAAATTGAAATGGTTTTACTTATTAATTTAAGAACAGGAAATCAAGCCTTATTATGAGATTATATATAATAAACCAGTTCCATGAATAACCTTATCTAAACGAATACAGTTCCACACATAACATTATAGACATGAAACTACATCTACACATAACCTTATAGAAATGAAACCAAGTCCACATATAACCTTTCAGACTTGAAAATACATCCACACATAACACTTTAAAACTGAAATTAGGTTCATGAATAATATAATTTACTCATGAGTTATCCATCTTTACACAATTCATTAGTGGGCTATATATTCTCAGGACCACCCATCAAACAATGAAAACAATATATTTTTTCCAAAATTTCACTAATCCTTAATCATGGGACAACCTATAGAATGTAAATGTGTTTCATCAATATTTCATCATAACATAACTCCTTGAAATGAAACTGGTATCATTAATATTGCATTGTTTCATCAAAGAATTAATCATGGAAAAGAAATATGGTTCATAAAAATAATTCGATCATAATCATTAACATAAATAATCTATATAATTATCAAGGATGGTATCGCCAAATAATTTCCCTACTAAATTATAATTATAATCATCGGTTTTTATAAGTTATGAATAAAATACCATTAAAAGACCGGTAAAACCTTTTTGAGGAAACCACTATTTCATATTTAAAAATAACATTTTAAAATATAAATAATTCACCAGATAATAAAGTAAACATGTTATATCAATATAAACTTGGAAAAATTCAAACAAAGTTTTAAATATTTAATAATTCATGATATTAGAAAATATTGATCATGTTGGATGTGTTACAATGAAAATTAATTTATAATTTTTATTAAATACTAAAATGTTCCTCATTAGAAAAAACAACCAAAATATTATATTTAAATAATTTATTTAAAATAAAAAAAAGATAATAATTTCAGTACAAATCATTGAGAATATTTAAAATATTTCCAAAATATTTATATGAAAACAGGAATTTGAAAGAAAAACGTTTAACAGTCGAAGAGAGAAAAAATGTTAGTTTTCCTTAAAAAATTATTTTTTAAAATTGAGTACATAAAGAGAGTAAATTTAAAAGAAAAATTTCCATTTTGATAAATAACTAGTGTACAAAATTTTTTATGATTTTCTAGAGAGATAGGTCTTAATATCTCATCATCAAAAATTTAATCATAAACAACCCAGACAAGAAATGAGATTATAACAAAAAACCTTTACCATATTGAGAAATTATCAATAATAACCCCCATGAAATAAAGTACCATATATTGATTTCTAATTCCCTATAAAAATCATAATAATTTTCATAAAAATACTCTTGGGTAGTATATACACCACATAAAAGAACATGTACTGAATATTGCATGCATCTCATAGAAATAAATGTGAGATGAAAATACCTTACCACATTGGTAACCGTTGAATCATAATAACAACGAAAGAATAAAATTAAAAAAACATTATATATTATAAAAATAAATAAATTCATGATATAAAATTACAAATTAATTGTATATACACCTCACAAAATATGATAGGTTCATAAAAAACCTATGTCCCAAATAAGAGAATCTCAAACAAAAAATACATACCACTTTGGTAACTTTTGAATGGTAAGAACCATGAATTAATCACATAAAAATATTTAATATCAAGAAAATAAATTAATTAATTGTATAAAAAATATTATTCATTGTATATACACCTCATGATAAAATATAGGTACATTTGGTAACTTATTTCACAAAGTATGAAATTTGAAAAAAAAAATCATTCCTTAAGTCCGACATCCTTATTATTTGTTTGAATATACTATATAATAAATATAATTATTTTATAAATAATTTAAAAAATATAGTCATATATATCATACCATATATATTCAAATTATATCATGTTATCATCTATATATTGATAATTAATTTTTAAAATCACTATTCTGGGTGATAACTACTTTGATTTTCATGTATGTTTTGGTTCGTTGGTTTCCATCCTCATACTTTTTTCATGGATCCATAACCTCTAAATCTTAAATATTTATATAAATATCATATATATTTATTATATAAATATTTTTATTCATACATAAAAATATATATTGAAAAATGGATTACATAGTTCATAGAGACGGTAGGTCGTACGTACGTATAAACATTGTTCTCATTATTTCGACGGGTGGAAGGAAAGAGACGTGTATAATAAATAAAAATTCCATAATTATTTGTATATCATATATATTCATTAAATATATTATTATTACCATCCATTTCAAAATAAAACAAAAAACATATTTCATCACTTTGTAGAGGCAGTAGTTTACACGTACGGATGAGTTTGGTTATTGTTTCTCATTGGATTAGAAGTTAAGAAGATATATGTGATATTATAATTAAACAGTAATAATTATAATAGAAATATAATATTTATATTAAATAAATCAGTATATCCCTCTAGGATAGGTACTGATGTAAATGGAATTACCATGATTTTCAAGTTAATATTTCACCATAATCAAAATCAACGGTTTTGATTCCCATTTGTTGGAATAGGTTATGGATATATGTTTTCAAATTAACAAAATAACATTTAATTATAGGTAATTAACTGATTGTATTATATAATAATGGTGTTATAATATTTTAATGAGAATTAAGTAGAAATAAAATAGATGACTCAGTTATGAATGATGCCTCTTCCTCAGAATGCATCTTTAGGGTTACAACATAAACCATCCTAGAATGGATTTATGACTAAAACAAGGAATATAGGATTTCAATAGTTACCTAATGAAGCTCCTTGAATAGGTAGTGTCCCAAAAAAGGATCTATAATTGTCGATAAGAGAAGTGATGAGATGTCCTTTTATTAGTGGGGAAGGGAACCCAATGGTAATCCACATGGACATTTCATAAAATAATATAAAATGATAAACTCATTCCTAAGAAAAAATATTATAAATGACTATATATTAGAATTTTTTCCATTATTATTTTTATATATGTAAATAAAATAGTATCTATACAAGTTTTATGTTAAAAATAATCCTTAGAGTTTGGTTAAACCCCTTCATAAACTCGTTTTGGTCTTAACAATGGCAATTAAATTTTTTATTGTTTTACTTTTAATTTTTTACAAATATTAATTTTTGATTATTACATAATATTAATTATAATGAATAAGAATATCACATCCATTTTACAAAATTAAATTCATAGAAGTGTAATAATATAATTTAAAATTAAACTCATAAATGAGACAAAAAATAGATTTCTGAATAAATTTTTTTTATGTGTAAAACATTTTTACATAAAAACTAAACATATAATCAATTATAATGTCCTGAATTAGATAAATTAAAATATAATTGAAATATTTTTAATTTTAAGATAATTTTAAATCAAAATTTATCTTTTTAAATGCATTAAAATACAGTAACATTTTGAATAAAAAACTATATTATTTAACTATTGATTGAAAAAAAATTATATTTTCATACAATCCTCAAAACACTAAAGAAAATTACGAGATGATTATTTCAAAAATTAATTTAATTTCATGAAATATATATTCTAATATTGAAAAAAAACTTGAAAAAATAGGTATGGATAATGTAATTAAACAACTTTTTAAAGAAATGAAGTTTAAAAAAAGATTTATTCTTACCTCATGACTAGTAAAAACATTATATGAATGTTAAAAAATTTAACTTAATATATAATTATTAAATTTAGTTAAAATAATCCAATAAAGTAATTAATTTAAATTATTATTTAAAAAAACATTTCACACAAAAAATCATTTTTTCTGGAAAAACATTTCTTTTACTTTTAAATGATTTTTATTTTTTAAAAATCATTTGATGACACATGATTTTATATTATAAATTTTTAAACCATATAAATTACATAATTTATTTAATCCTACTCATACATTATAATCCTATAGTTATGTGAAAACTATCAAATAAAATATAAATATTTTAATACCATTTCCCAGTTTGTTTGAACTCAGTGGTGTATATAATGCATGATGTAAAAGAAATACAATTTATTAGTAAAATAATAAAATCATAGTAATGTTTGGTTCTCCCAACATTAATAAATTTGAATATATAAATTTGAACATGTGCTTGGGAATCAAAGGTTTAATATTTGAATATCCCATTGTGAAAACATACATCACAATAAGGGTTAATAAACTTCCTCTTGAAATATTAGAAAGTTAAATATAAAGGAAATCTATAAAACACATAAATAAGTTTACATATTGTATATAATTAGTTTTAAGTGTATGAAAATTATTTTCTATAACTAATTGATTACAATAAATTGAATTATCAAAAGAAAGTTAACGACCACAAAAATGTAAAACAATGAGGAGAGAAAACCTTCATCAATTCATCTAGAATGAAGGTAATTGGAAAAAATGTCTCAAGATATTTTCCATAATGATAAGGGTTTTTTTTAATTTAAACATAGAAATAATGAATAAATAAACATCATTTATATATTTATGTTTTATAAGAGGAATCTGATAATTTGTTTCTACATTGATAAATTTATACATCATCACTAACTCCAAGAAAAAAAGATGATTTTGTAATACTGATGCACTAAAATAATGGTTTAACATATCATAAGATCTATAAAAGAATTAAAATTCATTCTTTATATCTATAGTTATTATAAAAACATAAAATTTTTAGCACATGTAATTCAATATGGGTAACATTCATATAATTAAATAATAAATTAATCTCTAAAATCTCATCCAAATTTTAACATTAAACATTCCATAAATTTATACCATTAACATTGTTCCAAAATTTATAAATTTATAACTAAGTTCAATAAATTTCCAAAAATCAAATTTACAATAGTCCTTGAAAAATTTTAAAGCATATCTTTATTTTCACTTACCAAATGTGTGAATATAGTGTACATATATTCCACTAAAAAATTCTAATAAATCTGATTACCAAAAACACTATTGTAAACATACATTCTTCCTCATAATATAAATAAACTATATATTATTGAATATATTCCATAAATCTAGAAATTTTGTAAACCTTTTTAATGATAATATAAACCACTTTATCATAAAATCATTAATTACTTCCAAGGATATCAATACTATTAAATTTACATTATTTATATTAATCACGTAATTATCCCAACTAAAGACAATTATCTCAAAAATCATAATCATATTAAATGTTATCTTTCCCTTAATTATTTTTTGTCTATAAAATATAACATTTCTATTAAATCAATTTTCAATGTCATTTGTATCGTTTGACATATTCTTGAAAACCCTTTATTAAAAACATCAACATAACAATACATATGTATTTCAGAATTCATATAACATACTTCTTGAATGTCAATACAAAAAAACTTAAATAATTCAATTTTATTATTAAATCATTAATGAGGCTTCATCATATTATTGCTTATTTGAAACTTCAATTAATATGTAAATTATAGTATCCTCATAATCAATAATAATACCATTATTCCTAAAAACATGATGATCATATTCTTGATATTTCCCCATAAAAAAATAATTTAAATAATTCCCATACATTCCATGTTTAAATCATTAAACTATTGATGATGCCTTTGTAAAACCATTTTTCTCATCCATTGTGTTAAACAAACTTGTTATGTTTCCTTACTAATTTCTTAGTATGGTCCCTTTTTCATCACATATAAAATAAATTATCATTACTTTGATACATTAACTTGACTATTTATTGCCCAAATATCATTAAATAGGAAATATAATCGTATTTCTTCTCTGGTCTACACCACCTATATTCTCAAAGAACTTCATCCTTCTCTTCTTTGGTGAGTCGAGGAGTTGGTTAAAGAGTATGTTGTTAATAAAATATAATGATAAATTATTAGTAATAATTATAATATTAATTCCTCTAATAATAATTCCATTTCATTTATCATCAACAAATATATATCACATTCAATGTTAACTTGTCTCTTTTTTGTTCCCACTATTGACTAAAACCAAAAAAATAGTCTGGGAAACAATATTCACCTAGGAAAAAAATATCATCATGAAAAATTATTAATAAGATGTCTAAATAATAAAATATTCATTCCAAATTATGAAACCTTATGTTTAACCTTGGTCATACACGATCATTATCAATCGAAATAATTCATGACCATTTATAAGGAAAATTTAAACTAACCAATAAATATTTTCAGGAGTGTCAAACTAGGTTTGTAGAAAACCCTGTTATCATACACTAGGGGATGATAAATTCATATGCCCATTCCCCATTTTCATAGTTATTATATATAGGTGAAACTATGACTGATCCATATCCACTTGTAGTATTCATAGAGAATTTTATTTCAAGTATAATCGTATAAACTACACCCGATAGAAAATTTAGGATATTATCCTATATATAGACTTATACCCATGGTTTTAACCAATTTTTTCTAGACCTAATCTCTAATAATTGACTAAACATATCTTATATTACCAACTATAATGACTTTGGGTTTTCCATACATAAATATTAAAAAAAATATATAAATATTCTATTATTTTCAAAAATCTATATCCAAGGACAAAAAAGGATTAGTTTCAATGGATAATAGTTATATAATATTCCATTTTCATGAAATATGTTCAACCTATCCCATAAATATATTCTCATTTAGTTTTCTTTATATCCATACCTTAGATATAAAATTTCTTCTTGACATGGGGACATCAATCATGATACTTTTTGAGCTTAGAATCTCATTAAGGGAAGTAAATGGAGATATAAATAATCACTTAAGAATAACCTATGTATAAGGATATGATAATGTGTGCTTAACATTTGAAAAGCATACCTTTCATAACATAGAACGAATACTTGATTGATTATATAAAGCTTGTAATTGCATAAGATATGAGTAATAAACGAATTAAATTACATAATACATGAGATCATAACATTAAAATTGTAATTTTGAAGAAAAAAAACTCTTATATCATTGTGAACAAGTATAAATAAAAATTTATTTCCTCATTATTATGAAGAGATGAAACCATGACATCTCATAAACTTATAGACATGAAACTAAGTCCTCAAAAAATATTATGGACCAGAAGTAAGGCTTACAAATAACTTTATGGACATAAAATCAGGCCCAAAAAATTACATTTTAAACATGAATATAGGTCAATACATAACCTTATAGGCATGGTAATAGGTCCACACATAACAATTTGAATATGGAATTAGGTTCATGAATAACATAATTAACTCATTAGTTATCTATTTACCCAATGCATTGGAGGAAAATATAATTGTAATCCCACTAGTCACATAATTAAAATCATATAGATGTGGGCCACAAGATCATAAAATATCCATCATTGAGTAACCTATTGAATTTAAATTGGATTCATAAATATTTCATCATAACATAACTAAGAGAAAAGAAATTGATTTCCATAACCTTTCATCATTTCATCATAGCATAACCACTGTAAAATATACTGGTTTCATAAAAATATGTTCACCATCATCATAAAAAACAATGAAAATAAATAATATTTATGGTATAATAAGAAAATATAACTAGTAGTTCATAATTATAATCAATTATTGTTTTTATTAAAAAATATAAATACCATTAAAAATCAATAAAACAATTCATGAGGAATATAACCTTTTTACTATCAAAATCAGTTTTTGAAATGTAAAAAATTTCTCAAGTACTCATGAAAACATATTTTAATGTTAACTAGGAAATTTTTAATGTGAAATTTAAATCATTTTGTGGTTATGATACATGGAAATATTTTTTCTGTTTTACATGTTAAACCAAATATTCCATTCACATTTTTTGTACAAATTCCAATGTACATCATTCAATAAAATAAGAATATTGATTTTAGGAAAAATTAAAAAATGAAAACTAAGTTAAAAAACGTTATAAAGTCATTTATAATAATAAATGAATTATTTAGAAAAATTATAATAATATTAATATAGAATAAAATGGGGTTTTTAATGAATAGATAAAGAATTTTTTTCCTTAAAAAATTATTTGGGACACAAGAGTACCAGAACAGAGAAAAATGAAAGGAAAATATGTAATTTATATAATTATCCCAATGATAAGAAAATTTTTGAGTTTATTAAGAGATAGATCATATAATATTATCATTGGAAACATAATCATAATCAACCTAGATAAATAATGATATTGTAACATAAAACCCATTACACATTGGTAGCTTTTTAATCATAATCCAGGTAAAATAAATTACCGTAGATGGATATGTAATTGCACATAAACATCATAATAATGATTATAAAATACATTAATGGGAAGTATATACACCACAAAATAGAAACAAGTAGGTAATTTTTCATGTGAATTACATAAATAATATTTATATAAAAATACCTTAGAAAATCGGTAGATTTTGAATCTTATTCCTCATGAAAGAATAACATTAAATGAAAAATTAAATATTATGAGAGTAAATAATTCATGGTATAACATGTAAAAGGAGATTTATATTCACCTCATCAAGGAATATTGGTGAATAACATAACTTATATCCCATAGAAGACAATTAGAGACAAAAAAAACCTTACCACTTTAATAACTTCTAAATCATTAGCCCCATGAAATAATAACATTAAAAACATTAAATTTAATCACCCAAACATTTATAAAATAACATCCCTTTGTGATTGAATTAGATTTACAATTATGGTAATATAAAAACATTATCTTCATTAGTTTTATTGTATTCTATTAGATTTGAAATATGATTAATCATCATAATTGTTGATAAAATTTCCATTTTATAGTGATCTTATGATTTAAATAAATATAGAGTAATGTTAAATCCAATTAAGAAAGACAAAAGAATAAATGGAATAAACCAATAGGATCATACAATATTAAAATTATATATCAAAGAAGTGGAGGAAGGTATAATCACTTGGATTTCCCCTTAAACAATCCCAATAAGAGATCCAAAAACTAGATCATTTGAGAATCCATATATAAGAGAAGTTCAAGCTCATTGAGATCATGACCCAATCCATGTATGACAAACCACCCAATGAAAATATCATCCTCAAACATCTTACCCTCTGGGATATTTCAAGTGTATTAAAGGTAAATGTATCAATACCCTAATAATATTAATATCTATAATATATATAATAACAAATATATTTAGTTATTATTGTCATTAATTAAAAAAATATTTTCATATTGATATGTTCAAAATAATGTTATTTCATTGTAATGTTTTATTTTAAATTAAGATATTCCTTTTTGATGAATTTATGAATTTAAAAATAAATAATATATTAATAAAATAATATAATTAAATAATATTTATCGAATACAAATAATGATTCAATTTTTATAAAGTATGATGTAAAGGGTTTAAAAAAAATTATTGTCAAAAAAGGAATTTCTCTATAAAATTTGATTCCTATTTTAAATGTGAAAATACATATATATTAGAAAAAATTATAAAATAAATAGTTTTTTGGTATCAAAATATTGAAATTATCAAATAGTTAATTTTCCTTAATTTTCTGAGATAGTTGAATTTGTTGTTAAAAATTAAACACAATATAACTGTATTGTGTGTATTGTGAAATTAAAATGACCCAAAAGTGATTTAATAAATGATTTATATGGTATCCATCATAAAATATATGTTTTACATTAAAATAATGTTTTTAGGCTATTTGAATAATTTCATAAGGTGTTTATGAATCCTTCAAAACCTATATTTTATTTTAATGTTATAAAATCAATTCTTTATAAAAAGGATTCACTTCCTCATAAAAAGGTTAATATTTTTTTGAGTTTTTCGCTTTTACATATAAAATAATTAAAATCACTCTTATTTGGGAGAAACCATTTTCAAAAATTAAGGGAAAATTAGTATTGTTTTAGTTAATTATATATAGTCTAAAACCTATGTTTAGGAAATAATAGAGAACTCCCCAATCTTTTCACATATAAACCCACCCATGATCCCCTTCCTATTCTATATAAAACCATATATCACAACCATAATATATCATGTCGGACATACAGTCCTCCCAAGGTTACCTCAGGATCTTAGAAAGCTCTTTCTAATCATTTGGAATCACCATCTCAAGGTAAAAAAACCTCTCTCTTCCTATTTTCTCATTCAAGAACCTTATTTGTATTTATCCATTTAAACCACAGTTGGTTGTGTTGTTACACCTTTATAAATTTTACTTTACAATATACATTATTTTATTATAATGATAGATCATGCATCCCCTCTCGATATATCCTTTACCTATGTTATTACCATTTCAAAATTTAGAAAGGGATCATCTCCTTCTCCTATTTATTTAAGAACCTTATTTATGAAATTCACTTGGTCTTGAAAGTCCTAATAATGGTATATAATCATCCACATCCCTATTAATTCCCATATAATTACCATGGGATGACTTATCCCATGACATCACATTAATCCCTCCAATGATTCAGTATATACCCTCGTTACGCTGCCTAAACTATCCTGTGTTATTTTTTTAACTCCATGTTTTTATTCAAGAACCCTCATTTTATCATGCCTATTAATTCTAAAAAAAATTATGGTTTATGTTAATAAATAAACCTCATATAGTCATTTTGAATTTAAAATTATCATAGAAGACATTATCTATCATTGAAATATTTTAGGAATCTTTTTGTACTTCCATTACGCTACCTAAATGTCACTATGATTTTTCCTTTAAAATATATTTTAGGAGTATACCCATACCCATTTCTACTAAATAGTATTCAAAATGTCGGTCTATACTTAATTTATTTTGGAATTCCATTTATGTGACGAAAAATCTTTAATCATGGGATTAAATGTTATGAACTATGCTTTTATGTTATATAATTTATCTAGCACACTTATGCATGTACATTATGTGATTTTGATGGGTGCTCCTTGATAGTGCTTTAATGAATTGGTTAATGTTTTAGTCCAATGATATTCCATGTATGGTTCATGGGAGTTTCTCTTAAGAAAATTATTTTATGATGTATTGTTGGTTAACCATGACATATTCATAGGATAACTTGTTTAATGTTTTTTTCCCCATTTCCTATTTATTGTTATGTTTTCAATATATATCATGCCTTATTGATCATTTTTATTATTCTCATCCCTTTTATGTCCAATTTAAATTCATATTGTAAAAAATTTAATACCTTAATTATATAATGATTTCTTTATTCCCCAACCAAGATTTATAGCTCACCCCTTTTTTATGTTTCTCCTCGGGTTATCCCTTGTAGTTTTAAGAGCAATTGATCATTATGAGAATGTTATGGAGGTTTTAAATGGTGGTGATGTACCACCATCATGTTTTTATGTTGTTACTTAATATACTTATTGATGCAAAGAGACTAGTATCGTTTATATTATGGGTTATATTATGTGTATTCAAAATGAATAAATCATGAATTTATGTGTAATTAAGTCAATGGTTTTTATATTTAGTATTATAGGAAAGTCTATATATTTATGGGATTAGGAATAGAATATTCTAGAAAAATAATTTGGGATAAATTTATGTATAGAAAAATGTACCTAATTTTTTAGTAAAGTGTATATTTATTTTAATTCAATCAAATAACTCAATGTATGGATACTGTAAGTGGTTATCTCTTTATAATAGTCATATATATGGACAATAATCCAAAAATGGGTGCATTGAGTTCGACCCACACGCCACTCGATACATTAAAATGGGACTTGGTGCACACCTGTATTGATACTCCTAGGGGATGTGCTTTAGTAAATTCACAAGATCAATATTAACCATTGTTAAGGGGAAAAATATTCACAAATAAATCTATGTTAGGTAATAGATCATATATAAAATAAATTAAAGCCTATAAATTCATAAGTTTAGTAAATACATTTCATTTATAAATTTTATCTTTAATGATATTGGATTCCCATTTGTGTATTTATTATTTTAAAAATAATCTTTCTTATTATCACTATTTTATAGATGATGGTTAGAAATAGGAGGAACTAGGTAAACATCCAATCTGAATTGAAATGTGATGAGTTTCTAAATTAGATCCCTCACATGATGGGATGTTCTATAATACATCTTGTGATTATTAAAAGACTAGAAAAAAATCATGATTGATAACTCACAAATATTTTAATGTCCAATGACCACAAAGAAGAGTAGGATAAAATATAATGGATGTTCTTCTGATAAAGGAGATAAAGGATAGAAGACCCAATTTACTATTTTTAAAAAATGTAGAAAGGGGCACCAAGGGAATATTTTGAAAGGAACTAAAAGATGTATTATTTGTGTAAAAATGGGGAATAAATTGTCCAATTCGTATAAAAAATGAATATTGTTATGGATGAAAATTAATATCAATCTAAGGTAACAGATAGAATTATTTTTTGTAAATACAGATGGTTGGAAGTTTCAAAGCTAATTCTGTTTTCCAAGGGAATAAATGAATGATGAGTACAAAAAATTCCATGAAATTATGAATAAGGAAAGTCCTATAATAATTTGGATTGTGATAACTGGCCTATATGTAAACATTTATACAGTGTACTATATGTCAGGATTTTTTTCAATTCATAACTGATTATCATGTCTTGTCAAATAACTATAAATATAAATTCACCAACCATAAATAAAAGGATAACGCTGGGGAAAACATTTATGATTTTTGTATGATAAGTTGATTTTTTTGGGAAATTTAATTCCTAAAGTTATTATATGTATGACTTTTGTGTAATTTTATGTTATGCTATTTTGGTAATGGTCTCCTTTTAAGAACCCAAAATAAATTCTGATGATAAAGAAATCACTCTTTGTATCACAAATTATCATCTTATCCTCAACATGTACAAAGAGGTGGGTGAATCTTATTTAGAACTAATATTTCAAGGATATATATTACATACCAAAAATAAATAACAAATAGATCCAATAATTAAGTTTAAGAAAAATATATTTCATGATGAAATTCCCATTATGAGTTAATACACATTTGTTTCCCAAATAATTAACTGGTCTGCCTCCTATCCTGGAGGATTAATGATTAATTGATCTTATACATAGGGCTTTTCCAATATACTAAAATCTATAAATAATTTATCTTGTGGATCATGGAGAGCTGATGAAGAAACTATAAGATAATTTTGAAAAAGGGTTAATATGACCATGTGGTTTACAATAGGGTTCACTAGTCTTCTTCATCAAGAATAATGGTGGGTTGATCCAAAATTTTATTGATTATCCCAATCTCAAAAAGATCATAATAAGGGATAGTTATCATATTATACAAATTTATGACTTGTTCAATCAGCAATGTTGAGACCAATACTTCTCTAGGGTGGATCTACAGTTGGTGTATTATCAAGTAAGGGTGAAAATTAGTATATTCCCAAGGATTCATTCCATATATGGTATAGGAATTATGAATTCATAGTAATGTCATTATGACTAACTAATTCTCTAACAGTCATCATAGACATAATGAGTAGAATATTTAAATATTAACTAGAAAAAATTGGTGAATATTTTATAGATGATATTTTAATATACTCCAAAGTAAATGGGGATCATTAGGAGTATCTCAAAACTATGCTAAAGACCTTATAAGAGGATATTTTTTGAAAAAAAATTATAAAAAATGTGTGTTATGATTGAATGAATTATTTTTATTAGAGAATTCTATCACCATAAAAAGGATATCTGTGGACCTTTAAAAAAATAGAGGTAATTTAATTATGAAATAGACGAACCACTATGATAAAAATCCATGGTTTATTTGGATAATCTAGGAACTATTTTCAATTTTTGAGGTCTTTCTCATTAGATTAAAACCCTCTATCCAGGAGAAATTTGAAAAGAGTAAAAAAAAATTGAATAATTAATGTGAATAGAGATTCAAAGATATCATATAGAGTCTTATCTGTAAACATGTACTTACACTACCCAAAAGTCGGTAAATGTTTTTGGAATAAAATGATAATTCGATGAAGGTATGGGTTGTGTACTAATGTAGAATGAAAAAGTGATATCCTATAACTCATCAAAAATGAATTTTAATGAACCGAACTACCTAACACACGATTAGGAGTTGTCTATAGTAATAATCGCATGGAAACTTTTATGGAATTATCTATTTTTGGATTATATTGAAATATATTTAGATTATAAGATCCTCAGGTATGTATTAAAATATAAAGAGATAAATATATGTCAATGAATATTCTTAAATAAAATTAAGAACTATAATTTCTAAATCCACTACCACCTTGGTTATGAAAATATAATTCAATACACTCAATGTCGAAAGGATTTGGAAATTTTTTAATCAATGATAATTGAAAAGGATTTGATATTCTTATATTTAAATAGAATAGACATGGGGATCATAAAGGAAGGAACATTATGAATCCATTCATAAATTATTTTTCAACAATCCATTATGGAGAAGACAAAGCATGATCCAAGGGGGGATGTGGGAATTTTAAATATGGTGGAAACTATAATAAAGGGGAAATCCCCATAGATCAATATAAATGAAGAATGAGTTGTAATATTTTGGCCATGACATTGGGTACCAATAAATCATGTTTTAAGGAAGGATTTTTTGGAATATAAAAAAATATCAACCTTCTATAACTATCTATAGATAATGAATATGTATTTATATATTTGAGACAAAAGTTGGTAAAACAATATGATGAATGAGATCAAGGAATATACTTCATGTTTTTTTGTTTTGTCATCAAGTGAAGACTCAAAGGAAAAAATAAAAGGGGATGAAGGAACCATTACCCATACAAAAATGGAAATAGAAAAAAATAACCATGGACTATATCACTGGTATTTTGAATACATAAAGTGGAAATAATTTTATATAGGCTGTAGAGGATCATCTTATAAATAAACCTCACCTCACTAGAATTTTATAGGACTAGTCACGTAATCAACATGAAAGGATATACATTAGTTAGGTGGTAAGGTTGCACGAAAGACAACTATTAATTAAATCTAATCAAGTTCAATGATTTAGCTTCATGTTATATAAAAGTCTCCATCATGATAAAAATATAGAGATAATATTTTTCAAGGATTATAACCCTTAAACTAATGGCCAATCTGAGAAAACTATCTAAAAACACTTTGACATTTTGAGAGCATCCTTAATGAATTTCAAATGAGGATTGGTTCAATATATTCCTTTGGTCAAGTTATCATATAGATTTAGTTTCCACATAAGAATAAAAATGTCTCCCAATGAATTTATTTTTGAGAAGAGGATAAAAACACCTATATTCTGAGATAAATCTGGTGATCCAAAATTACTAGGTCCGTAAATGGTTGAGGAAATGGTAGAAAAGGTCAAGACAATTCCATAAAATATTAGGGATGATCAGAGTAAATAAATATCTATTTTAACAATTATTGATTTTATCTATAATATATTTTCATATACAAGGTAATCCTAAATATATCCCCAAGAAATAAATTAATAATATTTATGATGAATTGAAAGATTAGTCCAATATATTTCACTCCCTTTGAGATCCATGATCACATCAATGTGGTGGTTTATCGACTGTCACTCCCAGCTAATATATATCAACAATATGATGTGTTCCATGTATCCCTCTTGAGGGAGAACATTCCAGATCCGTCATATGTGTTAAATCTATAGGTGGTACCATTGGATAATTATCTTTTATATGAAGAGATGTCAGTGAAAATCTTAGATCATAGAAAAACGTTTCTATGAAATAAGATGATGCACCTAGTTAAAGTACTATAAAAAAGCCCATGTTTTAAGAGAATATGATTAAAATGGAGGAGTTATTGAAATTAAATACTCATCCTCTATTTAAGTGTGTGAAATGTAAATTTTAAGGGATAAATTTTTTGAAGGGGTGATTTTATAGACCTAAAATTTAATAAACAATCCGCATTTTTTCACTGAATTAAATTCCCTAAAATGGTTTTAGAAAGCCCAATCACTTATTGGGTATTATTATATCCTAATATATTTAAAACTATATTAATAATCATAACCAATGATAAAATAGTCATTTAATAGTTATCATATAATTAGTATAAATATAGGTTTATCATAAATCCAATTGACACTAACAAAAGAATCAATGGCCCTAACCCGCCGGATGATATCCTATTAATCCCATTAATCAGAGCATCATAGGAAGATAGAATCATATAGATTTTCCCTTGAACAATACTAATCCATGATCAAACTACTAAATCATAATTGAAACCATTTATGGGATAGTTTCATGCTCATTGAGTTCACGACCCAAACCATGTGCATTGAACCACCCCATGAAAATATCACCGTCGAACATCATTCCCTTAGAATGTTTGATGGTGTAAGAAATGGATATTTGTCAAGACCCTAATAATATGACTATTTATATTTTATTTACTAATGAATATATTTACTATTTATTATTGTTACTTTATAAATGATTTTGATTTTGATACAATAAAACACAAATTTGATTTTTGGGTAATATGAAATTTCAATTTAGACATTTCTTTTTGATAAATTCATGAATTTTAAAAATAAAGGATATTTTAATAAAATAATAAAATTAAATAATATTTATTAAATATAAGTTACATAATTGTTTTATGAACTCCAATGTAATTTGTATATGGTTTTGAAAATTTTTATCTCCAAAAAACCAGTATTTATCAATAAATGTTGATTCTTGTTTTAAAATTGAAAATGAAAATATTTAGAAATTAATTTTGGTAAAATAAAGATTATTTTTGTAATTCGGATTTCAAAATAATCCAATAGTGAAATTTTAAGAAATCTCTGATGCAGTCAAATTTTCAGGTTTAAATTAAATACAAAATATATATATATTGTCTATTATGACATCATAATGATCTAAAAGTAAGGTAATAAATTCAATAAATTATATAAATTCTATAAAATAAAAAAATTCCCTTTAAATTACTTTTTTATTGTGGTTATTTTATTAATTTTATAATTCCTTTATAAATCCCCAAAAACCTAAACTATATTTTATGGTTTTAAAATAAATTATTTATAAACATGACTCACTTCTACATCAAAAACTATAATATTTTATTGAGTTTGGAAATTTTCCTTTTAAAATAAATAAAACCAATTTTATTTTTTAGAAACTAAAGAAGAAAATGGGAAGGTTTGAGGTTTTGAATTCTTTATTATAGATCCCAAAACCTATGTGTGGGAAATAATAAAGAACGAACCTCTCTTTTCTTATGTTAACCCACCCAATCTCCCCTTAATATTCACTAAAAAATACATAAATTGCATCCTTAAATAGAACTAATTTCTCTAGATTCCCTTTAAGGTTCCCCTAAGATCCCAATCATCTCCTCTAAATCATTTTGAGTCACCCGCTCAAGGAAAGGGAGCTTTCTATTTTCATTCCCATTCAAGAACCTTCTCTGTTTTTAACCTTTTAAATATTAGTCGGTTATATTTTCATGCCTTTATAATTGTCTCTTGACTATAAAATTTATGTTCATATAATCCGATATAATTTATACCCTCTCATTATAACCTTTACCTAATCTTTTTCCATTCTAAAATTTAGTAAGGTATTTTATCCATTTCATATTTATTCATGCACCTTATTTATGTAATACACTTGGTATTCCAATTCCTATTGATGGGATATGCTATTACACATACATACTACATCCCGTATTATCACCAAGTGATGAGATACCCCTTTCATTAATATTAATGAAATATTTTGATATTTTAAGAAAGAAACACTATGTTTGATAGCATATATGATATGCCACATCAAGAATAAATCAACACCTAAATATTATTATTTAAATGTTATCATTATAACCTATCCATTAGAATGTATGGTTAGAAGAGGATTAACTAAATTATTCAAATAGTTTTTAAACTCACACACACACACACATATATATATAATGTATTTTTGGTGACCAATTAATTATAAATTAAAATAAAGCAGTTTAATAAAATAAAAAACATTTTTCTAAAAAATTATTTAAATGTGGACAAGTTTTTTTATTCAATTAAATGAAAAAATCACAATTTTTGTATAATATTAATGAAATAAATATATATTTTATTAAATTTAATTTTTAACATTCATCCAAAGTGTTTTTTGTATATGATATCAAAATAAATCCATCATTACGCATAAAAATTATTATTTTTTATAAAGCCATTTTATCCACCTTTTGATGGAACACTTATTTTAAAACTAAATTTTGGAACCACTAGAAATTTTATTGGCAAAGTAAACATCATTTTTATATGTTTAGTGTCAAAATTATCTTAAGAAAATTTTTTTTGATAAGTTTAATTTTTTGAGGAATAATGAAAAATATTGAATTTTAATTGAAAACTGACATTCCATCTAAATAATTTATGATATTAAGTTATATTTTAAATTGGTTTATAAGTGTAATTATACCAATTTTATATATATTAATCCAATTTAGTTTTTCATAATATATTTTTATGTAAAATTTCTATATAAAAATATTTCAGACTTTTGTATAATTTGACATTAAAAACCCCCTTTCTCATCACGTCTACAAGATTTAATTTTAAATTAAATTCATTCAATTATCTGAATTTAATTTGGAAAAAAGTTATTTTATATTTTAAATCAGAATTTATAAATTTTTAAAATAGTTCCATTTTATTTTTGTCCAATATAAATAGTTGCTTTAATAATTTTGTACCATATTAAATGGTAAATCGGGTATTATAAAAACTAAACAATAACCCTTACATATTACCCAATTTTTTTGGATTGTTAAGAATAAAAAATATTCAATAAATATTTAAATATATTTAAATTATTTCTATTTTTATGTGATTTTTATGTTTATAATATTTTAGTTTACGAAACATAAAAGATGATGTACTCATATTTTTTTATAACTATAACATTTCTAATATAGGATTATTAAGAAGATATATTCAACTATAAATATTAATTTTAAATATAAAATATTTATATTCATCATGAAAATTTATTTTAAATTTTTAGTGAAGAAATAATTTTCATAAATACTTTCACAACACTGATGTAATAATTATTTCATTAATGGAAATAGAAAATATATGTTATTAACAAGATTAATATTAATATAAATTGTGATAATTAATTTATAAAATACTTGTATAGATTACATTGACATAATGGGGATGTATTGAGATGAATTTTTCTATGATATATGGTTGTATTTGTTTTCGTAAAATTCTATGTATTGAATAATATCAAATTTGATAGTAATAATATTTTATAATAAATAATATTTTATTAAATGATATAAAACTTATAATCATCATATATTATTATAAATTATTTGGATAGGGTTTAAAATTTAATCCATGGTCCATTTATGGTTTTTTTTAATTTTATAGTAACTATTTTAACCCTTAATGTGTAAAAAACCATGTGTCCACAGTAAGAGTAAAAGGTGTTAAATAAGGGTTAAAACCAAAAGATAAAGATATAAATTTAGTAAAAACTCGATTCATTTTATTATATGAAAGTATTTAAACCCATAATTATCCTATATTCAAAATAAATATTTTTTAGAAAAATCATTAGAAATTATTTTTATATTAATTTAATATTTTGAGAAATTACAAGAGTGACCCTCCCCTCCCATATAAAAGGGCACAACATCTTCTCATTTCAACACACTTAAAAACCCTTTTATCATCCAATAAATTCCAAAATACTTTAATATTATTACCTCTAAACTCATTATAGTGGAATTATTTTATGAATATAACTCACTATTGAGGTTTCATGGTGTTAATCAAAGGAGATAGTCCAAAGTAGAGGTATAGTTATTAATCAGGTGCTTCTGTTTTATTTCTTATTCCACTTCAATAAAATATTTTTTGACCATGATAAAATAATAACAAAATTATCTTACAAATACTTATATATAATTATGTTTGTTTCATTGCCCATATCTATCTCTTACTCTATCGAACTGGAAAATAATTCATCATTTGTGGGTATGGAAGACTACTGCCTCACGAACCATTGTAATTCATTTTCCATCACCATATCTCAAGACTAGTTATAATTATGGAATTAATTTTTATATATTATATTAATTAATAATTTATCATCATTAAAATAAAATATATAGTTATTTACTTACCTTTCCATGCACAAAAAAATGATAACATTGTTCACGCATATGTGTAAATTATCACCTCCACAAAGTAATGTGATATGTTTTTCATCCCCACATCACATGAATGATGTACATAAGTATATTTAATTAACCTAAATGATATATATGATATTTTTATTATTATTGAAAGATAAAATGATACTTACATCTTTTCATATTTACCATTGAAAAATTAAGACGTTACTCATTCATACGTATGTCCTACCATCTCAATGACTGTAATGTAATTTATTTTTCATATCCATATTTAATGGATGGATTTAAATGTATAATTTATATATGATAATGTTGATTATTTCATTATTATTATTCTGATTATGATGTAATGATGACCATTTCTACTATAGAGATCATACCAAATTAATTTTGTAATCAAGTACTAAATTCATCAAAACGCCAGATGTAAACTTAAATAATTATATAATTGTTATAACATAGTAATAAGTGGTATAAATGAAATAATACACGTTAAAAAAATTCTAAATCTAGTGAATAATTAACATAATTTTCTTGTTAATGATTATGATGGACATAAGCCACAAATCATTCTCGAGGTAACGAACTCTTTAATTAAACATCATTTTAAATGTTATATATTTTTTTATTTCATTTTGATGTTTTTAAAATGATTTTTCTGAATTTATTTATATATAAATAAATGTTTTAAAATGGTAATTTTTGAGTTTCTCTCATAATTTTATCAGAAAAGAATACTTTTAAGGTTTTAAGTAAGGTAATTTCTCTTGAAAAATCTATTTTGAACATTTTTAAAAAAAAAGTCAAAAGGAGTATTTTTTTTACTTATACAACATGAGTTGATTTTTCTTCATTCAAAACTGTTTAATTATTTTATTATTCCTTTATATTGTTTCATGGTTATTTTCTATGAAATTTTTTTCCTTCTGATGTGCACAATTTTTCTATTTTATTTTTCATTTTTAAAATAAGATGGTATTTTAATATCCAAAAATGATGTTTTCTTCAAAAAAATAATGATATTTAATTCAAAGAAAAACATTTAATCTTTTTTGACTATTTTTTTATTTTAAATTTTTTTTCAGAAGTTGTGGTATATTTATTTCAAAAAGTTATTTTCTTATGAGTTTTAAATTGTTCTTTAAATGATTTATAATATACAAATTACAGGCATAAAAATATTTTATTCAATAATTGGTACTTGACAATTAATCATGGGGTGGCCCGGATATTATAAGGAAATATTATTACAGCTTAACATGGGGTGGCCGGATAGAACTTGGTATGCCTGTTACATATTAACATGTGGTGGCCCAGATTGCATTATGTAAGCCCATTACTGGTTAACATGGAGCAGTCTGATAGAATTAGGTAATCTGATAATATATTGAACAATGGTTTCACCCAGATAGCTCTTTAATGTATTGGGTAATGAAAATTTATGATGTCGGATATCTTTTTAATAAAATTAAATGTTTTTTCAACTGTTTTTATGAATAGGATGCTCAAAGTCACCAAAAGTGGTTTTAAATGCTTGTTATTGGTTTTAATGATTTATTGAGGATAATGTATGTGTTCTTTTCAAGATTAAATTTTTTATTTCACATTATCAATTAAAATTGAAGATAAAGGTAAATTTCATAGAAATATTCATGTATTCACTAGACTAACAGTTATCTTTCCTTTATATCCCTTACTGAGTTTCTTTTTCTCATCCCATGATTAAAAAAAAGGATGTGTAAGGGAAAATAGTAATTCATGTTCATATTCATGAATAGTTCTCGTGAAAGAAATAATGTTCTATTTAAAGAGTTATATATGTGGGAAAACTGAATTCTGAGTATATGTGTCTACTTGTATTGTATGGGTTTCCTTTGTTTGATTTCGTAGAGATTCTCTAAAATAATAAACTAAAAAGATCATAAAATGTGAATTCTAGGATAAAACACCAGAATATTTAATGTTTAAATTCATATCCTTATAATTATTCCACCCCAAGATTCATTATATACCCTCGTTATACTAACGAAATTATCCTAAAATTATTCCATGACACGTTTTCATTAAAGCATCCTCTTTTTATCATACTTATTAATTCTAAAATTTCCATGTTGAATTATGTTCTTACATATCACCCATACTTAACTTTGGACTACCAAGTGATGATATACCCCTTTCTCTATCATGGATCCTTTTTATGAATCATTATTAATTATCATTATACTCCCAAAGTGTCACTTTGATTTTCTATTTCAAACATTTTTTAGGTGTATTCCCATACCCGTTTAAACTCACATTTATTCACCAAGTTGTATCTATACTTCATTCTATTGGGACATCCATGTATGTAACCAACAACCCAAATAGTGGGATTAAATGTGATGAAATATGATCTTATTTTATTTGATCCATGTGGTACACTTATGAATATACATGATATGATTATTATGGGTGTGCCCAAATAGCACTACAATGTATTGGGTAATGTTTTAGTCTCATGATAATCCATGTATTGTTCAAGGGTGGTTATCCTAAGAACAATATGTTATGAGGTCATGGTGGTTAACCATGACTTATGGTTTTTGTGGCTGGTAAAATGTCGTTTCCACATTATAATATCGCACATATTTATTATGTTATATCATGTCACATTGTTCATTTTTATTATTATTTCCCATTGTATGTTCCATGAAAAGTTCTATTGTATAACAATTAATACTTTATTCATTTAATTATTTGTTTATTCTCATAAAAGGATTTAAATTTCACCAATTTCTTATGTGTCGCCCCAAGTTATCCCAAGGATATTTTAGAATGACAGATTATTATGATCATTTTAAATATTATTTCAATTAATATAAAGTACCACCTGTTTTTAATTAATTATGTAATGTACCCAATTACCCAAAGACACTAGGCTTCTTGGTCGTATTGGTTGTAATATGTGTCTTCTTATATAAGAAATCATGAATTGATCTGTAATAAAGAATGGGGTTTTATATTAAATATCATGAAAAAAAATAAATTCATGGTGTAAAATGAATAAATGGATTTATATAAAGAAAATAAAGGAATATATGTGGATAACATAACATAGACCTAAAAGAAAACAATTTTAGATAAAAATCCTTTACCACTTATCTGACTTCAATCATACCTGTTCGATGATCTAGTAGAATAAATATATATTTATCATAAATATAGTAAATAACCATTAAAATGTATATAATATGATATATTTTCTACCAATATATTTTTATCACCAATTAATTCATAATTTTTAATTAAAATCACTATTTATGGAAAAAATTCCTTCGTTTTTCATGAATGTTTTATTTTTCTAGTTTTGGTCCTTGTATGTTTTTCATTGTCCCATTACAAAAATAATAATTAATATTGATATAAATATCATATTTCTTAATTATATGCATGGTTATATTCATCCATAAAATTATAGATATAAAAATAGATTACATTGTTCATAGAGATGGTAGGTTGTGCGTACGCATGGACATTTGTTCTAATTTTAGACGGATGGAACAGAAAAATGTAAAATAATAATTAAAATTTTAAAAAATATAATTTATTTTATATATATTAATTAAATATATCCTTATTACCATGAATGTAAAAATAAAATGAAAAATGCATCACATCGTTGTGTGGAGGCGGTAGTCTACATGTATGCACGAGCGAAGTTATATTTCTCAACACATTTGAATGCAAGAAGGTAGATATGATATTATAATTCCAAAAATATAATTATGTCAAACATATATAATCTATATATATATATTAAATCCATCATTATATCCATATGGGATAGGTGGTGATGGAAAAAAATTACATCGCTTCATGAGGTAGTAGTCCACCGTACACACGATAGATTGTTTCATTTCCCTTTTCATGGAGTAAGATATAGATATATGTTATTACATGGACATAATAATATAATAGAATAAGTAATTTAATTATTATATTATATGATCATTTTCTTTATTGTATTTGAAGGAAGTGGAATGAGAAATAAAATAGATTACTATGTAAAGAATGATAATTCTTCTACATACAACCTCTTCAAGTTTACACCTAAATCATTCCAAGGATAGATTTATTATCCCAATGATGCCTCTAAGATATCATGAGGGATTTAAGTAATGTAATTGGTTATGTATTGGACTAAACAAAAAAATATATTCAAGTTTGGATAAGATATGAGATGAGATATCCTTTTATAAGTGGCATAGGGAAATCAATTGGAAACAATTTGAAAATTCCTCAAAAGAACACAAAACAATAAAGTAATTCTCAACAAAAAATCATAAAAATGACCAGAAAATACATTTATTATAGTATAATGTCAAAAATTAGATATAAATAGGATTTATAAAAGTATTATTGGAAAAAGTATCATTAATGTTTTCTTTATCCTCTTGGAAAACCCGTTTTAGTCTTAACTTCACTGATTAACTTTTTATAGTTTTTATTTTAATTTTAATTTAAATTATATGAAATTATTATGTGTTATTAATTATTATGATTCAAAATATTTAAGCCAATTTACAAAATTCAATTCTCATAAATGTTAGAATTTAATTTAAATTTAAACTTACAGACGCCAAAGGAAACATTTTCTTAAGTGTAAGATGTTCTTATATAAAAACACAACATAAAATTTATTCTAATTACATAAATTGGACTAATAATAATATAATTTAGCTAATTTAACTTTTAATACAATTTTAATATAAAATTTATCTTGGTAAATTCTTTAAAATAAATGACACTTTTTAATAAAAATATGTATTTTTCACTATTCTTCATGAAATTAAACATTTCATAAAATTCTCAAAATATAACTCTAAGAAAATATTGAAATAATTATTTCAGAAATTAAATTAATTTTTTTTATATAAATATTCTAAATGTGAAAAATGTGTTTTTAAATTTGTATAAAACACACAAAAAACACTTTTTAGAGAAATATAGTTTTTAATAATAAAATTTAATTTATTATTATCCCATGTATAGTGATAATTTTAGATGAGTGTTAAAACAATTATTGAATATATAATAAATAAATTTCATTAAAATTATTTATCAATAGTGATTAAATTAATTTAAGAAGATAAAATCACATTGTTCATATAGAAACAAATTTTTAGAAAACACTATGTTTTACCTTCATATGATTTTTATTTTCATTTATAATAAATTGATAACTAATAAATTTATTTTATATTTATTGAAACCATATATTTTTCATAATTTAGTTAGTCTTTCACAAACCCATCAATCCAACGTTTGGGAGTAAACTATCATATTAAATAATAAAATTTTAATAGTATATCGTGGTTCACTTGAACTCGATGATTCATGTAACACAAGATATCAAAAATTTATATTTATTTGAAAATTTATATTATAAAATATCATGTTTTTACAAAAAATGAGGAGAAAATTGGTGTAAATCCATTATCCCTTTGAGGGGAAAATTGTCACTTGACCATTTATAATGATCTGCATGGTTTTTTAACCATACACTAACTATATACATCTTCTATATAAGGAATACAAACTTATCTTGGTTTGGCACATAGTTCAATAGACCATGCACTAAATGTAAAACTGGACCTGTAATTACCCCACCATCTCGCATGATTTCAGTTCATGGTTTAACAAACCATGAACTAATTTTACGATATGTATGCCAAAAAATATATACCCTTTCACAGTCTCCCATAGTCCTCTACATGGTTTCTCAGCCAAAGTCCCTAGGAAAATTGTGTTTCATGGTGAGCCACATCGTTTACACTAACCATGAACAAACAATGATCCTAAAGATACATGCTTCTGAAACATAATATTCATGACCAAAACCCATATAAAACTCATTAATCCTCTAATACATCTTCTAAACCATAGTATATAAATAAAAATATTATTTATAATCATCTCATCTATCCAATTTCGTTTCTAAATCTCTTATCAGAATTTGACATATAAATAATTGAAAATTCAATTTGTTTTAAAAAAATTAAACGTTAAAAACAAGGGATCATAAAACATAACAACCTTCATTCCTCTCATCCTGGAGAATTATTAGTGATAATCATATCAAACAACCCAACCTATATGGGTTGTAACCTCTGTTCAAATTATCTCATAGCGTTTTGGAATGCCAAATGAGCTTCCAAAATCCTCTTTAGATATATAGAACTTAAATAGAAACATTTGTATCATATTCTTTTAAATTACAAAAACGTAAATAAAACACTTTAACTAATCCATTTTAATTAGATACAAGATCATTTCATATCCATAGTCATCAACTAGACTATGGTGCCCATATAAAAATATTATTTTTAGTGGAAAATTTTAATCCATGGTACTTCCCATATCAGAATTTCACAATGAAACGTGGTTCTAGAATCTTGAAAACACTCCATCATGTTTATTAATTCAAAGAATACACTAACACATGAGGAAACTAATATTTGTCATTGATTTGATCTAATCATTACAGTCTTAATAGACCCATCTCAGCCATGTAGTGCCAGTTTTTCTTGAAGAGACTCAGCCGACCCTTGTACTATTCCCTCATCATCCAAAAATCAGGTTTGATGTATTTACTCACTAACTAAACACAACGAACTTAAGGAACTCATGTCAAACCACATTTTTTATACTTTTAAAATTGTCCAATTTATCCATTAATGCATCACCAAAACCTATTTCAAGAAAATTTATCTCAATTCACATTATGATCATTCTGAGAAAACTCACTGAAACCTATACCCAACTTCTGATGATATATCTCTGTAAATTCCTTATCATTCCAACAACATATGAAATTCATAATTATCATATTGTAAAAAATCTAATCCTCTCATGGCCCTTTTCTAATGATGGTTACATACTTGAGATCAGCCACCTACTTCCCACCTTTGGATAATCATTATCGTTACACCAAGGAATTGAGTTCCTAGTCACTACATCCCATTCCCCATCTATATCTATACATAATGACGAGTATGGATAAGAACCCTATCATTATTAATAACTGACACAAACATCACTTAACACCCCTTCTTACCCCACAAAAATATCATCTAGGACATTATCTGAATTTCAACTAATAATGTGGGTCACCAACCTTGAATGGAAAATGGTGCACTCCATAAAATATGGATTACCATATACCACTCCATGGGTTAGACTCCTAAGGTGTACCTTCCTAGAATTAGAGAAGCAATTTATATAGATCAGTGTATAGACAATGTACTATCGGCATACATAGTATGATTTCAATATATTGGGGATGGTCATCTCTAAACCATAAGTACACTAATATTCCATTTATAGGATTGCATCTCTCTACCCGATCAATTATCAGATAAAATGTGGATACATATTCATTTAACAAACCCCTGACACTATGTATCATGGTACTATATGTCATGCTCCACCCATGTGTCAACTGCCTCATGGTAATGATATTTTAAAAATGTATCTTCTACCATCGAGGAAAATTAATAATTTAAAAACTTTAAGGATACTAAGACCATACAATTTTTTGATACAAATGTTCCTTGGATAAAATATATACACTCATTGATTTAACATTTTAAATGGTTAGAACTTATAGTTAGAACCTATAAACTCTCCATTCACATTGATTTTACAACCCCATACCACCTGATTCAAGAATCAGCTCACACCCCCATTACTCCACCAACAAAAATGAAAATATAATAATGTTACATGACACTTAAGTTTTAAACATGTCGGTATATCCCTTGCAACTCCACTTTATAATTAGTCACTATGCAAGTTCCATGATTTATTCCATGGATTCCCATCACATGATTTCATTTTCCAAAATCAAAGAGTCAAATACAAAACCATTGGATAACAGTTCCATACACCCAAACCATATTTCTTTTAAAACTCAATCTCGATGTAGAAGAAAAATAGGTTCTCCCTCAGAATGAAAAGGGATCGGTAATCACATATCACAAACCCCATGAACTGATTTTGTATCAGTACTAGTATGATCGTACATCCACGATCACTAATGTAAAAGTAATTCATAAACCTAATCCAACCTCTCTCATAGATTTTCCTTGATGAAACCAAATGTTGATGTACAATTATCTAAGTAAAAACTAAGAGCCTCTAGGTCCACCACCTAATCTGTCTAATCAAATACCATAACAATACACTATTTCCAACATATTATTCCATAGTACCACCTCCTACCAAGGTCACACCTCCCGGGGCATCAACTACATATTAATCTCAATATAAATCATCTAACACACCCACAAACCCTCTATAATGGAGGTAAGTATAACATTGAACTATGAGGTTTTAAACCATTCAACATGGGATCAATAATATATTTTTTTGATTGTAAGCTATAGAGGAAAAAAATTACAAGTTTTTTTTTGGAAACTCATTTAATTAAAATAAATTTGATTCTATTATCATAATAAAATATTCTGATTGAATAACTCGTAAATCATTGGCCTAATGGGCCATGATAATCAACAAGCATCCTTATAAGGGACTTCCCCCTAGACTATCATAGTATCATGTAAAATAATGATAATGAACATATGCTCACTATGAAAACTTATATGGTATTACTCACTTAAGGATCCCAGTTACTATAGTTATTTAGGTACCTATCAGTATCTCCCTTGAATATCAAACTAGATAACAATAAGTGAATGTAAGTTATGTAAAATACCATATCATGATAAGTGGGAAAGCTCTATGTAGGTTGATGAAAACCAATAGTAAATCCAACCTAAAAAGAAACACATCAAACGAGTCTATAAAAATGGAATCATCTTCCAACATTAACCTATAACTGCTACCAATACACACATAATATCATCTCAATGATCTATATCACACCGTATAAATGGTTTTGTTATGTACAGTGACATTACAAGAATTGTTGGAAAAAAATAGAAAGTTTATTACTATAACATTATGTAAATTATCCTAAGTGAAAACATCCAACAATGGGTCTGTCACCCATGAATCATGTCCCTATCAACCTAATAATTTTACTACACTTCATGTGCACGTGGAATGATTCGTCATCCTCCACGTGGAACATATCACTATAAAAATTGAGAGTATTAAATCAAAAGGATATATATATATATATTAATTCAAATTGTTTATAATTACACCATTAACCTCTCTCAAAAACACCATCTATGTTTTTTTGACACATTAAATTGTTAACCTCATCCTCAGAAATAAAATCTCATGCTAATAGTTTAATAACATGTGGACCATACGTGCCAATTATGATGCACGAGGCGCATCTAGCCTTTTTCTAAAAAGAGTCAAAACCTTTCACTAGCCACTCGCTGATGGTCTGAGATCCATACACCCATAATAAATCATAAATCCAAACAATATGGGTGTTTCTCAGAGCAGAAATAACATTTAAACATAAAAATGCATAATTAGAAAAATAATCCCATAACCCTAGAAACAAATCCATCTTACTATAAAAAAATTTCTCTATGAAAAATTATAATTTCCATAACCTGTTCTTAACCAATCCTAATTTTCTTATCAACCATATCCTAAATAGTAGTACATTTGGAAAATGAAATCACGGATACCATTTTCTCATGTTCTAACAGAGTTCACTAAATTAAAATTAACTGAACCGCTTGCAAACAAGGAATCAATATCACCTCAAAATACCCCATATGTTATAAAATAGCATCAAGGGTCTAGGATGTATTAGTAAGGATAGTATTCCCTCATATAATTGTAATAAACCAATGTATATTACTAAAAATCATCCAAATAAAAAAATAAACATATTGTAGAAAACATAAATACAAACAATGATATAATAATAAATGGAATGCGGTAAAATGAAGAAAACTCATTTCATACATAAAAAACTGACTTCAAACTAGAAAAATCACATATAAAAGGTTAAATAATAGAAATAGAAATAAAAGTACAATTCTCTACTACTAACTATCAGATGAACCGCATACTTGATCTCTATAAACGTATTCTAACCATCTATCAAGATTAGTCCCAATCTCATTATATCTTGTTACTACAACCAAGTGAACATATAATTGGGTACCTCATTAGAATAGAATCCTAAGAATGATGTCAGTTCAAAACATTGTAGGTAACCACAAATGTTGTCCCATACATAGCCAGTAACATAAAGTGTTTGTATAGGTGAGATACTCCTTGTAATTCCTATACAAATACTGACTAACATCATAAATAAACTATCTTAAAAAATTAATACTATGGTATTCATTCATATGTTCATACCCATGAAATATGAACAACCTATCTAAGACATAACATGAATGAATGTGTAAAATAAATCCATAATTTATCTTTAGGACCATGATCTAGATCAATGGTACCTACATCAGCCAATGGAGGAATATCTATGAGAATAATACTAAATATAAAAACAATTGGGGCCTAACCTATGTAACCATGGAGTCCATGGGTAACCTTGTTCAAGAATAAAATAATATCCATGTAATATATGATCCCAACCAATGCATTCTATATTCTGAATCCATGTATTACTCAAGGGTTGTATAAATAATCATAAATATGGAAAACCATGTCCATTGTGGAACAACATGTCCACTATCTCAATAATTTCTATGAATGTGTATGTATATTGTGCAACATAATGTCCATTATCTTAATCTTATCTATTGAATGTCATGTCCTCTATGAAATTTCATGCCCATTATCTCAATCATATCTGTGGAATGTAATGTCCAATGTGGAACATCATGTCCATTATCTCAACCATAACTATGGAACATCATGTACACAATGAAACATTATATCCACTATATCAATTATATATGGGTGATGCCATGTCCACTATAGAACATAATTTCCACTGTCTCAATCATATTTTTGTTACATTATGTCACTATAAAACATTGTGTCCACTAACACAAAATAACAATGAGAAACCCCATGTCCAAAAAATATGTTGTATATATCAAAATACATAACCTAAGGATTATCCTTTGGTATCCTAATAATAGAATAATATCACATCCAGACCCATGGGATGAGTTCCAGGAAGTACATCTAGAATCACTGCTATATCAATAGTGACTAAGTGAATTCTTAATTAGAAGAGTAAGGGTGTCCAAATTCCTAAAACCACCACTAATTCTACATCCCCCTAGGCTAAAATTTTAGTATGGGTTCTATGGTGACAACCACTTCCATATCTACCCAAACTCGAAATGCATAAGGTCAGTATTATTTAACCATCGAGGCACCCCCGGATCCCCAATATTAATTCACTAGAGAGGAATCATACTCAGGTTCCTCAAGACAAATACATATGACGATGTATCCCTCTTTGTATCCATTATGTTTTCACCGTGGTATTAGATCAAAAAGCACTCAAACATGACATCCCACATTTTCATGAATGGGTTAGCACAAACATTTTAGCTACATGGGGTCATTTTACATGGGAAACAATCAAGAGATGGGTCATAATTGATACTTGTCACCATGGACTCTCTTGAACTATCAACACAACTATCCATGTCTCGATATCAACATGTTATAACCACGAAAGCATTTATAAGGGATGATACCTATTACGAAGTGTAATTTTGCCTCAGAAGAGTTCTGCGGGCCATATAGTATTTTAATAAATCTCAATATTGACCATACATCCCAATCCATGGAACTATCTCACATGGGTTGTTACTAGCCCTTCTTGTTCATCAATTTTAATTTTCAAATTTTTTCTACTTTAACAATTAATTGAAATTTCTTTAAATAGGTTTATTCACCCTCATGGGTGATCCCAATAATCTACATATAACAAAAAACATTTATACAGACTAAAATATTGGTATGATAGACCACCTACATTTAGAAATATTTGAATTTATTTTTTAAATTGAATATAGTAGTTGTCATGGTGCATCTAAGATCATATGAGATGTATAAGTTCAATCCTAAAAATGAAACCATTATAATTAATTAATTGAAAAAACATTTTAATTAATTAGTTAATCTAAAAAAGATATAAATAATTAGATAACTTGAATTACAATGTCCTAAATCTCAAATCCTCACCAGATAATCCTGTCAAATAAGAACTATGACCTAAAACTGTTGAAAAAACATTGTCATATATTAAACCATGAATTGGGAATAATAAATAAAAATCGCGACAAAAAAAACCCAAAATTTATAATTAATCATTAATGGTTGTAGAAAACTTTATAGTGTTTTACATAAATGAATATTCATGTATAAAACTATATATGACCAAATGGGTTACTCTCTTTATATGAAGAGAAAAATACCAAAAACAGTATTTGGTTACACCATGACCAAGTGGAATCAGGAAGAAAAAAAACTAGCCAAAGATGAAAAAATTAGATGAAGAAGGATAAAACATGACCTAAGTAAAAAAATTGAATACATACATAAATGATTCCAAAACATTTGAAACCATTCAATTTATACAAATAAAAAGGTACACCACCCATGGAAAAATTGAGAAATAGGATTAGGGAACACATGGGGGATGTGCTGGATGAAATGGAAAAATGTGGGGTTAAAGACTTTCATGGTTTGATGGGGAAATATTAATTTTACTCTTTTTAATGGGCCACATGTTTTGGACAGATGGTTCTACAAATATTACACCAACCATGATCCTCTTATATCTAAGGAAGAAACGCCTCACTTTATCATCCACAGAGTTCGATTGACTATGCTCAAACCATGTGGTTGGAACTATCTCAACCCCTCCATCTATCACGGTTCCAATGCATGATTCAGAAGACAATTTATTAACCCTGAAACAAGTCCATAGTAAATTTAATATTCTCACACAAAATACACTAGGATTATATATGGTTTCTCTACCCATGTTCCTATTAAATTTTACTTCAAATTTTAAATTCATGGTTTATACTTACTTTTTTCCAACCATGCACCTGAAGCATCACATTACCAAAACATATGAATCACTACCCAAATGATTGGGAAACAATCAAAATATTCAACCCATCATCCAAGCCTCATTCCTTAAATGAAAAATTTATTTATAAGAATCAAAATCTTCAAATTTCTATTTTTAATATCCTTAAAAAAATTTACCCATCCATTAATTGAAAATTAAATTTCCTTGTAAAATTACCAACTTTAAAAATAAGAGATGTTACTATAGACACCTTCCTTTGGTAAGAACTCAAATATTTATGATCCAAAAATATTTATTTTCTTTCATCCATGTCTCCAATTTGGCTAGGAACCAAGGTAGACACAATTCAAAATCATTAAATCATAATTAAGAGTCCTAGAAACTGTGAAAACCTCTTTAAAAAAAATATCTCATATAGATATCATGAATTATATTTTATTCCCCCTCATATCATGTTTCTGACAATGAAAATGTCTTACATGGTCTTATGCAATTTAAATATTCCTTTTTGTAACCAGATTGAGGCAACTCTCGATATCCTATTTGGGTTATGTAAAACTAAAAGACACCATAATAGTTATATGATGTTGAAATATATGGGAAAATATAACCACACAATGTAAAACTATTTTTTACAGCCCTACCAATGGTCCTTATCCAGTGTAACTCAAAATATGTGCCCTTTAATTTGTGTTTAAATAGTATATATTCGATGTATCTTTTTGTTTAAAACCAAACATCCTAAACTCCCATATTTTCAATAGCCAATTCTCCAAATGACATCATTCCCCCACCTGGAAAACCATATTCCCTATGGATAATGATTAAATTATCCTCATTTCTGATATATTACCTATGTGTAACTTGGTGGTTTAAAGCCCTATCAGTTGATCAAGGCACATATCTCTGCATTATATATACCCCATGAACTAATAATACACTAAATGAGCATTAATACTTTTGGGATCTGCCAAAAATGGATTGCAATTCAAAATCCTCATAACCACCATTGCTAGGTATCTGTTACCTTGAATTCCCCTACACATGACTACATACATCAAAAAACAGATCATTATCACATGAAATAAAAAGGTAGAACATGTCTCATGATTAATCAGAAAACTATATGGCTACTAAATCATTGCAAAAGTATATGTTGGAATCCCCTCACTCATCCAACCCATAACAACCATCATTTCCATATATGAAAAAATAACTGATGTACCTGGATGAGTGGATATAAATCTTATCATCCCAAACTAGGTATCATTATTATGTAAATCCATGATAGACGACCTCAAATTCAAAAAAATATTCTTATCAATGAATGATTCTGATCCATTTCTATAATCGGGGTAACTAATACTAACTTGAAATTTGGGAAGGATTCATCAAATTTATTAAATATATTATGGTTTTTGATTATGGAATAATTACACCCTAAATAGTATGATGTGGGAACCCCCACAACCAATGTTCATTGTGAAATGACCCTGGTAAAAACCCTTAGTGACCACACAGATTTGAAAATTAGTCCTCTAATTGTGTTCACATCCAACCGTCATGGATGAAATATATTTTCATGGGTTCCATCCAAAAAAATGGTGAACCCAACATAAGTCCTTTAGTAACTAAAAAAGAATTTATCCTTTTTTATGAAAGTTATTGATAAAACATGCTCTTTTGTTTGTTATTATACTGAAAGGTGTTCCTTTTTTCACTTTATAGACTCCTTATACAAAATACTCGATCAATGATAATTGATATTACCATCCAATTGATGATTAAACAACATAGTTGCAGCCCAAGTTGTAGATCTCATAGTCATGCAGATTCTCTCATCTGCATAGTATATCCCCTAAAAATTCATTAACATTCTCATCAGGTAGTACCAAATCAACAGTATTACCCCAAATTTAGTGGTTTTGCAAGAAATCAGCTAAACTATCAAGACATACAAGTCACCTTCTAAATAAAGATAGACTAAAAAAACATATGGTGTTTGGGATCACCGTGCACTACATTATGAGATTCTTCCTAGAGTATGATTATAAATACCACCATTATCTTAGGGTGATGGAAGAGTAGGTTTATTATGATCTCACCATATACCAAGAGTCAATTAATATGGATCTTGATGACCACCACTACTAGAAACAATGCTCATTCTAGACTCCTCAGAAACCAATTGAGGGTCCCACCCATGAGCTCTTTGATTTGATCATCCAGGACTAGAAATCCAAGAGATATTTTTGATGATGTATGGACACCTAGGATAGTGAATGGGCTCATACTCTCATTCCCATAATGGATTTACATAAAAACATTGAGGTGACAACCAAAGAGTAAATATATAGCTTTGCTTGTACTCAAAAATTCTTCCATCTTACCTTTGCAGTATCTAAATGAATATGAAAATGTATCCATGTTTCTATCTAAGGGACGGCTCATTTTTCTTCCCTCTGAATGGAATATTGTTGACATATATCATTGGTGAATGGTTTATTAGGGTAGACTTATATACCTTATCTTAGTATGTGATGGTCTCATATCTAATTTATTCACATGAAACACCATCCATGTATTTTAATTAAACTATATGGGTAAACTGATATTCCTTCTAGTTACTTTTAATGTTTCCATTGTATTCTGGAAGATGAAACTATATTAAAATGCATATACTATAATATTATGATGACTAACAAGTGAACGAATCATATTACTACCCATTCTGATGTTGAAAAAAACTCATCAACTTATTCTGTGAGCTAACCATGAATGGTCTCATATTCTTGAACCTAAACAAGTGGATGATTGGATTATTCTAGTGATGAATAATGACAAAGATCAGAAACATATTTTTGTTCCAACTATAGTTGGCCAGTTTATTCCAATAGCTACTCCATGTAAGACTCATATTTCATCTTACACTATAGTAAATCATCAATATATTTTATCATTTTTTTAAGAGAAGGCCCATATTCCTTCTCCACATCAATCATGGGAGGGATTAAAGCATATCTCGATGACATCAAAAAGTAGTTCTATACTCATGTCTACTTTAATGAAATAGAACAATATATTTTGGGGACCAACATAGTTCATGATCATATCCCTACCTAATGTCAAAATGTTCATTGACATATTCTAATACCAACGTAGGAGTCGTCAAATAAGGATCCAATCTATGACACCCAATATCCAAAATACCCATCTTTCACAACTCAATAGTGGACACCCAAAAGGATATCTCAGTAATTGAGATGAATAAACTAGGACCATGGTCATATTACTACCCCAACCAACATTGAAGGTTATAAGTATTTGAGACATATTTTGAATGTTTCTCTAGAGTCTTATAACTAATCATAAGTAATGGGAAGCCACTGAAGTTGTGTAGTTTCTCTACACAATACTAAAACATATAATTCTGAAGGTCCTATCCAGATTATCCATATTTATGTTCCACCTCATGAAGAATTTTATATTGAATAAGAGAATTTTAGCATAGTGATAGTTATGAAAATCCTACTTTTTTCTAGAACATCAATCATAAAGATGGTCCTACCCTTTCTAATTCATCAAGAATCTATTGTGATGGTCCTACCCATAGTGGCATCTCATCCCAGTTAAAGGATCCACCCCTTCATAACATCATCAATAGGATTTACTCAAATTTAGAAATATTTAAGACTTCTAGAACCATCACATCTAGTATATTCTTGTTAGTAGATGATTCCATATCTCAATCAAGTAATGGTCTAAGGTAAGGCTCATTATAAACTCCATAATCATAACATTTATACCTTAATATAAAGAAGGAGATATTGAATAGCCCTACTCCCCTTGATAAGGAAGAAGGGTAATTAACATTATTGTCAAATTCAATGAAGAATTGTCTATTTGAATTTTATGATAATGTTTTTTCATGAGAAAATACCTAGCTAAAAACCATATACCAATTATTCTTTCTCCCATGGCCACTATTAAGAATGAAATTAAGAATGTTATGATGGAAGAATTCATACATTATATTTTTAAAAATATATAGACGAATCATAGCCATTTAATTCCATTAAATCTATCTTAAAATAGGTATCCCAACCATATTAATATAATCATATTACTCTAGTATCAGATAGACCTATCTACCCTTTTATTGTATGAAACTGGAAATTAAATAAGACAATGAAGAGATTGTCTTTATGCATACCTCAGTGCATTGAAATATCTATATTATATTATCACTAATTCCTCTGATAATGTATATATCAGGGGATATGGTGAATATGGAACATTTAATTTTTCCCTGATCTGTATCTAATATAGTTTTCCTAGAAGTGAATCCTGAAATTTCGTCAATATAAGACAAGTCTCAAGACTAGGGTATGTAAGCACTGACTGGTATATTCTGAAGAATACCACTACATTAAAAATCGTTAAAATGATAACCTCATTGTGAAGGGGTAATTAAGAAGTTACAGAACTAATTATATGTGGGACATACTTTATGACCAAGGCTGGGAAACCCTTAAATAGGTTGTATTCATCAATTACCATAAATTAATACCAAGAATGAGCACTACACCCATCTCATTCCTCAAAAAATCCACAATCATCAAATGTGTAGATACGATATCTACTCCTACAAAATTAAGGGAGTATCCCCATTCCAGAGGGATTGGGGTATGTTCATAATTTTTACCACCACTACTTACCCTGGGGACATCAAACCACCCCCCCCCCCCAATGAATTCAGGACATAGTGGAAGTGGAGTCAAGAAAACCCCATCCCACAATGTTGGGTGCATTTATACCATCACACCCTCCTCCATCAAGTATGTTGATCTTCTATAAACATGTTGAATCATTATAGGTTCCTCCCTCTCAGTTCCTTCAAATGTATGATATTCCCTATTTTTCAAGGATGTGTTTAGTGCAGATGATTGGGGATTTATTTAGGATCACCCTTTATAAACAACTTGTATGGGAGAACTCATGTTCAAAAGTGATGTATCGAAAAGTCCAAAATTCTAAATGATCCATCAGGAAGATGAACAGAAAATAATACAATAGTATATGCATAATAAAATATATTGAGTATGATAGATCTCTTTATCCTTCTAAAAATGACATAATTCCCATGACATATTACAGATAGGTAAATTTCTACAACAATTCCCCTATGGATGACTCATAACAGAATATATAAATTCAAGATCATGATGTTGAATCTAATTCCAATGATACATTCCCAACAAAAACAATCAAAGAAGCTATGCATACCTAGAACCAAATAAAGACATGGAATCTGAGAGCTCCATAGAATGTGTAACTTCAAACAAATCACTTAAATTCAGGCACTGAAAAGGGAAATGGTGTGGCCATGTCCCACCAATGACCTAAGGAAACTAAAGATGTCCCTTCCATTGAGATATTTAATTGGTATGAGAACAAGCTGAAATGGATAAAATAACTCAACATAGTGTTACTCAGGGTAAATATTCCTACACTTTTTAGACTAAAATGATTATTCAAATATTGTACATGATGTAAATGTCATATGACCAATTAAATTTTTTCAAATAACATTAGCTATGAATTATTCCAAAATTAAAATGATATATTCTAAAGTTAAGTTTTTAATTAATTTGAATAGATTAGAAGAAAGGAGACCTTCCTTTTGGGATCTTTCTTTAGTGATGTTTTTTAATGTTTAAACCCCTTTTTTATTTACAATTTTTCACTTATAAGATCTATGTATTGAATATCTATAATATTCATCACCATGTGTTAATTGGATATACAAACATCACCGATGGACTTCCAAGATCATGTGTGATAGATTGATCATCTTGAAATGTTCATATTGACCACTTTGAAAATTAATTCGGTGTTGAAGAATCACCATTGTTTTCTTTTTATAAAGATGATAGAAGAGGGAGGAGAATATCTAGAGATTTCATGGGTCTTAATAGAAAGATATCTACCTTTCATTGGGAAAAAGGATTATCAATGTCTATAAATCACTTCACAATAGACATGATCATTTATTTATAGTGTTGTGGTCATGGATTAAATGTTATTGAATTCCAAACTGATCCTTAAATAATATATTAAACCTTATATACCCCATTCAATGAAATAATAATATTATAATTTTTTTACATAATGTACTCTAATTGGTGAAATGATAAATATTATTTTATACTATCTTGAAAATTAATATTTATCAACGGACACAATCATGGTCCACTAGTCCTCTTAAACATTTATTAAATATTAGAAAAAAAGAAATATTTATTTAGTCAATATGAAAATAAATAAATATGATATATTCATCAAATTTAATTTTTACCATGAGAATAAATATGAATTTAATTTATTCTATCATTAATTTAGCATAAAATTATATCTTTTTCTTGATAACATTGTATTTTCAAATAATTAAATTCTAATTGAATTTAGTTTAGAATAATGGAAAATCTTGTTGTGTGATCATGTAGGATTATTTCTCCTTGAAATTAGGTTGTCTTGCCTGAATTCTAAGATTAATATCTAGAAATGGGTCAAGAAAACTAAGAGAAAGAAGATGATGTCACAATGTCAAAACCACATATGAGTGATCACTGTGTAATATAATCACTTCATCATAATATCCAATCAAGATGGTTTCACAACCATATCATCAATATATATACATAATATGTTTATCTTCGACTATCAAAAGTAAATTCAATTTTATACCTTGTCCACATAATTTTATTTTATAGTTATATTTTAATTAAAAGGTTGAGATATCAACTTCAATAGATATAGAAGGGAGAGATCCCTTCTCAATGTATTCAATTATAACATAATATATGTAACACACCAAACAAACCCTACTTCCTAGAAACATATGGTGTCACATTTTGTTTAATTAAACAAAAGTTCATGATTCATGATATGAATTAAAAATAATCTTATGGTATAAAGACCATTAATCACACTCACCAATAAGAATATTTGATGAATTATACGTATGATGAATTTCTACTAGTGGGTATGTTCTCATAATCTCTCATATTAGATGTTACCAAGTAAGAACATCATGATTTAATGTCTCATATGCTTATAAGTACTCTCACCAAAAAGTAAACTTACTATATTCCCCATAATAGAGAGATATCTGACCATAAAAATCAGTTTTAAAAAATCATCATGGAATTAAAAGGGTATTGTCATAGAAGGGAGCATTTCTGCCCTTTATCATTGCTATAGACACTCTAGAATATTATTACATTATATTTTTGCATAAAAATGAATAGTATATAATTATTTGATTAATTAATTGCCACTTATTGGAATATTAATGATATAAAAAGTATATAGACAATGTTCTATGACACCAACTCCAACAGACTCCCTCATATACTAGATCCAACTATCAAGGACTTTTTATCCACTAGAACTCATATGAATATCATGTTTCTACAAAGTTAAGTATTTAGTCAAGGGGTTATTTATCTTGAATTAAATTGAGTATCTATTCAATATAAATTCACTAATATAAGAAAAATCCATTAATTGATACTTCTGAAGTGTTTTCATTATCTGATAATGTGACCTTTGATCATTTTTAATAGACACCACTACAGTATTATAACAATTTAGTATGGTTGGACCTTTAATACCAAGTACCATGTTAGTGTCTTGGATTAATTTTCATATCTAAAATGATAATTTTTATTCCCAAAAGACACAATATACATGAAATATACTATATAATCTATGACCTTGACATTGTTCTAGATCTTCCAACACACAACATCTCTATTGAGGGTGAAGATGCATCCAAACTGCAGTTTTATACCACATTAATATATTTGTAACCATTCATCCTCATATCCAATGATGTTTTATTCCTCATCTCTTCCATAGAAAAAGAAAATATACTTATGTGTTTCTCAGGTACCAATGGATATTCTTGACTACCATCCAATAGTGATTGCCTAGTTTGAACCTCATATATTTTGAAAAAACATAATGTGTATGTGAATCTAGCCTACTACATATCACAACATACTTGACTAGGCCAATTTTAAATGTTTATAGAATAATTTTCATCCTTTATCATTAATTTTGTGTGTGAGGAAAAAAATGGAAATATGAATTCCATATTACGCTAGAAGGAATACCCTGTTGGATTGTTCCACACGTATTATCTTAGTAATATTTCAATATATTTAGTTTTATATAGACCAAAAAAGTATCTAAGATTTATAATGATAGATCATGTTCGCAAGAATATATGTTGTTTCACCAAATTACTTAATGGAGAAGCAATTGATTAATTAGTCTTTCATAGATTTTAATACTCATATTTTGTTTCAAATAATTATTATATCCTCGATAGAAACTATATTGAAAATGATGACACTCCCTCTAAACAAATTATAGACCTAGAGATTACATTTGTTAATTAATAAATAAAATCCAATATTGCTTAATGAAATATAATGATCAATGGCCAGGATTCATGACTGAATCCATAAATGGATCTTATGGATATTCATACCTTATTATAATCCTTTAGATTCATAAAAACATTATTTTATGTCAAATAGATATCTTTCTTAAAGTTACCATTAAGGAAGCATATTTTGTCTTCAATTTTTTTAATAAAATAGTCATGGTAAATCTCTATTGAGATTAGAATTACATAGTATCCCTAATTTTTCATATAATTCATTTACATTAATGTTATGACAAAAAACATAATAGTTGTACATTAAAGGATTTAAAGGTTTATTATCTTAGGAAAATTAGGAACATACATCACATATACGTAATAAAACATTAACATTTATTCAAAACCTTCTTTTTTTCCTTATCAATGATCATGTTCTCCTTAGTACATTTAGACACATGGGGACATACTTCAAAAAAAGGGTTGAGCTGAAATCACTGTAAGGTGAGGAATACAGAACATGAATCAATATAACATGGGTAAGAATAATAATCATCATATTATAATCATAAGATTTTCATTATATTCATGAGTGAAACAGTTGATAAATTCATGTAATATGGTGATGCACAATAATGAAACATCATTTGATAGTGGTTAAATACACCACATAGTTGTTAAAAAAGTTAACTTCATGTTCACACATAACATATGTACATAATAATTGTTAAAACATATATATTTCATAGTTGGAAATGGTTTTATTTTGTATCACTTTTCAATACACATTGGGTTGATTAATGAGTTTTCAAGACAAGTTTTTTTAAAATCATGATGGATTTAATTTGGGGGATAACATTATTTCCTAGTGTATTTCAAATTTTTGGGGTCCAAAATTAGAGGATGGAGAATGTATTTTTGAGGAAAAGTTTTTCATTATAAAGGAAATAATTGGTGTGCATAGGAAAAGTTGTTCCAAAATATTGTATACAAGTGAAATTAATGGAATGTCACATCAAAACAAAAAAATGGAAAATGTTGTGTGCAATATTGTAATTTAATGAAAGACTGTTTTTCACGATAGAGGAAAGTTGAGCACATAGTGGAATGCACCCACGGAACATGTGAGGTGAAGTAAATGTCAAAACGTGCAGTTCATCGAATGAAGAATATAATGACCCATGCATAACATACATGTATATTACATAATTGTATATGAATATTCAATACATTATTAAAAAAAATTCTTGAGGAATGTCATAGTTCTTTGTATTTGGAAACACGAAAATAAAATATTCTATCCTGGTGAAACATCCTCAACATCTCCCATAATGATCTCCATCTTTAGTACATCTACCTAAAAGCATTCTTCATAACCTAGGGGATAGAAACATTAGAATATTGTGAGATAAAATTATCAGTAAGGGTAAACAAGGGAGATATGGAAACATAATCTCGAGCATAAGGGTATGAGAACATGATAATGAAAATTAAATATCATACCCAACATATTAAAGATCATATGCATGAATCATGTAAAAAATATTGGTAGATCATAAGGCATGAATCATAATTTAGTAAAAAAAATAAAGCATGAATGCATAAAATTGGAATAAAACAAGGAATTTTGGAAGTCACATAAGCATATAAAATTATTTCCATAGTATTCAAGGAATTGCTTCCAAGAACATCTTAGTGGACAAATTCTTTTACAGAATCGGGTTCACACTCCACTGCATCCAAATGTTACTATACTGAGTTCATCTCATGTTCCATCCCTATATTAATTATCCAAGTTAATTTCCCATTCTATACCAATAATACTGAATCTAGTTCATTTTTTATTCCAACCCTGTATTACTAAACCGAGTTCATTTCTTTTTCCATCCATGTCTATCTCAGGGGATATAAATCATTACCCAATGATTTGGGGTGAGATATCTATCCCACCAATCTAATAATGAAATCATAAATACATATTTCATAAGATCATAAATAATCACATCATAACCCATGGAATGAAATGGGAATAATAAACATGTAGACATATCATAACCATTGGAAAAAGATATAGGTTTCACAATCATTTAATCGAAATCATAACCTGTGAAATAGAAATGGATTTCATAAACATATAACCCATGAAAGAGAAACATATTTCATAAATACTATGACATTAAGTATAAACCATTAATAGAAATAATATTAATGGACTCTTCAGATCATTTCCCATAACGGTATGAGTATCATCAACATACTTCATCTCATATAAAAAATATTTTTGAAATATCTTTCAAAATCATTTCATGAGAAAAATATACTTTCTTCTTTGAAAATTTATTTTTAATATATAAATCCATTTAAAAATTAGTTTATTATAAAATAACCATAAAAAAATATGTAATATTTTAAAAAAAATTAAAAAAAATTCCTCAAAAATATATAAAATAAGCTTCAAAACATTTTGAAATTCATTTCCTTGAATGTTTATAAAATAATATTGAAAACATTTTGAAAATAATTTTACTTGAAAACTTATAACAAATATTAAAAAAAAATAAAAAAAATTCCTTGAGAATATATCTTAAAAAAAGTAGAATCAAATTAACCTTTTAACATGAAAAGAAATATCTAAAGTATATATTATGGATAAATCTGTACATGTCATATGAGGTAAAAATATTATTCTCTTTTGCACGGTAGAAATGTTTGAAAAATTACTTGTTTGGAAAGTGAAAATAATATTTTATTAAAGAGATTGGTAAAATTAAAAAATGTAAAAAATTTCATTTAAATATCATAGGATATTTGTATAATATACATGTAAACTCTTTTTATAAATCATGGTTTTAAAAGAACACAAATTTCTGACCAAAGACAGGGTAAATTCTAGATTTCCAAAAAACAATTTCTTAAACATATTATGTACCATAGAGAATAAAAATTGTAAAAATGAATGTATATATTATTTATCAAATAGGATAATAAAATTCATGAATTTCTTGAGATTTATATCATAATATTTTATCAGTGAAAACATAAACATAAAAAATCTCAAAACGTGATGATATTGTTTTAATAGACTCATATAACTTTGTGACTTGGGATCGTACTATACATGTAAGAAAATGAAATTAAATGAAGCATAAAATACAATTAAATAAATTAAATACAAGTTATAAGATGTAAATTTAATTATATACACCTTGAACGATTATTTGTGTGTAGAACAAAATTTGAGTCTCAAAGAAGTCAAATTTAGACAAAACTATTTTATAGATTTTTTAAGTTCTATAACATAAACCCAATAAAACAAATATCATAAAATTGATATGTGAATACCAATAAATTTAATTATAAGATATATAGATTACATTCTTGGGTACGACATACACTACACAAAACGAAGGAGTGGTGAAAGAGCATGTATCACACAGACATAAAAAGTGAGGTGTTATCCTCTTACCTTGGGTCATGACTCTCATCGTACTCATTCAAACCACCCGTATAATAAATATACATTTATTATAATTATTTTATATAAACATATTACTATATCTAACATCATATATGGTTTTATTAAAAATTTATATTACCTTATTGTTAACCATCCTCCGTGAAGATTTCACATCAAGTAATATTCTCTTTGTTTTTCATATGTATCTTAATTTGTTATATTTTCGGTCCTTATACATATATAATAATTAATGAATGTAAACCATAATATAAATATAATTTATATATGGTATATATTTATTATAATAATCTGTAAAATATATAATTATGAAACGGAATACACTGTTCATGGAGACGGTTGGCTGTATGCATGCATTAATTTTATTTCTGTCTAGTTGTTGTCTTGAGAGAAATAATATAAAATACATATAAATACATGTGTATATATAGATAAATAATTATTAAATTATATTTATTATATCATATATATTCACTAAATCTATCTTTTATACATTCCAAGTAGTTTTTGAATGAATCACATCGCTTTGATGGGGCGGTAGTCCACACTTAGTCAAACGAAATTTTCATACTAACACTAAATGGAAAGTGAAAAGATATGTGTTTTAAAAGGAATAATAAATTAAAAAATACATATAATATATAATATATATATATAAACTTATTTTCCATCATAATGTCCACCATGAGAGTTGGTATGGAAAGTTGAACAGTCATTATTTAGTGAGGTAGTAGTTCTCCAAACACATAAACATCATGTTTGTTATCCATTAGATGGAGGGGTGAGTAATTGTAGGTTGAAAACATATAATAATAAAATTATAGCATATTTAGGATACTTTTTTTTATACATGCATGGAAAAATAAAGTGAAGGGTTGGAGAAATAAAATAAAACAAACGATTTGAGAGAGAAGGGTACCACTTAATTAGGTAACTCCTTTTGGTTTCTGCCAAAAGGAATCTATGGAATTCCTTCTACCCAAGGGAAGGATTATAGGAGTAAGGAAGGGATGTTGGGAATTGTATTTGATAGATATTTTCCAAATCTAATATGTTTTATAGGTTTGAATAAGAGGGATACGTGGTTGCATTTTATAGGGAAGAAGAAGGACTCACTTAGAATTTTCTAAAATAAGATAGGTGTGCACATTTCCTTACATAAAAAAGTCATAAAAACCAACATAAATCAATAAATGAATGTTTATGGATAAAATAGGTCCATAAAATGGGTTTTGGTAAAGTGTATATGTTATGTTTCCCCCTAAGAATAAGGTTTAGTCCAAAATTAAGATTAATTTGACCTTAATCATTGTGATTAATTTTAATCACTTTTACTAATATTTTGGTCCAAAATTCAGTTGATTTTATTAGAATCTAAATAATATAATTATTAAAAAAATTATGTTGGTTTTTCAAAATTAAATTCATAAAATCATCAAAATTAATATAGATGTTAATCCCGTAGACGATACGAAATTACAGGTTTTTAAAGTATAAAGAAGTTCTAAAGTTTATTAAGTTTTTATTTTAAATATCATAGTGATATCAATTATAATGAATTAAAAATAATTAATAGTTGATTAATTTATCTAATTTTACATTAAAATTAATTAATAATATAATTTTACATTAATAGTTATTTTAATGAAAAGGTAGTTTTCACCTAAAAAACAGTATTTTTCACTATTCATCAAAAAAAAAAGAAGTTTTGTTGAAAAATATAAAAATTCACCCTACGCTAATTTCATTATTATTAATTAAAAAATAAAGTTGATTTTGTAAAATTAAATTTCTAAATGAGTGTAAAATTAATTTTATTTTTAAAAGTGATTCATTTAAGAAAATTATATTTTTAAATTTAAAAGGACTTTTACAAAAATCATATTTTTTACCAATATTTTTATCTATACAAAACAATTATAAATAATATTTTAAAATAGTTATTATTATTAATTTAATTATGTTTAATGTATAGTTTATAATTATATCATTTGAAAATTTATAACAATAAAATGATGTTTCATAGAAACATCTGTGTTGTGTGTAATGTATACCAAGTCAGTATTACGTGTAACACAATATAAGTCGACATTGTGTGTAGCGCAAGCCAATTTGGTATTATGTGTAGAACAAGACATATCTGTGATTTGTGAAATAAATTTTTAACATAGTGTTTGAATATATATATCTATATATATATAACTATTTCCAATCTCATGTGAAATAAAAAATATCCAAAAGATAAATGTATTCGGAAAAAATAATCCACAAAATCTGTGGGTGTTACGTTCTACCCCAATTAAAAATAAGTTAACAATCTATATTCATCTTTGCTGTCAAGGATTTAATAATTTAATTTTTAATTCATAAAAACCACATCATAAAAATTAATACTAAAACATCCCTTAAAATTGAAGGTTATAACCATAATGATTTCCCAAAATAACATATAACTAGGTTTCTATATAGAAGAAGATAGGTTGTAAGTGACGATTGGACATGGAGGAAAATAGTAAATATTTATAGGGAGTGATTGAGGTCATCAATAAAAATCTAGTGAATGATCAAAGAAAGAATTAGGGCCTCAAAGTCATAATTTTGTGGTGATTTAAAAGTCCATCAGTTCAACAAAATTAAGGTATTATGAAAACACATTTTCTTTTGACCATTATCCTAACATTGATTAATTATTTTATTTATCAAGAATCTATTTAAATATAATTACATTACATATATTTATAAAAAAATCATTCTTTAGTTTTTCTTTTATCAGTTTCTAATTCATTCATTACATTGTGTAATGGACGTTCAGAAATTTACTTTTATGCCAAAAGTGCTAAAATACAATTTTAGGGGGTCCTAATGTTCATAAATGAATTAAATGTATAACTATTAATCTATAACTATTTTTAAAAATGAATATGGTTAATACATTAATCTATAAAAATAAAAAGTATCACTATGGTTTAATCATACATAATTATTCATCAAAAATAATTATACATTAACCAAGACATTGCTTAGGAAAATTGTAAGTGTGAAACCCTTTTCATCCTTTGGTTATGGGTTCAAGACCTGCAACCTTTCTAGAATTGATTTTTTTTCACCCAATATACATGGTGTCCTTTTAAAAAACCATACTAATATAATTTACAAAATATGATGCACATCCTTGAAATAAGGTTAATCACTAAATATAATTTTAAAAAATGTTTTCAATACAATCTCGATACAAAAATATCCCCTATGAAGTTTAACTAAACTTTTCATGAATGGATAACCATACAACCCTATGGAAAGATGAAAACCAATGAAATAATGTTTTGAATTCAGATTAACCTTGATCCCTCATATGTCACAAAGTATCTCTTGATTGTAACATTCCAAACATGTGAATACCCTTATGGAAAATTCTCTTATAACATGTTAACGACCTAAGTTACCACAAATACCTTTTGGGAAACATTAATTCATCCTTATTACCTATATTACAAGATATATTCAATAAATACAATATGTTTTAAACTTAATCCTTGATATCATGAACTACTTGTTTACATTTCCTTAATTAGTTCCAAGGTAATCGTACATTTCAATATATTTATTCACCCCACCTATCTTTATCCAAAAAACATTATCATAACATAAGGAACATATTAAGGGTTATATTTTCCTTAATCACATGTTTTACCTGGACATAACCTTGACATTATATCACATTTCTATTCCATTGGAACTATTCAACATGTTCTTGTAAATCTGTAGTGAAAAACCTAAAATGAAAAATCCATTTATATTTCACCTTTCATATAACATACATCAACAATAAGAATATATAAAACTTTTATTATACCACTTTTTATTTCTTTAATTCTATAGGATACATAATATAATTACACAATACCTCTTTTCATTCACATTTCATCTATAATAGCTTCATCATTATTAATGTAACCATTACTCATACCACCTTGTTGATCCTCATTATTATATTTCATATTGGGACTTTGAGTATCATAATGACCATTTACTCCACACTTAAAACACTTAACCTTCTATGATTTCTTTTGTAGGAAAATATTCTCATCCATTTCGTTAATCAAACTCTTCATTTTTCCCTTATAGTCACTTGCTTTGTGTCCTTATTTTCAACAATTAAAACATATTTTTATTCCTCAAAGACATTCTATATGGCGGTTATTTACAAATTATTGACACAATGGAAACTAAATATTCTATCCTCCATGGTCTCTATTACAAAAAATATCACCGAACTCCATTTTCTCTTCCTTGGTGAGTCCAGGAGTCGGTTAAGGTATATGTTGTTAGTCATGTTCGATGAAAACTTATTAGGCATGATCCCAACATCTCTCACTCTAGTGATCATCCCACTTCACAGATCTTGAGAAAATCATCCATCACATTCAACTTTAATCCATTTCCTGTCATTGACTAAACCAGAAGCATTGTGTGATCACTACTTATCATTGAATAAAACCTCATAGTGAGGAAATGAATTACTTATAGGATGTCTAAATCATGACACCTTCCTTAATCAATGAAACACTAGGTTAATTTTAGGTTATCTATATCCAACTTGTATTTAAATACATCATAATGGTTCATCAAGTGTTTAAGATTTCCCAAAGCATATCTCCCAGTAGTGTCAAACCAGGTGTGTTGCAAGGCCCATTGTTATGGACCATATTACCCCGAATCAGACCTGGATCCTCTTGTCATTGTTGTTACCCTTAGGTATAAATTTTCATGATCCACATCCACTTATATTATACATAATGGGATTTATTTCTAGGAATCCACATACTCTATCCTTTACCAAAATTCGTGGACATTTTCCCAAACATAAACTCTTCCTTATAATTATCCTTAGAGACATCCATAGACATATCCATGTAAATATACCTATGGATATCAGTAAAGTGTAATCATCTCAGTTTCTAAATTCCAAATAAACCTATCCTTTGATACCAACTTTAGAGACCCTATATTAACATTCATGGATATTACATCATTTTAGTGTAATATGTAGTACATTAAAAAAATACATTCATGAAAACAATAATAGTTTATTGCCTTCAAAAACTGGGAAACAAAATCATTTATCCTTGTGAAATATCTTCACTATCTCCCATAATGATCCCCACCATTCATACTTATACCTTATATCAATCTTCATAACATGGGGAAAGGAAACATAATAAATGGCTGAGCTCAAATGCTTAGTATGGGTAAATAAGGGAGATATGTTAGCACAATCATGAAAATAAGGGTATGAGAAAATTTTCATTAAAATAGAAGATCATAACCGGCATACCAGAAATCATATACATGAATCATGGAATAATGATTGGTTGTTTATAAGGAATAAATATTAATTAAATAAATAATATAATACATAAAGAAAAAAATAGTAAAAAAACTGTAATTATATAAGACACATAAGGATATACAATGATTTTTATACTAGCCAAGGAATTTCTGCTGAGACCATTATAGTTGAAAAATCCAAATATTGAATTGGGTTTACACTCAATTCGAGCACATTTTTACTGAACCAAGATCACCCCTTATTCCAGTCCTGTATTACGGAACTTAGTTCATTTCCCGTTCAATCCCAATATTACTTAACTGTGTTTATTTCTTGTTCCTGCCCTATAATACTAAACAGAGTTCATTTCTAATTCTATCCATGTCTATATCGTGAGTTATAAATATTTACCCAATACATTAGAGGGAGATATAGGTCCCACCCATATTATATTTAATTAATACAAACATTTTCTGTAAGATCATAAATAATCATATCTGAACCCATGAAATGAAATGGGAGTCATAAACATGTAAACATATCATAACCTTGGTAAAAATATACAGGATTCATAATCATTTCATCAAAAGAATAACCCATGAACGAGAAATTAATTTCATAAACATATGAACCATTATTGGGAAATAGATTTCATAATGACCATGAAATTAATCATAACCCATTCATATATATAATATGACAATAACCTTTAGATTATTTCTTATACGTGAATGAGTATCTTCAACAGATGTCATCTTAGATGGAAAATAATTTTGAAATATCATTCAAAAACATTTCAAGAGGAAAATATTCTTTCCTCTGTGAAAAAGTATTTTTAATACACAACACTATTTAAATATTATTTTATTAAAAATTACCTTAAATTCTTATAATGATGACAAGAAATCCTTTCGAAAAAATTTTTCCCTAGAAAACATATAAAATAAGAAGAAAAAACTAATAAACAATTTTTTCATTAAAATCACGTTGAAAACGTAAATCAAATCTTGAAAACATTTTGAAAACCATATCATTGAAACTACATTCAAAAATTTATAATGAAATACTGAAAAAATTTTGAAATCCAATTCTTTTAGAATTATTTTAAAACATAAAAAGTAATACTGAAAAACAATCTGAAAACCTTTTTACATGAAAACGTATGAAAGTATCATGGAAATATTTTGAAAACCATTTTTTTTAAATAATTTCAAAACATATAAATAATTCTTTAAAACAATTTAAAATAAATCCATAAAAATTTATAAATTTAGCTAGAAAACATTCTGAAAAACATTTTCCATTAAAACATATAAAAAGAATCTTGAAAACATTTGGAATACTATTTTTCTTCAAAACATATAAAATAATTTTGAAAAAAAATTGAAAACAATTTCCCTGAACTTATCTTATAAATTTTTTTAAAAAATATCCTTTAACGATGAAAAGAAATCTTCAAATTATTGATGGATGATAAGTCTGTACATATCATTTGAAGAAGAAAGAATATTCATTTTTCATGGTAAAAAGGATAGAAAAATTAATTGTTCATAAATGATGAGAATATTCCTTTTAAATTATTGGTAAATGAAATGAATTCTAAAAAACCTTAATGATCATAGAATAATAGTAAAATATACTTGTAATCCCTTTCTATAAATCATTGTTTTGAAAGAAAAAAGATTTCCGACCGAAGAGGGGGAAAAGTCGGGATTTCCAAAAGACACTTTCTTAAATATCTTATGTTCCAAATAGTAGAAAAGTTGTACCAATTCATGGTTACATTATGGATATCCAGAGTATAAAAAATTTCATGAATTTTCTTGAGATATAGAACCTAATATTTCATAAAATAAAGAATACACAAAAAAAAAGTCATGAAAAGTGATGAGATTGTTTCAATAAACTCTTATAACTTCATAACATGGTATCATACTCACCATGTAAGAAAATTAAATTTAATAATGATTAAAATATTATTAAATAAATTTAATTCATTATATAACATATAAAATATAATTATATAAACATTGATGGAGAATTTAGGTGCATAAAAAAACATGAGTCTCAAAGAAGGAAAAATGAGACAAAACTATGTTACCAATTTAGTAACTTTTATAACTTAATCCCAATGAAAGAAATATCATAAAATGTATATGTGAATAAAAATAAATTTAATTATAATACACATATAATACAATCAATTTAAGTATATACACCACACAAAAGGAAATAGTGGCAAACATATCATGTATCTCATGGAAATAAAAAATGTAATGAAATCCCTTTACCTTGTGTCTTGCCTCTTGTCGTACTCATTCAAACCACCTGCATAATAAATATAAATTTTTTATAAATTTTTTATAACCATATTATTATATCTAATACCATATATGGTTTTATTATGACCTTTTATTTTCAACATTTTAAACATCCAGTGTTATGGTTTCACTTTAGGTAAAATTAAATTTGTTTTTCATTTGTGTCTTAATTTGTTATATTATTGGTCCTTATATATATATCATGATTATAGAATTCAAAACATGATATAAATATAAACTATATATATTATATTTTTATTATAATAATATATAGAATATATATGTAATAAGATAAATACACCATTCATGGAGATGGTAGGACATACTTAAGCTTGAAAGTTATTTCTATTTAATTGTCATGTTGAGAGGAAGAAAGTAAAAGAAATTTATGTATATATTTTTATGTGTGTGTGTATATAATTATTAAATTATATTTATTATATCATATATATTCACTAAATAAATCCTTAACACATTCCATGTAGTGTGTAAATAATTCGCATCTCTTTGAGGGGGTGGTAGACTACACTTCCTCAAACGAAATTATCGTATTAACACAAAATGGAATTTAAAAATATATGTGTTGTAAAAGAAATAAATAATATTAAATGAATAATAAATATATTATATAATATATATAAATATATTTTCCATCAAAATTTCCACCATGAGAGTCAGTAAAGAAAATTGAACAATCATCGTTTAGTGAGTTAGTTGTTCACCATACACATAAATAATATTTTCGTTATCCATTAGATAGAGGTCTGTTATTGTATGTTGGAAAAATACCATAAAAAATTAGAGTATATTTCAAAAACAATTTTTGTTATAAAATAATGGAAAATTGATGTGGGGTGGTGAAAGAAAATAAAATAAAGGACATGAGAGAATATTTTTCCTGTTAATCGGGAAACTCTATTTGGTTTGTGCCAAAAGGCTTCCTTGGATTGTCTTATTCCCAAGGGAAGTATTCTAGGGGCTAGGGATGTATTTTCGGAATTTTATTGGTAAGATATTTTTTGAACCTAAGAATTTTGATAGGTTTCAAGAATTGAGTGAGGTGGTGGGCTTTTATAAGTAAAGGAAATGAGTAACTTGGAATTTTTTAAAACAAGTTAGGTGTGCAGAAGTTCTTACCTAATAAAAGTCATAAAATACCAGAATAAATAAATAAATAAAGTTTTTTACACTATATATGGCCAAAAATGGGTTTTGGACAAGTGTCTGGGTCATTTGTCCCTTTAAGATTAAGTTTTAGTCTCGAATTTACCATACATCTGTCTTCATCGATGTGATTAGTTTTAATCACATTTACCAATATTTTTTTTCAAAAATTATGTTTATCTAAGTGGACATTAAATATTATAATGATTAAAATATTTTATATTAGTTTTTCAAAATTCAATTAACAGAAGCATCAAAAATTAGATTAACGCTAATCTGGTTGATGGGTAAAAATTACGGCTTATAAAAGTAGAATGATGATCAAAATTTTAATATATTTGTGTATTCAATTTAATAGTAAAATTGATTATAATAACAAAAATTGTATTAATATTTATATATAATTTATATAATTTTACCTTAAAATAAATTTATTATAAAATTTAACATTAATAACTATTTACAAGAAAATGCAGTTTTTAACTAAAAAGCTATATTTTTAACTATTCATCAAAAAAATGAGGTTTCTCCGAAAAATCCATAAAATTAACCCAATGATAATTATTTCATTATAAATTAATAAATAAAGTTTACTATAAGGCCTTAGAGATAAGCATTACTTAATATTGAGTTATTACAAGAATACACATTGAGGATCTTTTGAGGTTTAGAGTTTTAGAGAATTAGATCATAAATCATGCATTACATTCCACATTTAAACAAGGTGGTTACATAAAATACAATATTCACTTTTCCCATTAAAGGAAACATATTTAAAATAAAACATGGACGCTTTATTGAGACTTCTTCAACATTATCATCACATCATGTACCTTTCCCTTGACCTGTGAAAAACATTTCAAAAACATGGGATGAGCATAAAAAGGTGAGTAATGGATATAAAAATACTAAAACAAAACCTTAGTCCATGTATACATAAGAATCAATGAAATCAAACATTACTCATAAAACATAAGAACTTTAACATACCTCATGAAATCATAAGATTTATGAAATACTCATAGAAATCATAAGACATAAAGGTAATTTGGGGCATTCATAACATTGTTACGTAGGGAGTAACCCTCATGGTTACATTTGAAATACCCATCACAGTATATTCCATAAATCTCTTAGGAGAAACCTTAGTGTTTAACTCCTTCGCATTACCCAATGCATTGGAGAGCTATATCGGCCTCACCCCCCCCCCCCCCTTAGTTTATCACGGAACCACCCATCTTCATAAATAATGCCCAAGAACCATAACATAATCGTATCACATAAAACACAAATAAAGGAAACACAAAATTTTCACATTTCAATCCCAAGATATCAAAAACACATTGATATAATCAAAATATTATCAAAATCATTTTCAATAACAACATAAAATAAAATTAAAACATGGTATTTATTTTTCATTTAAAAAATCTTATGGCTTGTAGAGGAAGCCGAAACTCAAAGAATGGTCACGGTGGTAGAGAAGTTATTGTCCCCGAAAACATAAGACAAAACATTCCCTTTTTTCATTTAGTAAAAATATTCTTATATAAATATTCCTTTTGAATAAAAGTAAAATTCAATGGAGTTTATAAACCATATAAAAGAAAGTTGTGTATGAAACAAAATATGCCTTAATGAAAGGAGATTGAGATGAAGTTCCTTACCTCATGTCCAACTTGACTCAATCGTTCATTAATCTCCTAAATAATAAAATAGAATTAATTTCTAATTGATTAAGAACATTTTTCAAGTTAATTATTCCTTTTATATCACTTATTACCATGCTATGAACATTATGTAATTCTTTATGTTAATAACGGTTGTTTTTTTATCTTTGGTACTTGAGCCAAAAATAAACTTCTTATAATTACAAGTTGTTATTGTGGGAAAATATCCATTATATCCATAATTATATTCATGAGTTAGATATCATATATATCATATATATCCATTATATACATGCATTTATAATATTACATAACATTTAGAGGTAACAAATGAAATGCAACGTTCATGGAGACTATAAGCCGTACGTACGCATGAATGCTACTTTCATTTCTATTTCACATTTAATGGAATGAAAACAAAATGATATTAAGGTATATTATAATTCTAGTATAATATCATATATAATATCATTAACTCCATCCATTATACGTCCCACATATGGAATTAACGAATCAAATCACTCTGAGGGGTGGTAGTCCACACTTCCTAAAATGAAATTATCGCATTTACCCATAATGGAAAGCATGAAGGAATTCCATAAATGAAAAATACGGAATCATAAAGAAAAAATTAAAAAAAAATATATCATATATAAATGTAGTTACATCTTAATTTCCACCATTTAAGGTGTTAAAATAAGATTGAACAATCATCTTTTCGTGAGGCAGAAATTCGACATCCACACAAACAGTATGTTCTTTAACCATTAGACGGAGGTTTGTGTAAGTGTAGCTAGAATACTTCTCATAAAAAAATCCTACTATTTTTATGATACTGGTGTTGTTACAAAATAAAGGAATAAAAATATTTTAGGGGGTTGGAGAAGCAATATAAAACAAAAGAACATTAGAGAAGACTTTACCTTTAAATCAGGTAACTCCCCTTGGTTTGAACCAAAAGGGTTTTTTAAAGAGATTTATGCCTAAGATAAGGCTTCTATGATGAATATAGGGATGTGGAGAGATAAAATGAGCAGTGTTTGGCCGAGAAAATGGCTTGAGAGGTGTGGGTAAGGTGGTAGAGGTGGGGGATTTTTATAAGAGGGGGGAGGGGCACTCTTGGAAAGTCATGAAATGTTACTTTATTTTAAAATGAGTTTCGGATTTTAAAGGTCTCACAATGATATATTTCTAGGATAAGGTGATAAGGGTTCCAAATCCACCAATAAAACAGGTTTTTGACAAGTGTATGTATTAGATTTTACATTATCTTTTTATTTTATATAAATCATATATTAATGGGGCAATCCCTGCATCATCATGGTGTCATAAATAAATTAATTTTTTTAACATCTAAAAATTATTAAAAAATAATATGATGTAGGAATTTTTTGTTGATTTACAATGAATATTTATAGTCTAATAGATCGTTTACACAGACAAAACTAAAATTGTTTTACTTAGGTGTTACATACTTTTGTGATATTCTCTTTTCATTAAAAATAAAATGATAATGTGTCACTATCACCCAAAAGTGATTCCATGGGGTCCCTAAGTTGGAACAAGGCATCCCATGGTCTCTCATGACACAAAAAGTAGCATTATGACACATTTTGGGGTCATTTGTTATTATTATGATATTAATTGTTTATCCTTAGCTACCTGATTACTAATTAATGATGATAATTAAAGATAATTACCATTGTTACTATTCATGATGTCAAAAAAAAGAGTCTTAATTACATAATTTGAACCTTATGATTCAAAATATGGAATCCATTTTACCAAATTCCAAACCCAAAAATTGCAGAAATTAATAGAAAAAAAATTCCCGTTGTCAAAACAAATAGCGGGTTTTTTTCAAACAATATCTTTCAAAAGTTTGACACTTGTTTATGCCCAATTCCAAAGAGAAATTAATTGCAATGAAAAACATTGGATTAAATGGAAAAAAATTATAATAAAAATTTAAAAGCAATTAAAAAGATAGTCTAACCATATAATTAAATTAGATGAGAAAGCAATTGTGATGTAAACTGCAGTATTTTACACGATTCATTAAAAAATTGAACATTGTCAGAAAAATACCAAAAAATTATCCAAAGAAAATTTCAATGTCTCAATTCTAAAGAATAGGTTTATTTTGACAAAGAGATCTTATAAAATTGTCAATACTTAGATTTTAAAATGGTTTTCCATCAAAAGGAAGTAAGATAATCTTTTAAAAAAATTTGAGTATTCCATGCTTAAGATTGAATTTATTCTCATTTTAAGCCTATAAAACACTATATAATTCATAAATAGACATAGATATGAAAATTAATAATTATTTACTTCCATGGGATTTTACATCCTTCCCCATTTAAAAAATTGTGTCCCTGCAATTTATTTTATTATTGAATAAGTGGGTGTATTTATCCCTCATTGCATTTTGAGATTCCCATGTTGCATCTTCAATCATGTGTTTTTTCCACAAAACCTTTACTTGATGAATCACCTTATTCCGCAACACTTGCTCCCTATGGTCAAGAATCTATACCATTTTTTCTTCATAAGATAGATTCTCTTCCAGCTGAACTACCTCTGGTCTGAAAACATGAGATGGATCTGGCATGTACTTTCTTAACATTGAAACATGAAAAACATTGTGTACCTGAGATAAACTTGGAGGTAAAGCCACTCGGTGTGCAACTAATCCAACTCTCTCCAGAATTTCATATGGTCCAATGAAACTTGGACTCAGCTTTCCTTTCTTACTAAATCACATCACACTTTTCCATGGTGAAACATTAAGGAAGACAAGATCACCTACCTCAAAAGAGAGATCATTCCTCTTGTTGTCCGCATTACTTTTTTTCTTGCTCTGAGCTGTTCTCAGGTGTTTCTGTATCAGCTGAAATTTTTCTGCCAACTCTTCTACCATTCCTAGTCCAATCAACTTCCATTCACCAACTTTATCCCAAAAATATGTAGTTTGACACTTCTTCCCATATAATGCCTCAAATGGTGCCATATGTATACTATAATGAAACCCATTATTATACTAAAACTCAATCAATGAAATATGTTGGTCACATCTTCTATGATAATCCATTGAACAAGCATGTAGCATATCCTCCAAAGTATGAATTTTTTGTTCTCAATTCTTAACTGATTGAGGATGAAATGTTGTATTAAAATTTAATTCAGTACCCAACTACTTCTGATGGCCTTTCCAAAAGTTAGAAGTAAACCTGGGATCACGATCAGATATAATGCAAAGGGGAACTCCATGTAACCTGACTATCTCCTTAATATACAAACTAGAAAGTTGATCTAGGGTAAAAGTATCTCATATAACAAGGAAATGATCTGATTTACTCAAGCGATCAACAATAACATAGATTTCATTAATACCTCGAGGTGTCTTCGGCAATCCAATAACGAAGTCCATAGATATATTCTCCCATTTCCACTCTGGCACTGGTAAAGGCTGAAGCATCCCTTTTGGTAACTGCCACTTTTCTTTAACTAGTTGACAAGTCAAACATTTCACAGTAAAATCCGCAATGTCTTTTTTCATTCCTTCCCACCAGTAATACTCCCGAAGATCTCTATACATCTTAGTACTGCCTGGATGAACTGATAACAGAGAACTATGAGCTTAACATAACAACTCTCTCTTCAACTGTGAATCACAAGGCACACACAATATCTTCCCAAATCTCAAAACACAATCATTATCAATGTTGAATTCAGGCAACTTACCCTTCTGAACCAGCTCTACCTTTTTCTACAACTCACTATCTTTCTTTTGTGCTTGCTTAATTCTGTTTGATAGAGAATATATCACTGATACCTGAAACAAAATAGAAGAACACCCTATACCAACAACTTTTATGCCAAATTTCATCAAATCATTTACCAAATGATCACATTCCAAATGTAACATGGTTAATGAAGTATTACTTTTTGACTCAAAGCATCAGACACTTTATTTTATTTTCCCAGATGGTAATGAATTGTACAATCATAATCCTTGATTAATTATATCCATCTCCTCTGTATCATTTTCAATTATTTCTAAGTGAATATATACTTTAAACATTTGTGATCGGTATATATTTCACACTTTAATCCATACAAATGATGCATCCAAATTTTTAAAGCGAAAACAACAGAAGCTAATTCCAAATAATGTGTACGGTAATTTACCTCCTAAGTTTTCAATTGACATGAAGCATAAGAAATTACCTGATCATTCTGTATTAGGATGCAACCAAGTCCTTTCAATAAAGAATCATTGTAGATAACAAACTCACCATTCCTGGAAGGTAGCACCAAAACTGGAGCGTTCACCAATCTTCTTTTCAATTCTTGAAAACAATCATCACATTCTTTTGTCCAGATAAACTTAATAGCCTTCTGAGTTAGCTTAGTCATTGGAATAGATAACCGTGAAATGTTTTTAACAATCCTTCGGTAATAGCAGGACAAACCAAGAAAACGTATAATCTCTGTTACATTTGTGGGTCTTTTTCATTCTTTAACAACCTTTGTTTTTGTAGGATCAACAATTATTCCATCTTTAGAAACAATGTGACCATGGAAAGAAATTTGTTACAACCAAAAGTCACACTTGCTGAATTTCCCATACAATTTCTTTTCATTTAAGGTTTGAAAAATAACCCTTAAATGACTTTCTTGCTCCTCTTTACTTTTAGAAAACACCAAAATATCATCAATGAAAGCAACCACAAACTTATCAAAGAACTACTAGAAAATTATACTCATAAGGTCCATGAATACAGCAGGTGCATTGGTTAACCCAAAAGGCATTACTACAAAATCATAATGGCCATATCTTGTACAAAGCGCGGTCTTCAGAATATCTACTTCTTTTAACTTCAACTAATGTTACACCGACCTCTGGTCAATCTTTGAAAAAATACTAAGCTCCCAGGAGCTGGTTAAATAAATCATCGATATGAGGAAAAGGATATTTGTTCTTAACCGTGATGTTATTCAAGGCCCTATAATCAATGACAAGTTTCATTGAACCATCATTATTTTTAACAAATAAGACAGGATAACCCCATAGTGATGTGCTTGGTCGAATGAAACCTTTCTCTAATAAATCTTGTAATTGCTCCTTCAACTCTAAAAGTTCAATTTGATCCATTCGATAAGGGGGTTTTGAAATTGGCATAGCATCAGGAACTAAGTCAACAGTAAATTCAAATTCCCAATCTGGTATTATTCCATGCAACTCGTCGAAAAAAACACCATGATACACATTTACCACTAGCACATCATTAATATGAACAGTTCCTTTATTTTCAACAACATGTGCAATGTAACATTAATTTCCATGTTTTACAAGTTTCTCAGCCTCTTGATATGTTATCAATAGTAAGGGTTCATTCTTGTACAAAAACTGAAAGTATTTCTAAAAAGAAACTTCTTTAGCTCTATAGTAAATCTTATCATTGTAAACACAGAGCCAATCCATACCCAGGATAACATCAAACTCTACTAGAGGTAAAACAATAAGGTTTGCAAGTAGATTCCTTCCACGGATAAAGATAGTAGGATTCTTATAAATTCTTTTTGCCTCCACATTCCCCCAGGTATTTTTACCACATGTTCAGGAGTCATTTCTTGAGATGGTATTCCTAATTTACTAGAAAATTCTTCAAAGATGAATGAATGTGTAGACCCGGAATCAAACAACACATTGGCATAATCTGAAAAAAAAAAACAAAGTACCAAACACCACTTCATTTGATATCCCATCATCTGCTGAAGTAGTTTCAAAGGATTTCACGCCACCTTTTTGCTTGTAGTCTGACTGCTTCCCATCATTTGAGCTCTTTGTTGAACACTCGTTTTCATAATGACCCATCTCATAGCACTTGAATCATTTCAATAACTGTAAATGAAATTTGGTCTTACCATCGCCCTGATCTTTTTACGTGAAATAACGAGCCTTATGTATCATCTTACCACATCGGTAGGACTTTCCAGAATTCAAAAGACAGTCCCCAGCATGATTTTTACCACATTTATCACAAACTGAAAAATTAGTTTTCTTACCATTAAACCCTTTTGAAGGATTCTTTCCTTTCTCCTACCTCCTCAGTATCTTCTTTTGTTGGTTGTTATAGAACACTTGATCATCAGAAAACTCCATTTCCACCTTCTCAGCACATAAAACAATCTTTTCATAACTCTTGAACTCATGAGTAGTTAAAGCCCTTCTATATTTTGGCTTTAATCTTGAGTAAAAACGTTTGATTTTACTATCAAGGCCTCGGATAAAATTTGGAGCATACATTTCCAATCGAGTGAACCTTTTTCCATATACAGCCACTAAGTCATCCTCTTTCCTCAATTCCAAGAATTGTTTTTCCATTCTAAGTATAATAGCCTTATGAAAGTATTTCTCAAGAAACATACATTTCAATTCATCCCAATCAAGTGCATGAATCTCATCAGCATCCCTGATATTTTTAAGCATCTACCACCACTGATCTGCTTCACCCTCCAAAAGGTAAATAGAAAGACTAACCTTTTGATTTTCTGAACACCCCATGTCATCGAAAATATTCTCTAGTTCTTTACTCCACCCTTTAGCTAGCACAGGGTCAGATGATCCTCTGAATGATGGGGAGTGTTGCCTCATGAAATGTTCCACCACTAACATGTTCCTCTACAGTTGATCTGGCCGATCTCATGCATAGATACCACCACCATTTATCGCTTGAGTCAACTGCGCCATTACTGCAACAAACTATTCAGTTCCAATCCCGACCATCTCAGGATGCTGATTTGGAAGATCATTTCCTTCTGTATGCCTTCCTAGCACTTCTTCCCTGTTTCCTCTACAGAAAACCATTCTGAACACAAATTTCTTAGATGAGGCAACATGGTAATCTTCAAATTCTATATCATTTCAATTCGAACATAAAATATATTTTGGGATAATAATTTAATTGAATTATAACTCCTAAATTTATCTAAACTTCCCTCTGATACCAACTATAAGGCCCCTGCCTTAAAAATTACTTAATATTGAGTTATTACAAGAATACCCATTAAGGATCTTTTCAGTTTTAGTGTTTTATAGAATTAGATCATAAATCATGCATTACATTCCACATTTAAACATGGTGGTTACATAAAAGAGAATATTCACTTTTCCCATCAAAGGAAGCATATTTAAAATAAAATATGGATTATTTCTTGACAGTTCCTTGACACTATCATCACATCATGTACCTCTCCCTTGACCTGTGAAAAACATTTCAAAAACTTGGGATGAGTATAAAAATCTCAGTAAAGGATATAAAAATATGGAAAGAATACCTTAGTCCATGTATACATAAGAATCAATGAAATCATACTTTACACATAAAACATAATCAATTTAACATACCTCGTGAAATCATAATATTTATTAATAAATCATATAAATCATAAGATATAAAGGTAACTTGAGGCATTTACAATATTCTTATGTAGGTAGTAACCCTCATGGTTACGTTTGGAATAACCATCACAGTGTATTCCCAAAATCTCTTTAAGGAAAACTTAGCGTTTAACTCCATAATGTTACCCAATGCATTGGAGAGCTATATCAGGCTCACCAGCCCTTAGTTTATCACAGAACCACCCGTCTTCATAAACAATTACCAAGAACCATAACATAATCATATCACATAAACCATGCATAAAGGAAACACAACATTTTCACATTTCAATCACAAGATATCAAAAATACATTGATATAATCAAAATATTATCAAAAACATTTTCAATAAAAAAATAAAATACAAATAAAACATTGTAATTATTTTTCATTTAAAATAAATTATGGCTTGTAGAGGAAGCTGAAACTCAAATAATGGTCACGGCGGCAGAGAAGCCGCTGTCGTCGCATACGTAAGACAAAACTTTCCCATTTCTCGATTAGTAAAATGATTCATATAAAAATATTCCTTTTGAATAAAAGTAAAATTCAAAGGGGTTTATACACCGTATAAAATAAATTTTTGTATGAAACAAAATATGCTTCAATGAAAATAGATTGAGACAAAGTCCCTTACCTCGTGTCCGACTTTACTCTATATTTCTTTAATCTCCTGAATAAAAAACTAGAGTTAATTTGTAATTTCTTAAGAAACTTTTTAATGTTAATTATTCCTTTTATATCACTTATTACCATGCTATGATCATTATGTAATTATTTAAGTTAATAACAGATGTTTTTGTCGATCCTTGGTACTTGAGACAAAAATAAAATTCTTATAATTACAAGTTGTTATTCTAGTAGAATATCCATTATATACAGAATTATATTCATGAGGTAGATATCATATATCTCATATATATCTATTATATACATGAATTTGTAATATTACTGACATTTAGAGGTAATAAATGAAATGCACCGTTCAAGGAGATGGTAAGTTGTACGTACGCATGAACGCTACTTTAATTTCTATTTCGTATTTAATAGAATTAAATATTTGTGATATAAAGATATATTATAATTATATTATAATATTATATGTAATATCATTAACTCCATCCCTTATACGTCCCACATATGGAATTAACGAATCAAATCACTTTGAGGGGGAGGTAGTCCACACTTCCTAAAATGAAATTATCACGTTTACCCATAATGGAAACCATAATGGTATTCCATAAATAAAAAATATAGAATCATAAGGAAAACATGAAAATAATATATATCATATATAAATGTAGTGACATCTTAATGTCCACCATTAAAGGTGTTAGAAGAATATTGAATAATCATCATTTCGTGAGGCAGAAATTCGCCATCCACAGAAACAGTATGTTCTTTAATAATTAGACGGATGTGTGTGTAAGTGTACCTCAAATACTTCTCATAATAGTATACTAGTATATTGAAGATACTGGTTTTGTTACAAAATAATGTAATAAAAAGAGTTTATGTGGTTGGAGAAGCAAAATAAAACAAAAGAACATTAGAGAAGACTTTAACTTTAAATCGGGTAACTCCCCTTCCTTTGAACCAAAAGGGTTTCTTTAAGAGCTTTCTGCCTAAGGTAAGGCTTCTATGATGAACATAGGGATGTGGAGATATAAAATGACCAGTTTTGGGCCGAGAAAATGGCTTGATAGGTGTTGGTAAAGTGGTAGAGGTGGGGGCCTTTTATAAAAGGGGGAGGGGCACTCTTGGAAAGTCATGAAATCTTTATTTTAAAATCATTTTCAGATTTTAAAGGTCTCACAATGATATATTTTGAGTATAAGGTGATAAGAGTTCAAAATCCACCCATCCAATAGGTTTTTGACAAGTATATGTCTTAGATTTTACATTATCTTTTTATTTTAATTAAATCGTTCATTAATGAGGTAATCGCTGAATCATCATGGTGTCAGAAATAAATTAATTTTTTTAATGTCTAAAATTTATAAAAAAATAATATGATATAGGAAATCTTTTTATATTTACAATTACTAATTATATTCTAAGAGATATTTTACATACACAAAACTAAACTTGTTTATCTTAGGTGTTACATGCTTTTGTGATATTCTCCTTTCTTTAAAAATAAAATGATAAAGTGTCATTATCACCCAAAAGTCATTCCATGGGGTCCCAAATTTGGAAAAAGTCATCCCATGGTCGTCCATGACACAAAAGTAGCATTAGGACACATTTTGTGTTTATTTTTTATTATTATGATATTATTTTATTATTCTTAACTACCAGATTATTAATTAATCACGATAATTAAAGATAATTACCATCATTACTATTCATAATGTCCAAAAACAAAAGGGTATTAATTACATTATTTGGACCTTATGATTCCAAATATTGAATCCATTTTATCAAATTTCAAACAAAAAAAATTCATTAATTAATTTAAAAATAATTCCTTTTGTCGAAACAAATAGCGGTTTATTTTGAAACAATATCTATCAAAAGTTTTACACTTGTTTATGCCCAATTCCAAAGTGAAATTAATTGAAATGTCAAAAATTGGATTAAATGGTAAAAAATATATTCTAATTAAACTTTAAAACCAATTAAAAAGATAATATAACCATATAATTAAATAAAATGAAAAATCAGTTTTGATGTAAACTACAGTATTTTCCACTATTCATTAAAAATGAACATTGTCAGAAAAAAACAAAAATTTATCCAAAGTAAATTTCAATGTACCAATTCTAAAGAATAATTTTATTTTGAAATATTGAGCTTATAAACTTTTCAATAGTTATATTTATAAATGGTTTTCCATCAAAAGGCAATAAAACAATCTTTTCAAAAAAAAATTAGAGTATTCTATGCTTAAGATTGGATTTAATCTCATTTTAAGCCTTTAAAACACTATATAATTCATAAATAGACATAGATATGAAAATCCATAATTCTTTACATACTTGGTAGGTTACATTTACTTTTTCAAATTAAATTTATAAACTTTTTTAAAAATAATTATATTATTAAAAGTGTTTTATTTTATAAAACGCTATTATTAAACACAAAATGACATTACCAAAAACAAAATATTTCATTAAAAAATGTGGTATCTATATAAAATAATTTTAAATAATATTTTAAAATTATTTATGATTATTCATATAACAAATTTTAAATGATAAGTTATAATTATCTCATTTAAATATTTATAACAATAAAATGTTGTTTGGTAGAAACTTTTTTGTTGCATGTAACGTATGCCAAGTCAGTGTTGTGTGTAGCACAAGACAAGTAGGTATTGAATATAGAGGAAGCCAATTAAGTATTGTGTTTTTCACAAGACAATTCAATTCTATGTGAAAGGAATGTTTGACTTAGTATTTTAAAATATATATATATAAAGAACTACTAACAATGTCATGTTAAATGAAAAAAATTAAAAAGATAAATTAATTAAAAATAAAAATCCCCAAAATATCAGGATGTTAGAAATAAACTTGTAAATATATTGGTAGGAATGAGAGGAAATTTTGTGCAATATCATCCATGTATTTAAATAGGCAGCATCCCCATTCATACAAATTAACATTTCCAACGACAACCTCGTGTGTCCACCATACGAAACACTTGTTCACCCAAAAGAATCGTAAAGTTTAATTCTTCGTAAAATTTTCCTTGTGTCTTTGAAAGATAATTTAATCTCATGAGCTATTTTCATGAATTATATAGTGTAATAAATGTTTAAATTTCACAATAAAATAAAAAATTTAGATTTAAGTGTAAGTGTTGCTCACAAGATCTAAAGGTGTGAGACTATGAGTTTTTGAATATATGGTTTGATTGATCAGTCATTTCAAGTGCATCTATTCTGGATAACAGTGCAATACATTTCTCAAGTTAATTAACAAAAAATTATTAAATGACTAAAACTATTAAATTGACCTTCAATTCATTAAACTGAGTATGACTTCACCCAAGGTAGTGATCTTGGGGGATTCTATGGAAGTGATCAAAGGGAGGTAGTTTGATATTAAAAAAATTATCATAAAGGTAGTGTGATGGATATAGAATGACTATTTTTAAAATTCTGAAATCCACAATAAATAGTGAATATTAGTGAATTTAGGTATGACCAACTCACTATTGGTGTATCCTCTTTGGACTATCCCTTATTGTTGAAATAGTTAAAACTGTTGTATTGTCTCTCTATATGTGAATGCTTAATAACAACATTATTCCATCAAATGGGTTTAGAAATTCCTTAACCACATGGGAATACGATCCATCACTTTATAAGAAAAATTTGAAACCATGATTCACCCATCCTATATCATGGTGTTCTGGGGCCCTACAAGTGGTATTACTGCATATAGGTTATTAAAGATAATTATTTCCTATATGCTTTTCATGGATATTTTAATGAATATTAGAGGAGTCCGCCTATATAGTGAATGAATCTTCAGAATTTATAATAATATAATTATATCTCATCTGATATCCCTTTCAATAGAATTTATTTTTCCACCATTAAAAGGATTGAGGTCACTAACGTGACAGGTCTTTCTATGACTAAAATGGAGAGGAAAATTCTTGATTCCGATGCCAAACCTCAAAATTATATTACTACAGAACCTTATGAACAAATATATGTGACGGTGATGAGTTTAACTACACAATATTCCATGTATATAAAAATGGAAAATATACATAAAGTAGATAACAATGTAGAGGAGCAAAAACTTCAAGTCCAGCAAAATAAATTCGATGATCTGAAAATGCATCCAGATGAAAACACACATAGCTTCATTAATCATATAATTGAATTTTTTACTACTATTTGGGGGATTTGGGAATAAATTATAGATATTTAAATTTTGAATAAAATTATAAGAAGTATCACACATCTTTATAATCCAATAGTTTTAGATCTTGAGCAAAGTGATTTGCCTAAGTTCTCTCTAAATGTTTTACTAAGTAGTCAAGTGGGATATTAAATGAGAGTCAAACAAAAATATGAATTCACTCATGTATGTAAGGAAATGGAATTTAAATACACAGAAAATTGTAATATTTATATATTATGCGATAATGATAAATGATAACTTCTTTTTTTTCATGAAATCCAAGATGGGGAAAAGGTAGATTTAAAGGAAATCTATTTTTGGCTTGTTTTAATTGTTATAAAGTAGGGAAAAATTACTCTCGAAGACAAAGGAAACAAGATGGTATTTATTTTTAAGAAAAAATCATGTAGAATATTTATATGGGTTTCTATAGGAAATGGTACTTCAAATAAGGAATGAAATTTCATAGAAAGAGCATTGTCTGCACAGAAGAAATGTTTGATAATGAGTCTTTGGAGGATGTAGAACCAGAGTTTAAATCTGAATCTGAAGCATCCAATATTGATACCGTTTAAATGGTAAAATTTATAAAATATAAAGATAAAAATTTACTTTAGGTTATTTATCCCATAGATGAACTTGAGGGTTCTCTTCATGAGATTGAAAATCAAAGAAATAGAAACTGAAAGTTTAGATCTATGCTGAATGTGTCATCATAGTATGTTGATTGGTTTGAATTAGAAATTGATTGACTGTAAGGAGTGGTATAAAAACGTGTAAAACCACCTAAAATATTAAAAAATGTTGAGGACTTTAACCTTTGGATTTAAGAGTAGTAAAAATTAATCAATGACTATACATCCAGGCTAGAGGAAAAGGCTATGATAGTTGGAGGACATTAAGAAAAAGTTGTTACTCTAAGCAATAAACTGCAAGCTGAATCAAAATCAAGAGGAAAAAATAGAAATTATTGTTTGAAGATTATCAAATGTAGAGCTGATAGAAAGAGATAAATGTGGTTTTGAAGGATTAAAGAAGGCCCTGAATTATGAGAGATCCACAATAAAGGGAAAATTGTAATTGGATGTGATTTAGAAACATTAAAGGCTAGAACTGGGAAGGTTCAAAATAAAGGGTTGGAGAATGTTGTTCATATCACAGAGGAACCTAATGTTCTAATTAACAATGCTCTGAACCAAACATAAAATATAGAATAAAATAATCCTCAATTATATAGAGAGGATATCCAGTAAAACACCTTTACAAATTATGCTGATATATGCTGGAATGGATGTGAGAAGACATTTCCCCTTATGAATTGTCAATTATGAGGCTTTTGGGCCATAACATGTCTTACTAGGAAGAGGGACGGATGTATATGAATGGGGAAGCACCTAGAATTCAAAAAATGATCATGAGACCATGTCCATCACCATATAGAAAATATAGTTTATGTGGATATTGTTTTCCTTATTCTATCTATAGTTATAAGTATATTAATTATATGAAATTTAAAGGCAGAAACAACACCTACAGAATTTAGAGACAAGTCAATACTTATCAACATAGTAAAGTTTCTCTAATAAATAGGTATTGTCCTATAGAAGATGAATATGTGTACAATGAATCCCAAAATAATGAAAATATATTAGAAATTACATATTTTTTCTCAACTCAATCAAGTATTTCATAGAAGTAAAATAATAAAATTGAGAAAGATAATCATGCAAAAATATAACTTAAAGCAACAAATAATAGTAGCACTTAGAATCTTGATAGGGTATTATCATAAAATATGATAATAAATGAATATTGGTTAAATAATTTTATGAAATGGGTTGATGTAATTGTGATATTTAGCAACTATGGTGATTTAATGATCAAAGGGCATGGAAATATAGTATTGTAAAATGACGAGCTTAGGGAAACTGCAGTTATCTACATAGATGGTTTATGTCAAAAATGATCCAAGTGTGAGTAAAATTTGTGACTCAAGAGTTGTTATGGAATTTAATCAAAAGGGACATGCTATCAAAGGAAAGATAAGAAATACTATTTTTAAAGGATGAAGAAAATATATAAATTTATAACAGGTTGATAGTAGATTGATCAATTGTTACATAAAAATTAAAGAAAATAACATTTGGCACCAGAGGTTGGGATACATTAATCAAAAATATCGTGGAATACATATCTAAGAATAAGATTATTTTTTAAATTCCGATTCTGAATCATTATTGAGAAAAGACATGTGATGCATGCATTAGAGTAAAGATGTTCGGGAGTTCATATCGACCAACAAACATGAGGGCATTAAATCTACTTGATCTCATCCACAAAGATGTATGTGGTCTAATTAATGTGGATGGAACATATGAATAGAGGTAATTCATTATTTTTATTGATGATTATAGTAGAATGTTTTTTTATGTTTATTCTGAGAAAATAGTAAGTGATCTATTTCATTAAGTGTTGTAATCCAAGAGATGACAATGAGACTATCCACATGATCAATATTCTACAATCTAAAAATGGAGGAGAATACACATCCAGTGAATTTGAAAGTTACCTCAAAAACATGGAATAAATAAAGATATCTATGTAGTAATAACCCCTCAGAAAAATGGGATCATTGAGCACATAAATCAACAATAGAATAATATGGATACAACTATACTGATTGAGAGTCTTGTTTCTAATTGTTACTTGAATGATGCTTCTCAAGTAGTAGTGTACACTCAAAACAAAACATGGATTTTATAGGTGATATGAGGACACCATCTAAGATATGGTATTTTAGGAAACTCTCTCTCAACAATTTTTAAATTTTTTGATGTAAATGTTTCATCCAAAAAAAAGAAGGAAATCAAGGAAAGTATTATGATTTCGTAGATAGGGTAATATTCCATGGATATTCAATGAATATTAAATCCGATAAATTATACAATAATCATCTAATTAAGGTCATGGAAATAAATTGTGTCAAGATAATGGAGGATAAACCCATAAATACCTCGTGGAGATGTATTTTTATATTATTGATGATGAATATGAATTTTATAGGGGATATATTCAAATGTAGAAAGAGTTGAAGTCTTGAAAAACATTCAAGTATCACAAAAATGATGATGAATCATAAGAATAATTAGAAGAGGAAACTATTGATAAAAGAACATAATATGACACTCATATTACACTACTAGAAAACAACTCTATACTCACAATTTTATATAATGGGTATAACCTCTAATACAGTGAGTATAAGATATACCCATGGATTTAAGAACCATGTCTGATAGAGGTGTGGGTATAGACCTATACACATAGTTTCTATAAAAACACTATTTATAGGTCCTATATATTCTATCATAACCATGGTTTAAACTAAATCTTGTGTATATATCTATACCCATAATTGGAATGACCATGGGTATAGCTTATCCCAGTAGAGAGCCTATACACACAGCTCTTCAAACTGTTGGTATTGGTGGCTACCTGTATTTGATAGTAGTAGAACCAGATCTTCCACCATCTTCTAAAGCTACTAATCAAATAAAATAGATAGTATAAATTTAGTTCAGTACAAATATTTTACATTTCCCTTTCAACCAACTACTTGTAAAATTATTAAAACCATATACATAAATAAAACATAAATATACATCCATACAAGCATTCAATTCAAGTCATTAAACAACTTCCACGAGTCTTATTCATGATATGTCAAAAATGGAGGGGATCAATATCAACCAAATTTCCAAAATCTTCATCCTCATCACCATCATCAACATTATCATCACCAATAACATCATCTAGACCATCAACTGCGTCATCTGGAGTAGCAACATCATCAGCATCATCACTACCACCATCAGCTCTACCGACACTAGGAACCTCATTGGAATGAGTCGGGGAATCATTTAAATGGTTCATTAATGTTATATATGAATCATTGGTACTATAATAATGTAATAGAAGTGATCGAATTAAAACTAAAATAAATTTTTGGAAGTTATCGGTGATCATCTTACTTATTTCATGCTCCTATTTACTTCATTCACGCTCATTTAAAGCTATTTTTATTGCCTCAACTTCTTCTTCATGATAACTTTTCAACACATGGTCTGAGAGGTTTGATAGGAGACCGATGACGTCAAATACCTAAAGGGGTGATGTTAATCTATGGTCTACATTGGAATATCCCCAGTTCTCGTCACCTAATACATCACTTAAATAACCTTTGGTCCTGAAGTTGTCATTTATTTATCATGGAGTGCTTATGAGGAATATTACATAAAATACAAACAATATATTCAATATTGAATTTCATAAAAATATTTTTAATATAAATATAAATAATTATATTTTTTTCTTGTGTTTGTATATTTACCGCACTTCCATTATATTTATTCCTACTCGATAAAAATAATTTTGATTCAGGCAAACGACCTTCATTTCCCAATAACACTTTCTACAGCATACATTGATTAGTATACACAAATTCATAATATTAACATTTTATAATTTTGAATCATAAAAAAAGAGGATAACTTTTCAATTAATTAACCATTCATAAATTTAAACATGTGTAACACATTGATGGAAAATTCATAAATAAAATATAATCATAAACCTTGGATAATTGTAGCTACTCGTTATGAACATTCCAAAAATACCATCTATTATTTAGTGATGAAAATGGAAATAAAATACAATTGGAAACTACCATCGTTAATGGAAACTAAATATTACCAAAATTGACAAATAATAAAGAGTATTTATAAATAAAATGATGTAAGAAAGGTACCTAGAAGTGGATTTACAATGATTTAAAGAATAATAAGAAATTATAATATAATACATATAATATGTTCATAATATCATGTAATTATTAAAATTAAAATATTTAATATTGAATTCAATATGTAACGCATAGAGTTGAATATGAATATAAGAAGCAATGATATTGAGAAAAGTTTTAATAATTTATGTTAACATTTTAATTAGACGAAGTAAGTTTTATATTTAGTCATCTATTATATAGACCCATATATCACATTTATAAGGGGATTGTTTCATGTTAAAATATCATAATAAATCTTGTCAAAAAATAGTTATATAATTGTTTAGTTATTCATGAAAAAGATACATTGTATCATGTTTATAATTAATGCATTTATGGTATAAAATAATTATTTAATTACATAATATGAAATAATTTGTAGATTTACAATATCAAAAACTAATTATGAATAAAAAAATAAGAAATTAAAATATAACTAGATAACTAAGTAACAATATAAATGTAGATATTATTTCAGTTCATTTCAAAATACTTGGTCGTTCTCTTTCCTGGGCACTGTCATGCACCCCAATGTGTGTAGATACATCATTGAATATTATTCTTTTTTTTATAAATGATTCTTAAAAAAATAAATAAAAATAATATGAATTAAATTCTTTATGAAAACTATTAAATATTGATAATACCTTAAACCCATCATCCCTCCAATATGCGATAATCTTTTATATTTATTTCTTTGATAGTTGGGGAATTTGGGTACACCATCTAAATTAGAACCAACTCATTTCCTCCAATTAAAATATAACTCATTATTGTACGATCTCTATAACTCCCCAAGATCCATCAACCTTGAAACCTTAAAATCCTCACCATTGATAATGTTAAACCGACTCTATAATGAAAATGTTAATTCATATAAAGACATCAATAATATAGATATTAGTTTATAAAATTTTCTTTCCAATATTTTCACCAATGAGTTTTTGTTGATGTAATTACCAAGATGCCTCTATGTGAATAATTCCACTAGAATGATATTGTGCTACATGGATAATGTGTTAATGAAACTTTTACACTTTCTTGAATTTTTACCTCTCATCTGATTTTTTCCTTAATAACCCACCATTATTTTTTTTAGTGATTCCATGATTCCCACATAAGGGTGTGACCTTGTCACCAACTAGAAGAACCCAATAAATAAAAAAAGAGATAAAAAAGAAGAATAATAAAGTCAATGTGCAATAGGTAAAAAATTTATTGATATAATTTGACACATTTAAAATAGAAATAACCTGATGCAGACTACTCAAAAGGCTATGATGGATCCATGGCATATCCTGGATCAAAATACTATAAAGGATGTGTCTATTTTAATGTATTCTCTGTGTGATCTAAATACACATGAGTGGGAGTAGAAGAAACATAATCATCAAATTGTGGATGGATAGAAGGAAACATAGCTGGAATAAGCATAACTGGATATCGGTAGAAGGGTAGGGGATACATAAATTGATATGTAAATGGTATAGGTGGAACTATACCCACATGCGGTATATACATGTTATGGGAGGAATAATTTAAATTATATGATGATGGATAAATGGGTATGAAGATCCCTACAAGCTATGTAGACATGGTATGGGAAGATGATACTAAATTAGTTGATGAGGGAGGCATGGGTAATAACATCACTACAAGAGGTGTATACATGGTATTGGATGAAGATCATAAATGAGATAATTATGGAGGTATGCATGGGAACATACTTGGAGGCTCGAGAGTAGGATGGAATGGTGTGGTAGTTGGGTTGTTCATTGTTGGGTCAAGGTGGGAATGTGTAAGACGGTTGCTCCCTCTATTTCTAGGAGCATCCTTGCTCAGACCCAGGCTAGTAGGATAATGAGGATTTAAATTTGGTACAATTTAATGTCCCTAAAAAATTTATAAAGAATTTGAAAATGAAATTATATGTAATGTTGATGAAAAATATTAAAATTATTACACTTAGTAAGGGAAGTAGAGGAGCCAACCCATACTCATGAATCTGTTGATCATCATCAAATAATCACTTCCTTTGAACTTCTTTCATAATCTAAATAAGAATGAAATGTACAATTTATATGAACTTTTTTTAAAAATCATTTATACAACATAAAATTCAATGAATTTATAAACAATTCCATAAATATTTTTATTAAAAATAATTTAAAACCAAGTTATAACTTTTTTTTAAACAGTTTTAAACCTATTTTTTTGAATTTAAATAAATCTAATTAAATAAAAAGAAACCAAAAACAAAAAAAAATACATATCATTCAAAATTGAAACAAAATTAAAGTAATTAAAATAATATCAACCTAAGAAACATAGTTCAATATAAACTAATTAATCTTTGATCATATATGGTTGAAACCATATATTACCCACAACTACTTAAGGATCAACATAAACTCTCAAAATGAGGTAATTTGAGTCATCAAATTTAATATTTTGGTCAATGAAAATGGGGGAATAAATTGTGTCAATTTTATCCCTAGCATCATGAAAATTATGTCTTTGTATTACTTCATTAATGAACCCATAATTAGGTCTTAGGTGATCTTTCACATAAATTTTTTCACATTAATACCAAAATATATGGTTCATTGGTATCCTAGAATTGACTCATTTCAGTATCTCTGAATCCAGAGTCCTTAACAAATGTACCATGTCATTTCATTGAGTCAAACCACATGAATTTCATTATAGTGACTCAACCTTGAGATTTATAATCCAATAACAATATTTTCCCAAAAAATCCAAAATAATACACATCTTCATATTAGGGTTGACTATCAGATGCACTAGAATAAAATAATGATGTAGTAGTAAACATAATTCCATTATTTTGTGTTCCCATTTTTAATACTCGATCAATTGTAACAAATTTATACCCATTGATAATTTAATATTTGCATTCATAAATAATGAATTGGGACCAAAACACAACATTCCTAATTTTGAGAATGGACCAAATATGTAAACTCAATAACTAAAATATATACGAACAATACAATTAAATCGATATATATATATATTATGTTATTTAAATTAATTTCCATACCATTGATTTCAACCAAGGAGGAATCTCTTGGGTCTGAAAATACTCTTTCCTTCTCCAAGGAAAATATTGATGAAATATAATTATAATTTGTTTATGTTACCTAAAACCAAATTATAATAAAAGTTTAAGGTATATGTGAAATTAAATATTAACAGATAACATATAAATATCAAAATTACATACTTGATATAGTCACTCAACAAATTAGAGCTATACAGGACTGTGTGACATGTCGTATCCCACCCTTTAAGGTTCAATGTAGCCAATATACATGAACAACAAATTAACCTTATCTGTGGAAGATATGGGAGTGAGGGACCAATTTTCCTATATTTCACATAATCATTTCTCATTGGTTGTTCATGTCAAGTTCTCACATTAGACAAATTCATTGAACAATAATTAATATATTCTTGATCCAGAAACCTCTCATAATTGACCCTTAGGGATAATTATTGTTTCAGACATAATATTTCATTGTGCACATATTTATTTAAGTAGGATACGTCCACCAAAAATAAATTGGTCCCCAAAGTAGTGTTTCATATGGAATTTTATCTGTTAAATGTAGCATGCAGGTGAAAAATGGTGGACGAAAGAAATTTCAACTCATAAAAACATAATGGAACCTATTAATGAATTTTTTTCATGAATGACTTGGATAACCTTTTATCAAAATGGTCTCTAAAAATAGAACATGTGAATCAATGTCACCATAATATTAGTGGATATCAAATGATGAATTTCTATTACAATAAATTCATGAAGAAGGATGTGAAAATCATGAGTTCTTATGGATTTTAGTTTCAAATACATTAAATGGACTCATTTAGATATTTTTCTATAATAGAAATCAAGATCCATTATATTCTCTAATACTTCCATAATTTTTTTCACTAACGGTGTCATTAAATAAGATGTAAAAGGAAATTTCTATTTGTTTTCACTAATACACACAGGATGCAGTTCTGGTCGAATACATCAATCCATCAAGTCTCAATGACATTAGAATTCATATTTGGTCTTCCCCTTGATATTTATAGGAATTAAAATTAAAATTTCACATATATTTTTATCAATGTTCATTACGTCTATATAATTATGTAAAAAAATTGTAAAAAAATATGGGAACTCAAAAAATATACATCTCTTTTTCCTATTGAATATTGATTCAGTGTCAAAATTCTTCCTTTTTTTATACTTCATTAACCATTACCTAATAAAAACTGAAATATTTCAATTCATTAAGAACATCATTTCTGGATATACGTTGAGGTGGTTGTCCATTGTCAATATTCTTATCAAACCTCTGAACATTATCCTTGTATTAATGATCCACATGAAATAATCATTGATTCCCCAAGAAACTAAAATAATGATAATTTTTAAGCCTTCTTGGTTGTGTATTATTCATAAAAATAGGACGTGATAATTTTAGCTTTGTTCTATAACTAGACATAATTTCATAATTATTGCAATTATTTATAGTCCATATAATGGTAGCACATATCCGGATTTTTTTTGAATAGGCATCGAATGTGTACACACCCATATACCAAAGCAACTTCAAAACTCTTACTAAAGGTTTCAATTATACATCTATATCATTAACGAGATCAGAATTCAAGATATCAGAATGATAAAAAAAGTGAAAGGACTTTTTATAAAAATCCTTTGTGGAGGATTAAGAATGTGAATAATGACTACCCACGTGCTGTGAGTAGTTTGAATCTAACCAAATGTATTAAAAACATCATAGGATAGACCCAACTTTACATTACAAACCTTAGATCCAAAATCATGATGTTGTGAATCAAATTACTATCATGTTAATCTATCATCAGGATGAATGAACTCATCATTACCTTTAATTATATCTATATTTTTCCATTACATATTGGATAATATTTCTATAGAAATGAACATATTTTGAAGCCTAGGAATCAATGGAAATTTAAACATGACATTTTATGGAACATGAGATGGTGTTAAATCTCCATTTTCATTTCACCAATATGTACCACATTTTTTGTTTTCATTAAGGTCAGGTTTTTCCTCCCAAAATAAACTATAATATTTATGATAAGAATGATCATTATTAGTAGAAAATCCAAGATTCATAATTAACTTTTAGGACTTATAATAATTTGAAGGATTATCTGAACAATCATGTAGAAAGTCCTTTAAAAAGACAAGAATATAATAAATGGTGGTATTAAAAATTCCATACATTTTTTTTCAATGATATAACCATATTAAAATTTATAACATAGTTATTTTAGTGCATTCCATATATATTGTAGTTTCATCATAATCTAATAAATTTTTAAATCTCTCAACATCATCATAATCAATATTTTCCTCATGTATATTGATATTTTTCTTTCTGGAACTATAATACTATATACCTCATGATGATGCACAAATAGAAACCTCCCAAATATCAAATTATCTATACCACTTAATTCATTTGTTTCATAAACAGTAAATGATTTCCCCATCTCTCCATGGTGATACCAAACAAAATAGTTTTTTTGAAATTCAAATTTTATTATAACGTATCTTACTTCTTCTCAAATTAAACATTTTCTTCCAAAAGAATTATATCATGGACACTATATAAAACCTCCATCTAAAGCATTATTAAATGGGAAATCTAAAAAAAATTCTTTTGAAACTCTACTGAAATCTGATCGCTATGATACATCTGGAATCTATCCATTATATTATCTGGAAAAACATTATGTGTCAATCAAAAAAGTAAACCATAATTGAAAAATTAATTAAAAAATTTTAATATGAAATCCATCAAAGCATACTTGAGACAAGAAAAACAAAGAATAAAATAAATAACATATGATATAAGCAATGCCTAAAAATAAATAACCAAGGTTGGTAACCAAGACAAATATGAATTCACTATCTTTGTGGATAAATTACATATATTTTACACTACAATACATATTATTCCCACATACTCAATTGTGTTTTAAAAAACCATCCACATTTATTTATCCTTATACTCAATCTGGTCTACCAAAAGTCTTAAAATTTCATTTATGATCAATAGGTGATAGCAATAAGTTCTATGTACATCAACTTACACAATGGAAATGATTTCACCTAAATATAAATAAACCAAAAATATTCATTAGGGAACCTATAATGAAAAGATCATATATTTTTCATTAATACATATGAAATAAAAGTTTCTGAAATAAAAAACATTCAATCATAAAATAATAACATATTGAAATATTAAATGTATTATAAAACATAAATACATCAAATATAAACATAATAATTATCTTTTAAATAGAACCACATTTCATATAAAACATCAAAAATAATATAAAAGGGTATTTTAATACCTTGAGGTAAGAAACCAAAAAATGTAAAAAAATAAAAAGTAGAATAATAAAAATCATTGTATAATTATATAAATGTGGAAAGTATGCATATCCCATATATTATCTAATCAAATCTAGAAAAATACTTTTAATAACCATTTTCTCAATTAAGTTATTTTAAATTACATTCATGAAATGAGACTAAGTCTATATACAAAAAAATTGTGAAAAAGTGGTTCCAAAATTGATTCCCTTTAAGATTAAACCAAATTCACTATACATAAAAAATAAGGATAAATTTCATTCTATTTTTTAATTAATATAAGAAAAGAAACCATTTAATTATATGAAATAAAATTAACAAAATAAAATCACATATAAATCATGTTTAATATAACATCAAATTTACATAAATAAATTTATAAATAAATGAATTCTATTACATAATTTATTCACATACATCGTAAGAGATTAAATAGAAGCCCAATAAAATGATTTTTATGATCCTTTTATTCATTACATAAATTAAATTTAGTCATATAACCAAATCATAATCCTTAACTTGAGTTTAAGTGACTATCTAATTCATATTCTAAAATCGTAAGTGTATCTGGAAAGGAATGATCAAAATCATAATCTGAAACTAGTCTATCATAGTATGAGTGTAATTAAAATAATGGAAAAGCTAAGTAATTTTTAACCTAACCTAGAAAGTGCACTTATTTCTAGAACTCCTTTGAGTTTTAATGTATCTTCCATGATGATTTTTTTGTTTAATTCATTAATAAATACAATAAGAACATTTAAAAACCAGTCTCCTAGTCTCTAATAACACTTCAATAAAATATCACATTTTTATATTTAAATCCAGTGATTGTTTTTTTTTTTTGAATAACATTATTTTCTATCATGATAAATAATATCATCAAAGGAAATACAATATAAATTAATTGAATCTTGAAATTAAAATTTTATTGAAACAATAAAAATATCCTCATACTATTGGAAAACATTTATTAAAAATTGTGGTAAATTTTTTCAATTATTACTAAATAATTACATAAATAGAATATTAATTTATTTATTATAACCAAATATTAACATTTAATCAAACATATACTAGATTAATTTTAATCAAAATAAACTTTATAATAATCCTTACCAAAAATACATATTTTGAAATTATATTTAAGAAAAATTTATATAATAATAACTAAAAATATATATAAGTCTACTATATTTTGGAGATTAGAAATGTAAAACATCAATTTTGTTGTTTAGTGTGAACCCATGCAGTAATAAAGAAAAAACATCAAAAAATAATCTAGAACAAAACCTAAAAAACACAAGAAGAAAACCTATACTCAAACACCCACACACACTAAAACTTCAAGGCACAGTGCTAAAAACAACATCTATGATGCTACCAAAAAGAGAAACCAATGAAAGTAAGGAAACAAAATAACCCCAAACCACATCCATAAAAATATAATAGAGATTGAATGGTTTACTTATTGGAAGGAATTAAAACACATAAAGTATTTAATGTAAAAAATGAACCTAAAATCAATAAATATATATTTAACTATTATAAAAACAAATATTTTCATAGATTGATCACATGATAACATTGACACAAATGAATAAAACACTAATAAGAAGATAAGAAAGACTCAAAACTCACATATGCGTTTTTGAAGAATATTCGAATAGAAAATGATTTTAATAGATGAGATCATTAGAGGATATGGGAGGTCACTACTCGCTCGGGTGGCCGCTCGCTTGGATAAGAGGTAAATTATGTAATGGGATGAGGGATGTAGAATATCGCATAAGGAGGGGAGGAGAATAAACTTAATATATCAAGAGCATGGAAGAAGGGATGTCTAAGCTCTCCTGAGAAGGAAAGGGGGAGGAGAGATAAGGTTTGAATAATGAGGGGGAGGATGTGGCCGATTGGGGCTTCTTAACTAAAGATTGATACCCATGGTTTTTAAAACAACAATTATTATAGGTCAACTTATTAATATGGCTTTTTATAATTGTGGGTATATGATTTGGTATAAAATCTATTCACAAGGTTTGACTAAACCATTTTGTGGCTTCATAGTGGTTTTTCAATAGTGGGAAATATAGAAGAGCTTAAATCGATTAATCCAACATCATTAGAGATTAGAACTCACCTATACAGATAAGGATAATAAGTAATGATTCACATTTTTCCTTTTTATAAATTCTTGTAACAAACCTAATTTGAAGAGAACTAAAGGATGAATCATGGGTTAATGCCATGAATGACGAAATTGATCTTATTGACATGAAACGGACATGGGATATTTTTATGAGACGTGAAAATTATAATGTAATTGGAACAAAGTGGATCATTAAAATATTTTGATCAGAATGGATATGTGATCAAAAACTTGTAATGCATGGTTGGTAATAGATATGAACATAATAAAGGCACTAAAATTGAAGAAGCATTTTCTTCTGTGGTTAGACTAGAGTCAATCAGGCTCTTTCTTTCCATGGATATTCTAAGAGGGTAAATTTTTATTAATATTGATTTAAAAATGGAATTGTTAAATAGAATTGTTGAAGAAGATGTATAAATTGAATGACCAGTGGAATTTCTAATTTGAAATATTGAGATGATGGTTTTTATATTAATGAAGGCTCTCTATGTTCTGAACTAGGCACAATGAGTGTGGAATTATGGACTACATTCTTATCTAATGAATAAATAACTTAATAGAGGATGTGTGAACCATAACCAATATGTGAAGAATTCATTGAAATATTAATTTATGGTTCTTTTTTTTGTTGATGATATTATTTTTAGTGGAAGCACGAAGGGATGAGTCGAAGTAATTTCTAATCACATGAAATCATAATTTTAAATTTCCAAGATAGGTGTACTCACATTATTCTTGGGTATAAAGGTGATTCAAAATAAGTATTAAACCTTCATTTATGATGGAATATATTTAATAAAGTTTCTGAAAAAATTCAATAGGCATGAATCAACCCCAATGTCAACTTCAATTGTGGTGGGGAAAAATATGGAATTGTTGAGGATGTGACATATATTGATCCCACAATGTATAGAAGATTAATTGGAACTTATTATACTTGATTACAACATAAATATATATCATATTTTCAGAATTATTAGAGCCCTTATGTAAAATTAATCTAAAGGAATATAATTCGGTATCATTTAAACGAATTATTGGTTATATTCAAGGTACACTCAATTTTGGATTATACATTGTAGTGGGAAGAGGAAAAAAATTATTAACATTTTCTGATGCCAACTGGGAATAATATGTGGTGGATATAAATTTCACCAGTGGTGGATAAATATTCATTGAAAATAAATGTGTTCTATGGTTGAGAAATAAACAATATATCACTTCTCTTATTATGGATGAAGAAGTGTATATCTTTGTTATAAAGGCAGGCACTCAGCTATTTTGAATAAAACAACTACATATGGATGTTGCTGAGGATTTGAAACATTCGATGGTGATTCATTGTGACAACAATTGTGTAATAGATCTTACTATGAATTTGGTTCAAAACACTTGTACCAAACACATTGAAATCATATAACACTTCATCAAAGAAACATTTGATAAATGTGTTATTAAAATGGGGCATCATGGAACTCATGACCAAGTGGATGAAATTATTTCTATGAAGTTGGTAGCACATATGTTCCAGAAACATCGACTGATCCTTGGTGTTCATATTCCTCCCAGTGCATGAGGATTATGGTTGATTTTTTCTCTAGGTTTTTATTAACTATTTTAATTTTTTTGTTGAAGTGGTGTTGGTTTATGGGAATGATATGGTTTAGGGGAGGTTTTTTAGTACTAAATAAAACTATACCTTCATTGGTTTTATTTTCAATGGAGGAGATAAGTGAAATTCAATGAGTACCTGGTTTCAAGACTCATTTATGGTCTATGGCATCATGAAATTCACTTTTTTCACTCATGTTTTCTACATTGTGTTTTTCAAACAAATAATTAGAGTTATTGATGATTTTTTCATTCCTATAATGTCTTTGATCAGGTATGGTGTTTTTATTTAATTCATATACATATTTTCAACGAACTCAAAGGGATATATTATTGGAACCAAGTTTTTTTACCAATAGAAATTGTATGTTTCTGTGTTTTTTATTAATCCACACTATATTGATCAAGGAGTTTCAAAGAAAAGTGTTTTTATGGTGTATATTCATTCAATGTTGATGATGTTGTTGTTTCCTAGTGTATTCCAAAATTTTTGGGGTCCGATATTTAGAGGATGGAGAATGTTTCTTGTGGAAAAATAGGGTTTTACATGTAATTGAAAAAATGGTGTGTGCAAGGGTAAAGGTGTTTCACAATCATGCACATGATGGTAAATGTTTTTAAAAAATGTGCATGAAAGTGATTTTACAAGAATATCACATCAAAACACAAAAATGGAAAAATATTCATGGATGATTGAAATTATGTGGAAGAGGGGTTTTCATGATGGAGTAAAGTTATGCCCATAGTGGAAGATGTGTGAGGAACTTGTGCCATAAAGTAAGAATAAAAAAATGAGTTCAGAATAAGAGTAAATTTTCATGCATAGTGGTAGGTGTGAAAGGAACATGCATGCAGGATAATCCGTGTCTATAAATAAGAAGATACCCATTCTTATTATGTAAATTTTCAAATGATGATTTGGTTCTTTTGTAGTGAAAAATACTTACACACCATAGAGTTTTGCAAAGTAGACCTTCACGTATAATGATCATTGGGTATATAAAGGACAATTGAAACCCATGAGATATTTCCCATATATTTAATGTTGTATTAATTTTAAAAATTCTCTAAAAAAATTAAAATGTAATGTGAAAGTAAATATGTTGTGTGTTTGTGATGGAGTTTCATGAATATGGTTTTTGAATATCTAATGTTATTGATCAGTGATTTCATGTGAATTAATTTAGGACTATGGTGGAAGTAAATTCCATGATAATTAGGGATAAATAATTAAATTCTAAAACTATTGGATGGAAAATCATGTCGTTAAAATGAGATATAATTCACCAAAGGTTGTGGGCTAGGGGTTGTCGATGGAAGTGTTCCAAGGGAGGGAGTGTGTTATTCCTAAAAGTCTTGTGATGTTAGTGTTCTTATAATAGGGTGATTGTGTATGATCTTAGGTAATTACCAATTACTAGTGAATCTTACTTGATTTAAGCATGACTAACACACTTTTGGCATATACTCATTTGACCTACACTTAGTGATGAACCATGTAAAATTGACGTGTTGTCTCTCAGCATGTGAATTTTTAATTTCTACATGGTTCCCTCATATCATTTTAACAAGTTCATACCATCCTATGAACAATATCTTTCACTTTATATGAAAAACATTACACACTGATTCACCCCTCCCCTCCCTGGGTGTTCTGAGGTCCTAAATTCATAACACCATCCTTGAAAAAAATCTATCATCCTGATCACACATAATAAAAATTACTTCATGAGATATATCACATTACCGAATTCATTGGAGGTCTATATAATTTTGGTTCCACCCATCACATAATAATAGTTACATAATCATGTATGCCACAATGAATGTGAAAAGTCATAATCAGGAAATAACCATGGAAATTAATGGGTTTTATCAGTATTCGACCAAGAATAATGAAATGGTAAACTTGGGGTTCCCAAATAATAAATGAAAAACATATTTGGAATAAAAGACATTCTTATTGAGTGACAAAAAAACAACTCAAGTTGAGTAAAAATGTGTTTTAAAAATAAATTGTCTTTGGAAAATTGAATTTGTATTACAAATCAACGTGGAACCATTGATATCAGTAAAAGAAAATGGAAAAATGTAAAGACTTGGAAATTTCAAGGAAACTTTTTTCTCTACTAATTTTGATTTTTAAAACTCTATGGCTTCTCACGGCACTTTATTTCAAGGCACGATATGCCTAGAATCAATTTTCGAAGATTATCTTGGGTAAGTCTAGTAAAATAATGAGTGGTTTTTTCTATCTTTTGAACTGGTACTCGAAATTGAAAACTGAGGGCACTGATAAACTCGCATTGCCAGTAATTGCTTAAGGGGGCCTTTATCGCAGTTTCATTTTAAGCAGGTTGAGAATTATTACTTTAGGTTTAATTAAGAAGTAAATAAAATTGTTTGTACAATTTTATTTCCTTATCCTTGGAAGTTAAACCCTTCCATGGGAATTTGTTGGTGGGGCCCACAACAACCCAACTTCCCATGTGTGATTTTATGGGAGGTGGGGCCCACACGATCCCCAACCATTACAAATCCCCATAACTCTTTAACCCCCCCCCCCCCATTTAAACTCGACAACTCTCCCATATTTATGAGACCTCTCACCTCTTCCTCTCTCCCACATTAACTCTTGCCAACACATTAATTTAATGAATTCATCCACATCAATTAATTAAATTAAGTGGTTTGAATTTGAATTTTTAAATTGAATGTGATAATAAAATAATAGTAGAATCCTGTTATTTTATTTTGGGAGGACTTTCGTTGTGATAAGGAAGATTGGGGAGAGCTCTTTTGATTTTGGAAGAACACCGGTCCTCCAATGAAGATCAATGTCTCCTTCTATGAAGAACGCCGGTTCCACGAAGAACGACAACGCACCTCCATTATCTTCTCCGCGACAAGTGAGGAGACGCTGGTTCCACCTTGGACACACTCTGACAACGTCTACGAATCCTCACCTCACAACGTCGTCTTCCATGACGCCGATGTTTGACATCATTTGTTGAGATTGGGGTTTGATTAATTTATTTAAAATAAATTACTCCCTTGTTCTTGTTGTATTTGAGTCAATACCATGGCCTATTACTACTGCTTACACGGAGGGCACGAGCCGAACGAACACGACCTGATGACCCTCCGTTTGAACTTATTTATTATTCTTAGAATCGGAAAACGAAGGCGGAGGAGGCACAACGCTGTCGTGTTGTGCCGAGTACGCAGCGAAGGAAGTCGGCGCAAGCCAGTTTGGGAAGGGCGGTGCTGCTTGGCGCCCCCGGTTCGGACAACCGGGGGGCCACACGCCTTTTGGAACTGCTCGGCCTTCGGGCTGAGCCATCCAAGCCGCGCACCCAGCTGGGCCGCGCCCTGCCGGGCCGCGATGGGCCGGGCCACGTCAGGCTGCGCCCCACCGGGCCGAGCTATGTTTTTCCTTCAAATCGGTCTGACAACCCTACCGGGTCGAACCTGTAAAACTGGGTTAACCTTACCCATCGACCCACTGGGCTAAATGGGTCGAACCCGTTATTCACTTAAACGTGAATAACTTAAAGACCGCGCATCCGATTGACACACCGTCTGTGGCACTGGGACTCTTTCGATGTGACGGTCCTTTTGAGATACTCTAAGTGAGTTTTGGATAGCTTTGGTAAATGGCCGGGTTTGGAATGAGCATATTCCCAACTGGGCCCCTGAAAATAAAAAGCCAATATCTCTCAGACCGGGTGTCCGTTTGACGTGTCGTCTGTCGCGTTGGGTTCCTTTTGACGAGACAAAACTTCCGGATACATAAAATCTGATCTTTGTGACAGTTGATGTATCGACCTCTTTTACTCGTGGAGCGGACCCTCCCAAAATCGAGTACACTTTATGAAGGGAACCCTAGATCTGGTTGCGACTGCGACGACGATGATGATTGTACTTGGATCCTACGTTGGTTCGGCAGTGAGGACAACTATACTTGGATCCTATGTGGGTTTGGTAGCGATGAAGACTATACTTGGATCCTACGTAGTTTCGGAAGATATGGTTACTTTGTAACACCCCAAGCTTCCACGGTATTCTTCTTGTTTAATAATACAGTAGTGTGTGTTATACGCCACTTCAAGTTCTAACACACACCGCAACTAATAAAACTAGCCGTTATGAATAGTAATACAAACTTTTTTAAATTTTATACATTTTATCATTCAAAATGTACTTTATTTTTGGATTCGGAAAATCGAAATTAGCCTAGGGTAAAATTTTGGTACTTTTCAGATAACTTTCATATTTTGATGAATAGTAAAAATTATTAAATTTTAATTAAAAACCACTTTTTTAATCAAAATAGTTAATAGTGATAAATTATGAATATGAATTGTTTTAAAGTATATTTTGAATATATTTTTTCCATTTAATACAATTTTGGTCATTGGACATAATTTCACATTCAAACCAGACATAAACAAGGGTCAATCTTTTGATAGTTATTATTTCTTAAAAACACGCTTTTTGTTTTGACAGTGGGAATTAATTTTATATTAATTTCCCCAAATTCTGTGTTCTGAATTTTAAAAATGTATTCCATATTTGGAATCATGGTTTCCAAATTATGTAAATAGGTAACTCTTATTTTTAGACATTTTGAATAATTACTTCGGTAAGTATTTTATTTACCATGGTTAAAGGGTAAATATGATAAATAAGGGTGAATAAAATAATATTATAATAATAATAATTTACCCTAAAACGTGTCCTAACCCTATTGGTTGATACATTTCTGACCATAGGCATCTTTGGGTCGATTTTGGGACCCCATGGTTCCACTTCAAAGTGAAAATAACACTTTATATTAGTTAAGTTAAAGTAAATACAAAAATGACAGAAGCCTATATCTTTTAGTAAAAAAAATTTTACATAGGGATATATATTGTATATTTTCGACTCTAAATATTGATTAGCAATATAAAAATATTTCCTACATAATGGTATTTTATTTATAATTTTTAGACTTTCAATAATTTAATTTATTTATGACACAATGATGATGCAGTAATTACCTAATTAGTGAAATATTAAAATAATTGATATTATAAATACCCAAATAAATCTAATTTGAGAATTTTAATGAATTACGCGAATTTTATAGGTTAATATGTAATGTTATTATTTCTTTAATTAACTTTTTTCAAAGTAATAATGCGGTTTTGATTTTCACAAAAATCAAATACCAAATAATGTCAAAATTGACATAAAGAGTTTTTAAAACAAATATTATATTATTAATTGATATTAAATTCATAAAAATCTAAGTTTTAGCTAAAGGAATTGTATCATGATAGGTGAATAATTAATGGACCACTTGGGGGTCTCTTGTATGTATATAGTATGTTTATTAACTATATAATATAAAATATAGCGTGACATGGTAAATGTCAAACTAATTTACTGAGAGTTAAAACAAAAAGATAAGGTTAAAATAATGACCCAAACCTGTCTAAAATATATTGGTTGAAATTATTTAGACCCATACCCACCTTATAATTTAAATAATCCACTTTTGAGCCATTTTAAACCTAATATGATTTTATTATAAAATAATTCTTTATGTTTTTTCTAAAGAGCCCCTCCTCCCCCTTATAAAAGGACACCACTTCTTACCAATTATTCACACCTTCAAAGCCTTTTGGATCGACCAAACTCTGACCAAATATCCTCCCAACTTAAATCAAATCAACATAGAGGCCTTAGTTTGATCAGAAATCCAACCTAAGGAGTCCTTTTGATCAAATCAAAAGGAAGAACCTGAAGAAAAGGTAACGTCTTCACCACCCTCTTTAAAGTTCCTTTCTTCTTCATGTTCTTCTTTCCTTGTTATTTAAATTCTAAAATAATAAATCCAGTATATTCTATATACTTTGATGTTATTATAATTATGTAACAAACAAATTCATTATTCTATCCATCCCTTTATGACATGTCACCATATGTGCGTGCGTACGGCCTACTGTCTCCACGTTGTGGTGTAATTGATATTCAATATATTATTATTTAGATGGGTATAATAATGAAATATAATTCATGTAAATAATACATATAACTTGATAATTATTATGTCTATATTATATACCATCTAATTATATATTATTTTAATAAATAAAGAATGATATTGTCGCTCGTGCGTAAGTACGGATTACCGTCTCCATGAACATGATGAGATTCGTTCCCCATCATATCCATTCAAGACTAAATTTCATTTGATGAATACAAATAATTTTTTAGAGACATTATATCATTCTAGATATGAATAAGATACATCCCATCCCTAAATAATATGGCTCGCATAACAAACAATATAAAAGAAAATGAATCTGTTAACACCCAAAACGACGATAATACTAAGATATTATTAACAAATAATTGTTAAAAGATAATATATGATATCATATTAATGTAAATTATTTTTGTATAACTGAATAAAAATTATTTCACCATTATACATGAGATTAACCTACCATAAACCAAGTAAAAAGTACAAAGTAAGGGGTTTCTTATCTCACTTTTAATTCCGTGAGATTTCCATTGTTCACCACTTATTTATTGCATGTGGTGTGTGTACTGCCCATGATTGTATTCATTGTGTAATATACTTTAATTTATGGATATTTACATCATCATTGTATGATACTTCATTCATTGGTGTATGTTTCGTAAATTAACAAATTGATAAGGGAATTTTAAAAATTCAATTTCCACTCATTTGGCTTTACACATACTTCATTGATTATTTTACTCCAAGATTATGTGTGGAATCACTATTCATTTTTTTATTTCATAATTTCCACTCCCCTTTCTGTGGATATAATTTTGATACACATAATCACTCCCTTGATAAATTCTCAAGTCGTCGATATGAACTTGATCAGAGTAATTTAAACTCAATCTCCATTTATTGAGTTAATCATCCAATTCATTGGTGTTTTCTTTACAAGAATATGTGTGAATGTCCTATGATTGATTTAAACTAAATATCCAATCATATTGTGTATTTATATTTTTCCCACATAATTATGTCGGTGATTTATCCTTAACCTAAGGATTCGGTCTTTATAAGAGACTTAATCTCAATTTATATCCCATTGAGACTTCTTTGTTGTTATACACGAAACCACTTTTATATGGTGTATATAATGTACTTTGAAATAGTATATCATTAATCCCTTTATCCTCATGATATTTCAATGTTTTTATTACCTCAATTATTTTTATCCAAGTGTCTATCTTTGGGTTAGAAACTCTAACTAAAATATAATTTTTTAATGTTTTGAAGATTTATTCTTCTAAATCATTATAATTAATGTCAATGTTTTAAAAATGGTTTTAAAGATTTATTTATATAGACATTAAAGTATTAAAATTAAAATTACTTTTAAAAGATTCAAAGTGGTATGGGACACTTTGATTCAAAAATCAATTTTTTAATGGCTTCTTGACAAATAGTTTGACTTTTAAATGATTTCAAGAAAAAGGGGGAAATTTCTCCCTAATAGTTTTGATGATTATTTTCATCTATGTCAATATCCTTCATTATTCATTATTGAGGTTAATCTATTACAATACAATATTCCATATTGTATTGAATGAGTTATGTTTGACTGTGGATGTGCTATTTTTTATACCATTCATGGTTTATGGAGAAAGTATTGATATTTCGTATGCAAGTTTTAATACGGATGTTTATATTATGTTTAAAACTATTTATATGGGGAATTCATTGGACATAGTAAGTGACAAGTGGAGCCTGATATAGCTCCTCGATACATTGGTAAGTCTTATGAGACAAACTACTCTCTTGGCATGAGGCCTTGACAAAATCTTATTTGTAGTCTCGGCAGGAGGCCTTGGATACGTGGTTATGATAGTCTGGCATTATGCATTCCATCATTATGAAAGTGGTTATTGATATTGCATATGATTATTCAACTAGTAGAATATCCATGTGAATAAGTAAATGGAATTATTTCATTTTATCTTTGCCATATTATGTTGAAGTTCAAGTATAAATGGATTTTGTTTTAGTTATACATTGTCTTAAGTGTTTATTCTTATCTTTGAAAGCTTCTTCTATATTTTTATCCTTTCTGAGCTTCAGAGCTCACCCCTTTCAATGTTTTATTTTTCATAAGATGTGAAGAAGTAATTTATGAATGGCCTACATGGATAGTATGAGGGGATATGAATACAAGATGTCGTGGTAGTTTTTTTACCTTATGATGTAATGTAAGACTTATGAATGTATCTAGTGTTTCCAAGACTACTAAACTAATCGTTCTTTCGTGACTTGATCCTTTGTGATCATGCCAATGTTATGTAATAATGCACCGACTCTGTGTAACTGGGGTCGGGGCATTACAGTTGGTATCAGAGGACGTTTAGTACAAACCATAGAAACTATATTTAGATAAACTCTGATTAGAGACCATAGACCTAAGATGAAAATTGAGGATTAGTGTAGAAGAACTTCCTAGAATTTTGGTATTGTAGAGATTTTGTGATTTTTCTGAGCAATACATCCCAGTCTTGATATGAGTAGGTAGAGGCGGATCTGGCACAGATGTACCTAGGGGTAACACCCAAAAACACCGCTTTCAGTTAGACTCGAATGGGAACTGGTGCATGACAACAGGCCTTGCTGTGCTCTTGGTTACGACACTCTCGGGGGATATGCTTAGGATAATTTACATTTTATTTAAAAAATGATTTGAAGTATTATATATAAGATGAGTGTAAATGACCTTGGTTAATACTAATGTGTTTTAAATTGAGAATATGGTGACATGATATTCTCTAAATGATTTTATGACAACTATTACTCACACAATGCTTTATGGTTTTATTCAATGGCTGGATTCTAAGGAAGTCATAGTGACTTTGATAATTATGTACAATGTGGGAACGGTGGTGGCAATGAGCCAAAAAATGGACTATTGATAGGCATAAAAGTTATTGTCTTCTTTCCAAATCAATTTTCCAAAAATATGATCACCAATATATATATTAACCAATTCTTAGACTAAAAAAGATGAGAAAGTTGATGAATGATAAGAGCTCCAACAGTGGAGACCATAGAGAAATGAATCCTCAATTTCCATCATGTAGGAAATGTGGAAGGTGAAACCCAGGAAAGTGTCTCAATGGGACAAATAAATGCTTTACGTGTTGGAAGGAAGGACATAAAGTTACGAATTGCCGAAGAAAAATGAAGAGTACTATGGAAGAAGATAAAAATGGTCCCAAGAATCCATTTACAGTCATTTTCCGTAAATGTAGGGGACCTGGCCATTACCCGAGTAAATGTCCTATTCTATAGGATATTTTCTTGGTCAATAAAGATTCTATGTGGAAATAAATGGTTGGAGAAATGTTTAAAAAGTATTAGTGCTCCTTGTTGATGGGTCTACTTTGGAATAATTTTTTCTTGTATTTGTAACCCTACAGTTTTCCATGTGAGAATGATATTTGAGGATGAATTATCTTTTCTCTTGTGGATATAGTTATAAATAACCATTTTCTTTTATATGGTCATTGGGTTTGAGTAAATTACAAGTTATTATAATTTGGGATGAAAATGAAATGTATGAGATAACATTTGTGGTTAAATTTTTTTATGGTTATTTTGAGGAATTTATCTCCTTTTGGTAATGTTATAAAATTTAGTTTTTGAAAAATTACAACACGCAGACCGTGTGACAAACCGTCACATCAGAAAAAGCTGTGGGAATCGAACCCACAACCAAAGTGTGATTGGGATTTATTTCCTACCACTGAACTACATGAAGTCCCTATTTAGTGTGACTATTATTTTTAGTTAAATGATTTTATTGATCAATAATTATTTGATTTGGGATCTTATGTCTTATCAAATGAATACCCATAGTATAGGAAAACGATTTGGTGATTAAGTGATAAATGTTATTTTGGAAGATGTTCGATTTGTTGGGAATAGTATATGTCCAAGGAAAATAGAATAGTATGGGATTTAATTTGAGGGGTAATGGTGGATTTTTAAGTATGTTTTTATTGTGGATTTATAGTTATTTGGGTTATTTATGGAAATGATTAACCTATAATAGAGAATGTGTGATTAGGATAATTACTTTAAAGAATGTGACTTTATGAGTAATTGATCTCATTTGGAGATACCATTTAACATGGAAGACTACATAACCAAATTCTTCTAAGTTTTCAGTTTCAATATTATTTTTTATTTTATTAAAGGATTTTAAGGACAATTATTTATTGAATGATATTTATTTAACATTGGGTATTTTTTGTTTAATTTTTGAAATTAATATTAGTGTTTCTTTCTATAATGAAATAACCTTTTGGGGGATCATCAGATCTTATACTAACCATTTTGGTTTTGATTAATCTCTAAAGAAAAGGTAAATATATAGTTTATTCTTTGTGGATCATGTGATTCTATAAGAATTTTATTGTAGCTCTTCAAGTGTGACCAAGTCTTCTGAAATACACATCGTTTAAAAATGATTTAGTAGTAGAAATTTATTAAAGAATGAAACTTTACTTAAAAATTAAGTATATAACTTTATGTTCTTAGTCAATCTCAGAAATTAATTCTTCCTCTTTATGAAATGTAACTTAAAAAAATAAAAAAAAAATGTTGTCTGTTTACTTTTCCAAATGGGAAACTAATGACCGTTTTTCCCATCACAAGTTTGTGGTTTTCTTGTTGTTAACTTTTTCCTGATCATGTATTATATCCCTCTCCATCAGAACTTGACACTTAGTTTATCATCCATATCCATATTTTTCTACATAGAATCCTAGTATAGGTTATCTCGGGTGACCTTTCTACATCTCTTTCTTTATTTTAAAGTGATATTTTTATTGACTCTTTTCCGATTTGGGACCTTCCATTATATTACCAAGCCCAATTTTAAAAATTTTGAGGACGCAATTTAATGAAGGAGGGCAGAATGTAACACCCCAAGATTCCACGGTATGCTTCTCGCTGAATAATACAGTAGCGTGTGTTGTATGCAACTTCAAGTTCTAACACACACCACAACAAAAAAAACTAGCCGTTATGAATAGTAATACCCATTTTTTGAAATATAATAAATTTTATCATTCCAAAAGGGCTTCATTTTTTGATTTGGAATATCGAAATTAGCCTAGGGTGAAATTTTGGTACTTTTCGGATAACTTTCATATTTTGATGAATGGTGAAAATTACTAAATTTTAATTAAAAACAAATTTTTGAATCAAAATAATTAATAGTGATAAATTATGAATTTGAATTGTTTTAAAGTATATTTAGAATATATTTTTACCATTAAATACAATTTTTTTCACTAGACATAATTTCACAATTAAACCAGACATAAACAAGTGTCAACCTTTTGATAGTTATTATTTCTTAAAAACACGCTTTTTGTTTTGACAGCGGGAATTAATTTAAAATTAATTTCTACCAATTTCGTGTTCTGAATTTGGAAAAATGGATTCCATATTTGGAATCAGGATGTCCAAATTATGTAAATAGGTAACTCTTATTTTTAGACATTTTGAATAATTACTTCGGTAAATATTTTATTTACCATGGTTAAAGGGTAAATCCGGTAAATAAGGGTAAAACAATAATATTATAATAATATTAATTTACCCTAAAACGTGTCCTAACCCTATTTTTTTATAAATTTCCGACCATGGGCATCTTTGGGTCCATTTGCGGACCCCATGGATCCACTTGTAAGTGATAATGACACTTTATTTTAATTAAGTTAAAGTAAATACAAAAATGACACAAGCCTATATCTTTTAGAAAAACAATTTTTTACATAGGGTTTTATATGTTATATTTTAGTCTCTAAATATTAATTGGAAAGATAAAATAATTTCCTACATAATGGTATTTTATTTGTAATTTTTAGACATTAAATAATTTAATTTATTTATGACACAATGATGATGCAGTAATTACCTTATTAGTGAAATATTAAATTAATTAATATTATAAATACCAAAATAAATCTAATTTGAGTCTTTTAATGAATTCCAAAAAATTTATTGGATAATATGAAATGTTAGGATTTCTTTAATTAACTTTTTTCAAAGTAATCATCCTTTAATTATTTTCACAAAAATCAAATACCAAATAGTATCAAAATTGACATAAAAGAGTTTTTAGAACAAATATTATATTATTAATTGATATTAAATTCCTAAAAATCTATGTTTTGGTAAAATTATTTGTATCATGATTGGTGTATCATTAATGTACCACTTCGGTGTGTCTTGGATGTATATAGTGTGTTTATTAACTATATAATATAAAATACTAAGTGACATGGTTAATGTCAAACTAATTAAATAAGAGTTAAAACTAAAAGATAAGGTTAATATAATGACCCAAACCTATCTAAAATCTATTGGTTGAAAGGATTTAGACACATAACCACCTTATACTTTTAATATTCCACTTTTGAGCCATTAGAAACTGAATATAAATTTATTATAAAATAATACTTTAAGTTTTTTCTAAAGAGCCCCTCGTCCCCCTTATAAAAGGACACCACTTATAACAAATTTTTCACACCTTCAAAGCCTTTTTTCATGTCCAAACTCTGCCCAATTATCCTCCCAACTTCCCTAAAATAAATTTATAGGCATTAGTTTGATCAGAAAGCCAACCTAAGGATCCCTTTTGATCAAATCAAAAGGAAGAACCCAAAGAAGTGGTAACGTCTTCGCCACCCTCTTTAAAGTTCACTTCTTCTTCAACTTCTTCTTTCCTTTTTATTTCAATTCTAAAATAATAACTACATTATATTCTATATACTGTGATGTTATTATAATTATTTAACAAACAAATTCATTATTCTATCCATACCTTGAATGTAATTTCACCATACATGCGTACGTACAGCCTACCGTCTCCATGTTGTGCTGTAATTGTTATTCAATATATTATTATTTATATGGGTATAATAATGATGTATAATTCATGTAAATAATAAATATAACATGATAATTATTCTTTATATATGATATAATATCCTATTACATATTATTTTAATATCAAAAGAATGATATTGTCGCTCGTGCATACGTACGGATTACCGTCTCCATGAACACGATGAGATTCATTCCCCATCATATCCATTCAAGACTAAGTTTCATTTGATGAATAAAAATAATTTTTAGAGACATGATATCATTCTGTATATTAGTAAGATACATCGCATCTATAACAAATACGGCTCGCATAACAAATAATATAAAGGAAAACGAATATGTTAACACTCGAAACGATGATAATACGGAGATATTATTAACAAATCAATGTTAAAAGATCATATATGATATAATATTAATGTCAATTATTTTTGTATAATTCAATAACTATTATTTCACCATTATACAGGAGGTTATCCTACCGTCGACCAAAGAAAAAGTACAAAGTAAATGGTTTCTTATCTCACTTTTAATTCTGTGAGATTTCCATTGTTCACCACATATTTATTGCATGTGGTCTGTGTAATGCCCATGATTGTATTAATTGTGTAATATACTTTAATTTATGGATATTTACATCATCATTGTATGATACTTCTTTCATGGGTTTATTTTTCGTAAGTTACCAAATTGATAAGGGAGTTTGAAATTTCAATTTCCACTCATTCAGCTTTACACATACTTCATTAATTATTTTTCTCAAAGATTATTTTTGGAATTACTATTCATATTCTTATGTCATAATTTCCACCCCCCATTATGTGGATATAATTTTTATGCACATAATCACTCCATTTATAAATTCTCAAGTCGTCGATATGAACTTGATAAGATAATTGTAACTCAATCTCCATTTATTGAGTTAAACATCCAATTCATTAGTGTTGTTTTTACAAGAATATGTGTGAATGTCCTCTGATTTATTTACACTGAATATCCAATAATATTGAGTGTATTTATATTTTCCACACATAATTATGTTGTTGATTTATCCTTAACCTAAGGATACGGTCTTTATAAGAGACATAATCTCAATTTACATCCCATTGAGACTTATTTGTTGTTATACACCAAATCACTTTTATATGGTGTATATAATATACTTTGACCTAGTATATCATTAATCCCTTTATTCTCATGATATTAAAATGTTTTTATTACCTCAATTATTTGTATTCAAGTGTCTCTCTTTTGGTTAGAAACTCTAACTAAAATATCATTTTTAAATATTTTGAAAATTTATTCTTCTAAATCTTTCTCATTAATGTCCATGTTTTAAAAATGGTTTTAAGGATTAATTTATATGTCAATTAAAATTTTAAAATTAAAATTACTTTTAAAAGTTTCAATGTGGTATGGGACACTTTGATTCAAAAATCTATTTTTAAATGGTTTCTTGACAAATAGTGTGACTTTTAAATGATTTCAAGAAAAAGGGGGATATTTCTCCCTAATTGTTTTGATGATTATTTTCATCTATGTCAATATCCTTCATTATTCTCGATTGAGGTTAATCTATTACAATACAATCTTCCATATTGTATTTAATGAGTTATGTTTGATTGTGGAAGTGTTATTTTTTATACCATTCATGGTTTATGGAGAAAGTAGTGACATTTCGTATTCTAGTTTTAATACGAATTTTATATTATCTTTAAACCTATTCATATGGGGAATGCATTGGATATATTATGTGACGTGTGGAGCCCGCTATAGCTCCTCGATGCATCAGTAGGTCTCATGAGACAAACTAGTGTCTTGACATGAGGCCTTGACAAAATCTTATTTGTAGTCTCGGCATGAGGCCTTGGCTACGTGGTTATGATAGTATGGAATTATGCATTCCATCATTATGAAAGTGGTTATTGATACTTCATGTAATTATTTGACTAGTAGAATATCAATGTGAATAAGTAAATGGCATTATTTCGTTTTATTTTTTCCATATTATGCATCAGTTCAAGTTTAAAAGGCTTTTGTTTTAGTTATACATTGCCTTAAGTGTTTATGCTTATCTATGAAAGCTTATGCTATATTGTTATCCTTATTGAGCATCTGAGCTCACCCCTTTCAATGTTTTATTTTTCCCAGGATGTGAAGAAGTAATTTATGAATGACCTGCAGGGATTGTATGAGGGGATATGAAGACAAGATGTTGTTGTAGTATTTTTTACCTTACGATGTAATGTAATACTTATGAATATATCTAGTGTTTCCAAGACTACTAAACTAATCGGTATTTTGAGACTTGATCCATTGTGATCATGACAATGTCATGTAATAATGCACTGACTCTGTGTAACTATGGTTGGGGCGTTACATATTGTACTTGGATCCTACGTGGGTTTGGCAGCGACGACTTATGTGCATGGATCCAACGTGGGTTTGGTAGAAGAGATGATTCAGTGGCTACATATAATCATCTCGACCCCTCTTCGTGAGTAGTATACATGTGTGAGCTGAGTCTTGACTTTCAATAATTATCATTGGTGTGATTGACTACTTTCCTGTGTGGACTGGATTGTGCTTGGGCTCAGAAGTTGGAGCCATACTGGAATTGATGACTTATGTATTTGTATGGGAATATACCTAAGTAGAGTTGGTTGATACTTCGTGTTTGTATCTTTCCTTTGTGGTTTATCCTTTGTGGATTCTGGGAGACCTTCGGGGGTCTCAGGGATCCTACTGAGTATCGATGTACTCACCCCTGCACGAGCAATGCTCGCACTGCGTTTTGTTGGTTGCAGATGACAGAGAGCACTGATCGTGGTCGAGGCTTGTGGAGTTGGACGGTATCCGGAGGTGGACCACCTGGAGGGACGTACATGGAGTGGACGGACGGACCCAAGGTACCGATGAGACTATCTATTCCCACCCTTCAGGTGGTAATTCTGGTGGACGACTCAATGGTGGCTTCTTTACTTTTCAAGTGTAGTACCTTCTTTCTCCGTTGTACTGTACATCCAGCTGGGTTTGTATACTAACCCATTTACATTACAACACTTACTTTTGTAATCATTTTACTTTCTGTTTACTCCAGCATGTGTACTCTGTTGTGTTTGTTTACTTTTATAAATGAAATGTCTTCCCTTTTTATCGGGATTTATGCCTTTGGTGCTAATGTCATCCCCTGGCCTATGGAATGCGGGAATGGGGTAGTCACGGCACGAGCCCCGAGGACGGGTCATGAAAAAGGATTTGGTTCTAGCACAGAACTCAGGAAACTAATAATTTCTTCTCTGTGAAGAAATAGTGTTAAGAATATTGAGTGTGGTTTTCAGTCCATGGAGTATAGTGTTGGTGTAGCAGCCAACGTATCCATACACCAGGACCCCGACTTCTGATTTCCGACTCAGTGCTCAAAAACATTGATTGTATGTATGTTTCCAGAGTTTTCTTTGTGATAACATGTGTCATCTCACCAGGTATATTGTATTAACTATGGCGCACCTGTTTCTTTTCAGGATGGTCCCACATAGGCAGCTAGCTAGGGTTCTGAGCTATGTGTGAGATGGTATCCCACCAAGTGACGAGTCCTCGGTGTAGGTCCCCGTTACAGCAGTGGCTCCAGCGGTACGACTACCCACTGGGCGACCGATACCACCAGCCCCAGCAGCAGAGAGTGCACGCCGCCTGAGTGCATCACATGAGTTTCAGCGACAGAGGCCACCCAGGTTTCGTGGAGAGACGGATCCTTAGGCAGCCAAGGATTGGATGGAGGATATCGTCAGAGACTTCAGATTAGTAGGGACACCAGCGGACCTTATGGAGATCTTTTCCGTGATTCTCTTACACACAGCAGCAGGTAGATGGTGGAGCCTGATGCACCAGGTGCACGATGAGGCATCTCTACATTGGACGGACTTCGAGAGCCTCTTCCTCTCGGAGTTTGTTCCATCCACCCTCTGTGTGGTGCACATCCAGGAGTTACTATAGCTGCGGCAGGGCAGCGTGACAGTAGACCAGTACTCGGTGAGATTGACCGACCTCTCACACTACTCCACGGACATAGTACGGGACCCATTTTTCCTAGCCCCGACCTTCGATCAGGGGCTGAAGCATGAGATCATGGCTTCCATGATCTCCCACAGCATCCTGACGCTGGCAGGAGTACTGGAGAAAGCCCTTCTTGAAGAGATCTTTCTTGCTGAGCCTATGCTAGTAGCGAGACCCACCGCGGGGGGACACGTAGCGGAGTCTTCTACAGCATGCAGTAGATAGATGTTGTAGAGGTCCAAGCAAACCAGGCCCTCAGGTCGGCGACCTTAGTATATTGGTTCGGATGTGTGGGGCACACGCAGAATATCCAGTCATATGAGAGGTAGGCAATGCTATGCATGCGGCAGGCAGGGCCACATGGCTCGTGAATACCTAACCCGCCATGTAGAGGAGTAGCAGATGGTAGAGGGACCTCCCAGGCAGAGGCATAGGTTTGACCGTGGTGGTCCATAGGGAGTAGGAGGATGAGGTGGAGGAGCTGTCCAAGTAGCAGGTGGTGGAAGATGCTTCAAGTCTCTACCACCACCACCACCAGGAGGGCCACCCCGACCAGAGGGAGCTGGAAAACATGGGTAGGCTCAGCTCCAGGCAGTTAAGGCCTACGACCATGGCGCACCTGAGATGATTCAAGGTACTATCTGTGTCTACTACACCCTTTCTGCAGTTCTTATAGACACAAGAGTGAGTCATTCTTTTATTTTCTCTACCCTTGTTCAGATCTCGTAGATTCCGATGGAGCCATTGGCTCGATCCTTATGACTAGAGACTTCTATGGGAGGAAACTCGTTGATTACGCACTAGTTCCAGCAGTGTGAGCTTACTCAAGGAAGCGAGAGCTTCAGCTGGGATCTTCTTGTAGCGATGTCGAGGCCTTATGACATCATCTTGGGCATGGATTGTTTATCTACAGTGCATGCTCATATCGAATTTATTAGGTGTAAAGTGCGGTGTGTCTGCATAGATGGGAGCAGGTTCACCTTCACCGGCAAGAAAGGAGCCTTTGAAGCGCAGAAAGGACTTATGCAGAGGACAGGGCAGCCGATCACACATTTGTTGTCTTGTCTCATCCTTAGATCAGTTGATATACTGAGTCTGAGTTTTACAGTTGTGGTGGATCAGTATACGGACATTTTTCCTGATGACGTTCCAGGACTACCTCCTCGAAGAGTTGTAGATTTCTACATTGACCTATACCTTGGGACCGCATTGATATCTACTCCAGCATATCGGATGGCTCCCACTGAGCTTCGTGAGCTGAAGGGGCAGTTGGAGGATTTACAGAGAAAGGGATTCATCCGACCCATTGTTTCAGCCTGGGATTCTCCGATTTTATTCACCAAGAAGGCGGATGAGACCTTACGACTATGTGTCAACTACCGTCGCCTGAATCAGGTGACCGTAACGAACATGTACCCACTATCGAGGATTGAATACCTCTTTCATCAGCTCAAGGGAGCACGATGGTTATCGAAGACAAACCTTAGGTTAGGCTATCATCATCTCAGAGTTCGAGACGAGGATATGCAGAAGACGGCCTTCAGGTGTCGGTATTTCCACTATGAGTTCTTGGTTATGCCCTTCGGTGTAACCAATGCACCAGTAGTGTTCATGAGTCACATGAACAGGATCTTATAGCCTTACCTCGATTGTTTTGTCATAGTCTTCGTCGACGACATACTGATATACTCGACTACTTAGGTGGAGCATGCCTACCACTTACTGGATGTACTGGACACACTTCGAGAGAAGATTATTTATGGTAAGCTCTCAATGTACCTATTATGGATTCGAGAGGTTCACTTCTTGGGGAACCTCATCTCAGAGGCGGGAGTTGTTGTGGATCCTGTGAAGATTGAGGCAGTACTTTCTTGGGATCCACCAAGGTGCGTAACGGAGGTGCGGAGTTTCCTAGGTCTGGTTGGGTACTATTAGAGATTTGTGCCAAACTTTTCCAGACTTGTAGCACCACTATCATCTTTGAAAAATTAGGGGAAACCCTTCTTGTGGTTAGATAGATGTAATCATAGCATTCAGAAGCTGAGAAAGATATTGAGCAGTGCTCCCATCTTGAGGCTACCGGAGGAGGGTGTAGGGTACATAGTTTACTACGATGCATCAGGGACCGGACTCGAGTGTGTCATAATGAAAGAGCGGGCAGTGATCGCCTATGTTTCATGACATTTGAGGCAGCATGAGAAGAACTACGCTACCCATGACCTGGAGTTAGCAGCAGTGGTCTTTTCCTTAAAGATGTGGCAGCACTATCTAATGGGCGAGCGCTTTACAGTCTACTCTGACCACCAGAGTCTTAGTTACATCTTATCATAGAAGGACCTGAACCTAAGACAATGGTTATGGCTTGAGTTCCTCTAAGACTATGACTTTGAGATAGTCTATACTCCTGGGAAGGGGAACGTTGTGGCTGATGCTCTTAGCAGGAGATCGGGCATTCTGCTACTTGGGGAGGCTACAGAATAGTTATCATCTTTACAGATATCCTTCGTGGATAGAGATAGGGAAGCCTTTCTACAGTCTCTCATAGTCACTCCTCCACTACATCAGTGGGCCAGGGAGGAATAGTATGGGGATGTTGAGACACGACATGCTCAGATTTCCACAGGGCAGGCGCCTGATGGATCTTCAGAAGGAGGAGAGCATGTCATCCTCTTCAGGGGACGTACCATGGTACCAGTTGCACTTCAGGAGGAAGTATTGAGGGAGTTTCACACTTCTCTTCTAGCGGTACATTCTGGAGTGGCGAAGATGTATCAGGAACTCATACGAAAGAACTGTTGGCCGGGTATGAAGAAGGTTTTAGCAGAGTTCGTTTCACGATGCCTCACTTGCCAACAAGTGAAGGTGGAGCACCAGGTACCAGCAGGCTTGGTACATCCCTTTGTGGTTCTAGAGCGGAAGTTGGATGGGATATCCATGGTCTTCGTGACTGGGCTTCCACGTACTTCCATCGGACGAGAATCCATCTGAGTGATCGTAGACCGACTCACAAAGTCGGCCCACTTCCATCTGATCAGAGAGGATGGCTCAGTAGAGAGCTTGGGATGACTCTACGTTCAAGAGATCGTACGGCTTCATGGTGTGCCATCATCTATCATCTCTGATCGAGACGCTTGCTTTACTTCCAGGCTTTGGAAGGGGTTGTAGGAGGCATTTGGGACGCAACTATGCCTGAGCACCACCTTTCATCCTCAGATAGATGGCCAGGCGGAGAATCCATTCAGACACACGAGGACATGCTCCATGAATGTTTCCTTTACATTGGTCACAGTTATGAGGATCACCTACCCTTGGTTTAGTTTGTGTACAATAATAGTTACCACTCCACCATCGGGATGGAACCTTACAAGGAACTGTACGTCCGACCTTGCAGATCACCTCTATGCTGGACTGACCCTGGGGAGTCATCACTCGTAGGACCAAAGATGGTTCAGGCTATGACGAAGAAGGTGCAGATCATCCAGGAGTACATGAGGACTGCATAGAGCAGAAATAAGTCCTATGATGATGGGAGATGGAGACCACTGGAGTTCGAGGATGGTGACCATGTTTTCTTATGGGTCTCACCTCGACGTGGATTACAGAGATTTTTTCGGGGTTGAAAATTATCTTCGTGCTTCATCGGACCATTCCAGGTCCTCAGCAGGGTAGACGAGGTGGCTTACCGCCTAGCCGTCCCACCTCAGTTGCAACGGGTGCATGATGTCTTCCATGTATCTCAGCTGAGAAAATACGTGCACGACCCGACTCGCATCATTGATCATGGGTAGCTGGACATCGATGATGGGGTGATATTTGCAGAGGTCCCAGTGGAGATCGAGGATCAACAAGAGCGGGTCCAATGTGGATGGTCGATTCCTCTTGTGCGCATTTGTTGGCAGCACGGGAACCATCAGGAGAACACATGGGAGCGGGATGCTCAGATGCGTGCACAGTACCCACATTTGTTTCCCTAGTTTATGATGTTGTTTTACATGGAGATAAATACCTGAGGTGGGATTAATGTAAAGGCCAATAAATTTCATGGAAATTTTTTTTCTTAAATACTTTGGATTTTTACGATTTTGTGGCTTCTGACGACACTTGATTCCAAGGCCCTATGTGCCCAGAATCAATTTCTGAAGTTTAACTCGGGTTCGTTCAGTAAGAGAACGAGCGGGTTTTTCTATATTTTGATCTAGAGCTCAGAATTGAAATATGAGGGCACCAATGAACTTGCAGTGCCGGTAATTTCTTAAGGGCATTTTTACCGCAGTTACGATTTAATTGGGTTGAGAATTATTATTCGGGGTTCAATTATGATGTAAATAAAATTGTTTGTACAATTTTATTTCCTTATCCTTGGAAGTTAAACCCTTCCATGGGAAGTAGTTGGTAAGGACCACAACCACCCAACTTCCCATGTGTGGTTTTATAGGATGTGGGGCCCACACAAGCCCCAACCTTTATAACTCCCCATAACACTTTAAACTCTCCCCATTTAAACTTGACAACTCTCCCATATTTATGAGACTTCTCACCTCCTCCTCTCTCCCACATTAACTCTTTCCAACACATTAATTTAATGAATTCAACCACATCAGTTAATTAAATAAAGTGGTTTGAATTTGAATTTTTAAATTGAATTAGTTAATAAAATAATAGAAGAAGCCTGTTATTCTATTTTGGGAGGACTTTTGTTGTGCTAAGGAAGATTGGGGAGAGCTCTTGTGATTTTGGAAGAACACCGGTCCTCCGACGAAGAACGACGTCTCCTTCGACGAAGAATGTCGGTTCCATGATGAATGACTATGCACCTCTATTCTCTTCTCCACGACTAGTGAGGAGACACCGATTCCACCTCGGATGCACTCTGAAGACATCTATGAATCCTCACCTCACAACGCCGTCTTCCGTGATGCTGATGTTCGACATCATTTGTCGAGTTAGGGGGTTTGATTAATTTTTTAAAAATAAATTACTCCATCATTATAATTGTATTCAAGTGAATACCATGGCCTATTTCTACTGCTTACATGGAGGGCGCGGTCCAAATGAACACGGCCCGACGTCCCGCCATTTGAACTTATTTATTATTCATAGAATCGGAAACTGAAGGCGGAGGAGTCACAACATTGTCACACCGTGCAGAGTACGCGGCGATGGAAGTCGGCACCATCACACCAGCTATGCGGGAGGAACCACGGCCCGCATCGCATGCCTCTTTGGCAGAAGAATCGGCCGGCCCATCGGTCGGCCGGGCAAAGGGAAGGTGCGGTGCCAGGAAGGTGCCACGCTGGAAAAATCGGCTGGCCCGTCAGCCGGCCAGGCGTAGCCGGACCACGGTGCCGGGAGGGCACCGCGCTGAAGAAATACGCGGCCCGCTGTGCCGGCCGCGTGCGCCAGAAGGCCGGTCGGCCTAACCGGCCGGTTTGGGAAGGGCAACGCTGGTTCGGACAACCGGGGGTCGCGCCCCCCTTAGAATCGCTCGTCCATCCGGCCGAGCCAGTCAGGCCGCGTTTAGCCATGCCGCACCCCTTTGGGCAGAGCTGGGATTTCTCTTTAGACCGGTCTGACACCCCTGCCGTGTTGAACCCATCAAACTAGGTTAACCCGACCCATCAGACCATTGGGCTAAACGGGTCGGGCCACTTATTCACTTAAACGTGAATAACTTAAAGACCGCGCGTTCGATCGACGCGTTGTCTGCGGCACTAAGACTCTTTCGACGTGATGGTCCTTTTGCGATACTCCAAGGTAGTTTTGGACAGCTTTGGTAAATGGCCAGGTTTGGAATGAGCATATTCCCAACCGGGCCCCTGGAATAGAAATGCCAATACCTCTCAGACCAGGCATCCGTTTGACGTGTCATCTGTCACGTTGGGTTCCTTTTGAAGAGACGGAACATCGGGATACATCAACTCTAGAATTTGTGATAGTTGATTTATGTAACCCTTTTACACATGGATCGGAACCTCCCAGAATCAATTACATTGTGTGCAGGAACCCTAGAGATGGCTGCGACTGCGATGACGATGATGACTGTACTTGGATCCTACGTGGGTTCAGCAGCGAGGACGACTGAACTTGGCACCTCCTTTGGTTCGGAAGCGATAATGACTGTACTTGGATCCTACGTGGGTTCGGCAGCGAAGGTTACTGTACTTAGATCCTACTTGGGTTTGGCAGCGACAAATTCTATACTTGGATCCTACATGTGTTTGGCATAGGAGATGATTCAGAGGATACATCTAATCATCTCCACCCCTCTTCTTTAGTAGCATACCTGTGTGAGATGAGTCTTGACATTCAATCATTATCATTAGTATGATTGACTACTTTCCTATGTGGACTGGATTGTTCTTGGGCTCAGAAGTTAGAGTCGAACTGGAATTGATGATTTTGGTATTTGTATGGCCATATACCTAAGTAGAGTTGGTTGATACATTGTGTTTGTATCTTTCCATTGTGGTTTATCCTTTGTGGATTATGGGAGACCTTCGGGGGTCTCGGGGTCCCTACTGAGTATTGATGTACTCACCCCTGCACGGGCAATGCCCGCACTACGTTGTGTTGGTTACAGATGACGGACAACATTGATCGTGGTCGAGGCTTGTGGAGGTGGACGGTATCCGGAGGTGGACCACCTGACGGGACATACACGGAGCAGACAGACAGACCCAAGGTACCGACGAGACTATCTGTACCCACCCTTTAGGTGGGAATTCTGGTGGATGACTCAATGGTTGCAGCTTTACTTTTCAGCTTTTGTACCTTCTTTCTCAGTTGTACTGTTCTTCCAGTTGGATTTGTATACTGGCCCATTTACTTTACAGCACTTACTTTTGTACTCATTTTACTTTGTGTTTACTCCATCTTGCGTACTCTGTTGTGTTTGTTTTCTTCTATAAAGGCAATGCCTTCCCTTTTTATCGGGATTTACGCCTTTGGTACTAGTCGCCGGCTCTAGGCCTATGGAAGGCGGGCTTGGGGTAGTCACAGCACGGGCCCCGCGGATGGGTCATGATAAGTGAATGGATATTTAAGATAACAATATTGGAATATCCATATTGGAATTCATGTTAAAAAGGGATTACCCAAAGATTTGGATTTGGGTTTGAGAATCCACATATCTTAAATCCTTCATAATTTTATTTCATTTCCATCACCAAAATAATAATCATTGGATTATTAAGAAAAGTTATAGAAGTTAACTATGCCATTTTTTCTCCTATTTATCCATTATATTTATTTTAATATATTTTATAACACTCTTTGTTAAATATAATTGTTTTGATATCCTGTTTTCATTAAATTTTCCCATTTTTCTTTTATGTTGATTTCTTTTCAAAGAAATTTATACCTATGTAAAAATAACTCTCGAATATTAAAATGAATATATTTATAAATTAATATAACATAAATAATTTTTTTTGACCATCCATAGGTTTGGTGATAAGAATAGGGTTGTTAATTTTCATATGGCCAGTTAATCGTTCAATGATGAGACATTGCCAAAAAGGGGGAAAGGGATGTATGAAATTTATATATTCCATAAATATGATACTTAGAGTAGGTTAAAAATAAAAATTTTAAATTTTAAATTTTTTCTAATTAATTTTATATGATTATGTTTATTCAATTAATTTGGAAAAAATAAAAAGATGAAGAAAATGAGATAAGGGTTGATATAAACTCACTCTTTCCCCAGTGTGGCTTATCTTATATGACACAAAAAAAACTACCATAATTGTTGGAGTTCAATTTCAATAGAATATGCATATGGATTTAAATAGGATTTAGGGAGAGTATATTTTCATATATATGTCTATAGAATGGGTGGGAGGAGTGGTTTTCCAAGGGGATGGAGAGTGGATTTTTATACTTGAGAGGAGGGGTATTTTTTATATTAAAATATTAAATAAAATACTATATTAAATTTAAAACATTAAATAGTAAATTTTTTACAATATAAATCATATATAAATTTAATAGAATGGTTTTGGGACTTTGAAATCCTTTATAACTATAATTCACAGTGTTTACTAAAAATGGAATCAGAAAAAATAAAAATTGTTATTTTAAAGGATCACTTTTTACTTCAAGTTTCGGAAAATGAATTTTAGGTTTGAAAATTAAGTAGATATTATTATAATGGATCTTCTATTAAATTAAATATATTATTTCCAAACCGAATGTTATTTAAATTATTAGGTCATTATTACATAACAAATGATGTTATTTAAGATAAAACAGTGACATGAGAAACTAAATTTTTTCTATTCATGTTAAAATTGAAGTATTTCAGAAAACTACCCAAAATATAAAACTTTTAAAATTATATATGATGATATAAAAATTATATTCATTTTATCAAAATAAATTTCTAAAATATATAATTTTAATTTTTAAAATAAAAATCATGATTTTTCTGTAATACTTAAAAAAGATATTATTAAAAATGTGCCACTATTTTCCTTAAAAAAATAATCATTATATTTATTCTCTATAATTATAATATTCCTATTTACTTATATTAATCCTAAAAAATATTATTTATATAAAAATTTTCTATTTGGAGGTTAAATTAAAATTCCAATAGTAAGGTTACTATTTACAACAGTTATTTTACTATTCTCAATGGTCATATTACTATTCCAACAATGAAATTACTATTTCATTAGTCGCATTACCTTATAAAAAACATACTTTATTATTTCACTCAATATTCACTAAAATTCATATTACGGTCATATATTTTAATATTCTATGATGTTGATTGGTTTATTAATATATATTGTCATTTCTATTGTGTTTGTCAGGGGAAAGATTATTCTAGTAGATTACGGTTATCTATATTTTCCAATTATAGAATTTATATTTTATATTTCTTGTCCAATTGTAAAGTTTGTAATTTTAATTGGTTTCATAGATGACTACTATAACGACATTTATTAATAAATTAAAGTGTTGTTGGTTTCCCTATATGCTTTATACATATATTGATTGTATAGTATAGTGTAACTCACATTTATATATGAATCAATTTTCATTTAAAAATTTGTGGTCATTAAATTTTTAACCCCTTTATAAGTTTAATTAAAAAATGTTCAAACCATATTCTCAATTTAAAATAATTGAGGGTACTTTGGTTTCATTGTTTCCTCAGGTTCCCACATCGCCTCATAATAATCATGGTTCTTCCAATGAACATTGACAATGTGCATTTTATTTTTTCATATAAATGTTTCTCTACGATCCAGTATCTTCACCATATACTCCTCATAAGATAGTTCATTCTTCTATTTTACCACCTCTGGATTCATTACATGTGAGGAATCATGTTTTTACATCCTTATGAGTAATAAGTTAAAGAAATCAAAAACTTGAGACATATTTGGTGGATGTTCTAGCTCATAGGCCACTTATAATATATGATCAAGGATATAAAAGAGGCCAATATACCTAGGTATAACATTCCCTTTCTTTCCAACATGTATGACTCTCCTCAATTGTGATATTTGATGGAAGAAATTTTATCCATGTTCAGACTCCAAATCCATCCAATGTTTTTTAAAATATCTCTTTTTCTGAATCAGAGTTGATTTTATATATTATTTAATGCCTTAACCCTTCTCTATCATTTCTTATACAATATCTTGTCTAAGTAGCTATCATTCACTAAAATCATCCAAACAAGTAGGATTTCTACATTGCTTCTTATATGGATCTATATATAGAGAAATTTGAATACATGAGTGGAGATTGTTGATGTAAGTGAACTAAATTAATGGTATATATTTATCCCATCATCTTTTAAATTTCATTATGATGCCTCTTATCATATACTCAGGTGACTAAATAGTACATTTCGATTGTCCATCGGTTTGGGTGTAATGGGCCATATAGAAATTAAATTCATTATTGAAATAATGCTGATGAATTATCCAAAAAATAGATGGAAACCAAAAATTAAAATCATAGATGATTGATAGTGGTACCCTAAGAATCCTCGCCGATTAGTTTACATATATATTAGAATATTGTTCATGTGATAAGTCTTCCAGAATAGTGATGAAGTGGGTAGTACTGGTAAATGATCCCTCACTACCAATTTAGAAGTGTACCCTTTAAATGTCTTTAGGAGACCATTAAAAAATTACATTGTGACATTATTCAATTTCTATGTAGATATATGAAATTTTTGCATCATCCCATCAAAATTATGTCGAACTTATTTAACATGCTAATATAACAAGAACCTCGACATATACTCCTAAATATCTTTCTTCATATTGTCCCATGAGAAGTTTCCTTGAATATCATTGTACGTATTGGTACTTCCAATTTGGATGGAGATAGGTGATCTATGTGAATTATCCAAATTCTCTTTCTTTATTATATGTGAGGAAGGTACACAGATTCTAATTCCAAATTGAATAAACCCTCTTCATCGATGTGGAACTTATATATCTTTACATTATTTACTAAACTCGCATTATTTTGAAGATCCAAATAATTTATTTTTTCCTCCATGATATTCTCCGAGATATATTGTTGGGAACTCATTTGGGGAAGGTCGAATGTATTCCTTACTAATATTATTTCTAGATCTATCCTTATCATGTCCATAAAGATAGTTTATTTCTCAATAAGTTTAATGGATGAATTAGCACATTTATTTCTACTAAGAGCATTAGCTAACTTGTTATCCTTTCTTTGATGGAAGTGAATATCAAAATTTTAGTCCTTGATTAGCTCTAAATATATTCTTAGACACATTTTATGTTCTTTTTGGTGAATATATACTTTAGATTCTTGTGATTGGTATATATATGTCACACTTCTCACCATAGATGTAGTGTCACCATGTTTTAATTTCAAATATCATAGTCGCTAACTCCATATCATTATTTATGTAGTTTTTCTCATGGATATTAAATTTTCATTATTCATAGACTATCAATTTGTTATTCTTCAATAGTACACAACCCAATCCTTTTTTTTAAAGAATTGCTATATATAAGAAAAACATATTCATTTATTGGTAGTTTGAGTGTAGGTACACTAATTAGACTCTTCTTGAGGTCATTATATATTTTTTAAAATTATTATTCCCATAAATAACATACCCCTTTCAATGTTAACATAGATATCAGTCAATAAAACCATGAGAAATTTCTCACAAAAAATCTAATGTACAATTCTAAGATAAGAAATATTAGGATATTTGTGACACTAGTGGGTCTGTTCCATTCCTCGATTTCCTTTTCCTTTATTGGTTTATAGAATTTCCCTCACATGTGATCACATTCCCAATGAATGTGAATTTATTCATCCAAAAGTCACACTTACTGAAATTATCATACGTTTTTTCCATCCTTAATTTCATGAGTGAAATACTTAGATTCACTTCATGCTCTTAATTCTCTTACCTTATCTTATAGTAAATGATAATATTATTGACTAAAACTAACAAAAATTTGTTGAGGTAGTCCTTAAAGTCTCAATTCATAAAATCTATTAATATTCTTGGGGAATTACTAAATATGAAGGTGATCAGTATGAACTTATACTGATTATAAATTATATGGAAGGATTTCTTCTGAATATCTTCCCTCCCCACCTTCACCAAACAATCTCCAGGATGATGATACACCTTTTAGAAGTACTAAGATTATTATTTTTTATCTAAAAGCACCAAAATACTTGGTGGAAGATAATTATTATTTATGGTGATCGTGTTGATCTCTAGGAAATAGATACACAACTACATTGATCTATCCTTTTTATCTATAAAGAGAACCGGTGCACCCTAAGGTGATGTACTAGTGAGTGTAAAACTTTTTTCCAAAATACCTTACTAATACTTATTTAACTAATATTGTTTTATTAGGTCTATAAATTTGGGAATTTAGTGATAATAATGGATTTAGGTATAAGTTTTATTTATAACTCTACATTGCTATTGGGCCAAAGTCTGAGAAACTCTTCAATAAATACATCATTTTATTCCTTAATAATTATAATTTATTTGAGGTTAATACCATCATTTGAATCAACCATTTGGAAAATGTATTCTTGGTCATAGGGTATCCTCACCCACACCATAAATTTATTTTCAAAAGAAGGTCTGCGATAATGATATAATTTAAAAAGGATCAGTAGATGATAAAAAATATAGAAATTGATTTCCTTTTCCTAAAATTTTATGTTTTCTCTAAATAACGAGAGACAATCCATGGCCAGTATAGTGTTTAATTCCACCAAGGTAAGGATTACAAGATTAACTAGATGTATATTTCCATATATGATAATGGTAGAATATTCCAACCCATGGGTGTAAATGATCAAACTACTAGGTCTTTTTAAAGATATATCTACATAATATTTGGAGTAATCTATTAAATAGTTCTAGAAAACATGCAAGATACATGGATTTTATATAACCATAATAAAATAAAATAAAATTCCATTCATTATTGAATAGATAGTGTACATTGTCCAATGTCATTTTCATCTCCCACTTTAGAAGTAGTGATGGGATGATCTTTCCCTTCCTATTTTAGATTTCGTATTTTCTAACACTGATTACCCTCAAGGACCCATGGTTTTGTGTACTATCCATCACCATTTCCTTTCTCCCTAAAATTTAAGCATTGGACAATGGGTGGTGTATTATGAGTTTCCTTCTTTCCTCCATCTTGTTTATTAGCTTCTTCATGTCTCATTTACATTAATGATCCTAGTGTCCTCATCTTCCTCACTTGATTAATTTCCTCATCTCATTGATGAGATTCTAATGATTCTTCCTCCCAAATTTTGACATGTGGGTGGTGGGATCATATATACTCCTTTTTCACTTGACCAAGCAGTTTTAAAATCCATTATTCTCTTTTAATCCCCATGTCCAAAATTCCAATATCAAAACTCAATCTCGGCTTTGAGATCACATCAAACCAAATCTTGATAATTCCTAAAGTCTCATATATCTAAATCCTTTAAATGGTGTGGTTTAATCCCCTATGGATGTATCAATTTTTCTACCATTGTTGATAACAAAACATGAGCCATATCTAAAAATCCTTTTGAATTTTTCTTCATAATCCATGATAGATTTTCCTTCACTATAAATAAGCTAGTTTAAATCTCTCTCTATCTTTATTCTAATAGTTTGGTACATATATTCTCACTCATCCTTTATCTTAGTGTTCTTTATCAATTTTTTCAATTTATTGTAATCTCTATATAAATGATATATGGCTAGGGTCACCTTCTTCTTCTCAAAATATTGGACCACAAAAAATATCTTCCTCATTGAGTTAACCAAAAATTCCTTGACAAGTGGATCAAAATATCTACTAAATTTTGGTGGTGTTTTATGTATAACAGACTCAATTTCCAGTTTTTTCTCTCTTGGGAAAATTAGAATATTCCATGTGGATCAATTTATTCTTCAAATCCTAAGATATCTATTTAATAATTTCTATAATGGTTTGAACCCCTCCTCTCATGGAATTGTGTTTGTCGTTTGAAAATTGTTGCAATGTCTCCCACAATTTTTTTGTCATCATTTCTCTTAGTTCACACTCTTTTCGAAAATAGAATTTTTTTTTAAAAAACATATGTAGAAGATAATGTATGAATACTTTATTCTATCACATAATTGACTCAAAAGGCATTTGTTATGGGATACCTATGTTTTCATTTTTGTTAAATGATTATTCTAGGATATTTTACCCATACATAGACTTATATATAAGGTTTTTAATAAATTTTTATAATCTTAATTTCTAAATAAATAAAACCATACCTTTTATACCAATAATAATAACCATTCATTAAATTATAGTACTATTACATTATTTTAAATATTAAAAACACAATAGCTATAAATTAAATAATTGAAAGATTTAGTATCCTTGAAAAATCAGGATAATACATCACTTATAGAAAATAAATAATTAAAATTCATATAATTTATCTTTTTTATCCTTATAAAATATCATATTCTACATAGTATATGTATTCACCTAAGGGTATACATCAATGAAATGGAGTGGTATAGTACCCAGTAAGAGGAGGAATAAATTACATGAATCAATATAACATGGGGGGTCATAATAATTATCCAAATATCATAAGCATGGATCTTCATAATAATACTTATGGAAACAATTGATAAAGTCATGTAATATAAAGATGAATAAAAATGAAACATCAAGTCATAGTGGTCAAATACCATACATAGTTATGAAAACACATAGCATCATGTTCACACATAACATATATACTTAATCATAACATAATAGTTGTGAAAAAATATTGCATAATTATCATGCATAATTATCATGCATAATAAAATTTATCTCATTAGATACATAAAATTATCCATTGAATTAGAGGGATATATAATTTCAGTCCCACCCATCACACCATAATATTTACATAACCATTCATGCGACGTAGAATTGATAACAATCTTAGTCAATAAATAACCCAAGTTAAGGAATTTGATTCATAATTATTTCATCAAGAATATTTTCATGAATAAACACAAGGCTCCACAATTTAAAACGGAAGACATATTTGTCGTAAACATCATTATTAATTAGTTTGTAATAAGCTACTCAAGTGGAGTAAAAAGTATGTTTTGGAATGAAAAAGACTTTTTTTTAAATCATTGTATTTGGATTATAAATAAATGTAGAATCATGTATATCACTGAAATAAAATTGAATAATAATGAAAGGATATTAAATAAAATATTATAGGAATTTAAATTCTAAAAATGAAATTAAAATGTGATAACCCAAAGAAAGACAGTTGGGTTCGAGAATCCCTTTCTTTTAAATCTCACCTTATTTTGTCACATTTCCACCTCCTGAATAATAAAATTATGATTATTAAAAAATAGTTATATAATTTAATTATTTTAATTTTTATATACATATCGATTATAATTATTTTATTCTATTTTATAACACTATTTTTTATATTTTAATTATTTTGATTTCATAATTTCATTAAATTTTCCCATTTCTATTTGAAGTCGCTATTTTTGTTCAAGGTCATTTAGAACTCAATGAAATTAACTATAGAGACTTAAAATAAATTTATTTATGCATTAATATGTCATAAATAATTTAATATAATCATCCATAGGTTTAGTTATAACAAAATGATTGGAAATGTCCTCTTATGCAGTAAACCTCCCAATAATGGGACATTATCGAAATAGTAGGAAAGAGAAGTTTAAAATTTATATATGTTTTAAATATGATAATTCCAGTAGGTTAGAATCATTAATATAATTTTGATATACTACCTAATTAAATTTATAATTTTTATTTTTTGAAAGTAATTGGGAAAAAATAATTAGAAGAATAAATAGAGAGAAGAGTTGATAGTAACATACTCTTTCCTCAATATAGCTTCTCTTATACGACCAAAAAAACCCCTTGATGATTGGTTTTAGATTAAAACAAAATACCACTAGGGATTATAATACACTTAAGGGAGAGTATATGGTTATAAAAATGTCTTTGTAAATGGTGGGGTGAGTGTTTTCCCATGGGGAGGGATAGGGGATAATTATACATGAGGATGGGGGTATTTTTAGAATAAAACATTAAATAAAATACTATATTAATGTTAAACCATGTAATAGAAAATGTTTTAGAATAAAAAAATATATAAATATTATATAATTGTCTAAGGACTTTAAACCCCCATTTTATATTTTATATTATATATATTTTTTCTAAATATAATTTCTTCCGTATTCATTGTCTTTATATCTGACTAATGTAATGATTTTTATTAAGTAATTAAGGTGTTTCTTGTTTCTCTATGTTCTCTATACATATAATACTTATATAATATAATATAACACACATTTATTTATGAAACAATTATTGTTTAAAATGTATGGATCATTAAAAATTTTGTTGGATTTTAGCATTATAAGTTGTGAAGAGGTTTTTCATTGTATATTACTTAACACTATTAAAACATTTTTTTACAGATTTTCATTACTTATAAGTATATGTGTTTCAATCTATGCCTGGATTAGTCTTGAATACTTATTTTTAACTAATGTGATTTACATCCATGGGATGGTCTACCAAAAAATAAACTTTATTTTGATTCTTGGAATCTGTTTCTGTATTAATAGATTCTCACTAATTTGAAATATCTATTTACTTACTATTTTATTACTGGTTATATGATCATTATTATCTACCCATTATAAGTAACCATCCTCAATGAATTGAAAACCATGTCTTTTAATTTCTATACAATATATTACACTCCTACATTGTACGTGTGTCATTTGAATATCCTCCCCCATTAATATTTTTAGAGTACATTCCTCTATAAATATTATGTACCTTGATCTTTAACATCATTAAAGACTATTTCACTCTCATTATTTCTTTTAAAGATTCCCTCCATCACAAGAAATATTGTTTGTATTTACAAAATTAAATTTTTTTTATCAGGGTCTTAAAGGTAATACCCCCTTGTTTCACTGGGGTATCGTATAATGGTACAAATTTTTCCTTGAGGTGAAATGTTTTTGTTGAAGAGGAATTATAAAATTCATTACACCTAGAAAAATGTAATTATAACAACATGACTATCTTTCCACTCTACTTCTAGTATGTAATACCATTTTATTGTTTAGTTCACACCAAGTTTAATATTTTTACTATTGTATATAACATGTATCCCCAAATGAATAATGGGATACTTTCATGACTTGTCATTGATCACACCATGTCTTATAAGGAATGGTTACTCCATTACCTTACACCGCTCTATTGAGGTGTATAATGTGGATTGACTTGGGATGGAATCCTAAACATCCTTAAATATTCATTGAAATCTTGAGTAATATATTTTATTTTATGTTCTCAGTGGATTTTCATAATCTTTTTACCATTCTAGTTCTCAAATTCATTCCTTTATTCTTTGAATTTATCAAAATAATATCACCCAGACCTCATCAAGTAAACATAAACATATATACTAAAATCACCACAAAAAGTATTAAAGTATGAGTACACACCCCCTTCTAAAATATGAAATCATCAACACACATTGGTATAGACTAATTCAAGAAGAACATTGGACCTTTCACCATCTCCACTAAATGGGGATTTAGTCATTTTTCCTTTTAAATATGCATTAAATAAAGAAAGTAGTTATAATTCAAATGAATCTAAATACCCATATTTTATAATTTCATAAAATTATTTTCATTTACATAAAATTTTTACTGATTACATTGTTTTTTATGGTATGAGTCAGGTGATATAGTTTTTTTATTAATTTTTATTACTTGGTCCATATAATCCAAAATTTCTATACCATTATTTAAATATGTTTTACAATAAAAAATACATTCTTTATAAAAGAAGTGAGGCTCATTCCAAAATTTAAAGTTAAATATGTTTTTACAATTATGGGTATATATATAATTTTTTTAGTAACTGAGGAAATTTATAAAAAATCTTCAGAAACCGAGATCATTCATGTTGGAAACGTGTGGTCGTAGTCCCCAATATTTATCGTAATGATTTTGGTTAAGATAGTTTTTAATATATCTACCTCCCAATTATATATTTTTTTTGGAATCTACTTGGTTTATATATTTAAATAAATATATTATCATTAAATCTTATATCTGATAATAAATTTATAGAAAATGGATAATTTTACATGATAAAAAAATGAAAATGAATCTTCCCCTTGATTTATTTTATAGGTGCATTTTTCTTCCAGCGGGCATTCTTCCCACATATAACACAGATAACATCATATTCATTTACCTTACACTTGATATTTCTCTTTTATGAAGGATTTTATCAAGAATGTTTGGACATATATCTCTTCTGTTGTAATTTACTTTTATTCCAAAGAATGAAGTATAGATTTTCATTATTCATGTATCTTTCTACTTGGTGAAGTATGGTGAGATCGTCTAAGAGATACTTCGCTATGTTTTTTCATAATGTTATTAACAAACATATTTGGAAATACCTAAGGTAGTGATAATAGAATGATATTAGAACATAGTTCATCAGGTAATTTAAACTCTAAAACCACTAGGCACTCAATGTATCTAATGAGATTCACTACATTAGGCCCATATAGAACACTTAATCCATATTATCTCTGAAATAAATCATTTGATATCTCAAACTATTCAGGTATATCTCTCCCATTATACTAACCATGTATATGATGGAGTATTTTATAGGTATCCTTGTACTCATGTATGTTCATGAATTAATGTGATATGGTTGAAAGAATTAAACATTAAACATTTACCACTTCACTCAGATGTTTATCATAGACATTTAACACATCACAAATCAACTCATTAGTAGGTGGATCAGATGGTGAGTAATCTAGAATGTAAAATGATTGTCCAAAGAGAGAAACTACTCGTTGATATTTTAACCATTCTGGGAAATAAATATCTAATAAAATTTTGTATTTATCCAAAATTAATCATATGTGTTTGAAGATCATTTCATTATTATAAAATATCAAACATGAAAATTATTAGTCCATTAAAAATATATAGTTAATGTGATAAAAATAATAAAATTAATTTTATTAATTCTTACACTATTTTACCAAGTCAAAATAGCCCTCACCATTTAACTAAGGATATAGAGTTTCTCATAAATTATTGTCTATAGGATCTACATTACTCATATTTTAACCCCGGGGAGGGACCAGTCAACTACTTGAAGTTATTTGGTATGAAGGTATTTTCTAACTATTTAATCTTAGATCTTTGATCAGTTAAGTAGACAACCCAATTAACAAACCCTTACTCTTAATTTCGTAATATTTTCCTCAAAGTTACATCAAGTATTTTGAGGGATACTTTTCTTGATTTTAATTGGTTAAGTCAACCAAAAATATTAAAAATAACACCTGATAAAAGTAGGAGTCCAAACAAGGGTTGGTAAAAAACATAGTTCAATGGTTTTTATTCCAAATCAAGTAAAAAATTGCATAGTATTCCTTATTATTAAGTTGAGAGATTTTTTTTATTATACATATATTTTTATTATTTTATTTCTTAAATGACTTATTAATATAAAGCGGATTTTACATTAATGATTAACCATTCTGTAATAAAACATTTTTGTATAACCCCTTTATTTCATTTCTATCTTTTCCAATTTATACATTTATTTATGTTATTTTAGTCATGCATCCATAAAATAAATAATTCATATAATAAGAAAAATAAATATATAAATGAAATGATTTTTAGATTTTTTAGATGGATTATTTATTAATAATAAAATATATCAACCTATGACCCTGGGGATAAAATTATTTTATTGGTCCTGGAAGAGGATATAGAATCCCACATGTCCACATATTTATATCCCATTTTGGTGTAACGACCTAGATATTTAAAGAATAATACTTTTTAATTTATATTAATATTTATGAATAAGATATTAATTTTATGTTAAATAGGACACTTTGTTTGATATCATACTCAATAAGAAACAATGTTTTTCCTTGAAATCACACATTGCACACAACTCTGAGTTATACCAAAAAATAAACTAATACTATTATTATTTTATCTGGTAGATATTCCATAACTATTTTATTAACAATAATGAACATAACAGACTACATTATTATTAAACATTTTTATTAAATATTTTTACATTTATCCAATAAAATTTAGAGGCTTAAAATGAGAATGGATCCAATTTAAACAAAAATAATCTAATATTTTTAAAAGGTAGTTTTACCGCTTTTTGATGGAGAACCCCTATAAAATACCATTTTTGTCCCTTTTATATGCTCCATTTGACAAAATAGAATTTTTATTTAAAATAGATACATCATAATTTAATTTGGGAAATTTTTTGTGTTTTTCTGATAAAGTTTATTTTGTAATAAATAATGAAAAATACTACATTTTAAGTATAAACTATCATTTTCAACTGATTTATTTATTTGGTCAAGTTATCTTTTTAATTGGTTTTAAAGTATAATTATGTTATGTTTTTATCATTTAATCCAATTTTGGTCATTCTAAGTAATTTCAATTTTTAATTAAACATAAACACATGCCAATCTTTTGATAGTTATTATTTCTAAAAGACACGTTTTTTGGTTTTGACAATGGAAGTTAATTATAAATTAATTTATAAAACTTATGTGTCTTGAATTTGGAAAAATAGAATCTATATTTGGAATCATAAGGACCAAATTGTGTAAATAGGTATCTTTTATTTTTAGAAATTAGGAATAGTAACTTTAGTAAATATTTTATTTATCATGGTTAAAGATAAAATCTGGTAAATAAGGGTAAAAAAATTATATTATTATATTATTAAATTACCTTATCACGTTTCCTAATCCTATTTTATGATATATATTTGACTATGGGAATACTTAGTCGATTTTGGGACCTCATGGAGCAACTTGTGTGTGAAAATGACATTTAATTACTTTTAACATAATGTTATTAAAAATCTAACCTAAAAATGCATCTTTTTGTAAAACAATATTATATTGGTTTATATAAGTCATCTTTCCGACTATAAATATTCGTTAGAAATATAAAATTATTTCCTAAATCAAGGAATTTTATTTATAATTTTATGATATTAAATAAATAAATTTAATTATGAAACAATGACGATGCAGTGATTGCTTCATTTAAAAAGGATTCAAATAAATGATAGTATAAATGTTAAAATAAATGTAATTTGGTTATTTTGATGTCATACATGAATTATCTATATGATAGTTAAGTTTTTTCATTGTATTAATATGTTTTTTATATTCAATAAGTTGTTATGGATTTTTTTAAAAATCATGATAGGAATAGTGTCAAAATTGACATAATTCATATTTTAAAATATAAAATATTTTATTAAATATTATAAAATTCTAAAAAAATTAAATTCTTCCAAATAGTTATTATAATTCTAAAATTTAATTATTTACTCTTATTTTGATATTTTTCATGTTTTAGTAAGAATTTTGATCCTCAAAGTGTTAAATGCTTGATAAAACGGTAAGAGTAAAAAAGTGTTAAATAAAAAAGATAAGGATTAAAAAATATCCAAAACCAATATAATTCTAATTGTATGATTTTATTTAGACGTATATTCATATTATTTTTTAACTATATTGATTGGGACTCATTTATAATAAATATAATTTATAATAAAATAATTATTCAAGATATTCTTTATGTACTCCTCCTCACTATTATAAAAGTGATCCACCTCTATCTCATTACCCACATCTCTAAAACCGCTTCGCTCATCCAAATTCTGCTAAAATAATCTCAAAACATCCCAATATTCTTTTTTAAAGCCTTACCTTGGGTATAAGGAAATTCAAGGAGCCTTTTTGGCTCAAATCAGAAGAAGTTACCCGATTTGAGGTAATGTATTCTCTCAATATTCTTTCATTTATTTTACATATCCAACCCCCTAGACTCTCTTTATAAAATTATTTTCTAACAAAAAGTATCTTAAATATACTAGGATGTTTTATAAGAAGTAATCGATCTACACTTACACACACTTCCGTCTAAAGGGTATATAACATACTATTTTTTTAGATGGTGAACTACTACCTCACAAAATGTTGATTGTTCAATCTTCTCATACCACCACTTATGGTGACCATTATGTTGAAAATATAATTATATATGATATATAATTTATATATATTGATTTTTAACTCTCATTTAGAAAATTAATTTATGCTTTTCATGTTTTATAAATACAATAATATCATTTGAGGAAGTGCGGACTACCCCCCCCCCCCAAAGTTATATGAATCATTCATCCTATACATGGAATGTATAAAGGATAGAATTAATTAACTTATTTAAAATATATAATATATATTATACTTGAGTTATAATATACCTATTTATAATTTATTATTCATCCCTTTAAATATGAAAAAAAAATGAAAGTAGTGTTCATGCGTACGTACGACTTACCATCTCCATGAAGAGTGCATTTATTTTCTAATATACAAATGTTGTATACTAATATAAATACATATATAATGGAAATATATGATATATATGATATCTAAATCATTAATATAATTCCATATATAATTTTATTATCACTTCATGAACAATTTTTAATTATAAAAAGATCATTTTTGACTCAAGTTCGGAACATCGATAAAATGTCTGATATGAACTCAAATAATTAACTAATTGTTGTAACAAGGTAATAAGTTATATAAAAGGAATAATCAGATTTAAAAATTTATTAAGGGAGTATAAATTTATATAATTTTTGAATTCAGGAAGAAAAAGGAATGAACAACACAAGTCAGACTCGAGGTAAGGGAACTTCTTAACCTAATTTCCGTTCTTTGGGTTAAACATCTACTTCTTTATTATATCGTTATATGATTATGTGAGATATAAATTTCTATTTCCTATCATTTATTTATACTTTCTTTATTTTTACTTATATTGAATACACGTAATTTTTCTATTTTATTTAAAAATGATCTTTGTAATGGACTTTGTATCAATCTCCTTTCTTTGAGGCATATTTTGATTTACACATGACTTGCTTTTATATATTTTATAAACCCATTTGACTTTTATATTCATTAAAAGTGAATATTTTTCTTTGTAGTGTCTTACTAATTGAAAAAGAAAATGTTTCTATTTAACATACATGGTGACAATGACCTTTCCATCGCTGCGAGCATTATTTGATATTTGGTTTCCTGAACAAGCCATGATGTATTTAAATGGAACATAAATACCATATACCCTTTACAAATATTTTGGTATTGAAAATGGTTTTTAATGTGGATTTACTATTCAAATATCTTGAAATTATTTTTTTTTATTAGAAATGTAATTTATGCTTGAAAAGTTGATATTTTCAATATTTTATGTGTGATGATTATATAATGGTACTTGGAAATCTGATGTGTGGTTACGTGACAAAACAAATGGTGGGTGTTTTAATGATAAACCAAGGATGGGTGGTTACGTTATAACCTCTAATGAATTGGTTGTGGAAGTTGTTCATATGGAAATTTTATTTGTATTAATTATTTGTGGAACATTATCGTATGGTTATTCAATTTAAGAATTATTATGTCCAAACTTTACCATTTATATGTTACGTGTGAATTGTATCGATTTTATGGTCATATTTTGTTTATTTACGGTTAATGAATGAGCTTTTATTCAGTGAATAGTATTTACTACTTTATAAAGTTGAAAAGTATTACTTATGATAATGTCTTCATGTTGTACATGTTGTTTTGAATAAATAACATTTTTTCCACTTTATGTATCCCTTACTGAGATTTTTATGCTCATCCCAAGTTTTGAAATTTTTTTTACATGACTTAAGGATGAATAAGGTCAAGTATGGGATCAAGGAAAAGTCATATTGTCTAAAACATGGAACTGGGCATGTTTCTTTTTTTAAGAGTTTTTTTATAAAAAAATAGATAGTGATTTGAAGTGTCTACATGTAATATTCAAGTTGTTTTGTATATGTTATGACCTAATTCTCTAAATATCTAAACCTCAAAATATCCTCAATTTAAATTATGAACATAATTCAAGATTATGTAATGTTTAATGTCGGGGCCTTACAGTTGGAATCCGAGGAAGGTTTAGATAACTTTAGAGGTTAGGGTGTTTTTTAAGTATAAGTGAAATAAACATACTGGTTAACATATTAAAATGTGTAATTTTTATTTGATATAAATCTTATGAGTTTAAGATAAGATGAATAATTATATCTTAGTTTTTACCCTCCTCATAAGAGAGTATATGATGATTTTACTGATATAATCGCACTAGAATGTTTTCTAGTAAATGGATAAATCTAGTAGGCAACAAAGTAATAGAGGATTTGAAAGAAACTATAGTGGTTTTTTGAATGAGAAACTTAAAGAAATGGAAGCTGTTATGAGAAATATTTTGGTTATTCTTAACAAACTATATAGAGTCATGATTGACCACTTAAACCTTGGTGTTTTTTCTAAGGCATCATATATGCGAGAAATGAATCCCAGTGGAAGTTCAGGAGATTATCATAATGCTAACTCTATTAAAAAACCTATGTTTCAAGGATTTGGAAAGAAACACCTAGTAAAATTCTTCTAAGGGATGGGGAGAAGTTTTCAGATGTGGTAATGAAGGTCATAAAGTAATAACCTACCATGGAAAAAGCAAGAATCTAGTTGAATCCAGGAAAGCGAAAGAAGTTCTTTCTGAAGAACAAATTTAATTTTTTAAATGTGGTTTTCATGGTCATTATACAAATAAATGTACTATGAAGAAGTATCCAGAATGGGATCATCTGGATTATATAAATAGATGTTTACCAATACCTAATGCCAATATAATTGAGTATTATAAAACTAACAATAACCAATAAAAGGTATGGATTTTTTTAGATGGTGTCTTGATATTATTGAATCATAGGAAATGATTCATGATTTTTTTATAGGGATGATGTATTATGGAATAAGTTGGAAAATAATTTTTAATGTATCATGAAGATCATTTAATGAGTAAGAAGTATGCCTATAAGGGATTCGAGTGTTATGGTGGATTTTAGGATGATGAAATGCTTAAAAGTATTAATTCTCCTTTGATGATGGGATTACGTTGGAAGACTATTTCTATTATGGTTAACCCTGAAGTTTTATATGTGTAATGGTTATTCTAGAAATACTTACATTCCCTTGTGTGGATATTATGGATAAATTTAGGGGTTTATATGTTCTTTTGTTTTTTAGGTGATAAATGGTTATAAAATTTTTGGTTGAAAATGGAAATGTATTAGATAACATTTGAGGATAAAATAGATTATGGTTATTTCTTATGAAAATATATTATTATTGAGAATGTTATAAATGATATTTTTTTAGAAAAAGTACAACTCTTAGGATTTGTGACAACCTGTCGTGTCCAGTAATGCCATGGGAATCAAACCCACAACTAAAGGGCGGAAAGGGTGCGTCACCTACCATTGGCCTATGAGAAGTCCATAGTTAGTATGAATTATTCTATTTAGTTAAATGATATTATTGATAAAGAATAATTTTATTTGGTATCTTATATTTTATCAAACGTATATCCTTAGTATAGGAAATTTATTTGGTGATAAAGGTTATTTTGGTAGACATTCTCTCTTTTTGGAACACTATATGCCTAATTAAAATATAATATTATAGTATTTTATTTTAGGAGAAATGTTTTTATTTTATTTGGGAAGAATACCTATTTTTATTATGGACTTATAGAGAATTGGTTTATATATGGAAATCATTAACCTGTCTTTGAGAATATGTGATTTGGTTAATTACATTGAAGTATGATACTGTAAGAGTAGTCAATGTTATTTTGAGTTAAATGTTATGATTTACTATGGAAGACTATGTGAATAAATTTTTCTGAGTTTTGGTTTGGATTCTATTGAATAATTTTAAGGAAATTTGTTTATTTAATGGTCTTTTTTAACTTTTGTTACTGTTTGTTGATTTTTGGTGATTAAGAGTAGTATTTCTTTTTATAAAGTTTATCCTTTTGGGGATTATCTGATAGAATACTAACCATTTTGGTTTGGGTTAATATATATTTCATCTTTTTTGGATTGTGTTATTCACTATAAGTTTATTCTAGCACTTTTGATGTGACCAAGTCATCCTTAATACTCATTTTTTGGTGAAAATATGAGTTTTTGATAAGAATTTAGTAGAGGATAAAAGTCTACATTACAAGTATGTATGTTTCCTTATGTTCTTAGTCAATCACATAAATAAATTCCTCAATTTTATGAAATGAAACTGAAAACAAAAACATTTTCTATTTACTTTTTCTACTGGGGAATCAAAGACCGTTTAACCCATCACAAGTTTGTGATTTTATGATGGTTAACTTTTCCCTAATCATGTTTTATATCACTCTCCATTTTAACTTGATGGTTAGTTTCTCTTTCATATCCATTTTTTCTCACATGGAATCCTAGTATGGGTTATCTTGGTTTAACATTTATCTTCTCTTTATTTCTTTTAAAGTGATAGTTTTGTTGACTCTTTTTTTGATGAGGGACATTCAATGATGTTTCCAAGCCCAATTTTTAAATTGTGAGGATGCAATTTCCAAAAGGGGGGAAGAATATAACCACCCAGGTATTTAAAGAATAATAATTTTTAGTTTCTATTAATATTTATGAATAATATATTGATTTTGTGTTAAATAATACACTTTTTATGATAGCATACTCTACACGGAACAACAGGTTTCCTGGAAATCATATGTTGCACACAACTCTGAGTTATACCGAAAAACAAAATAATAATATTATTATTTTAAATGGTAGCTAACACAGATCCTTTGTATTGATGATAATGAACATAACTTACTAATTTATGATTTAAAATGTTTGTTAAATGTTTTTAAATTTATTCAATAATATTTATAGGCTTAAAATGATAATGAATCCAACGTTAAGCATAAATACTCTAAAAAATTTTAAAAGGTAATTTTTCTGCTTTTTAGATGTTGAACCCCTTTTAAATATATATTTTTCTCTATTATATGTTCCATTTGACAAAATAAACTTTTTTTTAGAAGCGGGACATCAAAATATACTTTGGGGTAAATTTTTGATATTTCTATGATAAAGTTCATTTTTATTAAATAGTGAAAATACTATATTTTAAGTCAAAACTGTCTTTTCATATTATTTATTTATATAGTAAGATTATATATTTAATAATTTTTAAAGATTATTTTGATTATTTATTTACAATTTAATCCAATTTTGGTCATTTGAAATAATTTATCACTTTAATTAGACATAAACACATGCCAATCTTTTGATAGTTATTATTTCTTAAAAACCTGTTTTTTGGTTTTGACAATGAAAAGTAATTTTAAATTAATTTCTAAAACTTTTGTGTTTTGAATTTAAAAAAATGGATTCCATATTTGGAATAAGGAGGTAAAAATTGTATAAATAGATAACTTTTATTTTTTGAAATTATGAATAGTAACTTCAGTAAATATTATATTAACCATGGTTGAAGGGTAAAAATATGTTAAATAAGGGTAAAAATTGTATTATAAAAATATTAAATTACTCTAACATGTGTCGTAATCCTATTTTATAAGATATATCCAACTATGTTAATCCTTGGGTCGCTTTTAGGACTCTATGGAGCAACTTGTATGTGAAAATGATATTTAATTACTTTTAATTTAATGTTAAGGAAAATATAACCTAAACATGTATCTTTTGGTAATAAAATTTTTATATGAGGTCATATAAGATATCTTTTAAACTATAAATTTTCAATAAAAATATAAAAATATTTAATAAATCATCAGATTTTATTTATAATTTTTACAGATTATATTTATAAGTTTAATTATGACACAATAATGATAAAGTGATTGCCTCATTAAGAAAGGATTCAAAAAAATGATATTATAAATGTTAAAATAAATGAAATTAATTATTTTGATATCATAAAATAATTTTATGGATAATATTTTCTTGATAAATTTTTATAAATTAATTTTTTTAATCAATCATGTTTTTAGGGGTTTTTTAAAATTTCATGATATGAATAGTGTCAAAAGTGACATAATTCATATTTAAAATTAAAAAAATATTTTATTAAATATTATAGAATTCTAAAAAATATATAAACTTTTGAAAAATATTTATCATAAGTCCAAAATTTTATAATTTACTCTTCAATTGGATATTTTTTTATGTGTTGGTAACTATTTTCATTCTCAAAGTGTTAAATGCTTAATAAAATGGTAAGAGTAAAAAAAGGTTAAATAAAACATATAAGGATTAAAAAATATCCAAACCCTGTATAATTCTTGTTGGATAATTTTATTTCGACTTATATTCATCTTATCTTTAAACTAGATGAATTTATACTCATTTATACTTGGACTAGAATTTAAAATAAAATAATAATTCAAGATATTCCTTGAGTGCATCTCCTCCCTCTTATAAAAGGGAACCACCTCTAGCCAATTACTCACACCAATAAATCCCCCATGGATCATCCAACCACTGACCAAATAATCTCCAAACATCCATATCTTCTTCCTAACTCCTCACCTTTGGAAGAAGGTGATTCAAGAAGGCCTTTTGGATCCAATCAGAAGAAGTTACTCTATTTGAGGTAATGTCTTCTTTCATGATTCTTTCATTTATTTTTCTTCTCCAAACCCATAAACACTATTTATTCAATTATTTTATAACAAGACCTGTATATTAAATATAATAGGTTTTTTATGAGAATTAATTTAACTACACTTAAACACACCTCCGTCTAATGGGTATAGAACATATTGTTTCTATGGACGACGAACTACTGCATCACGAAAAAATGATTGTTTTATATTCTCCAACCATCTCTTATGGTGTCCATTGTGATTAAATTGTAATTATATAAGATAATTATTTTATCTCTATGATTCTTTAATTCTAATTTATAACATATTGTTATGATCTTCATGTTTTAAAAATATGATAATTTCATTTAAGGAAGTGCGAACTACCACCCCCTCAAAGTGACATGACTCGTTCATGCTATACATGGAATGTATAAAGGATGTAATTAATGAACTTATTTTACATATATACCATATATATTATAATGGAGTTATAATATACCTATGTATCATTTAGTTTTCATTCCTTTAAATATGAAAAAGAAATGAAAGTAGTGTTCGTGTGTATGTACGGCTTACCGTCTCCATGAACGGTGCATTCCATTTCTTATATCCAAATGATGTGGACTATTGTAAATACATATTTACTGGATATATATGATATATATGATATATAAATCAATAATATAATTATAGAGATAATTCACTTTTGACCCCGTGGACAATTTGTAATTACAACAGGTTAATTTATTACTCAAGTTTCGATCATCGAAAAAATTCCCGATAAAAACTCAAATAAGTAACTAATTATTATAATAAGGTATTAAGTTATATAAAATTAATAAAAACTGAAAATTTTTCTAAAGAAAATATAATTTAACATTAGTTTATTATTCATGAAGAACAAGAAACATAGGATACAAGTTAGACTCAATGTAAGGGAACTTCTTAACCCAATTTCCATTCTTTGGGTTAAACTTCTACTTCTTGATTATGTCAGGAAATGATTGTGTGAGTTATAAATATTGATATCATATCTTGTATATATTATATCATTATGCTTACTTATAGTGGATACAAATAATCGATCTATTTTATTTACAAAATTGTCTTTTAAGGGACTTTGTCTCAATCTCCTTTCAATGTGGCATATTTCGATTTACACACGACTTGATTTTATACAATGTATAAACCACTTAAACATTTAATTTCATTCAAAGGTAATATTTTCATACGTAGTGTTTTAATAAAAGAAAAAGGAAATGTTCCTTTTCATGTACGTAGTGACAATGAACTTTCTTTCGCCGGGAGCATTATTTGATATTTGGCCTCCTTAACAAAACGAGATGCTTTTAAAAGGAAAATAAATACCATATATGTTTTTTATATATCCTTTTAATGAAAATGGTTTTGAAATAGGATTTACTATTTATATATCTTGAAATTACTTCTTGTGATAACAAATGAAATTTTTGTTTCAAATGTTGATATTATCAACCTTTTATGTGGGATGATTATATAATGATATTTAGACATTTAATGGGTGATTACATGATAAAACAAATAATCAGTGGTTCCATGATAAACCAAGGATGGTTGGTAGCATTATAACCTCTAATTCATTGGGTGTGTAAGTCAGTCGTATGGCTATTTCACTTGTAAGAATAATTTGTAGAAGTCTACTATATGGTTATTTCATTTAAGTATTACTATGTACCATGTTTTCCTTTTATATGTTATATGTGCTTTCTATAGGTATTATGGTAATATTTTGGTTACAAAAGGGTATGAAATTATCTTTTATTCAGTGAAGAGTATTTACTACTTCATAAAGTTGAAAATTATTACTCAGGATAAAATATACATGGTATACATGTTGTTTTGAATAACTAAAATTATTCCTTCTTTATGAATCCCTTACTGAGATTTTAATATTCATCAAAAGTTTTTAAATGTTCTTTACAGGACTTATAGATTAATAGGGTCAAGGATGGGATCAAGGAAAAGTCATGTTGTCTAAAACATGAAACTAGACATGTTTCTTTCTTTAAGTGTTTTTGTTTTATAAAAAAATAGATAGTGAGTAGAAGTGTCTACTTGTAATATTCAAGTTGTTATGTATAAGTTATGACCAAATTATATAATGTCCTAAACCTGAAAGGATCCTCATTGTGAATTATTTATATAATTCAAGATTATGTAATGTTTATAGTTGGTCCCTTGCAATTGGTTTCATCTCTATTTTATCTTGAACCACCTCCTCCTCAACTCAATCATAAACTGACTCCATATTCCTTCAAAAACTTCTTTTATTGCATAATATTTATAAAATCACACATATTTTAGGGGATGAAAAGGATTATTTAAGAGGAATTACATAAATCAACCATTGATATTCATTTTATACCTAATAAAAGATGGTGGGATGACACATGATCTATTATATTTAATTTAATAATAAGTAATTGAAAACCCATGTAATAAAATTAAATTTTATTAAACCTACATATATATGTGTGTGTGTGTGTATTTTCAATATCATTATCATTCATACACAAGTAATTTTTTTTCATTGTAAATAACTACTCCTCATTCATTTATATTCAATAATTAGAAAAGATAATTAATGTGTGAATTAATCTAATTTATTATTTTATTACTCAATTAATTCAAATTATCTTATTTCAACCAATCCTCTTAAGGTTTTCATTCATTATGATTGTAAATTAAATAAATATTTCAATTTTATTTAGATGTGACAAAAAATAATACATAACATTTTTCAAGGGAGAAACATGATGATTAGTGGTTCAAACTACCGAGTGTGGTTTTAGTTATAAAAAATGAACCCATAAAACATATTTAGTACATGAAATGTCTCATAATTTCATAGTGTGTTCTACCTATTTAATGAAACAAGGGTTACATCAAAATTATATACCCTATATAATTTTATTCATTGAGTATACAGTAACCATACATGATTCAAAATTCTGAATATTATATGGAATTAATTATTCATTTATTATAATATAAAACCAAAAAGATGGTTTATATTATCTACTTCATGTCTCATAGAACATAGTCCATTTAGGTTTAATGGAGTTATTAATTAAATTTAATATTTCCACATAATGTTTTAATGTACATGATGTGTGTAGCCCAGCCAAAAAATATGTACTTTTCTTCACTGGATATCCACAGTAAATTCCAAGGGACTCCACAAGTACCTCTCATAAACATTTCTAAATTAAAAGCTATGTAGAATGAATAAAAGATTTTCACTTCAAATTATATAGCTATTAGTCTATACATATCAGGTATTAAAAACGGTGTATTATTTAAACAATATGGTTTGTCATTTTTTATTTCCATCTTAGAAACACAGAGATTACAAAATGTGCAGTAAAACTACACAATGTGTACTTCAGAAAAGCTATGTGAAATCCTGGATAGTCAAACAAAGTTGAACATATTTCAAGTGGTGTTTACTAGTTACAATATGATTTGGAATCCATAAAGGAATCTATGTACAATGAACAAGGTTACATGACTTGTATGTGAACACCATGTAGTCTTGTCTTATTTAACTAGAATTCTTGGCACCTCCAGATTAGTTTCTAGATGTTATCTTAATTGTTTATTAACAGATCCATGTAATATGATTGGGAAATAAAGATGAGGAAAATTTTATTCTGATTAAACATTAAAAATTAATTAAAACTTGAAATAATTTTTATCTTTTAAATGAGAACTGATAAATAATAAATTAATAATAAAAATTTTGAATGTGGACTATCAGATACAACATGATATTTATAATAATAGATGAAGTGGCTATCAGGGAATATCCCATGTTAGCACATGTCACATTCGACGAATCGTTTACAAATTTTTCAATATGTTAATTTTATGAACAATGATATTTTTACGAAGAATAATAATATTTAATTACCATATAAAAAATAGGATAGTTTTTTAGGTTAAATATATATTAAATTTAAATAGATCAAAATAAATAATACATTTTTCTTAGGATAATTCTTCAATGATGTTTTTGAACATCCAAAACCCTTTTTTATTTACCATCATTGGGATTATAGAATCCATGTGTAGAATCTGTTTTGTTGCAATCCACATATGCTCTATTAATATTAAAATAATGTTGATGTATTTCTAGGTTCTAGCATGGATGATTTATCATCCTGTAGTGTTTGTCTTGATTGTCAATAAAATTTCTTTTGGGATTAAAGAATCAAAAAATTTCTTTCATTGATGAGAGGATGGATGAGGGAGGAGAATATCTAGTAATTTTTTCAGTCCTAAGAGGGAGATCTTGATTTCAATGGTCACATTTTTTTCAATTTCAATCAATCTCTATATAATAGATGTATTCATATATTTATAATGGTTGAGTTAGAGTAAAATTATTATTTAATATCACACTAACGATTAAATAAGATATTAAATTATATATGACCCCATTCCATGTAATATTAATACTATTATTATTTTTTACATGTCATACTCTGATAGGCACAAAGATAATTATTATTTTTTTACTTTCTAGTAAATTAATATTTATTTCAAGACACAATATTCTCTTAGTATTCCTCCTTTAAATTTATAGAATACTCAAATAATTTAAATATTTATTTATTAAATACATTGATATTATATATTGGGGTAATTTATTAATTACCCTATGAATAAATATTTATTATTTTTATTTCATCATTAAGCCCGAATAAAATTATTCCTCAGTGATGATAATAATATGTATTCCAATAATTAAATTCAAATATAATTTAATTGAGATTAGTATAAACACATAGTGCATAATCTTTTGGCCTATTTCTAATTTTTGTTATGTGGTATTATTTAGAGTTCACGATTACATGAAAGAAATATACCACAGCTCTCATGAGAATGAAGATATTATCAAAAATTTTAAAACCACGTATGAGAACTCAAAGTGAAATATAATAGCTTCATCATAATATCTCATTAATATGGTTTCAAACATGTGTTATAAACATATATTCATAAAATTATTCTTTGACTATATAAAAAACTCATAATTGCACCATGTCCATGAAATTTAATGTGACTGTTCAATTTCAATCAAATGTTGAAGATATCAACTTCCATAAATATGGAATGGAAAATCTATACGTGACTTATTCATTAATAAAATATTTCTTATGAAACACCTGAAGTACCTTTATTCCCACAACCATTTGGTTTCACCTATTTTATAGTATATTTAAATGCATGAGTAATTAAATTCATTAATAAAAATCATATTATCTAAGTACAATTAGAAACACTCATGGATAGGAATTTTTGATGATGCATAAAATTGTAGAATTTATATTGGTCAGTCTATTTTTTTAATATGCCGCCATAGAGATTACAAAGTGAGACCTTCATGATATGAAGTCGCATATTCTTATGATTATGCACACATAATAGTAAACTTAATATATTCCACATCATTTAATGTTATCTAACTGTATAATAAGGTTTAAGAGTATGTTCATGGAATTTAATGTGTCTCATCAAAGTGAGTAACTGATGTGTCCTTTTGAAATGTAACAGATAAGCTAAAAAATTACAACATTAATGTAATCAAGAAAAAATAATAGTATATCCTGAAATGATTAATTAATATTCACTTATTTGAATATTCTTTTTATCAAATGTATAAAAATTTAGTTCTACAACTCCTACTCATGAATATATCACAGCAAAGGAAAGATTCTCGTTGTATGAATCCAACATGGAAATACTAAAAAACTAAACAGCAATATATTGTGGGTAAATATTTCTATTGAAAGTGATTCCAAGGAAGAGGTAAACATGATATTCAATACAAATCAACCAAGAGAAACTTCACCAGCTAATGAAGTCATATCATAACTATAACGACCATACATTACATACATGGTTATTACTTCAGAATTGAAGCATACTTATTACAACATATAACAAAACCATGGTAGGACCATATAGGTATAGTGTCTTTAGAAACTGGAAACATAAAAAACTGGTTCATAAATCATCTACATTGTCTCCCGCTTATTTCATCATATTTATAGTCCCTTTTTGGAATATCCTACTTAATAATATTCTTCCTGACCTGGGGAAAAGAAAACATACAAAAGGGTGAGGTTAAATGCTCATAAATGGTAAATAAAAGAAATATCAATCATATCATATTCATCAGAACATATCATTTTGAATATCTTAACCTGTAAAAGAGATCATAATATCATAACATGGGATAAACCATAGTAATGAAATGTAATCACAATAATGATAACTTAAAACATGAATCTTTGTGTCATACACACATAATTATAGAAAATCATTTCATATTAGTCACGACTCATTTCCAAGATTATCATAGCGGACAAAGTCCATTACTGAACTGAGTTCACTCATCTTTCTAGTCTTGTGTCACTGAACCGGATTAACTTTCCATTCCATCCATGTCTATCTCTTGAGATATAAATATTTACACAATGCATTGGAGGGAGATATAGGTCTCACCCATCTCATAATTAAACAATTCTTATTTGTGCCACAAAATCATAAATCATACATCATTGCATAACCCATGTAATAAATATGGGATTCTTAAACATCGTGAAATCATAAAACAATTCATTTATGAAAAAGGACTTCATAAAAATAATTCCATCACAACATAATCAAATAAATGTAATAATAGGGATATAAATAGAACCCTATATTATCATATATGGAAAAAAAATTTATAAAACACTTGAACTTCATTCTTGAAGAAAAATATCCTTTCTACTTTAAAATAATTTTTCCTTTCTTAAAATGTCATAAAATCTTAAACTAAAAAAAGTTAATTAAAAATAAACTTGAAAATTTTTAATGTATGTTTCAAGAAAATAATGTTCTATGGACTCATAAAAATCCATTCATGTCGTATAAGTTAAAAAAACATTCTTCTCATACTTTGGACGAAATAGTCAAAAAGTACCTCGTACAAAAAATGACAAAAGATTCCTTTCATATATTTTAATAAAAACTCACCAATGGGTAAAATTGGATTAAAAAATTTGTAGTAGGATAGAAATAATATTACATATTGAGAAAACATGGATGTGGATGGTAAATATTCCCCAGTAAATTCTGATGTATAATCAATCTCAGATAAAAATGAGATTGTGATATTTTCCCTTACCTTAGGTCTGATTTGCTTCGTACGTATCTGATCCTCCTGTATAATGATTTAAATAATTTCATTGACTTATTACAGAACCATATTCATTTTTATGTTTTCATATATGGTAATATTATTATCTTCTTATTAGTAATATTGCATTGCTACATGTTATTCGGGTGTTCATTGCTTTATGTACTTATGCATGTTTTGTCGAATAAATTATTCTTGTTCTTTTTAGGGTATATATACCTCATTTATAGAATTTTATTAGTGTAATATATATCATATTTATTCATTCAATTCATTTATATAATTATTATTCGATGAAGATCCTGTAGAACGAGTCCCATCACATCGTGAAGACGATAGGTCGTACGTACGCACGAGCGATGATTTTATTTCCATGATCGTGGAATTTTATTGAAGTGTATGTATACTTTTTTCAGAATCAATATCACTTTAAAATAATCATATATATTCATTATTTACACCATTATACTCATCCAAGTATGGTGGTGGTGGAAAACATATTACACCACGGCAAAGAGACGGTATTTGGTACGTACACACGCGCGGTGATTTCGTTTTCCATAGGATCAACAGAAGGTGAAATAGGGTTCTTTAATATTTATAATAACATATCAGTATATCATTGATACTAATGTTATTACTTCATAATGAAACAACAATAGATAATGAAATAGAAGAAGAAATAAATTTGAAAGAATCGGTAACTGATATTACCTCTTCTTTGACACGCCTCTTTGAAACATCCTTTTAAGGCACTAAAATTGGACTTTCCAGAAGACCAGGACCTCTAGTATGTTTCTAGGTAATTTGAGAAGGTAAATGGGCAGCAGTTGGCCTAGCTTTAAGGCTCAAAATTGTGTGTAGATGAGAGAGAGGAGGTTCCCTTTTATAAGGGAGGAGAGGGGCACCTTTGGAATAACTTAAAATATTATTTTATAATAAAGTCATATTCGGTTTTTTATAGATAAAAATTGATTTATTTAGAAGCTAAGGTGTATATGGGTCTAAATACTCTCAACAAATAGGTTTTAGACAAGTTTAGCATACTATTTTATCCTTATCACTTAGATTTAACTCTAAGTTAAATAATTTTACTTTTACCGTGTCTTCTTGTTTTCTTACACTATATGGTCAATAAACTTACTATAACAATCCAAACGAACCCCAAGTGGTTCATTATTAATTTATATAACCTTAAAAAAGTCATTTGGCCGAACTATAGATTCTTAGGAATAAAATAACAATTAATAATATAATATTTGTTTTAAAAACTCTTTTATGTCAATTATGACACTATTTGGTAATTGATTTTTGTGAAAATTATAACAGCATGATTAGTTCTAAAAAAGTTAATTAAATCAATACATACATGTCATATTAACCTAAAAAATTAGTTTAATTATAAAAAGTCTCAAATTACATTTATTAGGGTATTTATAACATCAATTATGTTAATATTTCATTAATAAGGTAATTATTGCATCATCATTGTGTAATAAATAAATTAAATTATTTAATGTATACAAATTATAAATAAAATACGATTATGTAGAAAATCTTTTTATATTTCTAATTAATATTTATAGTTGAATTTACCTAATGTATAACTCTATATTAAAAGTTTTTTAGTTATTAAACTTTGATTTTAACTCTTTTAACTCTTCTTTAAATAAAATAATAATAAGTGTCCTAATCTAATACAAGTGGACATAAAGGGTAATATTTTATTCCTAAGGTTTTTTTGGTCGAATTACACTTATACAATAGAATTAGGACATGTGTTAGGGTAATAATAATATCATTTTTAAGCTTAATTACCCTATTTACTTTGAACCGTGGTAAAAAAAAGTAAAAAGTTACTGTTCACCAAAAATTATTTTTATCTTATTGAACCAAATTTTACTCCTTTATATTAGCCATGTCTCTCGGATTTTTGAAATTCCACTCATAGAACCGGTAAAATTATGTATTATGTAAATTTTCAAATTCTCCTAGGAGGTGGGTAAAAGACGGTGAAAAGTTCAATAAAATTTTTATATATCTAAAATTTTTATAAAATGACTTCAATGAATTCCATTGAACTTATATATGTATTATGTATAAATTTTGACCTAAAATAAATTTAAATAAAATAAATAATTATTTAAATAAAAGGTCAGTTTTTAAATAGTCACTCACTGTTTTCACTATTCATCAAAAATTGAAAGTTTTCAGTAAAATACCAAAAATTCACCCTAGGCTAATTTCGATATTCCGAATCCAAGAATAATGTCCATTTTGAAAGATAAAATTTATAAAATTTCTAAAAATGGGTATTACTATTCATAACGTCTAGTTTATATAATATTTTAATAACCTATCGTTGTTTAGCGAAACTCAGTATTGCGTACAACGCAAGCAATCGAGGAAGATTGCTCTTGCATGTAAAGAAAGACAAGATAGTGTTGTGTGTAGTGAAAGATTCCTTTTGTGATGTATATAACATAAAAACAAAATATTTCTCATAAAATCTTGGATGTTACATTCTACCCACTTAAAAATGAATTTTGCCCTCGAAATTCTTCACTTTGTAACAAACAGATGAGGACACCTCTCCCTCATCATATCCTCAAGCTCCCATGAAGCTTCTTAGAATTGGTGGTTCATCCGTAAAACTTTCACCAAGCGAGTGGTCGTGTTCCATATGACTTTTTTGCTATGATCCAGAATCTCTATCGGCTGTTCTTCATAAGAAATATCTTATTCTAGTGGTACAACTTCTGAGCTAAGTATATGTGAAGGATCAGGTATGTACTTTCTCAGGAGAGATACATGGAACACATCGTGAACATGAGAGATATTCGGTGGAAGCGCGAATCAGTACGCTACCTTCCCACCATGATCCAGTATTTCAAAAGGATCGATATACCTAGGGCTCATCTTTCCCTTCTTTCCAAATCTCATTACTCTCTTCCAAGGAGATATTTGTAAGAACACTTTATCACCCACTTCAAACTCTAGGACTTTTCTTCGGTTGTCGGCATAACTTTTTTGTCGACTCTACGCTGCTCTTATTTTTTGTTGAATGTATCGGACCTTTTCTGCCATATCATCAACAAGATCAGGTCCTAATAGCTTTCTTTCCCGAACTTCATCCCAGAAAGTTGGAGTCCTACATTTCTTTCCATAGATAGATTCATAAGGAGCCATCTGAATGCTGGAGTGAAAGATATTATTATAATAAAATTACACCAAATGTAGGTGTTTATCCCAACCACCTTTGAAATCCATTGGGTAAGCACTCCAAATGTCTTCTAGAGTTTGAATTGTTCTCTCAGACAAACCGTCAGTCTGAGAGTGATAAGTAGTGATGAAACTCAACTCTGTATCTAGAGTATGCTGAAGACTTCGCCAAAAAATCGAGGTAAACCTCGGATCCCGATCAGATATAATGGAAAGTGGTACTCCTTGAAATCATACCAGTTCGTTAACATATATCTTGGAAATCTGATCAAGAGAAAAATCTTCTCTAATAGAAATTAAGTGTGCCGACATCATAAGATGATCAACTGTAACCCAGATAGCATTATTGCCTTTGGATGTTTTATGAAGTCCAGTGACAAAGTCCATAGTGATGTTTTCCCATTTCCATTCTGGTATCGGTAATGGTTGTAACATCCCCTTAGACTTTTATCTCTCAGCTTTAACTTGCTAACAAACCTAGCATCGAGAGACAAATTCAGAAACATCTCTTTTCATGTAATCCCACCAGATGTACTCTTTCAGGTCCCTATACATCTTCGTGCTTCCAGGATGAATAGAGAATGAATAACTATGAGCCTCATCAAGCGGCTTCTTCTTTAATTCAAGTATGGGAGGAACACAAACCCGATTCTTGAACTTTATTATTTAGTCACAATCAATGTGAAATTCATGAACATTTCCTACCTTCTTTTGTAACTCTACATCTTTTTTTGTTCCTATTTAATTTTCATATTTATAGATGGTTGAACATTAATTTAAGAAAGATAAGATTTTTCCCCTTCCATTATAATTCCAAGATCAATCCACTCTAAATCCATAAATATTGGATCTTTTGTGATCCTCGTCATGGATAATCTATCATGGTCTTGTCGAATTAATGCATCTTCCACCTTGTTTGCTTTCCCAGGGTGATAATAAATCAAGCATTCGTAATCCTTAATCAACTCCAACCATATTCTTTGGCGCATATTCAGATCCTTTTGTGTTAAATTATACATTAAACTTTTATGATCTGTATAAATATCACACCTTTCACCATAAAGGTAATGCCTCTTAATCTTTAATGAAAATATTACCACAGCTAACTCCAAATCATGAGTTGGGTAATTTTTCTCATGTATTTTCAACTGTCGTGAGGCATAAGATATCACCATATCATTTTTCATGAGAAAACACCATAATCCCTTCATGGATGCATCACTGTAGATCACAAACCTTTCTCCACAACACGGCAGGGTGAGCACAGGAGCACTGGATAACCATCTTTTTAACTCCTTGAAATTATCTTCACACTCCTCCATCCAAACGAACTTAACACTTTTTCAATTCAACCTGGTGAGTGGATTAGATAATCATGAAAAATATTTCACAAAACGTCGATATTATCTAGCCAAACCAAGAAAACATCGGATCTCAGTTACTGTTGTTGGTCTTTACCATATTTTGATAACCTCAATTTTTGTTGGATCCACAGATATCCCCTCTTTTGAGATTATGTGACCCAAAAATGAGACTTTTTGAAGCCAAAATTCACACTTGGAAAATTTTTCATAAAGATTCTCCTTTATTAGAGACTTTAATACAATTATCAAGTGATCTTCATGTTCGTCCTTTAACTTTGAATAAACAAGAATATCATCTATAAATACTACCACAAAATGATCAAGATAGTATCTAAGACACTATTCATTAGATACAAGAAGATAGCAGGGGCATTAGTAAGACCAAATGGCATCACTAAAAATTCATAGTGTCCATACCTTGTACGAAAAGTTGTCTTTGGTATATCCTCCCTTTTGACTCTTAATTGATCATACCCTGGATGAAGATCAATCCTCTAAAAGTATTGAGCTCTGCGTAGTTTGTCAAATAAGTCATCAATGTGTGGGAGAGGATATTTGTTCATGACAGTGATCTTGTTAAGTTCTCTATAGTCAATGTCGAGTCTCACTAATTCATCTTTCGTCTTAAGGAACAGAACTGGTGCTCCCTAAGGTGATGCACTATGGCATGTGAATCCTTTATCAAGATTCTCTTGGAGTTGCTTCTTCAATTCCTAAAACTCAATTGGTTCCATTCTATGAGGTTTCTTTGAAATAGGTAAAGCACCCGCTATGAGTTCTATAAGAAACTCAACTTCACGATTCGATGGGAGACCTGGAAATTCCTCCAGAAAGACATCATCAAACTCCCGTACAATGGGCATATTCTTAATGGTGAGTTCCTCTCAAACCATTTGAGATAAATAACCTTCATTTAGTGTAATCAAGACCCATAATATGGAATAAATTTCCACTGCAAGGTTATGTTCATACTTGCATTGATAGATGATCATAGATTGATTTGGAATATGAAATGTGATTTCCCTTCCTTTGAAATTGATATGAGATCCATATATAGAAAGGCAATCCTTGCTAATAATCTCATCAAATTCCACTATAGGAAGTATCACAAGATTTTTAGGAAGCACTTTCGCACAAACTTCAATCGGAGAAGAATTTTAAACTTTTGATGCGACTGTTGTGCCATTAAGGGTTGTCACAGCTAACTCAATGTATAATTGTTGAGGTAATATGGAGATACCCTTAGAAAATTCTTTAGAAATAAAAGATAGGGTGGATCTAGAATCAAATAATACATTTTCTACTTTAGATTGGATTGTAAGTGTACCTTTCACCACTTCGTTATCGTACTCCACATCGTCGATAGAAATTGCATGTGACTTTCCTTTGTCTTTGGCCTTAAGATTTTGTTCATGTCGATCATCAGAAACAACCCTTGGATTAGGGAACTAATTTTCATAATGAATCATTTCCTTTCACTGGAAAAATTGATGTCTAGGAGGTGCATTCTGTGTATCCCTTTCTTTGTTCGCATCATTAGACATCTTCTTCCCATTATTTCAACATTAAAATACCTGATGACCTTGTTTTACTCACTTAAAACATTTACTTGTCCTTTTAAGACAACTCCCTCCATGTTTGTTTCCACACATTGAGCATAAGGGAAAACTCATCTTCTTTTCAATGTGGTCTTTAGATTTTCCTTTGAATTCCATTTTCTACTTCTTATCAAACCCATATTATTTATGGTTTACTCCAATATCCATCTCAACCTTGAGAGAACATCAAACAATTTCCTCATAGCTATTGAAGTCCCTTATAGAAAACGCCCATAAAAGACAAGGTTTTAAGCCACTAAAGAATCTATCTATATTACTCTCAGGTTGGATAATAATTCCGGAAGCATACCTTGCAAGTTTTGTAAAATTTGCTTCGTAGGTACCAACCGATTCATCATCCTTTTGTTTCAGTTAAAGAAACTCCTTCTCCATTTTTGTTTGAAGAATATGAAGGGAGTACTTATTGAAAAATAAGTTCTCGAACTCGTCCCATTCCATGAACACAATTTCATCTCATTTCCTCATATTCTTTATAAAATTCCACCATTGATCAGGATCACCTTCCAAATGATACACTGGTAGATAACAATGTCATGTCCAAAAAATTGTAGAACTGAAAACATCATTTCAGTGGTACTGATCCATTGTTCAGCCACTAATTGATCAAAAGATCCGTTGAATGAAGGTGGACGCTGCCTCATGAAGGATTCAACAGAATGTTTCTCCTTCCTTTGCTCGTTGGGAAGTCCTTAATGATTCATATCTTGAGAAAGGTTGTGTGAGAATGGCTACAATATTTTTCATTCCAGCTCCCATAACGTTTGGTTTCTCAGGGGGACAATCATTGCATTGTCTGTCGAATTCAGCATTAACACAGTTCCTTCGGGTTCCAGCCATTGACTAAAACCAAGAATCATAGTGTTAGAAACACTAATTACAATAGGAAAACCACATAATCAGTAATAAAATTTCACACTTTAGGTCTTATCATAGGTTATTCATGGCCATTTCTAAAATACTAAGATTATGTTCTACGCTTAGACATATCCTTAGGGTTCTTAATAAGGATTTCACATCCTAGTTTCCAAAGGTTGGCTATAACTTTCCTCTGATACCTACTATAACGACACCTAATTTACATACATGGTTATTACTTCAGAATTGAAGCATACTTATTACAACATATAACAGAACGATGGTAGGACTATATAGGTATAGTGTCTTTAGAAACTGAGAGACATAAACAACTGGTTCATAAATCATCTACATTGTATCCCGCTAATTTCATCATATTTAGAGTACCTTTTTGGCGTATCATACTTAATACCCTTCTTCCTGACCTGGGGAAAATAAAACATACAAAAGGTTGAGCTCAAATGCTCATTAAAGGTAAAGAAAAGAAATATCAATCATATCATATTCATAAGAACATAACATTTTGAATATCTTAACCAACAAAAGAGATCATAATATCATAACATGGGATAAATCATAGTAATGAAATGTAATCCAAATAATCATAACATAAAACATGAAACTTTGTGGCATACACACATAATAATATAAAATCATTTCATATTAGTCAAGACTCATTTCCAAGACTATCATAGCGGACAGAGTCCATTACTAAACAGAGTTCACTCCTCATTCTAGTACTGTGTCACTGAACCGGATTAACTTGTCATTCCATCCATGTCTATGTCATTAGATATAAATCTTTACCCAATATATTGGAGAGAGATATAGGTCCCACCCATTTCATAATGAAACCATTCTTATATGGGCCACAAAATAATAAATCATACATCATTGCATAACCCATGTAACAAAAATGGGATTCTTAAACATCGTGACATCATAAAACAATTCATATAAGATAAAGGACTTCATAAAAATAATTCCATCCCAAAATAATCAAATCAATGTAATAATAGGGATAGAAATATAACCCTATATTATCTTATATGGAAAATAATTTTGATAAAACACTTGAACTCCATTTTTGATGAAAATATCATTTCTACTTCAAAATAATTTTTCCTTTCTTAACATGTCATAAAATTTTAATCTAAAAGAAGTTAATTAAAAAGAAACTTGAAAATTTTTAATGGAAGCTTCATGGAAATAATGTTATATGGAATCATAAAAATCCCTTCATGCCTTATAAGTTAAAAAACATTCTTCTCGTAGTTTGTTCAAAAAAGTCAAAAAGTACCTCGTATTAAAAACGACAAAAGATTCCTTTCATATATTTTACTAAGATCTCACCAATGGGTAAAATTGGATTTAAAATATTGTAGGAGGATATAAATAATATTAAATATTGAGAAAACATGGATTTTGATGATAAATATTCCCTAGTAAATTCTGAAGTATAAACAATCTCAGATAAAAATGAGATTGCGAGATTTTCTCGTACCTTAGGTCTGATTTTCTTTGTATTTATCCAAACCACCTGTATAATGATTTGAATAATGTCATTGACTTATTACTGAACAATATTCATTGTTATTATATCAAATGTGGTCATATTATTATCTTCTTATTAGTAATATTTCATTGTTACTTGTCATTCGGGTGTTCATTTCTTTCTGTTCTTATGCATGTTTTGTAGAAAAAATTCTTATTCTTATTTTCAGGTTATAGATACCTCATTTACAGAATGGTATTAGTTTAATATATATCATATTTATTCATTCATTTTATTTATATAATAATTATTCAATTAATATCATGTAGAACGAGTCGCATCACATCGTAGAGACGGTAGGCCGTACGTACGCATGAGCGATAGTATCGTTCCCATGATCGTGGAATTGTATTTAAGTGTATTAATACTTTTTCAGAATTAGTATCACTTTAAAATAATCATATATATTAATTCTTTACACCATTATACCTATCCAAGTAAGGTGGTGGTGGAAAACAGATTACACCACGGTGTGGAGACGGTATTCCGTACGTACGCACATCGCGGTGATTTTGTTTTCCGTAGGATGGATAGAAGGTTAAATAAGGTTATTTAATATTTATAATAACATATCAGTATATTAGTGATTATTTTTTTATTACTTCATAATTAAACAACTAAAGAATTGGAAGTAGAAGAAGAAATAAATTTTAAAGAATCGGTAACGAATATTACCTCTTCTTCAACACGCCTCTTTGAAACCTCCTCCTAGGGCACTCAAATTGGACTTTGAATAATAAAAAGACCTCTAGTATGTTTCTAGAGAAGTTGATAAGGGAAATGGGCAGGGTTTTTCAGATCTTGAAGGGTAAAAATTGTGTTTGGAGAGAGGGAGGAGGTGCCCTTTTATAAGGGAGGAGAGGGGCACCTTTGGAAAAACATAAAATATTTTTTTATAATAAAGTCATATTCTGTTTTTAATAGATCCAAATTAATTTATTTAGAAGATAAGGTGGTTATGGGTATAAATCCTCTCAACCAATAGGTTTTAGACCCGTTTAGGTTACTAAGTTAACCTTATCATTTAGATTTAACTCTAAGTTAAATAATTCAACTTTTACTGTGTCTTCTTGTTTTCATACACTATATGGTTAATAAACTTAGAAAAACCAGACAAAAGAACCCCAAGTGGTTAATTATTAATATATATAACCTTATATAAGTCATTTGGCAGAACCTTATATTTGTAGGAATAAAATAACAACTAATAATATAATATTTGTTTTAAAAACAAGTTTATGTCAATTATGACACTACTTGGTAATTTATTTTTGTGAAAATCATAATAGTATTAATAGTTTGAATAAAGATTATTAAATCAATACTTATATGTCATATTAACCTATAAAATTAGTTGGATTTATAAATATTCTCAAATTAAATTTATTTGGGTATTTATAATATCAATTATGTTAATATTTCATTAATAAGGTAATTACTGCATCATCATTGTGTAATGAATAAATTAAATTATTTAAGGTCTAAAAATTATAAATAAAATATGGTTATGTAGGAAATATTTTTATCTTCCTAATTAATATTTATAGTTGAATTTATCTAATGTATATCCCTATATTAAAAATGTTTTATTTATTAAACTTTGACTTCAACTCTTTTAACTCTACTTTAAATAAAATAATAATAAGTGTCCTAATCTAATCCAAGTGGACCTAAGAGGTAATATTTTATTCCTAAGGTTGTTTTTTGGTCGAATTAAACTTATCCAATAGAATTAGTACAAGTGTTAGGGTAATAATAATATCACTTATACCCTTAATTTCCCTATTTACTTTTAACCGTGGGAAAAAAGTAAAAAGTTACTATTCACTTAAAATTATTTTTGTCTTATTGAACCACATTTTACTCCTTGATATTAGCCGTGTCTCTAAGATTTTTAAAATTCCACTCACAGAACCGGTAAAATTATGTATTATGTAAATTTTTAAATTCTCATAGGAGGTGTGTAAAAGACGGTGAAAAGTTCAATAAAATTTTTATATATCTAAAATTATAATAAAATGACTCCAATGAATTACATTGAACTTATATAGGTATTATGTATCAATTTTGACTCAAAATAAATTTAAATAAAATAAATAATTATTTAAATAAAAAGTCAGTTTTTAAATAGTAACCCAGTGTTTTCACTACTGATCAAAAATTGAATATTTTCAAAAAAAATACCAAAAATTCACCCTAGGCTAATTTCGATATTCCGAATCAAAAAATTAAGTCCATTTTGAATGATAAAATTTAAAAAATTTAAAAAATGTCATATTACTATTCATAACGGCTAGTTTATATAATATTTTAATAACATATCATTGTACAGCGAAACTGGGTATTGCGTACAATGCAAGTAATCAAGGAAGGTTGCTCTTGCGTGTAACGCAAGTTAAGAAAGTGTTATGTATAGTGAAAAATTCCTTTGGTGATGTATATAATATAAAAAAAAATATTTCTCATAATATCCCGAATGTTAAAATAACCATCTAAATGGTTTTGGATCATGGAAACTACTATAATTAAGCATTAAAACACAAAATTACTGACAATTCTCTCCTCTAAGATGCCGGATGAATATATTTCTAGTTAATTGATCCTAGATTTCTTCTGATGGTTATATCTCTAAAATATCTATGGTTGGATGATGTATGGCCCCATATATCACTTGTACATAAGTATTTTCGTAGCTAACCATTCCTCCATGACTTCTTGACTCTATCATGTATCTAATAATTTGATTGGTCAAAATGGATGGATGTACAGAACTAGTGAAAAAATAGATGAAGCCCCTCCAAGGGTGGTTGGATGAAACTCCTCATCAACCTAAATTTGGGAATACAACCTTTAGAATATTTAATGGAACTAAAAAACTAAAATAATACATATCACATTTGTTATATCAATGTGACCTCGTGATAGGAACCCCTTATCAATAAGAAGAATCCAAGATCATGTGCTTCATGTAGACTAAAGAAGGGACAATATTTTTCTTGTATAATAGCATACCAATTGTGAAATATCCAATTTTTTTATGATAATTGTTTTCTAAATAAATATAATTTCATCAAAATCATACACTACATGTAACACATAGTTTTTATGAAATGTGTCATATTATTAAAATATTATAATTTAATATTAGTGTTATCTTCTATACATTGGAATAGAAGGTTTGAAAAATAAAAAAATAAATTATGAATATATATGGTTTACACAATTATATACAATTAATTATTATATAAATATATACATTGAAATGAAAATAAGATTCATTTGAAAATAAAGGAATTTTTTTATGAAAAACAATTTTTTTACACAAAAACATATTTTACATCATAAACTTAAAAAAATCACTTTTTAAGAATTATTTAAATGAATTTTATATATTATATATTCAATATAGTTCATAACAATAAAATTATGTGTTTTCTAGATATGAGATAAGAATCAATCTAATTTTACTCTTAAAAATAGTGTTTTTAAAAAAACAGTTTTGTCTCATTTTTCACAGTTGTTTTAAAATAAATTTTTAAAAATTTTAGAAAACATTTTTTAGTTAATAAACTATATTATTTTAAAATTAAAAATTTATCTTTGATTAAATATTTGATAATTTTGTTAAATGATAATTGTTTCAACAAATAGTGAAGAATACAGGGTTTTATTAAAAAAATACATTTTCATTAAAATCAATTACATGATATATTTTATTTTCGTACGGGTAAAAAAATAAAATTAGTTAAATAATAAATTTACTAATATAATTTATTAAATAAGAATCATTTTTATATTTATTTTTTATATAATAACTTTTAAATCATTTGAAAATGTTCTCTTTTAAAACCCACTTTTCATTTTGTCTATGAGTTTAATTTTAAATTCAATTCTCTAAATTATGTTAATGGAATTTACAGAAATGGATTCCATTTTTTGAATCATAATAATTTATATTTAATAACAATTTTAACTTATTTTTTTCAAAATTAATAGTGTAAATAGTAAAAATTAATTATCGTGGTTAAGGTTAAACGGGTTTACAAATGCTTTAAACTGGAAATAAAAGTGAAAATGACCAATAAAATTTTATAAAACCTATTAACTAGAGATATTTAGATCTTATATAATATAGTTTTCTATAATTACCCATTATGTATCCCTTTGTCATGTGAAAAACGTGGGTACACTTTATGCTTTTCAAAACGTCCATGGGTGTCGTCTCCCCCCTTATAAAAGGCCACCATATCTCATCTCCTCTACACAATTCCAAGTCCATTTTTTCAGCCCTGAACTAAAAAATAAATATTCCTTTATTATATAACTACATTATAAAATATTTATTTTTATTATAAACCCTCTTATTAAGGATTTAAGTGTAAACGTAAAGAGATTCTCCTATGAAGATGTGTAGTCCTTAAACATTCATTTTTATTTTATTTCTTCCTATGAATCCTTCAAAAATTCCAAAAATATATTTATATAAAAACATAAATGTCTCAAATATTCTGATATTTTATTATGTTAAATACATAACCTATTTACATCTAATCTTTCATGAAATTGAAAATGAAATGATCGATCATGTGTACGACAAGTTACTGTCTCATGAATCCATGTTATTTATTTTCCATATCCACCTCTCATGGATGGATGTAATGATGGATTTAATGTTTATATATGATATATATGATATAATTACAATTATTGAATTATATTATTACTACTAACTTATTATCTTCTAATCCATTGCAAAAAAATAAATTTGCTCTTGTGTACGGAATATTACCATCCCGCGAACCATTGTGATGTGTTTTTCATTTCTGTTTTACTTGGATGGTAATAAGGATATATTAAATTAAAATATACAATATTTTTAACATAATTATGATTATTTAATTTTAATATCTCATATACCTTAATAATTTTCATTTCGAGGGGGATACGCTAATGTCTCTCATGTTTATGATGGACTACCACCTCACAAAGCTATGAGATTTTGTTTTCAAAAATTATTTTTATAGAATGTAGTAATAGAAAAGTTGATAAATATTATATATATATATATATTAAATAATAATTATTATTTAATTTTAAATTATTTTTTACTTTTATTCTATTCCACCCATAAAAAGAAATGGAAAAAATGTTCATGCGAACGTATGGCATGTTGTCTCCATGAATGGTGTATTTCATTTTATATATCTAACATTTATGGATTTATATAAATACATATATAATAAATATATATCATATTTATATCATTTTTAACATTATGGATACTATTTAACCATTATCAAAGTAAAACGATCAAAAATTCCAAATGAAAACACACGTGAAAAACAAAGTAGTTACCCGAAACCTGATTTCAATAATGAATTGTTAATAAATGGGTAATAAAATCTCATAATTAAATAATATATGGTATTATATATAATTATGGTTATTTTAAAAATTTATAATAATCTTATATTTATTATATATTATGAATGAACATATAAATAAATATTCATGACTTATAGTAATGGATTTTTTTCTCAATTTGTCTTATTAGTAACAAACATTATGTTATCCTTTGGTCATCCTTCATGAGGTGTATATAATTCCCCTTTGAGAAGTTATATCATGAATATACATCTATTTATTATATTTTATGTTTCATTTTATGTTACTCTTTAATGATGTTTATAATTATATGTTACCAATGTGATTAGGGTTTTATGTTACAATCTCATCGATTATGAGAATTATTTATGATTATGCATCCAAAAATGAAATATTAGGAAATATATCCCAATAAACACATTTAATTTCTTCTCCAATGGTTATTTATTTAAAAATATATTTTCATTTTATTTTCAACTCTTTATGGATTAAGGAGGAAAATATAATGACTTTTATATAAAAGAATCTTTATTTCTCTCTTTTGTCGAATACCATTTTTCTATAATATCCATGTTTTATAAAAAAATAAAAATTGTTTCAATACTATCAAAATGATTTATTAATTTAATTTTTACCCATTATTTAATTTTTACATTTTTTTTAAAAGGAGTATTCCTGAAATTTTCAAAACAAATCTTGTTTGTCTTTTACTGAAAATGTGAAAGGGATAATTGTTTTAATGTGTATGACATGAACAAAATTTCCCACTATCACGACCACCTAGTATTTTAAAGAATATATTTAAATTTTCAAAGGATGATTTCAATTAGAATTATAATTAAAATGATTTATGTTTTATTTTTTTCAAAATGAAAAATATATTTTCCTTTAGAAATGGATTAAATTATTTTTAAAGCTTCCTTTATAAGATTTAAATATTATTTTAAAATAAAAATATTTTTAAAATATTATATGTTTTAAAAGATGTTTTTCCCTTTATTGGAAATGATATTTCATCAATAAGTTATTTAAGTTAATTTTTAAAAAACCAATTATATGTTTCCTAGGGTATTTTCAAAGAAAAATATTTTGAATTTTTTTATAAATATTCAGGATAAAAAATTGATTTTAAAATTGGAAAGTTTAATGTTCTTAATAAATGTTACAAGTTATATTTCAAAATAATTTTCCATTGCATATGTAATCATTTGATGTTACATATGACTTACTGGGGATATGATCCAAATGTATCATTATTATTCTTTATATGAATTGTTTATTCTTATGATGAAAAAATATTAATGAAAGCGAGTTCACTTGCATGGTTTATACCATGATAACCTTTTTAGGAAACCTAATTTTTTTCTACAAGTTATTCTATGATGAAATGATTATGAAACCCATTTCTTTTCGACAAGTTATCCTATAATGAAATTTTTTTCAAACCCAATTCTTCCCATGGGTTTGGATGTGATCAATGTTTTATGATCTTATGCTACAAATATGTATGATTTTAATTAGGTGAAAATGGACACATTATAAAAAAGTATGGTGGTTACATTATAAAAAAGGACACTTTTCACATTATAACCAATGTTGGGTGGAACCTATATATACCTCCAATTAATTTTGTTAATATTTATATCTCGTGAGATTAATCAGACTAGAATGGGTATTCAACCTAGTGCAGTAATGGAATTTTTACACTATGATATTCTTGGTAGTGAACCTTGAAAACTATGATTGTTTAGAGATTAAAACCATCTTAATATGATTCCATTGGAAATGATCCCTAAATATAATGGAAATGAATTTATATACATATGTTTATGCCATAATTCAATGTATTATGTCTATTTCATCCTCTCATAAATCTTGATATTTGATTTCCTTTTGATTCATGACTTATGAGATTTCAATATTTATTTCATGACTCAATATGTTGACATTTGATATGTGGGGAATGGTTTTTATATATTACTATCATGTTCTCATAATATTATTCTCATGTTCGATTTACATATTTCCATTTTTTAATATTATTGAGAATCTCATATCACATTTTTTGGGTTTTTTTCCTAGTTTATGATGATTGGTACAATGATTGGCATGTATAAGTAGGGTTCTAGTTATAAGGATCTAAGTGGGAGAAGATTTATAACTCTTACTAATTGGTTTCTATTGTTTCCATGTTTCTAAAAACATTATACCTTTACAATCCTTAGGCATGTGTTTTGTAAATGTAATTAATATTATTCTAAAATGGGGTATAATTTAATTATAAAAAAAGATGGGGTCACTATAATTTGAATAATAGGATGGATTCAGTTAACCTTTTGAATCAATGACAAGACAAACTATGTGAGATCCCTAAGGATGTGTATAAGGATAAATATATGTATAATTAAATTTTTAAGAATATAACATATAATATTGGTAAAGGATATAGTGAATGGTTTCCTAAAAAAGAATTCTTTTTAGATAATACATTTGGATTTTATTTTGGAGCTAATGTACCCAGTGGTAACAACTCTAAAAAGTGTTCACTGAGTGTCACAAAATTACTACTTGGTATTTGGAAACAGGCCTTACAACTCACCTAGTTTGACATTGGAAGTGGATATTCATTAAAAATTAACAAAATCCTTAATAACATCATGAAGTATATAATTAAGAACCATGAATGAATTAGATTATGAAAAATGTGCCATGTATTTTAAGGAAGGTTACATGATTTAGACGTCCTTTCTGTGCTTCTTCATGATTATGTGGTTTCCCACTATGAGTATTATTACTCAAACTATGATTTTGATTTTGATAAATGGTTAGAACCCAAAGGAACAATGTTAAAGATAAATTAAATAGAAAATTAAATGATTTTACACAATATAATCTAAATGTTTTAGGGAAATAATGATAAATATTATTTCAACACTCACACAACATCCTCATGATATGAATCGTGTTGAACTTCCAAATGATGAATGTAGTGGAAAATGTTCTATTGAGTATATCATTTGGAAACAACCACCATCATTTATTTTTTCTACTAATACAATAGTTTAAAATAAATTTGTTTGAACACTAAAAAGATATTTTCAATTATTTAGTTTTTAGAACATGAAAAAACTCGTTTTTGTTTTCGATAATTTGGAAGGAGAAGAAGATCATTGATGAACTCTATTCAAGAATATTATGAAACATGATGAAATTGAATCTATAGAGTGGGTTGAGTTTTATTTATTAATTTTTTAATGATCACATTCATAATATTCTACATATGATAATGGAGAAGGAATTCATTGTGCTGAAGTAGAAGGATGATGAATCTATTGGGACATTTTATGAAAATTTTACAGGACATTAAAGTTACACTTATGGAATTGTCATCCAATTGGAAAGTAAGTTTTATTGATATTTCTCTGGATTACAACTAAGTCTCCAAAGAGAATTATCCAAATGTAACATTGGTAAATTTAAAGAAATGAGTCAATTTTCTCTCATAGTGGAGATAGATACTAAATATACCAATTTATCATATGGTTTGGATAAGAAAACAAAGATAGATTCAAATGGAAACACTAATATCCACGGAGAGAAGAATATGATCTTTCCTTCGTGATCTAGGTGGGGTAGAAAACAAAGAGGTGATTTTATTAAGGGTAATGGAAGTCTGTAATGGAATTTTATCAGGCCTTCGAGTACTAAAATTATGGGAAGAACATAGCTAGTAAATAAAATAGATATCCATATCCACAGAATACACCACCCAAAATCTATTGATTAAAGTGCAAGGAGTTTGTGAATTATATGAATTAATACCCCAATCTAATGGTTAAAGAGTATGACTAGCCAAAAAATCTAATGACAAAGGAAAAAAGGGAAATCTTATGAAATATCAATAGTTGAAGTGGATCATGATGATTAGAGGGAAATAATATTTAACTCCTTTTTTGGGAATTTAATTTTTTTTGTATGAATTATCCCTGTTAAAATATTAATTTTTAATCTTTATTGAAATTTTATGTGATTCTAAGAATTGTTATTTCTCTCTACATGGATTCTCGAATAAGGAAATCATATTTGATATTATATTGGTGTAATGATGAACTGATGATTCTATTTGAAATGTTTTTTATAAGATAAAATATTATTTAAAGAATAAATGGGTGGAGTGTTTATGTATTTGGAATTGATAATTATTATGTATAATTATTTTCCCAATGGTATTTTGGATACCATAATCATGAAACATCTAAGTATTTTGATAATTTTTGGAAGCATATATATCTCTATGTAAGATTAACAAAAGAGTTATGGATACTATCATGGGTTTAAGAGTTTATTGTTGATCATAAGAATAAAGTATTATATATCACTTATGTTATTTGATGTTATGGTAAATATGGTTTATAGAAACCTTGGAATAATATTAATATTTTTTTGGGGAAAATTATTACACACATGTTGGGTGACAACTTGACACATCTGGTAAAGCCATGGGGCTTGATCCGACAAACGAAGGAAGACAATGGTATAGTCTCTACCACTGGCTAATGTGAAAGAGTACTTTTGGTGGGAAAACATGAAGGAATATAATTTTGATTCTATATATTTGTTTTTTTATTTCATCAATTGAATTCTATGGGAGGTAATTTTAATGGGAATCTCCCAACATTATCCACAACAGAAAGGAATGTAGAAAAAATCACCATGGATTTTGACTTCACACACCCCAAAACAATTAACGGTCACAATGCAATATGGTTTTTAATAGTTTATAATAAAAACTAAGTGCACATAATCGCTATCATAGAATATTTATTTCAGGATCATATCTCTAAGATATAAATTAATGAAGTATTTAGGATTCATAGGGTAACACATTACATTGTGTTTGAATAGGATATAAAGATTACCCCAAACTTCTAGAGAATTATTCAACAAAATATTGATATAGTGATGAGTTTAATAATGTTGTATCATCCCTAGACAGTTGGTTAGTCTAAGAAAATAATTAAAATCATGGATTATATTATAAGATCTTGTTCTCTAGATTTAAAATTTGTTTGGGATTAACACCTACCTTAATTTGATTTTTCATACAATAATATCTTTCACTCAAGTATTCAAATGGATACTTATAAATACCTCTATAGAAAGAAATATAGAGATTTATCTTTCTAGAATGAAATTAGAGAAATAATTATATTGGAACCTGAGATTGCTGAAAAAATGATAGAGAATGGAAGATGCGTTCAAGAGAACCTAAAGGCAGAACAAATTCTATAGAAACATTTTGTTGATAATATTTATTGTGATATGGAATTTTAAGATGGTGATAATGTGTTTCTAATAATTTCTCTATGGAATGAGATAATTAGATATATAAATAAATAAAAACTATACACTAGGTATATTAGTCCCTTAGAAATTTTTGGTTGTATCGAGAAAGTTACTTATCAATAAGCGCTTCCATCGAATCTCTCTCAAGTCCATGATGTGTTCAATGTATATCTCTTGAGAATTTACATACCAGATCCATCACATATAATGAAATCAAATCTCATACCATTAGATCATGATATTTCAAGAGAGTAAGAACTGGTGGAAATTTTTTATTGTATAGATAATCTTCTATGAAACAAGATAGTTCACCTTGTCAACGTTTTTTGGTGCAACCACTTTCTTATGGAAGCTATGTGGAAACCTGAGGATATGATGAGGTAGAAGTATCCCAGGTTTTCTACACCAAATTGATAGAATTTTGAGAATAAAAGTAATTTTATGGGAGGTATAATGTAACTTCCATATTATTTAGGAAATATATTTTTTTTAGATAAATTTAAATTCTTCGATTGCATATGCTTCACACGACACTGAGTTTTAACGAAACACAACATACTATTAAAATAATATTATTTAACAAGATATTAATCTATTATCATTTGAAATGGTGGAAATATATTGGATTAACTAAATTATGAAAATATATGGAATATAAAAGTATAAAAAATTTTATTCTTGGGCGAGCAATTAATTAGAAATGAAAATAAAAAGAGTTTAAAAGTAATGGAAATCTTTTAAAAAAACTATTTTTCTATACAAAAATTTTTTTTGACATAATAAACATTGAAAATGGTGAATTAATTTAATGAATTTTAAATTTAATATATTGAATAAACTTTTTAACATTATTCTTATTTTTTTCTTTAGAAAATAGTTAAGAACAAATCCAGTTTTAAACTTAAAACTATATTTTTCAAAAAATAATTTATTTTACACATCCAAAAACCTTTTAAATATTCATTAACTCAAAAAAATTATCTTCCTTAAATTACTACCCATATCCTAGAGGCCTTATATGGAGTAGTAAAACCTTTTAAAAAGTCATTATTTGGAAACCTATAGTGGTTTTCTAAAGGAAAGGTATAGCCCTTAAAATTTCATTTTTATTTTATTTCTTCCCCAAACTCCTAAAAATTATATTAATATATGATTACATAATAAAAATAGTATATAATATATAATTATATTATATTATGTTAATTTGTTATCCTATATCCACATACTCTTCCATCAAATGGTAATATAAATTGTTCATCATGTGTAATTTGGGTTACCGCCTCACAAACTGATGGTATTCGTTTTCCATCACCGCCTCTCACAGATAGACATAATGGTATATTTAATGTTCATACAAGAAATTTATGATATTATTATACCTATGGAATTATAATATCACACTTAAATATTTACATTCTAACCCATTGGAAGACAATAACATCGATTGTGTGTATGGTGAAATACTGCCTCGCGAACCGATGTGATGTGTATTTCATTTCTATTTTAGAAATATGGCAATATAAATATTTCAAACGAATATATATTATATGTGTATTGTAATTATACTTATTTAATTATAATATCACATATAACATCTTACTCTCCATTATGTGAGGGACAAAATAATGTTGGTTGTGTGTACGGCGGACTACTGCCTCGCAAAGCAATGTGATTCATTTTTCACTGACACATTTACAAGAACATAATAAAGATAAAGTTAATAAATATATTTTATATTAAATTATAATGATTTTCTAAAGTTTAATTATTATTTCAAATTACTTTTTTACATCTTTTAAAAAAATGGAATGAACGCTAATGTGTGAGTATGGTCAACCGACTCCATTAACGGTGTATTTTATTTTATATCAATAAATTTTAGATTTTACACTAAAAACATATATACTGACTATAGATGATATTTATATCATGTTTAATATTATATATATTATTTAACCATGATCAATTTAATATAATCAACAATACCAAATCAAAACACAAATGAAAAACAAGTAATTACACAAAACGTGATTTTAATAAGGAATTGTCAATAAACTGGTAAAAAAAGGTCATAAGTAAACCCTATATGGTATGAAATATATTATTATGGTACTATAATATATTTATGATAAATATTTATTTAATATATAGGATTGATCAATTTATATAATATAATTCGGGACATAAGTAAAGTAATCTTGGTTTCAATTTTTCTTAATAAGGACATACATTGTGATATGAACCGATCTAATTTTATGAGAAAGATATAGTACCCATTTGACATGTTATATATTTAATATAATTCTATTCATGATATTTGAAGTTTCATTTAATTTATTATTTAGTGTTTCTTATTACTCAATATTACAAAAGTGATAATTATTTTATGTTAGAATCTCATTGTTTATCAGGATTGTTTACACGATTTCTTCCAAGAATTAAATCCAATGATATATACCTCAAAGAAATCTGGTATTTTATTAACCTTTTTTTATTTCTAGACAATACATTTTTCCTTTAATTATTTTTTTAATAGGATTTAAGATACAAAAATAATGTTTTCCGGAAAAATTCTCTTTATTTCATTCTTTAGTCGAAATCCCTTTTCAACCATATCCATTTTTTCTAAAACTAATTTAAAAATTATTTTAACATTCTATAATGAATTTATTAAAAAAAATTATGTAGTTTGAATTTTTTCAATTTTTTTTAAAAGGAATCTTCTTGTAATTTTAAAAACAAGGAAAATTTGGATTTTACCAAAAATTTGAAAGGAAACTTTGTTTTAATGTAAATGGCAGGGATCTACTTTCTTAAATTATTAACCAAATTATGTTTTAGAGATTACTTTATAATTTTAAATGGATATTTATTTATAAACTAATTTTTAAAATGTTTTATTTTAAAAAAAATCTTTTTTTCAATTTGGAAAGTATATTTTTCTTAGGAAATATTTAAAATTGTTTTTAAAGAATACTTTATAAGTTTTAAAGGTTATTTTAACAGAAAATGATATTTAAAAATTATTTTTTTATAAATTTTTTTTTCAATGTGAAATGTATATTTTCCTCAAAAATGTATTAAATTATTTTTAAGGTCTCCTTCATAAGTTTGCAAGGTTTTTTCAATGAAAATGATTTTTCAAATGTTATATAAATATTTAGTATTAAAAAGTGATTTTCGAAGTTGATAGGTTATTTTCTTCAAGAAATGATCCAATTGATCATTAAAAATAATTGTTATTAAAGTATGACAACCTTTGGTATTATTTATCATTTAATATGGATATGATCCAAAGAGACAATTCATATTCCTTCTCGATATGTATTTTACTTAAGATGACAAGATTCATACAAAACCCTATTCCATTCCATGGGTTATACCATGATAAAATGATTATAAACCCCACTTTTTCCATTGGTTATTATATGATGACATGAAAAAATGATTAGATATACTTTTTTATAAGTTTTTCTATGATGAAATGTTTATTAAACCCATTTCATTTCATGTTTTTTCATTTGATATATGTTTTATGATTTTATGTCTTAGATATGTATGATTTTCATTATATTAAATTGGATACTTTATAATTAATGATTGTGGTTTCATTATAACTTACAACGGTGGTCACATTATTACCAAGGATGGGTGAGACTTATATCTCCCTCTAATGAATTGGGTGAATATTGATATCTCATGTTACTCCCATGTTCCCATACCCTAATTCTCGTGTTATTTTTATATATTTCCCTTTTTACCCTTACTAAGAATATGGTCTGACCCTTTCTTATGAATATTTTCCCTCATTTTTTTTATATTTGCTACATGTGATTTGTATAATAAGGGTGTTAGTAATGAAAAACTATGTGGGAGATGTTGTTGATCTCTTATGAAATAGTTTTTTATGTATTAATGTTTTTAAAGGCATTATACAATTATGATCTTCATGTGTGTGTTTTTTAATGAACTATATATCCATCTAAAATATGTAATATCTCGGTATGGATAGCATGGTTCATTATAGATTGGAACTGTGGATGGTGGGGAATACCTCCTTTATTAATTCCTATATCAGTTTATTTTGACACTAAAAAAGGTGATAGTCTATGACCTCTCAAACACTAAATAACATGAGAATGAGAGGATAATGGATATCATTTCCAGATATAGTTTTATAACATTTTCCTTTAGAATGTGAATTCTATAAGAGAATATTTTATACTAACTAAAAATTAGCATTTTATTCCAAATTAACTTTTGAGGAAAATGTTTGAAACCAAATAATTCAAAACTAAAAAGAGTTAACCACAAAATGGTCTCACAAATTCATTAAAGACAAAACTATGAATATTTGAATCAACCACCCTATATTTCTCCCAATAAAGTATGGTTATCTTCATATCTAGATCAATATTCAAAATATATTCAAAATGATCTTCCATATTCTGTCAAGTCTGGATATATTCCTTCACATTATCTTCCTTTCAAAAAAACATTATGACAAAATTTGATCTTATTTGTAGATCCACACCCTTTTCTTTTCATTAATGTAACCTCTAATATATATCTCATATATATTGTTGATAACCTATTTCTAAGCATTAATATGGAAGGATTCTTCTGAAATTTCATCCCTAGAGTGTTGAACGAGTTCCAAATATTTCTCATTATATGCTTCAACATTTCCTTACAATCTATCTAAGACTTATTATGGTAATGATTCTAGGTTCTACTTTTAAATTCACCTTCTACAGCCTCTGTTTCCTCACATAGTGGTTTTTTGCTCGACTTACCAAAAACTTCTTGTAACCATCAACAAATTTTGATTCCCCTGATGTTTTCTATATCCTGTTTTTCATTTCCCTACCTAAAGATTTGTTTACAATTATTTTTTGAATATTTGAGTAATCCTTGTGATGTCTTTGTTTATTCCACTGATTTTGAACTGATAATTTACGAGAGAAAATATTTCCATTTTTCCCATTCTCTATCTATACCCAACAATCATGGACACTTGAGATACCTACTCAGATTTCTTCATTTTATAGATATTATCCATGTCAAGTTGCAGACATCACTTTCCCTACTAAAATATCCCAATAGATTCTGAGTGTTAAAAGAAGCTATAAAAATATTTCATGATTATAATAAAATAATAAGAGCTAATTCTTAGACAAAAAATTAAAAATCATGTAAAGATAACTTGTAAAGTATAAATAGACAATTCTCTACTCAATAAATATACAACATCGACCAGGACACCTATCCCATAAAATGCCATATTATTTATCCCATGAATTGTACCAAAATAAACAGCATCACCATTATGATGAGAGAATGGTGTGGAAATATATAAAATTTATAGTTTAGATAATAAGATATATTTTTAAAAGAAATGAAAATTTTATATGATAGTTTATTTCAGTGATGGAAAATTATTTTCTCAAGTTTCAAGTGCCACAAAAATACAAAAACTTCAATCTCCCTAGCCCACAAAATTGTATCCCCATCAATTTGTTTCTTAGACATAACATATATGACTACGTTTTAAAAAATTAAATCCTCCAAAGGATATTTGATTCAAGAATTTTCAGGTTGGGAAAACCCTTGGTGCTGGTAGTATATATTTTTTTCCATTCCATAATAAGAAGAAAGTGAATTGAAGAAAGTAATAATTAAGAATCAATGAAGTTTGATGATTATATGTCAATAAAATTTTAAACTTTAGCACATAAAATTCTCATAGACTAGATAGAACAATCTATTGTGGGATAAATTCCCCATTTAATGGATGATGCATCCCCTTCAGTATCATAATATTTAATGTTTTTTTATATAAAAGGTAGCGACATGAACTGGTTTCCCAGCACATGCCCCATAGTAATTTATTAATATAAAAAAGAGTTTACAAAACAAGCTCTAGGTGTAACATACTTAAACCTGCAAGGAATTATAGATTACAAATCATAGAAAAAAGTAGACACCAGCAGGGTACCTTCATTGAGAGTAAGATGTGCCTCCATGACCAGCCCTTAAACTTCAGAAAGTATTAGATATCATGAAAAGATTATTCAGAGAAGCAAAGTTCTTTAATATATAGCATGCCTCAAAATCAAATCATGAAGGATGAGAGTCCAAACACAAGAAAAGGATTCCAAACAACAAGAAGAATTACTACATCCAAGAGATGCCTCTAAATAGCATGTCAGTAAATTCATGCATCATACCCAACACCGACTTGAAACAGAGAAAGTAGCCAAAAAATAATAGAGAAGGAAGACCAGGGCTTCCACAACAAATAAAATGGAGGTAGAATCTTCACAAATGATCAGCTTCTTTCCAGATTCATGAATGCATAAAGAATCCTAATTCATCAAATCAGTATGGCATGCATCCATGACAAAACTTTCAGGAGCAGGGCTTCAGCATTGAGAACAGAGATGCAGTGGACCAGGAGGCACCCAGCGAACATGCAGCCAACCATCCTAATTATAGAGGTGTAGCACCATGACACAAAAGGACTCAATTTAAACTGAATCAGAGGAAAACAGAGATGGAAAAAACATTAACAAACAGATCCAAATAGCACCAATTCAGAAATGAAAATCAGAACTGATTAAGAGATCACAGCCAAATCTGAAAATAGGTTGAATAGTCTCCACCCAAAAACAGCCCTAAAACCTATAGTGTACAAGAAACTAGACCATACCAGATGAACTCTAAATTAAGTAGAAAAATCCATGAGAAAATTACTATAAGATAGACATTAAGCAGAAATTGAACAATGAAAAACAGAAACTAGATTGAGATAGGTGAACGAACCAGATCCAAAAATTATTTCCATGGAATACTCGTGAAATCAAAGTTTGGATCCTTATTGAATTCCTCAGCAACTTTTATAAACATCCTCTTTCTGATATCAAGGTAATCCTGAGCAGTTATATCACCATTTTTATACTTCCTAAATGTATTTTTCTCATTTTCCTTAAACCAGGAGTCAAGCTCTTTTGGAAAATCCAGATCATTATCATACTGGTAGGAATCCCTATATGTCGAGTCATTTTCATCAACTTCAATTGAAGAAGTGTCTGAATCAGAACAATCAGAGTTTTGTGAATATTCGGGCAGGGGCTCTATAGGAACTGGTTGTGGAGGAACATCAAGGGAAGAACTTTTGGCCACAAATGATCTTGTGATGATAGTTCTTTCATAGCTGACATTGTCTCTATGTTTCCTAGTTTTCCTGGGGAGTGGAGTGATGAAATCAACTGAGTCCACAATAACTTTTTTACCTTTTAGATCATTTATATGAAAAGATTCCCCTACTTTAGGTATCATATCAACAACAACTTGGAAGGACTCCTCTGTATGCCCATCTTTGTTAATCACATGACCCTCAGATTTTTCAACTTCCTTCATGGTTGTTTGGGTGGAATCACTCTTATCAGCATCAATATGTTCTTTCTTCTTGGTGAAAGTAAGAACTTCATTGAAAAAGTCTGAGAGTTGATCTCGAGATTTTTGAGAATTCAATTTTCCTTTTACCCCATCATCTCTTTCCTTGAAAACACAATCATGGATTTTTTTTCTTTGTCCTTAACCACATGATCATATTCTCTGTTATCAAATTTAGAAGGTCCAGCCATGTTTTCTTGATTATTTTTACACTTTTATGTCCAAACAGGTTTAAGGCTTTTAAAATGAACAATAGATTTTCCACAATTACTTGTACGGTGCCCTAATCTGAATCATTTAGAGCAGTAGTCTGGTAATATTTCATAAATAACTTCATGGGAGAAGTCAAAGTCCCCACTTTGAATCCAAATACTAAAGAGAAACATCTGAGAAACATATAACTCAATACAAATCCTAAAAATCAAGGGTCTTGAAAGAATTTTTGTTGTAAAATCTAACATTAGAGGATTACCAATAAGATTAGCAATAGGGAAAAGGGTTTCCTGCTTGAACAGGTGAAGTGGTAACTCTGGGAAGCTAACCTAGATAGGAACAATAGGGGATTCAGTATAGGCATCAAAATCTAGAGTCCACTTAAGAATTTTCAATAAACAACCTCCCAAGGACCATGACCTCTTGACCCAAAGCCTATAGTATACCTCCTCAGATGTGAACCGAAAAACTATGTGTGAGGGGTTCATGAGACCGATTTGAAAACCTGTAAAGCCTATCGCTTCAAGGGATGGGAGAAGAAACTTCAAAGATGGCCTTCGATTAACAAATTTTCCAACAAAAACAAATCTTAGATCAGAAGAAAGTTAGTTTACCACACTTTTTGATAATGAGATCGCGGGTTTCCCACAATGTCGAAAGGATTTAGGGAAAATCTGAATTTCTTAATTCGGTTCAGGTTGAGCAGGAATCTCATCTCTTGATTTCCCAGAAACTACATCAGCAAAAGATCGAGAATCCAATTAAAGGTTTTCCTCTAGCGACGGGTTCTTCGAGAGCACTCTGCGGGTCTCCATCCTCTTGACTCCTTCTAATAATATTCTAAGTAACAATGTAGTCTGTATATGAATGAAAAGTAACAAGAAAATGAACTCATACAAGTGCCATGTCCAGTCTGTACTCATTAATGCTTTTTTTAACCAGCATTTCAAGAATGTGAATACACATTTGAATGAAACCCACATTATATTAATGACCACAATATGTTTTGGCTAACATGATTCACATTATAACACTTACTTTTATAAAGAATTTCAATAAGAAATTGAATTCACTAATAAAAAGTATTGATGTAAATAAGTGGTCAAATAGGTTGAGTAGGTTGGGAAAGGTAAGGTCAACCTGAATCCAAAAATATGGTATTTGTATCTTCTATATCTATGTATACTATAGAAAAATGGCGAAAATAATTGAATTGGGATAAATACGAGGGTTGATCATCTCATGATTCATCCAGATCTCTGTAATATCCCATCATATTAGAGGACTAATTAGAAAATTCACACCAATTTTGTCATCAACATACCATGAAATTATTACCTCATCCTAATACATTTACAAAAAATACATATAAATTTTTTCTAGGGAAAAATTCCATCAATACAAACTTCTTCGACCTTCACGCCTCTGACTAGGGGAAAATATCATAGTGTAATAAAATGTTCCCTATCCCAAAAGAAAAATATATTAAAATAAATTGATATGATCTCAACAAAACTCTCACACTTATATTCCCTTAACCTTTTAATTGATCTCTGGGATGTACTCATTGAGTAACTCTTAATCCCCTAATATTTTGAGGATGGGACACAAGATGTTGATGTATACTATACAAAAAGGATACCATTGAATAATAGATTATTATATTGTTTCTAAATTTTAAATATTGGTTTATATACATGGAAAAATCTTACCCATTTACATTTATAGTGATTTTGGTGACATTGAAATGTATTAATAAATCATTGAAAATGGCTCCGAGAGCAACCTCATACCAGTTCAAACCCTCTAATGCTTGGGGTATAGAGAGGTGGAATAGTGTCCCTCTAATATAATGATCCAAGGATCTGATAAAACTTTGAATATGACTATTTTCCAAATCAATATCAGATCCTTGTATCAATAAATTGTCTTTAACTCTGAATTCATGTTTGTTCATTAGGTCACATGTTTAAATGATCTTCTAGGAACTCCTTGACTTTATTTACATCCAGAATTGCCTTCCTCATACCATCAGTTCCTCAAGTATTCATTAAATGAAAAATTCAAAGTGTTTTATGGTTATAATTCTACATTTTATTCTCATGAATCCCTATATATAGATATGGGACTCTATAAAAGGGAATTCAATTAGCTAATGATAAGAAATGGTAGTTGGATAGTCTATCCCAACATCTTTGAAATGGATCTTACCAATCTATTGAATAAACTACAAAATTAGTACATATAGAATATTAATTGATTTAAAGATATCATTTAATATATGGAAATTTATCAAGCTACATTATCTATCCAAGTTCCCTTGATATCTTCTATATCACCTCAATATTCCTAGATGAAAAAGGATGTAATTATGATAAGGATAACAATTTCATGAATAATATTCCCCTCTATTATTTTTATATTACACATATTTCATCACACTCTCATGTGTGGGACCCAATGAAAATTCACAATCATCACTAGGAGCTTAAATTTCTCTCATATAATTCCCAGAATCATATGATTTCAGTTCATTCTATGCTCCCAATGATAGTGAGATGAAGGGAGAAATTGTTCAGCATGCCTCTGGTGAGAAGGTATCCAGATCATCCTCTTCAAAACCTAGATATATCTCTTCCTTACTAAAAATAATTTAAAATTTAACCTTGCATCCTTCTTTAGATGATTTGTGGATAAACAATTTTTTAGGTTGATGATCTTATAAATTCCCCTCTATCATTTTAAGAAGGTGTCTCTATAAAAAATTGATGACCTCAGACAAGTAAATATGGGTATATAGGAGGAACCAAGACCCACATTGATTGGTTCCATTGTGCCTCTATAACTATAAGAAATGTATACCTAATTATAAAAAACACCTTGATATATTCTAATAGAATTATATATATTTTATTAGGATGGATCAGAATGTTTCCAATCACATTAGGTATTCCAAATGATCATCAAGGTTTATAATAGGAAATCATGATGATTATTCTATCTCTTATAGCTACTCTTGAAGCTAATGATTAGAATATAATTAAATATAAATTCATATGATAATTTTCATACCCAAACTGGGTCACCAACATCATGATCATTATGAAAAAGAATGGGAATATTATGGTTTTCATTGAATTCTGGGATATCACTTAGACCTTTTTGAAGGATGATTTCCTATTTTCATATAGATAACTCCATGTCGGTGAAACTATTGTCTACCAAGAATTATCCAATAAGTATGAATTCAACCATATCAGAATGTCCCATAAGTATGAATAATCAACAACTATTAGAAAACACCCATAGATATTTTTCTATCAATCCGTTCCCCTCATTTTAAAAAATGCTAGTGTTGTCTATCATTACCCCATACACAAAATCATGAAGCCCCTTATAAGGAAGGAAACAAAATGTTATATAGATGATATAGTGGTTAAATCCCAGAAAAATTGTGATCATATTACCACCCATGAGGTAGAATTTACCACATTTAAACATTAAAACATTTAGATTAATCCCCTAAAATATTATTTAGGGGCGACATACGAAAACTTTCTTGGCCAGATGGTAAACTATCATGGAAGCGAAGTTGATCCTAATAATTCTAAGGAGATACATTAAAATTATCCACCTTGAAAAATTAATAAGATTAGAGCTAATTAGATATGAATACCTTACATAAGATGCTTCATATGCAATATTTCATAAAAGTAGCTATCATTAATGAAAATAATAATCAATATATTCTCCTACTGATAGAAGGAATATTGATAAAAATCATTTGAAAATATCATGCAATATCTACAACACGCACTATTTATAATGAATTTGCTGGAATGGAAACCACTCACTCTATATGTCTCCACCACAGAGATTTTTCCTGATACAATTATCTCTTATAAAAATAATTCATGGAAGTAAAATAGTATTTACTATCTATATAGGATAATTTTTTGTAATGAGAATCAATATTTTTACATCGAGACAAACATCCACACACTGATTTGTATAGTGAAGAAGTTGAGGCCTTACCTACAAAACCATGAGTTTTTCATTATCTATCACATCGATTTACTTAAGAATATTTGTAACCATATAATGTTGACTGGAAACTTGTATTAATGAATCATTATCCAACAGTAGTTCAATATTCAGTTTTTGCCATAAAAGGAAATAAAAGGGATGGTGCTAGAAGATTTTCTCATGACACACCCTTCCACAAAAACTATACCAGTGAACCAAAATTTATTAGTTTAAGAAGTTTTCTATTTCTCTATGAATACCCAAATGTGGGATACTTATTTCAGTAATTCTTCCTAAATCCTATGTGGGAATATAATGGGAAATCCAACACTCAATTAAGTTGGTCTGGGTATTATATTCGTCTCCCCTCTACGATTATTATAACTTATTCTTTTATAATATATAATTTTTTCTCTAACATTTTGGTAGAGTACCAAGCCCTAACTAAAGTATTATAGTTACCAATATAGATATATGTATCTCATTTCAATGTTAGGTTGATTTAGAGTTAGTGATTAAGTATACTAATGGTGAAAATTAAGAAGGATAAGTTTTCTCCATTCCTGATTTCATAAAAGATTTTATTTTAAATTCCCCACCAATCCAATGATGGATAGTATATCTAGTTCATACAATTCCCAAGTGGAAAAATTGGATAATATAAGGACAACTCTATTAGTTCATCACTAGGGTGAGATTTCCCTCTACATCAGACAACCTCAGTTTGTTTCTATAGTTAATGTCAATAACATGGATAAAATAAATGAATTCAATACTCTCTAAGAACATGATGGGAAAATATCCTCTACTATATATTTCTTTACTAAATGGACATCAACTATAATGGATTATCATTAAAATGGGATTCTTCCATTAGACCTAGACAAGATGGAACAAATCCAATAATTAACATCGAACAGCATCCACTACAATGGTCTGAATGAATAAAAATATCACTAAAAATAATGTTTTTATGGTGTCTTACTTATTTGTATTAAAGGAGGAGATACCCACACCATTATGCCTGAGGTTCCTGAAATATCTTGTTACATTCATATATCAAGAACCAAGATCTCCCATAAAGTGATTAGACTTGTCTATTTTTGGACAATTGTAATAAAACATTGTTTGGAGTTCTCTAAGAAGTGACATGGTTCCCAAAAACATAAAAAATTCATCCATCAACACATGGAGTTGTGACATGCCACCATATATTCATGTAAATTTACCATATTGGGGATACATGTAATTGGTCCATATCCCCTAACTATAACCAGTTAGTTCATGCTTATCCTCGCTTTCACCAATTTCATTTCTAATTTGGATGTTATTATACCCCTCTAGAAGGTCAGAATAAATAGTATCATTAAATTCATGAATTATAATATAATTAAAAAATTTGGTGTCCATCAAACAATATTGATGAACAGAAAAATCAATTTTTGATCTTCTTATATTAAAAAGTTTTATATGTAAGAGACCATCCAATTAAACCACTAATACCACTACTACGTAATAGAAAATTAATTAATAACATCCATAAAAATACTATATAAAAATTATTATTGAAGATAGTGGAAAATAATTATAAATTAATATTAGAAAAACTTGTGCATGCCTTGTGTTCTTATCACACTATAACTCATACATCCATGAAAATAGGCCCATATATTTTTAGTGGGTTATTATATGTGTTAACCATGGAGGTCAAATTTCCATCACTTCAAGTAACTATATAAGGTTACCTCTTGAGAGATTAAAAATCACCGATGTGAATTGATTGGATAAATAGGATAGATGAGATTAGTATGAACACACTGTCGAACCTTGAAATCCATCACAATAGGACTACGAAATCCTTCAACAATAATGTTCATATACACTCATTTGTCCATGGAGAGTTGGTGTTAGGTATAAAAAGACTTATGATACATATCTGGAATCCATAAAAAGTTGAAACTAATTGAGAGGGAGATTAATTTATAGAAATTTATATCCCATTGTAGAATACTCAATTTTCCCCATGGATTATGAGCGTATAACACCCCTTAACAATGAAAGGATCTTATGAAAGTAATTTGTACAATACCCACTCTAGTTTACATAGTATTATCTGTATGATTTTGAAATATATATCATAACATCATAGCCATAAGAGGTAGGAATCTAAAATATTTCCATAACTATAAGACTATAGACTGTATATAATTTTCCTCATCATCCTCAATACATGATATTAAACTGCATAGTTAAAGTCTTAGATATGAGATCTTAAACTACAAAACATCATGTGTTTGTACCATGATATAATAATTTATTATAACATCTATGTTGTATGATGTTAAACTATATTACATTATCCATCCTACATGATTTCAAAATAAACATCTATCATCCTCCATCAACATAAAATTTTCCATTCTCATTTATATCCTTACACACCCCTCTCAAAAACTAAAAGTTCATTCATTCATAGTCCCATAAGATATGTAGTGACTCCCAAGATCCCTAAATTATTCCCAATAATAATGCCACCACTATCAAAATTATTTTTGATAAAGGGTCCTCTTTTCATGTATTTTAGAAATTTTTTGTCTTCCCAAATTATAAATATTAACCTCTCTTAAAAAGTTTCCATATCTAAATAGAATCCATATGCATATGAGTCGTTATTCCAGAACTTATGCTTAGTAAAATTAACCTTTCACTTGTATTTGATCCAAATCTATTCAAATTTTCTTCCAGAACTATGTGTAGCTGGATTTGTGTATTTTTAGAAGACATAGTGATTTCTAATATCACATATCATACACATAGCTATAGTTTTTCACTGAATCCAAAAATAATTGTTTGATATAAGTTTTTTAACCCTTTTTATGTAACCTCGACTAGTGAAAAGTTTCTCCATAACCCAATCAATCCATTGGTGATCAACCCTAGTTTTTGATAAAAAATAATTTCTTTCTTGCTATATAATGTTAGAAAATATGGAATCATCTTGAAAACATGTCATTAAGTGGAATAGTATTGAATTAATATTGCAATACTATAAACCATATATAATTTCCTAAATAAAATTCCTTCTTCCCCTTACATGAGAGCAAGATCTGTGAAAGAACTCTTAGTGTAGGTATTTCAATTTTTATTATACTATGACTAGGTATAAATTAATCCTTTGGATAAGAAATTTTTCTGTGATTTATAATCCCACATAATATGTTGTGGAGTTCAGATCATATATTTTGGCCTCATCCATTATTTTCAATATCCCATCACCCGTTCATCACTACATGAGATCCATATATATGTAGGTTCATCTTCATTCAAATGTAAAAAATAAAATTATAATTACCCCAATAATTTATATTTCTCCCATATCGTACACTATCTTGTAACAAAGGAGATCTCTAAGTCATCTCTTATTACTCACACTAAGCATTACCCACATGATCATAGAGTCCCTATTGTATCACTTTCATTAGCAAGTTTGTGGTGAAAAATATTCAAAAAAGACAGAGTTACATCATGTTTACATGTTGTTGAATTTTGTATTAATGGTTACATTATATGACCTCTCAATCAATTTAGGAAGGTCTATGAAAAAGTTCACTTTTTTGGAAATGAGATAAATATCCTTATAATAACATTTAGTGCATTGTTCTACATTTATAAAAAATTCCCATTACCATGAATAAATGTATATGGATTGGTTTTAATTCTTTTAATATATATACTGTATATTGGATCCTATATCAATGGTCTCATAACAAATTATATCAATGAAAATACTTACCTATATTACACATGATCCAAATCAACATAGGTACTTATAGTGAGGATTCATCTTTGAACTGGTACTGGGAAATAAAATTACCCGATTATTTTATTGGAACATTCTCTATTAATATAGGGTCCTTCCTAATTACTCATAAAATATGAATTCAAGAACTACATGTAGATTTATTATTGTTGTTATAAGATACATAGGGATGCTTGGATATCTTATCCTAGGACCAACAATAAATCCTAATAGGAAAGTTCTATTTCTATTCATATGATCTAGATCTTTGTGGGGAATTTCTCTTCAAAAAACTACTTGTCACTTGATTCGTATTTTTATAGGATATTTAGTGATAGCATGATCTCATATTTTATCCCCTACTATGAATCCCAATTAAAACCCTTACATTTTATTAGTGTTTGGACACCTTCATTCACATATGATTCCCCTTCATATATTCTATAGTATGATTGATCCATCTAGGTCCTTTTTGCATGATGTGAAACTGTACAGCATAAAATATTTCATTCATAAACAACTATATAATAGTTAGAGAAAATCAATCCATATAAGCCAACTACATACATGAGGTCCAAATCCATGTTAGATTTCATGATGTATAGAGTTAAATGCTACGTTAAAACACTTTTTTTACTCAAAACCCCATTTTTTTCACTACCCATAACCATTATACACAATTAGTCCTTTATAGATTACCAAAACAACAAATACATGGTGATCCTAGTAAAATGATTACAACAGCACTTTTTCTGTACATCACCTTTAATAAACTATAACTCACTTCATGAGTATATAAAATAACCATAAATATTACATGGGTATTGTTAATGTGTGTAATTAACTCCAATGTAATCCTATATTGATCTATGTTTACCAAACCCTCATAACGATGTGTATTTATAACCCCAATTTGGACTGCCAACCAAGGGAACATTTTTCATCCTAAGGAGATGGTCTTATAATCTTTGTAAACCAACAAAAACCCATAGTGAAACTAGTAATTTGAACATTCTTGGTAATAATTTGTTGTTCATAAGTATCACATAATCACACTTGATATAAAAACATCATGCAGTGATTTTTATAGTCCCCTTTCTTATTTCAAATATATTAGATGTTTTTTAACCTTTTACCTCCATTTGGGTAGATAGTTTTTGCATCCTCTTAAAATAATGGTCTATGTATCATGACCTAAACTTCTATACATACAACCTCAAATATTTTTTGTTATAAATGGACATTTTATTCATGCCAAATTTCACCTTACACTTATTGCATGGATCACCAATTTTTTTTCCAAGACGTACGACCTTGAACTCAACACTTCTAGTCAAAGATATATGACCTTAAACTCTGTAATTTTGATAAAATTTATTTGACTATAAACTCTAGATAAAAAGGAACAATTAAAATGTATATAAAAGATATAAGGAAATAGTCATAAAAATTATTAGATAAATACATATAAAGGGAATCTTGAGAAAATATCATGTCACTTCATTCGAATCTCTCTACTTTCAGGGCGTAAAAAATATATTGTGTCAAAAAAATCATTGAAGCCAGTGGGGATAAATATATTTCCATTTAAAATAAAAATATTCTCTCATGGGAATTATTTTTATGGAAAAAACAGATGAAAATGATATATCATCTCATTTTACCCTATTAATGTTTCCAATACATAACAATATAATTTTTTTGGGTACTATATCCCTCCTTGAATTATTTATTTTCCATGAACTTACTTCATTTATCATGTTTCTAAATACCCAAAAATATTCCATTTTTATCTCTAATGAGTTTATTGAACTCATAGATAATTTTTTATTTTGATATGTGTACATTCCCTTAATGGTTATACAAATATGCCCCCCAATTTGGCCTGCTAACCAAATGGATTTTTCCTCTGGAGGAGGTGGTCCTACAATATTTTTATTCCATGAAACCAATTTTGTAAAGAATTTCTTTTGAATATAGTCACCATTTATATCATAAAAAAGTTTCTCCCTCTATAATCTCTGATTCAATCATCTTTGTTCAATGATTTACACAATCCAAAATCTAGTTATTCCATTGGATTCGATATCCTTGATGTTACATCATTATGTATTGGGCCCATTTTCAAAGTAAATATGTAACAATGTTTTCTTCAACCTTTTGTAGTACTTTTCACATAAAAAACCACATAACATATCTATCTGTGTACTATGATATAAAAATATATATGGTTCATCCTTTGAGGTTGTTTATATCAATAATGTTGGGATCCAAATTAACTTTATGTTTACTTCACCTGGAGAGCCATGGAAACTTATTCTTTTGTATTAATTCTATTCAACCTAAAACAATTTAAATGTTGGTATAAGTTTCTGGACATTAAATTTCCTAGTAAAATATAAATTGGGCTCTCCGCATTGAAAATACACACTGGGTTGCCTAGGAAAAAGTTGAGTTTATACTCCCTAGAAATGTATCTTGTGTGATGATGTAAAAATTGTTGATTTAAAATAAAATTGAAGAAAAATTATCAGTTCTAAACCCATAAAAGTGGAAATCATAGATAAATTTAAGCTCTAACCTTCTAAGTCCATGTATAAAGAAGTTTTTGGGAATAGTTGTTGTAACAAAATGAAATAATACTCAATGATCATTGTGTAAAAAATTTGATCATAGAAATAGAAAATCTATTCTATCCTGGTCCCTTGGACTAAGAAAAGTTTAGATTTCTATTCCATTCATCACACATTGGTTCAGATATTTTTTTAAAGCTCAAAAAGGAATAATTCTAGGGTACTCAAACCCACATGAAAATTAGAATTCTTATACGAAAATCATTCTTCATAATATGTATCCCAAAAAGTTATCTTTCCACATATAAATGAATTAACTACAGTTTTATATTTATTATGTATTAATATACCTAGATGTGATCCATAAAATGGTGAATATAATAAAAATAGACTAACCCAAATTTAAAATTTTGGTAGCTATGCCTAGACAATTCTATGAGCCCCACCCTGGAAGACATCATCCAAATAGGCCAACTCTATTGTATGGGGATTGTAATTGTACTTATACCCATACATGGTACATTCTTGAGAGGGAATATATTTTGATTGGTTATTTAAGAACCATGATTGAACTAATTAATTAAATTTATATTTTCAGATATTTTCAAGATATCATTACACTACCTTCTAGAGTTTCATAGAATATTATGAAGTAATATTCAAAGTAAAAAAGAAAAAATATTTATTAAAAGTAGAAGAAAATATCATCTTAATTTATTTCCAAAGATACCAAAAGGGGAGTATCCATATATTAGATTCTTTCAACATCAGTAGTGAGCCATTAAAAAATCTCCTCCACATATTAGAAGAGCATTATAATGTATTTTTTGGATTCCATAATGATAAGATGAAACCTTATTAGCCTTTTTGACTTGACATTATAAATAGGAGGAAGGACTTCTGCTTGAGAAACCACTTTTATCTTCATATCCCTTGAATCCTGAGATTTTTTTTGGTTCATTTATATTTCCTTTGTGTAATAAATATTAAATTAAAGGTGTATTATAGTTGTAAACTCATCATAAGTAATAGAATTTCTATCCAATTGTAATTCCACCTAATGGGATACTTGTTGAAGCCCAAAATCTTGACATTGGGAAGAGAGAAATTCAATTTCACCCCTAAATGACACCCTTCATATGTTCTAAAATTATCTTAGGACTAAATAATTTATTTTTTTGGAATGAATATACTATTAGTTGAAGCCCCCACTTCCAAGAAAAATGATGCAATACTAAAATTTGTACAGGTTCATGTCAAGTTCATCCATGGATGTACTAGAAATTAGCTTCAATATACAACACCAAGTATGTTTGAAAGTAGTAAAATAGTAGTTGAGTTACCTTGATATATTATAGAGTCTATTTTAAAATCTAACACATATTCTAGAATAATATCTCTTAGGGAAAATATCGGGATATGTCCCCCATCACATGATGGCATGGGGATAGAGGCTTCCATGGAAGGATCTCCAAGTTGTGAGGGAAATTATATGAGACATATAAAGATACATTTTGGTAAATTGATAAAAAAAATAAAGGAAAAGAAATATAGAAACTCACCCTTTTGTGATTATATGTCAAGCCCTATGAAATGCAGCACCTCGGTCATTGGCACTCTTGAATATCTCCAATAAATTGCATCCCCTCATTAATGGAAAATAGATAGTTAGTAATTTCTTTGGTAACATTTATAGATGATATAAGTTTTTTTATACATCATCATATATTGATGACCCACTGAGCCTTGATCATCATCAAAAATAATATCCTCTTTATGATAATAATCAGTGAACACATAGTATGGTGGGTCATTGGGAAGAGATTTATAGATTCCCATGGGAATATTTGACCCCTTTCACACTCCTCTAATCTTGATCAGAGTAATATTTGGGTCAATTTATTCTAGGAGATATTACATTATGTGTATGTACTTAATAAACAAAATTTTACCTGCTATAAAGTGAAAAGGTAAGATATATGGGGTTTCAAATCATAACATTTTAGTTTGGTCGTCATACATGAACCACCTCCCCATCCATGAGTAGTGATAGATCTATTGACAATTTTTGGTTCTCCTTCTACTAAAGAAGTCCCCTATATTGTGGGTGAATTTTTCTTCATAGAAGGTATTCGTGCCCCACTCATGATCCATTCACCCACATCCTCATGATTCTCCTCATACCTTCTTGAAGAGTGAGATCATTTAGTTAGTAAACCATGTGGTTATCATCTGGATACACTTGTAAATGTATATATTTACAGATATAATATAAGGATGAGATGTACTTTAAAATTTACATGTCTCATTGGATATAATACACCAATTTAGGGGTTTGGATTTCCATTATAACTCTATTTCTAATTTGGAATGTTTATCCTTGCGACTAGTTGGCATTGCATTGGAAATGGGATGGCATAAAAATGACTTAATGATACACACTCCACATCATATACTTAAAAAGGATAGATGCTCTAATTCCTCCTTTTAAGGACCATATTTGAGGTCATCCCCTGAGTAGCTATGGATTATATACTCATGAGAATCAGAATTTTCTACAGCATCTCATAATTCCAATATGAAAAACATAAAACTATACAACATGATAGATTTAAAGATAGAATACAACAAAGCCTAAAGGATTAATTTAACTTCTATTTGATCAATGAAATGATCTCATTATTTATCATAATATTGGTTATGTACCACTTCACGGGTTCCCTAGTCTTTCATATATTTTCTTTACTAGGGGACAAGAACCCTCAGTCAGTATCATGTGTAATACAAGAGACCCTACTATTACAGGTAAACCTCATATGCTTAAATATCACATAATGTGAAATATAAGGAGACGTTATGGAAAATAATAATTAATATTTTAATTTGTGGATTTTAGATAATTATTTTATCAAAATAAACTCTATTTATTAATTCTTCATAAATATATTAGGGTAATATTAATTTCTATGGTTTTTTTTTGGAAAATGTTAAAATTTAGTTCTCTTAGACATATTAATTTTATTTGGTAAAATGAATTTTATATTTAGAATCAGTTAATAAAAATTATTTATCTATTCCAATCTCATTTTTTTAATCATCACAAATAAATTACATAGTAAAATGATTAATTATCATGGTAAAAAAATGGTTGTTTTCAGTGAATTACTTTTATTAGTGTTATATTATTTCTAATCTAAATATATAGTATTAATATACATTAAAATATGACTCTAATATGGTTTTTAAAACATAATAAAAGATATAATTATTCTTTAAATTAATAATTTATTATAAATAATAATAAAATACACTTAATATATATAATACATTTTTCTATGATAATTGTTTTTCCTGTATCTTTTGTTTTAATTTAAAAGTTATTTATCTCATATTTAGAGATTGAATTTATTTAAATAGATAAAAAAATATGATTCAGTGAATCATAATATTTTTTGAAAGGTTATATTCTATTTTGAGTAATAAAATAATTAGCATGTTTTATTTTTAATGAAGATGAATATGGGTAAAATGGGTAAATGAGGTATCTCAAATTCTTAATAACAAAATTGTCACACATACATTATATAAATCCTTATAAGGTATGAAATTCATACCCACATGAATCACCTACCATTTCTCTACCTAAATAACCAAACCCACCATAGACCATTGTGATTTCATTCCTACCCCTTACCTACCATCAATCTCTAATAAAATCTTATTTTGAACAATAAAAGAGGCCTATCACCACCCCTTAAATACAGCTATAAAATTATAGTCTCCACCAATAAATATTCCCTAATACTATCATGTATCATGATATTTCACTACATTAAGTTTATTTTTATATGATACTACACCAAGACCTTACTTTCCAAGGAATACTTTAATAGAAACCCAATGTTATCAACATAATCTCAATCATTTCATTTACATCTTCAACTTATTTCTCCCCATTTAAATATTTTTCCTAATATTATATAATGAATTCAGAAATTATTTATGATAATTATTTTGAAATTTTGGAAATAAACACTAACCACCAACTCTTTTCCCATCATAAAAATCAAATAATCATGTGTCCATTATGCTGATTATCATCTCTATAATACATAGTTTTTTTCATTAGCTACCACAAATGGATAGATAAATGGATGGTATTAAAAGATAAATATGATTTTTATTCTATCACAAATGATCTATTAGGAAAAAATTGTGGAAGTTGTTAGTTAAATTATCAAACAACAATCATCATTGATTTAATCATTTAAAACAAGTGTACTAAGTGGATAATATTTTATTCAAACTGTGTAATATTTTCATATCAATTAATTAATATTCTACTTGATTAAAAATTTTAATTATAACACAAATAAATACTATATAAGATCTATAATTTTTTAGTAAAATTATATTCTATGATAACCTCCTCATAATAATTCATTAAAATAGTTAATGGTTATGTGGTGGTTGGTTTAACAACCTATGTGAATAATAATATGAATATGTATCATAAAGGACTATGGGATAATATTTACTAGTAATATATGGTATAAATGTATAAATAATTATTTCTTTTGTTATATTTATATGTTATATAAATATTTAATTCAATAATTAAGAAAACAAACTTCGATCATCAAGAATCATGAAAACGAACTTATTATCGATTACATCTTAAATCATAATGATTAAATAACTCAAGAATGGAATTTAAAATATAATTAATTACTATAAATCATAACTAAAATTATCTATAATGATATATTAATTATTAACTTTTTAATAATAATTAATAAGGAAACCACTATAATGAAACTAGTACAAACGGTCAAAACTATAAACACAAAATATAAAAAATGGACTGAATTCATATAGAGAATGAATATTTATAAAGATTAAAAAAATGGATATGAGGTTCTAAATTAAGTGATTAAAATATATATTTTTTTATATAGGAGGTTATATAATGTTTATGAGAGATTGGACAAGAGGTAGGGTTTTTTATCTCAAAATACATTGTTCATGACATGTTTTTTATTATGCACCTAGCCTCATTTATGTGTGCATATAATTCATATTTGAGATGAAATATAATGATATTGATTTATTTAGGTAATTTAAATATAAATTTTTATCCTTCTCATTTAATGGGTTTTAATAGAATTTTTACCCAAGCCTTATGAGGGGTTTTCCATATCATTTTTCATTATTTGGAAACCTTTTAATATCAACTTGCTAATTTATTTTATGTGGTGAATACAGTAAAATGGTTGAATTTTTGGATTATTACTCCTAAAATTTATGGGATTAAAAATTCTATTTTTTATACCTCTCTCATATTCATTTGATTCAACATTTAAAAAAAATGTTGTAAAACTCAATCTTTTCAATGGGGAAATAACAATCCTATGTTTTAGTAATGTAAAAGTATGGGTATATTATTATAAAATACATCTTGTTTGGAATACTAGGATGAGGATTCTTATATGGTATAGAATCCCCTAAGAGTAATCATATTAAAAATGGTTGGTTGAGTATTGACTCAATCATCACCTTGATTCATGATGAGTGGTCCTAGGACCACACACCTTAATGGAAACCCTTAAGGATATACTAAGAATATTAACAATATACTAATGAATATAAGTAAAGTATTTTTACTACCGTTTAATTGGTGCCAATCCAATGAAAACTATTGAAAATAATTACAATATTATATGGTTAATTCAACACAATGTAAATAACTGATCCATTATATTCCATTGATGAGGGTACTTCATGATTGTTTGACAACACCACACCAATTTTAAGTTAATTAATAGATTTTCTCCAATAAATCCACATTATTATATTGTATGGGAATTTTTTATTAATATAGTTCACATTGTATAGATATCCATGTAATTGGTTCTACAGGGAATGGTATAAAAGGTCATGGTGACTATTTTGGGGAATGAATTAGAATTAATCAGGTGATTGGTGGGGCCCATAATTAAATATCCCCTCAATTCATCAACAGGTCTCATGAGACAAAAAAGGATAGGTTAGTTTATACATATTCCAATAGTAGGATAATTTCTGGGAACAAGACCTTAACAAAATGTTTTTATATCCTTCATTATAAATTATATCATAATGAGATCCATGCTTATTGTTATCCATGTTTTCATTTATTATCCTGGATATAGAATTATATTTTTTAATTTAATTATGGTTTCAGGTTGTATATTTATTATTTTCATATCACTTGTTTTGTGTTTATTTTATATAATATGCCACTTCATTCTAATCCTTATGGAACATCTCCGCTCACCCTTATTTTTTATTCATTCCCTTGGAAACATATAGGAGGACTATGTGTAATTTTCAAGAATATGATACAGGGGATAGTAATATTCTAAAATTATGTTCTTATAGTATATTATATTTTTAAATGTAATGTATGTATATATCTAGTCTTATATGACTAATGAGTTTATAGATCCTATGAGAGCTCGTGTATTATATATCAAAAAAGATTCTATCTACCAAATCTATGTTTCTGGATTCTGGGATTGTTATAACTTCATCAAATATATCCAATTATTAGATGTTGTTCATTATATCAGTATGGTTATTTTTAAATTGTAAATAATAGGGATTATTTATGTTTCTAATTTGAGGTATAAAAATACCAATCTCTAGAAAGTCCCGTATTTTCTAACCATTTATTATGGAGGGATGACCTTGCCAAAACCTATGGTCCTTGGTATATACATCTTCACCAGGGTAATCATATAGTTTCTTATTTCATCCCAAATAAGACTTTGTCACCTTAGAGTTAATCTAATTCTTTGTTATTTCAATTTTAACTTAGATCTCCCACATTATCATCTAGATTGACAACCTTGGGAAAGTCTCTTAATGTGCTAGCACAACCATGGGTGTTCAGGTAGGTTGATATTTTAGAAATATTTATGCCTAGGGAAACTCATTGTTTTTGTGCCTCCTATAGGTTTTCCTAATTTTCCACTACCCTCTATCTATAGTAGAATCATCTATTACCTTTAGGATACTCATAGATAATATTATGCGAGGATATGATGATATCGATTATTGGTAATTGATAGAAAATAAATTGAAAAATGAGTCCTCAGAAGGTAGATTGAATAAAAAATGTGTAGGAGACTATGTTATCATCATATAGAGAATTTACACCACAATAGTGTTCTCATCTTACCTCAAATTAACTAAAGGTGCCACCATTCAATATAAAAGGCACCGAAATTGATGTGGGAATAGATATGGTGTTTATGACATATATATGATTTCATAGTCAACCAGACCCAAAATAATTAAATCTCATAGATCCATCATGTATGATCAAAACTTTTATATACCACCTCCATCCTTATTAATAATCTCTTTTGGAGAAATACTATATGGGAAGATATTCTATTCTGACAATATTTTTAAATGCTTGAGGTCATATTCAAATATCTGTAACAGTGAACTAATGATTGAAATTTATTAGATGAATTGTAAAAATATATGATGAATTTACACCTCTTTGAGATGGCTTTAGGCACAGAAGTGATCCCCCCCTAAAATTAAATAATATATGAAATAGACCTAAGATATGTAATAGATAATTTCCTCTATGGATATGAATCCTGATTTATTGAATATTATCTAAACCAACATGGATAATATCACATGGTACCCATTTTCTAAAAAGGTATCCATGAAAAATGTTTTAAACATGACATAATTTTCAAATTCATGTACCAAGTAAAGAAGGCTATTCATCCACATAATTAGAAACATAACCATATGTGTTTTCATATGTATTTTTGGTTGATTTTGTACCACACTTCTCATATTCACCCCACTCAGTCCTTATATTGTATGTTCTAGGTATTCCTCTCTTATGTAGGGAACACCATCCTATCGGGTTCCCGTACATAAGCTCATATCCACCGAGGACTAAAAAAATACTTTCCCATATCTAAAAATTATTATCATTTCAGGGACTAGGCTCTTTCACTTTGGCATCCTTGGGTGACTTCAAAAATTTCATGGCCTAGATTTTTACACTCATAAGTTCTAATATTATATCCCCTGAGGAAATTATCTCATCATACATAACCCCCAGGATTATAACCATGATGATCTTTTAAATTTTAATATGCTAATTCCCACTACACCAAGGGATAGGTAAAAAAAATATTCGAAGGAATTAAATTAATAAATGTCCCTAAAATCAAATAATTGTTCTTATAAACATTAGAATGATAAATACATAATGTATCATATATGACCACAACATTGAGGTGGGTCATAAATAATATGTGTTTTTCTCAAACCCAATAAGACCATATCCATTTAAACTTCAATCCTATCATAGGTCATAAGTATTACTTGTTATAAAACAAAACTCTATCAATGAAGGAATGATAGAAAATGGAATAATAATAATTATTATTAGCTTCTATTATTCGGTTTCTATTGTATATGTATTTATTGGTATTATGAAGTATATTACATTAGTGTCCTAAACTTCATATTATTTCCATAGTGTCCTCGATCTTGTAGATTCACCCAGGTGGCCTTTACCAAGTAGGCTCGCCCAGGTTGCCTCACTAGGGTAGGCTCCCAAAGTGGCCACTTCCATGTACGATCTCCCAAGTGGACTTGTATAGTCCAATTACATGATATTATCCTCTAAACCACTTTAATTATGTTTAATGGTGGATCTTATGAATTTTTGATGTATCACAAAACACAAGAGTAAATGGAGAGTGTGAAGCCACAAATCTCAAATTGGATGTTATATGTGTGCGTAATTAGAGGGAACTGATATTTATAGATCTTATGGTTACATAGGCTCTTGGGGTAACTTTTGAATCACTTAAAAAATATTAAATCATTTTAGATTTATTTTCAACACATACACATAAAATACACCTCCAATAATGGAAATTGTTTTTTGACACCTCCGCAAAATTATTACCCTTCATAGAAATATCCTACATAAAATATTTATTTATAACCTTGGGAAATAAAAAAAATAAGGTTGAGATTATATTCTCAGTATGGGAGAAAATTAAAGATATCAATGAAGGATTATAAGTGATCATAAGTCTAGAATATGGTTATGAGAACATGATCATAACTTATGAAAGCATACCCAACAAATCATTGATCATAAATCATGAGTCATGTCATAAGGATTTGTCATAAAAAATGCATGAGTTATAAAAGTGTGAAATAATTAATAATCATTCATGATTCAAGAGAGAAAACCTAAATAATAAGAAAAATGATTTTGTGTACACATAATTATAGAAAATTAATTCATTAGTTAAGACACATCGCTAAGACTATCATAGTGGACAAAGACTCATAGTGAATTGGGTTCACACCCTCTTATCTTTCATATTATCAAATTATATATCAATATAAAACCAATGCATTAAAGTGGTATATAATTCAAGACCTACCCATTAAATAAAGAAAACCATAAATAGTTTTTTCATAAGATAATAAGAACATTCATCATTTCATCATAGCTTATTTAACCATTGGTAATGAAATGGGATTTATGAAATCAACATAATCATAAGCCATATAAAGAAATAAATTGGATGGTATCATATAAGAATGTCCCTTTTTAAGCCCAGTATTAATTAATGAATATTCAAATAGATAAAATAAAAATTTATAAATTCTTTACAAATATGATTTTATAAATACGATAGTGCATACTTTTTTATTCATAACCTCAAAAAAATATAAATTCTAAGAGTATTGGGATTCGGACTTTTTTTGTAAATCCATGTAAAAACATAAAGTAATTTAATGATGAAGATAGGAATTGACAGATATAAAATCCATTCATGTTTGTATGTGTTTAATAAAAATATTCCTTTACACTTTTGTTATGTAATTTAATTGTGAGTCCCATGGAAACAACATGATAAAATTTATTTTAATTATATATAAATTTATTCACAGGTTTTCAGTCAATGTGGTTTTGATTTTTTTTAGATTTATTATGATTCAAATGAAAAATAAGAGGATTTGATTAAGGTTTTCTATTTTGGTTTCAATACATAAATCAAAAAGTTATGAAAGGAAGAGATAGTTTAATTTCCATTAGATGAAGGCATTCAAGCATGAGTAATGATGACCATTCATGAGAAGCAACATAGATAATTTATGGGTTTTAGTTCTTATGTGTGATCAATAAAGATCATCTATGGTAAGAAAAAAATCAACCCAAGATTCAAGGTACTTATTTCTTCCAAGAGAGAATCAAAAATATTATATGAGTTTTATTGAATCCACGATTTTGAGAACTGACCTTCCCTGAGGGAAGAAAGACTTTCCATTAGTCTCATTGTAGAAGGAGCTACCAATAGTGTCACATTGAAGGTCATTTAGAGATCGGCCAAAGAACATGGGTTGAAAAATATGGCAATGCAATGTATGGTGATCTACTGACGTTTAAATACCATGATATAAACAACACGATTCTTTAAAATGATACTATTTGAAAATGACGGTAGATACCAAATTGAAGAGAGGTATTGTGAATATATTGATGTTCATTGAAGAAAAGATGAAGAGAAAGATGTGTTATGCTTTCAATATTCACATTAAGGAAAAGAAAGACTGCTTGAATTATACATGAATCTCACATTCAAAAATATGTGTTCAATTATAGTTTAAGGGAAATTGGAGAAGTTGTAATGGAAAGCCATATACCATGAATAAAGGATGACATATTTGATTGTATACATGAATTTATTCCGGATTAATAAAAATGTTGTTTTTTGAAAATATCATTGAATGAAAGGGGTACGTTCTTATAGTATTTATGTGTAAGAATTCCTGGATTGATGTTTTCATGGTCACATAACTATATAACACAAGAATTAATACGTACATTAGTATTTTTGTTGATTAAAAATTGATATATGGGAGAATGAAGAGGGTTTTATATCTTCTTATGTTCACATGAAGTTAAAAATAGTTATGGAAGCACATTAATATGGATTGTATTATATAGATTTGATCCATGTTTTATGAATATTTTTTTTAATTTATTTTTTTGGTTCCATAAATATATGATTAAAAACAAAGATAACAGGTTAAATAAAATATACAATAAATAATATATAGATGCTTCATAACATTCATTGTACACATTTCAAGGAAGAATAAGAGTGAGGGAAAGAGGAAGAATATGTTCATCCTCACTGATGTGCAAGAAATAAATAGTCTATAAGGTATTACTTACATAAAGGTAAGTGTGAAGAATTCATGTAGAAAAATGATGATGTTTTGTAGCTTGTAAGTGAAGGTTGATTCCCTTTTGGAAAAAAAGTATTTTATCATATTATATATTTGGTGTGAACAGTCACTATCAAAGGACTATAGTGACATGATAGTAATGGATATACCATACATTCAATAAACCAAAAGTATTTTTTTCAAGTAGACTAAATGATCTATGGTTGTTTATGAATCATAATAAATACTAGAACACTTATTGAGTAGTGAAAGTATAATAATTGGGCTTCACTGATTACATAGAAACTCTGAATTAGCATGGTCATCAAGTCCTATCCAACCAAGATCCACTATCGTCCCCATAGACATGTGGTCCACTAATAGGGGGCCACTCAAATTCATGAATTAATCATCAGAATAATGACTATCCCCATAAGAAAAAACATATTTTTTTCAGGGTGATTTTTCCTCACTCACATACATTGGGGGAAAACTAGAATGAGTTCACCTATCCTAATCACAACTCTTGGAAAAGTATGCTTAACTATGTATTATTAATCAGATAGGTTTTTTAAAATAATGTTGAACCATGTTGGGATGAGTCATATCATTTATTCATTTGACCCCTTATCTGTAACACCCCGAGATTTTAGGAGATATTTCATTTTTAATTTCATTGATGTCTTGTATTTTATGCTACACAAATATTAGAGTGTTCTATACACAAGACCATATTATCTTGAAGTATACACAACACTATTATTGGCTTGTGTTATATGAAAAAGCAACCCTCCTCTATAGCTTTTGTTGTATGCAATACTGAGTTTCCCTAAAAAAATGATATATTATTAAAATATTATTATTTAATAGGATATAAACTATCCTTTATGAACATTATTAACAAAATTTTTAATTTTATAACATTAACATTCATATTATTTATTATCTATACATGATATAAAAACTAAATCAATTTTTTGGATAACAGAAGTTTTTTTCAAAAAAAAATGATGTTTTGTCACCTTTTGATGATTCACCCATTTTAAATCCTGTTTTTAAATAATTTTAATATTCTATTTGAAAAAATAAATTTATTATTAGGAAGTAGGAAATAAAATTTACTTTTCTGAACTTTTGGTATTTTTATGGTAAAATTCATATTTTAATGAATAATGTAAAATACAGCATTTCAATTCAGAACTGCCTTTTTCCTCAAATTTATTTACATAGTTAGAATATTTTTTTAATTTGTTTTAAAGTTTAATTGGATTATGTTTTTATTATTTAATCCAATTTTGGTAATTGGAAGTAATTTCACATTTATATTTGACATAACCACATGAAAATGTTTTGATATGATTTTTATTCTTAAAATACTGCTTTTTTGGATTGTGACAACTGTAATTAATTTTAAATTTATTTTTTTCTAAATTTGTGTTTCTAAAATATTAAAATTTTATTTCTTATTAGTAATCATTGGGTCCAAATTATGTTAATAGGTTAATTTTATTTTATGGATACTCTAAATAGTGACTACTGTAATTTTTTTTTCCACAATTAAATGTAAATCTGGTAAATTAGTATAACAAATAATATGATAAGGAAAATAAAATAATCCTAAAACCTTAAAAAATCCCATTTCCAGAATAATATTCAACCCTAAACATCTTTTTTTCAAAATATAGTCATTTAATATTCACATGATAATATAATAAAATAGATATTAATAAAACCAATTAAAGTGACCAATAGTCAAACCCATATTTCTTATAAGTATAACAATTTTAATATAGGGATAACCATGTGATATCTTAGAAAATAAATAGTACATGTAAATATAAAATAGTTAAATAAAACATGGAAATTTATTTTTAATTTATAAGAAATAAATAGTTGCCTTAATTTTTTATTCTTTGATGATGTAAAAATTAATTAATTATTGAGAAATCAATGAAACAATTTTTATTAAAATAAAAATATCATAAAAAGGTCCAAAAACAAGAAAAAATCTTATTAGTCAAGTATATCTCTACCATAACTATATAAATGTCAATCTAGTGACCATTTGGAGCCTTATAAAATATATTATGACGTTGATATTATTTTAAAGTAATGTTAAAGTTGTCACATTCATACTTTAATAAGTATAACATTTTTTAAGATTAATTTTAAAGCTGATAAATTCTACTAAACATATTATAATGATATATGTTAAATTTTTCTTCATTATATTATTTTATTTTTAATTTTTACTCAAAAATAAGTATATTATATAATTATACAAAATAACTTTAGTAATTATTTTATTAAAGGAGATATCAAATAAATGTTATTAAAAATTTTAAAATAAATATATTTTGGGATAATTATAATTTAAAATGAACTTTACATACAACCTTTATATCAAATTAATAAAATAAAATAGTTTGTTAGAAGTAAACTTGTTATCTTTATATTGTTAAAAATCAATACATTTAATAATGTAAAAATTGACACTATTGATTGCTTATCAAAATTGTGATTTATTAAATTATTTGAAAATAATTAAACATTTTTTAAAATGTATAAAAATTATTATATGGTCAAAAATGTTCTAAATTGTTTATTTAAGATCTAATTGACATAGAATAAGTAAATAATTTACCCTTTTAAAATTTAAATTTTTTTACCCTAGTAAAAATGAAATAGAATAACTAAGTGTTAAATTGAAATGATGAGGTTTGAATGGATATTGACACTTGTATAAAATTTATTTTATGATGATATTATAACCATATCTCATATAATTTTATAAATTGGGGCATTTTTTAGGTTTTTGAGTGGGGTTTGATTTTATTTTAAATTAATATTTCTTAGGTTTCCAAAAGTGTCCCTCATCTAAATTGTAAAAGGGAACCTCCTCCCTCATTTCTCCACAACTCATTAATCCTTAAAGTTCGTCCATACACTACCCATTTATCTTATAATCTTCCCCAGTTCCACTCTATAGGTTTTGGAATTATAAAAATACCAACTCAATTTCTATCAAGAAGAGATCTAAAGAGAGAACGTCAAAGAAAAGGTAATCTCCTATACCGATTCTTTCATATTTATTTCGACTTCTACTTCTACTTCATGAGTTGTTTAATTTTATAATAATAATTCTATTATAAATTATATAATTAGATGTTATTATAATTTGGAAACAACCATATTCAACTTTCTATCCATCCAAAAAAGAAAATACAACATCACTACGCGTGCGTACGTACGGCTTACCATCTCGACGTTGTGGTGTAATCTATTTTTCACCACCACCTTACGTGGATGGATATAAAAATGGATGTAATAACTATAAATGAATATTATAAAATTATATTTATTATGAAATTTATTATACCATTCAAATAAAAACCATTCAATAATTATGGGAATGATATTGTCGCTCATTCGTATGTACGGCCGACCATCTCCAAGATGTGATGTGATTCATTATACATGATAACCACTAAAGAATGATCATATAAATTTGAATAATGAATAAATATGGTATTTATTATGTTAATATAATTTTATAATGATATAAATATGGCCTAAGAAGAAGAACAGGAACTTATTCGAAAGAACAATAAAACGATCAAAAAGTAGTTAAAACCCGAATAATAAGTAACAATGAATTGTTACAAACCAACTAAGATGAATATAACCATATATGATGGTCATGATTCATTAATATGTTAATATAATTATCTAAATCACTAAACAGATTGTTCAGACACATAGGAAGAATATCAGACCTTAGGTAGGGGATAATTTTTCAATCTCATTTTTATCTAAGGTTGTTTATACATAAGTATTTTCTGTGGAAATATTTAGCATCCATGACCATGTTTTATAAAAAAAATTTACTACTATAATATGTATATTTAAATAAAATTTTACCCATTTTTTAATTTTACTACATTGTATGTAATGAATATTTTCTTTTTTTACCATATGAGGTAATTTATGACTTTTCACGAAAAAGTTTGAGGAAGATGTTTTTTAACATATATGGTATGAAAGGAAATTTTATAGTTTCTTGATACCATATTTCCATGAAGCTTCCTCTATAACATTTCATATTTATTTTTAATTAAATTATTTTCTTTTAAAACTTCACTTAATTTTGAGAAAAGAAAATGTTTTTGAAGAAGAAAAGATATTTTCCTTGAAAATTAAGTTCATGTATTTTAACAAAATTATTTTACATCTAGGATGAAGCTATTTAAATAGGGTTATTTTCATATCCCTATTATTATTATTATGATTTTATTGTGTTAATTATAGAACTATATTTTTTTGTATTATTTTATGATGGAATGATGTTTGATAAGCCCTTTTTATTTCTTGGGTTTTTCTATGATGAATACTTTAAGTTTTTGTGACCCATGTAAGAATGATTTCCTTATGGGATAGGTGGGACTAGTATCTCCCTCCAATGAATTGGGTAAATATTTATATCTCATGAGATATAAATAACTAGAATGGAAGGTAAATCTAGTTTAGTAATATAGGGCTGTAACAGAAAATAAATTCAGTTCAGTAATACATGGGCGGAACGACAAGTAAACTCATTTCAGTAAAGAAATTTTTCAACTATAATGTTCATGGAAGCAATTCCATGGCTAAAATGGAAATAATGTTATGATCTTAATGGTTTTCCACAATTCCATTTTTTTTTCCATTGTTATTTTATCATGGTTAATTTTTTTTATAATCATTTCCTTATGAACTTCCATGATTTTTTTCATGACTCATGATTTTGATATTTAAACATTATTTTTATGTTTTGAAATTATTATATTTATGGTTTTTTTTATGATCTCAATGTTTACCATTACTTATCATTTGAGCTCACCCTTTTTAGGTTTTCATTTCCCCATGATATAAATAATGGTTTTAGGTAGGGAAAAAAGGGGAAGATGTTTATAGGAGATGTTGATGATCGTTCACCAAGAGATAAGAATATGTTCCATGTTTCAAAAGACACTAAAATAATACAGTTTTGGGAATCTATTTGTGTCATTTAATTTTTATTCCTCAAAATAAATGTAATGTACATTTACATCAATCTTGGGTCCTTACAATTGGTATCATAGAGAAGGATTACTCTACATTTGGAAGGTAGTATGTGAAAACTTTAGTGATATCCCTATAGATATTTCTAAGGTATGTCTAGGGATGTCCCTAAGGTTAAGAATAACTATAGGTTACATTCTTATAATTATGGTAATGATCCTGAATAACCTAGGATTAACCCTAAGATTTTAGAGATTGAATGTACTCCCACTTTATTATGTTGTTTTCTTAGTATGATTTTTTCCTCTCATGCTATTCTTTTTTGGTTTTACACAATGGCTGGAACATGAAGGAACCATATTAATGATCAATGCAATGGGAAATACAATAATTTTCCTCCTGAACAACCAAATGTTTTTGGATTTGTAATGAGAAATCTTATTGTTGTACTTACACAATCTATGAATCATTATGGACTTCGAAATGAGAAGATAAGGGACCAAAATTCTATTGACTCCTTTATAAGTCAACGTCCACCTTATTTCAGTGGGTCTTTTGATTAACTTGTTGATGAACAATGGTTCAGTACCATTTAAAAGATATTGTGCATCCTTCACAATTCAGAACATGAAAATTTTATTTTGTCTATTTATCATTTAGATGGTGAAGTATACCCATGGTGGATTCAAATTATTAATACAAGGCAGCAAGATGAAACTAAATCTGTGGAAGGGGTTAAGTTCATGAACTTGTTTTTGAATTACTACATCTCTTATATTCTTCGAAAAAATATGTAAAATGAGTTCCTTGAGCTTAAGGAAAAAAATGATGCATCTTTTGGTATATACGAGGTGAATTTTAGAAGACTTTCAAGGTATGGTTCAGCCATTATCATTTATCCCGAAAGTAAAGTGGATCGATTATTCAGTGGTATAAAACCAAGTCTTTTAAGGTCATTAGTTATAGGAGACTCTAGTAGCTATGAAGAGATTGTGTGTTGTGATATCAAGGAAGAACTGGAATATGGTTTTATATATCCATCAAATGGTTTCAAAAAGAAACGAAATATGGAGTTCAAGGGAAAATCTCAAAACATTGTTGAAAAGAACATGAATGTTTACATATTCTCAATGCATGGAAAAAATCATGTTTGATATTGTCTTAAAGGGACTAGAAAATGTTTCGATTACGGAAAATAAGTTTATTGAATAGTTTAGTGCTGAAATAATGGAAAAAGGTTAACAGTGATGCAAATAGATAGAGGACTACAGAGAATGCACCAACCACACTTCAATGCTACAAGTTCAACGAAATGGGGCATTATGATAACCAATTCCCAAATCCAAGGGATGATGATGATGATCGACATCAACAACCACTTAAGGAAAAATAAAAAGGAAAACCACATGAGATTACTATTGGTGATGTTGAGTGTGGAAAAGAAGTTGTAGAATGATTATGTATTTATGAAATGGGATTCCAAAATAGTGGTGTGGAATCTCATTTATGGTATTATGGATTATTGGAATATCTATGTATTGGTCCATTATGATTTTCCATAATTATATGGTACTGGTAACCATGAAAAGTGATTTAAATGTTTTTAGAAAGAACATGATATACACATAATGAATGGATATGGAGATAATGAGATGTTTGATAGTATTAATTAACTCATGACTGATATATGGAAAAAGTGTTGTCATGGTTTGAGTATAAAGAATTTTTGGTTTTTTTGGTGTTTGTAAAAAGTTATTTTTGATAGAATTCATGTTTTCATTAAATTTGTATGGTAATTCATGTTTTTAAGAGAATATGTTATTAATTTATTCCCATGTTTGTAATGTGACAAAAAAATAACTACCTTCTGAGATATCAGAGATAAATATTAAGTCGATTTAGATCACCTATTTATAAAGTTTTATATTTTCAGTTTTGGATGAATTGTAATGTTATCCATTAATAGATAGTATAAGTTATATTTGTGTGGATGTGTGTTAGATTAATGTATTAGATCACAATAGGTGGCCTTTAAACATATTTTATAACCTGTTATAACCCTTTTATTGAGACAAATGAAATGACTTTTCATTCAAATGCATGATCTACTAACACTTCAAGAATGAAAATTTTAACATCATTACATTAAATAAGAGATTAAGTGTAAATTGATTAGGGAATGAACAGCAGTGAGATTGTATTGAAATCAAGTAATTATTTCTCCTTATGAAAAAAAATTAACAAATTTAGGAAAAGGATCTTGAAACAAAAAAAATATAATCCTAGTATCTTATGTTTTTATAAATCATTTGGTCCCATAAATTATTGCAGATTTATGGCTTTCTTATAGTTACCTTTCTCCAAACCTTATTCTCTATCACTATCCATAATATTTGGATTGTTATATTTTTCCTCCATGTCCTTGTTTTCACTTTGGAATTTTGTTCTTCTATGTGGAAACTTAGTGATGAGTTACTTTGGGTAACTATTATCTTTATAACATTCCTTTTTAAAATTATATTTTACTATTCCTTTTTACGATGTTGTTTTCTTTGAATGAAACATTCAAGTAGTGAACCATTTATAACCATGATTAATTTCAATGAAGAAATTCATCCTAAGGTGGGTAGAATGTAACACCCAGAGATTTTCTGAGATATATTCTTTTTAATTTCATTGATGTCTTGTGTTGTAAGCTACACCAATATTAGATTTCACTATTTGAAACACTGCATTATCTTGCAGTATACGCAACACTATTCTTGGATTGTGTTACACGTAAGAGTGTCCTTCCTTGATAGCTCACTACTGGAATTGGGACCTATACCAACACTTATTTCCCAACAGTTTAAAAAACTGTTGGGATAAAGACATGTTCCCAATGGTTCTATTAAACCTTTGTAAAAATGTGTTTTTAGGTTGGGCTTTCCCAATGGTTTAACAAAACCGTTGGGATAAGGTTTTTTAGGTTCGGTTTTCCCAACGGTTTTGTTAAACCGTTGGGAAAGAAAATTTTTTAACACCCAAATTGGCGCTCCTCATCCAGGACCATCCCCGACCTCCGCTTCTCGACCCCCTCCCCCTCCCAGTTCTCTATCTCCTCCTGGCCTCCGCCTCCCGGCCCCCTCCCTCTCCTCCGGCGGCGTTCCCCTTCCCCTCTCGGCTCCCTCTTCGACAACGAGGTCCCCCTCCCCTCTTGGCTCTCGGAGACGTTCCCCTCCCCTCTCATCTCCCACTCCTGGAGACATACCCCTCCCATCAATATCTTCCTCTGACGTCCCCCAACACCCTCTCCAGTCGCGCGTGAGACCCCCCATGGCCGAACACCCCGCGGTACTTCCCCCCTCTCGGCTATCTCTCCTCCCGCTAGGGTTCTTTATCGGTATTTTCCCATTGATATACTCTTCCAACTATTTATCTCGGTGAACTAATATTTGTTATCTTTTAATGGATTTTGTTCTCTAACACTTTTTCAGGTACACAGGATTACAGTAGAAAACACCCCCATGGCATACTGATTTTCTTAGGGAGCTCCCAATTCCCTTTTATTTTCATTTTTTTCGATATCCATTCCCACAAACATTAAAAATCATTGCCAAACCACTTTCACTTGTATTTCATTTACAATAGTGACACTACCTCATTTTATGTGTGGGGGGAGTTTCTCACAGTTTCACATGTGATGCACTTGGATTTTTTATTATTCTCACTTGTCTATGAGACATTTTTCAAAATAATAAGAATGATTTAAACTTGATAATCATTATGCCCTTGTTTTTAAAAAAACATTAAGTGTAAAAGTTCCGAGGACCATTTTGACTCCTACTTAGATTTGTTTAGAATGATTGATAAGTTTAGGGAATTAATTCAAATTCAAAATCCTTGAAATAATGACTAATTGACCTATTACTTAGGATTTATGCCCTTTGTGATTGCCATTTTTTTATTCTCACTACCCAAGAGGACGCTAATCTTTAAATTTCATACTCTTATCTAGGTACATTTCTTGATAGATTCCAGGGGCATGTAAACTAACTAGAACTTGCACTGAGATCTTATCTTAGTGATGACTGAACAAGTATAAAACTAAAAGGTTTTAGGACTCTTTCATACATAATTTTCCCTACGACCCACCTGAAATATATCCATCATTCAACACTTAGATTCCATTAATGGACTATTATAATGAAGCAATTTCAATCCTATTTCAATTCAAACCCTACTTATTGTACAGTGTGTATGGATATCTTTGAACAAGTGTGGGTAGGACATTCAAAGATCATGGCATGCTTCCACTTCCAGAGATGTATGATATGTTCACCTGATTATGCGATTGCGATCCATTTACCATTTGTTGTGTTTTATTCGTAATATCTTCCTTTTCAAAATACAAAAAAGAAAATAAAGAAAATTTGTTATGGTTTGTTTACTAAGAAGGTCAAAAATCACAATTTTCCAAACTGATTAATCCCTCAAAGGATTATATGTAGTCTGGTGATGGATATGATATCTATCCTAAGAATATATTTTGACGTAGATCACTTGTATATTGTAATACCGTGAGGTGTGAGTGTGAGAAAACATTGGAAGATAGAGGATCCTTCCATGAGATGGAATCGTTTTTCTAAAACATCGTGTTGGAACATTTCTGTAGTATGTTGGAGTTATGAAATAACCCCAAGTGTCTCCATGAGATAGCATAAATAACCCCAAGTGTCTCCAAGTGTCTCCATACATTGTATAATCCTCGCATGGGTTGGCCACTCACCCAATCCTATCAAACCTATCTGAGTCTATCCTCTCAGTCACATAGTCTAGACTCATCTCTCGAGGATTATCCCATGCTGCGATGCACATCTCATCATCCAACTAGACAAAGAGGAATATTCACCTTATGATTGTCCTAGTCACAAAATCACACCATGTCAAACCCATAAACATTATATTCTCAATAATCTAGTCAAGAACCTCATCAAAATCATGTATTATAACCTAGCCCCACTGACCAGGTTCCATCCTAAGCTAAATCACACCAAGCCTCTTGGAATTATAACACCAATCTATCTGAAAATACTCAATACCCACACTAGCATCTCATCCTCCATCTCATTAGTTAAAATCTTGAATCACTAAATGGATTAAAACCGTTCATAATACATTTTATATACTTAGAGGGACCATCCGACTCTAAGAACCTACCAATATTCCAATCCATCCTCATAATTATTTCCCCATCAAATGCTAGATGTATAATTGCAACACATATCACTACAAGGCCCAATCCTCTTAGAAATATTTTACATGATCTAAATCCTCATAATTAGTGACATCAATCACATTAAAGCGCATAAATGTCAACTGATCCCTACATTCCAAGAATTATTCATGTGGATAGGCCCCATAGAAAGAGGATAAGAACTAAATCTATAAATAATAATGCCATATACATGCATCATTTTTAAATAAATATCTCAAGTGTAAACATAAAAACCAAGAATAATAAGACCTCATTCATTGTATCAAACAAAACCAAACTAAGTTGAAACTCGGGCCAAATTGATTATATACCATTAATAGGAAGAGTAATTGTTAATTAATAGGAATGTACTATTTGATAGAATCATTTTGAAACATTGATCTGTTTCCCCTTTGCTTGCAGGAACATGATTTAACCCATGGGACACTGTGGTACTTATATGCTAGGTGGTGACAGGTATAGTCATAGGAGACAGGTATGTTTTAGTTTAGTTTTTATTTTATTTTCTTTATCGTATTTGTCACATAGATCTTTGACTGCTTTCTATAGATAGAGGGTACTTATATTCTGCGAAGGGGGCCAGAAGGAGTTCAGATTGATTCAGTCCACCGACTTTGATCCAAGGTAAGATTCTATGGTTACTACTTGTATCGCACCTCATGTATTTGGGGATTTAATTTTTTTGACTCCATATTATGTTTTCGGTAAGGCGTTGGATCATTTCTTGTTGGTTCAGGTGGATTTGGTTCTCCGCTGCCAATATAGGTAAGTATTTAATGGAATTGGTTGGTTTCTCACTGGTTATGTAGCGTCCTTAATCTGTTTTAAGGTTCTTAATATCCTTTGTGTAGTGCGTTGATCCCTGCTCGTTGGTTTCGAGTCGCGAAGTCAAGGGCTACTCGCCTGCCTGTGCATAGGTAAGTAAGTATATGTAGGTGGGTTCCCCCGTTACGTGTATAGTCCCCCATGGCAGTGATTATGCATGTATGGGGCTAGGTGTGACCATGTATAAATATATAAATGCATACGCAGGTGAGTAGAGACAGATATATGCATATAAGCATATGTGTAAGGATTCTCTTGCACATGCTCATGGCCATGCTGGTGTGTTCATAGGGGCTAGGTGTCCTTGCATGTGTGTGAATGTGCGTATACCCAGTGTAGGAGCAACATCTTTTATTTAGAAAGTTTCAAGAGACAAAGTGGACGACTTGGTTCCACCTTGAGGTAGAGTCCCTCTCCTAGCCTCTTTAATTTAAAAATGCTTTAAATTAAATTTAGCTTCTTTCTTAATTCTGCTTAATTATATTGAATTGCGTATCTTGAATAAGTTTTCTTTAATATAATTGTTTCATTTGATAAATATAGTCATGTTTTTATAATAAAACCCCTCCAACGAAGGTGCGCTATCCGCGAAAACTCACAGTGATAGTTTAGGCTATATGATTCTTTCCATTGTTTCATTTCCCTTTAGACGTTGCGTCATTGTGCTGCTCACTAAAACCTTCCTATGATCCCTTGTTATAACATATTAAATAGTTTATTTGTTCTATCATGTTCGTTGTGACCTTATCTTATGGAGAAACCTGTTTCGAGTGTTTTCTTGGCCTCTTGGCCACCCCTTTGGGTGTTCACTCGAGCCTATATATCTAAAAACACTGATGGTGTCATTGTTTAACACCTCTCAGGGTTATGGTTCTCCCCACCATAAGCTTCATCTTAACACTATTTGATGTGTTTGTCTGGAATCGATGCACATCTAATTTTTTACATATATGAATTATCCCATAAGATTTGTGTTGAATACTGAGATGTTGAAACACACTCAAATTTTATTGTTCTCAGGGTGATTGATGTTTTATTATTAGAGTTCTAAGAAATGCATATACCATTGATAAGTAATACACCTGAATAATTTGACTCTCAATCAGTAGTTTCAACTACCTAGTACCACATTTAAAAAAACGAATATCAAATATATATATCTTTATCATACCACAATCCCGAATCAAGAGTCTATTTTTTATAACATAAGATCGGTTTCTATAATGTTAAGGACAACTAGATAGGATTTATTTGGAATCCTGGCTGGAAGATGCTACCCTGCGGATATCGCTAGACCGGGCCAACACGTCGGGATCACGCCACGGCCATGTTGCGGTCACGCCACGATAATGCTGTGATTTATCCCTCCTCTAGGATGACACCTCGCGATGGTTCGCAGTCCTGTCGGAATTTGATGTATGATACCTAGATAGAGTTTGAGATACATTACCCACCCATAGTTAATGGGGAGCGAGACAATGACCGAAATGTTTCCCCGCTTCCTCCCACTCTCTTCGCTCCTGGTCGGAAGATGTTTCCCCGGAGATGTCACTGGACCGGGCCAACACGACACGGTCACACCGCGGTCACGCCGTGGTCACGTCGTGGTCACACCGTGGTCACGCCCCCGTAATGTCATGATTTGGCCCTGCTCCAGGACGACACCCTGTGGCAGTTTGAAATCCTGTCAGAATTCGATTTATGGTACCTGGATAGAGTTTTCGATACATTACCCATCTATAGTTAATAGGTAGGGAGGCGACAACTAGAATGTTTCCCCGCTTCCTCCCGCTCCCTTCGCTCCTGGCCGGAAGATGCTGCCTCGCAGATGTCGCTGGACCGGGCCAACATGTCGTGGTCACGCCGCGGTCATGCCGCGGTCACGCCACGGTAATTCTGTGATTTGGCCCTGCTCTAGGAAAACACCCCACAGCGGTTCCCAATCCTATCGAAATTCGATGTATGACACCTAGATAGAGTTTTAGATACATTAACCATCCATAGTTAATTGGGAGGGAGGTGATGACCAGAATGTTTCCCCGCTTCCTCCCACTCCCTTCAATCCTGGCCGGAAGATGCTGCCCCACAGACATCACTGTACTGATACAACACGCCGCAGTAATGCCGCGGTCATGCCGCGGTCACGCCGCAGTCACGCCGCGGTCACGCCGCGGTCACGCCGCGGTCACGCCGCGGTCACGCCGCGGTCACGCCGCGGTCACGCCATGGTCATGTCGTGGTCAAGCCGCGGTCATGCGGCAGTCACGTCATGATTTGGCCCTTCTCCAGGAGGACACCCTATGGTGGATTGCAGTCCTGTCGGGATACTTCTCCTATACCTAATCCACACTTCTCCAAACCCACGGCGCCAATCTCATACTCCTCCTATCCTCACTGTCACTCTCATACTAACCACCCCTCGTCGTCGCTCCCATCCCAACCACCACTCGCCGCTCGCCGATCGCCGCTCCCCACTCATCAGCGGACGCGCTTTTTTTCCAAAATCTCTATGTGAACCCATAACCCTTTCTGTTTTACCCTAAACCATATTTCGACACACCCATATGGAAGATTTTTTCCAATAGTTAGACGCGAATCCTACTTCCCAACCGACTCTCGATGCGAACCCTACTTCCCAGTGCGGCAGGTCTGGTTTTCCAACGCTCTATTCTTCCGCATTAAGTGGGTACTTGTTATGATCCCCTTATGATTTTAGGTTTTGTTTGGAACCCTTATTCCCTACCTGCTCTCAAGGGATCTAACTCTACTTTCCAACTGGTCATCGTATCTTTGATTCAACTAATTTTTGTTCATTCACTTTAAATCAGTATGTATTCCTTCATTTATTTTCGATTTTTTGGTTCCATTTCACTTCAATTTACTTTCTATTATGATCCCCTTATGAACACAAGAAATATATCACTTTAGGTTGAAGTTTTGTGGAAATTTACCTGCATAGAATCATTTTTATTGATATTGAAGACGTCAAAATGAGGTGGGGGGAGGGGTGGATGTGCTGGAGGGGGATGGGTAGGGGTGAGGTGAGGAGGAGGGGGATGGATAGGGGGTTGGAGGTGGTTGTGCAGGTGGGGGAGAGGGGGGGTGGATGTGCTAGGGGTGAGAAAAGATAAGATATGGGGTGAAAGAACATCCCTATTGATGGTAGCACCAATACATCAATGACTAGAAAAACCTGATCATCGATCAACAACGTCTTCAACAGATCATCTATCAACAACGCACCTAATGGGGTATATAAAATAAATTAATAACAAATGAATTATCAATGGTACTCATGAGAATCATAAAAGTTTTACCTTATAAGGGCTCTATAGTACAAGATTGACCACTCCAATTGGGCATTATTAAATAAAAGGTATAGAAAACACTCGTCACTCAATCAGTAACAAGCCCACTATGGTATCCTCAAGAGTCCCTTTGACACATATAAATATCTTAAAGAAATCTGACCATAACTTCTATCCGACAACATCATCCCATCCCAATGGTTCTAATAGTTCCAATCCTAAAAAAAGATGGTAATCCTCAACTGTTATAACCTTGAGAAATAGGTACCAACATGTTAGTATAAAATAGGATCTCTTCATATATACTACTTGATTAAAATTTTCAGGATCTATATAAAAGAACATTGAATATAACTAGCTTAGATTTCACAATCCATTCCAACTAATGATCTCATAACCCTCACACATGATTCTCATCTCACAACCCAACCTACTAGAGGATTCTGAATCCAATCCTTAAAGAAATCCTAATAAAGAATTATTTTAGTGAAAAACACCATAAAGACGACATTCAAACACAGAAATTATTCCATCATGGAAATTTATATGAAAAACTGATTGAAATTGAATAATCATAAGTCGAATTCTGACTCCAGGGTTAAAATAGGGTAAACACAACAAGGAGAAAAAAGTACCCAACCTGTACTTTAGGTACATGATACATAACCAAAAATGTCCCCTCATTCCATGTGGCATAGACTGCTCAGTGTGTACTTTTCCAAATTACAAATCATGTGTTCCGGAATATGATGTTTACCCCCACCTGGGTACATTCACATACAAGGCCCCACTTAGCATGAAAAATTCCCTACAATGTGGAATGAATCACCCCATACCCAATCTTTACCCCACATATGGTTCCCATGTATGTACCTATCCATATATCCCCCCAACATAAGGTCTACCCACGCATAATGCCTATCCATGTACCTCACACTATATATAGCTTTATACCCTACATGGTCATCTACCACTAGCACACCCCGAGTCACCACTACATGGCGTGTAACCCACCCCCATGTAATAACCTTTTAGTTCCCAAAACCCATCTTTCCCAAGTACGAAGAACACATGATGTGTGTTCTCAAAAATACACATCAAGTACATGAGTTCTCCCAAACTAAACCCCCCCAAAAATATCCTAAAACTCCTAATTTATCCAATGTGTCCATATATTGAATCCTGAATGGGTCACAAAAAACCCAAAAAATATGATTAAAAGTTAAAATCAACTACCCTATGGGAATTTGTGGGGGAGGTGGGGGTGATTGGCGGGGGTGAGGTGGGGAGGGGGGATGTGTAGGGGGTTTGGTGGGGAGGGGGTTGGTTGGGCAGGGGGAGGGGGTTGTGTAGGTGTGGGGTGGCTGTGTAGGTTGGGGGGATAGGCAAATAGGGGAGGGGGGCTGGGCAGAGGGGTTTTGCAAGAGGGGGGGTGGTGGTTGTGCAAGTGGGGGAGGGGGTGGGATGTGCATGGGGTAGGCTAGGAAAGGGGGGGGGGTGAGCAGGGGGTTGTGCAGGTGGGGTAGTGGGGGGGTTGTGCAGGCGTGGGGGTGGCTGTGTAGGTGGGGGGACTGGGGAGATGGGGGAGGGGGGCTGGGCAAAGGTAGGTGCAGGTGGGGGTGGGGGTTGTGCAGGGGGGTTAGGCTAGGCAGGGGGAGGGGGCTGGGAAGGGGGGTTTTGCAGGTGGGGGTGGTTGTTGTGTAGGTGGGGGAGGGGTGGGATGTGAAGGGGGTTAGGCTAGGCAGGGGAGGGGGCTGGGCAGGGGGGCTGTGCAGGTGGGGTAGTGGGGGGTTGTGCAGGTGGATGAATATGGAAATGAACTTGAGTTCCTTGAACCCAATTAGGGAACTGCAGGATGATTTCGTAGGACCCGAGTATATCAGATAAAGCACATTCGTGGAAGAATCTATAATTCTAGACATGTCCCTACTTATACTATCAATGTTGTAGAAACCATGGAAGACCCATTTAGTGAGTCTAGTAGGATAAGGAAAATCCCCATGAATAACCCAACCAGGTACAATTACTATGGAATGTAATAATGTTATATCCACCATAGATCAAGATTAATACGTCATTATGTTGAGAAACATCATACCCTTGTACATTTAATTAATGATAAATGTTTTCAATATTTGAAAATATTACATTAACTATGATTTTTTATTTAATATCATTCCAATGTTGACACATTCTCATATGTGATATGATGAGTGCAAGATAAAACCTTCCACATAGATACTACAACTCTGTGTCCAATGTAAGAAATTCCCATAAGTCCAATTCATGCTCAGAGATCAATTTGGAGACCTCATTTCTGAATCATAATTTATAGTAATTCAGTAGAATCAAAACTTTATTGACTTTTTAGGAAGGCCTCTTTAAACATTTCTGACCACTCAAACAAAACTACATTCTTAGTAATCCAAGTCATAAAAACTTCTAAAGGGGAAAAGCTTTAAATGAACCACATGTAAAACCCAATCAAAAAAAGGAAACCCATAATCTCAAACATGTTTTGTACGCATTCTCATGACACCACAACCTATACATTCTTTGGGTCCACATAAATTCCCACATTATAGATTACGTTTCTAATAAAACAACCTTTATGGAAGCATAAGTGAAACTTTGAGATCTTATAAAACATATAATGTGGTCAAAGTGTACAAAAATGTCAATAGGTTTCCAATTTGTATATCAAAGGTCAGTGAGTATATAAGGATATCATCAATAATCACCAAAATGAATGAGTTGAGATATGTATGGAAGATCTCATTCATGAGATCCACGAACACCATTCGATTAATTTTAAACATGAAAGGAAAGTCAAGATATGTATGGAAGATGCCTTAATAATTTTCACACTATTTGTAATATGAAATCATTTATATACATTCATTCAACTAATCAATTCATGCCCTTAAAAAAGTTCCACATGTCTCATTACAGCTAAGTAAAAAATGGAAATGATCAATATTTTCCCTCATGTACCTCTTTATTACCTCTTTATTACCTCTACACAAGTAGTAATTTACCGCTTTCAAAATAGTAAATTATCTTCACACATGCCTTTTCTAGCCCAATATATTTATACGTATCCACTAATTTTACCCTTTCCAAAGCCCTAGACTAATACTTCTCACTCAATATAGCTCATCACTCAACTCCCAACATCTTCCATACTACTATAGGTAGTGTATCATACAACTATATATCACATACAAACCTTCTCACTCAACAAACATCCATGTTAATACATTATGATCAATGTAAATCCATTTTCTGAAATAATACCATATTAACCATGGTAGGTCTAATATCACATTCCAAACGCTCCATTATCACTCATGGTTGGGTTCATCTAGGACCTTATCACTCAAGGTGAGGCCATTATATTGACCACTACCTTATCAATCATGGTAGAGTTAGATATCATGTTATAATATGATAACTTCATTATCACTCAAGTAAGGGTCCTTCTAGCACCTTATCACTCAAGGTGTTGTCATTCCTTATTATATATCACTATACTTGTTAGAATTTCTCACCCAAAATGTGTATGAAATAAAAACAAGGGGATTTGGTCCATATTATAGCTCACCAGATAGGTACAAGGTTCTAGTCACTCGGGACTTATTCTTCCAACCATATCAATCATGTTAGTGTTAGATATCATTTTATAATATGATAGCATCATTATCACTCAAGTAAGGGTCCTTCCAACACCCAATCACTCAAGGTGTTGTCATTCGTTAAGATATTTCACTATACTTGTTAGAATTTTTCACACAACATGTGTATGAAATAACACAGGCATTTGTTCCATATCATAGCTCACTATCTAGTGTACCCCCATGAGGACCATGATCCCATGTGATAAATGGTTCATTTTTATGATTCTCCGTATGGATCATCATTCAAATTTCAATTGATACAAAAATCATCTATGGAAGGTATATACTAAAATTCATGTTGTAATCTACTGGACTGTCATGGAGGATTATCTGAATGTTTTCATTAAAGATTGGGGATAGAATATTACCTTGTGATTTTATCCTCTTAGAATATAATAAAAAATTTCCAAAGTGAGCCCAACAGATGATGTAAATGATTCATAACCACTGACAAACACCATGTTGGATGTCATCATAGTAGATCCCCTTGAAAATTAGGCATGTGATATCTCTCATGAATCAATTAAATATCTATCCCCATAGAATCTATGTGTCACAGAAGCCTGACAAATATCCCTCTCTTAAACACAAACCAATACCTTGATAAATTCACTAATATAACTAAATCTCTTGACATTATAGAATTCATTGCCCCATTTTATATGATTTCCCCATCATTATATGTAAAGACCCGCAAATTTCAAGGAAATTTTTTTTCTTAATTTTCTTTGGAATTTTACAAGAGCGCAGCTTCAGACGGCACCTGATTCCGAGGCCCGGTGTGCCCGGAATCAATTTGCGAAGTTTGGCTTGGGTACGATCAGTGAACGGACGAGTGGGTTTTTCTATCTTTTGAACCGGTGCCCGGAATCAAATTCTGAGGGCACCGATGAAATCGCAGCGCCGGTATTTGCTTAGAAACGCCTCTTCCGGAGTTGCGTTTGCTCAACAGTGGTTTTTAAAATTTTGGGCTTTAAGTCGGAAATAAAATAAAGGTTGTGCGACAACTTTATTTTATTTCACTTAAGCCGCTTGGAAGTCACTTGAAAGCCACTTGAGCTGAGTTAAAGCGGATAGGGTGCTATCCGGAAATATCCTACCCTCTTGGTAGGATATTTGTGAGGTGGGGCCCGCACGAGCTCCGCCGTTTCTTTCGCTAAGTAACGTACCCGCGAAAACCCGTCAAAGTAACTGAAAAGTCAACCGGCGCGTTTTCTTTAATTTCTTAACAGACCATTTAATTGGGCGGTCTATTTCGTGAATTAAATGGGCTGTTTCATTCGTTGAATTAATTCAACGAATTTAATGGGTCGTTACTTACGCGTTTGCGTTCGTTGGCGAATTAATAAAATAGACCAACGTGTCTATTTTGGAGGATTACTCTTTATTCTCCGGGCCTCCACCCTCCCCGCGAAGAACGCGAAGAACGCGAAGAACGCCGGAACCAAAATTCGACGACGCACACCGTGATCCGCGACGTCGACAAACTTTTTCCGCGACCTTCTTCTTCTTCGGCGCTTCTTCTTCCGCGGAAAACCTACGATCGGCGGTTAAAGGTGAGAATCGAATCTTCTAAATTCTCCCTTTTTATAATTCGATATCAACGGATTTAAATTAATTAAATCCGTTTGATCTTGATCCGGAGATCGTCGGCGCGACTCCTTCCAGCGGTGCGACGAGCGTCTCTTCCGCGACGATCACCAAATCCGTGACGACCTCTCGTCCGACGACGACGACAAGGTAGGGATTTAATTCTTGATGATTCATTCCCGTGTTTTTATTTCTTTTTGAATAAAGAACCGGCATGAATATTTTCAATTAATTAAAATTGAATTTCTGTTTAAAAGAAAAAGGAGTGAACAATTTTTATCTTTGATTAAAAATTGTTGTATCCCCTTTCTCCCGTTGTTTATGACTAACGCGGAGGGTGCGGGTCTAACGAACAAGACCCGGCAACCCTCCGCCGATCTTTTTGTTGTGCAGATTTGGCGGACGACGACGAACCGTGCGGCAAGGGCGATCCGTTGATCCCGCAGTGAAGATCGGCCCCCGGGAGGAGCAATGGTGCAGACGGGAGGCAAAACGGGCCACCGGAGCAACTCCGGCGGCCCGCGGAAGGCGGCGGCGCCGGCGACCGGAGGCGGCGGCGCCCGGCACGCCGCCGGAGGATCCGCCGCGGCTCGGCCGCGGCGGCGGCGAACCGCCGGACTGCGTCCGCGGTCCGGCCCCCCAACACGCGGCCCGCGTGGGCCGCGTTCCTCCAAGCCGCGGGTCAAACCCGCGGCGGTTTCCTTCGGCCGCGCGGCCGAAGCCGAGCCGGCCAGTCCGGTCGGCCGGGCCGCGCCCAGGCCGGACCGGACCCGGCCTAGCCGGGTCGGGTCGACCCGGTTCGGCCGACCCAGGGGGTTCGGGCCGGGTCGCCCCGGGCCCAGAACCCCCGTTTTCGGGCCCTCTTCGGTCTTTTGCCCGTATCTTGGGCCTGGGACCTCCGATTGACGAACCGTCAGCGGCTACACGATCCTTGGATCGAGACGGTCTTTTCGGTATATTACACTCAAGGTTTCGGAAGACTTTGGGTTCGGCCGGGTTGGTTCGTACACGAAACCAACCGGGCCCTTGGAGCGGAAACGCTCATAACTTGAGCTACGGACGTCCGATCGACGTACCGTCAGCTGTGGTAGTTTCCTCTAAGTGAGACGGAACTTTTGGCATACTCCGCCCGAAGATCGGACACAGGCGTAGTACGGTCGGGTTGGTTTTGCCCTAAAAACCAACCGGGCCCCTCGGACGAAAATGCCAATAACTCTCAGACCGGGCGTCCGATTGACGCGCCGTCTGTTGCGTTGAGATCCTGTTGTCGATACGGAACTTTTGGATACATCAACTTCGGACTACGTGTCAGTTGATGTATCAGCCTCTCGGCTCGTGGAGCGGACCCTCCTAAATGAGCTCGCTGTGTGCGGGAACCCTAGTGCTGGCTGTGACTTCGACGACAGAGCAGAGATCCTCCGTGGACTGCGACGACGACAGAGCAGAGATCCTTCGTGGACTGCGGCGACGACTGTGCAGAGATCCTCAGTGGACTGCGTCGACTACTGCACTCAGCGATCCTACGTGGATCAGTGCTACAGGTCCTGTGTGGGCCCGATCCTGTGTGGGTCCTTACTACCGGTTCTGTGTGAGCCACTGCCTACAGGTTCTGTGTGAGCCCGATCCTGTGTGGGTCTTTTGCGGGGGTTAGTACCTATCGATCCTTCGTGGGTCCGACGACTTAGATGGATCAGTGATCATCTTTGACGTCATCTGAAAAAGTATACCTGGTTGAGCTGAATCTTATGTTACTCTCCTTTGTGAAATGTGTTGAACTATCCTATGTGGATTTACTGTTTACTCTCCTTTGTGGATTTGAGTCTTGCTTTCCTGTGTGGATTGAGTTGTTCTTGAGCTCGTGAGCAGAGCTAGAATTGGGGACTTAGGTATATGTATGGGCATATACCTAAGTCGAGTCAGATGTTACTTCTTGATTGCACCTTCCTTTTTTTTCTATATCCTTTGTGGATTTCGGGAGACCTTCGGGGGTCTCGGGGTCCTTACTGAGTAGTTTATACTCACCCCTGCACGGGCTATGCCCGCACCTTGTTGTGTTGGATGCAGACGACGGACAGCGCTGATCTCGGTTGGGGCGTGGAGCAGGACGGTACCTGGAGGCGGACCACTGGGCGGGACGTGCTCGGAGCGGACGTGGGACCCGAGGAGCCTGGAGGCTATCTGAACCCACCCTTCAGGTGGGATTGCCAGTGGACGACACGAGGCCATCGTCTTTTCTTCAGTTGCTGTTCTTTTCCTTTTTAGTTGTACTTTCAGTTGGGCTTGTATTCCGGCCCCCTTTACTTTTCTGCACTTTGTAGTTACTTTCCGCTTGCTGACTCTGTGGTGGTTGTTACTTATAAAGGCAATGCCTTCCCTGTTTACCGGGATTTTACGCCTTGGTGCTAGTCGCCAGCCCCTGGCCTATAGAAGGCGGGCTTGGGGTAGTCACGGCACGGGCCCCGAGGTCGGGTCGTGACAAATTGGTATCAGAGGTGGTCGGTTCTACCGCAGACTCTGATCGTCTTTTCTTTCTATATGAAGCAATAGTGTTTAGTGTATTGAGTGTGGTTATCAGTTCAGGGAGCCCAGTGTTGGTGCGGCGGCCGACGTATCCGTACACCAGCACCCTGACTCCTGATTTCCGACTTAATGCATGAAAACATTGATTGTGTGTGTGTTTCAAGTTTTCTTTGTGATTACTTGTGTCAGCTCACCGGGTATACTGATCTGCTTCATGAAAGTCTCAAGTTTTCCTTGTGATTACTTATGCCAGCTCACCAGGTATACTGTTCTGACTGTGGTGCTCTTGTTCTCCTTTTCAGGATGGCCCCGCGACGACAGCCAGCTAGGGTTCCGAGTGTAGGGCGCGACGGCAGCCCACCGAGCGACGAGGCCTCGGTGCAGGGCCCTTTGCCAGCAGTGGCACCGGCGGTAGCTTTACCCACCGAGCCACCGATGCTACCAGTACCAGAAGCTGACGATGCACGTCACCTCAGGGCACTGCATGAGTTTCAGAGCCAGCGACCGCCCAGGTTTCGCAGTGAGGCGGACCCCCAGGCCGCCGAGGACTGGCTAGAGGCGGTGGTACGGATCTTTAGGCTAGTGAGGACACCAGCGGATCTCATGGTGATTCTCGAGGCGAGCCTCCTGCAGGCGGCGGCAGGACGATGGTGGAGCTTGATGCTCCAGGTTCACGATGAGGCATCCTTGCTCTGGACGGACTTCGAGAGCCTCTTCCGCTCTGAGTTCGTCCCGGCCACCCTCTAAGCGGTGCGCATCCAGGAGCTTCTCCAGCTGCGCCAGGGCAGCATGACGGTCGCTCAGTACGCGGCGAGGTTCACTGACCTATCTCGCTACTCGACCAACATGGTACGGGACCCCTTCTTCCGGGCCCGGACCTTCAAGCAGGGCTTGCGGCAGGAGATTCGGGCGTCGCTGATCTCCCTCAGCATTCCGACCCAGGTGGGAGTACTGGAGCGAGCCCTCATGATCGAGAGCTTCCTGGCAGAGCCTTCTTCAGCGGCGAGACCTAGCGTAGGGCGGCAGGTAGCTGAGTCTTCGGCAGCAGGTAGCCGACGGATGACTCTCGGGTCCAGGCAGACCAGACCCCCACGCAGACAGCCTCAGGACACCGGCTCAGCAGTGCGGGGCACACAGCGGAGTGCCAGCCTTCCGAGAGGCAGGCAGTGCTACTCCTGCGGCGGGCAGGGTCACATGGCTCGTGACTGCCCGACTCACCGATCAAAGGAGCAGCAGACGGTGGAGGGGCCACCCAGGCAGAGGCAGAGGGTCGACCGTGGCGGTCCGCAGGGAGGAGGCGGACGAGGCAGAGGAGCTGGCCGAGCAGCGGGTGGTGGGCGACGCTTCCAGGCTCTACCCCCACCACCACCAGGAGGGCCACCTCGACCACAGGGAGCTGGTGGGCAGGGACAGGCCCAGCTCCAGGCAGTGGAGGCTACGACCCCGACATGCCAGAGATGATTCGAGGTACGATCTGTGTCTATTCCACCCTTGCTGCAGTACTTATAGACACAGGAGCGAGTCACTCTTTCATAGCCTCTACCCTTGTTCGGAGCTCGGAGATTCCGACTGAGCCGTTGGCTCGATCCTTACGGCTAGAGACTCCTACGGGAGCAGACTCGACAATTACGCACTGGTGCCAGCAGTGTGAGCTTACTCTAGGAGGCGAGAGCTTCGGCTGGGATCTCCTTGTAGCGGCGTCGAGGCCTTACGACGTCATCTTGGGCATGGATTGGCTATCCACGGTTCATGCCCAGATCGACTGTTTTAGGCGCAAGGTGCGATGTGTTCGCACCGACGGAAGCAGTTTTACCTTCACCGGCGAGAAGGGAACCTTTGCAGCACAGGATGGTCTTCCGCGGAGGAGAGTGCAGCCCATATCTCATCAGTTGGCTAGCCTCATCCTAGGAGCAGTGGACGTGTGGAGTCCAGTTTTTCCTGCAGTGGTGGACCAGTACGTGGACGTCTTTCCCGACGACGTTCCAGGGCTACCTCCTCGTAGAGAGGTAGACTTTTACATCGACTTGTACCCCGGGACAGCCCCGATATCTACTCCAGCATACCGGATGGCCCCCGCCGAGCTTCGAGAGCTGCGGGTATAGTTGGAGGACTTGCAGAGCAAGGGGTTTATCCGACCCAGTGTTTCACCCTGCGCTTCCCCGATATTGTTCGCCAAGAATGCGGACGGGAGCTTGCGACTGTGTGTCGACTATCGTCGCCTGAACCAGGTGACAGTGAGGAACAAGTATCCACTGCCACGGATTGATGACCTCTTCGATCAGCTCAAGGGAGCGTGGTGGTTCTCGAAGATAGACCTCCGGTCAGGCTATCATCAGCTCAGAGTTCGAGACGAGGACGTGCAGAAGACGGCCTTCAGGTGTCGGTATGGCCATTATGAGTTCTTGGTTATGCCGTTCGGCGTAACCAATGCTCCAGCAGTGTTCATGAGCCTCATGAACAGGATCTTCCAGCCATACCTCGACCGATTTGTCGTTCCCTTCATTGATGACATTTTGGTATACTCGACAACTGAGGAGGAACATGCCTACCACCTGCGAGTTGTGCTAGACACACTCCGAGAGCACCAGCTTTATGGAAAGCTCTCAAAGTGCCAGTTCTGGTTACGTGAGGTCCATTTCTTGGGGCACGTCATCTTTGAGGCAGGAGTTGAAGTGGATCCCGCGAAGATCGAGGCAGTGCTAGCTTGGGAGCCACCCAGGAGCGTGACGGAGGTGCGGAGCTTCTTGGGCCTAGCCGGATACTATCGGAGATTTGTGCCAGACTTCTCCAGAGTTGCGGCACCACTCTCAGCCTTGACAAAGAAGGGGAAACCCTTTGTGTGGTCAGACAGATGTCAGCAGAGCTTCCAGGAGCTGAGACTGAGATTGACCAGCGCACCTATCTTGAGGTTGCCTGAGGAGGGAGTTGGATACGTAGTTTACTGCGATGCATCAGGGACTGGACTCGGGTGCGTCCTGATGCAGGAGCGGGCCGTGATCGCCTACGGATCACGTCAGTTGAGGCTGCATGAGCAGAACTACGCCACTCATGACCTGGAGTTAGCAGCAGTGGTCTTCTCTCTAAAGACTTGGCGGCACTATCTGATGGGCAAGCGCTTCACAGTCTTTTCTGACCACCAGAGTCTCAGGTATATCTTCTCTCAGAAGGACCTGAACCTGAGACAGCGGAGATGGCTTGAGTTCCTCCAGGACTATGACTTTGAGATAGTCTATACTCCTGGGAAGGGGAACGTGGTAGCCGATGCCATCAGCAGGAGGACGGGCATTCAGCTACTTGAGGAGGCGACGGAGCAGCTAGCCTCCTTACAGATATCCTTCGTGGATAGAGACGGAGCAGCCTTTCTTCAGTCTCTCACAGTCTCTCCTCCACTTCTACAGCGGGTCAGAGAGGCTCAGCATGGGGACGCTGACTGTGAGACCCGGCGTGCACTGATATCCTCAGGTCAGGCGCCTGATGGCTTCTCCCTTGGAGCAGAGCACGACATCCTTTTCAGAGGACGTACCTTCGTACCAGTCGCTTTACGAGAGGAGGTGCTGAGAGAGTTTCACACTTCTCCCTTAGCGGTGCATCCCGGAGTGGCGAAGATGTACCAGGATCTCAGACGACAGCACTGGTGGCCGGGCATGAAGAAAGCTGTGGCAGAGTTCGTTTCACGATGCCTCACCTGCCAGCAGGTGAAGGCAGAGCATCAGGTACCAGCAGGCTTGGTACAGCCCTTGGAGGTCCAGGAGTGGAAGTTGGACGGCATATCTATGGACTTCGTGACTGGACTTCCACGCACTTCCAGAGGTCACGACTCCATTTGGGTGATTGTTGACCGACTCACCAAGTCGGCACACTTCTTACCCATCAGAGAGCAGGGCTCAGTGGAGAGCTTGGGACGTCTTTACGTCCAAGAGATCGTACGGCTTCACGGTGTGCCATCGTCTATCGTCTCCGATCGAGATGCTCGTTTCACTTCCCGGCTTTGGAAGGGGTTGCAGGAGGCGTTCGGGACGCGGCTCCATCTGAGCACAGCCTTCCACCCTCAGACGGATGGTCAGACTTAGAGGACCATACAGACACTCGAGGACATGCTCCGTGCATGTGTTCTCGACTTTGGTCGCAGCTGGGAGGACCACCTACCCTTGGTGGAGTTCGCGTACAACAACAGCTACCACTCCACCATCGGGATGGCACCATACGAGGCGTTGTATGGCAGACCCTGAAGATCACCGTTGTGCTGGACAGACCCTGGGGAGTCAGCACTCGTGGGACCAGAGATGGTCCGAGCCACGACAGAGAAGGTCCAGATCATCCAGGAGAGGATGAGGACAGCTCAGAGCCGACAGAAGTCATATGATGACAGGAGGCGGAGCCCACTAGAGTTCGAGGATGGCGACCACGTATTTTTGCATGTCTCACCTCGACGTGGTTTACGGAGATTTGGCTGAGGCGGCAAGTTGTCTCCACGCTTCATCGGGCCTTTCCAGGTCCTCAGCAGGATAGGAGAGGTGGCTTATCGCCTGGCTCTACCACCTTAGTTGCACTGGGTGCACGACGTCTTCCACGTGTCTCAGATGAGGAGATACGTGCACGACCCGACGCACATCATCGACTTTGGGGAGCTGGACGTGGACGATGGGGCGACTTTTGCGGAGGTCCCAGTGGAGATCGAGGATCGACAGGAGCGGGTCCTACGTGGGCGGTCGATTCCTCTTGTGCGCGTCAGATGGCAGCACGGGAACCTCCAGGAGAGCACTTGGGAGCGGGAGGCTCAGATGCGTGCTCAGTACCCCCATTTGTTCCCCTAGTTTTTGATGTATCTTTACGGGGACGTAAATCCCTGAGGTGGGAGTAATGTAAAGACCCGCAAATTTCAAGGAAATTTTTTTTCTTAATTTTCTTTGGAATTTTACAAGAGCGCAGCTTCAGACGGCACCTGATTCCGAGGCCCGGTGTGCCCGGAATCAATTTCCGAGGTTTGGCTCGGGTACGTTCAGTGAACGGATGAGCGGGTTTTTCTATCTTTTGAACCGGTGCCCGGAATCGAATTCTGAAGGCACCGATGAAATCGCAGCGCCGGTATTTGCTTAGAAACGCCTCTTCCGGAGTTGCGTTTGCTCAACCGTGGTTTTTAAAATTTTGGGCTTTAAGTCGGAAATAAAATAAAGGTTGTGCGACAACTTTATTTTATTTCACTTAAGCCGCTTGGAGGTCACTTGAAAGCCACTTGAGCTGAGTTAAAGCGTATAGGGTGCTATCCGGAAATATCCTACCCTCTTGGTAGGATATTTGTGAGGTGGGGCCCGCACGAGCTCCGCCGTTTCTTTCGCTAAGTAACGCACCCGCGAAAACCCGTCAAAGTAACTGAAAAGTCAACCGGCGTGTTTTCTTTAATTTCTTAACAGACCATTTAATTGGGCGGTTTATTTCGTGAATTAAATGGGATGTTTCATTCGCTGAATTAATTCAACGAATTTAATGGGTCGTTACTTACGCGTTTGCGTTCGTTGGCGAATTAATAAAATAGACCAACGTGTCTATTTTGGAGGATTACTCTTTATTCTCCGGGCCTCCACCCTCCCCGCGAAGAACGCGAAGAACGCGAAGAATGCGAAGAACGCGAAGAACGCCGGAACCAAAATTCGACGACGCACACCGTGATCCGAGACGTCGACAAACTTTTTCCGCGACCTTCTTCTTCTTTGGCGCTTCTTCTTCCGCGGAAAACCTACGATCGGCGGTTAAAGGTGAGAATCGAATCTTCTAAATTCTCCCTTTTTATAATTCGATATCAACGGATTTAAATTAATTAAATCCGTTTGATCTTGATCCGGAGATCGTCGGCGCGACTCCTTCCCGCGGTGCGACGAGCGTCTCTTCCGCGACGATCACCAAATCCGCGACGACCTCTCGTCCGACGACGACGACAAGGTAGGGATTTAATTCTTGATGATTCATTCCCGTGTTTTTATTTCTTTTTGAATAAAGAACCGGCATGAATATTTTCAATTAATTAAAATTGAATTTCTGATTAAAAGAAAAAGGAGTGAACAATTTTTATCTTTGATTAAAAATTGTTGTAGCCCCTTTCTCCCGTTGTTTATGACTAACGCAGAGGGTGCGGGTCTAACGAACAAGACCCGGCAACCCTCCGCCGATCTTTTTGTTGTGCAGATTTGGCGGACGACGACGAACCGTGCGGCAAGGGCGATCCGTTGATCCCGTAGTGAAGATCGGCCCCCGGGAGGAGCAATGGCGCAGACGGGAGGCAAAACGGGCCACCGGAGCAACTCTGGCGGCCCGCGGAAGGCGGCGGCGGCGCCCGGCGCGCCGCCGGAGGATCCGCCGCGGCTCGGCCGCGGCGGCGGCGAACCGCCGGACCGCGTCCGCGGTCCGGCCACCCAACACGCGGCCCGCGCGGGCCGCGTTCCTCCAAGCCGCGGGTCAAACCCGCGGCGGTTTCCTTCGGCCGCTCGTCCGAAGCCGAGCCGGCCGGTCCGGTCGGCCGGGCCGCGCCCAGGCCGGACCAGACCCGGCCTAGCCGGGTCGGGTCGACCTGGTTTGGCCGACCCAGGGGGGTTCGGGCCGGGTCGCCCCGGGCCCAGAACCCCCGTTTCCGGGCCCTCTTCGGTCTTTTGCCCGTATCTTGGGCCTGGGACCTCCGATTGATGAACCGTCAGCGGCTACACGATCCTTGGATCGAGACGTTCTTTTCGTTATATTACACTCAAGGTTTCGGAAGACTTTGGGTTCGGCCGGGTTGGTTCGTACACGAAACCAACCGGGCCCTTGGAGCGGAAACGCTCATAACTTGAGCTACGGACGTCCGATCGACGTACCGTCAGCTGTGGTAGTTTCCTCTAAGTGAGACGGAACTTTTGGCATACTCCGCCCGAATATCGGACACAAGCGGAGTACGGTCGGGTTGGTTTTGCCCTAAAAACCAACCGGGCCCCTGGGACGAAAATGCCAATAACTCTCAGACCGGGCGTCCGATTGACGCGCCGTCTGTTGCGTTGAGATCCTGTTGTCGATACGGAACTTTTGGATACATCAACTTCGGACTACATGTCAGTTGATGTATCAGCCTCTCGGCTCGTGGAGCGGACCCTCCTAAATGAGCTCGCTGTGTGCGGGAACCCTAGTGCTGGCTGTGACTTCGACGACAGAGCAGAGATCCTCCGTGGACTGCGACGACGACAGAGCAGAGATCCTTCGTGGACTGCGGCGACGACTGTGCAGAGATCCTCAGTGGACTGCGTCGACTACTGCACTCAGCGATCCTACGTGGATCAGTGCTACAGGTCCTGTGTGGGCCCGATCCTGTGTGGGTCCTTACTACCGGTTCTGTGTGAGCCACTGCCTACAGGTTCTGTGTGAGCCCGATCCTGTGTGGGTCTTTTGCGGGGGTTAGTACCTATCGATCCTTCGTGGGTCCGACGACTTAGATGGATCAGTGATCATCTTTGACGTCATCTGAAAAAGTATACCTGGTTGAGCTGAATCTTATGTTACTCTCCTTTGTGAAATGTGTTGAACTATCCTATGTGGATTTACTGTTTACTCTCCTTTGTGGATTTGAGTCTTGCTTTCCTGTGTTGATTGAGTTATTCTTGAGCTCGTGAGCAGAGCTAGAATTGGGGACATAGGTATATGTATGGGCATATACCTAAGTCGAGTCAGATGTTACTTCGTGATTGCACCTTCCTTTTTTTGCTATATCCTTTGTGGATTTCGGGAGACCTTCGGGGGTCTCGGGGTCCTTACTGAGTAGTTTATACTCACCCCTGCACGGGCTATGCCCACACCTTGTTGTGTTGGATGCAGTCGACGGACAGCACTGATCTCGGTTGGGGCGTGGAGCAGGACGGTACCTGGAGGCGGACCACTGGGCGGGACGTGCTCGGAGCGGACGTGGGACCCGAGGAGCCTGGAGGCTATCTGTACCCACCCTTCAGGTGGGATTGCCAGTGGACGACACGAGGCCGCCGTCTTTTCTTCAGTTTCTGTTCTTTTCCTTTTCAGTTGTACTTTTAGTTGGGCTTGTATTCCGGCCCCCTTTACTTTTCTGCACTTTGTAGTTACTTTCTGCTTGCTGACTCTGTGGTGGTTGTTACTTATAAAGGCAATGCCTTCCCTGTTTACCGGGATTTTACGCCTTGGTGCTAGTCGCCAGCCCCTGGCCTATGGAAGGCGGGCTTGGGGTAGTCACGGCACGGGCCCCGAGGTCGGGTCGTGACATTATACTCTAGGAACAAAAGGGTAATAATGGTCATAGTGTAAATATCCTTCTAGGTTAGTATATTGAATGATTAAATTCATCGAAAAAATATCAAATTTATCTTGGAGTAATCAAAACCAATAACCCCTATCCGATAGATCAGGATTGATACAGGAGATTCTTAATATATGAGTTATAAACATGAATTTCCAATATCACCCTCTCTATTTGATCAAAAAGACAACATTTTGTTGGTTCTTGGTCTCTCTACCACATCAATATGTGAACCATACAAGGGGAAGGGCTGTGAGTAAGCCTTCAAAAATTAGATGATTATTTCTATGTGTTTCTTGTGTGTTTTTTTTTGTGTGATTTCAGGTGATTTTTTGTGAGTTTTTTTGAGTTTTCTATCTGTGAAGTGGTGTGTTTTCTCTATTTTAAGGTTGAAGTGTTCCTATGACAGAGTGGTGTGTGCATTGGTGTGTTTTCTGTGTGTGTAGTGGTGTGTTTTCAGGTTGAAGGTTGCAGTGTTTTGTGTGTGTTTTCTATATGTGCAGTGGTGTGTTTTCTATGTGTTTTTTGTACAGTGGTGTTTTTGTTGAGTTTTCTAATTGTGCAGTGGTGTTTTTCTGTGTTTTCAGGTTGCAGTGGTGTGTTTTTTTTATTGCAGTGTATTTTTGTGAGATGGTACGTTTTTTACAGAGTTTTCATTACAACCTGCAGTTGATTTCAGGTTGTTTCATCTTAAATTAATGGGGGGTCTAACCCAATGGTTTCAAAACCATTGGGTTATACCTATGTGATGCTGATGCATTTCCCAATGGTTCAAAATCGTTGGGTTATAACCCTGCTACTGCATTTCCCAACGGTTCAAAACCGTTGGGTTATACCCATGCTGTTGTCTTTCCCAATGGTTCAAAACCGTTGGGGTATACCCCCTGCTACTGAATTTCCCAAAGGGTTAAAACTATTGGGGTATACCTGCTGCATTTCCCAATGGTTCAAAACCGTTGGTGTATATCCCCTATATATTTATGCCAACTGTTTTAAAACCATTGGCATACCCATGTCCGCTGATTTTTCCAACGGTTTAGCTGAACCGTTGGTATAAAAGAAATCTAAACATCATTTCCCAACGTTTCAGGGTGAACCGTTGGTATAAGGCATTCCCAATGCCTAACAACCCTATGGTTTGTAAGACTATTGGGATAAGTTTTCCCAATGGTTTTAGGGCCTTTCCCAACGGTTTAAAATCATTGAGAAAACATGAATTCTTAGTCGTGGCTTGCATTGAATATAAAACTGAGTTTCACGAAACAATGATATATTATTAAGATATTATTATTTAATAGGATAAAAAATATACATTATGAATATTATTAACCACATTTTGAATTTCATATCATTTACATTAATCTTATGTATTTTCAAAACATGATATAAGAAGAAATTCAATTTTTTAGAAAAAAGAAGTATTTTTTAAAAAATGCAGTTTTGGAATCTTCTAATGACCTGCCTATTTTAAATTTAGTTTTTCACACTTTTTTATATTATAGTTGAAAAAATAAAATTCTAATTTGGAATAAGTATTTAAAAATTTTCCTTTATTGAATTTTTGGTATTTTTCTAATTAAATTCATATTTTAATGAATGGTGAAAAATACATCAGTTTAATTCAAAACTACCTTTTCATATAATTTATTTATATTGGTATATTGTCTTTTTAATTTGATTTAAATTGTAATAGGATTATGTTTTTACCATTTAATCCTATTTTGGTCATTTTAAGTAACTTCACATTTAAATTGGACATAAACATAAGATAATCTTTTGATATGTTTTTAATTCTTAAAAACCCGCTTTTTTTTATTTGACAACATGATGTACTTTTAAATTGAAGTATTCTGATTATATGATTTGAATTATAGAAAAATAGATTCCATATTTGGAATAATTGGGTCAAAATTATGTTAATAGGTTACTTTTATTGTTCAGATACTATGAATACTAACTACAGTTACATTTATTTACCATAGTTAAAGGTAAATCGGGTAAATTAGTATAAAAAATAATCTGATAATGAGAATAAAATTATCCTAAAATGTGAATAAATCCCATGGGATGGATAAAATTATACCCTTAACATCTTTTGTTCAAAACATAGTCATTTAATGTCCACTTGACAATGAAAATGACATAGATATTAACAAAACCAATGAAAGTGACAAAATATCAAACTCACATTTCTTATTTGTATAATAATTTTAATATAGGGATGAATAGGTGATATATTCAAAAATAAATAGTCCATGGAAGGATAAAAAAGTTACCTACTTCATAGTAATTTATTTTTTATATTTAGGAAATAAGTAATTACCTTGATATCTTATTCTTTAATGATGTAAAAATTATTTAGTGATGGGAAATCAATGAAACAATTTTTATTGAAATCTTAATAACCATAAAAATGTACAAAAACATGAAAAAAATTTAATGGTCAAGTATATATCAACCATAATCATCCAAAGGAAAATATAGGGACCATTTGGACCCTTATATTATTGATAATGTTCTTTATATTATTTTATATAAAGTAATGTTAAAGTCATCACATTCATTCTTTAATAAGTTTAATATTTTTGATGTTTGATTTTGTTGCACATAAGTTTGAATAAATATAATATAATTAATGATATTAAATTTTTATTAATTATATTATTTTATTTTTAATTTTCACTCAAGAAATAGGTATATTAAATAATTACACAATAGCATTGTAGTAATTGTTTTATTAATGGAGATACAAAATAAGTGTTATTGTCATTATTAAAATAAATATATTTTGGGATAAGTAATATGTAAAATGAATTTTATAGATAACCTTAATCTCATATAAAAATAATAAAATAGTTTTTTCAATGTTAACTTATTATTGTTATGTTTTTAAAAATCAATAAATTAAATAGTGTCAAAAATTACACAACAGATTGTTTATCAAAATATTGTTATATTAGATTATTTAAAAATCATAAAACATTTTTAAAAATATAGAATAATTATTATATGGTGAAAAATGTTCTAAATTGTGTACTTATGATCTAATTGACATTATATAAGTAAATAATTTAACCTTTTAATATTGAAATATTTGTTACCCTAGATAAAATGAAATAGAATAACCAAGTGTTAAAAGGGAACTTCCTCCCTCATTTCTCCAAAAATCATTAAGCCTTCATGTTCATCCATCCCCTAACCATTTTTCTTCTCAAATTCTCTAGTTACATTATAGAGTTTATGGTATTCTCAAAATACCAACTCTAGTTCTTTCAAGAGTAGATCTAAAGAGAGCACGTCAAAGAAAAAGTAATCTTCTCTACTGATTCTTTCATATTTTTTCTACTTATAATTCTACTTCATGAGTTGTTTCATTGTTGAGTAATTACTCCAGTATAACTTATATACTGATATGTTATTATAATTATGAAACAACCATATTCAAATTTCTATCCATCCTATGAAAGATGAAATCATCACGTGTGCGTACGTACAGTTTACCATCTCCACGTCATGGTGTAATCTGTTTTTCACCACCACCATACATTGATGAGTATAAGAATGTATGTAATAACTATATATGATTGTTATAAAATTATTCTAACTCTGAAATAGTGTAAACCATTAAAATCAATACCATTCAACCATTATGGGAATGATATCTTTGCTTGTGCGTACGTACGGTCTACCATCTCTATGGTTCGATGTGATTACTTCTACTTGATAACCACAGAAGAATTATTGTATAAATGTTCCGAATGAATAAATATGGTATTTATTATATTAATATAATTTAATGATGATATAAATATTACCTAATAAGGATAACATGAACTTATTTTACAAAACATGTATACTGTCCTAATGTAGTTAACACCTGAATAACAAGTAATAATGATTTGTTACAAACAAACAAAGAATAATATTACCATATATGTTGAAAATTATTCTAGAATAAGTTAATAAAACAATCTAATCATTATATAGGAGTTTCTGACACATAATAATTTTATCAGACCTAATTTAAAGGATAAATTTTCAAACTCATTTTTATCTAAGATTGTATATATGTAATTATTTACTGGATTTCTATTTAGAATCCATGTCTATGGTTTCTAAAAAAATTATTGTTATTCTATGAGTGTTTAAGTTCATTTTGCCCATTTTTTACTTTTACTACATGGTATGGAAGGAATTTTCCTTTTTCTACCATGTGATGTACTTTTTGACATTTCAGGAAAAAGTAAGACGAGAATGTTTTTTTAACTTATACGACATGAATGATTTTTTTACAATTTCATGATGCCCTATTTCCATGAAGATTCCTCTGCAATATTTCATGTTTATTTTTAGTTAATTTATTTTCATTTAAATTTTCATGGAATTTTGATAAAATAATTTTTTTTAGAAAAACAAATGATATTTTCCTCAATAATTAAGCTCAAGTGTTTTATCAAAATTATTCTCTATCTAAGATGAAGCTCTTTAAATGGGGTTATATTTCTATCCCTATTTTTACTATGATGTTATTGTGTTATTGATATAATGATATCTTATATGGATTATGTTATGATGGAATGATGTTTAAGAATCCCATTTTATTTCTTAGGTTATGTTCTGATGAATGATTTATGTTTTTTGGAACATGTATGAATGATTTCCTTATGAGATAGTTGAGACCTATTTCTCCCTCTAATGAAATGGATAAAGATTTATATCTCATGATATAGACATAATCGGAATATAAATTTAATCTTGTTTAGTAATATATGGCTGGAATGTCATGTAAATCTTGTTCAGTAATACATGTCTACAACGACAAGTAAAGATAGTTCAGTAGAGGACATTGTTCACTATGATGGCCTTGGTAGAAATGCCTGGGATAATATGGAAATTATATTATGAGCTTAATTGTTTTCCACAAATCCATGTTTTATTCCAATGATATTTTATCATGTATAATGTTACTTTATGATCTATTCCTTACAAACTGCCATGATTTATTTCGTGACTCATGATTTTGATATTTAAACTTTATGTTCATGTTTTTACATTCATATGATTATGTTTTGTTTTATGATCTCAATGTTTACCCTTACTGAGCATTTAATCTCACCCTTTTTATGTTTTCTTTTCCCTGGGATATAAAGAATTTTTTTAGGTGGGAAAACTAAATGGGATGATATTTATAGGAGATGTTGAAGATCCTTTACCAAGTTAAAAGATTATTTTCTATGTTTCCAAAGACAATAAACTAATATAGTTTTTGGGTGTCTGTTGGTGTCATGTATTGAGTATTTCCCAAAAGAAATGTAATGTCCAAGTACGTCATGATTTGTTCTTTGCATTATCATTTTGGGGTGTTACATTAACACCCCTAGAGATCAATACCCTCATTGTGCAACCTAAATCCCAACCACGGTAGTGCCTCCACACTTAAGGCATAGAACCAGCCTCTAATACTAATGTAAAAAATTGTGCCCCGCTAATAGCATAGACACCCACCCTTAACATGGTTGTTGGGTCATGTCTTTCCAGGAACCACCAGATACTCTACAGACATGTGGTCCCATATATGGGGAATATCCACATGCAAAAAGAGATCATCTGACTAATGACTATACCCACAAGCCAGAAATAATTTTTTACAGTTTGTTTATCCTCACTTGCACACACCTTGGGAAAATTCTTAGGAGGTTACCCTTCCAGATCACTACTCTAGGCCAATAATGCTTAACTATGGAGATCTAATTAGATAGGCTCTTGAAAAGAAAGGTTCACCTTAATAAAAATAATCATATCATTTAGTTATTTAACCCTTTACCATTATGGGTTGTTATAATTGGACTGTATAAATCGTTATAATAATATGATTTAACTGTTGTGAATATTTTTTAGATGATGAATTTTTTATCAAAGAGTGAGTATCAATATCACAATTACAAAACTTATATAAAAAAATCAAAATTACATACGTATGATGATGAAAATAACTTGTAACCAACTAATATATATGTAATAAACGGAAATAATTGGCAAATATAGAAGGTAATTTTTACCAATAAGGTTATTAAATAACTAATAAATATACTTATTTAATATAAAAGAATATTAATTGATTTTCGATAATTTTGGGTGATGATATGGGTTTCTTTTTCAATCTCATTTTAAAATTGATATTGTTTATGACTACATTTATATTAGAGTAAATTTTATATGTTTTATTTCTCAAATACCATTTATTATATTCATCATTCTTAATTCATGGGTTTACATTCCTTCTTACCATTTCCCCTCCTGTTGAATTATAATTCAATAGAAATGATTCTTATAAGTGGAATTGACCATAATTAATCATTTTTTAGATTATTTTTCATTTTATTTCTATATTTTTATTTGTTTTTATTGATATCCTTCTCCATAATAATATCATTTATTAAGTTAATTTAATATTGGCCTTTAATGTATTCAAAAAAATTGAATGGAATGTAATTTTAAAGTTTTTTTTCATAATCATTTTCTCCCACTTTTTTCATAGGTTTTATTTATAAATATTCCTTTTAATGTTTTCTTGATTATTCATAATAATTTTTTATTAATTTACCAATATTATGTAATAATAATTTATTTATAAAATATTTCCACATTTCATATAGTTTTCAAAATATAAATTATATTTATTATTAGATTATTGGAAATATTATAATGGCCTTATAATGGGTTTCTTTATCTTTACAATTATCCTTTAAGGCTTTTTATATTTCCCAGAGTATATGAATAATTGAAATTATCTACTTTTCTTATTTGGATGATTCATTTTTATACCATATGATGATTCTTGTGAACCCATTTCACTCTCATTCGTTAATTAGGTTATGATATAATTATTAATTCTTTTATGTGGTAGCCATATGTATTTTTTTTATTATTTTATGGGTTAGAACAGAATTATATACCCCTTAAATGCATTGGGTAATGCCTTATATCTCATGTAATTGCATGTAAAGGGATGGTAAGTGAACCCAATAAATAATATTTATTTGAATTTGGTGTGAAATAAAACCAATATATTATGGGAATTTGTCTAGTATGTGATGGTGGTCCTAGAAGTGATCTAGGACATAATAAATTATTTTATATGCTTATGATTTCTCCATGTCTATGTTATGTCACATTACTATGTTATGATTCATTGTTCATGATTATTTTCTATTTTTTTCACATTCAAATGCATAATTTCATATTATATTACATAATCCTTAGGTTATGATTCCTGATGTTTTACCTATATTTTATCGAGGATGATTTTTTATTTGTTATATTCATGTAACTTGATTATGTTCTCATGTGAATATTTTTAACTTATTGTTACTTATAATATTAGATTAATATATCTTATATTAACACCTTATGGATAATTTGGGATCACCCTTTCTTATTCTCCCATTACATAGGTTATGAATAATAGCATAACATATAATATTATTAGAAGGAGTTCAAGTATGGTTGGAATATTGAGAAATATTCACATAATTATAAAATAAGTCTTTGATTTTTATAATTTCAAAAGACACTAAACCTATTGTTTTTGGGCTATTTTTTATTTTGATATGGAATAGATTTCCTTGTAAAATGATGTCTTATGTTTGCATGTTATGGGTATGCCCTATTAGTTTTTAATAGAATGGGGTTTTTTTAATTTTAGAAAATATTATTTTAGGAATAAGAAGATAAAAACCTAACCAACAAAGGTGGAACTATAAATGAATATTATTGGTTGTTCTAAAAGTAATTTAGTGTGAACCTGAAATATCATTGGTTGAAATAGATTTGTTATAATTTAGGACATATTTGGATCGATTTCTCTTGTCATATGATTGATTAATTTGCTTATTATTCATTAATATTAACACACACAAAAAAAAATTTAATTGGTGGCTGGAACTAAGATGAATTGAGTGACCAAAAATTATGATGGGAAATGAAAATATTATTACCATGAGAAACCAAATAAGATTATAGTTTGGGTGAAAATTTTTATGGAAATAATCACCCATCATTATAAAGTTATCAACAATAAAACAAACCATTTCAAACTACCAAACAAGATAATAAAGGAACAACTCTCAATTAATTTCCTCATGGAGAAATGACTACACTCTTTTAGTTTATCTTCTTATCTATTAACCGTTGATTAGTAGATCAAAAAAACTAAAAATTTATTTTCCATTCTCTAGTTTTTAGATAATTAGAATCTTGTTTTAGTTTTTTTCTTTTGTAAGGAAAATATTTTCAGTGTTAGACACTCATTGAATATATGAGAAAATGGGATGAAATTCACACAATTCACTTGGAGGAGTTTAAGAAATCTTTTTTTGAAAAGTTTATTTCCAAATCTATTAACATTAAACTAGAGATATAATTCATTGAACTGAATAAAAGTAGAATGAATTCACTAATACCTATAAACAAAGATTCCCAATATTTTTAAGGAACACTTTTAGTTTTAGCATTGACCCTAAATGAAAAACAGATAATTTAATTAGTTTTTTAAAACCATGTCTTTTAAAATCATTATATATAATAGGATTTGGTATATATAAATAAAATTTATAATTTTTTATTAATGTGAAAATGTAAATTGGGTACCCACAGTATTATCATGGTTTTGGGGGATAATTAGAGTAAAATAGAGTATCAAGGAAACTAAAATGAAAAAAAAATCATAGAGGAAAGAAGATGCATCTTTATATATTCTAAAAATGTTGGGAGAACCATGGGGGGAATGTATATAAGTAATATGGAAATAATTCAAGTATAAAAAAGTCTCCCATAAATCAAATGAATACCGAAGAGATATAAAGAGTCGAATGAATGAAATGGATGAAAATAAAGTTCAGAATAATACACCACCTACACACCAATTTTAAGATTCTGACTATTTAGTAAATTATTCTAACTAATTCACTAATTCAAGGGTTAATGATTATAATCTACATCAGAACCCCCAAATAGTAGGGTTAAAAGGAATTATTATAAAATCACAACGGCTAAAGTGGATCATGAAATAATAGTGGTGAAAGGTATATGCATAATCCAATAAATAATTAAAAATATATTATTTTATTATTTTTATCTACACTCCTTCATACCTGTAATGTTTTATTTAAGAATTAGTTCACCACCCCAATGACTAGATATTTAATTATTAGTGATAAATCCATGTGGTGTGATTATTTTATCCAAGAATGTAATTGTTTAACAATTTACAAATATGGAAATGTGATTCCCATAAATAATGGTATTCTCCCTTCATTCAAATTTGATGTGATTATGGGAATTGATAAGTTCTCTCTATATAGATCCCATATCAATTTCTAGGGAATAGAAATCACATTTTATATCTCTAACAAACCCATGATTATAAATATATGTAAGGAAGACTATTAACAACCTAGGTAAATAAAATACCTTATATAGGACTTAATACTCAATTATAAAGGTTATTTAAGTCAAATAGTTAGCGAGAAACCCAATATTGAATATTTTTTATTGTGTCAGAATATGTCAATGAATTTTTAAAAGTGTTGTTTGGACATCCCTCAGATCATGAGGTTGATTTTTCAATATAACCCATGCCTTTTGTTATGTTAATATCAAATACTCTATTTATAATGGTTCCAGTTATCTTGGAGGAACTGAGTAAATAACTCTAAGAGAATTGGTATAATTGTTTTATATTCCATTTTTATTTACCATTGGGTGAACTAATCATCTATTAAGAAGTATAACGGATTTATTCATATCTAAATTTATTATTGAAACCCTAAAAACTTCATTAAAAAGAATAAGAATCATATACCCCTTACTAATGACTTATTCAGTAAAATATGAGGGGATCAAAACATCTAAAATAAATAATTTGAGTTAAAATATCATTAATTGATGGTGAAAAGTAAACAATGGATATAAATTTGTGAAAGAATCCGATGAAAGTGACTCATCCTCCTTCCCCTTTTCTAATAGTTTTGGTGGCCTCCCCACCAGAAAAGTCGGCAGTCCTACCCCTTCAAAGGATTTTAGAGTAGTTATTATGATGGTGAGACTAACATCGAAAGAGTTTCTTCCTAGAACTCCCCCCCATCTAGTCTTTGTTTGTGTCTCCATTTCTAGAGGTTAGTATGGGACCCTCTAGTGTGGGATTGAGTGATGGTACTCTAGTGTTCTCCTTTTTAGCAACCAATTTTGATGAAGCATTGACATATCTTATATAGACCATGGTGGATTGCATCAAGGTGGACAATCCACTTATGTCTCTTTTTGATAATTTTGTTTTTTCATAGAACATTAATCATCCAAAAAGTGTTTCAAAGATAAATAAAAAATCATAACTAATCTTACTGAAGACTCAAGAGTATTTTATCCACACCTAGGATAAGAGACCTTGATTTATTAGTCATTGGAACCTACATCTACTTTAGTGGTCCATAGAGGTCCATTACAGAAGGGAGTCGTCTGTGTTTTTGTTTTGGCTGAATCATCATACTCTCCCAATACCCTTGTAGAACCTTTCATTCTAGAAGATTATTGGTGATTCCCTTGGCAAGTTTCTATGTGCAGACAACCACAGTCTTCTGCTATTGGGCATAGAAATGGATCAGATCTCAATAGTGATAGATCTATTATCTCTCCCTCCATCCTAAATAATCCTTTGAGTTTAGGGTTTGGTGAATTGGATTAAACCATCTTATTACCAAGTAGTTCCCCACATTTGTGAAAGTTATCATTTACTTTTCCACTCAATGTTAGAGTGAATAAATCGCACATCCCATCATGCATCAAGGTGAAAGGAGAATAATGATGATAAATGTAAATTTTCCATGGAAATAGCTCATGTGATGTCTCCAACATGATATGATATGGAGACCTGTTATGCATATGATGACTCTCTGGCTTAGTCCATAGTTTTTCCCACCCACCCTCCTCCCCCTCTTTTGAAACTAAGCCCCATCACTCTCCCAATGCAGGGTCATGGTACCCTTCATGACCCATTTAACTTCCCTTTTATTCACCAGCCTTCTTTTTCATTTCTCGAACTATTCCATCAAGAATCTAAGTGGAAGGAGATCATTTGTGATGTACCCCCTCAGAGTTCCTCTCGCCGTAGAGTTTTACATTCTTTGACCTTACTGGTCTCTTTTTCAAACTCCTACAGTGTATTATTTCATGTGAAGGATATTTCCTATTCCCTTCAAGAGTCCATTATTCAGTTTCATTCATCTCATCAAGTTTAATTGGTGTATTTGTGGCCACCTACCTTAAGTAGTTCAATTTCTAACAGGATGTGGACAAGATATCAAGAGAAGAAATTTTTCTCTTCTTCAAGGTATTACGATATGATTCCTTCTTTTCTTAGGGATATAACCATACACATAATTTTATAATGATCTCAATAATCATATGGAATTATCATTGTCTTAGATTTATGGTAAAAATAGACTTACTTTCCTATGATGTTTCCATGAACAATGTCTCTCTGGTGGTGGTTCTTCAACGGAAGAAAATATCTACCGAGTTATAGGACTTCTAAAATAGAGTGGGAATGCATCATTTTATTCATGTTGATCCCATTAATCAATGAATTTGGTTCTACTGGATGTAGTAAATTATTTTTTAAAATATGTTGGTATCTGATCACCATTTTCTATTAGAGTGGTAGCTGGCAACCATCACTGTTTCTTATCATTCTTTTATGCAAAGTGTGAAGTTAGCCTCCATGAGTAGCTTTGGATCGATCTCGATTTCATCAATCATATGTAGGTTCAATAGATGGTGGGGGGATACTTCAACACAATCTTAGATCTATCTAATAATAAAGGTGGCTTCTCTCTTCCATAAAATGAGAGGATTTCATTATCTACCATCATGGTGTAGGTGGGACTCCAGAACCTGGGCTTTATTGGGGATAAATTTAGTTGGCTCAATAACCTGAGAGGAAATAGACTAACCTGATGTATATTGGATCAGTTTTTTTGGATCCTCCTGTCTATTTATTCCTTCAATATTATCAATTTAAATCAATTATTCTAAGTTTTATGAGACCATTTGCATCTCCTTCTCCACCTCAAGTCCATAAATCCATGTGAAAGGTGCTTCTTTGTCTCCATTAATTGGAGGAATCGTCTGTAGTTCCTTACCATAGTGAAACACTCTTGGTTGGTTTTGATCTAATGGAATTGGATTAGATTCCACAATAAACTATAACACCTAGGGCATGACCTCATTGTTTGGTCATATTCCCTCCCCATGGTTCAACTGAGTCTGGATGATATTAAGAGGGATATTGAGAGTCAGAGGCCATTTTGGAGAAAGAGTGAGATGAGGATCTCTTTGTATACCTGATCCTCAAAAAATTAAAATTTTATGAAATTATATTGGAATAATATTGGTGTATTTTAGAACTATTCTAGTCTACATGGCTCCAAGAAGGGGATCGTAACATTAAATGTTTTCATGCTTGTTTTAAGTAGAAGCCATGTGGTCAGGATCCGAACATTCAACTTAAGGATGGATCGTATACCAATGATTTGGATCCAATAGGTGACTTGGTTTATTGAAATTTTATGTCCTTGTTATGTAATACTAACCCCATTTCATATAACACATTCTACAGTGTCTGGGTAAATATTTTTGACTCGATTCACATAGTAATATCTACCCACGTTAATGTATTTTTATTGAGTCTTAGAGGAGGGGGAGGTTTGGGATGCAGTTTCCAATATAAATAAAAAGATTTTAGTATCCCCCAATGTGTTTATATGGTTCTTCTAGGATATCTCTTGGCATGTCATCAAATATGATCTCTTTCATGCAATACAAGACTTTTTCTAGGAGGGAGTGCTTCAACGGGTTACAAGAACCACTACACTGATTCTAATTCCCAAGGTAAAATATTCCTACTACATAACCTATTAATGACCTATTAGTATATGAAATTATATATACAGTGTTTTTGATACTATCATCAATTGGAGGTTCTCTCATCTCTTCCATAGTTTTTTATCAGTAGAGCATCATGTATTTATCCAAGGTAGGTCTATACAAGGTGCAATGGGAATCGCTCAAGAAGTAGTCAGATATATTATTAAAAATTTGATGGGATCTAATGTTATTATTAAGGTTTATATGGATAAGAAATACAATTAACTTGAGTTTAATTTCATCATACGGGTTATGAGATGCATGGGTTTTTCGGAATTGGTCATTGAATTATTATTTCAATCTTATATCTCTCCTTGGTTCAACATTCTTTTTATGGTAAGTCAGTATGGGTTTTTAAAAATTGTTGGGGGGATTATATAAGGGAACCCCCTCTCTCTATGAATGTTTATATAGGACCAGGATGCTCTATGTAGATATGTTTCCTTGGTAATTTAGTACAACCTTCTCCTCCCTTGCCACTACGGGGATCACTTCTCTCGGGTGTCATATATCCTCTTTGCTGATGATCTGGTCTTCTTCATCTATGATCATAGATAATATATATTATATTTTAATAATAATGGGGATTAATATACTACATGGAGTGGATAAGTCATCAATCGTGTCAAGAATGGGGTTTTATACCCTTTATCTTGTTTGAAAAGTCATTAGAGCATCATTGGATCCATATTTAGGTATAAAGGGAATAAATTTACTATGATCTATTTGGGTGACCTAATATCTTCTATAAGGTTCTAGATTAGGAAATTTTATTACATGTTTAATAAGATAATAAATTATATCAATAAATACAAAAAAGGATCCTCTCATTTAGCGGAAGGATTACTTTGGTCAACTATGAGTGGTCCTCAATCCCCTTTCTTATAATTTCAATTCTCACAGTCCCCAATTTGATTATAAAGATGATGGAGAATAACCTAAACTCTTTTATAAGGGATTCCCAAGGGGATGGTAGATGTTGATGGTCCTCATAGATAAAAATTGATAAACTGTTTGAGTAATGATGTATCAATGTTAGGGATTTGGGAGAGATAATGTACTTTCTGTTGGGAAAACATGAAAGGGGAGTGATTTAGGGGCATTACCACTAGTGTCTTTTCATTATATTATTTTAAGGGTATGAATTAAGAGATAAATTAATGTCCCATTAATCCTTTTTGAACTCATTATGCGGTCAAATAATCGTTCTCCAAGACCACTCCTAATAGATCCTGCACCATGGAGACATTAATTTCAAAGAGAGTAACTAGGGATGTAGGTTACTATTATTTACAGGGTTCCCCAAACCTGACATGAAATTTAAATAGGATATATCAGATTCCTCGTTCATCAAGGACATCCTTAAACCCACCCAAGAGAACATGTTCTGAAGTATTAAGTTTGATGAGTCCCATGAACTGTGTATTATCATAGTGTCCTCCTTGGAAAATTTCACAGCCAAATCCTATTGGAAGTTGATCCTTTGGTAGCCTTCAAGAAACTCTTGGGATACATCTATCTGGAGCAGGGAAATCCTAGAAAATTTTAACTTTCTCATTTGTAGAATCTGGTCTAATGCAGTTCCTACAAAGGTAGATGTTAAAGGTAATGGTGTTCATGTGGCATCAAGATGCACTTGTTTTTAGTTCCAAATGATGATTCCATGTTGGATTATTTCTTAACATTTGATTGGGATAGTTTTTTCTATAAATATATATATGAGTTTATAGAAATATCAGGGGAGGTGTCCTCCTATGGGTAATTTATTAATGTCTAGTTTTGCGACACTATTAACAAGTATGAGGAGGAGGCCCAGATGATCCTCATGGTTGTATGTGTTGGTGCATATGGAAGGCACACAATATGTCTACAAACTACAACTCCCTCCCATTAATATATGTTGTCATGGTAAGGAATAAATTTCTCATTATCGAACTAGTGGTCATTCATAATCACTACAAGGAGGCACCATCTCTCATGTATTACTTCACTAGAAAATTCCCCTATTTCCCTCGTAGATCAATACATATGAGCCACAGGGTGTGAAGGTCCCCTACCCACAAAGGGATCAAACTCAAAACCACTGCGACTTACATCCAAGGGAGTCTGTGGGGGGTCGGTCTTTGACTCAAAAGGCTTAGTAATTTTTTCCTTAAGTGATTTCTATGGGAATGTCAACTCTTTAATAGTGGAGGCTACTTCTATGATCAATGATCTTGATCTATGAAAATCAAGTAAAATAAACCTAAACATGGTGGAAACAGAGTCTAAAATCATAGGATGTCTCTCAAATGAATCTATTATCTTCCAGATAAAATAATCTACTTGGTCCAAAAATATAAGGTGCCTCTCTCCAACAACACTAAGTGTGTCCATATGCGGTGATAAGGGAACCGAGTAAGTGATTTCATGGCTTATAAAGATTACAATGATCTCCCCCTCATGGAATTTCATACCCTTAGATCCCTTCCTCTTGGGGAATGGATATGGTTATCAGAGATTCTCTTGGTCTCCACATCTATTGTGCTCTATGATATTTTTGTTTTCTAGTATATAATTTAATAATAATAATAATAAGTAATTATTATTGTTAAATAAATGGTGAAAATAGAGGATACATCCAAGGAAACCTTTGATTTAAGATACATACATAATAAATTCATAGTTATAGATTTTGAACTAATAAATTACCATGTCATGTCCAAGGTTATTATGAATATATTATTTAGATATTAAATCAATAAATTTGTGATAGTCTTTATAAATTATATTCTCATATATTTCAAACTAAAGAAATAGAATAAAAAATTTGGGTACTTTGAAAAAAAAGGAGATATTCTATAAAAAACTATCAAGTGTAGATTTTGGATATAGATTGTATCATTTTTTGTCATGTAGTCACAATAGATGGTATATCTATGCATAGATAAATGGTATATGTGAATAAAAAATATCTTAAACAAACCACTATAATAAATATTCAAAGTTTTATTGGATTCACTAGATACTATCGATGATTTATGAGATATTTATCATGAATATCAAATACATTAACCATGTTAGCTCATATAAGTGTAAAATTCCTCATATAGAGGAATGTGAGGAAATTTTCAGCTATTATAAGATAAAGTTGGTCATTTAGCTTGTACTCACACTACCATGTAGCGGATAAGGGTCTAAGATATTAAATGATGTATAAAATAAGGGATTAGGGTGTATCCTAGTGAAAAAATGCATGATTGTAACTTATTCCTCACATTAATTAATGTTTAATGAGAAATATTAATTAACACATGCTCTAGATATATAAATGATGATATTTTCATTAAATATATTGAGGAATTGTCTCTATGGTGAAAATTTTGATACATATACTAATCAGAATAGATTAACATATATATTCACAGAGAATGAGTTGTATATAATTAAAATGTGATGCTTTGTGATGATTAAGGACTATGATTGCTCAATACATTTCCATCATGGGAATGAAAATGATGTAGTTTATGCTCTGAGAAGAAAATATCATGCTACCTTATCCATGATGATCGTTGAAAGAGGCCCAATACTCATAAATTTTCAAATTATTGACCCATAAATCCTAGGGGAATAAGATTTATCATATCTTTCCTAAATATCTATATAACTATCCGTATATAGTAAGATAAATGTTGTATAAAATGATGATATAGAGATATAAAATAAGGTAATGATTATTATATATTTTTACCTTGGTAATGATATAATTTTAATATTTAGGAAGTGAATATATGTCCCTTCAATGCAAGAATTGGAGGGGTTTATAGATGTTCCATATTGCTCACCATTCTCAGTTCATATTTAAGTAAAAAATATGTCTATATATTATAATAAGCACTTATGGTGGGAAAAAATAAAGAGGTATTGAAGAGTATATACCTTGATACTTGGTTTTAAATAAATCTAAAGATGGACAATATAAATCTACAGGGATGATGAAAACATTATTCATACCTATGTGGAAATGGGAGAACACAACCATGGATTTAATATTAGGACTTCCCAAGACATCCAAAGGATATAATTTAATTTCGATTAGGGATGATTAATTTATGAACATAGTGCATTTGATTATTATTCAAGATGATTTCTCACATGATAAAATTGAAATGATTTAAATAAGGTAAGTGATAAGTATACATGGAGTGTCACTTTAAATTGAATCTGATTAAGATAAAAAGTTGTCCAAGAAGTTATAATGAAGCATTTAGCAAGCATTAGATACATATTAAATATTTGGGAAAACTAATCATTTAAAAATTTAGGTTCATTCTAAAAGTAATATTAAAACTACTGAAGATATTTCGATATCTTTCATAATATATTTCAAAGGTTGTTAGGATCAACATCATTCTTTATTTTAGTACACATCTAACAACAGTCTCCAGTTTAAAATCCAAAATTCACCATATGAGGTTATATACGGTAAGATATATAAATCATCAACATGCTAGGATGATGTTGGAGAGAGGATGTGGTTAGGGAAAAATATATCTTAAGAAATGTTATATAATGTTGAAACTATTAAGCGATATATTAAATTAAAACAAGTTAAATAGTTTAGATACACTAATAATTGTCAATAATATTTAGAGTTTTATGTTGTAAATTGTGTATTAATTATATATCACAATATAAAATGCTTTAAAAATTTTGTAAGAATGAAAATTTGAGCACATAAAACATTGGCACCTTTAAAATCCTCAATCACGTGGGGATGATAGTTTATCATCTTTCACATCCTCCAAACTTCTCTCAAGTGTGATATTTGTTCAATGTATCAATTTTGATGAATTATATACCTAATCAATTACATTTATAGAAATCATTGTTTTTACAAGTAGATCGTGATCTCCCTTATAAGGAATAACTAGTTGGGATCTTGTACACTGAGACAAAGTACTATAAAACAATACTACTCACCTGGTAAAAGTTATGGGGTAAAATAATAAGTTCATTAAAGCTATGTGGGTACCATTAGATATAATAAGAATAAATTCCCTCATTTTTTCATTTGAATTATACTAATTTTAGGATGAAGTTATTTTAAATGGTGAAATAATATGACACCTTATGATTTTAGTATGTATCTCTCATTAAATAAATCTTTTTCTTTTGATAACTTTTGATACATGAGAAATTGAACCAAAATGAAAATTTTAGCATTCTATTATAGAATAATACTATAATACAATGTAAAAAAATTATAAGATAACTAAAAGAAACATAATGTGTAAGATTATTAAAGGAAGACAACCTCACATAAGTAAAAATACTACAATGTTGAAATTCTAATCATTACGATCTTTTAGGATGATCATACCACTAATGATAACAGTAGAAAGAATATATCATGTTAGAAATATGATAAAAATATTAGAGAATATAATGAATGATTTAATAAAAGTATGTATGGATGTATATATATATATGTCCTATGTCCTTTATATATATGTTAATTTGTTATATGGTTGTTAGACATATAGTCGTTGGATATATAGCCATAGGATATATGGTCATTACATATAATTATATCCATTTGGTAAATTTAAGATATTTATATTTTATAAATAGCAAAAAAACAAAAACAATATAGCTCACATATAATAAATGTTTCTCACATGAAATAAAAATATAATAATTAGTTAAAATATTTTATTATAGAAATATATATTTTTATTCATTAAATGTTATTATTGTTATTTATTTTTTTATGCGTTTATAAAATTAAAGTAAAGGTAATAATACCAATGGATTGATAAAATTTAATGGTAAGTAAAAAAATATTTAATTTTAATGGGATGTGATGAAAATCATTTAATAATAAACAGGATAATTTTTCATAGAATTGTTTTTCCAAGTATTATGACTTTTTTCTGAAAAAAAATTAAATTGATCAATTTAATATAATGGATATAATAAAATATTATATTTCTATTAATAAATGAATAGATTAACACTCATTTAATTTGTAATTAAAATGAAATAATATAAAGAAAACATAATTATTAAAAATTCATTTTTCAAGGAAAACATTTTCTATATATTTTATATATTAATTTAAGAGTAAAATTTAGTACATATATATAAATTTCATTATATGAAATAATGTCAAACTTTTCAGCCCTCATGTCTAAATTATGTAAAGTTTATTAACTTATATTATTTATTAACAAATATTAATTTCCATAGTAAATAATTGAACATAGTAAAAAGAGGTAAATTAACATGGCATGAATTTTATATAATTAACTTGATATTTAGTCATTATAGAAGTACTTTATTAGGTGTGGGTAAATATTATATTTATCACTAATATTTTCTTACCCAACTCACCTAACTCAATTATAATTCTATATTTACCCTTCACATAACTCATGTTTCTAAAGAAATGTCCCTCATTTTTACTTACAAAAGGATCTCTCTATAACCCATTTTAGACCCCTCATATATCTTTATTCACTCTTGAATAATTATAAAGGTTTACCATCTTAACGTCTTCATGGATTTTTGGTGGATTCTGGTCCCAAGATGGTTTCTTGAATCGTTCATTCTAAAGAAACCCATTTTGAGAAGGTGTGATTCTATCTATGTATTTAATTGTTGTCTATTTTTCAATTACCTTATCAGATAAATTATTTATAAATCACATTATACACTGCAATGTTTTAATATTAAAATTATTATTCTTATGAAAAAAAAGATATTTGTTAGATTATTCCAACAAATACTTATTTTAATTCTAAGAAATCATGTTTCTTTTTTGTTATTAGGTTTTAGGTTTCATCATAGAAAAATGTTTTTTTTTCGAAAAACAATCATAAATGGTTGAGTCTTGAAGTTACTAAATCAACCTACCATATGAAAACATTCAGCTAACTAAAAAGGTAAAGTGTCTGTCTAGAAATGGACACTTGAACAAACAATTAAGTGTGTTTTAGAAAAACAAATTTTCTATATGTCTTGAATTGATATCATTGAATATTCAACCTACTTTATAAATACTTCGAGTGACCATGTTGATGAAAATCAAATTTTCATATTGTACTGAACCTACCGCATGAAGAAATGAAGTGACCACTAGAATAAAGTATGTGATCGTGATAAGAAATTTCATTCTCAAGTGAGCACTAGCTCATGTAACCATAGCTCATGTGACAACAATATCAAGTAACAACAAGATATAGTGACTAAAAGATCAAGTAACCAGAATATATGATGACAGAAACCTTAAGTAAACATAAGATCAAGTTACTGTAATCTCAAGAAACTTATATTTCAAGTGAAGAAAATCTCAATTAACCTCAAGATCATGTGACTATATGCTTAATTAATCACAAGGTGAAGTGAATTAAATATATATGGATCGAGCCTATGTAAATTATAATGGAAGTGTCTAACTTCAGAAATATCCATTTAAAAATCTTATGAAAATATTTTTACTAATTTAAAAAAAAATTAGAGAATTTAAGGATTCCAAATTTTACGAATGTATATGATTATTAATTTATGAATATTCTTTAATGGATAATTATATAAGGTTATATATTTAAGAATAAGTGAAACTCATTCATAATAAAATGTAATTATGCTAAAATACTGATTCAACAAACTACTTTACCATTCTAACACACAACAGCCAATTTTTAGCTCTAAGTTAAATATTCATTTCATTTTTTTTCAATATATTTTTGTAAAGACAATTTACCAACCAAAGATGGTAGAATTGAGCTATTATAAACTCTTTACCTTGCTAGATTTTCTCTCTCTATTTTTATCTTACCATTGAGCTATGTTTATATTACTCTATATGTTGTTTAGAATATTTTTTGAAAAAATACATCGTGATGGTGTTTTTTGGATGATTTTGATTGTTGAAAAGGTTATATGCTGTTTAGAAAGGCTATTGGTTAAAGGATCATGCATAATACAAAATCATTAATGTATTTTGTAGAAGCACATAGGTTTAAAAGGATCACATGGAGAATGCTACTCTCAAATGATTATATATAAGTCCTAAATAATCACATAGAGTACATAATTCCTAGAGGAATATGAAGAGTGTGTATGATTTCCCGTAGAGGACATGTCTTGTGGTTATTAAAAATCAAGAGATAATAGGATGTATTGTTACTATGAGAGATGAAGGAGATCACACTATCACAAGAAATATAGTGGATCATGCAACCACCAATAGTCCAAGGTAGGAAAGTATCTCGGTTTCTTGATTGTCCAATCGCATATATTCAAATTTATAATGAGAAAGAGTCCTATGAATTACATGAATGATGATAGGTTTTAAATTGAAAATTAATCTTTTGGAAACTCGAAATAAAAAGATAAAAGGTCTATTAATCGATCTTTCATTGGATTTACATGATATTCCTGAATAAAATGATGTTGAATAAGTTGGAATGTCTTGTGACATGATAATTGTCATGGAGGTTAATTTTCATTGTCATAATTGATTATGTGAAGTGCCCATGATAGTAACACTTACCAAGGTCTAAGGGATTACAATATGAGACATGTCATTGCGGACAATCAAAAAATCCAGAACTGATTATGTGAAGAAAATCAGACAATTATGTTGACCAATGTGTAAATTATTTCAATATGTAACTTTTTATAAAGATTGAAAATTAAATATACAACTGATCACATGAATCATGTAAGGTAAATAATGAGTCAGTCAAATTAATTCATGATCGCAATTTGTGGATCTATGGTTATGGGTTTATGCCTATAAATACCCATTAACCCAGTATTGAGAGATAAAGAAGTTCTCCTAAGTGGTTTTATTTTAATAAAATTATGATGGATGGATTTTTCATGATATTAATAGAGTTACAAGATGACATAAGTAACATAAGAATGAACACATAAATATTTTCATGTAAAGTGAAGAATAAATCATGATTGCAAGTAAGTGAAAGGAATTTATGTATTGGGTTTTCATTTTCACATAGTCTGACCAATCAGAGTCATGTGATCCATGTAATTTGAAAAGGGTATCATGCTAGATTCATGAAATCCACGTGATCTAAAGAGGGACTTATGATGGTGTCTCTTGAAGGGTTCTTGCTCATCCAAGAAGAACATTTTCATGCAACCATGGTTTTTATCTCTTTGATGAAATAGAAACACACAAGTTTGAAACAATACAAAAATGATCATTGGAAGATTATAATATAGGTTTAGTGTGTTCTATTTAACATAGATAGTAGTGAAATTTCAAAATATCAATGGTTGTAAACCTAGATGGATATTGAAGTTTCTCAGAACCTTATAATAGGAGTTCACTTTATTGAATTTGATACATTGGCACATTGGAATAATGATTTTGTGTTGTCATTGGACGTATCCCAGTGTGGGTGATCCAAGTAAATATTTTTGTTTCCAACTCATGTTTTTATCTTTATTTATTCCTTTCTATAGGAAGGATATAGAAGATAGTTTTATCTAATGATGAAAAATCATTCAAAGGGGCAGTTGTTTTAATCTTTCATAACCCGATTAACCCAACTCTCAAGGTATTTAACTTGAATGGGAAAACAATTAGTATTAGATTGAAAGTTTAAAGTTGGGTTTTCACTCTCAGAAAAAGAAATTAATGTTTTTAATCCCAAAAATATACTGATCTTTGTGGAAATAATTTTCATTAATGAAAGAATCAGATGTAACACTACTTTTTATCGTTAGGTGTGGATGTGTATACAACCTTAATTAATGGTATTTTTTCTATTAAGGATATTAGATAATTTTTAGAATCATAATAAATATAATTGGATGATGATTCAATAGGAACCAATTCTTTAGGTGGATCATTATCCAACATGATCAACTAGAAGGTGATGTCCTGTAAGTCACCCCATTCCACATGAGAGATGTTTTTGGACATCTACGAAGGTGATTCAAAAGTACATGATTCTATAATTTATGCTCAATATAAAAAGTTCTAGGACTAGAGAATACACCCTAATTTGTCTTTTGATTCATTATTTTGATAAAGTGAATATTTTTGTGGAAGACATGAATGGTCTCACAGAAAATCACTACGATGTAAATATATTTAAGAATGTCTTGAGAGAATATCCACCTCAATTAAATCCAAAAATCTATGTACTAGAGGATAAATATACAATGGATTTAATAGTGTATATCTTATATAGTACCCTTGTATGATACAAGATAAAAAAATATGATAATAAGGATATGGAAAAATGGGATGTCAAAAGAGGTAAAATTCAAGACCATGAAGAATATCACTATAGAAAATGGACAGGAAGAAGATGATGTAGATTAGTTAATGGAATTAAATTACACAAATATATAAATGAAAAAATAATAATTATTGAAGGGAAACTTCATCTTTTATGGTTTTTTAACGGAATTGTTGGACATCTTATAGTGAATTTTCCTAAAAATTTCATGAAGATGATGATAAAACTCTCAGGAAGATGTCTTCGGCTACTATGAATGGTAGGAAAAGTAATAAGAGTAATTAATTCCTAAAGAATAATCTTATTTCATAAGAAAATGAGAGTTTATAATAATTGGATGCATAAGAGATGGAATATTACATGGATGGGGTATATAATATTATGGTGGTAAAACTCATAAATTCCCAATAAAGGGAATAAAGTGAAAAAGAAAAAGTGAAATGAATATTTGAACTTCAAGATTAATTAGAAGCATCACTTGATGAGAAAGACATTTGGAAAGACAGAAAAAATAAATCTAAAATGGTGGATTATAATGTCAAACACTATATAAAATAACTAGATGAATAGATGTCTAATATAATGGATGAAATTGAAATTCAAAATTTTGAAAAGCTATAAAACTCATATAAATTCATTGAGTACGAGGTCAATATAAAATAACAGACTAGGATTATTGATATTTTGCATAAGATGTTATAACATCAATCCAATCACATTGAATAACATTAGGAAAAATTATTAACCTGTGAACAAGCATAGGTAGTCAAGAGAGACACTTAAATCTAGGTATGATATCGGGAAAGTTGGTCAAAATGGTGACAAAAATTGAAATTAGAGAATATAAATCCAGTAAAAAAATCAATGGAATTTTAGAAGAAGAAAAAACACCAAAAAATTAAAAAAATTGATATGGGGTATAATTATAAACAGATAGTAGCAATGATTTCAGTCAGACCACAGGCTCCCACTCTAAGGATATAAATTGATTTGGGTATAAATCATAATAATAATATATATAGAACCTATGGGGAAACATGTGCTGTAGTAGTGACACATAGGAATGAACCTTGCATTAGTTTCTATTGTTCTGGAAATATATTACATTCAAAAAAAATTTGTTTCATATCTTGGAGGTACTGAAGAACATAAGAGGAATAGAGGAATCCAAATAGAATTAATTTTCCTATGAGTTATTTTGAGGTTCATTGTTTTTTTTTGTGGATGATTTTGACATATGGGAAGATTTTTATCATTAGAGATTTAGAAGAATGTGCTAGAATAGACTCAAATGTGGTGCACAAAGCATCTTGGGGGATCATCAAAGGAATGATAATGAAAATTACAATTTAATCATTGAAATATTATGTAGGTCCATTATACTTAGATTAAGATCAAGAATATTAGTCAATATTAATTGTGAAGTCAAAGATATGGATCAGAAAGAAATGAGTACATCCAGTATTGGTTGTAGATATTTTCTTTAAAGAATGAGATCAAATATGATTATAGATCATTGATAATACATAAACATAGCATATTATAGGAAATAAGGATCTGTTGATAGAAATTATTTATTCCTAAGAAGGTGTCATAATATTTGAAAACAGTGAATGTCTGTAGATTGTTGAATTAGAAGAAACAATGTTTGGGAGACAAGACACTAGATATATAAATTCTTGTTTTTTAAAGGTCATAATTATAAATAAATATGTTTTCACAACTAGTTGATTGAATACGTGCAATAATATTTACAAATAAATTTTATATCATCAAGGGAAAAGGTGGTGTAGTTGTTCTTCAAGGAATGTACATAAAGGGGATTTTATACCTCATGAGTGGAGAGGAAGATATATTTTATTTACCCAAGGAATAAGGAAACATGTTGTGGAATAAACTACTTAGTAATCTAATCCTACTATCCTTAGAATATATTGTGAAATGTGGTACTACATGATATATCCTTAACTTATCTTGGAATCATTGTCATTTTTGTGATGGTTTCCGATTGGGGAATATTACTTGAAAGGAATATAAATAAAAATATCAAAGGTCAACAAGAGTTCATGAAATAGATGATATTGATGTTTGTGGGCCTTTTTCACCAAAATATAGTAATTTTAATTGATATTATGTACTTTTATAGATTACTTCATAAGAATGTAATGAGTTTATATCATCACCCACAAGTTTGATGTGTTCAGTTGCGTAAAAAATTATAGCAGATAAGTTAAAATGATACTAGGTCAAATAATATGGAATTTCAAAACTTATAATGGAGAAAAGTTAAAAATTATCCAAGTATAATATTAGCTTAAGATACATGGGATAAGAAAACATGTTTCAATATTATAAACTCCACATAAAAATGGAGTAGTTTGGGTAAGACACCAGATAATCAACAATTTAGCCATAACAAGGTTTATTGAGAAAGACCATCCAGATATGCTTTGGAAAGGATAATTTTTGAAATCTATCTATATTTTTAATAGATCATTATCATCACCAATTGAATATAACAATCCATTCAATATGTGGTATGGAAAGAAGTCGACACTGAATTACTTTTGGAAATTCATAAGTAAGTATTTTTATTCTTAATAAATATAAATTATCAATGATTAACTCCCATGGAGAGAAATGGATATGTCTTGGATACTCAATAAAAAGAAAACAATATAAATTATTAAATAATAACATGATTCAATTTATTGATAGAAATGATTTTTTTTTCAGGAAATTGAGTAGAATCATTAATAAATATGTGAATGGTTCCAGTAAGATAGTGTAGAAGGGATGAGAATATCATTGAGAGTGCATGTAATTGAGGAAGATTTATAAGAATATTTAGATAATGATAAGGATTGACATATACTTGTATCTACACAGAATCCAATGATCTAATCCAAAATTAAAAGGTATAATATAAATTCTGATTAGAAATCATTAGTATAGACATAGAGGAAAAAGAAACTACATCATTCATCATTATTATCTTAGGTAGAGAAATTTTTTTTGGAATAATCTACAAGATATTAGAATTTGGTTCATGATATGAAAAAATATCTTGACTGAATTAAAAATAATTATACATGGGATATTGTATTGAGGTCGACATAGAAGATTGTCATTAGGAAAAAATAGGTCTTCCATTACAAGCAGAATAAATATAGATTAATAATTTTAAAAAAAGGACAAATGTTGTGCAATGGATAATCCTAGATAAAGGTAATAGTGTTTGTTGAAACATTCCCACATATTATAAGTCCGAATAAAATTTAATTATTCTTTTCTAAAAAAATATAATGGAAATTAAAATCCTTCTAGATTGATTTCATATAGGTATTTATAAGGGGGTTTCTAGAAGAAAAATTCTATATTAAATAGCCAAATGGTTTTATAATTCATTTACATGGGATAAATTTATTTTGGTTAAATAAGGAACTACAAGGGTTGAAATATTCCCCAAGAGCATGGTATTCACAACTTCATCAGTCCTTGGAGAAGCATGGTTTCCAGTGTGGTAGAGTTATTTACAATTTCTATGATAATAATGACAGTAATCAAAGTATGGTGATGTTAGTTTATGTTACCAAAATAATCTCAGGTACACTAAAAAATTTCAATTTAAAATGTTTACAAAATTCATGAAATTAAAATTCAAGAATTTCAATGATTAGAGAGATACCAATTTTCATGGCTTACAGGTAATGCATGAAATACATGGAGTATTAAGTTCTCAGTAAAAATATCCTAAGAAGGTTATGAGAATATTTGGAATAAAAAAATTTAATGATATGATAACTCTAGGTTCCCTACGGATGAAATTTTTAATAGAGAATGAATGCTAAGAATTTGATATCAAATAATACAAACAGATAATTTGTACATTTTTATACTTAACAGTAACACTGGTCGACATTTTCTTCTCCTAATTCTAGGAATATTGATTTGATATTAATCCCAAATAATTCCTCTTACATTTAGTGAAACAGATACTTCAGTATATAAAAGGTGAAGTGAATTTTAGTTTACTATACAATGAAAAATATCAAGAAGAGTTATTGAATTTTATTGATGTATATTATACAGGTTCATTAGAAGATAAATATTATACAATATGTAATAAATTCTATATTGTTGGACTATGTATTTCTTAGGTAATAATGATACAAGATTACATTTCTTTCATCACTATAGAAGTGGAATACATTAGAGATACTCAGGATTACACAATTATTATGGATGAAGTAGCAGCTTAAGTATATGATAGTTAAGGTGAATCCTCCGATCATAATCCATTATGATAAATCAATTGGTGGAAATATTATAAAAAATAAAGTCTACAACTCAAAGATATATCAAATTAAAATCAAATATCACTTTATCAAGGATAAATTGCTGCAATAGATTGTAAAGTTGAAGTATGTGCCTACTGAACTATAGGTTGTAGACATCCTGATGATGGTATTACCTAAATAATATTTTAATGTACATCAACTAAATCATAGAGTTCATCCAAATCCCAAAACCTGAAAAATAAGGATGTGGTACCCTTTCTTCCTATGGTATGGAATGTTTTCCCCTATGTACTGATATTTGTTCTTTACTATGTTATAGAGCACAAAGGATCCACCTTTGAGTTCATTGATAAAGGGGTAAAAAATTCATAACTAATAATGGGAGAGAAGCCGGTATAGGGAGTAGTGAAGCAGGGGATGTTTCAAATATTGAAATTCTTATGATGTTCCATAAATGAAGAAGAATTGTGGAAAGGAGGGTCTTTTGGGTTTATGATACAAGCAGTTGACATTTGAAAGTTAAGAAGTGATTTTAAGGGATGATTTTGTTCTATATTTTTTTGTTGAAAATGTTTCCAAATATAGGATTGATTATGAATCTATTCATCAATGAGATTTTTTTCTACTCTAATATCTCACACTGATCTTGAATTATGTGGGATTAGAGCACGTTTTGAGGAAGTCCTTGATCTCTATCTCCGTTTAGAGAAAGAAAATCACTTTTTCCAAGTTCATTAATTATCAAAAAGATGGTTGTTGAAGTATAAAGGTGTTTTAAATATACCCAAATGGAGATATTTTTTTAAAAATTCCAACTTGATGGTGTTTTTAGGAGGATTTTGTTTATTGAAAATGATTGAAATTGCTAATAAATGATTTTTGTAAAAGGATCATAATAAATTCATAAGTTTCAAAGGACCATGTGGAAGTGTCTAGGTCCCTAAGGATCACACAGAGTGTGTAAGTATAAAAGGATCCTAGGAAAGTGTTTAAGACCTAAAGGATCACACTGAGTGTGTATGTCATACATCTTCAAGTGGATAGTACTTGATAGGACAAGAAGGAGATGTCTCTCAATGGTGAAAAATCATGTGATGACTGCAAGTCTTCTAATCTTCAGAGGTAAAGGGGAACACACAGTCAAATGTAGTAAATAATATCATTCAACCAAAAAATAGAAAAGTTAGACAGGGTTTTTAGTCTCTTGATCATGAGATCACATATTTACAAACTAATAACCCTAAGGAGTCTCCTGAAACACATAAAGGGTGATAGGTTAGAAATTAAACAGTTGTCTCATGGATTCTTTAAATCATATAATCACATGTGTTTTGATGGATCTCATGATAGATTCATGTGATATTATTAAAGACAATGATTATAACCAAGGTGGAATGTCTTAGAACATGTGACTTGTCATAGAGGCCGATCATGAAATATAGAACTAATTATGTGAGTCTTATAATACAATGATGTTGAATATAGCGGATGGAATTTCCACATGATTCATGTCATGGGGTTTGATGAAGAAATACCATAAAGATTACATGAATAATATTAGAAAATGATTAGGACTAAGGGGGAAGGGATTACGACATGTGACATGTTATACAGGTAAATTAATAAATCCTAAATGGATCATGTGAATCACGTGAGGGAAATTCTAAGGTGGTCTAATGGATGGTTGAGTATGATTTATAGTGTTGAGGTGGTGGATTTATTCAAATAAATTCACCTTAACCCGTCTTTAATTGATAAATAAGTTTTCTTTGGTGGTTTGATATGAATAAATGTATGATAGGTGGAAATATAATTATATGAATGGAGTTTTGAGATAACATAATTCAAGTATGAAGGAACTTATAAGGAGTTTCATGTAAAGTTAAAGAGAACTCACAATTTCACAGAAGTGCCTGGGAGTAATGTATTGGGTGTTATTTTTTGTATAGGTAGACCCATGAAAGATACATGATCTACATAAGTAGAATAGGGTATCTTGTTGGAGTCACATGATCTGCATGATTTAAAGAGGGACTCACGAAGAGGTCTCATAAATGGTTTTTTCACATGGGTTACATGCTCAGTGAGGAAAAGTTTCAAGAAATTTTCATTGTCATATCTTTGATGAAACTAGAGTATAAAGAATCGCATATGTTTGAATAAACTCATAACTAATCATGATAATATTCTACTTTAGGAGTCGTGCATTCTCATTAGTGGAGAGATTGAAGTACACTTTCCAATTATAAATAGCTACAATCTAGGAGGGACTGTGAGTCTGCTCTAAACCTTATAACAACAGTGCATTTTAGAATACTTTTTACATCATCACATCTCATTTGTATGCTCTTTAGATGTATCCCTATGAGTGTAAACTAAGTAAAAAAAATTATATCTTGTGTGTATTTTTATTTCTAATTATTCTTTGATACATGAAAAAGATAGAAGATAGTTTTTTATAACGATCTAAAAATATCCAATGGGTAGTTGTTTCAATCTGTCATACCCTGATTCAACCACTATCATGGTATTTAACTTGTTTGAGCTAAAATCCGTGATTTGGCACTATACTAAAGAGTATTATACACTCTACCTTATTATTTTTAAACATTTTATCCCATGAATAACTATGTATGAGTCTATGTGTCACTTGGACTACTTTGTATGTAGTACAAACTTTCAATCCTGATATAGGTTGTAGATCTATTTACTATTGAATTTAAATTTTGGGAAATAAGTGAATGTAAAGTGGAGAGTATTAAGTCTCATCTTGTGACTGAACCTCTTGAATGTATTTTGACTCTGCATTAATTTTTTGTTTCTTACATTTTTTGAAATCAGTTTATTTCATAAAAAAATACTTCATAAAAAAATACTCTAATAATTATCTTTAATCAGTGATTTATATGTTATACATGATGTGATTATATTTTTTTCAAATGCTAAAGTTATTTTAAATTTTTTTAACTGATGTATGATTGAGCCTTAAAATAATCCTTAAAAAACCAATAATAGATATTTATTATTTTATTTAACTATATTTTTTTTATAAAATATGGAAGTTAGTTTTAAATAAAATAAGTTTTTATTAGAAACTCAATTTACCTCCCTCTTATGTTTTCCACTCCAACCAACATTTTGTATTAGGGGACTTTTGTTATTCTCTTATTTTCTATGCATTTGATCATGTTTTTGGTATGTTTTTTTAATATCTCTTAGTTTTCTAATTTTTTATTATGGATTCTATGTCTAAATGACATTATATAAAAATTCCTCCTTATTTCAATGGTCAAAATGATGCTCAGTGGAAAATAACAAAAATCCATCTTAAGATAATAGGTTTTGATATTTTGAAAACAATTGAATATAAATATGAAAAACTAATGAATAGGATACTCAAACTAATGCTGGTTATGATTCAAATGGAAAATACATGAATTAATTAATGTGTCCATTAATATAGGATTAGTTTAATAGGATATCTTCTTGGGATAATACTTATCAAATTTGGGACACCATTTTTATGTCTCAAGAAAGCACATCTAATGATAATGAATTGAGACTAAATTCATATACTATTAATCATGAAAATTTTCAAGATAAATCATGTTGAATCTATCTCTAACATATATCTTTGGTTCGAGGAGATCATAAATTCTAGGATTACACTTGGATAAAAGATGTATGAAAAATATAATGTTACAAATATCATGATATGCCTACTAGATCATTTGAGAGGAACTATAGTCTCTATTTTAGATTCATGTGACATTGTCAAACTAATAGTAAAATAGATAATTATAATGGTGTTGATGTGTAAGTACAAGATTAAAGTAAAAAATTAAAATGATGAACCGATTAGAAAAATTGTTTCTTTTAAAGAATCATAGTAAATTTCCACAGAAGTTGACAAACATTATAGTACATGTGGAGGTGAAGATGATATAGACAGTGATGTGGAAATGGATCATCTATAATGAATATTTAAGAATATTTATAAAAACAATAAATTTTTACCTAGGTAAAATTATAATGGAATGTGTGACAAAAGAAAAAGTTGTAGGAAATATTGGAAAATGGATGGCTCCTCTAATGAGATTACATATTATTAATATAATAGAAAATAGCATATAAAAGATAACTATCTAATTCTTATGTATAAGAAAATTCATGAGGGAAAATAGAAAATACCAAGGAAAGTAATTATGGTCACAAGGAGTATAGCTAAAGTTATTTCTAGTGACTCAGAATCTTATAGAGAAGATGTGAATAAATAAGAAAATTTATGTTTTATTGATACTACTTCAGAGTTACTATCTATTTCAATAACACATATGTGTAATGAATTCTAAATGACAAATGAATAATTAAAAAAATATTGGGTTATTCTAGAATATACAATAAATAATTTAAATTATAAATATAAATATTTGAAAAAGGATTATGTTTTATGTGATCTAGAAGAATCTGATCTTAGTATATAAATTATAAATAATTCAAATGTGTGAATCTTCATCTAGAATAGTAAAATAGCATCTTTAAAGAATTTTTAATAATTTTTTGACAATAGAAAAATGTTTCATATTATAATCGGTAAACAAAAAAATCCAAATTAAAAATTTGGTATTGTGTAGGGTTTTTTATAGAAAGATATGTAGTCTTAAAATTATCGTATTCCTAGTTCAAAAAACAAGACATCAGTTTCTAGGCAAACTACCTGTTTTGAAAAAAATAAAAAACAAATTACACATAAAAAATATTTTTTATATGTATATTTAATTTTAATTATAATAAATTCAATGAAATTTATATATATATATATATATAAGGAATTATTTTCTATCTTCTATGGACCTAAGAAAATCTGGGCACCATAGTCATTTCTTGTTTTATTTCACTTCGGAAAAAAATTTAAAAATATCCAGTAAATATTAACGGTATATGAATAGCGTATGTTCCAAAAATATTATCCAAGACTATTTAATCATCAATAATACTATAAAATTCGGTGGTGTACATGTCACATTAAATGAAAACTAAAATAGAAAGATTATTTGAATTATAAAATTTAGTAACTTTTGATCTATCCTTGTTTCTAAAGTATTATTTTTCAATGGATTAAAAAATAACCTACTTAGTATTTATTAGTTGTTTTACGATGGTTTTAATGTTAAATTTTCAAAAAAAATATTGTAAGATTTATGATTCCAAGATGGATTCGGTATTTAATACTTTAATAAATTATAATGCTTATATTGTTGATTTATATCCCTTATTCAAATAAAATGTTTCTTTTTTAGTATATTTTCCTAGAGAATCTTTTTTATGGAATAGATGAATATTATATTTCAATATATACTCAAATAAAAATAAAAATGTAAATTTTTTATTCAAGGATCTACCTAAGCTTAAATTTCCTAAATATGAAGCATGTAATCCTTTTAAAAATAGAAAACAACATAAAATATCTTCTATATCAATGAAATAAGTCTCTACCTCTCAAAAAATAATTAATTCTTATGGATTTATTTGGACCATCTAGATTTTATAAATTAGTAGAAAAACACTATGAAAATATTATTTTTGATGATTAATCAAGATATACATGTAATTTTTTTTTCTTAGAAAATTAAATCTGCATATATTTTTTTTGAAAAATATGAAAAATCATTATAGAACCTTAGTGGACTCACTAATAAATCCTTGAGAAGTGATCCTGAAAATTTTTTTGAGAATCAAGAATTTAGATATGTATAAGTAGAACATGGATGTATTCTTAATTTAATTATACTTCGAACACTACAACAAAATGGGGTTGTTGGAAGGATAAATATGATTCTTTAAAAAATCAAGAAAAATTCTCAATAGAATGATTTTTTTGTCAATGTTTGGGATTAAGATGTAAATATAACCTCTTATGTAATTAATAATGTTCTTATCATACCTATTATAAAACATAATCATTATGAATTATTAAATGGTTGAAGACCAGAAGTAAATTAATCTATATTTTTTAAATTGAAATTCTATATTCTAAATATAAATAAGAATCTAGAAAAATTTGAACAAAATATATATGATGGAGTATTTTGTGGTGATTCAATCACTAGAAAATCTTATATAGGCATTAAAAATAAATATAATGTTTTCGAAGAATCTATTCATGCCATTTTTGATTCACCAGATCCACAATAACTCAAACCTACTATCAAAAATATTGAATATCATATATAAAATATTAATATTGATAACACCTTTAAATATTTTAATATTACTTCTGATTTACTTTATAAATCTCATAGAAGAGACCATCAAGTCCATACTGACCTACAATAAGACTTTTAAAAACAAAGTAAATTATTCCCTAGAACCATTAGAATACTCAAAACCATCCCTTGGATGTTGTTGTAGGAGACTTGGATTAAGGTTCTCAATCCCAGGCCTCACTGTAACACCCCAGGTAAATAAGGAATATGACATTTTCATATTTATCCATATTTGTGAATCAAATATTAATATGACTTTAAAGGGGACGCTATGCTCGATGGCGTACCCAACACGCAACAACGAGTCTCTTGGGAATCTTACGTTGCACTCGAATAATAAAATAATATTATTTAAAATGGTAGTTAACATGTAGCCGTTGTAATGGCGGGAATGGATATAAATAACTAAAATATGATTATATATGTTTTTAAATGTTTTTAAATTTATCCAATAAAAGATAAAGGCTTAAAATACAGAAAGAATTCAATTTTAGGCGTATATGCCCTAGTTTTCACTAAAGATTCACTTATCACCTTTTGATGTTGAACCATCATTAAATATAGTTTTGTTCACTCTTAAACATTATTTTGGACCAAATAAAACTCTTATTAAGAATCGTGACATCAATATTTACTTTGTGTAAATTTTTGGTATTTTTTGGATAAAGTTCATTTTTTAATGAATAGTGTAAAATGTTGTATTCTAATTCAAAACCTCTTTTTAATATAATTTATTTATATGATTAGATTATCTTCTAAATTGGTTTTAAAGTGAAATTAGAATATATTTTTACCATTAAATCCAATAGTGGTGGTTGGAATTAATTTCACTTTGAAATCAGACTTAAATTAGTGTCAATCTTTTGATACTTATTGTTTTATAAAAACACGCTATTTGCTCTGACAGCGGGAATTAATTATTAAATTAATTAATGTGACTAATATGTTTTGAATTTTGTAAAACGGACTTCATTTTTTGAATTCGTAATATCAAATATATCTTAGGGTGAATTTTTGGGATTTTTCTGAAAAACTTCAATTTTTGATGAATAGTGAAACCACTAAGTGGTACTTATAAAAACTGATTTTCCGTTTAAATGAAAATTTTCCATCATTGTGTTTTGATTTTCAAAAATCCGACATACATGGTTTTCATTAAGAAGTAAAATGTGGTTCAATGAGATTAAAATAATTTTTTGGTGAATAGTAACTTATTATGTTTTTAATCGCGATTAGTGGTGATTAGTATAGTTTAAGGTAAAAATAATGCATTAATGGAATAAGATGAGCTTGACACATGTCCTAACCTAATTGGTTGTGTCATGGCCGACCAATACAAGCCATGGGTCAACTTGGGGACCCCATGGATCCACTTTGGTTGGGAAATGACATAAATAACATTTTATTTAATGTAAAAGTAAAATTGACACAAACATGATATGTTTTACTAAAACAATTTTTAAGTGGGGTTATACAAGTCATCATTTTGATTATAAATATTCATTGGAAATCTAAAAAGATTTCATCCATCATATTATTTTTTTATAATTTTTAGACATTAAATAAATTAAAATATTTATGACATAATAATGATGCATCGATGACATCATTATTTGACGATTTAAATAAGATGAAAAGATAATGTAAAATCTATGAACTACACATGTCCAAAACTTATTGGAAGAGTTTATTTCGAATCCCTATCACCTTATCCACGAATTAAATCAATGTGGGACCTTTTTAAACCGAAACACATTTTCAAATAAAGTAATATTTCTTACGTTCCAAAAGTGCCCCTCCTCTCCTCTTATAAAAGGCCCCCACCTCTACCACCTTACACACACTCATCAAGCCTTTGTCTCGTCCAACCCCTTCCCATTTACTCTCTCCACATCCCTCTCCTCATCCTAGAGGACTCCCTTTGGGCAGAATCCTTTCAAAGGAAGCCTTTAGGCTTAAATCAAAAGGAGTTACACTTTTAAAGGTAATTCATTCTCTCATGTTCATTTGTTTTATTTTGCTTCTCCAACCCCCTAAACTCTTTTTATTTACTTCTTTTATAACAACACCAGTATCTTCAATATACTAGGATGTTTTTATAAGATTTATTCGAGCTACACTCTCACACAACTACATCAAATGGTTAAAGAACATACGGTTTCCGTGGATGGTGAAATTCTGCCTCCCGAAACGATGATTGTTCAATACTCATTTAACACCTTCAAAGGTGTCCATTATGATGTCACTATTTTTATATATGATATATAATATGTTTATGTTTTATTTATATTTCTGTATTTTTCATTTTTGTCTTACCTTTATGGCTTCCATTATGGGTATACGCGATATCTTCATTTAAGGAAGTGCGGACTACCGCCCCCTCAAAGTGATTTGATTCGTTAAATAACATATGTGGGATGTATAAAGGATGGAAATATGATATTATATATGATATTATACTGGAATTATAATATACCTTTATATCATTATTATTCCATTCTATAAAATACGAAATAGTAATGAAAGTAGCGTTCATGCGTACGTACGGCTTACTGTCTCCATGAACGGTGCATTTCATTTATTACCTCTAAATGATTATGTAATGTTATTAATGCATGAATGTACTGGATATATATGACATATATGATATCTACATAATGAATACAATTCTGGATATAATAAACATTTTGCCACACGAACAACATGTAATTGTAAGAAGACCACTTTCGACTTAAGAACCAAATATCGGCAAAACAAATATTATTAACTTAAATGATTACATAATGTTTGTCACATGGTAATAAGTGGTATAAAAGTAATAATTAACTTGAAAAAGGGTTCTTAAGGAATTAGAAATTAACTCAAGTTTATTATTCAGGAGATTAAAGAACGATCGAGTCAAGTCGGACCCGAGGTAAGGGATCTTACTCCTCTCTTTCTTTTTAAGTACACTCTATTATGTCATTCCTTTTAAAGCTCATCTTTCTTGTTATTGGGATGATATTTTATATTACACTTACTGTAATTTTTATGTTCATGTGATGAGAGACCCTATTCTCTCTCATCAATCCATTTTGGAAGTTTTGAGTGGTGCTGTTAGGCTGCCGAATTTTCGTAAGAGATCTAACCTCCCTCTTTCTTTTTAAGTACTCCACTTTATGTCACTTCTTTTAAGATCCTATTTGTTATGATGGGGGATGTTATTTCATAATCCTCTTTCTGTTAATTTTGTTTTAATGTGATGATATACCCTATTTGATCTCATCAATCCATTTTTTGAAGTTTTAAGTGGCGCCGTTAGGCTGCCGAGTTTTCGTAAGTGATTTTTCATCTCACTTTTATTCCCATGAGATTTATTCTACATTTGCCACAAATTCCATTGAGTGGTGTATGTACTTCCCATTATTCTACTCTTTGTGTAATATACATTCATTTATGAGTATTTACATCAATTATCTATTGTTCTTCTTTCATGGGGTGTATGTTTTGAAAGATACCCAAGTCGGTAAGGGAACCTTTCACCCTCCTCTTTTTTAAAAGACTTATTTTGTTGGGTCTTTTAATTTATATATTGTTATGTTGGGATATGTTCTCATATATCCTTATTGATGTAAATTTTATGTCTAAGTGATGAGATACACTTTTTATCTCTCATCAACTCATTTTGATGTGATGCCGTTAGGCTGTCAAGGGAACTTTTTAACCCAATTTCGATTTCTTTGGGTTCAACATGTAGTCATTGAATATGTCATCCATTGAATATGTGTGAATGACCTTTTATTGTTTTACACTTAATATCCAATTATATTGGGTGTATTTATATTTGTCACACATATTTTGAGATTGATTTGTCCTTAATTTAAGGATACCTTCTTTATAAGGGATTTCATCACATTTGACATTTCTATTGAGGGTTCATTGTTATTATGCACCAATTCACTCTTATATGGTGTATATACTGTCCTTTGGAGTATTATATCATGAATCCATTTATTCTCATGATATTATAAAGTTTTGACTAAATGTTATTCCTCAACTATTGTATTCAAGTGTCTCTAATTTTGGTAAAACCCCTTTAACCAAAATATCGTTTTAAATGTTTTAATTATTTGTTCTTATTAATATCCATGTTTTCAAAATGGTTTTAAGGATTTATTTATATGGATATTAATGGTTTAAAATTTTAAGCTTCAAGGTGGTATGGGACTTCGTCTCAATCTCCTTTCATTGAGTCATATTTTATTTTATACACAACTTTCTTTTATACGGTGTATAAACCCCTTTGACTTTTACGTTTATTCAAAAGGAATCTTTTTTATACGAAGCATTTAATAAACGACAAAAGGGAATGTTTTTGTCATACGTATGCGGCGACAACAACTTCTCCGCCGTCGTGACCGTTATTTGAGTTTCGGCTTCCTCTACAAGTCATACCTTCTTTTTAAAAGAAAAATAAATACCATGTTTTACTTTTCTTTTATTTTAGTATTGAAAATGGTTTTCATAATGTTTTTATATCAATGTGTTGTATTGATATCTCATGATTGAATTGTGGAAATTTTATGTTTCCTTTATGCATGTTTTATGTGATATGATTATGTTATGGTTCTTGGGCATTATTATGAAGACGGGTGGTTCTGTGATAAACTAAGGGCGGGTGAGCCCGTTATAGCTCTCCAATGCATTGGGTAACGTGAAGGAGTGAAACGTTAAGGTTTCTCCAAAGAGATTTAGGGAATATACTGTGATGGGTATTCCAAACGTAACCAAGAGGGTTACTCCCTACGTAAGAATGTTATGAATGCCTCAAGTTACCTTTATGTCTTATGATTTCTATGATTTATTCATGGTTTGATGAGGTATGTTAAAGTGCCTTTGTTTTATGGGTAAAGTATGATTTCATTATTATGTATATATGAACTCATGTTTCTTTTCCATATTTTTATAACTCTTACTGAGATTTTTATGCTCATCCCAAGTTTTTGAAATGTTTTTCACAGGTCAAGGGAAAGGTACATGATGTGATGATAGTGTCAAGGATGTGTCAAGAAAGAATCCGTGTTATATTTTAAATATGTTCCCGTTGATGGGAAGAATGAATACTGTCTTTTATGTAACCACTTTGTTTAAATGTGGAATGTAGTGCAAGTTTCATGATCTAATTCTCTAAAACTCTAAACCTGAAAAGATACTCAATGTGTAATCTTGTAATAACTCAAGATTAAGTAAGGTTTAAGGCTGGGGCCTTATAGTTGGTATCAAAGGTCAGTTTAGATAACTTTAGAGGTTAGGTTATTCTTTAAGCATAAGTGACATTACCATAATGGTTAGGATTTCAGACAGAGTCCTAGTTTTAGATAAAGTGAATGAGTAAGAATATCTTAGTGTTTATCTTCTTCATTAGTACATGATGGTTCTGTTGATATACTCACACTGACCTTTTTTTGGTTTTAGTAAATGGCTGGATCTAGCAGGCACCAAAGTGACAATGTGTTTGAAGGAAACTATGGTGGTTCTCTGATTAAGAGACTGGATGTGATGGGGGATTCAATGAGGAATCTCATGGTTGTTCTAAACCAACTATCAAGGATTCATGATCAACCACTTCAACCTTGGTGAGTTCTCTAATGCATCATGTACGAGATGGCCAACTCGATGTGGAAATTCAGGTAATAATTATTAAGGTAACCATTAGGGTTTATATGATCCTTACTTTTTAGGTAATTATGGGTTACTCTATGATATGATGGAAAATGAAAGGCATTAGATAAACTTGAGGTTAAAATATGAAGATTTTATCTCATTTTGGGGAATGTTTTAAGAATTATATAGTTTTGGAAAAAGGACAACACGCAGACCGTGTGACAACCCGTCGTGTCGGACAAAACTGCGGGAATCGAACCCACAACCAAAGTGCGACTGGTATTTATCGCCTACCACTGGACTACGTGAAGTCCCTGGTTAGTTTGACTGATTCTTTATAGTTATATGATTTTATGAATTAAGATTATGTTGATTTTGGGTTATTTATGAAAATGATTAACCTATCATGGAGGATATGTGATTAGGTTAATTACTTTTCAATACGAGACTTTAGGGGCAACTGATGTTGTTTAGAGATAAATGTTACGATTTAACTTGGAATACTATGTGACTAAATCCTTCAAAAATTTGGGTTTCAATCTTATATTGGTTTACTTTGAAGAATTTTATGGACAAATTGTTTATCTAATGGTCCTCGTTGAACTTTGGGTTTTGTTGGACAAATTTTGGAGGTTAAGAATAGATTTTCTTTTTATAATGGGTTATCCTTTTCTGGGTTATCTGATCTTGTAATATTATTTTGGGTTTTGGTTTTGGTTAAAGTCTAAATACATGGGAAGTATATAGCTCTCTTTTGTGGATTAGGTGATTCTCTAGAAGTTGATTATAGTACTCTTAATGTGAACAAGTCTTTCTAAATACTCGTCTTTTGGAGAAAATATGAGTTTGTGTAAGGAATCTAATAAAAGTTGAAAGTCAATATGATAAGTGATTATGTTTCCTTATGAATAAATTCCTCAATAAAAAGTAACTTAAAACAAAAATGTTGTCTATTAACTTTTCCTGCTGGAGAATCGAATACCGTTTAACCCATCACAAGTTTGTGATTTTCTCGTGGTTAACTTTCTCCTAAACATGTTTTCTATCACTCTCCATCAGAACATGACCCTATGTTTTCTCCTCCATGTCCATATTTTCATACTTAGAATCCTAGTATGGGTTAACTTGGGTGACCTTTGTGCTTATCTTTCTTTATTTTAAAGTGATTGTTTTACCGACTCTTGTTCCGATGTGGGACGTTCAAGGATGTTTCCAAGTGCAATTTTAAAATTGCGAGGACGCAATTCCCAAAAGGGGGGAAGGATGTAACACCCCAGGTAAATAAGGAATATGACATTTTCATATTTATCCATATTTGTGAATAAAATATTAATATGACTTTAAAGGGGACGTTATGCTCGATGGCGTACCCAACACGCAACAACGAGTCTCTTGGGAATCTTACGTTGCACTCTAATAATAAAATAATATTATTTTAAATGGTAGTTAACATGTAGCTATTGTAATGGCGGTAATGGATAGAAATAACTAAAATATGATTATATATGTTTTTAAATGTTTTTACATTTATCTAATAAAAGATAAAGGCTTAAAATACAGAAAGAATTCAATTTTAGGCGTATATGCCCTAGTTTTCACTAAAGATTCACTTATCACCTTTTGATGTTGAACCATCATTAAATATAGTTTTGTTCACTCTTAAACATTATTTTGGACCAAATAAAACTCTTATTAAGAATCGGGACATCAAAATTTACTTTGTGTAAATTTTTGGTATTTTTTGGATAAAGTTCATTTTTAATGAATAGTGTAAAATGTTGTATTTTAATTCAAAACCTCTTTTTAATATAATTTATTTATATGATTAGATTATCTTTTGAATTGGTTTTAAAGTGAAATTAGAATATATTTTTACCATTAAATCCAATAGTGGTCGTTGGAATTAATTTCACTTTGAAATCAAACTTAAACTAGTGTCAATCTTTTGATACTTATTGTTTTATAAAAACACGCTATTTGCTCTGACAGCGGGAATTAATTATTAAATTAATTAATGTGACTAATATGTTTTGAATTTTGTAAAATGGACTTCATTTTTTGAATTCTTAATATCAAATATAGCTTAGGGTGAATTTTTGGGATTTTTCTGAAAAACTTCAATTTTTGATGAATAGTGAAACCACTAAGTGGTACTTATAAAAACTGATTTTCTGTTTAAATGAAATTTTTCCATCATTGTGTTTTGATTTTCCAAAATCTTACATACATGGTTGTCATTAATAATTAAAATGTTGTTCAATGAGATTAAAATAATTTTTTGGTGAATAGTAACTTATTATGTTTTTAATCGTGATTAGTGGTGATTAGTATAGTTTAAGGTAAAAATAATGCTTTAATGGAATAATATGAGCTTGACACATGTCCTAACCTAATTGGTTGTTTCATGGCCGACCAAGACAAGCCATGGGTCAACTTGGGGACCCCATGGATCCACTTTGGTTGGGAAATGACATAAATAACATTTTATTTAATGTAAAAGTAAAATTGACACAAACATGATATGTTTTACTAAAACAATTTTTAAGTGGGGTTATACAAGTCATATTTTTTATTATAAATATTCATTGGAAATTTAAAAAGATTTCATCCATCATAGTATTTTTTTTATAATTTTTAGACATTAAATAAATTAAATTATTTATGACATAATAATGATGCAGCGATGACATCATTATTTGACGATTTAAATAAGATGGAAAGATAATGTAAAATCTATGAACTACACATGTCCAAAACTTATTGGATGAGTGGATTTAGAATCATTATCACCTTATCCACGAATTATATCAATGTGGGACCTTTTGAAACCGAAACACATTTTCAAATAAAGTAATATTTCTTACTTTCCAAAAGTGACCCTCCTCTCCTCTTATAAAAGGCCCCCACCTCTACCACCTTACACACACTCATCAAGCCTTTGGCTCGGCCAACCCCTGACCATTTACTCTCTCCACATCCCTCTCCTAATCCTAGAGGACTCCCTTTTGGCAGAATCCTTTCAAAGGAAGCCTTTAGGCTTAAATCAAAAGGAGTTACACTTTTAAAGGTAATTCATTCTCTCATGTTCATTTGTTTTATTTTTCTTCTCCAACCCCCTAAACTCTTTTTATTTACTTCTTTTGTAACAACAAAAGTATATTCAATATACTAGGATGTTGTTATAAGAGTTATTCGAGCTACACTCTCACACAACTACATCAAATGGTTAAAGAACATACGGTTTCCGTGGATGGTGAAATTCTGCCTCCCGAAACGATGATTGTTCAATACTCATTTAACACCTTCAAAGGTGGCCATTATGATGTCACTATTTTTATATATGATATATAATATGTTTATGTTTTATTTATGCTTCTGTATTTTTCATTTTTGTCTTACCTTTATGGCTTCCATTATGGGTATACGCGATATCTTCATTTAAGGAAGTGCGGACTACCGCCCCCTCAAAGTGATTTGATTCGTTAAATACCATATGTGGGATGTATAAAGGATGGAAATATGATATTATATATGATATTATACTGGAATTATAATATACCTTTATATCATTATTATTCCATTCTATAAAATATGAAATAGAAATGAAAGTAGCGTTCATGCGTACGTACGGCTTACCGTCTCCATGAACGGTGCATTTCATTTCTTACCTCTAAATGATTATGTAATGTTATAAATGCATGCATGTAATGGATATATATTACATATATGATATCTACATAATGAATACAATTCTGGATATAATAAACATTTGGCCACACGAACAACATGTAATTGTAAGAAGACCACTTTCGACTTAAGAACCAAATATCGGCAAAACAAATATTATTAACTTAAATGATTACATAATGTTTGTGACATGGTAATAAGTGGTATAAAAGTAACAATTAACTTGAAAAATGGTTCTTAAGGAATTATAAATTAACTCAAGTTTATTATTCAGGAGATTAAAGAACGATCGATTCAAGTCGGACCCGAGGTAAGGGATCTTACTCCTCTCTTTCTTTTTAAGTACAATCTTTTATGTCATTCCTTTTAAAGCTCATATTTCTTGTTATTGGGATGATCTTTTATATTACACTTACTGTAATTTTTGTGTTAATGTGATGAGAGACCCTATTCTCTCTCATCAATCCATTTTGGAAGTTTTGAGTGGCGCCGTTAGGCTGCCGAATTTTCGTAAGAGATCTAACCTCCCTCTTTCTTTTTAAGTACTCCACTTTATGTCACTTCTTTTAAGCTCCTATTTTTTATGATGGGGGATGTTATTTCATAATCCTCTTGCTGTAAATTTTGTTTTAATGTGATGAGATACCCTATTTGATCTCATCAATCCATTTTTTGAAGTTTTAAGTGGCGTCGTTAGGCTGCCGAGTTTTCGTAAGTGATTTTTCATCTCACTTTTATTCCCGTGAGATTTATGCTAAATTTGCCACAAATTCCATTGAGTAGTGTATGTACTTCCCATTATTCTACTCTTTGTGTAATATACATTCATTTATGAGTATTTACATCAATTGTCTATTGTCTTTCTTTCATGGGGTGTATGTTTTGAAAGATACCCAAGTCGGTAAGGGAACCTTTCACCCTCCTCTTTTTTAAAAGACTTATTTTGTTGGGTCTTTTAATTTATATATTGTTATGTTGGGATATGTTATCATATATCCTTATTGATGTAAATTTTATGTCTAAGTGATGAGATACACTTTTTATCTCTCATCAACTCATTTTGATGTGATACCGTTAGGCTGTCAAGGGAACTTTTTAACCCAATTTCGATTTCTTTGGGTTCAACATGTAGTCATTTAATATGTCATCCATTGAATATGTGTGAATGACCTTTTATTGTTTTACACTTAATATCCAATTATATTGGGTGTATTTATATTTGTCACACATATTTTGAGATTGATTTATCCTTAATTTATGGATACCTTCTTTATAAGGGATTTCATCACATTTGACATTTCTATTGAGGGTTCATTGTTGTTATGCACCAATTCACTCTTATATGGTGTATATACTGTCCTTTGGAGTATTATATCATGAATACATTTATTCTCATGATATTATAAAGTTTTGAATAAATGTTATTCCTCAAATATTGTATTCAAGTGTCTCTAATTTTGGTAAAACCCCTTTAACCAAAATATCGTTTTAAATGTTTTAATTATTTGTTCTTATTAATATCCATGTTTTAAAAATGGTTTTAAGGATTTATTTTTATGGATATTAATGGTTTAAAATTTTAAGCTTCAAGGTGGTATGGGACTTCGTCTCAATCTCCTTTCATTGAGGCATATTTTATTTTATACACAACTTTCTTTTATACGGTGTATAAACCCCTTTGACTTTTACGTTTATTCAAAAGGAATATTTTTTATACGAAGCGTTTACTAAACGACAAAAGGGAATGTTTTTGTCGTACGTATGCGGCGACAACGACTTCTCCGCCGTCGTGACCGTTATTTGAGTTTCGGCTTCCTCTACAAGCCATACCTTCTTTTTAAGAGAAAAATAAATACCATGTTTTAATTTTCTTTTATTTTAGTATTGAAAATGGTTTTCATAATGTTTTTATATCAATGTGTTGTATTGATATCTCATGATTGAATTGTGGAAATTTTATGTTTCCTTTATGCATGTTTTATGTGATATGATTATGTTATGGTTCTTGGGCATTATTATGAAGACGGGTGGTTCCGTGATAAACTAAGGGCGGGTGAGCCCGTTATAGCTCTCCAGTGCATTGGGTAACGCGAAGGAGTGAAACGTTAAGGTTTCTCCGAAGAGATTTAGGGAATATACTGTGATGGGTATTCCAAACGTAACCAAGAGGGTTACTCCCTACGTAATAATGTTATGAATGCCTCAAGTTACCTTTATGTCTTATGATTTCTATGATTTATTCATGGTTTGATGAGGTATGTTAAAGTGACTTTGTTTTATGGGTAAAGTATGATTTCATTCTTATGTATATATGAACTCATGTTTCTTTTCCATATTTTTATAACTCTTACTGAGCTTTTTATGCTCATCCCAAGTTTTTGAAATGTTTTTCACAGGTCAAGGGAAAGGTACATGATGTGATGATAGTGTCAAGGATGTGTCAAGAAAGAATCCGTGTTATATTTTAAATATGTTCCCGTTGATGGGAAGAATGAATACTGTCTTTTATGTAACCACTTTGTTTAAATGTGGAATGTAGTGCAAGTTTCATGATCTAATTCTCTAAAACTCTAAACCTGAAAAGATCCTCAATGTGTAATCTTGTAATAACTCAAGATTAAGTAAGGTTTAAGGATGGGGCCTTATAATCACGAAGAAATCCAGTTGAATATAATGTCTTTTTATCCCAATAAAAACCTAATGACATCAAAGAAACAATCAACAGTGAGCATTGGGTAATGTATATGAAAGAATAACTGAATAAATTCGAAAAAAATAAAGTTTGTAAATTAGTATGTAAACCTAAGGACTTCATAACCCTTGGCACCAAGTGGGTATTTAGAAATAAGTTTGATGACTCTGGAATAATAATTATAAATGTCGAGATATTGGTTTCATAAAGATATATTCAAGAAAATTTTATTGACTATAAAAAAAACTTTTCAGCATTATCTAGACTAAAATACATTATAATGGTTCTTTTATTTACAAAACATCTTAATTTCAATATATTTCAATGTATTTCAAGAGTATGTTTCTAAATGGTTGTATAATTGAGGTTGTTTTTTGTAAAAAAACCTCCCAGATTTCAAAATGAAAATTTTTATAATCATGTTTTTATGGGTTCTAACACTTTGTAATATTTAAAATAGGATCCTAAACCTTGGTAGATAGGCTATTAACCTTTATAATTTCTAATGTTTTTACAAAAGGTGTTGATGAACATAGTATATTTGTAAAAATAATTTGAAAGGATGTTTTAGTAGTTCAAATATTAAGAGTTGATATTATTTTCAGATCATCCCAATACTCCTTATGTATTTAATTTTCAAAAATGATGAAAAATTAATTTTAAATGAGTTTAATGGGAGATTTAAAATTCATTTTTAACTACCAAATATTTCAAATCAAATGATATTTTTTTATAATCAAAGTAAAAAAAATGATATTTTATAGAATTTTGGTATAGATAGAATAAAGGTAGGTATACTCCTATAAGTACAAGATATAACTTCTATCTAGATGAATATATAAAATAATTTGATGAAACTACTTATATAGGTGTGATTGGATGTTTACTATACATAACTTTTAGTCAAATTGATATTTTGTTCAGTGTATTCATATGTGCTTGGTTTCAAGTATACCCAAACTAATGTCAGTTGAATTATGTTTAAAAAAATTTCAAAAACAACAAAAAGAAAATTAATTTTATACTTTCATACGCTAAAAGGCATGAATTATAATTTTTTAGTTATTCTAATGTCAATTTTGGTGGTTTTATGTAAGATAAAAAATAAATTTTAAAACATGTTAATTTTTGGACAAGTCACTATTTTCATTGTGTAATAAGAAACAAAATTTCGTTTCATTATCTGCTAATTAATATGACTATGTAGTTGTAGGCAATTTTTGAGCTCAAATTCTATGGATGAAACAAATGTTTCTAGACTATGGTTATCAATTTTTACATGTCCATATAAGTGGTGAAAATAAATGATATATTAATATTTTTAAAAATATTTTGTCTCATTTTATGAAAAAAAATATTGATAAATGAATTCACTTTTTGAGACTATTTTCAAAAAGTAGATATTACACATGAGTTCATTGAAAAATAAAAATAGTTTTCTGAAAGTTTAATAAAAACTATGAATATATGGATATTGAATTATATCATACCTAAGTTGTGAATGATTAATTACTCTTTAATATTTCATTTCAGTTTATAAACATTATATTAAGATAATTATTATTCCTTAAGAATACTTATTTAGTAATTATATTATAGTAACATATTTTTAATTAATTATTCTTTTAATTTAATCATTATCTGATTTTTTCTCTACGCTGAAAACAAGTACAAGTGAAAATAGGTCATATGGTTTGTTAAAGTAACCATGAAAGTCATATGATTGATTAACCTACCATGAGGCCTATAAGTTACTGCAATTCAGGTCATACGGTAAGTATGCTAACCATACTTTATTTAAGTTATAATAAGAATTTTCTTAATACCCAGTTAACCTACCATGACAATTTGATTTTAAAATTTTAATTAAACATTTTTGAGGGATTTCATTTTAGTGTATTATTATTTGATTCCATAAATGATTGAATAAATTCTAATTGAATTTTTAATCTTCTCATAACTAATACCCATTTATATTTTCCAAATCCCTAGATGTTATCTCTCTTAAATATCTATTATTCAAGACCCTTTCATTCTCAAGATCAAATTTATGCCACAAATGTTTTTAATCACTATATCGGGATGGTAGAAATGAAGGGAGATCTTGAAGTTGCATCTCTTGTTGGCTCGAATCCTTCAAAAAGATCTAAAAATGATCTAGATCTCTTGACTGATACATTGAATCCTCTGAACCCCCATCATCTAGATCATCATTTTTGTGCAGAAAAATAAGCGGATGTTCAGTGGCTATAATCAATAAATTCAATGGTTTATAAGTCTATTAAAAATAAATAGTGGACTAAAAGGTTTATGGAAAATAATAATCCAATTTTTTCCCATTTTTTTAAATATTTTTAGTAAAATATTGAATTTTTTCTCTGGTCATTCAAGGGATATCATTTGAACAACCATAAATGTAGAAAATATGGTAATATCTTCAATATTATGGTATAAAATTTTTAATGTTCCTCATAGATTATTATATGAAGATTATAATAATTTATGTCCTATTAATCATTCTCATTTTTTAGTTTTTGAAAACCCTAAAAGAATTAACATGGAACAGGACATCCAGAAGACTAACTTTTTTCAAATTAAATGGGAAGTGCATATTTTTAGTGAATTTTATCTAAAATCTGGTGAATATCAGGAGAAAAATTCTTCATTATTTTTAGGAATCAATTTTTTTTATGAATAATAGAGTATAAATAACCTTATCATGGTATTTTTATGAGTTATATGAGTGAATTGTACAATCTATCTACTATTTTATATTCTTTTCCAAACACTAAATATAACTAATCCCGATTGGATTTCAAAGGGATAGTTTACGAGGGGGAGGAAAGCGTTGTTTCTACACATGGTTTTTTCCTAAATCATAATATCAATAAGAATAATAAGGATAATTGGAAATATTGGAAAATTATGTAGGTGGATGATAATAGGAACATTTATAAGAAGATCAATCTTGTTATACTAAGAGAAAACGTGGATCCTAGTCTAGAACTTGATGAGTTTGATCAGTATTCTTATGATGAAAATAATGTTTCCTTATAAATTGAAGAAGAATAATCAGAAGTGGTTTATTTTAGTATGTAAATCAAGGAATAACTTGAGGATTTTAGGGATCTCTCTCATGTTGTATCATTTGGATCTCAAGATTCTCCCCAAACTATACCATCTTAAGAAGAAGAATTCTAATATGAGTACCCTGATGACACTGAGAAATTATTATGTGATTTTATTGAATAAATAAAATGAGAGGTAGTGACTCTAGTGAAAATGAAATAATTAAATAAAATGCTTTAAAATAATCTACTTTAATCCCTTTCTTGGAAAGTACTCCAACACCAAGTGAAAAGGAATAAACTCTATAGAGGGAGGAATTTAGTTATGATGATGATCATGGGGGGATTCCAATAGGGAATCATGGACCTTCAGTCTCTTCTTATTAGATATTACATGAGGGGTCCCTAGTTTCTAAGATTGATTTTGAAGAAAGAGTCTAAGTATCTCCTCCTAAGTGATTAACCAAGTGATTGAAGAGATGTTTCACCCAACTATTATTAATGGTGTTCTATAACCATTTGAAATCAATATGATAGACCCTCTTGTATCTACCTATATAAATATTTTTATATTTTATAAGGAAGTATTTTTTGAAATAAAATAAGTTCAATATTTCAAACTAGAACCTGTTGGGATTGAATGGTAACTAGATGTTAGGAGGTTTACCACTAATTCATCTATGCCTATACCTTATTCTTCTCCTTAAACATCATTTGTGACTATGGATTATTTTAATTTATTCTAATCTGATTTTGTGGATGTTTTGGAAGAGTTTTTAATTGGTTTTGGTAACACCATGATGCCCAATATAGAAGAGTAAATCTCATGGATATTTAGTATTGTTATCTATCATTTTCAATCAAAGATTCATCTCCGGATGGATCCTATGAAAAATGGGATTTAGGACCTTAGATATCAATTGGGTATTTGAAAACATATATTCAAGACATGTTTTTGAAGTTATAATAGAGGTTTCGGAATGTATTTTTCCATACTTATACATCATTTTCTCCTCATAAATCCTCCTCTATTTCACCCACCAATCCTGTGAATGTTTCTTTAAATAAGATAAAATCACATAGATTATGATAGATGAGCTTAAAGTGATATTTTATGAGTTTTATAAGACTAGTAAAATATATTTTGATGTATTTCAGATGCATGGTGAAAAGAAATTGCAACTTGTTAGAAGAGATGTGAAGAAAGATGATAAAGACAGAGACAAATTTACATGGTGAATTGATTTTTATCTCAATATAATATTTACTAAGTTTGATCTAAAGACCTTATTCAGATCCTTAGCCAGTGATCATAGGATTCACCCTTAGACTTGGGCCTTTAAAACTCATGTGGAGAGATTTAATGTTATTACCCATATTATAAAAGTCTTTTTATAGAAAAAGGAAGACTATTTTTTGGTTATTGATCATGGTTTTTGATCTATGAAGGACATCACTAGACTTATCGAGCCATAACATTATAATACCAATATTGTCATTATAGAACCTCTTGTCTTACCAATTTTTTCATCCCTAACTTTTAACACTTCTTCTGCCAACTCTTTTATCTAGTCTTCTATATAATATTTTCATCATATTCTACATGTTTCTAAGTCTTTGGTTACTAAATAACCTTCTACCATATCTTTACACAAACTGCACATCCTACCTTAACCTCCACTTCTAAAGGAAAGGATCATATTCTACCTTATTATTTTTTAGATGTTGTATCATATTCTGATTTTGATTATCGTATCTAATATATCATTTTTTAATGAATTTTGAGTAATCCTAGAAATGCATTATTTCCTTCATATTTATCACTTTCTCCATTTTTTTGTATTCATTCATTAATTTATTTAATATACTTTTCATTTTTCTTTTTACATCTCTACATAGCTCTTGAATTATTTTTAATAATCCCAAAAGGGGTAAAAAATTATTTTAATTCAATTTAAATACTTTTTAATGATTTTTTATCATCAAATAGGTATAGATTGTTGGATTTATTTACAAAATTTTTATTTTTAATGCTCAAATATCATTTTTCTCTATTTTTAAAAGGTTTTTTATTTTATGGTAGTTGGAAAAAAATAGTAAAAGGACCGAAAATGGGTAAGTCTCTAAGTTTCCACACAATCCTACCATATCAAGAGGTTCAATAAACCATAAAGGTCAAGAGTATATATGAAATTTACCACATGAAAAAACAAGTAACCATGTGTCAAATGAGGAACTTTTCTCCATAAATTTAACTATTCACAAGGAGTATTCAAGTGACCACATAAAGGATTCAACCAACTGCATGAAGGCTTTAAGTGATTTTCCAGACAAACATTGATTTTTAGTAAAGTATATAACATACTACATGAATAAATGATGTAACTACATTTAGAAATAATGTGAACATGTCAGGTGAATATATATAGTGACCATGTTAATTGATCTTAATCTCAAGTTACCACAACCTCAAGTGAAAAAAAGATCAAGTGATTATAAGCCCATGAAACCATAATATCAACTAATCGTAAGCTCAAGTAACAGTAAGATAAATTTATCTAAATATTTAGTAACAATAAGATCATGTTACTATACTCTCATATAACCACAATATTAATTGATATACATCTCAAGTAACCACAAGGTGAAGTGACCGCAAGCTAGAGTTATTACGCCTAATTAAATTCTAATGATCATGTATAAATTAAATCCTGATAAATAATTAAACTCTAACGGATGTATTTTGAATCATTTATTGAAGATTAATAGGATTTATGGATTTCATATAACACTAATTATAATAAGTATTAATTACTAATAATTATCTAGTGACTAATTAGATATTGTTGCACACTTTAAGATGTAAAACTAGTTGTGGAAAAGAAAGAGTACTTGTGATGAAATATTGATCAGTCCTACCACCCCAATGTGCACTTAAAAAACACTATATTTTAATCTATTATTGAAATATTTATTTTTTTATTTTTAAAGTGAAAATTAAAAAATTGATCAATCAAAGTTGATCAGATTGATTAGCTTAAAACTCTCTCCCATCTTACCATCTCTATCTCTATATTTTATCTTACCTTTGAAGTGTGTATACATTACTCATTATTTTTATTATAAAATTATAATTTCACTATATTAGAGACTAATAGATAGACTTTATTGCTCTTTTTAAACCTATTATCCCAAAGATAACCATGGAAGAGGTTTTGTGTAGCTTGGAATACTTTATATGAATTTGTAGATATAAAACTTTATCCAGGTTGTGGTTCTATTAATAAGTTAATAAACATTCATAGAAGGGGTGACAGTAATATGGAGAGGATTATTTTTCAACACGACACTCTACCAATTTTACGTATTTATGTTAAGTGTTACTTTTTTATTACATATTTTGTCTTTCAAAATAAATTTATCCCTTCGAAAACTGATTTACTAAACAACACTCTAATAGTTAACTTTAATCAATGATTAATATACTATGTTTTATGTGATTATATTTTTTAAAAAACATAAAGTGAAAATAAATTTTTTTTAATCGGGTAGTGATTGATAAATCTTTGGAAAACATCAAATTATATATTTCTATTATTTCAGAAAACTAGTTTATTTTTATAAACTAGGGAATTTAGTTTTAAATTGTTTCTAAACAAATTTTTTTATTAGAAACTAAATTCACCCACCCACCCACCCCCCCCCCCCCTCTTGATTCTTCCACTCTCAACAAAAATATTACTACAATATGACTCCAAAATCTCACTTATTCATTAGTAAAGCTTTTTCTTGTTTAGTTTGGTTTAACCACCTATATAAACTATGCTATACCGACACCGTTATTTTTGTCATGAATGGATATTAGGAAATTAATATGAGTAATACATGAAATTCAAGAGTAATTTATTTCATTATTATGTTTTTGGAAGTGTGAAACAAAAATGAATGATCATTACAAATTAACTGGATCTTATTGGTAAAATCACCCAAAAACATGCTAAGTATGAACTCCATTCATAAAAATGACGCACATATTATCCGTAAAAACATGAGAACGTATGAATAATTATAAAACTATTATTAAACTACCATAAAAAACTGGGGAATTATGAACTTGTTTTAAAATAATGGGGATCGATATCTCCATTATAAAGATTATAAGAGACATTCAAAACTACCTACATATCAGGATGAAAAAAAATTATAACCAACTATTATATATGTGATATATTAATATTATTGAAAATTATAACAGTTACCATTTATGATTAATTTTTTTAAATAGTTGATAAAGATGGTTATGTTTATTATATATGAGTTTAAAGTGCTTTCATGAGAGTTGAGATTAAGTTAATGGATTGTTTTCCAATCACCCTTTGAAATCGAGATTTCTGAAGATTAAATTTCCATTGTGGAAAAGTTTGTATACTTTCTCTCTCAAAACCAATCTATTTTCTCCTAAAGTGATTTTTTAGGTTTAATTGGTTTTTAAAAATTCCCCTCCCATTGGTTTACAATACACCCAAAATTATTCTTGTAAGTGGAATCAACCTTATATGTTATTCTAGATTGGGAATATTTTTGGTCTATGTATATTTTTTCATATATCATTATGAATTTCCTTATCTCTATTTATATAAATTCTTAAGTATATTATCTATTAAAATTTACTTTCTTTAAAAAATTGTCAAAATTTTATTTTTTTTAACATTTTTGGAAATTTACTTTTTCAGACTTTTTAACTCAATTTTATTTATAAAGATTACATTCCAAGTTTTCATTGTTATTCTAAGTAATTCTTATTTACATTACCAATGTTTTGAATAAATTTTATTAGTAAATAATTTCCTTCATCAAAAAAAGTTTTCAAAATGTAAACATTGTTTCTTATTAATTTCTAATCAATATTATAATTATCTTATAAATTGTTTTTCATCTACACTAATATCGTTTAATAATTTTAAGTTTTACTAGGTATATGTTTCAATGAATCGTCCTATTTTTTCAAGATGATTAATTTTTAGTACCTATGTTGATTATTATGAAACATGTTTAATTATCATGAGTAATTTATTTTATGATGTAATTATGAATGATTTCATGTGGAAAACATATATATAATTTTCCATTATATCACTGGTGGTACCAAAATTATATTTCCCTCTGATTCATTGGGTAACGATTTATATCTCAAGATGTGATATGATAAAGAGAAGGTTTGAACCCAATAAAAATTTTGAATGTTAGTGGGGAATTAATCAAATCTACTATGTTATGGTACTTTGTTCACTCTATTATGATGGTCTTGACAATGATCCTTAACATAAGAAAATATTTTATACTCTTATTTTTATGCCACAATTTTATGTTATGTCACATTCCTATTTTATGATTCATTAATAATGATTATTTTTAATGTTTCCACATTCATATTCCTCATTTCATATGATATTAAAAAATACTTATTCGAAGACTCACAATTTATTATCCATGTTTTTTTGGTAAGATATCCTTATGTTATGTTTGTTTACAATGATTTTATTCCCCTACCCACATGTCCATATTTTTCTCAGTTATGATCATGAATTAAGATATATTATGTTCTCCTATAAGTTTTAATTTTACCTCAACATTTCATATGTTTCCATTCATTGGGGTTTGAATAAGATTATTACATATTATTTTTTAGAATGGGGTCAAGTATGGTGTGAATATGGAGAAATATTTAGTGTTTTAAAATAATAATTTAATTTATCTAATCTATAATGACACTAAACATATTGGTTATGTGGGTGATTAATTGTGATATTTAATATATATCTATAAACAATTGTTTTTTATGTATATATATATATATATTATTTTGGTCATCTCTCAAAGAGTCGAGGGTGTAACATAAAGGGTTCCACATGGTGCCTTTGGTTGGATAAAACCCCTTAAGACTATATAGGGATGCATTAAAATATTATTTTAGGAACCTAATATTACTTTGGGATTATTTAAACACGCTAAACCCCTCAATATATAAATTTTATACTTCGTGGTACTATTTAGAAGATCAATTTTGAGGCCCCCCAAAACCACACTCCCAGACCTGGTGCTAAAAACACATAAATTACATACTATCTTTGATACCATGTCATATGACCAAAGATGAAAATATATTTATTTTATTTTATTTCTATAATTCAAACATGATATCTCACAAATAATTTCATGATTTCTAATAACTAATGGTTTAGTGTATTTCAAGATTAGATACATAAGAATCTTATTTTACAATACTTGGGAACATTTCTCTATAAAATAACAACACTAAACTATCTAATATATTTTTAATAAGTTATACATATATTCATAAAACATGGAATGGAAACCTAATGATGGGGTTATATTAAATGATCAAAAATTGAAAAACTCTTCCTAATTTCATGAAAGGATATTTTATTAGAATATGAGAAAATAGAAACATGAAGGAAAAATATTATTAAAATAACATGGAATGTAAATAGTTTTCTAAAATTTTGGATAACAAGACATGTAACATAAAATTAATGAACATGTACCTTGGTATAAGAGTGTGAGATAATTAATTCAAATAAGGGATCATAATCATCTATATATGACATAAAAAAGTGGAATGTTAGCGAAAAATAGCATAATAAGGAATTATAGAACAAAACATAAGATAAGAAGTCATTATATTTTAATAACATCTGTTCATTCACATGAATTATGTTTTAAAAACATAAAATGTTCACACATCATATAATGAACAAAACAAATTGATAAATTATTTTCTTAAAAATGTCCATGAATCATTTTGTTAATAAAATAATGCCCACCCAAACTGTTGTGAACAAAAAAAATGTTCACAAATCATGTTTTGAACAATATAAAATTACACAAATAATGTTTTAAACCCGAAAAATAGTGATGTATCGTGTTTTAACAAAAATAATCCTATACATCATGTTATGAACAAATAAAATCTTATGTGTCACATTATAAAATAACAAAATGTACATGCATTATTCTATGAACAAAAAAAATGTCCATTCGTCATGTTATTAAAAGAAAAAATTTCCATGCATCATGTTTTGAATAAAAAATATCCATGAATCATGTTGTGAATAAAAAATATCAATACATCATTTTCTAAAAAAAAAAATCCTTCAATCATGATATGAACAAAAAATGTCTATACAGCATGTTTTACACACTAAAATATCACACATTATGTGAAGAAAACAAATATATCTATGTATCATGTTGGGAACAAAACAATTGGTCATGCATCATGTTGTGAACAAGATAAATGTATATGAATCATTTTTTGAAAATATATAATGTCCAAACATTATAATATGAAAAAACAAAATTTTAATGCATAAAATCATATTCTCTTGAGATATAAATAATTAATCAATTCATTGGAGGAATTTAAAACACACAAACCATTTTGGGAATTTAATGGAATCAACCCAATTTAGAGATTTAATGGACCCAACCCATCTTAATTATTTAACAGATCCAATCCATCTCAAGGATTTATGATATCCAACTTATCTCAGGGATTTACTAGACCCAACCCAGTTCTTAATGATAATACCTAAACATTTGTGTCACACACACAAAATAAATCTAATGGCATATCTTAAATAAACCATAGAAGAAAAATATATTTTTAAATGTTTCCAAAAAATTTCACATAAAATGAAACCATGAATCAGATTAGTTGATAAAAACATTCAATCACCCAAAATACATATTTCATAAAATAATTTAAGGTCAATCCATAATACACAAATCTATTAGAGTTATACCTTTTGCAGACAAAGTGTAAAATGATTGTAAAGTCTTAAAGATAGATTTCATAAAAAATCATTAATATTGTAAAGAGATAAAGTTCTGAGTCACATTCAAAAATAAGACTTTTGAGAAACTGAATTGTGAATTTTAAAAAAAAAAATTTAGAAGAAGTATTAATTAAATATCCTTTAAAAATAAATAAATATTTTCCAAAGGAAATGGGTAGTATATGATAAAATGTATAATTTTAAAAATAAAAAACTTTTTAATATTTTTCAAAATATCTTTGTTGGAAACCCAAAATGTAAAAAATGATATTAAAACCCTATCCTAAAAGGTAGTAAAGATAAATAATAATATCACATATGATAATACATATATGAGTTTCAAAATAAGATATTAAATAATTTTGGGAAAAAATATGGACATCAATTATAAATGACCATTAAAGAGGATGTGTATTATTCTGGACAACATTTCATTTTTATAAAGAAATAATTTTGTCAATAAAAAAAATTGATGTAACAAAACATAAAAATGTATTCATGATAAGGAAATATAAATCCATAGAAACATTATATGAGGTTAAATATAATTAAATCATAGGGTAGTTTTTATCCAACTTCTAATAATAAATTTTAAGAATAATGATCATAACTCATTGAATTGAAATTGGGTTAACAAAAATACTTAAAAATTGAGTAAAAATTGCAACAAAAGATACTAAAAAATAGAATTTGGGATAGATATTTAAATTCATCCAATTTCATTAAATTTATAATTAAATTAATCCATATGGTAGTATGTACACCACACAAAATAATATAAATTAGTGAATATATTATGCCTCAAGAAAGGAAATTCAGACAAGAGAACACTTACATTGACTCTTGACTTCCGAAAAAGTGATTTCAAATTATTCATAATAAATATAATAATCATAATAATATATTTAAAACCCCTATTAATATATATTACCACATATATCCTTAAATTATAATTATTTATTAAATATGTATTAGTGAGTTACAGTTAATTTTCATCATCAGATATTAGCGCTTTTAACAGTTCCATGGATGCTTTAAAATTTGAATGTCGATTCTCATTATTTGATACCAATTTAATCATTTTTATATTATAAAATTTACAATAATAGTTTATTTATAATTATTTATAAATCTATAATTTTACTCCACATTTTTGTAGTCATTTTTTTTGAAGATGTAATCGATGGATATATTTTCATAGGTAATTTACCAATATCAAAGGATTACTTTATAATGGTAGTTGTTTTTCATCATCTATATTGAATAATAAATAAGTTTTAATATAAATATGAGAATAATATTTAAACATAAAATTATTTCTATAGCCTTAATTGAAGGGGGAGATGAAAAACAAAGCATGCCATCTATAAAGGAGGTATTCTAGAAGAAACATGAGTGATTATTTTATTTTCTATTGGATGGGGTCATTAATATAACTCCCCATACACCGTTATAGAACCATAATCATGTCATAAATATATTATTTACTCATTAATTTCATTATTAGAAACATCTAAGTAGAATGGTGATAAAAATTCAATTACATCATTCAATGGAGGTGGTAGCCTGGACGTACACATGGGTGGTGTTTTGGTTTTATATGGAATTGGAGAAAGGTAAATATTAGTTTATATTTTTAGAATATTAAACATTTTATAAATATAATATTTATTCATCAAATTACATTTTAGAACCATCCATGTAAAGTAATTATGAAAAATAAAATAAATCTCTTCATGTAGATGGTAGTCCATACAAACAAATTAATGAATTTTTAATTTTTATAATGAAGTGGGGTGACTAGATAATGGTTATACATTAACATAATAAAATACATGATACCTCACTATTGTAGGTAAACACTAAATCCAAAAACGTTTTCACAATTCACATTCTAATGATCCTTTATTAGTGATTATACATTAACGATAATGTTCTAAAATTATAGGATTTATATTTTAAATAAATATTCCATATTTGGATTTATTATGTCAAAAATATCTTAGGCTGAATTTTATAGGTATTTCTAACAATTTTGATTTTCGGGTAAATAGTGAAAATATAGAGTTTACCAAAACAATAGATTTTTTGGAAATATAAAACCATTACACTATTCAATTATGTATTTACAAAAAAATATTATGTTGAATTTAAAATAATATATGACTAACATTTTTATGACTTAATGAACATTTTCTAGAAAAACTAATTTAGTCCTTTTTTATAATTACATATTATTTTCTTTAACTTTGGTTTTCAATTTCTTTTAAGGACTCATAAATGTTAATTTTTTTATAATAAACCAATTTATATCATGAAAATCAAACAAATTTTTAATTTTACCCTAAAAATAAATTTTAATCATTAACATACACGTTTTCTAAAAGCGGGTTTTTACACGATTCTTGTGCTAATGTTAAAATTGAGTTTTATTAAATATATATGTTTTTTACAATTAACTTTTTTCATATTTGGAACCATTTGGTCCAAATTATTTAATAAGTCACATTTTATATTTATGTATAAAAAATTACCTTTGTAAAAACTAGTTTCCACTATTAAAAAATGGTAAAAGTGAAAATTATAAGAGTAAATTCGTTAATGATATGATTAAAACATTTCATAAAATTAATGATTGATTTATGATTAACCTTATTTAATAACCCACTAAATTATTTTCCATTTTTTAATCCACTTGATTTGTGAAACATATTCTCTCATTATATCAAGTTGAAATATTTACGAAAAATCATTCTCACCACTTATAAAAGGGGGAATATCACCACCCCTTCAACACCAATAAAAAATTGGGTTTTTACATGAAAATATAATCTTATTACATCCCATATAATCTTATTTCACCCTATTATGATTTTGGTCACATGTTATTATCATAATCGCTCCCTTTACAATAATTCCTCTAAGGGAATGCCCAAGTCCTCAATATGTGTTCTAATTTTCCCTATTTCCTTTTCTTTTATATATTAATTTTATAAATTTATTTATATAATTATTATATAATGAAATAATTATTGTTTTTATTTTTAATGTTATTATTTTCATAGAATAAATTTTAACATCATTCCCCCTTTTCCTTTAAGGAAAACAAAAACTACGTTCATATGTTTGTACGAACTACCACCTCTATAAAGCATAATGTTTCATTTTCATTATCCACCTTGGAAAAATGTTTATAATGTTACATTTAATTAATAATTTTTATATTTATAACAATTATTTGTTATTAAATTGTCAAACATATTATACATTTCTCCTGTTATATGGAAAACAAAATCACCAACCATGAATACGTGCAAACTACTTCCTCAATAGAATTATTGATTTCCATTTTCTCATCTCCTATTTTCTTGTATGGGTATTAGAACAAGCTTAATAGAAAAAAAATATTATTATATAAAAATTAATGTTCTTTAAAGACAAATTTTATAACCTATACACAATATTAGTACTAAACAATTAATGTTAATTTAGTTGTCTAAAAGAGAATTTTAAGATAGAGAAATGATTTCATCATACAATGTAATTATACAATATAGGTACTTTTATTCTTAATTTTTTTTAAAATTATAATATTTAACACTAATAAAAAAATAAATATGGTCATTATTCTTATTATATAACTATATTACAAACAATTCACTTCATTGTCACTTATTAATTATGGTATATTCTTGTTTGGGTCAGTTTAACCACCTACTTAAACAATACTATTAATTTATATCATGAATGAAAATTGGAATTTAATTTTTGATAATATATGACATAAATAAGTAAATAATTATTTTAGGTAATTTTTGGAATGGTAACATTAATATTTAACTCAATAGTTAAGATACCAATATTTGTTTCTTAAAAATCACTGAAACATGTTCATCATTGATTACATGTTTATGGATCATAACCAAAACTCTCATATAAAGTAATTATATAATGAAAATATAATTATAAAGAATCAATTCCAGTACATTATATGATCTATAAACGTTAAACTTTTGGATATGGATGAATAACATCAACACTATTTTGAAACTAATTCAAAACGGTTATGATTAATCACACGCGATATTTAAAATAGATATCGACTAACTAATATACCTATAAAAAATAATTATAAATGAAGTAGAAAAAAATTATAGGTATGAATAATTTTCTTAAATAGGTGATTAAATAGTTATTTCTTATATACAAGATATTAAATCACATTCAGCTAAATGGAGTAAATGGTAAGGGTTCCTTGTCCAATGATTTCACTACTTGAGACATATTTTTTATCAAACACCGTGAATTATTTGGAAAGTTTTATTTTATGAAACATTGATATTATTCATCATTATCCTCTCATTATTAATGGAATTTAAATATTCAGTTCAAATCACTTCCTTCGAGGGATTTTATCTCAAATGTTTCTAATGTTTTAATGGTTCATTTTATCAAATTTTAATTCCTTGAGATATGATTATATTATACACCATGATTTCTATTGTATAGTTTACTTAATTCCACTTCAATATTTTATATCATGATACTCTCATAATTCATTAAATTTAATGTTATATTTAAAATCATATTTATTATTTGACTTTTATTGAAATCTTACCTAAAGTCCCCCAAATTACCAAAAATCCTTAATTTTTTAAAGTACATTGTGTGTGTGATTTTACTAGAAATTTCATCTTTATATGGATATTAGATATTGGATAAAACTATGTAAAATATAATTGTAGGGTTAATCATCCAAAAAATGCTAGTTGAGTATCAAATCAATATTCACTCAGAGGATATTATTTTGATAATTCACTCACTCCTTATAAATCATAGTGAAGTATTTTCCACCATATTTGGTCCCCTTCCATTAAAGAAACAAAATAAATTACAATATTTTACTGATATCCTAGAAATTTGAAATTTCTCTCTATACAACCTCATCATTATTTGTTGGATAAGGGTACTTCTAATAAAATTGAGAATACATCATAATTACTATGTTGATTGTATGATTTTGTATTGTATAGACACATTATTCCATTTATTTATAGGGGAATACTAACAATTCATATAATTTTTTAATATTTGTGTTTATTTATTATTAAGACATGTTGGTTATGTATTGTATAGTTAATTTATTCGTTCATATGTTCAATTAATTGGACTAAATTAGTGATGATTAGGGCCTGGTAGAGATATCCCATCAATGAATAGGTAGGTATAATGAGAAAAAATAGATAGGGTATTGACATGTTCCCAACCTATTTACATATAATGTCTTGAAACAAGGACTTAATGACAAGTTTATGAGTTGAATCATTATAAATTCTATCAGTATGAGATCAATAATTATTATCAATGTCTTTATTTATTCGCATAGATTTACTATTTACTCTGTTTCATTTTATTATGGAATTATTTTGATCATTTATTTCTTCATTTCTATTTATTCCATGCTTGTTCCATGAAAAATTCCATTATATTATACTTCTTAATCAGCATCTAAACTAACCTTATTTTATTTCTTTTCCCCAAGAATCCTAGAAGAGAAATATGTGTAATTTTCAAGGATCTTCAAGAATAGATAATAATTCCCTCATGGGTTTTTATATTTTATTTTATTTTCTCAAGTTTAATGTAAAAAAAATATAAGTATATTGTCTTCTAAGACTACTGAGTTGATGGATCCTTTATGAAATCTGGTATTTTTTACAAATAATGTAATATAAATAAAATTTCTAGGAATTTTGACAATGGTTTGTTTCACATAATAAAATAAAATTATTATAATAATACTGATTTCATTACATTATAATGGGTAATATATATTTAGAGGAGAAATATTGATAAGAATAAGGGTTATGAAGTCATTATTACTCACATTGAGATTGTAAAACTTCTCTTATAGGATAGCTTGGAAATGGTGGATTAAGTTATTTTTGTTAGAAAAAGGTCCTTACAAATGTGTGATATAGATCATGGTTAAGTAAAATGGGTAGGAATAAAATATTATTTCTATTCATTAGAGTTACATTGAAGGGGTGATGGAAGGATTTTTTATAAGTTAGGGGAGTGGAACTTTTGTAATAATATAAAAGGAAAATTTTCTATTCAAGGAATGTGAGTAAACAATTTCACAATAATGGATTTGGGATAGGGTTTTTGTTGGGAAATACCTAAAACACATATTTTGAGACAATTCTTAAGGAATTTTATTCTCTTTTTCTTTATATAAACTTTTATCGTAATTAAATTTTTCAAAACTAACTCGTTTCTTAACCATATTAATTTATATTCAGGAATAAATTAAATTTTATCTCAATAAATAATTTTAACATGGTTATTTAAAATAAAAAATCATTTTATTAAATTAAATTATCAAAGGTGATAGAAATTAATTTTAAGATTATTATATATAACTTATAAAATCCGTTTTTAAGAAATGTATATTTATAAGCACACAAATTATATTTTGGATAAAATTATAAATATTGTTGACTTTCTTCAAATTAATTTGTTTATTATTAATTAACATGTATAATTTATATATCATTCAAAGAAATAAAAAACCTAAATCCAACAACTAAATATTTAATTAAAAAAAGAGAGAAAATAATTTTTATTATAATAAAATAATCCATCAATTGAAAAATATTAAATATAGGATGTATAAATTGAAAATATAATATTTAAACGAGTCATTTTATTTTATAATTACATTTATATTGATAAAATTTTGTTATATTTCTTTAGTCACACTTATATAATGATTAATTCTTAAATGTTCTGATATTAGTGAAAACTATATTTTTTACATTTTACTTCAAAATCACCCATTTTTTTAAAATTCCCCAAAATCATCATAAAATATTTTTCAAAAGTTGAATTAAAAAATGATGCTTGTTTAATTATATTAAAATTATAAAATTCATATATTTATCTTTTAAATGAAAATACAAAATATGAATAAAATTTTATTTTATTGAAAAAGTTCCTTTTATACTTTTAATATTATAAATCTTATCTCATATCAATTACTAATTAAATAAATGTTAACAAATTAGTTCATAAAATTAAATATTAAATATTATCCTAATAATAATTTTAATGTGATAATTTTAATTTATTAGGATTAAATAAAAAACCCTTTTGAATAATAGAACCATAAAAACAATCCTTTTTACATTAAATCATATTAATTAGTTATCCACTAATTGTAATCCTTTTTAATTTATTCCTATATTTTTATTTACTATCGATTTCATTATTTCTATAATTTTACTAATAATTTTCATATAATAATTAAAGGATAATTTTAGTTTAGTTTTTCTATAATTTAATATTTTCAATAGAGTACTTTTTTAAGGGAAATTATCTCAAAAATCGAAGGGCATTACATTCCCCACACCCAAATAAATTATGTTGAAACAATTTTATTTATATCCTATAAATAAAAATAACTTAGGGTATATAGAACTAATATATAACTTTATATATTATATATAATGAGATACCCACCTCACTATCTTAGTTAAGACTATAAAACTATTTATCCGAAATATACTTCATTAGAAGTTCCAAGGGACATGCCTTTCATAGCATAATTTTCATGATCTTATTTCTAAACAAAAAATTTAAAAAACATTATGATAATATCCAATAAAATCAAAATAAATGATCATATGAAAATTAAAATTCAATTATATATATTTATTCTTTTATTTCACATTCATTTCAACCTGTGATACATTCGATTCAACTATAATATAATTACATCATCCTATAACACACTCAATTTAACCTATAATTTAAATGCACAAACTATTATTAGGTTCTCTAATGTAAATATATGAAGATTCATAAAAATTATTTATAAAGAAAATTTTAATCCTAAAATCATTCCCCTCATGAGTTTCAAACTAGGTGTATAGTTTAGCCTCTTTACCTTGAATGAGGTGAAGATCGAGTTATTACCCAACTGGGATTTTGAGGGTTATTTCCCCTAAGTTAATAAATTATAAATACCTCATTTTTTACATAAATTTAGGGACTCAATTTCTAGAACAACATAGAATATATACTTTCCCAAACTCCCCGGTTGTTACCCTACACATAGACATATCCTTAATGATTTCTCTAAAGTTATCTCATATTATTCCCCCAAATACCTAAATTATTCCCAAAAACTACAAAACGACATTATTATACCAAATTTGGGGCCCAAAACCACACTCTCATATCCAGTTCCAAAAATATAAAAAATACATACTACCTTGGATACCAAGTGAGATGACCCCATATAGACATATCTTTATTTTACATTATTTCTAAAAGTTAAACAATACTTCTCATAAAAAATCTCACATTATCAATAACTGAATATTTTTTGTCTTTTATGTCCAACTACATAATAAATTTAATTTATAATACTTATGACCATTTCTCCATAGTAAAACAAATTATAATTCTCATAATATATACTCATCATAATAAACTAGGAAATTAAAATATAAAAAATGGGTAATCTCGAATACTCAGTAATGAAAAAACTCATCAAAATTTCATCACAGAATAGATAATAAAAATATAATAAAATAAGAAAATTGGATAAATGTATTATTAAAATAATATGGAACAACAATATTCATCCAAAATTCATGATATCAAGACATGTAATATCAAATAAACAAACATGTACCATGGTATAACAGTGTGAGATAATAAACATGATCACTAAATAATAAGCAAAGTTATATAATGTAGAAAATTGGAATTTCATGGATACTTACAATAATGAATAATTATGTCACAGACAATATGAATATGAAATTATCTCATTATGATAAATTACTAAAATTTTCATGCATTAAGTTATGAATATACAAAATGTATGTGGATCATGTTTTGAAAAAATTAAATTTCCTTGAATGATGTTATTAACAAACAAAATTTCTATTCATAAAATCATTATATCCTCATATATAATTCCTTAAGCAATGCATTAGACGTATTTAAATGACTCAACCAATATTATAGATTTAATAGACCTGACCTGTCTCAAGGATTAACAGACCTAACTCATATCATAAATATAATAGACTAAACACTTATCGTGTATTTAATATACCCTACACTTCTCATAATTATAACACATACACATGTTTTACATACAAATGTTTGACATACACACAAATTAATCCAATATCATATCTTGTAGAACTCATTTAAATAAAGTAGTTTTCATAACATTTCCAAATGATATCACCTAAAATTTATTCATGAATTATATTATTTGATACCAAATCAATAATACACCGAATAAATACTTGAAAATATCATTTAAAAAAATTCTTAAAAAAAACAAATTAGTTATATTATTTATATATAAATATAAAAATGATAGTGAATACATACAGATAAATTTCAAAAAACATTTTGATCAATATCATAAAAAGATGAAGTTACAAGTCACATTAAAAAATATAATTTTTGATAAATAAATATTGTGATATTTTATAACATTGTATTCAAATTAATATTAATAAATTATCCATTGAGAATACAGAATTCCTTTTCAAAATAAATGTGAAATATATGATAAATTATGAAATCATAAAAAAAAATCATTTTAATTTTATTAAATTAACCGTATAGAAAACCAACATCATATAAATAGTAATAAACCATTCCTTTTAATTTTGGTAAAGATAAATAAAAATATCACAATGTTTAATACATATTTGGGTTTGAAAATAATAAATTGAAATTTTTTAAAAAATAAATAAAACTTACATGGAGGATAAACAACCATCAAAGCAGATGAGGATTATTCTTAATAATGTTTCATTTTTACGAAGAAAGAAGATTGTCCGTGAAGAAGAATTGAGGTAAAAAACCATTAAAAATATTTAATGATATAAAAATTATATCTATTGATAAATGGGATTAATTTAAATATAATTATATCATTGGAAGGTTTTATCTAACTAATTATAATAAATATCTAGAATAAGGATCATAACCCATTGAATGGAAATTGAATTTACCGAAACCCTAAGAGCTTTAGTAACACTTAAATCAAAATAAATTAAAAAATAGAACATGTGATGGATTTTTAAAAGCCTATAAATTGATAAAAAAATATATAAAATCCATCAAGATTTTATTATGTATACCACACAAAATACATTTTGTCAAAACGGAATATGTCTTGATGAAATTAGATTGAGAAGAAGAAACCCTTACTATAACATTTTACTTCCACCAAAACAATTAAACATCCTATATAATAAATATAATAATATTGATAAGATATTTAATAACTTTATTAACATATATTATGCTATCTAATTTTAAATTATAATAATTTATCAAACATTTATTAGTCAGCTATAGTTTTTTTCATCATCATATGTAAACTCTTTTGATTATTTCATGCATGATTTAATATACTGATGTCGATTACCATTATTGGATATAAATTCATTCATTACTAGAATAAAAAATTACTATAATATATTCTTTATTGTTATTTAAAAAACTATAATTTCATTCCAAGAGTTTTTTAGTCACAATAATAGAAAAAAGGGTATAATGACAAGCGTGTTTTTGGTTTTTAACCAATATCAATATATTTATTTAGAACGATCATTTATTTTTTGTTTCAGACTTATATAATATTAAATTATCTTTAATATAATTATTATAATCATATTTTACTATAAAATTAATATTATTACCATCCATGAAGGTGGTGTTGAACAAAAAATCATGTCGATATGGAGGCGGTAGTCCGCATATAAAACAGGTCAGGATTTTATTTTCAAATAGATGGTGTTGTTAATATAATTAAAATTATTTTTTCTAAAACCTTAGTCATGTAATAAATATAATATTTACTCATTAATTTCATTATTAAAACCATCCCAATTTTTGTGGATATGAAAATTTAAAAACATCATTATATAGAAGTGGTCGTCCACACATACCCACGGAAGACATTTTCATTTTAAATAGGATGAGAGAATGGTATAACATGATTTATATTTTAATAATATATAAAATATTATAAATTTGACATTTATTCATTTAATTCCCTTTTATAACCATCCAGGTAAGGTTGTTATAAAGAATGAAGTATGTCACTTTGTAGATATGGTAGTTCGCACGTATGCACGAACGACATTTTCATTTTCTATAGAAGGGGAAGGGGTAAATTGGTAAAGTATTCAAGATTAATTTGACTTTTTGGAGTGGTGTTTATGGGGTGGTGGAAAGATCTTTTTATAGGTGACTGGAGTGTCACTTCTGTAATAATATAAAATGAAATGTCAATATTCAAGGAATGTGAGTCCAAAATTTGATAATAATGGAGGTAGTTTTGGTTTTTGGTTTATAAATACCTCAAACACGCATTTTTATACATTTTTTAGGGAATTTTATGCTTTTTTACTTAGTTTTAACTTTTACCATAATTTACATTTAACATAGTAACTCATTTTTTAACCCCAATATTTTTTTTAACGAATAAAATTAAAAATTACCTTATTACCTTATTTGAGCATTCTTATTTATAATTTGAAAATAATTTTAACAAATACAATTCTTAACGGTGATGAAAATTAATTTTAACGTTATTTCACATAATGCGTAGAACCATTTTTTAGAAAAAGTATATCTTTAAGAATAAAAATTATGTCTGGGATAAAATTATAAATGTTTTTTATTCCTATAAAAATGATTTGTTTATTAATAAAATAATATTATTTGTGTTTCTTAAAAATAATCCACAATTAAAAATCCATAATTTTAATATGTAATAACAAGAAAAGACCAAAAACAATTTTTATTGTAATAAAAAATAAATTAAGTAGCAAAATGTAAAACAAAGTTTCTTTAAATTAAACATTGTATATTGAAATTAATAATTGTATTCATTAAATACATTATTAATTGATAAAATATTTTTCTATGTTTTTAATTCACACTTATATCATGATGAAGTCACAAATACTATGGTGTAGGTAAAACATATATCTTTCACTATTCATCTTAAAATCAACCATTTTATAAAAATATTAAAAATTCATCATAACATAATACTGAAATTTTACATTCAATAATGATGTCAATATAATAAAATTAAATTTATATTATTTATCCATTTATATTTTAAATGAAAATAAAAAATATAAATAAAACAATTTATATAGAAAAATTGAATTTTAAAAATTACGTGTTCTTAAAATTATTTCAATTCAATTAATAATTAAATACAGTTAATATATTAGTTAATGCTTAAAAATATTACAAGTTATCATAATAATATATTTTAAGTGATAAATTTAATTTATTAGGATTAATACACAACACATTAAAAATAGTTCTGTAAAAAACATTCCTTTTTAACATTAAATTATATTAATTATATATCTTATATATTGAGAAATTTTTAATTTATTACTATACCTTTTTTACTATAGGTTTCATAATTCATATAATTTTTTTATTAATGATAATATAATTTTTTTCATCTCATTTTTTTTATTTCAAGTATGAAATAATCTATTTAATAATACTAAAATATTGGGGAATTACAAATTTAGCTTAACATAATTTAATGAATCCTTTAATATATGAATTAAATGAATTTTTTTACATATTAAATGGTATTTATTCAATGATATTAGTTACTTTGTAATACATGTTTTTTGACTTAAGATATTATGTAATGGACGCATATAATATATAAATTTTAATAAAATAATAATGCATTTATTATTTTAATTAATATTTTAGTAGAATACCAAGAAATATTTGTTTTATGTAATGAAATTAACAACCTCTAGGATGAAAAATAATGTGTTTCTTAATTTTCTTTCTATTATGTGGGTCTATTTTATTTAAGCTAAAGAAAAATACATCATGAATTCTAGGGAAATTAATGAAATAATAAGTTAATATTGTGGTATTAATGGGGATTTTGTAGCTTTTGATATGATTTAGAAATTGTAATAAATTATTTGTGAGACTACTTGTGTATTTTTACTCACATTGTATTTGATGATGTACTAAATTTGGTGGATATCAATGATATTAGGTATTGTCCACACTCACTGCTCACTTATTATATTGATATGGAGAAAATGGAAGCTTTTGATCTTAGATTTTTCTCTAACCACTACCCTGGGATTAGGGTAGGGATAGTAAATACTTATAGAATTTGAACTCGACTATTGGTCTTAGTTTCATTCTGAAGATGATTTCACTAATTTACTTACACTCCTCCTGCTTATAAGCTCTTGATATGAGGGATATATTCTCTTAAATCCACATATATATATAGATATATATATGTGTGTGTGTGTGTGTGATATATTTACTACATATCTTTTGTTACAATATGAGTCATCATATTGTAAGATATCCTTACATGCAACACATTTTTTGGGTATATCATTCTTTAAAACATAGAAATATCATATGTTTCCACAAACTTCGACATATCATAAAACATAATCTATGATATATGGGTGGATGAATAATAGTTATTATTTTTCTAGGAATATTACTACATTTCATATCATTTATAAAGTGTTTTATAAGATGAAATGTGTGGGAGAAATATCTCAGCCAAGTGGTTACAAACATTGTAACCACACAGAATTAACCCATACATTATAAATGTATATGTAAATTCAAGTAGGTTAGATCAGGGATAAATAATAAGGTAAAATAATTGGGTATGATTTGTGTTCATTTCTACCTATGCCTCTTCTAATTCTCTTTCTCGGTAAATCCCTCTTCATCTTCCTTTTTTGTATGAGAGGAACCAGTATATCATGGAGTAGAAGAGTGTCCTTAAAATGTAGAGGTTTATTCACATAATCTCATAGATACACCAAGGAGGAGAAAATACTTTGGCTACCTCTAATGTGAACTTTATTAATCATAGAGATCAAATAAAATGAAAGCATCATTCTATGATATAAGGTATATAAAGGGTTAATAATTTTTTACTACATGGTTTTGATTTTATATAAGTATACCTTGGGAATTTTTTTCTCTTATTGGATACACTATGTTGATTAAATGTTAACTATTCCCATTAAATTAAATAGTTATATCATATTTTTAACATGATTATTAATTCTCAATGTAAGGGATTGGTTTTTTGGATCCTTATTTTTACATTTTCTTAAGTCTTATAGGTTTTTAGAGGGAGTTTGGAGTTTTTTATTGGGGATAGTTGAGTTTTTATCTATATAGAGGGTCTCTATAAAGAGAAGGGAGTCATGTTGGTGACTGTAATGAGTCCATTTTGGTGTTTTGTAATAGATATGACTATCTTGGAGGAATGTTTCCATTGAACAACATTATTTTAAACTTGTGGTGCGCCACCTGGTCTAAAATGTATGTGGTGGTCACCATTTTGTAGTTTTTCTCCCATATAATTCCAATTTGATTGTTTTATTTTATATCCTGGGGGTTGTGAGTTAGTCATGTGTTTCTTGGTGCACTATTGGATAAAAATTCTTAGGCATTGTAACACCCCAAGTTTTTATGTGTTTTTTTTAATAAATTATTTTGTTTCTTGAATTGCATGTTATACCTAGTTAATCTTGATTTATAAGAAACACCACGTTAAGATTGAACTACAGTGAACACAAAGTTTATATTTTTGTACATGTAACACAAAATTTTTATTGTGTTACACATAGTAATGAGTTCCTTTGATAACATGTGTTACATGTAAGACCGAGTTTTATCGAACTACAATATACTATTAATACTATTATTTAATATGATAGTTATCGCATAGCTATTGGAATGGTGAGAATGAATAGGAATAAGTAGCTTATGGAAGTATGTAGTTTTTCCATTTTTATTAGTTATATATTGACTAGAAATAAAATAAGAATCATCAAAATATTCCTTTATAACTATAAAAGGTAATTTTTAACAAAAATGATTTAAAATGTTAGTTTTTAAAAAAATAATATTCAATGGTTTTCAAATAATCCTTTATAAGTTTTCAATGTTGTATTTAAATAAATAAAAATTTAGAATTGTTTTACGTATTAAAAAAAATTCATAGGGGAAAGAATGTTTTCCTCAACAATTGTTATAAATTAAATTTAAAATAATTCATTATAATATTTAAATGTTATTTTTAAATAAAATGATTTTTAAAATTTTTTATAAAAGTGAATTTTAAACAATTTCTATTTTTTAATAAATATTCGATGTGATATTTTAAAATCCTTCTCCATCTAAGATGAAATCCTTTCATATAGTTTGTGATTTATTAAGGATATGATAAGATAATTCAATTATAATTATTTCATTGAAGGTTTATGTTTAAGATAAATTTTTTTATGAAACACATTTCTCAATGATGGCTTATACCATGATAAAATGCTTGTGAAACTCACTTCGTTTCAGAAATTATTCTGTAAGGAAATGATTGAAAACCCTGTCACTTTTTCATACATTATGATATTATGAAACATTTCTGATACCCACTTCATTTCATGGTTTATGATATTATGAATATATATGATCTTTTGAAACATATATGTATGATTTTATTATGTGATGGTTGGGACCAATATCTCCCTACAATTCATTAGGTAAATATTTATATATCTCATGAGATACACATCGATGGAAAGGGTATTAAACCCATTATAGTAAGGGATGTTGTTCATTTTGACGGTTTGGGGAGTAAACTCACACCAGTATAAAGAATGGAATGCAGATGAGGATGGTGGTGTGTCTCGACCAGTAGGTGTATCCCCCATGAAGATCCTTGATAATATTTGGCAATAACCCTTAACTTATAGGGAATGATTTTATATTCTTATATGTATGCCAAAAAATCTAAGTCCTATGATGATGGAATTCTCTCATGGATCATGTTATTTTATTTTCTAGTCATTAAAGTATAATGAGCAACCAATATTTATTCCATCACTCGTTATTATGATCTTTGATATGTAGGGTATGGTTTTAAATTTATATTCCCATGTTCTCATACCCTTATGATCATGTTATCATTACATATCACCTTTATTTATCCATACTGAGCATCTAAGATCTCCCTTTCTTATGTTTACTTTCCCCATGTTATGAAGAATGGTTTTAAATATGAGTACGAAAGGGGAATATATTTGTGGGAAACATTGAATATCATTCTCCGGACTAAAGTATTATGTTCCAAGTTTCCAAATGCACTAAACTATTACGGTATTTGGGAATGAATTTCTTAAATTTAATGAATATTCATCTAAAATCATGTAATATACATGTATGGTATGCCTAGGTCATTATACGGATAGTCATGGTGAAGAATGGTTCATTGGTAAAGGTCTCCACGTAAAACATATACTTTTTAGACATCCAAGTCTAGCTATTTTGATAGGAATTTTCAGAGAGGTTCTTCACTTATGTAAAATGGTCAGTGTGAAATACCAGTAGTTTTTATGGTAAAACTCGCATATTTGAAACAATGAAAGGATCCATACCATCGAGAATTTTTTGGTTTCATGATAATACTATTGGATTCTATTTTTTTCTATAATCGAAATGACCACACTTGTGAGAATTTCAATGTTCTTGGGTAGAGTCAAAGAGACATTGAGTTGTTTATAGAGGAGGGTAAACTGTGAGTGAGGGATCTTCACCTCATTTTCCATGGTGTGTGAACTGAAATAGTGCGGGATTAATCCATACACCATGGGGTGAGACTATGGTGGTCATCTGGGTGGCTAATAAAATACCCTAAAATCTTTGGAACATGGTGTTGTGCGAATAAAATCAATTTAATGTGATTTTTAAAATTTTGTGAGATTTGGGGGATAGATAATTTAAAACACCTAGAAAACACGATCTCATATTGACTAGAGGTACCATGGGCATGGTGCAAGTCACCATTTCGTAAAGGAGTATAGTTAGACCTCTTATATAAATAAGGGTTCCAACCTCTTTGTTTTTTATTTTAACCTTATATGTCTTGCCAAATATAGGGCCTCTCAATTCTCTATATCTATATATCTTTTGGGTTTAAACCTTTTTGTTCATTGGGATCAAATTCTATTGGATCAGGGTACCCTCTTCTCATATTATCCTTTTATTCATTATCATTTTTATCCATAAATTCTTTCCATAGAGTTTATATATGTTAGGTCAAAATTATAGTTTGGATTGATAGTGGTTAGTTATGATTAGGATTCAATGTATTTTCCTTAAAATTTGGTGATGGTTGATCCCCAATTATCCTATTTCCAAGTGGTGGTTCCTTATATATCTGTATCGAGGTAGTGTATTCTTTTCTTATTTTTATTTATGTATTGATTTAAGAGTATCATGATTAGTATTCTTTGGTTAAATGGTGGGATTAACCTTAATAGATAAAAAGAACCATAAAGAAGATAATTTTAAGCGATATATGGTAAATTGTAATCACATTTTATTTATAGTTTATTAATTGGTTGTCTCATGATTTTCCAAAATTGTGATTTTTTTTATATGATTATTATTATTTCATGGAATGATACATATTATTAAAATAGTTTAAATAATATAAATATGTTAAGATGAAGTAAACTACTAATACGGCATGTGAACTAAACTATCATTCTTCCTTGAATTATGTTAAGGAATAAAGTGTTACTTGAAATATATATTTTTAGTCTTTTATCTATTTATAGATGTTGAAAATGCATTTCCTTGATGTTAGAACATGGTTATAACTAGTTTTTCAATTTCATCTAGATAGATGAAATGATTATTTTTGAAATTATAGTGACTAAGAGTATTATTAACTGTGATTATTTTAATATTTTTTTCTTGATGTTTTGTCTTTATTTTACCCATGAATTTATTTTGAAAAAAAAAATATTTGTTTCCCTATATTATATAGGATGTTAAACCACTTAATTTAATTTACTGTGAACCTCTTCTAGTTTTTTATTATGTTAGGGATGTGTTGGTATATCATGATTGTGGTAGTGGTTTGATAGGAATGATGCTAGGATAGATAGAATGGGTTGAGAGTGGGTATTTCTTGTAGTTAGATGGTAATATTGGGTATGTTGATGGGATTATTGGTATGGTTTGAGAGTTAGATTTCCTATTTTTTATCTTGTTTCTCTATGGATATTTTTCTTGACGATTGGTTGTTTTAATACCCAATACCAATGACAAATGTCATGTTCCATTGTGAATGCATTTCCTTTTTGTTGCTTATGATGATTCCCAAAATACATGAATTATGAAATTATGATGATGAATGTAACGAACTTGTGGTATGTGGGATGTTTATGATGTTGAATTTTTAAATGGAAATGATATATTATTTTAGAAACCATGGGATTGATGGAAGGAATGATCATAATAACATGGGATGGAAATATGGAAATTAAATTATGTTATAAGGGGTTCTCGTATATATAAATAAATAAGAATAGTTTAAATATAAATTATGATGGATTCTATGAAGTGAATAGTAATTCATAAATTAATTTCTCAATGATGATGATCCTTGATTTATTATATTATTAGTTGTGTTTTATATTTTAATCCAAGAGATAGTAGTAGGGGTCACATAAGAGATTATAGATATGGTTGAGTCTAAGGAGGGATATTTTCCTTTAGGATTTGTATGTGCCATATTATCATTATATTTTATGATTCCATATAACCCACCACCCAATTTATTAGGGAAGATGATGCCACAAGGTTTTTGGTATGGTTTTTTTACCCAACATTCAAGTTGGTGAGGGAACAGATGGTTCATTTTTACCACTTCCTTGATCCACCATTAGATGTAATATAATATGTTGGCATGACTGAGCTATGATGTGTTAGGGTATAAATTATGTTCTTACATGGGTTGTGAGGGATTGTAGTTTACCAAACAAATATATAAAATTGGTACATTTTTATTTTAGGTACTTACATCCATTTGTTTTCATCAAATTTTTTTGGTCTTTTCTCAGGTTTGTTTTGGATTTATTTTATAAGCTGGTAGTGGTTTTTGTGCATGTTCATGGTTGGTGAATCATTAGGTAAAATCTTGGGATTCTACCTAAGAAATCATGAACCATGTGTTATTTCCATATATTAGGGTGAATTATTAGGCATAAGCTTACTACAAACTATGAATCCTTCCATTTAAACCATGAGACTTGGTATAGAGGTGTTTTAAGTAATGGGTACATGAATTGTTAAAATATATGGATCTTATGTTATCTTAGAAAGGTGCCCATAGTTTTATAAACCATGTGTCCATACCATGCGATGTGAGTTTAATTTATCTAAATTTTCTATTTAACCCTAAAACACCTCTATTTTCACTAATTATTCTTCTAGTATACTATGAACTCGATCAAGGAGAATCCTCTGAGAGATTTTGGATATTCCTTTCCTCCTCAGGATCTATTTTTACATATCCTTGAGTATTAGATCAATACCTTCAAAGTTATGTTCCCATTTTTTATTTTTTATCATTGAACTTCTAGATATACTCTTCATTCATTAAATATAACCCTAGATTAAGGATTTTATATTATATAAAAGTTTTTTGACATGATATAATTAGATTTCTTATAGATATTTCAACGAATTTGGGATTATTTCCCATATATTCATTGGTTGTTTCAATTTCTTTAGTATTCATTAGGGCAATTGTTTTCTCTCTTTCTCTTTATTCTAAAAATTATGAATTTAATATTATTACTTATGAATTGTATTTCGAGTATAAATTCATGATTTATTCAATCCCTTCATATCCTATCGATTGATGAACTCTATTTTGATGTAAAATACTCTTTGATTGAGGTAGGTGGTTTCATAAGAAAATATAGATAAATTGAAACTATTGTTTCTTTCTTGGTTTGAAATGGATTTATAATTGATTTCTAAATAATTATTTTATATTCTTGAAAAAAAATATTGATGGAATGGTGTGTATTTAACCTATTTAATTATTTGTTCTCAATTAATGTTTTTATCCAAAAAACTATCTTTGAATATGAAATAAATGATTTGAAGGGTGATTTTTTTAGGATTCTTGGGAAATGAAGTCCTGAAATGTTTTATGAATTTTAAATGAAATGACATGTTTTAAAAAGAATGATATTTTATGAAAAATAATTAGTGTTTGTATATGAAATGAAATAACATGTTTGAAATCATTATTTAGGGATTATTAAATGATTATTGATTAAACTAATTTGAGATTAATAATTTATCACCTGATTGATTGATTTTTTTACATAAAGAACAAGGAATCCTAGGTAGTTAGGTGGGCGGACTTATATTTTCACACTAGGAATCTATTATATCTACCTTGAAATAAATTAGAAATGAAAATGGTCACTAAAATTATTTAGGGAAGGGGTTATTATGTAAGGTGGATTCTTGTTCCTCGTGTTCTTGAGATCTACATATGTGTGAAAACCTAAATCTATATTTCACTGAGAATGTGTGGAACCTTAATCCTTGATCTAAACAACCCTGTTATGTATAACAACTATTCTATGAAAACAATTATTTATATATTCTTGTGTTTTATGAGATAATTTACTCACATATTTTTAATATAGATCTTTATTCATGATTTATTTTATGAGAATGCACTTTTGTAAATTTTTGGTACTTTTCAATGAAATGTATAGAAGTGAATGTTTTATTATGATTAAAGAAAATAATTCCATACTATTTTTAATTTTTAATTAATCATATTTCATTCAATTGATACAAAATATTTATTTAATGGCTGGTGGGAAACTACTAGGAAAGTGTTTCTCTTACCGTACTTTTGTCTTTGGGAAATTTTACAACTTGTTTTTCTGGGACTAGAAAAAGGGAAAGAACCACTAAAATGTGGAAGGTATTATTAATAGTATAATCTTGGTAGTTGGTGGTGAGCATATTTTTTGATCCACTTATTGTGATTAAATCTTTTATTGAATCTGTTTTCTATTTTGATTTGGGTTTTGAACTAGTATATCTTGTGGAACATTTCTTGTGTTTTTTATTTTGACATATTGACTGTTTTATGGATTCTTATCCACTTATTAGTATTTTTAATTATTACAGTGAAATTTTTCCCTCTTAAAGTTTCTTTATTCTCGAGCACTAGTCAGTAGCACATGGGGATCAGGAACATACGTCGATCCATGTCAATATTGATTCAGTTACTAATTTATTGTGTATTCTGTAATACTATTTAAAAAATTGGTATCCAAGGAGTTCATGTCATTTTGTTGATTTCTTTATCTAGTTTAGGATGTCTTAATAGATAGGAGGTTGGATTATCAAGACTTTATGGGTAGGTTACAAGCAAGTGCATGGTAAACCCTAATCATAGTGCACATTAAATTATCATTAGTTATTTGAAAATAATATTTGAGAAATTTTTTGATCTAAATCTATAATTTTCCCTAAAAATGATCTGTGGTTAATATTTCAGAGTTGAGTTTTTATTGATATAGTTTATGTTCTTATGTATCATGATTGATGTTTCTTTATTATATCTTATTTTTATATAGTACCACTTCCCCAAGTAGATGTATTATTTTTCTTCAAGAGGTAACTTTTGATGAAACACAGTAAAAAAACATACCAATTGACTTGAACCTCGTGGATGAAGTTGTACATGTGGTCTAAGATCTGGGGTAAGGAGTCAAAATTGTACACATTCAGGCACCATATGTGTGAACTCATAGGAATGATTGAATAGATAATTCCAATTATTTTCTTCATCATAAACAACTATATTTTTAGGGAAATAATTATCCTTAGTAGGAAGATGATTTGTTGGAAAATATTGAGAAACTCCTCGAGTTTTATGAGACACTAGATTACATTAAGCTGAAATTTGTCATCTTCAATTTCAAGGGGCCTAGAAGGAGGAGGTGGGGTGTTATAGTTCTAGAAAAGAAAAATGATGTATGTGGTATAATGATTTAAATACTCTTTTTATGGAGTAAATTTTATATAAGTTAAACAGTATTAGCTGAGTTGATAGAGTTGCTTAACCTTCACCTGGGTGATTGGTTAGAGACATGGTGTGCTAATATTTTTTCTAAACATTCTCAATTATCAGTAGTGGAAGTAATAAATGGGTATATGAAGGCCCAAATGTTTCATATTAGTCTTCAATTTGATATGTGGTCTTAGGTATTTATATTGAGTCTCACCACATATGTTGATGTTCTGGATAATTCAATGATTGAATAACCTGAAAAAGGCCGGTAAGGAAAGGTTGAATAGAGTTCCTCCCACTCGTGGTAAAAATTTCATTGGTTTCCATAAAATGAATTAGAAGAATAATTGGTCTCTTGGTGGAGAAATGGGTGGTAGACCTTAATATAATACATTCTACAAATCAAATTTAGCATCTAGTAAAGGACTTATGACTTTTATCTAATGTGGAAATTTTGGGAACTCAAAGCATGCTTGCATTGTGGAACCAATGATATATAGCTCATACGGATGATCAGGTCACTTGTATAGATAGTTCTGTGTTTTTACCACTCCACGTAGTGGTATGGTGTCACTAACACCAACAGAATTTTTGGTGTAGATAGAATCTTCTAGAAAAGTTGAGGTCTGGCCATAGGATTCAAGAGTGCATCTTTTTCACGTACTGTATCAGTATATAGTGGGAACTGATGTGGGATCTAAGATTGTGAGAAGTACCATTATTATTTACTCATATTTATTGACATATTTATTTCATACTAGTTCTTCTCAATCATTCATATCAACCTACATTGTGGGATTATTGAATATTTCTATAATGTTCATGCCCTATATGTTGGAAATTATGATGCCTATTTGGATGAAGGGGGGTCTCTGATACCCCTCTTGTACATTCTCTTAATATGAGATCAATATTATATGGTTCTTTTTTATATGAATTATCTAGGTGTAATTATTATAATGTACTAATTGGTGACTCATGAATCTCATATTGACTATTATACTCGATAGGTTTTCTTTTCTACCCTCGATTGAGAGTCCCATGTTTTTAGGGAAAATGGAACCCATATTCTTGTTGATATTGGCCTCCTCTTATATATTTGGGTAAGATGATATATTTTTGTGTTGGTGAACTAGAGATGTAAACCTCTTATATTGAACTTACTCTAATAGCCACAAACTTTATAAATGTGTTTTCATCATACTTTTTTGTATACCACTAAAGAGGGATGTAGAGTTGTTAAACAACTTAGAGTTAGTTACACATCCTATATCCATTCCCTATTACTATATAGTACTATATGAACTGAAGGAGCCAATGAATCTGTTGAATGACTTGATATTCAAAGTATTCATTCATCTCAGTGAGTCTCCCTAGGCATAATTGGTGTTTTTCACCAAAAACGTTAATGGAACCATTTTCTTGTGTATTGATTAAACGGAATTAATTCAGGATATGGTAATCAAAAATTATCTGTTACCCTATATTGATGATTTATTTTACTATCTAAAGGGGAATTTTGTTCTCTAAGATTGTTCTTTGGTCTGATTATAACTAGTTTTGGATCAAGGTGTTCGATATCCCAAATTCTGCTTTCAGAAGTAGGTATGACCTTTATAAGTATCTGGTTTTTCCATTTGGTTTAACCAATTATTTTTCTATGTTTATAGTGTTGATGAACATAGTTTTCCAATAGTATATCAAATCTTTTATAGTTGTATTTCTGGATTAAATATTGGATTACTCTATAACAAAGGAGGATTGTGTGCTTCATTTAAGAGTAGATTTGTACATCTTGAAGAATCATTTCCATTATTTCAAGATGGTATAGTACCAATTATAGATTCCGTATATAGAGTTCTTGGGGAACACGGTCTTAAAACATGGCATCTTAGTTGATCCTGTAAAGTTTAAAGATTTCATGTCTAGGGAAGAACCATGAAATTCCTATGAGATATTATGTTTTTTGGGTTTGGTAAGGTGTTATCTTCAGTTCAAGGAATATTTCCCTGAGTTGGCTTCATTTTTGACTAATCTCAGTATTAATAGAGTGAAGTTTGTTTGGTACTCTAATTTTTAGGATTCCTTCCATGACATGGACCACTATGTAACTTCTGCTACATTGTTGACTATTTTACAAGATAGGAAGGGATTGTTTCATTTTCGATTATTCAGATATGGGTTTGTGAAATATTCTCCTAGAGGGTGATCATGAGGAGGCTTTTGGTTCCCATAAAATTTGATATCATGAGAGGAAAAATCCCCCATGTGATATGGAACTCACATTGGTGATGCATGATCTTAAGATTTAGTAGAAATTCTTCTCTAAATAAAGGTTTATTGTTTACTCTAATCACAAAATTTGGAGTTATATATTATAATATAAATATTTTAATCTTCATCATAAGAAATGGGTGGAGTAACTGCAATCATTTTACATTAATATTTCCTACACCCCTAGAAATGGGAATTTTTTATGATGCTCTGAGTAAGAAACTACCATCCTAGGCCACAAAAGAATCATTACAGAGTTGAAATATCATTGTTAGATTTTCAATCCTATATTTTGGAGTTTATAAATTTTATTCTAAGGTTTATTTATAAATATTTTAGTTAATGTCCTCTAGTATTGAGATGATCCTATTGGAATAGAATCATTATAATGTTTTATGAGTCGTTAGGGATTATTTTTATGGTAGGGAGGCCATCAGTAAAGGATTCTATATTTTTATAGTATCATTTTATTATATAATAAATCTATAATTCCATTACCTTTGAAAACGGATATGATTTTTTATTTTCATCATTCCTAGTTTGAAGTTCACCTAGACTTGAAAAATACATTCTATGATATGGGACATTGGTTATAATGGCTCAGTATGAAATAATACATTGATAATTTTGTTTCCAATTTTTATACTTGTCAATAGTTCAAGGATAATAATTTTATGCCTTCTCTTTTTCTTCAACCATTTACTATTTTAACATAGAAGTGGAATTATAAATCAATAGAATATATTTTTTAGTTTCCACATATTTCTTGATAAAATAATTTTATTTGGTTAGTGATAGTCTGGTTGGTAAAATCATTTCACTTTATTCCCATCGTTGATATCACAAAAGGTGAGGTGTTAGAAAATTTGTATGTATATAAGATCATCATATGGAACATAATTATAATTTTCATTTTATTTCATAGGGTTCTTCAATTCACATAATGTTTTTGGTGAGGCCTTCAGGAGTTAATGAAATACCAATTATATTTTATCACAACATGCCATCCTTTGATCGATGGTCAAATGGAATGGGCTATACAGATTCTCATGAATATTATTCATTCTTGCATCTTTCACTTTTGGTGAAATTTTTATTTCCATCTGAGGCTAGTATATTTTTCTTATATTAATATCTACCATTAATCCATTAATATATCACCCTTTAAGGCCTTTTATAACCAACCTTGTAAATCTCCACTCCATCGGTCTGTGATTTTTAAAGATTCCCCAATGGATCCTAGTTTATTCTATGAGATGATAAAAAAAATTTAGATGCTTTAAAAGATATTAGTAATATAAAGAGCTTGTGTAAACATTATTTAGATCATTTTCGAAATCCTTATTTATAGACCATGTGTTTTTGAGTATCACCTTGGTTGGTTTATTGACATATTGGAAAATGAGGGAAGTGGGAACCAAGATATGTAAGACTATTTGAGTCCATTAGTAGGATTGCGAAGGTGGATTATGATTTTGATTTTATACTTTTTATGAAATAAATCCATGATTTGTTTCATCTTTTTCAACTTAAGAAATATCATTCAAACTCATCTCATGTTTTGAACAGGATGGAACTTGGTGTGGAACAAGATATGATTGTAAATGATTAGATGGTTTAGATTTTGGATTCTAATATAAAGGTTATGTCACGACCCGCCCTCGGGGTCCGTGCCGTGACTACCCCAAGCCCGCCTTCCATAGGCCAGGGGCTGGCGACTAGCACCAAGGCGTAAATCCCGGTAAAAAGGGAAGGCATTGCCTTTGTAAAGTAAACAAACACCACAAAGTAAGCAAGAGAAAAGTAAACACTAAACAAAAGCAGAGTACAACTGAAAGTGCGGAAAAGTAAATGGGCCAGTATACAAACCCAAACTGAAAGTAAAGTACAACTCGAAAGGGAAAACAGCAACTGAAAAGTAAAAGCCGCTAAACCGAGCTGTCCACTGGAAATCCCACCTGAAAGGTGGGTACAGATAGCTCCTCTGCTCCACGGGTCCCGCCGTCCGCTCCGAGCACGTCCCGCCCAGTGGTCCACCTCCGGGTACCGTCCCGCTCTGCAAGCCTCAGCTAAGATCAACGCTGTCCGTCGTCTGCAACCAACACAACGTAGTGCAGGAAAAGCCCGTGCAGGGGTGAGTATAAGCTACTCATTAGGGACCCCGATACCCCTGAAGGTCTCTCAAATCCACAAAGGATAAACCACGAAGAAAGGTACAATCACGAAGTAACAACCGACACTGCTTAGGTATATGCCCATACATATACCTAAGTCATCAATTTCAAATACGCTCCAACCTTCGAGCCCAAGTACAACTCAGTCCACACAGGAAAGTATACGTATTCCACACAGGAAATCAAAACGTAATCCACACAGGATTGCACAACACAATCCACACAGGAAAGCAAAAAGGGTTTCAGCTCACACAGGATTTTCTTTATCAAAAACGTAACTACTGAAGAGCCCCATCTCTGAAGTGTACAGTGTCATATCACGACTCTGAGAAACTGCTCACTAACCTAAGACTGCTGAGGTACTCCTCCTGTCGAGTACCGCGGGTCTGCCGCCAACTACCGGGCGCTCCGTCCGCTGAGGGTCTGCTGCCAAATACCGGGCGCTGACCCAAATAGCCTATAGAGGTACTCCTCCAGTCGAGTACCGCGGGTCTGCTGCCAACTACCAGGCGCTCCGTCCGCCGTGGGTCTGCCACCAAATACCGGGCGCTCCGTCCACTGGGCTAGTCGACTCACTCCAAGTCGAGTCGGTCGAGAAGTCTTCTGGTCTCAGCCGGCTACACGGTCTTCGTACTCCGTACGTTCGTCTCCAGTATCGCAGGTCTGCCGCTACAACCAAGCGCACCACCTCTATCGAGTAAAACAGAAGATTCAGCTCACACAAATATATTTCTTTGGATGACAATAAAGATGATCACTGAACCATCTATGTCGTCGGACCCACGAAGGATCGATAGTTACTAACCCCCGCAGTGACCTACACAGGATCGGACCCACACAGGATCGGGCCCACGCAGGACCTATAGCACTGATCCACGTAGGATCGCTGAGTGCTGTAGTCGTCGTCGTCGAATCCACACAGGATCTCTGTACTGTCGTCGTCGCAGTCACAGTAACAGTAGTAGCAGATGTAGTCACAGTAGCAGTCGCAGCCAGCACTAGGGTTCCCGCACACAGCAAGCTCGTTCGGAGGGTCCGCTCCACGAGCCGAGAGGCTGATACATCAACTGTCACAAAGTCCAGAGTTGATGTATCCAAAAGATTCGTATCGTCAACAGGAACTCAACGCAATAGACGGCGCGTCGATCGGACGCCCGGTCTGAGAGTTATTGGCATTTTCGTCCCCGGGGCCCGGTTGGTTTTTAAGTCAAAACCAACCCGACCGTACTCCACATGTGTCCAAACCTCGGGAAGAGTATGCCAAAAGATCTGTCTCACTAAGAGGAACACAACACAGCTGACGGCACGTCAATCGGACGTCCGTAGCTCAAGATATGAGCGTTTCCGCTCCGAAGGCCCGGTTGGTTTCGTGAACGAACCAACCCGGCGGAACTCAATGTAATCCGAAACCTTGAGTGCGATATACAGAAACGACCGTCTCGATCCAAGGATCGTGTTGCCACAGATGGTTCGTCGATCGGAGGTCTGTGGCTCAAGTTATGGTCAAAAGACCGAAACTGATTCGAAACGGGGTGTCCGGGTCTGGGCCGACCCGGCCCGACCCCCCCCCCCCCCCCCTGGGTCGGCCCGAACCGGGTCGACCCGAACCGGGTCGACCCGACCCAGGTCCGACCCGGCGTGGCGGCCTGGCGCCGCACAGAGGCAGCGCGGGGGGAATCATTTATCCCACTGATTGGAAGGGGTGGCGCAGCTAATTGCCGCGCACTTTGAAAAATAAACGGCCCCCACGTGGGGGCCGGCTTGGAGAAAAAAACCGGGGGGCTGCTGCCCCCCCCCCCCTTTCATGGAAACCGCCCCCCTCTTAAAGAGGGGGGTTTTGTGCGCTGGCCGGGGGATTAATTTCCCCCAGTTTATTACCATCCGGCCGGCCAGCTGGCCGGCCGGTTTTCTACAACGGGACCGGAAAATCCGGTCCCCTCTTCGGCTTCCAACACCGGCGGCCCGGCCTCCGGTCTTCTCAAATCGCCGCGGCCCGGAACCGGCCGCGGTGTTCGTCGTCCGGCGCGGTGCGATGGCACCGCGCCCCTCCGCCGCACCTTGATTTCTTTCAACGCGGCGCGACGGCGTCGCGTTCTTGATGTTTCTCCCATGGTGCGCGCGCGACGGCGTCGCGTATCAAGATTGGGAGAATATCCGCGTGGTGTGACGACACCACGCCACCTTGATTCATCCACAAATTTAAACACCAAGAACGAAGGAGGGGGTTCGGCCGTGTTCATGCGGTCCGGCCCCCTCACGTTAAAACACAACTTAAAATATTCAAAAGCCACACGTTAGACATGCTAGATCCACGATCAAGAATGAAATAATTAAACAATAAATCAACAACCCCTACCTTGGGTATAGGTTCGAAGATTTGTCAACGTCCCGAGGAAGACAACGTCGCGGAGGTCGGGCGTCGCGGTAGTCGTTCGTCAAATCCGTTGACGAAGAGATACGCCCGAAGAGATACGTCGTTGGCGAATCTTCGTATGCCGACGAAGAAGGTATGATGATCGAAAATGCTTCGCGGAAGTCGAGCGTCGCGGAAGAAGAACGTCGATGTCGCGGTTATGTCGTCACGGAAGACGGTACCCGAGAACGTGGAGTTCTTCGTCGATGTTCGAAGGTTCTTCGTGTTCTTCGTCAGAGTTGAAGAAGAAGAAGAATAAGGAGAAGCTCCAAAATTCCTCTCAAGGTGGTAAAAGAATTAACCTAGAATAAAATAAGCTTTAAGCTTATATTATTACACAACTTTACCACATGAAATTCAAAGGTTTTAATTTGAACAACTCACCTCAATTAATACTTTAAGTTGTCAAACATTAATTAAAAGGAGAGTTAAAGGGAGGTGGAAGGTTGGGTTTCGTGTGGTCCCCACCTCACATAATCCTCCTAAGGGAGGTTAAGTGGATGTGGGTCCCACTCCCAACTCCCTTTGGAAGAACTTATAAAAAAAACATCAAGTTAAAATAAAATTTTGTATTTCACAAGTTTTATTTAACTTAAACTAAAAACCCAAAAACTAACTTACAACTCGCAACAAACGCAACTTCCGAAGAGGTCTCCTTAAGAGAATATCGGCGCTGCAAGTTCATCGGTGCCCTCGGATTTCAATTCCGAGCACCGGATCAAAAGTTAGGAATTCCCGCTCGTTCGTTCACTGAACGTACCCGAGCCAAACTTCGGAAATTGATTCCGGGCACTCCGGGCCTCGGAATCAGGTGCCGTCTGAAACCGCACTCTTTTAAAATTCTAAAGAAAATTAAGAAAAAAATTTCCCTTGAATTTTACGGGTCTTTACATTACTCCCACCTCAGGGCTTTACGTCCCCGTAAAGATACATCAAAAACTAGGGAAACAAATGAGGGTACTGAGCACGCATCTGAGCCTCCCGCTCCAATGTGCTCTCCTGGAGATTCCCGTGCTGCCATCTGATGCGCACAACAGGAATCGATCGCACACGCAGGACCCGCTCCTGTCGATCCTCTATCTCCACCGGGACCTCCGTAAAAGTCTCCCCATCGTCAACGTCAAGTTCCCCATGGTCAATGATGTGTGTCGGGTCGTGCACGTATCTCCTCAGCTGAGACACGTGGAAGACGTCGTGCACCCGGTGCAACTGAGGTGGTAGAGCCAGGCAATAAGCCACCTCACCAATCCTGCTGAGGACCTGGAAGGGTCCGATGAAGCGCGGAGATAACTTGTCGCCTCGGCCAAATCTCTGAATACCACGTCGAGGTGAGACCCGCAAGAAGACGTGGTCGCCATCCTCGAACTCTAGTGGCCTCCGCCTCCTGTCAGCGTAAGGCTTCTGCCGGCTCTGATCTGTACTCATCCGCTTCAGGATGACATGGACCTTCTCTGTCGTGGCCTGGACCATCTCCGGTCCCACCAGAGCTGCAAGATTTATTCTTTGCCGATAAGAGAAATCTGGTTCCATCCCCTGGATTAACCACATTCTTTTCCTAAAACAGTCAATCCTAACATGGATGATACTAATCCATACCAAGGATGACGTCGTAAGGCCTCGACGCTACTACTAAGAGATTCAACCGTTACTCTCGCCTCCAAGGGTTGAGTCACACTGTCGGCATCAGTGTGTGGTAACTGGGTCTCCTCCAGTAGATGTCTCACAAGTGAGGGTCAAGTCAACAGCCAAAACTGGAACCTCTTAGTAACATCACGAAAGAGAACAGGAATGAAATATCACAAAGGTATGTGTCTTTTATTATTGCAGCTCATAATACAAGACACTACACAAAAGCAACAAGGAACCAGAAGTACAAGGATGTATCCACTAGTTCTGCTCTTGTCCATCGGCTCCCAGAGCTCTATGATCAAAGGCCTCGGTTGCCTGAAGTTGAGCTCTCGCATCTTCACCTACTCCCTGTGGTCGGGGTGGACCTCCTGGTGGTGGTGGTGGTAGAGCCTCAAAGCGTCGCCCACCACCGGTTGCTCGTCCAGCTCCTCTGCCTCGTCCGCCTCCTCCATGCGGACCGCCACGGTCGACCCTCTGCCTCTGCCTCGGTGGTCCCTCAACCGTCTGCTGCTCCTCTGCATGGCGGGTCGGGCAGACACGAGCCATGTGGCCTTGCCCGCCGCATGCATAGCACTGTCTTCCACTCGAAAGACTGGCTCTGCGCTGTGTGCCCTGCACTGCTGAGCCCGTGCCCTGAGGTCGTCTGCCTGAAGGTCTGGTCTGCCTGGACCCCTGAGTCATTCGTCGACTGCCTGCTGCAGATGACTCTGCCACATGTCACCCTGCGGTGGGTCGCTGTGCTGGTGTAGACTCAACAAGGAAGCTCTCGATCAGAAGGGCCCGCTCCAGCACTCCTTCCTGGGTCGGGATGCTGAGGTAGATCAGTGATGCCCTGATATCGTGTCTCAATCCCTGCTCGAAGGTCCGGGCCCGGAAGAAGGGGTCCCGTACCATGTCTGTCGAGTACCGAGAAAGGTCGGTGAATCTCGCCGAGTACTAAGCGACCGTCATGCTGCCCTGCCGCAGCTGAAGATGCTCCTGGATGTGCACCGCACGAAGGGTGGCTGGGACGAACTCCGATCGGAAGAGGCTCTCAAAGTCCGTCCATAGTAGAGATGCCTCATCGTGCACCTGGAGCATCAAGCTCCACCATCGTCCTACTGCTGCGTGTAGTAGGCTCGCAGCGAGGATCACCATGAGGTCTGCTGGTGTCCTCACTAGCCTAAACACTCGTACCACTGCCTCCAGCCAGTCCTCTACTGCCTGGGGATCCGTCTCCCCGCGAAACCTGGGTGGTCGCTGGCGCTGAAACTCAAGCAGTGCGCTGAGGCGACGTGCATCGTCAGCGGCTGGCGCTGGAAGCATCGGGGGCTCGGCGGGTAGTGTTACCGTCGGTGCCACTGCTGACAAGGACCCTGCACCGAGGCCTCGTCGCTCGGTGGGCTGTCGTCACACTCGACTCTCGGAACCCTAGCTGGCTGCTGTCGTGGGGCCATCCTGAATAGGAAACAGGTGCGCCACGGTCAAACAGTATACCTGGTGAGCTGACACAAAGAAATAACAAAGAAAACTTTGAAACACACACGCAATCAATGTTTTCGTGCATTAAGTCGGAAATCAGAAGTTAGGGTCCTGGTGTACAGATACGTCGGCCGCCGCACCAACACTGGACTCCCTGGACTGATAACCACACTTAATACGCTAAACATTATTGCTTCACATAGAAAAGATCAGAGTTCGCGGTAGAACCGAACTCCTTTGATACCAGTTTGTCACGACCCGCCCTCGGGGTCTGTGCCGTGACTACCCCAAGCCCGCCTTCCATAGGCCAGGGGATGGCGACTAGCACCAAGGCGTAAATCCCGGTCAAAAGGGAAGGCATTGCCTTTGTAAAGTAAACAAACACCACAAAGTAAGCAAGCGGAAAGTAAACACTAAACAAAAGCAGAGTACAACTGAAAGTGCGGAAAAGTAAATGGGCCAGTATACAAACCCAAACTGAAAGTAAAGTACAACTCGAAAGGGAAAACAGCAACTGAAAAGTAAAAGCCGCTACACCGAGCTGTCCACTGGAAATCCCACCTTAAAGGTGGGTACAGATAGCTCCTCTGCTCCACGAGTCCCTCCGTCCGCTCCGAGCACGTCCCGCCCAGTGGTCCACCTCCGGGTACCGTCCCGCTCTGCAAGCCTCAGCTAAGATCAACGCTGTCCGTCGTCTGCAACCAACACAACGTAGTGCGGACAAAGCCCGTGCAGGGGTGAGTATAAGCTACTCAGTAGGGATCCCGAGACCCCTGAAGGTCTCTCAAATCCACAAAGGATAAACCACGAAGAAAGGTACAATCACGAAGTAACAACCGACACTGCTTAGGTATATGCCCATACATATACCTAAGTCATCAATTTCAAATACGCTCCAACCTTCGAGCCCAAGTACAACTCAGTCCACACAGGAATGTATACGTATTCCACACAGGAAATCAAAACGTAATCCACACAGGATTGCACAACACAATTCACACAGGAAAGAAAAAAGGGTTTCAGCTCACACAGGATTTTCTTTATCAAAAACGTAACTACTGAAGAGCCCCATCTCTGAAGTGTACAGTGTCCTGTCACGACTCTGAGAAACTGCTCACTAACCTAAGACTGCTGAGGTACTCCTCCTGTCGAGTACCGCGGGTCTGCCGCCAACTACCGGGCGCTCCGTCCGCTGAGGGTCTGCTGCCAAATACCGGGCGCTGACCCAAATAGCCTATAGAGGTACTCCTCCAGTCGAGTATCGCGGGTCTGCTGCCAACTACCAGGCGCTCCGTCCGCCGTGGGTCTGCCACCAAATACCGGACGCTCCGTCCACTGGGCTAGTCGACTCACTCCAAGTCGAGTCGGTCGAGCAGTCTTCTGGTCTCAGCCGGCTACACGGTCTCCGTACTCCGTACGTTCGTCTCCAGTATCGCAGGTCTGCCGCTACAACCAAGCGCACCACCTCTATCGAGTAAAACAAAAGATTCATCTCACACAAATATATTTCTTCGGATGACAATAAAGATGATCACTGAACCATCTATGTCGTCGGACCCACAAAGGATCGATAGGTACTAACCCCCGCAGTGACCTACACAGGATCGGACCCACATAGGATCGGGCCCACGCAGGACCTGTAGCACTGATCCACGTAGGATCGCTGAGTGCTGTAGTCGTCGTCGTCGAATCCACACAAGATCTCTGTATTGTCGTCGTCGCAGTCACAGTAACAGTAGTAGCAGATGTAGTCACAGTAGCAGTCGCAGCCAGCACTAGGGTTCCCGCACACAGCAAGCTCGTTCGGAGGGTCCGCTCCACGAGCCGAGAGGCTGATACATCAACTGTCACAAAGTCCAGAGTTGATGTATCCAAAAGATCCGTATCGTCAACTGGAACTCAACGCAACAGACGGCGCGTCGATCGCACGCCCGGTCTGAGAGTTATTGGCATTTTCGTCCCCGGGGCCCGGTTGGTTTTTAAGGCAAAACCAACCCTACTGTACTCCACATGTGTCCAAACCTCGGGCGGAGTATGCCAAAAGATCCGTCCCACTAAGAGGAACACAACACAGCTGACGGCACGTCAATCGGACGTCCGTAGCTCAAGATATGAGTGTTTCCGCTCCGAAGGCCCGGTTGGTTTCGTGAACAAACCAACCCGGCGGAACTCAAAGTAATCCGAAACCTTGAGTGCAATATACAGAAACGACCGTCTCGATCCAAGGATCGTGTTGCCGCAGACGGTTCGTCGATCGGAGGTCCGTGGCTCAAGTTATGGCCAAAAGACCGAAACTGATTCGAAACGGGGTGTCCGGGTCCGGGCCGACCCGGCCCGACCCCCCCTGGGTCGGCCCGAACCGGGTCGACCCGACCCAGGTCCGACCCGGCGCGGCGGCCGCGGCGGCCTGGCGCCGCACGGAGGCAGCGCGGGGGGAATCATTTCCCCCGCTGATTGGAAGGGGCGGCGCAGCTAATTGCCACGCCCTTTGAAAAATAAACGGCCCCCACGTGGGGGCCGGCTTGGAGAAAAAAACCGGTGGGCTGCTGCCCCCCCCCCCCTTTCATGGAAACCGCCCCCCTCTTAAAGAGGGGGGTTTTGTGCGCTGGCCGGGGGATTAATTTCCCCCGGTTTATTACCATCCGGCCGGCCAGCTGGCCGGCCGGTTTTCTACAACGGGACCGGAAAATCCGGTCCCCTCTTCGGCTTCCGACGCCGGCGGCCCGGCCGCCGGTCTTCTCAAATCGCCGCGGCCCGGAACCGGCCGCGGTTTTCGTCGTCCGGCGCGGTGCGATGGCACCGCGCCCCTCCGCCGCACATTGATTTCTTTCAACGCGGCGCGACGGCGTCGCGTTCTTGATGTTTCTCCCATGGTGCGCGCGCGACGGCGTCGCGTATCAAGATTGGGCGAATATCCGCGTGGTGCGACGACACCACGCCACCTTGATTCATCCACAAATTTAAACACCAAGAACGAAGGAGGGGGTTCGGCCGTGTTCATGCGGTCCGGCCCCCTCACGTTAAAACACAACTTAAAATATTCAAAAGCCACACGTTAGACATGCTAGATCCACGATCAAGAATGAAATAATTAAACAATAAATCAACAACCCCTACCTTGGGTATAGGTTCGAAGATTTGTCAACGTCCCGAGGAAGACAACGTCGTGGAGGTCGGGCGTCGCGGTAGTCGTTCGTCAAATCCGTTGACGAAGAGATACGCCCGAAGAGATACGGCGTTGGCGAATCTTCGTATGCCGACGAAGAAGGTCCGATGATCGAAAATGATTCGCGGAAGTCGAGCGTCGCGGAAGAAGAACGTCGATGTCACGGTTATGTCGTCACGGAAGACGGTACCCGAGAACGTGGAGTTCTTCGTCGATGTTCAAAGGTTATTCGTGTTCTTCGTCAGAGTTGAAGAAGAAGAAGAATAAGGAGAAGCTCCAAAATTCCTCTCAAGGTGGTAAAAGAATTAACCTAGAATAAAATAAGCTTTAAGCTTATATTATTACACAACTTTACCACATGAAATTCAAAGGTTTGAATTTGAACAACTCACCTCAATTAATACTTTAAGTTGTCAAACATTAATTAAAAGGAGAGTTAAAGGGAGGTGTAAGGTTGGGTTTCGTGTGGGCCCCACCTCACATAATCCTCCCAAGGGAGGTTAAGTGGATGTGGGTCCCACTCCCAACTCCCTTTGGAAGAACTTATAAAAAAACATCAAGTTAAAATAAAAATTTTGTATTTCACAAATTTTATTTAACTTAAACTAAAAACCCAAAAACTAACTTACAACTCGCAACAAACGCAACTTCCGAAGAGGTCTCCTTAAGCGAATATCGGCGCTACGAGTTCATCGGTGCCCTCGGATTTCAATTCCGAGAACCGGATCAAAAGTTAGGAATTCCCGCTCGTTCGTTCACTGAACGTACTCGAACCAAACTTCGGAAATTGATTCTGGGCACTCCGGGCCTCGGAATAAGGTGCCGTCTGAAACCGCACTCTTGTAAAATTCTAAAGAAAATTAAGAAAAAAATTTCCCTTGAATTTTACAGGTCTTTACAGGTTATCCATGGTAATTTTATCTCTTTTGTTTGGTTTTTGTGGGAAATTGGTTCTGATTGTCACAAAACATGATAGCACGAGGCATTGATGAGAAAATAGTGGCCTCATATCTTTGTGTACCAGTCTTCTCAACCAGATTTCTGGGGGATGAAAGTGTTTATGGTGGGATGAATTATAACATCTAGAATCTCTATTTTAGGTACTTTTATACATTTCTTTTGATCAAATTTTTTAGGTATTTTCATAGGTCATTTAGGTGGATTTTGGATATTTGTAGTGGTTTTTGGGATAGACCATGGTTAGCATATGATTACAGAAACCCGTTTTGGTCTGGCTAGGAAATCATGAACCTTTTGTTAGAGCCATATTAGAGGGTGCACGATTAGGCATACAGTTATTGAAAACTATGTTATTATCCCTTAAAACCATATACTCAAAAAATATAGGTTTTATATAGTTGTTAAATGATTTCTAAAACTAATTTACCAGACTGCATGTCTCTTCCAATAACCTAAAAATGGGTGCATGGTTTGAAAAACCCAGCATCGAAACTATGAGACCTGATTTTAATTAATCTTAATTTTATATTGCTTAGCTCACTATGATCAATTTCAGTGGATCATTGAGTATGGGATCTATATTTTTAAAGGTACGTGCTCGTTTCTTGTCATTATTCATAGATATTCTAGATTCACTCTTCGTTAATTTAATTAAATATTATACTAGGAATTATAATTATAGATCTAAGTTTTATTAATTTATCTAAATATATTTCTTATATATCCTTCATATGATTTGGGATTTGTTTCCGCAATCTTCATTTATCATTATGAGTTCTTTAGGAATCATCAATGTAAGTGTTTTAATTCATTCTCGATATTTTAGAAATGAGAAAATGTATATTATTATTTTAGAATTGTTTTTCTAAGATTCCTTATTAATTGGTTTTATATATTTATCTCTCTTCAATTGAGGATCCATTAATAGGTGATGAAGATACTGTGATTTATGTTAGTGGTTTTATAAGGCAACTCCTATCAATTCAAACTATTTTTTATTTCATGATTTGAAATGGATTTTTAATTTATTTCTAAAGAATGATTTCATATTCTTGACCAAATTTTTTAAATGGAATGTTTTGTGTTGAATATATTTGATTATGTCTTTTCAAATAATGTTTTTTCTCAGAAAATGGATTTGGATTGAAAGGAATGATTTGAAGAATGATTTTTATGATGATTCTTTAGAGACAACAGCATGAAATGTTCTATAGATTTGAAATGAAATGATTTTTTTTTGAATGAAATTATATTTTTCAAAACCAATTAATGTTGGTTTTTCATATGAAATTTCATGTTTGAAAATTTTATTTGGGGATGCTTGAATGATGATTATTGAAACTGTTTTGAGATGAATGGGTTTCCCCTTGACTAATTGATTGATTTACATGAATCACATGAGATCTGGGGAAGTTATTTGGGCAGCCTAATACATATGGTATAGGAATTTATTTTATCTTTACAATAATTGATTCATGATTAAAATGATGGTTAAGCATATTTAGGGAAGGGGTTTTATTATTTAGGATGGATTAATATTCCTTCATGTATTGAGATCTAGGGATGTTTTTACACTTGGAGCTATATTTCACTGAGAATATGTGGAACCTTGATCCTTGACCTAACCAACCCCAATCCTTATAACCATGGTTCTATGATTGGAAATTATTTATACATTCTAGTGCTTTATGAAATTATTTACTCATATAAATTTCAAAGAGATTTATATTCTCTCTTAAATTGATCTTAATTTCACTTTATACTTGTTTTATTCTAGTCATTGAACTATTTTAAAGATCATGTTTAATTATTAACTCATAAAATATTATTATTACATATTTAAAATATATATGCATTTTTTTATATGCAATATTTATGGATTTAGCACCCCCTATACCCCCGTTTTTAGTAAATTAACCCTTTATTTAGATATTTTAAGTATGTAAATCGTTTAGGTGATGTTTGGGAGGTTTTAGAGGAATTTTGGGATATTTGTTGAGCTTTTTTGGAGGTGCACGGATTGATCATAGTTTGTAGAAATAGTGAAAATTATATAGAAAACCATAAAAATTGAGGTAGTTGGCTTAGGGTAGGTGCACCATTTTTCCAAACCGTGCATCCAACTAGAAGAAACTATGAATTTGGGGATATATGAATTTTCATAGTTAATGCATGATTTTTTTAAATGTGTCCCTTAACCATAAACCAGTGACATTAGATACTAAAATTATGGATCTAATTCGGTTTGTATCTTTAATGGATTATTTAAAACTTGGTCGACTCTAACATTATTTCATCTCTTCTAAAAGTCTATGTAGACCATTATTTTTTATCTGAGAGCAATATGTTAGTGTTTCTTGGAGTGTTAAATCTTATATTCCATTGGTCTGTATATGTTATTTTTTTCCCTTATATTCTTGTTCTTACCTCTCTTTAAATGATAGATCCAATATTTTATATATTGATCTATGTTTTTTATTCCAATATTCTTGAGATATGTATTTTATGATGTTAAGGAATAATATCTAAAGATATTTTTTGGATTTTCAATCCAGTTTTTTTAATGAATTAGAGACATTATTTGTTTTTTCCATATTTTCTAAGGTAGGTGACTTCACTATCAAATCCTCTTATTAGAACTTAAAGCCTTGGTTAAAAATTGATTTAATATCTTGGAATTTATAAAGAAATAGTTATTCATATCTTGGATGAAACCTAATTTAGTGATGTTTTTTAAAATTGTTAATTATTTGGCAATGTTCATTATTTAAAAATTTTAAAATTATTATTTTAATAATGTTTTTTGGTTTCATTCATGGAAAATGGTTTTTTGGAAAGGTTTTTAATTAAAATAATGTTTTATTAAAATAGTTAGGAATAATTTTTTGGCTTGGTTTTAACATAATTAGTTTTAATTTGTTCATTTTTAGTGACGTGGCCATGTGGAAGGGATGTAAACCATTATGGAACTTGTATACTATTAACATGTGATGAATTAGTATATCTATGAGAGACAATCATGATTGTGGAAATATCACCTAGGAATATATATATATGTGGATATGTGGGTTTGAATGTGTTATGCCAAATGAATTTGTGAAATTGTTTGAAAGAATTGTTTGGTTGTTTTCCATGGAAACTATTTTTTTGAGAAAGTTCATGGCTTTGATATAAACTATTTAAAATATTTTAATGTGTTAAATATTTTTTTTTATTAATGTAAAAACATGTTCTATAATAATGGTGTGAGTAGGGAAGTCATTCAGGGAAAACCAACTTAATTTCATTACTCACATGTTGTTTGGGAAATTTGGTTCATTTTCAGATATTGTTTATAGAGAGACAGGTCAAGGAAAATTATCTCATTTCTTTATTTATTCATCATGATAATTCAATCATGGTTTGTGGAGTTGTATCTTTGAGCATGTTGGGAGCAGTGGAGATAGTGTCTTTGGAGTCTTTGAGTTTTTTTATTTTATTTTCTACTCTAGTATTGGTTTCAATTTCTACATTGTACTCTTATATGGTAAATTATTGTAGTTTGGTATTATTGTCAGTTGGTTTTACTTGAGTTTTATATATTATTATAATTCATTATATAGTAGTGTTCTAGTTGTGGTTTGCTTGGTTTGGTTGTTTATATTAAATGGGAAAATCATCCCCTGCTATTTATGAAGCTCTTGGCATATATTGCTAGCCTTTGGTGTCTTGGGAATGTCACCAAAGGCCAATTAATATCCTATTTATTTCTCAAGAAATGTAGAATAGTGGGATGTTACAAATGGCATCAGTTATAGTTAGTATATCTTAAGGATAAGTGGTATCTGTTTCTTCGATCCTTGTGTATCAGTTTTTCATTCTTGGAGTCGAAATTAATTCTTGATTAGTCCTTGAGATGGGATGGTAGAAAGTGGATGGATCATCAGAACATGAAATTTAGAGAATAAAAAGTCATATCTAACTTATTTATGTTGAACCTCAAGTTACTAGGGAGTTGGGTACAAAAGGGTCTTGATACACTTATATGAGTGTTGCCTCGTTATCATGGGTTTATCCAATGAAAATAACATGACATGCATTAAAATAAATTAATTCCCATGAGGAGTTTATATTTCATTTTAATTAATGATTTATGATTTGGTTCAAAAGATATAATTTTTGAAAAATTTTGAGATTATTTTCAAATGTGAGATTTTGATAAGTAAAGGGTTGAGGTATTTTGAAAATTGTTTAATTTTCAAATGTATGGTTGAATTTTAAAAAAAATTGAAAGTGTAAAATATTTAATTTTTGAAAGAAATGTTGTAATGTTTATTATATGGAAAAAATTTAATTTCAAAATCCTTCAGTTTCTAGAGCATGAGACTTATGGATTTTTTTGTTCTAGAGAATGGAACTAGTTAGGTGTAGAAGAAACCAACTAAAAGAAGAGGCAAATAATGTGGTTTCTCCAAAGCCACAGGTGAACCAATAACTGGTTTTTAGTATTATCCAATATTTTCAAGCTATGGATAGAGGGAATATAATGGATAAACCAAGGAAAGTGGATTATTCTATTCTGTTCTAGAATAAGAATCCGCTTACTTTTTGGGTGATTCAGAACTAAAGAAAGCATAGGTGGGGCTGAATAGGATGAATCATATCATATATTTTCTAGGCACACCAACAGAGCTAAAATTATTGTTTGAAACTTATATAACAGAGGACCTAGCATGACATTGGTGAGATTTAGCAGTTCAGGCTAAATTAAACTAATATATTTCATGGGATTATTTTGATGAATTATTAAGATATAAATTCTATCCTCACATAATTAGGATTTCAATAATGATTGAATTATTCAGATTGAAGCATTAAAATATCTCAATGGTAGAGTATGAGCATAAATTTATGAATTTAGTCTGATTTTTACCTGAATGTTATACTAGTTCATCCTTGAACGAATTCATTTTCAGTAAATGATGAGGAAACAAATTCACATGATGATTTTTCTAATTTGTATAGTGGATTATACAGAGATGGTGAATAGGGAAATGGTGGATGAAAGGGATATCTAAGAAACAATGGGTGTAGGAAGTTTTTTTATGCCCATAAGAAATTATGGGAACTCTAATGTTTTGAACAAGAAGAAGGGGGACACCTATTTTAAATGTAGTAGAATGAATCGGAATCAGACAACTAGATCGATGAATCTTCCTCCAAAACTAAATAGAAAGAATGGATTTTTTCAATATGTATCTTTTGATCATATAAAGCAAGATTTTACAGCATCGCCTAGAGCATTCCACAATTACAACAATATGGTGCATCTTCGGTGCTATTATCACAGGGCTCCATGTTCGGTTTCTCGTGAAACATCTCATGTTTTGCAAACTTCATATCCTTCAATGGGATGATAGTAGAAGAATACCTCTCATCATTAATGTTGAGGAAGCCATGGTGATTTAACGAACACCATGCCTCCTCAAAATGGGAAATCTCAATTGGATAATAAAGACCAAAGTGCATTGAGTAAGAAATTTTATGGGGATGATCAAGTGATTATAGATTATCAATATGGACCATCAATGGTGAGAGATATGATTCTTTTTAATTCTTGTGTTATGAACACTTTTTTTGATGCAGTCATTTCCCATTCATTTATGAAATCTTTTATTTTTTAACTTCTAGGTTTATATTTTGAGATGATATCTTCGGTATTGCAACTTCAAACTACCCTTGGAAAAAGAGAATGTAGAGCCTTTATGTGAAAATCATGTTCTATAATGACTGATGAATATGATTTGATATGGTATTTATATGTGATGGAAGTGGATACCTATGACATATTCCTTGGTATGGATTAGTTGAAAATTTTCAAAGCTTACATAGATTATTATACCCAAAGGGTTAGTTTTACAACTGAGGATAGCATTGAGCGTCTCTTTAGAGGAGATCATAATGTAAAGGTAGGAAAATCAATATTATTGGTTCTACAAGTTTGAAAAATATCATACCAGTTGGAAATGTTGATATTAAAATAGGTGGATGATGATGAGAATAAAAAAAAACTCAGTTGTTAACAACTTTCCGGATGTGTTTCCGGATAATTTCATAGGGTTCCCAACAACATGAGAAGTGAATTTTATGATTGATATCTTACTAGGGACCAATCATATCCAAATTCCATATTATTGAATAACACCAATAAAAATAATTCAATTTGAATTATAATTGGATGTTATAGAAAGAAAAGGGTTCATTTGGCCTAGTTTGTCTCTGTGGGTAGTGCCAGTTTTGTTTGTGAAAAAGGTGGATAGAACACTTCATTTTCCAACTGATTATCATAAGATTAACCAAGTTATGATAATGAATCGGTATCTATTTCCATGAATTGATGATCTATTTGACCAATTTAGTGGAGGCCAGTGGTACTCAAATATCAAATTCTGATCAGGATATCACCAATTGTGGGTTAGAAAGACGGATATTCTGAAAACATCTTTTAGGAGTACGTATGGCCATTACGATTATATGGTTATTCCTTTTATAATTATTAACTCACTGCCATTATTTATTTAATTGATGAATTAGAAATTTAAAATATATCTAGATTTTTTTTTTGGGTGGTGTTTGTGGATGACCTAATGGTGTATTCAAGGAAAAGGGTTGAGAATAAGAAACACCTAGAGACAGTGTTGGGAATATTGAGGGATCATCATCAATATGAAAAATTATCAAAGTAAAATTTTTGGATATCACAAGTATGTTTCCATACCTAGTTAATCTTTAAAATATGTGTTTATGTGGATCTATAAAAAGATATAAGTTGTTAACTCTTAGAAACAACCAAATAATGTCTTTGACATACATACCTTCCTTGTCCTGACTAGTTATTACCAATGCTTTGTTCAGGAATTTTAATGAATAACTTCACCTATGACAGATTTCACAAGTAAGGGTGTATCATTATAATGTAACAATGAAGTTTAAAATTCCTTTCACTATCTTAATGTTAAACTTAAATCAGTACCAATATTTATATTTTTAGAATTCGGATAAGGGTACTAGGTGTACTATGATTATTAAAGATCTAGGTTGGGATGTGTTCTCATGTAGAGAGATCATATTGATTCTTATGGATCAAAAAATTTATAGGTTTATGAGAAACATTACCCAACACAATATTTAGAGTTATCATTCATATTCCATTCATTGAATACCAGGCTTCATTACCTCTTTGGTGAGAAATTTATGGTGTTTATGAACCATAAAGTCTTGGAACACATTTTCTCACAATGGTATTTGAGTCGGAGACAAAGAATATGGATGGAGTATCTCTAAAGGTTTAACTTTGACTTTATGTATAAACAGGGTAAAGGAAATTTTGTGGTAGATGCATTAAATATAAATTCATATGATTATTTGGAAAAATAATCTTCATATCAGTGGTAGTTGAAGTTAGTAATAGCCATATTGAACTTGGGTTGTGTAGATTGATATAATTATGTGGTTTTATTCCTATGTTATTTTGTTTTGGATTTGGTGTAGATGGTTAAAGTGGAACAAACATCAGATTCAGAATGTTTTTCAATGAGGTAAAAACTCAATGGTGGGGTGACAATTAAGGGATGGATGCTAGATGAAAATTTACTTCTATGGTTTTGAGATCAGATAGTCTTACCTTTTATCATTCCAGGAAAATAATCTTCATTTTTACCACCATTTGATATGGGATGTTCATCCTTGAATACAAAATATGTATAAGGCATTGAAATCATAGTTTTGGTGGGTCCGCATGAAAATTAACCTGGTTGAGTTTGTTTTCATATGTCTCACATGTCAGTTGGTTAAGGTAGATAATCAATGTCCATTATGTAAATTTATTTATTTACCTATTCATATTTAGAAATGGGAGTATATATATATATATTGTGATATATCTCCCATTAATGGTTTAAAAACACAATTCCATTTGGGTGATAGTGGATCAGATCACAAATTCGGCCCATTTCATCCCCATTAGTGAATCTCATATGGTGGATTACTTATCTAAAATATACTTATGAGAAGTGGTAAAGGGAATGATATACTAGTTTCGAAAGTATTGTACATAGATCCAAGGTTTATGCCTTGTTTCTAGAAATCCTTGTAGCAATTCTTTGGGACTCAGTTATCCCTGAATACGTCATACCAACCTCAGAAGTATGTACAATATGAAAGAACAATACAAACATTGGAAGATATTCTTCAGGATTATTTAATGGGGTTTTCTTACTCATGGGAGGACCACATACTGTTATTGGAGTTTTCGTATAACAAATGTTTTTAGGCCTTGATACATTTGGCTCATTTTTAAGCAATGTTTGGAAATCCTTTTAACTCTACACTTTTTTTAGTAGAAACTGATGAGACATCACTGGTTGGGATGATCCTTGTCCAAGGGAAAATAAAGAATATTTAAATAACCTGGATGAGAATTTTGATGTCTTATAGTTATCAGGAATCATATGTGGATCATTATTTTATGGTTGTTGTCTTTTGATGTGAGTGATCATATGTTCTTGAGAATCTATGCAAGGCTTGGGAATCATCATTTTGGGAAGTAGTGAAAATTATCTCATTGATACACAGGCCCTTTAGAGATACTTTAATGAGTTGGTGAGGTGGCATATCAATTGGATTTTCTACCACAGTTACGTGCATTCTATAGTTTGTTTCACATGTCTCAGTTGAAAAATTGTCAGCCTGATCATGACCATGTGCTTTTATGGGATCACATTAACCTAGAGTTGGATGCTTCATTGGATAATAGGATGGTACTAATTGTGGATATAAAAGAGAAATTTTTTCATGGGAAAAGCATCATTCTAGTGTGAGTTTTGTTGAAACATGGTCAGATTTTGGAAAAAATGTGGGAATATGATAAGGAAGTGGTCGACCAATGGCTTGAGCACTTTTAGGGAAATTGTGGTTTTATACTTTTCAGAGACATAAAATCCAATGTTGGAGAGAATATAGAACCTTTATTTTCAGTTAAGTAACCTTTTCGTTATGTATTTTAAGAATCTAAAGTGTTTGGATAAAGTTTGGGAGGGTTTAGAGGACTTTTGGGATATTTTTTGCACCTTTTTGGAAGGTTCGCAATTTGAGTATGGTTAGTAGAAACTGATAAACTCCAATAGAAAACTATGAAAAATAAGGCATTGGGCTCTAGGTAAGTGAACAATTAGGCACACAGTTAGGCTCACGGTTTTTCCAAACCATTAGTCCACATTGGAGAAACCATGCATTTGGGGATAGAGTAATTTTAATGGTCAGCACACTGCTTTCATAACCATGATCGCTAACCATGCATGAAAAAAATTAGATCCAAAAATTGAGAATCTAGTATTTTTTTAAACCTTAATGGTGCGTCTTTTCCTTGGTTAACCCAAAAATAAATTCCTATCTTTTCAATGGATGTGGAGACCATTCTTCTTGATCTGGGAGAAATCGTTTGGTGTTTCATGGTGTATTGAAGCCTGTATTCCTTGGTAAGTGTAATGCACTGAAATTTTTAATTTGTAATAATAATATTTTAATAATTGTTAGTATTATTATTATTTTATGTATAGTGATTATTTTAATTATACTAATTATTACTATTTTGGTTATTTGAGTATTCTAAGTATATAAGTATTTTAAGTATTCTAAATATTTTAAGTATCTTAATTATTTTAAGAACATAAGGGTTTCTAAAAAAAATATGACCCTTTAAGGCCATCCATCTAGCCGTCTAAGGGAGGTAGCTCACACAACTCTCTAAGGAGTGGGTGGTCAAGCCTTTTCCCCCCAGCCAGCACGGGCTAGTCATAAGGGTGTGCATGCACACCCACAGGGGCGTACAGAGGAACCGAGATAGCGACACCTTGATATTTATCATAAAATAAATAAAATCATTCAGTTTGTATTGTGAACATATACCATTTTAAAGATTAAAATGAATTTGAAATCATGACTTTTGTATTTAGTGAAAATACGATGAGAAGTACATATGTTTACTTCAATAAATTTAAATAGAAGTATAAATATTTTTTTTGAATACAAAAATACTAATTATTTTAATTTGAAAGAATGTTTTTAAATACTCTTAATAATTAAGAGTTATACTTTTGGTTAAGTGATGACATGGTATAATTTATATAAATGTTTTTTTATTTTAATGATTCAAGTTTAAATTAAATTTGGAATCATGTTTTAGAAAAATAAAACTAATGAAATTATTTGTTTTATGTTGGATTGTGTACTACATTACTTACTTTTTTTTTAATCTAGGGTTTATAGAAAATATGACCCTTTAAGGTCATCCATCTAGCCAGACAAGGGAGGCAGCTCGTACCACTCTCTATGGAGTGTGTGGTCGAGCCTTTGTCCCCTAGACAACATGGGTTAGCTGTAAGAGGGTTCACGTATGCCTACAGGGGTGCATGAAGGAATCGACACAGCTCCACCAAGCAGGGCGGCATGGCGGAAGAGGGGGGCGCAAAGCACGCCTGTAGGTGAGAACCTTTATGGGGAGGTACTGAGTGGGGGGAGATGGATTTAAATATTGATCCATGGATAACTAAGGATTCTAAATCCATATCATAATTGGGTCTGTTTTGATGTGGGGTGGGAATTTTAAATAGAAACCTAATCTCAACCATTCAATCTCGCCATGTGAGATCTAAAACATGTTATGCGGTTGCAGTTTTGAATCCTACCATTGCGACTCATTTCTATGAATTTTCTCTAACTCTCTGGTCAGGACTCAAGAAATCACAACTAATCTCATCTTTTAAAAGAATGGTATCGCCTTAGATGTTCGATCAATTATCAGTTTAATTCAAACCATCCATTCTTTTTTATAATTGTGGGATCATCTGTAGTTATCTAATCATCTCCGATCGATATGAACCATCCAATATTTTCTACATTTTCCATTAACATCTTCTTTTTCCACCTCATGTCACGCCACTATACTAGTTCATGTCTTACTCTCCTCACTACTCCTCTTCAACCAATGAAACATTTCCCCATCCATGGCCTCCTTCTTCCTACTTTTCCACAAACCTGACAAATTTGGTTTATTTTGAAATTAAAACCATTTGGATCACATGTATGTTTTTCCATAATATATATATATATATATATATAATTATTCATTATCAAAGGGTCAATCTACTTAAGATTTTCTTTGATTAGGGAATTTGTTCTCTTCTGCATAAGTCTTATTTGAGTCTTTTTTTATGTTTTTATTATTGAATCGAGGTGTGTATAAATATATCCATACACCATTTATATAAACTTACTTTTCCCCTATGAAACTTATGGGTTTTCGTTCTCTCAACTATCCATCGACCCCTACTCGACTCAAACTCACTCCTTAAGTTAGGTAAGGGATTATTTTTTCTATGATTTCATTATACAAACCCTTTTATATACTTTTGTGTTTCTATAGATATATATATATATATATATATATATATATATATATGTATGTATACAATTTTATGTAACCACTAAACCAAATTTATTTTATATTTCCTAAATGATAATTGTATGTGTGTAATTTAGGCTTTGATGCACATGATTCAAGTAAGGGATTATTTTACATCATGTTCTTTATGAAAACCCCTTATTTATACTTTTCTGTATTATGGTTATATATATATATATATAAAGTTTAATATATCTTTCAATACCAAACTACTTTTGGTTTTTTAAATTATGTTTTATAGAATTTAAACTATATATATATATAATGGGTATAACACTTGTAAGGGTTTATTTTTAGTTTGGTTTTTGATTTGATTAACCCCTATATACCTTTATATGTATATATTTTTAGTCATAAAACAAACCTATACCTATTTTATTATTTTTGAATGATGAACACTATATTTTTAAATGTTGTTATTAAATGTGTGTAAATCGTGAAAGGATTTATATTTGTTTTTTAAATTGAATCATATAAATATATATGTGTATATATGGTTATATGTATACATACAAATAATTTTTAGTAATTATCTGAATTAGGTTTTCATAAAACTGATTTTAGTAATTTAATTATCCTTTTTAAGTGTATAATATTTATCAAACCTTGTATTAGTTTTGAAATTCCCATGTATACACTTTTTTTATATATGGTTTTATATATTATCTTTAAACACACACACACACATATGTATATAATAACCACAATCTCACAAATGCATGTCTTAATTTATTTATGATGTTTTTATGGTATTAACCTGATTATTATTTTAGAAAATACACACAATGCAGTTTTATATAGGAAAATAATAACAAAATCTTGTTTTGTTATTATGTGCTTAAAAGAAAGATTCTAAAAGAACATTTCACCTTGTTAATGAAATTGACTATACATGCATAAATCCTCAATTTATAAATTTTAGGATATATAGTTGGAATAATCATTCGAATTACACATCTCTATGTATACATGCATAAGAACATTTGTTTAGTTATTTTCTAATGCATGAATAATTCACATGAAATAATTTTTTTACGTCTACGCTTATTGTATTTCAATACATGGTGAATCTGCTTCGATGAATTATTTTATTTATTTTATTTTATGTTTTAATATGATCAATTCATGGTTTGAACATGATTGATAGCTTTAATGATTTCAAAAAACTTTTATTTTAATACAGTGAATGTTTACTTTCTTTGAAGGGTTTTAAGAATTATTATTTTATGCAATAAACTAAAACAATCTACTCTTAATTTATCACCTAAAATAACTTATGGATTAAGAATTTAATTATTCGAATTCGTATGGGAAACTTCGAATAAAATACATAAATGAATTATTTGGAGTGGAATGAGACACTTCAAATAAAATAAATAAAATAATAAAGAAATTGGTATGGGACACTTTGATTTAAAGACAATTAGACATATACGGAATGAGTTGGATTTATTTTGTGATGGGTGAGACCTGATATAGCATATATATGCATCGTCAGGTCTCATGAGATCAACTAGGTCATGGAACAAGGCCCTAACAGAAGGATTATGTATGGTCTTGGCACAAAGCCTCGACATAATGTTATGATTGTCTGTAATTAGTCACTTCCTCAATATATGATTAATATTTAACCTACCATGGCATTATTTTACTCGTATAATATCCCCTGGTTGAGAAATATTTCACTTATGATAATGGTGATAAATTCATATGGCATAATAAATCATGTACTTGGGAAGTTTTTATAAGGAAAGTGTAGCATCCATTATCATAGATTTGATATAAAAGTTGATATTACATCTGTCATTTAATGAATTTCATTTTGACTGTTAAGAGAATCATGTTATCGTTACTTATCAAATTCTAAGAAAATATTATTTCATGAGCTTATTGGTATCAACATCCTTACATGTCACTTCTGAATTAGATTGAACAATTCCTGGATTATGAAACATTCCATGCATTTTTTTACATGTATATACACTCTGATATATGTTTTATTTGTAGTTTTTAAGTAAATATATATTTCTTGTGTAAATGTTTTCCCTAAAAATGACTTCAACTTACCTTTGAAAAATATTTATGACATTCTTCAATAAGTTTTGTTTTCCATGTAATAAATTTTTTGTAATTATTTAAAAGTTTATGTTTTTTAAAAATGAGTTTAATTAGTTTATTTGTAAAACCCCTTACTGATCATTTTAAATGATCACCCTACTTTTTCAATTTATTTTTTCAGGGTTAGTAGATTAATCAAACATTGAGTACTCCTTTTGATAAAAATAATATGATGTTTATCTTTGTAATGTGTTTGAAGAAATGTATCATTTGCATCTGGTTTTCTAGAATCTAAACTAGAAATATTCTCTGTAATAGAATGAGATGTGTAATTTTTATCAGCATGATTATATAAAACAAATAACACACCATGTTTCAGGAACCGACTCTAGGATTTTGGGGACAAGGTTGTCATAGTAAGTCTCTCTTCTCCATTAGTTTTCTATATATTCTTCTTATTCCCACTCTTGTATTGATATATCCAATCAATTTTGGATGGATCTAAGTTGTTTGATTCTAATATTTCGGGTATATGGTTGTGTTGATGTTAGGAAACTATATATAAGGTGTATTTTTGGAGTTTCAACCAAGTTTTTTTGAATAATTGGTGTCTTTATTCAATTTCACCATAGTTTTGAGGATAGGTGGCTTCACTCTAAGCTCCTCTTATTAGAAATTAATGTCTTTGTTTAAAAAAATTAATTTATTTTAATTTATTTTGAAATTCTAGTGAAAAGCTTTGTCAAAATGTTCTTTAGTGATGGTTTGTGGAATTGTGGAATTGGTTTCCAAATTGGTATGTTGAATAATTTTAAAATTATTATTTTAAAATGGTTGTTTGGTTTTATTAATATAAAATGGATTTTTGGAATGATTTTCAATAAAAATATTGATTTATTGAAATGGTTTGGCAAAATTATTTTGGCATGGTTTTAGCAAAATTTGTTGGTGTGTGTTCATTTTCATTGATGTGACCCTATGGATAGGGAATGTCCCATTGGGAAACTGGTATATGATCACCTTGTAATGACTGGGTATATCAATGAGAGATTTCTCATGAGTATGAAATTGCACCCTGTGCATGCATGTGTGGATAGGTAGATTGGAAGGGTTTATGCCAAACAGATTTGTGAAATGGTTTGAAATACTTGTTTGGTCTTTTCTATATAAACTATTTTGTTTATAAAATCCTTTACTGTGATATAAACTATTAGATTAAATTAAATAAATTATATAAATTTTTTAATATAAATTTACTAACATGTTCTATCCTAGTTTCAGGAGTAGGGAATTCATTTGGGGAAAACCTATGGAGTTTTATTAATCACCTCCTACTTGGAAGATTTGGTGTGTTTGTATATATTTTTTATCAAGACACAGTTGAAGGAAAATTATATCATTTATTTTGTGATTCATAATGATACTTTGACGATGGATTTTGAAGTTGGATCTTGGAACATGTTGGGATCTTTGTAATTTGTGTATTTGGAGTCTTTGACATTTTTACATTTCACCTTTTGCTTTATACTCTAATATTTATTTGGTTATATATTCTACTCTAATATGGTGAATTTTTTTATTTTGGTATTGTTGTTAGTCGGTTTTACCTAAATTTTATACATTATTACCATGCATCATATAGTGGTGGTTTGGTTATGGGGTGATTGGTTTTTTTTTAAATTTTTAAATGGAAAATAATCACCCAACTATTTATAAATCCCGTGACATTTATTAACAACCTTTGATGTCTTGGGGATGTCACCTAAGTAGAAGTAATATCATACCACCTTCTCAATAAAATGTGGTGGGATGGGTTGTTACAATGGAATTGTTGGTGGGATCTTATTATTAAATGTTTTCCCACAACCAACCTTTTCCTTTGGGAATTCCTAGAATTTATTTTTTCCATGTCCAGAAAAAGAAAATAATCATTTGGAGGTAATGGGTGTTCTAATTTTTGGAATCTTGAGAGTTATAAGTTATAAGATTAGTGTGTTATCCACTTGTTACAAGGAAATTTTTTTATGACTTTAGATGTTATTATGATTTGGGTTTGGTAATTATCTATCTTTTAGTGCTTTCCCATGTTTTATGTACTAACATACCACCATTTTTATTGATCACTACACACTAATATATGTTTTTTTGGATATTATTGTGGAAAAAACTATTCCCTCAAGATTTTTATTGATGGTCTGACACTAATCTTCATTCTATGGGTATTAGAAAGACCCTTTAGACCATGTCAGTAATGATTTGTGTCCCATTTTAACAAGTTATCTGGGTTATTTATTGATAATATATGTGTGGAATCTGATGCCTTGAGGTTGTGGCACATTCATATACTCCATATATATTGATTGTGGTTAGTTTAGGTGTACATGAATAGGTTGTGATGGACTGAGTTGTAGTGCATGATACACAGTTTGTGGTGTCTTTTGAACTTAATACCTGGTTACGGTTGATATAGAATACATAGGGTGTAGGATGAGGGGATGACATGGATATATAGACTAATTCTACCATAAGATACTGTTCCATGTGCAAGACTGAGGTTGGTTGCGTGAACATGTGACACACATCAAAGTTGACATGATGTATGGAAGTTATTTTAGTGCAAGTAATTTGGTATTGGTGTATGAGAGGAAAAACTAGTAGGGTAGAAGATGTGGGGTACCATTCTTATATATATTATTTCGATATTAGGTTTCCTATTTATTTCCATTATTTATTGAGAAACACTATGTGAGGCTGGGATTTAGTTCACTTGATTTAGTTAATTATGCGGTTTCTTTTATTCATTCATAAAGATTTATAATACTTCTTTCAATTTTTCATGAGAGATTTTTGGGATTATCCAACTTAGTATACCTATATAAAAGTTCCCCAATAATTTCATACATAAATATTACATCATTTTGTATTAATATTGAATACATCGCACAATAACACATACCTTATAACCATAATATTATAGTGTATTTGGATACTAGATATGTAATCAACTTATTTCATGAAATATATTCAAAATATGCCACAAAATTCTTCTTACATAGTACCCTTTTAATACATTACCTATTTAAAACCATTCTTCCTAACCTATGGAAATGGAAACATAAGAAAGGGTGAGCGCAGATTCATGTTAAGGGAAAACATTTAAGATATCATCCAATGGTCCTAAGTGAACATAAAATAATCATAAAGTTATAAAAACATGATTGTAAATTAAAAAATTCATACCTAATCAGTTAATTATCATTAATCACGATTCATGGTATAATCTATTTTCATAAAAAAAAGACATATGTTGTAAGAGTTTGAAATCATCAATAATCTATCCTGAGAAATCATAACATATCAAAATCATAAGAAATAATAATGTGATATAAACATAATCACATAAAATAATTTACTCGGTTAAGTATCACTTCCAAGTCTATCTTAGTGGATAGAGTCTGGTAGTGGATTGAGTTAACACCCAATTCCATCATTTCCTTAATCAAGTCTCACTGCGAAAACTATCATTATGGATAGTGTCCCCTATTAAACTAAGTTCACTCTATATTAAATTCCATATAATCTCAAGAGATGTCATTATTTAACTAATTTATTGGAGGACTATATAATTTTTGGCAAACCCATCACATAATGAAATCCATACATAAGTCTTCCATAAGATCATAAAAATATTAATCATTTCATCATAATATGGGAAAAAGAAATTTGTTTCAAAAATATTTCATCATCAAAATTTTTATAATCCATCTAGAGAATGAACATGGACTATATCATTAGAACATATCCCCATTTGATAATAAAAAATATCAAAGGATGTTTACATAATTGAAAAATACTTTTAAAAGAGAATTTGGACATTTCTTTGAAATCATGTTAAAATATCATTTTCCTTACATATTTGCATGGAATAAAAATTTATATAATATAAAAAAATATTTAAATATAAAAATAGAAACTTTTAAATTAATCTTAACATCAAATAAAAGTGATGAATTTTGGAAAATCCATTTATTCTGTAAATATTAAAAAATATTCTTTTCACAATTTTTAAAAATAGTTATAAATAACATGTTTAGAAAACATTATAAAAATTAAACTTTAAAATTTTTCAAGATAAATTCATATGGATGAATATAAATTTAAAAAATAATTAGATCAAATAAAAAAATATTTTTTAAGAACATTTCAAATGATTTGGAAATGAATGAAAAACTTCTCTGACTAAATAGGAAAAAACGTTTTCTTTTCTTATGAACATTTTATCAGACATTTTAAGTAAAAAATATAGGATAATTAAATGAAAATATGAAAACCACAAAAATAAATAAAAATAATAGAATATATATGCGTTTTAAAAGATAAGGATCATATAATTTCCCTCAATTTAAATTTAACTTAAACAATCCAAAAAAATGAAATTGTAACATAAACCATTACCTCTATAGTAAATTTTGAATCATAAAACCGTTCAAAGAAATAACATAAAATTAAACTTAAAATAACATGAATATAAAGAGATTTTTGATGTAATATATCAAAAGGTAAATATAGAAACTCCATAAACAAAAATTGATGCAAAACAAGAAACATGTCTCAAAAAAACTATATTGAGATGAAGTACTCTTATCTCATGTCCGGTCATGATTTGTATGCATTAAAACCTATCATATAATAAATATATATTTATTTTTAATCTATTATTAAACAATTTTTATATATATCTTACTATATAACATTCCCAAACAATTTTCAATTACCCATTGTTGGACCCACATGAGACTTTAGTGAGAGACACCATGAGAGGGGGGTGAATCAGGGAATTAAACTCATTCATGTTCCCCCAAATACATATAAAACTCTCATAGTGTTTACTTATCATGACTAACTTTTTACAAGGGTAATTATTATGTTAAACTATTATGTTTTTATCTGAATCGCTATTGTGCTCTTGTTATCCACATTCTGATAAGATCGATAATATCTTAATCTACATGCAAAAAAATGTAATCTGGGAGAATATAGGAAAAGAAAACCTTCAAGACACAAGAATCTTACTTGGAAACCCGTAGGGGCCAACATCCTTGGAGAACAAACCAACATTGTTTCAATGTTCCAAAATCCACTAAAAATATTTCAGTGATGGATTTAGGCTAGATCGCTCCTATTCCTGGGGTCACTCCCTTGACAAGTTTTAAGGTCATATTACTACCACCCAAGGGAACCCCCCCCCCCCCACCTTTCTCTCCCTTTATGCATAGCTTTAGGGGGGAATTATTTCTGGCTTATATGACAATACATGATTTCACTATCTGGTTGACATTGCACTAACTAGTTCCTATTGATCTTCATATCTCTCTTCCTCAAATTGGTTGTGAAAATCACCATTGTAGTATCATCAATATATATATTGAACTACCATTCAAGGAATATATCCTTTTTCATACAATGTAATAAGTGATAATCAATTTATTTATTATTCTCCTCATGTATATATCCAATATGCACTTTTTCAAAACTCTATGTGTTTTCATGAAACACTTTCACTTTCTTGAAACTTGACATATTTCAGGAAACTCTACATTTCACAAAACATTTTTTTATTTCTCATAACTCTATGCTTTCAAAACAATTTCACTATAGCACAAGATTCCCAACCGTCACAATACTTATATTATTTTTTGAATCACAATTATTTTGAATAGACTTAGGTCTTTTCTTTATGTATTTGATGTTATTATGAATTATTTATATAAGAAAAGTCTCCATATAATTCATTCATGAATTCAGATCCTTTTAATCTTCAATGAGTTAGGATTTATCAAATGAGTGGGGTAGTGTCCTACTTATAGATTTTTTTCCCTCTTCATAAAATAGTCTCTCTCTCCACTTCTGTTTCACAAAACTCTTCATTCAGTTCATAAAAATCCCTCTCATTTTGAAATTTCAAGTAATATCTTCTCATCCTATAACAACCTTCATGAAACTTCCATGAAAGTGTCTCTTCATGTATGCTTCTAAAAAACATGGAATCATTGCATAATATTTCACATTATTAACAGTTTCCTCATACATGAAACATTCTTTCAGGAAAAAAACCAATATTTCATTAAAAAAAATCACAAATTCCATTCCGTTTCCATATTTTTATGAGGCAACCTTGAATCAATGACTTCATGAAACTTTATAAATGCCTACACAACATTTCATCTTCATGAGAAACTTTCACAAACATTGTTCCTATTCCATTTACTGATGAAGAAGATCAAATATTTAATTTCACCAAGTTCCATGAAACTTATTATTTCTTTCACATAAATGATTCACTTTAATGAAAATCCTTTGTTTTCCATTTTTCATGAGATTGATTGGAATCATAATGTTTATGAAACATTTTATGTTTTCAAGTCTATTTCATTTTCACAATTTTATAAACTAAAATTATACATGAACTCAAACACTTTAAAACCCATTTATTCTTCAATAAATAAAGTTATTAACAATCCTAAAAAATTTCATGAACTTTTCATGATGTTTCCCTATTTGGATGCTCTTATTCTGTGGATAACTTCAAATCATCTCTCAGTGTTATCAAGATCAACACTCTAGGCTCACATGATGCTTCATGAAATCCTCTATTTTCCTTCCATCAAGAACACCATATTCTCTTATAACTATCACTTTATTCCCTTAATATATAACATCATCATCTTATGAAGTTTTATCATGGTAAAAATAAAATCATGTGTGTTATACTAAACCATGTCAATAGAAACACCGCATCCAACACACCAAATCACCAGGTTTGGTACTGATAGGGTTTACAATGAATAAAACCCAAAACACATGGAGAAACCAATTATTTATAGTGACCAAATATCTCCCCCCCATTGGATTTATTTTAAATAATTTTCTGAATCCTTTTCCTCTATATCACAGCCACCTGATAAACAATAGTTGATACAAACTATCAATGAATTCCAATACCAGTTTCTGATTTATGAGGGTGATTGATATCAACTATATCCCAATGTGTGACACATGATATAAACACATTATTCAATAACATAGAAAAATTATCTCATCATGAACTCCTTCAATAATTTATCTTCATTGAATGAACATATTCAATATTATCATATTTACATCTTTATCTTCCTAATCACCCTATGAAGGACTGGGAAAGAATTCACATTGATTCATGATGCTTTAATTTTTTAGGCAGGTTCATATCCTTTTCTTCAATATGAATCAATTCCAAATAATACTTATTAGCATATGTATTGAATATATAATCCATGTAAACCTTTACCTTCGGAAACAATTTTGTTACTTTAAGAACTGTTATTATTCTTTCTCTATCTTCTTGATATGAAAATAAAATAATCTTATGTTCATTAATTCCATTAAGACCATCCATTTTGTCATTGAATTTTTTCTCCCTCATGAATTATGTTAATAGGGGTATTTTTACTTCTCCTCCTTTTTCAAAATGGTCCTTTAATATAATAAGCAAATAAAATGTTCCCCCTTTTAAATGAAACTATTCCACTTGTCAGTCCCACTGGTTAGACATAGAAATTAAACAGTTATCCTATATCATTTCATCACATATGAATGATGGTTTGAGAAAAATGTCCTTTTTAGGACTCGTCCTAGTGTGGCCCGCGCCACGTCTCCCCAACCCCCCCCCCCAAATAGGCTATGGGTTGGTGACTAGCACTGAGTAGGAATATTTATAACATGGGAGGAATTGCCTAAGTACCTATAAATATGCACCCATATACAAGCCCACAAATTCATAAATGAAAAAGCCACTAAGGAACAAAAATGCATGCATACAACTAAACCCAACCAAACAGAGTACGACGAAAGGTAATTTACTAAATGTAAACTGGGCCAAAATACAAGACCACCAAAAAAAAGATACTGATAATTGAAAAGTCCATCTTATAAGCAGAAATATGTACTAGGACTGCTGCTCGTAGCCAAAGGAACACCTCATCCTATAGAGAAAACATAAATCTCGATCCTTCCCTGGTCCGCACTGGACTCCATCAAAAGGCCGCTCGTCTGCTCAAAACAAGACATGTGTGGGCAAAGCCCGTGCAGGGGTGAGTATAACAATACTCAGTAGAGTACACTGAAAACCACAAAGTAATACCCAAAGGAAAGGTACAGATAGCTCGACACAGTTTATTGCAATTGAACATATAATATGAGAAAACAATCTAGATATACTCAAAATTGAGACCTCTAGTCTAGAGACAAGTCACACAACTGCATACCGCCTCTATGGATTAAGTTCTAAAATTACACGAAGCACTCATCTGAGAGAACTCACTCTATGAGTCTGATATATCTAACGTCATCCATCTGAGAAGCACTATTTGTTAAAAAAATTCATGAGAGATAGATACACTCATTCCGGGAAAACACACTCATGAGTGGGGAAATATCTTAATACACAGATGAGGATCACTGTTAGGGACTTTGTGGATACCGTGACTCACCCGGATACACCTGCTATGTAAAGGATCGGCATCTTGTGGGGATTGTCACATCAATACCTGACTCTACCTAGGGTCAAGAATAGATAGAGGGTCTCTCTCCAAGCGTCTCAGAGGGATACCTAACTCTATCCTGGAAAGTCCTGATCAAGGGATCATACTCTTGTAGAAGGAAATGGTACCTGACCTTCAGTAGAATGAGAAAAAGGGATACTAACCCAAACGAAACATGTCCAAGATACAGTGGACAAGAAGATCAAGCCATGTACTGAGAAGTACACTGCATGTAGAAGTGCCACACACCGTGTCTTTTGGCCCTGGGTACTGCCCACGTTGTAAGGCTCGTTGTGTAAAACGCAACGACATGGTGTGTAGAATTGGTTCAAATGTCATGTCAAAGTATCTGGATTCCACTCCTTGTATTATGGTTGTGTTCTCATACACGGCCTCAACCCATGTGTGCCAACCTGTGTAATCGGCACATAGGGTGACCTGCACTACTAGCCTCGTATGGTCGTGTGGTGGAGTGCATGGCATGCACTCCACCCTGTTTTTGTGTATCACCTAGGATACACACCATGTATCCTGTAAGGGCCCAAAAGATGTATTCTATGGAGAACACAATGTCTCATCGCTTCACAGACCATGGAACCCTATCCGCCACTTAGTCGTACCTACAAGCAGAATTCTTTGCGATACATGCTATGTGTTCTGAAAATTTCAAAAATCTTGAACCTCCAACTTCACACCTAGGGTGGAGATCTGATCTTCGATCTGTCCATTCTTTTTCCACAAAACATAAAGATTAAGGTCTCCCCAACATCCTGAAGTCATCTCTATTATTTCCGGGCCTTTGATCAGCCCCGAAAATGCGAATCGATCCACCTGGCCAAAGAACTCTCAAAGAACAGTCTCTCCTGATCTGAGCCGATTCCTTATCTACCATTGTCGTCGCACCCCCACTGAGTTGTCACAATTTCGGGTCTCCAATTTGGGATCGTTGCGCTGTGAAACAGACGCACAACGATCCATAGTTCATCGCCCCGTGAAAAACACGAAGAACAAAAATAAAAGAGGAAGGAAAATCCAACAAATCAAATTGAGTAATGAACCTCCACCTTCATTCGTCACGGTGATGATATTATCCCATTAGAAGGACTAAAAAGATAAAACAAACAATAAACCCACAATTACCACAATCATATTCCCAATTCAAACTCCAAAGAAACAAAAAATAATTCCCTCCCACAAGAATGCATGATCTGCGGATCAACATGTTCATGGGTTGATTCACGTTCGTCGTTAAATCCAAAAAATGGAAAAGATGAATCTAAATAATAACTCTTACCTTGTTCTAGTTGAAGAATGATCATCGTGTTGTGTTTATTAGTGGTGTTTGTCAAATCTGAGATGCGTCGATCAATCGAATCTTCGCCATCTGCCAATGAGTTCTCCTCCAAAGCTCCAAGAGGATATCCCTAAATTCTCAGGGTTATGAGGCTAACCATGTGAACTTTACATAAGCCGGTATTTAAAAGGGATGAATTGCATCACTTCCCAAAAAGGAAACTTTTAAATAAAATAAATTATTAATTTATTTTATTCCTATTAAATTGTCCAAAAAATAAATCTCATAGTTGAACCACTCCGATTGATTTTAGGCCCCAACTAAGGTAAAAAAATTTCTATGAATGAAACTACGCCCTCATATTTCTAATCAGATCACTTTTTTAAAATTTCTTCCATTTTTTCATGAAAATCGCTCACACATGCAGTTTAAAGTTTAATTTAATTAAAACATTTATTCTGGGCACTTTGGGCCTTGGAATCACACGCCGCCAAAAGGTTTGGACTTGAAATAATTCCATATAATATTTGAAAATAATACACAGAAAAATATGAGACATTATATTCTCCTTACCTTGGGGATTTTCATCCCTAAAAATCCAAAAGAAAGGCTACTCCAAAAAATGTGGGTACTGGGCACGGATCTGAGTCTCTAGTTCCGACGTGATCTTCTGAAGACTCTTGTGATACCACCGAACACGCACCAATGGATTCTATTTCCCATGAATGATCCTCTCATTCCAATCCTCGATCTCCACCGGGTACTCCCCAAAGGTCACTCTATCTTCGATATCCAGCTCAACCCAATTGATGACGTGTGATGCGTTAGGCACGTACCTCCCTAGCTGTAACACGTGGAAGACATCATGTACACGGTGAAGTTGTGGTGGTAGAGCTAGGTGGTACACCACCTTTCCATCTCTATGTAATATTTGAAATGGGCTGATGAACCTTAGATATAGCTTGTCGCCCCGACCAATCTCTGGAAACATCGCAGAGGTGAGACCCTAAAGAAGACATGGTCCCCTTCCCCGAACTCCATAGGTCCCCATTGTATGTCAGCGTAAAACTTCTACTAGATTTGTGCAGTCTTCATCAACTCCTGGATGATCTGTACCTTCTCGGTGGTATCTCGCACCAGCTCTGGATCCATTAGTGCTTACTCTCCAGGGTCAGTCCAGCAAAGTGGTGACTGGTAGGGTCTCCCATATAAAGCCTCAAATGGTGTCATCCCAATAGTGGATTGGTATCTATTATATTATTAAAACTCCACCAGTGGTAGTTGGTCCTCCCAACTGTGACCAATGCCCAAGATACAGGCCCGCAACATATCCTCCAGAACTTGAAAGGTCCTCTCCATCTGATCATTTGTTTGGGGATGGAATGTTGTGCTTAAGCAGAGTTGTGTTCTGAAAGCCTCCTGAAATCCATTCCACAACTCGGATGTGATGTGGGTTTCTCGATCTGAGACTATTGTTGAAGGTACTCCATGAAGCCGAACTATCTCCTGCAGGTAGAGGAATCACAAGCTCTTTATGAAACTCGGTTCTCTGGTAGCTAGTAAGTGGGCCGACTTGGTGAGTTGGTCAATGATCACCTTGATGGAATCATGCCACTGGGACGGCTATGGTAACCCATCATGAAGTCCATAAATATTCCATACCACTTCTACTCTAGAACATCCAGGGGTAAGGTAATCTCGATGAAACCTAGCACTCAGCCTTCACCAACTGGCACGTAAGGCATCGAGAAATGAACTCTGCTACTACATTTTTCATTCCTGACCACCAGAACTATTGTTAGAGAAACTAGTACATCTTCTCCACTCCCGGATGTACCTACAAGGGTGATATATTAAACTCCCTTAGGACCTCCTCCTGCAACGCCACTGGTGCAATAGTGCATCATCTTAAAAGAACTATGTGCTCTCCACCTTGCGAATATCCATCACGGTCATGCCCTGAGGATAACTGAAAATGTAAAGCATCATAGTCGACATCCCCAAGATATGCCGCCCTAACTCACTGCAAGAGTGGAGGGGTGACCACCATCGACTGAAGGTAAGATGCATCCTCTCTATCCATGAAGGATAACTATAACAAGGCCAACTGTTCTATCACCTCACTCAGAAGTTGTGATCTTGATCTCCTGCTAAGAGCATATTCCTCCTTTTTCCCCTTCCCAAAAGTATAGATTCTCTCTAAATAATTGTCTTGGAGGAACTCTAGCCAACACCTCTATCTCATATTCATATCCTTTTGCGAGGAGATGTACTTGAGCCTCTTTTGGTCAAATTATATAATGAATCGCTCACCCATAAGGTAGTGTTGTTGCATCTTCAATGCGAATACTACCACTTCCAACTTGAGATCAAGGGTCTCATTGTTCTACTCATTTGTCCAAAGTTGGAACGAACCATAAGCAATCACTTCTTGTCTCTACATTAGGACACAGCCAAGCACGGTACCCGATGAGTTGCAGAAAACAACGTACTCAACACCATCCTCCGGAAATCTCAAGATCAGGGTGCTCATTAAACTCTACCTCAACTGCTCGAATGACTTCGGAAACTTCTCCCTTCACATGAAGGGCTTCCCCTTCCTGGTAAAGGATGTCATCGGTGTCGATACTCAGTAAAAATCATGAATGAATCTATGGTAATATCCTACCAACCCAAGGAAGCTCCTCACCTCCGCCACACTCTGAGGTGGCTCCCATACTAACACTGCCTCCACCTTGGTTGGGTCCACAGATAATCCATTTACTGAAATGACATGTCCCAGAAAGTGGAACTCCCAAACCCAAAACTATAACTTCAAGAGATTCCCATAAAGTTAGTGCTCTCGGAGTACATCCAGAACCATCAACAGGTGTCTCGCGTGCTCCTCCTCTGACGCCGAGTACACAAGGATTTCATTGATGAAGAACACTATGAACTGGTACAAATATGGAAGGAATATCCAGTTCATAGGTCCCATGAACACTGTGGGTGCATTCGTCATGCCCAAAGGCATCACAAAGTACTCGTAGTGACCATAAAATTTTCTGAAATCCATCTTCTGTATATCCTCTTCTTGTACTCGTAAATGGTGGTAACCTGATAGAAGATCAACCTTTGAGAACCACTGTTCCCCTCTAATCTAGTCAAAGAGGTCATTAATCCTTATTAGTGGAAACTTGTTCTTCACTGTCACCTGGTTCAGGTGCTGATAATCCACGCACACAACCTCAAACTCCCATCTTCCTTCTTGGAAAACAAAACTGGGGCTTCCTAGGGTGAAACTTTGGGTCTCACAAAACCCTTACACTGTAAATCCCCGAACTACACCCTCAGCTCGAGAAGGTCTGTTGGATCCATCTTATATGATGGTGAAGAAATCAATGTGGTCCTAAAGTGTGAGTCAATGTAGGATTCGATTTCCCAGTAGGTAGGTTGTCCTAGAACAATATTGGGAAAGATGTACTTTTATTCCACCACTACTACTGGGAACTGTAATATCACAATATCTACTTCTCTGAGGCTAAGGCTAGCCAATTCATTAGTGATTTTTTTGTACACTCATATGCATGATCCCATTCTATGCTACCTGAGTCTCCCTTTCACCGATAAAGTAAAACCTCGTCCCATCGCTGCGGACACACCGCACTCTTCGCCTAAAGCAGTCAATCTGGGCATGGATTGAGGATGACCAATACATACTGATAATGACGTTGTAAGGAATTAACACTGCCACCAAAAGGTTCCAACTAAAACTCTTTCCTCCAAGGGTGATATCACACTATCTGCAATGGTGTGTGATCATTGTGTCTCCTTTTTTAGGTGACTCTAACTATAATGGTTGAGTCAAAGGCTCTACTGAAATCTCATGGTTTCTCACAAGGCATGTGGTGAGGATGGGATGATAGGAACATTTGTCTATAAGTATGGCAGCTAAGGTAAAAAAGATGAAGATCGTACCTCAGATCATCCCTGGAGTCCCTGGGTCGTACGCCATGACCGCATGCAGTTGTCCCCACCACTGTCCCTTAGATCCTTAAGCCTTGTACGAACCTCCTGGGGGTGGTGGTGGGAGTAGATCGAAGCATCTGCCACCACCTACATCTCTCCCTACTCCTCTGCCATGTTCACCACTTGGCGGGTCTGTCTGCTCCACTATATGCCTCTACCTCGGTGCACCGTCAACCACCTCCGTCTCGACAGCCCGATGGGTAGGACAATCTCTAGCAAGATGACATTTACCATCGCACAAGTAGCATTGCCTCACCTTAGGCTGACTAAAGCCATCCTGAGAACCCTAGACTGCCAAACCCCTATCCTGGGTCCTCCCGTGATGTCTGCCACATGTCGATCCTTATTCCTGACATCGGCTCCTTGTTGTCGAGGTCTCTACAACTGTCTGTCTGCTGCTAACTGTCATCGGTTGTCTCTACTCTACCAAGAAGCTCTCTATCTCCAAGTACCACTTGAGCACACAAGTATAAGTTGGAATGTAAAGAGGCACAACACTAGCTCAGATGTCCTGTCGTAGACCACGCTCAACGGTCCGAGCTCTGAAGTACTGATCCCTAACCATATCCATCGAGTACCTGGCGAGGTTGGTGAACCTCGATGAATAGTCAGCCACTGTTAAATTGCCATGTTGGATCTAAAGAAGCTCCTGGATGCGCTCTTCTCTCTACATAACTGGTGAGAAGTCCTCCAGAAAGACTTTCTCAAACTTTGTCCATGAAAGAGTCTCCTCATCGTGAGTCTATTTGATCAGACTCTACCATTGTCCAACTTAACCCTGAAGAAGGCCTACTCCTAGGATCACCATCTGGTCTGCCAGTGTCCTCAGGAGACAGAAAACTCTTGTCACCACCTCAAGATAGCCCTTAGGTTCCTGAGGGTTGCGCACACCTCAGAACCTGAGGGGTGTCTATCTCTGGAACTCATGGAGTGTGCTCAACCTACAGCCCTCGTCTGTCGGTACTGCAGGTCCACGGGCTGCTCCACTGGTGGTGGCATAGAAGGTGCACCACCTAGAGGTGACACTTGGGGAACTGTTCCTTGTATCGAAGCCTAGTCCCTGAGGGGGTCATCCTCATGATCGCGCTACTAAATCCTAGCGGGTATACATCACAGAGGCATCCTGTAAGGAACATGATGTACCAAGTTCAAAGAGTATATCTAGATAGCTAACACAAAGGGAATGGAAAACCAAAAAAAATCATATATAATGCATGTACCAATCTCTTATTTCCCTACAACTAGTGTTTACATATACCGAGTTGAAAAGCATGTTATAAGTGTCCTAGTGTATTTATACGTTGGCTGCCCGCACCAACACTGGAGTCTCAGGCCTGAAAGCTGAGCTTGAAACACTTAACACTATTTCCCAAACCAATCTAACAGACTCTTGGTTTTAAGGTATAACTTACCACCTCTGATACCACTCTGTCACGACCCGTCCCAGTGGGGCTCGAGCGACGACTCCCCAAGCCCGCCCCCAATAGGCCAGGGGCTAGTGACTAGCACTGAGTAGGCATATTACTAACATGGGAGGAATTTCCTATGTTCATGTACACACACACACATCTCCAAGCCCATAAATGTTGAAATGAACAAACCACTAAGGAAAAAAAATGCATGCATACAAATAAACCCAACCAAATAGAGTATGACAGAAGGTAAAGTACTGAACGTAAACTCGGTCAGAATACAATCCCACCAAAAAGAAGAGACTAAAAACTACAAATTCCAACTTATAAGCACAAAGAGGTACTGGTACTACTTCTTGTAGTCATATTAACACCTCGTCCTATAGGGAACTCAGAAATCCTGGTCTTTCCCTAGTCCGCCCTAGACTCCTTCAAAAGGTCGCTTATCTGCACAAGACACGACATGTGTGGGAAAAGAACGTATAGGGGTGAGTATAAAAATACTCAGTAAAGGACCCCAAAAACCACAATGCAATACACAACGGAAAAGGTAGAGTCATTTCAACACATTATATGCCTACTGAACATATAATTGGAGAACACAATATAGATATACTCAAAACCCAGAACTGCAGTTTAGAGACAAGTCACACAACCGAATACCACCACTAGGGATTCAGTTCAAAGATTCCACGAAGCACTCTTCTAGGAGAACTCACTATATGAGTCTGACATCTCTAAAATCATTTCCCGAGAAGCACTGATCATCAGGAAAAGTCATGAGATATGGATACACTCATTTTGGGAGAACACACTCCTGAGTGGGGAAACTTCTTGATACGTAGATGAGGATCTCTTCCAGGGCCTTTGTGGATACTGCGACTCATCCAAATTCACCTGATAAGTAGAGGATTGGTTCCCTGTAGCGATAGTCACATTGATACCTGACTATACCTAGGGACATGAATGGATAGAGGATCTCGCTATGGGCCTCTCAGAGGGATACCAGACTCTACCCTGTGAAGTCCTGCTGAAGGGATCATACTCCTATAGAAGGAAATGACACCAGAACTTCAGGGGAACAAGAAAATGGGGAACTAATCCAAATAAAACATGTCCAATATATGGTGTAAAAGAAGATCAATCCATGTACTGAGAAGTACATGGCATGTAGAAGTGTCACACGTCGTGTCTTCTGACCCCGAGTACTTCCCGTGTACAAATTCCCGTGTCTTAAGGCTCGTCGTGTAAAATGTAACTACATTGTGTGTAGAAAATGGTCCCACGCCCTTTCAAAGTATGTGGGGTCCACTCCATGTAGCTGGTCGTGTCCCCATACATGGCCTCAACCCATGTGTGCCAACCTGTGTAATCAACACATGGGGTGACCCACACTATTGGCCTCGTATAGCCGTGTGGTGGAGTACACGGTGTGTACTCCACCTCATTTCTTTGTATCACCAAGGATACAAGTCAAGTCCCATGTAAGGACTCGCACACCGTGTTCTTTGGAGAACACGCCATTTCATTGCTTCATGCACTGCAGAGCCCTAGCTTCCACTTAGCCGGACCTACATGTCGTGCTCTTCGGGATACACACTGTGTTTTCTAGAAATTTCCAGAATTGCAAACCTCTGCCATCATGCCTTAGGTGGAGATCTGATATTTAGTTCAGCAATCCGTTTTCTACAAAACATGACGATTAATGACGCCCTGACGTCCAGAAGTCGTCTCTGTTGTTTTTGGGCCTCTAATCAGACCCAAAATACATATCGATCCACCCATGTGAAGATCAATTGAAGAACTTTCTCACCTGATCCGAGTTGATTCATCTTGCACCATTTTCGCCACACCACCGTTGAGTCGTCGCGATGTCAGGCCTCTAATTTTGGATTATTGCATTGTGAAACAGATGCACAAGGACCTGTTGTTCATCTCTCTGAGAAAAACATGAAGAACACAATGAAAAATGGAAGTAAAATCCAACAAACCAAATTGATGAACGGACCTCTGCCGTCGTTCCTCATAATGTTGATTCTCTCTCATTAGAATGATTAAACAGGTGAAATAGAAGATAAACGCACAATTACCACAATCATATTCCTAATTTAAACCTCACAGAAACAGAAAATAATATTGTCCCACAATAATGCATGATATGATGATCAAAATGTTTGTGGGTTGGTCTGCATTCATCACTAAATCCAAAAATAGATAAAAGAAGAATCAAAATAACAACCCCTACCTTGATCCGATTGAATAATGATTGTTGTTTCATGTTTGTTGGTGGGGTTCGTCGAATCTGAGATGCGTCGATCGATCCCATCATCGTTGTCCGCCAACGGGTTCTCCTCCAAAGCTCCAACAGGATCTCCCTAATTTCATAGGGTTATAAAGTTCACCCTATGAACTTTCCATAAGAAGATATTTAAAAGGGATGAATAAGGTCATATGCAAAAACAAAACTTTTAAATAAAATAAATTCTTAATTTATTTTATTTCCATTAAAACTTTTAAATAATAAATCTCGCAGATGACCTGTGCTGGTTGATATTAGGCCTATCTTAAGGTAAATTCTCTTCTTTGAATGCAATGGTGACCTTATATTTATGATCCAAGCACCCATTTAAAAGTTATTCAAATTTTTCAGGAAAACCGCTCATGTGTGTTGTTTAAAGTTAAATTTAATTCAAAAATTTATTCTGGGCACTTCGGACCTCAGAATCGCACGCTGTTGAAAGTTCTGGTCTTGAAATAATTCCATATAATTTTTGCAAATAATACATGGAAAAATCCAATACATTACATTTCCACTCAAAAAAATACTTTTATTTTTATCTTCCATCAATATTATCTTCAATGGGTTCACATACCACTTAGAAAAGAGCCATTAATAAGACCTCTAATATTTCTAATATGGGACTTAGTGTAGGAGATAATAAATAAAGTTAATAAAATAATCATTTTCCATTAAACTCACTTACCCCTATAAATCTCAAGTAACCATAGAACATTCAATGCTTTTAATGCATTATTCTACATTTCTTCTTTATCTCCAGCAACTATGCCAATACCAATTATTGAAACTTATATCAACTATAACAGATTCCATCCTGAGAGATGATTCCATTTGTTTAAACTGATAAAAAATATTGAAATGATGGATCATATGTTCAGATTTTGATATTACATACTGAACTATACTTGTTATAGGATTCCTCTCCCATCTATAGGGTGTATATCCTTTCTTCCTAGCATTACTAACTATTATATTTCCTTGTTAAAAATTCCCTAATATTAACAAATTTATTACAAAATATAAAACTAAAATTCAAATCCATATGTAAATCAATTGAATCTTTATTACTGATATGATTCTTCTAATATTCTGAATAATTTTAAATCTAGATATAGAAAAGCTTCTACTTATATCGATTTGAATCAATTGGAACTCAGAATCATGTCACAAAACCACTTTTCATTTGTTTAATGAAAATTACCTATAGTTCATATCTCCCCTAAAACTTAAAACACTTCAAAGACAGTTAAACTAATTTAAACATGTAGGGATAGGGGATAATTCACTACCTTAAGTAGAGTATTTTGGATGGTCTTGATAAAAACCCCTTCAATATTACTCTTTTTTCCCATTTTTTGATTCAAGGAAAGTACATCCATCACCTCACAAACCTCTTCTTTTTATAATAATTATTTATGGTATGCTTTTTTAGTGACTTCCTATAACACCCCAGGATTTCATAGTGTGTTATTTCTTAAAAATAATTCAATAACTTGCACTACACGCAACACCGAGTTCAATCACACCATGACGTACAAAAAAAAGCCATTAAAAGAGGTCATGAATAGTATTAACTACATTTTGAACTTTATATAATCCTTATAATTTTAGAATCCCTATTATGAGTTTCTTAGTCATAATACAAGAAAAGATTCATTTTCAGTATTGCACTTTTATCAACTTCTAATAGTGAAACCTTTTTAAATAAAATATTTTAAACTATCTGAATAAATTGGGACATCAAAAAATTTAAAATGAAACATCCCAAGCTTCCACGGTACGCTTTCCTTTGAATAAAATAGTAGCGTATGTTGTACGCAACCTTGAGTTTTAACACACGCCACAACCAATCAAACTAGCTGTTATGAATAGTAATACCTAAATTTTGAAATTATATATATTTTATATTTTAAAATTGACTTCATTTTTGGATTCGGAATATCGAATTTAGCCTAAGGTGAGATTTTGGTACTTTTCAGATAACTTTCATATTTTGATGAATAGTGAAAATTACTAAATTTTAATTAAAAACAACTTTTTTAATCAAAATAATTAATAGTGATAAATTGTGAATTTGAGTGGTTTTAAAGTATATTTAGAATATATTTTTACCATTTAATATAATGTTGGTCATTGGACATAATTTTACAATTAAACCGAACATAAACAAGTGTCAATCTTTTGATAGTTATTACCTCTTAAAAACACGCTTTTTGTTTTGACAGCGGGAATTAATTTTAAATTAATTTTTGCCACTTCTGTGTTTTGAATTTAGAAAAATGGATTCCATATTTGGAATCAGGATATCCAAATTGTGTAAATAGGTAACTTTTATTTTTAGACATTTTGAATAATTACTGTGGTAAATATTTTATTTACCATGGTTAAGGGTAAATCCGGTAAATAAGGGTTAAAAAATAATATTATAATAATACAAAATTACCCTAAAACGTGTCCTAACCTTATTGGTGGACACATACTCGACCATGGGCATCCTTGGGTCGATTTGGGGACCCCTTGGAGCCACTTGTATGTGGTAGGGACACATTATATTAATAAAGTTAAAATAAAAATAAAAATGGCATAAGCTTACATCTTTTAGAAGAACAATTTTTACATAGGGTTATACTTGTTGGATTTTCGATTATAAATATTCATTAGAAATCTAAAAATATTTCCTACATACTGATATTTTATTTATAATTTTTAGAAATTAAATAATTTAAATTATTAATGACACAATAATGATGCAATGTTTACCTCATTAATAAATCATTTAAATAAATAAGATTATAATGATTAAAATATTATCTAAAACCTGTCCAATTCTTATTGGTTGATGTTATTTAGAATATGAGTCATCTTATCTTCGACCTCAATTATTTTTGGACAATTATAAACCGAATATAATTATATTATAAAGTAATACTTTCACTCTTTTCTAAAGATCCCCTCCTCTCCCTTATAAAAGGAGACCACTTCTACTCATTCCTCACACCTCTCAAGCCACTTGGATCGTCCAAACTCTGCACACATAAGCTCCCCAAATCCCTCTCCTCCTCCTTGAAGCTTCCCCTTAGGCAGAAAGCATTTCAAGAAGTCATTTGGTTCCAACCAAAGTGAGTTACCTAAATTAAAGGTAACGATTTCTCTTAAATTATTTTCATTTATTTTGCTTCTCCAACCCCCAAACTCTTTTTACTTCCTTTCTTTTGTAACAAAAAAAAGTATCCTCAATATACTAGGATGTTTTTATAAGAAGGATTCGAACTACATATACACACACCTCCATCTAATGGATGATGAACATAATGTTTCTGTGAATGGAAAACTAACGCCTCACGAAACGATGATTGTTCAAATACATCTTACCACCTATCATGGTGGACATTATGATGGCACTATAATTAAGTGTGATATTAATGATACATATTTTATATATAAGCTTCTATAATTCCATTTTATTTCATACCATTATTCGTTTCATGTTGTATATACATACGATAATTTCATTTGAGGAAGTGCGGACTACCGCCCCCTTAAAATGATATGACTCGTTCATACCACACATGGAACGTATAAAGAATGGTGTTAATGAACATAAGTAACATATATAAAATATTATATTATACTGGAATAATAATATACCTCTTTATCATTTAAATTCAATTCTTTTAAAATGAAAAATTAAATGGAAGTAGCGTTCGTGCGTACGTACGGACTACCGTCTCCACGAACGCGATGAGATTCATTCTCCATCATATCCATTCAAGTATAATTATAATTTGATGATTTAAAAATAGTATCTAAGTAATTGATATCATTCTGGATATGAATAATATACATCCCATTAATAACGAATAGGGCTCACATAACAAAGGATATAAAGTAAAATGAACCCGTTAACACCCGAAATGACGATAATTCTAAGATATTATTAACAAATCAATGTTAAAAGATCATATATGATATCATATTAATGCATATGATTCTTGTATAATTAAATAACAATTATTTCACCATTATACAGGAGGTTAACCTACCGTCGACCAAGGAAAAAGTACAAAGTAAGGGATTTTCTTATCTCACTTTCAACTCTGTGAGATTTCCATTGTTCGCCACTAAATTATTGAAAGTGGTGTATTGTGTATGGCCATTTGATATATATTATCATGATTCTATTTATATTCATGTTATTCTGTAAATCATTTTGGTGGTTATTAACTTTTGTCCATACGACTCAGTTGATTAACATGGTAAGGAGTTTCTTATCTCACTCTTAATTTTGTGAGAATTCCATTGTTCACCACTTAATTATTACATGTTGTGTATGTGTACTGCCCATGATTGTATTGATTGTGTAATATACATTAATTTATGGGTACTTACATAGTCATGGTATGATCCTACTTTCATAGTTGTATTTTTTGTTAGTTACCAAATCGATAAGGGAATTTGACATTTCAATTTCCACTCATTCGTCTTTACGCATATTTCATTGATTATATTACTCCAAGATTATGTGTGGAATAACTATTAATTTGATTATGTCATCATTTCCACTCCCCTTCCTGTGGATATACTTTTGATACACATAATCACTCTATTGATAATTCTCAAGTCATTAATATGAATTTGATAAGAGTAATTTTAACTCTTTCACCATTTGTTGAGTTAAACATCCAATTCGTTTGTGTTGTTTCTACAAGATTATGTGTGAATATCCTTTGATTGTTTTACACTGAATATTCAATCATATATAGTGTATTTATATTTTCACATATAATTATGTCATTGATTTATCCTTAACCTAAGGATACGACCTTTATGAGATATTTCATCTCAATTTACATTCAATTGGGACTTCTTTGTTCATATACACCAAATCACTTTTATGTGGTGTATATAATGTACTTTGACATAGTATATCATGAATCCCTTTATTCTCATGATATTACAAAGTTTTGATTACCTCAATTATTTGTACTCAAGTTTCTCTCTTTTGGTTAGAATCTCTAACCAAAATACCATTTTAAAATGTTTTAAAGACTTATTCTTCTAAATCTTGCTCATTAATGTCCATGTTTTAAAAAATGGTTTTAAGGATTTATTTATATGGACATTAAAGTTTTAAAATTAAAACTCCTTTTAAAAGTTTCAAAGTGTTATGTGACACTTTGATTCAAAAATCTATTTTTAAATGGCTTCTTGACAAATAGTGTGACTTTTAAATGATTTCAAGAAAAGGGGGATATTTCCCTCAAAAAGTTTTGATGATTATTTTCATCTATGTCAACATCCTTCATTATTCATGATTGAGGTTAATGTGATACAATACAATCTTCCATATTGTATCAAATGAGTTATGTTTGACTGTGGATGTTCTATTTTTATACCATTCATGGTTTGTGGTTAATGTATTGACATTTCGTATGCTTGTTTTAATACGAATGTTTATTTTATGCTTAAACCTATTCATATGAGGAATGCATTGGACTTAATAAGTGACGGGTGGAGCCCGCTATAGCTCCTCGATGCATCGGTAGGTCTCATGAGACAAACTAGTGTCTTGGCACAAGGCCTTGGAAAAATCTTATTTGTAGTCTTGGCACGAGGCCTTGGCTATGTGGTTATGATAGTCTGGCATTATGCATTCCATCATTATGAAAGTGGTTATTGATATTTCATGTGATTTTTCGACTAGTAGAATATCCATGTGAATAAGTAAATGGCATTATTTCATTTTATCTTTGCTATATTATGCTGAAGTTCAAGTTTAAAAGGCTTTTGTTTTAATTATAAATTGCCTTAAGTGTTTATGATTATCTATGAAAGCTTCTGCTATAATGATATCCTTACTGAGCATCTAATCTCACCCCTTTCAATGTTTTATTGTTCCTAGGATTATAAAGAAGTAATTTATGAATGACCTGCAGGGATAGTATGAGGGGATATGAAGACAAGATGTTTTTTTAATGTAATGTAAAACTTTATGATTGTATCTAGTGTTTCCAAGGCTACTAAACTAATCGGTCTTTCGAGACTTGATCTTTCTCGTGATCATGAGAATGTTATGTAATAATGCACCGACTCTAGGTAATTAGGGTCGGGGCGTTATAGTTGGTATCAGAGGAATTTTAGTACAAACCTTGGAAGCTAGATTTAGATAAACTCTGATTAGAGCACGTAGACCTAAGATGATCTTTGAGGATTAGTATAGAAGAACTTCCTAGAATTTTGGAATTGTAAAGATTTTGTGAGTTTTCCAAGAAATACATCCCTGTCTGGATACGAGCAGGTAGAGGTGGCTCTGGCACAGATGTACCTAGGGGTAAAACCCGAAAACACCGCTTTGAGCTAGACTCGAACGAGAACCGGTGCACGACAACGGGCCTTGCTGCACTCTTGGTTACGACACTCCCGGGGGATATTCTTTGGTAAATTCACAAGATTAGTATAAACCATTATTAAGGGAATACAAAAAAATGCCCCTAAGAATATATGTCGGCAAATAGATAGTGGATAACCTAGATTTTAACGTAGGGTACCCCAAGTTAGGATATATTGTTCAATTACAAGATTATCCTATTATGTCTATTTTTTTTACATTATTATTAGATAAGTATTCAAAAACCCTAATTGTATTTTCTTTTGTTAGTTGAAACATGGAGGGAGCAAGATCACGAACAACTCTTCTCTCTCTTCCTGAAGAACTACTTACAACTATTATCCAGAAGTCATGTGCAGACGATGTTGAAACTTTTTCAAATGTCCAAGTTACATGCAAACAACTTTATGAGACATCCAATAACTCTAGCATTACACGATTATTTCAAGGATCAAGTACCGACTATGGGATAATGTTGTGCTCTCAACTTTCTTACCACGCTAAACGTGGGAAGTACCATCAGGGTCTTTTCAAATTATTCACTTTATCTCAAAATTATGATGCACTAAATGATTTTCTAGATGCTGCAGAAGAGGGAGACCTTCGAGCAGCCTATATGTATCAAATTATATATTTATGTCTTTTGGGATATACGAAAACTGATTTACCAAAACCTTATTTTGAAATATTTGAAGATGAATCAGTGATAATTTTTCTAAAAAAACATGTTAAAGACGATGTCTCTAAATTATATATAAGAAATACCTATTTTTTTATGATGCATCGATGCTTCCATCGATATAATCCAAAATAGATGAGGTGTTTCTGGGTAAAGGAAGTAAATGATTTGGAAAACTTCCTGAGGTACCATTGTGACACATGAACGCATTCTACCAAAAGGAAAATCTGCCTAGTTCCTCCAGAGTTCATGTTGTGATCCACATATCTCTAGTGACAAAATACATGCCTGACCCAACGCATGTACTCCCCTATGAAGAATTATAACTAGAACCCGATCTATCTTATTGTGGAGAGCCTATCAGAATTCTTCATACCAAAGATCAAGTGTTGAGAAACCAGATGAATCGTCTGGTAAAAGATCTATGGAGAAATCATAAGATGGAAGAGGCAATGTGGGAACCCGAGGAACATATGATGAAGAACCTATGTGGAAATAAATGGATGGTGAAATGTTTAAGAGTGTTAGTGCTCTTTATTGATGGGATTACTTTGGAATAATTTTCTCTTGTATGTGTAAACCTGCAATTTATTATGTGAAAATGATATTTGAGGAAGAATTATCTTTTCTGTTGCGGATATAGTTATAAATAACCATTTGGTCTTATATGATCATTGGGTTGGAGGAAATTATATGTTATTATAATTTGGGATGAAAATTCAAGGTATGGGATAAGATTTGTGGTTAAATTATGTTATGGTATTTTGAGGAATTTATCTCATTTTGGTAATATTATAAAATATAGTTTTTGAAAAAGGACAACACGTAGACCGTGTGACAACCCGTCGCGTCGGACAAAGCTGTGGGAATCGAACCCACAACCAAAGTGCGATTGGGATTTATCGCCTACCACAGGACTACGTGAAGTCCCTGGTTAGTGTGACTATTTTTTTAGTTAAGTGATTTTATTGATCAATAATAAGTTGATTTGGGTTCTTATGTCTTATCAAATGAATACCCTTGGTATAGGAAAATGATTTGGTGATTAAGTGATAAAGGTTATTTTGGAAGATGTTCGCTTTGTTGGGACCACTATATGCCCAAGGAAAATAGAATACAATGGGGTTTCATTTGTAGAGTAATAGTAGATTTTTTATCTACGTTTTTATTGTGGATTTATAGTGATTTGGGTTATTTATGGAAATGATTAACCTATAACTGAGAATATGTGATGATGTTAATTACTTTTAAGTATGTGACTTTAAGAGTATTTGATGTCATTTAGAGATACAATATAACATGGGAGACTACATAATCAAATTCTTCTATGTTTTGGGTTTCAATATTATTTTGAATTATATTGAAGGATTTTAAGGACAATTGATTATTTAATGGTATTTATTTAACTTTGGGGTATTGTTGGTTTAATTTTAGAAATTAAGATTAGTGCATATTTATCTCAAGGAATATCCTTTTGGGGGATCATTAGATCATTCACTTACCATTTTGGTTTTGATTAATCTTCAAAGACAATGTAAATATATGGTTTATCCTACATGGATCATGTGATTCTATAGAAGTTTATTCTAGTTCTTCCAGTGTGACCAAGTCTTCTTGAATACTCATCGTTTAAAAAAAATTGAGTTAGTGGTGGAAATTTATTAAAGAATGAAAATCTACTTAAAATTTAAGTATATCTCATAATGTTCTTAGTCAATATCATAAATGAATTCCTCTTCCTTATGTAATGTAACTTTAAAAAAAATGTTGTCCTAGATGGTACATTAAATCATCACTAATTTATGGCTTTGGGATTGTTGGCCTTTTCATAGCCATGTTCTCTACCACTCTCCATCAGATAATTGATGGTTAGATTTCTCTTCCATATCCATATTTTCCTACATGGAACCCTAGTATGTGTTATTTTCGGTAATCTTCATACTTTCCACTCTTTATTTTAAATAGAGGCCTCATTAATTCATTTTTCGATGTGGGATTTCAACTAAGATATTTTGAAACGTCAAAAATGTGTTATCCCAATACCCTATGTTTTCTTTTACCGATGGTATTTCAAATCATCATAGATTGATGAGTTTAAGGACCTCAATTTTATACTTGTTTGTGATTGATGACCTCAATCACTACCTATAAATATTTACGTTTTTCCTCCAATTATATGTCTCTAATTTCCACCAATGTTCTCCTAATTGAGATCATAATTTGGTGGTGACCCTTTCATTTCTCTTTTCCTTATATTAAGACTAAATTTTAGTAACCCAATTTCTGATGTGGGTTTTCCCACAAATATATTTTCTACTTTAAACCTTTTATTTTCGAAGAACAATTTCAAATTGAGAGGACGCAATTTATTGAAGGAGGGGAGAATGTAACACCCCAGGATTTCATAGTGTGTTATTTCTTAAAAATAATTCAATAACTTGCACTACACGCAACACCGAGTTCAATCACACCATGACGTACAAAAAAAAGCCATTAAAAGAGGTCATGAATAGTATTAACTACATTTTGAACTTTATATAATCCTTATAATTTTACAATCCCTATTATGAGTTTCTTAGTCATAATGCAAGAACAGATTCATTTTCAGTATTGCACTTTTATCAAATTTTAATAGTGAAACCTTTTTAAATAAAATATTTTAAACTATCTGAATAAATTGGGACATCAAAAAATTTAAAATGAAACATCTCAAGCTTCCACGGTACGCTTTCCTTTGAATAAAATAGTAGCGTGTGTTGTACGCAACCTTGAGTTTTAACACACGCCACAACCAATCAAACTAGCCGTTATGAATAGTAATACCAAAATTTTGAAATTATATATATTTTATATTTTAAAATGGACTTCATTTTTGGATTTGGAATATCGAATTTAGCCTAAGGTGAAATTTTGGTACTTTTCGGATAACTTTCATATTTAGATGAATAGTGAAAATTACTAAATTTTAATTAAAAACAACTTTTTTAATCAAAATAATTAATAGTGATAAATTGTGAATTTGAGTGGTTTTAAAGTATATTTATAATATATTTTTACCATTTAATATAATGTTGGTCATTGGACATAATTTTACAATTAAACCGAACATAAACAAGTGTCAATCTTTTGATAGTTATTACCTCTTAAAAACACACTTTTTGTTTTGACAGTGGGAATTAATTTTAAATTAATTTCTGCCACTTCTGTGTTTTGAATTTATAAAAATGGATTCCATATTTGGAATCAGGATTTCCAAATTGTGTAAATTGGTAACTTTTATTTTTAGACATTTTGAATAATTACTGTGGTAAATATTTTATTTACCATGGATAAGGGTAAATCTGGTAAATAAGGGTTAAAAAATAATATTATAATAATACAAAATTACCCTAAAACGTGTCCTAACCTTATTGGTGGACACATACCCGACCATGGTCATCCTTGGGTCGATTTGGCGACCCCTTGGAGCCACTTGTATGTGGTAGGGACACATTATATTAATAAAGTTAAAATAAAAATAAAAATGGCATAAGCTTACATCTTTTAGAAGAACAATTTTTACATAGGGTTATAAATGTTGGATTTTCGATTATAAATATTCATTAGAAAGCTAAAAAGATTTCCTACATAATTATATTTTATTTATAATTTTTAGACATCAAATAATTTAAATTATTAATGACACAATAATGTTGCAATGTTTACCTCATTAATAAATCATTTAAATAAATAAGATTATAATGACTAAACTATTATCTAAAACCTGTAAAATTCTTATTGGTTGATGTTATTTAGAATATGAGTCATCTTATATTCAACCTCAATTATTTTTGGACCATTATAAACCGAATTTAATTATATTATAAAGTAATACTTTCACTCTTTCCTAAAGTGCCCCTCCTCTCCCTTATAAAAGGAGACCACTTCTACTCATTCCTCACACCTCTAAAGCCACTTGGATCGTCCAAAATCTGCCCAAATAAGCTCCCCAAATCCCTCTCCTCCTCCTTTAAGCTTCTCCTTTGTCAGAAAGCATTTCAAGAAGTCCTTTGGTTCCAACCAAAGTGAGTTACCTAAATTAAAGGTAACGATTTCTCTTAAATTATTTTCATTTATTTTGCTTCTCCAACCCCCAAACTCTTTTTACTTCCTTTATTTTGTAACAAAAAAAAGTATCCTCAATATACTAGGATTTTTTTATAAGAATTATTCGAACTACACATACACACACCTCCATCTAATGGATGATGAACATAATGTTTCTGTGAATGGAAAACTAACGCCTCACGAAACGATGATTGTTCAAATACATCTTACCGCCTCTCATGGTGGCCATTATGATGGCACTGTAATTAAGTGTGATATTAATGATAAATATTTTATATATAAGCTTCTGTAATTCCATTATATTTCATACCATTATTCGTTTCATGTTGTATATACATATGATAATTTCATTTGAGGAAGTGCGGACTACCGCCCCCTTAAAATGATATGACTCGTTCATACCACACATGGAACGTATAAAGAATGGTGTTAATGAACATAAGTAACATATATAAAATATTATATTATACTGGAATAATAATATACCTATGTATCATTTGGATTCAATTCTTTTAAAATGAAAAATTAAATGGAAGTAGCGTTCGTGCGTACGTACGGACTACCGTCTCCACGAACGTGATGAGATTCATTCTCCATCATATCCATTCAAGTATAATTATAATTTGATGATTTAAAAAAAGTATCTAAGTACTTGATATCATTCTGTATATGAATAATATACATCCCATTAATAACAAATATGGCTCACATAACAAAGGATATAAAGTAAAATGAACCCGTTAACACCCGAAATGACGATAATTCTAAGATATTATTAACAAATAAATGTTAAAATATCATATATGATATCATATTAATGCATATGATTCTTGTATAATTAAATAACAATTATTTCACAATTATACAGGAGGTTAACCTACCGTCGACCAAGGAAAAAGTACAAAGTAAGGGATTTTCTTACCTCACTTTCAACTCCGTGAGATTTCCATTGTTCGCCACTAAATTATTGAAAGTGGTGTATTGTGTACAGCCATTTGATATATATTATCATGATTCTCTTTATATTCATGTTATTCTGTAAATAATTTTGGTGGTTATTAACTTTTGTCCATACGAATCAGTTGATTAACGTGGTAAGGAGTTTCTTATCTCACTCTTAATTTCGTGAGAATTCCATTGTTCACCACTTAATTATTACATGTGGTGTATGTGTACTGCCCATGATTGTATTCATTGTGTAATATACATTAATTTTGTTGGAACCACTTTGTGTATAAGGTTGTATTTGTTGTCAATAGTTGTCAATGCAGATCAAAATGAAGGTGATCATGAAATACTCCGATGAAGTAGAGGAGTGGTGATTCAGATGATTGTTGTGCTGATCTTAAGTTCAAAGAACATGTGTCAAAGGTGATACATTGTTTACAACAATGAAGAATGTGAGGAGTAATCCATTCGAGGATGATTAAAGAAGAATGAGGTTTTTGGATGAAGACCATGCAATTACTCATGATTGCATGAGAACAATGCTAGAGACTTCTTGACGGATTGAATCACATGCTTTGCATGAAGTTGATCATGACAGTTGATGAAGAAGACAATGTGCCAATGAGTTGACTTCTGAGATGGCCATGCGGAGATTGCAATTATGAGATGGCCATGCACATCACATTGTATCAGAAGATAATGGTACTAAAGTTGTTCCTTCAAAGAATACATATCACAATAGTGGAGTTTGTGATAAAAGCCAAAGAGTTGCTGAAGGATACAGATCACCAAGAAGAAGTGATGTTGAGGTGATCGTGCTTGTTGACAAAGCAAACAAACAACATACAAATTTGTTGACAAAGGAGATTCCATGGTGACATGTCGAGTTCAAGAGTTGTGGTCAACGATCTATGTTTGATTCATGAACTTCGACAGAGGAATGGATGATCTGGAGGCGGTACAAAAAGAGCAGATACAAGGTGGCGCTGTTTCCCAGTGTTTGCCAAATTTTTGAGCCTCAAAATCGGAAAATGAAGACATGGATTGTCTGAAAAAGGAGGTTCGCACAGAAAGGAAGTGGTGCGCGAAATATAAGAGGATTGCGCGAAATACTTGAGCTGGGCGCGCAAAATTAGCGGGTTGCGCGAAATCTTGAAGTGTGGCGCGCAAAACAGCGGGTTGCGCGAAATTGTATTTCGCGCAAAAGATGTTTCGAGGTCCGAAGCTCGGAAAATGGAAAAGGCATGAGGTGCGTGAAATTATGGAGCAGTGCGCGGAAAATGGTTGTGCGCGGAAGATTTGTATTTCGCGATCAAAGCGGATTACGCGCTCAAGGAGGGTTTTTCGCGCGGGGTCGATTTTGCCTATAAATATGAAGTGACCCTCCTCCATTCAATAGAGTTCAAGAAATAGATAATACCTGAGCTCTGGTGCGCGAAATTGAAGTTAGAAAGGGTGCTGCGCGTAAACTTAAAGTTTGCGCGTAAAGTCAGATTGCGCGAAAAGCAAATGCTGCGCCGAAAGTTGGTGATTGGCGCGTAAAAGGAAGATTGCGCGAAAAGTGGATTTCGCGCAAGAGTAGTGAATTGCGCGCAAGGCAGTTTCCAGGCTGCGCGTAATATTTGGAAGTTGCGTGAAAAAGGAATTTCGCGCAAACCATAGAAATTGCGCGCAAGACACCGTAAGGGTTGCGCGTAAAAATTGAGGTTGCCCGGTACATCCGGTGCAAAGTGAGATTCATCTGCGGGTGAAAGTTGGACTTCAACAGAGCATCTACATACAGAGGAAGATGCATTCCTTCATGAAAATGAAGAGAACTACAGGTCTATAAACTGTGACTGAATCCCTTCCAAGAGCAGTGAGCTTAGGAAGAGGAAGAAGGTGATCCTCTCCACCGGCAGTGAGCCAGGGGGAGTCAACGGGAGTGACCCAAGGGACGCAGTGAACTATCCCTAAACAATTGTAAAGGCAGTGAGCCTGGGACAGAGTGTCTGTACCCGAACATTTGTATCCGCATCTAGTGAAGCATAGTGGATTTAGGTACGACCGGCAACCTGTCGGCGTATACTCCTTGGACGTAGCCCTTAGTGGTGAACCAAGTAAAAATAGTTGTGTCATCTGTCTCTGCATGTGAATTTTTAATTGCTGATCATATCCATCATACAGGTTTAAGTAGTTCCTACCAACGTGGGAACAAGATCCACAACTAAAAGAAGAAAAAGTTGCCACCCTGATTCACCCCACCCCTCTCAGGGTGTCCCGGGGTCCTACAAGTGGTATCAGAGGGAAAGGTTAACGTATGTTGGATATTCTCCAGTAATTCTATTGAGAAGAGGATTTGAGTTTCTTTCCTAGAGTCAACAATGAAGAGCAGTCTTGATAATGACGCAGTCATTTCTGAGCAGAAATCTATATCCACCAAGACTTTGACAAATAGGAAAAAGAAAGAGAAGAAGATGATGAAGAAGTCCCCCACATCCAAAGAAGATATAGTGTCTTGTTCTCCATGACATTCCAATAATGAAGAAACATTAGGCTTGGAAAGTATCAAGATGGTGACTCAGAACTCATCCAGAGGAAAGGATGATTCCCCTAATTCGGGCTTTCAGGAAAAACTCAGAACATATCTGCATGATATTCCAGAAGAAAGGGTTGCTATTATTTGTAGCCTATTCCAATCTATGCAGGTTGAGATCAATCGATTAGAAAGGGAAGCTGACAATATGGAAAAAGGGTTGGAAATAAAAGTTATGGAAAGTATGAAGCTCATCAAACGGGTGAAAGTATTTGAAGAAGAAGAGGAAGTCAATAAGACTTTAAAAGAAAGGATCCATGCACTTGAAGCTGAGCTGAAGAAGAGCAATGAAGTCAAGAATTTTTGTCTGGAAGAAACTTCCATTAAATTCAGGGAACTTGACTCTTTGTTACAAAACAAAGTTAAGATGCATGAAGATGAGGTTGAAAGGTTGAAGAAGACTTGTGAAGAGAAGATGATCACGATTGAAGATCAGAAGATCATCCTCAATATTGTGGGTCAAAAATTGGAAGCTCAGTTGACCAAGATTGAGAACACACATATTGAGACTTCACAAAAGAATGAAATGAGTGATGCTTGCACTCAATGTTCGTTGGAGGAGTCTAAAGCTGAAATGCCTCCAACATGTGATAAGAAGATTATGACAACTCTTGACTATCCACATCAAGAATCAGTTGCTATTGGTACTCAATGCTCACTGGTGGATTCTATTGTCAAAAGACCTCCAACATGTGATAAGAAGATCATGACTTCACTCTTTGATCTATCACAAGCAACTGAGAAAGTGAAGGTACCATCCAAACCATCTTGTACTCATATTTCCAAATATACTCCTACAATTAGTGCAGGTGGGAAGAAAAGTTCTAAACAAGTATGGATGAGGAAAGGTGAGAAGAATAAACCTACCACCATGGCTAGGGTGGATGGCAATAAAAATGAGGAAGTGGGTTCCTCAAATAGAGAACAAAAGATTAAGCAGATGGCCCAACAACTTAATACAGAAGACACAAAGAAGAAAAGATTTGTGGGTCAATGTTGGTGCTGCAATAGATTTGGGCACTGTGCACTGGATTGTTTTTATAATCCCTTTCATGGAAAAGCACAGGGAAAGCCTATATCAAAGGGGAGGAAGCCGGAGAAGAAGAAGCAACATCCACAGGTCTAGAAGCATATGTTTACAGCAAACAGATTTGGAATTCTTGATAACATCTGTGATGCATGCAACGGCAGTGGTCACAAGAATGGTGCATGCCTAGGTCAACAGATATCCAGAGCTGATAAGAACAGAAGACCACACAAGCCATCTAAGTATGAAGAACGTACCTTGGGAATAAATAAGAAGAATATGGTGAACACACATCTCCCCAAGAAGATATCAAGTAGGCAAGCTGAGAAGACCCAGGATTTTAGATCCATGAAATTGAAGGGTCATTCATCCAAGAGAAACACTAAGTGGGATGAATCTCAGATGAACCCATGTGAAAGACCTAAACCAGCTGCAAAAGTTCCAAATGACATATTGGTCATCTGGCCAAAAGATTTGAAAAGAATAAGGAAACTTGAAGATGAGAAGGCCAAGGCTGGTGACAAAGGAAAAGGAAAACTTTCACATGATGAAGACATAGTGCAGGAGAGTTTGCAAACAAAGAGAAACACACGTATCAAAGAAGTTCAGTGTGAGAGATGTGAGAAGTCTGGTCACATTGCAAAAGGTTTCCTAACCTTAATACCAGAGCAAGAAGCAGTCCTTAAGAGGAGTAAGAATGTATCATTCATGATGGCTGTTAAGCGGAACAATTCTCCACACAAAGCAGAAGTGAATGTGAACAGATCCATGTCACACCGAAAGATGTCAGAATACATGTTCAAATGTACAGGCATGAAGACTGGAGTGAACAGAGGAACTTGGTTGAGAAAAGAACCTCAACCAAGCAAGTCTTCTTGATGAAGCAAGAAGGAACCACCTTATTCCCGTTATTATTTCTGTATTGTATTTGTACTAATAATGCAGGGAATTGAAGGTGAAGCATGCTCTCAGGGGGAGAACCTGAGAAGTAGTGAATGCTGTCAACTCTTGATAGCCAAGCTGAAGAAGTTTCCATCCTTAGTAGATTCTTCAACTGATATTCAAAGATTATGATGATGAAGGATCACTCTTGATGAAGATGATGGGGAGTGTTTCCCTTGCGGGGGAGAAGAATGAAGAAGCTTCCATAATCACTGTTTCAATCAATATCAACTCCAGGTGGACTCAAAAGCAGTTATTCTGTAAATTTCTTGAAGAACACACCAATGAAGAAGGTATGCCATTTCTCAATCACTATCCCTTGGTTACTCAGATCAAAGATTATTTTACAAAGGGGGAGTAACTGTATTGATCAGTGACATAAAGAGAATGGAAGTGCCCCAAGGTCACTTATCCTGTCGATTGCACTTGAATGTTTTTGATCTATTTTCTGAAGTGAGTGCAGGAGTTTCAGGTTGATTATTATCTATCATATTTGATCTTCTTCTACCTGAAATAAAAGTGGTAAACCCTTGAAGACAAGATACATGAGTTCTCATCTCACGTTGGTATCATGATCTGTGAATAATGGACAACATTGTTGACTTAATCAAATCCTCTTGTTTTCTACATCGAGCATTGCTCAAGTAGACTTAGAGTGAAATGATTAATGAAACTTTGCATAAGTGAGGATTGATACCCTCCCTACCATGCGCTTTGTATTTCTAGTCAATAAGGGGGAGAGAAAGTGAAATGCATAAGATTCTCATTTTGACATTGACGGATTCATTTCAGAAGATGTTTAAGGTATTGACAACAAAATACAAAGGGGGAGATTGTTGGAACCACTTTGTGTATAAGGTTGTATTTTTTGTCAATAGTTGTCAATGCAGATCAAAATGAAGGTGATCATGAAATACTCCGATGAAGTAGAGGAGTGGTGATTCAGATGATTGTTGTCCTGATCTTAAGTTCAAAGAACATGTGTCAAAGGTGATACATTGTTTACAACAATGAAGAATGTGAGGAGTAATCCATTCGAGGATGATTAAAGAAGAATGAAGTTTTTGGATGAAGACCATGCAATTACTCATGATTGCATGAGAACCATGCTAGAGACTTCTTGACGGATTGAATCACATGCTTTGCATGAAGTTGATCATGACAGTTGATGAAGAAGACAATGTGCCAATGAGTTGACTTCTGAGATGGCCATGCGGAGATTGAAATTATGAGATGGCCATGCACATCACATTGTATCAGAAGATAATGGTACTAAAGTTGTTCCTTCAAAGAATACATATCACAATAGTGGAGTTTGTGATAAAAGCCAAAGAGTTGCTGAAGGATACAGATCACCAAGAAGAAGTGATGTTGAGGTGATCGTGCTTGTTGACAAAGCAAACAAACAACATACAAATTTGTTGACAAAGGAGATTCTATGGTGACATGTCGAGTTCAAGAGTTGTGGTCAACGATCTATGTTTGATTCATGAACTTCGACAGAGGAATGGATGATCTGGAGGCGGTACAAAAAGAGCAGATACAAGGTGGCGCTGTTTCCCAGTGTTTGCCAAATTTTTGAGCCTCAAAATCGGAAAATGAAGACATGGATTGTCTGAAAAAGGAGGTTCGCACAAAAAGGAAGTGGTGCGCTAAATATAAGAGGATTGCGCGAAATACTTGAGCTGGGCGCGCAAAATTAGTGGGTTGCGCGAAATCTTGAAGTGTGGCGCGCAAAACAGCGGGTTGCGCGAAATTGTATTTCGCGCAAAAGATGTTTCGAGGTCCGAAGCTCGGAAAATGGCAAAGGCATGAGGTGCGCGAAATTATGGAGCAGTGCGCGGAAAATGGTTGTGCGCGGAAGATTTGTATTTCGCGATCAAAGCGGATTACGCGCTCAAGGAGGGTTTTTCGCGCGGGGTCGATTTTGCCTATAAATATGAAGTGACCCTCCTCCATTCAATAGAGTTCAAGAAATAGATAATACCCGAGCTCTGGTGCGCGAAATTGAAGTTAGAAAGGGTGCTGCGCGTAAACTTAAAGTTTGCGCGTAAAGTCAGATTGCGCGAAAAGCAAATGCTGCGCCGAAAGTTGGTGATTGGCGCGTAAAAGGAAGATTGCGCGAAAAGTGGATTTCGCGCAAGAGTAGTGAATTGCGCGCAAGGCAGTTTCCAGGCTGCGCGTAATATTTGGAAGTTGCGCGAAAAAGGAATTTCGCGCAAACCATAGAAATTGCGCGCAAGACACCGTAAGGGTTGCGCGTAAAAATTGAGGTTTCCCGGTACATCCGGTGCAAAGTGAGATTCATCTGCGGGTGAAAGTTGGACTTCAACAGAGCATCTACATACAGAGGAAGATGCATTCCTTCATGAAAATGAAGAGACCTACAGGTCTATAAACTGTGACTGAATCCCTTCCAAGAGCAGTGAGCTTAGGAAGAGGAAGAAGGTGATCCTCTCCACCGGCAGTGAGCCAGGGGGAGTCAACGGGAGTGACCCAAGGGACGCAGTGAACTATCCCTAAACAATTGTAAAGGCAGTGAGCCTGGGACAGAGTGTCTGTACCCGAACATTTGTATCCGCAGCTAGTGAAGCATAGTGGATTTAGGTACGACCGGCAACCTGTCGGCGTATACTCCTTGGACGTAGCCCTTAGTGGTGAACCAAGTAAAAATAGATGTGTCATCTGTCTCTGCATGTGAATGTTTAATTGCTGATCATATCCATCATACAGGTTTAAGTAGTTCCTACCAACGTGGGAACAAGATCCACAACTAAAAGAAGAAAAAGTTGCCACCCTGATTCACCCCTCCCCTCTCAGGGTGTCCCGGGGTCCTAAAAATTTATGGGTACTTAAATAGTCATGGTATGATCCTTCTTTCATAGTTGTATGTTTCGTAAGTTACCAAATCGATAAGGGAATTTGACATTTCAATTTCCACTCATTCGGCTTTACGCATATTTCATTGATTATATTACTCCAAGATTATGTGTGGAATCACTATTCATTTGATTATGTAATCATTTCCACTCCCCTTCCTGTGGATATACTTTTGATACACATAATCACTCTATTGATAATTCTCAAGTCATTAATATGAATTTGATAAGAGTAATTTTAACTCCTTCACCATTTGTTGAGTTAAACATCCAATTCGTTGGTGTTGTTTCTACAAGATTATGTGTGAATATCCTTTGATTATTTTACACTGAATATTCAATCATATATAGTGTATTTATATTTTCACACATAATTATGTCATTGATTTATCCTTAACCTAAGGATACGACCTTTATGAGAGATTTCATCTCAATTTACATTCAATTGGGACTTCTTTATTGATATACACCAAATCAATTTTATGTGGTGTATATAATGTACTTTGACATAGTATATCATGAATCCCTTTATTCTCATGATATTACAAAGTTTTTATTACCTCAATTATTTGTACTCATGTGTCTCTATTTTGGTTAGAATCTCTAACCAAAATACCATTTTAAAATGTTTTAAAGACTAATTCTTCTAAATCTTGCTCATTAATGTCCACGTTTTAAAAAATGGTTTTAAGGATTTATTTATATGGACATTAAAGTTTTAAAATTAAAACTCCTTTTAAAAGTTTCAAAGTGGTATTGGACACTTTGATTCAAAAATCTATTTTTAAATGGCTTCTTGACAAATAGTGTGACTTTTAAATGATTTCAAGAAAAGGGGGATATTTCCCTCAAAAAGTTTTGATGATTATTTTCATCTATGTCAACATCCTTCATTATTAATGATTGAGGTTAATGTGATACAATACAATCTTCCATATTGTATCAAATGAGTTATGTTTGACTCTGGATGTTCTATTTTTATACCATTCATGGTTTGTGGTTAAAGTATTGACATTTCGTATGCTAGTTTTAATACGAATGTTTATTTTATGCTTAAACCTATTCATATGAGGAATGCATTTGACTTAATAAGTGATGGGTGGAGCCCGCTATAGCTCCTAGATGCATCGGTAGGTCTCATGAGACAAACTAGTGTCTTGGCACAAGGCCTTGGAAAAATCTTATTTGTAGTCTTGGCACGAGGCCTTGGCTATGTGGTTATGATAGTCTGGCATTATGCATTCCATCATTATGAAAGTAGTTATTGATATTTCATGTGATTGTTCGACTAGTAGAATATCCATGTGAATAAGTAAATGGAATTATTTCATTTTATCTTTGCTATATTATGCTAAAGTTTAAGTTTAAAAGGCTTTTGTTTTAATTATAAATTTCCTTAGGTGTTTATGATTATCTATGAAAGCTTCTGCTATAATGCTATCCTTACTGAGCATCTGAGCTCACCCCTTTCAATGTTTTATTGTTCCCAGGATTATGAAGAAGTAATTTATGAATGACCTGCAGGGATAGTATGAGGGGATACGAAGACAAGATGTTTTTTTATGTAATGTAAAACTTTATGATTGTATCTAGTGTTTCCAAGGCTACTAAACTAATCGGTCTTTCGAGATTTGATCTTTCTCGTGATCATGCCAATGTTATGTAATAATGCACCGACTCTAGGTAATTAGGGTCGGGGCGTTATACTTCCAAATGAACCTTATTTTTAATGACACCACATACATAAACATTATTTCAATTGTTTTCTTTAGACTTCCCCTTCTCTGGCATGGTTATTTCTTTTTTTCATATCCCAAATCACAAACTCTTCTTTGATGGGTACTTTTCCCAAAAAGGATCCCCTCACATGTTAATGATTATATTACTCTTTTTTATTTATCCTTAGAGCTTTTTTATCTATGATTAATTTATTATCATTCATAGTCCTTGTTTTATTTCATAATTTCTCTTTCGTATGTGTGTCTTTCTGATTACTATCAATTTTCCAAATATTTTTCTTATATTTCCAAGAAACCTTCTACAAAATTCCTCATTTAGAACTCCTCTTCAAAATACCTTTTCCCTTTTTCTTGGTAAATCCCACCATATTATTCTTTTCTTTCCTTATATTTAATTTATCAATATCACATAAGCACACATCACGTCTATCCTCTTTGAAAAGTAATATACCCACCTCATATGTTTTATTTCTATGGGGATACTTCTTTTTATGCTCTTCTATCATTCTCGCAGTTGGAGAAGCTTCCATAGGTTTCCTCTATATTCATGTTATTTCTTTCCAGGAGGGCTTATTTTATTATTGGATGAATCATTCATTGATCTCTATTATTTTCCTTGAGAGTGGTAAATTTGTTCTCTACCTTAACAAAATTTATTTTAGAGAAAACTTTCTTCTAATTAGTTACAAGAATTAAGTATTTCCCTACAATGCTTTTTGTTCCCTTTTTTCTAATATTCATATCCATGTAACCCTGGTTATAAAAAATAAAGCATCTCTTATTAAAACCATACCTCAAATACTCACACCTCAGTAGAAATGTTGTTACTGTAGATTTACACCTCCATTTGATCCCTTTGTCTTCAAGGAATATATTGAGGTTATATCTTATGATTCTATAGTAGTATCAATTAGTGGACACCTTCCTATTAGATTTATATCTTTTAGGTTTGGAAATATGTTTGCACTTGCTTAATGACTCTATATTTTCCTGTTTGTGGACTCAACTTGTTAATTCTCCCATGGGAGGGATCTTCTTTTTCACATTTATGCATTTTAGTCTTACTTCAAGCTCTTGATATTCCCACCCTTCATTAGTTATTTCCTTTAGAATTGAGATTGTTTGTTTTTTATATTTTAACCTATCTTAAAATTGAGTTTTGATAGGGGTAATGATATATTTCATCTCCTTATATATTGAAATTTCATTTCTGAATTTTGTTCAAGTTCATCAAGTCATTCACTATGATTTTTCATTTTTTCATCCATATTCACAATTTCATCAATTTGGGCCACATTCACATACCTCAGATGTCATTTCTCCTTAACTAAATCTTTCTTTAATGAAAATAATTCCTCCTTCATGGATATCATATTTTGATCCTCATTTGATTCAATCTTCTAAACTTTAGAACTATCTTAATACTCTTTCACTGTGGAAGAAATCTACTTAAACACATTGGATTGAGTATCGTTCATATCCATTAGATCTATAGTGAGTAAAATTAGTCTTTGATTCAGGATTTTTATTTTTCTAACCCATATTTTTAGCATTTCATCATGGAACCCTTGAGATTCACTCTTCTTTATCAGGTCTATGTTTCCTTCCTTCATCCACGATCAAGATCCTCTTATATGTGGATATATTCCACCTCTGTATTTGTTAATATTTCATAATCATAAGTATTTATGAAACTTATTAGCATATTAGGATCCATGTGTAGTCTTACAACATCATTATATGAACATTTTGATAAACAATGTGATTCATCAATAACATCTATTTGTGAGTTGTGGGGATCATTTAGAATAATCATGCTCTTCTCAAAAATAATTCCATTATATGGAATTCCATTGGAGTTATTCTCATTATTTTGAATCTTTCTATTTACCATTTTGTATATAAAAAATATATTTCATATCCAAAAACTAATCAAATAAATTCCGAACAAAACAAATATAATAATAGAATCATTCCTGTGATACCAATTGTTAGACACACTTGGTAATTTAGTGAGATATTCACTAATAGGGTGTAAATCAGGGTATGAAAGTCATTCTAATTTCCCCACATTCTTGAAAACTATCACAGCCCCAACTGATCCTAAACTCACTTTTTAGTAGGGCCACACTTATGTTCCCTAGTTATGTGTTGATTTGAATAACTAATTCCCTTGTCTTATACTTATTTAGATTAAATCCTTGATCACTCAATACACATGAATATATTTTCATCCTATTGAATATAATATAATAAATAGGAGAATAAACAAAAAATACACTTGGTTTACTCACACTAGACTATATAGAGGGTGGACACACTGATGTTGTGTTGATGTGCTAAATCCTTTAATAATATTTTAATAGAGGATTTAGGTTAGGTAACGTTTTTTCCCAGGGTAACTCCACTTACAAGGTTTAGGGTCATATCACTACCACCTAAGGTTAACTCCCTTTGTCCTATACCATTTATCACTGATTCATTGAGTAATTATTTTAGATAAAAAGATAATAAATGACTTCAGTGCCATATTGATGTCTCACAGACTAGTTCCCATTTACCTTCATACTACTCTTTCACAAACTGGTTGTGAGAATTACCATTGTAATAGATTAACCTTCCCTACTGAGCTACCATTAAAATAATATCTCCTTTACCAAGGTATTAAATATGTAACAATCACTTTCTATATTATTCACCTGATGTGAATACCCAACCCACACTTTCACATAACATTACATTTTTTTATGCAAGTCTAAAAATTTAAAGAAATATACCATGTGTCACAAAACACTATGATTCCATGAAACATTTTTTTGTGTTGTGAAAGTCACTACTTTCATGAAACATTCATTTTGTCACAATACTCCAAACAATCAAGAGAAATTAAGTCGTTCACAAATCACACATGGTTTGAATAGAAAAAATTCCTTTTTTATGGAACTGATATTCTTTTTAATGTTATGCATAAGAAAAACCACTACACCATATTTTCATGAATTTTGAGCCTTTGGGTCTTCAAAGAGTCGGGATTCCTAAAATAGTGTGGGTAGTAACCTATTTATAAATTTTTCCACCCCATTAAGAAACTTTCTCACTCAGCATTTCCTTTTCACAAAACTATTCATTTAGTTTATAAAACATTATTTATTCACAAAACATTAGGGAATATATTCGAGTCACATAAATCCCTTTTCTTTATGAAACAACCATGATCAATTATTCTCATGTATGATTATAAAAAATGTAACATCTTCATATAACATTTCACCTTTGTAAAACATTCCTCCATTGTGAAACATTCCACATTCACAAAAATTTATTTTTTGAAACAACCAGTCTTACATAAAAACAATTATTTTTTTCAGAATGTAAAGAAATATCCTAAGGTGACCTGACATGTCACCCAATCCAAACGTCCACTGAGTATCAACCGCATCTTCTCATATGCAATAATCTTCCAACTAGTAGTGGGGGACTTACAGATACAGAATGGAGACTATAAACTATAGTTAGAGTGAAATAAAAGTGGAAAATAACCAAAACATCCACAAGGATATTCATTTGGGTACACATAATAAATAAACTAAAATAGAATCATGCATTAATTAGTGGAATGCAGCACACATTCGTACAAACATAAAGAATAAAAAACAATAGATAGCCTCCCACTCGATAGACCACATATAAAAAATAAATTAACTAATTAAAATACATCAGTATCTACTACCAAAACCAATCCAAACCACCTACATGGTCTTTATGATACTTGAGTTCCACCATCCTGACCTTGAGACTTCACACGAGTGGATCCACTCAATCATGTCTGTATGCACATTGAGGTTCATGTTTAGGGGTTGATAAATAAATATTAGTAAGGAAAACCCAATTGTGAACCTATAACCTGCTTTCATAACAAGTGCACACATGGATTATATGCCCATCCTAGTCAATAAAAATAACAAATGGCATAAAATAAACTACATATAAGAATGGATAAAAAAACTAAGGAAAAAAACCAACCATGGATTCTATTCTAAAACCCAAGGTAAATATACCCCTAATTTATCCCTTTCTAGAGGGTATATAGAACATGTATAACCCAACCACGTGACTCCTGGTTCATCTTCCATGTCTACATTGGATCTCCAAAACATATAAAATAAAAAAAAACATGAATTCTAGACCCCAAGGTATAACCATATGCATCCACTCAAAAGAGAACATCTATAAGCTCTAAGACTCCAATATCATGATCTTAAATGGCTACCGGAATATCTATATCACCATAACTAGAAAACAATTTAGTTTTTAAAGTCCTTAAGAATGAATCAAGCACCATCTATGGACCCAACAAAAGGGGGTCTTCATAACATAGCTTGGGAGTGCAAGACATCTATGATCCTTGGAGAACAGAGTATCAATGATTTAAAAAACCCACTATATGTTTTCATAATCACCTCATAAGCTCAAATACACTTTATAACGGTAACAAATCCAACTAAAGGGGGTTTCACGTATCCAGATCATCCATTATCTCTCTAATAACTTCTAACCACACCCATCCAAAAGATAGTATAACCATATCAATACTCTGGTTTGAAGCTCAATATAAGATATCACAATGGCATCCTCCTCAAATCAAATTCCTGATAGGAAACTACCACAAACATCATGGATAAAGTAAAAAAGAAATTATAATGATCCAACCTAAACCTACCATAAAAATAGATGAACTAGTAGCACTGATCAACTCTCATCCAATAACTAATGGGACTCCCTTGATCCCATAGATCTCAACATATAAAAAATCCACCATGTTCTCTCAATGCCCCACCTCTGGGAAACCCAAAACTAGAGGATTCCATGGTCCCATAGGTCATAATATAAAGTAATTTCTAACTAGGTAATCCCATGCTACACCTAAGCTCTTAAACTACTCCCATCAAAAGATCCAAAAATGGCACAAATGCTACCACTAGAGTTAGTCTTACTCAAGGGTTTCTTATATGTCATCCAAAATAATTGTTTATTCCCAATGAATAAAATATCCTAAAAATTTCTTGGTGGCCTCCAACTAATCCTTATTCAATAATTCACCCAAAGGCTTATCCAAAAGCAGAAGCATAACTATAAGGGATTTCATAATAGAACGAATGACCACCTCAAAAGAAAAAATTGAAAAAGGTATCCTCATCACAATTAAAATCTCATTGAAATGTCCAAGTAAGAACACCTCATTCGAGCTTCTTAGAAATTAAACCATGAACAGGTAAAAACTATCCTAAAAATGGAATAAAAATAATTTGATTCTACATGGACATTCTCAATAGTTGACTATGACACCAAATGATCACTTGATTTGAAACCATCCCATTAGGTAATCCTCAAGTGTCTCCCAATCACATCTCAATATCTCAATTTAACCAATTCATAATTTCCATCCCAATACATTAACATTTCTCTAAGGCTCTAAAATCAAAGATCCCCAAACATAAGAACTAAACCTCAACTGCTCTAAACTTGAGAAAAATATATCGACATGTAGGGACAAACCACGATATCCTTAGTGATACTACATGATATGGACTTCCAATATCCATAAAAACCCTTAAATGGATCGCAATGGAACACTCTAACTAGGCTAATCACCGAACACACAACCCTCACTTGGGCTGGACATCTCACAACCCAACCCTCGTGAATATTTTGAACCAAACCTCAAAAAAATACTCTTAATAAAATCTAATATTAAAAAAAATCCAAATGGACTCTAAATTTTCAAATTATTTCACCATCATGATCTATTGGAAAAAACACATTGAATAGACTACTCCCAAGTCCAAATCTATCTTTAGGGATAACATAAGGAAAACATGCCAAGACTGGAGAAAGTACATGGTGTGTACTTTGGGTACATGGTGTGGACCTTCAAAATTAATCCCTAGACATGTTCCCCAATCCAGTCAGTGTGTAATTCTAGAATGTATATAGAGTGTTCCTCTTATTACTTGGCATGTATCCTAGATGGGGTTTCATCCCACATACCTCATCCCCCACTCAATGTGTATATCATGAAACTATATGGTTTATACTTCTTGTACATGTTGTGTACCCCACATGGTTTCCCTAGATATATACCTAGACATGTACCCCAACATATGTTCTGGACAAGCAAAGTACATGGCCACTGGCTATGTACCTCCCATGGGTTCTGTCCATGTACCCTACATGACCATGTTCCCCCAAATCACCTTAAGTCGCCTATAGATGGTGTTTACTCACAGATACACCGTGTGTAGTATCAAAACTCCTCTTTTCCAAACATGAATACTGCATGACTTGTGTTCCATAAACCAAATTCCATGTATGTTGGTTTCCCAAAACTAAAAACACATAAAATGACCTGAACGACCCACTTCTCCTCGATTTAGACAAGATAAACCCATAAAGGGTCCCCAACAACCCATAAAAGGAATTCAAACTCTTAAAAACGTTAACTATTGTTATTTTTTGTAAAAAAAAAAGTGGTTCTACCTATGGGTGGAAATCACTAACGTACTAGAGACATGCCATACACCCACTGAGCCTTGATCTTCCTCTAGATGAGCTCTCTAAACTACACCTCCTCCTCGTCCCTCTTCTCACCATATCCCTCTCTTATCTAAATACCCCAATGGTAGAATCTATATGGTCATACATAAAAAACCAAGGTATAAGAAAATATAAAAATGAAAACATGGAAAACAAAAAAAAATGAAAGAGAAGGGTATTGGGATTGGACCTAGTTCTCAAAGTAAGTTTATGTATCGCCTAAGAAAAATCCCCCATTCTAGACTCAACTATAACGATGGAATCTTAATCTGATCCTCCATTTGGATGATATAACCACATGAATATGCATGAATAATTTAATACTTTATTAAATAAATATTAATTTCATGACCAGCCTTCACCAAGATGGGGGAAGGGACAGCAGATTGACAGACTCTTCATACTTCAAGTTGAAGGAGAGATAATGACCCACAAGACTCACCTTCAATAGGTCCCAGAGTGGAGACTAGTGCCAAGGGTATTAAATCACATGAAAAATGGATGTAATTACCCTTTTTATTTAGTATGATCACGAGATAAGATATTAAATCCCAAAGAACACCAAAACTGGAAGTGAAAGTAAAGCTGAAACAATCCATTCCCATATGCATGTTCTAATAATAAGTGATAACAAAATACAAGAAAAATCCAAAGGAAATTACCAAAATAAAAGAAAATCAGCAACGTCAACAGTCCTAGTGTCCGAACTAGTAGGGTCTTGCATGGTCCTTGAAGTCCTCTTGTAAACCTGAAAGCAGTTTTATATACGTAGGGTGAGTATACAGGTATACTCAGTAGAGAAAACCAGAAGCTCTCATGCACAAGTGGGGAGGCATTCTAATGCCCTGTGAAAAATGAGATAACTAAAGCACCTATCAAGGAAACTATCCACCCAAACCTCACCAAGGAACACTCCCTAAATAATGCAAGTCAAGTAAAGTAATAGTAATAACACATCTATGTTTGGGTACCCCTCACCACTTTCCCACAGGTTATTGAATACATCCTATACGTTAAACCTCCACCTTCATTCTTATCATAGTCCCACTGTCATACCTCACACACAAACGCCTGGGCTACCACAACCACGCATCCCGCCTGCACACACCTAGGCCACAACAGCCACACATGACCACACCCACAGACACCTGGGCCATAACAACTACTGCCACACCCAAATACACCTGGGCCATAACAACTACTACCACACTCGAAGGCACCAGGGTCTTATCCCGAAGACACATGGGAAACAACCTTCTCACACACACCTGGGTAAACCACCACAGCAACCCTGCCCAAAGATTCTTGGGATATAATGGACCTCAGGCCATCACAACCTACCTGAAGAGTCTTGGGATGCTCAAGAAATGGAGGAGAAAAGGATCTAATAACCATCCACTCATAAGAGTGTTGGGAAAACCACCCTCCCCCATGAAATGTGGGTGTTTGGAATTATGTTCTCAACATGGTTGGAGAAAGAATAAGAAAAAAACTAAATTATACATATAGGTAAAAAATCACTCATTAGGGTTCCAACACTAGACCATACACAAACACCCTCATTACTATTCATTCATAAAAAGCACAAGATCCATAACCAATTCGCAACTCATTCCTAAAAAATAATTCCCAATTGAACCCATTATTGTTATCACATTCAAGTGGTTCGATTAAAATAATTCTTCACTATCAGGAAACTAACAAAAATAGCCACAAGCCAAGGAAGGAAAAAAATCAAGTAGCAATTTAATCATTCACACTTAGTTCACTTGTAAAGACACAAAAACAAAAGGGATCTGTGAGATCTCTCAAAGTACTGGAACCAAACAAAGCCCCACAATACGGACCCACACAGCCTTAGATCCACAAACCAACAACTGCATCACAATAGGGGATCTCATCCCCATCCTTGTCACCCCACAAGAATCCAGAAAAACAACCACACATATTACCAAGATAGAGAAAGGGATTTTTCATATTAAAACACACCTTTCATTGTGTTTCTTCTTTTCCATTTGGTTAATCGGGTTGATCACACAAGGATTCTTGTTCACTGGACATCCATTTAATCAACCGAGCTTACGTGATTAACCAATTTCCATGTTACAGCCATTCAATCATCACCGAATTAACCAGAAAATAGAGGTTCATTTGTGAAAAAGAAAGGACCACCAATGACCATGATTTCTAGTGGACATAGTCCCATACAATTCACAATATATAAGCATTGATAAAAGAGTACAATAGCATCATCAAACACACACCATCAATCTTCAAAAGTTTGTTAATTATCTTTGTTAAGGTTTAGTTTCATTCATCCCCATAGAAACATTAGCATACCCACCCCGCATGACACACAGTAATGAGAGATGAAAGAAGAACCATGCCAAGATGATTAACGATTGATGTTTTTCACCATGCGCCAAGGATTTGGGATGCGCAACTTGCAGGGGAGGAACTTCAGGGACTCCAAGGATGAGTAGGAAAGGCTTCAGTACAAGCACACCACTAGAATCAGTAATGGGGGCTCCAAATGTACAAAATAAAGGAAAAGAGACCAGATAAGAATAAGAAGATGAAGAAATTCCCATGTGATAAAAAGGTGAGATCCTGAAGTTAAGAGATATGAATTTTGAACAGCTTTAAAGGTGGATCGTGGTTTCACCACATGGATGGATAGTTACACATGATGGAATTAATTTTTATTTAATAATTATCATCATAGAGGTGTATATAAAGGCTGTGATTTAAAGGGTTTCATTTAAATAGTGGAAAACGCACAACGGTGGAGAACTAGAAAGCACGGGAAAAAGTGGGTGACACTGAGGAAAACTCCACACTTTTTCTTAAGTCAAGGGTTTCCCAACACATGGGGATTTTATATATCATTTATGGGCTTTTAAATGGCATTGAAAAAGGTATTAAAACACTTCTATGTCAAAAGATACATTGCAGGAGTGGAAAAATTCATAAACTAGAAAAAGAACAATGGTGGGACACTGTTTGGTGAGACACCATAACGGTGCCACGATCACGGTTCCACCCTCACGGTTCCACCCTCACGGTTCCACCATCACGGTTCCACTCTCATGGTGCCACCCACATGGTGCCACCCTCACGGTTCCACCATCACAGTGCCATCCTCACAATACCACTGTTACAATGCCACCACCACAGTTCCACCGCCAGTTGTGCCACTGTTTCAGTGAGCGGTCGTAATGGTGTGTCCACCACAGTGCCACCATCATGGTGCCACCATGACCAGTGCCACCATCATGGTGCCACTATTTTGGTGGAACCATTTGATGGGACTGTGTTTTTGGAAATTTACTAGACCACGAGGGTCCGAGCCATTACATCAGATACCACTCAAAGTATTCTTGTCCTCAAGAATTCAAGGATAATCCCAAAGAAAAGAGAGGGGTCTAAAAAACCACCTCGAAGATACCTCTCAGAAGTAGAACTCTTCAACATCTAGGAAAACCTCCCCCTCTACTAACCACACAAACATATAATTTTCATACTATCTAGTCATACGGACTAGGGAGTCCCTTCCTCCATGTCAATATATTATCTGCTTTGGGCGGAACTGACTCACCTGAACAAGTTTAACCATATCCGCTTTAATGTGTCTTGATTAGGGATCTGGTCTTACCCTCCACACATTCAAGACTTTTCATACTCAACCATAGAGTAGGTAAAATAGTCCATTTCATAGTTAATAAGGTCAAACACAAACTCACAACCAAGTACAAAACTAACAGAACAAAACTCAAAACAACTCTTGGTACTGGGTTAAAATCTATGCCACCCATTCCCAGGTAATCGCATTGATGCCACCATGCCTCCATAACACAAGAACCAAGGGGATGGTTCATCCACGAATCACCTTCTCCTCACGATCCTCGATTCTCACTGGTTGCTCCACAAACATCAGATCATCCTCTATATTCAGCTTCCCCCAGTTGAGGACGTGTGAATAACCATGTAGATACTAACAGAGATGAGACACATAGAAGACGTTGTGCACTCTCAGTAGCGGTGGTGGTTGCGCCAGCTAATATAAGCCACTTCGCTGACCCACCGCAACACCTTAAATGATCTGATGAACCTAGGATGAAGCTTACTATCCTAGCCGAACCTCTGTTTCTCATGCTGAGGGAAGACCTTAAAGAACATGTGGTCCTTGAACTAAAACTCCAAAGGTCCCCTCCTATGATCGGCATATGACTTCTTGTGGTCCTGAGCAACCTTCATCCTCTCTCATATAAACTGAACCTTCTCTGTCGTGCTCTACACTACCTCCAGGACAATAACACCTACTTCCCCAACCTCTTCCCAACAAACAGGTGAGCAAAACGGCCTTCCATACAAGGCTTTGAAAGGATCCATTCCAATGGTAGAGTGATAGCAATTTTTTTGGTAAACTCTTCCAGAGGAAAGTGTCATAGCCACAATCCCCCAAAGTCCAGAACACATTCTCATAGAATATCCTCCAATGTTTCGATGGTGCACTTTGTCTTCCCATCTATCTAGGGGTGCAAAGATGTTTTGAGGCATAGTTGGGTGCCAAAAGCATGTTGCAATCCTTTACAGAACCATGACGTAAACTGGGTATCCTGATCAGATAATATGGACCATGAAACTATATGCAACTACATCACCTCATCCACATACCTATGTGCTAGGGCATCCACCACACTCGACTCCTTGGTTGCCAGGAAGTGAGCTGATTTCGTCAGCCGGTCCACCACTACACAGATAGCATTGCAACCCCCTTGATCTCTGGGTAGTCCCATGAAAAAAATCCATCAAGATGTCGTCCCACTTCCACTCTGGAACATCTAAAGGATGTAAAAAAACCCCTAGGATACGGTGTTCATCCTTCACCTACTGACACATGAGGCACTTCTCCAAAAACTCTGCCACTGCCTGCATCACCCCGGGTCACCAAAAATGGCCCCTCAAACCCCAGTACATCTTGGAAACTCTCAGGTGTACCTACAGGGGTGAGTTGTGGAACTCACCAAGAACTCTCTCATTCATTCCCAAAGGGGGACAACTTTCCATAAAACAACATTCGATTCTGGCCATCTCTTGACCATCCTTCCAAAGCATTTCCCTGGTTAACAAAATTCCACATCACTTCAACCTCTAATCCCCCCCCCCACTAAGACACCTCCACCTACCACAACAGAGATGACTGTACTATCATCTCGAATAGACAGCCTCTATCATCATCCACCCTTGCATCCAGGTGTAGGGAATCAAACTCCCCCATCGCTCTCCAATCACCTTCCAATTCTTCAACCACATCCTTCTATGACTTCCTGCTCAAGGTATCAGCCATCACGTTCCCCTTTCCTAAGGTGTAGAAAATTTCAAAGTCGTAGTCCTGAGGAAACTCCATCCCCCTCCATTTAAACAAGTTCAAGTCTCACTGAGTGAATATATACCTCAAACTATTGTTAACTATGAAGACCACAATGCGCTCCCAGATAAGGTAGTGCCGCCAAAAATTTATGGAGAACACAACCGTTGCGATCTCTAAGTCATGGGTGTCATAGTTACGCTCATGGGGACGTAACTACCTAGACCCATAAGAGATCACCCCTTATTTTTCATCCGCACATACCCCAAGACTTGGCCTGAAGCATCACTAAACACCTCAAACATCACCCCTTCTTCTAGAACCCTTAAAACTGGGGCACTAATCAACTTCCCATTCAGATAACTTAAGTTTTCCTAAAAATGTTCACTCCACATGAAGGTTTGGTCCTTTCTAGTCAAAGATGTCAAAGGAGCTGCAACATGAGAGAATTTGGGAACGAACCTTCGATAATAGCCTGCCAGACCCAGGAAACTATGAACCTTTATCAAATTCTTGGGTGCTTCCAAAGAATTAACTACTTAAACCTTTGATGGGTTAACCGTTATTCCCTGCTCAGACACCACGTGTCCAGGGAAGTGCACCTCTTGTGTCCAATACTTTAACTTGGACAACTTTCTATAGAGCTGGTGTAGTCGGAGGACCTCTAAAACCTTTCTCAAATTCTCGGCGTGATCCTCCTTTGATCATGAGTAGATCAGGATGTCGTCAATAAACACGACTATGAACTGGTCTAGATATTCCTAGAAGACCGAGTTCATGATCCCCAAAAACACGGTTGGTGCGTTTGTAATGTCGAACGGCCAGACCATTAACTCAAAGTACCCACATCTGCACCTGAAGGCAGTCTTCGAGATGTCACCCTACTTCACCTTCAACTGGAGATATCCTAAACGCAGGGCGATCTTGGAGTGTCACCCCGCCCCTTCAACTGGTCAAAAAGGTCATCTATCCTCGGGAGAGGGTAATGGTTCATGACCCTTACCTGATTCAGTCTCCAATAGTCTATTCACAGCCTGATACTGCCATATTCCTTCTTCTCAAACAAGACTGGAGAACCCCATGGGGATGACCATGGTCGAAAAAACCCTTCTTCATCAGATCATCAATCTAAATTCGTAACTCCTGCAACTAAGAAGGCACCATCCAATAGGGAGCCATCAAAATCGTACTGGCACTGGGTTGCAAGTCTATCCCAAACACAACATCACGTCGAGGGGGTAGATTCACCACCTCTTAAGGGAAGATGTCCATGAATTAACTAATGATCACTGGGACTTCCACAATCTCTAAGTCTGCTAACTCCATTGATAGCTCAGATAACAAGGAAAGAAGGGGCTCCACTCGTTGTCTTCCCTTCTGGCTACCCCACTCGCCGATGAAAGTCACAAGTTGTCCGCCTATATTCAAAATCACAATCCTTATTCGGAAGCATTAGATAACATCACATTCAGAGAATAGCTAATAAATGCCTAAAATGACATCATACGGCTTCATATTTAGCAAAAGAAGGTCCCCACTAGACCGATGTGTTCCCAAAATCATTCTACATCCCCGACAAACATGAGACAAGTTGGTCTGACCTCCAATAGGAATACTCAGACCCAGGGGTACAGGAAGTCTCTCTGTGTCTTGACCCAAGGTATGGGCTAGACTGGGTGTAAAAAAGTACAGTGAAGCTATTTAATCAAATAAGGGACATGCAAGAGTACTAAACAAGCTGATCATACCTCGGACTACTTCTAGCCCTACTGGAACTGCTACCTCTATGGTATGAAACTGCCCACACCCAGCTTCTCTTCCCCTTGGTTGGCAGCCGCCTCCCTGACCACGCCCCAGTCGAGGTCCTTGAGGAGCACCCTAATGTCATCCTCCTCTTGCAATTTCTACTCTCAGAGGAGCGGGAGCTCGCTGTCCCTACTGCTTCTGCTGAAAGGTCCTGGATGGAATCTGCTGCTGCAGAGGTAGGCACTGAACCTTCCCACCCCCACTCTATTGCACTCAGTTTGGGCATTGATTCTAAATATTCCCACAGCTTCTATAGATAATTAATCTCGGTCCTACGACCACAAAAAAGTTCAAGGACCGGGAGATCAAAACTCAAATTGCTGGGGCCTACTCCCCACTAGCTGAAACCGGGAAGGCCCTGACGCCAGTGGCATGCTACTGATAGATTTCCCCTGTAACGGTCCCAAATAGCTCCACTCTCACAGAACCCCTCCCAATATGTGCATCCTCTCCATCGCTTAAGCCTTCCTCTAGACCTCCATGTATGTATTTAGAGTGAAGGTAGTAACAACATATTCAAGAAAAGGACAGAGTGCCACCTCTAAACATCTCACCCGAGACTCCCCATTCAGAAAAAGGTCCAGAGCAAGGAGAAAGAGATCCTTGAACTTGGTCCCCAAATACCTCACTATCATGCTCCCCTGATGAAGGGATAGTATCTCCTACCTCTTCTCTATATTCATCATGGAAGAGAGGAATTCTTCCCATAACTCCCTCTCACAGTCAGTCCATGAAATATCAGCCTCCCTCTTATCTTCAAGATTGAGCGTCCACCACTGACATTCCGCTCCCTGCACCTGGTTTATATCCAGTGGAACCTAGTACTCCATCAGAGCCTATATCAAGATGAAATATATCACTAGCTCTTCATTCCATCTCTCTATCTCCATTTTCGAGTTACTTCCCTCATACTTCCTAAGGGTTTGTCGCTGAAGGGCACGAAGCGTCTTCTTCCATTGGTCATCCACCTCTTCTCGATCAACCTTCTACTGATTAGCTAAATCATCCTCTTGGTCTTTGATTGCATGCCCTACTTGTGGTCATCATCCAAGTTCCATAGTTGCAAGGTAAACAAGGAATGCATAAGTCTGAGTAGTGTATAATATTTTTTTTTTAATTTTTCATAATAGTTTTATTTATTTTGGATCCCCAAAGTACCCAGGACACACAAGAACACAAGTCATTATGATACATGTACCTTTTCTAGGGTCTCTACCCTACAATCAGTGAAGCCTCACCTGGTCGTTCAGTTAGTCCATAGTCCTTGCATCGGATCATGGGGGGGGCCTAAAATCGTATGTCCTAGTTGGTGTTCATGGTCCTATTTCACGTGCCAAGATTGCCTAACATTGTTTCCCTACCATCCCATGCAATCCCCACGGTACCTAACTCTGAACTACATCCTATCTATCATCCCTCCTTTAATACCATTATATCACAACCTACCTTAACCAAGATGAGGTAAGGGATAAAATATTTCCAGAACCTTCCTTTTTCACATTGAATGAGAGATAATGACCCCTGAGACCCGCCTTCAATAAGTCCTGGAGTGGCGACTAGCACCAAGGGTATCAAATCACATGAAAAATGGAAGGCATTAACCTTTTTATTTAGTAGGGTTGGTAGATAAGATAGTAAATCCCAAACAACACCAAAACTGGAAGTGAAGGTAAATCCAAAACAATCCCTTCCCATATGCAAGTTCCAATAATAAGTGCTACAAAAATACAAGAAATCTCCAAAGTAAAGTACCAAAAGAAATGAAAAGAAGCAATGTTAAAGGTCCTAGCATCTAAACTAGTAGGGTCTAGCATGGTCCTCGATGTCCTCTGACAAACTGGAAAGCAGTTTTATATACATAGCGTGAGTATACAGGTATACTCGGTAGGGAAATCCATAATCTCTCATGCACAAGTGGGGAGGCATTCTAATTCCCTGTGAAAAATAAGATAACCAAAGCACCTATCAAGGAAACTATCCACCCAAACCTCACCAAGGGACACTCCCCAAATAAAACAGGTCAAGTAAGGTAATAGTAATAGCACATCGATGTTTGGGTACCCCTCACCACTATCCCACTGGTTATTGAATACATCCTACACGTCAGACCTCCCCCACCACTCTCACCGCAGTCCCACTACCATATGCCGCCTGCACATGCCTGGGCTACCAAAACCACACATCCTGCCTGCACACACCTAGGCCACAACAACCACACGTAACCATGCCCACAGACACCTGGGCTTGAACGACTACGGACATGCCCGAAGAAACCTAGGCCCGAACAACTACTTCCATGCTCGAAGACACCTGGGACTCATCCCGGAGACACTTGGGAAACAACCTGCCTGCACACACCTAAGAAAACCACCAAATATACCCTTCCCAAATATTCATGGGAAATAATGGACCTTAGGCCATCACATCCTACCCGAATAATCTTGGGTTACTCGGGAATGGGAGAAGAAAAGTATCTAATAATCAGTCACTCATAGGAGTGTTGTAAAAACACCCTCCACCATGAAATGAGGGTGTTCGACATGAAGTTCTCAACACAGGTGGGTTGCAAATAAGAAACATAAGAACAAAATAATACATATAGGTAAGAAAGTACTCATCCCAACCTAGGGGTTCCAACTCTAGCCTATACACAAACTCCCAAATTACTATTCATTCTTAAAAAGCACAATAGCCACAACCAAGTCACAACTCATTCCCAGAAAATAATTCCCCATTGAACCCATTATTTTTATCACATTCAAGTGCTTACTTTTAAATAATTCTTCATTATCAGGAAACTAACAGGAATAGCCACAAGCCAAGGAATGAAAAACAATAATGCAACAATTTAAGCAGTCACACCTAGTTCTATTATAAATTCACAACAACAAAAGGGATCTGTGAGATCCCTCAAAAATAATAGAACCAAACAAAGACCCACCATACAGCCCCACATGGCCATAGATCCACAAACCCACAACTGCACTACAATAGGGGATCCCATCTCCATCCATGTCACCCCACAAGAATCAAGTAGAACAACCACACATATTTCCAAGACAGAGCAAGAGAGTTTCTAGATTCAAAAACACCATTAATTGAGTTCCTTATTTTTGTTTTAGTTAACTGGGGTGATCACACAAGGATTATTGTTCACTAGACATCCATTTAATCGACCGAGCTAACGTGGTTAACCAATTTCCATGTTACAACCATTCAATAATCGCAGAATTAACCAGAAAATAGAGGTTCATTAGTGCGTAGGAAAAGACCGCCAATGGCCAGGATTTTCAGTGGGCATAGTCCCATACAATTCACAATATATAAGCATTGATAAAAGAGTACAACAGCATCATCAAACACACCCCGTCATTCTTTAAAAAACTATTTATTATCTTTGTTAAGGTTTGGTTTCATCCATCCCCATAGAAACATTAGCATACCTACCCTGAATGATTCACAATAAAGAGAGATGAAGGAAGAACCCTACCTGGATGATCCATGATTGAAATTTTTCTCCACGAGCCAGGAGTTGGGGATGTGCAACTTGAAGGGGAGGAAGTTCAGGGACTCCAAGGGTGAGTTGGAAAGGCTCCATTACAGGCGCACCACTAGATTTAGAAAGGGGGTATCCAAACGCACCAAGGAAAGTAAAAGAAACCATCCAAGAAGAAGAAAAAGAATATGTAGAAGAAGTAAATCCCATTCGTTAAAAAGGTGAGATCCGGGAGTTACGGGATATGAATTTTGAACAGCTTTAAAGGTGGATTATAGAAACCCCAACTTTTCTTACATTACTATTACATCATTTTAAAGGTAAAAAACATAATAGTATTAAACATAGAGGATCCAATGGTTTAGTGTCTTGGGAAAAATATAACCATACATATAAATTACAACATCAATCATAAACATTTATTTAATTTCTTCTTCTCTAGCTTCTTATTGGAACTTGTCCTCTCCTTAGTAAATGTAGACACTATAGTATATACATCAAAAGGGTTGAGCTAAAATCCCAGTAAGTGGATAGATATGAATAATATAGGATAGGGTGATAATAATCATAACATGGGAAAAAGATCATGAACATGAGATAAGTATAAATAAAAGACTTGAAATGTGGCAGTGCATAAAAATGAAACATCATGTCTTAGTGGTTAACTACCACACATACTTGTGAACCAAGATAGAATCTTGTTAAGACATCATTTCAAATTTACTCATGAGATTCATCACTTTACCCAATGCATTGGAGTGCTCTATAATTCTGGGCGCACCCGTCACATTCAAACATTCATATTGCGCTATAAAATTCCGGGCTCATATGTCACATCATAATATTATCATTATCATGAATGCCACGTAGAACATAAATCAATGATGAAAATAACTATACCATGGAAAGGAATGGGTTTCATCTCATAATAACTCATTCATAAACTTTGGGTTCCCAAAACAAAGAGGGAATAACATACTTGATACAAGAACCATCAACCTTGAATGAGAAGTAAAAGGTGAGTTCTTAGAAGAATAGTTCTTTTGGAAAACATTTTGTTTGACATAAACAATAGTGGTGAACATGTATATCCCAGAAAAGGAAGTAAAATGATGAAAAAATTATTTTTAAGGAGTAATCATATAAAAAATGGAGTGAAAGAGGGAGAACCCGAAGAAAGAAAATTGGGTTCGAGGTTTTCCCCTTACCTTATATCTGAATGCTTCCTTCTATTTAATGTCCTTTATAATGACATTATATTCATTAATTAGAAATAAAAAACCTTATGTACATTAATATGGTTCATTATGGTTTCATTAAGTGATTTTATGTGCCTTTGGATGAGTTATTGAGTTTTAAAACATTGTTCGAGAATGCTTGTTTTTATGGTTTTCTTGAGTGGTTCACTTGTATTCTTAAATTGAAGTTTGGGTAGAACATGGGTAAACATATAGAAATGACATTACATGTTATTAATGATATTATAGGAGTTTTAATGATCTTATAATTAATCATATTATATCCATGTAGATTAATCATTAGATAAGAATTAAATGATGATTGTTTGGGATAATTTGAACGGTTTTTCGATCATAATGAACTTGTTTTATTTTATCACTAGTAATATGGTTATAAGTTAGTTAAAGAACATTAAATAGGGAATAAAACATATAAAAAATTCTGTTTCAACCATAAAAATGGTTTCATGACCAGATATGAATGTAGGAATGGAAGAATAAAGCATGTCGTTCTTGAAGGTGATAAATTAACACCTCAAGAACAGTGTTCTCTTTAATAAAATAAAAGGAAGATGGAAAGGGTTTGGATGATATAATATCCCATTAGCATCATAAAATTACATTACATGTATAATAATGGACTTAGAACACCATTTGTAAGAATATAGGTGGTGGATATCAAGAAATGAACTTGAAATTGAAAGGAAATTAAAGGAGAAGTGGGAGAGAAATTACCCCTTAAATCCTCCTCTTGAGATCCTCCTTAAAGAAGCTAGGCTTGGTCTTTTTATGAGACCAGATACTCTTAGACATGAGAGAGGGGATAGGAAAGATGTTTGGGAAGATTTTAGAGAAGGATTGGAGCTTGAGAGGTGTGAGGAAATGAGGGTGTGAAGGGAGGTATTTATAGTGGTGGGGAGAGGGGTTTCATTAATATAAAATTCATTAGTTTATTAATTTACCCTAAGACAAGGAATAGTGACTATTTAATGACCAATAATAGTAATTTTATCATTTTATTCTAAACCAAGTGATCTTAATTCAGCATAATATCACACATGACTCTATAATTATCTTATTTAGCTTTTTTTGTAAATTACGATATTTCACTATTCATCAAAAATTCAAGTATCTCAGAAAAATCCCAAAAATTTACCACAAACATTTTTCGACGCGTTGAATCCAAAAAAGAATTAAAATTTCCAAAATAATTTTCTCAATATTATTAATTTAATATTTAATTAAAATCATGGTTTATTACAAAAAACAATTTTAAAACATTCATTTACTTATTCTAAAATATAGGTACATCATACTTTCACATGAATATTATTTCCATACTATCATAGGTATGTTTACTATTAATTAGGGTATATCACTATGCATAAGGGCATGTAACTATTCATAAGGGTTGGTTAATATTCACCAAAAATTAATTTTTTTTATTAGACTCTAAAAATCATCTTAAACACAGTCGTGTGTGTAAGATTTTCAAAATTCCAAACACAGAAGTGACAAACTTATGTTTAAAGGTCACTTACCACTTAGTAGTTCATTATGTTTTGTTTTTATGTTATGACATAATTATAAGAAGGTAATTTCCATTGAAAAACTTTGGGTCGTTACATTCTTCCCCCCTTAAAAATTTTCGCCCCCGAAATTTCACTTTACACAAACAGGTGAGGGTACTTCTCCTTCATTACCTCTTCTAGTTCCCAAGTTGCTTCCTCAAGCTATGGTTCCTCCACAACACTTTAATAAGATGAGTTGTCTTGTTGTGTATAACCTTATCTCTTTGATCTAGAATCTTTACTAGCTGCACCTCATAGGAGATATCATCTTCCAGCTGCACCACATCTGAGTTTAGTACATGTGAGGGGTCTAGTATGTACTTCCTCAGTAGTGATACATGAAACACATCATGAACTTGAGCTATATTCAGTGGAAGTGAAGGACGATAGGCCATGGATCTTATGCGGTCAAGGATCTCAATGGGGCTAATGTACCTTGGGCCTAGCTTCCCTTTCTTCCCAAATCGCATGACTCTCTTCCATGGAGATATTGGAAGGAAGACTTTATCTTCAAAGTTGAACTCCAAGTTCCTTCGTCGGCTGTCAGTGTAGTTCTTTTTTCCAACTTTGAGAAGCTTTGATGTGTTTCTAGATGACTTGAACCATCACTGTCATCTCTTGAACAAGATCAGGTCCATTTAGCTTTCTTTCTCCAACTTCATCCCAAAATGTTGGAGTTCTACATCACTTTCCATACAGATCTTCATATGGAGCCATCTAAATACTTCAGTGGAAGCTATTGTTGTATGAGAAATAAACCAATGAGAGATGCATATCCCATCCACCTTTGAATTCTATAGAGTAGGCTCTTAGCATATCTTCAAGCATCTAAATAGTTCTTTCAGACTGGCCATCAGTTTCAGGGTGATAGGTCGTGCTGAAATTTAATTCAGTACTCAAATCATGTTGAAGTCTCCTCCAAAATTTAGATGTGAACCTTGGATCACGGTCAGAGACTATTGAGAGTGGAACACCATGCAGTCTCCACACTTCCTTCACATATATTTTCAAGTTGTTCAAGTGATAGATCTTCTTAAATAGAAATAAAGTGGAACTTTTTGGTGAGTCAGTATACCACAACCCAAATCGCATTATTTCCCTTCGATGTCTAAGGGAGACCCATGACAAAGACCATAGTAACATTTTCCCATTTCCACATGGGTATAGGCAATGGATACATCATACCATTGGAATTTTCTCGCTCATCTTTATCTTGCTGACATACTAAGAACCTTGATATATATTCTACAATCTTCTTCTTCATGTTATCCCACCAAAAGTGTTCTCAGAGATCACGGTACATTTTGGTACTCCTAGGATGGATAGAGAATGTTGAGCTATGTGCATTATCCATCAGCTTCTTCTTTATCCTAGGTGATGAAGGCACACAAAGCCGCATTCCAAACCGAATCACACCATCATTGTTGATATAGAACTCTTGAAGCTTCTCATCCTTTACTACATTCACCCTCTTTTTTATCTCCACATCATCCCTTTGTGATTCCATAATATTCTCCTAGATGGATGGTTGTGCAACCATTTGGGAAAGGTAGGACATATCCCCTGCCCTTATGATTTCCAAATCCATTCTTTGCATATCCAAGAAGATAGGGTCTTTCTCAATCCAAAGCATGGATAGACTATCAGGTTATTTTCTGCTTAGAGCATCAGATACCTTGTTCGCCTTTCTAGGATGATAGTGAATAGAGAAATCATAATCCTTGATTATCTCTAACCATCTCCTTTGACGCATGTTGAGATCCATTTGTGTGAATATATACTTTAGGCTCTTGTGGTCAGTGTATATGTCAAACTTCTCACCATAAAGGTAGTGCCTCTAGATGTTCATGGAAAAAATCATGGCTGCTAGCTCTAGATCATGAATCGGGTTGCTCTGCTCATGGATCTTCAACTATCGTGAGGCGTAGGCCATCACATTATCATTTTTCATGAGTACATGACCCAAGCCTTTCTTTGAATAATCACTATTTATCACAAAACTTTCTCCACTTTTTAGTATTGTGAGTACTGGTGTAGTGATCAGCCTTATCTTTAGCTCCTTGAAGCTTCCCTCGCATTATTCTGTCCAAACATACTTTACCCCTTTCCCTATTAACTTAGTTAGCGAGCTTGACAATCGGGAGAAGCTTCTCACAAAATGTCGGTATTACCTAGCTAATCCAAGAATACTACGGATTTTTGTTACACTAGAGGGCTTATTCCATTTCTCAATCGCCTTTATTTTTTAAGGATCCATAGAAATTCCATCACTTGTGATCACATGTCCCAAAAACGTGACTTGTTTCATCCAAAATTCACACTTACTGAACATGGCGTACAACTTCTCCTTTCTCAATGTCGCCAACACAGGTCTTAGATGTTCTTCATGTTCCTCTTTGATCTTGGAGTTGATTAGAATATTATCAATAAAAACTACCACACATTTTTCTAGGTAATGTATAAAGACTCTATTCATCACATCCATGAAGATTTCAGGGGAATTAGTAAGTCCGAAAGGCATCACCAAAAACTCATAGTGCCCATACCTTGTACAGAAGGCAGTCTTCTGAATATCTCCCTTCTTCACATTTACCTGATGATATCCAGAACGAAGATCCAACTTTCAGAAGTACTGAGAACCTCTTAATTGATTGAACAAGTCATCAATCCTTGGAAGAGGATACTTGTTCTTTATGGTGATCTTGTTGAGTTCCCGATAATCGATACACAGCCGCATTGTTCCATCCTTCTTCTTCATAAAGAGCACAGGTGCACACCCAAGGTGACGAACTAGGGCATATGAACCCTTTGTACAGATGCTCTTGCAGCTACTTCTTTAACTCCTTCAGTTCAATAGGAGCCATCCAATAGGGACACTTCGAGATAGGAGTAGCTCCAGGTATGACTTCAATTGGGAACTCTACCTCACGATCCTGGGGAATTCTGGGTAACTCTTCAAGAAATATTTCACTATATTCCCTCACGATGGGAACTTCCTCAAGGATGGAACTTTCCATCAACTCAACCATTTGGGCAAGGTATTCTTATTCATAGGGAATCAACACCCACACCACTGAAGGATTTTTCAAAGGAGATTCATGATCTTCCTTGCATTTTTAGAGGATCATGGAATGGTTAGGAATATGAAATGATATTTCCTTTTCTTGATAGTTGATATGTGTCTATATAATGAGAGCCAATCCATTCCCAATATAGCGTCAAATTCCACTAATGGAAGTATTACTAGATTTTCTGGAAGAATCTTCCCACATACGCCAACAGAAGAGGAGTCAAACTCTTGGGTTTCAATGATTTCCCGACTTGGTGTTTTTATAGATATATCTACATCAAGGTTTTGGGCTTCGATTCTATAGTTTTTTCAAACTTGTAAGATATAAAGGAATGAATAGAACCAGAATAAAATAAGAATTTTTCCATTCTTGAGTGAATAGGAAGTGTACATTGTACGACTTCATTATCATGATCCACCTCCTCAGTAGTGATGGCATAAGCCTTCCCTTGTTCCTTTGGCTTTGGTGGTTGCTAATGTTGATTACCCTTGATAACTCGAGGTTTAGTGCACTACCTTTCATAATGCCCTATCTCTCTACAGTTGTACAATTGAACCATGAGTGGTTCTCTCCTTTCTTCTGCGACATTTTCCTTCCTTTTCATGTCTTCTAGACACTATTGAGCATGGTGTCCTTCTTTACCACACTTGAATCACTTTCCCTTCCCTTTGAGGTAGTTCCCATGGTGAAACTTCCCACATTTTTGGCATGTGGGTCGTTGAGTTTTCTTTCCACTTTTGTCATTATAACCTCTAGCTTGAAACTTCATCTTTCGTTTCTTATCACCATATCCATGGCGCTATTCTCCAAACTCCATATCCACTTTGAGAGAACATCAAACAACTTCTTCATAACTCCCAAAGTCTCTAATTGAAAGATCCTTTCAAAGGTGTGGTTTTAATCTACTAAAGAATCTATCAATTTTGCTATCATTGTTGATAACAAAACCCAAAGCGTACCTTGAAAGCCTTGTGAAATTCGCTTCATAGGTTGTGGCAGATTATCCTTCTTTTCTCATGATCTCTATGAATTATTTCTCCATATTTGTATGAAGAGTTCATGGAAAATACTTAGTAAGAAACGTTATCTTAAAGTCTTCCCATTCCATCTCTTCAATTTCCTCCATTAGCTTGGTGTTCTTAATCAAATCCCCCCATTGATTGGCTTCTCCATCTAGAGATAAATGAGTAGGGTCACCTTCTCTGTCTCATAATAGTGAAGAACAGAAAAGATATTCTCCATAAAGTTGACCCACTATTCCATAGCTAGTGGATCAGAAGATCCATTAAATGTCGGTGGTCATTGTCGTATAAAACATTCAATATACAATTTCTCTATCTTTGGTGAAGGAGGATGTTCCCCATTATTATGTTTATTTTTCATAACCTGAGATTATTGGGTAAGTATCACCATGAAGTTTTTAACTCCACCTCCCAAATCATTGGGGATGTCATTCGGGCAATCGTTGCATTGGCCCTCGCATGAGTTGTTGGCCTAATTTCTCCTGGTTCCCACCATTTTATAAAATAGAAATGGTTAGAACAAAACATAAGTAAACAAGTCATGAATAACTTATTCATTTAAAAAATTTATACCAAAAACGTAACATATCAGATCCCTGTGTAAATATTCTTGTGTGCATATTTGTACTTAGTCTCATGCTATAGGTTTTCTCTAGGGTTCACTAATCCTAATTCCCAAATTAACTAAACCTTACCACTGATACCAACTATAGAGACCCTGCGTTTTCTTACATTACTATTACATCATTTTAAAGGTAAAAAACGTAATAGTATTACACATAGAGGAACCAATGTTTTAGTGTCTTGTGAAAACTAGGACCATACATAGCAATTACAACATCAAGCATAAACATTTATTTAATTTCTTCTTCTTTAGATTCTTATTGGCACTTTTACTCTCCTTAGTAAATGTAGCCACCTGAGTATATAAATAAGAAGAGGTGAGATAAAAACCTAGTAAGTGGATAGATAAGAATAATATAGCATGGGGTGAGCATAATCATAACATGGGAAAAATATCATTAACATGAGAGAAGCATAAATAAAAGACTTGAAATGTGGCAGTGCATAAAAATGAAACATCATCTCTTAGTGGTTAACTGCCACACATAATTGTGAACCAAGCTAGAATCTTGTTTAGAAATCATTTCTCATTTACTCATGAGATTAATCACATTACCCAATGCATTGGAGTGCTGTATAATTTCGGGCTCACCCGTCAAATTCAAATATTCATATTGCGCTACATAATTTTTGGCGCACCCGTCACATTATAATATTATCATTATGTTTCATGCCACATAGAACATAAATAATTTATGAACATAAATAACCCATGTAAAGGAATGGTTTTCATCTCATAAGAACACATTCATAAACTTTGGGTTCCCAAAACAAATAGGGAATAACATACTTGATACAAGAACCATGAACCTTGAATGAGAAGTAAAAGGTGAGTTCTTAGAAGAAGAGTTCTTTTGGAATACATTTTGTTTGACATAAAAAATAGTGGTGAACATTTATATCCCATAAAAATAAATACAATTATGAACAAATGATTTTTAAGGAGTAACTATATAAAAAAATGGAGTGAAAGAGGGAGAGCCCGAAGAAAGAAAATTGGGTTTGAGATTTTCCCATTAGCTTGTATCTGAATGCTTCCTTCTCTTTAATGTCCAGTATAATGACATTATATTCATTAATTAGAAATACAGAACCTTTTTACATTAATATGGTTCATTATGGTTTCATGAAGTGATTTTATGTACCTTTGGATGAGTTATAGAGTTTTAAAACATTGTTCGATAATGTTTGTTTTTATGGTTTTCTTGAGTGGTTCACTTGTATTCTTAAATTGAAGTTCGCGTAGAACATGGGTAAACATACAGAACTGATATTACATGTTATTAATGATATTAAAGGGTTTTTAATGATCTTATAATGAATCATATTAGATCCATGTGGATGAATCATTAGATAATAATTAAATGATGATTGTTTGGGATAATTTGAACGGTCTTTCGATCATAATGAACTTGTTTTATTTTATCACAAGTAATATGGTCATAAGTTTTTTCCAAAACTTTAAATAGGGAATAATACATATAAAAAATTCTGCTTTAACCATAAAAATTCTTTCATGACCAGATCATAAGGTATAAATGGAAGAATAAAGAATGTCATTCTTGAAGGTGATTAATTAACACCTCACGAACAACGTTCTCTTTAACAAAATAAAAGGAAGAGGGAAAGTGGTTGGATGATATATTATCCCATTGGCATTATAACATTTCAGAATATGAATAATACTAGAGTTAAAACACTGTTTGTATGAAGAAAGGTGGGGAGAGATCACGAAACGAACTTGAAATTGAAAGGAAATTAAAGGAGAAGAGGGAGAGAAATTACATCTTAAATCCTCCTCTTGAGATCCTCCTTAAAGAAGATAGACATGGTATTTTGATGAGACCAGAAGCTCTTGGACATGTGAGAGGGGATAGGGAAGATTTTTGGGCAGAGTTTAGAGATGTATTGAAGCTTGATAGGTGTGCGGAAATGAGGGTGTGAAGGGTGGTATTTATAGTGGTAGGGAGAGGGGTTTCCTTAATATAAAATTCATTAGTTTATTAATTTCCCATAAGACAAGGAATAGTGAGTCTTGAATGACCAAGAATAGTAATTTTATCATGTGATCCAAAATCAATTGGGCTTACATCAGCAGAACATCACACATGACTCTATAATTAGCTTATTTAGCTTATTTTTGTAAAATACGGTATTTCACTATTCATCAAAAATTCATGTATCTCAGAAAAATCCCAAAACATTACCCCAACCATTTATCAACTTGTAGAATCCAAAAATGAAGTCCATTTTTCAAAAACAATTTTATAAATATGATTAATTTAATATTTAATTAAATCATGGTTTATTACTAAAAAACATTTTTAAAACATTCATTTACTTATTCTAAAATATAGGTACATCATACTTTCACTTGAATTTTATTTTATAACTATCATAGGTAAGTTTACTATTAATTATGGTATATCACTATTCATAAGAGTATGTTACTATTCATAAGGGTAGGTTACTATTCACTAAAAATTATTTTTGTTTTATTAGACTCCAAAAATCATCTTGAACACAACTGTGTATGTCAGATTTTCAAAATTCCAAACACATAAGTGAAAAACTTATGTTTAAAGGTCACTTATCTCTTAGTAGTTCATTATGTTGTGTTTTCATGTTATGACATAATTATAAGAAGGGAATTTTCATTCAAAGTATTTGGGTCATTACACAAATCGTGGTTTCACCACACTGTTGGACAGTTCCACATGATGGAATTAATTTTTATTTAATAATTTTCATTGGATAGGTGACCATAATAGATGTGACTTAAAGGGATTCCTTTAAACAGAGGAAAACGTGCAACAGGGGTGGAACTAGAAAGTACGGGAAAAAAGGTGTGACACTAAGGAAAAATCAACATGTTTTGGTAATTCAAGGGTCTCCTGAATCTTGGTGGATTTTATATATCATTTGTGAGCTTTTAAATGGCTTTGAAAAGGGCATTAAAACACATTTACGTCAAAAGATACGTTGTGGGAGAGGAAAAATCAGAAACTGGAAAAAATTACAAGGGTGGTACATCGTTTGGTGAGACACAGTAACGGTTCCATGGTCACGCTTCCACCCTCACGGTTCCACCATCATGGTGCCACTGTCACTGTGCCACCCTCACGGTTCCACCGACATGGTGCCACCATCACTGTGCCACCATTTCGGTGAGAAATCATTCTGGTGCGACTGCCACAGTGCCACCGTGACCAGTGCCACCATCATGGTGCCACTATTTTGGTGGAACCATTTGATGGGACCAAGTTTTTGGCAAACAACAAAACCAAGAGGGTCTAGGCCATTATAATTAAATATTTTTTTGAGATTTTTTATTTCTCAAATATCTACCAAACTCATGTCTTAGATTAAACACCCTATTCTTGAACAAATAGAGTGGTTAGAAAATTAATCCATGATCATATTATAGTATAATTTATTGTTTTTCCCCTGAACACTTCTAAGAAAAAAAGTTTTAAATTTCCCTAGATTTGAAAACTTTTGATGACATGAGGCATCAAAAACTCCTTTCTATAAATGATTCTCCCTCCTAAAAAGCCTCGTTGGTAAAATATCGCTCATTATCCTACCCAACACTATCACAACCAACACTATATAGACTATCCAACAACATGTATTAAAATATCCACAACTTTCTCCCAACATGAGAGACATTCATCCACAACTGATCTAATGCTTCCCAACATAGGATTATCCTTATCGCTAACCCACTTCCAAATGGTAAACCACACGATCCACCTTAAATTAATCAATAAAATAAATGGATAAATTTTTCCAAACAACTCACACAATATTTCCAATATTAAAACCATAATAACCCACACTCATTGCCAACCCACCATGAACACTAGCCTATGTTCTCAATAAAACACTTTAAATAAAGCTCACGAACTCCAATATCCCAGGGTATGCAATCCCATGACAAGGATTTCTATAAACCTATCTCAGAAGGGTAATAAGACACATGATAACATGGGCCACATCCTAATTAATCTGGGATAATACACCTAAAATCACTTACTATGCTCTTCCTATAGGTCAGTTCCAACAAATCAGAGCATCCCCAACACTCACATTCAGAAAAAGGAATCCCTCTCATGAAAAGATCAACCAAACAACAACCCTTCACTCAAGTGTTGAACCCATGACACAACCATCCCACCACGCTTACTTTATGCCATATAAAGAAAAACTAAAATGAGTTGGTACTAAGAACTAACCAAACCTTGCCTCTTAATAAATCCATGAGGCAAGGATCACTCTCAATTATCCACTTATCAAATATTGGTAATCTCCATGCCTAACATCACCTTGGTTATAACATGCCTCGATAGCCCCACTAAGGAAGAGTAAACACACCAACCTAATCCATCAGTGATAGCAGGCACATGATCCCCACTATATAACCTAGCAGAAAACATATGGCAAGAATAGATCCCTCCCAAGAAACTCGAACCAGGGACTTCATGGGAATCACCACCTCAGGGAAACATGATTATGATATAAATATCCTTAGGCATCCTTTCACTCATTGAGCCACCATCAGGGAACTCATAGCCCGCATCAACCCACAAGGTATTACAAGAATCCCTCAATGAAGGGAATGAATCTCCATCATCGGTGAACATCTCACCACATGATATGCATGACCTATCATCAGAGTAATATATATTTATATTGTTTAGTTGAGTAAAATTCCACCAGCAACTTATATGAGAAAATTCGATATCATTATTTTCTAATACTGTAAAAAATTGATCCTCCATCATCAATAAAAATAACACGGACAGACATATTTCATGTGAATCAAACATTATTATAATGATTCACGAACAAAGGCATCTTTCCCATGGGACAAGATCCAGAAACTATAATAAAATATGAATTCACTACCCTGAGTGTAACACGCTTGTTGAAATCACACAACCATAAAATTTTAATCCAATAACATCAATCTCTTTAACTAGAAATATGAACTTCTTATATGAAAATGTGTCCATGATACACTGGTATAATATCAATTAGAAGTTCTAACACATTCTTACATCTCCTGTATACCAACTCCTAAAATTATAAAACCAAAAAAATGGATACCATTTTGTAATGAACCATCCCAGTTTGACCTAAAATGTGATCCTATCCATCCTTCCATAAGGCCTTTATAATTCCTCCCCATATTCAAGAGGATACCTACTAGAAGTGATGGTCTAATAAATACAATGATGAGGTTATACCCTCTTGTCCTAATAAAATAAAAATATAAAATAACAAAAACATCCGCAAGGATAATCACCAGAGGATGAATAATAATAAAAATTAAAATAGAAGAATTCTATAATAAATAAAATGAAACATATATTCATATGGAATCAAAGAATGAAATACATACAATACAATATTTTATACTAATCCAACCAAATATACAAAATATAAAACTAAAAATAAAATACTTCAATATCTAGTTCCTACATCGATCTAAACCACATACCTTATCTCTAGGATAATTGAGTTACACTAACCTGATCCTAAGACTCTAAATGAGTTTCTCTGCTTGATCAAGAAACACTATACCTTGGCACCATAAATTATAAAACTTGTGATCAAACCAAAAATAATATATTATGTTTTCATGAACATCGAGGTTCATGTATAGAGGGTGATAAATAAATCTATTTAGACAACCCCAAATGGTGAAACTACAATTTCCAGTTATAATGTGTTCAGGAACACATCATATTTCTATCATAGTCAAAACTAATAATAGATTGAATAAAATAAACTGTATAAAAGTAAGATAAATAATAATAAAGAAACCAATCTACCATAAGTTCTATTATGAAACATGAGGTAAATTTACACCTAATTTGGCCCTCACTATAGGATTTATAGCACATGTCTCACTCAGACGCATGAAATCTGGAAAATCCACTTGATCTAAACTATAAATACAAATTACCTAAGAACAATACAAATCCATGTTAGACTCTAAGGCATAAACATAGGCATCCACTCGTCAAAGTGAATCTATTGGTATTTAGGACTCCAACAACATGATCTGAACTGACAACATGTTCATTTAGGTTAACGCAAATAGAAAAATTTTAATATCTAAAGTACTAAATAATGAATAATAAAACATAGATGGACCTAATAATAGGTGGTCTCTACATGTTAACCTGGGAGCTTGTAGAATTCATGGCCCTAGGATTGTTCAGCATCTATGGTTTACAAAACCAACCCAATGAGTGCCTCGGTACCTCATATGACCAAAGCCACTCTAGAAAGAGTACTCCCTAAACTAAATGTGATTTTCACTCATCTGGATTGTCCATTATCTCCATAATATCATCTAACCATATCCAACCAATGTAGAAGAGAACCAGATAAATACTATGGGCCAACACCCAATATATGATATCCCAAGGGGCTCTTCCTCAAACAAAATTCCAGAGATGAGATTTCCTTAAACATCATGGAGAAAGTTCAGTCGAACATGGGATGATACAACATAGAACCAATAATACAAATAGTTGAACTAGTTGCATTGGTCGAATCTTATCCAATAGAGCATAGGGCCTATGTTTGTCCTTAGATCTTAGCATCCAAAAAAACCACCATGGGTTCTCAATGACCCACCTCAGAGCCAAACTAAAACTTAAGGATCCAATGGTCCTCAGGGTTATAGCACAAAGTGATTTCTAACTAGGGACTCCCCTAATTCACCAAAAATCTTGGTCTATTATCATTAAAATATCCCCAAGTAGCCCAAGGGACACAGTGAGAGTAGGATGTCCTATGAGGGATTCCTCTAGATCATCCAAAATTATGGGTCATTTCCAGTGTAAAAACAACCCAAACAGTTCTCAATGGCCACTAACTAATACTCAATAAATAGAAAACCAGAAGGAGAATAAAAAAGAACCAAAATTATTACATGGGTGTTTATAATAGTCCTCATAGAGTCATCAAAATCAGGACCCTATATGGGCTCCTCGGCATAATAAAGACCTCAGGGAAACACCAAGGTATGAAAACCTCAGTCGGCCTTCCCAAAAAACAACTTGTCTATGAATAATAGCTTTACCCAAAAGTTAAATCAATGAACACCATATCACATGGCCATTCTCAATATCTAACTATAACACCCATTGATCACTTGATCAGAAACCATCCTACTATGTCATCTTCTAGAATACCTCTTACTTGTCTCTACATATCAATGGATCCCTATCATAACCAGCATCCAACATCATCATCCTAGCCTAAATAATCCAAGAGATCGTATTATTAAACACAAGTGGTAAACCAAAACTTCAATAAGCATGATAATCCGACCCTGACACAAAGGGAAAAACCAATATCTCCTTAGAGACACTACATGACCCTTCCTTTTGGGATCCATCCAAAAGAAACTCAAACGGATCACCATAGAACACTTGAGATAGGATAATTACTAAGCTCACGAACCTCACACGGGCTTCACACCTTGTGATTCACATGGATTTTGTTGTCATTTAAAAGATTTTTTTGTTTAGTTTTTTTAAAAACTTTTAGTTTTTTAGCATCTTTTTGTAGTTTTGTAATATTTTAGTTATTTTTATCGTTTTTTAGTAATCTATATAAAAAAATTAGTATTTTATTATTATTATTATTAGTTCATATTAATTATATATATATATAAATAAAACAATATTATTATTTGTTTCATTAATATTTTTTGTTAATTATTTTTGTCTTTATTTAATTAGTGTTTTATATATTTTATTCTATTATTATTATTATTTTAATCAGTTTTTTTTATTTTTTATTAACAATTAAAAAATTTATAGGATTTTATTTTTAAATTTTCCCTTTGATTTTTTCATTTTTTCCTCTCTCCACTTATCTAACACCCCCTCCCTGCCACCTGCCCCCTCCCCTCACCTCATACCTTAACTCGCCCTATTGTACCCCACCCCCTAACCACCACTCCTATACCTATAACCACACAACCCCCTACCCCTCATCCACCCTCACACCAATGCCCCCTCCTCCCTATCCCCCCATCCCCATCCCCCCACCCCCAATCCCCCTTCCCCTTTTGGCCTCCACCTTATGCATCTTGACACCAGTTTCCACTAATGATCCTTGCTCTGAACCACAATTGGCATTACGTCCTCACCTTCAAAGGAAAAGTTTACAAATAGCCTCCACTTCATCTACACATCTCCAAAAAATTCCACTATTTCACATCCCACAATAGAAACACCCCTCATGCGAGCCTCCCTCTTGCACTACACTAAATGACCTCCTCTATTCCAAATTCACAATAGTGGTTTTGGTGCACCATCATTGCATGCCAAGGATTTTATTTGCATCTGTAGATTGATGGTACCTGGTGAATTCTATTTCATATCTGATCATTTGTTTCAGAAGCACAATGGTTTGGTTCAACATTGCTGTGATCAGTGGACTGAATTTATTATTGGGAAATCATAGATGGCAGCATGTGGTGACCTTAGCGATGACAGAAGAATGGTGATATCTTCTTTTTATTATTTTATGTTCCATGTTTTCATGATAGTGGAATAAATTTATATGCTAGGTTGTGATAAACATGATGATAATCACATCCCATTATTTTTTTAACGATATTTGATTTCCATTTAAATTATTATTTTTAATTATATTTTTATTTCATAAATTACATCTACATTTCAATTAATTGTCATTTGGACCCGACGCACCTGATTTGGTGACCATTCATGGGATATATAAAAATTAATCATGGGTTGGAGAATGTCAAAGAATTTATTTATTCATAACTTGGTTAGGTGTATTAGAGAATCATAAATCGTACATGATCAAATTATTAATAAATAAATATATTAATTGACAAAATAATATTTTATTTGTATTCTCTTTTATACTTTCATTAGTGATACATAATCAGTGATATCATGTAAATAAACCCGATGCAAATAGATACTTCCACTATGAGAAATTGGTAGTGGTATTTCACCAAGTGATTCAGTGCTACAATGACGTGAAAATTATTCATTAGGAAAGAGAATTAAATGACAGATAATTTTTGTGAAAATTAGAATACTGTCAAACATTAGAGAATGAGACTAGATAGTATTTTGATTAAATTTGGAATCAGTGATAATTAATTAATTAATTATTTGGATATGGAAATTAAATGATTGACATTGAATGCACCTTAACGAACATCACAAATTTGATACTAAAATCTATGTTTGTTTCTTATATTTCTCAATTTAGTTTACTTATAATGTTTTATATAAATTTAAATAGTCCATTTAAAATAGTTGTTTAGTTTTGGAAGTTCTAGTTTTTAATAACATATAAAACTCATCTTCCAGAACATTTTTTAGAGGATATTCCTAGTGTTTACTCACATTCTCTCTGTGGTTTGACCCTTGTCACCACTTGTAAAGAAGTTAGTAGGATAATAAATATTTAAAATTTCACACATTGTGATGTGCATGGAAAATTTTTGGAACTGTTTTTTGGGAGAATAGTAGCAGTAGTATGTCTTTAAAATAGTGATTTAGGTAAAAAATTTAAAACAAAATAATTATCTTACTACTCTTGGTATTTTTTTAGCATTATAGTAAAATTCAAGAAACATGAATATTATGAATGGAATGGTCAATACAATACAAATAAAATCAATAATAAAACTATGAAACCATAGCTCAAGGTATGGAGTATAATGATTCACAACACATGATATCTCAAAGTAATCCTTTTTATTAAAATGATTTGTATTCAATTCTATATAATAGTCCATGCAAGAATTCTTCAATATATTATACTTCTGTTTCATCCCACCATTTGATCATTTTCAAAGTCAATTAGTTCCTAACAATTTATAACTTGATAATTCATTTGCAAGAAATGATTCAATAATTGGGCGCATGTTGGTTTCTACTATTACTAAGACCAATAAAATCCTTGAACTTTAAGATGAACGTAATGAAATGTTTTGTTCCTCAACAAAATATTTGTAAAATCAGTTAAATAATTTACGAAATAAAATGAATAATCTTGTTAAAATAGCTACCTCACTACCACTTGATGATATAATTAAGAAAAATTATTTTGAAAAGAGTGTAATAGAGCTTTCATTTGAACACCATCAATTTCCCTATTCTGATAATGAGATTTATCTGCCTTCTTATAATACCATTGATGACTCATCTCTATCACAATATAATTCTTACAATATAATCAAATTTCAAGAATATGAGAGATTAGTCATACACTGTAAAACCCTGAGATTTTATCAGATAGATTCTTTTTAATTTCCTTGATTTCTTGTGTTGTATGCTACACCAAGATTATATTTTTCTGTATGCAACACTATATTATATTGTAGTATGCGCAACACTATACATGGCTTGTGTTACATGCAATTTCAAGTTTTTTGGATAGAATTAATTTCACACAACACTCTAGTATAGATTTTTTTCAATGTCTAAAAGAACTATGCTTGGATTCAATTATACGAAACACCAAATTGAGCTTTCACTAAACTCAACACTAACTTGGCTTGAATTATAATCAAGAGAGACTTTTTATGATAGCTTACGTTCTACGCAATGCTGAGTTTCACAAAACAATGATATATTATTAAAATATTATATAAACTAGTCATTATTTATAGTATTAACCGCATTTTGAATTTTATATAATATTAAAATTCATATTATGTATTTTATAGAACATTATATATGAATAAATTCAATTTTTCAGATAAAAGAAGTATTTATTAAAAATTTAGTCTTACAGCCTTTTGATGGCGTACCAATTTTAAATCTAGTTTTTAACAATTTTATATATTCTATTTGAAAAAATAAACGTATTATTTGGAATCAGAATATCAAAATTTAACTTGGATGAAATTTTGGTATTTTTCTAATGAAATTCAAATTTTTATGAATAGTGAAAAATGGTGCATTTTAATTCAAAACTGCATTTTTTCTAATTTATTTACATATCTAGATTATATTTTTAATTGGTTTTAAATTTTAATTGGATTATTTTTTTATCATTTAATCCAATTATTTTCATTGGAATTAATTTTACATTTAAATTGGACGTAAATACATGACAATCATTTAATGAATTTTTACTTCATAAAAACTCGCCTTTTGGGTTTAACAATGGAAATTAATTTTAAATTCATTTATACAAAATATAAGATTTTAATTATGAAAAATGGATTCAATATTTGGAATTAGTGGGTATAAATTATTTAAATAGGTTACTTTTATTTTTGGATATTATGAATAGAAACTACGGTAATTTTTATTTACCACATTTAAAGGAAAATCGGCGAAATTAGGGTGATAATGACAATATAATTATCCTAAAACCTACCAAAATCCCATTATAAGAATAAAATTATACCCTTAATATCTTTCGTTCAAAACATATTCATTTAATGTTCACTTTACAATGAAATTGACATAGATATTAATAAAACCAATGAAAGTGACAAAATTTCATACTCACATTTATTATAAGTATAATAATTTTAATATAGGGATAACTAGATGATATATTCAAAAATAAATGGTACATGGAAATATAAAATAATTCCATAAATCATGGTAATTTATTTATAATTTTTAGGAAATAATTAATTACTTTAATGTCTTATTCTTTGATGATGTAAATATTAATTAACTAATGATAAATCAATGAAATTATTTTTATTAAAATACTAATAACCTTGAAAAGGTACAAAAAAGTTACCAAATATTATAGTAACAGTATATCTCTACAATAATCATCTAAAGGTCAACATAGTGACCATTTGGATCCTTATAGAACAGATTATGACATTTATATTACTTTATTTAAAGTAATGTTAAAGTTGGAACATTCATACTTTAATAAGAATAAGATTTTTAATGTTTTGTTTTATAGAAGATAAATTATACTAAATAAATTATCATAAATATATTAAATTTATATTAATTATAGTATTTTATGTTTAATTGTTACACAAAAAATAATTGTATTAAATAATTACCCAAAATCATTGTATTAATTATTTTATTAATGGAGATATCAAATAGATATTATTAAAAATATTAAAATAAATATATTTTGGGATAATTAATAAGTAAAATGAATGATATAGATAACCTCAACCTCTTATTAATATAATAAATTAGTTTTTCAATGTTAACTTGGTATCTTAATATTTTTAAAAATCAATAAATTGAATGGTGTCAAAATTTACACTATTGATTGTTTATCTGAATAGTTTTTTATTAAATTATTTTAAAATAAGAAAACATTTTCAGAAATATATAGTAATTATTATATGGTCAAAATGTTTTCAATTATTTATTTATGATCTAATTTACATCAAATAAGTAAATATTTTACCCTTTTAATTTTGAAATATTTGTTACCCTAGTTAAAATGAAATATAATAACTAAGTGTTAAATTGAAAAGATAAGGTTTGAATGGAAATATAAACATTTATAAAATGTATTGGTTGATTATATCACAACCCAAACACATATAATATTATAATTTAGGACATTTAAGAGATTCTAGAGGGTGTTTTATTTTATTATAAATTTATATTTTTGAGGTTTCCAAAAGTTCCCCTCACCTCAATTATAAAGGGGAACCTCCTACCTCATCAATCCACAACTAATTAAGCCTTAAATTTCATCCATCCCCTGACCATTTATCTTATAAACCTCCCTATTCACATTATAGAGGTTCTGAACTTCTCAAAAAATAAACTCTAGTTCCATTAAGAGGAGATCTTAAGAGAGAAAGTCTAAGTAGAGGTAAACTTCGCTACAGATTCTTTCAAATTTCATTCTTCTTCTACTTCCACTTCATGAGTTGTTTAATTATAGAATAATAACTCTAGTATAAATTATATACTATGATGCAATTATAATTATGAAACATCCATATTCTAATTTATATCCATCCTAATAAAAATAAAATCTCCACACGTGCGTACGTACGGCTTACTGTCTACACGTCATCGTGTAATCTGTTTTTTCACCACCACCTTACCTAGATGGGGATAAAAATGGATTTAATAACAATATGTTATTATTATAAAAATATATTGATTCCTAAATAATTTGAATCATTTAATTCAATAACAATCAATATTTATGGGAATGATATTGTCGCTCGGGTGTACATACGGCCTACTGTCTTCAGGCTGCGAAGTGATTCATTCTATATTATAACCATTCAATCATGATTATATAAATGTAAATATTGAATAAATATGATATTTATTCTGTTAATATAATTTTATAAGGATATAAATATGACCTAATAAGGATAATCTAACCTTATTCAACAAAACATACAGATAATGATAAAGTAGTTAAAAATCAAATAACGAGTAACAATGGGCTATTATAAGAAAACTAAGGAGAATATGATCATATATGACATCATAGAAATTAATATGATTTCAGAATTAGTAAATAAAATTATTTAAATCATTATACAACAAATTCAGATAAATATGAATCATATCAAACCTAAGGTAATTGGTTATTTTGTCTCACTTTTATTTCTGTGGGACATATGCCTTATACCCCACCTATTTCTTTTGTGGGGTGTTTTTTCTTCACATGAATGTTTTGTGATTTTTATTTTGAATTTTATGATATTTAAATATCCATATAATTTTATTTATTTTATTATCCATATGACTGAACTGATTATAATTAGTAAGGGATAATTTTCCAATCTCGTTTTTATCCGAGATTGTTTATACATAAGTATTTACTGGGGGTATATTTTTCATCCCTGTCTATTTTTTCTAAAAATATTTTCGTAAAATGCTTACTATTATTATATGTATTTTTAAAGTCAATTTTAACCATATTTACGTTTTTAACATGGTTTCAAAGGAATCTTTCATTTATTTACCATATGAGGTACTTTTTGAATTTTTCAGAAAAAGTGAGAGAATAATTTTTTTAACTTTATCGGCATGAATAGATTTTTACAGTTTCATGACACCTTATTTCCAAGAAGATTCCTATAAAATATTTCAATTTTATTTACAACTAAATTATTTTCTTTTAAAATTCTATGAAATTTTGAGAAAATAAAATGTTTTTGAAGAAGAAAGGATATTTTCCTCAGGAATTAAGTTCAAATGTTTTATCAAAATTATTTTCAATCTAAGATAACATAGGGATATGTTTCTATCCCAAAAATTACTATTAATTTATTGGGTTAATGATGGAATTATTTTTATGAAATAAATTTATTTTATATGTATTATGTTATAATGGAATGATGTTTAAGAAATATATTTTATTTACAGGGTTATGCAGTGATGAATGATTAATGTTTTTGTGGAACATGTAATAATGATTTCATTATGAGATAGGTGGGACATATATCACTATAAAATGAATTGGGTAATGATTTATATCTCATGAGATAGACATGAATAGAACATATAGAAAATTTGGTTCAGTAATATAGGGCTGGAATGGAAAGTAAATTCAGTAAAGTAATACATGGCTGGAACGGAAAGTAAACCCAGTTCAGTAATAGACTTTTTCAAAAAGGATGGTCTTAGAAGTAATGAATTAGATACTATGGAAATCATATTCTGTTCTTATTTTTCTTCCAAAATTCCATGTTTTTTTCCAATGCTATTTTATCATGGTTAATGTTCCTTTATGGTCTATGCTTTACGTACTGCCAACATTTATTTCAGGACTCGTGATTTTGATATTTAAGCTTTTTGTTCATGTTTTTGCATTCTTATTTTTATGGTTTGTTTTAGGTTATCAATGTTTACCCTTACTAATCATTTGATCTCACACTTTTTATTTTTTCTTTTCCCTATGATATAAAGAAACGTGTTAGGTAAGAAAACCAAAGGTGATGATCTTTATGGGAGATATTAAATATCTTTCACCATGTTAGAAGATTATGTTCCAAGTTTCCAAAGGCACTAAACTAATATTGTATTTTGGAATATTTTCATGTATTGTATTATGTATTCTACAAAAACATTAATGCCTATGTACGTCAATCAAGGGTCATTAGAGTTAGTATTATAGTGAATGTTTAGTCAACCTTTGGAAAATAGGATGAGAAAACTTTAGTGAGATCCGTAGATATATTTCTATATATATGTCTAGTGATGTACTAAGGATAATTCAAGTATAGGTTAAAATCCTTGTTTTTTTGTGATAATCATGGAAAATCTAGGGTTAAACCACAGATATAATAGATTTAAATATTATAAGTAATTTACCTTACTTATGTGTTTCTAATCTCTGATATGTATTTCTCACTTTTTCGTTCTGGTCTCAGTCAACATCTATAACGACAAAAAACATTTTTAACCATTAAATACTTTAGATATAGAAATTATTATAATTATGAAGATTTATTTCCTATGAGGAAATATCATGAAGAGAATCATGACGATGGTATAAGTATTGGTCACACTACCGAGGGTAAAGAGATTGTAAACAACGTGTGAAATGTATGTGGAAACACAATGATGAGTTAATTTGGGTAACCTTTATGATTTTAAGATTCATTTTTAAAATGAAGTTTTAGTATATGGGTTTCTATGAAAGAAAATTTCGAGTAGTAAACCTTTTATAACCCCGATGAATTTAGAGGGAGGAATTGATTTTAAGGGTGGTATAATGTAACACCCCAATATTTTATAAGATGGATTATTTTTAATTAAATTAATTTCTTGTTTTGTACAATACACCCAGATTATCTTGCACTATACACAACACCGTATTAACTTACAGTATACACAACATTATACTTGGCTTGTGTTACACACAATTTCATGTTTGTTTGATAGAATTAATTTCACGAAACACTCTAGAATAGAATTTTATCAATGTATAAAATAAATATGTTTGGATTATGTTATATGAAACACTAAAGTAATCTTTAACTAAATTCAACACTGACTTGGATTTCATTACCAGCAAGTGTGACCTTCCTCAATATCATGCGTTGTGCGCAATGGTGAGTTTCACTAAACAATGATATATTATAAAAATATTATATAAACAAGCCATTATTAATATTATTAACAAAATTTTTAATTTTATATAACATTAAAATTCATATTATTTATTTTCTATAACATTATATAAGAATAAATTAAATTGTTTAGATAAAAGATGTATTTTTTTTAAATATCTTTTTACCGCCTTTTGATGGTGTGCCAATTTTAAATATAGTTTTTAACAAATTAATGTATTCTATTTGAAATAATAAATGAATTAATTAGAAGTGGGACATCAAAATTTAACTTTAATGAAATTTGGGTATTTTTCTTATGAAATTCATATTTTCATGAACATTGAAAAATACTGCATTTCAATTCAAAACTACCTTTTTGTCTGAATTATTTATATAGATATATTATCTTTTTAATTGGTTTTAAAGTGTAATTGGATTATTTTTTTATCATTTAACCCAATTTTTTTCATTTTATTTAATTTTACATTTAAATTTGACATCAACACATGAAAATATTTTGATATGTTTTTACTTCTTCAAAACCTACTTTTTTATTTTGACAAAGGGAATTAATTTTAAATTAATTTATTACAATTATGTGTTTTGAATTTTTAAAATTTTATTATATATTTGTAATTAGTGGGTCCAAATTATGTTAACAGGTTACTTTTAATTTGGTAAATTATGAATATTAAATATGGTAATTTTTATTTACAATAGTTAAAGGTAATCAGTAAAATTAGGGTAACTAATAATATAATAAAGACAATAAAATTATCCTAAAACATACCAAAACCCATTATATGAATATAATTATACCATTAATATCTTAGGTTCGAAACATAGTCATTTAATATCCACTTGAAAATTAAAATGACATAGATATTAATAAAACCAATGAAAGTGACAAAATGTCAAACTCACATTTCTTATAAGTATAGTAATTTTAATATAGGAATAACCAGGTGATATCTTGGAAAATTAATATTCCATGGAAATATAAATTAATTACCTAAATCGTATTAATTTATTTTTAATTTTTAGGAAATAAATAATTACCTTAAAGTATTATTCTTTGATGTTGTAAAAATTAATTAACTGATGAGAAATCAATGAAGCAATTTTTATTAAAATACTAATAAAAAAGGTCCAATCACATGAAAAAATATTAATTTTAGATTATATCTCTACCATAATAGTCCAAAGGTCAATCTTATGACCATTTATATCCTTATATAATAGATTATGACCTTTATATTATTTTATTTAAAGTAATGTTAAATTTTTCACATTCATACTTTAATGAGCTAACATTTTTAATGATTTATTTTTTAGAAAATAAATTATAATAAATATATTCACATGAATTATATTAAATTTATATTCATTATATTTTTTTATTTTTTATTTTTACTCAAAATATAAGTTTATTAAATAATTATGCACAATCATTGTAGTAATTATCTTTTAAGTGTGATATCAAATAAATGTTATTAAAAATATTAAAATAAATATATTTTTGGATAATTAGTATGTCCAATTAATTTTAGAGATACCCTTGACCTCTTATGAATATAATAAAATAGAGTTTTTTAAGTTAACTTATTATCTCAATATTTTTAAAAATCAATAAATTGAATGGATTCAAAATTTAAACTATGGACTGTTTATCATAATAGTGTTTTATTAAATTATTTAAAAATAATAATAATAATTTAGAAATATATAATAATTATTATATGGTCAAAATGTTTTAAATAATTTATTTATGATCTAAGTTATATCAAATAATTAAATATTTTACCCTTTTAATTTTGAAATATTTGTTACCCAAGTTAAAATGAAATAGAATAATTTTGTGTTAAATTGAAAACACAAGGTTTGAATGGACAAATAAACTTGTCTAAAATGTATTGGTTTATTAGATTACAACCCTATCTCATATAATCTTCAAATTTGGGACATTTTAGAGGTTTTTTAGTGGGGTTTGATTTTATTATAAATTGATATTTTTGAGGTTTCCAAAAGTACCATTACAACTCATTAAGCCTCAAAGTTCATCTATCCCCAGCCCATTTATCTTAGCAGACTTCCTAATTACATTTTTTAGGTTTTTTACTTCTCAAATGACCAACTCTAGATCTATTAAGATGGGGTTTAAAGAGAACATGTTAAAGAAGAGGTAAACTTCCCTATCGACTCTTTCATATTTCTTCCTTCTTTTACTTCCTCTTCATGTGTTTTTTTTATTATATAATAATAACACTAGTAGAAATTATATACTGAGATGTTATTATAATTATGAAACATCCATATTAAACTTTTTATCCATCCTAATAAAAATGAAATCATCGTGCATGCGTACAAACGACTTACTGTCTCCACGCTGTGGTGTAATCTGTTTTTCATCACCACCATTCTGGGATGGGTATAAAAATGGATGTAATAACTATATATAATTTTTATAAAATAATATTGATTATGAAATATAGTACACCATTAAATTCAATACCATTCAAAAATTATGGGAATGATGTTGTCACTTTTGCGTATGTACGTCCTACCGTCTCCACGATGTGATGTGATTCGTTCTACATGATAACCTTTCATGCATGATTTTATAAATGTAATGAATGAATAAATATGGTATTTATAATTTTCATGTAATTTTATAATCATATAAATATTACCTAATAAGGATTACCTGAACTTATTCGACAAAACATGAAGACGGTCACAAACCATTTAAAACCCGAATAATGAGTAACAATGAACTATTACAAGAAAACGATAGAGAATATGATAATATATGACATCATAAAAATAACCATGATTTTAGAATAATTTAATAACATTATTTAAATCATTATACAGGATTCTCATATACATATAAATCATGTCAGACAAAAGGTAAGGGATTATCTTATCTCACTTTTATTTCTATAGGACATATGCCTTATACACAACCTATTTATTTTTTGTGGTGTTTTTTCATCCCATGAATGTTTTATGATTTTTATTATGAATTTTATTATATTTACATATCCATAAAATTTTCATTATTTTAAGAGGAAAATGATTCAACTAATTATAATTGGTTAGGGATAATTTTTCAATCTCATTTTTATCTGATATTATTTATACGTAAGTATTTACTAGGTGTATATTTATCCTCCATGTTAATATTTTCTAAAAATATTCTCATAAAATGTTTAATGTTATTCTATGTATTTTTAAAGTAATTTTTACCCATTTTTAATTTTACACATGGTTTGGAAGTAATCTTTATTTCATTTAACATATGAGGTACTTTTTTACTATTCTGGAAAAAGTATGAGAAAATGTTTTTTTAACTTATATAACATGAATTGATTTTTATAGTTTCAGGCTGCCTTATTTCCATGAAAAATACTCTACAATATTTAAATTGTATATTAAACTAAATCCTTTTATTTTAAAATTTCATGGCATTTTGAAAAAAAAATGTTTTTGAATAAGAAAGGATATTTTCCTTAGGAATTAAGTTCAAGTGTTTTATCAAAATTCTTTTCCATATAAGATGACATAGGGTAATGTTTCTATCCCAATAATTACTATGATTTTATTGGGTTAAAGATGCAATTATTATTGTGAAATCCATTTATATTAATGGATTATGTTATAATGGAATGATGTTTAAGAAATCTATTTTATTTTCTATGTTATGCTATGATGAATGATTATTGTTTTTGTGGAGCATGTAAGAATGATTTAATTATGAGATGGGTTAGACCTATATCTCCCTATAATGCATTGGGAAAAGACTTATATCTCATGATATATACATGAATGTAATAGTAACTAAATCTGGTTCAGTAATATAGAGCTGGAATGGCATGTAAATCTGGTTTAGTAATACATGGTTGGAACGGAAAGTAATCCCAGTTCAGTAATGGAATTTGTCCACAATGATTGTCTTGGAAGCAATGTTCTGTCTACTATGGAAATAATATTATGTTCTTATTTTTTTCCACAATTTAATGTTTTATTACAATGCTATTTTATCAATGTTAATGTTCCTCTATGATTTATTCCTTAAGTACTGCAAAGATTTATTTCCTGACTCGTGATTTTGATATTTAAGCTTTCTGTTCATGTTTTTACATTATTATATTTATGGTTTGTTTTAGTTTCTCTATGTTTACCCTTATAATGAATTTTAGCTCACACTTTTTATTTTTTATTTTAACATGATATAAAGAAAGGTTTTATGTAGGAAATAAAGGGGATGATCATTATGGGAGATGTTGAAGATCTTTCACCAAGTTGGAAGTTTATGTTCCATGTTTCCGAAGGAACTAAACTAATAAGGTCTTTGGGAATCTTTTTGGTTAATATATTATGTATTCTAAAAAATAAAAATAATTTTTATGTACATCATGCCTGAGTCCTTAGATCCACCCTATTGAACATAATGGTCCATTAAAAAAAATTCATGTATTTTTCTGAGTTCACAACCCATCCGTCCCAAACTAAAAAAGGATGAATAAAATGTCTATCGAAATAATCCTTTCATGGATAAATATGAAGTTTAACTAGTAACCTTATCTACCATGATAGAGTCAGAATTGATCCAAGAAACCATGAATTTTTACAAACAAGAGGCCACCACTTTAAAAAAAATTGAATCAAATTTTTTTTAAATCCTTTTGAGTCCAAAACTATTTCTAAAAAGAAGACATCTGAAACATTTAAAAAGTTAAAAAATCACTAAACATTAGTGGTAGATAACACACATAATTTTCTAAAAATTATGGAAGAATAGGATTACCTAGAAGATCCTATGTTTTTGGTAACACATATAATAATGGAGAAATATGACAAGTGAAGTATAGAAGTCACTTTTAAAAAATATTTAATTATTGAAACAATGGAGTCACCTACTCCAATTGAGCCTACTTCAATTTCTCCAAGCATAAAACATCAATTGAATTGGAATCCAATTGATTTTATTACGCTAGTGGTTTGCTGTGAAAAAAAAAGCGATAGGTCATTAACCTAAATACTGTATTCAAGAATATCATCGATATAATCCAACCACATAAATATTTAGGTAAGTTAATTTCTTATCATGTATACATTAAAATAGGTAATATTATTTCTATTACAACTAATGAACTTTCAAAAAACATTATTATTCTCTAAGTATTTCTTTAGGAGAGGTATATTCATTCTCCTATGATCCCGAATATTTCCATTTCATTCCACCCACCAATATTTCTAACAATATTTTGTTGAGATATTATACAGCTTCAATGATACTTTATTTTTCAATGAATAGACTCTATAAACCCACTAAAAACAATAATATACATGGTATGAATTTATATTTCATCTTGGCAGAGTTTTAATAGTGTTTAGCTAAAGATGAATTAAAATTTCCACTCAATGGGAGGAAACCCATTATTTTTTTTGTTTTCCCTTTACTGCATTTATTTTTTTTCGTTTAGTTTTATTAGTTAATAAAATGGCATGCATTTTCCAAAAAAAAAATTCTTCAGGAACTGAATTAGATTTTATCATTCATCATACATATTTTTATCATCCAAATAATTTTTCTTATGGTGTAAATTATTTTATAAAAAAAGGGTATGTGTTTTTTTATGTGTATATTTTACAAGTACATCATTTCTGGAGATTCGTTGGATATAGAAAACCTTTTCACATACATCTTCACTTACACAGGGAAGTGTTTTATTTTCTGTTATATTTTATGCCTCCAAAAAAATGTAAAATAACTAACTAAAAAATGAAAATGAAAAAAAATAAAAATTGAAAAAAAAACTAACATTCATGTCATTATTGAACACACATAAAAACAAGTACATCTTTTTAGTATCACATTCAGAAACATACCACTTTTATCCTTAAGTAGTTTGAGCACATGATTCCTATTTTTAATTCTTTGATCCTTTATCTCATAAATTAGATTATTTTTTATATTTTTCTATGCATCAAAAATGTTTTTTTTGAAACATGTATATTTTTGAGACACCTATTTTCACTCATGATCATCTATGATTTCCAACAATATATTCCAATAACCATGAGGATTTTGAACCATTTTTTCATCATCTCAAGTTTTTATTTTTCTTGATTGGATCTCTTCTATATTATTATTTCTAGAACATTCCATTATTTTATATCAAAGTGATATGAATTTTAGAAGTTTCACTAAAATGACTAAGTCATCTGTTTGATTTTTTTCATCCTCTTTGGCACACTGTGTAGCCCATATATTTTATCCATCACGTATACCCAAGAATCTATGAAGAATACTTTTAATATGATCCCATAGTTGATACCCTTCCCTACCCATTTCTTGACTATTTGAATCATAATTTTTAATCTAATTATAGGGTAAATATTTATTCATGGTGAGGGTTTTTTGAGGGATAGTGTGGAATTTTATTCACATGGATTGACATTATCTCATCATATTTCACAATATCCATATTCATTTCATGTATTTTGATATGGGAATTGATATTTTATTTTTTTTATAACATTTTTTAATATTGTGGCTTTTACATGGAAACTCTTTCTTTTGGGGATACCTATAAAGGTGATAATTCATTACTCATAGAGCTAGAGTGTTTTCTATATGACCAACATTCACTAAGATGATACAAATTATGTGATACTTGGGTAATTTTCTCTAGGAATTTTTTTTGACATTTATTTCATGGGGTTTTGGAGTTGATACTCGCCAATTTTTCCTACCGATCTTATTTGAGTGAGTTTTTTCAAAAAATTAAATTAATTGAAAAAAGAATCATAATATTTTAATTTTCTTGCGAAAAAGACATGTTTTAAATGTGGGGGAGTGAGATTTTGAGGAATACATTTGTAATAACACTTATCGTGCATTTATTTCAACATTCAACCCTTCTTTTTGTCAAAAAATGTCGCAAATTGTTTTATGACCCACTGACTCATTGCCTCAAATACATTTGAACATAATGTAAATCCCTCGATATTGGTTCATTACATTTATTTACACCATTGGAAAGCCTATGGTAATCATTCATGTGTATGAGTATTGAGAAAATATTTGATCATATTGTTTGAGTAATGATAGTGCTAGTAAGGTTGGTCAAATGATGCATGAGTGTAGGTACAGGTTTTGGAAAGACTATGACTGGAAGGGAAACTATTTTTGAAAATTGAAGTCTCAAATGAACCATGATATTTTTCTGAAGGAAAGGGATTAAAAACTTTTGAGCTTTTAGTTTTAATGGTTTAATTTTTCTACGGGTCCAGTTGTGTATTCTATGTGATTTTTTTTCCTAAGAGTGAAAAAGTTTAACTGTGTGGGATTTGATGCTTATGGATTCCATTAACATATTAATAATTTTCTTATTTAGTTTTCATTATTTTTCTAACTAATTTTACTTTTTTAGCTTATTTTCACAGTTTTGTAATATTTCAGTTGTTTTTATAGTTTTTTAGTTACCAATATGCTGATAATAATATTTTAATATTTTTCATAGTTTATAGTAATTTAATATATTTTATTTAACAGTATTAGTATTAGATTCATTGAAATTTTCTTTTAATTATTTTTATTTATAGTCAATTCCTATTTTATATATTTGAATCTATAATTAGTATTATAATTTTAATTAGTTTTTTTATTTTATATTATTATAAACATTTAAAAAATAATATGATTTTATTCTTGAATTTTGAATTTGAAATTTTTTTTGAAAAAAATTGTTTGTTTTGACTTTTCCCACCTCCCAATATTTACACCCCCCTGCTGCCTGCCAACCCGCCCCCCCATCCCTCACCTCACCCCACCATACCCCCCCCCCCCATCATCTCCCCTCACCACCCACCAACCACCCCATCCCTCACCTCACCCCGTCGTACCCCCCATCCATCATCCACCATCACCCCGACACCCTGTTCCCACCTACCCCTTTCACTTTTCTCCAGCCACACCCAACTACCCCACCCCATTCCCCCTAACCTCACCCCCACCCCCCAATCCCCCTTCTCATTCTGACCCCTTCCTTCTGAAGTGTGGCACCAGCAACCACTGGTGATTCCTTCTCCACACCATGATTAGCCTCACCTCCTTACCTACATAGGACCAGTGCACCAGCAGCCTCCGCTTCACCTGTGCATCACCAATAGTCACCTCTGTTAAACATCCAATTTTGGCAACACCCCTTGTGTGAGCCACTATCTTGCACTAAAAAAACAACCTCCTCCATTATGGGTACACAGCAGTGTATTGGTTGTGCCATCATCTCATGCCAAGGATTTTCCTTAATTCCATATATTGATCACACCCAAAGAATGTGAGCATAGAATAAATCATTTTTTCAGTAGTTTTATTGTTTTTTTCAACATTAAGATGATCAGTGGACTTATGGTTATATTTGGGTGATCATCGATGGAAACTTGTAATGACCATAATGACTACACAAGCATGGTGATACCATCTATTTACTATTTTATGTTATGTGTTCTCACAATGGAGGGATAATTAATCTGTGATGGGTTGAGATAAATGATATGATAATTGCATGCCATTATTTTTCATGCATATTTGATTTACTTTTAAATTATTGTTGAAGTGGATGTTTATTTATTTAATTATATTTTCCTTTGAAATAAGTTTCATTTGGACCATGCACACCTACTTTGGTTACCTTTATTGTGATACCTAATAAGTAATCATGGGATTATGATCATCGTAAAATCTATTTATCTAGAACCTGGTTGCATGAATGAGAGAATAGTAAATCACATGCGATTTAATTATGAATAAATAAATATATTAATTTAAAAAGTAATATTTTTTTGTATTATCCTTCAAACTTTCATGAGTGATACATAATTAGTGATCTCATGTGATTGAACCTGACACATATAGATACTTCAAATTTGTGAGAAACAGGTTGTTGTATTTCACTATGTGATTTAGTGATATAATTACATGAAAATTGTTTTCAAATACAAATAAAAAAGTGATAGATAATTTGTGAGGAAAATAGAATATTGTATACCATTAGAGAAAGATATCTAAGAGTTTTTTTATTAAATTTGGAATCAATGATAATTAAATAAATATATATTTGGATGTATAAGTTGAATAATTGACATTTTATACACTAGAATGGACATTGTAACTTGGACTCATCCATATCCTCTAGTTTCTTTTATTTCTCAATTTAGTTTACATATATAGTTTTAGTTAAATTTGAATAGTTGTTTAGTTTTGGATGTTTTAGTTGTTAATCACATTCAAAAATTGTCTACCTGAAAAGTATTTTTAGAGCATATTCCTAGTGTCTACTCACATTCTCTCTATGGTTTTACCCTATTCTCCACTTCTAGTGTAGTTAGTAGGTTAATAAATATTGTAAATGGAACACATTGTGATGTACATTTCATATCACAACCCAACCCACGATTGTATTCTAGAACCAAACCATGAATAAATTCACTTGATAAACTCTCATAGTCTGAAACACCATAAAAACAACCTCTAAATGAAAAAATTATTGAACCAACATGATCTATGTGTAAATAAACATTTATAATGGATTACTCAGTAGTATAATTCTAACTCCAAGGTCAAAAAAAAGGAAAACAGTTCCAATGTAGGAAGAAGTACATGGAATGTAATTTGGATCATGACATGTACCCGCAATATTCCTCCCTACCAATGTTCCCTAACACACTTAAAGTTTACTTCTCTTAGGTATACAGCATTTTCCTCCAAGTTTATAATGTGTCCCCTACATAGAGTATCTGCTCGTGCACCTCATCCCCACTCGTTGTGTACATCACCAACCTACATGACATGTACCACCCATACACGGTGTGTTACCAACATGGGGTCCCCCACCATGTACCTATACATGTACCCCCACACTAGGTCTACCCAAGTATAGTATGCTTACATGGGCAGTTTACCTCACATGGGTTCTGGACGTGTACTGTTTATGGCCATGTTCCATCAACACACCTCAAGTCGATATTACATGTTGCATAATACAAAGTACATACCACATAGTCCCAAAAATAACCTTCCCCGAATAGAAAGGACACACGTTATATGTTCCCTAGACCACATGTTTTGTACACGGGTATTCATGAAAATAAACCCCCCAAAATAGACTGAAATTATTTTTTCTCCCTCATGAAGCCTAGATCAACCCCCAAAGGGTCCCCAATAACCTAATTAATGAATAAAAACTTAAAAAACGTAAATTATAGGTATTTATAGTGAACAACATAAAACATACCTACCACTAGGTATAAACCATTGATGATTTTCAACAGAACTATGACATGAAATGGAACTTTTCCATGCACCTATTGAGCCTTGGTCTACCTCTAGACGAGCTCCCTCAGTGGTGGATCCTCCTCCTCTATATTCTCTCCATCTTCCGCTCCATCATTGGAGTTGAAAGTGGTAATCCCCAAGGTTGTATGTGATAATCCAAGGTAGAAGAGAAAATAAAAATGGAAGGGGAAAAAGGAAAAGGAAAAGGAAGATAAAAGATGCTTGGGCCTGATGCCTTACACAAGGTTATGCATCACCTAAGAAAACCCCTGATTTTAGACTCAACCATAGAGATGGAATCTCATTATGATACTATATTTTGAATATATCACTTAATTAATATTCAGGAATAAATAATATTTAATTAATTAAATATTAAATATTCCAATATAATTTGAATGGCATAAATTTCTACAAAACTCTTATGCTTAGGTAAATACCCTATTTACGAACTAACAGAGTTGTCAGAAAAATTATTTGAGATGATATTATAGGGTAATTTACCATTTTTCTACTAAAAATTCCAAGTAAAAAAGGTTCAAATTTACCTTGATTTTCATAACTCATGTAGACACGAGGCATCACACATAATTAGATGAGGTGGCCTTGATCATCAAATTCAAGAAATATTACATATGTTCACACAAATTTTCCTCTTCACAAAGCACTTATGTTATCATCATGCCCTTTGGATTTTTCAATGAGGCTATCTCGAATATTAAATTTCACTAAACAATAAAAAACTCATTCCACCCTTGACAAAAAAATTTCACTTTCATGAAAATCCTTCATTTTTAATATTTCCATGGTATGCCATGGAATCACCATAATCACACAAATTCATATTTTCATGAGTCTAATTTATTTTATCCATTTTCTATTCCAAAATCACATACATACTAAAATAATTATAGACCCATTTATTCATCAATACATCAAGTTATTCATGGTATTAGAACTTCTCAACAAAATTTTCATCATGCATCCCTAGCAGAGTGCTCCACTTTATTTGAAATCTTCAACCCATCTCTCATTGTTATCATTATTTACAATCCAAGAACACAAAATTATTCATGCAATCCTCAATTTACATTAATCAATAACACCATATTCCCATGTAACTATCTCCCCATTCCCTTCATCGGGAACATTATTATCTCATTAAATTGTTGACCTGGTAAACAATAACTCTAATGTTCTCCACCACACCATGTTGATAGAAAAACCACATATGAAACACCAACTAACCAAGGTTGGAAGTGATAAGGTTAAAAAATTAATTCAATACATAATAAATTAAAACACTAATTCTTATTGGTTTCCAACACCTTTTTATTCACAATTCTTTATTAAAACCAATATTCGGGTGAAAACTGGTACGTTTTCCAGGCATGTGTCTGTTTAGCGGTTTTAGTCCTTACACCTTGATCATGGTTTAATAATCTAATCAATATCAATAATTAAATAAATATTATATTTATTAGTTATATTAAATTTTATAACTAATCATATTGGGTGGTGATGAAAAATTAATTACATCACTTCATGAAAATGGTAGTTTGTACGTACACATGAGTAACGTTTCCATTTTTCAATGGATGGAAAAAAATAATGGTAAATAATAAATAAACCTTATAGAATCATTATTCTATCATAAATATAAAATAAATTAATTAAATCCATTAATATTACCATCAATAAGAGATGATGATGAAAAACAAAACACATCGCTTCGTGGAGGTAGTAATCCACTCGTATGTACAACCAATATGTTCATTTACCATGGGATGGAAAAGGATATGAAAAGTGTTAGTATTATAAAAATAATTAATTTTTTCCTTATTGGATAAATTTATTTTGTTATAAAAGTGTTTTTAGTATATTTTTTAATGAGATGGAATAATAAATAGAGATGAAAGAACTCTGTTAAGAATTATATCTCTTCTTTATAAAACCAAATTTTTCTTAAGCCTAAATCCTTATAGGTTGGTATTTTGGTGAAATAAAGACATCTATTTCACAGAGAAAAAATTAGGGTATTTTGGAATACATTATTCAATTCAAATGAATTAAGTTCCATGTATAATTGAGAAGAGGAGGTTTCCTTTTACAAATGAGGTGGGTGTAAACATGTAAATACTTGAAATTACAATGTATAATATATTTATTACTCAAGTAAATTAGGTATAAATTAATAAAATCCATTATAATAAGTTTAGGGTCTAAATCCAACCAAAAACTAATATGAAGAAAAGTTTTTTATGATATTTTAAACCATGTCTCTAAGGTTAACCATTTTTTAACCCTTTTAACCCTTATTGTAGTAACAAACTTTTTACCCTCATGACTATTTATTATTTATAAAAATTAGGTTGAAATTATAAACTAATATTAATAATTATTATTAAAATTACTGAATCCTTTTTACAAGATTCAATTCCTTGAAGTAAAAAAAATTAATTCCAATATCCATGCACAAAATGCGTAAAACCCATTGTTTTATAAAATGTATTTGTAAGAATAAAAATGACTTAATTGTCATTACTTGTAAAGTAACAACCATTGGATAGAGGATAATATATTTTATTGAATAAATTATCTGATAATTAAATTAAAATTATTTTTCAATAATGATTAATTTAATTTACCAAGGTAAAAAATACATTTTACACATAAAAACCATTTTCTGAAAAATAACATCGTTTACCTTAAAATAATTTCATCTTTAATTCTAACCAATTTTTATTAAATGTATGAATGATTATTCATTTTTTAAAATTAAATAAATATATATTTAATCAAAAGTAAAGCTCATTATTGATTATAATATATATACAAATACTCTGAAAAAAATGTTAAAAAGATATTATTTTTAACATTTAAAATTGGGTAATTATTTCTTAGGTATTAATAAATACATTTTCATTAATGAAAAATTGTATATATAATTTTAATAGTTAATTTAGTATTATTAATACACATTAATATAATTTCTTGGTAATAATAGTCACATTTAATAATAATATTTGGATAGTATATTGTGGTGTGTTTGAGATTGATATTGTGTGTAAAGTATGATGTCAAACACATTGAATTTATTAAAAAGGGAAATATGTTATAAAATCAGAGGGTGTTCATTATACCCACCTTAAAATAATTTCTCCACCAAATTTTAATTACATTCATATAAATAAATGTGGATTCCCTCACCTCATAACATCCTTAGGTTCCCACGTATCTTCCTTAAATTTTTGGTTTCACCACAAAATCTTTAAAAGGTGAGTGGTCTTGTTACCTAGTACTTTGTCTCTAAAATCAAAAATATCTACTAGTTTTTTACACACAACAAGAATCATTCTCTAAAACTATAAAATGTGAGTTTATTACGTGTGAAGGATCGAGTATATACTTCTTCAAAAGAAATACATTGAACATATCATAAACCTGAGAGAGATTTGGTAGAAGTTCCAAATGATAAGCAATTATCCCAATACGATCAATAATTTCAAAGGGTTTGATATGTCTAGGGATAATCTTTAACATCGTTAGAAATCTCATAGCCATATTCAAATATGATATTAACAGGAATACATTAACATTAAATTTAAACTATATATTTTACCAATGATTTTTATCATAACTCTTCTATCGACTCTGAGATATGTTGATGTGTTTGCAAATAGATCTAACCTTATGTTTAATTTAATTATCTACATAAGTTCCTAATGGATTTATTTTTATACCTTTTTCTCAACACGTTAGAGTTCTTCACTTCCTTTCAAAGAGGGATTCTTAAGGATTCAACTAAATTCTCAAGTTAAAGATAATATTATACGGAAATTAGACTAGAGGAAAGAAGTGATGCCAACCAACATTGAAATCCGTATAATAATATATCAATATATATTATGATGTTTATATATTCCTATTATACTGAACATATTTTTGAGGATAATATTCACTACTAAAGATCAATCTTGTATTTAATTCCAGTTGAAAACTTCTCCAAAACATCAAGGTAAATCTTAGATCCTAATCAGATAAAATAAAATATTTTACACCATAAACCATACCCCATACTTAATGTATATCCTATAAATTTTATCAAGAGAAAAATATTATTTGATAATAATGAAATTTATTTAATTCGTATAGCAATCGACTAAAACCCAAATACCATTATTGCCTTTAAATGTTTTGGGTATTATGATGAGTAAATCCATGTTGATTCTTTTCCCATTTCTAATAAAGTATGAGTAATCATTTAAAAATACCCTTATAATTATGTCACTCAGTATTAACTTACTGACATAATAATCATCTAGACACATACTCTGTAATATAACTTTTTATGTTTTCCCTCCACAAATACATTTTGATATCTTTATACATATTCATATTTTTAGGATGAATAGATAATGATGTACTACGAGATACATCTAATAGTCCCTCCTTTAATTTTGGTACTATTGGTATATATACATGGTTCTTGAACCTTTTTATTCCATTACAATCATGGTCAAACTCGAGAACATTCCTCACCTTCTTCTTCAGTACCATATCCTCCTTTTATTCCTCTTTAATCTTCTCATAAAGGGAGTTTTAACATTGATATGAGAAATATATCATATTTCCCTATTAATTATGATTTCAAGTTCCATCCTCAGAAAATCCATTAGTTTTGGATCACTTTAAATCTACATCATTGAAAAAATAGCATTTCCTTTTAGACTCAAAACATTATCCAACTTGTTTTCCTTTCCAAGGTCATAATGAATTGAGAAGACATAATATTTAATAAACTCCAACCATATCCTTTGGTGCATATTCACCTCAATCAGTTAGAATATATACATAAATATTTTATGGTCTATGTATATCACACCTTTTACCATATAGATAATGCCTCAATATTTTCAATGAAAATTTACCATTGTTGGATCTAAATCATGAGTTGGGTAATTATACTCTTGAAACATTAAGTATCATGTGACATATGCTAATACTGTATAATTCTATATAAGAATGCATCTAAATCCCTTCTTTGATTCTTCACTATAGATCACAAACCTTTCTCCAATATAGGGTAGTGTGATTATGTGTGCACTAACCAACCTTATTTTTAGCTTCTTGAAATGTTTCTTGCATTCATCATTCAAAATTACTTGGCACTAATTAATGTTAACTTAGTTATTAGATTATATACACATGTTAAAATTATCCTAAATAATTGGTATTATCAAACCAATCTAAAAAACTAAATATGACATTAACTATGTTCTTTCTATGAAATTGTTCAATAACTTCCATCTTAGAAGGATCCATTAATATAACCTCTCTTGTGATCTCATGAATCAAGAATGATACTTTATATATCTAAAATTAAAACATGATTAATTTTCTTAATAGTTTCTCCTTCTTTAAGGTCTTAAATAATAGTATTTTTTGAAGTATAATTCAATCAATTTAATTTATTTTACCAAAATTATTGGTTCTGGAAGATCTTTAACTCATTTAAGTAAAGGAAGAATTGGTTTTTCCTTCAATATTACTAGAAGGGGGTTGGATTTGAAGGGGATTCTTCCGATGTTCTCAGAGCCACATAGGTTTATTACAAATGTTTTTTTGGTACTTATAGAATATTTATGTTATTATATTTTTTTATTTTTATGGTTTCTAGTTTTCTAGATGTGGAAGCCTTTCTAAAGATTTCTATAAGAGATTGGTGGTGGAAACTATAAAATGGATGGAATTTTTCATTTCTTAGAAGTCAGTGAAACTATATGAAAGATTGAAACTCTCTATATATAAGAGGGTGGGAATGACTTTTCTATATAGAGATTAATATTTTGATTAATTTTTGTTGTAATATGTATGGAATGATAGTCACTAAGTTTTTATATTTTATTTTTAGGTAAATGAAATATCATAGTTTTTTTCCCATGGATGTAGGACATTCAGACCGAACCACATAAAACAAACGTTTACTTTCATTGAATTTAATTTAATTAATATATTGTGTTTTTTAGAGTTAATAGGGATGAATCTATTTCTAATTAGTGTGTTTATTTGAGGGATTAAATTTTTTCCATGTTTTTCTGTCAAAGTGATTCTGGATTTAATACTTTAGATCCATAGAAAGGAAATTGTGAGTTAATTCTCAAAAAAAGTTATTACAAGTTTGATCAACTTTATGCACAATATTTTACTTGAAAGTTAATGTAACATTCTCTTGATCATATGTTTTCTTGAATCTCAAGTGGTGTCATTGTTTTTTGGAAGGATGGAATGTGAGGATGTAAATTCCCAACGTGGAAGATTAAATGGAACAAATATGAATTTATAGAAAATTAAAATGGAATATTATCTCATTTAAAATGATCTAGAGATTAAATTGAAGGGTATCAAACCGAAAGAAATAGATAAAGGTGAATGGGATAAGCTGGATAAAAGTAACATTTTGTGATATAAATGTAATTATTCCAGAATGTGGATTTTATCATTCATGATAATAATACCACAATATATTTTATGGGAACTATTGAATATATCTATGATAAATATATATTTATTAAAGTTTTCTTAATTTGTAAGTTATTCATAATGAGGTTGTCATAAGGAAAATCTGTATCAGCTAATTTTGAGTGATTTCATCATAATATAGATCTATATGGGGTATTTTAAGGTATCATTATTGTATTATATTTAAGATATTTTGTTTTTATAATGATTTTTATAATCATGGTAATCCATGGTGATTGTTATGAGAAGTTAAATAGTAAAAAATGATTTGGTGTTCACATTTTTTTTTTGAGGTTTACTCTCAATGGGGAGCTCTGAATGTGAGAGATTTTAAATTTTCACAATGATTTATTTAATATATAAGTAATGGGATAATCAACTAATTTAAAAAATAATAAAAAATTAGAGAGTAAATAAAGGTATAAGAGAAAAGTTAAGTCTTCCAGAACTAGGCCTTTTGTTGGCGTTATGGAAAGAAACATCACCGCATGAAAGATTTTTGTGATAGGAAGACAACCTCTAGAAGGTTTATTTCTAGAGAACTGAGTGTAGAAGAAGAATATAGTGTAAATATAATTTAAATTGTTTCTAGTAAAAATTAATATTTAGTTTTATAATTTATATCTTCTTTTCATTCTATATGAGAAAAATGATGCAAGCCAAATTATGTATATGAAAGATTTGTTATAGTGCATCTTACTGATGATGAATATATTAGAATTTTAGAAAGGGAGAATTCATTTTTTAGATTCATAATAGAATTAACCTTAAACTAAAGGAAGTGTGGAATATTTCAAGTCCCCATAAGAACCTAATTTTTGTTGGTTAGTCAGATGAAGTGGATTTTAGAACATGTTTTTTGCAAGGAGTATGGTAGATTACTCAATGACATATTGTCATTACCAAAGGTGTAAAAGATGGGTCATAATATATAATTGGAATTTATGAGGGAGATATACTTTATTTTAAATCATATTTTGAATTTATGTAACTATGGAATAATAGTTTTGGGCACCTTAGTGAGAAAGTATGAAGATTATAGTAAATAAATGGATATTAATGCCGGATCATTCAAACTTCAGAAGATGAGATATTTTTATACCTGAAAGTAGTACAAAGTGAATTTAAATCTATTTGGAATATAACCAAAAAAATTTGTAATTGGTATAAAAAATGTGGCCTTATTCCATTCTCATGGAAGATCTAGGTGATTTGTTATCTTCATTGATGATTACATAATAAAATTATGGGTGTAATTTTTAAAACATAAAATTAAAGTTTTTAAAATCATTGTTATGTGTAAGTATATGGTGGACGAAAAAATTGAAATAAATTTGAAATGTCTAAGATCATAAAATGGTGGTTATTTTAAAAGAATAATCTTCCAGAATTACAATATTCACTAAGGAACCCCCCATGAGAAGACTATTCTAGGAACAACTGAAAAAAATGGTTTGGTTAAGAGAAAGTTCAATGGTTCCAACTCTAGTAACCAAAAGTCTATGTATGCCTTTTTACATTATAATAATATAAAATGGGTCACATAACCATGGATAAATTAGTTTAGTAATCCTAAACAACCAAATATATATATGATTCTCATTTTATATAGGAAACAAATATAAAACATGGTAAAATTAAATATTTTTCATCTTTGAAACTCTTTCAAACATTAGTTCATTTAATAACGGGTAAAGGAAATAAAAATATGGTAAAGGTCAAACTCTTAGTAATGGGTATTTAAAGTGGAAGTTATCATGATTAAATAAGGTATTGTTAATATAAAAATGTATATAACTGAAAATACTCACAATTTAATTAATAACATTAGAATGAAATGAATCCATGGATAATATCAATATATTAAGCACATGGATTATAATAACTAAATAAAAAATGAATTAAATTCAAAATTTCGGACATCTTGATCAAGGCCTTGTGCCAAGATACTTTTAAATATGGGAAATTATACACCAAAACCCATTTAATAAGGCTAGAAAACCAGTTTTTCTCATGATACCTAATGATACATTAAATGGAAATCTATAATAATTCCCCACTCCTAAATTTATTCCTATTTAATTCCTCATATATTTAATTATCAATTTAATTCATAAAAAATATTCCTTATCAAAAAATATTCATATAAAGTAAACAATATATGATATCATTATTTCCCCAGTTAATAAAATAATGTTCACAGTAAAACACCATATATAGAAATGGTGTGTACTTTTGGTAGTAAAAATATCCATGATAAAAATAATATATATATAGAAGAGAAATTTATCCTCTGAATAAATATGATCAAAAGAAATTTAATGTTTTAAGATATAGTTAATGACCAAAAAATTAAAAATAGAAAAAATATAACCATAAATTTTTAATCAATATAGTTTTTGAAATTAAATCCAGTATTTTGGAGAATATAAAAAAATATAATAAAAACATTTAAAATAAATTTTAATTAAAACAATTCTTCATAAAACTATAGGAAACTTGTTGTGGAAGATAAATAACATTAAATGGTTATATTGGTGGGAAAATCTGTCAATATCGTATACGTTAGAAAGAAACAATTATTTTGATTTTTTGAAGAGAAAGTGAAAATTGAAACTATTATAATATTAATTTAAAACCATGTAAATAAAATAAAAAATGATATATTAAATACTTAATAAATTATATATTTAAAAAAGAACTTTTGTAAAACATTTTTTTAAAAAATATGGATATTAAATAAAAATATTAACGATCGAGAAAATAAATAAGATATGGTTTCATTTTAAAATTTATTTACTTGATAAAATATTCAACGAGTAAAATTTGAAATAAATCATGAAAGTTCCTTAAATATCCAACGGAGAATAATATTTATGGTTTTTAAGAAGGATATGTTATAATATTACTTTAATAACAATATAAGCAATCCCATAAATAAGATTGTAAAAATACTTTTTAATATATTTGGTAACTTTTGAATTATAACCCCTTAAAAGATTAAACATGATTTAAAACTTTAAATACCATTAATAAATAGGTAATAATATTAAATAAAAAAATTAATAATATACACCATATTTATAAAACTTCATGCTTCTACATAGTTAAAAATGATTTAAACTCATGTATAAGGGTTTTAAACTTGTTATTTATTCATAACATAACCATATTTATATTTATATTTACTGATATAAATTATCATTAATCATTTGATTCCAATTATTTTTAAAATCAATCATCAGATCTTAACTGTTTAGTTTTATCATACATGTTTCATCATGGAAGTTCTAGTTATTATAAGAATATTATCATTTAATCATATCCAAAATGATATTTAGGTTTAAAATAACATAAAAATTAATTAGATTAATTTTTAAAAACATTCATGTAAGTTGGTAATGAAAAATGAATCACATCGATTCATGGAGGTGGTAGTCCACACGTATGCATGAGCAATGTTATCATTCTCCAACAGATATGTGGAAAATAGGAAAGTGTTATTATATCATTTAATAATTAAAACTATCTCATAAATATAAATTTATTTCCGTATATCCACCTATATATACAATCCATGTGTGTCGGTGATGAAAAATGAAAAACAATAACTCATGAGGCGGTGGTCCAAACATATGCATGATCAATGTTTCCATTTTCTATTAGATGGATGAATATTTGAAAAAATTATAATACCATAAAAATAATTACATTAAGGTATGATAATGGTAATTGTGTTATTATATTATCATTATAGTGACCCATAATTTTTAAACATAGATATTACAACATAATGGATGAATATTCATTACATAAAATAATGATCCATGCCAAAATCATAATGCTATAATATCTTTGGAAAATTGGATATATAAAAAACTTATACATAATAGCTATAAATTATCTCCAACTAAAGTTTCCATAACTATAACCATTCTTAGACATATTATACTTAGTATCTTTCTTCATAACCTAGGAAAAGGAAACAAAATAAAGGTTGGGCATGGATTCTCGTTAAGGGTAGTCAAGGGAGATATCAATGATCACTTAATAATGACATCAGAATAAAGGAATGATAATATGTGATTTAAATTTGAAAACCATACCCAGTATATCATATATTATAATCTTAAATCATGGAATAAATATTTGTAGTTCACAAGATAGGAATCTAAAAGAAATCAAAGAAAATGAGCCATGTGATAATAACATTGTCATAAGACATAAATTTATGGAATACATGTAAGTATAGTATATCATTTCTTTAGTAGTAAAAGATCACTTTCAAGACTATCATAGTGGACTAGGTTCACTCCCCATTAAATTTTATTATTCAAGGTTCACCCCCAATACTATCATAGTAGATATAGTCCCTTACTGAATAGGGTTTATGTAAAGGCCCCAACTCTAGTATCTTAGAATTGGTGGTTACTTTATTACATTAAAAATAGATACAAAAAATTACATCCAAAAGGACATACTAGATTAGTATTCATGGTAAAACAATATACATATTATAATATTACATTACATTTTAATATATAATATAACAGATTATTTTCTTTGAGTAAACCATTATTCCCTTTAGCATATCATTTCATATCAATCATAACACCCTTCTTAGCATCCTGAGGAATATATATATATATTAATTTGGTGATATTTGATGATCAATAAGGGTATGTATGCATTGAAAGCTAAAAGGAATAAATTAGTCAAAAACAATATGTGAATGTAAATATATACCAATACATCCCATTTAATCAACAATATAAGCATGATGAATAATATGGATGTAATAAATTAAGATAAAATAATTCCATATTAATAATCACATGATCATATATACTATCCATGAAAACTATATCTAATAAAATAATCACATGGAAATCAAATAGATAATTTCATAATGATTAAATGTGTAATATCATAGAGCATAAAAATACTATTAATTCCTCATTCTAAGTCATCATATATAAATGGGTATGTCTTTTGCAAATATCCAAACTAGTTTTTCTGGTGGGACATACCCATGCATCGAGGGAATATTGAAGCCCCTACCCATAAATTAATAAGTCCAATTCATTTCTCATATGAAAGGGTTGAAACATAATCAATATAAACATTTTTACCTAAAATATCATATGAAATGTTAATAATTAACCCAGTCAATAAACATAATCATAAACCATACATAGTAATATGGTAAATGGTATCAAAGTACTACATCATTGTCAAAATAATCATAAACAATCCAATAAAATTTGGTACATAGTATCATAAAATAATAAACTCATTAAAGTATAAAATTATAAAAAGTATGTTTACATAGATGAAAATACTTTAAAAATATCATTGAAAATTTCTTGAAGAAAATGCCCTTCTTCACTTTGAAATCACATATTTTTATGACCTCAGAAATAAGAAGGAAAAAAATTATTTTAAAATAACCTTGTAAATATATAAATTAATGTTCACAAAATATTAGTAATAATAGAGGGAAAACATGTTCATACCACATAAGGTAAAAAACATTCCTTTCACATTGTTGTAGAAAGGTGAAAAAATATCTCTTTTGAAAAATGACAAGAAGATTCCTCTCAACCCATTTTGTAATAATTCAATCATGTAAAAAAAATTCATTAATAAATCATATTACAATAATATAAATATTATTTGAAACATTTTAATGAAAATATGTATCTGAAAGAAAAATATTCCTTTATTTGGGGCTTAATCATAAATAATCACAAATATTGATGAGGTTGTGAAATAAACTCCTAACTCGGGTCTGATTTCCTTTATACATTTTCAAACCTCCTGTATAGTAAATATATTATTATTATAAATATATTAGAAATCATAATAATATATATCATACCAGTTATGTATTACTTATAATCTTTTATCACTCATTTATTAATAGTTCTTTGTTAAAATCACATTTTTGGGTAATAAATACTTCGTTTTTCATGTATGTTCTACTTCAGTTGTTTCAGTACTTGCACTTTGATCAAGTTTAAATAATACAAAATAAAGTTAATAATTATATAAATATCATATATATTCCTTATATATTTATTTAGATTAATCCATAAAATATAGATATAGAAAATGAATTACCCCGTTCATAGAGACGATAGGTCGTACTTACGCATGAAAGTGGTTTTCACTTTTCAACAGATGGAATGAAAGAAAAATAAATAATAAATAAATTTTCAAAAAAAATTATTATATCATATGAATTATATATATTCATCATATCCAACCCCATTACTATACAAGGAAAATATAAATGAAAAAAATCACATCACTTCGTGGTGGTGATAGTTCACACGTACGCCTAAGCAACATTATCAATTCCCAAAAGATAGTAAGGTAAGAATGTAGATATGATATTATTATTATAGAGGTATATAAATTTCATAATTTTAATATATAATCAAAAAAATTATCATAGTAATGATCCATAAAATATTGTTATGAAAAAATAAATGTATCGTTATGTGGATATGATAAGTCGTATGTACGCACGAGCGATACTTTCACTACATACATGATGAGAAAGAGGGTGGAAAATGGTTTTATCATAATCATAATAACATTGAATTAAATTTAGTATAATTTATATATTATTTTATGATAAATTATATATATTTATAAGAGGTGGAATAATAAATAAATTGAAAGAGTTAGGGTAAGACAATCACCTTTTCTTTGATCGACCTTTTTTATATCCTTTCTTAATGAACTTAAGGATGGTATTTTAGGTAGGCCATCACCTTCATAATTTGTATATTTATTTATATAATTTGAATGTTCAGGTATCGGTAAATACAGTTTTCTCATGTTTTTGTAAAGGAATGAAGGAATGGGTTTCCTTTTATAATTGAGGTTAGGGGCACCTTTATAATTTCTTAAAAGATAAATTATAATAAAGTCATTACCATTCAAAAATACCTCCAAATATCTATGTATTCCAACCTAGGGTAGTATATGGTTTAAATTCCCAAACCCAATATAATTTTGGTAGGTTTTTTGGTGTTTTAAAACTTATCTTTCAGTTTTACCCCTTGGTTTATCTAATTTAACATTAACCAGGGTAACGTATATTTCACTCATAAAGGTTTATAATTTTACATATATAGTAATTATTTACTAATAAATGGAAAAGAGATTCCATTTTAGACCATATATTACCCCCGTGTACTATTTAAATATTTTAATGATTTTTAAAAAGTAATAAAATATTATATTTATAATTTATCATTAATATCAATTTTGACTCTATTCATTTTATTTGACTTCAAATACATCTAAAAAAAGTTGTATTTAGAATGTAATTAATTTATATTTCAATAATAATCTATATTTTTCTCAAAAAATTTGTAACACTATAATCAACTAAAATTATATCACTTTTAATATTCTTAATGTCTTATATATTTGTTTTTATTAATTTAATAAAAACTATATTAGAGTTTCACAAGAATATAAAGTAATTATATATTAATTAACAATTATAAATAATTTTTCATAATGAATATAATTTAATATTTCACAAAATTTACATTTATATTCATTCATAAATTTCATTTTACTTTTGTGAACACATAATAGATATTTAAAACTAAGAGTAGCATTTTGTATCTTTCTTGGATTTAAATATTATATTGGATATTTTCCTGGAAAAGTGTCCATTAAACATATAAATTTAGAGCATAAGATGATAATTTTATAATTTCCATCATTTGATAAGAATTAATGTGAAATATTTTGACCTTATCACTTATTATTAACCTAGATTCACTGAATTTTCCCTTTTCTAAGGTGATAAATTTTATCATGGTTACTATTCATATTAACAAAAAAAGGGACCTATTTATAGAATTTTAACCTTTTAATTAAAAATATGGAATAAATTTTGTTAAATTAAATAACTATTAAAGTCATAATTCAATTCAATATTAAAACAAAAAATTCAATGAATGTAGATTTTCATTAAAATTCATAATATTTATAAAAATGTTTGTATGCCAAATTCAATCATAAAATTGATTCCTATTAAATTACATGAATTTTTATTAATATAATAGAACTAATTTTTCTTTGAAACCATTTTAAAATAAAACATAACTCTGTAAATTTTTGAAACAAAAAAAAATTGTTTTCAATAAAAAACAATATTTTTCACTATTCATTGAAATATCAAACTTTTCATAAAAATACTAGAAATTAACCCTAAACTAAATTTTATATGTTAGTTTGAAAATTGATATTAAATTTATAATATAAAATTTAATTAAGTTCAAAAAAATAATTATAATAATTTCTCACAAAAAGAAATAAAAAACATATTTGAAGAAAACATATTTATGAAGCATAAAATAACATTGCTAAAAATTGAGTTCTTATTTCATAATAATTAATCAATGAATTAATATAGAGTCTATTATATATATATATATAATTCATTTAATATTACTCATATGCTCTAATTTAATATCTAGGTTATAAATGTCATATTTAAATAGTAATATTTCAGGTTCTATTTAAGCATGATGTTGTGTGTTGTATACACTATCGAACCTAATTATATAGTTTTAAAATATCATAATGTGATTGTTCACTACCAATTTAATTATTTATTATCTTGTGATATATCCATATTTACCCAATGGATTGGATAAATATATAATTTTACTTTCATCCATCATGTAATGAAAATCATATATATGTGTGCCATAAGATCATAAAACATTCATCATATCATAAACCATTAAAATGAAATAAGTTTCATAAACATTTCACAATTTCATCATAGAATAACCTAGTAAAATGAAACAGGTTTCATAATATAAATAAACCATTGAAAATAAATGGGTTTCATAGAATCATCATTATATTATCATTATAAGACATATAACAAATGAAAATAGATGGTATCATTCAATTATATCCCAATTAAACCATAAGTAACATCAAGAATGTTATCATGGATGAAAATTGCCTTTAAAAGATCACAAGAACATTTCTTAAGGAAATTTACCGTTTTCACTTTTAAATCGGTTCATAAAAATCATAAACATTCTAATATATTAGGTAAATAATTTTCTTTAAAAACATTATAATATTGTAAATAATGATTAAAACATTTATCAGTCATGATAATGGGAAATTATTTTCATGTTATGTATGTTAAAATAAAAATTCCTTTCACATTTTTGATGAAAAGTCTAGGGTACCTAATTCATAAAATGGAAAGTGTATTCCTTTTATATAATTTTTGTGAAAATTCAAAAAAATAGTAAAAATTAATTTCAAAAATCATTGGATGGTTAAAAAACATTATTCCAAAAAATAGAAAACATTAACATGGAAGAAAAAAAGATTTTCGACAAAAGAGGGAAATAATGTTATTTTTCCTTAAAATATTATTTCAGTCTATTTGGTACATAAAAATATTAAAATGAAATTAAAACATGTCATATCTATAAATAAATAAAGTATAAAAAAATCAACATATTCTTGAGAGATATACCATGAAATTTTAACATTAAAAACATAAACAATCCTAGTAAACAATGAGATGGTAACATAAAACCCTTGCCTCAAGTTCGAATTTCTAAAAGAATTATTTTAACATATTTTATATTAATTTTAAATTTATCATAATTATATAATGGAATCATTTAAATACTTATAATATAATATATGACCCAATTTCAAAATTTTAGCAACCATTTGTTAATAATTCCTTCATAAAATCGTCATTACTGGGTGTTAACTGTTTCATTTTCCATGAGATTTTTGGTATGTTAGTTCTATTCCTTACAATTTTAATTAGTTTATATCATATTAAAAAATTTGGTCATGATAAAAAAATAATATTTATTATATATATATATATAGTTCTCCATAAAAAGTATATATATATAAATAAATTGCACCGTTGATTGTGACGATAGGTTATACATACACATGAACATTGTTATCACTTTAAGAAGGATGGAAAAAATATAAATAATAATTATACTTTAAAAATTGATTATTATATCATATGTATTCATTTAATATATATTTTTCACCATCCAAATAAAATATAAATTGAAAACAAATCATGTTACTTCGTAGAAGTTTATGTCCACATGTACGCACAAGCGATGTTATCGCTTTCAAACAGATTTGAAGGTAATAAGGAAGATATGATATTATCATTATAGAAGCATAAAAATATCATAAATATTATAACTAAAAATTAAAAATATCATAATAATCATCCCTTAATGTTTGTGATGAAAAATGAAATGTATCGCTATGTGGAAGCAGTAATCTACATATACATACAAGCGATACATTCACTTCACATTTGATGGAATATAGTGTGGATATTGATGGTTCTATAATCATAATAAAATTTAAGTATATTTAGAATACTTAAATTATTATGTTATGATAAATACCATTTATTTATATGAGTAAAAATAAAAATTAAAAAGAAATTGATTGGTTAAGGTGATTACCTTTTTTTTAATACTCATTTATATCACCTATTAAAGACCATAGGGTTTATATTTCAAGAAGACTAGAACCTGTGAAAAATGGATAATGACGTTGGGGATGCAATTTTTTAGGTTTTGGTTAAGATAAATGGCTCAAATTGGTGTAATTAAGAGAAAAGAGAGGTTTCCTTTTATAAGTGGGGGAGAGGACACACATGGAATTTAATAAAATATTAATGTTTAATAATGTAAATCTCAACAAACATGCTTGAAAATGGAAATATATACAAATGTGGGATAGTATGAGGTCTAAATATGGCTTTAAAATATGATTCAGACATGTTTAATTGGTAATATTACCCTTGTCTTTTGGTTTAATCCCTTCTACCAGAAAATTTTTCTAAACCTTAACCACAGTGATAAATGTTTATTGTTTTTACTATTCATTATGTCCAAAAAATAAAGTGGCCTCATCAAAAAAAAAATTGACATAGTAATTAAAAATATGGAATATATATTTTAAAATTAAATATCTAAATTATACAGAAATTAATTTTAAAATAAAATCACCAAACGCGATGAAAATGTGTATTTAATAAAAAATTATTTCTAAAGTATAAATAGATTTTATACCAAAATCCAAATAAAATAAGATACAATGAAAAAAAAATTATTATTAATAATATAAATGAACTAATTTTAATTTTTAAACCATTTTAAAGAAATGCATCTTTCTAAATGATTTAAACCAAAAGACAGGGTTTTAATATAAATCTGTATTTTTCACTATTCTTTAGAAAATTAATCTTTTAAAAAAAATATCAAAATTTAATTCTAAGATTATTTTGAAATGTTTTTTCATAAATTAAGTTCATTTTTGTCAAAAAAAATTCGAAAACTGGAAAAAAATATTATTATTTTCTCATAAAAATTAATAAAAATATTTATTGAGGCAAAGGTATTTTTTTGAATATTATAAATACTTTACTAAAAATGACAACTTATGTTTCAAAATATTTTATTTATATAAAATATTTATAAATATTTTTTAAATTTGGTAATAATTATTCACACTTCCAATTTAATGGATATGTTATAATGGTATTCTATATTACAATTTATTTAGACTCGATGTTGCGTGTATCCCACAATAGAGAAAAAATTAAATTTATTTGAAAATAAATATATCTTAAAATCATGGGTTATTACATTAAACCTTCGATAAAATGAATTTAAACCCTTAAACTCTATCACTTTTATGAAAAGGGATTATATCATTATTTATTTACATCCCCGGGTTCTCATGTAGCTTCTTTGAATTTTCAATTTCTGTAGAGAGCTATAACCAGATGGGTAGTCTTGTTTTGTAGCACTTTATATATTTGACCCATGATTTCTTCTCATTGTTCTTCATAGGAAATATCATGTTTCAGTGGTATTGCCTATGAGTTTATTTCATGTTGTTGGGTTGGATGGGGAAATGGTAGATATTCTAGAGGGGGTGAATAGATCAAATTATAATTTTAATAAAAGAAATTGATTATTTAATTTAATTATTAAAGTTAATTATTATTGTTAATTTTAAAAATAAAAAATAAACAAAAGGATGTTTTTAATAGTATTTCGGTCCAAAGTGGGTCTACTCTTACTCTTAAACCTCAATACTTGGTGGGAAATACATTATGCACTAATATGATTTTTGAGAGGGAATTATAACCTAATTACAGAATCCTTTTCTTGTAGAGGGTTAACCATGACACTAAATTTTGTATGGGGAGTCACAAACTAATTAAAAACATACCTTATACACTGGGATTAACCACCCAAATAGTCTTGAATGTAAAATCTGGGAGTCACAACCCGAGGAAGAGAAGACGAAATGCTTTTGTATATAAAATCATAAACAGAAAAACAATGTGTGCATGAAAGGTATGAAGTAGTGTTATAGACTCAAGTAACCAGGTAAAGTATATATAAGAAGAATAAAAACATAGGTACTCGTTCTTGATAAATTTATCATCTCATATCATCAAGGAAATAGATGTTGAAATCTTTATAATTCGGCACTTGAGAGATCGTCCAAATGATGAGACATGGTATCACACGGGACATTACTAATTATATAGGTGGTTAAAAGTTCAAATATTTTTCTTTCTAGAAGAAAAATAGAGTATCAAAGATCTTAACACGTGTGTTCGATCCCTTTCAAGGATGCTCCAAAACCCTTTAAATATAGAACAAAAAATAGTAACAAACACACTCCACAAGTAAAACAATTAAATAATAATAATAATAATAACAATAAATATCATAGAGGTAGTGATAATTTATTGTAACGATAATTATTTAAGAGATAGAAATTAATCACTCATAATAATTTTAAAAATAATTGTTTTAATTAAAAACATAACGACCAATTCAAACTGATTTGAAAAACCCGTAAAATTATAAGAATAAGTGAAACGTAATCTGATAAAAATTGTAGGTTAATTTGAATGTTTATTACCAAATGTTAAATACATTTTAATTTAATGTAGTGAGTAATTTAAAAATTAATTATACTAATTTAAATACCATGAATTTTTTTTGAATAAATTCAATTTCATTAAATAATAATTTATACAAAAATACGTTAAATAAATTAACTCAAAATATTAAAATATAAATATTTCAAAAATATGTTGTAAGTGTACAGATGAATAAAGAGTAAATTAATAAAAAAAATTAATAACATAAAAAATATTTAAAACACTTCTCTTGGCTTAATTATAATATATTAATTTATGAAATCTAGAAAATATTTAGAAGAATTATAATAAGTATGCAGTTTGTCAAAATAAATTAAAAATTATGAAAAATTGAGTACTAGTAAAATCTAGAATAATAAAATTTTAAGTGTCAATAGCAAGAAAATGCAAATAAAAAAATAATCGATCATTAAAATAAAAAATTTAATCAACCATTAGAAATAAAAATTAATTCACCTTTGGATTTTAAAAATTAATTAACCCTTGAAAATAAAAAATAATATTCCACCGTTACAAATAATAAATAATTCACTATAAGGAATAAATAATTAATTGATCATAAAAATTAAAAACGTAATTGAAAATTAAGATTAAAAAATTAATTTGAAATTTTTTTAAAAAAAATCTACTAATGGTTTTAAAACAAATTTAATTGATGGTTTTAAAAAACTAAATTTTAAAAAAAAATATGATTCAAAAAAAATAGTTGACAGTTTCAAAAAATTAATTGACAATTATAAAAAAAATTAATTGATGGTTTAAAAAAAATAATTGACAGTTTTAAAAAAATAATTGAATATTTTAAAAAAACATAATATACAGATTTATAAAAATGGTTGTTTTAAAAAAATATGAGTAGTGTATTGTTTCAAGTATAATCTGAATAGAAAAACATTAATAAAAGATTAATACAATTAAAAACTGAATAAAAAGTTGGTCTAGTATAATTAAATGAATATAATTTTGAGAGATTTCCAACTAATCAAGAATCACTTCAATCTGATAAGTATGTTAAAATATTTGATCAAAAAATACGGAAAATATAAAATGCAAAAAATGATGAAATTCATCCATTTTTTATGGTACTTAATGACATTTTTAGATTTTTATATAGTCTAATTAAGTTAAATAAAACTTTTATGTATTTATAACCAAAAAATTTCAAGAAATTTTTATATGAATTGAAGGAGATATCTAATAAAAAATATTTTGAATTCTAGAAACTATATAATTCTTAAATTGTTTCAAGATATTTGTACATTCAAAGAATATTTTATAAAATAAAAATAATACTTCTATTTATTCTAGTTAAATATAGATAAATGATTTTTCTTTCCAACAGAAAAAGTTTTGTAATAATTCGATTAGTATTTTAGAAGTTATAATTGAATAACAAAAGAAAATTGTAAAGGTGTTTATATAGAAAAAAATTCTTCAATGCAAAAACATGTATCAGGTTTCGATCAAAATGAAATCATTCAAGAGATAGAATTTGACTTTTTTGTAGTTTAAAAAAATTATATAAAATTTTTATATTTCATATAAATTATAATTTTAAAATTATAATTACTACAACTCAAGTTACAATAAAAATACATATTGGTCTTAAAAACAGTATTTTATATAAAATTCTAAGAGGGTTTTGGATATTTAAAAAAATAAAATAACAACTAATCAAAGAAAACAAAAATACATGCATGAACATTCACAAAAAATCTCCCCCTTTCATTTTGATTAAAAACGTGAAAATTTAAAAGCAATTTTCTCCCCCTCTTGTAAATTAATAAAAATATAAAAACAAAAACTCTTATTACCATAGTTCGGCCCTTTAACAGAACATAAAAGAGGCATTTTCAGTCCTAAAAACATTCTTTTCCTCAGGGAATTTAAAGGTGGGGAGCCTTTATTAATACTAAAAAAGTGATGATAAAGGATTCCATTTATCAGTGCTAAAAAAATTAATGATAAATACCCCACTTTATTATTGCTAGTTTAGCATTAATAAATTCCCATCTGCTGTAGTGTGCTATTTTAATAAGAGAAAAAAATATCAAATTAACTATATGAAAATAGGTATGAAAATACATAATATAATTAAAAAAAGTATACATCACAAATAAAAAAACTATTATATATATTTCAAAAAAAATTATAATTACATTTGAAATTATGATCCTAAAACATTTAAAAAATTTAACGTTTCTCCGTCTTTGGTTCACCCGCAACCCCCTCTCAAAAATGACCAACTATAGTATCAGTTTCCAAACAAACCAACTAAACCCAAGAAAAATAATCCACCTATATATGAAAAAAAATCTTATGTTATTAATACTATAAAGAAATAAATTAAATATAAATATAAAATAATAAAATAATAAAATTTCAATTTTTTTTAAAAAAAAGGACACACTTAGAGTCATACCGGTCACATTGTGCGTCATATTGAGGTGGGGTTAATTCCTACACAACCCAAATTACTTATTATTTTTTTCTAAAGTATTAAAACAATTAAAATGTGTTTTATTTGTTTTCATTGTTTCCCTTGATCTTTTTATTAAAATTAATTTCAATTTTAAATAAAAATACACTCTTGGAGTCATATCAGTTACACCGTGAATCAGATTGAGGTGTGGTTGATTCCTACAAATCAAAATTTACATATGTATTTTCATTATTTCATGTGTTCTTTTAAATAAAATTAATCTGAATTTTAAATAAGAAGTCACACTTGGAGTTATACCGGTCACACTGTGCATCTGATTAAGCTGAGGATAATCCCTAACTATCAAAAATGACATATGGGTTATTTTCCTAAAGTATCCAAAAAATATGAATTTTTTTTCTTGGTTTGTAATGTGTCAATTATTCTTTTTACTAAAATTAATGTCAATTCAAAAAAATCACTTTGAGTCATATCAGTCATACCGTGCATAATATTTTGATGTGGCTAATTTCTACATGTCAAAAATGACTTAAGGATAATTTTTAAAAAGTATAAAAACAATATGAATATTTTTTATTGGTTTTCATTGTGTCAATTGTGTTTTTTACTAAAATATCATTTCAAACTGAGAACACATACTTTGAGTCATACTAGTCACATCATGTGTTGGTTTTATATGATACTACTTTCTATATGTCAAAAATGACATATGAGTCATTTCCTTAAATTATCAAGACAATCGGAACATGTTTTCTCTGTTTTCAGTGAGTGATATGTGTTTTGAACAAAATTGACTATTTTAAACTGATAACTGACACTTTAATTCATACTGGTCACACCATGTATTGGATTGAGGTGTGGTTGATTCCTATATGTCACAAATGACTTATAGATCATTTTCCTTAAGTATTAAAATAATATATATGTTTTTTATAGTTTTTTAATTTATAACTTGTTCTTTTTAATAAAATTAATGTCTATTTTAAATAAAAAAGACATATTTAAAGTCATATAGACCACACCATGTGTCGTATTATGGTAGAGCTAATTTATATATGTCGAAAATGAATTACGGATCATTTTATTAAGTATCAAAAAAATACAAATGTGTTTTCTCTATTTTTAGTATGTCACTTTTTATACTAAAATTCCTTTTCAAACTGGAAAACATTCACTTTGAGTCATACTAGTCCCATCATGAGTTAGTTTGATGTGATTCTACTTTCTATGCGTCAAAATGATTTATGAATATTTTTAATAACTTTTAAAGATAAATAGAGTTCGTTTTCTTTGTTTTTAATGAATAAAACATTTTTTGAACTAAAACATCAATTTTTCACTCATAACGGACAGTTTGAGTCATATTGGTCACATTGTACATCAGATTGAGGTGTGGTTCATTCTTATACATCAAAAAAGAATTATGGATTATTTTCATAAATTTTAAAAATAATATGAATTATTTTTCTTGGTTTTTAGTATTTAAATTTTTCTTTTACTAATATTAATCTCGATTTTAAATAAAAAGGCACAGTTGGAGTTATACTAGTCACATCATGTGTCGGATTGAGGTGCTCTGATTCCTACACATCAAAAATGACTTATAGAACATTTTCATAAAGTATTATAATAATCCAATTTTTTTCTTGGTTTTTAATATGTAGCTTATTATTTTTACTAAAATAAATTTCAATTTTAAATAAAAATACACACTTAGAGTCATATCAGTCACATATTGCTTTGGATTAATGTTTTGTTAATTTATACACATCAAAAATGACTTATAGATTGTTTTTTTAGTATCAAAATAATCTAAATTTCATTCCTTGGTTTTCATTATGTTGATTGTTATTTTTAAATTAATTATTGTCATTTTTAAATTAAACGATATAATTGGAGACATAACGGTCACACAGTGAATCAAATTGGGATTAGGTTGATTACTACATGTCACAAATGACATATGGATTGTTTTCCTAAAGTATCAAAATAATATGAATGTTTTTTTTTTCTATTTTTAGTATACCATCTGTTCTTTTTACTAAAATTAATTTCAATTTTATATAAAAATACACTTGGAGTTATACCAGTCACCTCGTGTATCTAATTGAGGTGATTTTGATTCCTACACATCAAAAATGGCTTATAGATTTTATTTCCTAAAGCACCAAAACAATATGAAAAATTATTACTTGGTTTTAATTATGTCACTTATTCTTTTGACTAAAATTATAATTAATTTTAAATTAAAAAACACACTTAGCTTCATACCGGCCACACCATGTGTCGGATTGATGTGTGGTTGATTACTACATTTCATAAATTACTTATGGGTTTATTTCCTAAAGTATCAAAACAATATTAATTATTTTTTCTTTTTTTTTGTATTTAATGTTTGTTTTGATCTAAAATGTAAATTATATACTAAAAACATATAGTCTAATTCATACGGAGCACATTGAGTATTATATTGCGGTAAAGATAATTGAGTATGTGATATGTTTTTTAATATCAAATATAAAAAAATATAGAAATTAGAGAACATATTGAATTTTTATAGAAGATAAACCCCATTATCCTTGAAGCACTTCACGTTTCATGTAGCGTGGGGTTTCCTCTTCCATCATAAAGAAACATGTTATTTATTTTCTAGTTTGTTGTAGATAGTTGAAATCAAAATATGGATTCCAAAAATATTTGTGAAAAAATAAATAAGTATTAGATAAAAATTATAATAAAATTACTTTAAAAACAGTTGATAAAATGCGTAAAAATTAATTAAATTAGTAGTGGTAATTCACATTTTTTGGATGGCTTTATAAATTCATGACCAATTTCCTTGTTGGCATTATTGAAGTTGTAGCCCTAATGTCCAATATCACATGAGAATGAGAACCTTTGAACAAACCACCCCAACCCAACCAAAATAACCCACATATATAAAAAATATCTTATTATTAATACAGTAAATAAATTAATTAAAAATAAATATGAAACAATATATTAATAAAATGTCACTTTTAAACTCAAACTATATAATTTGAGTCATCCCGGGCACATAGTGTATCATATTGAGAGCATGATCATAGTATTGGAGTGAATCGTCCTTGTTGAAAAATTCATTTCTTTGTTATCTCTGTGAAAACTAAAAAAATTATCTAATTGAAATGTAAAGGAAATTAAGTAAAAAAAGTAGATAAGATTATTATAAAATCAACTAAATAAGAAGTATGAAGTCCCAAATTCATGATATATGTGTACATTTTGACACCATTTATGCTTCCCATTCATTTATAAACAAATCTATTTTGTCTTATGAATATGAATATTTTCTATAGTCATAGTAGTACAAGAAAAATATAAATACATAAAGTATTAATAAATGTTTTAAATTAAATAGTAATTATAATTGAAAATACCTCTTTAAGGATGCTAGTTTTTTTATGGTATATGATATATCTTTTTAATTTGCCAACATATTAACCATAATATTTTCCATTGGTTTATTTCAAACACTGCAAAAATATTGAGAAAAATAATTGATTTGTTTTTCCTATGATTTGATAGTGAAATATTATTATATAGTGATTCTTATCTACTTGTAGAAGTAAATAGGATCCTTATGCGTATGGACCATCCTCATTCCATGATTTTGATGATATTTAAATATTTCCCTACCATAATATAATTCTCATTAAAAAATAATATAAAATATATAGCTTAAATATTAGTTCTAAAATGTTGGATGTAGTGTATTACAAATTGAAAAATGTCATCATGTGTGGTCGGTTTGTTGGGTATCCATACAGTGATTCCAAAAAATAAATATTTTGAGTATCCAAATTGACCATAATGAGTACCCAATATTTCTTAGAAAAAATATGAATAAGTAATGAATGAAATTAAAATATATTTTATATGATTAAATTGTTGATATTTACCCCTCCATCGTTGGTATTTAAAAGAGTATATCATCCATAAGTTTTCTTTCAAACAATGCAGCCAGTTATTCCACTATTTCATCAATATTAATTGATTACATTTTTGTTTGGTCTGTATAAGTGATTTGAGGACTAATGCACCCATATTTATGTTCATGGGTTAATACCTTAAATTGTTATTCATATAAACACATGTAAAAAATATGAATTGTATTTAGTCATAATTAACATGGTAGATCAACTATTTGAATAAAAAATAATGAAAACACACCTCATGTATAGATTTACAACTTAGACTCCTAGCCATTCATACTTGAGGATTTAATTTACATTCTCAAGATTACTATTGTCTACAATAGAATATCTGTACATTTGTTCTTGAAAATCGACTCTATGACTACTACCACTTTATAACCTTGTATCTCCATGAACCATAAATGTTAGTAAATGTGGATATTGAATGGGTGGGGTAAAGTTTATTTTTGAAGATCTTTTTGATCGGTTGGTTGATCCTTGATTCGACCTTTTATTTCACCCCTTCCCTTTATTCATCTTTAATAACATTCATGGATTTAGAACTTTTTTCATTAATTATTAAAGGTTTAACATAAAAACTAAATTTGAAATGAACACCCCCTTGTATAAATGTTTGTTTACAAGACCTGACAGCCATGATATAAATTCTCCAATAGATTTCTCAACCATATAAATATATATGTCATCAAGTTGAACAAGTAGCTTAGTGCCCGTCTCATCAGTTATGGTAATCACCACTCTCACATGACCTGTTGAAAGTTTCCTACTATGTAGAGTATCTTCTTGGATTTCTAACATGGTTTATGATTATCCTAATTTGTGTATATATTTTCATACATTTTATTGAGAACTAAAACATGTCTTCACCAGATATATGTTGTATTGGAGATAAAATTCATTAATTCAGTGATCATGATGATTTTCAAGTGTTTTACAGCCAAAGTCACAAATCGGGAATGGTCATAACAAAAGTTCAAAAATACACCGTGTCTACTTTTTATATACATGTCATGTACCATTTTCCCAACATGGATCGACCATAACAATTACATGTCCATGTTGTCGACCAAGATACACACACTACGTACAATCCATTTACTCATTGTGTTACCCCTTCCAAAATAAGTCAGTGTTTGAAGTTGATACTACATGCCATGTGTGGTAGTGCTACATATCGTGAACCCCCACCAACCAACCGTCGATGCCTTCAATGTCAAGGGCGGTGTGGAAAATAAAATATCGGTGACAAAAGAGGAGCCATGTCAAGTTGACCTGACTACACACTATGTACTTTATGGTACATGTTGGGTATTTTTAAATTCTATAAATAAGATGGTAGACCCTCAAAATTCAGACAGACAGAAGGAGGGGACAACTAGACACACCAAAAAGTAGAATAAAGGAGGGAGAAGAAGAGAGAGAAAGAGAAAGAGGGAAGAGAAGAGAGGAGGTGATGTTGCTCCACCTTCCAGATGATCTTCAATCAGAAGCTGTTTCGATGTTTATTTAAGGTATTAAGAGTCTTTTAGTCATTAGATACTCCATGTGTAGCTAAATCCCCCATGTGTTGGGGCTGTGGATGATTATGGTTTGTTGCTAATTAATTGTCTTATTATATTTTTTTTATTTATGTTTCTCTCACAATCCCTCGAAATTTCTTGTTATATATCCTTATAAACCCTGTATCATACCAAGAATTACATTTTTGGGGATTATCATAGGAATTATGATAAAGTACACCCAAGATCATTGGCTATACTTATCTCTCAAAAGGTCCTAGAATTAATAAAATTGATAGGAATAAAATTTCAGACCAACAAACCAGTCTCTATTGATTCAAAAAAACTCACCAGACCAAGGGGGTTCCGTTATACTCAAAACCCATAGATGTGAGTTATTATGAACAAAACAACATGATAATAAAATTTATTTATCAATAACCCTAAAAAATCCACAGCCCCTATGCATTCTTCCTATTTATCATTAGAATCTATTTTTCTTTACCTTCTTTATTTTCTTTAAAGAAATTCATCAAGAAATAGAAAAATCGGTTACTTTATCTTTGGAAGAAAAAATATTGACTCTAAATTTCAGCAATTTTGACCTAATTAATCACAAAACTATAGAAATATAGTGTAGTGACTCTCTCTCTCCATGTGGATTTACCACATACATTAACTATACTAGTAAAAAGTTTGGGTATTTCATTTTGGGATGACAAACATAACTCTTTGGCTAAAATGACACCAGTATCCATCACAACAAGGTGATTGGTGGGTGTTTGTAGATATAAATCACATTTATTTTCACCTTGTAGAATATCAATATAGGAAAGGTATCAGGGTCTTCCTAATTCACATTTCACTGAGAAAAATTATGAGGATATTAATTACCACATCTAATACAACTCTTTAATAGGAATTTCTTGCCTCAAAGCAGGTGGGGTTTGGGGGGCACTTCATGTAGTGTATGTTCTTGAGTTATTTCTTCTATTTACTTCCAACCAGAACATTTCATAGCAACTCATACTACCCCTTAAATTATTCTTCAATGGAATATAATCACGCCTAATTCTCTTCCAATTGTTTACCTTTATCCACTTATTATTTTCTTTTCTCAAATTATGTTCTCGGTGTCCCCCCAAAACCCACACCTATGACATTTTCATACCACATCAAGGCCACTAATAGTAGGTGTTCATTAGGTATAGTTGTTTATTATTTATGTGTCTATGTTAGATAGAGAATATAGGAAAACAAGTATTCATTGTTATGTGATATAAATTTAATGGAAAAAATATTATGACATACTTACACATGACTCCCACACTTTTTGTGTGTTTTCATCTATTAGTATCCTAAATTTATTTACATGTTCGCCCTTCCATAGCACATGATGTGGTATAGAATTGGATTTGGATTTGGATTCATAAATATATGTAGAAATATTTGAACATAATAATTTTTTTATTTCATTTCACATAGAATTATTATGTCCGATTTAAAATACATATTGTTTTTTCAAGTGAATAATACCCCATCCTTACATTATGGTAAGGGTATGTTGATTTTTATACCAGTTCCTTATTTTCAGTACTCAGTTTCAATTTCATAAATTAAAAGTTCTTAACCAAATTAAATAATACATGTATTTTCAAAAAACAAATACATCCAAAATATACCTCAAAAGATATGTCCATACGATGGCCATTAAATGCATCTCATGCTTCTTGGCTTATCAGCTGTGCATACAGATGTGGTGGGTGTGGGTTTATTTTCCATTCAACATCTTTGAGATAAAATTTCTTTATAATTGTGAAAAATATTTTGTGATTCTTTAAAAATATAATTAATACAAATTTCGTATGGGATTCATCTACTATAAATACACTCTTTAAGGGATAATGAAGAGTAATTCAATGTTTCAATATTTGTTTTTGTAAAATAAAGAAAGGATATCATAAAGTTACCTTAATATCTTCCCAAATCAGTGTCTTAATCATAGTAACGACATGGTTTCATGAATATACATCAATCAACACACATTGTCGAGTGATGATCCCAATGAAACTACTAAACATGGCCTTGTTGGTTTTGAGAGGATGACCAGATGTATTCTATATTACCTCAAATTTGATGCCTTTACTTTTTTCCATTAATAACTTTTTCTAACACCATTATTCTATGGTACTTATATTTTTTTGGGACATAAGTTATTTTTTGTCTATTGTTTCCTCAAGTTTAACATCATCAATATGTTATTCCTATGGATTGGTAGCATTGATAAATGCAGAATGTTGTTTTTTCTCTACACTGGTAGTAATAATAGATTAAGAAACCTATTATCCCTCTATATTGGAAGCATCAGCACATAAAAAAGTCATTATATATATAAGTGGTTCAACATTTAATTTAGATTGCATAATTGCAGTAGTGAATAGATAATTACATGAGATAACCCATTGTGTATTAACAAATATATATATAACATGATTATTGAACTCTCTTTATTAAGGTTGAAGGGATTTTACCCCTCTAAAGAGTTTCTAAATCCCTTCATTGTGGTCTCCAATGAAATAAAATACCCCACATACATTGGGATCAATATGAAATGATTGCAATGTTCCAATGAATGGGCCATCCTCTTCTTATTTTTAAAATGAACCTTTAGTGGATTTGGTTGATAACATAACAATTAACCACTTTTAGTTTGTGAGATCTAGAACATAAAATACTTATATTGCTTATGATTCCATTATTAATGGTTCATCTTTGAGCCCTTCCTTACTAAAATAAACTTTCATGAATCCCAGTTATTCTATTTTAATACCACTTCTATTATCAATCCATTTTCGTTGAAAACCCAACACTAGGAATGATTTATAATCCAACTCCCATATATTTTTGATGATGAAAAAGTATGACATATTTGCATAAATTGTATTTTTTTCTATGACGCTAAATACATGCATCACTTTAGACCCAATTGTAACTCCACTATTTTTTTATCGTACTAATTTTATTATGTTCAATTGTATAAAATGTATAACCATTAATTACATAGACATTATAAATTAATACATTAACACTTGGTCCTCTGTTTAGACATCAAAGTTGCTCTGAAGTTGAATTTGGATATCAACCTGAATCCTTAAAAATATGGTCTCAAAACCAACCTATAAACTATTGATTATTTTTATTTGATATCCATATTTCAACCCTTGATGGATTGAAATTACTAATAATTTCATTGTGGGTTTCAATATGTAGGTCAGCCTATAAATCATTATGAAATACATAAAGGTTATCCAGCTCCCAATCTATAATACTGATTGTGAAAAAATATCTTCCAAAAATTCCTTCACCCAAAACCCTCTCAATGTAATGATATTTCATTAGAAAAATGATTTCCACACCAGATAGGTAGTCGTTACATAATTCAATGTCTTTCTAAACAATATATCTCTCCGCAATACAACCCTTTAACCAATTTTGATTTTTGTATACCCTTTCAAAATCATCATGTACCATTCAATGGGGTACATCCATGTACAATATATATAACCACATAGTTGAATCTCTATCACCAAGTAAACCATTATATAAAAGAATTATTATGGTAATAATACTTCCAATTCACATAATATGATAAAACTTTCCTTTTCCATAATTGGAAATTTCCCCAGGTATATTACTTTTCCACAAGTATCTTTCAAAAACAGAAAAAACATGGTTAATATATGATATAAATTCTTGGGAAAATGAAATGAAAAGATATATAAATTGTATCTTTCATTAAAAAATGACAGTAATATTATTTCAGACCCTGTAACTTTAAATCAATTATTGACACTATATTCTTGATATTTTATGAATACCCCTTTGAAACCTTTACATTATTCAAGAAGTTTCAGAACTGATATCTCTCCTTCCAAAAAAGTATGTAAGCAATAGGTGGAAGAATAATTTGCTTTTTCACCCTTCACTGGCACCAACTCCTCCTATATTCTTATGTCAATAAAGTCTATCCAAGACTTAATTGCATCCTTTTTTCAGGTGCATTTAGTTACATGAAAAAGAAACTATAGCATACATTTTTTAAACATGAATAATATCAAGAAAATGTATGACATACTAACAATTCTTGTATGGTAATTCCAATAAAATGATCTTATTTTTCAACTTGTTTTCATAATGATTTTCAAAAAAATTATAACAAAATAATTTTTTATATATTTTAATTTTTGAAAATTTGATCACCTAATTGTGGAGATGGTGTTTTTTTTTTTTCAGAACTCCCATCAAATGACAATATCAAATATTGGTACTTATATCATTAGGGTAAAAATCTATGATTTCCTAGAAACACAATCTTCAATGAATGTTTCATCCTAATTGATTGTGTACCTTGTTCACAAATGGGACACCCTTGAGTTCTTATAATTTCATATCCTAAAAAATTTCTATAACTAGGAAAGCCATTTATTATCTCATACAACATGTCCCTCAATGTAAAATCTTCATTTCTGAATGCATAATACAATGTAACACCAAAATCCAAAAATAATTTTGAATCTTAGATCAATCGATCCAACTAAACATCGATATTATTTCTCAGTTGTTTTGGTCCTGATATAAGCATAAATAACATAATGTATTTTCATTTCATTCATAACCACACTAGAAAGTTATAATTTACCAACATAATTGGCCTTGTAATATGAGTAAAACATTGAAAACCAAAAGGATTCACCCCATCTATAGATAGTGAAAGATGGAGGTTTTTCGGCTTATTTCCAAATTTATGATACTCGTGATCAATTCTCTTTCACTATAGAGAGATTTTTAGGTGACAAAGTTTCCTTATTTATTTCAAGTATCTAGGTGTCATGTCAATTTTCTTGCAGTCTCCTCACTTCCAAATAGGTTCCTAAACATTGTAATGATTGGAAATTACCATAAAACTTTCATAGGACCAAATTAAACTTTCTTATATCGAGAAGCACCACACTTTGGGTATTATTTCTGTGATTTGTGGTCCTTTAGAAATATTATGCAGTCATTTGGACCAGTATGTATTCTTTCATAGATCATACCCATTGAACATAACATTTATTTAACATCATATGTGCGACTAGGAAGCTTATTATCGTTTAGGATCATATCATTCAAGATATCAAGTAGTTTAATAAAACTAGAGTCACTCCAGCTATTGTTGGCTTTTAAATTATACAGCTTCAATATAGCTGAAAATGTTGTATATTTAGTAAAGCCAGCATCCAATGGAATATTTTCCAAACTCTTTAACCTCTTAAACAATTTTTGACAATCGCAAAGTTTATCATCAACTATCATTGTCATTTTCTCAATACGATCTTCATCATCATTCACACATGTAACCATGTCCTTGATACATTCTACTTTATTTTCCACACTTTTAATCATATCAGATGAACCATAAAACACATAAGTGTTATCCCACTCACTATTTCCATTCACTTTTTCCCTGTTTTTAGTACAAAATTTATAACTTTTCTATATTCCATGATAGATCAAGTGGTCATCCAATACTTATGGCCTAATTAGTCTTGAATAAAAATAGCATAAACACAGACAAAGGATTTTAGAGGGATCATATTCATGATCTTTTGAAAACTTGATGACCTCTTTCACCCCATATTTATACGCTTTTTCCGTATGATTGTCATCCATATATTTTCTATTCATATCCATCGTATTTGATTCGGTGATATTAATATTTAAAAAAATAAATACCCAAATGGGGGTTTTTCAAAAAAGGGGAAACCAACATATGAAAAGGAAGACGGTTTGGATCTCATGACTAAATTTTATTAATTAAATAATAATTAGTTAATAAAATTTAAAACCAACTACTAATAATTATACTAATTGATATTCAAGATTAATTAATCTGTAATAATTTTTAAATTACTAATTAATATTTCTTATTAATTAATTACAAATTATTAATCATATTTATTAGTTATTTAGTAATTAATTAACAATAATTAACACAAACGTGTAATTATCTACTACTAACTAATATTAGGAAGAAATTTTGAGTATAGGTTGACAAGTCAACCCATACCCAAAAATTTTATTAAAAAAAGAGATACAGTAGGAAGGATAAATGGCTCAAACAAATAGTTAGGCCCTCATCCATGAAAGATGCTACAAATAAAGAGAAAGAGGTTCCATACCATATTCATTGTTAGATTTATTAAAATCATCATCACATATCCAGGTCTCAGGTTTTTTTATGCCAACCACATATCCAGGTTTTTGGTTGATCCCATTTAATTCCCTTGTCCTCTAATAAGTTAACAATGTCAACATTTTCTGATTACTCAGCAGCAAAAATAGCTCCCCCTTTCACCGCATACATGGAATCCCCATATGGAAGTGGGTTCATACCATATGGAGAAATAACCATGGTTTTTAAGTCCCCATTTGCATTATTTAATACTTTAGTAGTGTCTTGCCTTTGAGAAATCGATATTTTATGTATGAACCCCTAAAATCCCACATTGTCCACAAATATTTTTCTTCCCTTTTTGTTGAAGTAAGATAATGGTGCCTCAAAGCGAGGTCAAATTCATCTTGAATAGAAAATTCAAGAGCATATTCTTGATCATGATCAAAATTGTTATCCTCCTCATCATCATATACATTGTACAATGATGTTTTCAATTCATCAACACCTATGGTGCCAAAAAAAGGTATCAAATATTTGGTCTGGGAAGCAAGTCCCAAACCCGATTCTTAATGAGATTTTTACAACTTCCCTTAGTTATGGACACAAATACAATCAACATAAGGTGTAATGCTCCCTGAATTGTGCAGCACACCCTACTTGACAACATCATAAATGGAGGGAAACCAAATAATGGGGGTCGCATTCTTCTATCAGAAGACTTTCCTAGTGTTATTTCTTGGCTTATTTCTACATTGATCAGAGGAATGCCCTGAAATTTTACAGTGAGTACAATGTAGTTTCTTAGGGAATTTCTCATCTGAGTTCCCAATGCATGAACACTACTAACTAATATTAAATATTAATTAATCCATAATAATTATTAAATTACTAAAACTACTTTTGAGGTGGTTAGAAATTATTATCCATATTTACTTATTAATTGTGAATTAATTAATAAATATAATAAATATATTTTTTATTTAAGTATTTTTATTATAATTTTATAATTATTTATATTTATTTATTTATTTATATAATTATACATATTTATACAATTATATATATTTAGAAAATTATATATATTTATACAATTATATATATTTATATAATTATATATGTAATTCTATATAATTATATATATTTAATAATATATGAGTATATTTTACTACAAATATAATAAAAATATTTATTATTTAAATATTTTTATTATAATTTTATATTATTTAAATTTGTATTTATATATATATATAATAATATATGAGTATATTTTATGACAAATATAATAAATATATTTATTATTAAATATATTTATTATAATTTTATAATTATTTAAATATTTTTTTACTTGTTTATTTATTTAAGTCACAGCCAATATCCCTTCATTAAAAAAGAAAGAAGAAACAAAATGGAGGATGAGAACAATTACAACAAGAAGCCCAAAAACAAAAACAATGTTGATCTAAAAGACTCCAACAATAAAACATTAATAAATATAATAAAAGTATAAAAATTCAACCAAATTAGTGAGATTATGACCTTTCCTATGCCTACTATGAGGATCTCTTCAATGCGGATGACAATCATACTTCCAAGGTTTCGCTCTTTACCATAGTTCATGAACATCATCTGAATATTTCTCATCAGTGTTTATAGCACCAATTGCACTGGATCTCTCCCTCTATCTAAGATCCAAATCCAATATAATTACATCCATGATAGGAATATATTTTCTAAGAAACCATCCATTATCATCCTCTTCATGAGACTTGGAATTAATACCAGTTTCACCTCTAGAGACGCCTATTCAATCCAAAAAAAGAGCTATAAAATTTGTATTAGCAGTGCTATATCTCTTAAAACATGAAATACTCCCAGTATCAACACTAGAGGACCCATCTTGCACAAAAGGATATGTTACAATATTTTAAGAAGAAGAAATAACCCCACACCCAAGTTTCTCATCTTGTCCAATATTATTTTTGACCTGCATAGTAGGAGAAGTGTCTTAAAGAGGTAATTCACTGGTGGACATACCATTAAAATATTCAATAGAAAATCTTGGAATAAGTATAGTAGAATCATCAATGTAAGGAGGAAAAACTCACTCCCTTACCCAGATTTTTCTTCATGTCCATATTCTTGTACAACCTGCACAGTATTGGGTGTAAGATCATGAGGAGGATCACTAGTATATTTTCCACTGAAACTACCACCTAAATTTACAATATTCATGCTTAAACCATCACCATTATTATTATTTCAAGAATAAATAGTTCCTTCATCCTTTACAAATCTAGAATTTGGGAGTTAAAATTTAAATTTTACAATCTCAGGAACAAACCTCTTGCATTTATCACATCACAAACATTTTCTTCATTTATGAATAGAATTTAAAATATTTCAACACTATTGATAGAAAAAAGGTAAGTTTTTGACATCAATATGCGACTCAAAATGAAATTCTTCACCAACCAGTACCATTATATCAATAATAGGTGAACACATGTCAATATCAAGAAGAATACAATCAAAGAAATCATACCTTTCCTATTCGGTTTCCCTATAGAACTTTATTGGGACCGCAATAGCACTGGAAACATACCCTAAAATTTGAGGATGCCAAAGGTACCAACTAATGTTGAATAATTGAATCTATACCTTAGTGGTTTAATTTCCAACCAAATCTTGATTGAAACTTGGATCCCGATAGTAAATGCATAGGAAACAAGGTTTGAGAGGGACAAATATCATACCCAAGAATGCACCTTCAAATCATAATAAGTAAATATGACATAAAATAACCCTTTACTGAAATATGTCATCTTCCAATCACAGAAACCCCAAAATTGAATGAGGTAGCTAAATTTATCTTTAAGATTCCATGGTTTCATCCCCTATCGGGTCACCATACTAGTAATAATTGAGTGCTTAAACTTAGAAATATGCTATGTGGTGAGCATGTGGTTTGCTTCAACAATATCCAATGAACCACCTTTTGTAATTCTTCTTGATGACAAAGACCCAAATTTGGTATCAGTATAGAATCTGGAAGAAGAACCACAACCTTCATTTAAATCAATACAAACCAAAGTAGTATTTACTCCACCTCAAGAGTCACATTAGGAGAGATGTCTTTTTTATCACAAGAAATTTTGCAATTTCCTAAAATAAATTTCTTTAGAGAAGAATCTAGATTTTAGATTGGACAAACAAGAAATTACTAAAAATAAATTTCATTGACTCCGTCATTACTTTGGGATGATTTGAAGCATATACATAATTATAAATAGAAATTGAACCCTAAAATTTAATATATCAATGGTTTACACAATTGAGGAGAGCTTATCCACTTCCCATCCTTCTGATATCCATAAAAAGATAGGTTACAAATGGAATTTTTTAAGTATATTACATCATATAAATTTAATATTTTGAATCATTACATAGAATTTTTTTCAAAAATATTAACACATTTATACATATTGAGAGTAAGGATTGAGCTTGTTCGCATGATAATGGAGAAAACACAATGCCTATCCCCATCTCATCAATTTCTCAATCCAAAAGACTATATTTCAAGGAGTCGCATGGTAGTAAGAATCTATTGGATAGCCTAACATGACCCTCCTAAACAAGAGAAAATTTTGGCCATGATTTCACTCTTTGGTAACCTCCATGACAACAATGGTCTCATACCATTCATGTCCAAATACAAATATAAAATAGCAATTGAGTTTGAAAAAACAATTTTGATCCTCAATTGAGATAATTTTTGAAAATTTAAGAATACAATTAATAAAAAAATATCAATAAAATAAACCCTAGATATAATCTGGGTGGTGGATGAAGGTATGGGAGGTGCAGCATGTGGTGAGTGGAAAAAAGGGACTTGTGGCGGTCAGCAAACAGTGGTAAGGGAGGGGCGACGGGTGGTAGATGGGGGTAAGAGAGAGGGGTCGGTGGGAAGAAGATAGTGGAAAGAGAGTGGTGGTGGGTGGAAAATGGCGGTAAGGGAAAGGTTGGGAGGTGTCCAATAATAAGGAAGGGAAAGGAGGGGTCTTTGTAGTAGGTGTGGTGGGTGGCTGGAAGCGGCAAGGTATGGGCATCATGTGGCTCTAAGGGAGGTTGGGCGGGTGGTGGACAATGGTAAGAGATGTAGTGGGCGGTGGATAACGACAAGGGTGGGAGGGGATTCGGGTCTTAGTAGGGGTGTGCGACCAAGATCCAGACCATGCCACCAAGGCTAAACCGCAAGAAACAGCACCTGCCAAGGCCGAACCGCCAGACATCATGCCCACTATGGAAGATCCGCTAGACAAGGTTTAAATCAGATGACGAAGGAAAAAAAAATCAAGAAGTACGTATCTAGGGAAACATTAAATAAATTATCATATATACCCTAGATTTGGAGAGGATTTATTTTTTGAGAAAGGCAACAACAATGTTTTCATCAAGATTCAGCAAGATCGATGGTGGTGGTAGAAGTAAGGTTCCTTGAGATCATGGAGGCACAAGAAGAGACAACTTAGTTTAGGTTATTTTTATAGGAACTAGTTAGGCTTTTAAAAACACTTTCAAAATAGCACTAATAAAGAGTATTTTTATCATCTATAAAAAAATCACTGATAAAACTACTCTTTATCAATGTTCTTTTAGTGTTTATAAAGATAACACTTTATCGTCTCTAAAAAGAGATGAAAAATATATTCTTGATCAGTGCTAAATTCTAGCCCTAATAAAGAGTGGTTTCATTAGTTTTATTTAGTATAGAAAAAGATCAGTCATTATAAGTGCTAAAAAAGCACTGATAAAAATATCATACTAATAATATATTTATTTATTTATATTTATAATTATAAATAAATATATGTTAAAAGTATTTAAATAAAATTATAAATATATAATTACAAATATAATATCTTTATTCATTATTAAAATATATTTTTTATAATTTTATAACTATTGAAATATATTTGTGTTTATATATTTATATATATTTATATAACTATATATTAATATATATATATATATAATTATAATAAACATATTTATTATTTAAATATTTCATGGTCCCCCTAAGGGATAGCACAACCATCAAGCCTTATTTATTCAATACATGATCGAAGGCCCAGTTGTGATGTCCCTGACCCAGAAGCCACTTAATGGGTGCCCTGAGCCTGGTGGTCCAAATGGCCTCAAGTATATCTCCCCAAATGGTAGAGGCTGATGACTGTTAGTGAGGTCTTAGGGTGTGTTTTTTTGTGAGAGTATTCCCTCTTTATCAATGTGTAGTATAGTGTATGATTATAAATAGAGATAAATAGTGGAAGCAATATAAGTAAACAGAAGGCACAGTGGAAAATAGACACAACAGTAACAATAACTGGAAAAACTGGAATAACATAAAATAATACAACAAATGATGATGATATGTCATGTCACTAAGAGATTGGAAAACATGGATATAAGATATCAGGCATAACATGTTCCAAAAAAGTATAAAATAATTCAAAATACTATCCAAAGCATCCCAAGATCGAACTTGTTCCTCTCCAATCAATCTCCATCCTAAATAGATATCAATCAAGTGTTCGAATCCATATGCTTCCTTTCATCAACACCTGCATTCAGGTGATCTACTCACGGTATTGAAGGGTTCCCAGAGAGGGTGTGAGACAAATCTAAGTGGGCCTACACCAAAAATGTCCTTAACATCTATCCCCTATAATGGAAATGTAATAGTCTGAAAGGATGCATATATAAAGTAAAGCAGTACAATGTAACTAAATACCGAAGAACCTAATTAAGCCCTTGGTTGGCGTCTGAACCTAACTAGTCTATTAATTTATTATACCATTTTATAAATGAGTCACATGTTAACAATAGTGAAGGTTCCAAGTTATGACAAGGAAACCTATAATGAAACTTAATAATGAAGTTCCAAGGAAATAACCAAGGAAATATAGACCTCAAGGTTACCTAACTCAGTAATAAATATAATCTTTCTAAGGATAATATTATAATCCAAGGAGCATATTCCATGGTATTCCACAATAAGGTGCCTACTGAATCCAATGTGATCATCCAAGGTATTACGAGGCTAATTAGGGACAAAGATCTAGGGTATATAGCCATGCCACCTACTTGTCAATGCTAGATCCAAGGATTGTATCCACGGAATCCTTTAATAACATTTGGGGGATCCTACAATGTAATATTGGGAATCCAATAATAGAAAATGATTTGGATCTAGGTGAGTATCAACCTAAGCATGTTGTATCCTTGAATCAGAATGGGGTTCCCGAGTACTAATAGAATTCCCCAATAAGAATCGAAAGCATGTTAGAGTTAGTCCACTCCTGTTTAATTGAAGTCATGTAATATTTCATTTTGTTCAATAATTCCTTTAATTAGTGTGATTATGTCAAGTAGCATGAAACCTTTTAATCATGTTATAATTAAACAATAATTCCATTTGTCTCAAGCCTTTCCTTTCATTAGTGTGACAAGGACAAGTAGCATGCAAATTTTATGAATCCCATTTATATCGTATTCAATAATTAATGATCATTCCACCAACATCCATTAATTTGGTATGGGGTTCTATGGTCATGCAACCTATTAATTATTCAAATTTAATCCGGTGAAGTCATATACTTAATATCCATGCCAATTCCCATTTCATATTTATTATCGATTTGAATCACTTACCTTAGGTGGGTCAAGTGGTGAGAATAAATGGTAAATTCTATTATGTAATTCATAATATAAATCAATCCATTTAATATATAAAATTGAACCTCCAAACAGTGTCTCAAACATGTCAAGTACAAATTTCCTAATTATGGAACAACATCCTACATGGGATGGACTAAATTATGGGCATAATCTCTATTAATTAATCTCATATATGGAAATATAATAACTATATGGTTCTAATTATTATAATTATGTAATATAAATTCTATAAACATCACTTGATGAAATCGGTGGGGCCCACACAACAATTCAAAACTCAACAAACTTGAGTGATGATTTATAGACCACCCACCTTAGGCTTGTTCAACTATCCTCCTCTAATATTGGCCCTTGATTTGGCTCAGATTAGATGAGATCTATGAAAATGAGAAAAATTTTCATTCCCTGATAACTATTTTGAGGGTAAAAGAGAAAATGAAAGCCTTTAACGGACATGAGTACTTACTATTGCACATCTGTCATGACGAACGGAAGCTTGGACGGATCCTGGATGAATTAGATCTTTTGTTTCTATCCTTAAGTCTTCAAAAATATCTAATTTGAATGATAAAAAGGTTAATCTTGCGGGTTCTCAGATTAGGGAAGAAGGAGGGATCTAATTAAATGATAAAGGGAGAAATTGTAAAATCACCTAGAAAATATAATGCACACAGTTTGTCTGCACTGTTACATGGCAAGAGGGGGAACTTTCATGATTAGGTTCCATGGCTGGGTGCAAACCATGTGATATGGTTTTGTCCGAAAATTCCCATCTACATAATTAGCCAAATCAAGTTCCAACCATGTACTAATCATTAGACATGGTAAATTTCTATAAATATATTGGTTTTGGGCTCTAAACATGCCCCAAAAACCCATGAGACCTTTTCTAACTCATTAGGCATCCATATTAGGTCCAAAGTAAAGACTTATACCAAAATTTAAAGGATTCATACCTGAGTGAAAAAATGGGTTCTTAAAGTCTTCCCCCTTAACAGAACTCATCCTTGAGTTCACCTTCTAAGGGTGTATAAACATTATATGACAATAAATATGGAAATTGGGCACATACGTCAACCTCCCTCTCCAAAGTATCTTCCTGCATGTGTCCATGCTTCCATAACACCCATACTAAAGGGATAGAATTCCCTTAGAGAACCTTTATGCTTCAGTCGAAGATGAATACTAGATACTCCTCAATGGTAGAATTATCATCTAACTCAACTTCATTGGGATAAAAAGTATGATACAGATCAGAATGAAACTAGTGAAGATGTGAGACATGGAAGATGGTGTGCATGGCATGGTATCTCTAAGGTAGTAGCAACTGAAAGGCTACTAGCCCGACTATATCTAGAATCTCCAACGTCCCAACATATTGATGAGATAACATTACATGCATTTTTTACCATATATTCCCTTGCCTCGGTGATACTTGAAGAAAAAAACAATTTTTGACCTCAAACTCAAGTGTTCGTCGACGGCAGCCAGCATAAGATTTTTTTCCTAGATTGGAAAAAATTTATAAGATTTATGATCAAATGAACATGCCCTGAAGTCTCTTGAATGAGATGAGGACCTAGTAGGGCTACCTCACATACCTCTAGTGAGCACAAGGGTGAACAATATGACCTACAATATAATTCCTCAAAATAAACCATCTGAATTTTCACCTGAAAGATGTTATTATAGGAGAACTCAATGAGATAGATATTGTTCTCCAAAGAACCTCTAAAATCAAGGACACATGCTCGAAGCATATCCTCTGGAACCTATATCGTCTTTTTTGATTGTCCATTGGTATGAGGTAGAAAATTTGTGCTTAGAAGCACCTGTATTCTCATATCCTTCTGCAAATCTGACCAGAACCGTGATGTGAAATGAGAATCCCTATCTAAAATGATAGTACAAGGGACCCCATGGAGTCATATGATTTCACAAACATACAGTTTTCTAAACTCATCAACTGAGAAGGTCTCCCAAAAAGTAATTAAGTGGGATACTTTCCTAAGTCTATCAATGATAACCCATACAGTGTCTCTACCTCTCAGTGACCTAGGTAAACCGACTACAATGTCCGTACAAACATATTCCCATTTTCATTCCAAGACTAAAAGTGGATATAACAGGATTGGCATGAAGTTGATTCTCTCTCAGTGAACTCAGAACAATCTCTAAATTTTTACCATGGTCCCTATGAGTGTGAGAACACACCAAACTAGCAACTGATGATAACCCAATCTCAAGTCAACCATAGAGATGACCCTATCTCCACAAAGCCGGTCAAAGAGATCATCTATTCGAGGTATTGGATATCAGTTCTTGACCATAAGTTGGTTCTAAATTTTTATATCAATGCACAGACAAAAGGTTCCATCTATCTTCTTGGAAAAACTCGCAGGCGAACCCCAAGAGGATTTACTAGGCCATATAAAACATTGGGCCTCTAAATCCTCTAGTTTCTACTTGATTTTTAAATCTCTATAGGTTCCATCCTATACGGTGGAATGGACACTAGAGATTCTCATAGAACAAGATCTATTATAAAATCTACCTCTCTCTCAGGAGGTAATAAAAAAAAGAACCATCGGGAAAGGAATCCCTAAAATGGTGCACTACTGGAGGGAAATCAACTTGATATAAACCCAGATCCCCCAAGAAGAGATTTTCAATCTCAGCAGTCACTCCACCTATCCCTTGATGCTCTAGTACAGCTCTACTAGCCTGGAAATCCCACTCACCCTTATATAGATAACTACTTCCCAAAGGTGATGTAAATAATACCATGTGGCAATATTAGTCAATAAAATAATGATATTGTACCAACTAATCCATAAAAAAATGACATCAAATCCAGTCATCTCAAGAATGAATAGGTTCCATAAGAAAGGGTAAATGCCAACCTCAAGGGGGTAGTCCATACACTAGTGTATACCCTCTATTTGTACCCCTAAAGGCGTATCTAGGGTCATTACACCATAGTAATATTGTATCTCCAGTACGATAATTTCCATGATAGATACAGAGATAAAATATTTCAAAGCACTTGTATCAAAAAAAGAAGATACAATAGTAGATTCCATAAGAATTGTACCTCATACTATAGATGGTCCCATAGGCTGATCCTTGGGTATCGGTTGTGGTGAATTCAATTAGCTTGATCCAAAACCCTGTGCAATAGTTGGACTACCATGATCATAACTACTCTGGTGGTTCTTCTAGTGATCAGAGATCTGGCTACCATAGCCACAACCTCCTCCTTGGCCAGACCTACCGGTTCTATTCCAACTCCCTGCCTGACGCAACGTAAAGGTACTCACTCCTAAAGGTGGAGCTTTTTCAATCCTTTTCCACTTGAAGCTGGTGGAAAGGTCCTACAGAAATGTTGAATATGTCCTATATGACCACAAGACCAGAACTTTAGTGGGTCTCTATCACACTAATTATTATAATTACCCTATAATCTACACTAATGACATACTCTAGAGCTATCTAAATGGGCACTCTAGTTGTCACTACATAGATGAGAAACCTCGAGGGAACGTTTCCTTCCCCCGAAAGAACTAATGTCATGTCGCAACACTAATAATTTATACTCAATACTGTTCTTGTCCCTCAGGTTGTGTTCTGTGATAAGATCTTGATTGACTATCTTTGAAAATGTGGGTAGTCAAAAGAAATTCACCTGCATACGGATGGTGTACTGGAGCCCATCCTCAAAACATCTAGCATGAAAAATATCATAACCTCCTAGAAGTGGTGCAAAGAAATCCAACTACATGAAATGATATGAATATTCCATAACTGGCATAGAACCCTACTCAAGATGCATGAACACTCTAACTCTATCAGATCTCAACATTTGAGGAAATAACTGATCACAGAAGGCAGTCTGGAAATCAACCCATAACATGACCTGATGATGATCATTCTGGGTAATCACACCCCACCAACGCTTGGCAGAGTCTTGAAGAATGTTTGTAGAAATATTGAATCTCTACTCTGGAGGCATTTTCAGATTCTTGAAGACAGAAATAGAATACTCTATCCAAGATTCAGCAGCCTACGGACCACCATCCCCAAAAAAGATAAGAGGATATTGCTACCTGAACTCGCGAGTCAAATAATCCATCATAGGTTCAAGAAATAGGGCACTATGTATGGACTGCATCAGACATAGAAAACTATCGTAAACTTGGGCATCAATTACCATATCAGGTACAGTATGCGGTGCATCGAGTGGAAATATCAAATGTAATAATAGGGGATCAGGGCCCACAACATCTAGAGCACGGTCGTCGCCACCCTCCTAGAATAAAATATGAGGACTTCATGGAGGAATTTGTCTATAATTTCCATGAAAATTCCTCAAAAAAACATAATCAAAAAAGATAACATCACTTGTGGAATCTTAACGTATGAAAACTCACTACCCAGGGTATACTACCCCAACTAACCACTTAGAAGACCAGGTATTGGTTAGTTCTCAAGTATAAGTTTCATTTCACTTTTCATTTAATAACTAGGTTCAATCCTTTACCTCTCATAAACATGAAAATGTGGGATAATTATGTTCAACCAATTCATTTTATATTTCATGATTCACTTTATAATGTATAGATCTTTTCGATGAATTATTTCCCATACACCTATCACTATAAATGACACCCTTTTATTTATAGCATAATGGATCAACTTGGTAAATTACTCATCCCAACCCATGAGGGCCCATACACCTCATGAATTGAGACAGGCAGTCATTCAATCACAAACAAGAGTAAAAAAAGCATAATATTACTATCACAGCATCACTCAGCAATTACATTCAAATATATTTCATGGAAATATGCATGACATGAGAATTCTAAGTGCCTATAATAATGCATGTAACAATTCTCCTTTCCCTCATATCATTGGGATAAGAATTAAATAAAATCCTCAATTTGATTAATAATCAACAACACCACACAGAAATTTCATCCCCCAATGATGAAATAATAAAAAATATAATGGGAAAATTTTAAGCAACAATTATAATTTAGTCAACTTGGTTTTTACCCTGAACATGGGTTCGCGACACCCAATAATGGCTTATGACCAAGTCCCAAGCATTCCTAATCTACAATATATTGTCTCCAAATAGTAAGGTAACAAATTAAAATCCTCTAATACTACTTTGTGACATACCATACCCAAATTCCACTTAATGTGTTCCCTGAGCCTAGTGGGCCACATGGCCTAAATAGAATCTACCCAAACTCTAGAGGTTGTCGTCTAGTAACGAGGGACTAGGCTGTGTCTGTGGGGAGACTATGTACTCATTGAAAAAGTGTATCATAGAGGATGAATATAACAGATGTAAATAGCAGAAGAAATATAAGTAAATAGATGGAACACTGGAAAATAGTGATAATAGTAACAATAACTGAAATAACTAGAATAACATACAAGAAAACAACAACGGATGTTGATATGTCATGTCACCTAAATACATAAAAAATGGATATAAGATAGAAGGAATAACTTGTTCCAAAAAAGTATAAAGGAAATCAAAAGAATATACCAAGAATCCCAATATCCAACTCAATTCTCTACTATCAAGCTACATCCTAAATAGCAAACAACCAACAATTTGAATCCATATACTACCCTTTATTAACACTTGAATTCATGTAATATACTTTGGGTACAAAATGGTTCCCAGAGCAAGTGTTAGATAAATCTTAGTGGGCCACAACCAATAGTTTCTATAAAATTTTTCCTGTGTAATGGAAATATAATAGTGTGCAAGTGTGCATATATAAAGTAAAGCAGCACAATGTAAATAAATACCCAAGTACCTACTTCAGCCCTCGGTTGGTGTCTGAACGTAACTAGTACATTAATTTATTATTAACAGTTTATAAATGAGTCACATGTTAGCAATAGTGAATGTTCCAAGTTATGACAAGGAAACCTCTAATGACATTTAATAGTGAAATTCCATGGTAATAACCAAGGAAATGTACACCTCAAGGGTCACTAACTCAGTAATAAATGTATCCTTGATAAGGGTAAGAGTGTAATCCAAGGATCATATTCCAAGGCATTCCACAATATTTTTCTTAAAGAATCTAAGGTGATCATCTAAGGTAAAACGGGGCTAAGAAGAGATAGGGCCCTATGTGTATTAACCATGGCACCTACTTATCAATGATGGATCCAAGGAGTGTACCCAAGGAATATATTAATAATATGTTTTGGATCCTATGGTGTCATACCTGTCATCCGGGAAGTAAAAAGAATCGGGATCTAGGTGGGTATCAATATAATAAAGTAGTATCCTTGAATTAGAATGGGGTTCCTAAGAGCTAATGGCATTCCCCGATAAGAATCCAAGGGGATCATGTGTCAGGAAAATCCTTTTTAATTATGAAGTCATGTAATATTTCATTTCATTCAAGACTTTCCTTTCATTACTGTGATAATTTCAAGTAGCATGAAACCTTTTAATCAAGTCATAATTAATCAATAAGTCCATTTGGTTGCAGCATGGCCTTTCATTAGTATGATAAGGCCAAGTAGCATGCAACCTTTATTAATGGAATTTAAGTCAAATTCAATAATTATGGTTAATTATGATACTTTCCATTAATTTGGTAAGTGTTTATACACACATGCAACCTATTAATCATTCACATTTAATCCGGTCATTTCATATACTTAATATACATGACAATTTTCCTTTCATATTTAATTATCAATTTGAAGAAAATACCTTAGTTGGGTCAAGTGGTGAGCATAACTACTACTTTCCATTATTCAATTCACAATATAAATCAAGCCATTTAATATATAAAATCTTACCCTTAAAAGGGTCAAGACAAGTCACACCCAAATGGTGGATCAAACGTGTCAAATACTAAATACCCAATTATGGCATAACATCTTACATGGTATGGATGGAATTGTGGGAATGACCACCAACCATTAATCATATATATGGAAATAGAATAACCATATGGTCCTAATGATTATAAGCATTGCATATAAATTATTTAAACGGAAACCGATGAAATCGGTGGACCCCACACGATAATTCCAAAATCAATGAACTTGAGGGATGATTTATAGACCACCCACCACAGGCTTGTATGAATATCCTCCTCCATTATTAGGCCTTTATTTGTATTGGATAAAATTAGATCTAAGAAAAAGAGAAAATGCTCATACACTGATAACTAGGTCGAGAGAAAAAGGGAAGAGTAAAGGATTAAATGAAGTGGATTACTTACAGTTGCACATCCAACATGACGAACGGAAGCTTGAACGAATCCCATATGGAGGATAACTCTTGATTCCTACCTTAGGTGTTCAAAAATATCTAATTTGAGTGATAAAAAGATTAATCCTGGTGGTTCTTGGATTAGGGAAGAAAGAGGAAACTAATTAGATCCTTAAGGAGAAAAAAATTACCCAGAAAAATAGCTTTTCGTGGTTTGTCCACACGTTTACCTGGGAAGAAGGGTCACTTGCATAGTTCGGCTGCATGGTCATGTGAAAACCATTTGATATGGTTCTGTCCTAAAATTTCCATACGCACGGTTATACAAACTATGTTCTAACTGTGTGATATGGCCAGTTTCCCCAAAATTATGGTTTCTAGGCTCTAAACATTCCCTAGACACCCGTGAGAACTTTTCAAACCCACTAGGCATCCATATTAGGTCTAAAGTAAAGATTTAGACTGAAATTTAAAGGATCCATACCAGAGGGGAAAATGGATTCTTAAATTCCTTCCCCCTTAAAAGAAATCAATCATGAGTTAACTTTACAAGGGTTAGGAAACACTATCTAAGAAAAATTCCATCCATTGGGAATATATGTCAGTCTCCTGCTCATAAGTATCATCCTGCACATGTCCATGCTTCCTTAGAACCCATACTAGAGGGACATACAAACCTCAAAAAACCATCGTGCTCTGGTCGATGATTCATACTGGATAATCCTCAAGGGTAGCATTAGTATATAACTCAACTTCCTAGGGATAAAAATTTTAAGATAGATCAACATGATTCCAGTGAATCTGTGATATGTGGAAGATGTATTGCATGGAACGATACCTCTAAGGTAGTATCAACTGATAGGCTACTGGCCTGACTCTCTCTAGGATCTAAAATGGACATATGTAATGAGTATATTACTTTCCCTACTTTGGTAACCATCTATGACCTATCCTAGATGATACCCAAAGAAAAACATGATCCTAGACCTCAAACTCTAGAGTTCATATATGAATATTGGAATAAGATGTTTTCCTACACTGAGCTGTAGTAATGTGCTTTCTGATCAGTTTAACCAGATCTGATGTCTCTTGAATGAGACAATAACCAAGTAGGGATGCCTCACCTACCTCTAGCTAGCACAGTGGTGAATAGCATGGCCTACCATATAAGTCCTTGAAAGGATAAATCTTAATTGTCACCTGAAATCTGTTATCATAGTAGAACTTGATAAGAGGGATATGCTTCTCTGAAGAAACACCAAAATCAAGGACACATGCTCGAAGAAAATCCTCTAGAACCACTATCATCTGTTCTGATTGTCCATCGATCTGAGGTTGAAAAATTGTGCTTATAATAACATGTGTTCCCATAGCCTTATACAATCCCTACCAGAACCGTAATGTGAAACTAGCATTCCTATCAAAAATTATAGTGCGAGGGACCCTGTGGAGTCATATGACTTCATGGAAATACAGTCCACCCATCTCATCAACTGAAAAATTCTCCCAAAGAGGAATTAAATGGGATAATTTAATTATTCTTTCAATGACAACCCAAACAACGTTTCTAACTCTAGGTTACCAAGGTCAACTAACTACAAATTTCAAAGTAACATTCTTTAATTTCCATTCTATGATTTGAAATTGGTGTAACAAGTTTGGCATGAATTTGATGCTCTATATGTGTACTCATAATGATCTTAATATTTTTTTCATGGTCTCTATGAGTGTGAGAATACACTAAAATGTCATTGAAAAATAACACGACAAATGAATCCAAATAGCAGTGGAAAACCCAATTCATTATATCCATGAAAATGGCGGTTTCCTTCATAAGACTGAACAGTATAACAAGCTACTCATACTGACTATACCTGCTACATAATGTTGTGTGTGGTATGTATGATGGCCTAACTTGTAGCTGATGATAGCATGATCTCAATTCGATCTTATAGAATACCCTATCTCCCCATATCTAGTCATATATATCATCTATTCGAGGTAGTGGATATTATTTCTTGACCATAAGCTGGTTCAACCTTCTGTAATCCACGCATAGACATAAGGTTCCACCCACCTTCTTCGAAAAATGCACGGGCTAAACCCAAGAGGATGTATTGGACCATATATAAACTTTGGCCTTTAAATCCTCTAACTACCTATTGAGCTCTTGAATCTCTATAGGTGTCATCCTATATAGAGGAATGGATAGTCTAGCTTCTCCCGGAACAATCATGATTGTAAAATCCACCTCTCTCTCAGGAGGTAATCAATAAAAATATTCTATAGACATGCCTAAAACGATCCACTACTAGTGGGAAATAAACATGACATAAACAATAACCCTCTATGAAGATATTTCCAATCTGGTCGGTCAATCCACCTATCCCATGATGCTTTGGTCCATCTTTAGTATCCTAGACATCCCACTCACCCTTATCTAGATAATTTTTGTTATCTGGTGATGGAAATGATACCTTATGGTGATAGAAGTCTACAAAAAAATGATATAGTACCATCCAATCCATCCAAATAATTAAATTGAATCGTATAATCTCAATAATGAATAGGTTCCATAATAAAGGGTAACTGCCTAAATCTAGGGGACAGTCACTACACTTGCATATACCCTTTTTTCATACTCCTAACGGAATATCTAGGGTCATTACATCATAGTAATACTATATCTCCTAGTTTGAGACTTTCCATAATAGATAAAGAGATAAAAGAGTTCGAATCACCTGTATCAAATAAAGCAGATATTATAGTAGATGTCACAAGAATGGTATTTTGTACTATATATGGTCTCGCAGCCTAATCCTCGAGTATCGACTATAGTTCATTCAACTAGACCGATCCATGGCCCTATGCAAGAGATGGAATACCACGATCATAAATGCTTTGGTGGTGATTCTGGTGATTAGGGTTCTAGAGACCATATCCACGAACTCCTCCTCAGCCATACCTACTGGTGTTATTCTAACTCCCAACATGATGTAGCATAAAAAGAACTCTCTCTTGAAGGTGTATCTATTTTGGATCCTTTTCCACTCGAAGATGGTGGAACGGTCCAACATAAACACTAAATATGACCTATACAGACACAATCTCAGCACTTCAGTGGGTCTCTATCACATTGAGTCTTCTAATTCCACCATCTTCCACACTAATGACATACTTTAGAGCTATTGAAATGGGCACTCTGGTTTTCAATACCTGGATGAGAAACCTCGAGGGAACATTTCATGCCACCAGAAGAGCTATTGGCCTATCGCGGCATTGATCCTCTATACCTAGTACTATTGTTGTCTTTCAAGTTGTGATCATTGATAATATCCTCAATTGACTATCTATAAAAAATAGGTAGGTGAAAGACAATCATCTATGTACAGATGACATATTGGAGGCCATCCTCAAAGCATCTATCATGCAAAATCTCATCACCAGTAAGAAGTGGTGAAAAGTGATGCAACTCCATGAAACGCACTGAATATTCCAAAACTGACATAGAACCCTACTCAAGATGCATGAACTCTATAGATATGTCATCTCTCATCATATAAAGAATAACATATAATAGAAGGCAGTCTATAAATCAACTTATAACATGCTCAGATGATGACAAGCCTAGGTAATCACATCCCAACAACACTTTTCCTCATCCCGAATAATGGATGTATCAATCTTGAATCTCCTCTCTAGAGGCATTTCTAGATGCTCAAAGATTTTTATAATGCCCTCTAACTAGGACTCGGTAGCCTAATTACCTAAAACCCCTTAAAAGGTAGAAGGATGATGCTGTTAGAACTCACGAGTCGGATTAGCCTTCAAAGGTGCAATCCATAGAGCACCATGAATAGACTTCATCAGACATATGAAACTATTAAAAACAAGGGCATCAGTGCCCAGATCTGGTACAACAGGAGGTGGCTCGTGTGGAACTCCTGGAACTAAGACTAGTGGCTTAAGGCCCACTATATATGGAGAATGTTCATCGCCACCCTCATGGTGTACGATACGAGGATGTTGTGGAACCATTGTTCTAAGATTGACAACAACATGCCTCAAATAAAGATTAAGTAAAAATTATAGAATCACTGATCGATACTGAATGTAAGAAAACTCACTACCCAAGGTCTACTACCCTAACTACCCTCTTAGACCTATAGATATCGATAAGTGATCAAGTATAAGTTTCATTTCAATTTTCATTTAATAACTGGGTTCACTATTTTACCTTTCATACACATGAAAAGGTGGGATAAGTATGTACAACCAATTTATTTCAGATGTCATAAATCACTTTATAATGGATAGTCCTTTCCAGCGAATCAATGCCCATATGCCTATCACTAAAAATGTCACCCATTTATTTATATCATAATGGATCGACTCGGTAAATTACTCATCCCAACCCATTAGGGCCCATAAACCTCATGAATTGAGATAGGAAATCACTCAATTGCAACAAAGATTAATACAAGAATAATCTAACTATCACAGCATCACTCAACAATCACAATCATATCAACCAATGAAAATTAGTGAAATGAACCTGTAAGGAATGGAATTATGCATGACATGAGAATTATAAGTGCCTATATTGAATCATGTAACAATGATCCTTGACCTCATATCATCGGGCCAAGTATGAAAGAAAATACTCAATCAGATTAATAATCAACAACACTACATAGAATCTACATCACTTAATGGTGAAATAATATCAACTATAATAGTAAAAATTAGAGCAACAATTATAATTAAAGAAACTTGGTTTTCACCCAAAACATGGGTTTTCAATGATCAAGCACATTTTATGATCAAGTCCCAAGAATTCCTAGTCTCCAATATATTGTCACCAACTAGTAAAGAAAGAAAGGAAACTCTTATGATACCACTTTGTTACCTCCCAGACCTGGATGCCACTTAATGAGTCCCCAAGCCTGGTGGGCCACATGGACTGAAGCACATCTCCTCGAATGCTCGAGGCTGCTGACTAGCAGCGATGGTCTATGGTGTATTGGTGGGGATATTATACCCTCATTACCAAAGTATAGCACAACAGATAAATATAAATATAGTTAAATAGAAGAATTAATATAAATAAACAAAAGACACATTGGAAAATAGAGTCAAAGGTAACAATAACTGAAATAACTAGAATAACATACAAGCATACAATAACTAATGATGATATTTCATGTCACTAGAATACTATAAAACATGGATACAAGAAAATAGGCATAACATGTTTCACAAAATTATAAAGGAAATCAAAAGATTATCCCAAACATCCCAAGATCTAATTTGGTCCTCTTCTATCAATATCCATCTTAAACAGAAATAAATCAAGTGTTCAAAGCTATATGATTCCCTTTATCAACACCTTCATTCATGTAGTCTACATCGGGTCCCAAATGGCACCCAGGGTGGGTGTGAGATAAATCTCAGTGGACCACCACCAACGGTGTCTATAACATCTAGCCCATGTAATATAAATTTAATAGTGTGTAAGAATGAATATATAAGATAAAGAAACACAAAGTAACTAAATACCCAAGTACCTGATTCATCCCTCAACTAGTTTCTAAACATAACAAGTCCATTAATTTATTATTACCAGTTTTTAAATGAGTCACATGTTAACAATAGTGAAGGTTCCAAGTTATTTTAAGAAAACCTGTAATGACATTTAATAATAAATTTCCAAGGTAATGACTAAGAAAACATAGACCTCAAGTGTCACCAACTCGATAAAAATTATCGTCTGGATAAGGTTAATAGTGTAATCCAAGGAGCATATTCAAAGGAATTCCTCAATAAGGTTCCTACTAAATCCAGGATGATCGTCCAAGGTAAAACAAGGCTAAACATAGACAAGACCATATGGGATGTAACCATGGAACCTACTTGTCAATGCTGGATCCAAGGAGTGTATCCAAGGACCCCTTTAATGATATGTTAGGGATCCTACTGTGTCATACTGGGCATCCAAGAATAGAAAAAAATTAGGATCTAGGTTGTTCTCAACCTAAGAAAGTCATGTCCTTGAATTGGAATGGGGTTCCCAAGTTCTCATGGCATTCCCCGATAAGAATCCAATGCAAGATCGAGTCAGGCCACTCCTGTTTAATTATGAAGTCATGTAATATTTCATTTGTTTCAATCCTTTCCATTCATTAGTTTGATAAGTTAAAGTATCATTAAACTTTTTAATCAAGTCATAATTAACCAATAAGTCTATTTGGTTCAAGCCTTTCCTTTCATTAGTGTGATGAGGACAAGTAACATGAAACCTTTATTATTCCCATTTACATCATATTCAATAATTAAGGTTCATTCTACTACCTTTCAATAATGAGGTAAGGGGTTCTATGGACATGAAACCTATTAATCATTCACATTTGATCGGGTCAAGTCATATAATTAATATACTTTCCAATTTTCCTTTCACATTTCATTATCAATTTGAAGCACTTACATTAGGTGGGTCAATTGTTGAGAATATATGGTACTTGAAGTTATGAAATTAAAAAAATAAATCAAGCCATTTAATATTGAAAATATTACCCTTATAAGGTTCAATCCATGTCACACCCGAACGGTGGCTCAAACCTGTCAAATACTAAATACCCAATTATGGCATAACATCCTACATGGGATTTATGTAATTTTGGGAACAAAAACCAACAATTAATCACATATATGGAAAGATAATAACCATATAGTTCTAATGATTATAATCATGGCATATAAATTCTATAAACGGCACCCGATGAAATCGGTGGGCCCCACACGACAATTCTAAAATCAATGAACATGATGGATAAGTTATAGACCACCCACATTAGGCTCCAAAAACTCTCCTCCTTCGGTATTAGCCCTTGATTTGGCTCGGATCGGAGTATAACTAAGAAAAGAATAAAAATTCTCATACCTTGATAACTAGGTCAAGAGAAAAAGTGAAGAGTAAAGGCTTAAACGAACTAGAGTAATTACCATTGCACAACCAACGTGATGAAAGGAAGCTCAAATAGATCCTGGATGAAAGAAATCTCTTTATTCCTACCTTAGGTCTTTAAAAATATCAAATTTGAGAGAGAGAAAGGTTAATCTCCCTGGTTCTCAGATTAGGGAAGAAGGAGGGTTCTAATTAGATTATTAAGGTAAAAATTGTAAAATTACCCAGAAAAATAGCATGTGCATGGTATGAAAAACCATTCATGGTTACCTTGGTATAAGGGGAACTAGGATGGTTAGGATGTATGGTAGTTCATTAACTGTGTGATATGGTTCTATCCAAAAATTTCCATCTGCACAGTTAGTCAAACCATGCACTAACTGTGTGCTAACTGTGTGACATATCTAGTTTCCCCAAATAGATGGGTTTTGGGGTCCAAACAATCCTAAAACACCCCCTGAGACCTTTTATAACTCATTAGGCATCTATATTAGGTCCAAAGTAAAGATTTAGACTGAAATTTAAAGGATCTATACCTGAGTGAAAAAATAGGTTCTTACAATCTTCCCCCCTTAAAAGAACATGTCCCTAAGTTCACCTTCCAAGGGTGTAGAAACACTGTACGAGAACAAATATGGAAATTGGGCACATATTTTGTCCTCTCACTCCCATGTCTCATCCTACATGCATCCATGATTCCATAGAACCTGTACTAGAGGGATAAACCGGCCTCAGAGAACCTTTGTGCTCCGTTCAATGATGGGTACCAGATACTCCTCAAAGGTAGCATTGACAACAAACTCAACTTACTCATCATCAAAAGTAAGAGATATATGAGTATGATACTGGTGAATATGTGATACGAGGAAGACTTTTTGCATGGCATGGTACCTATGACATAGTATCAACTGATAGGCTATCAACTAGACTCTCTCTAGAATATCAAACACCCCTACGTAATGAGGAGATAGATTTCCCTGCTTTCGTAACCATCTATTCCCAATATTGGGAGATACCCGAAGAAAAACATGATCCCCGACCTCAAACTCAAGAGGACATATAGGGTGATAATCATAATATTCTTCTAGAATAATTCATAGTCAAACTCTTTCTAATTAGTTGAACCTGCATTGATGTCTCCTGAACAAGACGAGGACCTAGTAGGGATGCCTTGCCTACCTCTAGCTAGTATAGGGGTGAAAAGAATGGCCTACCATATAAGGTCTCAAAATTATCCATCTAAATTGTATCCTAAAATATGTTATTATAGGAAAATTCAATAAGAGGGATATTCTTCTCTTAAGAAATTCTGAAATGAAGGACACATGCTCGAATTATATCCTCTAGAACCTGTATCGTCTGTTTTGATTTTCAATCAGTCTGAGGGTGAAAAGTTGTGCATAGAATCACCTATGTTCCCATAGACTTATGCAATATCTTCTTGAACCTTGATGTGAAACGAGAAACCCTATCTGAAATGATAGTACGTGGGACTCTGTGGAGTCATATGATTTTAAAATCATACAATCTTCCCACCTCATCAACTGAGAGAGTCTCCCTAATATGAATGCAGTGGAATAATTTCATCAGTATTTCAATGAAAACCCATACAGTGTCACTACCTCTATGTTACCAAGGTAAACCAACTACAAAATCCATAGAAACATCTTCACATTTCCATTCTGGGACTGGAAGTGGCTATAACAAGCTTGGCATGAATTTTATGCTCTCTCAGTGTACGCATAACGGTCTCAAAATGTTTGGCATGGTCACTATGACTATCATAATACATCAAAATTACATCAACAAATACCATGACAAAATAATCCAAATAGGGGTGGAAACCCTATTCATCAGAGCCATGAAAATAGATAGTCCATTCGTAAGACCATATGGTATAACAATGTACTCATACATACCATACTAGCTACAGAATGTTTTACGTGGTATGTCTGATGGAATAACCCGCACCTGATGATAACATGATCTTAGGTCGATCATAGAGAAAAACCTAGCTCCCTAGAGTTGTTCAAAGATATCATCTATTTGAGGCAATGTATATCGGTTCTTGACCATAATCTGGTTCAAACATCTGTAATCCATGCATTGACGTAAGGTTCCATCCACCTTCTTGGAAAAATCATGAGTGAATCCCAAGAGGATGTACTAAGACGTATAAAACCATCGGCCTCTAAATCCTTTAACTTCCACTTGAGCTTTGGAAGATCTATAGGTTCCATCCTATATGTACAAATGGAAATTTGAGCTGCTCCCAGAACAAGCTCAATTGTAAACTCTACCCATCTCTCATGAGGTAATCCATAAAAATATCCCTGATAGACATCCCTAAAACAATCCACTAATGGAGGTAAATAAACAGGATGTAAACCCTGATCTTCCATGAATATATTTTCAATATGGGTGGTCACTCCACCTATCCTAATATTCTCTGGTCTATCTCTACCAGCCAGCACATCCCACTCAACCTTATACAAGTAACTGCAAACTTATTGTGATTTAAATGATTCCCTTCAGTGATAGAAGTCTAGAAAATCATGATACAATAACAACCAATTCATCCCAAGAATGACATTGAAGCCTTCCATCTCAAGAACGAAGAGTTTCCATAAGAAAGGGTAACTACAAACCTCAAGGGGATAGTACCTACACTAGCGTATACCCTCTATTTGTACCCCTAACGGTGTGTTTAGGGTCATTACACCATAGTAATATTTTATCTTCAGTCTGAGTCATTTTACAATAGATACAGAGATAAAAGAGTTTGAATCACTTGTACCAAATAAAGTAGATACTATAGTAGATTCCATAAGAATATTACCTCATAATGTAGATGGTCTGACATCCTGATCCTCATGTATCAGTTATAGTGCATTCAAATTTCCTAATCCATGGTCCTATGAAATAGATAGACTAACCTAATCGAAACCGCTCGGGTGGTGCTTCTAGTGATCAGGGGTATGCCTACCATGGCCAAGACCTCCTCCTCAACCAGACCTACCAGTGTTATTCCAACTCCCCACCTAACATGGAAAAAAATAACTCGTTCTTGAATGTGGAGCTACTGCCTAGAAAATCATTTCATAGGAATTAAAAAATAAACATATAGAAATGTCACAGTTTATGGAAATTGAATGAATATAGATTTATAATTAATTATCATTAACAATTACTACATTCATACTTCATGACTCCCCAAATTTGAGAAATTATATAACAATGTAAGACTAATCCAAAACCTCCAACCATTCATCCATGAATCAATTTTTTAAAAGCTAAATTTTTCCTTCATCATTAAAAGAAAATCCCAACCTCCATTTCCATCTGTTCACAAACTTATATTGGTGAAGCATAGGTTTCATCATCACCAATTGGTTGGCTTCCACTTTTATAGGTCAGAAAACCTCATTTACTTGCATCTTTTAGAACATGATGAAAGGTCATCAAAAATATTGGGAATGCCTTTGTATATCTCGGATTATTTTCATTGGGATGAGATACTACCATTAAATTAGGCCCAATTTTTCATGTCAGTACATGATGAAAATTAAGAGCAATTCAAGAGTTCATGAAATTAAGACTGCTTGATAACCACTAGTGTGGCAGCAACAATTCTCATACCTCACCTCTCTTTATGAACAAATTTATTTCCATTTTAAGGGGTTCTTTAATTTGAATTACTCCATCACAAAATTCATTTTAAAAAAAATGTTTTCTGAATGAATGACTAAATTTTTATTCTCAAGTTTTACAATGTTTATTCTTATCACAAACAAGGTTTTTTAAATCCATACATATGAGTAATGTTTGAAAATAATTCCCCAAAACCCATTTTTATCCAATTGATATAATACTATTGAACCAATAAGATACATTTAGAAAACTCCTAAGAAAACATGTCATCCTAGGTAATGTTCAAGCAGTCAACAAAATGGGGTTCCATATGGGGGATCCCTCCCCCACACATCAAACCATTCATGGTCCCTATGAAGGGAGGAAGGTGGAGAAGGTTGTGAAAGCTTGGAAAAGGAAATGGGAGAGAGAAAATCAAATGAAATAATAGATTAATAAGTTACAAACTTCCCTAGATAGATGGAAAAGATATTAATCACTTTGTGTGTGAGATCCCACCAAGAAGAAGAGTGGCTCCAATCTGGATAGAGTGAGGGACCTGCTAATGGAAAAAGAAAACCAGAAAAATTAAATCATGAAAACTGAAGAAAAAGTAGGGAGAACCAATTAGAATCACACAATCACACCATTAACATGACACATAATAGTGGAAAAGAGATGATAAAAAAATTCACACAAGACAATGGACCAAAAATAATAGTAACAAAAAAAAGATTAATGACATCCCAGGGAGGGATCAGAGGGATCAAAAAATTGAGCATAGGCGGATTCATCTCAGGTGGGGTCTTTATTAGGTGGAGTGGTGGTCATACATTTAGAGGGAGAAAATGTGGTGGAGGGACGACCCATCAAGGAAGATCCCCAAGAAGGATCGGGTTGGAATGGTGTATATCCATACATGTAATAGGAGGGAGGATGGTTAGGAATTTCCTCGTAGAGATTGGGGTATTGAAGAGTGTCTAGGTTGAGGCCCCCCACCTCTATCCGAGTTTTTTCTAAATGCCAGTGGAATATCAGATATTGGTCATGCTTCCACTTCTAGTAGACATTTGGGTTGGTATATGGGGTTCCATATAGGTTGGGGTATGAGGGATAGGGTTGGAAATTGTGTGTGCTCATATAAGCAAGGGATGTGGTGGGAGGAGATGTGTCGTCATGGGGAGAGTAGTGGTGGGAGATAAAAGGGTCAATGGGAGGGGCATCTTCCTTGACAGCATCATGTTGGATTTCTACTTGTTTTTCTACTGGTTTTCCTCTAAAACGTTATAGGGTATCATCATACTCGATCATATGCATATGACGGATGAGGGTGATGTCAAGGGAAGGGGATGGTGGCAGCTCAACGAATTATATCTCATCATATTCAATATACAATATTTACACCAAGAGAGTGATGAAGGGGGTGGAAAAAATGTCACCCTTTTGGCTTGGAGAAAATAGTCTTGAGGTATTGTGAGAAAAGATAGGCAAGGATAACCTCATCTCTAGCGATCATAAAGTGTAGGAGGAACAAATCCTGATTACTAACATTTCCCTCACTGTCTGACTGAGCAGTGAAGCATGTGGTAACAATCCGATGAAAAATCTGATGAATGGGATTGAGTAGTCAGGATACCTTGGTGGTTTGGGGAACATATTAATATACCGGTTGTGAAATGCTGGGCTGTAAGGCTTGGGAAGCTGTGGGGTCCCATTCGAGGGGTGCCTTGGCATAGGCTATAGTTTCCACATGCTCGCGATCATAAATTACAATGAATGTAGTAAACTCACTGAGGTGAAAAATGAATCTCTTTTCATTAGGCATAACGTGGCATCATCATTGGCCCTACTCAAATATCCATATCCATCTTCGTATACCAACCATGGAATTTTAAATTGGTGGTGAACTCTAAAAACAGATCCCTGAGTGTAGGCTTTTGAATGGAAAGTTCTCAGGTAAGATTTCCATAGGCTATGAACTATTTTAGTTCCTCTAAAATTCACAAACCCTCAAGTTATTTCAATGTAAATAGGTGAGGGTTATTGACCTCCCTAGTTATCAACATCTTATATCTAAAATTTTCTTCCTTTTTACTAAATTTCTAGTGGGGGCCAAGGCTCGAGGAAGAACAGGAAGCACGAGCTCGCTTTGGGGAGGAATTTAGTGGTTTGGGTTGTAGAACCTACAGGCAGTGGAGTGTACATAATGAAATTTCCCAATTTACAATAATAATTGATAGAAAATTGAATAAATATTATGCAAAGACCCCAAGAATCTTTGGAAATTCCTAAATATGGAAAATGAAATTCCTAAATTGGGGATTTTTTGAAACATTGTTTGTTGTATAAGTGTATAAAAATAAATCAATGAAAAACAAAGTGGTACAGGGAATAAATTGAATCCAAAGAGAGTAGAAACGAAAATAAAAGAAAATGGGGGAAAAGGAAGGGGCTGACCGAACCCTAAGGAGAAAATAGAGAGAATAGAAGAAGAAAAGGAGAATAAATAGGGAGAGAAAGCTTACCTTGGTGGATGATCTGGTGGAATGTAGAACCAAAGCTTGAATAATAAGGATAAGAGAAGGAGGAAATAAGGAGGAGTCCACAAAAATGGGGAGGAGGAGGCAACGCAAAATTATTATAGGAGATAGATTATTGGGTTTTTAAGAAATGTTGGGGGTTTAAGTGGTCACATGGTTTTAGTGAATGGTTTTTAAAACCATGTGCCAACTATGTGAGAGGCTAATGGAAGAGAGGGTTTGGCCCACAAAGTTTTCTAGGGATGAATGCACAATTTGGAAAATCATGCAGCAGCTATCCAAGATGCCACTGGAAAGGGCTCTTCAAGATGCACTGTTGGATCACATGGTTTTCCAAACTGTGCACCAACAGTGTGGTTGGTTCTATTTGATAACTTTCTGAAAAATTTGATCTTTTTGAATTCAAAATACTCCTTCAAAATTATAAACTCTTGTTCCCCTAATAATTTTAGAAGATGAAGTGAGATTTTCTATAAGATATTTAAGCCTTGCATAATAGAAATTCAATAATATATTTGTATCATTGTATGGATTCTATACAAAAACACACATTCAGTGAAAAACACACTAACATGCAACCCTAAAACACCCAAACAAACAATCATTTTAAAAAAAGTTTTTGAAATGTTGGATTACCTCCTTGTTAGTTCTATATTTAAAGTCTTGATCTTGACAGACCTGGGCCTCTTGCTACCCAAATTTTATGATGGAGACCATGTCCACCATGTCTTCCATTTGAAGATAAGGTTTGATATGTTTTCCATTTACTTTAAATTGTTGACCACCTTATCTAGAAACTTCAACCGCACCACGGTGGAAGTCTTTGATTACTCTAAAGGGTCCCACCCAATGGGACTTCATCTTTCATAGAAACAATTTCAAGAAATAGTTAAACAACAATACCTTATCACCATGATGGAAGTATTTTCGAGATATTATATAGTCATAAATCACCTTTTTCTTAAAATTATATAGTTTATCATTCTTATAATCCTCCTGTCAGATTTTATTGAGCTCTATAAATTGAAATTTTTGTTCCTCTTCTACGGCCATTAGATTATATTTCAAGGCCTTCACATCCAAATAGGCCTTATCCTCAAGTTCCACCCATAAATAACATGGTTTTACATGGATTATATAGAATTGAGACATACCAAGTTGTGTTTTGAAGGTGGTACTATATTCCCATAAGGCATCATTAAGATTCTTAAACCAATCTTTCCTTAAGGTTCTGATATTTTTCTCTAGGATTTGTTTTAGTTCTCAGTTTGAGACCTCCACTTGGCCAATGAACTGGGGATGTTAGGGTGTCCCCATGCTATATCTCATTCCATATTATATGAGAACATTCCACATAAACCCATTGTCAAAATGAGTCCATCTGTCACTGATTAGAACCCATGGAAAACTGAATCTGCTGAAGATATTATTCTTTTAGAAGGAAACGATGACCTTCATTGTGTTATGCATCGTGGCAGAAGATTCCACCCATTTGGATACATAATCCACACAAACCAAAATGTAGGATCTCTCATATGATGGTGGAAATGACCCCATTAAATCAATACCCCGCATATTGAAGACCTAGACCTCAAATATGGGGTGTTGATGCATTTCAGCTCAGCACCCCATGTTACAAGTCTGCTAGCACCAATCACAGTATGCTACAAAATATTGGGCATCCTTGCGCATGGTAGGCTAGAAAAATCCATATTGAAAATAAATTCTATCATTTGGTGAGATCTATGATTCCTCCCAATTGGGGAAGAATGAAAAAACTCCATAATTCCATTAATTTCTTCTTCTAGGATGTAGCAGCGGATCACCCTATCTCCACATGAACGGAAGAGCGGTGGGTCTTCTCAGAAATATCTTTTTACTTCAGAAAGAAATCATTTCTTTTTTTGTAAAGTATGATCAGGATGAATGAATCCCATAACCATGTAATTGCTGATGTCTGTATACCATGGGTGAGGTGTAGCTTCAACTAAGAAAATATGCCCATATAGGAATTCCTTTTTGATTTCTATGTCATCCTCTCTTTCCAAATGATGCAATTCGAGAAGGTAGAGATGATCAGTGACAGCATTCTCACTTCCTTTCATGTCACGGATTTCTATGTCCAACTCTTGGATTAGAAGCACCCAACTAATGAGGTGTGGATTTACATCCTTTATATTTATAAAATATATAATTGTTTCATGGTTGGTATAAAAAAATACTTTGGATAGCACAAAAATATGATCAGAATCTGTCGAATACAGAGACTACTGCCAATATCTCCTTCTCGGTGGTGGTGTAGTTGATTTGGGATTCATTCAATGCTTGGATTTCATAGAATATTGGTCTAAAGATAAGATTCATCTGTTTTCTGAGTACTCCCCCCCCCCCACCCCGCATAAAAACTTGCATCATAGATAATCACAAATTATTCCTCCCAATTTTGAGAAATCATTATAGGAGCTTCAACCAGTCATTGCTTCATGATATGGAAGGTTGCATCGCTTATTTCATAAAATTTGAAGATAAAATCCTTCAAAAGGAGATTGTTAAATGGTTTATCTATTTTCAAGAATTCATGATTGAATCGTCTATAAAAACTTGCATTTCCCAGAAAAATCTGAATGCCTTGGACAGAATTTGGAATGGGAAGCTCTAAAATAATTTCAATCTGGGATGGGTCAAAATTAATTCCATTCATGGAAATACGATGTCCTAAGACAATGCCACTTTGTACCATAAAGTGTCACTTCTCCCAGTTCAAAACTTGATTGTAGTGCTCACAGCATTCAAGGACTAATTCCAAAATCTTCGAGCAGGTGTTGAATGATTTTCCATATACATAGAAATCATCCCTGAAAAATTATAAAATATGCTCCACCATATCATCGAATACTTCTAACATACATCTTTGGAAGGTGGTTGGAGCATTTCACATTCCTAAATACATTTATTGATAAGAAAATGTTCTATACAGACATGTGAAATTACTCTTATCTTGTTCTTCAAGAGAAATATATATTTGGTTATATCCAGAATAACCATCCAAAAAGTAATATAACTCGTGCCCAGCCAATCACTCCAACATCTGATTCATAAAGGGAAGTAAAAAAGTGATCCTTCCTTGTTTCATCATTTAACTTCTGGTAGTCTACAAAAACTCTCCATACCATAAATTTTCTTGTTGGGGTGAGTTTATTCTTCTCATTGGTAATCACATTGATACCCCCCTTTTTGGGTACCACTTGTAGAGGACTCACCCATGGGCTGTTAGAAATTAGGTACATGACTCAGACATCCAACAACTTGATCATTTATTTCTTTACAACCTTCTTCATTAAAGGGTTTAGTCATCATTGTAGTTGCTTAGAGGGATTTTCTCCTCCCTCAAGAAGCACATTATGTGTGAAAATAGTGAGACTAATTCCTTTAATATCAGCGTATGTCCAACCAATGGAATGTTTTCTTCTCCTTAGAACTTTTTAGAGTGCATCCTCTTGATCTTCTGTGAGTAATGAATTGAGGATTACTGGCAGAGTTTTCTCATCCCCCACATATCTATATTTTAATAAAGATGATAGAGGTTTCAACTCAAGCATTGGGGCTTTAAGAACTTAAGGAACAATCAGTTCAACCTCAGCCCACTCTAGCATATCTGAAATCACTACTTGATGCCAATAATGACCACCTTGGATTGCGATAAATTTCAGATCCTTTGGTTCTTCTTTGGGGTAGATGTCTATGAAAACTAGGTCATCAATGGTACATCAAAATCCTATTTCACTCTTGATTTTTCCAAAGTGATCATTCACTATTTTCAATGCACAACAATCCTCATGTTCCACAATTGATGCTTTCTTAACAGCTTTGAGGATGTTGTAGGATACCATTTCATCTCCTACTATAAAGATCAATTATCCTTGGTTAACATCTATCAAAACTTTTCCCATATCCAAGAAGGGTCTTCCCAGAATAAGAGTTGCCTCCTGGTCTTCTTCCATGTCAAGTATAATAAATTCATAAGGAAGAATCAGTTGTCCCACTTTAACTAGAACATCATCAAGTATCCCTTTAGGATATTTAATAGATCGTTCTACTAGTTTTAATGCCACTTGGGTCATTTTTATATCATTCAATCCTATCTTCTTAAGGATTCCCAAGGTCATAAAGTTGATATTATCCTTAAAATCACAAAGTTACTTTCTGAATTCACATTATCCAATTCTGCAAGGGAGTGTTAAACTTTCAGGATCTTGGAGTTTTTTGAGGAAGAGAATTTTGAACCACCGCTGAGCATTCCTTAGTGATGGGAATAGTTCCAAAATCCCTAAACTTACTCTTATTCGAGAGGATTTCATTCATAAACTTCATGTAGGTTGTAATTTGAGTTAATGATTCTATAAAAGGAATGTTAATTTGAAGTTTCTAGAACACCTCCATGAATTTTCCATACTGCTGAACCAAATTCCTCTACTTCATTTGTTTGGTAAATAGAAATGTGGATTCATAAGGTTTAACCAACTCTTTTCCTTTACCTTATGGGGATTTCATCTCTTTTGATAATACCTGAGATGATGGATTCTCCTCAACTTTAGCTTCTCTATCTAAATAGGGTGTGGGTTGATCTATATTTTTAACTTCACATTGATTTTTAGTTACTTTCTGTGGGAGATTTTTCATGCTCTGTAAAGTGATATCATTAGCCTCCTCCCATGGATTCCTTTTAGTATTACTCGGTAGTGTATTGGGTTGTATTTAAGAGAGTTTTTTGGAAATCAACCCAATCTAATTTTCAAGGCTTCTAATAGATTCCTCCTAATTCTGAAATCTTGTCTAAGAAATTGTAATTAATTTTGACATTATTTCTTCCATCCTTAATGGAGGTTCTAACTGATGTATTTGTGTAGTTGGTTGAGGTTGTGGTTTCCTTGGTGGTTGCATCAGATGAGGGTTTTGATACCCTTGTTGTGGGAAGTTTTATTAATGAAACTAATTTCCAAGTTGTTTCCTAGGAAAATGATTTTGAAGTTTTTGTTGACCATAACTAGGTGGCCTTTGCGACCAGGGATAAGGGTTTTGTTGCTACTATCCCAAGCCCATGTTTGCGCTATCATTCCAAGTTGGGTTTTGGTATTGAGAGTAAATGTTTGACCTTTTGTTCTAAGAAACATAATTCACCTCACTAGTGGAAGGACTAAAACTTGTCCCTATGCATTATCCCATAACATGGTTGTCTCCACATTCACTGCAATCATGGTGATTAATAGCTTAAACTTTTTATGTGGTTTTCAGATTCAATGCATCAATTTTATTTGAAATAGAATCAAGTTGGGTGGAAAGTATTATAGTGGGATCAATTTTGTGCATTCCTCTCTTCTGATTTCCCCACTTAGAATTCCATTGAAATCTAGTTGCAATATATCTTATAAAAATCCCAAGAGTTCCTCTGGATATTTTTTTATAATCGTACCTCCAATCGCTACATCTACCATGGATTTGGTGTTCATGGTATGACCTTCCATAAACATTTTGAACTTTCAACCATAAGGTAAGTCTATGATGAGGTAATTTTATCAAAATTTCCTTAAAGCGCTCCCAAGACAAATATAGTTACTCTGACTAATGCTGCTGAAAGTTGTGAATTTAATTTTGTAATGTCACCATCTTAGCGTGTGGAAAACACTTGGACAAAAATTCCAGGGCTAATACCTCCCAGGTGAGTATGTAACATTGATTAAATCCATTAATACAATTCTTCCCTTTGTCCCTTAATGATAAGGGAAATAGGAGAAGACAAATATAATCCTCAGACACTTTTGGGAAATGAAATGTATCACAGATTCCCATAAAATTGGAGATATGAGCATCGGGGTATTCACTTGGTAAAACACCAAATAGAACCATATTTCGTATGTTCTTCATGATGGTTGGCTTAATCTCAAAATGTTGAGCTTTCACAAGTGTTCGGACAATACCGGTATCTACTCCATGGATGGAAGGAATCCCATACTTCATAATAGTATGGAACAGAGGTATTTTTTCTTGAAGAAATAAGGGTAAAAATAGGTACTTATATGGAATATACCCTTGTTGATTTAGAGGTAGATATAGATGTGGATATTTTGGAATGTATTATTGTGGTTCTGGCTGTCCAAAACCCAACATAAACTGAATTGGTGGTCATTACTGGTTCTGCGGCACATAATCCATAAAATTGGCTGGTTGATTCTAGTTTTTTTCATCCTCGACTGCCAATTTTTGGTTTCCAAAAAATACAAACTGGTGGCCAACTCTTTGGAAAGCATTTGTTTCTTCTTTTTCCAAATTTTCAGTGGGTGTGTTTTGGTTGTGCTCTCCCATAAGTGACTGACGTCAATGGGATAATGTTTATTCAATTTCTAAATCTAGCAGAAGAATTTCTGATTACTTGGCACTCTTGGAATGTGTGATCCAGAAACTCAAATACCTATGGTTCTACAAAAAACCCAATAACACACCACGCATAAAAGGAAAAAACCAAAAATAATTAAAAATGGAAAAGAGGTCAAGAACAGAATTTTCAGAATTTTTGATTTTTGCTTTAACTTAATTAATTCAACTAAGTTTTACAAAACACCATTAACAAATTTGTATAGCAATAGTTTCATAATTTGGTGTTGTCCCAGCCAAAGTGTTTATTTCAGCAGCCCAAATTGAAATTCTATTTCTTACTACTAGTATAGCGTAAGTACGGGTTCGATCCACCGAGAGAGTTAATGTGTTCTTGTTTATTGATTTTTGATAAATTAAGTGAAGGTAATGGATTTTAAAAATGAGGTTTTTTGTATTTGGTAATTGTTTTCAAAAAGATAAATGATTAAACTCTTCCAATTCCAAGTTAATTACTCTTAAGAATAGAAAAACACACAAATTTATTTTTGATGCTATATGAAAAAAAAAATTCGGGGCTGTGAATGTTTGTGTAGGTCGTCAAGAATCAATTTTTTTACTGTGTTGTGAAGTTCAGAATAACTCACATTTATGGGTTTTGAACATTTCAGAACCCCCTTAGGCCCAGTGAGTTCCGATTAAATCAATAGAGACCAATTTCATGGTCTGGAATTTGATCCCTATTAATTTATCAAAGATTGGCCCTTTCGAGATGACAAGTGCACCCAATACTCATGGATGTACTTTTCATAATTATCTTGATAATACCTAGAAGCTTCATTCTTGGTATGATACTAAGTTTCTAGTGATATTCAGTAATAATTATGAAGAGGAATTATGAGAGAAATATAAATGACATGAACATAAAAAAAATTGATCGATTAATGAACCTACATTCATCCACTGCCCCAACACAGGGGAGGATTAGAAACACATGAAGTATATGATGATAAATAAACTTTTAATACCTGAATTATTCATTATAAAAGAAATGGAAAAGAGAAAACTGATTATTTCAAGTTTAAAACTCCAAAAACAATTTCAAAAAATTGTTCCAAGATCTTTATCCCCAAAGAAATGAGTCCTCCCGATGATCTCTTCTTTTCAAAAATCTCATATTCCTATTTCTTGGTTATACCCCCTTTTACTAGGTTAGTAAAGGGTCCAAATCTTGGGACAAAGGTTGGGTAGTAGGGGTAGAAAGTTTTAGGTGGTGGGCTGTTGAAAACCGCGTGGTTAGATAAATTGTGTGCATGGTTCTGTCCACCTGAAGAAGAGCACGTGAGTACCTGGGCTAGTCTACATGGTTTAAAAAACATTGCAGAGACCATGAAAAGGGTCTCTATCTCAAAAATGAAAACCCTTCATGGTTTCAGAGGGAATACTCATGGTTTTTCAAACCATACGGGGTGACTATGCCTTGAAAAATAGGGATCTTCCAGGCATTCAGGTCAGGGTGCTCCTCCTGGCTAATATAGTAGTGTCAAACACCATAGAAAAAGGGTCCAAATGCCTTTTATTTCCATCAGAATCACCTAAACATGAAATGTATTAAATTCCCTTCACTTGGTGACTAAAATTCATATCAATAAATAATTAAATTATGAAAAATCTTAAAAATACATTCCCACAACCAGATTCATGATACCTAACTAAGTGGAAATTGCCTATGCATAACTGTGAATCAGTTGTTATGGATCCATTCCCATAACGTATGGAGAATGGTCGTCGCCACCCTCATGGTGTATGATATGAGGATGTCAAGGTGGAATTGTTATAAAATTTTCAGTAACATGCCTTAAAACAATACTAAGAAGAGATATATCATTACTGGTAGAATCTGAACTTAAGAAAACTCACTACCCATGGTATACTACCCCAACTACCTACTTAGACATTTAGGTATCGGTAATTTCTCATGTATAAGTTTCATTTCATTTTTCATTTAATAACTAGGTTCACTCCTTTACCTTCCATAAACATGATAGGGTGGGATAAGGATGTGTAAAAAATTCATTTTAGATGTCATTATTCACTTTATAATGGATAGTCCTTTCCACTGAATCGGTTCCCATACACCTATCACTAAAAACGACACCCATTTATTTATAGCATAATTGATTGACTCGGTAAATTACTAATCCCAACCCATGAGGTCCTATACACATCATGAATTGAGATAGGTAATCACTCAATCCCAACTAAGAGTAATATAAGAATAATCTAACTATCACATCATCACTCAACAATCACAAGCATATCAAACAATTAAAATTAGTTAAATGAACTTATATGGCATGGAAATATGCATGACATATGAATTATCGGTGCTTATAATGACGCATGTAATAATTCTCCTTGCCCTTATATCATCAAGACAAGGATAAGAGAAAATCCTCAATCAGAGTAATAATCAATAACACCACACAGCACGTGCGCCACCCAATGGTGAAATAATATCAATTGTCATAGGAAAAAGTAGAGAAACAATTATAATTTAGGAAACTTGGTTTTTACCCTGAAAATGGGTTTGCGAAACCCAACACATCTTATGACCAAGTCCCAAGAATTCATAATCTCCAATATATTGTCTAAAAATAGTAAATCAAGAAAGGAAACTCTTCTGATACAACTTTGTGATGTCTCAGACCCAGATTCCACTTAACGAATTCCTCAAGCCTGGTGGGACACAAGGTCTCAAGCATATCTCCCCAAATTACATAGGCTTCCGACTAGCAGCGAGGACCTAGGGTGTATCTGGGGGGAGACTATGTCCTCATTACCAAAGTGTATCATAAAGTATGAATACAAAAAGAGGTAAATAGCATAATAAATATAAGTAAACAAAATAACAGCGGAAAATAGAGATAACAGCAGTAATGACTGAAATAACTGGAATAACATGTAAGCATACAACAACTGGTGATGATATGTAATGTCACTAAAAGACTGGAAAACATGGATAAAATATAGATGGAATAATTGTTCCAAAAAAGTATAAAGAAAATAAAAAGACTATCCCAAGCATCCCGAGAACCAACTTGCTCCTCCTCTATCAAGCTCTATCCTAAACATTAGGGAAACAAGTGTTAAAAGCCATATGCTTCCCTTTATCAACACATGAATTCATGTAATCTACTCCAAGTACCAAATGGTTCTCAAAGTGGGTTTGAGATAAATCTTAGTGGTCCACCACAAACGGTGTCTATAATATATGTCCCATGTAATGGAAAGGTAATAGTGTTCAAGCATGCTTATATAAAGTAAAGAAACACAATGTAACTAAATACCCAAGTACTTCCTTTATCCCTTAGCTGGTGTCTGAACATAACTAGTCCATTAATTTATTATTACCAGTTTATAAAAGATTCACATTTTAACAATAGTGAAGGCTCCAAGTTATGACAATGAAACCTATAATGACATTTAATAATGAAGTTCCATGGTAATAACCAAGGTAACGTAGACCTCAAGGGTCTCTAACTCAATAATAAATGTATCCTGACTAAGGGTAAGAGTGTAATCCAAGGATCATATTCCAAGGAATTCTACAATAAGGTGCCTACCAAATCCAAGGTGACCATCACAGGAAAAATGGTGATAAGTAGAGATTGAGCCCTATGGGTTGTAACAACAACACCTACTTTTCAATGTTGGATCAATGTAGAGTATCCAAGGAACAATTTAATAAAATTTGAGTGATCCTATGGTTTCATACTGTCCATCCAAGAATAGACAAGGACCAGGATCTCGGTGGGTATCAAACTAAGCAAGTTGTATCATTGAATCAGAATGGGGTTACTAGGGGATCATGGAATTCCCTGATAAGAATCCAAGGCAAGATCAATCCAGGCCACTCTTCTTTAATTATAAATTCATTTAATATTCCATTTGGTTCAAGCCTTTCTTTTCATTAGTGTAATTAGGTCAAGTAGCATGAAACCATTTAATAAAGTCATAAGTAATCAGTAAGTCCATTTTGTTCAATCCTTTCCTTTCATTAGTGTGACATGGACACATTGAATGAAACCTTTATTAATATCATTTATAGAATATTCAAAAATTAAGTTTATTTATAATACCTTCCATTAATGTTTTAATGGGTGCTAAAAATAATCAACCTATTAATAATTCATATTTAATTTGGTCAAGTCATACACATAAAATAATTTTGAATTTCCCTTTCACATTTAATTATCAACTTGAAGTACTTACCTTAGGTGGGTCAAGTGGTGAGAATACATGGTACTTTCCATTATGCAATTATTAATATAAATCAATCCATTTAATATAAAAAATATTTACCTTAGAAGGTTCGATCCAAGTCACACCCAAACGGCGGCTCAAACATGTCACATACTAAATACCCAATTATGGTATAACATCCTCCATGGGATGGATATAAATGTGGTCATAACCACCAAAAATTAATCACATATTTTGAAACATAATAACTATATGGTTCTAATGATTATATGCATGGCATATAAATTCAACAAACTACACCTGATGAAATCGGTGGGCCCCACATGATAATTCCAAAATCAACGAACTTGAGGGATGGGTTATAGACCACCCACCTTAGGCCCGTATGACTCTACTCCTCCAATATTGGCATTGATTTGGCTCAGATCAGAGTACATATAAGAAAAGGAGAAAGCCTCTCATACCCTGATAACTTGGTCATGAGAAAAATATATGAGGAAATTCTTAAAACGACTCGAGTACTTATCGTTGCACATCCAATGTGAAGAACGGAAGCTCGAACGGATCTTGGATTAAGGAGATCCCTTGATTCTTATATTAGGTCTGAAAAAAGCTCCAATTTGAGAGAGAAAAAGGTTAATACCACTGGTTTTGGGATTGGGGAAGGAGGAGGGATATATTAATAACATTAAGGGAAATTTTTTAAATTACCCAGAAAAATAGTATGTGCATGGTTTGTCTGCACAATTTGAAAAACCATCCGCAAACCATGGACGGTTACCTAGGAAGAAGGGAAACTTTCACAGTGAGGCTGCACGGCTGTGTGGAAACCGTGTGATATGGTTATGTCCAAAAATTTCCATTTATACGGTTATCCAAACTATGCTCCAATCGTGTGTTAATCATGCGACATTGCCAGTTTCTACAAAAATATGGGTTCTTAGCTTTGAACATTCCCAGTAAAACCTGAAGATCTTTTCTATCTCATTAGGCATCCATATTAAGTCCAAAGTAAAGATTTAGACCGAAATTTAAAGGATTCATACCTAAGTGAAAAATAAGGTTCTTACACCAGTGGGCATGAAGCTCATTAGATGGCCCAAAAGCCCACAAACAGGCCCAGTGCAGTGTCATGCATGCATCATGCCTGTGTCATCATCTGCCTGCATCATGATTACATCACCGCCTACCGGAAAAAATTCTTGCCCACCCAGATAAGTACCTGGATCTGATGCAGGATTATGGGGATCCTTTAACACTCTAGAAATCCCCCATCTTCTGATTATAATTATAAATAAATATATTGAAAAACTATTTGTATATAATTATAAATTAATTTATATATTTATGTAAATTTATATACTTAAATATTTTTATTAATATATTAATACATATATCTATAAAATTATAATAAACATATTTATTAGGTTAATATTTTTTTAATAGTATAGTTATTATAATTTAATAATAAATTAAATATATATATTTTATTTAAATTTATAATTATAAATATATATATTTAAAAAGTGATTATATATGATTTTAAATGTATAATTATAAATATAATATATATATTTGTTATTAAAATATATTTATTATAATTTTATTATTATTTTAATATATATGCATTTATTTATTTATTTATTTATATATTAATATTATTATTGATTTATTTATTTATTAATTGAGGAATATGGGTTGTAAAAATTGTTTCCCTCTTCGATTCCATGGTGGTTGGGGTTTAACATGACCAAACTATAGTGATCCATGCTTACCATACATGGATATTACATCATTTTATATGAATATTTTGTAAATTGAAAAAATACATGCCTGAGGACCATAATAGTTTAGTGTATTTGGAAATTTTGAAACAAAATCTTCTTTCCTGATTAAAGATCTTAAATATCTCAAATAAATATCTATACCTTTAGAACTTCTACCTAAAACTATGGTTCATAACCTGGAAAAAGGAAACATAAGAAAGGGGTGAGCTCAGATTCTCAGTAAGGGTAAATAAAGAAAATGTGTAAGCATAACATGAAAAAAGGTTATGGAACTTGATAATAAAATTTGAAGATCATTCCCTTCATATCAGATATCATAATAAATATTTTTAGTTAATAATACTTGAATCATAACGAAAATTGAACATAATCCATGAAATCATAACATAGGAATAAAACATGGAATAGTGGAAGACACATAAGCATGTAATATTGTGAACATATATAAGTAGAAATAGGTTCACTCATTAGGTTAATAAAATGAGATTAGGACCTCACATAAACTTATGGAAATGAATCTAGTTCCATGCATAATATTGTGAACATGAAATCGGGTTCACACATAGTATCAATGCATAGTTGTCAACGCCATCTTGGTAGTATGGGTTCACTCCCCATACCATCTTGGTGGTCATGGTTCACTCCTATGGCCATATTAGTAGTATGATTTCACTCCTCATACCAAATTTTTATTCATGTTTTACTCCCACGTCCATCTTAGTATCATGCGTTCACTCCTCATACCATCTTCGTAGTCATGGTTCACTCGCATGGCCATCTTAGTAGCATGAATTCACTCCTCATACCATCTTGGTTATATGGGATCATACCCTCCATGTAAGAAAAAGAAATTATTTGAATATTAAAATATCATGAAAATTAGGATATTCATCATATAACATGTAAAATGGGATTATATTCACCTCTAAAAATTTAGGTTCATAACAAAACATAAGTCTCAATGAAGGCAAATTAAGACAAAACTATTTAACTGATTTGATAACTTTTGAAACATAAACCCCATTAAATAAATTCATAAAATGGATATGTTAATACACATAAATTTAAGTATAAGATACATATAATTCAATCATGGTATGTACAAACACCACAAAAAATGAAAGAATGGTGAGCATAGTATGTATCTCATGGAAATAAATATTGAGATGAAATCCCCATACCTTGTGTCTTGAATCTCATCGTACTCGGTCAAAAAACTTGTATAATAAATTTAAATTTATTTGAAATATTTTACTGAACCATATTCTTAAATATAACACCATATGTGGTTTTTATTATGACCTTATATTACTTGTTTTTTAACCATCCTATGTTAAGGTTTCACTTCAGGTAATATTCACTTTGTTTTTCATATGTGTATTAATTTGTTATATTGTTTGTCCTTATACTTAAATCAGGATTACATACTGTAAACCATGAAATAAATATCATGTATATACATTATATGTTCATTATAATAATCTATATAATATATAATTATTAAATGGAATACACTATTCCTGGAGACGGTAGGTCGTATGTACGCATGAATGATATTTTCGTTTAATTGTCGTGTTGAGAGAAAGAAAGTAAAATAAACATATGTGTTTATATATATAATTATTAAAGTATATTTATGATATAATTTATTTAATATATATTCACTAAAACTATCCTTAATACAATCCATGTAGTGTATGAATGAATCATATCGCTTTTAGGGGCTGTAGCCCGCACTTCCTCAAACAAAATTATCGTTTTTATGTAAGACAGACATCATAATGGTATGTTCCAAATAAAAATTACAGAAGTATAAAAACATTATTAATAAATAATATATTATATATAAATATATTATCCATCACAATGACCACTATTATATGTGGTAATGAAAAATTGAACAGGCATCGTTTCATGAGGCAGTAGTTTTCCGTACAAAGAAACATTATGTTCGTTACCCATTAGATTGAAGTGTGTGTAAGTTTAATTCGAACCATTAGCTTAAAAAATACTAATATATTTATTATAATGGTTTTTTATAAAATAATGGAAAAAATTAAAGTGGAGGGGTGGATAAAGAAATTAAAAAAAGAAGCTTGAGAGAAGGCGTCACCACTTAATCAGGTAAATAATTTTAATTTGTGTCAAAAGGATATCTAGTATTGAATTCTTCCCAAAGGGGGTTAGAGAAGGAATTTATGGATTCTGGGAAGTTTATTAGGTAGTTATTTTCCAAAACTAAGAGGTTTTAAATGTATGAAAAAGTCTGAGTTTTGGTGGCCTCTTATAGAGAAGGAAAAGGTTTCACTTGGAATATTTAGAAACATGTTAGGTGTACACAGGTTCATACCTAAAAAAAGTCATACCAAACCAAAAAACCTCAATAATGGAAGGTTTATGGTCAAACTATGGATATAAAATGGGTGTTGTATAAGTGGATAGGTCATTTGGTCCTTTAATTTTAAGGTTTAGTCCCAAATTAAGTTTAATTTAACCTTAATCATTGTGATTAATTTTAATCACTTTTACTAATCATTTTAGTAAAAAACTATCTTGGTATTATTAGTCTCAATATATTTTAATGAATAAAATTTTTCATGTAATATTTTCAAAATTCAATTCACAGAAGCAGAAAAATTAATATTAATTCTAATCCCACAGATAGGACGAGATATCAGGTATTTAAAGTAGAAATAAGTTCAAAAGTTTAGTACGTTTTAATTTTCAATTTTGAAGTGAAATTGATTATAATGACCACGATTGAATTAATATATTTTATATTTATCTAATTTTACCTTATAAAAAATTTATAATATCATTTAACATTAATAATTAATTTAAAAAAATGGTTTTTAACTAAAAAGCAGTATTTTACGCTATTCAACAAAAATTGATGTTTCTCTGAAAAATCCCAAAAAGTCACACTAGAATAATATCTACATTTTGAATTAAAAAATATTTTTTATTTTATAAAATTCAATTTCTAAATGTATCTAATATTAATTTAATTGGCTTTCACAAAAGGACATTAAAAGAAGTTCATTTGAGAAAATAGTATTTTTAAACATATAAGGACATTACCAAAAACTATATCTTTCATTAAAATTTTGTTTTATTTCTATAAAACCAATATAAATATTATTTGAAAAGTAGTTATCACTGTTAATTTTACTATTTTTAACCTCTAGGTTATAATTATCTTGATTAAATAATAATAACAATAAAATGATGTTTCTTAGAAACATTAGTGTGGCTTGTAAAGTACAACAAATCAATTTTGTGTGAATGGAATATTTGACTTGGAATTTTAATATATATATATATATAACTATTTCTAGTGTCGTGTGAAATCAAAAATATGAAAAATATTAATTAATTCAGAAAATATATTTCACAAAATCTTGGGGTGTTACATTCTACGCCCTTTAAAATAAATTTCGCCACTAAAATTATTATGGGTTATCATGGGTTATTTACTTCAAAGTTTAATTCATATGAACCAACCTTATAAAAATTAATACTAAGACTTCCCTTAAAATGTAATGTTGGAACTATAATAGTTACCCAAAGTAACATATAACTAGGTGTTAACATAAGAGAACATAGCTTGGGAGTTAATATTGGACCTGGAAGAAAAACATAAATATGTATAGGGGTTGATTGAGGTCATCAATCAAAACTAATTGAATGATCATATAAATGTATAGGGACTCAAATTCATAAATCTGTGATAACTTATAAGGCCATCGATTAAACAAAAATTAGGGTATTAGGACAACACATTTTCTTTTGATCATTATCCAAACGTTAAGCAATTCTTTTATTGACCATGAATATAAGGAAATACTCTTTCTTGATATATTTATATAAACAAAATTTCATTATCTAGTTGTTATTTTATCAATTTCTAATCCATCCATTACATCAAGTAATAAATTTCTTGAAATTAAATTTGATGCCTGGAGTGCTAAAATACAATTTTAGCTGTTCTTAAGGCCCATAAAAGAATGAAAATCATAACTATTTATCTATAACTATTCTTAAAAATTAATATTTTTAATACATTAATATCTAAAAATAATAAGTAACACTATTGTTTCATCATAAATAATTATTCATTAAAAATAATTATACATTATTCATGACATTGCATAGGCCAGTGGTGGGTGTGAAAATGTTACCATCATTCCGTCATGGGTTCAAAACCCACAGCCTTACCGGAATTTATTAGTTGTCACCCAACATAAATGATGTCATTTTCTAAAACCGCACTAATATAATTTCCAAAAATAAATAATATGTATATCCTTGAAATAAGTTTAATCACTAAATATCCTTTTAACCATGGTTTTCAATAAAAACTCATTTCATAAATACTTCCTTCGAAGTTTAAATTAAACTTTTCATGAATGGTTAACCTTATAAAACTTCTGAAAGATGAAAATAAAAAAAAATAGAAAGAGATTCATGAAATCACCTTAAAATTTATTCCCCCATATATCAAAAAGTAGGTCTTGGTTGTCACATTCAAAAAATCTGAATACTCTGTTGGTAAATTACCATAAATCCTTTTTGAAAACATGAATGCTTCCTTATTCCAATGATTAATGGATATATTATTTAAATCCAAGAAATTTTAAACTTAATCCTTGATTACATAGAACACTTTTTTAATAATCAGTTCCAAGGTAATCTGTACCTTCTAATTTACTTATTCATATCCAACATATCATTATCCAAAGATCATTATCTCAATTTAAGGCATTAATTAAGGGTTTCATTCCATTAATCAAAACATCACATTTCCATGATCTATCTTTTCTATGTTTACATTACCATTAAACATGTCCTTTTCAATCCTTAATGAAAACTTATACTGAATACACTTATACATTTCATGATTCGTATAACATAATCTTTGAATTCCAAAACATAAATACTTCATTAATACAACTTTATTCTTAAACCATTACTCAGCCTTCATCAACTTATTCCTTAATACCACTTTCCTAGAATATGTAATATGAATCATGTATTAAGGTTACTCAAACTAAATCTAATCATGATTATTTTGATCAATGTAAACAATACTGGAAGAACATCACATACCTTCCACATGTTGTTTGTGGTCTCATTATATTCATATGTATAACCAATAATCCTACCAACATCTTGATTATCTTTATGAAATTTCCCCTTGGGAAATGTATTCACATATTTCCCATGATTTCCACATATGAAACATTAAATGTGAACCATTTTCGTTATAGTTCTCTCTATTGAATGAAACCAGAATGAATGGTGCGAGAAACGTATATCACATAATAAATCCACATAATCATGAAAACTTACTTATAGGATGTTAAAATAATGGCTAATACTATATTAATATATGAAAAAAAAATTATCATAGGTTATTAATAGCCAACAAATATCAAAATCCCTCATGATGGTTCATAAACAGATTTTGAATTTCCAAACATATCCCCCATAGTGTCAATCCAGGTGTACAAAAATACTCGTTTTCATGTAATTGATTACCCTGAGTCAAGATCGTAACATCTTGTCAAATTTTTTACCCCTAGGTACATCTACACCGGATCCAAATCCACTTTTTTATATCTAGATAAGGATGTAATTCTAGGAAAGAACTCACTCAATCATTTACCAAAATTTCATGACATTTTCCAAAACAATAACTCATCCTTATACTTATCCTTGGAGACATCCCTAGGCACATCCTTAGAAATATACCTAGAAATATCACTAAAGTTTTCTTATCCCATTTTCCAACGGTTGACTGAAAATTTCCTTTGTTACCAACTATAGTGACCCAGATTTAACATAAATGGATATTTGATCATTTTAGTTGACTATTTAGTATATTTTGATAATAAATTCCAGAGGACCATAATAATATAGTGTCTTTTGAAACATGTAAAAAAATACTATATCCTGGTGAAAGATTTTAAACATATCCCATAAAGATCTAAACCCTTAGTACTTCTACCTAAAACCTTTCTTTTTGACGTGGATAAAGGTAACATAATAAAAGGGTGAGCTAGGATGTTCAGTATGGGTAAATAATGAAAATGAATAATTATAACATGAACAAAAGGGTATGGACCTTCAGCATAATATTTGAAGATCATACCTTTCATATCAGAGATCATAATAAATATTTGAAGTTCATAAGTCATGATTCATAAGGAAATATTGAACATAATCCACAAAAGTATATCATAGGAATAAAACATGGAATTGCATAAGACACATAATCATATAATATTGATAACATTTATATGAAGAGAAATTTTCACTCATTCGGTTAAGGACATGAGAATAAGACCATACAAAAACTTATGTACATGCAACTAGGTCCGTGCATAACATTATGAACATGTAATAAGGTTCATTCATAGTAGTCAAAGAATTGTTTCCAAGGCCATCTTGGTAGTATGGGTTCACTCCCCATACTATCTTGGTAGTCAGGGTTCACTCCCATGGCCATATTATTAGAATGATTTCACTCCTCATACCATTTTGGATGTAATGTTTCACTCCCATGTCTATATTATTAGAATGATTTCACTCCTCATACCATCTTGGTAGTCATGGTTTACTACCATAACCATCTTAGTATCATGATTTCACTCCTCATATCATCTGGGTAGTCATGGTTCACTCCTATGTCCATCTTAGTAGCATGAGTTTACTTCTCATACCATATTGGTAGTCATGGTTCACTCCCATGGCCATCACAGGAGTAAAGGTTTACTCCCAAGATCATCCTAGTCTATCTCATGAGATATAAATCTTTACCCATTGTATTGAAGGGAGATATAGGTCTCACCCATCTCATAATGAAATCATAAATACATGTTCCGCAAGATTATAAATAATAATATCACAACCCATAAAATGAAATGGGTATTATAAACATGTAATATATCATAACCTGTGGAAAATATAGTTTTCATAGACATTTCATTATAAACATAACTCGTGAATAAAAGCAGATTTCAAAATCATATATCCTGTGATAGAGAAACGGGTTTCATGAAGACCATGATATTAAGTATAACCCATTCATAGAAATAATATTAACAAATTTTTTATATCATTTCCTAAAAAAGAATGAGTAACATCATAGTATGTCATCTTATATGGAAAAAATTTTGAAATATCTTTCATAAATGTTTCTTGAGTAAAATTTTCTTAATTCCTTGAAATAGTCTTTTTAATACATAAAATTATCTGAAAATCATTTCTTTATAAAATTACTTCAAAATTTATAATCATTTGAAATAATTTTTACTTTAAAACTTATAAAATAATCTTCAAAACATTTTAAAATATTTTTCTTTTAAAACACTTTGTAAAAGTATCAATAATGCTTCAAAACATTTTGAAAACCATTTCTTTGAAAATAATTCGAACACTTATAAATAAGGCTTGAAAACATTTTGAAAACAATTTTCCTTGAAAACATATAAAATAAGCTTCAAAAATTTTTTGAAAATCATTTTTCCTCAATATGTTTCCTTAAGAAAGAGAGAAATTAAGATTAATGCTAATCCTACAGATGGGATGAGGTAACAGGTTTTAAAGTATAAATAAACTAAAATGTTTAGTAAGTTTTAATATTCAATTTTAAATAAAAATTGGTTATAATGACCTATATTGTATTAATATATTTTATATTTATCTAATTTTACCTTATAAAAAATTTATAATATCATTTAACATTAATAATTAATTAAACATAAAGGCAGTTTTCAATAAAAAACATCATTTTTCACTATTCAACTGAATTTATGTTTCTTAGAAAAATACCCAAAAAACCCTAGGATAATTTAGACATTATGACTTCAAAAATGAAATTTATTTTACCAAATTAAATTTCTAAATTTTTCTAAAATAAATTTTATCATTTTTCACAAAAGGACATTAAAAGAAGTTCATTTGAAAAAATAGTATTTTTAAACATATAAGGATATTACCAAAAATTATATCATTCATTAATAATATGTTTTATGCCTATAAAACCATTATAAATATTATTTAAAAATTATTTATTACTATTAATTTTACTATGTTTAACGGCTAGGTTATAATTATATTAGTTAAATAATTATAACAATAAAATGATGTTTCCTAGAAACATCAGTGTGGTGTGTAAAGTATGACAAGCCAGTGTTTTAGTCATACAAACAAAGTCAGTTTTCCATGTAGCGCAATCCAATTTGGTGATGCATGTAGCACTAGAAAATTTGGTACTGTGTGAAAGGAAAATTGGACTTAGTGTTTTAATATATATATATATAGCTATTTTTATAGTCATGTTAATTAAAAAATATTGAAAAGATATATCAATTCAAAAAAAATCACAAAATATCAAGGTTTTACACAAACTCTGTGATCTTGTGTGGTATTTCAACCCAAAAGAGGTCTATGTCGGTCCATCAAAGAAGCATTATCATATTTATGGAAGGGATTTATAAGTGGAGATGGAGAAATATACACCTCACGAGCAGAGGGTTTCAAATCACGAAGTTCAGTGTTTTTACTCTATTCTTTTGAATGATGTTTCTTTTTCATCCAAATTAATCACAAAAATTTAAGGCTTTGATTTTTTAGGATAATTCTCAAAATTACTTGAAGATCATCTAGAGGAATGTAAATTTTCAATCTTTGCATGACTAATTATCCCGCGGAACAAGAACCCTTAGAATCTTGAGGCCTTAAAGAAGCTGCTTCTGCATGTTTGGGGATTCCAAGGTAGGTGAAGTGTTTCAATTGGGAAGGGGTATTTTCACATTTTTATTTCACCCCATTAATTGAATGCTAAATCATGGGGATTCGGAAATGTATCTCTCTATATAGGTTTCCAAAAAAATCTCGATTAGGATCCTCTTTTTATCCAACATTTTCCAACAATTCAGTGACCCAAATATGGATTCATAATTATGGCCTCATGCTATTATTATAGCATCTAGAAATACTCTGGGATGTTTCATTGGTGGTTTGCGTCCCTATCATTTCTGATAGATAGATTTAACAAGAATGATATGGCTAATTTTCTAGAGTATTGGTTGAATTTGATATTGTTTCTCCTTTGATCAAGACTGTCATGCTTGTTTCTTCCATATTTAGGATAGAACTATAAATATACTATGATAGGGTTTTGGATTTATTCCTTAAATGAAAATGCGTAGGCCATGTATCTGATAGATATCGTATGAATCTTTTCTGTTCTTTCTTCAAGAATATCGGACATCTGGATGATGTTTGCAGGTTGAAGTTTAAGGAGGATGTTCACCCTCCAAGTAAAATGGCGGTGAGCCCTCAGGCTAGCACTGGAATTCTTGGTGCATTATCTTATGTTGTTGTCTTAATGCAGGATAATATTGAATATTTGAAATGAGTTGAATCTGGGAATCTTGTGGAGAAATGTGTTGTCTTGACTGATTCTTGTAAGGGAAAGCATGGGTATCATGTGGAGGAGGCCTATCCCACTGATCCTCTTGTACAGGCTGAGGTGGATTCCAATCCTACAATTTAGGTTATTGTGGATGAAAAGGGGATATCTACAGGATATGATTAGAAGTTTGATTCAATCAATAGGACTATTACTGTTGATTCTCAACATGTTGGCTCAACAGAACTTGCTATAACTTAGGTGCCTGCTGAAGACGACTCTGGAAATTCAGAGTATTCCTCTTCTACCCTAGGGAAGAAATCATGGGCTACCATCGCTATGGAGGGGGAATTAACATGTTATAGAGTGATTCTACTAATGACTCTAATAATCTAGATTAGTTTGAAGTTTTTATTCAAATAGCAGTGGACAAGGAGTTGTTGCATGAACAATTGATTGTTTCCATGAAAAAATGAAAGGGAACTCTCTTGGTGGGAGGTTATGAAATGGGAAAGGATGATCTGGAAGGGGCTTTGCAGCAAGAGAAGACTTGGAAGTGGGGTCGTCACCCAAAAGATCATAGTCGAGGATGTGGTCCGGAGGACTGGAATAGAGGGTGTTGTCGAAGCATATCTCAGCTCACACCAGAACAGGAGAAGATTAAGGAAAATTTTGTTGCCCTCTTTAATCAAAGGAATTCGCAGTCTGAGTAGGACTCTGCTAACGAAGGTGGTGTTTCTGGTCATTATTGACCATGTGTATGGTGTTTTTAAAATGTTTTTTCTCTCTATGGATGAGGAATTGTTCTTTTTGACCCCACCCATCTTCTTTTGTACTTATTTACTATTTATTTTAATTTAAATAAAAGGTCAGGAGCTTTGTCTTCTGGATAGACTTTCCTAGTATTTATTTATTAATTAATATATATTTATTTAAATATTTATAAAATTATAATAAACATATTTCTTTTTTAAATATATTTATTATTTAGATATATGTATTTTAAGTTTAAATTTATTTAAATATATATATTTATTTAAAATTATAATTATAAAAAATATATTTAAAAATTATTTATATACAATTATAAATATAATATATATATATTATTGAAATATATTTATCATAATTTTATAATTATTTAAATATATATGTATTTATTTATAAGTATAATTATAAATAAATATATTTATAAATATTTGTATATAACTATAAATATATTTATAAATTTATATATATAATTATATAATTATATATAAATATATTTATTCATATAAAAATATATATATTTACAAAATTATAATAAACATATTTATTATTTAAATATATTTATTATAATTTATAATTATTTAAATATATATTTATTTATTTCCATTATATATATAATTATATTTTTTTTTTAATTATACCTCATAGTCCACGTCACTTTGGTATATTTATATAATTATATATAACAATATGAATATATAAGTATATATAATTATAAATATAATAACTATATTCATTATTTAAATATATTTATTATAATTATATAATGATTTATATATATTTATATATATAATTGAAATTATAATTAAATATATTTAAAAATATTTATATATAATTATAAATAAAATGAATATATCTATAATTTAAATATATTGGTTGTAATTTTAGGGAAAACCCCTTTATTAAAAAAAAGAAAACAAAAAAAACATAGGATAGGGTAAGAAATGGAATAACTTCCCTCATAAATGAAAGTAAAAGACCTAAATTCTCTCTAATCGTGATACATATCCTACAATCCTCATCACGTAAGGCATTCAATTCGACATGTCCATATCCAAACCTACATCTATGACTTCTAGGATAACGACCACCCCTCCAAGATCTCCCTTGTTACAAAGGGCCTTCAATATCAGTACTTTATGGGCCAGTACCAACATCAGCCTAGGCTTCCACCTTCTCAAGTGGTATTTCCTCGGTGTCTCTCGTTGTGGGGGTCTTCATATCCTGATTACATTGTGATTCACTATTTATTTTCACCCTTACATCAATATGTTAATCTGATTTTGTATTGTAAATTCCAATTGTTATAAAAAATTTCACTACATGCTTGATTCAATAATTTAATTTTTATCACAGTTAAAAAGGTTAATTTCATTTTTTTGATTTTTTCATTGTAGTTGGAGGTGATTTAGATGGCCCGGGATGAGGTTGAAGAAAAATGGTTCAAAGTGTGAAAGATTCCAAGCACCCCAACGGACTTAACCTCCCACTTCTACAAATCTGTGCATCCAATAGGGGTGACAGTTTGTGGTATGGTCCCAATTTTAGTGGGATATAATTCTTCTAAAGAAACCAAAGCTCAATTTTTCCATCAAGTGGCCTATCTAAACCGATCTGTACAGGGATTCGGATTTTCACAAAGTCAAAAGTGATGTTATGTATTTTTTCCATATCTCAGGATGTAGTTGTCCGTAGGATGAAAACTTTTATGTGGAGATATTAAAGAGGTTGGTAACTAACTTTTTAGTTTTCTATAAAGTGAGATCATAATATATGGATTATGGAAACAATGTTATAATGGGTTTTATTAAATCTGAGTGCCCAAAACCACCTTCCACTTTTCATATAAAATGGAACCTTGGGAAACCCATTTGTATGTTCGGCCAGGAGAAAAAGCTCTGGAATTTTGGAGACCCAAATGATTCCTCTTATCATCCAAGATGTTCAGAATTCCTCTATCCTTGTAGGGGGTCAATTATGAAGGAAAAGTTCCACCTGAGCCTCCTCCTCCTCTTGATGGTGAGCTAAATGGTGGGTGGTCTTTTGAGGGAGCTACACACGTTTGGGAGGGAGTTACACCACTTGTTATGCTACTAGTTTTGTTTTATTTGTTTTTGAAAAATTTCATTTAACTTTTATCTTAACATGATTCTTCTTTGAATTATTTTTTTTGGTTTAATCAAATAAATCACTTTTTATCTCAACACCGATTGGGATGAAATTTCAAGTTGGAATTTTGGGGTGTTCTGATTGGAAAACACAAGCATCCTTTTTCTCTCACACATACATGAGATTTTAGTATGCTTTAGTATCCCTCTTTATGCTTATGGTAAAATCCTTGACAACATGATTGTTATGTTAATGGTTTCTTCCTTATGCATCGTTTTAATAGGAAATAAGGGAACCAAGATCTTGACAACCCTCAACCAAATAATTACATTAAACCAAATGAAATTTTCAGAACAATGAACTGAATAATATGTTTAGGGAAATTTAAATGACCAATTTCTCTCATATTTCTAAAAATACCACATTTCTTTTTCAACTATTAAACTCTTTAATTATGTCATTTTATTTTTAATACTGTTTTCTAAAACCACCTATCTATTTTAGTAATTTTTACTAAAAATACACAGATTAAACATTCAATTCTCTTTGATATATAACCTAGGGTTTCCTTAGACTATAAATAAACTTTGAAAAGATAGTTAATTTGACATATCATGACAACACATTCAAATTCTGGCATTGTTGTCTGGGATCACTATTGTTTTTAGTGTTCATTTTTTATAAAAATATTGTGTATTTCGTAATTATTTGTTAACTTATTTTCTTCCATCATTTGTTTTAGTTTATTTATAAAATATTCATTTTTTAGGCCTTATTCATGACGCGATATTCACTGGAGGGACTACATCCTTTCTAAGATAAACTAGAGAGTATCTTGCATCATTGACACCAAGAAGCACCAAACAATCCATTAAAGGAGACACACAAGACATCAACACACTTCTTGATCCTTCTTATTATCCTAAAACCAACATCAATACTGAAACAAACTTTTATAATATGGATGAAAAAACTGAACAATAAAAGAACTAACCTCACCTGATGTTGATATCCAACCCACCTATATTCAAATGCAAGGTGAGGCACCCAATTTGGAACTTAAATTGGGTTTAGTTCACTCATTACCAAGATTCCATAGACTCACGGGATTTTCACATAAGCATTTAAAATAATTTCATATTGTGTGTTCTATATTAAATCCAACTAATGTGGATGAAGAACATGTAAATCTTAGGTAATTACCTTTTTCATTAAAATACACTACAAAGGATTGATTATATTATGTTAATTACCCTATTAGTTGTTGGGCGGACATGAAATGCCTTTTTCTTGAAAAATAATTCCCAAACTCTCTAACTACGACTATAAGGAAAGAAATTTGTGGAATAATTCAATCACAAGTGGAAACACTTCATGAATACTGGGAAATATTTAAAAGGGTTTTTTCAAGTTGTCCACATCACCAAATAAGTGATCAAATTTTATTACAGTATTTTTATAAAGGTTTAATTCCTATTGATCAAAACATGATTAATGCTACAACAGGTGGTGTGATAGTGGATAACACCCAAATTTATATAAGGAAACTCATTGAGAAAATGTCTTAGAACACTTAATAACTCAGTTTAAGGACCAGTGTACCCATTCGAGGTTTCCATGAGGTGATGAGTTCTATGTTTGAGAAGAAGGTGGACATAATGTTTGAAATGGTAAGTACACTTCATCAATAACATGAAGTTTCCCAAGGTAAATACAAATCTCATCCTCCCATCCATTGTGGTATCTGTTCTTCCAATACCCACTATTCTGACCAATTCCCTCAACTAAGAGAAACTTCTAAGAGTTGTGATAAAAATATTCCAGGTTTCTCCCATAACCAACCCATTAGGCAAGAACTGTATTATCCATCCAACCCTGGGTGGAAAGACAACCAAGGATATAGGAAAGGGAGGTATTCAACCCTACCTCAAAAACCATGGAAACAATAGGGATAGATTATTCAACAACCACCACCCAGAACTCCTTAACACCTATAAAAGACTCTCCAGAAACCACCTCAAAAATCCAATCCTATCCTAGAATAAAATATGAAACAAATAGCTAAAAACAATATCCAATTCCAAAAAAATCACCCAATTAGCCATACATGACCTAAAAACCCAATTTTTCCAACTTGCCAAATCTGTGGGGGAAATCCAAAGTCATGGGTCAGGTAAGCTATCTTATTAACCACTAGTCAACTCAAAGGATAATGGAAAGGTATGATCATTAACCCTTTAGAGAAAAACACAAACTAAAATCCAAATTAACCCTTCATTGGTCATTCCATCCTAAGGAATCCATCATCTTTACCACTAAAAATGTTCCAAGAGAATAAAATCATTGTCCTAAAAAAATTCCACCCATGAAAAGAGTGTGTCTATCGATGACCTCAAATCCCAACCATTCCTATTAAATTTCCCCAAAGGGCTACCAAACCATGAAAACAAAAATAAACTAAACTTGATAAATAAATCTCAGAATCTTTCAAAAAAGTGTAGGTTAAAATCCCCTTGATTGATTTTGTAATGAAGATTACATGATACGAAAAGTTTATCAATGATATTTGTACACACCAAACGAGACTTCAAGGTGATGAAAAGGTGATATTGGGGAGGAACATATTAGAATTTATAGATCCATCACTTCCTACCAAATAAAATGATCCTTGAAAATTATCGATTCCATTTACTATAGGGGTATTCCTTTTCCAATTTTAGGTTTGATTTGGGTGATTCTATAAATGTGATGCCACACTCCATTTTCTCTTCAATGTAGGTCAGGGAACTTAAGCCTACTAGAGTTGTTGTTCAACTAGAAAACTAGAGTACAGCACACCCTGCTGATGTGTTAGAGGATGTTCTTGTGAGGGTACAAAATTTAATTTTTCCTACTGATTTTTATGTGCTTAGAATGGAATATGATTGGATGAATGGACAAGTTCTGATTATATTGGATTTTCCTTTCTTGAAAACCTCCAAAACCATAATTAATGTTCACAATGGTACATTATCTGTGGATTTTGGTCGTGGCATTTTCTACTAAAACATCATTAATTCAATGAATAACTCCTCAGAATAACATTCCTCAATTTTAGTTAATTCTATTAATGTACTCCCATCCCCTGAAAAAAAAATTTATTTCCTCTGACCCCAATTATGATTTTTCATCATTAATATGAATTCTAGGTAATTAATCATTCATAGAATGTTGTAGTTTTCTAGAGAAATGTCGTGCATTTTTTTATCGATAATTTTTTGAACACTGAGGATCCCATGACCATCAATGATATTTCTAAGCTTGTAAAATCTCATTGCTCATCTGAGGATGTTACCACTGAGTAGTTAGATGAGATTTGTGACCGCTCACTTTCACATTCACTCCCATTAATCCAAAATCCTCTTAATTTGAACTTAAACCACAACCTAAAATTTTTAAATATTCATATCTCAAGAATGAAAACTAGCATCCTATAATCATTTATTTTTTACTCCCTCTAGAGTATGAATTGTGCCTGATTATCCTTTTGAGGGAGTATAAACAAGAATTGGGATCGACACTTTCTAACATTACTAGTATTATCCCCTTAATTTTCCCACATCATAAATTGTTAAATGATGAGGCTAATCTAGTTAGGTAGGAACAACGGAAACTGAACCCAAACCTCATAGAAGTTTTCAAAAATGAGGTAACAAAATTATTGGTTACTAGAATCATTTACCCCATATCTGATAGCTAATGGTTCAGGCCAATGTAGGTAGTTCCTAAAAATGCTTTTCTAACAATAATAAAAAATGAAAATAATGAATTGGTTTCAACTCATGTGATGAATGGTTGTCATGTCTATATAGACTATCGTTGACTAAACCAACACACTATGAAAGACAATTTCCCATTACTATTCATTGAATATATGCTAGAGAGGCTAGCGGGGAAGTCCCACTACTATTTCCTTGATGGGTATTCAGGATATTTTCAGATCCATATTGCCCTAGAGGATGAGAAAAAGACAACCTTCAATTTCCCCTTTAGAATATTTTCATATATGAGGATGAAATTTGGTTTGGGGAATGGTCTGAATACTTTCTAGTGATGAAAGGTTGGAATTTATTAGGATTACCTATAGAATTTCATGAAAGCAGTTTCAATTTTAAAATTGTATTTTTCAACTAAATTCTGATTTTATTTCAAAATTTAATTGCTCTTAAAATTTTTTTGATAAAATGGAGTTCTTTTTTGGATTCTATACGTAAAAAACGTTTGGGGTGAATTTTTTGTAATTTTATAAAATACATGAATTTTTATGAATAGTGAAATACGATAATATAAAAAATATTCTAAATACTCGATTTATGGAGTCATGGATGATGTTTTTCTAATGTAAGAATTATTATCTCTAACTCACATGAAGTTATTACTATTTTTTATCTTTTAATAATAACTATAGTTACTCTTGTGGTAAAATAATAAAATGTTGATTAAAATAAGGGAAAACTCCTCCTCTCCTCCATTATAAATACATCCCATTTCCCCCTCTTCCTCCCACACATCTCAAGCCTTTATCCTTTTCTAATTTTAGCCGAATACTCCTCCCAAGACTCTTCCCCATGTTCAAGACCTTCTGATAATCAAAATTCAAAAACCAAAGGCCTTAAGGAGGATCTCATGGAGAAGAGATCAAGAGGTAAACATCCGCTTTTATTTTCTTTCTTTTATTTTCTTTTTCTTTCTTATTCTTCATCTTTACTCACCACCCATTATCCAAGAGAAATGAATGATCCATAATATTACATATATTCAGGATGTTATTATTTTTATGGAATATTCACCATTATACTTCTTCTCTTATGCCACTTATTCTAGAAATTAAAAAACTGTCTGTGATGTGTTGATTTACCGACATCATCGATGATGTGATTTCAATTTCTTTTACTTCATTATAGTCTGTTCATGAAAAAAAAATTATGGTTTAAAAAAATTATAATTTTTATATTATATCTTATATAAGGTTCTATAATCATTTTTCACACATGTTATTTATTTATAAAATAATATGAGTTCATTATGATCAAAGAATTTCCAAAATGACCTAAACAAATATTAATAATGTTTTAACTTGGGAATCATTATCATGTAAGAATTAAAAAAAGATAAATCGTATAATTTATGGATCTAGATATATTTAAATACCAATATATTCTAATATTGGAGTTTACTTCAAATCGATAAGAATATCCATTACGAACCGCTCATGGAAACCATGTAATGCACGCACCCGAAACAAGGGAAATAACAAATTATTATTAATGAATGGGTGAAATGATGATATAAAGTGGTCATATAAGATGATATAAACATGAAATTGTTTCTGTAAAATAATAATAAAAATATTTTAACCATTATAAAGGAGGTTTAAATGCGTTTTAAGGAATTCAAATCCAAGGTAAAGGATTCTCTCTTCCTCACTTTTATTCAAGAATCACCCCAATGTTATGCTCTTTAATTTTTAATTCATAATAGTGGTTTATGTTTTCACACCTCCCCCATACTTCCCTTATGATATATTAATGATGAGATACCCCATTTCTATCTCATTAATACCTCGCATGTACATCCATTACCATGATGAAATTTCATAAGTGGATTCTAAACCAAATGTTTGTTCTTTGGGTTAACCTTCATCTTCAATGGTTTTTATCATGATAAGATGACTTGGAAATTATAATTTGATTAAATTATGTTTTATTATGTGTATTTATAGTATATATACATATTATCTTCATTTAATAAATTCTATTTTCAATGTTATGGTTTTTGTAAAGGACTTTCCTCTTAAAATCGTTTTAAATATCCCCTTTATGAAATACAAAGTGATTGTTCTTTTTTTATGAAATGAGTGTACTATTCTAATTTAATGATGTTATATTACCATAGTTTCTCCATTATATGTATTTTGAATAATAATATTTCATTATTGTTTTTGCAATTTTTATGTTCTAAGAGTTTTTTATGAAAAGAGGGTATTTTGAAATGTGGATGTGTTTTTCTCAGGGGTGTAAATGAGTTATGAATTGTTTTATTCATGATATTCTCTTTGACATTATTTATGTTGGTTTGATCCCATTATAGCTCAAGATATTTTTTGATTAGGACATTATAGCTCAAAATATTCTGGGTTGAGATAATTATAGCTCATGATATGTTGGGTTGATCCCATTATGGGTCAACATATGACAGGTGAGCCCCATTATAGCTCTCCAATGAATTGGGTAATCTAGAGATGGTAGTTGGCCGAATGGTTATTCCATGTTTAAGGGTTATTGTAAGAGTGATATGGTAAATATGTCCCAAGGAAACTTCATGATGTTTCTATTCATGCTTACGTGTTTTCAAGAAAAGGTTTTTTTAAGGGTTTTCATGTTTCCACTAGAATAACGGTTTTTCATTTTTTATGTACGTTACTAAGATTTTTGTGCTAATCCCAAGTTTTTAAAATGTTTTTCATAGTATTCCTTAAATTTTCAAAGGATAGTTAATGTTCTCCCATAGAAGAATCCAATTAGTTATATTGTAATTATTTTTGTAAACTCTGATTCCATATATATAATTTGTCTAATTATCTAGAACCAAGACCGAAAAAGGTCCTCATTTGTATAATTTACTATTTATTTATTTATTATATATTATACAAAAAAATTACACAGCATGTTTTAGTATTGAATCTGGAAATACGGGTTTCGGTCATTATGGTTGGTATCAGAGGAATAGTCTAGACAACTTTAGAGATTAGACATTTTCATTTTTTAGAAAAACATTAGGGATATTATTTAATTTTGAACTTCAATTTAATTAAGTGCTCCTCAGAAAATCATTTTTCAAAATTAAAAATATTTAAATTTAGAATTTTAAGTTTAATGAACGAATTGCGAGGGCGCAATTCATTTAATGAGGGGATTATGTGACATCATGATATTTTAAAAGGAAAAATTATGGGCATAAATCACTACTAAATAATATGTGACTTTTCTAAACTAACCATTAAACATAATTTTTCCACTTCTGTGTTTTGAATTTTGAAAAATAGACATACACGGTTGCGATCGGTATGTTTTTTGAGGTCTGATATAGCAAACTTAATTTTTGGTGAATAGTAACCTACCCTTATGAATAGTAACATAACCTTATGAATAGTAATGTACCCTAATTAATAGTAATGTGGCCTTATGAATAGTAACATGAACCTTATTACTAGTAATGTTCCCTTATGAATAGTTAATTTACCAATGAAATTATAGATAAAATTTTTCCATCATATAAGTTTCAATATGATATAATTATGTCTAAATATAAGTCAATAAATATTTTAAAAATTATTGAATAAATTTTGGTATTTTTGTAGGTCATATATATTTAATTAAAAATTTATTATTAATTTAATAATTTAAATGAAAATTTATTTTCATAAAATGGATTCATAAGTAATTATTTTTATAACATGTGATTATAAGATAATTTTAAGAGACCTTAAATAATTTTTCAATGTGTTAGAAAAGAAATTTTAATTTTAAAATTATATTTTTCAAGTAGATTACGATTTTATATAAAAATTTAATTTATCATACTTATAAAATTCTTTTGACAAAATGGAGTTCATTTTTAGATTCTATATGTTGGAAAATGGTTGTGGTGAATTTTTGGTAATTTTCTGAAATAGTTGATTTTTTTATGAATAGTGAAATATGATAATTTATAAATTAGGCTAAATACTTGATTTATGGAGTCATGGAAGATGTTTTGATGATTTAAGAGAACTTATCTAAAACTTACATGAACTTATTACTATTTTGGGTCATTTAATCATAACTATTGCTTGTCTTGTGGAAAAATAATAAAATAATCATTAAAATAAGGGAAAACTCCTCCTCTCCTCCACTATAAATACCACTCATTCCCCCCTCTCTCCCACACCTCTAAATCCTTGACCCTTTCCTAAGTTATCACCAATAATCCTCCCTCGACTCCTCCCCATTTCCAAGTCCTTCTGGTCTCAAAAAAATTCTAAAACCAAAGGCCTTAAAGAGGATCTCAGGGATAATAGATCAAGAGGTAAACATCCTCTTTATTTTATTTCTTTTATTTTTATTATCTTTCTTATTATTATTATTTCCTCAGCACACCTTATCCAAGAGACATGAATGATCCAAAATATTTAATATTTTCTATATTTTATCATTTTTATGGAATATTCACAATTATACTTCTTCTTCTCTCCCACTTATTCTAGAAATTAAAATGTCGTCTGTGATGGGTCGATTTACTGACATCGTGGAAGATCATATTTAAATTTCCTTTACATCACTAAATTATGTTCAAGAAACCATTTTTATGGTTGAAACATATTATAATTTTTGTATTATATCTTATATAAGGTTCTGGAATCATTTTTTACACATTTTATTAATTTATAATACAAAATGAATTCATTATGATCGAGGAATTTCCAAAATGACTTAAACAAATATCAATAATGTTTTAACTTATGAATCATCCTAATTTAAGAATTAAAAATGATAAATGGTATAATTTATGGTTATATAAATATTTAAATACCATTCTATTCAAATTATTGAGTTTTACTTCCAATTAAAAAGAATATCTATTACGAACCGATCATGGAAACCATGTAATGCACGCACCCGAAATAAGGGAAATAACAATGTATTATTAATGAATGGGTAGAATAATGGTATAAAGTGATCATATAAGTTGTTTTAAAGAATAAAATGTTTTATTAAAATACTAATAACACTATTTTAACCATTATATAGGGTGTTTAAATGCATTTTAGTGAAGCTGAAGCCAAGGTAAGAGATCCTCTCTTTCTCACTTTTATTCAAGATCACCCCTATGTTTTGATCATAAATTTTTAATTCCTAATGATGGTGCATGTTTTCACACCTCCCATATACTTACCTTATGATATATTAATGATGAGATACCCCATTTCAATCTCATTAATCCCTCTCATGTATATCTATTAACATGATGAAATTTCGTAAGTGGATTCTAAACCCAATTTCTATTCCTTGGGTTAACCTTAAACATCAATGGTATTATCAAGATAAGATGACTTGTGAATTTTAATTTGATTATATTATGTTTTATTTTGTGTATTTATTGTATATATACATATCCCCTTCATTTAATAAATTATTTATTTAATTTTATGGTATTTGTAAATGAATTTCCTCTTAAAATCCATTTAAATGTCTCCTTTATGAAATCCAAAGATATTGTTATTTTTTTATGACATTAGTGTACAATTAAAATTTCATGATGTTATATTACCATATTGTCTCCATTATATGTTTTTTCAATTGTAATATTTCATAATCTTTTGTACATTTTTTATGTTCTATGAGTGATTTTTACGAAAAAAGGTTATTTTCAAATTTTAATGTGTTTTGCTAAATGGTGTAAATGACTAGATATGAAGTTTTTTATTCATGACATGGTCCTTGGTAAATATTTATGTTAGGTTTAGCCCATTACATCTCATTATATGTTGGTTTTATGCCATTATAGCTCAAGATATGTTGGGTTGAACCCATTATAGCTCATGATATGTTGGGTTGAGCCCATTATATCTCAAGATATGATAATGAGCCCCATTATAGCTCTCTAATGCATTGGGTACTATGGATATGTAAGTTGGAAAAATATTTATTCCATGTGTAAGGGTGATTTTAAAAGTTATATGGTAAATATGTTCTAAGGAAATTTCATGATGTTTCTATGCATGCATATGAATTTTGAAGAAAAGTTTTTTTAAGGGTTTTCATGTTTCCACTGTACTAACAGTTTTTTATTATTTATGTACCTTAGTGAGATTTTTGTGCGAATATCAAGTTTTTAAAAAAATAATAGGATTCCTTAAATATTCAAAATATAGTTAAGGTGTTACTATAGATGAATCCAATTAATTATATTGTAATTATTTTTGTAAACTCTGTTTCAATATATATAAGTTTTCTAATTCTATAGAACCTCGAACGGAAAAAGCTCTCATTTTTATAATGTATTGTGTGTTTTTTAGTTATCTATTATACAAAAAAATACCCAACATGTTTTATTACTGAATCCAAAATTGCAGGTTCAGGTCTTTACATGATGCCTCTAGCTATGCAGTTGGGGTTATCTTAATACAATGGGTTGATTGAGATTTGCATGTCATTTCCTATGTGTCATGCACATTGGACCCTACCCAAGAACACTACACCACAACTAATAAATAATTCCTTTCTATTATGTTTTCCTTGGATAAATTTAGTTCATAACTCTTAGGGTCTAAATCATTTTGTTCTCAAACCATGCATCCCTCCAGTATCTACTTAAGAAACTAGAATCCAAACCACGTCTCATTCACTCTATTCTCCTCCTTCAGAAATTTTACCTATAAATTATAAATAAAAAGGGAGTAGAGAATGTGGTGGATGACCATATATGTTGGATTATTTCATCCTTAGACATTAACTAATCCCCCTATATTACAATAAATTACATGTTTCCTGATGAGAAATTATATTGAGTGTAGGATGATATTCCTTGGTATGTTGAAATTGTAAATTATTTGGTTTCATCTTGCATTCCTTATTATTTTAGCAAAAACCAAGTTGGTCGTCTAAAACATGAGTTTCGTTTGTACATTTGGCATGAACCCAACATTTTTCATACATTTAGAGATAAACTAATCAAGCATCATATTATGAATAGTGAGTTTCAGTCTATCCTTTGGTTCTACCATACTCTTGCTTGTGGTGTCCACTTTGGTCCCCAACGGACTGCTCATAAGGTCCTTGATTCTAGTATCTTTTTTCCAACATTGTTATAGTAAGACCATGGTTTCTTTAAATCTTTTCCTCATTTTTAGTGAATGTGTAATATCTCTAAAAAATGAAATTCCAAAACAACCATTACTCTTTCATGACATTTTCAATGTTTTGGGAATTGACTATATGGGGCCATTTCACAATTCCTCTATAAACATTTACATTCTTTTGGAAGTTCCAAAATGGGTAGAGGTGTGAACCACGACAACAGAGGATTCCAAGATAGTTGCATAATTTTTTAGAACAAAATTTTCAATCATTTTAGATTATCTAAGTTCATCATTAGTGACCAGTGTTCTAATTTTTTTAACTGAAAAATGAAATCAATTTTGTGTTAGTATGGGGTCAGGCATCGAGTGTCTACTTCTTTTCACCCACAAACCAATGTTCAAGTGGAAGTGTCAAATATAGAGGTAAAAATTCTTGGAAAATGGTTCAACCAAACTAAAAACACTGGAGTCTTAGACATGATGATTAATTATGGGCTTACCATAATGCCTTCAAAACTACCATTGGCATGTCACTATATCAGATAGTTTTGGGAAAGAGTTTTCACCACCCTATTGAGATAGAGAATCAGGCCTATTGGGATATTAAACTTTGTAATTATAATATTACTAGTGTAGGTTCTCAAATTAAGTTGTATATCCTGGAGTTAGAAGAAATGTGTAGAGATTGATATGAGAACCACCAAACTTATATAGAGAAAACCAAGGCTTCCCAGGACCACCTTGTCCTTCATCTTCAATTCCACAATGAAAAAAGGTCCCCCTTTTAAATAAAAGGATGAATTTGAATCATAGTAAGATTCATTCCTACTAGTATTTCCCATAAAATGTTAACAATTTTTATTCATTTGGTTTTGTCTAGGTTCTAAATAAGGAAACAAAACAAACTTTCACTGTCAATGAGAAGGGGCTAAATCTTTTTCATGAAGCCATTCTGGAGTCCTTGATAGAGGAACTAAATGTTCAAGAAGAAACTTATGAATGAAACCCACCAGGTTTTATCCTTTATTCCAACATTCTCTTTTATTATAGTGAAGACACTACATACTCTAGGTGTGGTGGTATGGGTATATTCCTGATTTAGTTAGGAATTTTCATCATCCTTCTTCTTTTTATCTTTTTTTATTTCTTGATAGTATTTTCACTCCCCCCCATCATTTTTAAGATGAAGTGTTAATTTTTTATGACCACTTAATCATAAAAAATAATTTCCACTTAAGCATGGAAATTATTTAAATTTCATGAGTAATTTCCATATTTCAATTCATTTTAACATTGAAAAAAATAGATAAAATACGGGTTTTAGCCTAAATTTATCATTTTGGTGTGAATTTTTCTAGAAACTTTTTTGTTTATTGATTATATGAATGGTTGTATATTTTTTAAATCCTTTGATAATAACTTTATCTTTTTGTGAAAAGTTTGTGTGAAAATTACATCACTTAATATCTCGACACATCTTTTCACCCAACCATGAATGTGAATTTTTCCTACTCAATAAAAGGTGAATATAATTTAGGTTAATATTTATCATCTTTCCAAATTTATTATCCATATATTTGTTCCTTATTGAATCTTTTTCATTATCATAATGGATTTACCAATGCATGTGTACCTATTATCGTACAATTGTATGCCCACAAAACAAAAAAAATAAACTAAGTATCAAAATAAAAAATAAAAAACACAAAAATATGGTTTATCATGTCAAAACCAACTATTCCATGACCTTTGATCTTGTTATAACTATTGAAATTAGTGTCATTATGAGATCAACCAAGGGTTGAGTGATGAGTATGAGATTTGTTCCAAGTTCAAATTTTGAAAAAAAATAACAGTAAATGACTAGGTTGATGAAATGTAAAACATATGGTGATAACTTGGTTGGGAGCTCACGGTTTTACTTCCTGGAATGCTTAAGTGAGTGGGCCTTGAAATTTGATTTCAAAGGATGTAGGTTAGGTTTGGTGGACAGAATCATTTAAGCAGAAAAAATTAAACTAACCTATATTTACTAGATAGAAAGTTGAAAGAACAACATAAAATGATTGTCACACATAGGGGTAGAGATTTGGTAACATGGTAAGCTTCTGAATTTTTTTCTTATATTAGTATCATTCATCTATTAGAATTTCATTCTAATACAATTTATGAGACAGATTTTTCCATGATCACAAATAGTAACTCCTTTTTGTGATTTTGTCTTTGATGACATTATTATCATGGATTAAATTTTCAGTTAATGTTAAATATTAATGAATTTGGGAATATCTCCATGAATAATTTTTAGTAATCTGACTTTTTCTAGGTGTACAGATGTTTAGGTGTGGGGATGTGATCATGTAGTGATTCAGTATTCATTTTAACCTTTACATCACTGTATTAAACTGATTTTGTACTATAAATTAAAATTATTATAACATATTTAACTTCATGATTGATTCAATAATTTAATTTTTACCACTTTTAAAAAGGTCAATTTAAATTTTTTAAAGTTTTCATTGTAGTTAGAGGTGATTTAGAGGGCTTGGGATGAAGTTGAAGAAAAATAGACCAAACTGTATAAGATTCCAAGAACCCCAGTGGACTCAACCACTCACTTATACTAATCCATACATCTAATTCGGTTTAGATTTTTTTGTATGATCCAAAATTTTGTTGGAAAAAACTATTCTAAGAAAAACTAAGCCCAATTATCCCATTAAGGGGGCTATCCAAACTAATCTGTCCAGGGGATCAAATCTTCAAAAAGTAAAAAATTATGTTCTATATTTCATCCATATCTCAGGATGTATTTGTCCAAACGATAAAAAAATTATGGAGATATTAAAGAGTTGGGGAACCAACTTTTTAATTTTCTATAAAACAGGATAAGACTGTAGGGATGCAAAAAACAATGTTCCAAGTGGTTTAAAGAAATATGTGTGCCCTAAACCACCTTATACTTTGCCTATAAAATAGAACCTCGGGCACCCCATTTATAAGTCTGGGAAGGAGGATAATATCTGGTATTTTGGAGACCCAAAGGATTCCTCTCCTCATCCAAGAAGTTATGGAGGCCCCTATCCTCATAGGGGGATCAAGGATGAAGGTGAAGTTCCATTCGAGCCTCCTCATCATCTTGAAGGACAAATAAATAGTGGAAATTCATTTTGAGGTAGATAAAAACACTTGGAAGGGAGTTATGACACTTGTTACGCTAATGGGTTTGTGTAATTTTTGTGTGAAACATTTCATTATGGTTTTATCTTAACATTATTATTCCTTGAATGCTTTTTTTGGTTTAATCAAATGAAGCACTTTAATCTCAACACCAATTAGGCTGAGATTTCAAGTGTAAATCTAGCGTTATTCCGATTGGAAAATAGAAGAATCTTTTTTCTCTCACAAATAAATGATATTTCAGAGTGATTTGGTAGCCCTTTTTCTATGCTTGAGGTCCAATCCTTGAAAACATGATGGTTTTGTCAATGGTTTCTTCTTTGTTCGTCGTTCTAAGAGGCAAGAGGGGAATCAAGAACTTGACAACCCTCAACCAAATAATTCCATTAAACCGAATGACATTTTCATAATAATGAACTATCAAATATGTGGAGTGAACTTGAAATGAACTCCTTAAATCTAAATTCTAAAGACACCACCTTCCTTTTTTAACTATTAAACTCTTCAATTAAGTCATTTTATTTTTACTTTTTTTCAAAAAATCACCCCCTATTTTAGTTTTTTTGATTAATAATGCACACTAAAAGTATCCATTATCAGTTTAAAATTGACATTTTAGCTCAAAAACGCTTCACTCCCTGAAAACTAAGAAAAAACCCTCCAATTGTCTTAATAATTTAGGAGAGCGATTTGTAAGTCATTTTTTATGTATATGAAGTATTATCACCTCAAAATGATGCACGATGCGACTGGTATGACTCAAAATGGGTGTTTCTGGTTTGAAATTATATTTTAGTAAAAAAACACAACTGTCATACTGGAAACCGAGCAAACCCATTCATATTGTTTTGATACTATAGAAAAATGATCCATGAGTCATTTGGGACATGTAGGAATCTACCAAACATTAGTCCGACGAAAAATGTGACCAGTATAAATCCAAATTTTTTATTTAAAGTTTATATTAATTTTAGTAAAAAAACAATGTACATTCTCAAAACCAAGAAAACACATTCAGATTGTTTTGAAATTTTAGTACAATGATCCATAACTCATTTGTGATGTGTATGAATAAACCCCACCTCAATAATATGCATAGTGTGACCAATATAACTGAAAATGTCTCTTTTTTATTAAAAATTGACATTTTATTAATATATTATTTCATATTAATGTTTAATTTATATCTTTATAGTATTACTAACATGATATTTATTTTCTTATATAGGTGGAACCTTTTTCTTGAGTTAGGATGATTTGTTCAGCAACTAATACCGCAGGTGGAAATTTTTGAGAGGGGATCACAGATTTCAAAGGATGAAACATTAATTTTTTAAACAATTTTTTGGATAATTTTAAAGGTAATAATATAAAACATTGTTTTAAATGTATATAGAATTGTTTTACAAACCCTTATGTGTGATGTTTTGTTCTTGTGTGCATTGCTTTGTTGTTGTGTGCATTGTGTAGGTGGTGTGTGTGTTTGTTGTCAAGGTGTCGGTGGGTGTGTTGTAATATTAATAGCACATCATAGGTAGCTAAGCCTTTATTATTTCTATTTCAAGCACTGATAAAGGCCCCCTTTATTAGTACTGATAAAGGCCCTCTTTATCAGTGCTATTTTGAGCGCTGATAAAGGCCCACTTTATCAAATCTATTTCAAGCGTTGATAAAGGCCCCCTTTATCAGCACTAATTAAAGCATTTATAAAGTGGTCCTTTATCAGTGCTAAAAATAGCGATGATAAAATGTGTCCCTTATCTCTGCTAAAATAGCACTGATAAAGGGGGGACTTTATCACCACTTTTATTAGCACAGATAAAGGACGCCCTTTATCAGCACTTTTTTATCACTATTAAAGGGGACCCCCCCCTTCCCCCTCCCCCCTATCTTCACTAATATTAACAGTCATTTTCTATAACTTTTAAAATTACTATCTGTAGTAGTGTGTACTATGATTCATACGGAGTTGGACTTGGAGCAGTTTTAATGTAGGAGGATCATGTGGTTTCATATGGCTCCAAACAGCTGAGATCACATGAGATTAATTACCCTACTGATGATATGGAGTTATAAGTAGTGGTACATACCCTAAAATTCAAGATACATTATCTTAGGAGAGGTAGGTTTGTGGTATACACATACCACAAGAGCCTTAGGTATATCTTTTCTCTGCGGGACCTAAACCTTCAACAGAGGAGGTTGGTCGAGTATATTCAGTCCTTCAACATTGAGTTAGATTATACACCAATAAAGTGAAATGTCGTTACTGATTATTTGAGCCAAAAGAAATAGGAAGATACAGTATGGGAGTCTTGTGAAGAGTATTGAGTGATGAACCTCTTTTCATACATGCATCTAGATGTTCAAGAGTCGTAGGGATGAGTATATCTGAATTAGACATCTATTATACATGTGCTTTTAGACCAGATTAAGACTAAGAATTTATTTAATCAATAGGAACTAATTTTTAGAGATGGATTATATGGTGGGGACACACCTTTGGGATAGTCTCTTGGTAGTTTAAATTCTATTCCTTTTTATGGCCGAGTATGGGTTCCAACAGGCTTTCATGACGAGCTAATGAAAGAGTTTCATGATTATAAAAGGTTGTTACATCCTATTTTGACAAAGATGTATCATAATCTTCATAGATAGTACTGATGGTCGGGAATGAAGAAAGAGGTAGCAGGCTTTGTGGAGAGACATTTCACCTATCATTAAGTGAAAATCCAGCATCAGAGGCAAGCTCAAATTTTTCAGCCTTTTCCTATTCCAGAGTGGAAATGGTATGATTTCATCATGTATTTTTTTTATAGGATTACCTTGGAAAACCTATAAGAATGATGTTATATGTGTAATTTCAGATCGAATGATGAAGTTAGACCACTTATTAACTATTATGGAGACCTTCATATTTTATGATCTCATAATTATTTATATGCATGAATTAGTTAGGTTGTATGGTGTTCCAATGAGAATTTTTTTAGATAGGGATATCTGTTTCACATCATGTTTCTGGAAGGGTTATTATAAGGATCTTTTATAATAGATTCTTTTGATTATGGACTATTATCCTCAAACTGATGGTCAATATGTGAAGACTATTCAGGTTATAGAGGATATTTTATAAGCCTGTGATTTGGATTTTGGAGGTTTGTGGGTGTAGCATATGGAAATCTTAGATTTTTTATATAATAACAGCTTTAAGGAATCAATCTAGATGGAACCTTTTGAGGCTTTGTATGTTAGGCCATTCATTTTCCTCATTGTTGGTTGGAGGTTGGTGATTCGGTACTTTTTGGGCTTATCCTCATATAAGATACATCTTAGTAAGTTTAGTTGATCATATAGTGGTTGATGACCACTCAGAGCAAACATAAATATTACGTTGTCCATTGGAGATGACCTATGGACTTTGAGGTTGCTCATAATGTTTTCCTTCATATATCACCTATAATGGGGAAACATTGTTTCAGAAAATAGGGGAATCTAGTTCCTAGGTTTGTCGGGTCGTTTGAGATAGTGGATAGAATCGATCTAGTGAAATACTATTTATCCCTTCCACAATACTATAATTCCATGCATGGAGTATTCCATGTAATGCAACTTTAGAGATATTATTCAAACCCTTCTCACATGATAGAAGTAGTGTAAGTCAAGCTTGGTACTGATTCATCCTTTTAGGATCATCCAATTTGGATTATGGACCATAGTGAAAAAGTATCTATTGGTAGGATTATACCCTTAGTTCGAATGTAGTGAAATCATGGGCGAGTTGAGGATGAGACCTGGGAGAGGGAGTCTGATATGAAAGCACAGTGTCCAGACTTGTTCGCTATGACCCCGCAGTGATTCTTGGAGTAGATCAGGGATGATATGTTATATGGTATAGAGGTTTAAAGATCCCTTCTTTTTTCAAGGATGTCCCTCTTTGACTTTTTCTTTTGAGCCTTAGTGGTCGTGTTTTGTTCTGAGAATAATATCCCTTATTGGGGGGAAATGACTTAAGGTCTGAAGTTTTATGGTTTTTTTAATTAATGGAGTTAGGGTATAAATGGCTAGAGTGTGTTGGAACCTTCATGATAAAGTATTTTTTATAATCACAAATAATGTCAATATAGATATTCATATCTTTCATGCCAATTTTAAAATTTCTATGAGAATCAATTATGTTATACAGCAACATATACTTTAATAAGTCAATTGCTTATAAGTCATGAATCAATGTAACTCCCCAACTTAAGTTACCCAGAGTCAGTGCATTAATACATAACATTGTCATGATCACAAAATATCAAGTCTCAAAAGACTGATTAGTTTAGTAGCCTTGGAATCACTGGATACATTCATAAAGTTTACATTACATCATAAAGTGGAAACTACAACAAAATCTTGTCTCCACACTCATATCCCCTCATACTATCCCTAAAGTTCATTCATAAAATACTTCTTCACATCCTAGGAAAAATAAAACATAGAAATGGGTGAGCTCAAATTCCCAGTAAGGATAACAATATAGCAAAACCTTTCATAAATAAGCATAAACATTTAAGGAAATGTATAACTAAAACAAAATCCTTTCAAACTTGAAATTCCACATAATATGGTAGAAATAAAATGAAATAATTCCATTTACTTATTCACATGGATATTATACTAGTTGAATAATCACATGCAATATCAATAACCACTTTCATAATGATGGAATTCATAATTCCAGACTATCATAACCACATAGTCAAGGCCTTGTGTCAAGACGACAAATAAGATTTTGTCAAGGCCTTGTGCCAAGACACTAGTTTGTCTCATGAGACCTACCGATTCATAGAGGATCTATAGAGGGCTCCACCCGTCACTTATTAAGTCCAACGCATTCCTCATATGAACAGGTTTAAACATAACATAAACATTCGTATTAAAACTAACATACAAAATGTCAATACTTTCTCCATAAACCATGAATGGTATAAAAATAACACATCCATAGTCAAACATATCACAAAACCTTCAATAGAATATGGGCGTTTTGTATCATAACAAATCAACTTCAAATAAACTTAAAATCCATCAAAGGATGTTGACAAAGATGAAATCAAAACTATTTAAGAGAAATATCTCTTTTTTTGAAATCATTTAAAAGTCACATAATTATAAAAGAAAAAAATTACTTTGAAAATATTCTTATAATCTTATAAGGGAAGCTTCGATGATTTTATAATGGTGTAAAATAGCCGCACCAGCCGTATAATTGAAAAAAAGACATTCTTACCTTAATTCTGTCAAAAAGGCTAAAAGGACATTGTTTGGAAAATGACAGAAAGATTCCTTTATAAAAAGTTAAAAAAGGGTATAAATGACCTTAAACCATATTCTATAAAATAGTAATAATGATTTTAAATACATTTTTACGAAACATGGATGTGGATGATAAAGATGTCCCAGTAGATAATTACGTATAAACAACCTCGGATAATGAAGAGATTGTGAAATAAACCCTTACCTTGTAATTTTCCTTGGTTGAGGGTAGGTTAACCACCTGTATAATGGTCAAATAATTGTTATTAAATTATACAAGAATCATATTCATTAATATTATATCATATATGATCTTTTAATAATGATTTGTTAATAATATCTTATTATTATCGTCGTTTTGGGTGTTAACTTGCTCGTTTTCTTTTATATGTTTTATTACATATGTTGTGTTTTTTATGGATAGGTTATATCTTATTCATATACAGAATTATATCAAGTCCTTAAATATTATTTTTAATCATAAAATGAGAATTAGACTTGCATGGATATGATGGGGAATGAATCTCATCGCGTTCGTGGAGACGGTAGTCCGTACGTACGCACGAGCGATAATATAATTCTTTTGATATTAAAATAATATATAATTGGATGGTATATCATATATAAAGAATCATTATCAGGTTATATTTATTATTTACATCAATTACAAATCATTATCATACCCATCCAAATAATAATGTTTTGAATAACAATTACACCCCGACGTGGAGACGATAAGACGTACGTACGCACGTATGGTGACATGTCATTCAAAGGATGGATAGAATAATGAATATGGTTCTACCATATTTATAATAAAATCACATTATATAGAAGATAAGGGATTTATTATTTTATAATGGAAATAAAAAATAAAGAAGAAATTGAAGAAGAAAGGAACTTGAAAGAGGGTGTTGAAAACATTACCTCTTCTTCGGGTTGTTCCTGTTGATTTGATCAAAAGGGCTTCTTAGGTTGGATTTATGATCCAACTAAGGCCTCTAGGTTGAAGTTAGGGAAGTTTAGAGAATATTTGGGTAGGGTTTGGCCGAGAAAAAAGGATTTGAAGGTGTGAATTAGTGAGAATGGGGAGTGCCCTTTTATAAGAGGGGTGAGGGGCACCTTAAGAAAAGCTAGAAATATTATTTTATAATAAATTCATATTCATTTTATAATGGCTCCAAAGTGTATTATTTAAAGTTTAAGGTGGTTATAGGTCTAAAACCACTCAACCAATAGGTTTTATATAGGTTTGAGTCACTATATTACCTTTATCTTTTTTATTTAACTCCTAGTTAAATAGTTTGACATCTACCATGTCTCTTTGTATTTGTATATTATATATTCAATAAACTTACTATAAACTTCAAAGATACCCTCAAGTGGTCCATTAATAATAAACATATAATTATATAAGTCCTTTTACCTAACAATAGATTTTTAGGAATAGAATATCAATTAATAATATAATAGTTGTTTTAAAAACTCCTTTATGTCAATTTTGACACTATTTAATAATTGATTTTTGTTAAAGTCTTAACAACTTTATTAATTAGAAAAAAATTAATTTAATCAATCCTAAACTGTCATATTAACCAATAAAATTTGTGTATGTCATCAAAACTTTCATATTTTATTTATTTTAAGATTTATAATACCAATTATTTGATTCTTTCATTAATAAGGAAAAAATTGCATCATTATTGTGTCATAAATAAATTTAATTATTCAATGTCTAAAAATTATAAATAAAATTAAGTTATGTAGGAAATATTTTTAGATTTATAATGAATATTTATAGTCGAAAATATAACATATAAAACCTTATGTAAAAATTGTTTTGCTAAAAGATATATGTTTATGTCATTTTTGTATTTACTTTAACTTAATTAATATAAAGTGTCATTATCACTTACAAGTGGATTCATGGGGTCCCAAAATCGACCCAAATATGCACATGGTCAGACATGTATCAACCAATAGGGTTAGGACACGTTTTAGGGTAATTTATTATTATTATAATATTATTTGTTTACCCTTATTTACCGGATTTACCCTTTAACCATGGTAAATAAAATATTTGCCGAAGTAATTATTCAAAATGTCTAAAAATAAAAGTTACCTTTTTAAAAAATTTGGACCTCCTGATTTTAAATATGGAATCCATTTTTATAAATTCAAAACAGATAAGTGGTAGAAATTAATTTAAAAGTAATTCCCGCTGTCAAAACAAAAAGGGTGTTTTTAAGAAATAATAACTATCAAAAGATTGACACTTTTTAATGCCCGGTTTATATGTGAAATTACATCCAATGACAAAAATTGTATTAAATGGTAAAAATATATTCTAAATATACTTTAAAACCACTCAAATTAATAATTTACCACTATTAATTATTTCGATTAAAAAAGTTGTTTTTAATTAAAATTTAGTAATTTTCACTATTCATGAAAATATGAAAGTTATGAGAAATGTACCAAAAATTCACCCTAAGATAATTTAGATATTATGAATCCAAAAATGAAGTCCATTTTGAAAGATAAAATGCATAAAATTTCAAAAAGTGGGTATTACTATTCATAACGGCTAGTGTGATTGGTTGTGGTGGTGTTAGAACTCGAAGTTGCGTACAACACACGCTACTGAATTATCCAAAGAGAAGTGTACCGTGGAAGCTTGGGGTGTTACATTATCCCCTCTTTCAAATAATTTTGTCCTCAAAATTTCTATAATACTGCATAAAAAGACTCGGGTGGTTCTTCATCATAATTTCATCGGGTTCCCACGTTGCCTCTTCCATCTTATGGTTTCTCCATAGAACTTTTACCAGACGAGTCGTCCGGTTTCTCAGAACTTGTTCTCTCATATCAATAATATTGATAGGCTCTTCATAATAAGAAATATTGGGTTCTAGTTCTAATTCCTCATAGGTGAGTACATGCGTTGGGTCAATCATGTATTTTCTCAACAGTGATACATGGAACACATCGTGAACTTTGGAGAGACTTGGCCGCATTTCCAAACGGTAACCTACAGCCCCAATTTGTTCTAGAATTTCTAATGGTCTAATGTACCTGGGACTCAATTTTACCTTCTTATCAAAACGTATAACACCCTTCCAAGGAGGTACCTTCAAGAAAACATGATCTCCTACCTGAAATTCCAAATCCTTCCTTCGATTGACTGCAAAGCTCTTCTGCCTACTTTGAGCTGATTTGATGTGGTTTTGGATTACCTTCACCTTTTCCATCATTTCCTCCACCAGTTTTTTGGCCTATTAGTTTTCTTTCACCAACATCTTCCCAATAGGTTGGTGTGCGAAATCTCTTTTCATATAAAGCTTCATATGGTGTCATCTGAATACTCGAATGGAAACTATTGTTATAGTAAAATTCTACCAGAGGTAAATATTGATCCAACATACCCTGAAAGTCAAGTGAGCAAGATCTCAACATGTCTTCTAAGGTTTGAATAGTTCATTCTGATTGTCCATCTGTTTGAGGGTCGTAGGCAGTGCTCAAACGATGTTCAGTATCCAAGGCCTTCTGAAGACTCTTCCAGAATCTTGAAGTAAAACAGGGATCATGATTGGAAATAATCGATAGGGGTACTCCATGAAGTCTCATAACTTCATTAATATATAGTCTTTCTAGAAGTTCAAGTGGTAAATCTTCCCTTATAGCAAGAAAATGTGCTGACTTGGTAAGAAGATCAACAATGACCCATATTGCATCATTCCTTCTTGGAGTCTTTGGTAGTCCCATGACAAAGTCCATCGTGATATTATCCCATTTCCACTCAGGTATGGGAAGAGGTTGCAATACTCCACCAAGTTGTTGCCTTCCAGCTTTCACTTGTTGACAAACCATACATCTTGACACAAAATCAGCAATCTCCCTCTTTATGTTGTCCCACCAAAAATGTTCCTTCAAATCTCTATACATTTTGGTGCTCCCAAGGTGTATAGAGAAATTGGAACTATGAGCATCATCCAAAAATTCCCTTTTTAGATCAGGTATATCGGGAACACAAAGTCTCCTCAAAATTTTAAAATTCCATCTTCATACACAAAGTCACTCAATCTCCCATCATTCACAGCTTTAATCTTCTTTTTAAACTTATCATCATCAGCCTGAGAACTCTTTATCTTTTATAGTAAAGATGGTTTGGAAACCATTTGAAAAATATTGATGTTTCACCTTCCATGGTGATTCCCATATCCATCTTTACTAAATCCATGAAAATTATATCCCCTTCAACTCTCATCTTGTTCAAAACTCCATGATCTTTTCTTCTCAAAGCATTTTCCACCTTATTTTCCTTCCCCGAGTGTTAGTGTATCATGAAATCATAATCCTTGAGTATATCAAGACATCTCCTTTTCCTCATGTTGAGTTCTTTCTGTGAGAAAATATACTTCAAACTCTTGTGATCAGTATAAATCTCACATTTTTCTCCATAGAGATAGTGTCTCCAAATCTTCAAAGAAAATATTACAGTTGGTAACTCAAGATCATGAGTAAGATAGTTTTTCTTATGAATTTTCAGTTGTCTTGATGCATATGCAATAACTCTATCATTCTGCATAAGGACACAACCAAGTCCTTTATTTTATGCATCACTACAAATAAAGAACCCATCATTCCCCGATGGTAGAGTCAATATTGGAGAATTGACTAATCTTTTCTTCAGTTCTTCAAAACATTATTCACACTCTTTTTTTAAAACAAATTTAACTCCTTTACGTGTGATATTTGTTAATGGGTTAGCCAATCAGGTGAAATTCTGGATGAAACGTCGATAATAACCTGCTAAGCTAATAAAACTGCGTACCTCGGTTATACTCGTTGGAGCTGGCCATTATTGTAATTCTCTTTTCTTAGAAGGATCAACAGAGATTCCATATTTAGAGACAATATGGCAAAGAAAAGAAATCTCCTGAAGCTAGAATTCACACTTGCTAAACTTCCCATATAATTCATGTCTTCTCAGAGTATTCAGGATAATGCGCAACTGATTTTCATGATCTTTGTAACATTTTTAATATACCAAGATATCATCAAAAAATACCACAAAAAAATAATAGAGATATTCCTTGAAAACTCTATTCATTAGATCCTTGAATACAGAGGGTGCATTAGTCAAACCAAAAGGCATTACTGTAAACTCGTAATGCCCGTACCTTGTTCAAAATGTTGTCTTCAGAATGTCTTCCTTATTCACACACAACTGATGGTATCCAGATCAAAGGTCAATATTTTAAAAGTATTGAGCTCCATGAAGTTGGTCAAATAAATCATCAATGTGTGGTAGGGGATACTTGTTCTTTATTGTTATAACATTAATTTCCCTGTAGTGGATACATAACCTCGTACATCCATCTTTCTTTTTAAAAAAAGGACAGGGGCTCCCCATGGAGAAACACTAGGGAGAATAAATCCCTTATTACTCAATTCCTCTAGTTGTTTATTTATTTCAACTAATTCCACAGTGGCCATTCTATAAGGGGTCTTCGATATAGGCCTTGAACCAGAAATTAAATCAATGGAAAACTCAATTTCTCGTTCTGGAGGATGTCCAGGTAAATCTTTTGGAAACACATCTACATATTCTTTCACAATAGGTACATAATCTATTTGAACATTCCTTTCCTTACCCACGGTTATTTCATTTTCTTCCTCCCCAATAATTGAATTTAGTTGAGCTACTGTGGGTAGATCTAGGTAAGAATCAGGTGGTGATGATTCTTCTCTAAAGATAAGGTGTTCTTTATCATCATCATCAAAAATTGTAACCTCCTTCTTCTTAAAATAAATCTCTGCATCATGGTCTGAAATCCAATCCATACTGAGGATTATATCAAATTAAATCATAGGTATGATTATGAGATCAGCGGATAAAGAACATTTATGTGCTCTAATGGGGACTGATTCACAAAACTTTGTTGCAATGATACTTCCCTTAGGAGTTTTAACTGACAACTCCCTTGTTAGATCAAATTGGAAATATCTAATTTTCTTAGAAAATTGGGAAGATATGAAACAATTTGATGATACAGAATCAAATAATGCATTTGTTAAACTTGAGGAAACCATTAAATTACCTTCCACCACGTCTTTCGGAGCTTCTACCTCAGCAGTAGTGATAGCATAAGCTTGGTCTTGCTCCCTTGGCCTTTTCTGAGGTAAGTTTCCCAAATTCTTAGGACATTCATTTTTATAATGTCTCATCTCCCTGAAGTTTTAGCATTGAACATTGGTAGCTTTTTTCTTCCCCTTGTAATCACGAGCTTGGTGGCCTTTTTCACCACACTTGTAACAGACTCTCATTCCTTTCAAGCAAGTATCGAGGTGTTTTTTCCCACATTTACTGCAGAATGGATAATCAAAATTTCCCTTCTTCCCCTTATTTCCATTTCTAGAGTGATCAACAGATCTCTTCTTCTCTTTCTTTTCTTTAAAGTCATAAGACTTAGAGAATTCTTTTTCTGTCTTGATAGCGCATGAGACAATATCTTCGTACAATGATAATGTTTATGAGACTAATGCTCAATGGAGAAATGCTTTTAACCAATCAAATAAATGATCAATCTTACTTCTTGGGTTATGTATATAATATGCAGCATACCTCCCTAACCTTGTAAAGTTAGCCTCATACTTTGCGACATTCTCATCCTCCTTTTTCCTCAAACTCAGAAATTGCCTTTCTATATCTGTTTGATGGTCAAGAGGAAAGTATTTTTCTAATAACAGCTCTTTGAACTCCCTTTATTCCATATTTGATAATTTATCATCTTCCTTTATCTTTTGAATCAATTACCACCATTGATCAGCATCTAAAGTGAGGCGGTAAACTTCCATGATAGGTTTTTCTCTTTCACTACTCTCCAAGGCATGGAATATTTTCTCTAAGGAATTTATCCATTGCTCAGCTACTAAGGGATTTGTACTCCCATTTAATGTTAGTGGTTGTTTCCTCATGAAGCGATCTAACATTTATCCTCCACGCTACAGATCAGGGTGCTCCATATGGGTAAGGTTATTATTCATAACCTGAGTGAGTTATCCATGTATGGTGATTAGCAGATCAGCACCAGTTGCATCACCAACTCCACTATAATTATCTTGAGTAGGAGGTAAATCTCTACATGGAGTGTGTGCATTGGTATGATTTCCATTTCTTCCACTAGGCATCATTTCTAAACAATGGCATAAACTAGATTATTTTATGAATCAAAATACATAATTCTAAACTTCTAAATCACTTAACATAAATTGAACAGTTTATGGATATAATCCATAATCATAAAAAAAATGTTTTTTTTGGGGTAGTATATACTCATAAACCCTGAATAATGGTTGGTAAAGAAAATGAGAACTATCCTAATCATATCCCCTAGGAGTGTCATAACCAAGAGTGCAGTAAGGCCCATTGTCGTTCACCAGTTCCCATTCGATTCTAGCTCAAAGCGGTGTTTTCAGGTTTTACTCCTAGGTACATCTGTGCCAAAGGAACCTCTACCTGCTCATATCAAGACAGAGATGTATTGCTCAGAAAATTCACAAAATCTCTATAGTACCAAAATTCTAGGAAGTTCTTCTATACTAATCCTCATAGTCCATATTAGGTCTATGTGCTCTAATCAGAGTTTATCTAAATCTATCTCACAAGGTTTCTACTAAACCCCCATCAGATACCAACTGTAATGTCCCGACCCTAGTTACCCAGATTCGGTGCATTAATACATAACATTGGAATGATCACAAAAGATCAAGTCTCAAAAGACCGAATAGTTTAGTAGCCTTGGAATCACTAGATACATTCATAAAGTTTACATTGCATCATAAAGTGAAAACTACAACAACATATTTTCTTCACACTAATATACCTTCATACTATCCTTGCAGTTCATTCATAAAATACTTCTTCACATCCTGGGAAAAATAAAACATAGAATGGGGTGAGCTCAAATTCCCAGTAAGGATAACAATATAGCAGAAACTTTCATAAATAAGCATAAACATTTAAGGCAATGTATAACTAAACCAAAAGCCTTTTAAACTTTAAATTCAGTATAATATGGAAGAAATAAAATGAAATAATTCCATTTACTTATTCACATGGATATTATACTAGTCGAATAATCACATGCAATATCAATAACCACTTTTATAATGATGGAATTCATAATTCCATACTATCATAACCACATAGTCAAGGCCTTATGCCAAGACTACAAATAAGATTTTGTCAAGGCTTTGTTCCAAGACACTAGTTTTTCTCATGAGACATACCGACGCATCAAGGAGATATAGCAAGCTCCACCCGTCACTTATTAAGTCTAATGCATTCCTTATATGAACATGTTTAAACATAACATAAACATTCGTATTAAAACTAGCATACGAAATGTCAATACTTTCTCCATAAACCATGAATGGTATAAAAATAAAACATTCACAGTCAAACATATCACAAAACCTTCAATACAATATGGAAGTTTTGTATCATAATAAATCAACTTCAAATAAACTTAAAATCCATTAAAAGATGTTGACATAGATGAAATCAAAACTATTTGAGAGAAATATATCTTTTTTGAAATCATTTAAAAGTCACATAATTATAAAAGAAAAAATTTACTTTGAAAATATTCTTATAATATTGTAAGGGAAGCTTCGACGATTTTATAACGGTGAAAAATAGCCGCACCAGCCATATAAGTTAAAAAAATACATTCTTACCTTAATTCTGTCGAAAAGGTTAAAAAGGAACTTTTTTGGAAAACGGCAGAAAGATTCCTTTATAAAAATTCAAATAAGGGTATAAATTACATTGACCCATATTATATAAAATAGTATGAATTATTTTAAATACATTTTTACGAAACATGGATGTGGATGATAAAGAGGTCCCAGTAGATAATTACGTATAAACAACCTCGGATAATGAAGAGATTGTGAAATAAACCCATACCTTGTACTTTTACTTGGTTAAGGGTAGGTTAACCTCCTGTATAATGGTGAAATAATTGTTATCAAATTATACAAGAATCATATACATTAATATGATATCGTATATGATCTTTTAACATTCATTTGTTAATAATATCTTATTATTATCGTTGTTTCAGGTGTTAACTTACCCGTTTTCTTTTATATGTTTGGTTACATAAGTCATTTTTGTTATGGATAAGTTGTATCTTATTCATATATAGAATGATATCAAGTCCTTAAACATTATTTTCAATCATCAAATGAGAATTATACTTGCATGGATATGATGGGGAATGAATCTCATCACGTTCGTGGAGACGGTAGTCCGTACGTACGCACGAGCGACAATATCATTATTTTGATATTAAAATAATATATAATTGGATGTTATATCATATATACAGAATCATTATCATGTTATATTTATTATTTAAATCAATTAAACATCATTATCATACCCATCCAAATAATAATGTTTTTAATTACAATTACACCACGACGTGGAGACGGTAAGCCGTACGTACGCACGTATGGTGACATGTCATTCAAATGATGGATAGAATAATGAATATGGTTGTACCATATTTATAATAACATCACAGTATATATAATATACTGTATTTATTATTTTATAATGGAAATAACAAAGAAAGAATAAGTTGAAGAAGAAAGGAACTTGAAAGAGGGTGGTGAAAACATTACCTCTTCTTCAGGTTTTCCTTTTGATTTGATCAAAAGGGATCCTTAGGTTGGATTTATGATCAAAATAAGGACTCTAGGTTGAATTGGGGGAATTTGAGAGAATATTTGGGCAGGTTTTGGCAGATAAAAAGGGCATTGAAGGTGTGAATTAGTGAGAAGGGGGAGTGCCCTTTTATAAGAGGGGTGAGGGGCACCTTAGGAAAATCTAGAAATATTATTATATAATAAATTCATATTCGGTTTATAATGGCTCCAAAGTGTATTATTTAAAGTTTAAGGTGGGTAGAGGTCTAAAACCACTCAACCAATAGGTTTTTTACAGGTTTGGGTCACTATATTAACTTTATTCTTTTGATTTAACTCCTAGTTAAATAGTTTGACATTTACCATGTCTCTTTGTATTTTTATATTATATAGTCAATAAACTTACTATAAAATTCCAATATACCCCCAAGTGGTCCATTAATAATATACATATCATTATATAAGTCCTTTTTCTGAAACTTATATTTTTAGGAATAGAATATCAATTAATAATATAATAGTTGTTTTAAAAACTCCTTTATGTCAATTTTGACGCTATTTAATAATTGATTGTGGTTAAAGTATTAACAACTTTATTAATTCAAAAAAAAATTAATTTTATCAATACTAACATGTCATATTAACCAATAAAATTTGTTGATGTCATCAAAACATTCAAATTATATTTATTTTAACATTTATAATACCAATTATTTGATTCTTTCATTAATAAGGAAAATACTGCATCATTATTGTGTCATGAATAAATTTAATTATTCAATATCTAAAAATTATAAATAAAATAAAATTATGTATGAAATATTTTTATCTTTCTAATGAATATTTATAGTCGAAAATATAACATATATAACCCTATTTCAATATTGTTTTTCTAAACGATATATGCTTATGTCATTTTTGTATTTACTTTAACTTAACTAATATAAAGTGTCATTATCACTTACAAGTAGATCCATGGGGTCCCAAAGTCGACCCAAAGATTCCCATGGTTGGACATGTATCAACCAATAGGATTAGGACACGTTTTATGGTAATTTATTATTATTATAATATTATTTTTTTACCCTTATTTACCAGATTTACCCTTTAACCATGGTAAATAAAATATTTACCGAAGTAATTATTCAAGATGTCTAAAAATAAAATTTACCTATTTGAAAAATTTGTACCTAATGATTATAAATATGGAATCCATTTTTATAAATTCAAAACTCAGAAGTGGAAGAAATTAATTTAAAATTAATTCCCGCTGTCAAAACAAAAAGCTTGTTTTTAAGAAATAATAACTATCAAAAGATTGACACTTGTTTATGTCCGGTTTAAATGTGAAATTACATCCAATGACCAAAATTGTATTAAATGGTAAAAATATATTCTAAATATACTTTAAAACCACTCAAATTTTTAATTTATCACCATTAATTATTTTGATTAAAAATTTGTTTTTAATTAAAATTTAGTAATTTTCATTATTCGTCAAAATATGAAAGTTATCAAAAATGTACCAAAAATTCACCCTAAGATAATTTCGATTTTATGAATCCAAAAAAGAAGTCCATTTTGAAAGATAAAATGTATAAAATTTCAAAAATTGGATATTACTATTCATAATGTCGAGTCTGATTGGTTGTGGTGCATGTTAGAACTCAAACTTGCGTACAACACACGCTACTGTATTATCCAAAGAGAAGCATACCGTGGAATCTTGGGGTGTTACAATCAATATGTTAACATGTTTATTTTTACATATACTTTGATTAAAAAATCATCTTGTAATGGTATATGCAAGATAGACTCTTCACAATCTTTCTTGGATTCCCGAAACCGAAGTTTGACAGACCGAAGTCTGACTCATCGAAGTATGACACACCGAAGTTCAATGGACCGAAGTCTAACTCACTGAAGTATGACACACCGAAGTTCGACGGACCGAAGTCTAACTCACCGAAGTATGACATACCTAAGTTCGACAGACTGATGTCCGACTCACTGAATTATGACACACTGAAGTTCAACAGACCAAAGTCTGAATCACCGAAGATAACACACCAAAACTGAAGTATGACACACCAAAGATGACAAACTGAAACTGAAGTATGACATACCGAAGATGACACACCGAATATGACACACCTAATATGACAAATTGAAGTTATCAAACCTATAATTACTCACCGATTGATATAAATAACTGTTTTCATTTTATTAATTCAAATTTATTTCTAACGGTCATATGTAGAAAAATTAATGTTTCTGACATTATTTAATGTTGTTTGTAGGACAATCTATAGACAAGTACAAGGTAAATTCATGTGATAATATCCTTATGCATAGAGAATCATGGAGTATAAAAGGACCTCGTCTTTTACAAAAAAGAGAAGACGATGACAGTAGCAGTACACGCTGATACACAGACTGTACCAATAAGAAAAGAGATGAACTAAGAACTTGAGATTACAAGAAGACTGTGACAAGCTATATTCACATCAAAGGCTCAATATACATCGATATATCGAAGAGATGAAACTTTTAACTCCTTGAAGTTGGATTACAGAAACCGCGATACTCTATTTTGAAGAAAACTTCAAGAAAAAGACTCAAATACCATATTGTCAACATTCATTGAGTCTAGAGCTTTAGTTCACAACACACAGAGAATTTTTAAATCTATTCTCATCCTTAACTCTGTTGTGTTTTATATTTTCTATTTGATCAGTGTGAATATTTTTTTGTATAACACACACTGTCTCCTGAGCATAATTGGAGGATATCAAACTATCCTTATACTCAATCTCTTATTTCTTTTGTTTCCCATGAATAACTGTGGTAGAGGTCAAGAGTGACTTGGAAAGCCGGGTGTGCTGTTGTAAACCCCGATCCAAGGTGTGGATCAAAAGTTTATTTATATAAACAGCTTGGTGGCAGGTGATCACCAAGTGGATATTATTAAGTCACTACCTTATATTGAACCTCTTGTTTACTTTTTTGTGTAAATCTTCAATTACTCCACTTTGTTTTATCCGCTGCTTATATTTGCTAAAACATAAAACTGTTTTTTCTTACACTTAGATAGTTAGTTTTGGTTAGTGTGTGTATTTGTTTAATTCATTAAACTAGTTTCAAAAGTTAAATTAGTGTTCTACACTGATTTATCTGAGGACTAATCACCCTTTGAGAAACCTATTTACCAATTGAACATTTACATTTATACTGCCTAAATTAACTAGGCCGTTTTTAAAATTGTTGGTTTTCTTACCATAAAGTTTTTAAACAAAAATTTTAATTGCAACTCAATTCACCCCCATGTTGAGTATCCACATTGACCAACATTTGGTATTAGAGGTTTTATTAATTTTCAAGTTTTTATATTTATTTTCAACGGTGATTTTAGTTGTATCTTAAAGATCTTAAAATTTCTCTCATATCTAAATTTTCAGTTCTTTAAATTCTAAGTAACTATAGAAACTAGAGTTGAGGGTGCTACTACTAACAGGACACCTTTCTTTAATGGTAATAACTATGCTCAGGGAAAATTAAAAATAAAAATGTATCTAGAGAGTATGGGACCTGAAATATGGGACACAACTAAAGAAAAACATACATTACCTGCTACTGCTAGGGATACATGGTATCAGTTGACTAAAGCTACATATATCAATAACTATAAAGAAATGAATGTATTCTACTATTCTCTAAGTGATGAAGAACTCAATAGAATATCTTCTTATAAAACTGAATATGAGATTTGTGATACTTTAGCTGTTTCTCATGAGGGCACAACTAATGTTAAAGAAATGAAACTGAATACATACACTATTAAATATGATAATTTTAAGATGAAGCCTGATGAACCTATCTCTGAAATGCATCTCAGGTTCAACGAAATAGTGAACTCTATGAGTCTTCTTGGAAAACCAGTGGACAACAAGGACCAGATTATGAGACTACTTTGATGCCTGCCTGACAGATGGAGGGAAACTTCTGTTTCCATCCGAGAATCCTGTGACATAAGCAAGCTACCAGTGAAAGAACTAATTGGAAAACTTATGATGTATGAGGAAGAACATAAGGTGAATCAAGAAGTAGATGAGGAACCAAAGAATAAGTCAGTAGTATTCAATTCTAGTACCTTAAAGAGAAAAAACAAAGATAAAGTTCAAGTTCATGTAGATAGCTCCCCTATTGAAGAATCAGATTCAGACAGTGATGAGGAGATTTCTCATCTTTCTAGAAGGTTCAAAAAGTTTTAACAAAAAAATAAATTCTTTAGGAATTCAAACTACAAGGGAAAGTATGATAGTAAAGGACAATGGAAGAAAGATAGAAAATGGAATGACAACACAAATGAGATAATCTGCTATGAGTGAAAATGAAAAGGTCATGTGAAGGAAGACTTTCCCAAGCTGAAATTCAATAAGAAATATGAAGACAAGGAAAAAGGATATGAAAAGGCTATGAAAGATACCTAGAGTGCTTCAGAAGACAGCTCCAGTGGATCTGATGCATCTGATAGTGAACAGACCAATTATGTCAACTTATGTTTCATGACAGAGACATCTGAGGGATGTTGCCTAAGGATTTCCTGTAAGACTCTTTGGTATTTGGACAGTGGATGTTCAAAACATATGACAGGAGACTAATCATGCTTCAAAATCCTAATCAAGGTTGATGGTGTTCACATAACGTTTAGTGACAATGCAAAGGGAAAAATCATCGGCTTAGGCTAGATCGGTAACCCTGATACAGTATTAATTTCCAAAGTACTTTTTGTTGATGTATTAAAGTACAATTTACTTAGCACGTCTCAGTTATTTGACGATGGTTTCAATGTTAAATTTGAAAATGATGCATGTAATGTTTTTAATTCCAAAAATTGATTTAATATTTACTGCTCTCAGAAATGAGAATGTGTATGTTGTTGACTTAAATTATTTAGCTAATCAAAATATTTCTTGCTTAAATGTTTTTCATAAGGAATCCTGGTTGTGGAACAGAATATTAGAACACTGAAACATGCACTCTCTTAGGAAACTAACTAGGAAAGGTTTAGTTAGAGACTTACCTAAACTAGAATTCCCTCATAATAAAGTGTGCAATCCTTGTCAAAAGGGAAAGAAACACAAAGTTTCTTTCAAAATAAAGAAAGAATTTTCTACTTCTCAACCGCTTGATTTTGTTCACATGGATTTATTTCGACCATCAAAAGTTTCAAGTTTAAATGGTAAGCACTATGTTTATGTTCTTGTAGATGATTTTTTTAGGTACACTTGGGTATACTTTCTAGCTCACAAAAGTGAAGCTTGTTCTTATTTTATCAAATACTCTAAGTCTGTAGAAAATCTTAGTGGACTTAGAATTAAGACCTTGAGAAGTGATCATGGTCGTGAGTTTGAAAATTAGGAGTTTGAATCCTATTGCTCACACAATGGATATAGTGACAATTTCTCTGCTCCTAGAACACCTCAACACAATGGAGTTGTGGAAAGAAGAAATAGGACCCTTCAATAAATAGCTAGGACTATGCTTAGTGAGTATAATTTACCTATTTATTTTTGGTCTGAAGCTGTATATAAAGCTTGTTATATCATTAATAGAGTCTTTATTAGACCTATTCTTAAGAAGACCCCTTATGAACTTTGGAAAAATAGGAAGCCTAAGGTTAACTACCTCAGAGTTTTTGGTTTCAAAGTCTTTATCCTTAACACTAAAGATAATATTGACAAATTTTCCTCCAAGAGTGATGAAGGAATTTTCCTAGGTTACTCTACAACCAGTAAAGCCTATAGAGTATTCAATAAGAAGACCAAATGTGTGGAAGAGTCAGTTCGTGTAAAATTTGATGAGACTGATCCACATGGACCCAAAACCTCTCTTGAATATCTTGAAAAAGATATGTCAATTCTGAACCTTAATGATAATGATAGTGAATCTCCTGTAAAAGTAACCAATTCTGGGAATCTTCCAGAATCTGAACTTGTTGAGTCTAAATAAATAGAAAATAATGAAGAGTCTAGTTCAAATATTTCTATAGGTATTATAACTCTCATAAATCATCATTTAGATGATGTAGTAGGTGATTTAAACTGAGGGACACAAACTAGAGCCTCTCTAAGAAACTAGGTTTAACATCAATCTTTTCTTTCACAGCTTGAAACCAAAAATATTAATGATTCTATCAATGATAAATTTTGGGTGATGTCTATGCCAGAAGAATTAAATCAATTCGAAAGAAAAAAATTTTGGGAACTAGTTGAAAGACCTAAAGACACCTTGACCATAGGCAATAAATGGGTTTTTAGAAACAAAGTTGATCAGTCTGGAAATATAGTTAGAAACAAAGATAGGTTAATTGCACAAGGATATAGTCAAGAGGAAGGAATTGTCTATGAGGAGACCTTTGCACCTGTAGCTAGGTTAGAGGCCATTAGGATACTAATTGCTTATGAAGCTTATCTGAATTTCAAAATTTATCAAATGGATGTCAAAAGTGATTTTCTAAATGGATATATAGTTGAGGATGTATTTTTTGAACAACCCCCTAGCTTTACAAATGTCCACTTTTCAAATCATGTTTTTAAACTTTCTAAAGCTTTATATGGTCTAAAGAAATATCCTAGAGCTTGGTATGATAGACTTAGATCCTTTCTTATTTTAAAAGGTTTTAATAAAGGAATAGCAGATCCTAACATGTTATTAAAAGGATTTCCAAAGATTTTTTGATAGTACAAATTTATGTAGATGATATAATTTTTGGATCTTCTAAAAATTCTTTATGTACTAATTTTTCTATAATAATGAAAAATGAATTTGAAATGAGTCTAATGGGAGAACTTAATGTTTTCCTTGGATTTCAAATCTTTCAAAATAAAGATGGTATTATTTTAAATCAAAGTAAATATACTAAAGACCTTTTAAAACTTTTTGGTTTGGATGGTAGTAAAGGTAGTGATACACTTATGAGTACCACGTGTAAGTTGGATGCTAATGAAGCTGGAGAATCAGTGGATCAAACCAAATACAAAGGCATGATAGGGATTCTGCTCTACCTTAGTGCTAGAAGACCTGATATTATGTTCAGTGTATGCATGTGTGCTCCCTTTCAAGATAATCTAAGAGAATCTCATTTAAATGTTGTTAAAAGGATTTTCAAATATCTTAAATATACTCCCAACTTAGGATTATTTTATCCAAGAGTACAATAATTTGATTTAATAATCTATTCAGATGCTGACTTTGTTGGTTGTAATCTAGATATAAAAATTACCTCTCGGACATGTCACATGTTAGGCAAGTCACTAGTATCATGGTGCTGTAAAAAAGCAGAATTATGTTGCATTATCTACTTCTGAGGTAGAATACATTGCTGCTGGTAGTTTTTGTGCACAAATTTTGTGGATGAAACACACTTTACTAGACTATGGACATCAATTCAAACATGTATCCATTAACTATGACAATACAAGTGCTATTAACATTTCTAAAAATCCAATTTCTCATTCTAGAACAAATTATATTGATGTAAGACATCACTTTTTGAGAGATCGTTATCAAAAAGGTAATATAACTCTTTAGTTTATTGGAACTGAACATCATATTGCTAATATATTCACTAAACCCTTAAATTATGAGAGAATGAATTACATTAGATGTGAACTAGGAATGATAAATTTGTAAACCCAATCTTTGTAAACCCGATCTTTGTAAAACCGATCTTTGTAAAACTGATCTTTGTAAAATCAATCATTGTAAAACCGATTTTTATGAAACTGGTTTTTATAAAACTAATTTTTATGAAACTAATTTTTATGAAACCCATTTTTATGAAACCTATTTTTATGAAACATATTTTTAGGAAACCAATTTTTATAAAACTGATTTGTATGAAACTAGTTGTTGTGAAACCAATATTCTTAAAACCGATTCTTTGACACCGATACACTTAAGGGTTGATTTGTAAATTCTGTCTGCTTTGAGTAAAAATGGAACAGTCTTATTTCCTTCGACTTAATGCATTTAAATTTTATGATTTCCAATTTACAATCCCTAAATGATATATTAAGTGAAATCCCTCCCGACCTTTCACCTTCTCTATAGCCGTAAATCCTCTTACATTTAGTCTCTCTCTCTCGACTCTCGACCTATCGACACAGTTAGAATCTGAGACTTCACCATGGAAAGGACTAGGCGTGCAATGGAAGAGTCTCAAAAATATCCTCTTGCTAAGCAAAAGAAGGGTGAAACCAGTGGGACTAGGAAACCAAGCTTAGAATGTTGGGTTGTTACAGTAGAAAAGGAAGTGTCTACTGAGTGGCTTCTGTCAAGCAAATATTTTTTTCTAAAAGTACTGGAATCACAAGGATGGCTTAGTTGGTTTATCAATAATTAAAGACCCTATTATCCCCATCTTTTTCATGAATTCTATTAGCATTTAATTATATCACTGGATGAAGCTGAGGCAACAAAGATGAAGTCTATAGTTAAGGGAAAGGAATTGGTTTTCTCTTTGAAGGAATGGGATGAATGCCTATAGGTACCTCATGAAGGTGTCTATGCCGACTATCCTAGAAATATTCCACCTTCATCAAAAAAATCATATGAAGATGCTCTGAAGGAGCTTACTATAAATGAAGAATCCTGAAGGACTGTATTAAATTAATTTGAAGGTGAAGTAAGATTTCTTTTTAAGTTCATACAGCATCAAATCTACCCTAGGAAGGGAAATTTCTTTGTGGTAAAATATCAAGATGTGTTATTGATATTTTTATTGAAACGTGGAGTAAAGGTGAATCTATGTAGATATCTTATGGTACATATTTCTGAGTTGATTAATCCATCTAAGAAGGAAACCTATTTATACTATCTGAGAATGATTGCTGCCATGTTGAAGAAATTATACTATGTAGAAGATGGAGATGAAATGATAAATTCCTATAGTGGTTTTTGTCTTCAAAACGAAATTTGCAAAAGGATTAAAATCTTATGGAACCCATGGAAGAGGTGTTGGGTAGGAGATGAATAAAGGTTGTAGGAGGAGTTCAATTCAGTTGACCATCCTTCTAGACTAAAGGACCAAGTTGATCATGGTCTCAAACATGGATAAGTTCTTGTCTATTCTGATGAGGAAGCTGAGGCTGAAGTTCCTAGGGAAGAAGTATCTCCTTTTGATGATAGGAGTGATCTTGATATAGCTGAAATTACCAAGAATATGACTTATGGACCTACTATTCCACCTATATAATTGTCTTCAAGAGAAACTATTCTAGGTGATGAAGAAGAGGAAAAACCCGAAGTTACTGGAGTTGAAGGTTATGTTAGCAAATCAGATGAGGAATCTGATGATGATAATGATGATGATGATAATGGTGATGATGGAGGAAGTGTTGAACATGTGAGTGACTCTCTAAAAGTGGGACAACCAATTGTTGACAGATCCAGTGAGGAATCTATTCATGGAGCTGGTGATGGAATTGAGCATGTTGATCAACAAGATGATGATCATAGAGATGTTGGACATGAGGACAGGCCACTCCATCCCATTGCTGAAAATCAAGAGATCCTTTGGGAATTGAATGATATTATGGTTGTTTTCCAGGAAGAAGAATATGTAGTTCCACTAACTCAAATTGAGGAAGTACCTGGAGAACCTAAAGAAGATGGACCTCAGGCAGAACCTGAAGTTCGGTTGGTTCCTGTCCCCATACAAGTTATTATGGCCGAAGACCGGAATGAAGAAATTGGTGACATTGATGTTATTCATGTTCCTTAGGGAAGAAGTGTAATAATTGATACCATTGAGCTAAGATATTGGACATGTTCTAGAGAGTGGAATAGTAATCCAGGATATATTTTTTCAGTTTAGAATATGACTCAGATGAGGAAATGGTACCTCCTCCTCCTGTTCCTCAAGTCCATGCTAACATAGAGCCTGCTGCTCCAATTCCAATAGTTTAATCTTCAGCAGTAGACCCAGTTTCTCAGTCAGTGCCTCGTGACTATATCACTAAGGCTGATTTGGAAAATTTTAAGAATGAGATATGTGAGTCTGTGTTAACTTCAGTGGGATCCAGAAATGAAGCCTCCACCTCAATAAATATCTCAGATGCTGATGCAGCAAAAAATGAAGGAATTTTGATTTAGGAGATTCAACTGAATCTTATTACTACAGTAGAAACTATTACTAGACACAACACTTTGATGAGATAAGAAGTGAGAAAGAGGAGCAATGAGCTGCATTACTTAACCTCTGACTTCAAGACCTCCTTTAGTGGTGTTCTGAAAGTTCCTAGGAACTTCTTAACTCATCTAATGAGTGTTTATTTGAAAATTTTAAAAGAATAACTTGGAAAAATGTTGACTGGCCCATCTAGTTCCAGGAGTGGAAGAAGTGTTGATGTTGATTTAGAGTCTTTCAACACTGTGATGAGAGAGGAGATTCAGAAACTCTAGATTGCTTCAGATAATAAAACTCTTAAAAAGGTACATCAGAATACAGATCTTGTTTAAAATATGGTCAGACAATGCACCAATGAAGACTCTGCAGCTTAGAAGGAAATTCGGGAAAAATTGGATAAGTATTTCACAAAGATATATACCAAGCATGACCTCATCAACAGTTTCAAGTTTCTATCAGAAAATCATTGAATTCCCCCAGTCACATAAGCTTTCAAAAAGAAAGTCATCTAGTTGAAAGAGTTTACACCTCTCCTGAGTAAGTTTATGGAGAATAAGGATGAATTTGAGAGGGCCATGCAATATGGAAGAGAAATCTTCAATGACTTCATCAAACTTCTCAAACCCTATCTGCATAATTTGGATGAGGCTATTTTGGTCCCTCCAGCTGCTTCAATTAGTACTGCCTCTCGGCCTCCTACTCCAATGACTGTCTCTCAAGATCTTGCACAGATTCGAACAATCATTACTGAGCAGTCTCCCAGTCGTGTGTTGTCAGAGAGAAGTCATACTCTTCTAGCTACTATTCCTAATGGTGTTACTCTGCCTGGTGTTGTACTCCACACACCACCATCCTCTGCCACTACCAAACCTTATTCTTTTCCATTGTATCCTTCAGACAAAGGTAAAGCTCCTCTACATCCAAATCCATCATGATGGACTGTTTCTTTTTGATAGGGATCTGCTCTCTCTTTTTTGACTTGTACTCTTATGTTTTTGAATTAAAATTCATGTGATATATTTCTTTTATCTTATTTTTTCCTTTATTCTTTTATATTTTTGTTAATCCCAAAAGGGGGATAAAGTTAGGATGGAATATGAGGAAGGGGGATAAAGTAAGGATGATGAGAAAACAAGGGTGGCATACACTCTCCTTAATCCATCTAGTGAGGGGGGTATTTGTTTTAAATTAATTCTAGCAATGTTAATTTTTAGTTATATTGGAAAAGTATATTCAGTCATGTTTATTCTATATATTTTCATATATGCCATAATTTTTAATTATCAAAAATGGGGATATTGTTGTACCCTTGATGATAATGTATTTTTCATAATCACAAATAATGTCAATATACAGATTCATATCTTTCATGCCAATTTTAATATTTCTATGAGAATAAATTTTTTTATACTACAACATATACTTTAATAAGTCAATTTCTTATAATTCATGAATCAATATGTTTACAAGTGTATTTTTATATATACTTTGATTAAAAATTCATCTTGTAATGGTATATACAAGACAAACTCTTCACAATCTTTCTTGGATTCCCGAAACTGAAGTTTGACAGACCGAAGTCTGACTCACTAAAGTATGACACACCAAAGTTCAACAGACCGAAGTTTGACTCACCGAAGTATGACACACCAAATTTCAATAGGCCAAAGTCTGACTCACTGATGTATGACATGCTAAAGTTTGACAGACCGATGCCTAAATCACCAAAGTATGACACATCGAAGTTCGACAGACCGAAGTATGACTCACCGAAGATGACACACCGAAACCGAAGTATGACACACCGAAGATGACACACCGAAACTGAAGTACGACAGACCGAAGACGACACACCGAAGATGACACACTGAAGATGATAGACCAAAGTTATCAAAGAGAAGACAAAAGGCCGAAGATTACTCACTGATTGATATAAATAAATGTTTTCATTTTATTAATTCAAATTTATTTCTAACGGTCATATATAGACAAATTAATGTTTTTGACATTATTTAATGTCGTTTTTAGGTCAATCTGTAGACAAGTACGAGGTACATCCACATGAGAAGATCATTATGCATAGAGAATCATGGATTATAAAAGGACCTCATCTTTTACGAAAAAGATAAGATGATGATAGTAGCAGTACATGCTGATACACAGACTGTACCAATACGAAAAGAGAAGAACTAAGTGCTCGAGATTACAAGAAGACTGTGACAAGATATCTTCACCTCAAAGGCTCAATATACATCGAGACATCGACGAGTTGAACCTTTTCACTCCCTAAAGTTGGATTACAGAAACTGTGATACTCTGTTTTGAAGACAACTTCGAGTAGAAGACTCAAATACCATATTCTCAACATTCATTGAGTTTAGAGCTTTAGTTAACAACACACAGAGAATTATTAACTCTATTCTAATCCTTAACTCTATTGTGTTTTATATTTTCTATTTGAGTAGTGTGAATATTTATTTTCATAAAACACACTGTCTCTTGAGCATAACTGGAGGATATCAAACTATCCTCACACTAAATCTCTTATTTCTTTTGTTTCCCATGAATAATTGTGGTAGAGGTCAAGTGTGACCTGGACAGTCGGGTGTGCTGTTGTAAACCCTGATCTAGGGTGTGGATCAAAAGTTTATTTATATAAACAGCTTGGTGGTAGGTGATCACCAAGTGGATAGGATTAAGTCTTTGCTTGAGACTGAACCTCTTGTTTACTTTGTTGTACAAATATTCAATTACTCTGCTTTCTTTTATCCGCTACTTATATTTTCTAAAACTCAAAACTATTTTTTCTTACACTTTGATAGTTTGTTTTGGTTAGTGTGTGTATTTTTTTAATTAATTAAACTATTTTCAAAAGTTTAATTAGTGTTATACACTGATTTATCTGAGGACTAATCACCCTTTGAGAAACCTATTTACCAATTGAACAATTACATTTCTACTACCTAAATTAACTGGGCCATTTTTAAAATTGGGTGTTTTCTTACCATAAAGTTTTTAAACATAAATTATAATAGGAACTCAATTCACCCCCCTCTTGATTATCCACTCCAACCAAAAAAGTGTTACCAAAGGTTCTTAGTAAGTTGAGAATCCTTAAATGGGGTTCAGTTTTTATATAGAAACTGGGCTGAAAACTGTATGAAAAATAGTTATACACCATGTAACTATAATAAATATCATGTAATCATTTCCAGACACATTTTAAGAATGGTTACTGACCATGAACTAAGTCACGACATGAAAATAATACATGTTATGTAATTTTATTACATGTCATGTAATTTTTAATCAGAATAAATAGTGATTTGAGGCAATGGTTTTTTCAGTGTATCCCTATAAAAGGAACTTCATGATTTGAAACTATATTACATGTCATGTAATTCCCCAACATATTGTTTTAAAGTATGTTTTGTAGATAATTTTTTCATTCACCACATGCTTCTTTTCTCCTATCAACATAGGGCATCCCTCCAGACAATTTTGGAGAGCTAACCTTCTTTTTATATGTCCCTCTTATATGATCAATCCCTAGGAAGTAGTTTCAGTCTAGTTTTACCTTCTCTCCCTTATTTCTCTCCATGTTTTTGTGTAATCCCTTGACCGTGTGTGTTTTTTTATCTTGGTCATTTTTTATCTATGGTCCTTCTTGAAATCATCTGAACCTTCTTCCTTATGGTCTATTTCAGTTGGAAAATTTTTTTGATTGGCAGTTAAAGTTAGAGGGTCTAAACCTTAACCTTATGGTTTGATAATTGTCAAGTGTGGGAAATATTTCAATTACGTAAAAATATTATGTGACAAATAAATTCAAAGAATGAATTAAATTATTTTATGGAGTCCCTTTGGATACAATTAGTTATTAACCATGCTTGAGGTTACCGTTCGGGTGAGCTGACCCTTGAATATTAATGAATTTTTAATGGCTAAAAGTGTGTTTAGCATGACATGGATTATGGGTGATTATTTGATATGGATTCACCTTGGTTTGGATTTTTTATTGAGATAACCTTAATGCTATTGGTTATGACCAATTGATATATGAAATGTGTAATTGAAATATAAATGGTAATTTTAATAATTAACTATTCGTACATATGATGTGATATTGTGATATATTTATTTCTATGACTTGTGTTGTGATTAAATGTTGTAATGCTTATATAGTAGGCTTGGACTAGTCAATCATGTTGTAATGATTATATAGTAGGCTTATCATAGTGACTCGTACTGTAATGCTTATATAGCGATTTTGGCCCTGTGAATCATTATGTAATACTTGTATAGCAGGCTTGTCCTAGTGACACATGTTGAAATTCTTATATAGAAGGCTATGCCCAGTTGACATGCTAAAATTATTGTATAGTAGTTTTGACCAATATTTGTATAATTTATGCCTTGGTTATATGGTTATGGTTAGCATGGTTTTGGAACATGCTCAAAGACATTCTATCATGGTGCCAAAGTAGGTTGATGTGGTATTAATTTAATTGTTTAATTAATTAATACACTTGTTTATTGCATTATTGCATTCATTTCTTATCAGGATGGTTTTATTTAGATATGGTGATTCTGGCCTATTGAGTTATAGTCACACCTTATTCGTTCTATCATTTGGTACTTGATCAGATTATATGGATGCAGGTTTGGATAAGGGAAACAGAACTTATTGTTGATTGTTTACTTACTGAATGGGATTGATTTTTGAGATGAGACCATCATGGGGTTTGGGAATGGGTACTTTTAAGTCTTTTTTTGAGTTTTCTAGTATTTTTTTTTGTTACATCTAGAATTTATTTTAGTTACATTACATCATGTCGTTAGATTATTCCTTTATTATTTATTGGATTATTTAATTGGATCTGATTATTATATTTTTCCAAATTGTATTATTCCCACGCTCTAATATTTTTTATTGTTATTAGATTATTTTTATTTTTTTGTAACTCTATAACCAAGTCGTATAGTCTCCCCACTATACATATCACACCCTCGCTACTAGTAAGAAGCCTCTGGCATATAGGTAGGTGCACTTGAGGTCTTGTAATCAACCAGTTTCAACCATGTGAGAGAGTACTAGATCGGGGGATGTTAAAAAAGGTTTTATGTGTTTATACAGTATTTTTGTTTTATTCATTGGTGGTTTTCCCATATATAGATCCTTGATAGGTATCTCATAGGGTATCTTTTTTTATCCCTATTACTCTTTCCTTCCCAATTTTAGTTTTAATTCTTGAGGATGAGAATTATTTGAGAGGTAATTGATGTAAGGTCCTAGTTTTATAGATCCTCACCTTTTTATTTTCTTAAGTATTAGAGGTGTCAATATATATTTTGGATATGTTTCAATGATGAGATTTGGGTTTTTATCTATCTATAGGGTCACCATTTCATAGAGGTAGGTGTGGTGGTGAATTTGGTGAGTTTGTTTTGGTGTTATGTTCGTAGGGTTGACTATTTTAGAGGAATTTAGAAATGGAACTTGTCTATTTTAGTGATAAGACATGACAAAATGTTTGAAATTTACATGGTGGTATCTTTTTTAGAGGTTTAGTCATGGAGTAGTCCATTTTTGGTTGGTTATTTTGGAACTTTGGCATTTCAAGTTGGTCATGTTGTGTTCAGTGAAACGAAGGGAGTAAAAAGCCTAGGGATAGTTGTTGTGTAGGCATTTTGGTATATAAATGTCACTTATATAAAATTAAGACCTATAAAATGCCTAGTTATAGTTATTTTTATGGGCATAGTGTGTGATGTTCTTCCCCACTATAAAATGATGAGGTGTGGAACTCCCATAACAAAGGGAGTTTTTTCTAAGATAAATCGCATATTCAAAATGGGGAATAGTTCCATGCCATAGTAAATGACATGGTGTCATGGTGAACTCATTGAATTCCCTTTTTATCATATGAGTGAAAATCCCATTAATGTGATAGTTTGTATGGGTGTGGGAGAAGTCAAAGAGAATCCAATTTGTGAATCATGCAGGGGAAATGCTGATTGGGGTCTCTCCCCATCATGGTCCTTAGTGTAGCTGGATAAAAAGGCGATAGATCATTCCCTATGATATGATGAGAGGTTGTGGTGGTCATCCGAGTGACTAAAATGGAATCATATATGTTATGTAGCATGGCATGGTGCCTATAAAATATTTTAATGTGGGTTTTAAAACACATGCAATATTTAGGGGATAGGGAATTTTGAATACTTATAAAATAGAATCTTTTATTGGAAAAAGGCACCATGGGTATGGTGGAAATCCCTACATCATGGGGGAGGCCAATCGATCTTCCTCTACAAATAGGTAATCTAGGCTTCCTTGGGTATATTTTTATTTTCTCTCTTTTAAATATAACTGACTCTAGGGTCTATCAGTGCTCTCTATTTATCTCTCTTAAGGGATTAAACATCTTAGTTCATTAGGATCAAATTATCTTTGATCAGGATACCCTCTTTTCCTCTTCTTTCCTTTCCTTTTTCTCTCTTGAGGTTTATTTTGATGGAGTGTATCTTGTTTGGGTCAAGATTCAAACATGGATTTATGGTGGTTGGTAGTGATTAGGGGAAAGTGTTGTTTCCTTTGAATTTGGTGGTGGTTGATCCTTGATTCTCTCATTTCAGAGTGGTGGTTAATTGAACCATCATATCAAGGTAGGTGATTCATTAATTCTCCTTATTTATGTGTCGGTGTGGTAGTGTTATGCTTTAGATTCTTGGGATAAATGTTGTAATAAACCTTAATGAATATTAAAAACCAAGAGTACGATATTTGGAGGTACTAGATAGAAAATTTTTATTTCATGTGATTTATACTTTATTTATTAGTTGCCTCATGATTTTCTATAGAGTTATTTTTTTCTTATATTATTATTATTGATTAGAAATATTTTTATTCTTGAAAAAAGTTAAATAATGTAAATATATTAATATTTAGTGAATTATAAATGATAAATATGAAATAAATTATTGTTATTCTTTAAAATATATTAAGAAATAAATGTTTTCTTTAAATATAAATATGGTTGGTCATTTTTCTTTTGATTGCTACTGAATATTTGGTTCCTTTTTACTGGAAACTAGTCATGATTAATTGGCTAATTTAATATAGTAATAGGTAATTATGATTATTTAAATTGAATTTCATGTATTTTTTATCACCCATGGTTATTTCTAGATTAATTTATTTATGTTATGACCTTATTTTTCCCATAATTTTTTATGATTAAAATATCTTTGTTTATGTGTGTATTTAATGGGATAGTATATCCCATTATTTGATTATTATTATTATTTTTTGAATTTATTATGGTTTATTATTAGGTGAGAAATGGTATGGGACTCCCTAATTATGGTAGTGGTTCGATGGGGATGATTCTGGTATAGATGGAACTAATTGAGAGTAGGGATTTCCTATTATCAGATGGTAATATTAGGTATTTTTATGGGATAATTGGTACAGTTTGAGAGTATTAATTTCTTATTTGTTTGTTTTTTTGTTTTATTGTTGTTTTAATCAAAGGTTTTTTTATGATTCCCAACTATATATGGTAATTGGATTAATTAACTATGAGTAAATCTCCTTATTTTAACTTAGGATGAGTCCTACAATACCTGAATTATAAAATGATGGTGATGAATGCAATGAAATCAAGGGATGGGTGATTTTGATGATGAGGAGTTATTAAATGGAAATGGAATATTGATTTTGAAACCATGGGATAGTATGATGGAATACTACGAGGATCATGGGATGAAAATATAGAATTTAAATAATGATATGAGAGCCTCTTATCTAGTTGAATAAATTAGAATGGTTTAACCATAAATTATAGTGGAATCTATCAATTGAATGGTAATTGATAAATTACTTAATGAATTATGATGATCGTTGATTTCATGATATGGGAGATAATATCTATAGTAGAGTCTAAATTAGGATAGTTTCCCCTAGGTAAGATGTGTGTTATATTATCATTATGTTTTATGATTTCATATTCTATATAACCCAAGTTTAAAGGGAAGATATTTACTAAAGGTTTTGGGTATATCTGTTTTACCTAACATCTTGGTTAGAGAAATAATAGATGGAAAACTTCTCCCTCTTCCCTTATCTCTATTCAAATGTAGTAAAATGTGTAGGCGTGCATAGTTTGTGATGGATTTAGGTATAGGGTATGTTATTTTAGGATTTTTGATGGATCTTGGTTTACCATACATGTACATGTGGGATGTGATGGATTGAGGTTATAGTGCATTCATTTATTCCAAATATAGTGATCTTGGTTACTATAGGTGTACATGGATGGGTTATTAAGACTTGAGGTGTAGTACATGATGCATGGGTTGTGGTGGATTTGGGACTTACTACCTAGTTTTGGTTGAGAGGGGTTGCATAAGGTATAGGATGAGGTGATATATAAACTGATTACAACCTTATATGTTGGGCCCTGCATGGGATTGAGGTAAGTAGGGTTGAGGCCCAACTCACATCATAGGGGACTTTATATATAGAAGGGATTATATCATAGGATTTTTTGAATTGGGAAATTAGAGTGAAACCCCATTGGGTAAGGGGATAGAGTGTACCTTTTATATATATATATATATATGCGTGTTTGTGTGTGTGTGGTTTTTATACCATACCAGGAATAGTGTGGGCCATGGATCGAAATCCATGGTCCCTAAAAGTTTATTTTTTTAGTGATCCATAGTGAGGTTGGGATTTAGTTCACCATATTTAGTTAATGAGTTGGTTTATTTTGTTTATTCATAGGTATTTATAGTTCTTCGTTCATATTTTCATGAGAGTTTTTAGGTAAAATACTACTGAGTATACTTGTATGATCACACTGTTAGAATGTAAATTTTGTTTTAGATCACTAAAAAATCATTCACCAAAATGTGTAGTGGTTTTATGTGTAGGAAATTGTATCATGAAATATCTAAGTGTGGTAGTTCCATTATAAGTTTTCATTTTTTCTATAGAGGTATAATGATTTTATAATAGAATTATAAGATTCCAAAAGTTTAGTAAATCTAAGGGGTCATCAAGTTGGTGTCCAAGTTAAAGTGGTCATGTTATTGTGTTTATAATTTCATGGGAGTGGGTTTAAATTATTGATTAGATTAATCTTAATATACATGTTTATAATACATTATTGATAAGCATGATGATAATGATAAGATATCAAGGAAATTAATAAAAGATTTTATATGTTAATTTTTCATAGTAATCTTATTTCCTTGTATCTTCTCATAAATAAAAGTAAGGATCAATGTTTCCACCATGCAAGAAGGACTCATTATCTGAAACATGTTAATCTCATATGTTTTCCCAAATTTATGTATTTTTTTTACCTTTAGTATACATGGGTTTTCTTGAGTGTTAAAAGTAAAACTTTGTGTGGTGATTAGGGTGAAATTTTTACCTGATTCCAATATAATCAGTCATGGGAAGAGAACTTCTGAAGGTATCATTTCAACTATATAGATCCTATGGTGTGTGAAGTTTTACTAGACCAATTATTCACCTTTAGGTGGTATAGTCTAAATAACATGAATTTTTTGAGTTTATCTTTCTAAAAAGTGGTATCAGAATAACCATTTTCAATTAGTTTAGGTTCTTTCCTACCTTTAGGTTATCTCAATTTTAGTGGGATCTATCATCATAAAAAATATGTTTTTAGGTGATATAAGGGTTTGGGTATATAGGTTTGATGGAGAAAATTTTGAATTCTATATAATCCAAATATAAGATCATCTAATTCAAAAGGACTTAGATACTCCACTTAAAAGAATTTTTCTAGAGAAGATGCAAAACGTAGAATGTGAATGAATTGATAAGAACCCACTGGTGATTATGAGTATGTCTTGGGTAAGGAATGTTTCTTTTAACATTCATGAAATAAAGAAAATAATGTAATTAATGAAGGAACTTGTGTATTTTTATGAAAAACCTATGGTATTGAACAAAGTTTTCAAGATGTGGTACTTATTCAACCTCATATTATTGGAAGGAAGACCAATTGGAGGCCATGTAAATGATTTCAATATGATCTAATGGAAGATAAAATTGGTGAAGGATAAGTTCTCAAATGATTTGTGGGAACTCCATTTGTGTACATAACTACTTAAAAGTTGGTATATGATGGTAAATTATATTTTTGATTATAGTATAATGACATATGTGGTATTTAATGATATCAGGAACCTGATTCTCAATGAATAACTTTTTAGAGGGAAGTCTGGGAATCATCCAATAATGGTCTTAATACTGATAGATTAGAATAGTCATCTCAACAGAAGCAATTCATTTGGAATAAGTGATCAAAAGATAAGTCACAAGATAAGATTTGAGGAATTTTGGTTGGTCCAGACCCTTTTTGTTTGTAAGTTTGAAAAAAATTGGGCACTTTAAGAAGGGTTTTAGGAGTCACAAGAAAATCTTGAAAGGACCATCAACTTATGGAATCTCAAATTCCATTGGTATAATGTATGTATGCAATAGAAGTGTCAACATTCTAGTGGATTAATTTCCAGTTGACTCAGGAGAATCGTTTCATTCAATCGGAGAGTATATATAAATTGAAAAATATGTGTATGGAAGTTTTATAAAAGTATATTTGGTGGATAAGGAAGCTCTAAAGAATGTTAGAAGAGGATATGTGAATATTAAAATGAAGAATGGGGTTCTTGGAGATAAAATAATTTAACATTTCTCAGAGTAGTAGAAGAACATAATTTCTATAGGGTAACTTGATAGGGCATTTTTTGTAAATGCCTTTGGCAATGTAGTATGGAAAGTTACTTGAGGGCCCATGGTAGTTGTATGAGGAGTTAAAGATGGAATTTTTTTACTTGATCAAAAATTAAAATAGAATTGTAATTTTTGGAAGTACGTAAATGGAAGATCAAGAGGTTTGGTATTGTAGTTTTGGTAACATCAATGAAAATACTATCAAATTTCTAAAGGAAAAGGGCATAGTGAAACTTGACAACATGTAAATAGTGAATTGTGAAAGTTATGTGCTCATAAAATAGAGAGTGTGCAATTCAACTTGGATAGATGGAATCCAAAAGCCTCGAAGATGGATTTATAGATATCAGATGTTTAGGGACCTTACCCCATCCAATCTATCATAGGTTCTCTATACATCATAAATTTATTTGTTGGTGCTACAAGAAAGGTATTTATTTACTTCTTGAAGTATAATATTGATTATTTTTATGCATTTATTCAATGAAAATCCTTAGTAGAAAGGATGTGTGACCAAAAGTTAAAATTACTTTGTATGAACAAAGGTGGTGAGTACACCGGATAAAAATTCCAGAATTTCTATAAGAAGAAAAAAATAAGGAATGATAAGATGGTGCTTCAAACTCCAAAACATAATTTAGTGACCAAAAATAATGAATTAAATATTGACTAAAAATTTTGTAATCATGAGGATTTACTAAGGAATGTACAATGAAATTTGTGTAGAAGCAATCAAAAAAAAATTAGTCAATATATGTCCACTATTGTCTATTTTGATGGAAATTTTGGATGATTTAGGGTTTAGAAAATCACTATAGGTTCACTATCTTAGATTATTTAAAAACATAGAATATATGCATGCTAATACTAAGGATTATGATAGGATTAAGGGAAATTCCAAAGTTTTTTTCATTGGGAATGGTGATGAGAACTTTGGTTATCGGGTGTGGGATGAAGAAAAGAAAAAAAATCATCAAGAGCCTTGATGTTCACTTGAATGAAGGGATTATATGGAAGGATATTATATTGATAATAAAAGAAGTTGAATAAAAAATGAACTATTTAAATCCAAGTTAATCCAAATAAGAACATTAAAAGGGAGAAAAATATAGACCTAAGATGAAAGCACCAAAATTCTGGAGGTTAATCTAGTGTAAGATGTGAAAGAAAGTACAAGGGTAGATGAATCATGAGTAAGAGTACTGAAATTTAATACTCCATAATTTATATTAGAGTCGAGAAATGTAGTGTAGCTAACTATGTTGAGGATATCAACTAGAGTGAGATATTTGGTTCAAATATTTCTAGATAATATGAATGTTCTTCATCTAACCAATATAGAAGAATAAAAGATCCTAAAAGAGGTGTCCACACTTAATGATGTAAAACTATGGAATTTAGTGATGAATGAATAAATTTATTTATTCTACTGGATAATTCACCAATATACAAGGGTGAGGACCATGGATATAGGTGCTAAAAATATGGCAATAAGTAATAGTCATGGTCCTATAGCCCATGGATCTTATTTTTATAGCAATAGGGATACTAATTAAAGACATGGGAAATATCTATGTTTATATACCTATTTACAAAGTCATGATTATGGAAATAAGGTTATATCCACAGGAATGACCATAGAAATAGAACTATATACAAATCTTCTTCACCACCATGTGTTTCTCATGGAAATATCCCTATAGCCATGTGAAACTCCCATATAAATAGACAAAGGGCCATGGGTTCTCTCATGGTAATAGATCTATATCCATGAGAATTCTTGTGGAAATAGACCTAAAGCTATGGTTAAGGACCATGGTTATATCCTCCATCTATCGTCAAAAAAATGTTGTTTTCTCTAATTAAAGAATCAATCATACCCTACAGAAAAAAAGACATCTCCAGAATACAAAAAACCTCCCCTACATAAACAAAAATAAAAAACAATACAATATATATCATCATAATTCAAACAATATCCATAATAAAAAATATAAAATATCAATATCAATATCATCATAATAAAAAAATACATTATGAAATTCAATGTATAAAGAAATAATGAAATTTACATCATAAATTTTCATCAATATCAGTAACACTAGAACCATCACGAACCTCATTATATCCTATAAAAACACTAACATCATTATCACCTCCTTTCAAACCACCAACATCATCATCATCATGATAATCGGCATATGCATTGGCTTATGAATCTAAATAAATGGAAAGAGTAGAAGAAATCTCATAAACAAAAAAAATATAAATGAGAATGCATTAAATTAATAAAAAAATTAAATTTTTATACACATATTTTATATAACACATTTTTATTTACATGGACTTTTATTAATACACATATTTTATATAAATAATTTTTAAATTAAATGTTATATAGAAAATTCATTATGTCACACTCCACCTATATTATATGGAATATTAAATAGTAATAACGGGGTCATAAAAAATCATTATGATAACAACCTTCTTAAAATTGTTAATATATATGAAATTTTAAATAGGATTAGGGAAATCAAATTTATTATATATGTGGGAAATTGAGGTTTAATGTTTAATGATAGTGTTAGTGTCAACTTAAATAGTATAAAAAATCATTTTACTAATAATCATTAAATAATTTTTATCCATATTGTGAATATGAATATGGTTTAACTAAACCCAAATAATAATAATTAAAGATTCATTTCTTGGATAAAAATACATGTAAAATTTTATCTACTTAATTGAATGGAATTTAAATTTCCATGTTTTTTTAATTAACACCAATAAGTTTTACTCATACAAAAATTAATAATATAATTTTAACATTTGATCAATTTAATGAAAATCATTAATAATCCAATAGATTAAATTATTTTCATAATAACTATAAGTGTATGGTGAACAATATTAAACTAAACCACCAAAAAAAATAAATTTAGATTCAAGTAATTATTTCTCATAATCTTTAAAATAGATCATATTCAAACCCTTGAAGAGAAAATTTTCCTTCAAAATGATATGGAATCCTGTTACATAAATGGTTTCGTTTTGAGGTAATATTTCTTTTATTTTTGGTCTTATATATATATATTAGATTTTTGGGTTTTTTTGGTGAAAAATGTTTATTTTTTTACCAATATCTAGTGGTGCATGATTGGTGCACAGTAAGTAGAAACTTTGTGCTAACCTAGAGGAGACTGTGTGCCCTGGACAGTGGCATTGTCCAAGCCACACGTCCTGCCACACGGGTGTGCAGCCTAACCCTGTGCCCAGACCATCGGTTCTGTTTGAGGTGAAAGTTCGATCGCATGATCATTATCCCTACCCCATAAAACCATGTGGCCTCTTTTCCATTTTTACATAGGCACAGTACGTTTGGCTTATGGTTTGTAAAACCATGCGTCCAAACCATATGACCTTCTTATAACTTTAAAAATATTGATTTTCTAATTTTCCCTCTTTGAATGTTACACCAAATACACCCTAAATCAACCCAATTTTTTATTATCATCACTAATCATTCCTATATATTCCTCTTGGCTCCCTAAGACCTCAATATCTTAGTGGTTTTGGCCTTATATCTTCATAAAATTATAAAGTGAGTCACTACTCTTATCTTTTTTTTCTTATTCTTAGTCTTCTACTAATTATTTATTAATTTCACTTTTATCTAGAAGATAGGTTGACTCTATGTGGGTTCAAACTTGTTTCTTGTGTGAAATCTTGGTTGTTGTGGAATGCACTTTCCTTGACAGCATCTCTTGTGGTGTGGTTGTGGTTTTCCACTAGAATCTAGAAGCTCCCAAGATAAAGGTATGTGGTTCCAGACTTTCACATTGTTGGATGATTTTAGTATGATTTAATTATTTCTAAGTGGGTTATATAAATTTTTTTAGTGGTGTATAACATGTGTAAAAAAAATTTGGTGTGCATAGCAGTTTGAAAGGGGTTTTGCCTATTGAAAGTAGTGGTTTTCCATGTGTGTTTATACTATTGGATGTGTGTGTGAGAGAGAGGTGGTTCATGTGAAATATAAAAAGGGATTTATCACAAGGTAATCTTAGGTATCTAGGTGGGAATACTAGGTTTAGTACGCTAGGTGGTATGGTAGGGTCGAGACCCAGTTCCCCTAGTAGGATTGATGCTACAATACACACTAAACATATGGTGATGATAGGATACCACTAGACCTTGGGATGTGATTCCCCTATAGTGGCTTGTGCACAAGGATGATATGAGTTTTCAATTTTTCTCTTCACCTGGGTGAAATTATCCTAGGACTCCACTAACCCTAGTGCCTTAATAATTTTTTTGTGGTTCTCATGTTATTTTATGTTTACCATTCAGTTTTTTGTTGTGTTTTATTTCTATTTTAATTTCATAGAATGTTTCATTAAAAATGTTTTATTTCATTTTATTTTCTTTAAAACTTTCATATTTATTTTTCTTATGATTTTATATCATAGAATATCTTTTTTTGGTATCCTAATGGGAATTTTATTACATCCTACATACTCTATTGGGTTTATATAGACCATGTTATGTTTGACTAACGTAAAGGGAAGATGTTCTATGATGGTGATGGTGGATTTAGTTGTTATTTTTACCCATCCTGCAGGTGTTGGTGGAGGTGGTTTGAGGGCGTTAGTGCTCTTATTTCATGGAAATTTATTTGTGTAGTTGGTTCCCCTCCCCATTTTGGTATTTTGGTTTTTGGTTAAAAATTTAAAATTGTTTAACTTGGGATAGTTGTATTTTATGTTATGATTAGTATTTATGTTATGAGATATTATTATTTTATTTGGTTTATGGTTGATTATTATGGGTGAAATCATTCCAAAAAAGTGATTTTTGATTCCCAGGAAGTGGTTTCCAACTTGTGGGGATCAGGAAAACCCTTCGAGCCTTGCCACGGGTCGGGTCAGGTGTCGGGATAGAGGAAATCTTGGATGGGTTTATGAAAAATCATTTTTCATTCTAATTGAAAATAAAATGTTTAAGAATTTCCATAAAGTGATCATAAATGTTGATATATTAAAATAAGCAATCGCCCATCCTTGAAAATAGAGGAGGTATCAGTGATGAAGAAATTGTGATATTTAAGACACTTATCTCGTGGCTATTTTTAGTTTGGATCCTACACACTCAAGTGAAAAGTACATATACCCAATCAATATTTGGGATTTTCATTCTATGTTAGTGTGTGTGTGTATGTGTTTGATAATGAGAAATTATTGTAGGTGAACCAAAGAGGAAGCCATGGCGCCCAAAATATTACGACATTGTTATAGAAATATTTTATGATATTCATAAACATTTCATACCATGCATATTTTTTAATGGATATATGATATATAGAACTGTATACCTATGCTAAAAATGAAAGATAAATTTCATAAATTATTTAATTATTTCATTTTTCTAGATTACATCTTAGTGACTTATTTCATTGTATGTACATTTAATGGATATCCTTTGTTATATATTCTTTACTGAATTATTTTCCAAAGTGTAACTTTTTATGCTATTTTATGTATTTTATGACTGTGTTGTGTACATATTTTTTGACAAGTAAATATGGTGATAAAATATAATAAAAAATTATAGAATTGATAAATAATAATGACTTTACTCGGTCTAATTTGGTCCGAGATTTAGGAAATTTATTTTGATATGCCTTTTCTATTTTTAAGTTATAATTGGTTAATAAATTAGAGAATTGTAAAATATTGAATGAGTATTTTGATTTTAAAAAAATTAATGAATAAAAATAGTGGAAACAAGTAAACAATGATGATTGAAAGGTGGGTAGAAGTAGTTCAATTATAAATAAAATAACTTCTTCAATAGCTATAAATATTCTTATCAATATATTTCACTCACTATATATCTTAAAACCATAAGATACACCACTTATAATATTTTAGAAGCAGGGGAATAACACTAAACTAAAATTAAATAAATCTATTTCTTATTGATATATTATCAAAGTGTTTATCTATCGCTGAATACAATGATAAAAATAAGAGTAACTATACCCAAACTCTCAATTGAGTAAATGAAATTTAAATATAAAATCAGGGTTAATTTAACACTCAAAGAAGAATACTAAATACAGAACACACACTAAATTATTTCATCACAAATGATTTAACTTTCTAGGAAAATAAGGAAAAACTAAATATTAGTTTTTTTAAATTGATTGTTTTTTTCAGAAAATATAAATATTAGTTTTGTTACCTTGAGTAAAGAGGAATATGTAACATTTAACATTTTCCTACTGTGAAGAATATCATTGTCCCCAGGTTATCACTCAGTAGTTTCAATGACCCTCACTTCATTATCACTATTGATAATATTAAAATTTATATATAATAAAGATGAACTACCAAAGAATAAAAAGAGTTTAGAGCATAACTTTTTCACTATAAGAAAGATCCCCTAGTTAATGAGATCACCTTTAGATTAAGGATAATTATGGTACATCTATATTTGTACACATAACCCCAATATCTGGTCATGATAAATCATGTTCTTGTATTTTCATACCTCAATCCAATAAAAATTAAAACAATATTGGCATATAAACTTCTAAATTATATTAACATATAATCTGTATGAACATATAAATAGTATTAACATATAATATTCTAATAATATAAACTATATTAACATATAAATGCATATATAAAACGTTTCTAAATTTTATATTGTTTATGTTAATACAAATAAAATTTAAACCGTGTTTATATTTTTATTTAGAAGTTTATTTGTTTAAACAAAATAACATATAAACTGTATATACTTTATTTTCTAAAATTATGGAAAATATTACCATATAAGATGAATAAATTTAGTAAAATTAACATATAGAATCATATTTTCATGAACAAATTTAAAATGGAATCACTAAAATATAATTATTTAAACAGAAATAAAAAAGTGAATGGAATATATTTGAATGAGTTTTAAATATAAAATTAAAACATAGATGAAATAAATTATTACATACTACTAGGTACAATGATGACATTGATATAGTATATAATTCAGTTGTTTGAGATCTTGTATTAGAAGAATCACCCTATATGGAAATAAACAGTAATGTTAGATTGAATGACTGCTCATATTCTAGACATAGGTAGCTAGAAGTAGCTAATAATATCCACTCTTTTAAGAATATCCCCATTCTTATGCTTGTGAAAAGAATAAATTCATCTTTGATCTTACACAAAAATCAAGAAAAATATACAAGTAAAATAAAATAGTATGAATATTTTATATTAATTAAAACTAAAACATTTTAAAACCATTTAAATACATATAAAATTATAAATTTCTAAAACTTAAACCTTGTATTGAAATAAGTAAGGAAAAAACAATATACACACTTCACAAATATGTTGGTTCACATAGAAAAAAAAAAGGAATCATGTAATAATAAAACATTTTACTTGAAACTACCCTCACAAAATAAACACACCAATGAAAACCAAAATTGTTGTATCAATGAAAACTGAAAATATGATAACTAACTGGAAATAATACATTGAAATATATTTTTTTCAACACAATAAATGTGTCATCCAATGAGGTACACAACAAACTTGAGGTAACATGGATTGAACTATCATTGGAAAATTAAGTGCAGTTAAGTTAAAATGACATATATTGTTCAAATTGGTTAGTACACTATAATAATAAATTCATCCAATTAATAACAATGTTGAAGAAATTTGAGTCACATATTTTTGGTTTATAGAAAAATGCAATTTTAAAAATACTTATAACACTCATATTATGTAACGCCCCGACCCCAGTTACTCAGAGTTGGTGCATTATTACATATCATTGGCATGATACAAGGAATCATGTCCCGAAAGACTAATCTGTTTAGTAGCCTTAGAAGTAATAGATACATTCATAAGTTTTACATTACATCATGAAATAAAAACATCAACAACATTGTTTCCCCTTTTAAATACACTTCTACCCTTATCTTATCCCTGTATGTCAACCATAAAATACTTCTTCACATCCTGAGAAAAATAAAACATAGAAAGGCCTTGTTCCAAGACTAAAAATAAGATTTTGTCAAGGCCTTGTGCCAAGACACTAGTTTTTCTCATGAGACCTACCGATGCATCGAGAATCTATAGCGGGCTCCACCCCTCACTTACTAAGTCCAATGAATTCCTCATATAAAAAGGTTTAAACATAACATAAAAATTCATATTAAAACTAGCATACGAAATATAAATACTTTATCCATAAACCATGAATGGTATAAAAATAACACATCTATAGTCAAACATATCACAAAACCTTCAATACAGTATGGAAGATTTGTATCATAATAAATCAACCTCGATCAAGAATAATATCCCATAAAGGATGTTGACATAGTTTAAAATGATCAGTAAAAATCTTTGAGAGATATATCCCTTTTTAATGAAATCATTTCAAAGTCACATAATTTATAAAGGAAGTCATTTAAAAGATAGTTTTGAATCAAATTATCCCATACCACTTTGAAACTTTTCAAAGAAATTATCATTTTAAAACATTCATGTCCATATAAATAAATCCATAAAACCATTTTCAAAACATGGAAATTAATGAGAAAGGTTTAGAATAATAAATCTTTAAAACATTTAAAATTATGTTTTAGTAAGAATTACCTTAAAAATAATACCTTTTAAAACTCTTTTATGAAACATGGACATGGATAATAAATATTTCCCAGTAGATACTTAAGTAAAAACAACCTCAGATAAAAAAGATATTGTGAAATTAACCCTTACCTTTTAATTTTCCTTAGTCGATGGTATGTTAACCTCCTTTATAATAGTTAAAAAATTGTTATTAAATTATAAAAGAACTATATACATAAATATGATATCATATATGATCTTATAGTATTGATTTGTTAATAATATTTTAGTAGTATCATCGTTTTGAGTGTAAACTGATTTGTTTTCCTTTATATGCTTGGTTACATAATCCATGTTTGTTATGGATAGGATGTATTTGATTCATATACAGAATGATATTATGTTTATAAACATTATTTTTAATCATAAAATGAAAATTATTCTCGAATTATTATGATTGGTAATGAATCTCATCACGTTCGTGGAGACGGTAATCCGTACGTACGCATGAGCGATAATATCATTATATTGATGGAAAAATCGTATGTAATTGGATGGTATATCATATATAAATAATAATTAACATGTTATATTTATTATTTACATCATTTATACTCATTATTATACCCATCCAAATAATTAAGTGTTTGAATAACAAACTACACCACGGCGTGGAGATGGTAATCCGTACGTCTGCACGTATGGTGACTTTTTAATTTATTGGATGGATAGAATAATGAATATAATTGTACCATTTTTATAATAACATCATAGTATATATAAGATACTGGATTTATTATTTTAGAATGTAAACAAAAAATAAAGAGGAAGTGGAAGAAGAAGAGAACTTGAAAGAGGTGATAAAATATTTACCTCTTCTTCGGGTTCTTCTTTTTGATTAGATCAAAAGGGCTCCATAGGTTGGCTTTCTGACCAAAGTAAGGAATCTATAATTAAGGTGGGAAATTTGGTAGAATATTTGGGAAGTTTTGGGCTAATCTAAAAGGATTTGGAGGTGTTAAATTAAGAAAAGGGGAAATTCCCTTTTATAAGAGAGGTGAGGGTCACTTTAGGAAAATCTTGAAATATTATTTTATAAAAAATAATTTTCGATTTATAATGGTTCAAAAATAAATTATTTATAGGGTAAGGTGGGTATGGGTCGAAAAACCTTAAACCAATAGGTTTTAGACAGGTTTAGGTCATCATATTAACCTTATCTTTTAGATTTAACTCTTAGTTAAATAGTTTGACATTTATCATGTCTCTTTGTATTTTTATATTATATGGTTAATAAACATACTATAACAAGCCTAGATAATACCATGTGGTTTATTATTAATATATATAACATTATCTAAGTACTTTGGACAAACCTTATATTTTTAGGAATATTATATCAACTAATAATATAGTATTTGTTATAAAAACTCAATTATGTCAATTTTGAAACTATTTATTATTTGATTTTTTTGAAAGCCATAAAAACTTTATCACTTAGAATAAAATTTATTTAACCAACTCTAACATGTCATATTAACCTATAAAATTATTTTAATTCATCAAAAGTCTCGATTTACATTTATTTTCATATATATAATATCAATTATTTTAATATTTTGTTAATAAGGTAATTACTGCATCATCATTGTGTCATAAATAAATTAAATTATTTAATGTCTAAAAATTATAAATAAAATACCATTATGTATGAAATATTTTTATATTTCAAATGAATATTTATAGTCGAATTTATATTTTTTGTAACCCTATATTAAAAATTGTTTAGTTATTAAACTTTTAATTTAACTCTTTTAACTCTTCTTTAAATAAAATAATAATAAATGTCCTAATCTAATCCAAGTGGACCAAAGGGGATCATATTTTATTCCTAAGGTTTTTTTTTGGTTTAATTACACTTATCCAATAGAATTAGGACATGTGTTAGGGTAATTATAATATCATTTTTACCCTTAATTACCCTATTTACTTTTATTCATGGTAAATAAAAGTCAAAAGTTACTATTCACCAAAAATTATTTTAATCTTATTGAACCATATTTTACTTACTGATATCAACCTTTTTTCTCAGATTTTTGAAATTAAACTCACAGAAGTGGTTAAATTAAGTTTTATACAAATCTGAAAATGCTCCTAGGTGGTGGGTAAAAGACGGTAAAAAGTTCGATAAAATTTTATATATCAAAACTTATTATAAAATGACTCAAATGAATTAAATTGACCTTATATAGGTATTATATATCTATTTTTACTTAAAATAAATTTAAATAAAATAAATAATTGTTTAAATAAAAAGTCGATTTTAAATAATAACGCAGTGTTTTTCACTATTCATCAAAAATTAAAAGTTTTCCGAAAAATACCAAAAAGTCACCCTAAGATAATTTTGATATTCTAAATTCAAAAATGAAATCTATTTTACCAAATTAAAAATATAGAAGTTTCATTTATTAATTTAAAATTAATTCCCATTGTCAAAATCAAAAAGTGGGTTTTTAAAAAATTAAAAACTATCAAAAGAATGACATGTGTTTATGTCAAATTTAAATGTGAAATTAATTATATTGACCTAAATTTTATTAAATGATAAAAATATAATCTAATTATACTTCAAAACCATTCAAATTCATAATTTAACACTATAAATCATTTCAAATAAAAAAGTTGTTTTCAATTAAATTATAGTATTTTTCACTGTTCATCAAAAATTGAATGTTATCAGATTAGTACCAAAAAATTATCCAAACTAAATTTTTATGTCCCAGTTATAAAGAAGAATTTAATTTTATTTAATTGAATATATAAAAGTTTCAAATATTGGTTTTAAAAAGGGTTCTCCATTAAAAGACGGTAAAATTTCTTTTTTTGAAAAATACTTCTTTTATCTGAAAAAATGAATTTATTCTTATATTATGTCTAACAAACACATAATATAAATTTTAAAATTATATATAGTATAGAAGATTCAAAATTAAGTTAATACTATTCATAACCGCTTTTTGAACGGCTAGTTTGGTAAGTTGTGGTGTGCTCGAACTCGGTGTTGCGTGCAACGCATGTTACTGAATTACTTTGAAGGAATAACGTACTTTGAAATCTTGGGATGTTACATAATACTATTTCTGAAAACTACTTATATCATAATAAAATTCACTACTATTTTATTAATACAAAACAATTTATATTCCAAAAGAAAACCAATTGAATAGATAAGAAACATTAAACCCGTTAAATCCTTATATAATTCATCATACTCAACAAAATTCATGGGATTTTTCTAGATAATCAACTGGACATTTCAATAATAAAACTTTAACAAAAAATAAGGAATAAAAACATATAAATTCAACATAAGGAAAAAAACTTGAAAAAAAATGTATTTGAATTTCATCAGAATGCATTTGATACCCTCCACTAATCATATCAGATTTAGTACCAATATAAAATCAACCTTGGCCTATAATAATATAAATATCTACTCTAAATGAATCTTAATTTTATAATGAAAATATGAGGAAACAAAGTATCATCATTCTTCTTATTTAGTTATAATCATAAATAGAAGAGTTATTTTACATGCATGAACATGAATATTTTTCACATGTTAGGAGAAATATATTACTTTTAAAAAATAATAATTCTATAAAATAATAACATGTTGTTTCTGATCTACTTGGGGATTTTGAGTGGTGAGTTTTTTAAATGGTTATAAAATCAAGGATGATGAACAATCATAAAATTTTATAAAACATTCTATTGTGATAGTATTTACATGTTTAAATGTCATAAACAATGATTATGGCCACAATAAACAAATTTCAAATCTCCTCGTGATATAATGGTGGTGTTCTAAAATGGAATAGGTGAACATGTTTTTATGAGGGTTTTAGGAACTTCAATATGTTAATATAATATGAATTATATGTATTTGGTTGGTAAAAATCATTCAATTGTGTTTAAATCTGAAATTTTAATGAAATAGTGAGATAAATGACATTTATGTGTGGGAAATCACCTCAAGATAAAGAAATTGAAATCCTTATCTGGTACCCCTCTCATGTATTTACATGGTACATGATAGCTTCAAAAATAAAAATAAAAATTTAATGAAGAAAGTGAGAGTATATTTAAATTAATGTGCTCAATATATATATAATATTACAAATTTACATAATATATATAAGAATATAAAAATAAAACTATATATATACGTATATATGTTGGAAAAAAATATATCCTAATATACATTTCGGGATGTATATTTAGAATATATATATATATTATATATATAAACCTAAAAGGGAATACAAGAATCCCAATCATGTTCTTATCCTCCCAAAATGATTCACCCAACCATTTACTCTAGAATTCAAGACCCACTTTAAGTCTTAATATTGAAAACCAAATAATTAAAAATGGGAGCATATATGGGTAAGGATTTGGCTTTTTTATGGAACTTATTGAAAACTAGTTGTATCACATATCACTTGAGTGATTTTATGAAAATATTTCCATATTTCTTATTGAAAAAGTATCATTTCACCTATTTATTTATGAATATTTCAATAAAGAGTTATATTTTCAAATTTATACCTAAAAAATGCTACCTATAATGATAAAAAAAATATTCTCAATCCCCTGTGGATTTTTATATTATCCCAAATTCAAAAAAATATACCCATGAATGAGAAACTTGGTAGACATGGAATAATGATCACTAAAACCTTAATATGAAGAAAAAACCATTCAGTTTGGTTGGTGATACAAGGAGAGTTCAAAGAACAATGATGATATTACCTATCATGGAGGAAGAAGGGTATTTATAATTTGATTCTCCAATGCTTTTACTATAAAAATCAAAGTTCAATGATTTAATGGGTTGTGTGGATGCAAAAAACTGAAAAAAAAAATTGTTTTACCAAAATGTTAATAATATTTTGAGCACATAACACTTTTGAAAATATATACAAATATAAAAGGTGATCATTATATTTTTTTCTAAACACTTACACTTAAGCTATGTTTGAAAATAATTATTGGAAATTGTTAGGGATTCTCCAAAACATAGGCAATGGAGGATTATCAAGAACATACAATCATGGATAGTTAAATAATAGTAGTTATGTAAGGATATATATTGATATAATAAAATATACACTCACCTAAATATATACCTAATAGGATGGATCATAGTAGTTTTTTAAGAAAAATTTTACTTGAATATATAAATAACAAAAAAATATTTGTTTTTCAAGAAAATATATACATTCATTCATTGCTTGTAGTACTTTATCAAGAACCTACCTTCTTAAATATATACAGAAAATAAAATAGTTATTTTTAAACATGTATTATTTATCAAGAATAGATATATTTATAGTATATTATTTATTATCAATCTCAATATTGTATAATGATTCATGTTCTATTTGAATACATATGTTTAAAACTATTTGATCAATTATCACATAAGATAATCAATTAAAAAATAATAATTTTATGTTATATTACTGATTAAATTCTTAAATAAGTTGAAAAAAATTATTTTTTCCATGTGACACATTTATAAAAAATAACTTATCATATGTGATATGTGTTATTGCTAGTTTTCAATTATTTTAAGGAAATAGTCCCTAACGATATGAAAGTATTATAATAGGTCCCTATATTTTTAATATACTTCTAATATCTAGGTAATATCAGTTTTATCACAAGCTATGGATGATTAGAATGTAAAATGGAAAAAAAATTGGTTGACCCAATTATAAATTTACATAAATATAAAAGTAGAAGAAATAAAATTATAGACAAGTCATATGGAATAAATTCCCATAATAATAATAAAACATTAGAGATTAATTTTTTCTAATTAACAGAAAAATATAAAAATAATAATTACATTTAATGGACATCATGACAATGGTAAATGTAAAATGAATTCAACCCAAAAATAACATAAATCTACACATACAAACATTATTCAACCACCTTTATATATTAAAATATCATTACATTATTCTTAAATATAATATGATTTCATAGGAAAATTCCATGGAAATTTCCTAATAAATGAAAATAATATTAAACCTAAAATAAGTTATCCTACTAAAGTATCCACTATTAAAACTTGATAAAAAATAATTAAACTATTCGAAAAAGTATAAAAAATATTGAAATAATTATGAACTTTTAAAAAACAATAAAAAATGAAAATTCTAGAGTGGTCATAAAATATATATTTTTTACGTTAAAAAAAATTAATCCCCAATAATTATTCATGAATAAAATAACACTTAATTTATAGGGGATATTTGGGGAAAGATAAATTCGTAAATAGAAATCCATTTATAGTAAAATATTGGGGAGAAAAGCATCTTTTTACCTATAATTTTGTCTATCCACATGCCTGAAAATTAATTGTGATGGGAAAACTAAAAATTTATAAAGATTAAATTCAATATAAGAGAAGGAGACATGGATTTAGAATGAGAAATCATGGAAGGGGGATTTCTCTAGGGTCATCTGAATGGGGTTAGTGATAAATAACGGGAGGAGGAGGATCGCAAGGATAAATCTGGGTTTGAGTATGATATCATAGAGGTGTTGTGGCTATGTCATAGGAGATGGATCATAAGGAGGTTGGGTGGATATGTTGAAGGATAAGGATCATAGGGAGTTGGGGTGGTCACTTTAGAGGAGGAGGATCATAGGAGGAGGGGTGGCTTCATTAGATTGGCGTCTGAGGAGTAGGATTTTAGGGAGGTGGAATGGTTATTTTGGAGCCATGTTTAATGAAGAGGTTCATGGGGAGGTGTGGATTCCACATTAGAGCTGTAAGGGCGAGGAGGTGGGGTTGTCACGTCAGAGCCACATTAGAGGAGGGGGTTATGGGGATTATAGGTGGACACATCAGAGGATGAGGGTTGAGCGGAGGAGGAAGATCATGAGGTTAGGGATAGTTTGATTAAGAAATGGGGGAGTGTGGTGGCCTACTTCCATAGTTCGCGTCAGATCCATATTTAGGATGTGATTCTCAAGCGGCCATCGGAGTTCAAGGTGTCTCGTCCATATTGGTTTTGGTCCTTTGTTCCGACTTTTGACATCGGTGCTGATTGTGTGATGAAGACGACATGTTCCTTTCGACGACGTCTCTATTGCTGCTTGGTTATGTTGAAGGCATTTTGTGTTTTGTGATCAATGTTTCTATGTTTCTCAATTTTATGGTGCGGTGACGATGAGGGTTTTACGACGATGGAGTGGGTGTAGCGGTGGTGGGATGTTTCGTTGGTTTTCTCTCACCGGAGGACTCAAGAGGTGATGGAATGGAGACTGCGTTATGATGACTACTGTGTTGTAATGATTACATCATCAGAGTGTTTATTGGTGGTTGCATGATTTGCGGGATTAGGTTCCCTTGACGGTGACTTTTATTCGATTTCTATTTGGTATTCGTCACAATTTCTCACTATGGCGTATCAGTATTGCATGGGATTAGGTTTCCTCAGTGGTGTCTTTTGTTTGAATTTTGAACTTTTATGGGGTATCGGTCTTGTCCGGTTCCCACCTTTCCCTAAAGTGGTTTTTATGAAAATAAAAATTTGATTTGGCCATGGCTATAGCCTCTATTTCTAGTACTGTCATTGAAAACAAAAAAAAACTAGGGAATTAAAAACTTACAAGGGAAAAAGAAACTGGAAAATAAATGAATTTTTTAACTAAAGGAGGATGCATATGGAAAGAATCATTACAAAATGTGCCTAGTATAAAAGGGATTTTAGTGGAAGGAATATTTTTATTTATTTAAAATATTCTCATTGGTAGTTAAATATATAACTATCTGGATGGTACTGATCATGGTATCATTGTAGTATCTACACATAGAGGTTATGCATGTTATGGTAGACTTTATTTATAGAATGTTGGATGAAGAGATCAACATGGATCAACCAACAGGTTTCATATAAGATGAAATATGTAATTTGGTTCTAAAGTTGTAGAAAAGTATTTATGGACTGAATAAATATTTGAGACAATAAAATCAAAAATTCAATTCATTTATGTTGGAATAATTCTTTAACAAGTTCAATGAAAATAATTTTTATTAAAAAAAACAATATGACGATTATAAAATCATCATATTAATTTTATATGTTAATAAAATATTGTTAACTAGACCAGATGGTGGAAGAATCCAGAAGCTTAAACGTGATTTGGCTAAAAGATTCAAGTTGAAAGATCATGTACATACAAAGAAAATATTACGGCTGAAAATAATTGGGATGGGATGGCCAGAACATTAATTATATCTCAAATTAATTGTGTCTAGAAGGTATTAAAAATATTTAGGATGAATATATATAATATATTCTTGACCCCTCTTTCTAGAAACATTCTTGTTTTCCAAGGCATGCGAGACTACTAAATAATAATAAAGGAAGTTCATGAAGAAAGTTTCAAATGCATTAGTTGTTATAAGTTTTATGTATGAAATTACTTTTACTTGGATGAATATAGAATATATAGTGGTATTTTTAAGTCAATTTATGTTAGATTCAGAAAATTTTCATTGGGAATATATTAATTATAACCTTCAATATTTGAACGGAATAGAAGATATAACTTTTTTCTTTTGAGAGAAGGATTCGTTATAAGGTTTTTTGGACACATAATTTGCTAGATTTTATGATAATCAAAAGATAATGAATGGATTTGTATTTACCTATGGAGGAAAAGTGGTCAATTTCATATAATGGTTATAGAATATTGTTACTCTAAGTAAAAAAATTATATAGTTGAAATGTATGTTGGGAAAGAAATGGTGTGGATTATATGTTTTATGAAGGAACTTGAGAGAAGTCGGGTGGGAAGATTTTTTTATAGCCAAAGTGAAATAAACACTTTAAAAAAATGTTCTTTCATGAAAGGAAAAAGTATATAAACCTAAAGTATCAATTCATAAAAAAAATAGAGGATAAAGAGTTGGAGCTTAAAAATATAATTGGGAGCCAATAATAGTGAACATGTTCACCAAGATGATTATCCAAGAAAGTATGGGGCAACATTATGCCTTATTAAGACTTGGGTGAAAGGAATGTTAAAATGGAGGAAAAATACTTATTGAAGAATATGTTTTTCTATAATGTTGTAGAGTTACCAAGGTTCCCTGAAACTAGTCTTTAAGTGGGAGATTTTGGGGATGTGAAGTATGTTTCAGTTCACTAGAAATTCATTCACCAGAAAGTGGAGTGGTGTTGTGTGTAGGCAGTGGTAGGGGTACATCTCCAAGGGTATCAGTTCCATGAGAAGTTTTCATTTTTTGATGGATTTATAAATAAGTTACAATGAAATTATAAAATTCTATAAGTTTATTAAATTTGGGGGGTCCCAGGGTTTGTATCCATGTTGAAGCAGTCGTGTTTAGGTTTTTGTAATTTCAACAGAGAAAATTTTCCTTTTTGATTAGATTACACTCATTATATAAGTGTATATGACCTCAATGCTAAGAATGATACTAATGAGAAGAGATCAATGAAAACAGTATAAGACCATATGGGTTATTTTTACTTAGTAATCATTTTTTTGTAATCTCTTGTATCTTCTGGTAAATAAAAGTAAGAAACAATGTTTCTGCCATGCATGTAGGACTAATTGCTTGAAGCACTTTACTCTCTTATGTTATTTCTTACTTTATGTATTTTTTTACTTGGAGTGTATGTGATTTTTCTTGAGTGGTCAGAGGATGAATTTTTTTTATGATTAATGGATTAGGTCTACATACTTATAGTACACTTGGTCATGGGAAGAGATCTTCTAAAGGCTTCATTTTTTCTACACAAAGCCTCTAGTGTGTGAAGTTCTACTGGACTAAGGATTCCCCTTTTGGTGGTCTTACCAGAAGTAAAGGAGGTCGGTGAGGTACCCTTCCTAACACACCTTTATAAATATATTATCTGTATTTCAGGCCCTCGGGATATTTTTGGCAATCTAGTTGAACATTATTAGCTCAGAGTGGTTTTCAATGAGCTATTTGGGTTCATGATCAATTTCTAGGCTTTGTTTTTGGTATTTTCATTTGTTTATACATTGTATGGCAGTACATGTATTGGTATTTCTCATTTAATTATGTGATAGATTTGGTTGGTGGATCTTATCTCACTTTTATATTTATTATTTATTGAGAAAAATTCTACTCATTAATCCATTTTTATACCCTCGGTTCTATAGCCTCTATCCCATGGTCTATTGGAGGCTGGATTTAGGGGTTGGCTCCTTTTTACTATTGTCCCGTGAGGGGTACCAGTGGAGGGGGTCATGATACTAAAAATAATGTTTCAAATGAAGAATATATGATGTCACATGGTTGTAAAATTGGAAATCACTTTTATATTTATTATTTATTGAGAAAAATTCTACTCATTAATCCATTTTTATACCCTTGGTGCTATAGCCTCTATCCCATGGTCTATTGGAGGCTGGATTTAGGGGTTGGCTCCTTTTTACTATTGGCCCGTGAGGGGTACCAGTGGCGGGGGTCATGATACTAAAAATAATGTTTCAAATGAAGAATATATGATGTCACATGGTTGTAAAATTGGAAATTATAAAATGAAATTTATATTTTTTTTCTATGAATGAAAATAACGTATGTGATATCATAAATTACATCAATACCATATTGTATAATATGTGATATCATAGGATGTAATCCAGAGTATTCTATTGATTTTTGATTGTATTGTGACATGTGATATAGGATAACATATAGAGTGACAATTTTGAATGAACCCTCCAAAATAGTGCCTCATATCGCTTAAACAATATCGTAACATATCTTAAAATATGGTATCTAGATTGTTGCATGTAGAGTTAATCATATGCAGGACCCTATCATAAGATATTACAATAGTGGGTGCTCAGTGGTACTTCTGCAGGTCCCTACACAGTGGGTATTGAGTTACTCCTACGTAATGGCATATCATAAGATGTTGTAGTTAGGCATTGATTTGTTCTTATGAATGCCTCTATCATCAAGTTAATATCATGAAACCCACCACATACTATGTTTATATTATATAGAGTCCATATTGCATATGTCTCATGTGTTAATCCTACACAAACCACAATGTATCATTATATCATACACAAGTCACTTTATCAATAATAATTTATGATTAATAGTGTAGGGTTTAATGCAACATTGGTTTTATAATGATGTTTATAAATTAATTAATTATAAATTTTTCATAATTAATTAATTAATTTTTTATGATAAATTTATTAAATAAATATTACATAATAATATTTGTTAATATTAAAAATAAATTTTTCAAATTATATGGTATGATATACAATTTGTTTTATATTGAAATTGTAAGATTATTTATAAAGTGTTTATAAATTAAAAAGGAATAAGAAACAATATTAAAGGGTTTATATTTAAAATTATAAATTGTTCGAAATTATATTTTTGAAATGTTCAAATAAAATTCCTTATTTAATAAATTATTTAAACTATATCAAAAGGAGTTTTGATAATTGATATGATCAAGTTTTAAATAATATTAAATATATGATATTTAATTTATATAAATTATTTACATAATTTATTTGGAATGTAAAATGTTTATATTTCATCTAATATAATATATTTAAGTAAAATGAAAAATAATGAGAATATGAAGGAGTTGATATTGGAAATAAATATAAATATTTTATATTTATTTAATAATGGAATGTCCATAAGGCAATGCTAAGTTATAAAATGTTGATAATTAGTTTTATTTATGAATTTATCAAAAATGTTTATTTCATGTTTAAATATATGAATTGATCATTTATTTATTTATTCCTAATTTTAGTTATAGTTATAAATGTTATATTATGAATAAATTTATGTTTTAGATTAAAGCTATAAACTGCTTTTATAAATTATCATACATGCATCTAAGGAGTTACATGTTATGTATGGTAATTGATTTAGGTTTATTCTACCTTGACATTGGCTTGTATTGGGTTATTATCTTGAATTTAAAGTTTGATTATAGTTTATACACATTAAACTATACTAAAAACAACATTTAGTGTCAATTTAAACCATCACTAAATGATTCATAGAAGTGTTTTAAAACTGTTGAGGATTCCTATATTGGTGATTATTTCATGATGATACTAAAAAAACCACTATGACTAATTTCGAGATACTTTTTTTAGTGATCATTTTCTAATTTTAATTTTTTTTAATGAAAATTTTATACATATATATATATATAGTTGTTGTTCTTTGTTTTTAAGTTTTTGAACGAAAATTTTAAAAAAATATATTTACTCACAGTTTTAAAAATACCACTACTAAAAATTTATTTTTTATTTTTAGTGGGTTGGGTAACCCAAACATCCCATTCCCACAACCCAACCCGTCCCAACTCATGGCCAGCATAAATTTCATCATATATTAAAGGCTGATGGGATTCAAACTAGCACCCATATTTCCCATATTCCAACTTCTTTACCACTTACCTAAGCTCCTAAGCCATTAAATATAATGGCATAATTATTAATATACCTATATATACACTTATAAATGCATGAAAATATAAATATATACAGACACACGCACACACATATATACAAATATATATATATATATATATTATAAATACCCACATAAAGACATATATATATAAATAAATACATATAAATATAAATAAATACCTATAAATATCTATAGATACGTATAAATATAAATAAATTTACATATATATATATAAATACATATATATATATATATATAATTTAATATGATTATATATAAATATAATTATATATATAAACACATATAAATATATATATATATATACATAAAAACATAAAAATATCTATAAATATCTATAAAATTAAATAAATTTAAGTAATTAAAAAAATATGTTCAATATATTAAATATATGTAAATATATGTAAATATATATAAATAAATACATACATATATATATATATATTTGTGGTCGGTATAACCACAAGTGCGGCACACAATGTTGCAAAGAATTCTGCAAATAAACCACAGGCCTAGGGACTTGACCCCACAGCCACGTACCAAACCTCAACCCACTCATACTACCCTAGTCGTCCATGGGGGGGAAACATGTTATTGAGTAACAAGGTATAGGTCAACGGCACACCATGTCTGTCCTACGCCCAACCCACCACCTGCATGCTGCACACCCCCAGCTAAATTCGACTGTGGCAGGACTTGAATTTGCACTAGTTCTGTAGCTAGGGAGTGACCCCCTTACACGGTACCACATAACCATAAGTGTTATTGGGTAACAAGGTATAGGTGGGTGTCACACCATGACAAACTTGGGCCCAACCCACCACCTATGCACCGCATGCCCCAAATTGAATTCGAGTGTGGTGTGACTCGAACCTGCGCTAGTTCTGTTTCCAGGAAGTGGCTGCCTTACATGATACCACTTAACCAGACCCTAATCGGCTTAAATACATACATACATATATATATATATATATATATATATATTAATATATATAAATATATATACTTGCATAAATACATATAAATATCTATAAATAAAAATAAATTTACATAAATGTATATAAATACACACACATATGTATATAATTATATATATATATATATATATGTAAATATATAAATGACAAGTTGAGGTATGAGCCCCTTTATTAAAGAAAAATAAAAAATGAGAAATAGGAGTATATAGGGATAGAAAATACATTCCGACCCTTATTCCAAATTCCAAAAGACAATAAAAAATAAGGTTACATAAGATCATAGCCGAAAAAATTTAAATTCATACATCATAATCAAGAATATTTCATTCATCATAATCCTCATACCAATGTGAATCATCACTAAGATGGTTGAACTTATTATACTAAATCATCCCCCTTTAACTAAAGGAGTCGATCTGGTGCTCATTATAGGTTTAATCATGGAGTAATCTTTCTTATGCCTGCACTTTTTCAAAGGATTGGTTGAGAATCCCTCAATATCCATCATGTTTCCTTTGATTTTAGTATATCTATAATCAGTATTTATTCTCTGGGTCTTATATTTTTCATTTGGATCTTATATATATCTGTATTTAATAAATACACTTTAAGGGTTATTAACATCTTTGATAGTATGGTGGAATTCAATTTCCTTTTGATCTTTAAATTCACTGAAGTCCACCCCAATAGGCTAAACATTAATAGAATGAACTTTCAAGGAATAACCATCTTTACCGCTTTAAAAATTTACTCCAATAACATGGGTAGTTGGAGTTTATTCACCCAAATGGGTAAGATCATCACTATCAGGATCTTGCATAATATTGGTTATAACTGTCAACACCTTTACTAAGGTCCCAACCAGACCAGCGTACACTCCCAGGGTTTTTTCTTGGTGAGAAATATTATTTGATTTAATTTCAACAAATTATGATATGAATACCAATAATGAATTGTGCCCACTTCTTATTTTCCCACACCAGATAACACCTTAACCATCCTAACCATTGGTAAGCTTTATAGGTGCATTCCCTTTCACCTCCCTATTTTCATCAGAACTTGTTTACGACATCAAATTAAATTATTGATGATCCACAACCAGTATAGAACTTTAAATTTCTTCAATCATAGTAGTGGTTTACACATTTACATCATAATCATTAGTACTATTGATTTTTCTTAAACACCTTCATTATCGAGAGGATATTCGACATTATTTTGGAAATTATTTGACCTATATTTCTTATAGTCAACAACTGCATGCCTGTTAAAATAGAAAAATGAGCATGGGAGATCTAGAAAATTCTTACAAAGTGACCAATGACCTTACAGATGGTATAGAAGTCAATTAATTTTTTATAATCAATAAATAAATTCAATTCATCATTGTTAATGGATAATAAAATCTTATTAGTCAAGACTGTATTCATATCTAACTTAATAAATACTTGAGAAAAGTAGCCAAATATACTCTTCCCTGTTTCTTTATCCATCTTTATGGGAAATCTAATAGTATAATTTATGTCATACATAATTTTTTAGTGCCAAAAGATCATGTTTATGCCAAAAAAATTAACCCAAACCTACGTAAATGAATTCCAAACCTCAAAAGGAATAAAACTAAAATTACATTCCTATATTAGAAGATAACCTGGTTTGAGATCCACCAAGACAAAACCCCATTCCCTCCTCTTAAGATCCTCATTTGGGAATAGAATTTGGAAGAACCCTCAACCAACTAGGATGCAAATCCAGTTCGAGAATCCCTAGATTGATTAAAGTTGACTAGTCATAGAATCCGACCTCCATGAATTCTCACATTTCGGACATTTGATCCATCCAATGATCAGTTGTTTTCACATCCCCAATCCTTTTGATACTAAATCCTACCTTGAAAATAATCAATCCATCATACCATACTTAATGATTCTTCCAAAATCTACATCCTATAACAAGATAAACATTCTCTGATTCAAAAATGTATAACTCTTACCATCTTTTCTATGATGCATACCAACAACCCTCTTTGAGACATCCTCCAATGATAAGTTTCTCAATTTCAATAATATCTTCCTCCGAGAACACCATATGATAGGAAGAACCCTAATTGCCTCAAGAATCGCCATGGCAGATCTCTCCCAAACCCATCCTCTACCAATGAACACTATATGTAAATATATATCTATATATACTCACATAAATACCTATAAATATAAATACATATAAATATAAATATATATCAATATATATCAAGATCCCTAAATATATATAAATATCTATAAATATATATAAATATAAATAAATATACATAAATATATATATAAATAAACCTTGAAATATATAATTAATTATAGTTATATATAAATATATTTATATAAATATATATATAAACACATATAAATATATGTGTCTATACACACACATTATATATATATATATAACAGATAGGGGGAAGTCCCCCCTTGTTTTTTATTGAAATGAAATCACCCTCCAATTATTATGGGTGGATAGATCCCATTAAATAGCCATAAGCTCAATGGCATTCAACCCCATTACAAAAGGCTCATTGGCCTAGACCAATTATTAGAAACCCAGACGGTCTACGTGTATTCCATGGGGATTGATATCAACTATTGTGGACTGCACATCCAAGACATCATCCATCGTCACCCATTTACAATGCCAGTTAGCAGCCTTGTTGCTTACCCGCCATCATCTCCTGACTAGAACTAAAGCACATGCATCTAAATGTCTTTGTTGTCACTCTACAGCCCAAAGTCAGCAGACCCGTTGCTTACCCACCATCATCTCCCGACCAGAATAGAAGCATCTATATCTAATTTTCTTCGATGTCACTCTACAGACCAAAGCCATCATCGGTCGTCATCACATGTGCATCAGCATCCCACTGTCACACCTCCATATTCCATCAAGGTCTCCCTATGCATCACTTCCACGGCCCAAATCCATCGTCACACCTCACAAACAACCACCACACAATCTAACCCCGAAGACACGTTCCCCATCAGTGTAGTCTATTCCCAACAACACATCGCCTAGAATAATTCCCCACAAATTGGAGACCAATATGATTTTAACCCTACTTTTTAATGCAATATTAAGAGGTTGTCTTACCACTAGTTCAATACCCCAACTGTACACATTATATATATAAATATACAAAAATACGTACATATATATATATACATATAAATATCTATAAATATCTATAAATATAAATAAATTTACATAAATATATATAAATACATACATACATACATATATATATACACACACATACATATCTAGATATATGTAAATACTTCTAAATATCTATAAATATACATAAATATAAATAAATTTACATAATTACATATATATATATATATGCATATATATACATACATATATATATATAGACATATATAGATCTATATAAATATATATACATGTACATAAATATACATAAATATACATAAATATATATAAATGTATATAAATATATATATAAATACATCTAAATATCTATAAATGTATATAAATATAACTAAGTCTTCATAAATATATATAAATATATAAATATATATATATAATTATATATGAATATAAATATATATATATATATAATACATTTCAATATATGTAAATATATATAAATATCTATATCTACATATATACCCACACAATATATATAAATATATATAAATGAAAATACATATAAATACATATAATGATTAATAATTATACATAAATGTGTATAAGTATCTATATATATATGTGTGTGTTTATATATAAGAACATAAATATATATATATATGCAGACATAAATATATTTAAATACATATAAATATATATAAATATATATATATATATATATATAAATAAATTCATATAAGGCATTGTTGACACTTGAATTCTAGAAAAGGGAGAATTACCCCAAAGCTTTGACAAGATTAAAGAATTTTCAAAAGGGGGAGAAGACAAATGGGTGCTTAGTTAGTGGTGACCAATACCTTAAGGTGCTAGTTTTTCATATTCTTTATGAAACTTAAATCAACCCACTAGTGAGCCACATTTAAAGGCACCATGATGATCCTGGATGTAGAACCTTAAAAAGAACCATGATGGTCCTTGTTGAGTGACCATAAAATGAACATCAATGTTCATAGCAGCATGACCTTAAAAGGATCCACGGTGGTCTTTGTCACAAAATGGTTAATTTACCATCCAACTCCCATTTCATATATAAGGACCCCCAAACCCCCCGTTTCCAGGACCAAGTATGAAGTGCATAGGATAAATCATTGATAGCATTTGAGCATAAGGAATATGTGCCCGGGCCTCCCAAGTTTCTCACCTAGGTGTCATGTTTGCAAATGTCCTTTAATTAGGATAATGAAATTGACAAAATGAACTTTCTAACACTCTTTGTCCTGAATCAACCCACTACTGAGTTACGACTAAAGGAACCATGATGGTCCTAGATGCATAACCTAAAAAAGAATCATGATAGTCCTTGTCGTATCTGTAACGCCCCGACCCCAGCTACCCAGAGTCGGTGCATTACTTCGTAACATTGGCATGATCACAAAAGATCAAGTCTCGAAAGACCGATTAGTTTAGTAGCCTTGGAAACACTAGATACAATCGTAAACGTTACATTACATCATAAAGTTAAAAACAAGAATAACAAAGTCTCCATAGTCCACACTCATATCCTCTTCTCACAATCCCTGCAGGTCATTCATAAAATACTTCTTCACATCCTGGAAAATATTAAAACATTGAAAGGGGTGAGCTCAGATGCTCAGTAAGGATAACAATAATGCGGAAGCTTTCATAAATAAACATAAAAATTTAAGGCAATGTATAACTAAAAAAAAAGCCTTTTAAACTTGAACATCAACATAATATGGAAAAAGTAAAATGAGATAATTCCATTCACTTCCTCACATGGATATTCTACTGGTCGAATAATCACATGCAATATCAATAACCACTTTCATAATGATGGAATGCATAATGCCAGACTATCATAACCACGTAGCCAAGGCCTCGTGCCAAGACCACAAATTAGATTTTGTCAAGGCCTCGTTCCAAGACACTAGTTTGTCTCATGAGACCTGCCGATGCATCGAGGAGCTATAGCGGGCTCCACCCGTCACTTATTAAGTCCAATGCATTCCTCATATGAATAGGTTTAAACATATCATAAACCATAACATAATCATATCACATAAAACATGCATAAAGGAAACATAACATTTCCACATTTCAATCACAAGATATAAATACAACACATTGATATAATAAAAATGCTTTCAAAACCATTTTCAATACCAAAATAAAAGAAAGTTAAAACTTTGTATTTATTTTTCATTAAAAAAAATGATGGCTTGTAGAGGAAGCCGAATCTCAAATAATGGTCACGGCGGCGGAGAAGTCGTTGTCGCCGCATAAGTACGGAAAGAAAACATTCCCTTTTGTCGTTTAGCAAAACGCTTCGTATAAAAAATATTCCTTTTGAATAAATGTAAAAGTCAAAGGGGTTTATACACCGTATAAAATAAAGTTGTGTATAAAACCAAATATGCCTCAATGAAAGGGGATTGAGAAGAAGTCCTTAAAAGATCATTTTTTAAATAAAATAGATCTATTATGTGTATTCACTATAGGTACACATAAAGAAAGTAAAAATACAAAATAGGACATAATAATATCATGACATAATTTGAAAGTAAAAGATTAACCCAAAGAATGGAAGTTGGGTTAAGAAATTCCCTTACCTCGTGTCTGACTTGACTCAACCGTTCTTTAACCTCCTGAATAATAAACTAGAGTTAATATATACCTTATTAAGAACCATTTTCAATTTCATTATCCTTATTATATCACTTATTACAATGATATGAACATTATGTAATTATTTAAGTTAATAACGGTCGTTTTGTCGATCTTTGGTACTTGAGTCAACAATAAACTTCTTATAATTACAAGTTTTTTATGTGGTAGAATATCCATTATCTCCAGAATTATATTCATGATTTAGATGTCATATATATCTCATATATCCATTATATACATTCATTTATAATATTACGTAACATTTAGAGGTAAGAAATGAAATGCACCGTTCATGGAGACGGTAAGCCGTACGTACGCATGAACGCTAATTTCATTTCAATTTCATATTTAATGGAACAAAATCATAATGATATAAATGTATAATATAATTCCAGTATAATATAGTGTATAATAACATTTACTCCATCCTTTATACATCCCACATATGGCATTAACGATTCAAATCACTTTGAGGGGGCGGTAGTCCGCACTTCCTAAAATGAAATTATCGCGTTTTACCCATAATGGAAATCATAAAGTATGCCATAAATGAGAAATACATAAGCATAAGTAAAATATAAACATATTATATATCATATATAAAAATAGTGACATCTTAATGGCCACCTTTGAAGGTGTTATATGAGTGTTGAACAATCATCGTTTCGTGAGGCAGAAATTCGCCATCCACAGAAACCGTATGTTCTTTAACCATTAGATGTAGGTGTGTGTAAGTGTAGCTCGAATACTTCTTATAAAAACATCCTAGTATATTGAGGATACTGGTGTTGTTACAAAAGAAATTAATAAAAAGATTTTAGGGGGTTGGAGAAGAAAAATAAAACAAAACAACATTAGAGAAGACATTACCTCAAAATCGGGTAACTCTTTTTGATTTGAGCCAAAGGCTTCCTTGGAAAGCGTTCTGCCCAAAGTGAGGCTTCTTGGAGTAATAGGGGGAAGTTGGGAGTGTATTTGGGAAGGTTTTGGCAGATCCAAATGGCTTGAAGGTGTGAATAAGGTGGAAGAGGTGGGGGCCTTTTATAAGTGGAGAGGAGGGGTACTTTTGGAATGATTGAAATGTTACATTATTTCACAATGCTTTTCAGATTCTAAAGGTCCCGCACTTATATAATTCGAGGATAAGGTGATAAGGTTTCGAAATATCCTCATCCAATAGGCTTTGGACAAGTGTAGGCCTTGGATTTTGCATTATCTTCTCATTTTATTTAAATCGTTAAATAATGAGGTCATCACTGCATCATAATGATGTCATAAATAATTTAATTTATTTAATGTCTAAAAATTATAAAAAAAATACTATGGTGTAGAAAATCTTTTTATCTTTCTAATTAATATTTATAGTCAAAATTTGGACTTGTGTAACCCCACTTAAGAACTGTTTTAGTAAAACAACTCATGTTTGTGTCAATTTAATTTTAACATTAAATAAATATATATTAATGTCATTTTCCAACTAAAGTGGCTCCATGGGGTCCCCAAGTTGACCCATGGGTTGTCTTGGTCGGCCATGACTCATCCAATAGGAGTAGGACAAGTGTCATGCTCATCTCATATTATTAAAACATTATTTGTACCCTAAACTACACTAATTACCTCTAATCGCGATTAAGAACTTACAAGTTACTATTCACCAAAAAAATATTTTAATCTCATTGAACCACATTTTACTTATTAATGACAACCATGTATGTCGGATTTTTGAAAATCAAATCACAGAAGTGGTAATATTTCATTTAAACGAAAAATCAGTTATTTAACTACCACTTAGTGGTTTCACTATTCATCAAAAATTGAAGTTTTTCAGAACAATGCCAAAATTTCACCCTAAGCTATAATTGATATTCCGAATTCAAAAATGATGTCTATTTTACAAAATTCCAAACATATAAGTTGAATTAATTAATTTTATAATTAATTCCCGCTGTCACAACAAATAGCGTGTTTTTAAGAAACAATTTATATTAAAAGATTGGCAATTGTTTATGTCCAATTTCAATGTTAAATTAATTCTAATGACCACCATTGGATAAAATGGTAAAAATATATTCTAATTATACTTTAAAACCACTAAATAGTATAATTTATCACTATAAATTATTTTGATTAAAAAAGTTGTTTTTAAGTAATTTTCACTATTCATAAAAAATTAGAAGTTCTCAGAAAAATACCAAAAATTCAACATAGGCTAATTTCGATATTACGAATACAAAAATGAAGTCCATTTTGAAATATAAAATTTCTATAATTTTAAAAGGTGGTTATTACTATTCATAACGGCTACTTTGATTAGTCGCGGTGTTTTAGAACTCGAACTTGCATACAATGCAAGCTATTGCATTATTAAATGAGAAGCGTATCATGGAAGCTCGGGGTATTACAGTATCACCTTAAAATGTACATCATTGGTCAAGGATGAATGGCCAAGAAATTTACCATGGTTGTCATTGTCACATGTTGGTTATTTGGGAACCCAACTCTCATTTTCTATATAAGTACCTCTATACCCCTCTATTTTTAGTAATAATTATGAAGTATAGAAGAAAACGTATCAACCACGTCTGAGAATAAGAAATATATGCTCGGTCTTCCCAAGAGTCTCACACAGGAACCTTGTTCGCTCATGTCCTTAAATTTGGATAAAGAAATTGATCATAATACATAGATGACACACTTTAGCCCTAATCAACCCACTAATGAGTCATGATTAAAGGCATCATGACGGTTGTGGACACATGACATTAAAAGGAACCATGACGGTCCTTACCTCATGACCTGCAAATGTGCATAATTGTTAATGGTTACACGACCTTAAAAATCACCACAATGGTCTTTATCATATAATAATTATTTTGGAACCCAACTCCCATTACTTATATAAAGATCCATAGACCCCCAATTTTTGGACTAAGTATTAAGTGTGGAGGAGAAATCATCATAAATATCTACACGTGAGGAATCTATACCCAATCCTCATAAACTTCCCACATGGGTTCCCCATTCACCCAGGTCCTTTAAATAGGCTAAATAAATATCCCAAAAGTCCTAGTCGACAACCTTTGTCCTGAATCAAATAGATATTGAATCATTTCTAAGGTACCATTATGGTCCTTGATGCATGAACATAAACGTAACCATGATGTTCCTTATCACATGACTATATTATAGCCAATTAATAAAGAAAATATAGATAAACCTTGAACCCATCAATTTAAGTACCAAGTATGAATTGATGTGGAGAAAGAACTAGAAAAATATGAGTGCAAGGAATCTATTCTCAAGCCTCCCAAGCTTTAGACCTTGGTTTTATATTCACTTATGTCTATTAGTTGAGCTTAATAAATTTCATAAAAATAATTTTATAAAACTCTTTAGTCTGAATCGACATGAAACTGAGTCATATCTATCTGAGCATCCTACTAGGCATAATCCCCAACTATATCCTTCCCTGTAAATAGATAAGAGATAAATAACATGGGCCTCCTACAAAGTTTAATCCATAACCATTTTATCGTTGATGATCTCATACCAATGCCTAATCATTGAGTCCTAAACATCATCAGCCTCCTACTAGGAAAAGAAGACCCTATTAAATTAAAACTTTTTTTGAGGAATTTTTTGCCTCTATTTACTAATAAAAAATGGATTATGGTGTCATCACCAATATTAAGAAATATAGAGTTTTTCATAGCATTATACTTTACTAGCTATAGAGCCCAAACAGACACTTGGATCAAAATTTATGGTCATTTAAAATTGAAGCCTGATTTCTGAATTCTATTAGAATACTGATAAATTTTTTATTTTTAATTACTACCAAATTTTTATCCTATATGATCAAATTTTCTTCATAAGCCTCAATTTAACAAGTCGTAGAGCGAAAATGGAAACCTTAATCAAAAGTTATGTTTATTTGAAGATAAAGTCAAATTTTATACTTCTGTTAAGATATTAGAAAAATGAGAAAATTTTAGCCATGATTTTAATATATATTAATTTGTATGTGTGTTTATATATAAATATCTATGTATATAAATAATTAATAATTAATAATTAGTAATTCATAATTCATAATTACTAAATAATTAATCATTGATAATTAATAAAAAATATATTATTAAAATAATTATGAAGTAATAATTATAAATAATTATGAAATAATAATTATAAATAATTAATAATTAATTTAACTTTTATATAGTAAATAATTATTATATGGTAAATAATTAATTTTTATTAATAATAATTAATAATTAATTACTAATTATTATAAATAATAAATAATAAATAATATTTACTAAATACTAAATAAATAATTAAATAGAGTTTTTTGAAAAACCATTGTTAAAGTTTAATAAAAATACAAAAAAAATAAAAATTTCATATTTAGTGGTGTTTTTAGCCTTCATTAAAAACCAACCGTTAAATAGTAATGGTTTCTAAATAATCCACTATAAATTAGTAATGGTTTCCTAAAACCACTGTTAAAAACAAAACAAAACATTTAGCAATGGTTTTAAAATTGCCACTAAATAAACATTTTCCTATAATGTTAGGTGTTAGAATATTTATGAAATTTAAGTCACTCTTGAGAAAAGTATCCTTGGGTAATTGTACTTTGGATTGAACTTATCACTATTTAAGAGGAATATTACTTTTCAAGAAAAGTGAGGGTTGGCTATCAGTCACTCTAAGCTTACTCTTATGTGGATTATTGATTTCATATTATTCTAAGACTTTTAATGAAAGGTTTTTATATACTTTATACATGGGATGTATTTAGATATGTATGAATATTGTTGGATTTTGATTTATGTTGGTAAAACATGCTATGAGTTTTGTAAAGAGTTACACATTAGTATTGTTTTAACATATTGATTTGGAAAAAAGAATTGGATTTAAAACTAAATCATTTATAAGCATCCATATATAAAGGGAATATATGATATAATATTGTGAGATTAAATCCCATTTAAATAATAAGTGGTATATTCCTTTCAAAGTGAGTAATTTTTGGGACCTTGATCATCCAACCATGTAGGTTCACACCAAAGAGGGATTCCCATGGATTATCTTTTATAAGTTATGAGGGTAATAAGGTGGCCCTAAGAGTTAGGTATCTCATTATTGGAATTTTATTTAGGTTAAAATTATGTAGGAAATAATAAGAGTTAGGATACTAGAGGAATAGAGTTGACTTTATCCATATGATGGATTAGAAAAAGAGTTAGCTGATCAACCATCTAAGAGTTTTATATGATATGATTTCCGTAATAGCCACCCTAAATATCTAAGTGGTGGGATTTATTCCAAACTGAGGTAATTTTATTAATGATATATGGATCTTGGACAACTAATGGATATGATGAAATTTAAAAAGGTTTCTTCATTTTTTGGGATAACATTAAATAAAATTCCTTATGAAATGTTTTTAAAACATGATAATCATCTGATAAAATCCTATGTTATCAATAAATTACATAATAATCATATAACTTAACTTTGAGATCAATTTTTATTGTGTAATATTAATTTAATCAACATTTTAACTGGTAAAAACTTATGAATTTTTATTAAGAAAGAAAGAAAATTTTATGTGTTAAAGTAACACCTTCCTGGTCAACCTACCATTGAATTTGTTCAACACTTGAGTCTAGATAATTATATGAAGCATAAAAGGATTCAATAAAGGTTTAAAAGGAATTATATGAAAAAAATGACCAATTAAATTATTCTCTACTCATATACTCAATGTTATTGAGTTTGTGAATGACATGGATAGATTATAGGTTTCCTTAAGGCTTATTCTAGATATGAAATTTATTAAATAATTTTCATTAGAAATGTTCTAACATAGTGAATGAATTTAATAAATTCTTACCCTATTTTCTCAAAGTTATAATGATTTATGAACTAGGGAGTATAATGTCCAATTTATTGTTGGTATTGATAGTAAAAATGTGAAAAGGTTTAAACTGGAAGAAGAAATGTTAGTTAAAAAGTTCAAAAATGTTTCCTTAGAATAGCTAGACAAGTTCATTAAAAGCTAAAGGTAATGTAAAGAATTAAGATTAATGTTTCTATATGATGATATTTTCTAGAATACCTAAAGGAGTTTTGGAAACTTCTTGGGATATCTATGTTATGTATTAATGTTATAGGGATGGATCATAGTAAAGGATGTGTATATTCATCTCATTACTCTTATTTGATAAGAGAATTTTTTTTTTGACAACTAATTGTTATAAACAATATGAGATGATGGTTTAAATACACATGGTTCATGATTTATCATATTCTATAACAAGTTTTATGAAGAATATGAGGATAAAAATTTACCCAGGATAAGGGAGTTTGTCCAGTTATTTGTTAAAATATGGGAGATATTATCTCACCACCATCAGTGGAATATTTTAAATACTAAAATATTATTTTCAAAAATATGATCCAAACACATATAATACCATATTTTATATGAAAAAAATAGTTTATTTTTTTTTAATATTTCTAATAAAATGAAATAAGTTTTATTTCATAACAAAAAGGAGTTTGTGTATCTTATGATGATATTATAAAGATAATATAGTGTCTAAGAGGCTAGTGGGAGCATTTTTGGAATTAGAGAAGCTAAAATTTAACAAATAAAGGATTGTTACATCCAAATTTAAAAGTGAATTTCACTTTATATCCTAAAATTTTTAGTATATGTCTATAAAATAATATTTTTAAGAGGTAAATTAGTTACCAATATATTTCAAAGAAAACTTTGATGTAAAAGGGTTCCAATAATGATAATGATAAACATATAAAGAGTTCTTGGTAGATAATATAAGTTATTAAAATAATAACATTGGATGTTGTGAAGTTAAAGAGTTTGAATACTTATTCAAGGAGTTGAACATTAGTAATATGATTCATAATTCTCACCATTATTCAAACTTACTTTATTCATTGATGTTACTCACTAAAAGTTTAGTGGGAGGGTTTTTTCAGATGGTCAGATATTGATGTGGAAAAAATTACATAGAGATGTAGTAAGTTTAATAAAATCCCTAAAAGAGAAATAAACATAATTTCAATCTTTATTTTAGCATATAAGATATGTTAGATAGGCTCTTATACATGATTTTGTAAAGTATTATTAAAGGAATTTAATAGTATAGAATTTATTATGTTATACAAATGGAAATCTCTAATTTATAATTATTTTGGGTTGGTTTCATATATATATATATCATGATGTGAAATGATAATTGAAATATAAAAGTAAGGATTTGAGTTATCCCTAAATGATTTTATTTCATGGAGTATTATAGGTTGTGATGAAATGTTAAGGTTAACATGAGAAATATTCTTGTATCAGGACACAAAATATGCCCATAAAGAAAAAAATAGGTTTTTTACTATATGGCCCATGAAGTATACCACATAAAGTGTCATACACTATTACCTTGGTATACTAGGGGTGTATGGTTCATATTTAGAGTCCCCAATAACTGAGGTTAGTGGGTTACATATCATGAGAACCTTCATAATTTTACAACATTCTTATGCACGCCTTGATTCTTAGATAATTATGAATTTTTGGGTTTATTATTTATTATGTCATCATTGTAACTTATAAAAGATTATATTTATCCTATTATATGAAAAGAATTAAATATGGTCCCTTAATTGAGATATACTAATAAATTGTATAGTCATACATAGATAAATCATGTAATTTGTTTATATATCGGGTGAGGGGAATGTGGTGTGCTCATCCATAAAGGTGGATGAGATGTGATGTATTTATTATCAATACCAGCCTTTACATAAATAATTGAGATTGTATGAGTTGAACATATGGTTTGACAAACTCTGTCTCATGGACAGTTGGTTTCTTAGAAAATTGTAGTATATGAAAATGAATTCTTTCATATAATGAAGTTGGTGGAAACAAGTATAGAGATACATGTGTTTGATAGAGATCACATTAGATCCCTCTATATATTTAGTAGTATTAATTATTTTCTAGAGGAAACTATTTTCTTATATTTTTTAAAGTTTAGGAATTCATATTTATTTTCAGTGATAAAAAGTCACATGGGGTTACACTTTGTGGTTGATTGAATTTAGATCTAATTTTACTAATAAAGATGCTATAAAATTTTCTAAGAGTTTATCCAAAAGGGTTTTGGATGGGTATTCACAAGGTATTTAATATGATAAAATACACAATGAAGTTTATTATATCTTTCCAAAAAAAATTATAAGATATCAAAAATAAGTTTTAGATATGGTTTCATAAGTAATTGTATATGATATAATATAAAGTGATATGGTACTATGCCTATAAGGCTTTAGCGAAAGTGGGAGATTAATGGATTAATTCCCTTAAATCCTTACACACACACACATATTATATATTTGTCACATATCATATGAGATGATATGAGATATCATATGGTACGATATCCTTTCATGCAAAATGTTATTTGAGTATATTATTATTTATGATGTAGAAATATCATAAGGCTTGACTACCTTTAAAATATCATAAATAATGCACTATATTTTATGGGTGACTAAATGATAAGTTTTATCATTAAATAATCTTAAAACATTGGATATTATTTGTAAACTTTTTCCTAAGATGAAATGTGTGGGAGAAATGTCTTTTACAAAAGGTAACAATCATCATAAATTCAAGGAATTAACTTATGCATTATGAATGAATGAGTTAATTCATACATATTATTTTAGGGTTATATAAGTAGTTAAATTCTATAAATATAGGATGTGTTCATTATTTTCTAAGCCTTTTATAAGTATATCTCTCCCCAAGAATCTCTTATTATTTAATGTTTTCATGAGATTCACTAGTATGTCATAGAGTAAAGGAAAATCCTACCCATGAAATGGGTGATTCACATCATCCTGTGGAAACACAAAAAATGAGGGAGTCTTTTGGATGATTCTAATGTGATCTTTATCAAGAATGAATATTTAATACATTGGTATAAATTTTATTCTTTGTATGGTACACAGAGTGTTCTTTATTTTATTTATGCATTATTTTTGTTTAATGCATGATAGATCTTTCAGATTTGGGTTCCTTATTGTTTATATTACATTGGTTAAGTGTTAATCAAAACCTTGAAACCAAATAGGATCAAGGTAAGAAGTGATACTGAGTGTTAATATAGTTTATGAAATACCCAGATAATTAATGGTGTTACACTAAGAGGGGTGGGGTTTAATCAGTGTTACATTATTTTACAATGTCTACCTTGTTTGAAATTAATCTCTATGATCAGTTATGGTTAGGATGAACTCAAGTTAACACAACCTTTACTATATGAAAATAGAAAAGAATGAGACATAAAAAACATGATATTTTTACAATGTTCATCCCATGAACTGGGTGACTATGTTCTTATTAGGTATAATATGATTCTGACTCCAAGATTTTATCACTAATATCAAAATTGTTTATAATAGACATATCTTAATAAATAAATCTCATGATTTTTCTTTATACTGGCCCACACCACATTAAAATTAGAATTGAAACTAGAACCAAGATGATTACCATAGATATTCATGATGATTCGGAAAAAAATAGAAGATCTCTCCTTCAATCCATTAGAATATTCAACACCATTTAGGTTTCATCTTCATCAAGATATTAATACCCAAATTATTCGAAAAGATACAAAAAAATCATCAATCTTGACCTCAATACCAATCTCAAACCCCTTTTATAACACTCTCTTATAATTTTCAATTATTTTAAAAAACACACCTGATATTATATTTTTCTTTTTTATATTTTTTATTGTCCCTTTAAATTACTCAACAATTCAAAATTTTCGAAATTTTAGAAAATTAGGCTATTACAGAACTTGAGAATATTCTCTCAACTAATTTTATCATGATTATTCCCCATAATATTTTTTGTATTACTGATCTTGTGGGTTTTCTCCCCATGATACTCAACTTAATTTCCATAACTTTCTATATTTCTCATTTAAATTGGTCAAGATAATCTTCCAATAATTGACCCATATTTGAACTCAATTAACGATTTTCAAATATATGTGTTTTAAAAGGTTATAATAATCAAGAAGTGGAATTATTATATTATTCTCATTAATTACTCAGTATGACTCAGCTTGAATCATATCTCAACCCCTCAATTTCATGATATTTATGGATTCAAGATCAACAAAGAATCATCTAAAATGATTCTCCATAATTCAATAATTTTATAAACTTATAAAATTTACATAAGAAATGGAATATTTTATGTAATAATATAGTGATCTCAAATATCATACACATCCTCAATAATATATTTTTTATGCTAATAAGTATCTTATGTATTCTCAATATAATATTACATATTACTTTGGATATATTTCTTATCATATACAGAATATTTCATATCACAGTAAGTCTAATAATTTTCTAATTTTCTACTATGGAATATTTTATATTCCATATTCAAAATTCAAAACATCACCTAAAGATATTTAATATAACTCTACAAAACTTCCATATTATCTAGAGTATCATATGTATCATAGTGTATCATGTTCATTACAACATTTTAACCTGAAATTTAACACATATATTTCCTATGATCTAAAATATTCTATTTATAAGCAATAATATCCTCTGTACCAATAATAAAATATTGTTCATTATAGTATACTCCGTTAATTTTTTTAAAAATCACAAAAAAAAATTGTAATCCATAATTCTTCTCTGTGATTTTCAACTCATTTATAAAAAACCATCCACTAAAATTCATCTAAAATTACATTAAAGTCTTTCTTAACAAATAAAATAATTCTTAGTAGCTTATAATGTTATCCAGACATGATTTAAAATAAATACAACACACCATCAAAAAATTCATGAGTACTTAAATATCTCCAATTGGATTTATTTTCAATACTAAAAAATCACACAAAACTTCAATAAATCATACAATTTTTAAAAGAAAAATTCCCTAACACCAAAATACTAGATAATATAATTTTTTAATATATTTTCAACCCTTAGTTACAATCAAATTGTTTCCAAGTGTTTTTGATGATCAACTCACTCAATTATCCCCCTTTTGAAATAAAAACATCTTTGGATTCAAAAAAATATTAAAAAAGATATTTGTACCTTTATACCCCTTTTTAATGAATCTAAAGGAATGTAGGAAATAAAAAACTCTTAGGTGAGGGGTAGATGTTGAACATGTATATTCATCCTTGTGATTTCAAATTTGTCTTTCGACATGGTAATTATAAAAATATTTGCAATTTGATTCCATGTAGTAATTAATCCTAACCTAATATATCCATTTACAATATTCTCTTTGGTAAAATGACCCCTTATATCGATGTGTTTAGATATTGAATATCGCACTGGATTCTTAGAATGATCAATTTCACTTTAATTATAGCATGAAATTTTCAATGGATTCTCAATTCTCACCTTTAAATATTCTAGTTTTCTTTTTATCCAAATTATTTGTGCATGTGTTTATAGTAACCACATACATAACCTCTAAAGTTCTTAAATTCATAGAGTTTTTCTTCTTACAATGATAGATCAAAAAAAATTCCCCCAGAAAGAATATACCAATTGATGTTGACTAACATCACAATATCTATCCTAATTAACATTAGTGTATCTAAATAGGTTTAGGTGCTGACCTATTCTTTACATCAATCCATAGTTCAAAGTCCCTTTGATATATTTAATAACTCTCTTGGTATCCAACAGATTTTATTCTTTTAGATTACATTGATACCTTGCATACAATTATATAATATAAACAATGACAGGTCTAGATGAAATGATATAAATAAAACTTCCAATAAACTTCCTAAATTACTTTTTATTTACACTCTACAAACATCAATGTTCCTTACATCACCACAACTTTCATGTGTGTGGAAACCAATTTATAATTTTCCATTCCAAACATCTTCAATAATTTCTTAAAGTATTTTTCTTGGGATAGAAAAATGAAATTTTATTTTTTCACAAATTTTTATCCCTATAAAAAACCAACATTCCAAGCATAGACATTTCAAAATTTCTTTTTATTTTTCATCAAAAATATTCACAAGAATACTTATTGTCTTCTATAAAAATGATTTCATAAATATAAATAATGAAAATAATATAAATTTTGGTCATCTAATTTACATAAATAATTTTTTCAACCTTCCCTTTAAGGAACTTAATCTCTCTAAGTAAACCATCCAAATTTGAATTCCAGGCCTTAGGGGAATATTTTAGACCATATAGAGATTTATTCAGTCTACACATCATGGTTATATAATTTTCAAGAACAAAACCTTAAGACTTTTCAATATATATATATTATTCAAGTTCTTTGTTCAATAAAGAATACATCTCATTTATTTTATATATATTTTAAATCCCATAAGTTGTGATTGATAGGAACATTCTTATAGCTTTGGTTATTGAAATGGTAGAAAATGTATTTTCAAAATCAACCCTGTTAACCTATAAGAAGCACTTACAAACTAATTTTTCCTTATTTCTTTAAACCTCAACTTTTTATTAATATTTTTTCCCATTTTAGTCTTGTAATAATATCCTAAGTAGAATTACTTTAAATATAATCCATATTCTCATTAATTGAATCTATTTATTTTTTGGTTTGTTATTACACCTCAGTATTATTATGTTATGAACTCTTGAATTTTGATTTCCAATTATATTTTTTATATTCCACATTAAAATTACCTAGAAGGATTATGTAGTAACTCTGAGTGGGGGGGATGAATTAGTGTGACCCTATTTTACCAAATTCTTTTCTATTTTAATTTCCCCACTTAGTATCTGGAACTATACATTAGTTAATATGAATGAATCCATTTATAATTACCCAATACACAACACCATATGAAATGTATTAAATAAATAAGATAGCATCACACAATATTTTTACAAGGTTCAATTACAATGTGGGTATCCACTTCTTATTATGTTCAAGTACATTCCAAGACATAGATTTTATCACTAATTTATAGTTGTGATTATAATGTGTTAGAAGGTATCATTGTTAACTCAACACTTACAATAATTTTTTTACTCTAGAGGTAACCTTAGGGCAGTTTTGAAATCTACATCCTTAGGAAATCACTATATTCTAATAGGTTCTTTATACTAACTCTTTCTAGTTAAGAGTTACTCAAATTTATTTTTTATACTGGCTCCCACCTGCTTATAATGGGTCCTTCCAAACACCCTAATGAACAAGATATTCCTTCTTTAGGATTTAATTGCATAACGATATAATATATTATTCTTTAAAAATATGTATTCAACAGTTAATTTGTCTCCTAATACAAAATTATACACATTGAACTTATTGTAAAAAGTATCCTAATATATGGTCCATATTTAGGGTCAAGTTTTTTGGTCTTTCTCACTAAATATTCAATTTCCTTAATAGATAGATCAAGTATAGGGAAAATTAGTGTTGGAATTTCTCAAATATTCTCCATTGTTTCTACATTTCTCCTCTTCTACCTTTGATGATAATAGTGTAATCAATATTAGTAGCTCATTTGCCTCCTTCCTCTTCACTTATTATTCTTCTACCTAGACACACAATATTTCCTCTAACTAAATGTATCCAGCTACTCACTTTTTCAGTACTCGGGGTCTTCTATAGAATTCTACATTAGGTTCTTCTCTATCACTTCACCTTTTTCATTATATTCATCACCATAATCTTATTATTATTATTATTATTCCTATGCATTTTTATCTTCATAGAATCATATGAATATTTTTTTTTATTTTGAATATAATTTTCTTATGATATTTGAAACTATTATCTTCTCGATAATATCATTAAATTAAATTACATGATCACATGGTTTTACTCTCCACAATCTCAAAATATTATTCTCTTATATCAATCGATGTTCCCAAAATACACATCTTCTCATTTAAATTAGTTGAAAATATTCTCATAAAATATTCTAATTTTGATATTCATAAATTATTTAAAATATTCATATTTGAAATACTAGATTTATTATCTAAATATTCTCTCAATTTATTCCTAATTTATTATCCTTTAGACTTGGATTGAATCAAGACATAATCACTGTAATTTTTATACTTAATCCATGAAGAACATTTTAGCATAACATTAATTTGATCTCTAAAAATATAGTATTTTCTCAAATAATTAACACTTACATGAGGATTTTTTCTCTTATATATTTCCTTGGAAGACTAGTTTACACTTATGTATCAGCTTGAAAACCATTAAATATCCTTTGAAACTTTATATCCCGCTTATATATCCTCATGTTAACTCTTATGCATACACTGGGAATTTTTAGTGACCCTTACATATCACAACATGGCCCAAGTAATTCATAATTTTTTAAATATTAATCCATCTGTATACCCTTGTGTATCCATTTGAACATTGATTACTCTTATGTAACAATTAACTAACCGTTATATATCACAGTGTGGCTCGGATAATTTTTCAGATCTCATTACCTTATGAGTACTAATATGTATCCTTCTGATTACCCTTACATATTTCATTTTCCGTGGGAAAACCTTTATTTTTTACCTTTGTATTAGGGAAACCCTTACATATTTCTTTTTACATAGTGAAACCCTTAATTATTTCCTTTTTAATACAGAAACCCTTACGTTTTTTCTTTTCCAAAAAAACATCTCTACTAACTCTTAAATACTCAGTAGAAATTCTGAGTGGCTCTTACGTATCACCCTAGTAATATTACACATCATAGTGTCTTTCAACACTTTTTAAATTCTTTTTTATAAGTAAAATATAGGTATATTAGGGATAAAATCTATAATTTTTAGAATCACCTCAAAATATCTAAAAACCTTCTCGTGGGTTCTCTAACCACTCCAATTCATCTAAAAACAACATAAATTAACTTGGGAATTTATAAAAATTTCTTGAACCACTTTAGAAAACTTATCAACATCAATCATTCCCCAAGATATATTCTTTATTTATTACAAAAACTTTTATTTTATATAATCCAAGGATAGATTTTCACTCTTCTAGTAATGTTGATTCTTATCTAACATAGATTTCTCTCTCAATCTCCATAAATTTATAGTATAAATTTATTCAATATCCCATCAAAATTTATCTTGAATTTAGTAAAATATATCCAAGTAGTATCATCTATTTATTATTTTACAGTTTTCATAATGGTATTCACTCAAATTCCTTTTTCAATATATGAATGGGTCTTTAAAAAATTATAAAATAGTAGAAATAAGATTCAACTCACACAAGAACAATCCAAACTACATTTAACACCTTAAAATTCTTCATTCATCCATCTATTTATCATCACCAAACTACATCACATTTTAAATTCACTACTCCACTAAAATATTGAAAACAAATACAGGCTTTAAAATCCATTGGGATTCTTAGTCCTCTCATTTTCGATTTGTTCTCAATAACCATAATTACCTCAATAAAAATAATTCTTAATATTCCCTTAGTAGTTATATTTTTATCTCCCCTTATTGAAAATAAATACAAACCTTCAAAAGTAAGGTCTAGGAATACTAATCACATACTTTTCTAAAATATCATCTTCTCCGCTATTTGAATGTAAATCATTATTCACTTGAGAGAAGGTTTTCGTCACATTTCACATAGAAATAATCTATAAATTAATAAACTCTAAGTTTACATAATCTATCTTGATGTTGAAAACAAGAGTGAGTAATATTGACATGATTTTTTCCATAAAACTATTCAGTATGTAATACTAAATCAAAAATGTCTTTCTAGGGGTTATTCAAGAAGTTTTTACAAATTATCACTTGCATTAAACTCAGTAAAAACATCAAAAACATTCAATTTCAAGAAGGTTTTACCCCGTTCAAGATACCTACAAATTAAAAAAATCCCCTTAATAATTAGATTTTATTCAAACAAAACAATGAAATTAATTTTTTATTATCATGACTCATTCTTAGTTTTCTTTAAAATTTTCCATATTTCATATTCACATGTTATGATATCATTTGGTAGTTTTCTCATCTTCTTAACTCCCCCTTAAGGAATATGGTGTAATAATCATCATTATGGATGGTCTTATTTAAAATGAACTCTAAGAATAATCTTCTAATAAAACATGAAATATTTCAAGGAATATTCATGATATCAGTCAAAGAATTTCATGATGGATAGATCTTCAAGTTATATAGTTATCAAAACATTCACTAAGTTCTCCCCTATATGAATCACCTTGAATTACCTACATAAAGAAAAATCAATAAACAAATATATATAAATAAGGAGGATTCTTTTTATCTTATAAATGAGATAAGTAGGGATGATAATTGACTCCTAACCAAAAAAATCATTGTAACTCTATATTTATGATAATACTTTATGATAACTCCTCATTTGACTTTGTAGACATATATATTTATGGGAAGGTTGGTTTTATTTATTTTCATATTTTTATTCTTATACGGAATTGGTTTTTTCATATTTTCTAGAAATTCACACTCACCCTTTTCTTCTTGACCTATATAATTTTCCTTTTCCAACTATGGTGTCCATTTGATCATACATTTTTTAGGAATGTTCTTATCTTTCTTCTAATGTGGAAATTCCTTTTTCACAATAGTATCCTTCGAAAATGAAATAATTGGTGTTATATCATTATTTTTCATCACCTCCATATATCTTGGTATCCATGTCATGAATTTATTAGGAGTTTTTCCTATTTATTTATACCTACCACATAGTTCCTTAGAATAATTTAAGATACCCTTGTTTGGAAACTTATCTAATTATTAATCTAAGATGTCTTCCACCAAACCAATAATTTTTTTTCTTTGTTGGATTGATTCTATTGTGTATTATATGTTACTTAATTTAACTATGATATTCATGGATTACTTACAAAGTTTTAGGATGTGGCCCTTTCTTATAAAATATAAGCATCTCCTCTTTTTTAGTGTGACAACCTTTTTAGAATTATTCTTATGTGTGCCTATTTTTTATTTTTCTTACTCCCCAAGGATGAATAATCTATATTTATTTTTAGATTCCTCTTATATTATGGTCTTCTTATATTGAAACCTTTTGGTACATGTTTGGTTGATCTATAAAACCACTATTCACTACTATGACCACTTCTATTTCAATTTTCATAGAAATTTCCTAATCATATAAATCAATTCTTGACAGATGGATTCACTCCCATGTTCGTTTGTTAATTTTTATTATACTCAGTAGAGCCTTTGTTCATTTTAGATCTACTAACCCCTAAATCCAATACCTAATTAATATTATATAATTGAAAAATTATGAAAATTCAATATGCTTGTTCCCAAAATTTCTATATCACCAAAATTGGATAATAAACCTTGTTATTTTTACTTTTGTTGTAGTTTGAATATCATTAACACCTTAATATTTTCAGATAAACTACTCTTCTTTTGTGTAATCTTTTGTTAGACAATATTCCTATTAGTTATCATATCCACCCTTGATGTACTGTTTGGTTTCTCAATATTTTTATCCATCTATATTTTTATAAATTTTATTTAAATCCTACACTAGAAATTGAAAAGGCATTAGTACATGAAACATTTTCTTGGAAATGGGTTTCCTTTTCTTTTGATCCTATAATGGATGAATTAGAATATGTTTTTAAGATCTTATTGCCACTAATTTGTTTCATTTTTGGAATAATACTCTTTACAAAAAACTTATATGGTGGAAAGTCTTTTCTCATCAATTTGGGAATATTTTTTCTTTGTTGATTTCAAATCTTATAGTTTCACTCACAATTCAAGACACATTAAGTTGAGGATATTTTTCTCAATATCAACTTAGATTATTTTATCATCCCATTATATATTCATTTTCTTAATGTGATATTCATATATATTTCACTTTTCTTACAAGGTATTGTCATTATGTTTTACCATATATATTTAATCTCCAATTGAGAATTTTTAACATTCTTAGCTCCTCTTTGAGTTTCTTCCAATGAATGGATCATTTAATCACAATATTTATATGTTTTCTATTTCTAATAATTAGTTTTTTTTATAATTCATTAATATTTAAGAATTTTTATTTACTAATACACAAGGATTTATCTTTATCTTATACTTATTTTATGAGAGAGTTTCACTTTAAAAATTATACAACTAATCATTTTTTTATAGCTTCTCTATCTACAACCATGTGTATTTTTTCATCACGTAGTTTTTTGATAAACACAAATATATAAGTGATAAAATAAATAAGAACTTTCTTTAAGAAATCATTAACTCTATAGTAACGGTATTTAACTAATTCAAGAGACTCATACTCTTTACAACCTAAATAAGATTATTCTATAGGATCATTATCAACAAATTTTTCAGATATGTTACCAATTTGATTTCCATATGATAGTAGAAAATCATTTTTTACTTCTATAAATATAAGGAATTTATTATATTATTAGATTGTATATTCTTTCAATTGTTTTAGTTTTTAGTATAAAGCCTTATATTAGTTTTGATAGGGCACTCAAAAGATTCTTTAAAACTAGGTGTGGAAATATATTTTTTTGGTTTCATTTTGACTAAATACCAAACCAAAACATTTAATAATAATTTGGTATATATTAAAAAAATGAAACCATCAATTTGTGGTTTTCTTTGGTTTGGTTTGGATCATAGATTAAACTTTTTTTAAATATCCTAGATATGAATCCATGAGAATTTATAATGATTTAATGATAATTTTAATGAAATTTATACATAATTATATAAATAGTGAAAAAATATTATCCATGACTTTCGATCAAATTAAAAAATTTGTTCGTTAATAATGAATAAAATTAAAATATGAAAGAGGGTTTGGATAAAATATTCAATACATGTAATGAGTCAATATAAAATCATAAAATTGTGTTTTTTTAAATAGGGTAAATTTAGTTTAATTATTTTTGTTTGGTATGGAAATTAAAACAAACCATAAACCACAATGTTCTATTCAATCTACACTATAAACTGAACCTCATAAAAAACCCATTAATTCAGTTCAGTTTGGTTTGATTTGTAGTTTAGTATATGATTTGGGAGATTTTATTTCCCACCCATATAAAAAATTGAAGTTCATATCTATCATATAGAAACATCACAAAAATAAAATATAAAAAATTATAGGGAACTTGGATTAACTTTGATACCACTTGAAATGCTCCAGTGGGATCATACAGTCACTCTGAGAGGGGGTGAATAAGTGTGACCTTATTTTACTGAATTATTTTCTATTTTTATTTATACTATTAGTATTAAAACCAATAAAATATGAATATATTGATTATGATTACCCAGTGCACAAAACCACATGGAAAGCGGTAAATAAATGAGATAACATCACACAGTATTTTTACAAGGTTTGATATCAAGGTTGGTATCTACTCCTTGATATCTTAAAATCTAGTACAAGATAAATATTTTATCACTAGTAAGTGATTATAATGGGTGATAAGGTATAATATTTTACTAAACACCTATAATAATGATTTTTACTCTAGTAGAAACCTTAGAAAAAGGTCAACATCCACATACCTAGGAAAATCATTATCTCCTAATAGGTTATTTATAATAGATCCCATCAGTTTATAGTATCCCAAGTAGTTTGTTTATATTGGATTCCACCAATGCACAATGGTTCCTTATAAATTACTTAATAAACAAGATCTTCATTATACTCTAGTATTTCACAACATAATTATATAATATCTTATTCCTTAGAAACAGGTCTTAGACTTTCAATCTGTCTTGTACTATAGTGGCATGCAGGTCGGCCTAACTGTATCAAGTATCCTAATTTATAAATCATATTCAAGATCAAGTTCACTGGACTTTCTCACTAAATCTTAAATATCCTTAATACATAGATCAAATACTAGTAGTAATAGTGTTGTCCTTTCTCAACTCTTATCCCTTTTTTTCTTCTTATTTCTTCTCATCTGCCTTCGATGATAAGAGGGTATGCAGTTGTCGTACCTCATCAACCACATTACTCTTCTATACTTCTTCTTCTTCCACAATTCATATGATCTACTCTCACTAATATTCATCTGCTACTCTCTTTCTAAAATATCCAGGGTCTTCTATAGAATATTGTATCTAATTATTCTCTCTAAGTTCACCTCTTCCATTCTCTTCTTATTCTACCTTTTTATATTCAAAGTATCATGTGAATTTTATTTTTATATTTTGAATAGATAAATCATGTAATATTCTACATTATAATATTTTCAATGATCTCATTAAATTTATAAATATAATCATGTGAGACTTTGACCCATGATCTTTAAATATTATTCTTCTTGTCTCAACTAATATTCCAAAAATATACATCTTCTCATTTAAAATGGTTAAGAATATTCTTAGGAAATCATCTAGTTTTAATCTTCATAAATTATTTAAAATATTTATATTCAAAATCCTAGAATTATCATGTAAATATTCTCTCAATTTCTTTACACTTAATTATGCTTTAGACTCTGCTTGAATCATAGCTTAATCAATAGAATCGGGAGATTTAATCATTAAAGAACAACTCAACATCCTTTAAATTTGATCTCCAGTAATCTCAAATTTTCTCAAATGGTTAACATTTACAAGATGATTTATTATTCTTATATATCTCTTGGGAATATAAGTTTACCCTTATATATCATCTTGACAACTATTACATATCCTATAAAACTTCATATCACCCTTATGTATCCTCTTGTTAATTCTATTTATGTACAAGAAATTTGGAGTCATTGTATATCACAATATGGTTTGAGGTACTTTTTTAAATATTCTTCTCTTTGATTACCCTTACATATCCCTTTGAACACTAATAATTATTGTATATTAATAAATTAACCTTTATGTATCACATTGTGACTCTGGTACTTTTTCAAATATCATTGCCTTCCATATAATCTTAAATATCCTTCTGAGTTCCCTTAAGTGTTTCCTTTATTGTCGAGCAACCCTTACTTATTACCATTATCATCAGGAAACCCTTACTTATTTCCTTTATCATAGATAAATCCTTATGTATTTCCTTTACCATAGGTAATCCTTTACATATTTCCTTTACTATAAATACATATCTATAAACTCTTATATACTCAATGAAAATTTAGAGTGAATCTTATGTATCATACCAAGATTCTTTTGTATTATAGTGTCTGCCAACACTTTTTTAATTCTTATATTTAGAAGTGAATACAAGTATATTACTTATGAAATCATGACTTCATAAAATCACCTTATAATCCCTTCAAACCTTATTAGGTCTGCTATAATCACTTAAATTAACCTCATAACTACTTTAATGGATTTAAGAATTTATCAAACTTTCCCAAATCTCTTTATCACAATTAATAAATTATCTTACAACATATGAATACTCTTCTTTCAATATTTCAATGAAGCTCCACTACCTTATCAATTATCAACTTCAAACATCATTTAATAGATATTCTTTATTAATTGTGACAACCTTTATTCTTGATAATTCATATATAGATTCTCACTCTTTTATCCATCTTTATTCTTCTCCAATACAACCAACTCTCTCAAAATTCATAAATATATAGTAGATAGTTCTTCAATCTTCCATCATCAATTGTCATTATTTTATTAAAATATCAACACAAAAAACATCTAATATATTGGTTTCTTCCTTGAATATGATTATCTATGATCTCTAAGAAGCATCATCTCCATTTTATTTTCTAGTATTTATAATGGAAACAACTAAAATTCATTTACCAATATATGAATGGATCTTCAATAGTTTGTGAAATGATTGGAATTACATTCAACTCTCACAGAACCCTCCAAGATGCATCTCAAACCTTCAACTCATTTATCCATTGTTATCTTTATCATCACCCAAATACAGTATATATTTAATTTATTACTCCTTTGACATATTGATGATAAATACAATCATCATAATCCAAATTTATCTTCAAAAATTATTATTCTACCTTCAATATTTTAATTTCTCATTTTCATCAGCACCTCTATCATAACAAGTTTGATCTAAATCAATTTCATCATTATTAGGTTATTTTTTATCTTCTTTGTCACCCCTTTTTTTTAATATACATGTTTTCTGCATCAATATTTTTAAAATATTCTTCATTTTACTTTCTAAGATTGTATTTATTTTCAATAATGTTTATATCATAACTATCCACCAACTTTTGAAGCCTTTTTTCTTAAACTTTTATCCTTTTTCAATAGATAAATATCCAATGAAGGCTCGTTCATTGTCTTTCTCATTGAATTTTCCTAGATCTAATTTTTTTCATCTTTATAAATCATGGACTTATAAAAACCCTTAATTACTTCATAGTTTGATTATTATTATACCATATTTTATAATATATCATGTTATATTTAGGCATTAAAAACAGTTATTTTGAATTTCTAAATCTATACTCACAGATTCTCTCCATAAAAAATTTTAAATCTTGAATTATGTAAGCATGTTTCTTCACATATTAACCAAGATTCTATTTTTCTTCTATGCAATTAAATTTTTTTGAGGTGCATAAGGAGCACTATATTGATTCTTGACCCATTATTAACAAGATAGTATTAAAATAAATTTCTAGTAAACTACCTTCTATTATCAATTCATAACTTTTTAATATAAACTCAAAATGATATCTCATCATCTGTTTAAAAAAATTTGAACATCTTCATAAATTTTGATATGCACTTGATAAACATCATATTAGTAATTATTGTATAATCATTAAGTAATGTGTTTAAATAATAATCTCATCATGATTATTGATTTATCATTGTATCATATAAATCTAAGTGGATCAATTCAACTGCCTTAGTAGACTGAATTTCCAAATTATTATGATTTCCTTGTATTATTTTTCCTTTTTGACATGTCTAAAAAATGTCCTATATTTCTATCTTTATTGAGGAAAGAATATTACCAAATATTCTCCCTAAATATTTCTCAAACTCCTTTGACCAATATGACCAAGTATTTTATTCAATATTTGTTTCTCAAATTTTGGATCAAGTTCTCCCTTTGTGATAACTCTTCTATACATTAAGCACTTGATGATTCAAGAATTAATCCTAAAAATTACTTCATTTTAATACATAGTTATTTCATATTTTTAGATAAATATTCATTACATAACATAACTATCCATTCCAGAATCATATAGTTTTATTTTCTCTAGAAAATTTGACACATAAAAAACTGGTTCATAAAATATTTATATCATATCCCACAAAGTTCTTCATAACTAGCACACTTCTTAAACATATCATACTTAGTACCTTTCTTCATAACCTGAGGAAAAGGAAACATATGAAAGGGTGATATCAGATTCTCAAAAATGGTAAAAAGGTATATATCAATTATCACTTAGAAATAACATAGGAATAAGGGTATGAGAACATGAGCTTAATATTTTAAAACTACACCCTACATATCAAATATTATAACCTTGAGTCATGACATAAATATTGATATTTAATAATATATGAATCGTGAAGGAATAGAAGTGCATAAGAGATAAGATCATAACATTAGAATAAGACATGAGTTTGTGGAATAAAAAATCTTATAACTTTGTGAACTTTTGTAAATAGAAACAAGTTCTCTCATTAAGTTGAGGACATGAAATTAGGCCCTGGAATAAACTTATAGACCTAGAACCAAGTCTATGAATAATCTTAAAAATGTGAAATCAAGGTCCATGCATAAACATATCAATGAGAAATAAATTTCCTTTCATAATCTTATGGACATGAAAGCCAGATCTATGTATAAACTTTGGGACATGAAAACCAGTTCCATGAATAAAAATGTTAATATGAAATCAGGTTTGCATATATCATATTTACTACATGAGTTAAAAATAGTTACCCAAAATATTAGAGGGATTATATTTCCCACCCATAACATAATTAAAATCATACATATGTGTGCCACAATATCTAAAAATAGACATTATAATATAACCCATGAAAAGAAATGGGATGTATAAATATTTTATCATAGCATAACCCAAGGAAATGGAATGGCTTTCCATAATATCTTGTTATCATACACATAAACCATCTAGATAAAGAATAAATATGGTATCCTTGAAACATATCCCCAGTAAATCATAAGTGATATCAAGGGTTGTTCTCTTTGATAAATATAAATACAATTAAAATATCATTAAAACATTCATGAGAAAAATATCCCCTCCATTTTGAAATAACTATATTAAAAAATAAAAAATAAAACTATTATGGAAAACAATTATTTTAAAATAACCATGTAAACTTGTAAATAAATATTCAAATAATTTATTGGTTATAAAGGTGGGAAATTTTGTTCATCATGTATAAGTTAAAAGCATTCCTTTCATGCTTTTATAAAAAGTCAAAAAGTACCTTGTTTGGAAAATTATAAGATGATTACTTTTAAATCAATTTTTTAAAAATTAAAACATGGGTAAAATTGACTTAAAAACATATTATAATATTGAAAACCTTATTCAAAATATTTTTAGAAAAATAAATATGGAAGAAAAGGGTTCTTCGACCAAAAATAAAAATAAAAGTCAATTTTACTTTAAAACATATTTTAATTATATTGTGCACTTAAGCTGAGAAAAATGTAAGTTAAAAATTTATTTTCAATAAATGAAAATATTATAATAAAATTTATGATTCCCTTGAGAGGTAGATCATATTTAATCATTGAAAGCTTAGTCATAAACAATCTTGATAATCAATGAGATTATAACATAAAACCCTTACTGTTTTCGTAACATTTGAATCATAAGAAAAATGAAATAAATAAACTTAGATTTATATTTAAATACCAATAAAATTAATAAAAATAATCATAAAATACATTCATTCACATTATATAAAATAAAAAATGGTGAATATGGTAGTGCCCCATGGAAATAAAAGTGGGATGAAAATCGCTTACCTCGTGTCTGGCTTCCTTTGTATGTGTTAGGAATGCATTTATAATAAATATATATTTATTATAAATATATTAAATAACCATACTCATATATATAATACCATTTATTATTTATTTATAACATTTTATTAACAATTCTTTATTAAAATCTCAGTTTTGGGTGATATCTGCTTTGTTTACATGTATGTTTTGGTTTGGTAGTTTTGGTCATTTTACCTTGATCATGGTTCTGACATATTCATAATATTAATAATTATATAAATATAAAATATATTCATTATATATATTATTATATTCATAAATAAAATTATATGTAGATAAATTAATTACACGGTTCATGGAGATGGTAGGCCATACGTACGCACAAACTCTATTTTAATTTTTTAACGGATGGAACAAAAAAAGTTAAATATTAATTCACCATTACATAATAATTATTATATAATATAAATCATATATATTCATAAAATATATCTTTATTACCATACATGTAAAATATTAATGAAAAATGAATCACATCACTACGTGGACGTGGTAGTCCACACATACGCACGAGTGATAGTATCGTTTCCCAAAATATTAGAAGGTAAGAAGGTAGATATTATATATTCATTCCAAAAGTATAATTATTTCATAATTATAATAAATAAACATTAAAACCATCATAATATCCATCTCTGAAATACGATTATTGAAAATTAATTGTATCGTTATGTGGAGATGGTAAGTCATACGTACGCACGAGTGATACTTTAACTTCCCATTTTATGGAAATAGGGTGAATAAAGATGATTTCAAAATCATAATAACATTTAACTATATTTAGGACACTGAATTAATTATTTTATTAATAATATAAAATATTTAGATGTGGTAAAATAATAATTAAATGGAAAGTGATCGGTTAAGGCGATTACCTCTTCTTTAAAATAACCCTTTTAGATATCCTCTTAAGGGGTATAGGTTTGGTCATTTGGTAAGTCTATAACCTTTATAATTTAGATATCAGAGTGTATAATAGAACTTGGTAGAGTTTTTCTAAGTTATAAATCTCAAAATGGTGTGTAGAAGAGAAAATAGGGGTTCCCTGTTATAATTGTGGAGAGGGGTACTCTTAGAATTTCATAAAAGATTAAAATATATTAAAGTAGTTCTCAAGAAAAATGGTTCCAAATGGCCTATAAATGGGAAAGAGATGAAATTTTATACCATATATTATCCCCCTTGTTCTATTTTAATATTTTTATGTTTTTTGATTAAGTTAATAAAATATTATTTTAATAAAATATTATTTTAATAAAATATCATTATTTCCAATTTAGATACTATTTATTTAATTTGACATAAAAGAAATAAATAAAAATTTATAATTTGAATATAATCCATTAAAATAAAAATTATATGTCATATTAATCTAAAAAAATTATGGAACACATTAAATCATTGATATTATATTAAGTTTAATATTTTTAAAATGGTTTATTATATTTTTTTTTAATTGGAGAAATACCGCATTGGTGTTGCATAAGCATTTAAGGTAATTATATAATTAATAAAAATTATAAATAAATTTATATGATTAAAATAATTTCATTAATATAAAAATATACACTTATATTCATTAAAAATTTTCTTTTTTCCCTATGGAGCATATAAAAGATATTTAAAACTAAGAAAGTGGCATTTTGAAACTTTCTTTGATTTAAAAATTATATAGGTCATTTTCATTGAAAAGTGTTCACTAATAAAATAAATTTATATACTAGGGTGATAAGGGTTTAAATTACTTCCAAATAAAATTTATTCGGAAAAATTATGGTCTTATCACTTAGTTTCAATCGATATTAACCCCATTTACCCTTTATCATGGTGATAAATTTAACCGTGATTACTATTCATATTGACCAAAAATAAAAGAGACCTTTTTACCAAATTTTGACCAACTATTTAAAAATATGTATTAAATTTTATCAAATTCAATACCTATAAGTGGAAGAAAATAATTTTAAAAATAAGTGCCCAAAATGCGATGAAATATGCTTCTTAGAAAAACGAAATTTTAAGCATAAAATAAGACTTATTCTTATACCACGAAATTAAAAATATTAGATTAATGTTAAAACATTTTATTGTTTATAAAATATATAAATTTAATTAAAATCATTCATCAATATTGATCAATTTAATCTATTCATCTAAAAACCAATTGTGCGCATAAAAATAGTTTTTTAGGAAAATGATTTTTTTCTTATAAAAATGTTTTTATACTAAATAAAAACATAAAATTGATTCCAATGAAAATAATTATATTATATTAAATATAATAAAACTAATTTTACTTTTAAACTATATTAAAACAAAATTAAACTTTTTACATGTCGGAAACAAAAGTATAGTTTTCAATAAAAAATAATATTTTTTATTATTCATTAGAAAATCAATATTTTAATAAAATTCTCCCAAATTAATCCTCAGATAATTTTAATATTCATATTTAAAAATTTATTTTCAATTTATAAAATAAAATTTCTAAAATTTACGTATATTAATTATAATATTTTTTTCAAAAAAACTATAATAAATATTTTTTAAAGAAAATTTATTTTTGAATAATAAAATGATTTAACTAAAAATTGAGTGATTATTTATTAAAAAATTATCAATTCATTTATATTGAGTATGATATTTATATATATTTCATAAATTAGTTAATCTTATTCATACCTACAAATTTAATGGCTAGGTTATAAATTTTACATTAAATAATAATATTTTAATAGTGTATTGTAGTTTGTCTAAAATCAGTATTGTGTATAATACAGGCTATCGAAGGAGTTAAATTTTATTGAAAAAATATATTTCATAAAATATTAGGGTTTTACATATCCCCCCCCCATACACACACCACCCTAATAAATTTTATCCTCATAATTTGAACTTTTTCTTGATAAGCAAAGGTTTGACATTTAAAAATTCCTTTGTGGAAACCTACATCATAAAAAGGGTTAGTAAAACTTCCTCTTGAAAATAAATAAGGTAAAATAAAAAATACATATATAATAACACATAACTATGTTATAAAATAGTAAAAAATTAGTGATAAGTGAAAATAAGGACATGGGAGATAAAACTAACACCCAAGGACTAATAGAGAGTGATAGAGAAGATGGTCTGGAAAATTCAACAACCACAAAACCATGAATTAATGAGGGGTTAAAAAACCATAAATTCATACAAATTAAAGAAAATAGGATATAATTTTCTTCCTAAGATACTTTTCCTTGTTTTTAGTCATTCCTATAACATTTAGACTAATATCATAAGTAAATATACTTACTTGATAAGTATAATTTCTTCATTTAATAAATTTCCATCATAATATAATTTGTTTCTCCAAATGATGAGTATTCCAAAAAAAATATTCCTAAAAAACTAAAATAAACTTATAGAATATCAAAAAATTATATCAAGATATTCCTCTAATATTTAGTCATTAACCAAAACCAAAATTTGTTAGCATAAGATAAGATAACTCCCAAAATTAATAAACCTTGAAATAATACATTAAACTCTAAAATTTTCCATAAAAACAACAAAGTTTTCCACTTAAATAATTTTATAAATAACACTATATCCAAAATAACCTTAATAAAATCAAAATTAAATAATTTTTTAACCTCAAAGGTGATCTCATACCTTTCATCTTACATCTCCAAAAATTTAATTAAATCATTTACAATTAATTTTTCATATTAAATAACATGTTAAAACTAAATGTTACATATACCTAAAACTAATAAAAAGTCTCCCAAAATAACACTAATCACCATGATAAATCATTTTATAATTTTATAATATACTGAACTTTACCAAAATATCATGAATCAAATTTAGATATTAACCTGAAAGGTAATCATTAACATGATAATAAGTATCTTCTAAAATATAACCTTGTTAATAATCGCTTTTAAACCATCAGGATTGTCTATATCCCACTATCCAATAGACTATAATTAACTTAAAATCAAATCATATACTAACCCAAAATTTTTTCTAAATCTCAATAGATTTTTCTTCCTAAAACCAAATAAAAGTTTAAAATTTTCTCAAAATACCATCACTTAAAACATCAAAAATGGGGTCTAAGCCTTTGAAATTATGATAAAAATTAAACCTATAAATCCATGAAGGTATCAATTACTCTTTAGTTAGCCTCTCATTAAAACACAATCCTTATTCTCTAAAAAAATACAGTCTATTTCCATAAATCTAAAAATGTAATAAACTTCATCAAAGATGACCTAAATAACTTTTTCATAAAATAAATAACCAATTTTAAGGTCACCAATACTATCCAATCAATTTCAATCATCTATTTATCCCAAATAAACATTATCAATTTTCTTAGTTATTAGTATTATTCAAAATATGTTTTTAAATACTTAAATAAAACTAATGTGGAACAATTCTTAGATGTTTCATGATTATTATACCCAAGATATCATTGATATAATTTTTATATCCCAATACATAAACACTTCAATTATTTCACTTCAAATATTGTAATAGCATAGGTTATTCCTTGATCTAGAAGTTAAAATTTAAAATAGGGAATTAACTCTAATAATTCCTAGGTTCCCCATATATAAGAAATTGAATTCCTTGGAAATTAAATTCTCTATACCCTTTATTTCCACATAGAAATCATCTTCCCCTCAATTTGAGAAATTATTATATGTGTTTCTTACCACATTCTTGATAAGAAGGAAATTTAAATTTCTCACTCCATGATCATTTCCACCTGAACTTCCAGAAAAGTCAATTTTCCTCTTATTTGACTTGCTATGAAACTCACCAATTTTTATATTATTAATCATATATCATGATAGATAACTATAAATAATCACAATTTTTCACCTTCCAGATCTCATCTCATTTGGTTTCTCCTGAGTACAATCATTTTATTGTCCATCATACTCATTGTTAACATGATGTCTCCTGGTTCCATTAAATTACTAAAACCAAAAAACAATGTGTAAGTATCAAACAATTATAATTAGAGTAATCTATCAAATGATAATGAAAATAATTAAAAATATATATATACCATGAAAAATTATTCTCAATATATGTAACATTAGGTATAACCTAGGTTATTCATGGTCATTAACAAAACATTATGATATTATCCTATACTTAGACTTATCCCCAAGGTTCTCACTAAGGTTTTCTTATCCTAGTTTCAAAAGGTTAATTAAGCCCCACTCTGATTCCAACAATAGAGACCAATACATTTCATAAAAATATATTTAATCTTTTTAAAAATAATATTCATTACATAACATAACTATACATAATATAATCTTATTGTTCTCATGCCTTTGGAAACTTAGAAACATAAACAACTGGTTCATAAAATATCTAAATCATCTCTCAATAAGTTCTTCATAAATAGAACCCTTCAAAAACATATCATAATTAGTCCCTTTCTTTATAACCTATGGAAAATTAAACATAATAAATGGTGATATCATATGCTTATAAAGTGTAAACAAGTGAGATATCAATAATCACTTAGACATTACAAGGGAATAAGGGTATGAGAACATGATCTTGACATTTAAAAACTATAACCTCATATCGAATACCATAATCTTGGGTCATGGAATAAATCTTTGTAGTTCATAAGACAAGAATAATAAAGGAACCAAAGTAAATAATCCATTAGATAATATCATTTTCATAAGATGTGAGTTTTTTCCATACACATAAGATTATAAATTTGTGAACAAGTATAAATAGAAAGAGGTTCACTTATTAAGTTAAAGACATTAAATCAAGTGCTTGTATAAGCTTATGGACATGGAACCAGGTCCACACATAATCATATGAACATCAAATCCAGGTATATACATAAAATTATAGAAATGTAATCCAGGTTGATTCATAATATTATGTACATGAAATCCAGATCTATGCATAAACATATTTTCATGAAAACTAGGTCTAGGTATAAAATTGTGAACATGAAATCAAATTCATGAATATCATATTTACCCAATGCATTGGAGGGTGATATAGGTACCCTAAATTACATAATAAAAATCATAAATATGAATTCCATAAGATTATAAAACATTCATCATATTAAAACCCAAGAAAAGAAATGGGATTCATAAACATTTCTTCATAGCATAACCCATGAAAAAGGAATCGGTTTCATAAACATCATGTCATCATAAGCATAACCCATCCAAAGAAATATTAAGGATGGTATCCTTAGATCATATCCTTAGTAAATTATAATTTATATCATGTTCTTTTTCATGATGAGTATAAATACCATTAAAATATCATTAAAACATTCTTGAGGAAAATATCCTTTCCATTTTGAAAACACTACTTTAAAATATAAAAAATTCAAAAAAATTATGGAAAACATTTTATTTTTAAATAACCATAGAAAATTTTAAAGTAATATTCAAATAATTAAGTGGTTTTTATTGCACGAAATTTATTTCATGCTATATAATTTAAAAATCATTCCATTCATACTTTTTTAAAAAGTCAAAAATTGCCTCGTTCATAAAATGATAGAAATATTCCTTTCAAAAAAAAATTTAAAAAAAAAATCAAACATGGGTAAAAATAAAAGAAAGGTAAATATTAATTGACCTTTAAAAAATAATTACTACATAATATAAATCATATATATTCAAAAACAAAATATATTTATTACCATTTATGTAAAATATAAATGATAAACAAATCACATCACTTCGTGGAGGTGGTAGTCCACACGTACGCGTGAGCGATGTTATCGATTCCCAACAAATAGGCAGGTAAGAAGGTAGATATGATATTATAATTATATAAGTATAATTATTTCATAAATATAATATATAAACATCAAAAACCATTATAATAACCATCTATGAAAGATTGTAATGAAAAACAATGGTATCGTTATGACGGTAAGTTGTACGTAGGCACGAGCGATACATTCACTACCTATTTGATGAAAAGATGGTGAATAAAGGTGTTTTTATAATCATAATAAAATTTAAGTATATTTAGGATACTGAATTAATTATTTTATCAAGAATATAAAAGATTTATAGGTGGTTAAATTATAATTAAAAATAAAGTGATCCGTTAAGGCGATTACATATTCTTTGAAATATCTCTTTTATATCTCCTCTTAAGGGCTATAGGGTTGGTATTTTAGGAATATAATCACCTATAGAATGTGTATATGGTATTTTATAAGATAAATTTATATATTTTTTTGATATTTAAGGATCAATGTGGTGTGATGTAGAGAAATGAGGGGTTCCCTTTTAAAATTGAGGGGAGAGGCACTCTTAGAATTTCTAAAAAGATCAAAATATATTAAGGACATTCTTAAGAAAAATGGTTTAAAATTGATTAAAAATAAGAAAGGGATTAAATTTTAGACCATATATTTTATTCATTATCCTATTTTAATATATTTAATATTTTTATATAATTTAAAAATATTATTTTCATAAAATATCATTATTTCTATTTTAGAAACTATTCATTTAATTTTAATTAAAAGAAATAAAGAAATAAGTTAAAATTTGAATATAATACTTTAATATAACACTAATATGTCATAATAATCTAAAAAAATCATGGAACATATTAAATAATTCAAATTATATTACTTTTAATATTTTTAAAATTATTTATTATGTTTTTTTATTAATTAGTAAAATATTGCATTGGTGTTTCATAAGCATTTAAGGTCATTATATATTTTTTAAAAATTAGAAATAAATTTCTATCATGAAAATAATTTCATTAATATAAAAAAAACACTTATAATCATTCATAACATCATTTTTTCACTATGTGGAAACATAAAAAAATATTTAAAACTAAGAGAGTGGTATCATGTAACTTTATTTGATTTAAATATTATATAAGTCATTTTCATGTATAATTTTCCATTAAAAAAATAATTTTCAATATCAAGGAGATAAGAGTTTAAATCCCTTAATCAAATAAGAATTATGATGAAAAATTATGGCCTTATCACTTATTTTTAATCTAGATTATTCTGATTTACCCTTTACCCTGGTGATAAATTTTACCATGGTTACTATTCATATTGACCCAAAATAAAAAGGACTTATTTACAAAATTTGAACCTAATAATTTTAATATATATTATATTTTATAAAATTAAATACCTATAAGTGGTATAAATTAATTTTAAAAATAAGTGTGTAAAATGCACTGAAAACTGCTATTTAAAAAATAGAGTTTTTAAGCATAAAATCAGATTTATTGTTATCACGTGCCTACAAAAATGTAATATAAATGTTAAAAAAATTATTTATTTTATAATATATATAAATTTCCTTAAAATAATTCAATAATAGTTATTAATTTAATTTATTAAGATAAAAATACATTGCGCACATAAAAATAGTTTTTTAGGAAAATGCCTTTCACATATAAAAACATTATACTAAATTAAAACTTAAAATTGATTAAAATAAACTTAATTGGATTATTTAAAATATAATACAACTAATTTTAAATTGAAAACATATTAAAACAAATGGTAAATTTTTATATTCCTGAAACAAAAATACAGTTTTTAATAAAAATTGGTATTTTTCACTATTCACTTAAAAATCAATCTTTTCAAAAAAATTATCAAAAATTCATACTAAGATAATTTTATAATACTATTATTTAAAAATTATGATAAAATTATAAAATAAAATTTCTAAAAGTTCCATAAATTAATCATAATATTTTCTCATAAAAAGCAATAAAAATATTTTTTAAAGAAAATCTATTTTTGAAGAATAAAATGAATTTACTAAAAATTGAGTGATTGTTTAATAATAATTTATAAATAAATTTATACCGAGTAAGAAATTTATTTATATTTCATAAAGTATTTAATCCTATTTATACACACCAATTTCATATCTATGTTATAATTGTCACATTTAATTATAATATTTAAATAGTTTATCATGGTTCATTTAAATATGGTGTTTTATATAACACAATATATCAAAGAAATTAAATTTAATTGAAAAAAAAATTAAAATCATAGGGTGTTACACGAATTTATTCTCTTTATTGTTTTAAGATCCGCCTCAACAAGAAGTGAATTCTTTTCTTTTTCTATCCTCTAAAACTTCTCATCTCCAGTAGTCTAAAGAGTTTGTCTTGGAATTTTTATCATAAATTATTTTACACAATGACCTTGTTGGTCACACCTTACACAGATGTCATCCAGGAAATCAAATCTATTTTGATTAGGAAATATTGATATATTTCTATTCACATATTGCTTCTTCTCATAATTGTTCCTCATTTTCTTTGGATATATCCACCTTAATTTTTATCTTGTATGAATATTTATAAATAAAATATTATACCATAAATCATAACTTGTATTCCCAATTACTCCACAACACTAACAATTTTAATTTAAACTTTATCTTCTATAAGAATAATAAGTTTATCTGTGAAAATTTTCTTACTATCTATGTGCATTCTACACTTCATTTTTCCTTTGTCTAGGGGAAATCTCTCTTATCAATTAACCCCTAACTTCCTTTGATATAAGAGTTAATTTTTCATGATTTTTCTCAGACCAAAAAAATCTAGTTTTTAGTTTTAGTCCCTACATTGTTAGGTGAAATAGATTTGGTAACCTTGGAATAAATATGAACAATTTGTACCTTCTTCCTTGGGATGGGATTTATAGTTTATTGAGATTATTCATCCTAAAACAAATTTCTTATGATATTCTCCCATCATATTAAAGTTATTTTCAGCTTTAATACACCAATATTGTGTCTTACACAAATCTTATTCCTCTACAACAGATTTTACATCAAGATGTTTTAATATTTTATATTATTCTACAATTCTCACCTTAATATGTGTAATTTCTTCAATTTAGTAATTATTATCCTTGAGTAATTCATCTTCACCTTCTCCCTCCTTCTCAATAAATATTATTATTTTCATGATCTAGGTGTTTTTCTAAATACATGCTTCAATTTAGCTTTCAAAATAGTTTAAGTATAACTCTATTTATCCTCTTCATCTCTACATTAAGAAACTCCTTATTCTTTAACAATATCCATGAAGGTTTTTTATTTTTTAGTGGTTCCCTAATCTTTTGACTCACATGTTTGTGATGATTCTTCATTATATTATTCTTTGATCATTATATTTATTCTCATATTTCTCAAGAAATATTTATTTATAAATTCCACCTTTTATTTTTTCCCTATTTCTTTTTTAGAATAATATCTTATTGCTCATAATTATCAATCCCATAATTTTTAGTCTTTGGAAAATCAACTAAAAATGCCTAATTCCACTAAAATTAAATCACTTTAGAGGAAATTTTCATTGGTATTTACCTCTTACACTTCTGAAGTTCTTGAAATAATAAGAATAATTCTCTCATGAACTTCACCTCTTTTTTCATCAACTTCATATTCTAATAATGATTACTTTTTAATTATTTTGAGATTGAGACCTTTTAGAGAAACATAATTTTCTTCTCCTCGTTAATAATATTCTTGAAAATATATTCCTTTATCATTATATAAGAAATTAGAAATTATATAGTTCATTAAGAGATAATTCATATCTATCCTCTAGGTTAGAAACATTTGCATCAAATATATTAGGGAAATTAATCAGTAACTATTTGGAAATAGTTAAATCTTCCAAAGATTCTCTAAAACCAATGATGTTGCTAAAAATTTTATTCATCCATGTGAAATACTCATCAATAGTATTACCATTATCCATTCTAATATCTTAAAACTTTTCCCTCAAAATATATAGTTTTCATCTTTCACTTTGATATTCCCTTCAAAAATGTTCCCAAGATTATCCCATATCTATTTGGTATTTTTTTATACCATCACTTTTGTATAAACTTTTTCTAATAAGGACATTATAATTACATTCCTTTGTTTGACATCAAATAAAAAATTCCTTTTATATATAAATTTAATATGATCATCTCTCTCAACATGTGTAAAACCCGTTATAGTGGCATTACTAACTTTTAGGACAAGATAAAGAAGATAAGGAAGGTATCTATTCTTCAAACCATGAAATTTAATTCCATATAATATTGGAACAACTTTACTATTGATATAATTAAAATTATTCATCTTCAAATTCAAACATAATTGGATTACTCATAGGAAAATTGAATTTGATCTGATTCCACTTGAAATTCCTAAGTATGCAATAGTGTAACACAAAGAGGGGGGTGAATCAATGTTACATTCTTTAAAAAATTCTTCCTGGTTAGAAATAAACCTCTATGACTATTTAATATAAGGATCCACTCAAATCAACACACCCTCATAAATATGAATAAAACAAATAATGAAACATAAATCACATAATATTTTTACAAGGTCCATACCCTAATATGGGTTAATACATCCTTTTTGGGTCTGGGATGAGTCTAAGACCCATATTTCATCACTAGTATCAAAATTGATTACAATAGATATCTCCCAACTATTCTTTATATAGTATCCCACTAGTTTACAAAAATAATTCAAACTAGAACCAAGTTTATCATTAGCAAGCTCCAGGATGCTTCAACATAATCAAATGATCTCCCTTAAGCTTTCAAAAAATTTAGTAACAAATAGTCAACCTCTTCATCAAGCTATCGACACTAGGATTATTCAATAGGATTCAATAGATCACTAGTCTTGAACTAAATATCAGTCTCAATATCTTTTTATAACACTCACTAAAAATTTTGAATAATGTTCAACAACACACATAATATCATAATTTTCTTTTTATATTTTTAGAATCCCTAAAAAATTACTCAATAATCTAACATTATGGAAATTTTAGAAAACCAAACTCTTAAATAATTATATAATATTATCTCAACTGATTTTCTCAAGATTATTCCTCATGATAATCTCCCTCTAGCTTTTCATATTGGATTTCTCCCCATGATACTAAAATCAATTTCCAAAAATGCTTGCATTTTTTATTTAAACTGATCAAGTGACTCTTCCAGTAATTTCCCTATCTTCCACCTCAATTAATTATTTTCAAATATCTTTATTTTAAAATATTAAAATAATTCGGAAATTGTATTTTAACCTTCAACTGATTTATTCCTCATTATACTCATCTTGAATCATGGATCAACCCATCAATATCATGGTATTTATGGCTAACGGATTAGTAAATCATTTCTTGACGTGATTATCAATTATTATCACACTTTTTTAACTGGTAAACCCTATATATAAAATGAAATATCTCAAATATTACTATAATGAGCTCAAATATCCAACACATCCTCAATAATATCCTTCATGAGTTGATAATGATATTATATATTCTCATAAGAATGTTACATATGAATTCTCATATTTTCTATACCTTCCACCATATCTTATGTGTCCCAGTAGATATGATCCTTTTCCAATTTTCAAATTTGAAATATCTTACATTCCATATTCAAAATGTTCCAAATCACCTAAAGATATTATGTATCACTCTACAAAACATTTTTATGCTCCATAGTATCAAACATATCATAGTGCATCACCATTTTTATTGTATTCTAACAAGAAAAAAAAACATATCTTTTATATGCTCTGAAATATGATATGTATTAAAAATATTATCCTATATATCAGCAATAAAATGTTTTACATCATAGTATACTCTAATTATTTTCTAATTTCCCCCAAAAACTTTGCAATCCAAAATTCTTTTCCATGATTTTTAACTCAATTCCAAAAAAAAATCATCCAGACAAATTCAACTAAAATATCTTTATATACATGTCTAATATCTCAAAAATATTCTCAATTAATTCTAATTATCTCCACTAATGATTTCCAAAAAACACAACACACCTTGAATAATTCCATAGGTACTTCAATTTCTTATTAACAAATTTGGGTCAGGCATATTAGATGTCAACTTTATATACTTTTAGAAAGAAATAAGTTTTTTATAGAGGTAATTCATCCCATGTTTGTGTAGATTACTCAAATCTAGTCACTATCCCCTAACCTAATATAGGTGGGTTTGAGGGGTTCACTTATTGATAGTCCAAGATTTCATAGTTTTTTCAATTAAGAAACTGCTTATGAATGACCAAAAAAATAACTTATTAAAAAAGTGTTTACATCACTCTTCACTTATAGTAAGTTTTTTTTATAAGTTTTTCTATATTTTTTATTGGAAAATTATTCTGCAACAATTTATTTAAGTGGATTAATTAAGTAATTAGGCCATGTTTAGTCAAAATTATTGAAAACTATTTGCATCACTTTACACTTAAGAGAAAGTAAGTGGCCTTTTTTCTAAAAAAAATATTTGAACATGTATTATATATGAAAAACACTTATATAAATGGTAGAAAATATAATTTTCAATAAGTAATTTGAAAACCACTTATATAGAACCAATTATCATAAGTGATAAGTGTTATAATGAGTTTTCAATAAGTAACCTATTCGATTTCACTTGTTAAAAAAATTTTATAACACTTATGATTTATCATAACTAATTTAAATAAAATATAAGATAATTTTTTTATTTTTGAAAAAAAAAATTCTTAAACTTGAAATACAGAATAAGAGCACTTAAATAATTTTTTGGAAAAAAATTAATAAGTAGTATTAAAAAACTTATACAAAAGTACTTATAAGAAATTTTCAGTAAGTTACTTGAAACTAAGCCTTAAGGTATATGTGTTTTTTCAAAAAAAAATTGATTATTTTTTTCAAAATTCATATCATAATTGAAGAGTGTTATTAACACTTTATAATAATTTTTTTTAAGAACCTGAAAGAAAAATCAATTACAACTTGGTGTAATTTTTTATCTATAAAAATGATAAATACAAGGTTGAGGGAAGCCACAATTCATTATTTCAAAATGTATGGTGTATCATCCAAATTTAATAATTCATTCCTTGGAAACACCTAAAAGGGATAGGATTACCCCTTGACATGTAACAACAATCCCCCAAAAAAATTACTCAATGCTAGACATAATTAATTCCATTACTAAAAAATAGGTTACTTAGCCAAAATATTTATCTATCATGTTCCATTAAATCTTGAATATATACCTAGTAAAAATCATAATAATTACCATGATATCAGTTAGAAAATTTTTAATTATTATGAAAACTATAACATTCATTTTATCCTTTAAAAAAACAAAAATCATTGCAATATTGAACTATAATCAAAATATCGATAAAACTAAACCTTTGGGAACAATAATAAATTATTTTAAAAATGGATTTTTTGAAATTAAATTTGATTAGAATTAAGTGAATGATATTTTCAATGAAATCAAATTTAAATAAGTGTTTAATATCAACAAAAATATTATTATTCAGTGACATTTGATCTATTACAAAATTGTTTGAGAAAATCCTATGTATTTTTATGGTATTGTTCACAACATTATTTTAATTAAATTATATGAAATTTTAATTATTATTTTCATCAAATATAAATCCATTATATTTTACCATTATAAAAAATTTCAATAAATCAGGGGGTCACTAAATTTTTGTAGGAGAACCTATATCAGGTCTAGAGAGGGATATAGTGTCGAGGAAGGGGCATAGACTAAGGGTTATAATGGGGTTCTCGGGAATTGAGGAAGAAATAATGATAGGGACAGGGAGGGACGATAGGGGAACCTTAGAAATGGGGATGGGGTTGTCAATTTTAGGTCGGAGAACCTATACATGGGTTGGGACTATCAGGTTCAGGTCAAAAAAACCCACCCTGTTTATGAATCATGCTTGGATAAACTGACCCTAACCCAACTCATTTACTAATCAAACCATAAAAAACTCATTTATTAATCAGTCATAGTCGGACTGACCCTGACTCGGGCCATTTACTAATCAGACCATGAAAACAATCCCATTTGTATATAATAACATTTAATTTGAAATTTTAATTCCATATTATTATAATTTTTAAAATATATATATATATATAATATAACTTAATTATTTCTAGTGGGTTAGGTACGGGGTCACTTATCATAGCACGAGCTCAACCCTATTATTAATCTATCTTTTAAATTTAGGCTCATTTAATAATTAGACCTAAAAATATGGCCCTATTATTCATTTTTATTGGGTAAATACTATCAGATCGAGAAAGTCCCCTGACCCATGTACAATATGCGGTATATACCTCAATGATGACATAGTGGTGATAAGGTTTGAGTATAAAAAATGTACATTAGCGGTGGTTATTTAGAGGTAGTTATATAGAACCCTCTCTAAATTCATTTTTTATATAGATTAGTGGTTGTTATCCAAAAACCATCACTAAATAACAATTTATTGGTGGTTATAGAAAAACCACCACTAAAAATATACCTAATTTACTAACAAAATTAGAGTTAGTTTAAAAACCCTCTGATTTAAGAGACTAATAGTGATTTATAACCACTTCAAATATCTTGGATTAGAGGGGGTTTAAACCAACACTATTTTTTTAATTTTTTTAAAATAAATTAGGTATATTTTAGCGATGGTTCTTTTATAACCGTTTTTAAAATAAACCTAATATATTAAAAAATTATAGAAATTAGAGGGGCAATTTGAACCCCATATAATTTTCTTTTATTTTTTTCAAATTATATTATATATGTGTGTGTGTGTTATATAAACACATTATATAAATGTATTTAAATACATTATATATATATATATATGAATATTTAATTTAGAGGTATATGTGTATAAATATTATATATATTTATATATATATATATTATAAATAAAAATTATATAAATGTATTAAATTTTTTGTATATTATATATTTATATACATAATGTACTATAAATGTATTTAATTATATAAATATACAATATATTGTATACCTATACATTTAATATATGTATTTATTATTATTATTATTATTATTATTATTATTATTATAAAAAACATATGACATGGTTGTAATTATGATTTTAGTATATAAATAAATGAATTAAAATTAGTATATTTAATATATAAATACATTATATATATATATATATCATATTATATATTTCCTATTATAAATTAATATTACATATATAATATAGTAAAGATTATAAAGCACAAACAACACACACACCCAGACACCCCAGTGGTCAAGCCTCATCCTTCCTCACAAATAATATCAAACACCCACTATACATATTTTATTACATATTTATAGATTTGAAGGCCCAAGTTCTTAATGGTATAAAGACTCAGTTGGATGTGGTCCAAAATCCCCTAAAGCCAATGACTCTAATGCCCAAATGAGCATCCTTTATAATGTAATGTCACTAGTATTATACCACACCACCCCCTATTTGAATTCATCACATTGTGTTACCAGTATAAATAATGGGTCCCCCCCCCCCTCACATCCCACTAATAATAATTGTGTTGTGTAGTTAGACTCAATAGGGTCTAATCTGTAATTTGGAATGGGAGATTAAATTAGTCCTAAGTTGATATAGGTAAAATAAATTAATGCTTCCACATTTAAGTAACTTAAATACTGATTTCTAGATCTTGATATATGATCAATTAATTGTATTCATTATGGGACATCCCCACCTCTTACTCTATTTTTTATGATGTGTGTTAGAGTTATCAATTAAGTTTATAAATATATATTTTTCCTATAAAATAGACATATGAGAACTTCACATCACATTTTATCTTCTTCCTATTAAGATAAAACTCTAACTCTAAAATACATAAGGATTACTTCTTCTCTTATAGAGAAAAGGTGTGAAGACCATGCTTAATTACATGGAAGCAATCAATCTAGGTTAATTTTTTTTCTTTACATGTTTTTTTATGTATTTGATAAGATCCTTATATATGTTATAATTTTTTGGGTATATGGCACAAAGGATTATACCTATAAGAATTATGATTCTAATTGTTGGTATCAAAGGTTGTTGTTATTTCAAATACAAATTCAAAATTTATTTTAAGATAAATTCATGAAGTCAATTTAAATAGGATCTATTTTCATGAAATCAATAGTTTAAAAAATTTTCAATTTTCATGTTTTTTATTTTATATATATTTATATATATTTATATATATATATTCGTGAATAATTATTATTATGTGGCTATTATTATGTCCGAATGTCCTGAAGGCCTTCATTTTTATTTATTTTTGACAACCCCCTTTTCAAGGGATGAGGGGGAACCCTTACAAGGCCCGTAGGCTCATAGATTACATGGCCAGTAGGCTTAGGAGATTACATGACCCGAAGGTCTTAAGGAATTCAACCATATTATCTACAAGGAACTGCTCCTCCCCAGCATCTGCATCCTGATATTAGCTCTCCACCTTTGCATGACCGTCTGGCTAGGCTTCCCATGCAAGATATTACTATACTCTCAACATAATTCATTATGGTAATAATGTTCTGAAATTATGTATTTTCTATTATTATTTCAAATTAATTTAATCCAAAATAATTTCTAGAATTTTTGTTTCATAAAATTGAATTATGACTTTTATGATAGATTGAGGGAATTAATTTGTTATTAATTATAAATGGATTACTAATTTCAATAACTAATTTATATTGAGTTAAATTATAATGTGTGTGGGACTAAAAATTTACATGAATTAATTAATTTAATTGTGTTTGTGGTACTTTCTTATTCAAATAACAATAACTCCAATGATGATTGTCATGAAAATAAATAAGATTAGTTAAAACCACATTTATATTGGATTATTAAATTTGAATTAATAATTAATGTAAATTTTCAATTGAGTATCCCCATGAAATATTTAATTTAATATGTGGTTCTTGTTATTTGATTAATGGCTAGCCTAATGAAAAAATATTTTTTGAAGAAACAAGAATTAGTAGAACCACAATTGTATTACAATCTTGAAATTAAAATTATTAATTATCCCAATAAATAATTATGGTTTTAATTTTTTGAGTTTAATTTTTAATTTAATTAGGAATTAAATTATTTCTACCCAATGGTGATTTGATTTAATTTTGTGTTATATTGAGACTATTATTTAAGGAGAAAACTTATGTGTATAGTATTTTACAAAATGGAAGTTGAAAACAATAAAACTTTTATCATAGAAAAATTTTGTTTATTTTATTTTATTTTGTGAACTATGTACTCCCAGTTTATTAATTTATGATACGTATAATTGTTTATCTTCATGATTATTGATAATGTGAACAATTATTATTGTGACTATTCGGTTTCACTTACGAGCTATGTTTCAACCACTGAGACCCTAACTTGTAGCAACTTTAAGAAACAAAAGGAACAAGCCCTTATTATCCTTGGTTTTAATGAACTTGGCTATGCATTTCATAATGATAAACCAAACCCACCTACATCTCAATGTTCCTCTAATTAAAAGGAAATTTTTGAAAAGTGGGAGTGGTTTAATTGATTTTTACTTATTATTATCAAATATCTATACCATCAAACATTATATGATTATTTACATATTATGATACTAATGTAGATTTTGAAAAGGATAAAGAATATGAAAATGATAATACCTTCCTCACTTTAGTTGAAAAAAAATTCCAAAGTACATCCAAAATTATTTCAACCACATTAATCACCAAAATGGTCACCATGAAGTACGATGGTGACATTGGAGTTCATGGGAACATCTTAAGAATGAATGATATGGCATCCTAGCTTAAGGACATGGAAATAAATATTCTAAAAAAAATTATTTTTCATTTTATTATTATATCTATCCCTTAAAATTTTGTTCCATTTATATTCAACTATAATTCTCAAGGGGAAAATGGAAAAGGAGAAAGTTAAACAACATGTGTGATTAAGAAGAAGAAAGGTTAAAATAAAAATCTCCTCAAAGTTTTCACAACCTAACCTTGATTTTTATTTTATTTTATTATTTATTATTTCATTATCTTTTGGTTAATGTTTGGGTTGAGTTCCTGGTGTTAGTTTTTGAGTTTTGTGGATTTCAGTCTATTTTTTGTCCCTATGCACGGTTATTGTGCACATTTTGGGGAGAAACCATGTAGCTTGTGAATTTAATGGTTGTTTCTAGTTGAGATGTGGTTTTTAGACTCATACAAGTAAATAATATATAACTCTACTTAAAACTAGTATAGTGATGAGTAGAGGTTGATCCATAGGTAAGGACTCTGAGTTTTTTATTTAAGTATGTGACCAAGTAGAAAAATGAAATATGAATACAATAAAACAACACAAAAATATTATAAAAGTGTGAATGGTAGTGAGGAAATGAAGATAATGAATATTTGTGTGGATGTTATTTTGAGTGTGACAAGATAAATAGACAAATATAGAGTAAAGAATAACTCAACTGGTGAGAGATATTAGTTGATGAAGTAGGGGGAATTCAGCTAGTTGGTTTTTATAAAGATTTTCCTCTATTCATGCATTTGAATTAAACATTTGGGACTGATTCAAGTGGAAACCCCTATTTATTATTAGGTTAAACTATGACTAAATATATCCTATGACTTCTCAACTATAGAAATCACTCAATCAGTGAGTGAAAATAAATTATTTATCAATGATTTCAACTTTTCAGTTGAACTCATTGTGCTACCCTTCCTTGAGATTGATTTACTTTTCTAATAAATCCTCATATTGAAGATAGTTTGAATATAATCATGATCAAGATCAGTTTTTATTGATTCTTGATGTTTTTTAAATAATTATTATCAGTAGATAAATCAAGAGAAGCATCCATTTAATAAAATACATAAACAAAGTAAAATATATCAACCAGAACAACCTATTCCCCCAACTATGTTTAGTCGAATATCATGATTTTCTTTAAAATGTTACAAGAGTTTGGAAAATAATGTCCTATTTAGAAATAAATGAAGAAATAGGGGAAGAGAGAGTGAATCATCTCTATTCATAGCTCCAACTCTAGTAGCTCTTGTGATCCAGACTCTCCATGTTTTTTTATTCTACCTCTATCCTCTCTTTACCCTCTCATGTTGCCTACTTTATTTTATATATTTTTAGTTATGTACAAAAACTTTCTTTAATATCATTTTAAGATCTCTATAAGTAACTCTCTAGATTCTACATTACATATTTTCCACTACCCATTATCCTCATTGGTAACTTCATCCAGGCTCCCAACCAAATGAGTTCCTTTTGAAAATCCATGAAATGCAGCAGTCATTATCCAAATCTTGGATAGTCTCTATGTGGATGGATCAATGGTCATGATCACAAAGTGATACTTCTTAAACATTCTATAATTGATTTAATTCCAATTATTTCATTCTCCCCTTGTGATAAATCTTTGTGTACACCTTTGAGAAAATTCGAATCATTATTTTCCTCATGCATCACAGGTGCACTAGAAGTCTTAATGAAAATTATCCAGGTGAGAGGCTCTACTATTGACATACCTGTTACACCAACATGGATGATTTATGACATGTAACCGATTTTCCATCATGTAGGTGTTTGAAAACACGTATTCGATTCTCTTCATGTTTCCATTTTGATTGATGTACATGATTTCCCATGTAGGTGTTTGAGATTCATGTAACCAACTTTCCAATATATCCATTTTGACCTATGTACATGATTTATCACATTGGTTTTTAGTATTAAAATTGTTTAATGTGTTGGTGTATACAATTATTGACGTACCTGATTTTCCACATAGCTAATTTATCATCTTATCTGATTTTCCTAAATAGATGTTTGGTCTAACATATCTAAATATCTGTATAAGAGAACTGACTCACATATCCTAGTGGTATCTTCTTATGAAATTTACATCCCATCATTCTACAAAATTCGAAACATCGAGTGATATAGGCACTACAAGGCTAAGTAGGATGAAAAATCGAATACTCTTTATTAGCTTGATTCTAAAAAAATATACCCTACTCTTCATCCATTCAAACAATGGCCATCAACTCTCAAAAATAATGTCCAATGAATATGGAAGGAGTGACATCAACCAAAATAAATATATGTGGACTCTTCAAAAACTCATCTCACATTATAGTACACTTGAGTGTAGACTTTGGTGGTTTTTAGGTTTCAACTCACTTCAAATGGGGACTCTCGTATTGGAAATGGTGGTAAAGGCTTCACCTTCATCAGCATGTATAGATCCTTAAAAATATCCCACAACCATAAGTATATCAAAACCCAAACCAATTTCAAGTTGAAGTATTGGAAACCTTCAACTGTACTCTCATCTCAAAGGAACTCGACTTCCATATGTACCTAAGAAATTGTTGGAACACAAATGATTCATATGATAGGAATTGAAAAATTAATTCATATTTTCTTCTCTTCTTTGTATTACCTTTAAAAACAATTCCATCTACAGTGAATTTTTTCCCATAATTAAATTATTTTATACGGTATAATCTATAAAATTTAACTATAGCATCTTAGATCAATTTAGAACCCAAAGATAGACATTTTTTTCCAGATTAAAGTATTCTCCATTATAAGCCTAATTAAACACCAAAAACTTGTCAAAAAAATCAAAAGAGTTGTGGAAAAAAATAATGAAATATGAGCCACATCAAATTGCCCCACACTTAAATGTTTATTTTTCCTCAAATATTTTCATGTTTTTTGTCCTTGTAAAATAGATGACCAAAAAAATTCATAGTAAGATAAAAATGAATCATCTAAAGAAATTTATTTATATAGGAAACAAATCTAAGGTAATTCATTATTTTTAAATAATTACCATAGGAGGTCCTTCCTAAGTTTAAATACACACTAAGAAATGAAGGGAACATAGATTCATTCACTATTAAAGATTTTCTTCCTCCCATGTGAAGTCTCTCACTACCTTACTTCAATTATAATCCATTTTCTAATTCTAAGAGTGATGAAATTTTAGATTTAAGTGGAATTAAAATCTTAACAAGAGGAACCTTTAATTATCACTATTTCTTGGGCTCTAAAAGTTCATTTTTTTCTCTCACATCATTGATACAAATCAGATAATTTTCATATAAGTAAATTTTCCCCATCTTCATTTGGGTTCAATATTCCTCTCACCTTAATGAGATCATTTTTTGATAAGGACCTTTATTTTTAATTTTTCCCAGTCAAATGTTCGTACATAGTACTATGCAAGAACTTATTGAATTTGAATTTTATTTATTTACAAAAATGAACCCAGTGAACTTGTCTCAGAGACTCATCATGTGATCCCAATATTCCATTTTACTCTAGATTCAAAAGAATTATATGATTATCATTTTATTTTTCTCTATAAGGTGATTTATTTTTAAAAGGGTGATTCCACTAAGTTCGAGTTCAAATTTCCATTTTCCTCAAGTTATGATAACAATTCCATAATGATTCATCATATCCTACTCTCTTTCCTAGTTCCTATATAGGATATCCATAAAAAATCATGTGAAACCACTCAGAAATCATACACCACCAAAAATTTCATAATAAATGTTAAACTCACAAAAATACGTGTTATTAACTTCTATACATGATATAATTAAGTTCAATTTGAAGATTAAGAACCTCAGTTTGTGAAAGAAGTTAAAAAATTGTGAATATTTTTTAAAAATAAATTAATGGGGTATTTATGTGTCTATAATTGAAGAACAAATTAGTATAGATAAATACCACTCTCCCCCACACTTAAAACACAACATTGTCCCCAATTTTGAATCCTAAAGTGGGGATAGTTTCCTTTAAAAAAGTTTTCAATTAATCAGAAAAAATAATGTGAATAGGATACATGAAAGTTCAAAAATCACTTTTTCCACACTACCAATAAAAACACCTTTGAAAAAACATCGTTATTTTTTAAAGTTCATGTTTTTTATTATTATACAAAAACAAAAAAAATCAATGTAGTTTAAATTGTATCATGATAAGAAATTTTGTACAACAACAGTTAAAAACAAGTTATTGTAGTGGGTGTAATAAGGTTCCACAATGTAACTTAACTTAATTTTAAACTTTCTATAATTCAATAAGATAACACCCAAGTAAGAAATCGGGTTCACAATTTATACAAGATCAGGGGGTATTCCCGCACACTTAGTTTATAAAAGGTTGAGGTAAAAGATAAGTAGATTATTTAAATGGAAAAAGAAAAACAACAATTCCCTGAATGTGGGGGATTTGATCATTTAAGTTTATTCAAAGTTTCCTCCTCTTCAGTCCTAAGTGAATTCCTCTGGTCATTACTTTCAATTTCCTAATACGTAAAGAAAAGGTAAATAAGAACACATGAATTAAAGTTCAAGAAAAAATTCACCCAAAGATTGTGTTGAGGGGGTTTTATCTAGATGATCTAGTGTGTTGTTCCCTTAGTTTCCCATACTGAGTTTCTAGAAGTAGTAAAAATATAGTAGTAACAATTCATGTGATACTAGTAAACAAGAGTGGTAGAATATTATTGAATTAGAAAAAAAAAGTTTCTTTTATTAGACAAGGTAAATAAAAAGAAAATTGAAAATTCTCATGGGTTAGTTCTCATGAAACACTGAGTTTATAGTCCTTAGTTGGAATTGATAGAGATTCATCTTTCAAGAAAACAAATAGAAGCCAATCACTTTGGATGACCTTCAAAGAAGGGTTTTATTCTCTATCCATTGACCAATAATTGTATTTTTTCCTCTACAACTATCTTCATAACTTTATTAATAAAAACTATAATAATGGTGAAGGGTTATAACCAATTGGTTTTTAATTTTATTTGAAAAAGATTTATACTATAATTGAATACCAGGACTATTTGACCAACCTTGAAATATTTATTTTGAATTATTGATTCATGAATGGATTTAGTTTTCTATTTGTAAATTTCATCATTTTCATATGATTCCCTCCTAATTTCCTCTAACTCACTCATCTCCAATAACCTCCCCTCACTATATGAATTGAATTCAAAGTTCAGGGTATTTATTTCCCAAAAAGACTTTTGATGTGGTTCTATGATCAGATAGAATTTCTTTCCAAAGAGAAATCTATGCAGATAAATCCCTATGGGGGTATTTTAAGTAGTTATGTAAGCCCAAATAGTCTCATCCAACTTCAAATACCAAACCTTTATTGATATAGAAACTAACTTCTCCAAAATCTATTTTATTTATTTATTAGACACTTCATCCTTCCCACTAGATTTTGGGTGGTAGGTTATACTAGTTTTGTTAAAACATCCATACTACTATATTAAAATCTTGAACTCGTAATTTTTAAAATGGTTTCCATTATTTGTAATGATTTCTCTTGGAACTCCAAACCTAGAAAATTTATTTGTATTGACGAATTTCACCACACTAACCACAATATTGTTGGGAAGAGCCAATTATTTGTCCCATTTGGACACATAGTCCATAGCCATAAGAATATATTCATTCCCATAAGATGATGGGAAGGGTCCCATGAAATCCAATCCCCAAACATCAAATATTTCAATCTCTAGTATTCTTTTTTATAGAAACTCATGCCTTATACCTACATTTCCAAGAAATTAACACTTTTCACTACCAATCACCAAACTTCTAGCATCCTTGGATTGTGTTATCCATTATAAACTAGTATTTAAAACTTTTTGAGAAGTTTTTTCCCCTCCATGGTGTCCACCCCATAGTAATGAATGATAGCTATCAAGGATAGGTAACATTTTCTCCTCATCCACACACCTCCTCAAAATAACATTGATCCATCTCCTAAAAAGAAGTGGTTCATCCTAGAATTACTATTCCAAATTAGATATAATCATATTCTTTTAGTTATATGAAATATCTTTTTCCATAACACCTATAGCTAGAAAGTTAGAAAAATATGAAAACTAAGAAGATTGATTCACAATGGTAGAAAATAGTTGTTCATCTGGGAAAGAAGTGTTGATATACTTTGGTTCCTCAATTTGGGTGTTAAGAATCCTAGAAAAATGGTCATAACCCACGTTTTCAATCCCTTTTTTATCCTTGATTACCAAATCAAACTCCTACAGCTGAATATTCCACCTCATGAGCCTTTGTTTTGAGTCCTTATTAGATAGTGGGTACTTAAGGGTTTAATTGTTAATGAAAATGATAGCCTTATACCCTATTAAGTGTTGTCTGAATTTTTCAAGGGAAAATATAACAACAACCAACTCCTTTTTAGTGGTGGAATAAATCTTTTGTTCATCATCAAACAACATAATATAATAGTAAATGACATGAAACCTCTTATCCTTACTCTATACCAAAACAGAACCTACATCTAGATCACTAGCAATGTACATCACTTCAAATGGGAGCTTCCAATCTGGGGAAGTGATTATAGGTGAAGTAGTAAATTTCTTCTTAAGAAAGTTAATGGAATCTAGGAATTTCTCATCAAAAAAAGGTGTGTCCTTAATAATCATTGAGTATAGTGGCTTATTGATCTTGGAAAAATCTTTACTGAATCCCTTGTAAAATCTAACATGGCCTAAAAAACATCTAATCCTCTTGTTATTCTTTGGTGGTGGTGGATTTTGGATTATCTCAATTTTTTAATTATCAACCTCTAGTACCTTATTAGAAACCTTGTGACCCAAAAAAATTCCATCTGTATCCATAAACTAACACCATTTTCAATTTAAGATAAGATTTGTTTCTTGACATCTTTCCAAAAAAATCCATATTTGTAAGGTAGTTTTCAAAATCATTTTCCACAACTGAAAAATAATCCATGAACACTACAATAATCCTTTTAATCATATCTGAGAAGATTTCAATCATGCATATATAAAAAGTGGATATATAACTTCACAAGATAAGGGGAATTTGTTAGTAAGAAAATGTATCAAATGGACAAGTGAATATGGTATTCTCTTGATCCTCAGGATAAATATACATCTATTTGTAACTAGAGTAACCATCAAGAAAGAATGAATATCTATTGACCTCCAAACTATATAGAATTTGGTACAAAAAATCATGGGGAATTGATCCTTTCTTATGATAGCATTGAGTTTTCTATATTCTATAAAAACCCTCCATTTATTTATAGTTCTTGTTTGAATTTGCTCATTCCTTTCATTTTTTATCACAGTCACTTTACTCTTCTTAGGGACTACCTAAAGAGGACTTACCTAAGGATTTTTAGAAATATGAAATATTATCCCAGTATCAATCATCATAATCCCTTCCTCTTAGACTTCTATTTTTATATTTGAGTTAAGTCTTCTCTGGGATTCCACTCTTGGTTTACACTCAGGATCCATGGGGATTTTTTGCATGCAAAATGATGGACTTATACACTTGATATCATTAATTTAACAACCAATAATAGAATTATACTTACTAAATACACCTAAAAAATTGTTATCTTGACTTTACTCTAGTTTTTATGATATGATGATGAGTAATGTTGATAAATTACAAAAAAAATAATATTTCAAATGGGCTGGTGGGGGTTTGAGTTCCAGATTGGGTGGTTCTTGGCTTGTGGGAAGACACTTGGTCCTGGATGGACCATGGTCTTCATGATACCTATTAAATATGGTAGTAAATAAAGGTTATTATTCATCACTATTAATTACAAAAAGGTGTTCCTCACATCCATATTATTTTTTTGGGGTTAATGTGTGTTCTAAGGAAACCTCATCTAGGTGTTCCAATAAATCCCCCTTATACTCATCAAAAGTCTCATTCTCCTTATAAGAACTAATTATCATGCATGTTATAGAAGGTAACTCAGGTGAACCACTAATTTCATCCATAATCATCAAAAATTACTCTTCCTATTCATCAATAGATTCTTCATCTCCTAAAATCTCATTAATAGGATGGATTGGGTCTTTGGTGGGTTCTTTAATTTTTTTGAAAAAATTGAATTCTTATTTTTTTCACTCAGATTAAAATTTAATTTTCATTTTTATACTTTGATGAATGATCCCCTTGTAGATGGAAATGGCCTACTACTAGTGATATGTATCTCCTAGTCATAATTCATATCCAGTATCAGAAAATTGTCATGAAAAAAGTGCCTTCAGACTCCTACTAGCAATTCATCTACCCTACAAACTGGGTGAGTGACAAATAAATCAGTAAGTTATAAAACAATAGCGGTGGATTAGATAAATCCTAATATCAATTTTTGAAACAAAGAAATAGGAATTAAATTAATTATATATCCCATATCACATATATAATTGAACTGTTCACCTTTATCTCTAAAGTTGAAAGTGATGACAAATCTCCCTGGATCTTGAAGTTTGGGAGGTATCCTATTCTGCAACACAGCACTACACTCCACTGTGATATTATAAGTGGAAAGTTATTTTAGAGTTTTCTTGTTTGAAAAAATTTTCTTAAGGGATTTTAGAAAAGAGGTTATTTGAATCAGGGTCCCCAGGAAAGAAATTCCAATGTTCGGTTTTTAACTAATTTGAGAAATTTTAACATTTTAGAGTCATGGTTTTATTTTTTAATTATTTTTGGAAAAGGAATTTTTGGAGAAATTTCCTAAAAAAATTTAGGCATCACTTTATCTTAGTCTTAAATATCTTTATTTACTTTATTTTATATGTTTTTTAATCCATTTTCTTGTTGTTTTTTAGTTATGACAGCAATATTTAGAGTGTTTCTAGTGTTATTATCCAAATTCCCATATTTAGCATTTTCTATACTTGAGTTTTTATATTCATCTAATTTTTAATTTTCAGTAGTTTGGGGTAATTTCCAAGATTATTGGTTACATTGAAGACTACTATTTGTTGTCATGACCATGGTATTTTCTCTAGTATTCAACATTTTCTACCAAGGTGGTTGTTGGAAACCAAAGGGTGAAACGGGTCTAAGAACCCTATGCTCCCTATAAGAAAGATTTGGGTGGGTTCTATACCCCTAATTATAAGTGTTTTAAAATGGTTCATCCCTAGGATGAATCCTAGGACCATACCCATCAATGTTATTTTTTTTATAGCTTGGGTAGGCATATCAAAATTGGGATAACATGAGTGTAAGTTTCCAAACATGCCACAGTGGTGGCATTTCTCCTGAATATTATTTTGAGTATTTTCATTGAAAAATCCTACATATTTTGATTGAGCTTGTGTAGTAGGATTTATTATATTCCTTAAAATATTTATTATCCTATATAATTTGTGTTGTGAGTTTTTTTCCAATGTATTAAATATTTTTCAGTTCCTCGGTAGTTTTATGACTAAAATCTCTACCAGCAGACTAGTTCAGAAATGTTTGGTGGTAAGGGGTGATACTATTATAGAAATTGTTTATGAAGAATTGAGGATATCATTAGTGGTTCATACATTTCCTATGTAATCCTCTAAATTTATCCCAAGATTAATGGAATATTTCACCCTCATCTTGTAAGAAACCAGTGATTTTGTGTCTGATTTCAAAATCCATTCTCCTAGAATAGAATTTCAAAGTGAAATCATTGTAAATATGATCCCAGGTGACAAATATTTACTCTTATAACTATTGAAACAAATTATGGTCATTTTCCTTTATGAAAAAAGGTAAAACTCTCATTTTAATCTCTTCCTTACTCAAGCCTCTCAGTGGTGGATTTTGAACACTATAATAGAATTCCATATTGAAGTCAAGAGAGTCTTCACTAGGAATTCAATTGAAGGAAGGCAGCAAGGACAATAAGGATTTTTTATTTCATAATTAATATAACTTAGTGAGAGAGTAATGCATTATTTATTACTATAGACTATAGGAAAAAATAATTCTATCAAACTTTTTCTCTCAATTATCTCATTTTCATGTGGATTCACATTTCTAGGTGGTTGATTATTAATGTTTTGGTTCTTAGCCTATCTATTATCTTTCATTTTTATTTTCTTCTTTTTTATTATTCTTAAAATCTATAAGGTGTATCTAAATTTAAGGTATGGTGAACTATATGGTCTTAGGTTTAGACCTAGTTTTCATATACACAACATCTTAAACTTTTTTTGTTTTAAATTTTCTTATAGATTTTTTTGACATTTTTTATATATCTAATTTATGTTTTTTATTTTATGTGTTTTTTTATTTTTTTTCAATTCTTGTTCACACATGAATTCTACAAAAATAGAACCAAAATTTGACACATGATAATTGGACTCGTGAGAATTCATTATTTAAAACTCTACTTAAAACTAGTATATTGATTAGCAGAGGTCGATCCACAAGAAAGGACTCATAACTTGTGATTTAAGTGTGTGACCAAGTATAAAAATAAAACAATAAAAAAATATGATTAAAGTGGTAATGGTAAAGATGAAATTATTAGAATGAATATTTTTATGGATTTGAGTGTGAGTATGAGAAGAGAAAGAGAAAAACATAGAGGATAGATGAACATAATTAGTGAGAGAGATTAGTTGATAAAGTAATGGGAATTCAGTTGGCTGGTTTTTATAAAAAAATTCATTCATTCATGAATTTGAATTAAAAATGTGGGAATAATTCAAGTGGATAACCATATTTTTCATCAGTTCATCCTATGACTGAATAGATCCTACAGCTTTTCAACTGTAAAAGTTACCCAATCACAGAGTGATAATAAATCATTTATCCTTAAGTTCAACTTTTCAATTGAACTCTGTGTACTAATCTCCCTTGATCTTGATTTACTTTTTAGTGAAATCCTCATATTGAAGAAAATTTGGATTTAATTATGATCAATATCAGTTTTCACTTATTCTTGATGTCTTGTAAAAAAATTATTGTCTGTAGAGAAATATAGAGAAACATCTATTTATAAAAATGCATAAACAAAGTAAAATAGATCAGCCATCACAACTGATTCACCCAATAAATAAATCCTATCATAGGTCATGGAAAAAAAATATTCCCTAAGTTTATTCTAGTGATTGAACTAGGATGTCTCTCAAAGAGGAGTGCACACAAAATAGTTTGTCACTTTAATTTGAGAAAGTAGAGTTTGTTTTTGAAATTGTTTTAGTTTAAAAATAAAGAATGCAATTGAAAATAAAGTTTGAACATAAGTGATGGAGAGAGTAATGGTTTTAGGGTAGGATAAAAAATTTCAATGTCATCATTATCGTAGAAATTAGTTCTCATCTATTTCTATTGAATGATAAATGATTGACTCCTTGATCGAGTTGTCAGAAACCCTTGGTTGAGGGAAGCAATGAAAATCACTCTTGTGTGCATGAAAGTTCATAAATAATTCCCAAATAATTAAGTAATTTCCAGATCAGGAATTTTTCATCATTATAAATCTAGAAAAAATTCACTTATTTCACACACGTACCAACAATCACTAGACACTCACCGCCTAACACAATTTGCTTGATCGAGACAAATTGCTCTAGGTGGAGGGAGTTTAATGTTATTCCACCAAATCTATAAACAATGAATGAAATAAAAACCCAAAATAAAATCACATTAATATAATTGGTCACCACTAAAAATATAGATCATTCAATATAAAAAATAGATTTTTATATTAAAGCACAAGACTTCGACATTACAAAAGGGAAACTCCCCCTTCCCTGATCACTAAAAATATTTACCCCTCCATGAGAAGGGTAATCGTGGTGAATGGGGAAGAAGAAGTCATTAAAAATCTATGGAAAATAAAATAAATAAAATATAGAAATCTTATAACTTCTCTTACTTGGTGTCTTGGAATGAATGGGATGGAAAGAGATGATCTGAGATGAGAGGAGCTCCACACCTTTTATAGGTATAATTTTGACTTTGAAATTAGACGCTTTATGTTCATAATTAATAATATAATCATGCATTTCATCCTTCGTAAAATTTGTTCCAAAACATGATACGCATCCATCATCAAAATTTCAGATTAATTGGCCACCGTATGTAGGAGTTATGAATTTTTTATTAACTGTTGCATTTTTTGGATGAAGGTTCTAGGCAGATTTCTTCAAAATATTTTATTCAAATGTCACCTTGATTATCTCATAACTATATAGAATTTATTTTAAAAATGAACCAATGAGTCCTAGTTCCATTCCAAGTATAATAACCTCAATTGGAGGTGTGTAGACCAAGTTGTGATTCTGTTATAGAGGTGGGGTCCATATTGTCTGCTCGAACACTACTTTAATTTACTGATTTTTAGGCCTCAAGATAGTAGAATTAACTATTTATTCCGAAGAAAAAATTTAATTAAATTAATCTAGGAATTCTAAAAAAGTATTCACTTAAATTGGAATAATAAAATTCTGTTAAAAATCTGGATTTAACAAATTTTTACACTGTTGCTGAAAACACACCATAAATACAAAATTAATCCATATAAGCTCAAATTGATAAATTGGGAGGGTTTAAATAAATGAAATTCATATATAAAATGATTAAAATATTATATCTATCAATTCCCCCACACTTAGAACTTGGACTTCTGGACAAGTAAACATCATGACTAAATCAAAGAAAATTCAAAACACATACCCATGAGATCTATCAAATCCATACCAAGAAACAAAATGATATCATGCCTCATCAAAAATTGTTATTTAAAGTTCTATATTTATATCATTTAATATATTTCCTCTTCATTTATCATCACATGCACACAATACACCTACCACATGTTAATTTTTGTCTCATCTCACAAATGTAAATGTTCAACAAGGCTTTTCTCATCCAAACTCATGTAAGAGTCACCATAGGCTTGATAAATTCCTACTTATCCACCTGATGTGAGTCAAGAACATGTGTTTCTCATGAGAAATTTTAAGGGTTGTTTTGTGGATTTAGGTTGGTAGGATTTAGATGTTAAAAATTCTGAGGCCGAATAAGGAGGACTTGACACTTTTTGAAGAACAATTGCAAGATTCTAATTTTTATTCAAGAATGGTATCCTAATCACTCCCCTTAGTATAAATTCAGCTCCATCATCATGAAAACTCAGTAAAATTTCATTCTATTTATCATTTCACCACCAAAAATTTCATTCTCCGTATTTTTTCAAGAAATCTCTAGATAGGCACAACTTTCTTTCTCTATTGGAAGCTCTAGAAAGGCATAGCTTCATTTTTTTCATAAAAGCTCTATAAAGACACAAATTTTATAAGAATGAATTCTTTAGCAGAAACATAAGCTCTTAAACATTTTATTTCCACCCAAAGTATCATCAAATGAGGTAGTACATCACAAGACATCTCCCCCCACACTTAAGTTCAATTAGATCATGTAATTTTACTTTAATAGCAAGTTGGATAGGAAAAATTAGCTTGTAATGTGGCTAACCTAATAGGTTGTTCATGGATTCTAAAGGATATAAGGATTAAATTTACAAGGTAGTCCATAATAAAAGGTATTTTCTTGAAAAATGGGATTTAAAAACAAATAAATTACTCAATCATTTAAAACACAAGTAACTCAAACTCTTAAGTTTTGACAAGAATAAATCAAATTATAATTAAAGAAAGAATGTTTTGGTTCTCTCATGAAATGAGGTGAATGTAAATAATATGACAACAGTGGTTTATAAGCCTTATAGGCAAGTTATTTCAAAAATAAAGATAGTTATATGTGGCATGGGATTAAAATATCAGAGTATTTTTCATGAAATTCCCAATGATTTGAACTTGAAACAGAGTCATTTTCAGCAATCATTTAAGCTCAGTTTCACAGAATAGATTGGACCACTCTATAATATGGGTTTCAAAAATGGAAATGATAATCATTTTATATCAAAAATTTTGAAAACAAAATAAATTTTAAAAAGAAACACATAAATAACTGAAAAATAAACAACTATTTTTTTAGAAAAACATTAAAACAAACAACAAATGAAAATCATAAAATACAAAGGATCCATCCCCCACAATTAAATGATAAAGTTTAATTAGTACATTAAAATGGATTTAACATATAAGAAGGTTTGAAAATTAATCACAACAAGCAAGCAAGTGTAAAGGAGAGGTATGACCTAACTTATTGGAAGTGCAATGTTGAGTTAAGCTCATAAGTGATAAACACTGAAAACCTATAAGAAAAGGTAGAAAATAAAACATAAAAATTTTAATGGTAGAAAATGTAATAGAGATAGAATGATAAAAGTTGGATAGATCTTGGTTTAATCCCCCAAGTGGGACTTGGGTTTTGACTACCTTTATATGGGTAGTTCTAATCAGATATCTCTAATCCGATGGTGGGTGATGTTTCTTTCTCATGAACCAAAAGAAGTCTTCTTTCCAATATGAACTTATTCCTTTTTGTTGAGAAATCTGTGCATATAGTATTCTAAATATACCCCCATGGTAATGATATAAAACTTTCATGGTGGGGGTAGGACAATGAATGAGTCCTCCACTTTCTTGGTTTCCATTATCATAACATCTTCTTCATTCTCGAGTGATTTCTCAAGTTATGATTCATTAATGGAATAATAAAAGGTAATTTTTAGAGTGTGAATCTATTTGAACAAAATTAAAGCATGAAAAATCAATATCAAATTTATCCCCTTTAATGTGAGTATCATGCATCTCATTTTCCTTAGGAAAAACCACTTTGATATCCTCAGGATCTCTCTCTAATAATTGTTCAACATGTTCAAGGATCTCCATATGTTTCTCATCGGGTGAATCTTATTTTTCATCATCCACCTTTTCCAAGGGAATGAAAGTGTTGTTCGAATCTAAAAATTTAAAAAAATTAGAGGTGATATTCAATTCAGTTTCAACAAGATTAGAAGATAATGAGTTCGTGAAAATATCATATCCCTGGGTTTTTCAGTTTCAGTCTCTTCTTCCATGGAAAGCACCTCTTGGAGTTGATTCTTAGTAGATGGAGGTAGGTAGTGGAGCTCCATCATTTCTTGGATATCCTTTGAAAAATTAGGGAAGACTAAGGGGGGTCTTCTTGGACCTTGTAAACTTCATAAAATGTGGGAAATTAATGGTAGAACTCAATTATCTCTTGGGATATCACTTCAAAAAAAATTATTCATGTCCTCCCTCAGGCCATTAATGAATTATTTTAATACTTTCCCCCCATTATTTTATTTCTAAAATAACCTCACATATATAATAATAGATGAAGCACCATCCTCCATTGAAAAGGGTGATTCAATAATTTGTTATTTGATCGGTGGTTAATTTTTCCACAAATTAAATAAATAATCATTTGAAAATATCATGGAAAATTATTTTTTAATTTTTTTTTAATTTGAAAAGAGTCAAATATTTATAATTTGGTTTCATCACTACCTCCCCATAAATTAAATATAGTTTTATGTTCACCTATTGTAGGTCATGGAAAAAAAAAATTTTATATTCCCTAGGTTTATTCTAGTGATTGATCTAGGATGTCTCCCAAATAAGAGTGCACACAAAATAGTTTGTTACTTTAATTTGAGAAAGAAGTAGAGGTTGTTTTTGAAATTGTTTTAGTTTAAAAAGAAATGAGGAAATTGAAAATAAATTTTGAACATAAGTGATGGAAATAGTGATGGTTATAGGCTAGGATCTCCTTTATCAATGTCATCATTTTTGTAGAAATCAGTTCTCGTCTCTTCCTATTGAATGCTAAATGATTGACTCCTCGATCGAGTTGTAAGTCACTATTAGTTTGAGGGAAGGAATGAAAACCGCTACTATGTGCATGAAAGTTCATAAATCACTCCCAAAAAATTAATGAAAGTCCCTATCATAAATTTTTTATCCTTAAAAATTTAGAAACAATTCACTTATTTCACACACATACCAACGATCTCTAGACACTCACCACCTACCACAATTTGCTCGATCGAGACAAATTTCACTTGGTGGATGGATTCTAATGTTATTCCAACAAATATATAAACAATGAATGAAATCAAAAGTCAAAATACAATCACATTGAGAGAATTATAAATCACTAAAAATATATATCATTCAATATAAAAATAGATTTTTACATTAAATCACAAGACTCTGATATTACAAAAGAGAAACTCCCCCATCCCCAATCACTCAAAATCTTAACCCCTCTAGGAGAAGAGTAATTTTGATGAATGGGGAAGAAGAAAAAATTAAAAATATATGGAAAAGAAAATAAATAAAATAGAGAAATATAAAAAAAATTCTTCCTTGTGTCCTAGAAGGAATGGGATGGAATGAGATGATATGAGATGAGAGGATCTCCCCTCCTTTTATAGGAAGAATTTTTTATTCTAAATTATACGTGTTTTATACCTAATTAATGACCTAATAACGTGGTTCATCCTTCATAAAATTTGTTCCAAAATTTTTTTTGCTTCCACCCTCAAAATTTCATCTCAACTGGCTATCGGATATAGGAGTTATATATTTTTTATTAACTATTATTTTTTCTGTATGAATGTTCCAGGAAGCTTCCTTAAAAATATTTCATACAAATTCTATCTTAATGATATAATAACTCATTTAATTTATTTTAAAAAAACACTAATGAGTCCTCATTCCATTACAAGTCGAATCACCTCAATTAGAGGTGTGTAGACTAAATTTTGCTTCTGTTCCTCAGAACACACCATAAATCCAAAATTGATCTATATAAGTTCAAATTGATAAATTTAGAGGTTTTAAATAAATTAAATGCATATATAAAATGAGGAAAATATTAGCTCTATCACCCAACTATGTTTAACTAGAGATCATGATTGTATTCAACATGTTACTAGAGTTTGGAATAGAATAACCCATTCAAAAATAAATAAATAAATAGGGTAAGAGATAGTGAATTTCCTATATCTCGTAGATCTAACTCTAGTATCTCTTTTTCTATAGACTCCCTCCATGTTTTTTTCATTATACCTATGGTCTCTACCTCTCTCCCCCTCTCCTACTACCTACTTTATTTTTATTTTTTTTGTGAACCAACCCCTTCTTGAATATCATGGTCATAGATCCTCGAGCAACTCCCTAGCCTTCATATAGTATCATTTACACCACCCATCATCCTCACTGGTAACTATAGATAGGCTCCCAACTAAATGCATTCCTTTTGAAAAATTTTGCAATGAAATATCCATGATCCCAATCCTGGATTCTCTCCATGTGGATGGATCAATGGTTGTGATCATCAGATGGGGCTATTCGAACCTTTTTTCCTTGATTTAATTCCCATATTCATGCACTCCTCCCATAATTAATCTCTGTGTACACCTTCTAGAAAATTTAGAGTAGAATTTTCCTCATTTATCACGGGGGTACTGGAAATCTTCAAGAAAATTCCCCAGGTGAGAGGCTTATGGAGATAATATTTTCACTTTTTTAATGTCTATTTCAATGATCTAAACCCCACCAATTTAACATTTTGAGCTGAATAGAATTAATTTTTTATTTTAGAGATTTTTTGAGATTGAAATTGAAAATTTCACAATTCTATAATTTTAACTGTTTTAAATCTATTATATATTCTGGGCATATATTTTTCCATATTGATCCAAATTGAGTGATTCGTTTTTTTAAGATTCCTATATTCATGGGATACATGTTTTTCAATTGGGAAAAGTGTTTATTAGACCTTATAGAGGTCTAAATAAATAAATTGTTTTGGAATACTTTTCTAACTGATAGGATGGGACTCACCTCATTTAATGGGACATAACTCAGGCTACAAGACTCCAAATGATATGATTCCGCCTGGAGATGAAAGAGAACTCAAAGGCTCATGTTCCTATTAAGTTTAAAATAAATAATCTCTAATTATTTTATTATTTGGGTGATTAAAAATATAGTAATAATAAAGGTTCCATAGAGGATTTAATTCCTAACAACTCTCTAGAAGATCCCAGAGAGAGATTTTCCTAGGAAAGGGGAGAAAGTCAGGAAAACTTCGGATGGACAGAGACTAGAAAAAAGATTTTCCAACCCTCCTTATCTTTGTATTTCCATCTCCACGTCATTCCAAGTGGGTTTTATTGAGAGATAAAGTTAAAGTTTGATATAGAGATCTTGATGAAGATTTTATGCATTCATGATGGAATGAAGAATATAGGGGTTTCTCAAGTGATGCGATGCTTAGCACTAAGTGGTTGTGGATGGTGAAAACTGACGGATACTCTCTTTTGAGTTGTGATATTATTATGTAATATCCTTTTTAATTTATCTTGAACTTTTAATTTTGAATGAATTTTGATTTTTTATTTCTTCAATATATTTTCATCAAATAAAATTTCGATAGTGGTTCAATCTATGAAGTAAAATAATTTACTTCACTATTTAAATTTATTCGGTGAGTTCTTTCTGTCTAGTATAGTTATTTCAATTAGGTTTTATTTCTTGGAGGTCTTCAAGTAATTGAATCACTTCAATAAGAGGGAAAAATCATATTGAGGTATTGATATGATATCTATGCAAATTTGGGTGTTCTCCTAGGGGTCCTTAGGTGGGCATTGAGAAATAAAATTGGGAGATATTTTTAAATAAGGAAGAGGAGAGTGTCTGAGAAGTTGAAGCTTGTCCACAAATACTTTTTTTATTCTGATTTCAAAACCCTTTTATTTTTTATAAATATTTTTTCTTTCTCATCAATTTTCTTGTAATTTATTTTATATTTGTATTTGTAATTATAACATTTAATAAGATCCCAAAATTTTTCTTCTTTCAAAAACAAACAAAATAAAAGTGAAACTTTTGCAACTCAAATTGTAACATCCTCAAGATACAATCTAGGGACTGCTATACAGCATTTCTCTAGGGGATAAATTACTTGATTGGGTTTTCACAAAAAAAAACCCTAACATCAATTGGCGTCGTTGCTGGGGAGGTGGCTTGAGTTGATTTTGTAAAAAACCATGACCTGAACTTGATACCACTGGATTCTGAAATTGATAGAATATTTCACTCTAGGGTTAGAGCTACTAGAAATTCCCCTGTCCTATGTTGTGAATCATCCACTAACACACTTATAAGGAACTTTGTTAAAACTATAATTCCAATGGATTAAAATAGAACCTTTTAATAATTCGCTTTATCCTATGATGAAAATCAAGAAAATCCTATGGAATATCCCAATTCACCAGATGGGTTTGAAATTAAATCTGATTTCATTCACCAACATCCAAAATTTAATGGTTTACTAGGTAATAATCCACATAAACACCTTCAAGAATTCAGTTATATTTTTTTCAACATCAAACCTCGAGGATTTAATGTAAATAAAATAAAATTGAGGTCATTTAATTTTTCTTTAGAAGGATTTTCCAAATAATGGTTTTTATATTCACATCCAACTTTTATTAGAGATTGTAATGAATTGAAGAAACTTTTCCTTGAAATTTTTTTCCATGCCTCTAGAACTGCTTCCATTCAAAAGGAGATTTTTTTAATTAGGAAAACTCAAGGTGAAACATTTAATGAGTAATGGGAATGATTCAAAAGACTCCTTCTAGTGGACCCACCATCAAATTATTGACTAAATATTGATTTAATGTTTTTATAAAGGATTTTTTTAATGATATAAGTGTGATTGATGTTTCAGCAGGAGGGGATTTAGTTGACAAAACACCAGTTGTTTCTAGGACATTAATTAAAAGCATGACCCAAAATTATCAAAAAATTGAAATAAGAGGCCTTATTCATTTTAAATATTCCCAATAATTCCCCACAGATAGTCCTGAAAACGAAATTATTGTGAGTCAACTTTCTAATCTTACCACCATGTTAAGGTTAATGATGTTGTCCAACAACCCACCAACACCTCCCAAACCTGAAGAAAATTTTCAAATGAAAGTAAATTATGGAATTTTTTCTTCTAATGAACATTTTAGTGACCAATTACCACAAATTAAAGATCCTTTTGAGATCTTTAATGCTTTTTTTCCCTAGAAAACCCTTTCAATCAAACAAAAAAAGGTCATTTGAAACCAACCATAATTTCAATCAGGGCTAGAAAAACCACTCTAATGAAAGATTTCGGTAGCCCCAAAAACCTAGAATCTCTTTCTAAGGAAAATAAAGTAATTCTAAACCAATATATTTCAATTCTCAAGACAAATATTATTTTGAAAGAAACTTTCAGCCTACCCCTCCCACTCAAAATTCATAGAGAAAAATTAAAGAAGAAATGAGGAAACAGTAAGAGGAAATGAGACAAACACAAGATCAACAATAGAACATATTGAATACCTTGATGACTCAAATGGTTAAATTTTCCACTGATATTATTTGCATAAAAAATCAAATGAGTGGAGTTTTACCCTCACAACCTCAAGTGAATCCAAGAGATAAAGGGAAGTAAAATGTGAGTGAAATTGAACTTAGGAGTGGTACAAGATTGAATAACCCTAAAACTAAGAAACCCAAACCTACTATTGAATCTATTAATGATAATACAAACACTGATGGAAATGATGAAAATTCTAAATTTGATTTGAATGGAAACACAAATTCAAGAGAAAAAATTTTGTTTGAAAGAATAAAGAAGTATTGAAAGAGGATGTCTAGTTCTTTTGTTTCTCAAAGTAGTGATCAGAATATCCTAGAAACATTCAAACCACCACTGCATTATCCTAGGACTAAACTACCAGTGAAGTTGAGTACTGGAAAAAAGTTGGATAAGGATTTTTTTAAGACTTTTAAGAAATTTCAAGTCAAAATACCTTTTCTTGATGTTGTGAAAAAAATTCCAAGGTATTCTAAGTTTCTAAAATAGCTGTGTACCCACAAGAGGAAATTCAAAGGATGTGAAGAATTCAACTTAGGGAGGAATGTTTCATCCATGATTCAACATGATTTTATTATAAAATGTAAAGACCCAATAACTTTTACCATTCCTTGAACCATTGTGAAATGTGAATTCAAGGATTCCATGCTTGATTTAGGAGCCTCCGTCAATTTTATGCCACATTCTGTTTACTCATATCTTCAGGTTATATAACTGAAACCCTCTAGAATTATCATTAAACTTTTCAACTGAATTACTACCAAGACTATTGGAGTTATAGAGGATGTTATTATTCAGGTGAGAGAAATGATTTTTCCTATGGATTTTTATGCCTTGGATATGGAAGATGATCGGTTTAGTACTCATGCACCTCTCATTCTAGGGAGAATATTTTTGAAAACTACAAAAGAAATAATTAATGTTCATAAAGGAACCCTTTCACTAGAATTTAGAGGAGATTCTATTCATTTCAATATTTTTCATCCCATAAAACACCTATTTGAGGATCATTCACCCCCTCAGGTAAACATGATTGATTGTTTTTCCACTAACATGTTTCCTGATTTTTCTTGTGATGAAAAACGAACTACTTTTTTAAAAATGTAAATTTGTTTGTTGATAAATATAATCAAAAATGGAGTAAAAAAGGAAACTTGTAATGAGTCTTGTAATTTTGAGACTAATTTACAAGAGTCTATGGATCTCAGAATTGATTAAGATGTCTTTCTAGAAACACTTGAACCTGCTAGTGGTCTCCCTAGAGAAGATGCCAATTTTGCACATGAAACAAATCCTGGTAACATGGAAACTGATCAACATGATGAATTTCCATTGAAATTTGGAGATTTTATGAACAATCACACATGTGAGCAATGTTATTTGATCAATTAAAATAACCCTCCTAAGTTAGAGTTGAAACCACTTCCTAAGAACCTCAAATATACTTTCTTAGGTGAGAATGAACAATTTCCCTATAATCATTTCAAAATATCTGACAAGGGAACAAGATAACCAATTTTTAAGAGTCCTAAAAACCTAAAATAAATATATAGGGTGGAATATATCTAAATTAACTAGAATCAGTCCCTTAATGTTCATTTATATAATTTTTTTAGAGGAAAATGCTAAACCAGGGAGATAATTTCAATGGAGGTTGAACCCAACACTTTTAGAGGCTATCAAATAAGAATTCACCACCTTTTTGGTAGATGGAATTATTTTTCCCATCTCTAATAGTCAATGGGTGAGTCAAGTCCAAGTTGTTCCCAAAAAGGGTGGATTTAAAATCACAAGTAATGAATTTGATGAGCTTGTCTCAGTTAGGCTTCCAAATAAATGGAGAATGTGCATTGATTACAGGAAGCTCAATTTTGTTACAAAAAAGACCACTTATCATTTCCATTTATTGATCAAGTCCTTGAAATACTGGCTAGAAAAAACCCAATGTTTCTTTCCTGATGGATTTTTTAGTTTTTTTAAATAACAATGAATAGTAAGATCAAGAGAAAACCAATTTCACATGCCCCTTTAGAACCTTTTCTTATGGGAGGATGCCCTTTGGTTTTTGTAATTCCATTGGAACTTTTCAAAGGTGTTTGATGATAATTTTCTCTGATTTTATAGAAACTTCAATGGAAGTTTTTATGGATGACTTCACTATTTATAGATCATCATTTGAAATTTGTTTGAAAATATTTGATAGTGTTCTTGAAACTTACATTGATAAGAATCTTGTCCTCAATTATGAAAAAATTAATTTCATGGTGGGTAAGGGGGTTTCTCTTTGTCATTTTGTGTATCTCGATGGAATTCAAGTTGATGAATCCAAAATTGAAGTCATTCATTCATTTCCATGCCCAAAAATAATGAGAGATGTGAGATCCTTCCTTGGTCATGATGGTTTTTAGAGAATATTCATAAATTATTTTAGTAATGTTTCACTTCCATTATATAGATTTATCCAAAAAGACACCCCATTTTTCTTTTATGAGAATTGTAAAAAGATATTTTGGGAGATTAAACAAAAAATAATAACCCCTCCCATTATTCAACCGCCCAAATGGGTCTTTCCCTTTGAAATTGTGATTGATTCATCTAACTTTTCTCTTAGGGGAGTGTTTAGTCAAAGATTTGAAAAGAAATTTCATGTGATTTCATATGCCTTAAGAACTTTAGATCAGGATCAATTAAACTAGAAAAAAACTGATAAAGAACTAATGACTGTTGTATTTACTTTGTAAAAATTTAGATGTTATCTTCTAGGCTCCAAGGTGATTGTTTTTATAGAATATTCTGAAATCATATTTTTGATGAAGAAACATAATGAAAAATCAAGACTTTTGATATGGATCTTATTGTTATGGGATTTTGATATTGAAATAAAGGATAATAAAGGAAGTGAGAACCTTATTGTTGATCATGTAAGAAGGATACCATATTTTTGGAATGTGAAACTTCATATTTTTTACCAACTAAAGAAACCTTTCTAAATAAGGAGTTGTATTATTTTCAAACTAAAATACAATGGTTTTATGATCTTTTAAATTATTTGGTTGTAGGTTAATTTTCATACTGGTTTTCTAAGAAAAAAATATCTAAACTTGTGAGCAATTCAAATTATTACATTTGGGGTGATCCTTACTTGTGGCATGTTGGTAGTTATCAAATGGTTGGGAGATGATTCTAAATTATGAATTTTAATATGTCTTAAATTTTTTCAAACTTTGAGATGTTGAAGACACTTTGGGGCACAAAGAACTAAAATAAAAGTACTTAATTTTTGTTTGTATTTTCCTGCCATTTTTAGATATGCTTTTCAATTTTTTAGAACCTATAAAAACTTTCAATTTTAGGGAAACATTTCCAAAAGGTATGAGATAACACGGAAACCTATTTTGTTTTATGATGTATTTGATGTATGGGGTATGGATTTTTTGGATCCTTTTCCTAATTATTTTGGATATATTTACCTATTTTTTGTTTTTGATTATGTCTCCAAGTGGGTAAAGACTATTCCCATGAGAGTTGATGATGCAAAAACTATTTCCAACTTTGTGAAAGGAAATTTGATTTCGAGATTTGGATTTCCAAAGTTTTTGATTATGGATCAAAGTACCCACTTTTTTAATAGTACATTGGAATATATTTTTAATAAATATGGAGTTTATTATAGGATCTCTACACCCTATCTTCCTTAAATAAATGGAATGGTTGAGTTTTCCAATAGAGAAAGAAAACAAATTCTACAAAAAAATTGTGAACTCAAATAAAAAGGATTGGATTTTAAGACTAGATGATTCACTCTGGGCCTACAGAACTATATCAAAAACCCAAATTGGCATGTCACCATTTATATCAGTCTATGGAAAGGATTACCACCTACCAGTTGAGTTAGATCAAAAATATTTTTGGGTTGTTAAAACATATAACATGAATATGTTTTTCAGCTAGAAAAAAAGGAAATTTGGTTTGTAGGAGATGGAGGAGATCATAAATAATGAAAATAAAATCTCCAGGTTGTACAAAGAAAGAAACAAATATTTTCATTATGAGCTGATTATCAATAAAAACATCAAGTAAGGAGACTAATTGGTGCTATTTGATTCTAGATTGAAGATTTTACCAGGTAAATTTCACTCAAAATAGTCTAGACCTTTCATTGTTACTCAATTTTTTCTTTTTTTTTCAATCTAGATAAAATAACCAGACAAAGGGCCACAGTTTATGGTCAATGGTAACAGGTTGAATATATTTAGAGATCATTTTTTAGAGACTCTAGGAGTGCAGATCCATCTTCATAAATCTAAATATAATTGAAGTCAATTTGTGTCATTCCTTATCACTTATTTTTTGTAATGTATTTAATTTCTTGAATTTCATTCTCACATAAATCTATTGAAAATTGTTTATATTTCACAAAATAAGTGTGGGGTAGTAACATGCTATGTATGTTAGGATTTATGTGCTTTACTTTCAAAAATAATCAGTTTTTCTTTCAGTTTTTTATGTGTTTCTTTTCTTTTATTCCTTTTCAAAAAAAATTGTGTTTTTTTTATTGGTAACCTTAAATTATGATCATTTTCATTTTTTAAACCCATTTCAATGAGTGAACCAATTGATCCCTTGAAACTAAACATAAATGAATGCTGAAAATGATTTTTTTTCAAGTTCAAGATTTCATAAATTCCCGGAAAAGACCTTTGATTTTTGAATCTCAAGCCACATATCACTTTATTTATCTTTTAAATTACCTTAACATGAGGCTTATGAACCCATTTATACATATTCTTAACATTCACCTCTTTTATTAATAGAACCAATACATTCTTTTTTGAACCAGGACTTGATTTATTTCTTTCAAAACATGAGGGTTGGGGTACTTGTGATTAAAATGATTGAGGCATTTATTTGGATTTTGAATCCCACTTTTCAAGTGAACCCTATTTAATTTTGAATTCCATTTACATTTAATATTTCTTGATCCCTTCATATCCATATAAATCCTGATATTTTATCCACATTATAATCCAATTTTTCCTTTCCAACCTGCTTTGGATGTATAAATTCATGATCTAGTTGAACTTAAGTGTGGGGGGAAGATGAATTTTTCTGTGCTACCTGATTTGGTGTTGATTTGGGTAGATATTTAAACTTTAAAGAGATGTTTTTTTCTAATTGAAAATATTTTACTAAAATATTTTATCTTCTATAGCTTTCAAGGAAAAGAGTTGTGCCTATCTAGAGCTCTCAAAAGAAGAAAGTTGTACCAAACTGGAGCTTTTAAAAAAAAAGACAAATTTCATTTCTTTTTGCTAAAATATTGATGGACCGAGATGAAAAATAGATTCTCAAAGATCACGAAATCCAATTTTATTCTAAAGAGAGTGATTTAGAGACCATACTTGAGTGAAAATTTTAATCGTGCATTTTTTACTTCAAAAAGAGGAAAACCCTCCTTATTTGGCCTCATAATTTTTCACATTTGAAACCCACCAACCTTAAGCTAAAGAACAAACTTAAAAAGTACTCATGATAATCACATGTCCTTAACTCACATTGGGTGGATATGTATAAATTTATCAATCCTATGGTGATTCTTATATGATTTTGGATGAGAAAATCATTTTTGAAAATCCATATTTATGTATTGAGAGAAAATTTATGTGAGGTAAGTGTTTTGTGTTCATGGGGGGATAAGAGAAGTGAAAATGGATTGTCTAAGATTAATTGAGAACTTTAAATATCTTTTTTCATGATTCATTATATATTTTTATTATTGGTGATAAATTGGTGAACCTCATTGGTATGTGTTTTGAATTTTCCTTGATTTTATTTTTATGCTCACTTGTCTATAATTCCAAATTCTAAGTGTGGGGGAATTGATAGAGCTTATATTTTCACTATTTTTCATGTCTATTTCAATGATTTAAACCCCAAAAATCTAAAAAATTTAGCTTAATATCATTATTTTTTAATTTTAGGGATGTTTTGAGATTGAAATTGAAAATTTTACAATTCTGGAATTTTAACCATTTTAAATCACTTATATAATTCAAGAATGTATATTTCTATATTGATCCAAATCAAGTGATTCATTTTTTTTAGAATTACTATATTTTTGGGATACACATTGTTCAACTATAAAAAGTGTTGATTCAAACTTATAGAGGACCAAATAAATAACTCATTGTGGAAAGCCTTTTTGGCCGACAGAATGGTCCCCACCTCATTTAATGGGACATAACTCTGACTACAAGACTCCAAATGAGATGATTATACCTAGAGATGAAAACGGACTCAAAGGATCACGTTCCTACTGAGTTTTAAGAAAACATTAACTCATTATTTCACTCTTTCATTGAGTTAAAATAGAGTAATATTAAGGGTTCGACAAAGGATTTAATTCTTAACAACTCTCTAGAAGAGCCTAGAGGGAGATTTAGCCGAGAAAGGGGAGAAAATCGAGAAAAATTAAGATGGATAGAGAACAGACAATAGATTTTCTTGCCCTCCTTCTCTTTGTATTTTTATCTCCTCATCATTACAATGGGGTTTGTATTGAGAGATAAAGTTAATGTTTTAGATAGAGATCTTGGTGAAGATTCTATGCATTCATGCTAGAATAGAGAATATGGGGGTTGGTCAAGTGATTTGAGGATAAGCACTAAGTGGTTGTTGATGATGATAATTGATGGACACTATCTTCTGAGTTACAATCTTCTTGTGTAATATCCTTTTGAATTTATCTTAAACTTGTATTTTTTAATGAATATGGAATTTTTCTTTATTCAATATATTTTCATTAAATTTCCTTTTGATGGTTGTTTAATCTATGAAGTAAAATAATTGACTTCATTATTTAAATTTCTTTGGTGAGGTATTACCATTGAACATAGTGATTTCAATTAGGTTTGATTGTTTGGAGGTCTTTAAGTAATTGAATTACTTCAATAGGAGAGTAAATAATCATATTGATGCCTTGATATTATATCTATGAAAATTTGGGTGTTTACCTAGGGGTCCTTGGTTGTGCATTGAGAAATTCAATTGGGAAATATTTTTAAACAAGGAAGAGGGGAGTGTCTAAGAGGTTGAATCTTGTCCACAACTACTATTTTGACTCTTATTTCAAACCCCTTTTATTTCCTATAAATTTTATGTCTTTATATTTAATTTTATTTTACTTTAGTTTATATTTATATTATAAATTATAACTTCTAATCAAATCACCAAATTTTTATTCTTTAAAAAACTAAAAAAAAGTGACCGTTTTTTCAACTCAAATTGTAACCTCCTCAAGAGAAATTGTAGGGACTTATATATTTCATTTATCAAGGGGATAAATTACTTGATTTTGGTTTTCCTTACAAAAAGCCTCACATAAAAGGCTCCACTATTGACATACCCATTACACCTATGTGGTTGATTTACTGCACATAGCCGATTTTCCATCATGTAGGTGTTTGGAAACATGTAGCCCTTTTGATCAATGTATGCAATTTCCCAAGTATGTATTTGAGATTCACATAAACAATTTTACAATGTATCCATTTTTATAAATGTACTTTATTTTAGATGTAGGAGTTTTAGATTCTTGTTTCCAAATGTGGTGGTGTATTCAATTATTGACATACTCAATTTTCCACATATCCAATTTTACATTGTATCTAATATGCCTATGCATATGATTAGTTTGATGAATCTAAATCTTGATATAAGTTATATAAATCAATTTTCCCATTGATAACTTATTTTGTAATTTCCAACACACCCTACTATCAAATTTGAAACACCAAGTGACAAAAGCACAACAGGATTGAGCATGATGAACAATGGAATGCACTTTATTAGCTCACTCTTAGAAAAATGTACCCTCCTCTTCGCCTGTTTAAATAGTGACCTTAAACCTTTAAAAATGGTTTCTAATGAGAATTGGAGGAGTGGAATCAACTAGAATAACAATATGTGGACCCTTAAGTATCTCAACTCACATTGTAGCACACTTGAGCATAGACTATAGTGAAATTTGGGTTATATCTCACTTCAAATGGGGACTCCTGCATCGAAAGAGGTGGGAGAGGATTCACACTCATCAGCATTCATAGACCCTTCACAATTAGGGATGAAAACAATATTATCCAAACCCAAACTGGTTGCAGGTGGCATCATTGACAACCTTCAACTATACTCTCAACTTAGGGGAACTCGGATTTTAGATACACCTGAGAAAGTGTCAGCATATAGATGGTCCAAATAATAGGTTTTCAGAAATGAATAAAGACGTTATTATCTTATTTGTATTACCTATACAGAAAATTAAATCTACTATGAATTTTTTCCTAGAATTAAATTTGTTTGCATAGTATAATGTTTAAACTTGTAATGCATGGTATCTTAGATCAATAGAGCACCAAAAAATAGACATTTTGTTCTAGATTAAACGATTCTTAATTGGAAGCCTAATTCAACACCAAAAACTCATCAAACAAATAAAAATACATGTGAAAAAATATAATGAAATACGAGCCACATCACTAGTTCATTTTTTTCTTGCATAGTTTTTATTTTATGGACTTCACATGATTTCACCCAAACCATGAAAGACAAAGGAATATTTGTGAGGCCTTATTGGGGTGTCTGAGACCCAGAGCATGACTTGAACATGATTCAAGGAAACCATGTGGAAATCATGTGAGGGATTATATCATTTTGATAGAGCCAGTTTTCAAGGTTGGTTCACAGTTTCTCAAACTGTGCGATTAGACCTTGTTAGGTGATTTTCCTTATATTAGGGTGTGCATGGTTGGCATATGTTTTGGTAAACCATCCAACCAATCCATGCGACTTACTCAGGTTCTTAAAAGTGTGAAATTTCTCTTTTCCCCTCTTAGGTTTTTACCCCATTTAGACCCTCCTCCCCTCTATTATACCAAGGCACACAAAGGGGGATCCCAAACCCCTCTCCCTTGGATCCTCATCCTCTCTTGACACTTATCCTTGGTTTCTAGGTATTTTATTTTAGATTTTTGTGTGTTTTTCTCCCTTATTTCCTTTTCCCCTATTTTCCCCTATTTATTTTTTTTGTCTTGTTCCTCTTTTAGAATAACTATAGGGTAACAGTTGGTTGATGTGGGTTGATTCTTTTGATTTTAGGGTGTTTTGATTGTCTCTTGGGGTTTTTTCTTCCTTCTTCTAGAGTTTTTTCTCATTCACATGCCATTAAGGTAGGTGTTTCTATTTATTTATTTTCTAAAGAATATATTTAAATGCTTGAGCATTCCAAATTAATTTTAAATTGTGTTCTTTAAACTTATTATGTGTTTATATAATTTATTATTCATTTATATGTTGGTAATTTTCTAAAAATTGGATTTTTAAAAGGATTTACTTGGTTATTCCTATATTTATATGTATATAGAGTGTTTAATAAAGTACGAAGTGTTTTTAAAAATGGATTTCGGTATTTTGAAATGGTATTTTATCTTGTTTGAGCTTTGGTAATATTGGGTTGCATGTGAAATTGCAGTTTTAATGGGTTTTGGTGCCCTTTTATGGTTTTATGCTTTTGTGTGAACTCTTTTTATTTAGCGTGACACCTCTTGTATTCCTTAAAAATGAATCTTATACATTTATGTATGTCTATATATATTTTTGTGTTAAATGTGTAACTCCATATGTGCATGGGGTGTAAAAATAGAGATATACATTCATATAAATGGCAGATTCTATTAAATAACCATTATCTCTAAGGCCTTGTTTTTACCAAATGGTTTTCAAAAACACCTAATGTTTTAAAAATGGATTTTGGTTTCTAAATGACTTTAAATGTGGTTTTCAAATGTTTTTTCCAACATTTGTCTTATTTAGAAAATTGAAGTTTGATTTTATAGCCACTTGACTTAAAAGGACTATTTGGAATCTTCTAAGCATGAATGGTCCTTTCCATTGGTTTTAGAAGTGGTTTTGGAAAGAACCATGTTTTCATTATAAATGGTTCTGGATTATAAATGTTAAGTCTCGATTGGTACTTTGAGATTTTTTTTTTTTTGAAATTTGGTTTTGAACTCACATGATGTGTAGGCACGATCGGAACTTGAAAAAGAATTTTATATATGAAAAGAACCCATATAGTCATCCTCCTTTGGATATGGTATTCACATATATGGTGTTAGAGAGTGGGAAAGGAATGCATGGTGTCATCTGTAGGTTATGTTTAATGTCAATCATGTGATGACCTCCTCACTTTCCCTTTATATTGTTATCAAGGGATTCTTGGATGTTATATAGAGGGTTGAGTGATGGTTTATATATATGTCCCAATTAGATGAACTAGATCCCCTTAGAGAGTGTGATAATTCATGTGAGTTGTTTTACTGGTGGGGATAGCTAGAGCTTCCAGGTTGGTTATTGTCTATGGATTGCATAGTACACCAAAAAATAGGTCTAGACCGAGTATATCCAGAGAAACCTCTCAAGATGTTTAGAACATTCCCATGATTATATATTTGTATGTTCATGTATTTATTTTTAGTATTTTAGTTTATTTTTCTTCTTACTAATTTTTGTTTACATCTATACAATTTCCTTTATTTTTGGATATTCTTGATATACACTACTATTTTTATATAATTTAGATTTTTTTCCTTCCTCTTATGCATTACCCGGGTTGTGTTTTTTATTTTTTTCAATTGGTTTCAAACTAGGTTTTAAAATGGAAATCTCTTCTAAAAAATGAAATATGTATTTATCTATTTAAATGTTAAAAAACTATTTTCTAATTGTATTTCAAACTAGTGTTTATAGACTGTTTTGTGAAAGTTCATGTATGGATTCTGTGGTGCTTACCTACTAAGGTGTTTTAAGATCACACCCTACTTATGCCACTCAGGGTTGGTAGAACCGATTTGTATTACAGGTTTAGGTTCGGGCTTAGGTTCTTATTCTGGTTCACCCTAGTGTGGGTCAGTTTTTTGGATGGTGGTGGCCAAGGGGTCACATAGTGGTAGTTCTAGTTTTATTTATTTTTTATGCCTTTTTTTATTTTATTCATGTTTTTCATTCTTATTATCTATTTTTTATGGGATAAATAATTCCCAATTTAGTATATTTGATACCCAACACTAGTTTCCAGCTCGAGAGGATCGGGAACACCTCTTAGACCTTTTTGAGGGACACCTCGAGTGATCAGTTTGGGGTTAACCCAGGTTGGTTCATTAAAAAATAGTATCATATGATCCCTTGTTATTTTGGTTGTCAGGTAGACCAGAGATAGGACTATCAGTGCTCGGGAGGTTGGTCAGGGATCGGTGCCTGATCACCACCACCAATGATGAGACCTCAATTACTAGGGGTAGTTGGTTTTTGGGTATTTTATTTTTATTTTGAGTTTATATTATTGGTGATTGTTTGTTTTGATGAGTTTTTTAATGTTGGGGAATTATAATGAAAGTTATATAGTTCCATACGCTGAGCTTACATGGCATAATGAACCATGTGGAGCCCGATTTCATGGTTCAATAAGATTCTAGTGGTTGGTGCATGCTTAGCACGTGGTCTGTTTAACCATGTGGCCAATCCATGCATGACCACTTGTTTCATGTTTGGTATATTTTGGTGTGAGTGATTTTATTGCTCTAATTTTGGTTTTTGTGAGTGTATTTAAAAAAATAAAATGATTTTTGAAAAGGGGGTTTGGGAAAGAAAATTATTTTTAGCACATGGTTTCTCTTTAAAAGATGAATTTTGAGTTTTAATTAGTTTTGTAAGTGGTTTTTATGTTTGAAATGGTTTTAGAAGTAGAAAATGGTTTTAATTTTGAAATGGGTAACCTGAAAATAATTTTTTTAAAAAGAGTGTTCCTGGTTTGTTTTTTGATTTTTTTGGTTAATGATCTTGGTATCTTGGTTTGTGATGTTGTTGTGGTTTTGTTTCATTTGAAATCTTATTTGGTTTTTATTTGGTTTTGTGTTAACATGTTGTTTAAATTATGCCCCCCAGAAAGCTCCCAAAAGTTTCAAGTGAGTCTCCTCCTGCTTTTAGCCTTGTCTATACTCCTATTAGAGTGGTGGAGTCAAGTAATTATCAATAATTACCTATCTTACATGGTGATCGAGGTCCTCTAGAGGGTGCAGAATGGATTGAGAAGGTCAAAAGTATTTTCAAGTCTTTGGGAACTCCTGAGGCCATTAGGGTGTGAGATATTATGACTTTATTTGAAATAGTGCGTTTGGATTGGTGGTAAGTGATCATACCATCATCATTTCAAGTTTATATTCCTTGGGATGTTTTTAAGACCACTTTCATCTAATGGTTTATACCTGAGGAGGTTAAGTTCAAGAAAGTTGCTCAGCTCTTGGGTGTTTAGCATGGTCGATTGATAGTGAAAGTCTATAGTGACCATTTCAAAGATCTAATTCATTTTTCTCCATATATAGTGTCAAATAATCTGTTGAAATCTCTTCTTTTGTGAGGAGTCTTCATCCAGATATTAAGGAAAAAATTCTCTCATCTGGGGAAGGTATGTTTTAAAAGCTAGTGGATGAGGAGTTTTTAGATTAGATGGTTCCCATAGGGTAGTCCATAGCAAGTGTAAATATATATTCTCTTAGTGCTTGTGAAGTTTCATCATCTAGTGAGAAGTTTGAACTAGAGTAACATGTTCTTGATGGGTCTCTTTTGTTTATTCTTACTTCTTTTTTGTTGGTCCACCTACTCATGTGCTTCCAGTATAGTCGGTTTAGGCATTCAAATTTGTATTTTTTAATCCTAAAAAGTCTTGTTGATAGTGTGGATGTTTGGGTCATCTCGAAAATTTCTGTAAGTTGTGTATCCAGAAAAATAATTCTCAACTGGAGCCTTTCAGCTCCTGACTTCAGTCCAGTAGATACTTCAATGCACAAGGGCTACATCCATAGGCCCCGGAGTGAATCTTTTCACACAGTCAGGATTTACTAGTTGTGGGGGTTGTTGGACTATATTTTTTCTTAGAATTTTGAGTGGGTATAGTTTAGGTTTTTCTTGTTATGGTTCTTTGTTTTTTTAAATTCTTCTTGTTTAGAAGATCTTGGTAGGCTTGTTTCTTGAAACCACTATAGTTTCACCTTTTAGATGTGAAAAATTGTATAGATAACCTTCTAGTGTATTGATTTTGGTATTATGTGGTGCTCATTTTGTGGGTGTTTGTGCCTTATATAAATGATGGATCATGGTTTGGTTCAATGTTTGGGTTGAGATTCTTTTATTGGGTTCCCCTTCATGTTGGGGGTTCAATGTCAGTTTCGTTGTGCAAGTGGGTTTCTTAAATTGTGGGGAGACCCATAATAGATCATTTTTTCTCATGATCTATTTGAGTGTGACTTGTGTATTTGAAATTTCACATAATTTTTTGTGGTTTCATTTGTATTTATTCAGTTTCATTCTTTGTTTGGAAGGTCTTTTTCATAGGTTCATCTTTTGGTTTGAGAGTTTTGATTTCCATTATTTGGTTGAACTTGATGACTCTATGGTGGGAGAAAGTTTTTTTATTGGGTAAAATTTTCACACCATAACCTTTATTTTTATTTTATTTGATTATTTTATTATTTAATTATTTTTTAGTTGATGTTAGGGTTGAGATTCTGGTGGTATTTTATGAGTTTTTTTATTTCTATCTATTTTTTTCCATGTGCATGGTTTGAGGAGAAACCTTGTGTTTAATAGATGTAAAGGGTTTTTTCAGTTCATTTTGTTCTTTCACGATTTGACTTGAATGGTATTTTCATGGTTTTATCCAAACCATGCGAGATAAATGATTAATTGTGTGGCCTTCTTGGGGTGTTTGAGACTTGGTACAAATCTTGCACACAGTTATAGGAAACCATGAAATAAGCGTTCAAGAGAGCCTGTCATTTTGATAGATCCAATTTTCATGGTTGGTTCATGGTTTCTCAAACCATGGGACTAGACCATGCGAGTTTTTTTCCCTTCCAATAGGGTGTGCATGATTAGCTAACGATTTGGTCAAATGTGTGTTCAAACCATGAGACTTGACAAGGTTCTTAAAAGTGTGAAATTACTTTTCCGCCTATTGGTTTTTTACCCCATTTTAACCCTCCTCCACTCCCATTCAACCTAAGAACAAAAATGGGGCTCCCAAACCCCTCTCTCTTGGATCATTTTCGTCCCTTGATTATTCTCCTTGGTTTCTAGGTAAGTTACTTTGGATTTTTGGGTGTTTTTCTCCCTTATTTATTCTTCCCCTCTTGTCTCATCTTTCTTTTTTGTATTGGTACTCTCTTGGATGAACCCTAGGGTGAGGTTTGGTTGATTTGTGTTGATTATTTTGATGTTAGGGTGTGTAGTTTGTCTCTTGTGTTTTTTTATTCTTTCTCTCAGAGTTTCATCACATTCTCACACCATTGTGGTAGGTTTTTCCTTCCATTTCCTTTCAAAATAATATCTTTAAATGTTTTATCTTTCTAAATTAATTTCAAATTTTGTTCTTTGTTATTGTGATGTATTGTTATAATTTATTATGCCTTTCCATGTTGGTAATTTTCTAAAAATGGATTTTTCAAAGGATTTCCATGGTTATGCCTATATGTATATGTATTTACAGTGTTTTATAAAGTACCAAGTGGATTTAAAAATTAATTTGAGTATTTTTAAATAGTGTTTGATCTTTTTTTAGCTTTGGTAAAATTGGTTTTCATGTGAAATTGTGGTTTGAATGTGTTTTGGTGCCTTTTATGGTTTGATTCTTTGTGTGAACTCTTATACCTTGGTGTAACGCCGCTTCTATTCCTTAAAAATGACTCTTAGGCCTTTAAATGGATGTTCATATGTATTATATTGTTAAATATGTAACTTTATATACTCATGGGGTGTGAAAATAGATCCACACATGCATATAAGTGGTAGATTCCATTAAATGATTGTTATCCCTAAAGCCATGTTTTTTCAAATGGTTTTCAAAAAATATTAATTTTTTACAAATGGATTTTAGTTTCCAAATGACTTCAAATGTGGTTTTCAAAAAAAAATCAAAAATTGACCTATTTGGTACCTTGATGTATGATTTTTTAACCACTTGACTTAAAAGGATCATTTTGTATCATCTGAGCATGAATTATGTTTTCCCTTGGTTTTGGAAGTGGTTTTAGAAAGAAAGGTATTTTCATTCAAAATGGTTATGGATTATAAATGTTAAGGCCTAGTTTGTACTTTTAGAAATATTTTTGGAAATTGGTATTGAACTCACATAATGTGTAGTCCCAGTTAGAACTTGAAAAAGAGTTTTCTATGTGATAGGAACCCATTTGGTTGTCTACCTTTAGAGAGGGTATTCACATAGATGGTGTTGGAGAGTGGTAAAGGCATGAACAGTGGCATCTATGGGTTATGTTTAACACCAAGCGTGTGATGGTCTCCTCACTTTACCTTTATATTATTATCATGTTATTCCTAGACGTCATCTTGAGGGTTGACACTACTAGAAATAGGACCTATACCAATGGAACTATACCAACAGTTTGGAAAACTATTGGTATAAGATACCTATACCAATGTTTTGTACAAAACCGTTTTCATAGGTACCTTAGATAGACCTATACCAACTATTTTGAAGAAACTTTTGGTATAGGTCTCTTGTAACCACCCTATAGCAATGGTTTCTTCAAAACCATTGGAATAAGTCGCTAATTAGGACCTATAGAAATGGTTTTGTCCAAAACTGTTGGTATAGGTCCATTATAGAGACCCTATACCAAAAGTTTTGAATAAATCATTGGTATAGATCCACCCTATGACAATAGTTTTATAAAAACCATTGGAATAGCTCAAAAAATTAAATAACTTATACCAATGGTTCTCAAAACTGTTGGTATAGGTACCCATATTTTTTATGGAATCTTTTGTCAAATAACATTAAATAAATCAAATGTTAAAATACTTATGAATATACACATATATATTTATGAATTTATGTTTACAAAAGTCATGTTAGGTTAGTGGTTAGGTCATTGGATTATAAACGGGAGGTTCTGGGATCAAAACCAAGCCGGGTTTTATTTTTTGAATTACCTATACCAATGGTTTCATAAAACTGTTGGTATGGGTTTTTCATATGACCTATACCAACGGTTTTCCCAAAACCATTAGTATAGACCTATCCCACTACCAAACTAATGAACAGTCCTCTAAATCATTGGTATAGGGTATTTTTCTATTAGTGTGAGTGATTTTTATTATCTATGCCCTGATTAGATGGATTAGATCGCCTTGGAGAGTGTGATAAGACATGTGGTTCATTCCAATGGTGGGGATAGTTAGAGCATATAGGTTGGTTATTGACCATGAATTGCATCGTATGCTAAAATAAAGGTTCAAATCAAGTATTTCCAAGGATGACTCTTGATATTCTTATGAAATTACCATGATTATATATCTTTATGTTCTTGTATTTCTTTATGGTATTTTAGTTTCATGCTATGCTTAATAATGCCTATTCACATCTGTATAGTTTCATTTATTTCTATTTTTTCTTGATATACCAAGCTACTTGTGCATAGTTAATATTTTTTCTTTCCTATTATACATTTCCTAGGTTGCGTTTTATATTTATTTGCATTTAGTTTCAAACTGTGTTTTAAAAATGGAATCTTTTTTTAAAAAATAAAATCTATATTTGGATCTTTAAATGATAAAAACATATTTTCTAGATGTACTTAAAACTATTTCTTATAGACTATTTTTTCTAAAGGAATTATATGGATTATATGGTGCTTACCTACTGATTTGTGTTATTCTCACACCCTACTTCTTCCACTTGGTGTCGGTAGACATGATCTTCCTTGTGGGTTTTGTGTTCTGGATTGGGTTCTTTTTTGGTTTCACCCTAGTGTTGGTTGGTTTTGTGGATGGTGGTGACCAAGGGGTCACATGGTGGTATTTCTAGTTTTATTTATTGCACTATTTTCTAGCCCAGGAGGATCGAGAATGCCTCTCAGGATTTGTTACAGGCCGACTTGGGTGACCTGTTCAGGGTTGACCCAGGTTGGTTCATAAAAAAAGTTCTCATTTCACCATTTTGGGAAATAAAAAGATGATAATGTCTAGTAATGAAAATAAGACTGATATAAAAAATATGGAAAGTTCATTTATCATGAAGAGAGGTATTTCTAGTACTAAGTCTCATGGATCACCTAAGTGTTACTTCTATTAGGCTAAAGGACATATTCAGATGGAGTTCCCAAAATTTAAAGAGTAGCTAGAAAATAAATTTAATATACCTAATTATGTTTTTTATGGATCCTTTCTTTCAAATGTTCCTTTAAACACTTGGTGGATTATCACTAATGTATATGTTCATATAACTTTTTCTTTATAGGTATTATGTTTCTTAAGGATGCTAAATAAGGGAGATCATAGCATTTTAGTAAGAAATAGCAATAAAGATGCAGTTGAAGTCATTATAACTATTTTCTTAGTCTTTAAGAGTGGTTTAATTTTATATTTAAAAGATACTTTATTTGTACGTAATATTAATTGAAACCTTATTTTAGTTTATCAACTCGAAACTTATGGTTTTTTATTTATGTTTGAGAATAAAGGTTCCACTATTTCCTTAGCCTCTAAATTCCTTTGATCTGATGTTCTAGAGGGAAACCTCTATAAATTATGTTTTAATTCTTCTTTTTCTAAATCATTGGAATCCATTTATGAGATTAATGTAGTTAAAACCTATGGAAAAAGAAAAAAAATGAATAAAAACTCTTCAAGATTATGGCATGAGCGTTTAGGCCATATATCTTGAGATGGAATGGAACATCTCTTTGAGGATGGATTTATCCATCAATTGGGTTTTTTATATTTTTATACATATATTAAATGAATAAATTTAAATTTAAAAAAGAAAATAAACAAGGTACCATTAGGGGTAAAGGACTATTATAACTAATTCACACTGATATTGGTGGTCCTTATTGATGGTTTTGGGTGTAGTGGAAGCATGCGGAGGTGGGAGATATATTAAAATTTCTTTTAATAATCATGTACCGAAACTAATAGTGAGTATATTACATGTCAAATTTATAATTAATTTATTTAATATTTTAAGAAATAAATATATGGGATTAAGAACTTTCTTCACTGGTGAATGTTGATCATCTAAAAATACCCTTTCGGATTACCTTTGTTGCGCTGTGAGGATCCAAGGATAGAATCTATCTAGCGGTGACCCACATATACTCATATGATATCTAAAAAAACCACTCAATATTATAATTCTAGCACAGTGATTCAAATTCCTTGAGTTGATTGTTATTAATTTCTTGTTCTTCAGTCTTGAAGAAATCAATCTTGTACTTCTCATTCTTGAGAGGGAGAGAGGAGTTGAGATAGAATTCATTGTGAGCAAAAATTCTCTATACTCAATTTTGGATGCACTATACAATAGACATAGCCACCTATTTATAGAGTTGGGATTTAAGTTAAAATATTACTTAATTGAATATAATCCATTAAATAACATTTATTACCTTTAATAAATCTCATTCCTCATAATAATAATTATCTAATTATTATTTTTTGGGGCATGCCAACTTATATAATAAAAATATTATATAATGGTATTTTTAATTAATATTTGTCACCGGACTCGGTCTTGGTCCATTCAAACTCCTCTAGAATTTATTGAACAGCCAAATAAATATTTTATTTATAAATAAATATTGTATTCACAATCTAGAGATTAAATGTTTTTAAAATATTCAATAAATAAAATAAATACTTTATTCACAATATGATGAATAACTATTTATTTAATTTATGTGATCAATGTAACTTGAATAAAATTATTCCTAAAACTTGAGAATAATATTTATTCCATTAATTAAACTCAAATAGAATTTAATTGATATAAAAGAAAACACTTAGTGTGTGGCCCTCTAGGATTATTTCTCATTGGCATTATGTGGGCTTGCCAAAAGTCAAAGATTACTATCCAGAAATGGTTCAAGTAACCCAATAGAAAGAACTTAATGTCACAATGTCGAAAACCACATATGAATGTTCATTGTGTAATATAATCATTTTTTTCACGATATCTAATCAAGCAGGTTGCACATCCGTTTCACCAACCTATATGCTTGATATGTCTTTCTTTGACTATTTGAAATAAACATGTCGTTACACCATGGACATGAAATTTAATTAGATAGTTCTATTCAAATCAAAGGGTTGAGATATCAACATCCATAAAGATGGAAGGGACAAATCCTTCCTTGACTTATTCATTAATGACATATCACTCGTGATGCACTCAATGTATCTAACTTCTCCATGAATTGTTATCATGATGGTTTAGTAAATACATCTAAGTACATGAGTTGTAATATTCATTAATAATAATATTAAAGTCTAAGGACTATCACACACACTCGTAGATAGAAATATCTAATGTCACAAAAACATCTGGAATTCCTATTAGCAGGTTTGTTCTCATAATCTCCTATCTTAGAGATTACCAAGTGTGAACATTATGAGAATAAGCCTCATATATATATGAGTACTAGCACCTAGAAGTCTATGTACTATGTGTCCCATAATAGTATGTTATCCAGCCTCAGAACATTATTTGAGAATATCATCATGGCACATCAAGGTTCTCATCATAGCGGGGAACTACTATGACCTTATTAATTCAATATATACTCTAGGAAATTATTACATTAGAGTCATGCAGAATAATAAAAAATATGTAATAATAATTTTTATTAATATTCAATACATTGAATATACATGTAATCAAAGTACAAACAGTTGGTCCTAGGAAACCAACTCCAACAAACTCCAACTCAGACTAGAGCCAAATGCCTAAGACCTTCAGTATGCTAGACCTCACCTGATAGTCATGTTTCTATTGATTCAAGGCTTTAGTCAAGGGGTCTTCCATGTTGTATTCTCTGAAAATACTTCTCACTACAACTTCACCTCTCTGAGAAAAATCCCTCAAAAATGGTACTTATGATATATGTGTTTCGTCTATTGATGTGACCTTGTCTCTTTTTCCAGATCCATTGATGCAGTATTATCACAATATAATGTGATAGTATCTTTACTTATAGATACCAAATAAATATATTGGATGAATTTTTTCATTCATACTTCTTCTTTAGCTTCCTCAGAAGTCAAAATATACTTAGACTCTACTGTATAATCTACAACCATATCCTTCTTTGAGATTTTCTATCTCACATCACCTCCATTCAAAGTGGAGATATATCCCATGTCACGACCCGACCCAATAGGGCTCAAGCTGTGACTCCCCAAGCTCGCCTCCAATAGGCCAGGGGCTGGCGACTAGCGCCGAGTAGGCTATCACACACATGGGAGGCAATAGAATAAGGTACCTGTACATATGCACCCATAAACACCTCCATGCAACAGTGCAGAGATATATAAAACTGAAAATAAAATGCATGCATACATCTATCCCAAACCAGAGTACAGCAGAATTACAAAAGGGAAAAACAGGGCCCACCAAAAGTAAACTACAAAAGTGCGTCAACCCTACTCTGAAGAAGGGGACCACTACCACAAAAACCCGCCGGAAAGCTCCCTCGACACCGCACCGGCAAACACCCCGGTCAGTCTCACTCACTCAGTTCTGCCTTCTCTGGGTCCTCTTGGGACTCCGAAGAAATTCTTGTGGTCTGCACAAGACACAAACATGTGCGGGAAAAGCCCGCGCAGGGGTGAGTATAAACATACTCAGTAGGCACCCCAAAAACCCAAAACCAAAGAGAGAAACTAAAGACAAAAGTCCACTCATCCCAGCCATAGGGAACCCAGATGAGAGAGAAACTCCATCTCGTGACCAACCTCAACTAAACACAACTAGTCAGCTCAGATCAGGTGTATGCCCATACATACACCTTGAACAATCCAGATATACCCAGCTCGCACACCAAGCCACAAGAGGTATCGACCTCATCACCAGCAACTGGCCACAAATAGGAGAGCACCATCCACGATCACTGTCATCCCAGATGACACTTGTCTGAGAGATAAACTCCATCGGGTTTCATACAAACATATCAGACGCTCACTCGAGAGATCTCGCTCATCGGATAACGTCGCTGAGGAAAACCACACTGAAACAGCAATAACAACAAAATCCTCGGATAGGGGATCTCTCCTAGGGTCCACTAGGGGATACCAGAACCCACACCAGTATACGAAGATCTCATAGATAAGGGATCACTCCCAAGGTCCGATGGGGGATACCACGACCCGATATAGCATTCCTAGAGATCACAGATAGGGGATCACACCCAGGATCTGCTGGGGGATACCACAACCCGATCTGGCACTCGACAGAAGCACATCACTCAAATAGAGGATCGTCGCCCGCATAAAGGTGGTCACGACGATACCAGAACCCTATCTGGTATAACTCGCGATGTAGGGGATTGAACCGACGATGCTGCAACCCTACTGAAACCACGCACTGAGTAGGGGATTGTATAACCAACGATACCACAACTCCACTGAAACCACATGCTGAGTAGTGAATTGTATAGTCAACGATACCGCAACCCTAGCATAATCCTCATGTTGAGTAGGGGATCGTATATCCGACGATACCACAACCCTACTGAGTACAGCCCACTGTATAGGGGATCATAATCCCAATGATGCCACAAACCCTACGGGGTTAAACTGCTAGACAGGGGATCACCACCCGTGGATAAACAGTCACAGCGATACCAAGAACCCGATCTAGGGAAATGATGATAGAGGATCCCGCTCCGGGCCCACCGGAGGAATTCCACAACTCTAACAGATTAAACATCTCTTCGAGAGGATCACAAGCCTATACTAGGGTTGTGATGCCGCGCGAACCCTCATAGGAACGAACCAAGGGAGTACTCTCAACCACTTCTGGTCCAAACGTCGCTAACCCGAGCGACCCGCAACAATGCCACCCTGCATAGCACCAAGGCCGATACCGAGGCCACCATCGCGATCCACGCGGAAAAACACGCAGGATAGGAAGTTTACTCGCCCGAAACGGACAACCGGTGAAAAAGGAACTATTCACCATAGATTTCTTATGTGGGGCCCACGCAACGATCCCGAAACTCATCAAGCGGATCATACCACGGTGATCCCCTCGGAAAAACACATGGAATCGACTACTCGTTCACCCAAAATGGCCACCCAGTGAAAAAGGTACTATTCACCAGAGCCAGCCCGGGTGGGACCCACACCTCGATCCCGAAACTCATCGAACGGATCCCACCATTGCGATCCTCTTAAAAAACACACAGGATCGACTATTCATTCGCCAAAAATGGACTCCTGGTACGAAAGCTACGTTTCTCCGCAAACGCCAAAACCCGGCCTCATGGGGCCCGCACCCCAAACTCGGTCCCAACACCTAGAAACCCTCAAGAAAAGCCCTCCATATCATCAGGGTCTCAACGCCACTAACGGCACATCAATCGGACTCTCCGGGTAGAAGATACAACGGCCCGAAGTCGAATAATAATAAAATATCATTACTTTATTCGATGTTTCAAGCTCTCGGTCCAAGATCCCGAACCTTTAAACTCCCAAACCCACACCAAAGGGTTCGCCTCGTCTCCAGGGTCGCGTCACCGCAAACAGAATGCAAAATGGACTTCTAGATTGCAAGAAACGGGGGTTTAAAGAACCCCCAGAAAAACCTGGTCGGACCACCGTCTGCCTCGCCGGAAACCACTGCGCCGCCGCCGGATTCCGCCGCGCCGCCGCTGCGCCGACACCGGATTCCGCCATGGCCGCCGCCCCTCGTTGCCGGAAAACCGGGTTTTCGCAGGAAAACTTCCGGGAGCCACCAGGAGCACCTCGCTACTCCAAATTCAGATCCGAAACATGTTTCGGAAAGCTCAGGACCTGAACTATACAACCCTTATGACGATTTGAAGAAAAACAACACATAAACGGGGTCTGGGATTTTAAAACTCAAACCGCCTACCTCACGGGCGAAACGCCGACGATCTATGCTCCAAAGCTTCCGCTGCACGATCCTGGAACGCCCGCCGTCGAAATCCGAGCTCGACAACACCTTGATTGCGTGATTCGGCCACCGATTCGCCGTCGAAAGGGGATGAGAAGGAGGAAGGAGGAGGAGTTCCTCCTCTATTGCGCTGCACGTTCAAAGGGGGGGAGTAGATATTTATTTTTGTTAAAATATCTCCGGCTCACGACTCGCCTCCGCCCGACGCCCGATGCAGACAAAGGTAAGGTCGCCCTTAGGGTAAACGCGCTGTTCTGAACACAACGGCGGACTCGGAATTGCCATCCGAGACTCCGTTCAGAAGTTATTTGAGCCGACGCTCATAAATGGACTTTTCCATTTATTTACAAAAATTCCCCTAGTGGCGCTTTCTACCGCAGGCCCACGCCCGCAAAGTTTACACTTCGCCTAAGGTAAATGGCACGTTCCAGATGCAACCGTGCACTCATATTCTCATTCCAAACTACCATTTAGGAGATATCACACCACCGCCACGTGCATAGTATAAAAATACTTAATATTTTTATAAAATTAATTCCGGGCACACCGGGCCTCGGAATCACACGCCATCTTCACGCCTAGCTCTGGAATCATTCATATAAATATTCCAAGTCTGATAGGGCCAAAAATCCAAGTCGCTACATCCCATTTGTGAATTCATGTCATCTTGATCAGTTTGAAAACTAGAATCTACATATCCTCTAATGAATAGTTCTTAATATCCTCCGTAAACTAGGAACATATCCTTATTAAATCTCATATACTTAAGGATGGTCTTGACTTCCATCCAGTGGCGATCACCTGGATCAGCTTGATATCTTTCTACCACACTTAATACGTAAGCGACGTCTATCCTATTACATAGATAACATACATGACTAACCCAATCACTGATGTTTATGTAATCCTAATGTCATGAAACGGCCTGGGTACCCTGGTAACCTGATAACTGAGCTGGTCCTGACATAACCCAAAGGGAGTTCCCGATCCCCACGGGCTGGTGACTAGCACCAGGCATCATACAATATACAAGTGGGAATGATTTTTCCACAAGAATACTGAAGAAAAAGATAAAACAAAGTATGAATATCAAGAATAAAACTCCACAGGGATTAAAGGTACCAAAATACAACAAGTCATAATAGACAAAGTACTAAATAAGAAAACATCCCCAAGGTCCCTAATAACACAACTCACCAAGTCCAAAGCTCAACAGCTTGATCCACCTCTAAGAGATCTATTCCCTTTACTCAAGCCTGGAAGAAGAAAGTCTACAAAAACCTGAAGGAAAAAGTAGGGTGTGAGCCTAAGCCCGGTAGGATACCACCAAAGATTTCATAACAGATGACAAATATAGATTATACAAAGAAAAGATTTCAATTTTTCAGAACAAATAGGTTTGGAAATCTAAAATAATATTTAAACAAAACATGTTATACATTTTCAAAATGATGGAAAATACATTAAAATCACAGGCTCTACTTTACAAGAGATGGAATATTTCTAAAATAGTGGATTAATTAAAACAGTTTATATAAAATAGTTTATATAAATTCAATAGGCATGTAAAGAAGTTAAAACAAGCATTGGCATAAATTTATATCTCAAATATAAATAAACAAGAAAGAAACAAGATCATCCGCCAAAAGGTACGATAGTATTAAATAGCTATAGGATTCTTCACTCTATATGTGAACTCAGCAAAATGTGTATACACACATCCATATGATACTATTGAAAGGAGACTCATCACCAACTCTTCGGAGATGTGACCCACTGCATGTATGTTTTAGAATGTTGTAATAGTGTAGAGTGTGTCCAAATAACACACTAAATACCTCAGGCTTGCATGCACTCTTACATGATGGGTGATCTATTTTAAGACTACTTAAAAATACGATCAATCTCATTATTCCATTTCAAAAGTTCCAATTTATTTCCATTTGAAACCAAAACAAGTTTTATTCAAAAAAATTACTTTTCACAAGATAAAACCATTGGGTTTATATCAAATCATTTTAATCCATTCAAAAGTTTGAAATTCATTCAAAACCAATTCCATCCTTTTCAAAATTCCTTTTTTACAATTAAATGCAATAATTTAATTGAAAAAATTTCTATCAAATTCACAATTTAAATCAAACAATTTCCATAAACCCACCCCAATTCAATGGAATAGGGGGTTTTCCAAATTTTTGTGCCAAAATGATTTCAAATCTCCCAATTCATCAGATTGGGTTTTATCAAAGCAATTGAAAGTAATATTGATCATTTGAAATTAAATCATCAATTTAAATAAATCAAGCAATATGATGGTAATCAATTTGGAAAATCATAACGTAACCACCTACCTATTTCCTGAAGAACGACACTCGCAACGACACCCATCAATGAGAAAAAAAGTGAAGGAGGTATTGAAAATCAACCTAGAAGAAAGATCCAACACCACATGGAATAGATCCATCAAAAACCCAAGAGGGAGAAAGAGAGGAACTAGGAGAATGAGAGAGAACACCTACCTAGGAATCATGTCACAAGAGAAATGACGATACCAAGATGTTTGGTTCAATCCTAAAGGAGGGGAGCCTTTGAAAATCACCTAGTAAGTGTCGAGGGTCGAGATAAATGAAGAGCTAGTGAAAGAAATGAAGCAAAACAACCAATCGTGCATTTTAAAACTAAATGCGGACCGGGTCACGACGTGTACCTCGAGGTCATGGCATGTAGTCCATGCTGGATAAGTTATGAAAAAAAACCCATCGCCTCGGGTTAAAAATCTAATATTTAGACCCTACATGATGTTTACTTCAGGTACACGACATGTACCAGCTCACGGCATGACCTCCCCATTCACGACCTGAAACCAGCACCAAGTACACAGTGTGTACTTCAGGTACACAGTATGTACATATTCTATAGTCTATCGTAAACCCAAAAAAATCACATAAAATGATTTTTAACTGAATGGGAACTTAGAAAATGTATAAAATTACCTGATCAAGGTAACGGGATGTTAGACCTTATCATTCAGTTTATTTCCTCATGTGTCTGAGGACACATTTTCCTAGAAAGATGAATGTCATGTGACATTTTCTAAAATCCCCTCTTGGATTGTTCCATACTGAATCTCTTCAATATCTTATCATTATATATACTTTGACTTAGGTCGAGAAACCTCTTGGATCTATCAAAATGGATCTTGATCCCAAGAATATATGATGCCTCACCCAAGTCCTTTATATAGAATCATTTATTCAACCACTCCTTAATAGACTGTAATAATGGAATTAAATTTCCAATGAGTAATATGGCATCAAAATATACTATTAAGAAAATGATTGCACTCCCATAAACTATTTATATATATATGGATCACATTCATTCTTTATGAAACCAAATTCCATTATGGCCTCATCAAAATGAATGTTCCATGACCTAGATGATTTATTTAATCCATAAATGGATCTTTGCAACTTTCATACCTTTTTGGAATCCTTTGGAGTCACAAACCCTTCAGGATGTTTCATATAGACATCAACCTGAAGGTTCCTATTAAGGAAGGCTATTTTTACATCCATTTTCCAAATATCATAATCATAGAAAGCCGCAATGTCAAGTAGAATTCTGACATATGTCAGCATTGTAACTAGTGAAATGGTTTTTTCATAGTCAATGTCTTGAATTTGTTTAAACCCTTTTTTCAACTAGACATGTTTTATAGGTACTGAATTTTTCTTCCATGTCCAATTTATTCTTTAATGATCATTTTTAACCAATGGTATTTACATATACTAGAGATTATACCAAAATCCAGACTTTTTTTTGGTCACCATCCTCAGTAACCTCTCTAGTACTCCTACACAGTAATTGTGTCTCTTTAATAATTTCTTCTTCCATGAGGCTTTGTGTAATTTTTTCTTGGGACAACTCTTGTGTATCTTGATCTTTGAATTCATCTAATTCCATATATCTATTTCTATCTCTTTTAGAGATAAGATCCTCTTCAAGAAATGTGGTACATCTATCAACCACAATCTTCTGTCTGAAGTATTGTATAGGTATTATCCCTTTGTTTCTTTGGGATATCCTATAAAGATACCCTTTGTGCCTTGACATGCAATATTTTTACCTAAAGAGGCCTTAAAAAATTCTTTTCAACCCCACACATGTAAATAATACAACACAAGTTTCTTTCAATTCCATAATTATTATGGTATATTGTCTGTTTCTTTAGTTGGCACTTAGTTTAGTATATATGATGCTATTTTTAATGCATTTCCCCAAAAGGATAATAGAATTCTCACATGACTCTTCATTGATATCACTATGTCTAAAAATGTGTGGTTCCTCATTTTTCTTACACCATTCCATTGAGGCATATAAGGAGTGGATGGTTGATATAAAATCCCAAACTCCCATAAATAATCAATGAAGTCTTGATTAATATATTTTCCACCATGGTCTGAGAAAAGTTTCTTAATATTATTACCAAGATGGTTCTCAACTTCATTCTTGTATTCCTTGAATTTATCAAAATATTTTTACTTATAACTCATTAAGTAGATATATCCATATCTACTAAAATAATCATTAAAGGTTATGAAGTATGAGTACCCACCTTTTTCTTCAACAAGAAATGGTCTACACACATTGGTATGGACTAATTCAAGAAGCTCTATATCCCTTTAACCTTTCCCAATAAATGGGGGTTTGGTCATTTTTTCTTATAAACATGTGTGACATACACCAAGTGGTTTTAGTTCAAAAGAATATAAATATATATCTTGATGTAATTTAGTTGATTGATTTTAATTTATATGACCTAGCTGGTGATGCCAAATTTTAGTGTGGTGTGAGTCATGTGAAGTAACTTTGTTATTGATTTCCATCATTTGGTTCATGTAATATAATACATAAAGAATGTTATTTAAATGTGTCTTACCATAACAAATTCTATCTTTATAAAATAAGAAAAAATTATTCCCAAATTTGAAAATAAATCCATCCATATAAAGTCTGGATATAGAAATAAAGTTTTTGGTAACTGAAGGCACATAATAACAACCCTTTAAACCCAAAATCATTGTGGTTAGCAACATGAGGTGGTAGTCCTTGATAGCTATAATATAAATTTTAGCTTCTTTGGATTATTGAATATCTACCTCTCCTCAATAAATCTTTATAAATCTACTTGCTTCATGTATTTGAATAAATATGTGAGCACCAAAATTTGTATCTAATACCCAATTTATAGAAACAAATAAATTTAACTCAATAAAAAACTCACATGAATCTTAATCATGCTTCTTTGTCTGGTTGTAGTTTTTCTTTCAGTGGTCCTTCTTTCCATATGAGAAATAGAAAACATATTGTTCCCTTGATCTCCCCTTGATCTTCCTCTTCTTAGAAGGGTGTGAAGAAGCTTTGGGCTTAAATATATTTCCTTTCCCTTTACATTTGTTCACCATAAAGACGAAATGTTTTTCAAGATTCATATCCATATCTACTAGGAGAGGAAAAGTAATAATATCTAGCAGAGAATTATCAATGTTTTTCATATTAAAACTCATAATAAATTTGTAGAATATCTAAGGGAGTGATGCCAGAATGAGGTCAGTACCCAATTCTTTGGAAAGTTTAAACCCTATAACCTTTAAGCGCTCAATGTAGCTAATGAGATTGACTAAATGAGGCCCAGCCATGGAACCCTCTCCAATATTTCTCTAAAATAGCACCTTGGAAATATCAAATTGTTCCTATATATCTCTCTCCTGTTAAAGACCATGGAGGTTATAAAAATTCTATACACATCCATATTTTCATGAGACTTCATTAGTTTACTAGACATTTATGAAAACATCAAACATTGATCATCGACCACGCCCCTAAAATGTTTTTCATAGACAAGGAACTCTTCATAACTTGCCTCTTTAGAAGGATGATCAAATATTGAGGATTCTAGAACATAAGATTTTCATTCATGGAATATCACAGCCCAAAGGCGTCTAAACCACTCCTAGAAGTTACTGCCAGTTTGGAGGTTATCTTTATCTAATATTGATCGTAGGGATAGTGTGGATGGTGAACTTATCACTTTATTCTACGCTTAGAAATATAATATTATTATTACTTTTCTTGATTAAAAAATAATTGAGATTTAATAAATTAAATGTTTATTTATTTATTTATTAAATCTCCCACTATTTTATCAAGTCTCAATAACCCTGACCATTAAACTTGGAATGTCTAGTTGATTTAACATTATAGTAGCAAGGATCCCCATTACTTTTCTTAATGATCCATATTTTGGCCATGAAAACTATAATAAATTAAGTAGGTAGGAGGTCTTGCCAACTGCGGACTTGAATCTCCTTGATCTGTTGAGTGGATTCCCCTATCTTGAAATCCTGAATTGGATTTCCTCAACACTTGCCTCCAAATTTTTATTGAACAGACTTTGGTTATTAAACTCAATATAATTTTGGTTAAGTCAACCCAAAACTCTCATGAGAACTCCATGATAAAAGTAAGTGTCCAGACTTTGTCCATGTACTACAATTAGTTCTATAGTTTCATTCCAAATCAAGTAATGGAAGGCTTATTCTGACTTAATATTTAATTGAGGGATTTTAATTTATTATGCATAAATTTTATCTTGTTTTATCCTTTACACATCTTGTTAATATTAAGTATATATTACTTAATTAATTAACCATGTTGGATAAAAAATTTACGCATAATTAATTTATTTAATTTTCATCTTTTCACATTAAATAATTTATTTATATGATCGTAGTATTTCACCCATAAAATAAATAACTACATAGAAAGAATTAATTAATTAATTAAATGACTTTTTCATGAGCTTTATCTAAAAGTTGATTTAATGAGTGTACATTAAATCAACCTTTGGCCTAGGGGAAATTAATCTTATTGCTGGTCTAGGCATGAGTTACAGGATTCTAGTTAACCACCTATGTATCACCTAGGTTGGCATCATTATGGTTCTATCTTGAACCACCTCCACACTCCTTGGGATTCTCCATTAATTACAAATATTTATTACTCACTCGCAGGTGAGGGAAACAAAAGGATTGGTTAAAGGGGTTTACATAAATATCTTTGGACACACAAGACCTATATAATAATGGAGGGGGGTGAATCACATGTTATCATTTAATTTAATATTAAATAATTGCAAACTCATGCAATAAATTAAATTAAAACTTTCAACCCATACAAAGGTTTTGTTCAAGCTCATGAATGGTCATACATGCAACGAATATGCAAAATTAAATTACTAGCATTCATTTATTTATTCTTTGTTTTATTATTTAAGATAAATATGCATGCATTAATTAATTAATAAATTAATTTATTAATTCCATTTCATCTTTAATGATCATCCAGTATTATTTATAGATACTCGTCATTAATGGAATTCATGGAAAATAAACTACATAACCAATAATGACAAATTAATTACAATAAATTAATTAAGAATTTAAATTATTTAAAACCATTATTAAATTATCAAACACACAAGGGTGTTCCAATCAATAAAATAATGTTTTAATGCTAAAATTTTTAAATTTAATGTAATTTAATTTTTTTCATTAATGAGTGATTGAAAAATGTGTACATGTAGCTACATGTTATGTACCTCAATTTCTATATATCCACATCACGTTCATGGGGCTTTGACGTGTTAACTCAACTAGACTACATGGTGTGTACATGACAGCTACACAACCTGTATCCTCTTGTCATGTGCTAGTTTGTCCTGATCAACACACAGTGTGAAATAAAAGCACCGCGTGTAATTAATTTCTCAGCACATCTAGATACAATGTGAAAGGGTATACGGCGTTTGCTTCATCTATACATCATGTAACCCAGTTTTACCATCCAAATATTTGTCACTTCCTGATGTCATCTCCGGTCATTCTTCATTTTTTCTTAAACCTTTAATAAAATGAAACATTGAATGAACATCATTAATATGTTGATAACGTGTTAATTCAAATTGGATTAAAGAACTAAAAACAAGAAATGAAAATATAACCACAATTACACAGAGATCAACAATAAAATAAATAATTATAAATTTAAACGTGATCTCTCTAATACCACTTGATTGTTTTGGGCATAGAAAAAGCATGCAGAGGTGGGTGATATATTAAATTTTCATTTAATAATAACTTCCCAAAACCAAGAGTGAGGGTCTTGCATATCAAATTTATAATTAATTTATTTAATATTTTAATAAATAAATACCTAGGATTAGTAACTTTCTTCATTGGTGAATGTTGATAGTCCAAAAAGTCCCTTTCATATTACCTTCATTACACTGTGAGGATCCAAGTATAGAATCCCTCTCGCAGTGATCAGCACGTGCTCTTATGATCTCTAAGAAAAACCACTCATTCTTCAGGTGCTAGTGCAGTGAGTTGAATGTCTTTCATTATTCGTTATTGATCGCTTGTTCTTTGGACTTGAAGAAATATCTATTACAATTCTCTTTCTTGAGAGGGAGAGGGAGGGAGTAGTTGAGAGAGAATTTTTTATGCAAAATAATTCTCTATTCTCAATTTTGGATGCACTACACAATAGACATAGCTACGTATTTATAGATTTTAGATTTAAGTTAAAATATTATTTAATTGAATACTGACCATTAAATAACATTTATTTTATTTAATAAATCTCATTCTATTTAATAATAGTTATATAATTATTATTTTGTGGCGCGCACCAACTTGTTCAATAAAAAATATTATATAATGGTCTTGTTAATTAATACTTTTTACCAGACTTTCTATTGGTCCGTTCAAAATCCTCTAGCATTTATTGAAAAACTGGATAAATATTTTATTCATAAATAAATATTTTATTCACAATCTAGCGAATAAATATTTATTAAAATATTAAATAAATAAAATAAATATTTTATTCACAAGTGGAGAATAAATATTTATTTAATTTATGTGATCAATATAATTTGAATAAAATTATTCCTAGGACTTGATAATAATACTTATTCCATTAATTAAACTCAAATATAATTTAATTGAGATCAACAGAAACACTTAGTGTGTGATCCTCTAGGATTCTTTCTCATTGAAATTAGGCGGGCTTTTCTAAAGTCCAAGATTACTATCTAGCAATGGGTCGAGGCACCCCAAGAGAAAGAACATATTGTCATGATGTCGACAACCACATATGAATGCTCACTATTTAATATAATAGCTCTTTCACAATATCTCATCAAACAGGTTTCACATCCATGTCACCAACCTATATGATCGATATTTATTTCTTTGACTATATAAAATAAACACATTGTTACACCATGGACATGGAATTTAATGTGATGGTTCTATTCTAATCAAAGGTTTGAGATATTAGCTTCTATAAATATGGTAGAGACAAATCCTTCCTCGACTTATTCATTAATGACATGTCACTCATGACACACCCAATGTATCCAACTTTGTCATGAACTTTGTCATCATGGTTTGAAAAATACATCTAAATATGTGAGTTGTAACATGAACTAATAATAATCTTAAAGTATAAGGAGCATCACACACACTCATAGATAGTAATATCTGATGACACTAAAACATGTATAATTCCTACTGGTAGGTATGTTCTCATAATTTCCTATCTTGGATATTACCAAGTGCAAAATTTGTGAGAAGAAGCTTCATCTTCTTACGAGTACTCACACATGTCAGTCTATGTACTATGTGTCCCATCATAGTATGTTATCCAACCAGATAACATTATTTGATAATATATTCATCGCACATAAATTTTTTCATCATAGTGGGGAATTATTATAACCTTATCAATATGATGTATACTCTAGGAAATTATTACATTAGAGTCATGCAGAACAAAAAACAATATGTAATAATAAGTTTTATTAATATTCAATACATCGAATATAAATGTAATAAAAGTAAAAATTGTTGTTCCTAGGACACCAACTCCAACACTTATACACCTATAATTAATAGAAATAGGTACTATATAACCTTCATTATAGCATCCCTCCATTTTTTAACATAACTTTTCAATACATTTTACAAAACCGAGGATCTTTAAGGTTTAGTGTCTTGGAAACCAGGAACTTATTACATGAGAAAAAAACATTCTTCTTAAACACTTGAAAGGCTTATTCATTTTTTAATCCTAAGTTCATTACAGAATCTCATAACCTGGGAGCATACATCAAAGTAAAGGGTGAGAAAAAGGACCAATAAGGGAAACAAGGGAAACAAGGGAAACATTTAACATGTGAACATGAGATACATCAATAAAGTCATGAAAAAGAAGTTTAAGGAATGAGAAAGAAATCATGAGGCATATCATAATAAAAATAACATATTTCATAACTTGAATATGTGGCTACAACATTTTACAAATACAATAATTTCCTTTTCACCAAGGTCCATCTCCAAGGTTTCAATAAAAATTAACAAGGTTATTCACCAAGGTATCAGTCTAAATGGTCATCTCTAGAGATTAAGTCTTTACCCAATGCATTGAAGCGCTATCAGGGCACACCCTTAAATTTTTATTTATCATCATGTGATCCACATATATCATCATCAATCATTTCATAAACAACCCATATAGAATAAAATAAATGGGTTTCATTTCATAATCATAACGTTTTAAAAACTGCTTTAAAGACATGATCTTTGTGTCACTTTAAAACCCACAGAAAAGGAAGGTGGGTCTCATGTATGTAAATCCAAGAATTTAAAATAGAACAAATTGGTATATATGTGAATACATCTATCAAAGAGAGAGCTTTGAGTATTCGCTTAATAAAATAAAAGAACTTTAGAAAAAGAGAGTGACATTTTGAGACGGAAATTTTGCAGCATAAAGGCTATGTTACGAGGTTTTAGAAAACATTGAAAAGAGAGGGGACATGGGTCACCCACTCATAAATGATCCATAAAACAGTAGGGGAACAGAATATAAAGGATTTAAGAACATGGTAATGAAATTTTAAATACATACCATATGAAATGAAGAACATGAAAGGAAGACAAAAATAAGATTTCTCTTATGAAAATTCGGCAGCCTAACGGCATCACTTAAACTTCAACAAAAATGATTTGATGAGATAAAATAGGGTCTCTCATCATATGAAAATAAAAGTTCAGTATGATAGATATAGATATCATACCCAAACATAATAAAAATGAACTTTAAAGACTTGACATGAAAGTAAAACTTTGAAAAATGAGAAAGGTGAACGAATCCCTTAAAAATTCGGCAGCCTAACGGCGCCACTTAAAACTTCAAAATATAGAATTAAAGAGAACAAATAGGGTCTCTCATAATATGAACATAAGAGTTCAGTATGATAGATATAGAGATCATACCCCAACAAAATAAAAAGTAACTTGAAATACTTGACATGAAAATAGAACTTGAAAACAAGAAGGGTGAAAGAATCCCTTAAAAATTCGCCAGCCTAACGGCGCCACTTTAACATTCTTAAAATGAAATGATGAGAGCAAGATGGGTTCTCTCATAATATGAACATGAAAAGGGTAGTAATATTAATATAAAATAACATCCTTTAACATAAGAGAAGAGAGAATAAAAGAAATGACATAAAAGAGATTACTTGAAAAGAAAGAGAGAGGTCGGATCCCTTACCTTAAAACGTAACTCTTAAAACTCAAAGGTTTGGACCTTGAGGGCTCGGGGAACCTTGGGACGACTCCTTGGGAGGTAATGAGACCAGAGCTTCATTGGGGAAGAGTTTGGAGTGAAAAATAAAGGAGTAAAGGGTGGGTATTTATAGGGAAGGTGAGGTGATACTTTAATAATTTCAAGGGACACCTCACAAGTGGTTTTCTCAAAACCATGGGCTCTCCCATGGTATTTCCCATGGAGTTAGGCCACATGGGGCCCCCAATACATTAATTCATCACCTTTGGTCGGACAACCCTTAAAATATCTCATGACATCATCATGACACAGTTATGATGTCATTAAACATACTGAAACCCTAAAACTGCATTTTTACTATTCACTAAAAATTCATCTTTCTCAGAAAAATCCCAAAATTTCACCTTAACCAAATATCAATGCTCTGATTACAAATATGAACTCCATTTTATAAAAATAATTTTCTAAATATTTTTAATTTAATTTTTAAATAAATACATTATTCACCGAAAATTCATTTTTTTCAGAAAAATCCCCAAAAATTACCATAACATAATATCGATGCTCTGAGTTCAAAAATAAAGTCCATTTTATAAAAATAATTTTCTAAATATTTTTAATTTAATTTTTTTTAAAAACACTATTCACCTGAAAGACTAATACTTGACTAAATATTTATGAAACCGTTATTTACCCATTTTATTGAATCACATTACTTAATAAAGGTGTCTAAATTATATTAAAACTTTATTTAAGTGAGATTACTAATTTATTTGGTCACATTACTAATCCTAAGCGTAAAATCACTATTCATAATTTACTATTCATCAAAATTTAAGTTGATCTTATTAGAATCCAAATTTCGTACTGAACATAATTGTAGAAGACCATTTTTCGAAAATCATTACACATTTTTAATTATTTAAGGTTTACATGAACATTTTTAAAATATCTGTTTTCTAAAATTCATCAAAAATATGCATACTATATTTATCCGGTCATTTGAAAGTTCATAAACTTCATCATAAGAAGAAATCCCAATTTTTATTTAAAACAAAGGATTACACAAGGCAGTTATGGTCTCCTTAAATATCCCCTTATAACCCCAGCATAGGACCTAAGTGTAAGGTGTGTTAAGGTGATAGAATCCGAGGCAGGCTCGGCCAACATCGCACGAGTAGTAATTTCTATCAGTTTGAACTTCTCGCGAAGGCGATTTTGTTCTAGCTTCACACGATGAAGTTCAGCTTGGGTTTGGTCCAGAGCAAAGCCCAGTGGTACTACCTCCTTCCCAAGTTCTGTTAGATGGGATTCGATCGGTCCAAGACTACATGGTGAGGCCATCAAATCTTTTTTCTATATTAATTAACCAAGATCACTTGTATTTAGAGACAATAATCAAAACATTTAGTTTCCAGTGGTCATATTGACCACGATCATATAACAGTCAAAACCCAACAGTCTCATTTTAATTATACTCATGTTATCAAATGAAACAGTTTTGTTGAGTATAAAATAATACACAAAATTAGGAAAAAAGATTTATTCAAAATTTTAGGTCGTTACATTCTTCCCCCCTTGAGAAATTGCGTCCCCGCAATTTTTAAAATTTGGATTGGAAATTTCATTGAAAGTCCCACATCAGAAAAAGAGTCAGTAACACTAATACTTTAAAAGAAATAAGTGAAGTAAAAAAGGTCACCCGCGTTAACCCATACTAGGATTCCATGTAGAAAAACATGGACATGGAGGAGAAAACAAAGGGTCATGTTCTGAGGGAGAGTGATAGAAAACATTATTAGGATAAAGTTAACAATAAGAAATTCACAAACTTATGAGGGGTTAAACAGTATTTGATTTCCCAGTAGGAAACGTTAACAGACAACATTTGTTTTTTACGTTCCTTTTCATAGTTTTGAGGAATTCATTTACTAACTAGAATAAAACACAGGGAAATATACCTACCTTCAAGTAGAGTTTCATCCTTTAATAAGTTTCTACCAAAACTAATCTTTTCTCCAAACGATGAGCATTCAAAAATTCTTGGTCTCATCAAAACACAAGAATCGTATTCTTGAGAGTCACATAATCCACAAAAGATTAACTATCAATTTCTTCTATCTTTAAACATTATCCCAAAAACAGAAAGGGTAAGATAAAACAACTCTTCAAAAAGAAAGAATCCCATAGGAAGGCAAACTACTTTTAAATCTTCAAAGTTCCATGGTACTACCCAAAGTTCATCATAGACCATTCCATAAATAACTATCCTTAAAATTCCTCAAAATAAACCAAACTAATATTGAAACCCAAATACAAGAAGGATTTGATAACATAGTCTTCCAAAATAAACTTCATCGTTCATCTCCAAACAACATCAACCACCCCTAACATCTTATAACAAAAGTATCTAACCTAAACATATTTTCCCCAAGATAGGTTAATCATTTCCATATGTAGCCTAAATTACTATAAGTCCGCCTTAAATTCATCGATTCTTCAAAATATAAGTCAACCTTTACTCCTCAAAGAAAATACCATAGTAATCTATTTACCTCGATCAAATAGGGTTCCCAAAATAGTGAACGTCCTCCAAAATAATAACCATCTTTTAATCCCCTAATCACCCTCTTTTAAGAAGAACAGCTTCACTACATCAACATGTGGTACATAACAATAGATGTTTTCCTTAATGATATAAAACCATCTTAGGTAGTGACTCGATGTTCTTAGAAAACATTAAAGATATGCTCATGGAGCATGAACTAAAATACAACATGACATAGACAATTATTGCGAAGAATTTACATGTACTTCAGCCATCATGATCCATCTCAGCATAGGACTTTCATTGTTCCCTTGTCCTCGAATATTGTTGATGCTCATCATGCTTCTCACCCATTCCAAGAGAGCATTGCCTTGGATAATGTCTAACTTCTCCACATTTATGACATCGAAATGTATAAGGTATATTAGATCGAACCTTATCTCCATTCATCACATTATCCATTTTTTTAAATCAATTGGCTACTTTATGCCATATCTTCCCACACTTAAAACATCTCCTGGTTCCTTTGTGACATTCTCCTTGGTGCCCCTTTACACACTTTTTTCACAAAGGAAATTGGGTCTTCTTTCTCTTATCAACTTTATCATATGAACCTCCCTGAGACTTCATCTTCTTCTTTCTTGACGAATTTGGGCATTCAACTAGGTACCAATTATTAATTGTGATTTTTTATAGCTGGTTTGGCATAATCACAATATGTTCAACTTGATCTCTCGTCATCTCTATCATATCAATAGGGCAATCATCACATTTCCTATCACATTGGTTGTTGGGACATGTTCTTCCATTTCCTGCCATTAACTAAGAAAAGAAAGTATAATTAGAGGCTTGAATACTTAGCTAATAATCATTAAAAGGAAACTTTAAGAATAGAATGATAAACTTGTAGAAGGAAAGTATACCCTAACTTGTGATCCCATAGGTTCCAATCTAGGTTATCCATGATCATATATTCTTATGTGAATCTTTATTTTATTTTATCTTTGTTCCTTTAATAATGGTTCATATTAAGCTTATGAATTTACCAAAGCATATCCCCCGGGAGTGTCGTAACCAAGAGTGCAGCAAGGCCCGTTGTCGTGTACCTATTCCCGTTTGATTCTAGCTCAAAGCGGTGTTTTCGAGTTTTACCCCTATGTACATCTGTGCCAGAGCCACATCTACCTGCTCGTATCCAGACAGGGATGTATTTGCTTGGAAACCCCTCACTCAATACTCACCAAAATACCAGGAATATTTCCTATATATAAACTTTTCTATAGGATTCTTCCTAAAGTTTTCATATCCTAATTTCCACAAATAACTAAACCATCCTTTGATACCAACTATAGCATCCCGCCTTTTTATAACATAACTTTTCATTACATTTTAAAAAACTGAGGATCTTTAAGGTTTAGTGTCTTGGAAACCAGGAACTTATTATATGAGAAAAAAACATTCTTCTTAAACACTTTAAAGGATTCTTCATTTTTTCATCATAAGTTCATTATAGCATCTCATAACTTGGGAGCATACATCAAAGGAAAGGGTTAGCAAAAGGCCCAGTAATGGAAACAAGGGAAACATTTAACATGTGAACATGAGATACATCAATAAAGTCATGAAAAAGAACTTTAAGGAATGAGAAAGAAATCATGATGCATATCATAATAAAAATAATTTATTTCATAAATTGAAGATGTGGATACAACATTTTACAAAGACAATCATTTCTGTTTCACCAAGGTCCATCCCCAAGGTGTCAATAAAAATTACCAAGGTTATTCACCAAGGTAACAGTCTAAATGGTCATCTCTAGAGATTAAGTCTTTACCCAATGCATTGGAGCGCTATCAGGGCGCACCCTTAAATTTTTCTTTATCATCATGTGATCCACATATATAATCATCAATCATTTCATAAAAAACCCACATATAATAAAATAAATGGCTTTCATTTCATAATCATAACGTTTTAAAAACTGCTTTAAAGACATGATCTTTGTGTCACTTTAAAACCCACAGAAAAGGAAGGTCGGTCTCATGTATGCAAATACCAGAATTTAAAATAGAAAAACTTGGTATATATGTGAATACCTCTATCGAAGAGAGAGCTTTGAGTATTAACTTAATAAAATAAAAGAACTTTAGAAAAAGAGAGAGACATTTTGAGACGGAAATTCTACAGCATAAAGGCTATGTTATGAGGTTTTAGAAAACATTGAAAAGAGCGGGGACATGGGTCACCCACTCATAAATGATCCATAAAACAGTAGGGGAACAGAATATAAAGGATTTAAGAACATGGTAATGAAATTTTAAAGACATACCATATGAAATGAAGAACATGAAAGGAAGACAAAAATAAGATTTCTCTTATGAAAATTCGGCAGCCTAACGGTGTCACTTAAACTTAAAAAAAATGATTTGATGAGATCAAATAGGGTCTCTCATCATATGAACATAAAAGTTCAGTATTATAGATATATATATCATACCCCAAAATAATAAAAAGGAACTTGAAAGACTTTACATGAAAGTAGAACTTTGAAAAATGAGAAAGGTAAACAAATCCCTTAAAAATTCGGCAGCCTAATGGCGCCACTTAAAACTTCAAAATACTGAATTGAAGAGATAAAATAGGGTCTCTCATAATATGAAAATAAAAGTTCAGTATGATAGATATAGAGATCATACCCCAAAAAAAAGGAACTTGAAATACTTGACTTGAAAATAGAACTTGAAAATGAGAAGGGTGAAAGAATCTCTTAAAAATTCGGCAGCCTAACAGCGCCACTTTAACATTCTTAAAATGAAATGATGAGAGAAAGAGGGGTTCTATCATCATATGAACGTGAAAATGAAATTAATATGAATATAAAAGAACATCCTTCAACATAAGAGCATGGAGCATAAAAGAAATGACATAAAATAGATTACTTGAAAAGAAAGAGAGAGGTCAGATCCCTTACCTTAAAACGTAGCTCTTAAAACTCAAAGGTTTGGACCTTGAGGGATTGGAGAACCTTGGGAGGACTCCTTGGGAGTTAATGAGACCATAGCTTCGTTGGGGAGGAGTTGGGAGTGAAAAATAAAGGAGGGAAGGGTGGGTATTTATAGGGAAGGTGAGGTGATACTTTAATAATTTCAAGGGACACCTCACAAGTGGTTTTCTCAAAACCATGGGCTCTCCCATGGTATTTCCCATAGAGTTAGGCCACATGGGGCCCCCAATACAATAATTCATCATCTTTGGTCGGCCAACCCTTAAAATATCTCATGACATCATCATGACACAGTTATGATGTCATTAAACATACCGAAACCCTAAAACTGCATTTTTACTATTCACTAAAAATTCATCTTTCTCAGAAAAAACCCAAAATTTCACCTTAACCAAATATCGATGCTCTGATTACAAATATGAACTCCATTTTATAAAAATAATTTTCTAAATTTTTTAATTTAATTTTTAAATAAATGCACTATTCACCGAAAATTCATTTTTTCAGAAAAATCCCCAAAAATTACCATAACATAATATCGATGCTCTGAGTTCAAAAATAAATTCCATTTTATAAAAATAATTTTCTAAATATTTTTAATTTAATTTTTTAAAAAAAACACTATTCACCCGAAAAACTAATACTTGACTAAATATTTATGAAATCGTTATTTACCCATTTTATTGAATCACATTACTTAATCAAGGTGTCTAAATTATATTAAAACTTTATTTAAGTGAGATTACTAATACATTTGGTCACATTACTAATCCTAAGCGTAAAATCACTATTCATAATTTACTATTCATCAAAATTTAAGTTGATCTTATTAGACTCCAAATTTCATACTGAACATAATTGTAGAAGACCATTTTTCGAAAATCATTACACATTTTTAATTATTTAAGGTTTACATGAACATTTTTAAAATATCCTTTTTCTAAAATTCATCAAAAATATGAACACTATATTTATCCGGTCATTTGAAAATTCATAAACTTCATCATAAGAAGAAATCCCAATTTTTATTTAAAACAAAGGATTACACAAGGCAGTTACGGTCTCCTTACATAGCCCCTTATAACCCCAGCATAGGACCTAAGTGTAAGGTGTGCTAAGGTGAGAGAATCTGAGGGAGGCTCGGCCAACATCGCACGAGTAGTAATTTCTATCAGTTTGAACTTCTCGCGAAGGTTATTTCGTTCTAGCTTCACACGATGAAGTTCAGCTTGGGTTTGGTCCAGATCAAAGCCCAGTGGTACTACCTCCTTCCCAAGTTCTGTTAGATGGGCTTCGATTGGTCCAAGACTATTGGGTGAGGCCATCGAATCTTCTTTCTATATTAATTAACCAAGATCACTTGTATTTAGAGAAAATAATCAAAATGTTTAGTTTCTAGAGATCATATTGACCAATGATCATATAACAGTCAAAACCCAACAGTCTCATTTTAATTATACTCATTTTATCAAATGAAACAGTTTTGTTGAGTATAAAATAACACACAAAATTAGGAAACAAGATTTATTCAAAATTTCGGGTCATTACATTCATTGATGAACATTCATGTTATGGGTATATTTATCTTCTTCATGATAAATATGAGGTTCTAAAGGTATTAAAAACTTATAAAGATGAATTTGGGAACCAGCTAGATCATAAGATCAATGTTGTGAGTTCTGATAGAGGAATAGAATATTATATAAAATTATCTGATTCTAGTCACAACCTTGGGCCTTTTTCTTTCTTTATTCAAGAAAGTGTCATGGTTAATCGGGTTTCCATGTTAGGAACACCTCAATAGAATTGAGTTGTTGAGAGATAAAATCATACCCTAATGAACATGGTATAAAGTAATATATAAAAAAACTTTTTACCTGAGTTTTAATGGGTTGAGGATCTTAAGATAGTTATGTATATAATTATTAGGGTTCCTAATAAGTTTGTTCCTAAAACTTTGTATGAAATGTGGACATAGAGGAAACCAAAATTGGGATATTTTCATGTATGGGTATATCCTACAAAGGCTAAAATTTATAACCCAAATATTAAAACCTTGATCCTAAGACCATAAGTTCTCATTTTATTGGTTATCCTGAAAGGTCGAAAGGTTTTTGATTTTGTTTCCCATATCATACCACTATAATTATTGAGACTAGATATGATGTATTTTTAGAGGATGTTGACACATGTGGTAGTTGCATGCCTCGTTCTATTTTTCTTGAGGAAGATTGTGAAAATTTACATGTCCCTATGACTCCAGGCCTACCAACATATACCTCTTATATGGGGATAAAAATATGAATAAGAAAACACCTAATGTTCAAAACCACAATAGTGAACCTTCTCCTTTTATTGTCCAAGTATCATTACTTAGGTGGTCAAAATGAGTGATAATACCAACATTATTTGATGATTATATGTATCTATATGACTATGATTCCTACATAGGATGTGATCTTACATCCTTTAAGGATGCTATTACAAGAAACCAATAAACTCAATGGATTAAATCCATGAAGGGTTAGTTTAAATCAATGAAGTTACACTATTGAAAAATGGGTCCATACCCACGCCTCTATACCAACGGGTTAAAAAAACCATTGGGATAGATGTGTTGTACCTATGGTTTTAAAGAAACCATAGGTATACCTTCCCTCGATTCTCAATTCCATCATGATCATCTCTATGTGCCTCTCCTCTAAAAAATCTCCTCTCCCCCAAAAACCCTCTTCTCTCACGATTATTCATTATGATCATCCCCAGCGTGATCCCTCTCCTCTCCCCCACCAACCCTCTTCTCCCTCAATTCCTCTATTATCCATCATATTCATCACACTCAAAGCTGAAACCCTACCTCGATGTTATACTTCCGTATAATTCTACTATGCCAACTTCATCTTTTGTCCTCCTTATTAACACTGAAATACTTAGAAGTATATGGTGTGATCTTCATAGTTTATGGTTGTATCACCAAGGTTTGGTCTCCACTTCCTTTTTCAATGTTTCCTTGCAGGTTTCTCCTTCCTTGTTGTCATGTTTGGTTTGGTCGAACCCTAGTTCAAGGGTTTGACCTTATTTTTGTGGTTTATTTAGTGTTTAGGGTTCATGGTAGTTTCTTATTTGTTGTTTATCCATCCACCATTAAAGGTGATTCATTCTGGCTCATGTTTCATTGATTCGAGGTAGGTTTTCCAATGCCCTAACTTTTAATTTTGAAACCATTGATTACTTGGTGTTTTGAACTTATGTTTTAATTATTAAATTATAATTTTAATTAAGTTTATTATATTTAAAAGGTAAAAAGTTTCATTTATCTTAGATTTATCTAAAAGAGAAAGGTTTTATGATTTCAAGGGCTAGTCTAAATCTGATTTCATGTGACTGGTCACACAGTACATTTATGAGATTTCTGAAATGGCCTTTGAAAATATTATTTGAAATTTACAAATATATTTAGGCTTTAAAAGTGATTTCTCAAAGGTATCACTTGGAATTTCATGTGATACTTGAAATTCCATCTACTGTAAAAAGATTTCAAGAATTGTTTTGAATGAAATGTAAGGGTTTCAAATAGTTTGACCCTATTTAGGTCATGAATTAAATTAAAGGGTGATGTTTTAAACCATGGAGGTTTTGGGATAAATGTTCATTTCCTAATTTGTTTTGGATAATCAGATTGTTTTTTAAATGGATTTCAATATTTTTTTAAATTGTTGGTTTTTAAGAGTTATTTGAAATGAGATTTTAAATGATTTAAAGAAATGGGTAAAGTAGCTCAAAATCATGATTGTTATGTTTTTAATGGCCTATTTTGAACTTTAAGTGATTTTACAAAGTGTAAGAGGCCCTCATTAAACCCATTTCATTATTGTAACATTTCCCTATTTTCCCATGGTAGTTATACATATGATGAGATAACCAGGGTTTTGAGATTTTATTAGCTAATTGGTGTCTCTAACCACAATCAGTTATTGATTTTTGATTGTTTCTATTTACTAACATTATAATTTCAACCCTTATGAATATTTCTAATTTATAATGTTTTATTTATTTTATATTAAATTATATACATTTTATTATTTTATTTGATCTATGATATTCCATTTCATAATAGATTGCACAACAATAAATGTATTCCTTCTTCAAACGGTCTCACTATTAATGTCGTCAAGGGACTCTTTTAATGAAAAGAAATTTTTCCAATAGATTTTTCATAACTACTCTACTCTCTTGAAGTTTTGAGTTTTTTTTCAACGAATGCATACTTTTTTATACTTTTATACACTATCATTTAATACTGTATATTATTATATACTGTCATTTTTTTAATGTCTAATGTTAAACAATTTCATTTAATACTATCTTCTGTTATACACTATCATTTTTTTAATGTCTACTATTATACACTATAATTTTATATTGTCTATTGTTATACACTATCATTTAATACTCTCTACTATTATAAACTACCTATTTAATGTCATGTATACTACTATACACTATGATTTTTTAAATACTTTGTGCTATTTATATTTATTAATTTCAATAGAGGACCTTCCCATTTATTTTTCTAGATGTGATAGCTAATAAATCATATATTGTCATTTTTTTATACTTCATTGGTTTATTATCTATCCCATCTACTAAAATGTACAGGAATAAATGGGAATTTCCTTAATCTATCATCTATCCCATATATTATTGTATCTCACTGAAATATATAGGAATATACCCAAATTTGGGTATCTACCCAAGTACTTTCTCTTATAAATACATATTTCAAATTAAAAACCCAATGTACAAAAATGAATGATTGTTTGGTTTCTCTTAATATATTTTTTGTTTTCATTTTTTTAAATGAAATGTTGATATGTTTTATAATTTATGAAATAAATTTTCCTTATTACAATTTTAAAAAATTATGTCTCAGTATACTCTGCATCTGAATTCCATGTTGGCTACTATTTCATGTTATCATTTTTAGATGTTTGAGTATTTTTAATTAAGTTTTTTTCAAAAGGATTTTTTGTAGGTGGTATTTTTTCTATAATCCTATTAATAATTTTTTAAAGTTTAGGGACACCATGTTATTGGGTTCTCCTATTTTTCTTCTCAATGATAAAATTCTTGAAGGAGTAGTTTTTTCTTTAGCATGTGTTTTCTTTATGATGGATCTAATTATGTGATATTTTTGGTTTCCTCCCCACTGTTCATTTCATTTTCAATAAATGAAATTGAATGTATATACTCACCAATTCTTGAAGGATTTAATTCCACATCCATTAAATAGGTCCAATAATTCTCTTGGCCTAAACCAATCCATTTTATTTTCCCTAGTCATTGTTTTTTGGATTGTCTATTGATTGTAAAGAAACTTCATTCCATTTTTTTTTGTAGGCTCACAAATTTCTATAAAAATTTGTGGCCCTATCCCAAAATCAGTTTTTTTGGAAAAAACTAAAAATTCACCATGGGTTTTGGGTATGTTTTTTTCTGTTTCAATTCTTTTACTTTTATTAATTTAGGGCTTTGGGGGTTTTGAGTTTTCAGTGTTTTTTTAGAGTATTTCTGACCTCGTTGTGGTGGTTTTAGGATTAAATTTTCAAAGGTGACTTGAACATGTATTCATAGGTACGCATATACATATATAAGTTCCCTCGTATATATATTCACTCATGGAGGTATAAATATATATATTGGGGCTAGGTTTTCTCATGTATATATATGAAAAATGCATATGTGTGTAAGGTAAAAGGGTATATACATGTATAAGAATATATGTAAGGATACCCTTGTAAATATTTGGATGTAAAAATATGTACATAGGGGATAGGTGTATTTATATATATGAAAAAGTTCATATGTGTGCAAGTGATAAATGGAATATTTAAGTTTCCATATTCATAAACAGGGCTCCTTGAGTTTGAGGTAGGTTCCCTTATGCATTGGCCTTTTAAATTCTAGGAATCATTGATTACTTGTATTTATAGAATTATTGCTTAAGGTAGGTTACCTTATTCATTTTTTTGTTTTCTAATTATTTATTGACATTACCACTAGGTGATATATATGAAGTCTAATCCAAAAATATTTGATATAAATTGTTCCATATAGAATGAAAAAACTAAATTAAACCAAACCAAACCAAACTTAAACCTCTCCAAACACAACCGACATTCATAAACCCATGCTAACCCAACATGAACCATATAGAACCAAACTTTATTGAATTGAATCAAATAAAATAAAATCAATCTAACCTGATCCAAATCAAAACAAAACAAATTAAATGAAACAGACATGGACTCATTCAAACTGAATTGAATGAAATATAACATAATATAAGTAGGAAAAACCAAAAATAATCTGAATTTTATTAACCTATAAAGAGAAAAACTAAATATTCTTAAATTAATTTAGAATAAATTAAATTATCCTATACCGAACAAATAAATTAAAACTAACCAGATCTAAAACAAATCATATCATGTTGTACCAAAGTGAATCATACATAATCAGTATAGTCTAGTTAGACCTCTCCTAACTTGCCTCAATTAGGATTTCATCAAACATAACAAACCAAGATGAACCACAAGAAACCAAACCAAATAATATTATGAAGAGTAAACTCAAAATGAGTTGAACTAAATATAGTGGCAACATAAAAACCCATAATGGATAGAATAAAACCAAATAAAAAATTGAATGAAACATTTTTTCAAAAACATTCACAAACTAACCGAACCTTACTGGTATAAATGTAAATCAGATCAACCAAAATAGATCTATAATGATCAAAATTAAGAAAATAAAATTGAAATAGAAAAAAATTGAATGAAACTAAATTGGACCAAGTCAAACTAATATAACTTTAACTAATCTGATATTATAAATGATAAATCAAATTGAACCAAATATAATTAATTCAAACCTATATGACCGCAAATGAAATGAACTAAACTGAACTAAACCAAACTGATATGAACCAAATGTAATCAAATTGAATCGATTAAAACCCAAATGAATGAAATTTTCCAAGATAATATAAATAAAAACAAGAAAAACTAAATCTAATGAAAATTTCCCAAACAAACTTGTATCGAACAAAACCAAACTAAGAAGAAACTCAAGGCAAACTGATTATATACCAATAATAGGAAGATTAATTTTTAATTAATAGGAATGTACTATTTGATAGTATCATTTTGAAACTTGGATTTGTTTCCCCCTTGATTGTAGGAACATGATTTGACCCATGGGACGTTGTGGTTCTTATATGTTGGATGGTGACTTGTATAGTCAAAGAAGATAGGTATGGTGTAGTTTAGTTTTTATTTTATTTTCTTTATCGCATTGGCCACTTAGGTCTTTTATCGCTTTCTACGGATGGAGGGTAGTTATATTCTATGAAGGGGGGAAGAAAAGCACTGGAGGTGGATACATGGTTTTCTTTCCAATGGAGGTAGATCGGGGTATTGGAGGGATTAATTAGTGAATTTCATTTTTGTCTTCCTTTATACCTAATTGATTCCATTTATTTTCTTTTCCTTCTTCATGGATTTCTAATGTACGGATGGGTCATGCTAAAATTTTATTTATTTTCCACTATGGTTTCAATTAATTTTTTATGGGAGAAATTGTTCCCAAGTGGTGATTCCTTGATGGTTGGACACTTATTCTAGCCCATGGGCATATCCCATCCACCTTCCTCCATCATATTCACTCCTATATTAGAGTTTAAATAGGTTATTACTATTTATAAACCATGGTAGGGCCTAGGAAAAATATATACAATAATTTACAAACTCTCCCAAAACACCCAAAAATAGTTTAAATGATCAAGTGGTGAAACTTGCCTGAATAAATAGTGAAAGGGAGAAAATATTAATTCCATCACAAGATAAAATTCACCAAATTTATTATGGAATGGTCATCACTTTAAAAAATGGAAATAATTTGGAAGAGATTAGTTTCATCATGGAAGCATTGGGGGATGAAATTGAAAAAATATGATATAAGACTTCAAAAAAATTTAAAGAATGTTTTCATATAATCTAATGATAAATATCACGCTATTTCAAAAGTAAAGGTACCATCCAAACTAAAATATTTTAATTGCACTAATTATGTTTTCCTATATAATATTGATTTTAAAGAATAAACTATTTATAAATGGATGAGGGAAATGATAATAAGTCTTCAATCATGTTAATGGTGGATAGAAGAATGGGTGGAAAATATTTCTCCCCAAAATAATCCCAACTAGGGTATAAATTCATCAAAAACAACATTCTTGTAGTTTTAAAAATTATGGAGAGCATGCATACAAAAATATAAGGCCTATAGGGAACTCATGGTACTGTTATAGGTTTGGTTATAGGGAATTAGATTTATAGAATAATAGATCTGCACATAGAACTCAATTTAATCCTACATTATGGGGGAATAGACCTTAGATGATGAGACAACAAACTGTAAATAAGAAACATTCAATGGATTAGAATATTCTTTTTATAAATAACATGTTTGATTTCATGAAAAAAATTTGCGATTATTGTAGCACCCCAAACATTTTATGGTATGTTTCTCTTAAATACATTCGAGTCATAGCCTATATTTCATAAAGAAATTATTTTCTTTGAAACAACACTTGTTTATTTAGGAGATATTCATATCCTATCCATTGAACTTAAATTTTTCCACTTGTATGTTTTGAATTTTGAAAATCTGACATACATAGTTGTGTTCAGGATGATATTTAGAGTCTGATAAAATTAACTAAATTTTCAGTGAATAGTAACCTAACCTTGTGAATAGTAACCTACCCTTATGAATAGTAACTTACCCTTATGAATATTAACATGACTCTTATGAATGGTATCCATACCCATGAATGTATAAATAAATTTAGGCACCTTTAAAATAAAGATGAATATTTTAAGTGTTTATATTTTTTGATTAGATAATGATTTTAATTAAATATTTAATTAATCATATTTAGAAAATTATTTTTGAGAAATGGACTTCATTTTTGGATTCTACACGTCGAAAAATGGTTGGGGTAAATTTTTGGTATTTTTCTGAAATACCTGAATTTTTTATGAATAGTAAAATATGATAATTTACAAAATAAGCTAAACACACTAATTATAGAGTCATGTATGATGTTCTGCTGATGTAAGACCAAATGATTTGGATTGACATGATAAAATTACTATTCTTTGTCATGGAAGACTCACTATTCCTTGTCTTGTAGAGAAATAATAAAATGATGATTATAATATAGAGAAATCCTCTCTCCCCTCCACTATATAAACCACCCCTCACCCCCTCTTCCTCCCACACCACTAAAGCTTCAATACTTGCCTAAATTCTACCAAATACTCTTCCCAAGCCATCTCCCCACGTCCAAAACCTACTGGTCTCACCAAAAAACTACAAACAAAGGTCTTAAAGAATTTCTCAAGGAGGGGTACTCAAGAGGTGAACCTCTCTTCTCTTTTCTTTCAAATTCTTTTACAAGTTTTATTAATTAGTTGCTATCTTCTCACCTAACCTCATTCAAATGATAGGATAATTCCAGTACCTTTCATGTACTGGATTTTCACTATGTTAATATAATATTTCATCATAATATCTCTTTTCCCCCTCCTTTTATACAATAAATGCAAACACCATCCGAGATGTGTTAATTTATCACACTCAAGGAAGATGGGTTTTCAATTTGAATTAATATATTTAATACTGGTCATGAAACCTTCTAAATGGTTTAAACAGATCATAATATATGTATTTTATCTTTTTTAATGTTCTGTAATCCTTAAACACTCATAATATGGAATAATAATACAAAACAAGTTTATTGTGCACAAAACCGCCAAGCCAAATTCAAGCGTTTATTATTAACTCGTCGAATGAGTCATACTTATGGTATATAACTAGAATAATTATAAGATAATTTATATCTCTTTATTGTAACTAATAATGTATATTAAAAATTCTGGATGTTTAACCGCATTTCAAACAAACATCCATTCATGAATACAAGTAAACGGATCATGAAAACCAAAGAAGAAAATTCTACCAAAACAATAAAACTGAATATCTTAAACCCATAAAAAAGGCCATTAATGAACATAATAATGTTATAAAATATAAATTAAATGTTTATGAGGTTATGGAATTATTAATTAATTAATCTAAATTTGATTATTCAGGTCATTAAGAACAATCAAGAACACCTTCAAGCATAAGGTAAGGAATTCTCTCTCTCACTTTTGTTCAAGAATCCCCCCTATGTTGTGCCATTTTATTTTTAATACCTAATGATAGGGTATGTTTTCAAACCTCCCCCATACTTCCCTTAGGATATATATAAATAATTGGATACCCCTTTACGTCTCATTAATCCCTCTCAAGAACACTCGTTACCATGCTGAAATGTTTGTAAGGGGTTTTCTCATCCCACTTTCAATTCTATGGGGTTTCCATTGTTCGCCTATTATTTCTTATATGTGTTATAGGTGTACTATCATTTGATATATATTATCATGATTCACTTTATATCCATGGTATTCTATGATTCATTTTGTGGTCATTAACTTTTTGCCATACAACTCAATTGATTACAATGTGGTAACAAGATTTGTCTCTATTTTCACTTCATTGTGACTTGCTTGGTATTGTGCACCTACTCTTTCTTATGTGGTGTACCTAATTCCCATTTGAGATCACTTTTCAATTGAAATTATATTCCATTTAAATTTCCATATTCTCATATCATGGATATGATTATTGTCTAAGTCATATACCATTTTACATATGGTATTTATTTTGAATGTTGTTTTGACTGTGGATATATTGATGAATCTATATCCTCTATTCTATATGGATAATGTAAAGGAATATTGTTCTTGTGTTGAATATATGTACAAAGAATGCTTTGGACATGCAGCGACAGGTGGGGCCCGCTATAGCCCCTCGATGCATCGGTAGGTCTCATGAGACAAATCAGTTGGCGACAAGCCCTTTGAGTTTGTTTCCAAAAATCAGACGGGTTTCTACCCACAGAACTAAACCATTTTTATGGTATTATGATATCATGTGCTACATACATGACGTCCAATTAATAAGAATTCTCTTTATTCATTATCAGTTATTACTATCCATGAGGTTTTCACTATGACAAAATCTATGGATTCAGTTTCATTCTCATATTATTAATGGTGTGAGTTTTTCATTTATTCACCATGCCATATTGATTGTGTCAAATTGTTTACAATTCAGATATTATTGATTCGTGATTATACCATTTGTATCCCTTACTAAGCATTTTAACTCACCCCTTTCATTGTTTACCTTCAACTGGTGATGAAGAGGAGATCATTTATTGAGTTCCTGTGGATGCAGTTTTTAGTTTTTGTTATGTATTGTATTTTGTAACCTTTTCCAATGTAATTTGAGTTGAATTTATGTATATAGTTTCTTCAAGACTACTAAACTTGTCATTCCTTCAGGATTTTCAATCCTTCTAACCATTTCAATATAACAAGTAATGCACCGAATCTGGTATAGAGGGGTCGGGGTGTTACAATTGGTATCAGAGGAAGTTTAGTAAGAACCTTGGAAACTAGATTTAGAAGATATAGATTAGGGAAGAGTCCCTAAGATGGTATTTGAGGATAAAAATACAAAAATGTCCTGGTATTTTGGTAAGGAATAGATTATGTGGATTTTTCAAGCAATACATCCCTCTATGGATATGAGTAGGTAGACGTGGATCTGGCATAGATGTACCTAGGAGTGAAAGCTTCGACAAGGAGTTTTGGGCTTGACCTAGGGTATCCTAGTATACGACAACAGGCCTTATTATACTCTTGGTTACGACACTCCCGGGGGATATGCTTAGGATAATTCATATTTTCTTTACAATCCATTATGAATGATTGAAATGTAAATTATTCCTCAAAGAAAAAAATTTTCTAATTATGGTATTAGCCATGCATAGGATCTCAATTTATGCTAAGTATTTTGTTAATTTAAGATTATAAAATATGATTCATACCCTAATATAGTGTGTCCCTTTATTTAGAAATGGAGTCTAATGGAAGGAGGGGAATCAATACTCGTGGGAAATACAGGGGTCTCCCCACTGAGCAAGTCAACATAGTCAATGTTGGAGCATATCAGATCATGACCATATTGGGACAAATTACTCAGGTTGTAACAAATAACTATTCCACACCTGTGTTGGATCATTTCATGTGGCAGAAGCCCCCATCTTTCAGAGGGAATACTAATCCAGTGGTTTCTAATCAATGGATCAAGTCCCTTGAAAAGATATTCATGGCATTAATATGCAATGAAAATTAAAAGGTAGTACTGGCAGTATATTGTCTCAAGGGAGATGTTGATCAATGGTGGTCCTTGATTTAGAATACCATGGAGGAAGAATAAATAGAATATATGAAATGGATGAATTTTAAGGAAATATTCTTTGAAAAATATTTCCCTCATGAGCAACGAACTGAAATGAAGAGGAAATTCTTTGGCTTAAATCAAAGGGAAGAAGACAGTGTTGCAGATTATGAGGCTACCTTCATAAGGCTAGCTAGGTATGCCATAGATTATGTACATAACTCAGAAAACAAGATTGATCATTTCTTTGAAGGTCTTAAGCCAAGTATTTTAAGGGAACTGGCTTCTCAAACATTTTCATCATATGATGAAATTGTATCAAGTGCCATAAAAACAAAGAAGGAATTTTCTAGATCAAATTTTTTCAAGGGAAACCAAGATAAAAAGTTGTACTCTGGTAACCAAGGGAAAGGTGAAGCACCAAAGAAGAACAAGGGAATGAAGAAATTCTCATTATGCAAGAACTGTGGAAAGAATCATCTTGGGAAATGTTTGAAAGGAATGGGAGTCTGCTATAAGTGTGTATAAAATGCTCATCTATCTAATTAATTCAAGGGGAAGAAACAATTTTATGATGTTTAATGATACAATTGTAGATAGATGGGACACTAAGCAAATGAGTGTCCTAAGAGACAAGGAAAATTGTCTCAGAAAAGGACAAGAGATCAAGGGAGAGATTATGCGATTACAACCACGGAAGTTGAAGTTCCTAATGATGTGGTGGTAGGTACTTTAATTGTTTCCTCAAACTTAGCCAACACTTTATTTGATTCAGGATCATCGCATTCATTTTTATCTTCCTAGTTTTTCAAGAAAATTTGACATGTCCAATTTGATTTAATAAAGGAGTTATCATTCAAAACTCCAAGGGGATTCATTATTGCAACAAAGTCATGTCAACTAGTCCCCCTCATGACACATAAGTGTGCTTTAGTTTCTAAACTTATCATCATACCAATGACTAAATTTGATATACTTCTCGGTATGAATTGGATTCCAAACTATGATGTGAAGATTTATTGCAAGAAAAAGGAAGTTACAGTTTTTGAAAATGGTGTAGAATCCCTTATCTTTATAGTAGAAACATCACCACCTGATTCTTATCTAGATCCACCCCCAGTATCTCTACTGAAATCAATACTTAGAGAGGAATATAAACCAATATCTATGGGAGAGGAAATAAATCTTTGGATTGAAGTTGTGCATATAGTGCAAGAATACATTGATGTATTTCTAGAGGATTTACCTGGACATCCTCCATAGCGGTAAATTGAGTTTTTCATTGACTTAATTCCTAGTGCAAGACCTATATCAAAGACCCCCTATAGAATGGCCACTGTAGAGTTAGTAGAGCTAAATAAACAACTAGAGGAGTTGAGTGACAAAGGATTTATTCAAACTAGTGTTTCTCCATGGGGAGCCTCGGTCCTGTTTGTCAAGAATAAAGATAGATCCATGAGGCTATGCATTGATTACAGGGAAATCAATGCTATTACAATAAAGAATAAGAATCCTCTACCTAGGATTGACGGTTTATTTGATTAACTTCATGGAGCTCAATAATATTTGAAGATTGACCTTTGGTCCGGGTATCATCAGCTTCATGTGAGGAAGGAATATATTCCTAAGATAGAATTTCGAACCAGGTATGGGCATTACGAGTTTACAGTGATGCCTTTTGGACTGACTAATGCACCCTATGTTTTCATGTATTTAATGAATAGAGTTTTCAATGAATATCTTGATAACATTGTTGTGGTATTCATCGATGATATCCTAGTATACTCAAAAATCTATGAAGACCGTGAAGATCACTTGCAGATTATTCTGAAAACTCTTAGAAGAAATGAATTATATGGGAAGTTTAGCAAGTGAGAATTCTGGCTTCAACTAGTTTCTTTTCTAGGCCATATTGTCTCTAAGGATGGAATCTTAGTTGATCCAACAAAGACAAAGGCAATCCAATATTTTCCCATGCCAACATACATAACCTAGGTATGCATTTTTATTGGCTTAGAAGGTTACTATCGGCGTTTTGTTCCGAATTTTGCCTGACTAGCTAACCCATTAACCAATCTCACACGTAAATGAGTTAAGTTTTTATGGACAAAATAATGTACAGAATGCTTCGAAGAATTGAAAAAAATACTGGTCAATTCTCCAATTTTGACTCTTCTATCTGGAAATGAGGGATTTTTGATATACAGAAATGCATCAAAGAATGGACTAGGTTTCATCCTTATGCAAAACAATAAAGTTATTGCTTATGAATCAAGACAGTTGAAGAATCATGAGAAAAATTATCCAACTCATGATCTTGAGTTAGCATCCATAATCTTTGCTCTGAAAATATGGAGACATTGTCTCTACGGAGAAAGATGTGAGATTTATACAAACCACAAGAGTTTGAAATACATTTTAACACAAAAAGAACTCAACATGAGGAAAAGGAGATGGATCAAGTTACTCAAATATTATAATTTTTCAATACAATACCACCCAGGAAAGGAAAATAAGGTGGTAGATGCATTAATTAGGAAAGATCACAGATTCCTGGCCCAAATGAGGATTGAAAGAGATCATATATTCATGGATCTACTGAAGATGGATATGGGAATTGTTAAGGAAGGGGAAAAATATTTCCTCTTTAAAATGATTTCTAAACCATCTTTATTAGAGAAGATAAAAAGCTCTCAATCTAATTATGATAATCTACATAATAAAATTAATGATGTCAAGGATGGGAGATTGGCAGAATTCATGTATAAAGAAGGAGTTCTGAAATTTGGGAAGAGGTTATGTGTTCCATCAGTACCTGAGCTAAAAAAGGGAACTATTAGATGATGCTCATAGCTCAAATTTATCTATACACTCGGGTAGCACAAATATGTATAGATATCTGAAGGAATATTTTTGGTGGGATAATATGAAGTAGGAAATTGCTGACTACGTGTCAAGGTGTCTAGTTTGTCAACAAGTGAAGGTAGAGAGACAATGTCCTAGAGGAGTGATGCAATCTCTACCTATTCCTATGTGGAAGTGGGATAACATTACGATGGATTTTTTTACCAGACTACCGAGGAAACCTAGAAGGAATGATGCAATATGGGCAATTGTTGATCATCTCACAAAATCAGCACATTTCCTTCCTATAAGAGAGGATTTACCACTTGAATGCCTAGAAAGAATTTATATTAATGAAGTTGTAAGACTTCATGGTGCGCCTCTATCGATTGTGTCTGATCAAGATCCCCAGTTTACATCAAAATTATGGAAGGATCTCTAGAAGGCTTTGAATACTGAGCTTCGTATGAGTACTGCTTGTCACCCCCAAATTGACAAACAGTCTGAAAGGACTATTCAAACTATGGAAGACATGCTTAGATCATGCTCTCTTGAATTCCAAGGTATGTGGGATAAATACTTGTCTTTGGTGGAATTTTCCTACAACAATAGTTTCCATTATAGTATTCAAATGTCTCCATATGAAGCATTATATGGAAAGAGATGTTGAACTCCAACTTGTTGGGAAGAAGTTGGTGAGAAAAAACTTATAGGCCCATAACTTATTAAAGAGACCACGGAAATTGTGAAGAAAATCCAAGACCATATTAAAGCATCCCAAAGTAGGCGGAAGATTTATGCTAACAACCAGAGAAAGGATTTGGAATTCCAAGTGGGAGATCATGTCTTTCTGAAAGTATCTCCATGGAAGGGTGTCATAGGGTTCGGTAAGAAGGGGAAACTGAGCCCCAGGTACATCGGGCCATTTGAAATTCTGGAAAGAATTAGAGCTATATCTTACCGTTTAGCAATGCCTCCAAGTCTCTCCAAAGTTCATGATGTGTTCTATGTGTCATTGTTGAAGAAATACATGCCAGACCCAATGAATGTACTCACCTATGAAGAAATAGAACTAGAACCTGATTTTTTATACTGTCAAGAGCCTATCGGGATCCTTGACACAAGGGAGCAAGTATTAAGAAATCAGACGACTCGTCTAGTAAAGGTTCTTTGTAAAAACCAGAATATGGAGGAAGCAACATGGGAACCAGAGGATGTTATGAAGAAAAACCACCCACATCTTTTTGGTGGGCTTTATAAATGAAAAATTTCAAGGATGAAATTTCTGAAGGAGGGAATAATGTAGCACCCCAAACATTTTATGGTATGTTTCTCTTAAATACATTCAAGTCATAGCCTATATTTCATAAAGCACTGAGTTTCTTTGAAACAGTACTTGGTTATTTAGAAGATAGTCATAGCCTATCCATTGAACTTAAATTTTTTCACTTGTGTGCTTTGAATTTTAAAAATCTAACATACATAGTTATGTCCGGGATGATATTTAGAGTCTGATAGAATTAACTTAATTTTCAGGGAATAGTAACCTACCCTTATGAATAGTAACCTACCCTTATGAATAGTAACCTACCCTTGTGAATAGTAACATGACTCTTATGAATGGTATCCATACCAATGAATTTATAAATAAATTTAGGCACCTTTAAAATAAAGATGAATATTTTAAGTGTTTATATTTTTCAATTAAATAACGATTTTAATTAAATATTTAATTAATCATATTTAGAAAATTATTTTTGAAAAATGGACTTCATTTTTGGATTTTATACATTGAAAAGTGGTTAGGGTGAATTCTTGGTATTTTTCTGAAATACTTGAATTTTTTATGAATAGCGAAAAACCATAATTTACAAAATAAGAAAAATACACTAATTATAGAGTCATGTATAATGTTCTGATGATGTAAGACCAATTTATTTGGATTCACATGATAAAATCACTATTCTTGGTTATGGAAGACTCACTATTCCTTGTCTTATAGAGAAATAATAAATTAATGATTATAATTGTCATGACCCCGACCCCAAAAGACTGAAATCAGTGCCTGAAACATGGTGTGTAATTTTTTTTCATAAAAAAAAGATTACAAAATAAGGAAATTGTATATCTTGTCTCAATACAGAGGATCGTCTCAGTTTAGGTTCTTGGAAAATCAGATGTTGTTGAAGCACTTCTTCTAAAAACATAATAGGGCTAAGATTTACCTTGGTGTCGTCACAAAGAGTACTTAGGGATTGAGCACAACTACTAAAAACCTGTAAAACATAAATTAACACATGGGGTGAGTATAAAATGCCCGGTCAGGGGTTTAAAACATTTGTAGAAAATTAAACTTTAAAATAACCACCTCTAAAACAAACATAAAACAATTATTAAGAGATGGATTTAACATTTTGAGGCACACCGTCAATATTTTCTGAGGTTACTTGCAGACATTTTTCCAAAAGACGATTTTCATAAAAGATAGTCGTGCTTTCTACAAAAACATGAATCAGAGTGCACATGTGTATGAAATAAATGAGATGTGAATAACTCATAACTTAGTTAAGTCAACACCGAAATCTTTGTTAAGAGTATAAACATTCATATCATGATTCATTAAAGCATAAAAATAGATTCACATGACTTTAACATTTGATACTCTTCCCTTGCATAACTTTCCATTTGCACACTTGATTGGGAATTATGATCATAAAAGATTCTTAATTAAGGATCTACAATCCCTTGGTTGATCATTTACTATTCCATAATGAGGATATGTATAATGCTGGACTTTGTCAAGGCCTTGCGCCAAGACCATACTGGTAAAAACCCAAAATAATTGTGGTTAACTACCACACATGGTTATGAACAAAGCTAGCATCATTTCTAGCCATCATTTCACTTAACTCAAGAGACTTCATCACTTTACCCAATGCATTGTAGCGCTGTATAATTCCAGGCACACCAGTCACATCATCTTAAGTCCAATCCATTCCCCATATGTATTAGTATGGTCTCATCTTCATAGTGCTCATATTACATAGAAACATACATTCTCAGTCCATAATCCCCCTTTTCATACATTTTCATACTGGAAAGGATTATGTGAAAGAATTAGACTTATTGGATTCATATTAAATGGTGACATGTATGAACTAAAAATAACATTCTCATGCACATGTATTAAGAACTTGTATACATAAAATAATGGGTTATCACATGAAATAACAACTCTTGCATTTAAAACCTTAAGAACGTGGCCTTTTCTAAACCATGTTGATAAATTTTGACTTTGAGATAATCATTTAATCCATGAAATGTTTATTTATAAATGTTTAAAGCATAAACTTAAAGGAAAAAAGGCAATTCTTGTGAAACGTTTAAAATACAAAGCATGGATTATTGCCTATGAAGTTTTTAAGCATAAAAGAAATATTTACACACGTGAGCCCATGCATAAATGTACATTTATATTTGAACATGAAAAAAACCATCATACCCTTTACTTTAGAAACTGAATTCGAAATGCATATGTATTCAGTTAAAGTTGATAATTATGAAAAAAAGTTTATGTATACTTAAAGTGTGTATTTGGGATCTACACAACCCAAAACAAGATTTAATAAATTCTTTCAACTGTGGTGTTCTTAATTACCATGACTTAATTTAATAAGAACAGGTTTAGTGAAACCAATATTATAATGTATTTATATATCCATACATACATGAATTAAAAATAAGGGTATACTAAAAAAAGAAACATGAGGAACTAGACCCCTTTCATGTAGTTTATGTTTTGAAAACAATACTTAAAACGAAAGATCACCCTTCAAAGATCATAACTCAAAGTGGGTTGTTGTGTATATATATATATATATATGAATATATATACTTTTATTTTGAAATTCTAAAATGGATTTAAGGAGAAATTATGTGTGTGTGTGTGTGTGTGTGTGTGTCCGTGAGGAAAATAAATTAGTGAATAAGGGTTCACATATAACATTTAAAGCATGAATCCTCTTGCATGTATTGTATACTTAAAACATCTTTAGAAAACTCAACATGAGTTGTGTTTTAAAAGTGATATGAAACCATATATATATATATATATATATATAAACTTATGGACCCATATATACATAAGGGTAAAAGAGTTTTTCAAAATGGATGAAAACAAAATAGGTGGATCCCTTACCTGTCTTTAGGTATCCAAGAAGGATGGTCAGGAACCGTTTACACGTTAAGAGAAAGAAAACAGGTGATTTTGGGTGAAAGAAAATAGGGTTTATATAGTCGGTGTTTCATATATTTCATATATATAAGGTATCATAAATATAATAAAAACAAAGACTTGACTGAAATAAAATAATCCAAGATGTTTCTTAAGAGAGATCTCAAAGAAAACAACCAGTGATTATAATACATAAATGTATATAAAGCTTGTGAAAAACTGTACCAAAACAAAATAAAGTAAACTCAAAAATAAATAAAGTAAAATAAATGAGATCGGTGGAAATCCCTTGGGTAGAAGTCAAGGTCGTGAGGCCTTAAAATAGCAGGGAATACAAGATGGAGGAGAAGATAAAAAGAGAAGAAGAAAATACCAGTGGGTGGACACTGGTTTGAGCGTGATGGGGAAGACAACACAGAAGAGAAACCAGGGGGGGAAATGGAGGGTTCAGATCGCATGGATCTTGATCAGACGGTTGGGAGGATTCCGTGGGTTTTAAAAAAGAAGAACGGTCGAGATTGGATCTTGAATCCGATCGAACGGCTGAGGCAAGGCGTGGGATTTAAATTTGAGTGAACGGATTTGATTTGATCTCATGCAGATCAAACAGTCAATAAGGATCACTATAGCGCTCCAGGCTCGTGAGGGATTAGAGGCGAGATCGAGATCAACGGTCTGGATCGCACGCGACATGATCCAATGGCCCAGATCGTGTTTCTCCCAAAAATTTTCTTCCCACATCGAAACGGGGAGACGCGTGGGGCTTCTTTAAAATCCTGAGGCTTTGTTACACACCTTAGAAATCACAGCACACATGGAATGGGGGCCTTACACACGAGCTCCCGCTTCCCCGCACCCCCCCCCCCATAGGCTTCGGCCTACCTAAGCTCTGTCGCAGCTTCACACCCGTGGTGGAGTGCGCTCTTGCTCTCCCGTGCGCATTTCGGGGTACCCATGCTCGGTCGGCCTTGGATTTGGGCTGAGGGATAGGCTTAACCACCCTATGTGTGCCACCTCCCTCGGCCCAGCTATTAAGGGCTGGCCAGTTGGGTTACTATATTTTTTATTAACCCAACCTTCCAAATAACAAAATAGAATATTCTTTTATAAAATTTGATTTATTTATATCTTCACACAAACCTAACTACATATATTTTAATTAAAAAAATGTTTTCAAATTCAAAAACATTATACATACTTTTCTTTCAATTAAAGTGGAAAAATATACCAAAACTTTATGATTTTCAAATGTCATGTTTTCTGAAAGATAAGTTTAATTAAACATGTTTAACGATAGGATTTTAAAGCACTCCATCACTTAAAATGTTTCAAGGTGATTTTATACATAAAGAAAATCATTACATATTAAGTTCGAAAGAAATAAATATTTATAATTGTCATATAGGTGATCAAAACAGAATATCTAAATATTTGAAAACATTAAGTTTTGAAATCATAAAATCTAAATAAGAGTCAATGACTTTAATGTATTTTTTTAAATACTTAAAAATATTCAATATTCATAGTCAATTAAACCACAATACTCGATGGCTATAATTATATCCATTTTAAACTCAATGGTTACTTAAATGGAAATAGTCGAATTTTAGGTCTTATAAATACGCGATTAGGGTATTCCAACTTCAAACACCGAGACACAGAAGATGGTGCTCTTCATCCCACTAATGCTTAGCACGATCGCTGCTGTTCTAGTCATAATGTTCTTGGTTGTAAAATATCTGAAGGAAATCCACTTCTTACTTGGGGTGTTTTTGGTGATTTGGGGTCTACCGGTGATCGTGATTGGCCTTATTGTAGGGATTTTTGGTTAATTATGGTCCTTAGACTTTGTTTCCATGTTTCCATTTCTAATGAATAAAAAACAAGTTTTGTGTTTTATTTTGTGGGCATTTCTTATAAAAAGGAAATTAAGCCAAGAGTAATAATTAAAACAATTATTACTACAGAAATCAAGTTTGGGGTGTTACATTATCCCTCCCTACAAAGAATTGTGTCCCTGCAATTCTATTTACAAACTGGAAAAGAAAATCCCAAATGATTATCATCACCAAAACAGGAGGTTCGGCTCGGTCAATGGAATACCCAGGTTGGTATTCAGTTCCTCTGCTTCTTTGGCCCAGATACACCTCGACTAGTACATTTTTAACTCCAACTCATGAATTCTAAACTCAGGATTCCATAAGGAGGCTTGAGCGGTAAAAAGTTTAGAGATGTCTGAATGGACATATTCTCTGATGCCCCGTCGGACTACATCTCGGTCGAGATATTCGATTGGAACGATGCAGTTAAACAGACTGAGGTTTAGGATCTGGAACATAAAGGCGGTTCTGAGGTTCCCATCTTGGGCAGTCACTTGGAAACATGCTCTGGCAGAAAGATTATGTGCCAGAGTGAAACACTGAAAAATTCCCTCGAAGTATCTCCCCCTTCGCCTATAATAGGGGAGTTGGTTAGTGGAGATGAAGTGGAATACATGTTCATTCCCTTGACAGGAACAAAGGATATCAGGGCTGTTAGACAAGCCAATCATGCGTTGACATGATCCTCGTAGGTTGATAAAATACTGATAGTCCATAGCACAATTTCTAATTAAGATATCCTCCAATATCTCATCGGGTAGAGATGAGATATTTGTTTGTCTAGCCATCTGAAAACATATTCATGAGAATTCACTTTGAAAGTTCAGATAAAATAAAGACAGGAATGGGAAAGATGTTATTTCAATAAAACATAAGTTTATTACTAAACATCAGTTATTTAGTTCCCCTAATGATCTACTACACGAACTCCACACAGAGAATAAAAACTCTATATCTCCTCGAACCAAACACAAGCTAAGCATTCAGGGTTAAACTCATGGAGACACCTGTGACGTCGCTTGAGTGTAGCATGAGGGGTATTAAGTTGGGAGACATCAAAATACACTTTTTGCCTATAAGATAGTTGGGTGGACTCATCATTTAATATTCTAAAGTCCAACAACTGTCCCCAGAAGCCGTAGTTCAATATTTGACAAAGATAGGCTTCTCGGAGGTCACCGGCAGCAACAGCTTCTTGAAAAGTGTCGAGGGCCATAAAGCCAAAGTCCCCGCCTGCCGTGAACACTTGGAAAATTCCCTCGTGGTACCTTCCCCGACGTACATAGGAGGGTAATTGGGTCATCATTACAAAAAGGTAATCCAATCCTAACCCCCAGTGTAGCCGAAGCACCCGAGGTGAGTTTGACACATCATACAAGCGTTTGCATGTCATGTGGATATGGGCATAGTTAAGAAAATTCTCTTGGCTAGGTAAAGACACAGTGGTCTCTAGGGCTTCAGCGGGGAGTGATAGTAGATTGGTAGGCACATTTTCATCCACCATCTGAAAATTAAGAAGACATCGTTATGAGTACTTCTTGAGTAAAAAAAATTATTGTTTAAGTTCTAGTTTTCCATAGTTATCCAAACTGAATCCTCTGATACCAACTGTCATGACCCTGACCCCAAAAGACTGAAATCGGTGCCTGAAACATGGTGTGAAATTTTTTTCATAAAAACAAGCTTAAAAAAGAAGTAAATTGCACATCTTGTCTCAATACAGAGGATCGTCTCGGTTTAGGTTCTTGGAAAATCAGATTTTGTTGAATCACTTCTTCTAAAAACATAATAGGGCTAAGCTTTAACTTGGTGTTTTCACAAAGAGTACTTAGGGCTTGATCACAACTACTACAAACCTATAAAACATAAATTAACACGTGGGGTGAGCATAAAATTCCTAGTAAGGGGTTTTAAAACATGTGGAATTAAACTTTAAAACAACCACCTCTAAAACAAACATAAAATAATTATTAAGGTAGGGATTTAACATTTTGAGTCACACCGTCAATATTTTCTAAGGTTACTTGTAGACATTTTTTCAAAAGACCATTTTCCTAAAAGATAGTTGTACTTTCTACAAAAACATGAATCAGAGTGCGCATGTGTATAAAATAAATGAGATGTGCATAACTCATAACTTAGTAAATTCAACACCAAAAGATTTGTTAAGAGTATAAGCATTCATATCATGATTCATTAAAGCATAAAAATATATTCACATGAATTTAACATTTGATATTATTCCCTTGCATAACTTTCCATTTGTACACTTGATTATGCCTTATGATCATAAAAGATTCTTAATTAAGGATCCAAAATCCCTTGGTTGATCATTTACTATTCCATAGTGAGGATATGTATAATGCTGGACTTTGTCAAGGCCTTGCGCCAAGACCGTACGGGTAAAAACCCAACATAATTGTGCTTAATTACCACACATGGTTGTGAACAAAGCTATCATCATGTTCACGCATCATTTCACTTAACTCATGAGACTTCATCACTTTACCCAATGCATTGGAGTGTTGTATAATTTCGGGCGCACCCATCACATCATCTTCAGTCCAATACATTCCTCATATGTCTTAGTATGGTCTCATCTTCATAGTGCTCATGTTATATAGAAACTTATATTATCATTCCATAATCCCATTTTTCATACATGTTCATACTGGAAAGGATTATGTGAAAGAACTAGACTTGTTGGCTCCATATTAAATGGTGACATGTATGAACTAAAAATAACATTCTTATGCACATTTATTAAGAACTTATATACATAAAATAATGGGTTATCACATGAAATAACAAATCTTGCATTTAAAACCTTAAGAAATTGGCCTTTTCTAAACCATGTTGATACATTTTGACTTTGAGATACTCATTCAATAGATGAAATATTTATTTATAAAATATTAATGCATAAACTTAAAGGAAAAAAGGCAATTATTATGAAACATTTAAAATACAAAGCATGGATTATTTCCTATGAAGTGTTTAAGCATAAAATAAATATTTACACACGTGATCTCATTCATAAATGTACATTTATATTTGAACATGAAAAAAAACCATCATACCCTTTACTTGAGAAACCGAATTCGAAATGCATATGTATTTAGGTAAAGTTGATAATTATGAAAAAAAAGTTTATGTATACTTAAAGTGTGTATTTGGGATCTTCACAACCCAAAACAAGATTTAATAAATTCTTTAAACTATGGTGTTCTTTATTACCATGACTTAATTTAATAAGAATAGGTTTAGTGAAACCCCAATTATAATGTATTTAGGTGCCCGAGTTAAGTCGGATTTCCTGGCATCCGAGATTTCCAAACACCAAGCCGCAATTATGGCCATTCTCGAGCACAAACAGCTACCCCAAAGGATTAGGGATTTCTCCAGGAAGCTCAGGATACAAGGTTTCATGCATGCAGACCCTGTCAACCAACATATCTGGATCTTCTAGCATAGGATCTACAAGGTGGACCTGATCCAGGCCGGAGATCAGTTCATTACCACCAAGGTGTCCAATGACTTGCACTATTTTTTTCCTCCTTCATTTATGGGAACTATGACAATGGTCTCAGATAGGGTCTCTGGAAATATCTTAACAGATTCGATCTTGGTTTAGAGTCGTGGCTGGTAGGGGGTGATTTTAATGTTGTTGTGGATCCGACGGAATACAAGGGCAGGGGGTCGTTCCCTCGGAAGGCCAGTCTAGACTTCAATCTCTTCATGCCAGGTAAAGGTCTCTCGGACCTTTTCTACGTGGGAGATTGGTTTACCTGGTGTAATAACCAAAGGGGGAACCATTTCTCGTGGAGCCGGCTAGATAGGTGCATGGGTAACATGCAGGCCATCTCTATCTTCCCCAGCACAAAGGTTACCCATCTGGTTCGTGGTATTTTGGACCACTCCCCCCTTCTGATATCTTTGGACTCCACGCAAGTTCGACACAAACACTTCCTCTTAAGTCAGCTCTGGACCAGAAAATCGGGATATCGGGAACTGGTTCGGGACTCCTGGAATTTGGCGACCCAAGGGCACACATGGATTGTGTTTCATAATAAACTGAAGATATTAAAACTGAGTCTTCAGGCATGGTCGAAAGATCTCCACCCACCAGATGATGAGGTAGAGATCATCATTAAGGCAGTTGATGACTTGGAGAGGATCCTAGAAGCTGAGTGGGACAAACAGATTTTTGATGAAATCTTGGGGAAAAAAGACATTTTAGTGAACATGCTCTTGAAACAAGAACGACTGGCTAGGGAGGCGTCATGGATCAAATGGCTTAAAGAGGGGGATAAAAATACCGCATATTTCCAGGGTTGCATCAAGGAGAGGAGGCGTGTGATCAAAACAAACATTCTCCTAGAATATGGCTCCTACAATGATGACTAGAATGTGGTGGGCGGCCTGACTAGTGACTTTTTTAAAGATCTGCTTGCTGGTCCCAGTGAACGAATGCCAAATAGATACCCTATATAGGAAACCAATCTATTCACTGTTATTCCCTCTGCAGTCTCTTCCAGGGACAATGAAAGCCTGGGTGCTATACCGAGGGAGGAAGAGATTTGGAACGCCATGATGCATTTAAACCCTGAGAGTGTTGCAGGTCTAGATGGTTTTCCTAGCTCCTTCTATCGATCTTCTTGGGACATAGTAAAGGAGGACTTAGTGGTGGAAGTGCAAGACTTCTTTCGAGGCGGGAGCTTACCTCAGGTCGCCAGTGCCACAATGTTGGTGCTTCTTCCCAAATCTAAGAACCCATCCTCCGTCATGCATTACAGAACCATAAGCATGTGCAACGTACCCTATAAAATTCTGGAAACCATTATTAATTCCAGGTTGGCTATTCACATACCTCGGTGGGTGTCTTTGGAACAACACAGTTTTTTCAAGGGATGCTCCATTCAAGAATCCATCGCCCTTGATCAAGAGATGCTCCGTGATCTTAACTTCAAAACCCGTGGGTCTAATATAGCAATCAAACTCGACATGAACAAGGCCTACGATCGGGTGGAGTGGAGTTTCATCAATAAGGTTTTTGCAGGTATGGGTTTTTCTCCTGGAAATATTTATATCATCTTCCGTTTTATTAGCTCCTCCTAGTTTTCTGTTACCTTCATGGGAAAATCTCACGGCATCTTCAAGGCAGCTCGCGGGTTGCGGCAAGGTGATCCGATTTCCTCAAGCCTGTTCATTTTAGTCCAGGATGTTCTTAGCCATCTCCTTCACTGAAGCATTACAACCGGTGAGATTCTTTCGTACTGCAGAAAATGGAGGCTCCCCACAGTGTCTCATCTCATGTTTGTAGACAATACCATCATTTTTTCAAATGCCTCAAGCAAATCTCTTGGTGGACTGAAAAAGGTGTTGGAGGATTATAGTCACTGGAGTGGGCAGGTCATCAACAACACCAAGAGCAACTTCTATATTTCGAACAGGTGCACCTCTATGTGAGCTACTTCTGTGAGATTCAAATTGGAAATTCAGAGAGGTACTCTCCCCATGGAGTACCTGGGCACCCCCATTTCGAAAGGTAGAATTTGGATTGGTGACTTTGACCACCTCCGCACCAAGATTACTGACCGGGTGCTGAATTGGAAGAACATTTTTCTATCCTTAGGGGGATGGATCATGTTGGTTAACAACGTACTCCTAGAGACTCCGATGCATGGACTTTCATCTATCAAGGTCCCGAAAGGAGTTATTAAAAACATTGATAAAATCCTGGCTAGGTTTATCTGGGACCCCCTCGCTGTAGGGAAGATGCACTGGTCCTCATGGAGCAAGATGGTAAGGCCGGTCTGTGAAGGAGGTATTAACCTCTATAGCATGGAAGAAACTGTTAAATGCAGGCATGAAAGACTAGCATGGGGCGTCCTGGAACAACATACTTTATGGGGGAAGATCGTCCACAACTATTCCTCGAGGGACCAGGCTCCAGTGGAGGGCCATGCATTGTCCATTTACTCAGTGATTGGACCTCTTCTTTCTACCCTTCGTCTACATCTACACTGGCTTGTTGGGGGAGGCGATTTATCCTTTTGGCACCAAAACTGGTGTGGTTCCATAATCATTCTTCCAGGGTTTCCTGTAACCAATATCACCTTCAGGGAGGCGCGGTCCTTTCCGTCCTTCACCATGGTGATTCTGAAAAGGGAGAAACGCGAGCTTTTCAACCTCATAGATCTGAATTCTGACCCGGATACCTGTTTCTTCACCCCATCCTCCTCGGGTTCCTTCACAAAAAAAGACTTCTTGTGGGTTTCCATAATGCACATTCAAGCCTACGAGGACACTTGGGATGAGGCTCTGTGGATTAAATATATTCCTACCAAAATTAATTTTCTCACTTGGAGGATTCGAAACAAAGCTATCCCGACCGATGAGAACGTCAAGAGGTGCGGGGTTAGCATGGCTTCAAGATGCGTGTGTTGAAAATCTCACAATGAAGAAAGCGCGAACCATCTATTTTTTGAAATTTAATGGGCATAGGAGGTTTGGACCTGTTTTGGGGGTCCCAATGCGATTTTAAACCTCCGTAGGGATGGTCACTCCTTTCTGGATGGTTTGTATCATGGTTCTAGGAACAGTGGTCCTGAAAAATTGGTGCGCACAGTAGTGTTGCATGCGGGCTGTTGGTGTCTCTGGATGGCTAGGAACAAGGTGAGACATGAGAGTACCGGCACGTCGCCTCATGCCATCATTGTCTGGATGAAAAATATCTTAAGTGACCTGGCTAGGGTGGTTCGTAACTGGAGGGAGGCACTGTCTCTCATATGGTTCCAAGAAAGGGAATTAGAGGTGCCCACAATCCATGAAGACAGGGTTAACTGGGTTCATTGGAACCCTCCTGCTAGAGGGTTAAAATTGAACACCGATGGCTCATGCGTTCAGGGTAATTTACAAGGAGGCGGGGTGGTGCGCGAAAACAGTGGGTCGGTGTACCTGGCCTTTACGGTTAATCTGGGTCATGAATCATCCATACAGGCTGAGGCCCTCACACTTTTCTACAGGCTCATCTTATATAACCAGAGGAATCTGATCATCACGGAAGCAGAAACAGACTCATCACTGCTGCACAAGTCCCTCCAAGAGCAGTCCATGTCCCCCTGGTTGATCACCTATGTCATCAGGAACAGTCGGTGCTTACTCGGAAGCAACATCAAAGTGGGTCACACTTGGTGGGAGGGTAACAAGGTCGCTGACCACCTTGCTTCTCACATCATCTCAGGCCCATAGGATGTATTTTTTCACTCTTTTTCTAGATTGAAACCTAAGGGGGTCAACTTGATTAGAGGGGATGCCCTTGGTATTCACTATTTCAGACCCCCTTAGCTTTCGGCTTTGGGGGTAGGAGGTCAGGGGTTTCTTTGTGGTGTTTTGTGTTCTTTTTCCCTTTATTTAATAAAAATATACATGATGATGATGATGATGATGTATTGTATACTTAAAACATCTTTAGAAAACTCAACATGAGTTATGTTTTAAAAGTGATATGAAATCGTGTATATATATATATATAAACGTATGGACCCATATATACATAAGGGTAAAAGAGTTTTACAAAATGGATAAAAACAAAATAGGTGGATCCCTTACCTGTTTTCGGGTATCCAAGAAGGATGGGCAGGAACGGTTTTCAAGTCAAGAGAAAGAAAACCTGTGATTTTGGGTGCAAGAAAATAGGGTTTATATAGGCAATGTTTCATATATTTCATATATATAACGTATCATAAATATAATAAAAACAAATACTTGACCGAAATAAAATAATCCAAGATGTTTCTTAAGAGATAGCTCAAAGAAAACAATCGGTGATTATAATACATACATGTATATAAAGCTTGTGAAAAACTATACTGAAACAAAAGAAAGTAAACTCAAAAATAAATAAAGTAAAATAAATGAGATCGGGGGAAATCCCTCAGGTAGAAGTCAAGGTCGTGAGGCCTTAAAATAGTAAGTAATACAAGATGGAGGAGAAGATAAAAACAGAAGAAGAAAATACCAGTGGGTGGCCACTGGTTTGAGCGCGACGAGGAAGACAACGCGGAAGAGAAACCATGGGAAAATGGAGGGCTCAGATCGCTTGGATCTTGATCGGATGGCTGGGAGGATTCCATGGGTTTTAAAAAAGAATAATGGTCAAGATTGGATCTTGAATTTGATCGGACGGCTGAGGCAAGGCGTGGGATTTAAATTTGAGTGAACGGCTTCGATTTGATCTCACATAGATCGAACGGTCGATAAGGATCAGTGTAGCGCTCTAGGGTCACGGGGGATTAGAGACGAGATCGGGATCAATGGCCTGGATCATGCGTGATGTGATATAATGGCCCAAATCATGTTTTGCCCAAAAATTTTCTTCCCACATCGAAACAGGGAGACACGCGGGGATTCTTTAAAATTCTGAGGCTCCGCTACACACCTCAGAAATCACAGCACACACGGAATGGGGGCCTTACACACGGGCTCCCACTTCCCCGCACCCCCCTGCAGGCTTCGGCCTACTTGATCTTTGTCGCGGCTTCACGCCCGCAGTGGAGTGCGTTCCTACTCTATCATTCACCCTTCGGGGTACCCATGCCCGGCCGGCCTTGGCTTTGGGCCGAGGGATAGGCTCAGCCACCCTGTGTGTGCCGCCTCCCACGGCCCAGCTGTTAAGGGATGGCCAATTGGGTTACTATATTTTTTATTAACCCAACCTTCCAAATAAAAAAAACAGAATATCCTTTTATAAAATTTGATTTATTTATATCTTCACACAAACCAAACTACATAAATTTTAATTAAAATAATGTTTTCAAATTCAAAAACATTATACATACTTTTCTTTGAATTAAAGTGGAAAAATATACCAAAACTTTATGATTTTCAAATTTCATGTTTTCTAAAAGATAAGTTTAATTAAACATGTTTAACGATAGGATTTTAAAGCACTCCATCACTTAAAATGTTTCAAGGTGATTTTATACATAGAGAAAATCATTACATATTAAGTTCAAAAGAAATAAATGTTTATAATTGTCATATAGGTGATCAAAACAGAATATCTAAATATTTGAAAACATTAAGTTTTGAAATCATAAAATCTAAATAAGAGTTAATGACTTTAATGTATTTTTTGAAATACTTCAAAATCTTCAATATGCATAGTCAATTAAACCACAATACCCAATGTTTATAATTATAGTCGTTGTAAACTCAATGGTTACTTAAATGGAAACGGTCGAATTTTAGGTCTTATAAATACGTGATCAGGGTATTCCAACTTCCAACACCGAGACACAGAAGATGGTTCTCTTCATCCCCCTGATTCTTAGCACGATCGCTGTGGTTCTGGTCATAATGTTCTTGGTCGTGGAAGATCCAAAGTAAATCCACTTCTTCCTTGGCATTTTTGTGTTGATGTGGGGTCTACCAGTGATCGTGATTGGCCTTCTTGTAGGGATTTTTGGTTAATTATGGTCCTTAGACTTTGTTGCCATGTATCCATTTATAATGAATGAAAAACAAGTTTTGTGTTTTATTTTGTGGGAATTTCTTATAAAAAGTAAATTAATCCAAGAGTAATAATTAAAACCATTATTACTACAGAAATCAAGTTTGGGGTGTTACAATAATATAGAGAAATCTCCTCTCCCCTCCACTATATAAACCACCCCTCACCCCCTCTTCCTCCCACACCACTCAAGCTTCAATACTTACCTAAATTCTGCAAAATAATCTTTCCAATCCCTCTCACAACCTCCAAAACCTTCTGGTCTCACCAAAAGTACAAAAACAAAGGTCTTAAGGAATTTCTCAAGGAGGAGTACTCAAGAGGTAAACCTCTCTTCTCTTTTCTTTCAAATTCTTTTACAAGTTTTATTATTTTGTTGCTCTCTTCTCACCTCACCTCATCCATATTCCATGATAATTCCATTACCTTATATGCACTATATTTTCATTATTCTAATGGAATATTTCATCATAATCTCTCTTTTCCCCTCCTTTTATATAATAAATGCAAACACCGTCTGAGATATGTTAATTTATCACACTCAAGGAAGACGGGTTTTCAATTTTCATTACTATCTTCAATACTAGTCATGAAACCTTTTCAATGGTTGAAATAGATCATAATATATGTATTTTATCTTTTTTAATGTTCTTTAATCCTTACACACTCATAATATGGAATAATAATACAAAACAAGTTTATTGTACACAAAACCGCCAAGCCAAATCCAAGCGTTTATTGTTAACTCATCGAATGAGTCATCCTTATGGTATATAACCAGAATCATTATAAGGTAATTTATATCTATTTAATGTCACTAATAATGTATATTATAAATTCTATATGTTTAACCACATTTCAAACGAACATCCATTCATGAATACAAGTAAATGGATCATGAAAACCAAAGAAGAAAATGCTACCAAAACAATAAAATTGAATATCTTAAACCGATAAAAAATACATTAATGAACCTAATAAGATTATAACATATAAATTACATGTTTATGAGGTTCTATAATTATTAATTAATGAGGCTAAATTTTATTATTCAGGTCGTTAAGAACAATCAAGAACACCTTCAAGCATAAGGTAAGGGATCCTCTCTCACTTTTGTTCAAGAATCTCCCCTATGTTGTGCCCTTTTATTTTTAATACCTAATGATGGATTATGTTTCCTCACCTCCTCTATACTTCCCTTATGATATATAAATAATGGGATACCCCTTTACCTCTCATTAATCCATCACAAGAACACTTATTACCATGCTGAAATGTTTGTAAGGGGTTTTCTCATCTCACTTTCAATTTTGTGGGATTCCCATTGTTTGCCTCTTATTTATTATATGTGGTATAGGTGTACTGCCATTTGATATATATTATCATGATTCACTTTATATTCATGGTATTCTGTGATTCAGTTGGTGGTGATTAACTTTTGTTCATACGACTCAATTGATTACAATGTGGTAAGGAGCTTTGTCTCTATTTTTACTTCATTGTGACTTGCTTAGTATTGTGCACCTACTCCTTCTTATGTGGTGTACCTACTGACCATTTGAGATCAATTTTCAATTGAAATTATATTCCATTTAAATTTCCATATTATCATATCATGGATATGATTATTGTCTAAGTCGTATACCATTTTACATATGGTATTTATTTGGAATGTTGTTTTGATTGTGGATATATTGATGAATCTGTATCCTCTATTCTATATAGATAATGTAAAGGCATATTTATCTTATGTTAAATATATTTATAAATAATTATTTGGACATGAAGTAGTGTGTGGGGCCCGCTACAGCCCCTCGATGCATCGGTGGGTCTCATGAGACAAATCAGTCTACGACAAACCCTTCGAGTTTGTTTCCAAAAATCAGACGAGTTTCTACCCACAGAACTAAAACATTTTTATGGTATTATGGTATCATGTGCCAGATACATGACATCCAATTAATAATCATTCTCTTTATTCATTATCAGTTATTACTATCCATGAGGTTTTCACTATGACAAAATCTATGGATGCAGTTTCATTCTCAGTTTATTAATGGCGTGAGTTTTTCATTTATTCACCATGACATATTGATTATGTCAAATTGTTTACAATTTAGTTATTATTGATTCATGCTTACACCATTTTTAACCCTTACTGAGCATTTGATCTCACCCCTTTCATTATTTACCTTCAACAGGTGATGAAGAGGAGATCATTTATTGAGTTCTTGTGGATGCAGTTTTTAGTTTTTGTTATGTATTGTATTTTGTAACATTTTCCAATGTAATTTGAGTTACATTTGTGTATATAGTTTCTTCAAGACTATTAAAATAATCTTTCCTTCAGAATTTTCATTCCTTATAACCATGCCAATGTAATTAGTAATGCACCGACTCTGGTCTAGAGGGGTCAGGGTGTTACAATTATTGTTTCACTGGTGGTCATTTCCAAGAAGAGTATAGATAAGAACTCATTAGTTATCTCTCAAATTCAAAAAATAAGATAGGAACATCATTTAGATAGAGGATGGTTGGAAATTTTGGGTACCATGTGAGAAATACTTGATTAGGAAGGTTTTCCAAAAAAGTATATTTAGACAAACCATTCCAAATAAGATCAAGAAGAACATAACCAGGGATTCTTATTCAATTGAAAGAAGATTATTTTATAATGGTATTGACACTGATAGAATTACCATGATGAATCAATATATATAGTGTGAAACTTCCTAGTATGTGTGTTGGTGTGAACAGAGTTCATGAGGTCTCTAATTGCATGCTACCATGAGAGAGCTCGCTTACAACATCGGTTGATGACGGGTTCACCATTCATGCATTTGATTCCTACATGGGTTAAAAATGTGATATTGTGAAAGGGAATACTTCCTACATGATCCAACTATATCTTTACCATGAAACAACCCACTTAGTATGTGGGAATCACTAATACATGTCATGATGAAAGAATACCACATGGACACCCGCATAGTAAGAGTAAATCACTAATAAATGAAAACTCAACAGAGAGCCTCTACAACCACATTTCTTCTCCTACATGACCTCCCATTTTGAAAAATATCTCACCTGGACCTCACCAATAAATATTAAAGGTTATCATTTCCATTAGATAAACGAAGATATATGGAGGAGGAGGATGGATATTTCCTACTCAAGGTCTAGGAGAAACCCTTATAAAATTCCCTATATAGGGAAATCATGTTTTGTGGTTTCCATGAAACCCTCACCCCTATGGTTAATTCACGATCCTAAGAGTCAGATATTCCTCCGCAAACTATCCTTGTGTGAAAAAAATATTTGAAGCATCATTTGTTTGATACATTTATGTATCCCTTCTCTACGATAATCCCTAATGGTTTATCCCTTTCTATAATATAGAAAAGAGGAGATCCATAATCCCTAAAATTCCCTCACATGTCTCTTCTCAATGAGCTTACCTCTCAGATGGACTTGCACTATGAGCCAACCAAGCAGAGCTCCCTACTCTGAGAGAATCCCTTACAGGTTGGTCCCTTCTATGAAATAACCAAGAAAATCCATTCTTATTAGGAATCCCTCATGGATACATCCTACATATTCTAACTAAGTAGACCAAACTCCCATGAAATACTACTATGTAGTTCAGCCTCAAGTATGGTATATGAGCCCCTTTTATTTACTAATTCATATACACATTGAATTAAATCAGATCGTGACATTTTTTCAAGTTATTATCAATAAAAGAGAGATACATACCTCCATTTTTTTCATTCCATTCACCAAGATTATCTTCCTGGGATAATCATCTCCAAATGTATTCCATGGATTCATTCTTTCATGTTCAAAACATCAATGGGGAAAAAACCCTCCTCTAAAACCACCTGATATACATGATCTTGTTATTTAATGCACTATAGGGATCACCTATGTCTTTATATTCTCACCAGTATTGCATCCCTATAATTTTTCTTCCATATAGATGTGTGATTCCAATCATTATGCACTGTGGTTTATTTCATGTTTATAGGTTCTGGAAGATGTGCCTGATGGACCGGTTTTTTTGTTGGGGAGAGGAGGGTATATCAACGGTTCTATGAACCATTGGTGACCTGTTGTCCTTGTTGGGGAGAGAGTATACCAACAGTTCTATATACCATCGGTATACAGTTATGTTGGTCAGTATGTATACCCATGGTTCTTGAACCGTTGGTATACATTTATGCCAATGGTTTGCTTAAAAACATAAGTATACATCTTTTCCCACAAGATATCCCAATGGTTTCAATGAACCGTGACATTATTTTCATCGGCGTCGGGTGTCGGGATGGAGGTGTGTTGGCGGGGAGATTAAATGATGTTTTTATTTAAAAAAATAGAAAATCAATCTCCCCCCCCCCCATTTTCTCTCTGTGCACGCCGGAAGAACCTCTCCCCCACTCCCTCCGTTCTTTGCAATTCGAGCCCCGGGCGTCTGTTTTCAGCGCCGATCGTTAGTGGATCGAGCTCCAGCGCGTCGCAGGCATCGTTCTTCACTCGAAGCTTCGGCGATCCACCATCAGGTAGGCGTTTTGAGTTTCGAAATCCAGGATCCTAATTTGGTTGGTTTTTCTCTATTTTGAGCCCATAGATGTGTAGATCCGGTCTCGAGGGGCGCGTAGATGTCTTCAGATTTGCGTTTGGACCCCCGGGGTGCCCTCGGCGGCCCTCGGAAGGTTCGTCGGCGCTGCACCGGTGCGGAGGCACCGGCGGCGGGCTGCGGGAAGAAGATCGGACCGCCGCAGGGGGCGGAGACCCTGCTTTGGGGGTCATCCATGCGGGCATTGCGCCACGCCACGGCAGCGCGGTCCGCCGGACGGACCGGCCGGTTCAGGCCGGTCCGACCCCACTTGGTACACGGGGGTTTTAAAACCCCCGTTTCTTGCAATCCAAGAGTCCGTTTTGCGTGCCATCTACGGCGATGCAACCATGGAAATAAGGATAACCCTTTGGTGTGGGTTTGAAAGTTTTAAGTTTTGGGATCGTGGCCTGGGAGCTTGAAACGTTGAATAAAATAATAATATTTTATTATTATTCGACTTCGGGTCGTGGTATCTTCTACCTGGAGCGTCCGATTGACTTGCCGTTAGTGGAGTTGAGACCCTAATGGTACGGAGGAATTTTCTTGATGGTTTTAGGGTGTTGGGACCGAGTTTGGGGAGTGGGCCCCACGAGGCCGGGTTTGGGCGTTTATGGAGAAACGCAACTTTCTCACCAGGAGTCTGATTTTGGCAGATGAATAGTCGATCCTGTGTGTTTTTCCGAGAGGATCGCAATGGTGTTATCTATTCGATGAGTTTAGGGATCGAGGCATGGGCCCCACCTAAGCTGGCTTCGATGAATAGTACATTTTTCACCAGGTGTCCATTTGGGACGAATGAGTAGTGGATCCCGTGTGTTTTTCGGAGGGGATCGCAGTGGTATGATCCTCTTGATGAATTTTGGGATCATTGTGTGGGCCCCGCATGGGATAGTTGTGGTGAATAGTTCCTTTTTCACTGGTTTTCCGTTTCGGGCGAGTAACATTCTATCCTGGATGTTTTTCTACGTGGATCGCGATGGTGGCCTCGGTATCAGCCTTGGAAGTGCACGGTGTGGAATTGTGGTAGGTCGCTCAGGTGAGCAACATTTGGACCAGCAGTGGTTGAGGGTACTTCCTTGGTTCGTTCCTATGAGGGTTCACGTGGCATCACAACCTTCGTATAGGTTTGTGATCCTCTCTATGGAATGTTTAATATGTTAGATTTGTGGCGTCCCTCCAGTGGTCCCAAAGTGGGATCCTCTAGCATCATTTTCCCTAGATCGGGTTCTTGGTATTGTTGTGACCGCTTACCCACGGGCGGTGATCCCCTATCTAGCAGGTTAACCCCATAGGGTTTGTGGCATCATCAGGAATATGATCCCCTAAGTAGTGGGCCATGCTCAGTAGGGTTGTGACATCGTCGGGTATACGATCCTCTACTCATCATGAAGATTATATTAGGGTTGTAGTATCGTTGGTTATACGATCCCCTACTTAGGGCGTGGTTTCGGGAGGGTTGGTGAATCGTCAGTTTGATCCCCTACATCGCGAGTTATACCAGATAGGGTTTTGGTATCATCATGATCACCTTTACGTGGGTGACGATCCTCTATCTAAGTGACGTGTTTCTGTCGAGCGTCAGATCAGGTTGTGGTATCCCCCAGAAGATCCTGGGAGTGATCCCCTATCTGTGAGATCTACGAATGCCAGATCGGGTTGTGGTATCCCCCAGTGGACCCTGGGAGTGATCCCCTATCTATGAGATCTTCTTATACCAGATCTGGTTCTAGTATCCCCTAGCGGACCCTAGGATTTATCCCCTATCCAAGGAATTTGGTGTTTATGTTGTTTCAATGAGATTTCCTCAGTGACGGTATCCGACGAGCGTGATCTCTTGGGTGAGCGTCTGAGATGTTTGTGTGGGACCCAATGGAGTGTATCTCTCAGATGGGTTTCATCTGAGATGACAGTGATCGTGGAGTGTGCTCTCCTGGTTGTGAACTGTGCTGGTGATGAGGTCGGTACCTCATATGGCTTCGTGTGTGAGATGAGTATATATGGTTTTTCATGGTGTATGTATGGAAATACACCTAGATTGAGCTGACTTGTTGTGTTTAGCCAAGGATGGTCACGAGATGGAGTTTCTCTCTCGTCTGGGTTCCTTATGGATGGGATGAGCGGACTATTTCCTTTCAGTTTTTCTCTTTTTTTTTGGTTTTTGGGGTTCCTACTGATTGTTTTTATACTCACCCCTACACAGGCTTTGCCCGCACATGTTTGTGTCTTGTGCAGACCACAGGCCTTTCGATGGAGTCCTAGGAGGATCCGGAGCAGGCAGAGATGAGTGAGCAGGACTGACCATGGAGGCTTACCGGAGCTGTGTCGAGGAGCTTTCCGGTGATGCTTTTGGCAGCGTACCCCTTCTTCCAAGTAGGTTGGACGCTTTTGTAGTTTTCTTTTAGTGGGCCCTATTTTTCCCTTTTGTACTTTTGTTGCACTCTGGTTTGGGATTGATGTATTCATGCATTTTATTTTCAGTTTTATATATCTCTGCACTGTTGCATGGAGGTGTATGTGGGTGCTTGTGTACAGGTACCTTAGGCTAATGCCTCCCATGTGTGTGATAGCCTACTCGGCGCTAGATTCCAGCCCCTGGCCTAGTGGAGGCAGGCTTGGGGATTCGCGGCTCGAGCCCTGTTGGGTCAAGTCAATATAGAGTTGTATTAGAGGAGGTTCCACCTTTGGGATCTCAGAGCGTAGCTGGTCTAGCTGTGAATTTCGTTTGGGTTGCATAGCGGCAGTATTAGGGTGTTTTGAGTTTTGCTTCCAGGCCAGGGACTCCAGTGTTGGTTCGGCAGTCAACATATCCATACACCATTACTCTGATAACCTATCTTTCGACTTAGGGCATTTGTACACTGGTCACAGGGACATAATGGTACGTGCATCATATGGGACTGGGTTTTGGGTTTTTCCTTGTCCTTCTTGAGTCAGCTCACCAGATATACTCTTTGATTGTGGTGTGTCTTGAATGTATTTCAGGATGCCTCCATGAAAATAGCCAGTGAGGGTTCCGCAGCTGGATTGTGGTGACGATCCGCCCCGTCTAGAGGTTGTGGACCAGGGCGCAGGTTCTGAGGCTGGACCTCCAGGTGGTCCACCAGTTGAGCCACCACCTGTCAAGCAACTGGTTGTGCCGGTAGTGTAGGATGAGGATGCACGCAGGTTGAGTGCGCTGCACGAGTTCCAAAGGCAGCGACCTCCGAGGTTTTGGGGTGATCCAGACCCTCAGGCAGTTGATAACTGGATCGAAGTAGTCACCCGTGTTTTCCGCCTAGTGAGGACACCTCCAGATCAGATGGTGGTCCTAGCGGCGAGCCTTCTGCATGGTTCGTTCGGATGATGGTGGAGCCTAGTGACGCAGTCCCACAATGAGGAGATGCTCACGTGGGTAGAGTTTGAGCGACTCTTCAGGGAAGAGTTCTATCCTGTGACGTTGAGATTGATGTGGATCCAGGAGCTTCTGTAGCTTTGATAGGAGGGCATGACTGTGTCAGAGTACTCAGCGGGGTTTACCAACCTGTCGCGTTACTCCCTGGATATGGTTTGAGACCCGTTCTTTAGGGATCGGACCTTCGAGCAGGGCCTACGCAGAGACATCCGGGCAGGTGTGGTTTCTTTGTGTCTGCCCACCTATGCCGGAGTGCTGGAGCGAGTGTTGGTAGTGGAGAGATTTTTGGCTGAGCAGATCCCGCTTGTTAGTGTTGGGCACATGAGAGCTGAGACCGCGTCAGTCGAATTGGCATCTGGTATCCGACGACAGACTCAGGGGACCGGATGTGGGCGACGTTTCAGGAGGTAACCCCGGGATGGAGGATCTGAGGCATAGGGCTCATAGGCCAGTTTTGGTCAGCCGCAGGAGAGGTAGTGTTACACTTGCGATGGTCAGGGACATCTTGCTATAGTTTTTCCGACCCGTCGTGCTACTGAGAGGGAGCCGGTCGATAGACCGACTTGGTAGAGGCAGCGTCTCGAGAAAGGAGGTTCATAGGGCGGCGGACGTGGCGACAGAGCTGGTGTAGCAGCAGGAGGTGGTAGGCGGTATCAGTTTCCACCACCCCCACCCCCAGGTGGTCCATGCCAAGCTCAGGGAACTGGTGGCCGAGGGCGAGGACAGCTGCATGCCCTAGAGGCTATTGACCCAGAGGCTCCGTGGATGGATCGAGGTATTCCTTGTGACCTTTTTACTTTCTTTAGTATTTTGATAGACACTGTTTAGTGGTACTCTTTCATTTTCGTTGCTTGCTCGTGTTTTGTTAAGGTTGTTGGTAAGACCCTATGTGGGTGTTGTTTGGTGTGCTTTGAATGCATAAGGAAGAGAGATCCTACCCCCACTTAGATGCGTTTTTGTGGCGCGATCAAAACCGTGCGGGTGATTCAGTGCCGCCCAAAGCGGATAGTGTTGAGGTGTGGTGGATGATTCACTCTGACTTATGTGTTCGGGCATGGGTGTTTGTTGGTGAACTCGCTAGCGTGGGAGACCCAGTTGAGAGTCGAATCGCTTTCCTTGTGCTTATGGCTTTTCGGGGACGAAAAGTTCTAAGGGGGGAGGATGTAGCGACTTGGGTTTTGGACCTGTCAAACTTTAGAATATTTATATGAATAATTCCAGAACTAGGGGCAAAGACGGTGTGCGATTCCGAGGCCCGGTGTGCCGGGAATTAATTTTATAAAAATATTAAGTATTTTTATACTATGCACGTGGCGGGGGAGTGATATCTCCTAAAAGGTAGCTCATAACAGGAATTTGAGGGCATGGTTGCGTCTGGAGCATGCCGTTTACCCTAGGTGGGGTCTAAACTTTACAGGCGCGGGCCTGCTGTGGAAAACGCCACCAGAGGCGTTTTCGTAAATAAATGGAAAAGTTTATTTACAAGCGTCGTCTCAAATAACTCATAAATGGAGTCTTAGATTGCAATTTGGAGTTCTCAATTGCGTTCAGAATGCTATGTTTACCCTAGGTGTGACATAAATTTCATCGGAATCGGGTGTCGGGATGGAGGCGTGTTGGCGGGGAGATTAAATGATGTTTTTATTTAAAAAAAATAGAAAATCAATCTCTCCCACCTCCCCATTTTCTCTCTGCGCACGCTGGAAGAACCTCTCCCACCTCCCTCCATTCTTTGACGATTCGAGCCCCGGGCGTCCGTTTTCAATGTTGATCATCATTGGATCCAGCTCCATCGCGTCGCAGGCGTCGTTCTACACCCGAAGCTTCGGCGATCCACCATCAGGGAGGGGTTTTGAGTTTCGAAATCCTAGATCCCGATTTGGTTGGTTTTTCTCTGTTTTGAGCTTGCAGATGCGTAGATCCGGTCCTGGGGGGCGCACAGATGTCTTAGGATTTGTGTTTGGACCCCCGGGGTGACCCCAGCGGCCCTCGGAAGGTTTGCTGGCGCGGCGCCGGCGGCGGCGGCCCACGGGAAGAAGATCGGACCGCCGCAGGGGGCGGCGGTCCAGCGCCAATTAGTGGAAACCCCACTTTGGGAATCAGCCACGTGGGCGTTGCACCGCACCACGGCGGCGCGGCCCGCCGGCCGGAGCTGCCGGCGCGGGTCGGCCCCGGCCGGCCGGTTCAGGCCGGTCCGGCCCCTCTTGGTACATAAGGGTTTTAAAACCCCCGTTTCTTGCAATCCAGAAGTCTGTTTTGCGTGCCATCTGCGGCGACACGACCCTGGCGACAAGGCAAACCCTTCAGTGTGGGTTCAGGAGTTTTAAGTTTCAGGATCGTGGCCTGGGAGCTTGAAACATCGAATAAAATAATAATATTTTATTATTATTCGACTTCGGGTTGTGGTATCTCCTACCTGGAGCGTCCGATTGACGTGCCGTCAGTGGCGTTGAGAGTTTAGGGTGCAGGCCCCATGAGGCCGGGTTTGGGCGTTTACGGAGAAACGCAACTTTCTCACCAGGAGTCCGATTTTGGCGGATGAATAGTCGATCCTGTGTGTTTTTTCGAGAGGATCGCAATGGTGCGGTCCGTTCGATGAGTTTCAAGATCAAGGCATGGGCCCCACCCAAGCTGGATTCGGTGAATAGTACATTTTTCACCAGGTGTCTGTTTGGGACGAACGAGTAGTGTATCCCGTGTGTTTTTTCGAGGGGATTGCAGTGGTATGATCCGCTTGATGAGTTTCGGGATCGTTGTGTGGGCCCCACACGGGCTAGCAGCGGTGAATAGTTACTTTTTTACCGGTTGTCCGTTTCGGGCGAGTAAATAGCCTATCCTGCGTGTTTTTCCGCGTGGATCTTGATGGTGGCCTTGGAAGTGCATGGTGTGGCATTGTGGCGGGTAGCTCAGGTTAGCGATGTTTGGACCAGTAGTGGTTGAGGGTAATCCCTTGGTTCGTTCCTACAAGGGTTCGCGTGGCATCACAACCTTTGTATAGGTTTTGTAGGATCAAAATAAGAATGTAGATTCTCAATATACAAAGGGGGTGAATTTTATACTTTAAAAATTCCTTTGGAACCTTTAAAGTTAAGTTTTACAAGGTTAAACAAACATTCACAAGACCTCTTAAAGAAACCTTCTCTAATTTCTTAAAAGAAAGATTCTACCTTAAAGTGTATAGAATTTGTAATATAATTATAGTAACAAGATTACAAAGTATAAGAAATTTATACTTTCTAACTTTAAAAAATTTAAGATACAGCAGCGGAATTAAAACAACTTGTAAAAGAAAACAAGTAACAATAGGATTCTTTTAACCCAAAGAGAAGGGTATCCAACAACCTTGGATAAAGGTTTCTTGATTTATACTTTCAAGAAAGTTTGTATTACCCAACCCCAGGTAAGCCCTCAATCCAAAGATCAGTATCTGTCTTTCTATCCCTGCAAGCCCTCGATTTAGAAAGAAATTGGAACCTCTGTCTTCCAAACCCGGAATCCCACGATCAGCACGATCAGAGTCTGCACTAAGAAAGTCTGAACAAGTTTTTCACGCCTGAACAAGTTGTTCACAACATCCGCACGAAGCACCGAGAGTTGTAAGATCCTATCTCTCTAGAAATCACTTCACAATATTGTTCACTATCAAGTACTTTGCTTGTTCAAATGAGCTTGTATTTATAGGAAAAACTTCCCAATGGTCGACTCCTTTCCAACAGTCATATTTTCCTTAAATTCTGGAGGGATCTGAACACATGGAAAACATACAGCGGTTAGTTTGTAACAGATTGTACGACATCATTTCAAGTAACAGAAATGTTGTTAAGTTAAAGATAAATGTTAGGTATAAGAAATCTTAGAATCCGATATCATTGGAATGATACATTAGGCAACTCTAACATTATCAAGAAAATGTAATCTTAAGAAATCAGGAAAACGAATTATTAGAAATAACATTCTCAATAAAACAGAATCAAAAAATCGGAGTCATATATACACCGGATTCGATATTGAAAATCGACATCATATATACACCGGAATCGGTATTGAAAATCGGCATCACATATACACCGGAATCAGTATTGAAAATCGGCATCATATATACACTGGAATCTGTATTGAAAAAACTGAATCATATATCCATCAGATTCGGATTCATAAAAACTGAATCACATATACACCGGATTCGGATTCATAAAAACTAAATCACATATACACCGGATTCGGAATCATAAAAACTGAATCACTTATACACTAGATTCAGAATCATAAAAACTGAATCATATATCATAATGAAAGATCTGTAAGTATAACAGAATGGAAAATCGGAATGACAGATCTGTAAGTCTAACAAAATGGAAAAACATAATGATAAATTTTTAAGTATAACAGAATGAAAATTCCGGATCTTAAGAAAAATACAGAACGTAAAAATATTCAGAACTTATAAAAAAAAGTGTTTGTGATTTTCAAAACATAAAACCATAAGGAATGGATAAGTTATAAAATATCCTTATTGACTCAACAATCTCCCCCTTTTTAGAAAGCACAAACAACTTTTCTAAGGAAGAATATATTGACCTAGGTAAACAAGTAAGAAAAACTTATCTCCCCCTTTGAATGAGATTATAAATGAATACGACTAACTCCCCCTTAGGTCATGTTTCCCAAGGATCGTATTCCTAATCTTTAAAGTCTGGGTTTTCTTAAGGGAATAACTCCCCCTTAGATAAACATCTCTTCTTAAAAGAAAACTCCCCCTTACTTGGACATTTTCCTTTCTTGCCAAACTCCCCCTTAATAGATTCTCCCAATCGGAGATTAAATTCTTCCTTTAAATAAATTCTCCCCCTTTGTGATTTTCAAAAGGAGGGAAAAGGAATTGAGAAGTATAAGATGTACCTGAAAGGTTAAGAAATCATACATCCAAAAACAAAAGAAAGATATGCAATAAATTTCCTAAGAAATTTTTAGAAATTAGGTTTATATTAAAACAAAACATCGGAATGTAAATAAAAGACATCCATTCTTCTTCTGCTCAGAAAACATCTTCTTTATCAGGGCTTTGAGCTTCTTGAATTCCTTATGATCATCTTGAAACTTCTTCAGTAAGATCTCCTGATCCTGGTTCTTCTTTTCTAAAGCTAAAATCCTTTCTTCTTGAGAAGTAACCTTTTTCTCTAAATGATCTTTGACTTCCTTTTCACTGCTAACAGATTGGGCAATAGAATTGAGTTGACTACCTTTCTCAGATATTGAAGCCTTAACCTTCTTGAATTCAGTTTCACAATAATTAAAAGCTCCCTTTGTCGAATCCATGTAATCACCAAACTGTCTGAGCTCTTCATTGATAGTTTTGGTGCGGTTAAAGACTTTTTTACAAGTCACCATCTGAGCTTTGTAATCAATCAAAAGATTACTGAAGTCTGCTTCTTTCTTTACAACCATGTCTATAAGAATATTGGTTGATTCTGTCTTTTGGTTCAGGGTCTCTTGCATCATTTGACTCCAGGCATCTATGTTTGCAAGAACTAGAATAGTACTGACCAACATTATTAGAGATATCTTGAAAAAATCATTCTCAACAGATGAAGAGGACTCGGATCCTGAAACATCTTTTCCTTTCTCAGCTCCTCTTGGAGTTAAGGAAGCTTGTCTCTCTATTCTCTTAGAGGTCTTCTGAGGAGTTTCTCTATCAGGTGAGGCAACCAAAACAATCTTGCCTTTGTTAGGATTTTGAACTGGGGTTTTTTCATTAGATACTTGGATAACATTAAGATCTTACTATTCATATTCTTCCTTTTGAAATTATTCCTCTTCTTTACCTTGATGTTCAGATTCTTATTTATCTTCTCCTTCGGCTTCAGTTTCTACTTGTTCTTCTTCTTCTACTTCAATTTCTTCCTCAACTTCTACCTCTTCCTCAACTTATTCCTCAATTTCTTCTTCCACTTGTTCTGCTGAAACAAATTTGGAAACTGAACTCGAAGTATTTCCAACATAATCTTCCACTTCCCTTAAAACATCATCATCGTCTTCTTGGAGTATCTAATCTTCTACTTCTTGAAGAGGTTCTGATAAAGATAGAACTTTATTAGCTTTCTGGATTTCCGGAGTGGCCACTGGTTTCTTATGAGAAACTTCATATTCCTGAACTTGTTAAGACTTCTTTTCCACGACTTTCAATAAAGACTGGCACACTAGAGATTCTAAGGATTTCTTTTTTTAACTTTTTCTCCTTCTTTTCTTTTTCAAGATTTTTAGCTTTCTTGATTTTCAAGACCTTAGCCTCTGCAGGATTCAAACCAAAAGAATGATCTACTTCTTTTCCGGTGGTTTCCATTTCTCTCCACTTTGCAATTATTGCATCTGAATAAGCTTTCGATTTATTTGCAGGAGGAGGTGCTGATACCGGGACATCAGGAACTGGTACTGGTAAGCTCGGTTCATCAAGTTTTATTTTCTTAGATACCTTCTTTGAATATTCCAGAACATCACCCTTGTTTTGGACAACCATTTCTTCAAAGTTTTTCGATTCTGGAATAAACTCTACTTTCATCCTCCTTAGAGTTTCGTCACTTAACAACAATATATTAAATAGCTTCAAGACTGATCGGCATGGAACATTCATTTCTTGAAGACACAAAACAATTATCCTTGAAATAGTTGTTGGGTACAAAAGGATCTGAGATCTGATGGATCCGCCTTTTATTACCTGAATGGTGAGAAATATTTACTTCACCAATTTGATCTTCCTTAGTTTGACATGGAAGTCTAAGATAAAGATATCACATATCTTCAAAGAATCTTTATCTCCATTTCTTGGAATAAGAAATCATTTCATCCAAAGGTCTACCATCTTGTGATTCTTTGAGAGATTCGTGATCTTCAGATTCGTAACAAATTTGAGACCAAGAAAATACAAAGCCTTATCTTTCTTAAAAGAACCTTCTTTCTCAAGAAGTTTTTGAGAGCATAGAAGATATTCCCCTTCATAAGTAATATTGAGAACATTTGTTTCCTTCTTTTAAGGAACTGTATATGTCTTATCATATCATTTTAACTTAAATAGATCCTTACCATCTTTTTGGAAGAAAAAAACTGATTCATAGAATTGAATGAGGAGATCAGGATAAACCGGATCCTGAGATTTCTCCTTAGCAACACAGATGCTTTCCCATCCATTAGATCTTATCACCTTAGAAATAAGGGAATCATATTTTTCAAAGAACATTGGGCAGACTAACCTTTCCCTAAAGATTGACCAGTCCTTTATCTCCTTGGAAACTGGCATCTGATCTGCTGAGGATTCAGGAGTCATTCAGGGTGAAGGAGAAGTTCGGAACAAAATCTTTGATGGCTGCTAAGCTTCGGCACTGAGAACAGTAAGGATGGTGTGATACTTGAAATGGAGGCACCCCTTATATTGACATGGGTATGACTTTTCGACTTCCATAAGAAAATCAAACGGCTGACAAAAGCCTGATCTGATCTGACGGTTGAGAATGGATATAGAGAATATGAATTCCGATATTTTAAAGTATGGTAAACCAGAATTTAAGAGATTTTAAAATACTAACAACCAAAATTTAAGACAAAGAGTAAGAAACACTACCTTTTGGAATACTCTGAGAGATTTATCGGTATTATAAGAATTTTTCTTGGGAGTTTTAAAATCCGAAATCTTCAAATCTGAAATCTTCAAATCCAAAATCTTTAAATCCAAAATTTTCAAATCTAAAATCTTTAAATCCGAAATTTTCAAATCCAAAATCTTCAAATATGAAATTTTCAAATCCGAAATATTCAAATGAAAGAAAAAGATTTTAAAGAAATAAAATAAACAAACATGTGTACTCCCCCTGAAATAAGGAGTAGTTTAATGTTAGGAGATATTTTAAACAAGAAGTATATATGAATGACTACCTTACAGAAATCATTCCTAGATTCTGTTTAATATATTCAAATCTATCGGAAGGTAAAGGTTTTGTAAAAATATCAGCAAGTTGCTCTTGCATTCTGATGAATTGAAGAATGATATCTCCTTTAAGTGTGTGATTCCTAAGAAAGTGATGTCTAATATCTATGTGCTTTGCATGAGAGTGATGTACAGGGTTTTTACTTAGGGAAATGGAACTCGTGTTATCACACATAAGTTGAGTCTTAGTAAAACTCATACCATAGTCTTTGAGTGTGTGTTTCATCCACAACACTTGAGCACAACAACTTCCAGCTGCTACATATTCAGCTTCAGCAGTGGAAAGTTATACAAAGTGTTATTTATTGCAAGACCATGAAACTAATGAATCTCCTAAGAAATGACAAGTTCCGGATGTAATTTTTCTATCCATTTTACAACCACCAAATTCAGCATTCGAAAAACTTTTAAGTTCAAAATCATTTCCAGAGGAATAAAATAGTCCCAAATCTAAAGTTCCCTTTGAATACCGGAAAATTATTTTTACAGCTTTTAAATGGGATTCTTTAGGATTTGCTTGAAATATTGCACATAAGCATACTAAGAACATTAAGTCAGGCCGACTAGCTATTAAGTATAGTAAACTTCCTGTCATCCCTCTATAAGATGTTTGATCTATAGGTTTCACTGCTTCATCAATATCAAGAGTATAATAGGTTCCAATAGGAGTACTTATACTCTTAGTGTTGTCATACCCGAACTTATTTAAAAGATATTTTATGTACTTATGTTGAGATATGTAAGTTCTTCTGGTTTTTGTGAAATTTGAAAACCAAGAAAAAATGTTAACTCACCCATCATACTCATTTCAAACTCAGATTTCATAAGATTCACAAAGGAATTAGTTAAGGATGGATGAGTTGATCTGAAGATGATGTCAACAACATAAATTTTAACAATAAAAATAACTTTATCATTTTTCTTAATGAAAAGGGTTGGATCATCAGTTCCCTTAACATAGTTATTTTGAAGCAAAAATCCTGAAATTTTATCATACCAAGCTCTAGGGACTTGTTTAAGTCCATATAAAGCTTTGGTAAGTTTATAAACATGATTAGGATATTTTGTGTCTTCAAAACCAGGGGGTTGATCTACATAGACTTCCTCCCATACATAACCATTAAGAAAATTACACTTAACATCCATTTGATAGAGTTTAAAATTAAAGAATTCTGTAAAGGATAGAAGAATATGAATAGCTTCAAGTCTTGCTACAGGAGCATAGGTTTCTTCATAGTCTATGCATTCTTGTTGGTTATAGACTTTTGAAACTAATCTTGATTTATTTCTAACAATGACTCCATTTTCATCGCATTTGTTTCTAAAAACCCATTTTACTCCAATAACATAAGTTTCCTTAGGTTTTTCAACCAAAGTCCAAACTTGGTTCCTTACGAATTCATTGAGTTCATCTTGCATATACTTTATCCAATCTTCATCACCCAAGGCTTCTTCAAAAGTATTTGGTTCAAATTAAGAAAGAAATTCAATATGTTCAACTTCATTTCTTAAATAACTTCTAGTTCTTACTATTTTATTAACATTTCTAATGATATTATCACTGGGATGATTCCAAAGTAACAACTGACTTGGATTTTGAAAAACCTACTCATCAACATAAGGTAGAAATTCTTCAGGGGTAAATATTTCAGAAACATTTTCTTGAACATTATCCTTGTCTGAAATATCTTCTATCAAAGGTTGGTGATCAGTTTTAGAAAACATATCCGAAGATGTAGGTTGTTTGAAAACAAAAGGATCATTTTCATCAAAATTAACATGTACTGTTTCTTCCACAATGAAAGTGTTTTTATTAAAAGCTCTATATTCCTTAGAGTTAGTAGAGTAACCTAAGAAAATTCCTTCATCATATTTGGGTGCAAATTTATGTAAGTTATCCTTGGTATTCAAGATAAATACTTTGCAACCAAAAACTTTGAAGTAAGAGACTTTTGGTTTTCGTCCAGTCCATAACTCATAAGGTGTTTTGTTAAGAAACAGTCTTATTAAAACTCGATTTATAGTATAACAAGCAGTACTTAAAGCTTCGGCCCAAAAATGTTTGGCTATAGAATATTCACTCAACATGGTTCTTGTCATCTCTTGAAGAATGTGATTTCTTCTTTCGACAACACCATTTTGTTGAGGAGTTCTTGGAGCTGAGAAGTTGTGAGTAATACATTTTTTACTACAAAAAGTTTCAAAATCAGAATTTTCAAATTCTCCACCATGATCACTATGAATAGTTATCAATGGTAGGTTTTTCTCATTTTTAACTTGAGTTCTAAAGATTTTTGAAATAAGAAAAAGCTTCAGATTTCTTTGCGAGAAAATAGACCCAAGTAAATCTAGTGTAGTCATCAACTAGGACAAACACATAGTATTTGCCTCCAATAATTCCAGTTTGTGTTGGACCAAATAAATTTATGTACACTAACTGTAATGCATTAGAAGTTGTAACTTCACTTATGGATTTAAATCTAGATTTGTGTTGCTTTCCATATTGACAAGGATCACAGACTTTCGAAGAATCAAACTTAAGTTCTGGTAGATCTTGAACAAGTTCTTTCTTAGAAAGCTTACTTGGATTCCTTAAATTATAGTGTCCTAGTCTCCTATTCCAAAGCCATGATTGATCTTCAAATGCACTAAGGCAAGGTAGATCTTGACTTCTAAGGTCTTCTAGGTTTAAGGTGTACACATTCTCATACCGAAGGGCAGAGAAAATAAACTCATCCTTGGAATTGTGAACTAAAAATTTATCATTTCTAAAATTCACAAGGTAACCTTCATCACATAATTGACTTATGCTTATGAGGTTGTGCCTAAGGCCTTTTACAAAAATAACATCTTTACCAAGAAGAATAATTTTACCAATACCGGCAATTTCTCCTTGAGAGTTATCACCAAAAGTTACCTTTTCAACTTTTGTTTTTAAAATTTTCTTGAAATAGTCTTTGTTACCAGTCATGTTCTGGGAACATCCACTATCCATGTACCAAATGTTGTTGGTACTTCCTTCATTTTCCTGAAAAAGAAAGAGTTAGATCTTTAGAATCCAAATTTGCTTGGATCCGTAATTATTAGATAATAAGAGCTTGGGTAACTATATTTGTTTAGAAAAATAAGCTTTATGAAACCCAAGGGATTGAACCCTATTTAAAGAGAAGTTTTTCTTCCAATATCCACCACTTTGGCATTTAGTACAAAAAGGGGCTCTAGGAGGAACAAAATAATTATTTTTTAAAATTGGTTTTTCATGAGAATAACCTAAACCCTAACTATTACCATGAGGTCGGATCTGGGAATACATCTTGCCAAAATTTTCCTTACTAGAAGTGAATTTTGCAAGAATTTTCTTCAAGGAAATATCTCAGATTTTAGTTTTAGGACTAAATCCTTATCCTCAAGAATAATATATTTAGAGTTAAGTTTATCATCTAAAACATCTTTTTCTAAAATCATATTTTTAAGATCCTCAGAAATTTTATTCTTCTCAGAATTAACTTCCTCAAGTTTTTTAGAAAGATTTTCTAAAACAAAATTTTTCTCATCAAGATCTTTTGAAAGATCTAAAATTTATTTTTTCAAAATAGATTCTCTAGAATTTTCTTTATCAAGTTTCTTAGAAACTTTACAATTTCTTTTCTCAAGCAACTTAGAAAATCTAAAAACTTCCTCATAGGAAGGAAAATCATTAACATTATCTGATGAAGAAGATTCTTAATCTAAAGAAAAACATTTATCTAGAAAATTTTCACTTAAAGACATATTGGTTAAGGATTAAGCAGTTAGTACCTTAGCCATAAAGCAATGATTTTGAAATGGAACTCTGGAAATTAGACAAATATTCTTTTTCCCAGAAGATTCATATTCTGAAGATTCATCAGAAGAATCTCCACCATTGGCACTGCAAGTTTCATTGGATTTCAAGACTTTCTTATTCTTTGATCTGTAGAACTTCTTCTTATTTCTTTCCAAATTCCTGTCTTTCTTGTCTTTCTTCTTAAGCAAGGGAAAATCAGGTCTGATATGACCAGTTCTTCTATATTCATAGCATGTCACTTCTCCATCTTTCTTATCTTTTCCATCTTTCTTCTTGTATCTATATTGAAAGCTCTTCTATCCAACAATCTTGTTCATCCTCTGAGCAAGGTTGGATAACTCATTTTCTGAAGTTTCACTTTTATTGAATTCAGATTGAACAACAACCTTCTTAGCTTTAGATCTTGTAATTCTCTCAGGAGTCTTAGATTTCATATGATTTGAAGTAGTTTTGAAAGCAACACCTCCATTTCCATTCTTCTTCTTAATATTATCTACATCTCTCTTCATTCTGGTTTCATGTTGAAGAAGAGTTCCAAACAGTTCATCAAGAGAAATCTGAGTAACTTTCCTATTCTCATCTATAACAGTTCTCTTAGATTCCCACTCGTTAGGCATGATGTCAATAATATTTTCTACAAGAGCTTCATCATCCAAACCTTTTTCTCCCATAGATTTTAAGTTGTTGACAATAGTCATAAATCTTTGTTGTACCTTATATACGGGTTCTCCATAAGGAAAGAAGAAACCATGATACTCAGCCCTGAGCATGGCTCTTCTTGTTTCAATAACTTTGGAAGTTCCAAAGTGAATTACTTCAAGATTCTTCCAAATACTATTTGCAGCTTCATAGGATTAAATCTGGCTATATATGTTTCTATTCATTGAACATAGAAAATCATTACGTACCTTAAAGTTCAACTGATATTCCACCTTTTATGGATTAGTAAAGGTTCTAAGTTCTTTATCAGGAATCTTATAATCTCCAGTTAACATAATGTAGTTATCTACACCTGTGTTTATCACAAAGGTCTTCATTTTATCTCTCCAGTACTCATAGTCATTTCCATCGAAGATCGGTGGTCTAGTAAGATTGAGATTATCTAGAGATCCAACATGAATACCTACCATACTAAAAAGGTATTTATTTATACAAAACATATTAGTAGTAAAAGTTTAAAATCAAATATGAAGAACTTAAGAAAAGGAAAACTTGAGAATGAAAACTTATATGTAGATATAATTATTTCAAAAACTTCCTCGGATACCAATTGTAGGATCGAAATAAGAATGTAGATGCTCAATATACAAGAGGGGGTGAATTGTATTACTTTAAAAATTCCTTTGGAACCTTTAAAGTTAAGTTTAACAAGGTTAAACAAAAATTCACATGAACCCTTAAAGAAACCTTTTCTAATTTCTTAAAAGAAAGATTCTACCTTAAAGCGTATAGAATCTGTAATATAATCAGAGTAACGAAATTACAAAGTATAAGAAAGTTATACTTTCTAACTTTAACAAAGTTAATATACAACAACAGAATTAAACCAACTTATAAAAGAAAACAAGTAACAATAGGATTCTTTTAACCCAAAGAGAAGGGTATCCAACAACCTTGGATAAAGGTTCCTTGATTTATACTTTCAAGAAATTCTGTCTTACCCAAACCCAGGTAAGCCCTCAATCTGAAGATCGGTATCTGTCTTGCTATCCCTACAAGCCCTCGATTTAGAAGGAAATCGAAACCTCCGTCTTCCAAACCTGGAATCCCACGATCAGCACGATCAGAGTCTGCACTAATCAAGTCTAAACAAGTTGTTCACGCCTAAACAAGTCGTTCACAACATCCGCACGAAGCACCGAGAGTTGTAAGAGCATCTCTCTCTAGAAATCACTTCACAAGCTTGTTCACTGTCAAGTAATTTTCTCGTTCAAATGAGCTTGTATTTATAGGAAAAACTTCCCAACGGTTGGCTCCTTTCAAACGTTCATATTTTCCTTAAATTTCGGAGGAACCTGGACACATGGAAAACATACAGCGGTTAGTTTGTAACAGATTGTACGACATCGTTTCAAGTAACAGAAATGATGTTAAGTTAAATATAAATGTTAGGTATAAGAAATCTTGGAATCTGATATCATTGGAATGATACATTAGGAAACTCTAACATTATCAAGAAAAACGTAATCTTAAGAAATTAGGAAAACGGATTCTTAGAAATAACATTCTCAAGAAAACAGAATCATAAAATCGGAGTCACATATACATCAGATTTGGTATTGAAAATCGGCATCACATATACACTGGAATCGGCATTGAAAATCGGCATCACATATACACCGGAATCGGTACTGAAAATAGGCATCATATATACACTGGAATTTGTATTGAAAAAACTGAATCATATATATATCAGATTCAGATTCATAAAAACTGAATCACATATACACCGGATTCGAATTCATAAAAACTGAATCACATATACACCAGATTTGGAATCATAAAAACTGAATCACTTATACACCGGATTCAGAATCATAAAAACTGAATCATATATCGTAATGACAGATCTATAAGTATAACAGAATGGAAAATCGGAATGACAAATCTGTAAGTCTAACAGAATGAAAAAACATAATGATATATCTGTATGTATAATGGAATGACAATTCCGGATCTTAAGAAAAATACAGAACTTAAAAATATTCAGAACTTAGAAAAAGTGTTTGTGATTTTCAAAACATAAAACCATAAGGAATGGAGAAGTCATAAAATATCCTTATTGACTCAATAGGTTTGTGATCCTCTTGATGAGATGTTTAATCTGTTAGAGTTGTGGCATCCCTCCGATGGGCCCGGAGCGGGATCCTCTAGCATCGTTTTCCCTAGATCGGGTTCTTGGTATCGTTGTGACCGCTTATCCATGGGCGGTGATCCCCTATCTAGCAAATTAACCCCGTAGGGTTTGTGGCATCATCAGGAATATGATCCCCTAAGCAGTGGGCCGTGCTCAGTAGGGTTGTGGCATCGTCGGGTATACGATCCCCTACTCAGCATGAAGATTATAGTAGGGTTGCAGTATCGTTGGTTATATGATCCCCTACTCAGTGCTTGGTTTCGGTAGGGTTGGTGTATCGTCAGTTTGATCCCCTACATTGCGAGTTATACCAGATAGGGTTCCGGTATCATCGTGACCACCTTTACACGGGCGATGATCCTCTATCTGAGTGACATGTTTCTGTCGAGTGTCAGATCGGGTTGTGGTATCCCCCAGCGGATCCTGGAAGTGATCCCCTATCTGTGAGATCTACGAATGTCAGATCGGGTTGTGGTATCCCCCAGCGGACCCTGGGAGTGATCCCCTATCTGTGAGATCTTCGTATACTGGATTGGGTTCTGGTATCCCCTAGCGGACCCTAGGAGTGATCCCCTATCCGATGAGTTTGGTGTTTATGTTGTTTTAGTGAGGCTTCCTCAGTGATGGTATCCGACGAGCGTGATCTCTCGGGTGAGCGTCTGAGATGTTTGTGTGGGACCCGATAGAGTGTATCTCTCGGATGGGTGTCATTTGGGATGACAGTGATCGTGGAGTGTGCTCTCCTGGTTATGAACCATGCTGGTGATGAGGTCGGTACCTCATATGGCTTGGTGCGTGAGCTGAGTATATCTAGTTGTTCATGGTGTATGTATGAGAATACACCTGGATTGAGCTGACTTGTTGTGTTTAGCCGAGGATGGTCACGAGATGGAGTTTCTATCTCGTTTGGGTTCCCTCTGGCTGGGATGAGCGGACTGTTTCCTTTCTGTTGCTCTCTTTTGTTTTGGGTTTTTGGGGTGCCTAGTGAGTATTTTTATACTTACCCCTGCATGGGCTTTGTCCGCACATGTTTGTGTCTTGTGCAGACCACAGGCCTTTCGACGGAGTCCTAGGAGGACCCAGAGCAGGCAGAGCTTAGTGAGCGGGACTGACCGTGGAGTCTTACCGGAGCTGTGCCGAGGAGCTTTCCGATGTTGCTTTTGGTAGCGTACCCCTTCTTCCGAGCAGGTTGGACTCTTTTGTAGTTTTCTTTTGGTGGGCCTTGTTTTTCCCTTTTGTACTTTTGTTTCACTCTGGTTTAGGATCGATGTATGCATGCATTTTTTTCAGTTTTATATATCTCTGCACTGTTGCATGGAGGTGTGGGTGGGTGCGTGTGTACAGTTACCTTAGGCTAATGTCTCCCATGTGTGTGATAGCTTATTCGGCGCTAGACGTCAGCCCCTGGCCTAGTGGAGGCGGGCTTGAGGAGTCACGGCTCGAGCCCCGTTGGGTCGGGTCGTGACAGTTGATATAGGGTAAATTTCTAGTAGTGTTAGATGATGTTTGGGAACTTATAGACTTATCAAAAGGATCCAAAAAAATTGGATCCAAATGGGATTTTAAAACCAAATTAGATCTTGAAGGAAAGGTCGAATGCTACAAGGCTTGGTTGGTTGAAAAAGGGTTCACTGAAATAGAAGGTATTGATTATAGTGAGACCTTCTCTCCTGTGTCTAAAAAGAAATTAATCTGAATAGTGATGGCACTTGAAGGTCATTTTGATTTAGAACTACATCAAATGGATTTATGAACTGCATTCCTTAATGTTGACTTTCATGAGGATGTCTAAATGAGATAACCAAAAGGATTTCTGGATGAGGGCAAAGAAAACATGGTATGCAGACTTAAGAAATACATTTATGGCCTTAATAAATCCTCTTAGTAGTGGTATTTAAAATTTTATGATGTAATTGGTGAATTTTGTTTTAAGAAAAATGTGGTTGACCAATGCATATTTGTGAAGGTATGCGGGAGAAAGTTCATCTTCTTAACACTTTATGTAGATGACATACTTATTGCATGTAATGACTTGGATATATTAAATGAGATGAAAGTATTTCTATCTAAGAAATTTGACTTGAAAGGTCTTAGTGAAGCCTCTTATGTAACAGGCATTGAGATTCATTGAGATAGGTCTCATGGAATGTTTGGTTTATCCAAAAAGGCCTATATTGAAAAGGTTCTTAAGAGATTTAATATGCAAGGTTGTTCCTCTTCAAGGGTGAAAAGTTTAGCTTGTGAGAGTGTTATAGGATCCAATTGGCGCTTGATGAGATGGAGCAGATTCCCTATGCCATGATAGTTAGAAGCCTTATGTATGCTCAAGTTTGCACACACCGAGATATCACATATATTGTTGGCATGCTTGGACGTTGCCATATTAATCTAGCAATGGATCATTAAAAGAATATTAAGAAAGTTATGTGTTATTTACATGGTACAGAGGATTTCATGCTTGTTCACAGGAAGTCATATTGTCTTGAAGTAATTGGCTATACGTACTCTGATTATGCTAGATGTCTTGATACCGAAAAGTCTACTTCATGATATGTTTTCATGTTTTTGGGTGCATTCGTTTCATGGAAAAGCATAATACAGTCGCTTGTAACTTCTACTATGGAAGGTGAATTTATAACATGTTATGGAGCGACGTGTCATGCTATATAGATTAAGAAATTCATTATGGGACTTTGTATGGTTGATACTATCTCTAAACCACTAAATATATTTTTTGGCAATTAGGCTATGGTTTTCATTTCTAAGAACAATATGTCAAGTAGTGCCTCCAAGCATATTGACATTAAGTATCTAGTTGTGGAAGAAAGAATCCAGAATCAATCGGTATCCATAGAGTACATCAGAACCAGGGTTATGCTTGTGGATCTACTAATGAAAGCTTTGCCACCCAAAATCTTTTGCGAGCACGTGCAAAACTTGGGATTATCCAACAACTTTAATTTATAGATAGCTTGATATTTTGGATACTTTGTATTATGAACACCTAATGTCGAGATTCAAGGATTATGAATGTATTATGAATGTATTATGGATTGTTGCTTATATTTAATTTGTGCATTATGATTAAGCATTATGGAAAAAATATTATGTTGGACCACATGGATAAATTTGAGTTTATTCATGATCTTAAGTTATTCTGACCCATTTTTTCAATGGTTTTGAATTTGTGACCAAGGAACGAGTCTGTGAAAGTTATTTTTAGATTTGGCCTCTATTCAATTCAATGCTTTAGATGAGGGTTATTATTAAGGGATGTAAACCTATCGACATTGACCTATTATTAGACTATTTATGTCCTTTGGTCATGTGGGGGAATGTTGGACTCGACGAGGTTCAATCCATGATTTGGCTGTAGAATTAAATTAGTCATAAATTGATACATGTCAAATAAATTAATGTGTCCATATCCAAATAACATAAAGCCTGATTTATAGACCTTGATGCGTTGTTTTTTTATGATGTGTATTAGGGTTATCGAGAAAGTCTATAAATATATCTATTTCTCAGAAAAGTGACTTACGACAACTCCACCTCATGTTTTCCCTCCCTTGAAGATAAAACTCTAACCCTAAAATATACAAGGAGTTCATCTCCTCTTATAGAGCAAATGGGTGAAGATCATGCTGAATTACATGGCAGCGATCAATCCATGTTAGTTTAACAACCGCCACTATTTTTTTAAAAATATATATATTTTAGCGGGGGCTTTAAATCACCACTAAGTTTTGTTTTTTTTAAGTTTTTTTAGTGTATCAACAATTTTTTTTCTATTATTATTTTTTATATATTATTTTGAGTGGGTTGTAACCACCGTTAAATTTTTTGTATGCCCCCCTACCAACAACCGCTACTAATTAGAGTGACGGCCAATTTTATTGCGATTTTCCATAACTATCGTTAATTAAAAATTGGGTACAACCACGAAAGCGGCACATGACGCAAAGAAGAAAATACAAATAAACCGTTGGTCCGGGGACTTGACCCTGCGACCACACCTCAAACCCCTTACCACCCTTACCACCCCACCAAACGCGGGGGGCATAACTATCGCTAATTAATTCAGAGTTAAAACATTTGCTAATGGCAAAAATAACCTACTCTAATGAATGCATTTTTTTTCTTTTTGCGGTGGACAACGGGCGATGAACTTGAGCGGTACAGAGATGAAATATTTGAGGGGCAATGCGTGTGCGTCTTCTTTTCCCCTCCTCACTTCCCATATTCTCTAGGTGTGATGGATCACTTTCATGTATTACTTGTACACCCATGTAATCATACAAATACTCATAATAAAGTTTTTTAATTCAATTGATTATTATGAGAACATTCCTAAGTTCATAGATGGATATTCCAATATAAAAAGGTTCCTATTTTCAAAGATGGATATTCCAATAGAAAAATGTTATATTGCAACTCGAAACGGCATATTCCTTTGGATCCCCGCATTAGATTATCTTCAAGGGGCACCTAACTAAAATCAAGCAACTTGGAACCAAACGTTCAAATGTGATTTTATTATGTTACTCATTTTTTTAAAAAGAAACTTAAATAAAATACCAATTTTGACCCTAAACAAGTTTGTTTTTTCCCCCCTCAAAAAACCTTTGATAAAACACAAAATAATTTAAAAAGCGAGTAAGTATGAATTGTCATTATCATAAAACACGAAATAATTATGAATTGTCATTGCAGCTACGTAATAACTTCGCCCCTGTTTCTCGCGTTTTTTTGCTTTTAAAAATCATTTCTTGGGCTCGTTGAGCCGCCGCCCTCCTCCGCCTCCGCCCTCCTCCGCCTCCGCCACCCGCCATTATAAATACCGCCGCGCTCCACCTCCGATTTCCGATCCTCGAGAAACCTCCATTAACACGACCCCTGCAAAACCCCACCTCCGTCGTCACGCAATGTATAGTCTCTGCGATTACCTGGTAAACCTTCGCAGATTGAATGGCCCCGCCTCCCTCGCTCCCTTCATCTCCCTTTCTGAAATTTACGTCTTCTCCCAGGCTCGGAGTTTCTGGGAATGGATGGCGATGCTTCTCGTTCTAATCGCAGCTGTTTGCTGCGTACCGAACAGAGTAGCTCGGGCTCTGTTTTCCAGACCCGTCTGCAAATCCCAGGAAACGCAGTCCCTTCTGGAGGAAGACGACGATTGGAGCAGCTGCGACGATGACGAGACGTGTTCGTTGTCCACCGTCTCCGACGACGACGACGAGGACTCTGGAGAGCCTATTCCGGAACCCGACAGCGGCGGTTCCGGCCACCACGGCGTCGATTGGTGGTCCGCCGTCCCCGGCGGCGGGGGCGTGGTGCGGCTCTGGGACGGCCTGGGTCTGGGGTCGGATGACGACGGGAAGCGCTCCGGGAGCCTGACTCCGTCGTGGGACTCCGACGGAAATTCCGATGAGGTGAGGGGGTCGCCGATCCCGGCCGCCTCTCCGGCTTTGATCGTCTCTGCTGTCGCCGGTGAGGCCCGGAACTTGGTTCTCAGCGTCTGGGACCGGCGGAATCACCGCCCGTCCCCGGCGATTTTAGCCGACTGGTGGCCGAAGGAGGCGGCGCGTTTCGATCCCGCCTGCGTGAGCAAGGCGTGCGTCGGGGATTGTCACGATGGATACGCCGCCGGCGAGGTGAGGATCTGTGACCTGCGGAAGGTGAGCTCGGCGGCGGGGAAGACGGGTGGCGGCGCGTGGTGGAACGCGGTGGCGCTGGCTGGAAGCAGCGCGTCGGTTGAGGCGGCCAGCGCCGGGTCTGGGGTCGAGGTGGTGGTGACACGGTGGCGTGACGCGGTTCGGTTTTACTTATCTTAGTAAGGGGTAAAACGGTCCATGCAGCTGGGGAGGGCGGTGGGGTGTCAGGAATTATTTGTATATAATTTAATTTGATTCGCTTCTGGCCGGCGGAAAATCGAACTACGACTTTTAATACATGCATATTGATTTGAATACGTCAAACTCAATGTAGCCTCAGCAACTTCCATGTAATTGGTCCACTTTTTTTTTTAATCTCCCCTTTCTTCTAATGGATTCATCCTTGCATTTTCACATGTGACAAACATTGAAAGTGACACTAATATCATACTTTATATGGATTGTCCCAATCGAGACCCCTCTATGGATTGAGAACAAGGGCGCCACCCCAAATCGGTGTTCAATAGAGTACACAATGATCAATGTTGGAGATTTTTGTTAACAGTGAGTTGAATATGAGCACCCCCAGAAGATGTTGTCCAATTAAAACTTTGCCTTTGATTTTGTTTGTCCTGTTGTTGTATCTTGTTCCATCATTGGAATGAACTCGTTTAATCTCTTAATCTTGATGTCGCTCGTGCCGAAACATATATAACCGACAAAACGGGGTAAGGGAACCAACTCATTTTATCAGCGTTAAACATAAAATGCTGATAAACAGAGGGCCTTTATCAGCGTTAACTAAAAGCGCTAATAAATGCATCATTTATCAATGCTAAAAAAAACGCTGATAAATGGTACACATCTATCGGTGTTATTTTTAGCGGTGATAAAAGTTTTTAATAATAATTTATATACAATTATTATATTTATATTAAAAAATAATGTTTATTTATATACATTAAATAAAAAACGCATGTTTATAATTAATATATATTTTTTAATAATTCAAAAAAATATATATGTTTTAAAAAAAGTATTTATGAGATTATAATTAAATATATGTGTGTTTCCAATGAATTTGGTCGATAAATATATTGATTATTCGTGCATAACTATTATGTATCATCATGAATGTTCATTTATAAATTACACTATTCTTATTATTCGTGTTGTCCATTGATGACTCCTTTTTTATTATGTATATTTTACTAGGTGTATATGATTAATTCATACATGTTACCCATATATATACTATATTAGGTTCTCAATACTTATAAAATTACATTAAATATATTTATTATATTTGTAATCATTAAATTTTAGTTATATATAAATACTTTTTAAGTATATTTATTTGTAATTATAATTATAACTATATATATATTTAAATAATCATAAAATTACAATAATTATATACATATATTATAATTATATATATAATTATATATAATTATATACAAATATTTATAAATATATTTATTTACAGTTATAGTTATAACTATAAATAAATAAATATATATGTAAATAATTATAAAATTATAATAAATATATTTATTATACTACTTATAAATTTAATTATAAATATATAATTAAATAAATATATACAGATATTTATAAATAAATAAAAATATTTATAATTATAATTCCTAAATAAACATAGATACTTTTAAATAATTAAAAAATTATAATAAATATATTAATTATATATATTTATATACAAATATCTATAAATAAATACAAATAGTTATAAATATAATTCTAAATAAATGTAGATATATTTAAATAATTAAAAAATTATAATAAATATAATAAATATATTTGTTATAATTTTTTTAATTATGTGTGTATATATATATATATATTTATAATAACAACTATAAATAATTTATTTATTATAATTTTTAATTACAAATAAATAAATATATATTTATTAGTTATAAATATAAATAAATATATATTTATTTAAATAATTATTAATTCATAAAAAAATATTTATTATTTTCATATATAATGTTATATATAATTAAATAAATATATTTCTAAACATATTTACAAATATATAGAAAAAATGAGAAATAAATACAAATATTTATATTTATAGTTATAAATAAATACAGATATATTTAAATAATTATAAAATTATAATAAATATATTAAATATATATTAATAAAATTATAAATATCAGAAATATTAATTTGTTATAATTTTATAATTATTTAAATAGATAAATATATATTCATGTATAATTATAATTATAAATATATATATATTCATATAAATAATTATAAAATTAGAAGAAATATAGTTATATACATCTATAATCTTATAAATATACATAATTAATATATTTATTATATATATTTCTAAGATTATAAATATAATAAGTATATTTTTTATAATTTTATAATTATTTAAATTATAATTTTATAAATATAAATATATATTTATCATGTATATAATTTTATAAATATATATAAGAATATAAATAAATTATTAACACTATATTTTTATCATTGTTTTTTTTAACGCTGATAAAGGCCTGTTTTATTAGCGCTTTCCATTTTAGCGCTGATAAAACATACATTTATCAGCGCTTTTTAGCTAACGCTAATAAAAGGTTCATCAAGTTTTATAAAAAAATCTCAACTTTCTCCTCCTTCCCCGCATCCCTCAAGCTCTCGCGGAAACCGATCACCACCGCCTCCTCCTCCTCCTCCTCTCCCGCAAACTCCTCTACCGTGAACCCACCTTTCCCGCATGTCTCTCCTCCGCCGCGTGCCACCCCTTTGTCGCGCGACTCTCCTCCGTCGTGCACCTCTCCTCCGTCAAAGGACTCCTCGCTGCACGCCTCTCCACCGCTGCAAACGCACCTCTGCCGCGTGCTGAACCACACCTCTACGGTGAGTTTTCACATCTTTTTCATCCGCTTCGCATGTTATTACAGTTTGATATTAATGATGATGTTGTGAATTGTACGAGCTAAACGCTCCGCTGAAAATCGTGGTCGTTGGTGGTCCTCATTTGCGCACTAAATGAATTGCATGTTGGTTTTCCTTATTTCCACTGTTACTGCACTCTGATCCAATGAAACTTATTAATTTGGTTTGAAGCTTAGGGTTTTAATAAAATCCATGGAATGAGTCACCTAAATATGCAATGGTTTTATAGAAATTGAAATAAATTAGTTGCACTAAAAATATAAAGTTGTAGATTTGTTTCATCCATACATAAAAAGTTGACGTTCTTTATCTTTTGTAATGGATTGTAAATATGTGGAATTTTATACACCTATAGATATGAAATTAGTTTTGGAAAGTGAGACTTTCAGAGAATTTGGAAGCTTATGTGGAGGCCTTAGGTATACTGGTGCATTATTGATTTTAAAATATGAAACGTTTGGTAGATATAGTATTGAAATTGATTCAAAGGTATTTAGACTGTGATTAATATGTCGTTGTTTGTGACCTTATCTTCTTAAGAGAGTGATGAGAGTTAAGCAAATTTGGTTCACATGTGTAGTGAACCGTTTTGGATCTCAAAAGGTTTACTAAGTAATGTTGGGTGTGATTAAATGAAATTAGGAACTTATGGTTTGGGTATAATCAATGTTTATTCATGTTCAATGTGTCTATGGAAAGGGATTCAATGTTAATATTGCATTGCTGTTTTTGGTGTTGTTGATGGGATAATAGTGCGGTTAGGCGTTCTTAAGGATTTTAGAAAAGAGTCATATTCATAAGATTCTTTTAAATGTTTTGGTAGTAGATTGGAAAATAGTTAGATTATATGCGGCGGTTCTATGATCAATGAACTTTAGTTCATTTTTAAGTTTTCAGTATGAATACTCGGTATGATGTGAATAGTGGCAATCAGGTCCCTGGGATTCATTTGAGGCATGAACTAGGTTTTTTGGGATCTTTTGGTAAAGGGGCATTGTTTTTTATTTGGAAAATGGTTGGATGGTCAACTAGATGAGTGCTTGATCACTTTTGATAAGTGTATAACTTAGGGCAAAGGGAATTTAGGTGTTAATTGCAAGACCTGAGACTCTACTATAATAAGTATGCACTCCATTACTATAACTATTTCACAACGTACGTTCTATATGGTATTAAATAGGGATCTTCATATTCCACCATTCATTTTGAGGTCTTTTTTATATAATTTTTTATTTGATTGAACCCTCAGAAGCCTATGTCATATTTTTTTATATAAATGTCTAAGTTGGGGAGACCATTTTTGAGTTTTTTTACACACTTTTATATTATAAATATGTCACATAGTTTCATTTTTTATTAATCATTGGATGAAATTGAAAGAAGAAGTTTTCCAATTGCGTCAACCCACCTTGATGAATACTTGTAAGAAGATTAAACATTCTATGTTTTTTATATTATATATAATGTAAATCTTATTGAGTCATATTATTGTTTTATAAAGAAAATCATCGCATTCCACTTAAACTTGAATGAATTATATTTCAACAAAACCAATTTAACCTTCAATTAAGAGGATGATTTAGTGGTGATGTAATGGATGGGTTGACTAAATGGGAATGAGTAATATGAAATTAAAATCATGATTGTTACAAAATAACTTAAGGCATAATTTATATTAAGCAAATTGGTTTTTGTAAAGAGTCAATGGTGTAAAGAATTTTTATATAAAACACATTGTGTTTAAATGGTTCATTTTAAGATGCTTACTTAGGTGGATTTTAATATTCATTAAAATCAATTATTTAAACATAAATATGACTCTGAAAACACTACTCTCTCTTTAGAATTATTATTTCATAAATATAAAATCATAAATTTTTAATGAATTGGAATGTGTGGGGATTCTTTTCAATTCATTGGGCCTGTAGGGGTCTTCTATCACCAAGAGATAATTATATAAAAATACACCTTTGTGGGTAGGCATGTGGATGCATTGGACTTGAGAAGTGGAGTGTTGGGAGTGCTCTCGATCTAGTAGTTGGGTTCATGCTTATATATTTTATTAGGTTTATTTATAAAGGAAGGAACCAATAGTACTTCATGTGAGAGACATATACATTATTCTTGGGGTGTACAGCCAATTGATTTGGTGTGAGCCAATGATCATTGAGATAATGCAGTGTTTGTAGTAAACTGGAAGACGAGTGTTTCATGGTTGTGAGTGTGGTCACTGACTATGGAACATATCCGTTGGGACTCTGGTGTTGTGGTGAAGGATAATTGATATAAATGGACAATGTAAGCATGAATAAGGGATATCCAATGATGGGAAGCACAATATCAAATTCTTATGGAAATTATTATTATTACATCAACCTTTGAAATAATGTGATAGAATCATACAACACTGATTGATTTTCAATGAATCGAGGTGTTTTCTATGTATCTTTTATAAAGTGCCTCTCTTGGGATCTATGTATGTGTGAATATTCCTAAGTGTCTCTTTTAAAATGATTCAAGTGTTTTGAAATGTTTCTTAGAGGGTTTTTGCTCATTTTAAATGATTAAGATTGTTGGGTCATGAAGTTGACTTGGATGTTTAAAAAAAGAATTTTGGTTTTGTGAAAGAGTGTTTGGAACTGATTGGTTTATTTTAAAAAGGGGTGTGTTATTTTAAAGAGAAATTTTTGTAAATGGTTGTATTTTTAATGGGATTTCAAGTGTGATTTTTTAAATAGTTTTCAAAGGACATTTTAACTGTAGTTTTTCCATAATCTTTTAAGTTTATATTTTTATAAAATTAAGAAAACCATTACATTATATCAATATTTTGTGTATTTATTTTGTTAAATACTAATATCACCGAATCAAATAGGATGGATATGAATAAATAATGGATGGATGTCAATCGTTTGAAAAAAGCGCATGAAGATAGAGTAAAAAATTTCATCAAGTTTGCCGAAGATCATGCATATGACCCTTCTCAAATCCTTTGTTTGTGTTTACGATGTTGTTATTCAAGAAAAGTTAGTCCAAAGGAGTTGGAAGAACACTTGATCTGTCACGGAATATATCAAAGTTATAAATGTTGGAATAAACATGGGAAAAAAGAGAATGTAGCTAGTGGTTGGAATAAAAATGCGTTTTATGGATCATCCGATATTATTACAAGTGTGGACAATGAAGAAGACCGTACTGAGGATGTGATTACAGATGTGAATGATGATGAAGACCGTATTGAGGAAATGACAAAGACATTTGAAGATGAATCTCATGATTGTCCAAAATTGTTTGAGTAGTTAAAGAGTTGTGCAAAGATGCCTTTGTATGGTGGTTGCACTAAATATACAACATTGTTAGCCATACTGAAGCTGTATAATTTAAAAGTAGGAAACATATAGAGTGATTCCAGTTTTACAAAATTAATTTATCTCTTGAATGACATGCTCCCAAAAGATAATGAGCTCCCAAGTCGAACATACGATGCCAAACAAATGTTATACTTCATGGGTATGATCTCTAAAAGAATACACGCCTTTCCGAATGACTGTATACTGGTTCTCAAGGAACAAAAATCACTTATAGAATGACCAAAGTGTAGTGCTTCTTGATACAAGAAAGATGAATCCAGTTCTACAAAATTTGTATGGTACTTTCCAATCATTCCAAGGTTTATGCGCCTATATGGAAGTGAGGAGATTACGAGGCAATTTATGTGGCACACAGACAGAAGAAATAAAGATGGGAAACTACATCACCTGGAAGACTCTCCTTAGTGGAAGAGAATCAATCATGAGTATCTTAATTTTGGAAACAAGCCGAGAAACCTTCATCTTGCATTATCTATAGATGGAGTGAATCCTTTTGGTTTTCAAAGCAGCACTCACAGTACATGGATGGTTATGTTGGTAAATTATAACTTTCCACCGTGGTTATGCATGAAATGAAAACACATCATGCTATATATTATTATATTAGGACCGAAATAATCGGATAATGATATTGATGTTTATTTGGCTCCATTGATCTAGGATTTGAAATTATCGTGGGATTCAAGTGTTATGTTGTATGATTATTATAGAAATGAAGATTTTATGCTGAGATCCATGTTGTACGGGACGATAAATGACTTTCCTACTTATGAAAATTTGTTAGGATATAGCATTAATGGAACTCATGAGTGTCTCGTCTGTGAACAAGGTACACAGTCAATCAGGTTGAAACATTCATCGAAAACCGTGTTTCTAGGACATCACATATTTCTACCCCGACGACATAAGTACTGATCTTGGATGAAATCATTTGATGGAAGTTCAGAAGAACACATAACACCGTATCCACTAACAGGTGATCAACTATTTGAGAAAGTAAAAGATATGGACACTACTTTTGGTAAAACATTTTTGAAAAACCTTACTAAAACCAGTTGGAAGAAGAGATCAGATTGTTTTGAATTATCATACTGGAATTGTCTGTATGTCAAACACTTTCTTGATGTTATACATGTTGAAAAAAATGTATATGATAGTGTCATCGTCACGTTGCTAAATGCACTCAGCAAAACAAAGGATGAAATTAAGGCCAGATTGGACATGATTGACATGGGAATACAAGAAGAGTTGGCGCTAGTGAAGGGTGAAAAACAAACTTTTCTTTCTCCAACTGCTTACACTCTTTCCAGGAAAGAGAGATATCAGTTTTGCATATTCTTAAATGACGTAAAGGTTCCATAGGGGTATTCATCAAATATTAAGAACATCATGTCAATGAACGATTTAAAGTTAAAGGGTCTGAGATCACATGACTACCATATTTTGATAAAATATATAATTCCTATAACTTTACGTTTCATTTTTTCCAAGAATTTCCATTATAAATTAACAAATATCTATTTCTTCTTCAAATCTATATGCAACAAAGTTATAGACCCGAAGAAATTGTCGAGTATGGAAATAGAAATTGCTGTCATATTATGTGAACTGGAAATATTATTCCCACCAACATTCTTTGATATAATGGTTCATTTGATGGTTCACTTGGTGAGAGAGATTTGACTATGTGGTCATATACACTATACATGGATGTACCCCATTGAATGGTATATGATGATTTTGAAAGGGTATGTCAAAAATAAAAGTCGTCTAGAGGGTTGTATTATAGAGCGATATATTGTTGAGGAAGCTATTGAATTTTGTACCGAATGCCTGTCTCATGTGGAAAGCATTGGTCTACCAAAATCTTGTCACACTGGGCGACTTGCAGGTGAAAGAATTTATTTAAGAGAGGTTGTCACAATCAATATTACAGATCTAAAGCAGGCCCACCTTTACATTTTTTATAACATTTTAGAGGTTGACCCATATATTGAAACCCACAAATAAATTCTTTGGCATTTGAATCCATTAAGGGATGAAAAATGGATATCAAATACACATAATCGACAATTTATAGAATGATTTTGGGACCATATATTTAAGGGGTCAGATGAAAATCCAGACTCAATTTCAAAATGACTTTGATGTCTAGAAGGAGGACCAAGTGTGTATGTATTATCTTATAATGATTATGTAATTAATGGTTATACATTTTATACTAATGAACATGATGAAGATAATACCATGAAGAATAGTGGAGTTATACTTGTGGCTGAAGCGATGCATGTTTCTGGTGTTAAGAACATAAATTCAATTTATGTGAATATGTCATACTTTGGAATCATCAAACAAATATGAGAGTTGGATTATACGAAATTCCAAGTGTTGATTTTTTAATGCAAGTGGGTTGATAACAGAAGTTTTATTAAAATAGATGAGTTGGGATTCACGAAAGTTGATTTCAATAAAGAAAGGGCACCAAGACGAACTGTTTATAATGGAATCATAGGTAGTACAAGTATTTTATGTTCCATATCCTACAAACTAAAACTGGTCAATTGTTCTGTTATCGACCAAAACCACAAAGAGTCAGATGAAAATTCAACAGAGGATGAACCTTTCATTGGGACATCGTAATCATTTTGCAGCAGTCCCAATGTAGATGAAATTTTGTATATCATAGGAGACCACAATGAAGGGATTTGGATAGTAGATGGAGGGGTCAAATCCCTTCATCCTTTAAAAAAAAGAGAGTTCAATAATCAGGTTATATATATTTTTTAATATACATCATGATACCTTATGTTATTATCTGTTCACTGCTGATTTTATGTAATCTAAATTAAATGTTAAACTACTTCTATATATAATGACTTTTTCATGTGATGATGCTCCCAATCATGAGGCACAAAAGGTCTCTCAACCTGCTACTACTTGCAGTGCAGAGGCACAACAAGTCACTCAACCTGTTATTGCTCGCAGTGCAGAGGAACAAAAAGTCTCTCAACCTACCATTGCTCTCATTATAAAGGACCAAAAGGTTTCTCAACATACTACTACTGCTCCAAGTGTAGAGGTACAACCATCATATATACATGCCGATGTTAGTTCTCCAGAGGAACATATTGATGATGTTGAAACCAAGGAAATGGTAGGCAACGAAACACTGGTAGCGCAGAAAAAATAGAAGCACCGTAGTTTGATGGTGTTATCAAAATACTTAAGGTAAAAGTGAAATACATCAAATATGAGGTCAGATGGAATAAGTAGGGCCAACATTTTAACCCCAACAAGGTGATGTTCAATAGTTACATTGGAATAATCACTCGACAATGCGTGCCTATTGATGTATTGTCATGGCACCATGTTGTCACCAGGCTTAAGAAACTGATGTGAGGAGATATTATGGAAACATCATGATATCATTTATTTAGTTTACTAAAAAATAAAATAATGAAACATTGACTTACTCTTCATTATCCCTTTTAGAGTGCATTTAAAGTAGATGAATCACACAAGGACTATGTATTAAGGGTTTCTGGAAGGATTCATAGAGGCTTTCACACAATTTTAATGAGAGATTATCTTAAATATGTTGAAGGGAAAATAAACCCGCACCCACATCCTCTTTATACACACTTGATAACACAAGGAGCATGTGATGCATTTACTAGCCATCATGCGGAGTAGTATTTTCAAATACATTGTGTTTGGTAATACGTTGTTTGAAGATATGTGTATTAATCACTTTGATTGATAGTTTTTTATTTATGAAACAACAAATGAGTGATAAAAATAAGGAACGAGTAGAAAAACCAATGTACCCCTACCGCAAAGCAAGGATGGGGTACACTTCACTTGAAAAAATTGGTACGTATTTTAAATCTATGGTAATAATTTTATGTGACATAAAACAACACCATAACTATATTACTCCTTTTATATGCAGATTGATGAATCCAAATCCAAAGTCACTTCCATCCCACACCATGTGCTATGGAAGGAGGCACATGTAAATAAATATGGGATACTAATAGATTAAAACACACAAAAATGTGAGAAATATGTGTAAGTATGACATAATAAATATTTGTTTTGATTTAAATCAATATTACATAGTAATGATTACTTGTTTTCTTGTATTTTCTATCTAACATAGTAATAGGAATCAGAAACATCCAAACTAGATGCAGACATACTTTCAGTGGCCTTGAAGCAGCCAAAAAAGTATGGTCGCGTTAGAGGTGTGGGTTTTGGGGTGACACCCCGAACATTTTTTGAGAAAAAAACAAGAGGAGGATCAAAGTGAATAAATGAAAATGATGAGAGAAAGAGTAGATATCCTTGAATAACAAATGAAATGTAAAATATAGATCATAAAAAATTTTATGGTTGGGGGAAAAGAGAAGAAGCAACTCAATAACAACTAGCGAGAGAAGATCTCGCCCCACCCCCACCAACTTTTAAGATAGACATTCCCCTAAAAAACCTATCTTAGATGAGGTAATCAATGTTCTAATAATTGTTTCTATGAATTGTGAATCATATAGAAATTGATACCTTTCCTGTACTGATATTCTATAGGGTGAAAATGGATGTGATTTATATCTATTAACACCCACCCATCACCTTGTAGCGAGGGCTACAATGTTCAATATCTAGAACACCATGCTACAAAATAGACCACTTCCAATATTCCATGTAAAAGTATTGATTATGTATCCCATGAGCTGAGAATCAAGCTACCTATTCCAATTGATGATGAAGATATTCATAAGGTTGAACAAGCTTTTGAAACATTCATCACATGGCCATCACAGCTTGTAAAAAAACATGTCGATAAAGAGGTATTCATTTACAATTTATTTTTCAAGATAAACATTTAAAATTTAATGAAAAAAGTTCCAAACCAATGAATTTTATTACATATGGACATATGGAAAGGGTTGAAAATAAAGAATGGATCAAAACCATCTCAAGGATCAACCAACCGATCAAAAAAATCCACCGAAATCACCTTAAACCTACCCGTTCTATATCCACATTTATTATCATTGCATACTCATGTGAATATGAAGTTGAAAGATGGTGGTACTCACACAATTGTTTTTGATGAAAATATGTACAACATAGAAGATCTAGATTTTATTAGTGTTGACAATGTAAGTGAAATCCTGGATTATGATTGACCAGGAGACTCAGTTGTAAATGTATATATGAGGTATGTTTTCATGATTTGATTTTCTAAAAGCTGATATACTATGATAATTATGACTAAATACATTTCATATTTTTTGTAGGCGTGTATATGAAAAACAATTTAAGGGATTTACCCATTAGCAAAAATTTGGACTCGTTAGTCCTCACATCACCTCTATAGAACAAAAAAAAAAGAATCCAATAAAGAGAGTGAAATAGTGGAAGCCCATCTCAAATCATTTAATAGAAAAATTATGGATGACAGAATCTTATTAATACCAACGATGTAGGGGTAAAACTCTACAATTTAATCATATAAAATATATTTTAATTTCTTTCATTACTTATTCTTTTTTGTGTTCTTAGGCAGCATTGGATGCTCATTGCAGCCAATTTGGATACTCCAAAGATTTATTTCTTGGATTCAATGCATGGATATCCAACAAACTGACCACACATGATGAAATTTTTCAATTTGGAATAAACTACATCCAAAATTTTAAAACTAAACATCAAGTTATTAAATTTATATTATCTTTTAATGAGGATTCTATTGTGATAGGGCGGTGCACGAATATCGTATACATCATGGAATGAGGCCAGGAGAAAATGAAAAGAAACATCACAAGTAACCATTAGGGTATATATAATAATATTTCACTATCCAAACACATATAAAAAAATTACTTATTTTTTTCAATGTTTCTTCAGTGTTTAAAAAAAAAACAAACGGAAAAGACTGTGGTTATTATGTTTGTAAATTTATGAAAGAGATCATATTTCATCAACAAACTATCATCCCTATAGAGGTATTTTTGAAGATAATTACTATTTCATTTGAAATATTTATTAATCCTTTGTGTATTTATATTTTCTCAGTACTACCATGATAGTTGAAAAGACTCATATTTACAAGATGATATAGATTCATTTATAAATGGATGGGAAACATACTTTATGGAAGAATGTACACAAATATCATGAAGATGTGATCAGTATGACTCGAAGTGTCTATTTTTATTTAAAATTGACAGTATTTTTAGTAAAAAAAACAAGTGACATACTGAAAACTGAGAAAACACATTAGGATTGATTTAATACTTTAATACAATGATCTATAATTCATTTGTAACATTTAGGAATCAACCGCACCTAAATCCGATGCACGGTGTGAATGTTATGACTTAAAGTGTGTCTTTTTATATTAAATTAACAATAAATTTAGAAAAAAGAAAAAGTGACATACTGAAAACCAAGAAAAAACATTTGGATTATTTTTATACTTTATTAAAATGATCCATCAATCATTTGTGATGTGTAGGAATCAACCACACCTCAATCCAATTAAAAGTGTGACTGATATGACTAAAAGTGTCCGTTATTAGTTTAAAATTCACATTTTATCTCAAAATGTGTCACTCATTGAAAACCAAGAAAACTCTCTCTAATTATATTAATAATTTAGGACAATTATTCATAAGTTCTTTTTGACGTGTATGGAGCAGTCTCATATCAAACTGACGCACGATGTGGCCTGTATGACTCAAAATGCATGTTTTCAGTTTGAAATGATATTTTAGTAAAAAACACAACTGATATACTAAAAACTGAGAAAATGCATTCATATTGTTTTGATACTTTAGGAAAATGATATATAAGTAATTTTTGACATGTAAGAATCAACCACACCTCAATATGATGCACGGTGCGACCGGTATGACTCAAAGTGTCTCTTTTTATTTAAAATTGACATTAATTTTATTAAAAGAACACAATTGGCATACTGAAAACCGTGAAAATGCATTAAGATTGTTTTTATAATTTAGGAAAACAATACATGAGTCATTTGTGACATGTATGAATCAACCCAACCTCAATACAATGCACAATGTGACTAGTATAAATCCAAATGTGTTTTTTTATTTAAAATTGACATTAATTTAAGTAAAAAGGACAATTGACATACTGAAAACCGACCAAAAACTTTCAGATTGTTTTGATACTTTAAGAAAATGATCCATGAGTCATTTTTGATATATAGGAATCAACCGCACCTCAATATGACACATGGTGTGACCGGTATGATTAAAAGTGTCTGTTACCAGTTTAAAATTTACATTTTAGCTCAAAACATGTCACTCACTGAAAACCAAGAAAATATATCAATATTGATTTGATACTTTAGGAAAATGATCTATAAGTTATTTGTGACATGTATAAATTATCATCACATCAAAACAACGCACAATGCAACTGGTATAACTCAAAAATCATGTTTCTAGTTTGAAATGATATTTTAGTAAAAAAACACAACTCACATACTGAAAAATGAGCAAACAAATTTGGATTGTTTTGATAATTTATAAAAACAATACATGAGTCATTTTTTATGTGTATGAATCAACCACACCTCAATCTGATGAACGATGTGACCAGTATAAATCCAAATGCATTTGTATTTAAAATTGACATTAATTTAAGTAAAAAGAACAAGTGACATATTGAAAACTAATAAAACACATTCACATTGTTTTAATACTTTAAGAAAATGAACCATGAGACATTTTTAATGTTTAAGAATCAACCAAACCTAAATCCAATGCACGGTGTGACCAATATGACTAAAAGTGTCCGTTATTAGTTTAAAATTGACATTTTAGCTAAAAAAATTCACTCACTGAAAACCAAGAAAATACCCTCTGATTGTCTTCATAATTTAGGAGAGCGATTTGTAAGTCCTTTGTGATGTGTATGAAGCAGTCTCACCTCAAACTAACACACGATGCGACCAGTATGAATCAAAATATGTGTTTTCGGTTTGAAATGATATTTTAGTAAGAAAACACAACTGATATACTGAAAAATGAGAAAATTCATTAGGATTGTTTTGATACTTTAGAACAATGATCCATAAGTAATTTGTGATGTGTAGGAATCAACCAAACCTCAATCAGACAAATGATATGACCGATATAAATCCAAATGTGTCATTTAAATTTGATATTAATTTTAGTAAAAGAACAAGGGATATACTAAAAACCAAGAAAAATCATTTGGATTGTTTTGATATTTTAGAACAATGATACATAACTCATTTGTGACGTGTAAGAATCAACCCCACCTCAATAAGATGTATGATGTGACCTGTATAACTCCAAATGTGTCTTTTTTATTAAAAATTGACATTTTATTAATGTATTCTTTCATATTAATGTTTTATTTATTTATTTATAGTATTACTAACATAATATTTGTTTTCTTATATAGGTGGAACCTTTTTCTTGATTTGAGATTATTTTTTCAACAACTAATACCATGGGTAGACATTTTTGAGAGGGGATCACAAATATCAAATGATGAAACATTAATGTTTTTAACTGTTTGTTAGATAATTGTAGATTTAATTATATAAAACATTGTTTGAAATATATATAGAATTGTTTGAAAAACCCTTGTGTGCACTAATTTTTTCTTGTGTGCACTGCTTTGTTCTTGTGTGTGTTCTACAGGTGCTATTTTGTGCAGGTGGTGCGTGTGCTATGCAGGTGTTGGTGGGTGTGCTATTATATAAACATCACATCATAGATAGCTAGGCATTTATCAGTGTTATTTCAAGTGCTGATAAAAAGAGTAATTTTATCAGTGATTTTTTAGAGCGGATAAAGGGGACCTCCCTTTATCTTCAATAATATTTACAACACTTTTCTAGCATTATTAAAATCAATTTATAGTGCTTTTAAAAGAACAATATATAGTAGTGACTTGTGCCAAATCTCAATACCCTTACAAATTTTATGGCTCAATCACTCCTCACCTGGAGGGAATTCCCACTTCTCCCGCTTCACACACTGCTTCATGGAAGTATTCAATAGTTTATATAATTAGTGGTCTTTTAAACAGTTTATATACATATAGGTCTGATCCAGATCAGTAACTAATATGCCTTACAATCTCTTCTCTAAATAGATTCTCCATTAAACTCTACTTCACTACACTTCCAATATTCTAAAACTAAATGTGATCAACTCCTTAATGTGAGAGTTGAGTTTTGTATTTGAAAGAAAGATGAGAATGACCTCTCTATGTGAGGGTCAACTCTTTTTATTCCAAAAAAATACATCAACGAAATACTCCACCAAATGAAGAATAATTCTGCAATGGAATTATTCTTATAACACCCATTCTTCAAAAACCAAATTTAACATTGAATTCCCATTATTCTTCTTTCAAAATCAGATATAGAAATATGTTCTTTCCAAGAATCACTAAATATTATCATCCACTTATTTAATCCAAATATTCAATATTTATCAGAAACAAAAACTACCAAACTGAAGGTACCAGATACATAGCAGAAACCCCGAAACCTGGGATTTTAAAAATTTTCCACCGATGATTGACATGAGCTCATCGTTGTTGGCGAAACGCTTCAAGATTATAAATTGATGATCTCACATGAAGAATTTTAAGCACAAAATAATAAATAAAAATACCTGATTAGATTTGAATCAATGCTCAATGTATGCTCGTCATTAGTGATCGATGCTTGAAGAATCTAAAGCCAAATTCCTCTAGATATTCCACATGCACTTTAGGAATCTGCGGGAGCACTAATTGTCAAAATTCGAGTGCTAGAGTAGAGATCTGACGACACCTTCGATGCTACAATGATCACCGCATCACCGTTCTTGCGATGCATGAGGGAGATCTTGATCCAAACTCTTGGATCTAGAGTCTCTCTCTCTAGAATGTAGGAGAGAGAAGAAGAGAGAGAGAGAGAGATAGGTAGTGTATAGTTATAGGTGAGAGTCTCTCTTCTTCTATTTATAGTGAAACAATAAATATCCAAAATAAACCCCCAATACCCAAATATTTATTTCTCACTAAATAAACGGTATATTATGATTATTGAACCCAGTCATAAAAACCATTTATATTATTATAACATTCTTGTAATATAATAAATATATTACGTGATGATACTAGAACCATTAACTCAACTTTTCATTCCCATAAATATTAAATAAACCTTGAATATTTTAAACTAATATCCATTCAAATAATATTTTCCATTTATTTACTTTAAAATTTTTAATTAAATTTAATAAATAAATTAAATTCCAATTATTCTTAACTTGAATAATATGAATTTATTTACTACTTTGGTGATTTTATCTCCTTGGACAGAACCCAGACCTCAATGGTGGGTCCCACCATGTCCAATATACCTATTCAAATGAATATGACAGATTCTTGAAAATGCTAATGTATGTGACCCTCTAGGCCCTTATCTCGATAGTAGTGAATTTCATTCACTGATCAAGATTAGGATATAACAACCCATCATAGCCCCTAAAGAGATAAGGATAGTCATAACAACAACAACAATCAACCTACAAATACGCATTGTGTAATATAATATCATTGTCTTTAAAATCTCATAGTGCAGGATGCACACCCATGTCATTGCCCTTTTCTTGCTTTATTATTTATTGATCTAACTGGATGGATTTATCCTCAACTTCCATGACCATGGTATTATAAAGGTACTGCTATCCTGATCAATGAGGCCCGAGATATATTACTTCCTTAACCTAGAAGTGACAAATCTTTTCTTGACCATTCAACCAATGTCATACCACCAATGACACACCCAACACAAGCTACCTTGCCACAATTTCATTATCATGGTTTTTTAATTGCATCAAAGTACACGATCAAATGGAACATATTGGTATTGTAACGACCCGAAATTTTGAATAAATCTTATTTCCTAATTTTATGTGTTATTTTATTTTATTTTTATACTCAAAAAAAATGTTTCATTTGATAACATGAGTATAATTAAAATGAGACTGTTGGGTTTTGACTATTATTTGACCATTGGTCAATATGACCGCTGGAAACTAAATGTTTTGATTACTGTCTCTAAATACAAGCAATCTTGGTTAATTAATATAGAAAGAAGATTCGATGGCCTCACCCAGTAGTCTTGGACCGATCGAAGCCCATCTAACAGAACTTGGGAAGGAGGTAGCACCACTGGGCTTTGCTCTGGACCAAACCCAAGCTGAACTTCATCGTGTGAAGCTAGAATGGGATCGCCTTCGCGAGAAGTTCAAACTGATAGAAATTACGTCTCGTGCGATGTTGGCCGAGCCTCCCTAGGATTCTCTCACCTTAGAACACCTTACACTTTGGTCCTATGCTGGTGTGATAAGGGGCTATGTAAGGAGACCGTAATTGCCTTGTGTAATCCTTTGTTTTAAATACAAATTTGGATTTCTTCTTATGATGAAGTTTATGAATTTTCAAATGTCCAGATAAATATAGTATGCATATTTTTGATGAATTTTAGAGAAAGGATATTTTAAAAATGTTTATGTAAACCTTAAATAAATAAAAACGTGTAATGATTTTCAAAAAAAAGTCTTCTACAAAAGTGTTCAGTAAGGAATTTGGAGTCTAATAAGATCAACTTAATTTTTGATGAATAATAAATTATGAATAGTGATTTTATGCTTAGGATTAGTAATATGACCAAATGGATTAGTAATTTCACTCAAATAAAGTTTTAATATAATTTAGACACCTAGATTAAGTAATGTGATTCAATAAAATGGGTAAATAACGGTTTCATAAATTATTAGTCAAGTATTAGTTTTTTCGGATGAATAGTATTTTTTAATTAAAAATTTAATTAAAAATAATTAGAAAATTATTTTTATAAAAAGGACTTTATTTTTGAACTCAGAGCATCGATATTATGTTATGGTAATTTTTGGGGATTTTTCTGAAAAAACGAATTTTCAATGAATAGTGTTTTTATTTAAAAATTAAATTAAAATTATTTAGAAAATTATTTTTATAAAATGGAGTTCATAAATTTATTTAGAGCATTGATATTTGGTTAATGTGAAATTTTGGGATTATTCTGAGAAAGTTGAATTTTCAGTGAATAGTAAAAATATAGTTTTAGGGTTTCGGTATGTTTAATGACATCATAACTGTGTCATGATGATGTCATGAGATATTTCAAGGGTTGGCCGGCCAAGGGTGATGAATTATTGTTTTGGGGGCCCCATGTGGCCTAACTCCATGATAAATTCCAAGGGAGAGCACATGAGTTTGAGAAAAGCACATGTGAGGTGTCCCTTGGCCATTAATGCCTTGTCCCTTCACTTTCCCTATAAATACCCACCCTTTCCTCCTTTAGTTTTCACTCCCAACTCTCCCCCAACGAAGTTCTGGTCTTCTTACCTTCCAAAGAGTCCTCCCAAGGTGCCCCCAAGCCCTCAAGGTCCAAAACTTTGAGTTTCAAGAGTCACATTTTAAGGTAAGGGATCCGACCTCTCTCTTTCATTTCAAGTAATCTCTTTTATGTCATTCCTTTTATGCTCCATATTCTTATGTTGGAGGATGTTCTTTTATACTCATCTTACTGCCCTTTTCATGTTCACATAATGAGAGATCCCATCTTACTCTCATTATTTCGTTTTATGATGTTTTAAGTGGCGCCGTTAGGCTGCCGAATTTTTTGTAACAGATTCTTTCTCCCTTCTCATTTTTCAAGATCTATTTTCATGTAAAGTATTTCAAGTTCCTTTTTATTATGTTGGGGTATGATCTCTAAATTTATCATACTGATATTTTATGACCATATTATGAGAGACCCCATTTTATCTCTTCAATTCATTATTTTGAAGTTTTAAGTGGCGCCGTTAGGCTGCCGAATTTTTAAGTGGTTCTTCACCGTTCTCGTTTTGAAGTTCTACTTTCATGTCAATTATTTCAAGTTCTTTTTTTTATGTTGGGGTATGATCTCTATTTATATCATACTGATCTTTTATGACCATATGATGAGAGACCCAATTTGATCTCTTCAATTCAGTATTTTGAAGTTTTAAGTGGCGTCGTTAGGCTGCCGAATTTTCATAAGAGAAATCTATTTTTTGTCTTCCTTCCATGTTTTTCATTTCAAATGGTATATCCTTGAAATTTCATTAACATGATCATGTATACTTATTATTCTGTCCATATAATATTTTATGGGTCATTTATGAATTTTTGACCCATTTTACCTCTCTTTTTAATGTCTTCTAAAACCTCGTAACATAGCCGTTATGCTGCAGAATTTCCGTCTCAAAATGTCTCTCTCTTTTTCTCAAAATTATTTTATGTTATAAAGTGAATACTCAAAGCTCCTATTTCTATAGGGGTATTCACATATATATTAAAATTTTCTATTTTAAATTCTGGGATTTACATACATGATACCCGCTTTCCCTTTCCGTGGGTTTAAAGTAATGTAAAGATCGCGTCTTTAAAGCAGTTTTTAAAACGTTATGATTATGAAATGAAACCCATTTATTTTATGCTATATGGGTTATTTATGAAATTTTTGATGATGATATATGTGGTTCACATGATAATAAAGGCAAATTTAAGGGTGCGCCCTGATAGTGCTCCAATGCATTGGGTAAAGACTTAATCTCTAGAGATGACCATTTTAACGATGCCTTGGTGAATAACCTTGGTAATTTTTAACGACACCTTGGGGATGGAACTTGGTGAAACGAAACGATTGTCAATATTAAATGTTGTAGCCACATCTTCAAGTTATGAAAAATGTTATTTTTATTATGAAATGCCTCATGATTTCTTTCTCATGCCTTAAAGTTCTTTTCATGTCCTTATTGAAGTATCTCAAGTTCACATGTAAAATGTTCATCTTGTTTCCCTTACTGGGCCTTTTGCTCACCCTTTCTTTTGATTTATGTCCCCAGGTTAGGAGATACAGTAATGAACCTAGGATGAACATAAGGAGAAGCCTTTCAAGTGTTTAAGAATAATGTTTTATGTTGTTTTCATGTATTATGTTCCTAGTTTCCAAGACACTAAACCTTAAAGATCCTCAGTTTTGTGTAATGTAATGAAAGTTTATGTTATAAAAAGGCGGGATGCTATAGTTGGTAGCAAAGGATGGTTTAGTTATTTGTGGAAATTAGGATATGAAAACTCTAGGAAGAACCCTATAGAAAAGTTAAAAAAATAGGAAATCTTCCTGGTATTTTGGTGAGTATTGAGTAAGGGGTTGCCAAGAAAATACATCCCTGTCTGGATACGAGCAGGTAGAGGTGGCTCTGGCACAGATGTACATAGGGGTAAAACCCGAAAACACCACTTTGAGCTAAACTCAAACGGGAACTGGTACACGACAACGGGCCTTACTACACTCTTGGTTACGACACTCCTGGGGGATATGCTTTGGTAAATTCATAAGCTTAGTATGAACCATTGTTAAAGGAACAAAGATAAAATAAAATAAAGATTCACATAAGAATATATGATCATGGATAACCTAGATGGGAACCTAGAGGATCACAAGTTAGGGTATACTTTTCTTCTACAAGTTATCCTTATATGCTTTCAGTTCCTTTTCATGATTATTGGCTAAGTACTTAATCCCCTAATTATGCTTTCTCTTCATAGTTAATGGTGGGAAATGGAAGAACATGTCCAAACAACCAATGTGATAGGAAATGCGACGATTGTCGTATTAATATGACAGGGATGATTAGGGGATTAAAATATGATTATTATTTTGGAAGATATTCACTATTTTGGGGACCCTATATGATCGAGGTAAATAGATTACTACGGTATTTTCATTGAAGAGTAGGGATGACTTATATTTTGAAGAATCTATGAATTTAAGGTGGAATTATAGTAATTTAGGTTACTTATGGAAATTATTAACCTATCTTGGGGTAAATATGTTTAGGTTAGTTAATTTTTTTATAAGATGTTAGGAGTGGTTGATGTTGTTTGGAGATGAATGATAAAGTTTACCTTGGAAGACTATGTTATCAAATCCTTCTTGTATTTGGGTTTCAATCTTAGTTTGGTTTATTTTGAGGATTTTTAAGGACAGTTATTTATGGAATAGACTATGATGAACTTTGGGTAGTACCATGGAACTTTGAAGATTTAAAAGTAGTTTCCATTCCTATGGGATTATTTCTTTTTGAAGAGTTGTTTTAACTCACCCTTTCTATTTTTGGGATAATGTTTAAAGATAGAAGAAATAGATAGTTAATCTTTTGTGGATTATGAAGATGATTCTTGTGTTTTGATGAGACCAAGTAGTTTTGAATGCTCATAATTTGGAGAAAAGATTAGTTTTGGGTAGAAACTTATTAAAGGATGAAAATCTACACGAAGATAGGTATATTTTCTTATGTTTTTGTGTTATGTTGTAAATGAATTCCTAAAAATTATGGAAAGGAACATGAAACAAAAACGTTGTTGGTTTACGTTTCCTACTTGGTAATCAAAGACCATTTACACACATCATTATTTTGGGATTTTCTTATGGTTAACGTTCTCCTAATCATATTCTCTATCACTCTCCCCCAGAAATTGACCCTTTGTTTTTCTTCCATGTCCATGTTTTCCTCCATGGAATCCTAGTATGGGTTAACTCGGGTGACCTTTGTACTTCCCTTTCTTTCTTTTAAAGTAATAGTTTTACTGACTCCTTTTCCGATGTGGGACTTTCAATGAAATTTCAAAACCCAATTTTCAAAATTGTGAGGACGCAATTTCTTAAGGGGGGAAGATTGTAACGACCCGAAATTTTGAATAAATATTATTTCCTAATTTTATGTGTTATTTTATTTTATTTTTATACTCAACAAAAATGTTTCATTTGATAACATGAGTAAAATTAAAATGAGACTGTTGGGTTTTGACTATTATTTGACCATTGGTCAATATGACCGCTGGAAACTAAATGTTTTGATTACTGTCTCTAAATACAAGCAATATTGGTTAATTAATATAGAAAGAAGATTCGATGGCCTCACCCAGTAGTCTTGGACCGATCGAAGCCCATCTAACAGAACTTGGGAAGGAGGTAGCACCACTGGGCTTTGCTCTGGACCAAACCCAAGCTGAACTTTATCGTGTGAAGCTAGAACGGGATTGCCTTCACGAGAAGTTCAAACTGATAGAAATTACGACTCGTGCGATGTTGGCCGAGCCTCCCTCAGATTCTCTCACCTTAGCACACCTTACAATTAGGTCCTATGCTGGTGTGATAAGGGGCTATGTAAGGAGACCGTAATTGCCTTGTGTAATCCTTTGTTTTAAATAAAAATTTGGATTTCTTCTTATGATGAAGTTTATGAATTTTCAAATGTCCAGATAAATATAGTATGCATATTTTTGATGAATTTTAGAGAAAGGATATTTTAAAAATGTTTATGTAAACCTTAAATAAATAAAAATGTGTAATGATTTTCAAAAAATAGTCTTCTACAAAAGTGTTCAGTAAGGAATTTGGAGTCTAATAAGATCAACTTAATTTTTGATGAATAGTAAATTATGAATAGTGATTTTATGCTTAGGATTAGTAATATGACCAAATGGATTAGTAATTTCACTCAAATAAAGTTTTAATATAATTTAGACACCTAGATTAAGTAATGTGATTCAATAAAATGGGTAAATAACGGTTTCATAAATTATTAGTCAAGTATTAGTTTTTTCGGATGAATAGTTTTTTTTAATTAAAAATTTAATTAAAAATAATTAGAAAATTATTTTTATAAAAAGGACTTTATTTTTGAACTCAGAGCATCGATATTATGTTATGGTAATTTTTGGGGATTTTTCTGAAAAAAACGAATTTTCAATGAATAGTGTTTTTATTTAAAAATTAAATTAAAATTATTTAGAAAATTATTTTTATAAAATGGAGTTCATAAATGTATTTAGAGCATTGATATTTGGTTAATGTGAAATTTTGGGATTATTTTGAGAAAGTTAAATTTTCTGTGAATAGTAAAAATACAGTTTTAGGGTTTCGGTATGTTTAATGACATCATAACTGTGTCATGATGATGTCATGAGATATTTCAAGGGTTGGACGGCCAAGGGTGATGAATTATTGTTTTGGGGGCCCCATGTGGCCTAACTCCATGATAAATGCCAAGGGAGAGCACATGGGTTTGAGAAAAGCACATGTGAGGTGTCCCTTGGCCATTAATCCTTGTCCCCTCACTTTCCATATAAATACCCACCCTTTCCTCCTTTAGTTTTCACTCCCAACTCTCCCCCAACGAAGTTCTGGTCTTCTTACCTTCCAAGGAGTCCTCCCAAGGTGCCCCCAAGCCCTCAAGGTCCAAAACTTTGAGTTTCAAGAGTCACATTTTAAGGTAAGGGATCCGACCTCTCTCTTTTATTTCAAGTAATCTCTTTTATGTCGTTCCTTTTATGCTCCATATTCTTATGTTGGAGGATGTTCTTTTATACTCCTCTTACTGCCCTTTTCATGTTCACATAATGAGAGATCCCCTCTTACTCTCATTATTTCATTTTATGATGTTTTAAGTGGCGCCGTTAGGCTGCCGAATTTTTTGTAACAGATTCTTTCTCCCTTCTAATTTTTCAAGATCTATTTTCATGTAAAGTATTTCAAGTTCCTTTTTATTATGTTGGGGTATGATATCTAAATTTATCATACTTATATTTTATGACCATATGATGAGAGACCCCATTTGATCTCTTCAATTCAGTATTTTGAAGTTTTAAGTGGCGCCGTTAGGCTGCCGAATTTTTAAGTGGTTTTTCACCGTTCTCGTTTTGAAGTTCTACTTTCATGTCAATTATTTCAAGTTCCTTTTTTTATGTTGGGGTATGATCTCTATTTCTATCATACTTATCTTTTATTACCATATGATGAGAGACCCCATTTGATCTCTTCAATTCAGTATTTTGAAGTTTTAAGTGGCGTCGTTAGGCTGCCGAATTTTCATAAGAGAAATCTATTTTTTGTCTTCCTTCCATGTTTTTCATTTCAAATGGTATGTCCTTGAAATTTCATTACCATGATCATGTATCCTTATTATTCTGTCCATCTAATATTTTATGGGTCATTTATTAATGTTTGTCCCATTTACCTCTCTTTTTAATGTCTTCTAAAACCTCGTAACATAGCCGTTATGCTGCTGAATTTCCGTCTCAAAATGTCTCTCTCTTTTTCTCAAAATTATTTTATGTTATAAAGTGAATACTCAAAGATCCTATTTCTAAAGGGGTATTCACATATATATGAAAATTTTCTATTTTAAATTCTGGGATTTACATACATGATACCCGCTTTCCCTTTTCGTGGGTTTAAAGTAATGTAAAGATCGCGTCTTTAAAGCAGTTTTTAAAACGTTATGATTATAAAATGAAACCCATTTATTTTATGCTATATGGGTTATTTATGAAATTTTTGATGATGATATATGTGGCTCACATGATAATAAAGGCAAATTTAAGGGTGCGCCCTGATAGTGCTCCAATGCATTGGGTAAAGACTTAATCTCTAGAGATGACCATTTTAACGACGCCTTGGTGAATAACCTTGGTAATTTTTAACGACACCTTGGGGATGGACCTTGGTGAAACGAAACGATTGTACATATTAAATGTTGTAGCCACATCTTCAAGTTATGAAAAATGTTATTTTTATTATGAAATGCCTCATGATTTCTTTCTCATGCCTTAAAGTTCTTTTCATGTCCTTATTGAAGTATCTCAAGTTCACATGTAAAATGTTCATCTTGTTTCCCTTACTGGGCTTTTTGCTCACCCTTTCTTTTGATGTATGTCCTCAGGTTAGGAGATTCAGTAATGAACCTAGGATGAACATAAGGAGAATCCTTTCAAGTGTTTAAGAAGAATGTTTTATGTTGTTTTCATGTATTATGTTCCTAGTTTCCAAGACACTAAACCTTAAAGATCCTCAGTTTTGTGTAATGTAATGAAAGTTTATGTTATAAAAAGGCGGGATGCTATAGTCGGTATCAAAGGATGGTTTATTTATTTGTGGAAATTAGGATATGAAAACTCTAGGAAGAACCCTATAGAAAAGTTAAAAAAATAGGAAATATTCCTGGTATTTTGGTGAGTATTGAGTAAGGGGTTGCCAAGCAAATACATCCCTGTCTGGATACGAGCAGGTAGAGGTGGCTCTGGCACAAATGTACATAGGGGTAAAACCCGAAAACACCGCTTTGAGCTAAACTCGAACGGTAACTGGTACACGACAACGGGCCTTGCTGCACTCTTGGTTACGACACTCCCGGGGGATATGCTTTGGTAAATTCATAAGCTTAGTATGAACCATTGTTAAAGGAACAAAGATAAAATAAAATAAAGATTCACATAAGAATATATGATCATGGATAACCTAGATGGGAACCTAGAGGATCACAAGTTAGGGTATACTTTTCTTCTACAAGTTATCCTTATATGCTTTCAGTTCCTTTTCATGATTATTGGCTAAGTACTTAATCCCCTAATTATGCTTTCTCTTCATAGTTAATGGTGGGAAATGGAAGAACATGTCCAAACAACCAATGTGATAGGAAATGCGACGATTTTCGTATTAATATGATAGGGATGATTAGGGGATTAAAATATGATTATTATTTTGGAAGATGTTCACTATTTTGGGGACCCTATATGATCGAGGTAAATAGATTACTACGGTATTTTCATTGAAGAGTAGGGATGACTTATATTTTGAAGAATCGATGAATTTAAGGTGGAATTATAGTAATTTAGGTTACTTATGGAAATTATTAACCTATCTTGGGGTAAATATGTTTAGGTTAGTTACTTTTTTTATAAGATGTTAGGAGTGGTTGATGTTGTTTGGAGATGAATGATAAAGTTTACCTTGGAAGACTATGTTATCAAATCCTTCTTGTATTTGGGTTTCAATCTTAGTTTGGTTTATTTTGAGGATTTTTAAGGACAGTTATTTATGGAATAGACTATGATGAACTTTGGATAGTACCATGGAACTTTGAAGATTTAAAAGTAGTTTCCATTCCTATGGGATTATTTCTTTTTGAATAGTTGTTTTAACTCACCCTTTCTGTTTTTGGGATAATGTTTAAAGATAGAAGAAATAGATAGTTAATCTTTTGTGGATTATGAAGATGATTCTTGTGTTTTGATGAGACCAAGTAGTTTTGAATGCTCATAATTTGGAGAAAAGATTAGTTTTGGGTAGAAACTTATTAAAGGATGAAACTATACATGAAGATAGGTATATTTTCTTATGTTTTTGTGTTATGTTGTAAATGAATTCCTAAAAATTATGGAAAGGAACGTGAAACAAAAACGTTGTTGGTTTACGTTTCCTACTTCGTAATCAAAGACCGTTTACACACATCATTATTTTTGGGATTTTCTTATGGTTAACGTTCTCCTAATCATGTTCTCTATCACTCTCCCCCAGAAATTGACCCTTTTTTTTTCTTCCATGTCCATGTTTTCCTCCATGGAATCCTAGTATGGGTTAACTCAGGTGACCTTTGTACTTCCCTTTCTTTCTTTTAAAGTAATAGTTTTACTGACTCCTTTTCCGATGTGGGACTTTCAATGAAATTTCAAAACCCAATTTTAAAAATTGCGAGGACGCAATTTCTTAAGGGGGGAAGATTGTAACGACCCGAAATTTTGAATAAATCTTATTTCCTAATTTTATGTGTTATTTTATTTTATTTTTATACTCAACAAAAATGTTTCATTTGATAACATGAGTATAATTAAAATGAGACTGTTGGGTTTTGACTATTATTTGACCATTGGTCAATATGACCGCTGGAAACTAAATGTTTTGATTACTGTCTCTAAATACAAGCAATCTTGGTTAATTAATATAGAAAGAAGATTCGATGGCCTCACCCAGTAGTCTTGGACCGATCGAAGCCCATCTAACAGAACTTGGGAAGGAGGTAGCACCACTGGGCTTTGCTCTGGACCAAACCCAAGCTGAACTTCATCGTGTGAAGCTAGAACGGGATCGCCTTCGCGAGAAGTTCAAACTGATAGAAATTACGACTCGTGCGATGTTGGCCGAGCCTCCCTCGGATTCTCTCACCTTAGCACACCTTACACTTAGGTCCTATGCTGGTGTGATAAGGGGCTATGTAAGGAGACCGTAATTGCCTTGTGTAATCCTTTGTTTTAAATAAAAATTTGGATTTCTTCTTATGATGAATTTTATGAATTTTCAAATGTCAAGATAAATATAGTATGCATATTTTTGATGAATTTTAGAGAAATGATATTTTAAAAATGTTTATGTAAACCTTAAATAAATAAAAATGTGTAATGATTTTCAAAAAATAGTCTTGTACAAAAGTGTTCAGTAAGGAATTTGGAGTCTAATAAGATCAACTTAATTTTTGATGAATAGTAAATTATGAATAGTGATTTTATGCTTAGGATTAGTAATATGACCAAATGGATTAGTAATTTCACTCAAAGAAAGTTTTAATATAATTTAGACACCTAGATTAAGTAATGTGATTCAATAAAATGGGTAAATAACAGTTTCATAAATTATTAGTCAAGTATTAGTTTTTTCGGATGAATAGTTTTTTTTAATTAAAAATTTAATTAAAAATAATTAGAAAATTATTTTTATAAAAAGGACTTTATTTTTGAACTCAGAGCATCGATATTATGTTATGGTAATTTTTGGGGATTTTTCTGAAAAAACGAATTTTCAATGAATAGTGTTTTTATTTAAAAATTAAATTAAAATTATTTAGAAAATTATTTTTATAAAATGGAGTTCATAAATGTATTTAGAGCATTGATATTTGGTTAATGTGAAATTTTGGGATTATTCTGAGAAAGTTGAATTTTCAGTGAATAGTAAAAATACAGTTTTAGGGTTTCGGTATGTTTAATGACATCATAACTGTGTCATGATGATGTCATGAGATATTTCAAGGGTTGGCCGGCCAAGGGTGATGAATTATTGTTTTGGGGGCCCCATGTGGCCTAACTCCATGATAAATGCCAAGGGAGAGCACATGGGTTTGAGAAAAGCACATGTGAGGTGTCCCTTGGCCATTAATGCCTTGTCCCCTCACTTTCCCTATAAATACCCACCCTTTCCTCCTTTAGTTTTCACTCCCAACTCTCCCCCAACGAAGTTCTGGTCTTCTTACCTTCCAAGGAGTCCTCCCAAGGTGCCCCCAAGCCCTCAAGGTCCAAAACTTTGAGTTTCAAGAGTCACATTTTAAGGTAAGGGATCCGACCTCTCTCTTTCATTTCAAGTAATCTCTTTTATATCATTCCTTTTATGCTCCATATTATTATGTTGGAGGATGTTATTTTATACTCCTATTACTTCCCTTTTCATGTTCACATAATGAGAGATCCCCTCTTACTCTCATTATTTCGTTTTATGATGTTTTAAGTGGCGCCGTTAGGCTGCCGAATTTTTTGTAACGGATTCTTTCTCCCTTCTCATTTTTCAAGATCTATTTTCATGTAAAGTATTTCAAGTTCCTTTTTATTATGTTGGGGTATGATCTCTAAATTTATCATACTGATCTTTTATGACCATATGATGAGAGACCCCATTTGATCTCTTCAATTCAGTATTTTGAAGTTTTAAGTGGCGCCGTTAGGCTGCCGAATTTTTAAGTGGTTCTTCACCGTTCTCGTTTTGAAGTTCTACTTTCATGTCAATTATTTCAAGTTTCTTTTTTTATGTTGGGGTATGATCTCTATTTCTATCATACTGATCTTTTATGAACATATTATGAGAGACCCCATTTTATCTCTTCAATTCAGTATTTTGAAGTTTTAAGTGGCGTCGTTAGGCTGCCGAATTTTCATAAGAGAAATCTATTTTTTGTCTTCCTTCCATGTTTTTCATTTCAAATGGTATGTCCTTGAAATTTCATTACCATGATCATGTATCCTTATTATTCTGTCCATCTAATATTTTATGGGTCATTTATGAATGTTTGACCCATTTTACCTCTCTTTTTAATGTCTTCTAAAACCTCGTAACATAGCCGTTATGCTGCAGAATTTCCGTCTCAAAATGTCTCTCTCTTTTTCTCAAAATTATTTTATGTTATAAAGTGAATACTCAAAGCTTCTATTTCTACAGGGGTATTCACATATATATGAAAATGTTCTATTTTAAATTCTGGGATTTACATACATGATACCCGCTTTCCCTTTCCGTGGGTTTAAAGTAATGTAAAGATCGTGTCTTTAAAGCAGTTTTTAAAACGTTATGATTATGAAATGAAACCCATTTATTTTATGCTATATGGGTTATTTATGAAATTTTTGATGATGATATATGTGGATCACATGATAATAAAGGCAAATTTAAGGGTGCGCCCTGATAGTGCTCCAATTCATTGGGTAAAGACTTAATCTCTAGAGATGACCATTTTAACGACGCCTTGGTGAATAAACTTGGTAATTTTTAACGACACCTTGGGGATGGACCTTGGTGAAACGAAACGATTGTCAATATTAAATGTTGTAGCCACATCTTCAAGTTATGAAAAATGCTATTTTTATTATGAAATGCCTCATGATTTCTTTCTCATTCCTTAAAGTTCTTTTCATGTCCTTATTGAAGTATCTCAAGTTCACATGTAAAATGTTCATCTTGTTTCCCTTACTGGGCCTTTTTCTCACCCTTTCTTTTGATGTATGTCCCCAGGTTAGGAGATGCAGTAATGAACCTAGTATGAACATAAGTAGAAGCCTTTCAAGTTTTTAATAAGAATGTTTTATGTTGTTTTCATGTATTATGTTCCTAGTTTCCAAGACACTAAACCTTAAAGATCCTCAGTTTTGTGTAATGTAATGAAAGTTTATGTTATAAAAAGGCGGGATGCTATAGGTAAGATCTAAAGTTTGGAGACCAATACACATGTATATAGATAGGAACATCCAATGACACCCGAAACATGTGGTGTTTCTATTGGCGGGTCTGTCATCACAATCTCACTATTAGAGATCACTAAGTGCGAACTTCATGAGAATAAGTCTCAAAGATTATGAGCTCTCAACACCTGATAGTCAAACATCTACTATTCCCATTTAGTATTAAGTATCTTGACCATATTACATATATTTAAGATTAATGTCATAGTAACATGAGGTTCTCATCATAGCCTGACTGAAAATTCACTTTTTATTCAATAAGAACAAGAATGAATACAAACATCCCAGGTCATAGAGGATCAAGGGGGGAAGAAGTAACGAACTCCAAGGATATAATTTCTAACAATAATCTTACAATAATCAGGTAGGAACCCCATACTGGTGTAAATAATCTATCTATCTTACAGTCTAACTTTTTTAGCTTACAAATCAGCCTCATAGTTCCCTTCATGCCATGTGTGTCTGACCAAAATATTCTGGTTGACATAATTCATGCAGTTTATAATCATGTAAACCAAATCCCAGGGAACATCACCTTTCTCTTGAAGGAACTTGACCATCATAGAAGAATCTATATCAACTTCTGAACTTTGGATATTGAAACGCCCACACAAAGAGAAACCATTGGCCAAAGATTTTTCCTCTACACCCATAAATTTACCTACACAAAAAAAGGCAAAAAAAACCCCAAAAGCATGGAACCTCAGTTGTCTCAAACCAACACCCCTCTCATCTCCCCATTTAGGCAAGACCCATCCACATTCAGTTTCATCCCCATGTAGGGGGTTGTCCATCTAACCCATCGGCCCTGGTTGGGTTGGCTGGTAGATAAGGCCATGTATAAGCTAGGAAGAAATATCCTCAGAGTAATATAATGTCCAACATTCTTGATCATCACCCCCAGCTCCATCATTATATCCTGAGATCTACTATAAACTTTTGATACGATAATTAATCTATGGATATTACCATTAAATAGTGGATGTAGAAATGTATACACTATAATGGTAAGTAAAAATCATGTATATCTAACTGTACACATGATATGGTAATCAAAACCAGTGTATAATTGGGTCTAGGGAATCCACTATTACAACACTCCCACTTACACTAGATCCAAATTTCTAACCAAACTTGTTAGCACTCACATGATAAAGATCATTTTTATGCCAAGTAACAACTTTAGTTGCTGGGTCTTCCATGCTTCTTCCATGTGGAAAATATTCTATATGTGACCTCACCTCTTTGAGAAAAACTTCTCAAGAGATGGTATCCCTGATTATATCACTTTTTTTCCATTGTTATAACTTGAAATCTTGGCTAGTAAGAATATCACAATTTATATCATGACAATACTTTACTTACTAGGTGTGATTCAAAGAATTGGAACAAATCGTTGCATTTAAATACTTATTAGCTACCTTAGAAGCTGCAGCATACTCAATATTTGTAGGTATGGATACCACTGGCTTATATGAGCTTATATCACTCATAACCTTTATCATAACTATGATAAAAGATCACATGGATCTAAGGAAGACTAGTTTTTATCCTTAAAAAAACTACTATCTTTTTTTCTCCATATCCCAGGTACATATCTTTTGTACTTGCTCAAGTACAATCAGATAGTTCCGACTGCTTCACTTGTAGTGCTTCTGGATATAACTGATATTTTCCTACTATAAAGTATTTATTGGCAATATCAATTTTTTTACATATCGTGGCATACATGATTGATTCATCGCTGAAGTGTATGGAACTCAAATCACCATGTTAATCTCCTCCTATTCCCATGCATGCCAACTTAGAGGGATTTATGACATGTGATATTGGTAACAATTCTCTCTTGAATTGTCCCAACTTGTATTTTTCAATACCATATCACTATATTTATGATTAACTAGGTCCAATAAACCTTTATATCTACCTTAGTAGATCCTATTCCCTAGAACTTAGGTTTCTACTTTAAGTTAATCACTAGAGAATATATTCTTTCATTATGATATTAACTAACTGTAAGACCAATAATTGTTTTATATGTGTTTCTGAACATATTTTACTTATAAAAAAATGATTCTCCCACTAACAACTAGTAGAAACATGTAAAACATTCATTCTAAATGAATATTATATGATCTTATTGCTTACTTTAATCTTAAACTAGATTTCAGTAACTTGAAACCTTTATGATCTTTATATTATGTGATCATCCCTTTTTGGTTGCATCATGTAGAAACCTTCCATGATTGGTGGTCATGACATCCAATGCTCAATAATGATCATAGAAATTAGTTATGACAAGTAAAATTCTAATGAATTTAGGCAGAATGACTTGGTATAACCAATCGAGCCTTATTGGTACTATGCTTGTACCGTCCATGCATCATCTCTCTTGAATACCCACCACAATATTAAAAATTATAATCCCCGTGTCATTTTGATACCTAGAATCCATTATTGAATTTTAATTAGTCTTGCCAATTTTAGCTAATTTCCATATACTGCTTACTTTTAGGAATCATTATTTGCAATGAATAATTTATCACCAGTCACGGTGAATATAAAACCATCACTATGGTTTTAACTTTCCTACGTAGTATGTGTCTCTAGAACATTAATGTTCTACATGCACTTGTGGAACTAGTTCCTATGCCATCTACATGTGTATCTATGACATTGAATAAACCCAAGTCAATATGGACCCCAGTATCTATAATAGAGATGTGCACCATTTTATAGAAATGTAGCATATCACTTGACTATCAATTTTACATCTTAGGGTTTTTTGTAATATCCTAAGAAATCGTTAGGATAATTACTTTAGATGTACTTTGTGTTTGTTCTTGATGAAAGTTTGTTTATGTCCTAACAAACTCTTGGAATATAAACAAATGTCTTATAACATAATGTATTTCCATCATAATATGACTCATAATGATATCCATTTTTTATTATAGTTGGAATATGGTTATGGGATAACACCATTATTTTCAAAGTACCTCATGAAATATAATGGAAGTTACCGCAAGTTATAACATTGATACTCCTTACATCACAACTCTGATGTATAAAATGTGTGTTTAGTAATTTCTACATGCTACATTTTGTTGATTAATGTTAACATGTAATACTTCATCATAGATCCTCACCATTAACATCAGTGTCATGATGTAGATAAAGTAATGAACATTTAGGAATTACTCCATGCTACATTATATTGATCGATAATTGCTTGGCCAGGATATACTTCGACATGATGACCCGAAGAAGCTTATATCTTTTGACCAAGCATATGTCATAATTCACTTTTCCATTCCTTAATTACTTAAAGGAATCATAATTAATTATGTTTACCACCATCTTACCCTTGGAAAATCTCACAATCTCATGATGAACAAATTACAAAAGATTTGTGGAGTACCTTTATTTTTAAAGGTTTATTTGTCCAAAAATAAATATATACATCGATAATACCTAAGGTGTTTAGCTCGGTTGAGTATAAATACCATACTGGGTATATCCTAAATAGCTACTTTTTGTTTTTTCTTGATAAATATTGTCTTATCACAACTAGGTAAATAAGTCTTACATTTTATATTCATCAATTATTTCTTATGATTCAGGTATTACTGAACTATTGGTTGACTATTAAATAGCAAAAACAACATTCATTCCTGAACCTGGAATAATGCCTCCCTGTGTCCAAAGGTCATGTGAGATAAATGTTTTGGTTATACCCAATAATAGTTCTAAAAAAACCATACAATTGGAAATATATAAGTCATGTACTTATCACCATTGACTTAGGAATCACCCTTTCTCAACCTCTTGGAGAATACACCTTACTTATTATAATGTTTCTATTACTTACTTGGTTGTTGTATTTTAATGCACATATGTGAAAGGCATACTATATTTAATACCCAAAAAGTATGACCAAAACATTACATTAATGTGATGAATATACCCAAAGAGGAAGCGATAACTTGTTTCTTTATTTCAGTTTATTGCATTTAACTTTGATAAAATTTATTTCATGTTATGAAAAGAAAATAACCTCCTGTTAATACCTCTTTAATTGAAGGATGTTGTGAATGTGTCACTAGCATGCTACTTTCCATTGGAATTTTCACATTATCTTTCAATATTTTCGTCATAAGAATTAAAGATTAAACTGTCTTTTATATTCTTATTTACTTGGAAAATCTTACCTAAATTGTTAATGAAGAATTTACTATATTCTACTCATTTTTGTAACCTTAAATGAAGCTAGAGTGATTAGGTGAAAATTATATGAGAAAGGGATCCATTGAAAGACCATGATTGTCACGAACCAACCAAGGTCAGCCCTGAACCGGTCACCCGAGCCAATCCATGGAAAGGCCCGAAGAGACATTCCTAATCGTCTTGGGATGGAAACAAGTTCTAGGGTATCAATAGAGTACAATGGGAATAATTTCTCCCAATGGAAATAAACTAAGAAGTAAAAATAAATATAAAAACGAAAAATAAATAGGCGACAAGAAAAAGAAAGAATGATCAACAACACGACTAACCTGACCATGAATAAGACTCCACATAACCCTATGGATCACTCTTCGATACTAAAACAAAATATTTCCAAAGGTGATCCAAACCAAAGATGTAACCTATAGGAGAAACTAAAATGAATAAAAAACTATAGGCATGAGTATTAAAACTCAGTAGGTAGGCCCGACTAATCTATTCTCAATGCATAAACTTTAAAATAAAATAACACCAATTTCAATTTTGAACTACTAAATGTAAACATAGGTTTTACACACTTTGAATTTTAAAATAAACAATGATAATTCATTTCCCTCATGAATTTAAAACAAGGAACAAGGGAAGCAGGGAGGGGGAAACAAAATAGAGTGTGACCATTTTCTATAAAAGTAAAAAAGGAAAGAATTATTGCTCAATTAAAACATATACCTCGAAATACATTTAGACAAAACACACATTTACAATTTTACAGATAAATAGAAAAACTAAGTACAAGGAATGTGATCCTACACAACAAGGGTGTAAGAACCTGGATCTTCGTTCAGGTATGTTTTCCCTTTTTCTGGAGTTTTTAAGGAAAATAAATTTTCTGGAAATTTCAGAAGTACACGCCGTGTACTTTCTGAGTACACGCCGTGTACTCTTCCCCGGCTTGAAGCCGTGTGCTGGCCGTGTCCGGGCCACACACATGGTGTGTAAGGCTGAGGTGGAGTCAGATTAATTTGGAGTATGAAAAAATTTAAGTACACGCCGTGTACTTTATTTTTTTTCATTAAATGGACTGGGGTCACGCCTAACCCCCAAAACCTTCTTCTTCTCCAGATTTTGTTCGTACGAGAGCGACGGTACGACCATATATTCGACAAACTCCCGCCTCAACGTCCGTTCTCCAATTCAAGAATGGTTAGTTGCGTTGGAATCACAGCGGTGAGTTCTTCCTTCTGCTTGAGTCCTGTTTCTTGATTCCTCCTGGTTTCCAAGTTATCGTATGTTGAGGGTTTTGTGCGTTTTCTCAGATCTACGTCATTCCAAGGGGAATCTGTCATCGTGGTTCACGTATATCGATCTCCTAGGATCGAGGTAGGTGGTTTGTGCCTTTCTGTAGAAAGTTGATGAATATTTTGTGCAATTTCCACCAATACCCTTGAACGGGGTATTGCATGTTTCCTATTTTTCCCTTGTTACTTTCCTACTTTTCTTGATTTCTTTAGTAGAGGTTATTGCTTGTGATTATAGTAATTTGTTTGTGCTCAGATTGCTTTTCCATGCTTGTTCTGCCTGTTTGGAATTTTGCCAGTTGCCATACCTAGTTGTAGGATAGTGGAACTGTTGTTTTATTATACTGTTGATCCTTAGTTGTTATCCAAGTAGTTCTTGAGGTTTACTTGGATGATATACTCGCACTGAGCATGTTTAGTTATACTCAGGACTATGAGAACCTAGATTAGTAGACCAAAGGGAGAATTGACGGAAGGGCTTCTCCAAAGTGTCTTTTAATCACGATGTGAGACCAAGGGGAGAATTGACGAAAGGGATTATCCAGAGTGTCTTTTAATTATGATGCAGGCCACAGGGGGAATTGACGTTGAGTGCTTCCCCAGAGAGCCTTTAACATGATACGAGACTATAGGGGGAATTGACGGTGAGTGCTTCCCCATAGAGTACTTAATTATGTAGCTAAACCAGAGGGGTGAGACTGTGTGTGACTCCTAGAGGGTTGCTAGTACTTAGAGGTTGAACCATATGGGTTAGATTATGAGAGCTACCCAGAGGGTTACCTGTTTTCTTCCTATTGCTGACTGCTTACTTGTGTGCCTTACTTGTTAGAACTGTGGATTGTAGCTGCTTGTGCTTTTCTGTTTACTAATTCTTGTTTTATTATTGCCATGTATTCATTGACTATTAGGCACAAATCTTTGGGTGATTACCTACTGGGATTGTATCTCACACCCTGTTTGGGCCATGCTTTTGGGCCCAAGCAGACTATGTTGCTGTAGGTATAGACAAGGGCAAGCACCCTTCTTCTTTAGGATCTTGATTGCACCAGGAGTTGGGGAGCATGGGACCGAGCCGTGGCTCGCGATGCTGAGGAGCTTACTTTGTTTTTCTTTTGCACTTGGTTTCAGTTGTATTTCAGCACGTTGTTGTGTCTGCTATTTTCCTTAGATACTTGTACCTGCTGCATCATTTTCATTATAGTTATATATCTATATTGTTTCTGCTGTTTGGTTTCTGTTGTTATGCATGTTGTTTACTACTTCCACTGTTTATTGTTGTTTTCTTACCTTGTATACCTTACCGAATGAGGGCATAGTTTCCCCACCGACTCACCAAGGCCCTCGCTACTATTCGGCAGCCTCTGGTATTCAGGGAAACGCGCTTGAGGTCATGTGGAGAACCGAGTATGGGGCACCAGTGGAGGGGCTCCGGACTTGGGTCATTACAAAGTGGTATCAGAGGAGTTCTTTTCTCTTGCTTTACTGTTTAGAGACTTTAGCCAGGGATATGACGGATTCAGTACTTGCCATTAATCTGTGCTTAGGAGTAGCTAACCCGTGTACAAGGAAAAGCCATACTACCTTGTTAATTGCAGTTTTCTGGTTTTGAGATTTTATAGTTGATCTGATTTCACCTTGAGTGATTCACATGACTTGTGCGGTTATTGTTTTGATATTTCGGTTCTATTTCTGTCGCAACCCGATGAGATGAGGGTATTCCATCTCATTCATCATATAGACACTTGTTGAAATCACATGTCATGCATTCTTGCCATGCCATCTAGGGTGAATTAGCGATTGCATGCTGTTGTGATAGACTTTGTGTAGATTATGCATGCTGTTGTGATAGTTACTTGATAGATTCTCTACTTCTATGTTAGAAAACTTTTTTTTTTGTTCTTTGTTTTAAGAGAATGCCAAATTTTGGTTCTTGAGGTGTTATGGGCCCTCACAGATCGGAATTTGGCATCTTTTCCCTTGTTTTTAGTGTTCTAGAATTCTGCGCAGTTTCTGAGCTACTGCCCAGAAAAACCCAGAATACATGACATGTACTTTTTAGATACACGCCATGTAGTTTCAGGCCACGTCACTGACCGTATGAGCAGAACACGGTGTTGTGGGAGTAACTTTGGGAACACGCCGTGTACCATTGGTACATGCCGTGTGAGTTCGGATCCATGTACCCAGCCGTGTCACTAACAACACGGGCCGGTGAAGCTTGGGTAGAACACGCTGTGTCTATAGGGAACACGCCGTGTAGTCCTATCCAGGTACCCGACCATGTCACGAACAACACAGGCCGGAGTGACCTCCTTTTCTGTACACCGTGTTTGTTCGGAACACGCCGTGTAGTCTTGTCCAGGTACCTGGCCGTGTCACGAAAAACACGGGACGGTGTCGCCTTCGCCTATGCACGCTGTGCTTGTTCAGAGCACGTCATGTAAGGTCCATCCATTTAGACGGCCGTGTACTCAACAACACAGACCACCAGAGCCTTGTCTAGTGCACGCCGTGTTTGTTTCAAACACGCCGTGTATCCTCGGGTTGAGTCGGACTGTGTGGGTTAGCCGTGTAAGGAGACTCGGGCAGGGGAATAGTTTTCAAGTACACGCCGTGTGTGGGGGTCGACACGCCGTGTAGTTTGAAGTGTAGAAGACTTGTAGGGTGAGAGTACACGCCCATGTTAGTGGTTTAAGAAGACACACCGTGTAGTTTTATACATGCCGTGTAGTCGTGTTTTGCAATATTGTGTGTTTTTATTCCCCTATTCCCGTATTTTACTCTTGTGTTCTATATCCTTGTTTTCCTAATCTAAGGTGTGCTTTTGATCTTTCAGAGCTATGCCTCCGAGACGTCCTACGGCCGTACGTCTGTTGTCAGGCAGTGATCAGACGCCAGATAGGGCTGATCAAGGACTTCCTGTCGATCCCCCAGCCGAGCCAGACTTGGCACTGGTTGTTGTACCAGTCGCGGGCGCTGATGCGCAGTTCAGGGAAGGTTTCATGAGGATGATGCAGGCCTTCCAGGGAGCACCGCCTCCTGCCTCGTCTATGGAAGACTTGACATGGGTCTTTCAGCAGCAGCATCCTCCCACGTTCTCAGGGGAGGGAGGACCTCAGGCTGCAGAGTCATGGATGGAAGCCATGCTGACTATATTCGAGCATCTGGAGATGCCTCCAGAGAGGCGGGTCAAGCTCGCCACCTACATGCTCCGAGACTCTGCCAAGAGGTGGTGGGACGTGATCTCACAGGCGGGTCAGCAGCAGACTATGGCTTGGGAGGAGTTCCAGCACGTGTTCTACGACTACTTCTACCCGAAGACTTTGAGGTCCGATCGAGCCCGTGAGTTTATGAGCTTAGAGCAGAGTACTCTATCTGTCATGGAGTATTCCTCTTGTTTCAATGAGCTGAAGTGTTTTACACCCCTTCGGGATGGGAGTGGTGTGTTCTTGGTGAGGAAGTTTGAGGATGGACTCAGGCGGGAGATCCGCTCGCAGGTGAACATCTTCCAGCTGACTTCCATTACTTCCATCGTCAACCAGGCACTGATTGCGGAGCGCAATCTGAGAGACTCCAGAGCTGCGAGCCATGGCGGTTCTGCTTCCAGAGTTATACTTCCTCCAGATGACAGCAAGAAGCGACGTAGGGAGCCCACACACGGTGATTCGAGGAAGCGAGACGCATCATCAGGCAGCCAGGTGACATGCTACCAGTGTGGCCGGACATGGAACACGAGGCCGCAGTGCCAGACAGACCCCATGGAATGCTGATCTTGCGGCAAGATGGGTTACCTTCAGCATTTCTGCCAGGTTTTCTCACCAGCAGCAGGTGACCGGGGTTCTTCCATGACTCCTCGTTCAGGAGCATCCCCACCAGTCTCTCACCAGTCAGGAAATTGGAGTTCTTCCGGCCATTCGGGCCGAGGTGGAGGTCGAGGCCATGGAGGTCAGCCACCAGTCCCTCAGCACCAGCAGGGAGGTTCAGCTCAGAGTGGTCATCCAGGGGCGCAGGGCTGCGGTGCATGCCAGTCTTTCGCCGTGGAGCATACTTATCATGAGCAGGATCCCAACCCTTCTACTGTTCAAGGTATGATTTTAGTAGCCTCAGTTTTATCTTCAGCCCTTTTCGATAATGGTGCTACGCATAGCTTTATCTCTATTTCCGTTGTGGAGAGCCTTGGACTCTGCATCTTTTCTTCTGCCGACTCGTTGACACTAGACACACCTTTGGGAATGAGGACATCTAGTGTACGCCAGTGTAGAGAGTGCCCTCTCAAGGTTTCAGGGTATCACTTCTTATGGGATCTCTATGTCCTAGAGATGACAGGCTATGATTTCATTCTCGACATGTACTGGTTGATTCCCTTCCAGGCAGTCGTTAACTGTTATCACTGTAGAGTCAGTTTCATTTCACCATAAGGTGAATCTTTCCTTTATAGAGGTGAATGGGACATTCGGGCGAGTCTGGAGGGACTCGAGCATCTTGGGCTAGGAGGGGTGATAGCCCATATTGCTAGCCTTTACCTGAATGATCAGGGGACTCCACAGTTGGACTTTCCTCTAGTGGTGGATCACTTCAGGTATGTCTTTCCAGAGGAATTTTCAGGTTTGCCTCCGGAGCATGAGGTAGACTTCTTTATTGAGCTCGTGCCAGGAGAATCACCGATGTCCATTCCTCCATATAGGATGGCCACACCTGAGTTGCAGGAGCTCAAGAAGCAGTTGGAGGAGCTACATGATAAGGGTTTCATCCGACCCAGTACTTCTCCTTTGGGTTCACCTATTCTGTTTGCGAAGAAGGCAGATAGTACCCTTCGGCTTTTTGTGGATTATCGGAAGCTGAACCAGTTGACGGTCAAGAACCGATATCCTTTTCCAAGGATTGATGACCTTTTCAATCATCTTAGAGGATCCCGAGTGTTCTCAAAGATCGACTTGAGGTCTGGTTATCATCAGTTGTGCGTTAGACCATCAGATATACCTCTGACAACCTTCAGGAGCAGGTACGGTCTTTACGAGTATATAGTCATGCCTTTCGGACTCACAAACGCACCTACAGTTTTTATGGCACTGATGAATTGAGTTTTCCATCCTCACTTGGATTCTTTCGTCATGGTCTTCGTGGATGATATATTGGTGTACTATCACTCTCGACACGACCATGCCACACATCTTGAGATCGTTCTGAGTACACTGAGAGAGCAACGTCTTTATGCTAAACTCTCAAAGTTCTACTTCTAGATGGATCATATTCACTTCTTGGGTCACATCATCTCAGATACAGGAGTATCTGTGGACCCAGAGAAAGTGAGAGCTATAGTTTCTTGGGAGCATCTGAAGAATGTTTTTGAGGTACGGAGCTTCCTAGGGCTGGATGGATACTACAGACACTTCATTCGGGACTTTTCTCGTCTAACAGCAGCTTTGACAGGTCTGACCAAGAAGGGGGCAAAGTTCTTATGGTCAGATTCTTGTGAGTCAGCCTTTCAGGAGATGAAAGGGAGGTTGATGTCAGCACCGATACTAGTCTTTCTAGAGCCATGCAATATCTACACTGTTTATTGTGATGCTTTAGGTGTCGGGCTAGGAGCTGTGCTTATGCAGGGAGATGGATTCATTGCGTACGGGTCTCGGTAGTTGATGCCACATGAGAGGAACTACCCTACGCACGATTTGGAGTTGGTAGCTTTTGTTCATTCCTTGCACTATTGGTGACACTATCTTCTGGGAGAGCACTTTGTGGTCTTCACTGACCACAAGAGTCTCAAGTATATCTTCATTCAGCGTGATCTGAATCTGAGGAAACGTAGGTGGGTTGAGTATCTCCAGTATTTTTATTTCGAGCTTTCCTATACGCCAGGAAAGGGTAACGCCATGGCAGATGCGCTGAGCAGGAGAACTCAGATTCAGGAAGTTCAGGAGGCTATTAGTGAGTGGCAGCTGATGGATTTTTTCTCTAAGATGCATTTTGAGGTGCACGACAGACGGGGACAGACCTTTCTATCTTCTGTAGCTGTTACCTCCACGCTACTTGATCGGGTATGGATGAGGCAGCTATCAGACTCAGAAGGCTTAGTCCCGCGGGAGAGTGTGTCAGGAGGGAACCCTCTTCCTAGATGGACAGTGGGAGAGGATGAGATCTTTCATTTCCAAGGATGCATATGGGTGCCAGCAGACATACGCGAGGAGATGATGCAGGATTTCCATTCCTCAGTTTGGGCAGTTCATCATGGCGTCACCAAGATGTACCAGGATCTTCATCGCCAGTACTAGTGACCAGGTATGAAGAAGGATGTTGCTGGTTTTGTCATGAGATGTTCTACTTGTCAGCAGGTGAAAGCAGAGCATCAGTGACCAGCAGTCCTTTTACAGCAGTTACCCATTCCGAAGTGGAAGTGGAACGATGTTGTGATGGACTTCGTGACCGAGTTTCCCAGATCACCTCAAGGGAACGATGCTGTTTGGGTTGTCATCGACAGACTTACGAAGGTTGCTCACTTATTTCCGATCAAGGAGACCTTCAATGTCGATGATCTGGGATGACTTTACATCAGAGAGATTGTGCATCTGTATAGAGTTCCACGCTCTATTGTTTCAGACAGAGATGCGCGCTTTACCTCTCGGTTCTGGCAGGGACTTCAGAAGGCCTTGGGTACACAAGTACTTTTGAGTACATCTTACCATCCCCAGATTGATGGCCAGTCCGAGCGCACGATCCAGGTGCATGAGGATATGCTCCGAGCTTGCATCCTTGACTTTGGCGGTTCTTGGGAGAAGCATATTCCTCTGGTGGAGTTCTCCTACAACAACAGTTTCTAGGTGACCATTCAAATGGCACCATACGAGTCTCTGTACGGTAGGCCATGCTGATCACCCTTATGCTGGCTGGAGGCAGGAGAGGCATCTTTGCTGGGACCTCGTCTTGTTCAGGAGACTTCAGAGCAGATAGATCTGATTCAGAAGAGGATGGCTACAACGCAGTCTCGACAGAAGTCTTATGCTGATCAGCGGAGATGACCTCTGGAGTTCGAGGTTAGTGATCAGGTTTTCCTACGTGTCGCACCAAGGATGGTACACAAAAGGATTCAGAGACAGGGTAAGCTTTCACCGTGGTACGTCGGGCCGTTTGAGGTCTTGGAGAGAGTTAGGCCAGTCGCCTATCAGTTGCAGCTACCTCAGAGGTATCAGGCCATGCACGACATCTTCCACGTCTCTCAACTCTGACGTTACTTTTCAGACCTGTCTCACGTTTTCCAGCCTGAGGAAGTCGAGCTTGAAGCGGATGCGTCGTTCGAGGAGCATCCTATCCGGATTCTCGATCGTAGTATGAAGGTTCTCCATGGGAGGTCTTTTTTTCTGGTATGAGTGCTATGGCAGCATGGGCGAGTACAGGGCGAGACCTGGTAGAGGGAGGCCGATGTACGATCGCAGTGGCCAGAACTGTTCAGGGTTTCTTCTTTTCCACCTCATTATGGAAATTCGGGGACAAATTTCTTTAAGGGGGGAAGTTTGTAAGAACCCAGATCTTCGTTCAGGTATGTTTTCCCTTTTTCTGAAGTTTTTAAGGAAAATGAATTTTCTGGAAATTTCAGAAGTACACGACGTGTACTTTCTGAGTACACACCATGTACTCTTCCCTGGCTTGAAGCCGTGTGCTGGCCGTGTCTGGGCCACACACACGGTGTGTAAGGCTGAGGTGGAGGCCGATTAATTCGGAGTATGGAAAAATTAAAGTACACACCATGTACTCAATAAGTACACGACGTGTACTTTATTTTTTTTATTAAACAGACCAGGGTCGCGCCTAACCCCCAAAACCTTCTTCTTCTCCAGATTTCGTCCGTCCGAGAGCGACGGTACGACCGGATCTTCGACGAACTCTCGCCTCTCCATCCATTCTCCGATTCGAGCACGGTCAGTTGCATTGGAATCACAGCAGCGATTTCTTCCTTCTGCTTGAGTCTTGTTTCTTGATTCCTCATGGTTTCCAAGTTATCGTATGTTGAGAGTTTTTTTGCGTTTTCTCAGATCTACATCGTTCAAAGGGGAATCTGTCGTCGTGGTTCATGTATATCGATCTCCTAGGATCGAGGTAGGTGGTTTGTTCCTTTCCGTAGAAAGTTGATGAATATTTTGTGCAATTTCCACCAATACCCTTGAACGGGGTATTGCGTGTTTCATGTTTTTCCCTTGTTACTTGCCTACTTTGCTTGATTTCTTTAGTAGAGGTTATTGCTTGTGATTAGAGTAATTTTTTTATGCTCAGATTTCTTTTCCATGCTTGTTATTCCCGTTTGGCGCTTTTCCAGTTTCCATGCCTAGTTTTAGGATAGTGGAACTGTTGTTTTATTATATTGTTGAGCCTTAGTTGTTATCCAAGTATTTCTTGAGGTTTACTTGGACGATATACACGCGCTGAGAATGTTTAGTTATACTCAGGACTGTGATAACCTAGAGTAGTAGACCAAAGGGAGAATTGATGGAAGGGATTCTCCAGAGTGTCTTTTAATCACGATGCGAGACCAAGGGGAGAATTGATGGAAGGGATTCTCCATAGTGTCTTTTAATTACAATGCGGGCCATAGGGGGAATTGACGTTGAGTGCTTCCCCAGAGAGCCTTTAACACGAAACGAGACTATAGGGGGAATTGACGGTGAGTGCTTCCCCAGAGAGTCTGCTTAATTACGTAGCTGAACCAGAGGGGTGAGACTGTGTGTGCCTCCCAGAGGGTTGCTAGTACTTAGAGGTTGAACCATAGGGGTTAGAATGTGAGAGCTACCCAGAGGGTTACCTGTTTTCTTCCTGTTGCTGACTGCTTACTTGTGTGCCTTACTTGTTAGAACTGTGGATTGTAGCTGCTTGTGCTTTTCTGTTTACTGCTTCTTGTTTTATTATTTCCATGTATTCATTGACTGTTAGGCACAAATCTTTGGGTGATTGCCTACTGGGATTGTATCTCACACCCTTTTTGGGCCATGCTTTTGGGCCCAAGCAGACTATGTTGATGCAGGTATAGACAAGGGCAAACACCCTTCTTCTTCAGGATCTTGATTGCACAAGGAGCTGGGGAGCATGGGACCGATCCGTGGCTCGCGATGCTGAGGAGATTACTTTGTTTTTCTTTTTCACTTGGTTTCAGTTGTATTTCATCACGTTGTTGTGTCTACTATTTTCCTTAGATACTTGTACCTGCTGCATCATTGTCATCATAGTTATATATCTACATTGTTTCCACTATTTGGTTTCTATTGTTATGCATGTTGTTTACTACTTCCGCTTTTTATTTTTGTTTTATTACCTTGTATACCTTACCAAATGAGGGCATAGTTTCCCCACCGACTCACCAAGGCCCTCGCTGCTAGTCGACAGCCTTTGGCGTTCGGGGAAACGCGCTTGAGGTCATGTGGCGAACCGGGTATGAGGCACCGGTGGAGGGGCTCCAGACTCGGGTCGTTACAAAGGGCAATAGCACTAACCAAACTAGTATGAGAGGAGCATGGGGAAATCCTAGGAACTCAGAGGAGAACCATAATGTACTAATACATGAGACCCCATCCCTGATAGCATGCCACACACGATGAAATCAAAACGCTCAAATGCCCAACCTAGCATAGCTACGAGGGTTACCAGTGAAACAATAATTCTCAGTAACCCTAGTAGCTATGCTAGGTTCCCATGCTATGTTCGTAAAGGGGTGTTCCAACAAGATCAATTAACAATCCATATATATATACACACACACAAGTCATCACATAATTCACACAAACCTATATCACCTCGACCACCCCAAAGAATAGTCCCTTGCCTCTAAACTATCACTGTACAAGGGAGGTCCCTAACTAAGGACACTCCCATCTCTTAAATTAACCAACAAAGAAAGGGACCCATTATGAGGAGTGTTTTCTGTCAAACCATTTCAAAAGTACCAATCAGGCCTCACATAATTTACACAAGTTAAACCACATTCTAAAGAACCAAACACACACCTATTTGAAAGCTAAAAACTTACTTGGAAACCCATTTAAGGAAAACTAACCACCGCTTTAAATCCAGGATACATTTATAAGATCCAATTGAGCATTTAATAAACACTTATCACACACATCATAATTAAACCACTTGAAAAGTGCCAAACAAGCATTACATAATTTCCTCAAGATGACCTTTTTTTTTCAAAAATAGCCACACACGACCATTTTTCAAAACCAAACACACATTTGAAAAAACATTTAATAACTGTAAACCACCACTTCAATTCTAAAAAATATTTTATTTTTTAAGGCCAAAGAGGCATTTCATCGAGAATTTAGTGTGAAAAACCCATTCGAAAACACCAATAATCATTTTATCATCTCAATTAAAATTATCAAAATCAAAACATGATTCTAAAAATTACAAACCCTATGCAAGATCCAACTAGGAAACTTAACTAACATTTGGTGTGCAACACCTAACAAAAGCACAACAAACATCAAAAATCAGTTTTTTAAAATTATATTCACCCCAAAACACTCTTCAAACATATTTCAAACCTTTATTATAATTTAATAAACCATTAAAACATTTTATAAAACAATTTTTAAATAACACCTCAAGGTTTTTGCTTCAAAAACACACCCGTAACCCTCTCTTTAACTCGAACTACATATCAAGACTATTTCAAACTATTATTAGCAGTATCTTCATAATTTAATAAATTATTCAAAAAAATTATAAACTATTTTAAATAAACACAGTAATCATTTCACACACAATATACCAAATTTTCACATGGAAAACTCATCTCCAAGAAATTTCACATAAAGAAAATTATTCTAAACATTGAAAGTCGCTAATTAATTATCACGAATAGTGTGAAATACATGAAACAATTGAATCTTAAATTAAAAAGGTATGCTTAAGGGGAGACCTACCTCAACCGATGAATAACACCCAGAAATCGGTGCGGAATATCAAATGCATCTCAATCGCACCCAAGGGGAGTCCAATCCAACCCTAATGTAACAAGATTGAACCAAACATTTAAGATTTAACCCTAAAAACCAAATCCCAACAACTAGGGTTTATCCAAATCAAGTATTCAACCAAGAGAACCCTAAACCAAGGGAGAAGGAACCAAAGAGTACTAGAGGGGAAGGTTTCCACTGAAGGAGGTCACACCAATAAAGGAATCGAACCGAAGGGGTGCACAGCTATGGGTGTGCGCTAGAACAGGGTGAGGCTTGGGTCATGCTTGGAAAAGAGGGGCACCGATGCGGTGGTTCACATAGGGAGAGGGTGGCACTGGTGGAGATGCTCAGATAGGGGGGCTGCGTAGGGGGATCCAGTCGAAGCTGGTCGGTGCGAAGGGGGGAGTGCGCCATGGGGTTGGGGGTGCGCGTCAGGGAAGATAAGGGAGGTGGGGAGGCGGCTACACTAAGGAAAATGAAATCCAAAACTAATAATAATAACAATAAAACCCTAATAAACTAAGGACAATCAAAATAATTATAATAACATAATAGTAATAATAATAATAAGAAGAATACTGATAATAATAATAATAATAATACTACTACTACTACTACTAATAATAATAATAATAACAATGATAAAGATATTAATAACCTTAATAATAATATAATAATAACACAAATTTTTTAATAATAATAATATTATCATTATCAAGGTTAGAATGCTATGTAAAGTCCCATGTTTTTAAACCAGGTTAAAATACTATTTTTGAACTTTTTCATCTAATGCTCGGGTCATTTTTAAAACCATGATTTGGGATAAAGTTTCATGAGTTAGGTTCTTTTTATGTGTTGATATTGGGCTTGAGTAAATGCTCTAGGAGTTTCCAGGGTGGCTCGATGGGTTTTGGGAGCACCAGACCTGGAAACTCAAGTTTAAAAAGGTAAGGCAGAGGAATTCATACGGGATACGCATGGTTAGTCAAACCGTGTGGGTCAGCCATGCAGGATACTTCAGGTATCTGGGAGCGGGTGTATGGTCTGCACACGATCTGTTAGACCGTGTGAGTTAAACCATGCGGCTTACCCAGTTTTGAGTTTTGGGTTAATTTAATTTAATTAAATTCATGGTTGAAAGGAATTTAATTAAATGAGTTTTTGGGGGTTTCATTTAATTAAATTTAAGTTGAGAGAATTTAATTACATTATGTTGATATAGAGAAGTTATTTAATTAAATTAAGATGAAAAGAATTAAATTTATTTTAAATAATGATGAGATGAAGTCTTTATTTAATTAAATTGAGATAAGAGGAATTTAATTAAATGACTTGTAAATGAGGAGTTTGGGGTTATCAAAGAAGGGTAATATTAAATGGTAAAATTTAAATGATGTGTAAATGAGGAGTTGGGGTTTCATTTAATTAAATTCAAGATAAAGAAGAATTTAATTAATTAATGTGAATTGGAGGTTTTATTTAATTAAATTCAAGGTTAAGAAGAATTTAATTAGTCGTTGCAAAATGGGGGTTATTATTTAATTAAACTGAGGTTGAGAGAATTTAATTAAATAATGTTGATGAGTTGGAGTTTTTAATTTAATTAAATCGTGTTTAGAGAATTTAATTAAATAACACGAATTGGATAAATTATTTAATTAAATTCAGTTGGAACAAATTTAATTAAATGATGATTAATGAGGTGTTAGAGTTTTTTTAATTAAATTATATTGAGATAATTTAATTAAATAATAATTAGTTGGAAAATTTATTTAATTAAATTCAATTGGAAAGGAATTTAATTAAATGATGTGTTAAATGTGGAGTTGGGGTTTTATCTAATTAAATTCAAGGTTGAGATGAATTTAATTATTTGATGAAAAATAGGGGTTTTATTTAATTAAATTGTGTTGAGAGAATTTAATTAAATAATTATGAGTTGGAGATTTTATTTAATAAAATTCGTTGGAGAAGAATTTAATTAAATGATGTGTAATTAGGGAGTTGGAGTTTATCAAAGATGTTTGATATTAATGGGTAATAATAATAAGATGATGGTTATTATTATTATTATTATTAATATTATACTAATTATTATAATAAAATAAGGAATTTAATTTATTTATAAAGAAAATAATATGGATAGGTGTACAATATAGGTGAGGTGTGACCCCTCCCCCTATCGGCTATCCTAAGGGTGGTGCACCACCCATTTCTCCCGGCTCCCTCTTTGCATGTTAGTTTCTCTTGGTCTCTTCATGGAAGTTGTACACCTCGTCGAGGTAAGTCCTTCTCCACATGTTTCATTATTTTCATTGACCGTCTCAGCTCTCCTTTGTCCAATCTCCATTAGGTCGAAACCTTGAGGTTCAAGATTGATTCAGTTTCTTCATTTCTTCCGATTATAGGTGGTGTAGATGATGTCTCGGGACCCGTTGGTCTATATTCTGACAACCACCACCGAAGGCGAAGCAACTCGGCTTGATTTGGTTCATTACTATCATATTTGGGCAAGGATATATACCTGATAAATGGTTTCTCACCCCTTAAATTAGGTTCTTATGGTGTAATTGGGTTGCAGTTGATTATTTTGGTGTGGGTTGATCTCCGCCACACTAATTGTGAGTTCCAATTATTATTGTTAGGTATTTTGATCAATTCCAAGTATGTGCACGCATTAATGTAGAAGTGCATATGCACAAGCGGGTCGCAGTTTGAGTTAGGAAGCTTTGGCTCAACCAAATTCATTTAGGTAGGGTTCTAAACTTTGACTAATTAATAAAATATAGTTTTTTTGATTTATTTCTTTTAATAAAGTTGACTGAAATGTTAGATTAAATTTTTTATTGAGGGAATTAAATAATTAATTATGAATTAATTATGTGATTTGAAATGATAATTAATCAGGGGATTAATTATGAGTAATTAATTTCGTTAAGTTGAGATAATTAATTATGAATTAATTATATGCTTTGAGATGATAATTAATCAAGGGATTATTTATGTGTAATTAATTTGGTTAAGTTGAGATAATTAATTATGAATTAATTATGTGCTTTGAGATGATAATTAATTGAGTAATTAATTATAATATATTAATTTAGTTAATTTGAAATAATTAATTATGAATTAATTATGTGCTTTGAAATGATAATTAATCGGGGGATTAATTATGAGATACAAAACCGGTTAAGTTGAGATAATTAATTGTGAATTAATTATGTGTTATAATATTATAATATAGATAATTAATCGGGGGGTTAATTATGAGATATTGATTTGGGATAAGTTAAGATAAGTAATTTGAGAATTAATTATGTTATATTGAAACTAATGCCTTGAGATAATTAATTTGTGAATTAATTATGTGATATTGAAATGATTTCTTTAGAGATAATTAATTTGTGAATTAATTATGTGATATTGGGATGGTTGCCTTGAGATAATTATTTTTTGAATTAATTATGTAATTTTGAGATGGTTGCCGTGTGATAATTAATTGTAGAATTAATTATATGATTTTGAGAGGGTTTCCTTTTTATTAATTAATTATTAAATTAAATAGAGAAATTGATGATATTAAATAATGGCTGAATTAATTAATTTTATAGTTATGATTAGTTAATTTTAAAGTTAATGAATGAAAATTTTGAATTTAACTAATTGTTGAGTTAGTAGTGAATGCGATGTTGTTAATTAGTTATTGAATTAATTAATGGACTCAATTAATTAATTAATGGATGGGATCTTGGGGTGCTAGACATGAATTTCTACACCCATGATAAATATATATGTATGATTGATAAACATGTTGTGATACAGGGAATGATGCTCCAAATAATCACGGGGTGCTAGACATGGAATTCTACACCCAAAATCTATGCAAATATTATTTTACGGGACAAGGACTGATGCTTCAAATACCTGTGGGTTGTGAGATAAGGACTGATGCTCTAAATACTCACATGAGTATTATACATGATGTTCTACACCCATTAATTGACATTGAACTATGGGTCCAATTGGTCGTACATAAATTGAATTAAATGGTTAATGAAAGCTGATGTGATGTAATGTTTTGTGAATTGAATATGAGAAACGGTTCAAACTTCGACACGTATGAGATAGGTGTTGAGATACTAGTTTCCAAGATAACTTGGAGATTTATGTGGTTAAATAAAGAATATTAAATAATTTGTTAAATAGTTTATTTATGCATTCTATATATATAGTTCCTATTCAGAATCTTATTTTTGACTATGAGCTGAAGCATGTATCTTCGTCAGGTGTCCCTTAGGAACCTGGATGGGTTGTAGTTTATTTATTCAATCCTATTATTACTTCTTAATGCCTACAAACTGTTTAATTATATTGAATTGCCTAGATTGAGCTAGACACCGGTGGTCTCGGATTACTAAGATTTATATCTCACACCCTACTCGGGCCACCATTGAACTGGGGTACCCGAGTAGACTCTACTTATTTGCAGAACCTTGGATTTTACTTATTTCTATTTTCTTGTACTTGGAAATTAGGAGCAAAGGACCGAGTGGGAGCTCAGGATGCTCATGGAGACCGTCCTTGGGGATTTGAGTCTTTTCCTTGTTTCCGTACTGAGATGTAAAGCATGCTATTTTGTTTACTGCTTTCAAATATATATCACCATTACATGCATGCATTGTATAAACTGGCATTGACCACTTTGTTTATTCAGTTGACTATTGCTTTATATCTGCTTCTACTGTTGTCTGATTTTATTATCTTTTTCTGCTGTGCACTCTGAATATGAGGGTATAGTCTCCCCACTGACTATCCATAGACTCTCACTACTAGTCGGTGACCTTAGGTGTATGGGGAGACGTGCTTGAGGTCATGTGGTGACCATTCTAGCTACCGATTCGAGGGTAAGCCGGGCCTGGACATTACACGCTCACTCGACTTAATTTATTTTTTGTTAAAATTCTTTTTATTTATTTATCTCAAGTGTCGGACAACTGCATGGTTACCCCACACGACCCATAAAAATTTTAATCATAAAGATAATAACAATTATCTCACTCTCAATGATAATAATAATTACCATTTTTAATAATGATAACATCAATAAAAAATTTCATGGTGAAAGCACCAATAATAATTTTAATATCAATAAAGGTGAAAATAATAATAAAATTCATTTCATTTTTAATAAAATTATTAACAATAATTTCAATAATATTTTTCTTAATATTTAATAATGATAATAATAATAATATTCTCATTAATAATATTATCCATAATTTTAATTATATTTTACCTTTTCTTATTTTATTTTAATACTCATTTTAACCCCATTTTATTATTCTTTCAAAATTTTAATTTATATTAAAAACCGGGCAGGCTGCACGGTCTTCGGATTGTGCCCTGCCCGTGCGCTCGATGCCACTAGGCCCAAAATACTTATCTTTCAATAAAAATTAAAAAATTTAAACAAGGAATCCCCCAAACCCCGACCCGAGCCAGAACCAAGAAAAAAATAAAACCCAAGTGTGACAGTGATCCATCTTTCAATTTACACATGCTAATGTAATAATCATCTTATTCATATATTTCTTCACTTTCTCCTTGAAAACTTCTCAGAGATGAGACATCATGTTATATCACCCTTGTCTTGATGTATTGACCACAACTAGCATCAGACGTTGATGATAACATTATGAAATAACCAATATATGCTACATACATGAGTCTCCTCTAAGCTTATTTCTCACCCTCACTTCATGAGGTAGCTAAACATATATTGAAGACACTGACATCTTGAATTTTCCATACTGTAGTATTGTGCGCAAGCGCCTGTACTACACTTGGAAACTCATGTCAGTGAGGACATTTACTTTGTCCATTATTTATCATAGTATTTCTCGTGGTATGACTTTCCATTTTTATACAAAAATAAAATTTTAGTAGATTAGTACATTTTATCTTAATTACCTATTTTAACATTTTGATAAATTAATCAAATCATTAAATGTATCCCACTATTTTATCAAATTCTAAGAACCTTCTGTGCTAGAATCAGAATACTCTGTCGCATGAGTATTCTAGTGGAAAGGATACCTGAACCTCCCCTCATAGTATACAATATTTGGCTATGCTGCTACTTGGAGGGTTCAAGATAGGTGTTTGACTATCCAACCACATTAACTATTGAGTGAAGTGCCAGCTTCTAAAATCACAACTTGATTGAATTAACACTTGCCTATAAAATGATAGAAAGTTAACTATGACTAATCATTACTAACACTTTAGTTAAGTCAACCCACCACTCTCATAAGAAATCCCTGGTAGTAAGAGGCACCCTCATCTATGGTTGACTAAGCACCTTGAACACCCAGTTTTATCTAAATTTGAATGTTGGAAGCCAGTAATAAATTAATATTTCTTTGAGGGTTTTTATTATTTTCTAAGTGATGAAAAAAATCATTTTCTATTTCATAAGAATGTATTATGTGATCATACTCACATCTGACCATGCAATAGAAAATATCCATCAGTCACATGTTCATTTAACCTGTGCATACTTGTTTATTATTCTATGTGATCGTGTGTAAACTACACATTCACATAATAATAAACCATGAAAAAAAATAAAATAACGACGTGATCATGATCTGATCTAATGGTTGATCCATTGAGTGAATTATGGATTAACCTAGACCCTAGGGGTAATACCTTAAGCTACATTGCCTGCGACTCGAGTTGTAGTGCCTGCCCATCCAATGCATCCAACTCTTGTCTGGTGCAACGCCATAACTTGGTGCGAAGTGTGTCTCTGCTCATCTCGTCATTATACAATAGTACTCGCTCATAGGTGAAGGGGTCTTGGGAGTATAAAATACAACTCATAATTGGACTCACATACCCTTATACATATAATGACACTTAAACGACACACAAATCACCTTTTAATTAAACTAATTATTACAAACCATTGAAACGATAAATTAAATAAATAAAATAATCACTAGACATATATTGAATGGTCTAAGGCTCATGATCAGTCTTATGCGCATTAAAATCATGCATTTAAAATTAAATGCATAATTAAAATTTAACATCCATTAAATTATTTTTCCAATGGAATTTTATTGAATTAAAATTCACTCTTATTTTAATTTAACAAATTTTGTCGTTCGGTCCCATCAGTTAATTTAATTTTAAAACAAAAAATTAAATTAATTAATTAATTTAATTTAAGACAAAAAATTAAATTAATTTATCCCGTCGTACTGATTTTAAACCAAAAATTAATATTTTATTAATTTAATTTAAATCCAAAATTTAATTAATTTTTTATTATAAAAATTAGTAGGACTCTGAAAAGACCGAGAAAGGTGTGTATGAGTGGGGTTGAACCTACGCAGACCCATTCCAGGCCTTGCAGACCTCGTGGAGGGGTGTTATGGGCTAGACAGGTCTTCCCAGACCTGTTCTAGGTCTGGCAAACCCACCCCAGTCTGTTTTCAGGCATTCTTGGACAGTGTAAAGGGTACTGTGGGTGGTAGGGGAACCTAAAGAAGGCCAAAACTGGTCCAAAGCTCATACGAGTGGGTAACCCGTGCTAAGGATGGGCATGGGATGTGGTCAGCCATTCTAAGAGTGGGATACTGTGGAAGGCTACAGTGGATAGATCTGCCAGACAAGGACTGTGGGAGGCCAACTAGATCTGGTCGTGGAAAGACGGCATTGCCACAGTTGATTGGAACAAGTTGACGATGGGAGGAGGTGGAAAGAGGTGACTGGCCACAGTTTACCGCTACGGTGCTGTTGGGCTCGACCATGCGAGGTAGTCTGACGATTATCAACACTCAAGGGTGGTGAATCTGTCTGCATCGGCTAGAGGCGATGCTCGAAGAGGCGACTATGCCAGAACCAGAGGAGATCGACGAAGGTGGCGACAATCACTAGCTAATGAGAGGTAGAGGTACCATTGGGTGAGGTGGAGGTACTGACGTGTTGGGTGCTGCGTGGTTCAACATGAGGGTAGACAAGAGGTGGCGACTGAGGGTGTCCTGGATGCGGGCTGGAGGGCAGTGTTGCCAGAGGTGCCACACACTACCAGGGAGGAGCGGGATGATGGAGGTTGCCGGTGGCCATGGGATGGAGGCGCCAATGTAGTGGGAAGCGACCACTACTAGAAGGGGAGTCTAGGGTTTTTCTCACCAGATCTGAGGGAAGTCACCAGAGGTGCAGTGTGGTAAACAGGTAAAGGGACAGGTCGTCCCTCCCTATAGAAAAATTTAAAAAATGAGATTTTATTTTTTATATATCTTATTGCAAACCCAACTCATCCTTCAATTCTACCCATTTTGTTTGTTTAAAAATATTAAGTATATCTAATAGACTTATTATAAAATTAATTAATTAAATTAATTAAATTAATTAAATTAATTAACAAAATTAATTCATTTCTTTCCCCTAATTGATGGAAATAAAGCCCAGTGTATACTATTCCGGCCACCGGAAAAGCTCTCAAAAAATTTGAGTTCACCAGAATCCAATTTTTTTTCAATAGGTTGAGGTATTTCAACATATATAATTTTTTTGGCACCTCCTTATGAGAATAATGTTTAGAACTACTTTATTTTAATGATCACATTGCATGCTTCTTTTAGTACTAATGATTTACATGTTTCATGATAGCATTTTATATGATAAGATAGTTTTTAAAGTAAATTTGGATGAGTATGAGATACTGCCAGATGTGGCACCATCAATGTCATACTTCCAACATATAAATTTGGATATGTTCAAGACACCATTAGAGCAAGACACCATCAGACCGAGGAAGGAGTCATCGCTACAGATGGGCTACCATCAATGGAGTCACTGTCAGACTTATCACTATCAGGCTTGTTACTACTAGAGGAGCTACCGCTAGAAATAGATACCACCAGGCTTGTTACCATCAGAATATAAGTCATCACTAAACTCCGAGTCACCATCAGACTGAGGTGCCTCCAGTTTGAGATACCATCAGATGTTGAGTCACCACGAGATTCATGATACTGTTTCTGTCCAAGGACTTTATTGTAAATGGATCAATGACTATTTCTATTCAAGGATAAATTGACAAAGTATTAATGACATAGTCAAAGCCGATATGAGGATTGTGGATCTCCTCCAACTGATACTATAATCTATATGGAAAGGACCTTCTATCTAACTCTCTCTTTGAAACCAACGATTGATGATTGCTAAGTCTATGTGTGATTGAATCTATGAACCTGTATAAGCTTACTGATTCATCTGATATAAAGATCAACAACATAGAATCACAAAATCCATTAAAAATATTGATTTATATTCTAACAGAGATCAACTGGAACATTCTTGTAAATTTATATGATCCTCTATTTTTCTACAATCTTCAAGAAGGAAGCTCAAACTCCTCACCAAATCTGATATGAGGACTTCAAACATTCTGAACATACCAGACTGAGCATCACTATTCTGTTCCCATTCTATTGATTTCTATTTTTGTTTTTCAAGCAGTGTGTTTTTACTTTATTTTTCAAGCACATATCGTCTCCTGCACCTAACTAGAGAATACTTATTATTCTCTATTTTACCTTTAAATCTATTTTCCCACGGTGTTTGTGGAAGAGGTCATTGTGTGTCCTGTACTTCTTTAATTCCCATGTATAACTGTGGAAGAGTCTCTTTAGCCTGGACAACTTGTAGTTGTTGTTTATTTACCTAATTTAGGTTGTGTATTTGTCTGATTATTAATATAATCTACTTGAAAAAATGTGATTACCAAGTGGAGGGTATTAAGTCTCATATTGAGACCAAACCTCTTGTTTATTCCATTGTGTTATTTTTTTATTTTTTTATAAAAAACTAAATTGTTTTTATTCTATAAGAAAAACTATTACTTTGATAGTTAATACTAACTAGTGTTTATATTTTTTTTGTCTAAGTAAACTAATTTCAAAAGTTAAAGATAATTTCAATATTATTTTAACCAAGACTTAATCACTCTTTAAGAAATATTTTAAAAGGATAGATCTTATATCGATATGCTATTTTTGATTAATCGGACAATTTATTTTATTAAAGAGGATTTTATTTTAACTTTTATTTTTAATAGAAATTTTTATTGGGAACTCAATTCACTCCCCTATTGAGTTACTCAATTTGACCAACATTTGGTATTAGATGATCATGATGGTTATATCACACCCTTCATCACGAGTGGTATTAACTTCTATCAATGCTGAAGAATGATCTAAATATGATGAAATAACTGTTATACCACATGTTATTACATATGATATGGAAGCTTCTAGTGAGGGGGAGAAGTCTCCCAAACCTGCTGATCACTCAAAACCAGTGGATCACATAGAACCAACAAATATCACATAGACAACTCATACAGAACCTGCCTCTTCTGTACTTGAAATTGATGAATCTTATCAAGTTCCTATAAAATATCACATTCTTCCATATAAAAGACTTGAAGTCAGTGATTTTAATGAATGTGAAAAATATCATGGTTTTTTCACCTTGGTTTGGATTATAGTGAATCAGATGATGAGGCAAATGAAAATATTATCAGAGGAGAAGGATCCTTAGTGGATCAAATTGACCAAGTTGGAGAGTTTCATCCTTTTACTTCCATGGAGACCGATAGATCAGTTGAGGCTGGAGAGCCTCATGAGAAAATAGACCATTCTCATAATCAATTTGTTACACCTCCTGATGTTGTGAAAAAAGATGATTTAGAATCTTTTCAAAAAAGTGTGAATTCTGATTTGGAATCCTTGAGAGAGAATTTGGTTTTAGATTTTAAAAATGTCATGAGATCTAAGCCATCTCTAGTTTCCAAACTCAGTGAAGAAAGTACTAGATACTTGCTTAATATTGTTATATCTCATTTACAACCAAAATTTAGATTTCACATTCAAGAATAAGAAGTTTAAAATAGAATATTATCAAAAGAAGTGGAAATTATAAAAGCCTTAGTAGAGGGAATAACATCCTATTTTTTAGAGAGTTTGAGTTCTATATTTTATAAATTGAAAAGCATGTCTATTGTTGCCTCTACATCCTCTGCACCTCCTCCTACTTCAGTACCAATAGACAGAGAGATGATCAGACATGTTTTTAGGGAATAACTCAATACAACTTTAGGAGATGTGTCAATACATGAAGAGAAATTAAGGAAAATACATTATCATGGAGAGTACATCTATGAGATGATAAAGGGGTATGATATTGAAATCAAGGTAGATAAGGACACCATAAATAAAGATATAAAGTAATATTTGTCTAGAATTTATACAAAGCATGAAATGTATGATAATTTCAAATTCCTGGCATAGAACTTGAGATTACCACTGGTTACAAGAGATTTTAAAGAACAGGTGAGTCAATTGAAGGTTCTCAGACCAGTTTTGCAGAGGTTCATGGAAGAGAGAAGGAATTTATTTAGTGTTATAGAGAGGGATGGTAATATTATAATGGATTTTATCAAACTCATAAAACCCTTTATACATGTTCATAGTATGACTGTAATAACAAGAGAGGCAATTCCAGTGACTACTGTTCTTTCCATAACATCAATAGAACCATTTCAATACAGACCTGTAGTGATTACTTAGTCAGATGGTATTCTTCCTCTACCTTATCAACCTATGAGTTTATCACCAGCTAAACCTATTCATCACTTGAAACCAGTTCTTATTCATGAGCCACTTCCTCCTGCAACAACCATACCTTCCATCACAACATAAAATCTAACTATTACTACTATTTCTTTAGTCTCTAAGGAAAAAGTCAAAGAACCATCCAAGTTACCAGACAGTCCTCAATCTACCTCTAATAGTGAATTAGATCAGATGTATTCTTTGATAAGGAACTTTTTATTATACTCTTTCTCATCTGATTGATGTAATAAACAATTTTTGGCTAATATTTAATGCAATATCTTAGTGTTCTTATCATTTAATTTTACTTTTATTTCTTTTCTTTTGGGTAATCTCAAAGTGGGAGATTTAATGGGTATTTATTTATTATAGGGGGAGAAAATATAAAATCTAAATATTCTATGATATCTCCCATTATATATTTATGATATTTATTCATTTTATCTATTTTAAATATCTTTTTAGATCTTACATTTATTTTATATTATAGCTATTTATATCACTCATATATCTTCTGAAATGATAAGCATATTGTTTTAATGTTTTAACTTAAATACATCTCTAATTATCTATGTTTACTTTTTATATAATCTATAAAATTCCATGTTTTATGATCATCAAAAAGGAGGATAATGTTGGCACATCCTCACGAGAATTTTTTTAGCACTTCCTTATTTTAATGATCAAAAACCATGATTCTTTTATTACTAATGATTTACATGTTGTATGATATCATTTTATATGATAAGACAATTTTTAAAGAAAATTTCACTAAGTACGAGATACCAAAAGATGAGGCACCGTCAATATCATACCACCAAAACAAAAATTTGGCTAAGTCAAAGACACCACTAGAGAGAGACATCGTCAGACCCAGGTAGGATTCACCACTAAGGATGATCTACCACCAGCAGAGTTACCTCTAGCATTGTCACTACCATGCTTTTTACTGCCAGAGGATTTACCTCTAGGACGAGCTACCACTAGGCTTGTTACTGTCAGACTCTAAGTCACCGTCAAACTCTAAGTCACCATCAGCCTGAGGTACCACTAGTATGAGATACCATTGGATGCTGAGTCACCACCAGCTTCATGATACCATTGCTGTTCAAGGAATTTTTCATGAATGGATCAATGACTATTTCTATTCAAGGATAAATTGTCAAAGTCTTAATGACATAGTCAAAGATGATTTGATGATTGTGGATCTCCTCCAACTAATATTTCTATATCTATAGTAAGGAACTTCTCTCCATATCTATATCTAAAACTAACGATTACTAATTTCCAAGTCTACATGTGATTAAATATGTGAACTTGTATAAGCTTACCAATTCATCTGCTGTGAAGATCAATGACACAGAAGCACATAATCCATTATAGTGATTGATTGAGATACTGATAGAGATCAACTGGAACATTATTGAAAATTCCTAAAATCCTCTATTTTTATACAATATTCAAGAAGGAAGATCAAACTCCTCATAAATACTGATCTTAGGACTTCAAACATTCTGAGTATACCAAACTGAGCATCGCTATTCTTTTCACATTCTATTGATCTCTCTTTCTATTTTTTTGAGCAGTGTATTGTTACTTTGTTTTTCAAGCACATAATTTCTCCTGCACCTAAATAGATAATACTTATTATTATCTCTTTTAATTTAAATATTTTTTCCCAAGGTTTTTGTTTAAGAGGTCCTTGTGTGTTCTGTACTACTTTACTTCCCACATATAATTGTAGAAGAGGATTTTTTTCCTGGAAAACTTGTAGCTATTGTTTGTTTACCTAATCTAGGTTGTGTATTTGTATGATTATTAATATATTTTTTTGGAAGTAGGTGATTTAAAAGTGGAGGGGATTAAGTCTCATCTTGAGACTAAAACTCTTGTTTATTCCACTGTGTTATTTTTTTTATTATCAAAACCTAAATTGTTTTTAATCTATTAGAATAACTATTACTTTAATAGTTAATCCTAATTAGTTTTTTATATTTGTTTTTGTCTAAGTAAATTGATTTCAAAAGCTAAAGATAATTTCAACATTATTTTAACTGAGACTTAATCACTCTTTACTAAATATTTTAAAAGGATAGATCTTATATCGATCTGATATTTTTGATCAAATGGACAATTTATTTTAAAGGGGATTTTATTTTAGCTTTTTATTTTTAACAGTTTTTTTTTATTGGGAACTGAATTCACCACACTCTTGAGTCACTCACTCAGAACAATAAAAATATATATGTTATACATAATTAACCTATAAATTGTGTCCCTAATCCATATTTAAAACATCAGATGGTCGTAACTTAGCTATATGATGTCAGATTTACTCATGGTCTGTAGTGTTGGGACCAGAACAATTCTCTATATTATATTTAATACAAGTTTAATTTTTTTCTTTGGATTAAAATTTTCACACATCGCTCTAATAACAATTGAAGGTATCAGGCATGTAGTAGAAGCCCCAAAACTTGGGATTTTAAAATTTTCCACTGATGATCAATATGAGCTCATCATCATTGGTGAAACACTGACCGATTAGAAACCAAGGATATCGCGTGAATAATTTTAATCATAAAATAATAAACCAAAATAGCCGGTTAGATCCGAAGCTGTGCTCGACGTATTCTCGTTGTCGATGATCGCTGCTCGAATAATCTAAAGACGAATTCCTTTAGATCATCCACACGTGATTTAGGAATCTACAAAAGCATCAATCATTGAAATCAGGGTGCTAGGGTGGAGATTCAACAATGCCTTAGATGCTCCAATGATCACTTCATCATTGTTCTTACGATGGATGAGGGAGAGCTCGATCCAAACTCTTGAATCCAAAGCCTCTCTCTCTAGAATGCGGGACAGAGAAGAGAGAGAGAGAGATTTTGTGAATAGTTAAAGGTGAGAGCCTCTCTTCTTCTATTTATAGTGAAATAATAAATAGCTAGAATAAATTCCCGATACCCAAATATTTATTTCTCACTAAATAATTGATATATTATGACCACTAAACTGATTCATAAAGACCATTTATATTATTCTCACATTATTGTAATATAATAAGTATATTATGTGATAATACCTAATCCATTAACTCAATTCATCATTCTCGAAAATATTAAATAAACCTTTAATATTTTAAACTAATATTCATTCAAATAATATTTTCCATGTATTTACTTTAAAACTTCTAAATACATTTAATAAATAAATTCAATGCCAATTATTATTAAATTGAATATTTTGAATTTATTTATTGATTTGGTGATTTTATCTCTTTGGAAAAAACCCAGAACCTAGTGGTGGGTCCCACCATGTCTAATATGCCTATTAAACTGAATAGGGAATATTCTGGAAAATGCTATTGTGCGTGACCCTCTAGGCCCTTATATCGATAGTAGTGAATATCATTCACAGACCAAGAGTGGTATTTAGAAACCCATCATGGAACCTAAAAAGATAAAGATAATCATAGAAATGAAAACCAACCTATGAACACACACTATATACTATAATCTCTTTGTTTTTAATATATCATAAAGCAGGACACACTCCCATGTTATCGTCGTTTTCTTACTTATTATTTATTGATATAACCGGATGAATTTAACCTTGACTTCCATGGTTATGGTCTTATGAAGGTACTACCATCTTGATCAAAAATTCCTGAGATATATTACTTCCTTAACCTGAAGGTGAAAAATCCTTTCTTGACCATTCAATGCCATACCACCAATGATGCACCCAACACAAGCTACCATGACACGATTTCATTATCATAGTTTTTGAATTTCATAAAAGTATGAAATCAAATGGAAAAAATTGGTAATGATCTCAAGTCTGGAGACCAATACACATGTATATAGATAGGAAGATCCAATGACACCCGAAACATGTTGTGTTCCTATTGGTGGGTCTGTTCTCGTGATCTCACTACTAGAGATCACAAAGTGAAAAATTCATGAGAAGATGTCTCAATGCTTATGAGTCCCTAGCATCTGATAGGAAAACATCTACTGTTCCCATTTAGTATGATGTATCTTGACTATAGGACATATATTTAAGATTAATGTTATAGTACCTCAAGGTTCTCATTATAGTATGTGATCTGTTATAACCTTTTGATACAATAATTAATCTATGGAAATTACTATTAAGTAGTAGACGCAAAAATGTCGACACTATAATGGTAAGTAAATATCATGTATATCTAACTATACACACGATATGGTAATCAAATGTACTGTATAGCTGGTTATAGGGCACCCATTATTACAACATGAACAACTACCAGTTTTCATTTAAATATCTCTCTTAAAAACCATCACCTTAAATATTATAAAATTGAAACAAATTCTTCCATTAAATAACTAGACACCTCAATTCAATATCCTCTATAAGTTTTTCTATTTAAATCAATACTAAAACTCCATTAAAATATCCTCACTATGTGGTCTTCTAGTTTAAAGAGTGATACTTATCAAAACTTCCATCTTTTTATTACACTTGAATATCATGAAAATTATTATAAATAATATTCTTATAAAACCATTCAATATTCTCATTTAAATATCTATATAAAATCTCTCATCATTAAACTCTGAACATGGAAAAAAATTCTCCCATTTAATCCTCTAGAAATATCGAGTCAATATCTCTTTAAATTTCCATGATTTTATCCACGAAAATCTCTATTTAAATCTTCCAAAAAAATATTCATTTAAATCTTCATGAAAAACAACTTGAAATATTTCAATTAAATCTTTATGATATTTATTATAAAATAGGAACAACACCTATGAATTTTTGGTTCCACAACCACCTTTCGCTTAACCACTATAAGACTCACCATTACAACTCCACTCGGTGGAAAAAAAGCTCTGTAACTAACCCCATGCTTCAACACCCAGAACTTGGTAGTAAAGAACACCCAAGTTAGAAGGTTCCAAACAATATTAATAACAATTATTAGATCAACTGGATGCGATTAATCCCATGAACAAGTATCACCCATGCATAGAAATATGAAAAAAATATGTAAATAAATATAAATGATGAACAATTGTAAATACATACCACTCACCGAAGATGCATCTGCTACCCTTGATCTTTATTTGATATGTTTCATGAAGATCAATGAAGAGGAAAACAAAATATTCCCACCTTCATACTGTATCCATGTACCAAACTGAATCTCTCATCATACAAGAGGGATTCTCTATCACCCACGATGTGCTAGAACCTTGATGTGCTAAGGAAGAAGAAGAAGGGAGTTTCATGTCTCAAGGATTTTTGGCCAATCAAGAAGCAATAAAATGTAAGTAATATCTTTAGTATGAAATTAAGCTATCTTGAATAATGGTAGACTTAGGAATCATATTCTTAATTGTTAAACTACTTGAACATATTCAAACCTCTTAAATTCACAACATCAAATGTAATTATGTCAACTACTGTTGTCTACTTAGAACCTTTTAAGTTTATCATCATCATCCTTGGAACTCTATTCCATAAATTTTTTCCCTTGAAATAATGTAACTACTTACATTATTGTTTACTAATACATCCTAAAATCTTTTAGGATATTAAGTAAAATTATCTTTAAACTTAGAATGATATAATATTTTAACTTTGAACTTCTCTAAAGTCCAAACATACTCCCACTAGCCTCTTAGACACTATATTTCTTTCAGAATATCTTGCTAAGATACAAAAGACCTTTTTTGTTTTATAAATAAAACTTATTTTCTTTTAATGGGAATTTTTAACAAATAAACTATTATTTCCATATTATATGTGGTATTTTATGAATTTTTAAAATTTCATTTTAAAAAGAAGTATTTATTAAAATTTACCACCTATGGGTGGTAGAAACACATTCTCTCATATTTAAAAAAATATTTGGTTAAACATTTTATCTTGGATAAATTTATTTATCCATATATTATTCTCAAAACATGTTATATAAATTGATGAATCATAAACCATGTGTATACATCTAATCATCTCATACTTGCTCACAAAAAATATTTGTTATCAAACAACTACTCTGATCATATAAGATAAATTAGATGAAAATGCACACTATTTTATTAAGATTCATCTAAGCTTGACAAATTCCTTTGCATAAAAAATTTTTTAGGTAGAAATTATTTGCTTCATGAATGTAAACTATAATCTCAAACAATTATTCCTTTTATTTTAAACTCATTTATATTTAAAACACTTGTAAAATATACATTTTCTATCATATACCCTTCAAAATTAAATAATTGATATCTGTGTTACCCATACCTGACATGGAAATTCCATGGGAGTCTCCCAAAATCCTTCAAGTATCTATAATAATCCCATCATATGGGATTAGTACTCCTCATTACTAATAATCCTAGTTTTCAATGACCATGATATGTCTATTAGGAAGTGGTTGTTCCAACACATATAATTTTTCTTCATTTTTTAGAATGGTTCTCAAATTTTTATGCCAAACGAGGAAGTTTCTACCATTAAGTTTTTATTTTTCAAGGACCAATCTTAAGGTCAAGGTTGATGATGATTCCATTTATCTAAAATAGAATATTTTATCAGATAAGTATCATTTTTTATAACCATTCAATAATGAATTTTATTAAATTTCCTCCCACTAAAATGACAACTACTTTTAAAAACATATCATATCTATTAGCAATCCAAGATATATATTTCACATTGACTTGCACTAGTTATCACATAAATAATTCATGACTATATTAGGTAGACAAATTTTTTTAATCATATTATATATGAATCTTGGTAGTTGTGCAAACGATTACTTTTATAATCCATCATATGGATATACTCAACCCTATTCCTTTGGTATCATAACTGTTAGGGATACATCGTTCCATTTTTCATTGATTATTACCATTATATGGATTGATGGCGGATTCGCATGGCGGGGTGTCTGGGGGGAACCCTAGTTCTGATGATCCTGATTCGAGCACGATGAAGGCTGTTGATTCCTTGCCTGTTAATGCTTCATAGATTGTGAAGAAATTTGACTGTGTTAGTCATAAAGAGATGTTTCGTTGTGTTCCTTCAAAGAAACACGTGGTGGCTTCTGGTTCTGAAGCATTGGGTCTGAGAAAGTTTGCAGACATTTTGAAATCGGCTGGTAAGTTTCTAGAATTTGATTGTCCTCCTCCTGGGAGGATCATCAAAAAAGGACGTATTGTCCATGTTGCTGCTGATCAAATTGCGATTGAATAATGCGTAAATATTTGCCGCTTCTCGATCATTTCCCAGGTCGTTCTTCCAAATAGAGGAACTCTTTGGAAATTTAATGATCTTTCTCAAAGACTCTCGCAGATTTGGGGGTTTGAATATTGGAGAATGATCTCTATGGGTCATCGTTATTATCATGTTCTTTTATCATCTGAGGAATCAAAAAGAAGGGCATGGAGCTTCGGGTTTGTTGTGCTGAAGCCTGACATTCTTTGAATTCAAGATTGGGTCATAAATTTCGATCCTGAGAATATCAAGGATACACATGCCCAGGTTTGGATTCGTATTTGCAAGTTGAATTGGATTTATTGGCATCCTAGGATTATATGGGATATTTCCTCTTTGGTCAGAAATCCAATTCGGATGGATAAGAATACTGAAGATCCTAAATTTGGCCATTTTTTGAGAGTTCTGGTAGAAGTGGACATGGATTCGACATTGGTGGAGGAGGTTGTTCTCACAACCAGGGACGACTGATTCAATTTGGAGATTCAATATGAGAGGTGCCCGAAGTTCTGCCTCACTTGCCATTTTTTTGGTCACATGTATTTTGAATGCAACAGGAGCAAAATTTGTGGTTTGTGCAATTTGAAGGGTCACTCTAACAAACTCTGTAGGAAGGGAAAGGCCAAGGGAAAGGTGCAGGATCTATCCATGAATGCTCTACCTTCTGTTGAGAAACTTTCTTAGGTCACTATGCAGGTAAGTGTTGCTGAACCTGATATTTAGGTGGCAGTGCAGGGTCATGCTGTGGCTTCTCATTTAGATCCACTTGATGTCCCTCGAGATTCTTTACAGGGTTCTGGCATTGAGCCTGATCAGGTCTCCTTGAAGGTGAAGATTCCTCAGGGATCTGTATAGGTGTCTAAGAATCTAAATACTTAGGTCATTTCTGTAGTACAGGATCAGCCTGTGCCCTTCCCAGTTAACTCCTCTCAGGATAGTGCACATAAAGGTCATGCTGAACGTGTTTCTCAGGCAGTGCAGGGTCAGGCAGTGGCCTCTCATGTAGTTATCTTGTATGTACCTCGAGAGTCAGGCAGTGATGAATATGTTACTCAGGTAGTGTAGGGTTAGACAATGGCCTCTCATGCAGTTATCTTGGATGCCCCTCGAGAGTCTGTGTAAGGTTCTGTTGCTGCGATTTCTCAGGTCTCATTGCAGGTGAAGTCTAAATACCTTGAGCCTTCTGTTGAGCCTACTTTACAAGGTCCAATACTGGCTGTTGTTGAGTATGTTATAGAACCTGATACAGCTTTGGTAACAAGTATGGGTATGTAGTTTGCTGGTTTATCTGGACATAGAAATGAGGATTCTCTTCCTGTTGAATCTCTTATACAGGAGCAGGTACAAGCTGTATCTTTTGTGAAGGCCCTGGATCCTCATTCTATTCAGGATGATAAGAGTGGTGATAAAAATGCGGATGGGTCCTTCTCTCAGGTTCCTTTGTCTAAGTCTGCGAGGAATCCTATGTTACAGACCAGTCAGGAACCGGTCGGGTCTTTGAATAAGTTTACACCTTTGAGTGGTGTCTTTTGGTCTGATGATAAGAAGGAAATTATCAGTGAGGAACAACCTCAATCTTTGGAAGGTTTACCCCCCATTACTTTTTCACTAGTTTATCCAGATACTTCTTCCTCATAAGTTATTAAGGGGAAGAAGAAAAAGGGTGAGAAGTAGGATAAATCGGTGCAATTGCAACGAGATGGTGGGCTTAAAACCAGGTCCAATTCCTCTCTCTCATGAAGATCTTCTTCTAGAATTTCTAGGGGATTGGGAATTCTCCCATGGTCACAACCCTTCATCATTTTATTGTGGCCAATAAGCCTATCCTTATTGGAATTTTTGAGCCTCGGATGTCCTTCTGTAAATGGAAAGCCTTCATATGGTCAACCCTTGGGTACTCTTTGGTTTCCCATAATGCTGGTCAGAGTTCCTCGGAGTCTCTTTGGGTTTTGAAGCATGATAGTGTCTCTTTGATATCTTATTTCTATGATTAACAGTTGATCACTCTTTATGTTGAGATAAGTGGTTATGGTATGTCTTTTACTTTTGTTTATGCATTAAATCAGTATATTGGGAGACGTACTCTGTGTTCATCTCTGGAAATCATAGCTCTTGATATGAGACAAAACTGGGTCATTATTGGTGATTTTAATTCGGTGCTTCGGCCTGAGGATAAGACAGGAAATTTCTTTAATAGATTGGCTGCTTCTAAATTCTCATCCTGTATTGACACTTGTAATCTGATTGAGGTTCCAATCATGGGGGCTGATTTTACATGGCATAGATACACTTTAAATGGGTTACAAGTCAGTAAGATTGATAGGTGCTTTTGTAATGTTTATGGGGGAAATAAATACTTTTCTCTGTCTGATATTACTCTTTCAAGGGCTAATTATGATCACAATCCTCTTTTAATGGATTTGAGTCTCCACAGCTTGAGATATTCTCCTTTACCTTTCAAGTTTAATAATTCCTGGTTATCTATTCAAGGTTGTAGGCAGATTGTCATTAAGGCTTGGGAAACCACTATTATTGGAAGTCCCTTTCATATAATGGTTATAAATTTGAAGGCCGTGAAGGCAAATCTCAAAGCATGGAGTAAGCAATATTTTTCATGCCTTGATCATGATATTCAAAGTGCTGAGGATAATCTATTGCACTGTCAAAGACTTAATGAGGGACATTATGTGATATCTAGGGAAGAGTTTCTTACTCTTTCTAAATTCAATGAGCTCCTGGATTTAAAGGAAAGTCTCTCCCGGGATCAATTTAATGTCAGGTGGTTGAAAGAAGGGGATATAAATACAAGACTTTTTCATTGCTTATACAAGGAAAAAAGGGTGAAGCGTGGCATGAATGTCCTCATGGTTGATGGTTTTCTTTTCAACTCTAAAAATGATATTTCTGATGCTGCTTGTAGCTATTTTGAAAAGATTTACATTGATTCAGGGCATGATAATACTTATAAAATGTTTAGGAATATTTCTCCTTTGGTTGAGGCCTCCTAGAATGATATGCTCACTAATATACCTTCAAAGGAGGAAGTCAGGAAGGCAATGTTTTCTATGAATGCTGATAGTGTGGCAGGGCCAGATGGTTTCTCCAATAGGTTATTTATGGATTATTGGGATATTATTTGCACAGAGTTTGTCAATTCAGTTAGATATTTCTTTTATCATTATTATTTCCCTTTTGGTGCCAATGCTATCTTTATTGATCTGATTCCAAAGAAGGAGAATGCTCTTTATATTCAGGATTTCAGGCCAATGGCCATAGGGAACAACATTCCAAAAGTTATTAGTAAAATCTTAGCAAATAGATTTGAAAGTATTGATAAAAAGTTTATTTCTACAAAAAAATTTGGGTTTGTGCCCTAAAGGAATATTCAAAATTGTTTGTATATGGCATCTGAATGTCTTAATGTCATGATGAAAAAGGTGAAGTATGAGAATATGGCTCTGAAGGTTGACATTTCGAAGGATTTTGATATGATGAAATGGAGTTTCATTTTTTCGGTGTTAAGAATGCATAGATTTTCCAATGGGTTCATCAATTTGATTAGCTACATTCTTTAGAGTTCTATGCTATATATTATTGTTAATGGATCTCCTAGAGGTTTCTTTAAATGTTCCAGGGGAGTGCGGCAAGGAGATACCTTATCTGGACTTCTTTTTTCTATCGCTGAGGACTATTTGAGTACATGTCTTTCAGATCTTGTGCATGATGGTTTGTACTAGCAAATGACTATTGGAAGAGTTCTTTTTTCTCATTCACATCTACTTTATTCTAATGATATTCTACTATTTGGTAAGGCTGATGAAATTACTATCCTATATATTAAGGCGACTTTTGATCATTATGAGGCTGTTTCTGGTTAATTTATTAGTTGGGAGAAATCCTCTGTTTTTTGGGGAAGGGGTCATTGTTTCAAAGAAAAACAGAGTTGCCCGGAAGCTTGGGGTTAAAAGAGGATCTCTACCTTTTAACTATCTTGGGGTTCCTCTTTTCTAGGGTGCTATTAAAAGGTGTCATTTAGAAAATATCTATCTCATAATTCTCAATCAAATGGCTACCTGGAAAGGTAAATCTATGTCTCAGGTAGGTCGTGTCTGTCTTGTTAATTCTGTGATCACTTCCATGCGTGTCTATGTTTTTTCCTTACACAGATGGCCTAGAACTCTTCTTAAGGATTTAAAAAGTCTGATTCAAAATTTTATTTGTACTGGTTCAATTCATGAGAGTAATCTTGTTAAATTTGCTTGGAGTGATTTTATTTGGCCTATTTATATGGGTGGAATGGGGATTAAGGACCTTAAGCGCTTTAATGAATCTCTCATAAAAAAGTTTACTTGATCACTTTTGACTTCCAATGATTTTTATTTGGAGTTTCTGTGTAATATATTTGGATCCAAGATGCTAAATGGGTACTATTTTTATGTCCCTTACTCGATATGGCCATCAATTAAGCATGCTTATCTCAGCCTCTCACAATCCTCTAAATGGGTGGTTTGTTGGAATTCCTCTTTGAACTGCTAGAAGACCGTTTGGTTATCATGTGCCATTGCTGAGCATACTGATATTCCTTCTTATTTGAAGGATATTTCAATTTCTTAATTTCATAATAATGTCATGGATTAGAGGTTTCTTTCTGATCCTCTAAAAATAGAGTTGGGATGCTATCATTATTCTATGATGGATACTTTAATTTGGTTTCCCAGTCTTACTGGAACCTTCAGCACTAAGGAGGATTATAGATTCATGTGTGCTAAGTCTTTGATGGTTCCTTCTTGGATGATTATGTTTCATGCTGATTTTATTATTCTAGCTCAATATTTTCTTATATGGAGGATTTGGAAGTGCAGATTACCTTTGCAACGGATGATACATCGAGCTGGATTTTCTCTTCCACCTGTTTGCTTCCGTTGTCTCGCTGCAGATGAAACTGTTGATCATTTATTTATATCTTGTTGCTCTTCATCTGGTTTATGGGATTATTTTCAGGGTGTTTTTGGATTCCATCTGAACTTTGAGAGTTTTGGACAGCTTATGGATTCCATTTACCAAGATGATTACAGCTCTTAGGTGAAACCACTGCTCCTTTCTGCTGTCTCAGTGGGTGTTTCTTTTATCTGGAGAGCTCAAAATTCTATTGTCTATGACCATAGAATTATACCGATTTCTATTGGTATTCAGAAGCTTCATATTTGTGTTCTTGTTGCTGCACGAGCTTGAAATGGAGTCATGCGGAATGATATTTCAGATCTGGTTATCTTGCGAACTTTGGGTGTTTCTGGCAGATGTAAGAAGCCAATCTTGATGAAACATATCCGGTGGATTCCCCTGATCTCTCGATGTCTAAAAGTTAATGTGGATAGAGCAGCTTCAGGTGCACCAGGTCCTTCGGGCTGTGGTGGTGTTTTTTGCACTTGTAGGGGCTTTGTTAAAGGCTGTTTTTATCACTTCTTAGGAAATGGCTTGGTGATTGAGGCGGAATTATGGACTATGATCAAGGCTGTTTGGTATGCTTATTTTCATGGTTGGATGACCTTATGGATGGAGTCTGACTCAACTTTATCAGTTGATATTCTTATAAAACATTCAAGAAATGTCCCATAGAGGATGTTTTCTGCATGGGATGATTGTCTCAAGCTTGTGGAACATATTTTTTTGGTTTTCACTCATGTTTATAGAGAGGCAAATCAAGTTGCTGATGCTCTGTCCAAGTGTGCGATTGAGGAGGTTTGCTCTTTATGGTACTTCGTTACACCAACCTTCTGTTGTGGTTTGGTTGATGCTGATGCACGTGGGGATGTGTACATGCATCTTTGTTGACCCCATGTTTCTCCTGTTTTTATGTCTTTACTCTTTTATTAATAAATTTTTCTGGGAGTTGGCTTGCCTACTCTTGAGTCTTCTGATTAACTGTTAGGGATTCCCTGCTAGTGTAGACTAAAGAAAACACCATGAATAATCTAACAAATGAAAATAAAGGGATACTAAAGCTAAGATTGAAAACATCATTAAGATAATACAAATTCACTTATAACTTTCTCACCTTAGACAAGATAATCCAGGAGTACTCATGATGGTCTCGAAAATACCCAGTTGAATAATTAAGGCCTTGAAAAGTGTTGTTTTAGAAGGAATCTCAAAATTATTATTTGAAGGAAATTTTAATCTCACCATCTTATCTCATGTTATTCTATTTTATATATTCATTCTTCTATTAATTTAGTTTGGAATCACATTACCTCCACCAAACCAGTATTTTCAAACCATTTTGATGTGTAACTCTCTATACAACCCACAAGTTTGTGTTACGCACCCAAAATTAGAAGTTAAAGTATATTCATACATATCTAAATACATTATATGAATAAGGTAAATTAACACTTTATGTAAAGGGTTATAACTACATGAGATTGAAAATATCCACATGAGTAAGCCTATAACAACATATATCCAACCCCATTCACTTTCCTAGACAAGAAAAGTCCCTCTAGGTAAGTAGGTAGTCCAAACCCAAGTTTATAGAAATAATAATACATTTCCATATCAGCCACATAACATAAAAAATATTTCATTATAATACATTCCAAATACCTTTTAGGTTTATAATTTTAGTGTATTAGGACAAAAAATTAACTAACAAAACTCATGCCTTTTTAACTATTGGTGTTTTTTCACTATAAGAGAATCTGCTTAATCCATAACAAGTCTTTAATATCTCCCATAAATTATCCTTATAAGGAAATATTCTAGATTTCATATAATTTTCTTATCTTTATAACCCAGGGAAATGGAATTATAATAAAGGGGTAAGATCAGATTCTCATTTAGGGTAAACATAAGTGATAACAATCAAAGATCATAAGTGAGCATAAGATTAGCATATGGGTATAATCACAATACATAAGAAATTTATACGAAAAATTAATAGATCATAAATAATGTCATAAAATATTAATACATTAGAAAAATGATGCATATCATAAAAATAAGAAAAACTTGAGAATTTTGATATATATTGTCACGACCCGACCTGACAGGGCCTGGGCTGCAACTCCCCAAGCCTGCATCCAATAGGCTAGGGGATGGCGACTAGTGTTAAGTAGGCAATACAACACATGGTATCCCTTAGCCTAAGGTACTTGTATGCACATACCCATATAAACCTCCATGAATTAGAGCAGAGATATATAAAAAACTGAAAAGAAAATGCATGCATACAACTATCCCAAACCAGAGTACAACAAAATTATAAAAAGGGAAAATACAAGACCCACCAAACTAAAACTGAAAAAGAATCCAACCTGCTCAAAAGGATGGGATCACTATCAAATGAACTAGTCAAAAATCTCCTCATCTAAGCTCTGGGAAACACCCCAGTCAGTCCTGATCACTAAGCTCCGCCTACTTCGGGTCCTCTTAGGACTTCGTCAAAAAGACTATGGTCTGCACAAGACACAAAAAATGTGTAGGAAAAGCCTTTATAGGGGTGCGTATAAAGATAATCAGTAGGTGCCCCAAAAAACCCCAAAAGAAAAGGAGAAACTGAAAGGAAAAAGTCCACTCATCCCAACCAGAGGGAACCCAAATGAGAGAGAAACTTCATCTCGATACCATCCTCAGATAAACATGACTAGTCATCTCAATCACATAGTGCGTCAACCCAGAAGTGACTACACCACAAGGTAACACAGAAAACACTCAGATATACTCATATCAGGCACCAAGCCTCATGAGGTTCTGAAATCATCACCAGTGATAGGTTTTTACTTGAGGCTCTAAAGAAAACCACTGGAAGCACACTCCAAGAGCTGAATCATCCCAGATGACACTCGTCTGAGAGATGCCACTATATTGATAAAACGATCTAACATAACAACCTGAACTACCCTCACGGTGTTTTTACGCCACAGAATAAGTCACCCAGTGACTAAACCAACTCTAACACCTCAGGTAGAGGATCACACCCAGGGTCCATTGGGGGACACTAAACCCAAGTCGGAAACACTGATCAGAGAAAGTTGTATCGCACAACAACCCAAATCTATAAAAACTCACTTATAAGAGGATCAATTACCATGTAGTGTTGGTCACGCTGATTCTGAGAACTCCACTGAAGAAAACATCATGATAGATCACATAATAAATTCATCTCGATAAACATATAAGGAGTTTGTGCCTAGGGATCACTAGGGGCTCCATACCCTACTAGAAAATCCCGGGTAGAGGATTAGTGTGTGGGTAAATATTGGTCATGCAGACACCAAAAACCCTACTAGGGAAACACAAAGGGATGTGAGGATCACGCTGGGCCTCTCGGGGTGATACATTCTCCAAATTTGTTGAGTTTTCTGTTGAAGGGGATTAAGAAACTCTTTCTAGAAATTGGGAAACCCACACTAGACGTATGCAAGAAGCCATAGAGGGGTCACAGTCTAGTGAAGAGGACGCGATATCGAAAACTCTCATAGTATACAAAGAGGGGTCACATTCCAGTGAAGGGGACATGATACCGAAAAACCTCATAGCTAAAGGACTAGGGGGACCCACTCAACCTAGTTGATTAAAACATCACAAATAGGGACCAGGGGGACCCACTCAACACTGCTGGTAAAGGAATCACTGACCCAATCAAACCACACAAAATTGCCTATACACCACATCTTCTAGGCCCAAACCATAGAAACCATCGCGTTCTATGTGGAAAAACATGTAGGATAGACTATTTACTTTCTCAAAATAGATTACTGGTGAAAATGACACTTTTCACCACCACAAATTCCAAAATTGGGACTCATGGGTCCCTCACCTCGATTTCAGTTTTAGAACCTAAAATTGATCTTGAAACGTCTGCATTAAACTCAGGGTCACAATTTTGCTGATGGTGCGTCAATTGAACATCAGATGCAGGAGATACATTCGATGCAAGAAACTCCAAATAATAATAATTAAATTATTATTATTATAATTGTAAGTTTCTTGCCACAAATCCTCGAGCTTGAAACATAAATTTCTCCAAATAGTCTCAAAAGGTTCACCTTGAAACAAGGATCACGTTTCCATAGACGACATGTAAAACAGACGTCCAATTTAGAAGATACAGGTGTTTTAAGACAACCCCAGCCTGAAGGCCCATTTTGGCTAGACCGACCCACTCCAACTAGTATGCTTTGGTAGGTCTGATCCACCTAGGCCAGCCCGCTCTGGCCAGCCCAGCTCGTCTCACCAGCCTAGATCGTCGCACCGCGGCCCATCTGCGTCTGGACTGCCCTCTGACACTCCGCACCGCCCAACGAACACCACCTGCACCGCCAGAATCTGCCGCACTGTCACCTGGTCAGAGCCACCTCATTGGAGTCGCACCGTCGCTGCCTTCCACAGACCACTAGGACCACTCTGGTGGTCGAAAAATTAATCCAAGACCAGATTTGGGATCCTCAGGACCCGATCTACACTGACACAGTCTCTGCTCAAATATCAGTTGATGATTCGAACATAACGATGCATAAACAAGGGGGGACAAAATTTAAATGAAAAACTGCCTACCTCGGGATGAAACACTAAATCTTTAAGGTCATATCATCACTCTGAAGATGTTGCTACATGATCTGGGAGTGATCACCATCAAGATCATAGATCGACGATGCTTCATTTCGTTGATCCGACCAATTCGTTTGTCTCCAAAGAGAGAGAGAGAGGGGGCTGCTACTGTGAGCACCAAAGGGGAAGGGGGAGGATTTAATTTTTAATTAAATCCTCTCTAATTAATAGCCCGACTCCCAACTCAACTCCGGCTCTACACCTAGCACTTAAAAAATATATGCCGCACTTACGGTAAACACGACGTTCCGAACTCAACCGCGGTATCAGAAATTCGATCAAAGACTCTTTTTAGGAGTTATTAGATATGATGTACAAAAATAAATAATTTTATTTATTTATAGAAACACCCTTGATAACGGTTTCCACAGAAATACTACGCCCAAAAAACTTGTACCCCACCTAGGGTAAACGGAACACTCCAGACTCAACTGTGGCCTTAGTTTTCCAATCCAAACTACCATTTAAGAGATAAACCATTTCCTTTTCATGCATAATATAAAAGTGATTAATATTTTTATAAAATTTATTCCTGGAACACCGGGCCATGGAATCGCATTTCGTCTCAGCGCCTAGATCTAGAAATATATGCAGAAATATTCTAAAGTCCGATAGGGCCAAACCCAAGTTTTTATATCGTCTCCACCTTAAGTATTTTCATCTCCAAAAAGTAAAATCTTAGGTTCATGGGAATGAACCTGAGCTCTCCAATAGGACTCCAACACCAACGAGCTTACCTGAGGTTCCTGTTTTGTAACAAAAATGTACCAAGAAGAACCACAACATCAAAAGACCACCAAAAGAGCCACCAAGGGTTCCCATGCTTCCAACAAGCACAGACTCAGGGGAACCTTCAAGTGAAACTACACACCAAAAATGAAAGAGAGGGTTTATGAACCTCAGAGATATCTTATCACATCTGCCAATAATATGAACCCTCGATGAAATTCAATCGAACACAAGACCCTATCATCGAACACCTAGGGCCACCTTTGTCAGTCTAAAAAGACATAAAATGTGCCCCAACATACCAAAAACAAATCTAAATGGTCAGTTCCAACTCCAACATGATTCTAAGGGAATGAGAACACCACAACACCTCATCTCTCCACATGACTGGTGCCAATGTCAAACCTCAAAGGGTTGATACACTCACCACCTTAAGGAAAATCCATTGAGAAAAACCCACTAGATATGCCATCATGAGAGACCTCGCAACAAAACCTTAACACCATAGGAAAAAATGTCTCCACCACATAGAGAACAAATAGGGTTGCCCGAGTGTACACACTGGGTCTTACAAGCCCTAGTGAAACTAATGAAAACACAAAAAACTAACCTCAAACTCACAGGTCGAAGGAACTCATCCACCTCACCTCGACACTATCTGCTTTGGGCAGCACTGACTCACCAACATGGTTTTATATCATGCATCAAGGATGCATCTTAGTGGGGGAAGTGTCCATACTTCCTGTGAATTCAAATCCACGATGAACTACACCAAAACCTCCTTGAGCATCCCACATATAAGCTGACACCAAGCACACAGAGGAACTTATGAACAACACAGGCCTACCCATATGCTCACAATAGGTCTTACCGGACCCACTGGCTATGGTCCTCCCTCACCCAAACGATTTGAACACACAAGTATAAGGGAATCAACCAATGCCCCATGATACTATCTTATTTGGGCGACATTTACTCAACCACATAGTTTTTCATCACATCACAAAAATGCATCTTGGCGGGGTAAAGATCACTATTCCTCATGCATTCAAAATGACAAAGAGAAACACCGAATTAAACCTCAAGAAAAAATTTAACAGAAAGATTACCTCCTAACGGTGTCTACAAAGAGCATACCTATACTCATCTGGAGCCTTTGGATACTCCAACTCTGAAGACTCATCCGCTTCTTGGTAAAACCCACTGAAACAGCTGCTACCACTGCCCGGACGATACATCAACTGAATCTCCCTCAACAGTATGACGGGTCGAAAAAACTCTCGTAAGATGTCCCCAGTTGTCACAAGCCTAAAAACATCTCTACCACTAATGAACAAATCCCTGGAACGTATCCTGAGTTCGAGCATGGGTATTCCAATGAAAACGACGATGCCTCATATACTGCACGCGTGCTAACTGCGGGTCCTGCTCAACCTGGAACTTAGGTGAACTCTGTATCTAAAAATCATGGTACACGTGTGACCCCAGTGTATCACCGTCCAACACCAACAGATCCATCCACGACTCAGTATGACATGCCACATCCACCTAAAATCTTAGAGGTAGGTCTATGCACTGCTCGATGGGTGGTGGATCCACCAACTATATAACTGAAGAAGAACCTTCCTCTTGACCAGGCCCCTGCAAGGTGACCTTGTCACACATCGGGTTGTACTCCAAGACTGACTATGGAACCCTTAAAGGCTGTCATCATGGATAAATCCTGAACAAGTTCAAGACGCCCCACGATCAAAGAGTATATATGGGGAGATGACTTAAGAAGGGTAGGAAAAAACCAAAACCCAGTCCTATATGATGCATGTACCATTATTTCCCCATGACCAGTGTCATAATGTACTGAGTCAAAAGGAAGGTTATCATAGTCCTAGTGAATGGATATTTTGGCTGCCACACCAACATTGGGTCCCTAGCCTGAAATCCAAACTTGAAACATCCTAACAATATTTCTATACAATGAAAACCAAGCTCATGAATATGGTCACAAAGTGTAACTGACCACCTTTGATACCACTCTATGATGACCCAACCTGACGGGGCCTAGGCTGCAACTATCGAATTCCACCTCCAATAGGCTTGGGGATGGAAACTAGTACCGATTAGGCTATCACACACATGGGAGGCCATAGCCTAAGGTAGTTTTATGCATGCATCAACATAAACCTCCATGAAACAAATTAAGGATATATAAACAACTGAAAATAAAATGCATGCATACAACTATCCCAAACCAGAGTACAAAAAAAGTACAAAAAGGGAAAATACAAAGCCCACCAAACTAAAACTGCAAAATCATCCAACCTGATCAGAAGGAGGGAATCATTGCCAAATGAACTTTCCAGAAATCTCTTTAGATAAGCTCTAGTAAACACCCCAGTCGGTTTGGTTCACTATGCTCTTCCTGCTTTGGGTCCTCATGGGACTCCATCTAAAGGCCTGTGGTATGTACAAGACACAAAACATGTGCAATCAAAGCTTGTGTAGGGGTGAGTATAAAGATACTCAGTAGTCAACCTAAAAACCCTAAAAGAAAAGGATCAACTAAAAGGAAATAGTTTGCTCATCCCAGTCAAAGGGAACCCAAATGAGAGAGAAACTCCATCTCGATACCATCCTCAGCTAAACACAACTAGTCAACTCAACCACATAATGCATCAAACCAGAAGTGAGAACACAACAAAGAAACCCAGAAAACACCTAGATATACTCATCCCGGGCACCAAGACTCATGAGATTCTAACCTCATCACCAACAACAAGTTTATACTCGAGGATCTAAAGAAAACCACCAGAAGCACACTTCAAGAGTTGAGTCATCCTAGATGACACTCATCCAAGAGATGCCACTCTATCAGTAAAAAGAAATAATGAAACAACCTGAACAACCCTAATGGTGTCTATCCATGAGGACATGCTCGACGAACAACACCCTGGAATAAGTCACTTAGTGACTAAACCAACTCTAACACCTTAGGTAGGGGATCACACCCAGGGTTTGCTGGGGGACACTAAACCCTAGCCAGAAACACAAAACATAGAAAGGGGTATCACACAACAACCCGAAGATGGAACAAACCACTTAGTAGAGGATCAACACTAGTTTAGTGTTGGTCATGCCGATTTTGAGAACTCCACCGAGGAAAATGTCATGATAGATCAAAGAAGAAACTCATCTCGATACACAAATAGGGATTTAAAGCCTAGGGATCATTGGGGGATCCGTACCCTACTGAAACATCCTGGGTAGAGGATCAACACTTGAGTAAATATTGGACATGCTGACAATAAAAACTCTACCAGGGAAACATGAAGGGACGTGAGGATAACTCCGGGACTCTCGGGGTGGTACATGATCCAAATTCGCTAATTCTACTGTTGAAGAAAATTAAGAAAACTCACTCTAGAAAGTGGGAAACCCACACTGCATATATACAAGCATCCAAAGAGGGGTCACAGTCTAGTAAAGATGACATTATACTGAAAAACCTCATAGTAGATGAAGAGGGGTCACAGTCTGATGAAGGGGACATGATAGCAAAAACCCTCATAAATAAAGGACCAAGGGGACCCACTCAACCCAGCTGATCGAAACATCTCAAAAAGGAACCAGGGTGAACCACTCAAACCTACCGTTAAAAGCATCACTGACCCAAGATACCCACACAACATCTATTGAACACCACATTTCTTATGACCAAACCATAGCCACCATCCCGTTCTACGTGAAAAACAAAACACAGGATAGACTATTTACTTGCCCAAAACGGATAACCAGTGAAAAGGGAACTTTTCACCACCAAAAATTATCAAACCGGGCATCATGGGGACCACACATCAATTTAAATTTCATCACCCAAAATTAGTCTTGAAACGTCCTCATTAAACTCAGGGTTTCAACACCACTAACGACGGGTTAATCAGACATCAGATGCAGTAGATACGTCCGACGCAAGAAACTATAAATAATAATAACTAAATTATTATTATTATAATTGGATGTTTTGTGAAACCAAGCCTCGAGCCTCAAAAATAAAGTTCTCCAACTAGAATCAAATGGTATTCCTAAAAAAGGGTCACATTTCCAAATACGGCATGTAAAACGGACATCCGGTTTGAAAGATATGGGCATTTGAAGACTACCCCGGCCTGAAGGCCCATTTTGGCTGGACCATCCCACTCCGGCTGGCCCAACTCGCCTCTCCGGACCGTGACTCAGCCACTGGCCCAAACCACCACATCGCGGCCCAGCTGCATGTGGCCCGTGGCATAGCTGCATCTAGTCCACCCTCCAGCGCTCCGCACCGCCCAACGACCACAACTTGCACCACTGGAACCCGCTGCGCTGCTGCCGAACCATAGCCACCTTACCGGATCCGCACCGCTGCCACCTTTCATGAACCACCATGACCACTCTGGTGGTCAGAAAATTAATTTGAGACCAGATCCAGGATCCGCATGACCTGATCTACACTGACACAGTTTCTTATCGAAGATCCATTGACAATTCGAACAAAACAATGAATGAACACGGGGGGGGGGGGGGATGGGATTTAAACACAAAACCACCTACCTCAGGGAAAAACACCGAAGATTTGAGGTTAGATCCTTACTTCAAAGCTACTGTTGTATGATTAGGGAGTGAGGGCCATCAATATCGGAGATCGAAAATGCTTAGTTTCATTTATTAGGCTGATTCGTTTGTCTCCAAAGAGAGAGAGGAGGGATGCTACCATGTGCACTAAAGAGGAAGGGGGAGGATTTAATTTTTAATTAAATCCTCTCTAATTAACAGGCTCACTCATGACTCACCTTTGACATGACATCCGATGCTAACAAAATTTATGTTGCGTCTAGGGTAAACATGACGTCCTGGACTCAACCATAGTATCATAAATTTGATCTGAGACTCCTTCTATAATTTATTCGATCTGACACCCAAAAATAAATAAATAAATTTATTTATTTAAATTCTCTCGATAACTTATTCCACAGAAAGCCTGTACCCACAAAACTTATACCCCGACTAGGGTAAACAACATGCTCCAGAATCAACTATGGACTTGGTTTTCTTATTTGTTCTACCTTTTAAGAGATAACATGTTTCCTTTACGTGCATAGTATAAACATACTTAATATTTTTATAAAATTTATTCCAGGCACATCGGGCCACATAATCTCATGTTGTCTCAGCACCTAACTCTAGAAATATATGCATAAATATTCCAAAGTATGATTAGTCCAAACCCAAGTCACTATATATTTATAAGCATAAAATTCATAACATAGTGGATCATGTATCATAATATTTTTCCCTTAGTGGATCAAGTTTTACTCACCTATTTCCCTTCGTGGATTACGCATCACTCACTTATTTCCTATAGTGGATCAGGCAACAGAACCTATTTCCCAAAACAAATCATGCATCATTACTTATTTCACCATTATCTTATAAGATGTAAAGTTATATCCAATGCATTGTAGGGATATATAGGGTCCACCCATCACTTAAAGATTAACCATACACATGTGTTCCATAATAAAACATATAACCATCACATCATTAAAAATCATGAATAATAATGGGCTTCATAAAAATTTCAAATAGAAATCATTTACTTTTTATAACATAAATAACCCAAGGAAATAAAATGGGTTTCATATCCTTTTCAAATGTATTCACATATGAAAATCATTACTAATTACAATAATAATAATAACATGTTAAACCCATGAAAAATGAATGGGAATCCAATGATATCCATTAATTTTTTAGGTAAATACCATTCAATCAAGATAAAAAACATATGGTATTTAAACCGCATATATAAAGGGTATATAGTTAGTAAAATAATCTTAATAATCAATTGATGTATGGAATCTAGGTGAACACCCTTCAATAAAATAAATTGAAAATAGGGTATTCACCAAGGAAATACATTAGAAGGAAAGTTATGCTTATTCACAATGGATGGTTAGGAAAAACAAAGTAAGTGATACATAATATTACATAATCCATCAAAAGAAATAATGTGGATGGTAATATTTAAATAATATCCTGAAATAAATCATAATATATATCAAAGGACAATAACTTATATGAAAAACAATTTTTATGAGTTTTAGAAAAATTACCTTGGAAATATTAAATGTCCTTGATCTTTAGAATGAATTTTAAAAGAAATACTTTATAAAACTAGGAGAAAAAAGTAATTTATTTTAGAAACCATGAAAATGTAGAGGAAAAGTTTCATATAAAATGACATAGTCTATGATAATATGTGCTATCATTGAATAAAAACATAAAAATATTTTTTTGAAAACATTTTTAACATTATCGTAAAAAGTATAAGTTATACGTCACTTTAAAAAGTTATTTTAAAAAAGATGAAGTGAAATATTTGAAAAAAAATTTCGTTGAAAAATAAACTAAAATAATAGACCCTTTAAAATAATAAATGTTATAAAAAATGTGTAGTGTAATATAAAACATTTTATTTTGAAAGGATGAAAAACCTTTTATTTTTTTTGTAAATTTTTTGAAATACCTTTGTTTGAAAACCCACATTGTAAAAAGAGTATTAGGTTTTCCTTTTGAAAAGGGGTAAAGGGAATTATGAGATTAATAAGAAATAATACATATTATATTTACCAAAAATATAGGATAATATTTGTGGGAAATAATTTATCAACATGGAAGAAAAGATTTATTAGTAAGAATGAGAGTTATTACTACCAACATTACACTTTAATTTTGGAAAGAAATTTATCATAGAATTGGTTATTGATGATGAGAAGTAGTTTCCACAGATAAAAATGGATATAAAATATAAAATAGTGGAATTGTAGGATCAATTTAATCTTGAAAGGTATGCTCAAGTAATAAAGACTATAACCTAATGAACTAGAAATAACTTTGATGAAACTCTTATAGAATTAGTAATGTAAGAATAAAAGGAGTTTGAGAGGAAGATCATGAAATGGATATTAAAATATAATTAAATGGAAGATATTTTAATATGTGAAATCAATTGGTTAGTGATTACATAATATAAAATAAAATATGGCGAACAATTTCAATCAGGTCCCATGGAGTTAAAAATGAGACAAAGAAACCCTAACCTTGTTTCCCTGATTAGTCGAATGCACTCTAAGATATTGTATAAAAATAAATAAATATCTTAATAACCTATTTTATAACCTTTTTAATATAAATAAAATTTTATAAACTTTATTTATAATTATTCTTTTCATGTATATTAGTTAATTTATTATCTATTCTCAATATCATATGTGAGTAACCTTAGTCATTTTGAACTAGTTTCATAATACCAGTGTTATTATTAATTTCTATCCTAAAGTTAATCATTACTAGACCAAACAAGGTACTATAATTTATGTTTTATAATTATTTATAATTTTATAATTTCATCTTATGGTAGCTTTTGTTATGATCTTTAAAGACTAATTTTGTGATGAACATGTTTTGATGGTTCTTAGCGAACGAAGGGTGTTTTCTTAAATAATGAGTTAAATTATTATATTACCATTCCTAAATAAAAAAATTCATATTTTATTATTTAATTCATATATTACTATAAATTAAATTCACCAAGTAATCCATGATATAAATTCATAGCATTGTTCAAGTAGGTTGTCAAACCGAACCAAACATGAACATGATATGATTAATAGATGATTATGTGGGGGTTTAGTTGTAATATAATTATAATAGAAGAATAACGATCATATTTAGTGTTTATTAGTGTGTTGTATCATAATTTGGAATAATTTTTAGAATAATTTAGCCTATACGATGTTATTTCAAAGTAAAAATAAATCATTTTTTTCTCATAGAGCGCTCTTTTGGATTGCTGAATTTACCATTGTTTTTTATTACTCATCTTGTTAATAGGATGTCAAATATGTGTTTATTAATAATTTAATAAAAATACTATGTATCCTTTAAAACCATTCTTAGAACCATCCATAAAATGTGACAATGAAAAATAGAATACACCGATCTATGGAGGAGTTTGTTCGCGATTATGCATTAGTGATGTTTCTTTTTCCATTGAATGAGAAAAAAGAGTAATATGGTTTATAATTTCATAATCTAAAATATGTTATAAAAATAATACTTATATATTAAATATTAGGACCAACATTAAAATTTTGTGAATAAAAATGAAACATGTTTCACTATGGAGTTGGTAGTCCACACAACACATAATTAATAATTTTATTTTTTCTTAATAGAAAAGGGAGAAAGGTGGTTAATTATTGTAACATAAATATGATAACATACTATTATAATAATGATACTAATTTTTATCATTTTAATATGGTTCAATTCAATTTTAGGAATAAGGATTTCACATAAATAAATAGAAATGAGAAATAAGTGGTTATAAATCTACACCTCACTACTTGAATTATCATTTTTTCGAAGGGGGTTATGCCTTTAGGAGATGATTTTTTAAGAAGACCAAAACCTATCAAAGGTTTATAGTAATGGTGAGTATTGGGTTGGGTATAATTTGGGATGAAATAAGTGGGATTTTGTGTGAGGGAATTTGAGGAGAGGAATTCCCCTTTTATAAGTGAAAAGGGATGACATTTTTGTAAATACCTATAACTTTTCAATAATGGGAAGAAACTATTAAGGAAAGTGGATCCAAAGTTGAGAAATAATAGATAAGTGAAAAGATAAGGTGGATTGGAACCTCAAAAATTCAATTAAAACCACGTTTTTAACATGTTAGACCCTTTACCTCTTAGGTTAATCATTTTTACCATTTTGGGTTTTTACCACGATAAATAGTTTTTACCTAGGTAATTTATCCTTTATGCTTGAAAATAAAATGGTAATTATTATATAATTTGGACCTAATTATTCTAAATTTGAAATAAATTTTGTTTTATTCAATCTTAAAAGTGGTAAAAATTAATTTTAATATACTGAATGTATAATGTATTAAAAACAATATTTTAAAAAATATAACTTAAGTTATGAAATGTCAGATATGTGTTTATATTTTTTTTAATTATAAATTCACTTATAAAATTAACATTTTATCTTAGAAAAAGGTTTCATGAATTTCTAATTCATAATTATATACTAATAATTCTATAAAAGTCATGTTATTTGTAAAAATGATAATTTGTACTATTCACCTAAAAAGATATCATTTAATAAAAATAAAAAAAATTAATCTTAAGATAATATTTCCATTATAAATACAAAAATTAAGTTAATTTTTTAAAATTCAGATCCTAAAATATATAAATGTTATTTTTAATTAAAAACACAAAAATATAGCAAAAAACATTTTTACAGGAAAATGAATTTTAATATATTAACTATTATTTTTAAAAAAAATTAATTATTAATATAGTTTTAATATATCTTGTTGTTATTCAATCAAAATAAGTTCAGTTCCTTGAAATAAAATTCCAATGTATGAAAAATAAATTTTAAGCATAAAGTGAATTGAGTAAAAATGACTTTTTGAAAAGTATAAAAATTCATGATATATCTATACATATAAATATTTTATTACATATTGATATAATCCTAATTTATACTTACATAACCCCTTATGAACTTCATATAATACCTAAGCATCAGATAATGCCTGGTTGTAGTTTTTTGAGGCGGTTCAACTAACGTGGATATTGTGGAAATCTCCATGAGTTTGAACTTATCATGTATTCAGTTTTTCTCAAACAGTAATTTCTCAAGTTTAGCTTGGTCTTGGTCTATGTAAAAACCCAAAAAACTACTTCTTTACCAATATTGGATAAATGAGCTTCATAAGGGATACTTCTACTACTCAATGTCATTTCTTTCCTTTATATATTTCATAATATATTCACTTTGTTTTATACCTTCTAACTCAACAGCTATATTATAATGGTGTCATTTCACATTTTCATTTTAGTTCATTGTTGTGTGTGAAACAGGCTATTAAAATAATAATTATTTAATGATAATAAATATTTAAATCTAAATTTGTCACATTCTACACCTTAAATAAATTTCATCCATTCAATTTTGATTATTACTCTTTGAAAAAATTAGTTGAGGGTATTCTTAATATATTCATCATTCGGGGTGTATCCATTAATATTCCATATACATTACTCTCTTAGGTTATATAAAGTTACTTATCTTTCTTCAAAAAATATCATCCATTCATACAATCACATACACCAAGATGTATATACCCTTGTTGGTTGGAGTGAGTATCTCAAGAGGGACGTAGTTTGAGTACCCAATAAAAATTTATGTTCAAAATAAGTTTAAATAAAATCCCCCAAATAATTAAAATAGCCCAGTTAACCAAAATAATAGATTGATATAAGTTCTGATCTTTTAAAATATTTCTCAAAGAGTGATTAAGTCTCAGTCAAAATAATATGAAAAATATTGTAACTTTTGAAATTAATTTACTTAATCAAAATCTTATATAAATACTAATTAAGATTAACTATAAAAGTAGTGGTTTTGTTTATAGTTTAAAACAAATTTAGTTTAATTATTTGAAATGAAACAAAACAAAACACACAATGGAATAAATACAAGAGGTTCAGTCTCAAGAAAAGACCTTATCCTATCCACTTGGAAATAACCTACTACCAAGAAGATTATATAAATATAATCTTGATCCACAACCTGGATTGAGTACACAAAATAGCTAACCATCTATCTAGGTAACATGTAGACCTATTCCACAATAACCATGGGAATAAAAAAATTACAGGCCACGCAAAGGCCTCTTCCAAAACACTGTGGGTAAATAGATAAAAAGAGAGTAGAGAAGATATATTGTATCTTCCAGTTAAATCACAAGAATAGTGTGTGTTGAATAAGTAGGGTAAACTACACACTTCTTGACATGTATAGGAAACAAGTAGAAAGATAAAGTAAAAAGATAGAGAAAATATGGTGTTGATCGGTTTAATGTTCTCTAAATCTTATGAATCCTCAGATGCAGCTTTTATAGGATATTGAGTCATTTCTTATAAAAACATAGTAAAATAGTGCATCGTAAGCTCTCTTGTTACATCCATAGGAAAGTATATATATGTTCATTATGCTTCACTTTCCCATAGTTGTGTGTAGGTAAGGATGCAATGTGTAAGATCTCTATCAAGTCTTACAATTCAAACACTCTTTTGGTTCATGAAATATGGTTCCATCTCACTTCACATGTATACAAGAGGAAGTATGATTCTTAATAAAAAAACATCATGAAGGAGTATCCATTTGAAGAAAAATCATTGGGATCTTCTACACCTCATACTAAGCTCTGAAATACTCTTTAATTTTCCCTAAAATGGTTTAAGAATAACCATTAAAATAATCATCAACATTAAATTTGATAATATTCCAATTAGAAACATTTAATTTTATATTCCCAAAATAGTGACAGTAACTCTTCTGATGGTGACTCATCCTGGTGGTGACTTAAACTAGCGGTGAGTTAGGCTGACAATAGTTCATTCTCAATGATGAATCATCTTAGTGGTGACTCGTCTTAGTAGTAGGTCATTTCCATACTTAGCCATTTTTTTTGGTTCAACAATGAGTCATGTATGGTGATGAGTCATATTCAACAATGACTTCTCTATGGTGGTATGTGTTTTCAACACTTTATCAACTTTCCATCCTAACGATGACTCAACTACGATAATGAGTCTTTCTTAGTGGAGACTCATCCTCAATGGCGAGTCACGCCGATGGTGATTCATTTCTGTACTTAGCCAAATTTTCACCAAAATTCATTATAGTATAAAATTCTATCATAAAACATAAAACTCATTAATAACATAATAACCATGATTTTTCGATCATTAAAATAAGGGTTCAACAATCTCACCCGTTTTGATGATAAAAAATCATGGTATTTTGCAAACCATGTATAAAATATGTGTTGGTTTAAAATATATTATCTTAACACTTTAAAAAGATATAGTATTTTTAAAATAGAATACAATATAATTAAAAAGGTATTGAAAAGTAAATACCCATAATTAATAAATATGGTATGAAAGTAATAAATCTAAATACAAATGGTATCAAAGGTATTACATAACAAAAAATATCATAGGTAGTTAATAAAGATGGTATTAAAGAAATAACATTAAAGAAACAACACTAATGATGGTATCAAAAGATAATTATGGTATTCAAGGAAAACATAACTATGAAAACAGTAAAGAAATGCCATATTTATTCTCTCCCTTTTGGGAATATCAAAAAATAAAAATAGAAAATAGAAAATGTAAAGATACAAAAGATAAAGAAGAATAAAATTTCCATTGAAAAAGGAATTGGAGGGAATCTAAAAAGAGATAAAAGAGAAATTCATATAAAAATACCTATCAAAGACTTAAAGTCTAATATCAATGATTCTAAACCTAGGTAGTTGGAATAATAGGTGCCTTTACATTTACCTTGTTAGAGGTTGAGGGAACAACAGTAGAAGCTGAGGCAATTATTGTGGCAGTTATAGGAAAAATAAGTAGAGAAGGAGGATCTCTGATAATAATAGGTCCAATATGTTGGAAAAATTATATGGGAGTTAGGATAAAGGATGAAACCAGGTAGGTAATGGTGCATTGGGATCTCATGTAACACTTGGTTTGAAGAACTCTGGATCAAAGGTTGGAGGAGTGAGATGAGAAGTGACTGGAATGGCATCCTGATCCACTACTGTATTTCCAGAGACATGAATAAATATATTAATTAGATTAATGAAGTCTATGATGATATTTCCTCCTCTTTCTGTAGTACTTAAAAAGTCTTTTTTCTACTCCATAAACAACTTGAGAATTAGAGTCATCACTTTCACCTGATTAACCTTTTCTTTAAAGCATTGAGTAATGGGAGGCATATAAAGGTTCTCAAAAAGGAACTTGAAATGTGATTTGAGCTCATTATTGATATAAATTATTGAAAGGTAATACTTTATAGCCTTTATAATTATCTCTCTATCAACTTTTATAATCTTCATACATTATCTAATTATCATATTCACATGATAACTATTATGATGGAGCTTCCTCAAACTCTCTTGAGAAGTTTATAGAACATAACCTGAAAAGGATTGAAGTTCCTCCTTAACCACTAATATGAACAACTCAATATCCAAAGGAGGAGGTAGAGCACTTAAAGTAGAATACATGTAAGATATGTTCTCCACCATCTCTAATAAAACAACCATAAAATACAAAAAATAAGATCTAATCTCATCCACTGTATACCTCAAATTCTTTATCTCATTTTATAACCTCTTATTATCTATCTATACTACTTGAAAATGATGCATCATCTTGGGATGAATGTGATGGATAAAAATATCTAACAAGTATCTTGCATATTTATCACTAATATTAGTGACCAAGGGAGTTTGACTCTTCATAATCCTATTAAAATTAGAATGAATCCCTTCCCTGAAGGACTCTAAGTAATATTTGGATACAACATCAATAGACACATATGAAATGATAGGTACATGAAAGGGTGCAGAAACTCTATCAATGGCAGTAGCCTCTACTAGCTTAAAACTAACAGGAATATCAGAATCAAATCTCTATAATTCCCCAGCATGGATAAAAATCCTTAACAAGTATCTTGCATCTTTATCACTAATATTAGTGACCAAGGGAGCTTGAATCTTCATAATCCTATTAAAATTATAATGAATCCCTTCCCTGAAGGACTCTAAGTAATATTTGGATACAACATTAATAGACACATATGAAATGACAGGTACATGAAAGGGTGCAGAAACTCTATCAATTGTAGTAGCCTCTACTGGCTTAAAACTAATAGGAATATCAGAATCAAATCTTTTTAATTCCCCTAAAACATCTATCTGATCCACCATTGATCCCTTAGGATCAAAATCCATTCAATATGGAAAAGAAGGCCTCTCATCATCAGAGTCAGTGTATTCCAAACCAAGTCTGACATAACCTAGATAATTTTCCCCTTAATCAAAGGATGTGACATCCAAATTGGATAAAGACACAATAGAATAATCAAAAAATATATTCTTAGTAAGTGTAGGCTCAACAACCATATACTTATTAGATACTTTCACAATATCTGTCTTCTCAAAAAATGTAGGATCACTAGATTTACCATTAGAAGGGTCAACGGGGTGACTAGATAGACTTGGATATCCCCCCTCAACATATTCTTTTATATCATCTCTTTAGGATCTATAAATATCTTTAACTAGGCTTGGTCATTCCTAGGACCTAGAATCAAATGACAAACCTGGAGAATAAACGACTACCCAAGGTATCTCATGATCATCAGACCTATCATGATCTGAACCATCATCACTATTATCTCCATTTCCATTCCCATATTCCAAATCATTATTATCACCACTATCTTCTTCATATTCTCCTAATTATTCTTCTTTTTCACCATTCTCACCATAATCATTATCATTTTCTTTAAAATATTTAGAAGTTATTTTAAACTGTTCCTCTCCAGAAACCTCAGTTTCTTCCTCTTCACTTACTTATTTTAAAAGAGTATCTTAGATAAGGAGAGATATAGGAGGAATAGGAGAACCATAATAAATAGTAGGAGGAATCTTAGGAAACTATAGGTCACTACCTTCATCAACTGAAAACTCATTATCCTCATCACCAGAAGCATCAACCTTATCTTCTTCCTCATATGAGCACACAACCACATCATCTGGCTGCAATCCAGGATCCACAATAATTTTAGGCCTAGTAGGGTGACCAATAAGATTTAAATCCTCATAAATCCTGAAAGTATCATCAACCCATTACCTCTTCCAGGGGTTCCAACTTATTTTCATTCTTTTACAAATCACTCTTGTAAGAAAAAATCCTCCATAATTTACTTCGGTTTCATATTCCCCATCAACCAGTCCCTTGGCCTCTATCCTGGATGAAACGAACTTAGGGAAGATAAGAGAGTTTTATTTTGAATATTTCTTGCACATATATATCATACGAATCATTAGGTATCTGCACAAATTAATATTTTCTCCTCTCTTCATAAGATATAAGAGATATACATCCTGATACCTCATTTGTTGGAGTTGGTATCCTAGAACCAACTTCTACATACTTTATGATAACTTTTATTCATAGTTTTGAATATTAATAAACCAATTATCACATCATGATTTTTCTTCTACGTAAAATATTATGTGATAATGTCCCAAGAGTAGTTTTCGCACTAAAAGGTCACAACATTTCTCCACTATGATGAGAACCCGAAAGTGTTATGACACTATTCTTAAATATATGTTATGTAGTATAATGATATCATATGAGGGAAAAATGATATAGGATATCATGGGTATAAACTCATAGTGATTTGAGGAACCTTCTCATGGAGTACACCCTTGGTAATATCTAGTATAGGATATTATGAGAACGAGACCCGCCAGTAAGAAATCCACATTTATATATTTTATTGAATGTTCCTATCCACAAACATGTGTATTGTTCCTTATACTTTAAGATTATTATTAATGATTATTATGATACATGTACTTTTATTTATTGAAAAAAATCATGATGACATATGTTCGCAGCAAGTTAGGATATATTGGGTGCGTCACGAGTAATATTGCATTAATGAATAACATGAGAAATGATTTTTCCCTTATATTATTTAGAAAAAGTTGATATCTTAGGAACTTTGATAGAAATGATATAGCCTAAATAAATCCATGAACATGGTGTTATATAGGCAAGTTCAATTTCCATGAAGTCAAAGAAATAGACATTGAGCACATTGATTGATGGCACCAACATACAACCTGATTGATTAAAGATATCATGATTAAGGGATTATGTTACACAATAAGAATATGTATGAGGTATTATGTCATTGTGACATTAAATTCTTTCTCTATGGGTGCCTTGGAATGTTTCTAGATTCTAACTTTGGACTTTAGGATGTTTCTCTTAATGCCACTAAGAAGGTGGCCCAGAGGGTCACATACTAAGTGTATCCAAAATCTCAATTTAATAATATATTATTATTTATTATTTAACATATTTAATAAATATTATTCCTACACATGTTTTAATAATTATTCATGTTTTATAGATTGCATATATTCCATCACCAGTTATTCGAGAGAATATAATGTGATTAGGATGTCTAATAAATATTTATTTTCTATTTAGTGAATATAATATTTATTTATTTATTATAGAATAATGTAGTGATATTTATTTAATAAATAAATAGTCATTATTCAAGGACCAATAAATATTTTTGAGGAATTAATGACCAAGTTTGATGATTCAGTGAGAAATAATAAATATTATTTGATTAAATAATATTTAATTTAATTCAAAAGTTAAGATCATGTTGAAAAAAAATAAAAATAAAAATATTACTTGATGTGGGGTTATGTAGGGATTAAATAAATAATATAGGGAACTCATGAAATTATTTTATTTTAACCCTAGTAGTGTATAAACCCAATTATATTATTTTATCTAAGATCCAATTCATTTGTTTGGTTGTACACAACGAATTTAAATAATCCTATTTATCCCTAGAGAGTTACCTTCTCCAAGAACACTCCTAAGAACAGAGTGTAATATTCCTCCACCATTCTCCCTTATGTAAAGAGAGATCAAGGATAACACTGGTGATCAAAGGTAAATGATGTAAGTGATAGGATCTACTGTGCTAACACATAAAGATTCCTACGGTGTTGTTTAGAGATTTGTGGAACATGTGTGGATCGTCACTAGAGGGAATCTGCTCTTGATTCCTACAATACAATGATGGTGCACCACATATCTGTTGTTAGACTCATCAATGAGGAAATAATTACAACAAGGAAATTCTTTAATTGATTAAATTAATTATATTAATATGTTATGATCCTCCCTCTATTTCTTGTGTTTTATCCATTGTCTATTTTCTTTGATTAAATTTCATTTATCACAACATTTATCATTGTGTAAATATCAGATTGACCATTGATCATGAAAAAAAGTAAAGTTGGGCATGAACCATCACACACTTATGCTATTCCAAGAACATACAAGTGGTATCATAGCGACCACATAGTTATTTATAATTATTTAAAGATTATTGATTGATTTTCACATTTTCTATTTAGTTTTCAATTCAAGTTTAACCATTATTTTAATCAAAATTACAAGATCCACTTCTTCCTCCTTTGTTTCTCATAGATCTAATAAAAACTATTAATTTTTTTGAATGAAATAAAATCTAAGAACTCATCTGGAGGTGCTGAGGATTCTGACCAAATAACATAGAAGTACACATTGTGTAACCAGAGTTATATGTCTTGTACTTGTGTTTAATGCACCAAGAATTAATTTGGAAATAATTCAAAAAGTGTGCATTAATTACACACGGTACATTAAATTTCTTACACCACATGTTTATCGGGCCAACCTGACGCACAATCAATCAGAGTACATGCCGTGTAGCCCACATACATGGCATATAGTCCTTTTAAGTCACATATGGGCCGTGTATTTCCATACATGACCTACATGACTGGTGACTGTGTAACTTAGACTCCACATGTCATGCAGTCCTTTATACACGTCGTGTAATCCATTTTTTTGAGGCACAATTTATATACCGAGACCCTAGACTCATGCCTCCGATAGATGGTGAGAGATGTACATTCCATATAGATCATCTGTGCACGCTGTGTACTTATACCAAATTATGAATAGTTAAAATTTATTTATTATACTATGTAAACCTTATTGACATGTACTTGAATGTGGTCATTAAGTTGATAGGACACACCATGTAGTGGGTTTTAATATATATATATATAAATGTTTAATTAATATCAATGTAATGTTCAGATCTATATATTATTTATGAGTCATATTACATTTTTTACTCTACGTGTATTGAATCATAATACATGACTGAAAAATCATATAATTCTTGTAATCATTAATTTTATAGTACATGCCATGAAAGTATGTGATAATTCATGTATACTATATGTCACAAAAGTAAAACTGTATACGAGCATAATACATGTTGGGTAGATTCAAATGGGTATTCACCATACTGCCTCTAAGGCACAATTATGTACAAAGTTAATTTTAAATAAATCTAATAAATTTATTTAAAATTATGATGGATGATAATCTCAAGGAAATTAGGATGATAATTAATATAAAAGAACTGATTAATGAAATATAATAATTAATCAATTCGAGTATTATTTATCTTAAATATGAATGATTAAGAATTGAATGTTGGTTTTATTAAATTCATAATTTTTTTCATGCATGTGGATGATCATGATCATAGACCATACCTTTTTATGAGATTTATTTCAATTAATTTATTATTAAATTAAATTATTGGCCAGTGTGACTTCTCTCCTCATATTATGTAAGGGCCTACATTTCCATGGTTTCTTTTATGTAAACCCTTTTCCCCTCACATGCATGTGAGTAAAATCATATGTAATGGATGGAGTTCCCAAGCTAGTGGAGGAGGTTCAAGTTTAGAGCCAAGATGAAACCAATCCAAGAAATATACATAGGTGGACAGGTGAAAATCTATAACATGAACCTTAATTGGTTCAATGTGTTTTCCCACTAGGTCAATTGTTATCTTATCAACTTCTAGATAAACTAACCATTAGTAATATCTCATGATCATACTTGTTTATTATTTTATTTCTATAAAATTTTATGGTTATTTCATTATGGATGTTTTGTCGCGATCACATGAATTAATGATATTAACGAGCATGCAAGATAGAATTAAAATAAATTGTATTATGTGTAAATATTATCTAAGACATGGTTAATCACTTAAGTAAATCCACTTAATATTAATAAGGATACAATATAGATAATAATTGGCAATTTACACATAAAAGGATAAAATCCCTCAATTATATATATTAAGTCGGGATAGCCTTCCACTACTTTAGTTAAAATTGAGCCATAGTTTAAAATGATTGACCAACCAAAGTTGGTGTGCTTTCAATTATCAATAAATTATAACTTTAAGTTTTGGGTTGACATAAATTAGCTCACATAAAGGGTTGAATTCCAAAGAAGGACTTGGTGTAACTGAGAGGCAAGGGTTTAGGAAAACCAATTTAAGTATTTCAGGATTGGGGAGTCCACTCAACAAATCAAGGAATCGTGAGTTAATGTAGTTGGTATTTGGAATTCCTACCTAAAACCATTCAAGTTACTTGGCCAACCAAAGTTGGGGTAATAAGAAGGATAATACAGATGCTTTCCACTAGAATGTCCAAGAAACAGGATATTCCGAAGCTGAGGGTAAGGTCTATTGGGTTTAAATAAAATAGTGGGAGATTAATAAATATAATATTTATTTATTTGTATAAATTTTATCAGATAAAGTACTAAAATTCTACTCATCTTATTTTTTAGAGAAAAAATTAAAATGACTTGAAACATATCACTATAATCCATACTTGATAAGGATAACCTTCTCACTAACACATATTTCCAAGAGTGGTAAAGGTGCTTATGCGTTATCCTTCACTTTGAAAGGAAATTATATGTTCTAGAATACCCTATTCCTAATGATTCTGGTAATGAGGAAAGTGATGAAGAGTTATCAATCTATGAGAAACATTTGAATGATTCTATATATGTTCAATGTTTCTTGCTATCATCCATGTCTAATGATATTTTGAAGCAACATGAGGACATGGATGCGTATAGAATGATCTCTCACCTTTGGGATATCTATCAAGAAAAGGCGAGACAAGATAGGTATAATATCTATAATTATTTGTTTATAAATAAGTTTGGAGAGTCTACACTAGTTGGGACTTATATAGTCAAGATTATTAGATATATTAAATGCTTAGAAATTCTAGGGATTAAATTATCATATAAGTTATATATAGATCTCATACTTTCATAACTTCTCAAGACCTTCCCCAGTTTTATTATTAATTACAATATGAGAAGTGATGATAAGAGTCTTTCAGAACTTCTTACTTTGATTCAATAAGTGGATAAATACACCAGTCTTGATAAACATACAATCCTTATAGTGAATAATAAAAGGAATAATAAGGAAAAGTGTCCCAAGACTCACAATAAATCTAAATCTCCCAAGCACCATCCTTCTAAAAAGAAGAATATCCAGAGAAAGGGAAAAGAAAAGGAGGTAGTATGTTTTTCATGTTGTAAGTCAATCCACTGGAAGAAGAACTGCACCAAAAGAAAGAGGAATCTAAAGGTGCATTTGTTATCGAGTGTAATATTTCAATATATACACATTGGGTATTAGATATAGATTTTGGTGATCACATCTGTATCTAAATGTAGGAACCAAGTAGATTATTAAATATTTCCAGAGGAGAGGTGGATTTGAGAGCTGCTAATGGTGTGGGGCTAGTTGTTTTAGCCATTACTGACTACCAAATTTCATTACAAAAAATAATGATTTCGGTTTTAAAAGATTGTTATTATTTACCAACAGTTACCAAGAACATACTTTCAGTATTATGCCTAGATTGAGATGGGTTTATTTTCAATTTTGTAAATAAAATTTGTTTCTTTTATAAGGACTACATATGTTATGGTATGAAACATTTAAATAATTGTATTTATGCATTAAATAATGAAAACCAAGTATTAACAATTGATAAATAATCATGTTCACACGACTCATATAACACCCAACTATGGAATCACCTTCTCGGTCATGTAAATGAGAAGCATTTGAAAAAGGTATATCAATATGGTTATTTAGAATCATCTAATCTAAAACCACTTGAAATATGTAATTCTTATTTACAAGAAAAAATAAACAAACCTCCATTCTTGGGACACATTTAAAGAGACACAAAAATTCTATGATTGGTACACAATAATGTGTGTAGACCATTTATAGTAGAAGATAGAGGTGGATATTCTTACTTTACAACTTTTACTGATGATTTGAGTAGATATGGTTATGTCTAATTTATGAGGTATAAGTCTAAGTCCTTTAATAAATTCATGGAATTCTAGAATGAAGTAGAAAATCAAATTGGAAAGAAGATAAAGAAACTTTGATCGGATCAAAGTGGTAAATATATTAACCAAGAGTTTATTAACTTCTAATGGGATTTTGGGTTTCTATCTCAACTCACTCCACCTTATACACCATATTGGAATGGTGTTAGTAAAACGAGGAACCGTACCTTATTATACATGGTAATATCGATAATGAGTCATGCATATCTTCTATTATCCTTTTGGGGATATGCATTACAAACTGTGGCATACACATTATACCAAGTGTAAAATAAAGAAGAAAATGGAATTCCCTTCGAGTTATGGAGTGGAAAGAAAGCTGTTTTGTTTCATATAAGTGTATATGGTTATGAAGAGTTTGTTTGGGCATTCTGAGGAAAAAAACTAGAACCCCAGGGAATAAAGTGTATCTTTATAGGGCATCCCAAGGAAACAAAGGGATACTACCTATAAAACCCCTCAGATAAAAAAGTGATTATCATTAGACAATCCTTCTTTCTTGAGAGGGAGTAATTACTCAAAAAGGATATTTGGAGCAATATTGACTTTGATGAAGTTGATGCTCAAGATACACAAGAGTTGGTGCAGTAAAAGGCTCCACATGTCCATATGAAAGAAGTAGTTCCTGAAACATAAGTACTATGTAGGATCATAAGAGAGGTAAGAGAATCAGAGAGATATGTTTTTATAGTCACTGAAGATGGAGAATCATTATTGGTTGACAATGATGAACCTCTCTCCTAAAAAGTGGCAGTAGATATCTCACAAGCTTCAATATGGTAAGAATCCATGAATTATGAAATATATTTCATGTATCAGAACCATGTTTGGGTTTTGGTTGATGCACCAGTTTATGAAAATCCCATTGTATGAAAATGGTTATTTAAGAGGAAAATAAACATGAAAGGTAAAGTGAATACCTATAAAGAAAGGCTAGTGGCTAAAGGGTTTAAACAATGTCAAAGAATTTACTATTATGAAACATCTTCACCATTCTCTATGTTTAAATCCATCATAATTATACTTTCTATAATAGCTTACCATGACTATGATATTTAGAAGATGGATTTTAAAACTGCATTCCTTAATGGGAACCTTCAGGAAGGTGTCTATATGACAAAAACAGAAGGGTTTTTGACTCTAGGTGATTCCAAAAATGATTTTAAAGTTATATAGATCTATTTAGGGATTAAAGAAAGCATTTAGGTCATGGAACATTAAATTTTATGATTCTATAAAAAGAATTTGGTTTAATTAAGAATAAATGTGAGTGATGTGTTTAAAATATTTTTAGTGGAAATGCACTCATTATCCCAGTAGTATATGTTGAAGACATATTACTTATTAGAAATGAAATACCAGTCTTATAGTTTGTTAAGGACTAGTTAAACAAGTGTTTCTATATGAAAGAATTCGGTGTAGTAGCCTATAATCCAGGGATCAAGATCATTTGTGATAGATCCAAGAGGCTTTTTAGAATAAGTGAAAGTATATATGTTTACCAGATACTAAAGATATTTAGTATGAAAAAATACAAGAGGGGATTGGTTCTAGCGTCAAATGGTTTATATATTTATAAGAAAATGTGTCCTTATAAACAACAAGATAAAGATAGAACGAGTAAGATCCCAAAAGCTTTAGCGATAGGATCAATAATGTATGCCATTTTATATACTAGACTTGATGTTGCCTATGCATTGATCATGGTAGGTAGATATCAAGCTAATCTAGGAGAACAACATTGGTCTTCTATTAAGGACATCCTTAAGTATTTGAGAATAAATAAGGATATGTTCCTAGTGTATGGAGGAGACATAGAGTTCGTCATTAGGGGTTATACTAATACTAGTTTTTAGACAGATCAGAATGATCTAAATTCACAACCAAGATATGTTTTTTTGTCTCAATAGAGGAGCTGTGAGCTGGAAGAGTTCAAAGAATCTAGTTGTCGATGATTCTACAGTGGAGTCCGAGTATATAATGACTTATGATGAATCCAAGGAATCCATTTGGATATAAAACTTTTTTCTAGTATCTTGATGTGGTACCTAGTAGTAAATACCCTATCACATTGTATTGTGATAATACTATAGTGGTGGATCTTTCAAAAAAGACAAGGTCACACCAATGAGTAAAGAATATACTCTAGCAGTATCATATATTGAGGTATTTTTATCAAAGGGGTGAAGTTTTAGTAAATAAAGTACCCATAGAAGATAATGTAGTGGACCCCTTGACTAAAGGCTTATCTCAGCAAAATCATGAGTATCATGTGAGAGAAAGCAGACTGAAGGTTGTTAGTAGTTGGCTCTAGTGCAAGTGGGAGTCTGTTGGAGTTGGTTCCCTAAAACCAACTGTTGTGTACTTTAGGATAACTTTTATTAATATTTTTGAATATTAATAAACTACTTATCACATCATGATTGTTATTATGTGTAACATAGTATGTAATAATGTCACAAGATTTGCTGTTGCACTAAAAGGTCATAACAGTTCCCCGCTATGATGAGAACTAGGAAGGGCTACAACACTATTATTAAATATATTTTCTATAGCTGGATGATATCATTTTAGGGACAAAAATGATATAGGTTATAATGGGTGGATACTCATAGGATTTTGAGGCACCTTCTCATGGTGTACACCCTTGGTAATATCCAGTGTAGGATATTATGAGAATGAGACCCACCAGTAGAAAATCCACATTTATATGAGTTATTGGATGTTCCTATCTGTGGATGTGTATATTTATCCTTAGACTTTAATATTATTATTAATGAGTATTATGAGTTGTGTACTTTGATGTATAGACAAAAATTGTGATGACATATGTTTGCGGTGAGGAAGGATATGTTGGGTACATCATGAGTAATATTGCATTAATGAATAATGTGAGAAAGTATTTGTCCCTTATGTTCTTTAGAAGAATTTTATATCTCAAGACATTTGATGGAAATGATATAGCCTAAATAAATCCATGGCCATGGTGTTCTATAGGAAATTTTAATTTCTGGGAAGTCAAAGAAAGAGACATCAAGCACATAGGTTGATGGAACCAGTATAAAACCTATTTGATTAGAGATATCATGATAAAGGGATTTATTATATAGTAAGCATCCGTATGAGGTATTATATCATTGAGGTATTAAATTATTTCTATATGGGTTTCTTGGCATGTTTCTAGATGCTAACCTGGACTTTAGGTTACTTCACTTAATGCCACAGATAAAGTGGTATAGAGTGTCACACACTAAGTGTGTCCAAAATCTTAATTAAATAATATATTATTATTTATTATTTAATTAATTGAATAAATATAATTCTTGAATGTGATTTAATAACTATTAATTTTTTATTGATCACATATATTCCATCACTAGTTATTCTCTAGAATATAACGTGATCAGAATATTTAATAAATAATTATTTTCTATTTAGTTAATATAATATTTATTTATTTATTGGTGAATAATGTAGTGAAATTTATTTAATAAATAAATAGTCATTATTCAAGGCCTATTAAATATTGTAGAGGAATTATAGACTGAGTTTGATGATCTGGAGAGAAATAATAAATATTGAATATTATTTGATTAAATAATATTTAATTTAATTTGGAAGTTAAGCCCATGTCTAGAAATAATAATAATATTATTATTTGACATGGGGTTCTATAGGGTTTAAATAAATAATAAAGGGAACTTGTGAAATTATTTTATTTTAACCCTAGTAGTATATAAACCCAATTATATTATTTTCTCTAAGAGCCAATTCATTTGTTTGGTTGTTCATAATGGATTTAGAGAATCCTATCAAGCCCGAGAGAGCTCCCTTATCCAAGAATTCTCCCAAGAATAGAGAGTGATCTTCCTCCACCATTATCCCTCAAGTTAAGGGAGATCAAGGAGAACTCTTTGGAAGTTATTATCATGGTGATCAAAGGTGATGACACAAGCGATATGATATGACATGCTAGCACTTGGAGATTCCTATGATGATATTCAGAGATTTACAGAACACGTGTGGATCACCGCTAGAGGTAATCTGCTCTTGATTCCTATAACACAATGATAGTAAAAAAAAATCTATTGTTAGACTCATAAATGAATAAATAATTACAAAATTTAATTCTTTAATTGATTAAATTAATTATAAATAACATGTGATGATCCTCCCTCTAGTTCTGATGTTTTATCCATTTTTTGTTTCTTTGATTCAATGCTATTGATCATGATGTCAATTGTTGTGTAAATCTCACATTGATCATCGATCATGACAAAAATAAAAATTGGGCATGACCCATCATACACTTCCGTTGACCCTATAACCTACATCATTGTGGGGAAATCACCATTCCATGGACACAACATATGTTTAATAAACTTGAAAAGCAAATGACATTAACCATCAATCTCAGTTGCATCTAGTCTTCTTATAATTCCTTCTCCATTTAGCTCTTCCAAAGAATCCTCAAACACAAATTTATCACTTTCACCCAAAATAAATACTTTATAGTCATTTGAAACACCTTCATGAGGTACTTTTAAACATCTATCCCATTTTCTTGAATATAAAACAACTTTTATTGTCACGACCCGTCCCCCGGGGGCCGTTCCGTGACTACCCCAATCCCACCTTCCATAGGCTAGGGGATGGCGATTAACACCGAAATGGTGTATCCCTATAACAGGAAGGAATTTCCTTAAACCTGTACAAACACATAGACTAGAACACAACAAGATGCAACGATGAGTAAACTGTTGCAGTAAAAGAGTGCTGAAAGTAAAGGGTATGGAATAAAAGCCCAACTGAAAAAGTACAAGTACAACTAAAAAGTAAAAATATAACTGAAAAGTATAAAACAACTCATGGATTATCCACCGAGGGTCCTACCTAAAGGGTAAGTACAACTCACGAACAGTAGTCCCTGCATCACGTCATGCCAAATGGTCCACCTCCAGGCCCCATCTAGTCCTGGCTCCCTCAGCCTAGATCAACATTGTACGTTGTCTGCACAAGATACAACAAGGTACGGGTGTAGCCCATGCAGGGGTGAGTATAACGATACTCAGTAGGGGTCCCGAGACCCCCGTAGGTCTCCCAGAGTTCTACAAAGGAAAAACTACAAAGCAAAACCTCCATCTCAAGCACAAAGCGATAAACATAAACTCTACTTAGGTATATGACCACACATAAACCTAAGTTATCAAGATATAATCATATCATACATGAGGGAAGAATTCCAAAAAGGTAACACCGCGAAGGTAGAAGTACCACACATGTAACACCATGAAGATAGAAGTATCACATAGGTAACACCATGAAGACAACACCACGAAGGTAGAAGTACCACATAGGTAACACCACAAAGATAGAAGTACCACACAGGTAACACCACAAAGATAGAAGTACCACAAAGGTAACACCACGAAGATAGAAGTACCACACAGGTAACACCACATAGTTTAAAGACTCATCTCACAATCAGGTATAACTTAAGTACAGAAGTACATATGATTCTTCGTAAGCTAGATCATCTTATTTTGTTAAGAGGCATTGCTGCTGACCCACATAGGATCGATAGGTACTAACCCCCACTGACCCACATAGGATCAGTATGTGCTAACCCACAAAGTATCTCTGAGAACTAATCCACATAGGATCTGATAGATGCTGACCCACACATGATCGATAGGTGATGAACCACATAGGATCGATGTTCTTTCTTCATGTTACAGCCAACCACATGATTCATCGCACTCAGTGCGCTCAAGCTTCGTAGAATCTGCCCCTCGATATATAGGTTGTACCTTGACTACCACTAATCTCCACAAAGGAGTAACCCAAAGGACCACCATGTCCTAAGGGTTCCAACGCGACAGACGGTGCGTCAATCAGACGCCCTGTCTGTGAGTTATAAGCGATTTAGTTCTGAGGGCCCGGTTGGATTTGAGTTCGATCCAAACCTACCATACACCAACTATCTAAATAACTCAAGTGAAGTATACCAAAAGGACCTTCTCACTTCAAGGGTCCTAGTGCTACAAACGGTTCATCAAACAGATACCTGGATTTCAAGTTATGACCCTTTAAGCGAATCTGGGCCTGGTGGGGTCCAGGTCTAGTCCAACCTGGCCCAAACCGGTCTAGCCGATCCGACCCAGTTTTGGTCGACCCAACCCGGTCCGGGTCCGACCCAGTTGGGTGGTGCAGTGGCAGGCTTGGCCCGCTGGGCCATAGTCTAACCCGAAACGCAATGGGGTGTGACCTAGCCCGTAGAGGCGCGACTCGCTGGGCTCGCGCGGCTCGACCCAAGGCGGTGCGTGGCCCGACCTGCGACGGTGCGCAGCCCGGACCACGATGGTGCACAGCCCGACCCATTGGGCTCACGTGGCCCATCCCACGGTGGTGCACGGCCCGGCCCGCTGGGCTCACGTGGCCCGGCCTGTTGGGCTCACGAGGCCCAGCCCGTGGTGCTGTACGGCCTGTACCGCAGCCGGCCTAGCCCGTGGTAGTGCGTGGCCTGGCCTGGAGCCAGCCAGGTCCACCAGAAGGTGGACCGGTCTTCCCAGTTGGCCCCATGGGTTTGAGGCTGTTTTGGCCAGCCGGTGGGTCGCTTCCCCACCAGGTAACGGTCGACCATTTTGGCCGACCTGGGTCCCACCAGCCGGCACGGCGTGAGGGCCACACCCCTCTCCACCTGCTGCGACTTCAAGCCACGACCTCCTATAGTGGTGTGCAATGACGCCACCCCACCTCCTCATTCCATGGCTAGCCCATTCCGGTGACCTCCTTCACCCGCCGTGGCTTCGGCTGCCGCCCCTTGCTCACCAGCGGTGCCCTGAACCTCCTCCACGACCGGATGGTGCCGAACGCTCTACTAACCGCCACAACTTAGTGCTGCGGCCATCTATTGTGGTGCGCGATGGAACGATGCCTCCATCGTAGCTGGTCGGTGCCGCCGCACTGGTGGTCTTCCACAGATAATGCAAGGGTAGCAAGATAGCAGAGGGTCCGAGCTGGGTTTGTTAGGCCCGCGCCCTCCGCATTAACTTGTAATCATGAGGGAGGATTAAAGGATTCAACAATCACTTTAATTAAACAAAAATCAAATCCCTACCTCAAGAATGACGGAGAGCGCCCGCGATTGAGGAAGTGGGTCGGTGTTCATCTTTCCCGCAACAAGCTTCCAATGACGCCGCTCGTATGTCATCCTTCGGTTCGTGGTTTGGTGTCACCCATCGCCGCCCACTGGAACCGGCTCCGTCCTCCAAGGGTTTAGCATTGCGGCACTTTGTCAGTACTTCCGTTTCTTGGTGAACTAGTTCTGATACCTCTTCCCAAGCTCCATATAAATAGGGGTGGGGGAGGGTGTCTTACTCTCATTGGATTTATGAGGGTTCATTTATTAGGAACCTTCTTAATTCCCAATGACGTTGTTACTTAGGATTTTAAATGTCAATCCATTTAATGGATTGACACGTCGTTGGTCCCACGATGCCGCTTCTCTGTTGGAAGAAATGAAAGAATGAAAAAATGACCAAGTTATTCTATTTATTCTTTTAGAAGTCCAAAATCTAAATTTTTCTATAGACCTACTGCGGTCGAAGTGAAGTCTCCCTTAAGTGAATCCCGGCGTTGAGGATTCAACGGTGCCCTCATATTTTTAATCTGAGCACTAGTTCAAAAGTTAGAAAATTCCACTCGTGTGTTTACTGAACACACCTTAAAAAAAGTTCATAAATTCATTCCAAGAACACCAGGCCTCAAAATCATGTGCCGTCAATTTTCATAGACTCGTAATAATTCTATATAATTAAAAAAATTACATGTAAAATCCGATTCTTTAAATTTATTCCATTAATTCTACTTCTAACCCATTCTTCATCTTTATCAAAGATAAACTCATCATACTAATAGAACTAGTGCAATAACCTAGGATAGAAGGGTCTCTCGTTAATAGAAAACCACTATACCCATTCCTAGTATTTCATTAATCTAAGCACCAAATAATTTCTTAAAAGCAATCACTCGATATGAAATTCATTTTTTAGGTAATACTATTTGATTCATGAGACATGGGTTCACTAGTTCGATAGCTAGAAAACTAGATTCACCTTTCTTCTTATTTGATGGACGTGACTCATCTAGAGAAGACACTATTGCTTACTTCACTCAGACCATTGCGATTGACTTGGAATGTTCAGATGAGGTCGAGGGAAGGCTAAAGGTTGGGAGAGAAAGGGTCACAGTGAGGTTCAAAGGTAAGGCACGAGGGAGTGAAATAATAAATTAGAAAAGTGTCTAATTTATATCATTTTGGGATTTAGGGATTTATAAAAAAAATAACATTTGAATCATATAAAAATTAAATAAATAACGCGTAAATAGAAATTAGAAATGATGAATTAAAAACCAATATCGGGTTATTTAATGGTGGGATGTTCCAATGGTGGGTAAAACTCCAACGGTGGGTACAAATCCAAGGGAGGGTAAACTATAATGGTGGGTAAACTCCAATGTTAGGTAAACTCCAACATTGGGTAAAACTCCAATAGTGGTTAAACTCCAATAGTGGGTAAACTCCAACGGTTGGTAAAGTCCAACGGTGGGTAAACACTAACGGTGGGTAAACTCTAACGATGGGTAAACTCTAATGGTGGGTCCCAAAAAATTAAACTTTACCAAAATTAATCATGCCTAATTCATGTTTTATGTAGTTCATTCTCTCAGAATTTAATGGATTAGTGAAAATGTTATCAATATGATGTTCAGTTCCAATGTATTCAAGAGTTATATCTCTATTTTGAAAATTATATCTCAATAAGTGATGTATTATATCAATTTATTTTTTCTAGAGTGAGATATAGGGTTTTTAGAAATATTAATATCACTTGTATTGTCACAATTTATAGGGAAATGTCAAAATTGGTATCCATAGTCTAGAAAAGTGTGTTTCATCCACAAAACTTGAGCACAATAGCTACCTAAAGCTATGTATACAGATTCAATAGTATAAAATAGAAAAAAATTGTTTCCTACTACCCCAATATAGTAGAGACTTTCCCAAAACATGACATGTTCCAAAGGTGCTTTTTCTATCTAACTTGCAACCACTAAAATCAGCATCTGAATAAGTAACTTGATCAAATGATTTTCCACTTACGTAGAATAATCCTAAATAGGTTGTATACCTAAGATATTTAAAAATCCTTTTTTTACAGAAACTAAGTGTGAGTATTTTAGGTTTCCTTGAAAATGAGCACACATACACACACTAAATGTAATTCCAGATCAGTTTTCAGTTAAATAGAGAAGACTTTCAAACCTACCTCTATAACTTGTTTTTTCCACTTATTTTCCAGCTTCATCATGATCCAACTTACAAGTGGTACTCATAGGAGTATAACTACTTTTAGTGTTATCCAAACTAAAACATTTTAAAAGGTATTTAATATATTTACTATGATTTAAAATAATTCCTTCTTTATTTTGAAAAATCTGAAAACCAAAAAATAATTTTAGTTCAACCATTAAATTCATTTCAAATTCATTTTGTATAATTTTGGAAAATGTAGTACATAAATAATTTTTAGATGATCCAAATATAATATCATCTATATTGATTTGTAAAACTAAAACATCTTTTGAAATTAATTTTATAAATAGGACATGATTAGCTATTCCTTTTGAAATAAGAAAAGAGCTGATCCTATCATACCATGCTTTAGGAGCTTGTTTTTAACCATATAAAGCTTTTGTTAATTTAAATACGTGATTTGGAAAATGAGGGTTTTGAAATATGGGGGGTTTTCAACAAAAATATCCTCAATTATATTCCCATTCAAGAATGAAATTTTGAAATCCATTTGATATAGTTTGAAATATATATGTGATGCATAGGCTAGCAGTATTATAATGGATTCAAGTTTGGCTATAGATACAAAGGTTTCTTCATAGTCTATACCCTCTTCTTGACTATACCCTTGTGCAACCAGTTTAGCCTTATTCCTCACTATTGTTATAGATTCACCAACCTTATTTCTAAACACACATTTATTTCCTATAGACAAGGTGTCTTTGGGTCTATCAATAAGTTCCCAAACTTTATTTTTTTCAAATTTATTAATTTCTTCTTGAATAGTCATTACCCAAAATTCATCATTTATTGCATTAGTGATATTCTTAGGTTCAAGCTATGATAAGAATGCTTTATGTTCAATACAGTTTCTTTGATAATATCTAGTTTTTGTACCTCTATCTAAGTCTACAACTATAGAATCTAGAGGGTGGTATTTAAGATTTCTAAAATATCTAGAAAAATAAGGACTGGTCACCTCATGATCTTATATCAGTTTTGGTTCTAGTTTTGGAAGTTCCTCAGATATGGATGATTTTTATACATGCTTTAAAACAACATCAGTAGGTTTGGGATTTATGTCTAGAGTTTAAAAATCATCCTCAAGGTTTTCTAAAATTATTTCAGGCTCATTTCGATCCATCTCATCAAAATTATCATGAAAAAACTATTCTATAATCCTGGTTCTTTTATTAAAAGCTCTATAGGATTTACTTGAATTTGAATAGACAAGAAAAATTCCTTCAACACTTTTGTAAGAAATTTTTTCAATATTATCCTTAGTGTTAATAATAAATACTTCACATCTAAAAAATATAAATTAATTAACCTTATTATTAATATTATTTAAAAGTTCGTAAGGAGTTTTCTTTAAGATAGGTCTAATTTAAACTCTATTAATTATATAATAGGATGTGTTCATAGCTTCTTCCCAAAACTAGATAGGTAGTTCATATTCATTAAGCATTTTCTAGGAAATATCTTAAAGTGTTATATTTCTTTATTCTATAAATCCATTCCGTTGAGGGGTTCTAGGATAAGAGAAGTTATGGTTATATCCATTTTGTGAGAAAAAGTATTCAAAGTATTTATTTTCAAACTCACGACCATGGTCACTTCTTAAGGTATTAATTATAAGTCGAATTAGGTTCTCTATAGATTTATCATACTTGGTAAAATAAGATAAAGATTTACTCTTTTGAGATAAAAATAATACCCAAGTATACCAATAAAATCCATCTATAAGTACATAGATATAGTGATTCCAATTTAAATTAGAAACTCTAGATGGTCCAAACAAGTTCATATGAACCAACTGAATAGGTTGAATAGTTGAAACTCCTTTCTTTAATCTAAAAGAAATTTTGCGGTGTTTACCTTCTTGACAGGGGTTACAAAATTTATCATTTGGGAATTCATGTTTGGGTAGATCCCTGACTAACGCTTTCCTAGTAATATTTTTAAGTGAGTGGATATTATAGTGTCCTAGTCTCCTATTCCAAATCCAAGATTCTCTATGAAAGGAACTTAAGAAAGATTTTTTTGAAATTAAAGAATCAAGATTAACAGTATACACTTTATCATTTCTCAAAGTAGTAAATACTAAAAAACATTGAAAGCATTGTTTTAAAACATTACATGAAAAACATCATCACATAGATGTGATATTATAATAATATTGTATTTTAAACCATCAAGAAAAAGTACTTTAGAAATTAAAATAGAATTAGAGTTACTAATTTGACCAAATCCAATTAATTTTTCTTTAGCATTTTTGTTAGCCCAACTAGGTTGTCTATCCTGAGGGGGGGAGGTGAATTAGGGTGTGATATATTAAATCAACTACCCATTTGGATCTTGTTTCATCATTAAACAAAACACTATTCTCTCTCTTTCCCATAGACATGTATGAATAGAAATGAAATCATGCACGAGACGCAACAATTTTACTTGGTTTACCCTCACTGGGATATGTTCAAGTAGAATACAATGACAATGTGCCGATGTACCAAATTCACTAAAAATGAACTTTTATTTATAGAGTTTGGAGCGGACTCACTATCCCTCCTGGTTTACAACCAATCACAATATGAAATCTCACTACTCTCTCAACTGAAGTGTGATCAATGATTCTTCATAATATCCTACTTTTATTACTTAAACCAATATGTTTTACACCTCATTTAGTGTATCATTAAGTTTTAATTTCATCCATATGATGAATACTACTTTACCATAGATTTACAGGGAAATAACTTTTGGTTCACACTTCGTCTTTATCCCAACCTTTGGATGTCTTTATTGTAACTTTATCACCTTGTATGCTACATTTAACTTTATCAAAAAAGTCCAACTTGCATGAAACCTTTATGCTTTTCACATAACTCCCTTGGTCATTCATACTCAATTCCATTTTTGTTCATAGTAAATATTTTATTTGTTGCTTCATGAACCTCTAATTTCACGCAACTTTACTGCCTTGGGAACAAATTCTTACATGATTCATAGCCTTGATTTTTTCTAAGGCTTGAGCTTTTGATATGATGGGGTAGCCTCCAATTTATAGATTCGGCCAACCCTGCACACAAAACCCTTATGTGCCTTTCACTGTGCATGTAAGATCTCCTCAAGCATGGAAGCTCTCAATTTGACATCACATTTAGCATGTAACTCTCATTCACACCGATCACTTCATCTTTATTTCAAGGGTACGCATAATTTGACCTATGTAAGATAAGTTCATCTTTCACGTAATTTCCTATAGTGAACACAAATATTTACTTTTACATATTTTTATGTGATGATCCTAAATCCTGACTTGTGCGAAACACTCTGATTCACCTTCAATCTTGCATGCAACTCCCTTTTCCAAAATTACCTTTCTCCATTCTCTTGATTTTGGACCCCAAAAATTTGGAAAATAATGGGAAATAGATCCACCTTATATACACAACTTTTTGTACCACCACCAGAGTAACCATTACTTTTTCTTAGATATTTATCAATATACCTTATAAAAAATCTCTCTAGAACTCCAAAACTAACCATGGAAGCCCACTTTTTCAACAAACACAATCAACCCAAAAACACTACAATGTTACCTTGAGGGATTTTTTCCTAACAATCCCCCCTTTGGTTTTGTTGACAACTCTTCACATCTTGATACCATGTTAAATATTTTTCTATATTCTACCAATACTCACATATTTTGATTTTGATAGTGATAAAATATTTACTCAACACACACTATAAGCCCACATGATCCATGTTCGACATAGGAAATAAGAGTATCATGTAAATCTCATAAATGAAACACTTCATTCTTAAAACCAGTAAACTTATTTCATCATGAACTCCATCTGTCGTGATATATATACTTTGATCAACCACCTTTATCATCCTAATATTTAAAACTCCCCCTACTTCAATTATTTACATCTCATTCTTTGGAATGCTTAAAGATTTCCAAGCTAAGGTCCGATAGTCATGAACTGTTTCCACATAACACCTAACTCTCATTGTGTCATAGAAGCATTGCATGGTTTTTCAAAAACCTACAACCTTTAAAACAATGAAAATCCCCATACATTATAGATCCCACTATAATATTCCACCCTATATTTTTTTAATACATTTACCCTTTAAAATCCACAATTTTCCCCCTTTTTCAATGAACTTGAAGGTCACTTTGTTGTGGTTTGCAACAAGGTAAAGAACACAGATTAATAAATTAGGGAAAGAAACACCATACATCAGTGAGAAGGGGTCCCACATCCACACTTTTTCAAGTGTGTGGATTTAAATGGACTCCCAGATCCAATTGATTCCATTCAAATTCTTATTTGGGTAGGGTCTTCATTAGAATTTCTAGAACCTGTAGTTTTGTAGGCACATACTCAAACTTCACAAGCCCTTTCTCTGCCATCTCCTTGATAAAATGATATTTTATTTCAATGTTATTTGTCCTTGAGTGATGGAATGGATTTTTGCTAAGATTTACAACACTTTAATTATTGAAATGGATTTTGATTTAAGACTTCAATTTAACTCCCATATCATCAAGATGATGCTTCATCCATAATAATGACGTGCACGCTTGCGTAGCCACAATATATTCAAATTATATTATGATTGGTAAAATGAAATATTTTTTCTTGATTTTACAAGAAATATAAAATCCTAAAATATAGAATGCACCACATGACATTGATTTTCTATCATCAGCTGATCCGGCCCAATCTAAATTTGTATATCCAAATAACTCTTGTTGAGATTTTTCATTGTATAGAAAACCGAATTCCACCATTCCCTTGATATAACAAAATATTATTTTAACTTAAATCAAGTGGATTTATTTGAAATTACTTTGATATTGTGCTTCTTAGCATATAGGAAAACAATATTAGGTCTTATTGTTGTCAAGTACAATAGAATTCCAATAATTTTCATGTATTCTATTACATTAACTGCATTTACTTCATCATCCCATGATAGTGTCATCCGAGTAGCCAACCAAGTTATCATCTCCTTGGAATTTTCCATTCAAAATCTTCTTAAAATATCCTTGTAATATTTATATTGAGAAATGAACATGGCATTTTTTTTTTATTTTTTCACCTATAAAACAAGGAAAAACATCAGTTCACCGATCATTTACATTTGAAATTACCTTTCAATAAATTCTACAAACTGTCTGCACTATGCTTCATCAGATCCACCAAATATTATTTCATGAAAATATACCAACAACATCATCCTTTGATTACTATCATTACTGACATACAAATTGTAATCAACTCCACCATGATGGAAACCAAGATTCATAAAATACTGACCGATCCTTGAATACCATGATCTTGGTGCTTGCTTCAACCCATATAGTGACTTTCTCATCCGAAAAAATATTTTATCATCTTCATGAATGAGAAAAAAATATGAATTATTAAAATAAACTTCCTATTCCAAAACCCCATTCAGAAATTATGACTTGACATCCATCTAGAAAACATTGAACTTTCTTTTCACTACTATGGCTAAGAATAATCTGATTATCTCTAGCCTTGTAACATGTGAAAATGTTTCATTAACATCAAAACCCTCTATCTGAGAGTACCCCTTGCATAATATTCATGTACTATTTCAAATCACCATTCCAACTTCATTCATATTATTGTGAAAGACTCATTTAGTCCCGATGACATTCTTATCCCTTATCCTCGAAATAATCTCCCATGTCTAATTCTTTTCAATTTGGTCTAGCTCCTCATTTATAGCCTAAACCCAATTTTCATCACCAACTACTTCCTCAAAACATTTAGGATATAACTATAATAAGAATGATTTATATTGTAAAGACTTCATTCTTTGTGTTTGAATTGATGCTTCACCAATGATATTTTACTCGTCAATTTCAGCTTGACTCTATGGCTTCTACACAGATACAGATTTGACTTCCTCCTCATCGTCAGTATGTTCTTAGGAATTTGCATTTTCCACTTCTTCTCCCCCTATTTTTATTATCTCCTCATCAATTTAATCAAGGATCTATTCACTGAATTGTTGAATATTCTGTTCATTTTCCACTACAGTGACATCATTGATTTTAACTAAATTTCCCTGCCTCTTATTAAAGCATTTATATTATTTTATTTTTCTTGAGTAGCCAATGGATATCCCATCATCTCCAAATGAATCAAATTTCCCATGTTTCTATTTATTGAGAATAAAACACTTACTGCCAAATATTCAGTAGTATTTCAACATTGGCTTTTATAGGACCCTAGAGCACCCTAATAGGGGAGGGGTAAATCAGGGTGTCAACTTTTTATTTTAAAACAATGAATCTTGTTCCCACATTTGCAGGAACTTGTTAAACTTGTTTGTTGGAATAGTGTATTAATAAAACATTCACATGCAAAGAAACAACACAATAGTTTTACTTAGTTCACCACTAATGGATTGTCTAAGGAGCATACACTGATAGTGTGTCACTCATACCTAAATCTACTAATATTTACTAGAAGTCTAGACATAGTCACTTTGTCCCAAGCACACTTCTTTAAAAATATTTTAGGGATATCATACTATGTCCCTCAGAACACTTCCATCGACTCCCCCTATCTCACTTACTTGGGTGAAGTCTTACTCAATTTATCAACTTAAAGGTCGCTTCAGTAGATTGAAATTTATGTCTTTATCCCTAACTAGCACAAGACTCTTATTACACCGTAGTCCTAAATTGATTCACATGAAATCACTGATTAAACCAATCGAATATTCAAAACTTGTAAGAAGCTCAACTCTATTCTTGTACGCAACACCTATTGTTACACATAACTTTTAGGCATGTCATGAAAATGTATTTCGCACAACTTATTCTATTTTGCGAAACACCACCACAAAAATCACTTGGTCTATATAGACACAAATAAAATTCAAAACATAAGATTTTATATGTTTAAGTCTTCCATACACAATTACTACGCATGGAAGAGACACTAGATATTTATCATAAAAAGTTCTAGGTCTTGAATGGGGGTAGGGTTATATTTATAGACTTGAAAAACCCTACACGCAAGTGATGTGTGAATCAATCCCCATGCACATAATCCTGAATTTGATGTTTCATTCAGCACATAAGATCCTTCCATGCAGCCCACACCTTTTCTCTATTTTTAAGTGATAAACCCGAAACTCCTCTTACATGCAACTCACTTTTGATGTCCCATTAGGAACATAATATTCTTCCATGAAAAAACTAATGTTGCACCTGATTATTTACTTTTTCATATTTTGATGAGATGAACCCGAAACACAACTTGCGTGCAACATTTCGATTCTCTTTCAATATTGTGCACAACTTTCTTTTCCAAAAATACCTTACTCCATTCCCCAATTTTTGAACCAATTTTTTTTAAAAACACTAGGAAACAATGCTATCTTCATCATTGAAATCCTTCATGCTGTAAAAATGATTGTATTCCAAACTCCTTGATCAACCCAATGTGGATTGACAAAAAACATAAACCATACTCTATTTATAGTAAATAACAAACTTGGTTTCAACAATCTCCCCCTTTGGGTTTGTTGGCAATCTGTAGAAAAATTCAATAAAACACCACCTTCTTTCAAGACCTGAGATGCGCGAAACAAAATATACAACTCTCTAAGTTTATGTGAGAAAACATTGACATAAAAAACAAGAGGGGAAGCATAAATTGGGTTATCATGTTTTGGAATGCTTAAATATGTCCAAGATAAGCTCTAATAAAGTCACATAAGCATTGAATTCCATAAAATGTTTCCTCATAACACCTGATTCTCATCATGTCATAGAAGAATTTCATGGTTTTTAAAAAATATGAAACAACCACACATTGAATTTATCTATAATTTCTTCATTCTCCATTCTCATGAAGCCTCAAAACATTTAATTTCTCTATTCTACCCCTTTTTCAATAAACCCAAAGAACCCTATTTTTACTTGTAGAGATGAAAAAACCCCCATATTGTATCTTCCCCATAAAACTACATCACTTACATAAATAGATTACAATAGTTAATTAAAATTGGGAGAGGGGACCACCTATAACCTCCTCATGCACTGGGAGGTGGTTGAACACTGAGGTTTAACCAATGTTTCTCGAACACATGTGCTGCTAATGGCTTGGTAAGAATGTCACCCAATTGGTCATCAGTTCCAAAATGCTCCATTTTAATCACACCTTGTTCAGATTTTTCCTTGATGAAGTGATATTTGATCTCAATATGTTTTGTATGAGAGTGGTGAACCCGATTCTTCATAGGATCAAAAGCACTATTGTTGTCATAGTATATCAACATTGGCTATTTCGCTTCATCACCAATATCAGTCATTTTTTTATTCATCCATAACAACTGAGTGAAATCTTTTTTAGTAGAGATATATTATGATTTAGCTATACTACGAGATGGATTTCTTGTTTATTTTCAACTATCCCACACATTTCATGACAATACATAATGCTCCACCACTTGTGGAATTTATATCCACCACATCTATAGCCCAGGCAGCCTAAAAAAGGTGATAGTTCATTATCTATTCCCACAAAAAATTATAACCCAAAATTGAGTGCACCTTGATTATACCTTATGATTCGTTTAACTACTACCAAATTCTATTACTTCATATTACTTTGAAAGTGGTCTGCTAATAATGTTTCAAAGACAATATCTATCCATGTTCCAGTAAAGTATAATAGGGTTCCAATGATTCTCATGTACATAGTGGGATATATATATATGCCATCCTCATTCTTTCTAAGTTTTTCCCAACTATAATTGAAGTCATCATTAGTTTGGAGTCTTGTATTTTGAATTTATTCAGGATATCTCTTACATATTTAGCCTTAGAAATGAAAGTGTAATTCTTCTTATAAATCACATTCAACCCCAAGAATTATGTGAGTTCAATAATCAAAGAAATTTCAAATTATGATTTTATTTGATTAGAAAATTGTTACACTGTTCCTATAACATCCCTCCTTTTTATCACATAAACTTTCATTACATTTTACAAAACCGAGGATCTTTAAGGTTTAGTGTATTGGAAACCAGGAACTTAAAACATGAAAACATAAAAAATTATTCTTAAACACTTGAAAGGCTTATCCTCATGTTCATCCTAGGTTCATTACTGCATCTCATAACCTGGGGACATACATCAAAAGAAAGGGTGATCATAAGGCCCAATAAGGGAAACAAGGGGAATCATTTAACATGTGAACTTGAGATACATCAACAATGTCATGAAAAAGAACTTTAAGGCATGAGAAAGAAATCATGAGGCATATCATAATAAAAATAACGTTTTTTATAACTTGAAGATGTGGATACAACATTTAATATTGACAATCATTTCGTTTCACCAAGGTCCATCGCCAAGGTGTCATTAAAAATTACCAAGGTTATTCACCAAGGTATCAGTCTAAATGGTCATCTCTAGAGATTAAGTCTTTACCCAATGCATTGGAGCGCTATCTGGGAACACCCTTGAAATGTCTTTATTATCATTTGAGCCACATATATCATCATCAATAATTTCATAAAAAACCCATATAGCATAAAAATAATGGTTTTCATTTCATAATCATAACGTTTAAAAAAAATGCTTTAAAGACATGATCTTTGTGTCACTTTAAAACCCACAAAAAAGGAAGGTGGGTCTCATGTATGTAAATCCCAGAATTTAAAATAGAAAATTTTGGTATATATGTGAATACCCCTATATAAGAGAGAGATTTGAGTATTCATTTAATAAAATAAAAGAACTTTAGAGCAAGAGAGAGAGACATTTTGAGACGGAAATTCTGCAGCATAACGACTATGTTTCGGGGTTTTAGAAAACATTGAAAAGAGAGGGGACATGGGTCAAAAATTAATAAATGAACCATAAAATAGTATAGGGAAATAATATGAAGGATATATGAACATGGTAATGGAATTTTAAATATATACCATATGAAATGAAGAACATGAAAGGAAGACAAAAATAAGATTTCTCTTATGAAAATTTGACAGCCTAACGGTGTCACTTAAACTTCAAAAAAATGAATTGACGAGATCAAATAGGGTCGCTAATCATATGAAAATAAAAGATCAGTATGATATATATAGAGATAAAACACCAACATAATAAAAAGGAACTTGAAAGACTTTACATGAAAGTAGAACTTTTAAAAACGAGAAATGTGAACGAATCCCTTAAAAATTCGGAAGCCTAACGGTGCCACTTAAAACATCAAAATACTGAATTAAATAGATCAAATATGGTATCTCATAATATGAACATAAAAGATCAGTATGATAGATATAGAGATCATAACCCAAAAAAATAAAAAGAAACTTGAAAGACTTGACATGAAAGTAGAACTTGAAAACGGGAAGGGTGAAAGAACCACTTAAAAATTTGGCAGCCTAACGACGCCACTTAAAATTTCAAAATACTGAATTGAAGAGATAAAATGGGGTATCTCATCATATGATCATAAAATATCAGTATGATAGATATAGAGATCATACCCCAACATAATAAAAAGGAACTTGCAAGACTTGAAATGAAAGTAGAACTTGAAAACGAGAAGGGTGAAAGAACCACTTAAAAATTCGGCAGCCTAACGGCGCCACTTAAAACTTCAAAATACTGAATTGAAGAGATAAAATGGGGTCTCTCATAATATGATCATAAAATATCAGTATGATAGATATATAGATCATACCACAACATAATAAAAAGTAACTTGAAAGACTTTACATGAAAATAGATCTTGAAAAATGAGAAGGGAGAAAGAATCTGTTACAAAAATTTCGGCAGCCTAACGGCACCACTTAAAACTTAATAAAACGAAATAATGAGAGTAAGAGGGGATCTATTATTATATGAACATGAAAAGGGAAGTAATAGGAATATAAAAGAACATCCTTTAACATAAGAACATGGAGCATAAAATAAATGACATAAAAGAGATTAATTGAAAAGAAAGAGAGAGGTCAGATCCCTTACCTTAAAACGTAACTCTTAAAACTCAAAGGTTGGGACCTTGAGGGATTGGGGGCACCTTGGGAGGACTCCTTGGGAGGTAATGATACCAGAGCTTCGTTGGGGAAGAGTTGGGAGTCGAATGGAGGAGAGGATTTCTTGGTATTTATAGGGAAAGTGAGGGGACAAGGCATTAATGGCCAAGGGACACCTCATTGGTGGTTTTGGAAAAACCATGGGCTTGCCCATGGTATTTGCCCATGGTATTGGCCACTTGGGACACCTCATACCTTATATTACTATTCATAAGTCGACCATATTGATTACATACTTAATACATCATTTAATGATGTCATTAAACACACGTAACTTAAAAACTTTATTTTCACTATTAATCAAAAATTCAACTTTCTCAGAAAAATCCCAAAATTTCACCTTAACCAAATATCAATGCTCTCATTTCAAAAATGAACTCCATTTTATAAAAATAATTTTCTAAATATTTTAATTTAATTTTTAAATAAATACACTATTCACCGAAAATTCATTTTTTTCAGAAAAATCCCCAAAAACTACCTTAACATAATATTGACGCTCTGAGTTCAAAAATGAAATCAATTTTATAAAAATATTTTTCAAAATATTTTTAATTTAATTTTTAATTAAAAAACACTATTCACCTGAAAAAACTAATACTTGAATAATAGTATATAAAACCGTTATTTAACCATTTTATTGAATCACATTACTTAATCAAGGTGCCTAGATTATATTAATACTTTTTTTAAGTGATATTACTAATCCATTTGGTCACATTACTAATCCTAAGCATAAAATCACTATTCATAATTTACTATTCATCAAAAATTAAGTTGATCTTATTAGACTCTAAATTTCGTATTGAACATAATTGTAGAAGACCATTTTTTAAAAATAATTACACATTTTTAATTATTTAAGGTTTACATAATTTTTTTAAAAATACCCTTTCTCTAAAATTCACCAAAAATATACATACAATATTTATCCGGACATTTGAAAAGTCATAAACATCATCATAAGAAGAAATCCCAATTTTTATTTAAAATAAAGGATTACACAAGGAAGTTACAGTCTCCTTACATAGCCCCTTATCACACCAACATATGACCTAAGTGTAAGGTGTGCTAAGGTGAGAGAATCCGAGGGAGGCTCGACCAACATCACACGAGTAGTAATTTCTCTCAGTTTGAACTTATCGTAAAGGCGATTCCGTTCTAGCTTCACACGATAAATTTCGGCATGGGTTTGGTCCAGAGCAAAGCCCAGTGGTGCTACCTCCTTCAATAGTTCTGTTAGATGGGCTTTGATCGGTCCAAGACTTCTGGGTGAGGCCATCAAATCTTCTTTCTATATTAATTAACCAAGATTAATTGTATTTAGAGGCAATAATCAAAACGTTTAGTTTCCAGCGGTTATATTGACCAATGGTCATATAACAGTAAAAAACCCAACGGTCTCATTTTAATTATACTAATGTTATCAAATGAAACATTTTTGTTGAGTATAAAAAAAATAAAATAACACACAAAATTAGGAAACAAGATTTATTCAAAATTTCAGGTCGTTACAATCTTCCCCCCCTTAAGAAATTGCGTCCTCACAATTTTTAAAATTGGGTTTTGAAATTTCATTGAAAGTCCCACATCAGAAAAGAAGTCAGTAAAAATATTACTTTAAAAGAAGGAATGGGAAGTACAAAGGTCACCCGAGTTAACCCACACTAGGATTCCATGTAAGAAAACATGGACATGGATGAAAAAACAAAGGGTCAAGTTCAGAGGAAGAGTGATAGAAAACATGATTAGGAGAAATTTAACCATGAGAAAATCACAAACTTATGATATGTGTAAATGGTCTTTGATTACCTAGTAGGAAACGTAACCCAACAACATTTTTGTTTTAGTCTCCTTTTTATAATTTTGAGGAATTCATTTACTACATAGAACAAAAACATAAGGAAATATACCTACCTTCATGTAGAGTTTCATCCTTTAATAAGTTTCTACCAAAACTAATCTTTTATCAAAATGATGAGCATTCTAAAACAATTGGTCTCATCAAAACACAAGAATCATCTTCTTGAGAGTCACGTAATCCACAAAAGATTAACTATCAATTTCTTCTATCTTTAAACATTATCCCAAAAACAGAAAGGGCAAGATAAAACAACTCTTCAAAAAGAAAGAATCCCATAGGAAGGGAAACTACTTTTAAATCTTCAAAGTTCCACGATACTACCCAGAGTTCATCATAGACCATTCTGTAAATAATTGTCCTTAAAATTCCTCAAAATAACCCAAACTAAGATTGAAACCCAAATACAAGAAAGACTTTATAACATTGTCTTCCATGATAAACTTTATCGTTCATCTCCAAACAACATCAATCACTACTAACATCTTATAACAAAAGTAACTAACCTAAACATATTTTCCCCAAGATAGGTCAATCATTTCCATAAGTAACCTAGAATTCCATAAGTTCACCTTAAATTCATCGATTCGTTAAAATATAAGTCAACCTTTACTCCTCAAAGAAAATACCGTAGTAATCTATTTACCTCGATCAAATAGGGTTCCCAAAATAGTGAACGTCTTCCAAAATAATAATCATCCTTTAATCCCCTAATCATCTCTGTTATATTAATACAACAATCGTCGTATTTTCTATCACATTGGTTGTTGGGACATGTTCTTCCATTTACCACCATTAACTAAGAAGATAAAGTATAATTAGGGGCTTAAATACTTAGCCAATAGTCATAAAAAGGAACTTAAATCATATAAGGATAACTTGTATAAAAAAAGTATACCCTAACTTGTGATCCCCTAGGTTTCAAACTAGGTTATCCATGATCATATATTCTTATGTGAATCTTTATTTTATTTTATCTTTGTTCCTTTAATAATGGTTCATACTAAGCTTATGAATTTACCAAAGCATATCCCCCGGGAGTGTCGTAACCAAGAGTGCAGCAAGGCCCATTGTCGTGTACCAGTTCCCATTCGAGTCTAGCTCAAAGTGGTGTTTTCGGGTTTTACCCCTATGTACATCTGTGCCAGATCCACCTCTACCTACTCGTATCCAGACAAGGATGTATTTGCTTGGCAACCCCTTACTCAATACTCACCAAAATACCAGGAAGGTTTACTATATTTAAACTTTTCTATAGGGTTATTCCTAAAGTTTTCATATCCTGATTTCCACAAATAACTAAACCATCATCTGATACCAACTATAGCATCCCGCCTTTTTATCACATAAACTTTCATTACATTTTACAAAACCGAGGATCTTTAAGGTTTAGTGTCTTGGAAACCAGGAACTTAAAACATGAAAACATAAAACATTCTTCTCAAACACTTGAAAGGATTCTCCTCATGTTCATACTAGGTTCATTACTGAATCTCATAACCTGAGGACATACATCAAAAGAAAGGGTGAGAATAAGGCCCAGTAAGGGAAACAAGGGGAAACATTTAACATGTGAAATTGAGATACATCAACAATGTCATGAAAAAGAACTTTAAGGCATGAGAAAGAAATCATGAGGCATATCATAATAAAAATAACTTTTTTAATAACTTAAAGATGTGGCTACAACATTTAATATTGACAATAATTTCGTTTTACCAAGGTCCATCACCAAGGTGTCATTAAAAATTACCAAGGTTATTCACCAAGGTATCAGTCTAAATGGTCATCTCTAGAGATTAAGTCTTTACCCAATGCATTGGAGCGCTATCTGGGAGCACCCTTGACATATATTTATTATCATTTGAACAACATATATAATCATCAATAATTTCATAAACAACCCATATAGCATAAAAAGAATGGTTTTCATTTCATAATCATAACGTTTTAAAAAAAATTCTTTAAAGACATGATCTTTGTGTCACTTTAAAACCCATAGAAAAGGAAGGTGGGTCTCATGTATGTAAATACAAGAATTTAAAATAGAAAATTTTGGTATATATGTGAATACCCCTATATAAGAGAGATATTTGAGTATTCATTTAATAAAATAAAATAACTTTAGAACAAGAGAGAGAGACATTTTGAGACGGAAATTCTGCAGCATAACGACTACGTTTCGGGGTTTTAGAAAACATTGAAAAGAGAGGGGAAATGGGTCAAAAATTCATAAATGACCCATAAAACAGTATAGGGACATAATATGAAGGATATATGAACATGGTATTGAAATTTGAAATATATACCATATGAAATGAAGAACATGAAAGGAAGACAAAAATAAGATTTCTCTTATGAAAATTCGGCAGCCTAACGGCGTCACTTAAACTTCAAAAAAATGAATTGACGAGATCAAATAGGGTCTCTAATCATATGAACATAAAATATCAGTATGATAGATATAGAGATTATACACCAAAATAATAAAAAGGAACTTGAAAGACTTGACATGAAAGTATAACTTTTAAAAATGAGAAAGGTGAACGAATCCCTTAAAAATTCGGCAGCCTAACGACGCCACTTAAAACTTCAAAATACTGAATTGAAGAGATCAAATAGGGTATCTCATCATATGAAAATAAAAGATAAGTATCATATATATAGAGATCATACCCCAAAAAAATAAAAAGAAACTTGAAATACTTGACATGAAAGTAGAACTTGAAAATGAGAAGGGTGAAAGAACCACTTAAAAATTCGGCAGCCTAACGACGCCACTTAAAACTTCAAAATACTGAATTGAAGAGATCAAATGGGGTCTCTCATCATATGATCATAAAAGATCAGTATGATAGATATAGAGATCATACCCCAACATAATAAAAAGGAACTTTCAAGACTTGACATGAAAGTAGAACTTGAAAACGAGAAGGGTGAAAGAACCACTTAAAAATTCAGCAGCCTAACGACGCCACTTAAAACTTCAAAATATTGAATTGAAGAGATAAAATGGGGTATCTCATCATATTATCATAAAATATAAGTATGATAGATATATATATCATACCCCAACATAATAAAAAGGAACTTTAAAGACTTTACATGAAAATAGATCTTGAAAAATGAGAAGGGACAAAGAATCCGTTACAAAAATTTCGGCAGCCTAACAACGCCACTTAAAACTTCATAAAAAAAATAATGAGAGTAAGAGGGGATCTCTAATTATATGAACATGAAAAGGGAAGTAAGAAAAATATAAAAGAACATCCTTTAACATAAGAACATGGAGCATAAAAGAAATGACATAAAGGAGATTACTTGAAAAGAAAGAGAGAGGTCGGATACCTTACCTTAAAATATAACTCTTAAAACTAAAAGGTTGGGACCTTGAGTGCTTGGGGGAACCTTGGGAGGACTCCTTGGGAGGTAATGAGACCAGAGCTTAGTTGGGAAAGAGTTGGGAGTCGAATGGATGAGAGGATTGCTTGGTATTTATAGGGAAAATGAGGGGACAAGGCATTAATGGCTAAGGGACACCTCATTGGTGGTTTTGGCAAAACCATGGGCTTGCCCATGGTATTTACCCATGGTATTGGACACTTGGGACACCTCATACCTTATATTACTATTCATAAGTCGACCATATTGATTAAATACTTAATACATCATTTAATGATGTCATTAAACACACGTAACTTAAAAACTCTATTTTCACTATTCATCGAAAATTCAACTTTCTCAGAAAAATCCCAAAATTTAACCTTAACCAAATATCAATGGTCTGATTTCAAAAATGAACTCCATTTTATAAAAATAATTTTCTAAATATTTTTAATTTAATTTTTAAATAAATACACTATTAACCAAAAAATCATTTTTTTCAGAAAAATCCCCAAAAATTACCTTAACATAATATCGACGCTCTGAGTTCAAAAATGAAATCCATTTTATAAAAATAATTTTTTAAATATTTTAAATTTAATTTTTAATTAAAAAACACTATTCACCCGAAAAAACTAGTACTTGAATAATAATATATGAAACCATTATTTAACCATTTTATTGAATCAAATTACTTAATCAAGGTGCCTAGATTATATTAATACTTTCTTTAAGTGAGATTACTAATCCATTTGGTCACATTACTAATCCTAATCATAAAATCACTATTCATAATTTACTATTCATCAAAAATTAAGTTGATCTTATTAGACTCTAAATTTCGTACTGAACATAATTGTAGAAGACTATTTTTTGAAAATCATTACACATTTTTAATTATTTAAGGTTTACATAAACATTTTTTAAAATATCCTTTCTCTAAAATTCACCAAAAATATGCATACTATATTTATCCGGACATTTGAAAAGTCATAAACATCATCATAAGAAGAAATCCAAATTTTTATTTAAAATAAAGGATTACACAAGGAAGTTATGGTCTCCTTACATAGCCCCTTATCACACCAGCATAGGACCTTAGTGTAAGGTGTGCTAAGGTGAGAGAATCCGAGGGAGGCTCGACCAACATCACACGAGTAGTAATTTCTATTAGTTTGAACTTCTCGCAAAGGCGATTCCGTTCTAGCTTCACATGATAAAGTTCAGCTTGGGTTTGGTCCAAAGTAAAGCCCAGTGGTGCTACCTCTTTCCCAAGTTCTGTTAGAGGGGCTTCGATCGGTCCAAGACTACTGGGTGAGGCCATCGAATCTTCTTTCTATATTAATTAACCAAGATTACTTGTATTTAGAGACAATAATCAAAACGTTTAGTTTCCAACAGTTATATTGACCAATGGTCATATAACATTCAAAAACCCAACGGTCTCATTTTAATTATACTCATCTTATCAAATGAAACATTTTTGTTGAGTATAAAAAAAATAAAATAACACACAAAATTAGGAAACAAGATTTATTCAAAATTTCGGGTCGTTACAATCTTCCCCCCTTAAGAAATTGCGTCCTCGCAATTTTTAAAATTGGGTTTTGAAATTTCATTGAAAGTCCCACATCGGAAAAGGAGTCGGTAAAAATATTACTTTAAAAGAAAGAAAGGGAAGTACAAAGGTCACCTGAGTTAACCCACACTAGGATTCCATGTAAGAAAACATGGACATGGGGGAAAAAACAAAGGGTCAAGTTCTGAGGAAGAGTGATAGAAAACATGATTAGGAGAAAGTTAACCATGAGAAAATCACAAACTTATGATGTGTGTAAACGGTCTTTGATTACCTAGTAGAAAAGTAACCCAACAACATTTTTGTTTTACTATCCTTTTTATAATTTTGAGGAATTCATTTACTACATAGAACAAAAACATAAGGAAATATACCTACCTTCATGTTGAGTTTCTTTCTTTAATAAGTTTCTACCAAAACTAATCTTTTCTCCAAACGATGAGCATTCAAAAACACTTGGTCTCACCAAAACACAAGAATCATCTTCTTGAGAGTCACGTAATCCACAAAAGATTAACTATAAATTTCTTCTATCTTTAAAAATTATCCCAAAAACAGAAAGGGTAAGATAAAACAACTCTTCAAAAAGAAAGAATCCCATAGGAAGGGAAACTACTTTTAAATCTTCAAAGTTCCATGGTACTACCCAGAGTTCATCATAGACCATTTCGTAAATAACTGTCCTTAAAATTCCTCAAAATAACCCAAACTAAGATTGAAACCCAAATACAAGAAGGACTTGACAACATAGTCTTCCAAGGAAAACTTTATCGTTCATCTCCAAACAACATCAACCACTCCTAACATCTTATAACAAAAGTAACTAACCTAAACATATTTTCCCCAAGAAAGGTCAATCATTTCCATAAGTAAACTACAATACAATAAGTTCACCGTAAATTCATCGATTCTTCAAAATATAAGTCAACCTTTACTCCTCAAAGAAAATAGCTTAGTAATCTATTTACCTTGATCAAATAGGGTTCCCAAAATAGTGAACGTCTTCCAAAATAATAATTATCCTTTAATCCCCTAATCATCTCTGTCATATTAATACAACAATCATCGCATTCTCTATCACATTGGTTGTTGGGACATGTTCTTCCATTTACCACCATTAACTAAGAAGAGAAAGTATAATTAGGGGCTTAAATACTTAGCCAATAATCATAAAAAGAAACTTAAATCATATAAGGATAACTTGTATAAAAAAATTATACCCTAACTTCTGATCCCCTAGGTTTCAAACTAGGTTATCCGTGATCATATATTCTAATGTGAATCTTTATTTTATTTTATCTTTTTTCCTTTAATAATGGTTCATACTAAGCTTATGAATTTACCAAAGCATATCCCCCGGGAGTGTCGTAACCAAGAGTGAAGCAAGGCCCGTTGTCGTGTACCAGTTCCCATTTGAGTCTAGATCAAAGCGGTGTTTTCGGGTTTTACCCCTATGTACATCTGTTCCAGAGCCACCTCTACCTGCTCGTATCTAGACAAAGATGTATTTTCTTGGAAACCCCTTACTCAATACTCACCAAAATACCAGGAAGGTTTCCTATATTTAAACTTTTCTATAGGGTTCTTCCAAAAGTTTTCATATCCTAATTTCCACAAATAACTAAACCATCCTCTGATACCAACTATAGCATCCTGCCTTTTTATCATATAAACTTTCATTACATTTTACAAAACCAAGGATCTTTAAGGTTTAGTGTCTTGGAAACCAGGAACTTAAAACATGAAAACATAAAACATTCTTCTTAAACACTTGAAAGGATTATCCTCATGTTCATCCTAGGTTCATTACTGCATCTCATAACCTGGGGACATACATCAAAATAAAGGGTGAGCAGAAGGCCCAGTAAGGGAAACAAGGGGAAATATTTAACATGTGAACATGAGATACATCAACAATGTCAAGAAAAAGAACTTTAAGTCATGAGAAAGAAATCATGAGGCATATCATAATAAAAATAAAGTTTTTCATAACTTGAAGATGTGGATACAACATTTAATATTGACAATCATTTCATTTCACCAAGGTCCATCCCCAAGGCGTCATTAAAAATTACCAAGGTTATTCACCAAGGTATCAGTCTAAATGGTCATCTCTAGAGATTAAGTCTTTACCCAATGCATTGGAGCGCTATCTAGTCTCACCCTTGACATGTCTTTATTATAATTTGAGCCACATATATCATCATCAATAATTTCATAAACAACCCATATAACATAAAAATAATGGTTTTCATTTCATAATCATATCGTTTTAAAAAAAAATGCTTTAAAGACATGATCTTTGTGTCAGTTTAAAACCCAAAGAAAAGGAAGGTGGGTCTCATGTATGTAAATCCCAGAATTTAAAATAGAAAATTTTGGTATATATGTGAATACCACTATAGAATAGAGATATTTGAGTATTCATTTAATAAAATAAAAGAACTTTAGAACAAGAGAGAGAGACATTTTGAGACGGAAATTCTGCAGCATAACGACTATGTTTCGGGGTTTTAGAAAACATTGAAAAGAGAGGGGACATGGGTCAAAAATTCATAAATGACCCATAAAACAGTATAGGGACATAATATGAAGGATATATGAACATGGTAATGAAATTTAAAAGATATACCATATAAAATGAAGAACATGAAAGGAAGAAAAAAAATAAGATTTCTCTTATGAAAATTCGGCAGCCTAACGACATCACTTAAACTTCAAAAAAATGAATTGATGAGATCAAATAGGGTCTCTCATAATATGAACATAAAAGATCAGTATGATAGATATAGATATAATAAACCAACATAATAAAAAGGAACTTGAAAGACTTGACATGAAAGTATAACTTTTAAAAATGAGAAAGGTGAATGAATCCCTTAAAAATTCGGCAGCCTAACGACGCCACTTAAAACTTCAAAATACTGAATTGAAGAGATCAAATAGGGTATCTCATAATATGAACATAAAAGATCAGTATGATAGATATAGAGATCATACCCCCAAAAAATAAAAAGAAACTTGAAAGACTTGACATGAAAGTAGAACTTGAAAACGAGAAGGGTGAAAGAACCACTTAAAAATTCGGCAGCCTAATGGCACCACTTAAAAAATCAAAATACTGAATTGAAGAGATCAAATGGGGTCTCTCATCATATTATCATAAAATATCAGTATTAATGATATAGAGATCATACCCCAACATATTAAAAAGGAACTTTCAAGACTTGACATGAAAGTGGAACTTGAAAACGAGAAGGGTGAAGAACCACTTAAAAATTCAGCAGCCTAACGACGCCACTTAAAACTTCAAAATACTGAATTTAAGAGATAAAATGGGTTATATCATCATATGATAATAAAAGATCATTATGATATATATATAGATAATACCCCAACATAATAAAAAGGAACTTGAAAGACTTTACATGAAAATAGATCTTGAAAAATGAGAAGGGAGAAAGAATCTGTTACAAAAATTTTGGCAGCCTAACATTGCAACTTAAAACTTCATAAAACAAAATAATGAGAGTAAGAGGGGATCCCTCATTATATGAACATGAAAAGGGAAGTAAGAGGAATATAAAAGAACATCCTTTAACATAATAAAATGGAGCATAAAAGAAATGACATAAAAGAGATTACTTGAAAAGAAAGAGAGAGGTCAGATCCCTTACCTTAAAACGTAACTCTTAAAACTAAAAGGTTGGGACCTTGAGGGCTTGGGGGAACCTTGGGAGGACTCCTTGGGAGTTAATGAGTCCTGATCTTCATTGGGGAAGAGTTGGGAGTAGAATTTATGAGAGGATTTCTTGGTATTTATAGGGAAAGTGAGGGGACAAGGCATTAATGGCTAAGGGACACCTCATTGGTGGGTTTGGCAAAGCCATGGGCTTGCCCATGGTATTTGCACATGGTATTGGCCACTTGGGACACCTAATACCTTATCTTACTATTTATAAGTCGACCATATTGATTACATACTTAACACATCATTTAATGATGTCATTAAACACACGCAACTTAAAAACTGTATTTTCACTATTCATCGAAAATTCAACTTTCTCAGAAAAATCCCAAAATTTCACCTTAACCAAATATAAATGCTCTGATTTAAAAAATGAACTCCATTTTATAAAAATAATTTTCTAAATATTTTTAATTTAATTTTTAAATAAATACACTATTCACAAAAATTCATTTTTTTGAGAAAAATCCCCAAAAACAACCTTAACATAATATAGACGATCTGAGTTCAAAAATGAAATCCATTTTATAAAAATAATTTTCTAAATATTTTTAATTTAATTTTTAATTAAAAAACACTATTCACCTGAAAATACTAATACTTGAATAATAATATATGAAACCGTTATTTAACCATTTTATTGAATCACATTACTTAATCAAGGTGCCTATATTATATTAATACTTTCTTTAAGTGAGATTACTAATCCATTTGGTCACATTACTAATCCTAAGCATAAAATCACTATTCATAATTTACTATTCTTCAAAAATTAAGTTGATCTTATTAGACTCTAAATTTTGTACTGAACATAATTGTAGAAGACCATTTTTTTAAAATCATTACACATTTTTAATTATTTAAGGTTTACATAAATTTTTTTTAAAATATCCTTTCTCTAAAATTCACCAAAAATATGCATACTATATTGTTCCGAACATTTGAAAAGTCATAAACATCATCATAAGAAGAAATCCCAATTTTTATTTAAAATAAAGGATTACACAAGGCAGTTACGGTCTCCTTACATAGCCCCTTATCACACCAGCATAGGACCTAAGTGTAAGGTGTGCTAAGGTGAGAGAATCCGAGGGAGGCTCGACCAACATCGCACGAGTAGTAATTTCTATCAGTTTGAACTTCTCGCAAAGGCGATTCCGTTATAGCTTCACACGATGAATTTCGGCTTGGGTTTGGTCCAGAACAAAGCCCAGTGGTGCTACCTCCTTCCCAAGTTCTGTTAGACGGGATTCGATCGGTCCAAGACTACTGGGTGAGGCTATCGAATCTTATTTCTATATTAATTAACCAAGATTACTTGTATTTAGAGACAATAATCAAAACTTTTAGTTTCTAGCGATCATATTGACCAATGGTCATATAACAGTCAAAAACCCAATGGTCTCATTTTAATTATACTCATGTTATCAAATGAAACATTTTTGTTGAGTATAAAAAAAATAAAATAACACACAAAATTAGGAAACAAGATTTATTCAAAATTTCAGGTCGTTACAGTTCCATGTCTGGTTCTGCCAAATATAATATCATCCACGTACAAAATAACAATAAATTAATCTTTATTTGAATTCTTGACATAGTTTTTATGATCGAAACCTCATATTTTGAATTGATTCTCCTTAAGATAAACATCCAGTTCAGAATACCATGTATGCAGTGCCTACTTCAGACCTTAGAGAGACTTTTATGCTGTTTTCATGCAGTTTATTTAGGAATGGTTTCATCTTCTGATTTTTCATCTGAATCACATTCTTTGTGTTAGCATAGAATATTTTACAAGTGTTCCACAAATTCAATATCTGAGTTGTTCCCTTGACCATTGATCATGATACCCCATGATTTGAGAACAAATATACTTGTATTGAAGTGTCATTAACTTTATTTCTAGGTAGAAGATACTAAATATGAGAATAAAATTTTAAGGAAAATCAACCTGAAACTCCTTTTCCAAGGACATGATATTAAAACTACTTCTAGAATAATCAAGTTAGATAACAATTGAAACAATGATTCTGGAATCTTCTTCATCATTAATCATTTTTCTCCCCCTCATGGGAAATACTTCTCAGTATATTCATAATGGTGGATCTCATCAATAATGGATTTAAAGAAATTTTAGTATAGATAATACACTAGAATGGTCTTTCATCTTGTGACTATCCACATTGGATAACTTCTACAATTTTATAAAGGATAATCTTCTTGAACACTTGTTTTCTAGGATAACATAAATAAGATTAAGCCAAGATGGTACCTTATTTATCCTAGTTTCCAAGAATAAAACATATTTAGCTTCATCAAAAATGATCCTCCATAATTTTTGTATTTGAATATAAAATTGATGAATAATTCAAATATGATGACTTCCTTAGTTTAGATATAAAAAAAATTACATCCCTCACTGCTTCTTAGGTTATCAACTTGATAACATGCTTCACCTTTCAATTACCTTCATTATAATCACAAATATACTAACCAAAGATTAAGGGAATAAGGTGGATTCTCCTTTCTTCATTAATATGCACAACAAGGTTGAGATATTTTTTCTCATCCAAGTTGATCCATTTACTCCAGTATTCATTCTTCCACATCTGAACATCTATTTTTATTTATGTTGAGGCATCATGGATCTCTTCACAACCTCTTCTACTCTGTGTGGATTATTTTTATTCTTAAAATCCTTCATGGATGATAAATTCTCACTCCCCTTATGGAATGATTCTTTTTTTGGTAGTAAAGTTAGAAAAACTTTTGCAATGTGACTAGATTTCATGTATCTCTCAAATGGAACTTATTTAACATAAGAGTTTCCTTTTATTTGAAAACTCTCATGATCTTTGTCTTAATCATGTGGAATATTTTCTATTATTTTCCCACTAGCATTATACTATTCATCTTCATGTTTCCCCATTCTTTCAAAATCTTTTGGGCAGATAACTAACATGTCATTAGTAACTGTGGATGAAAGTTTGGATCTTACACATGGATTATTATGAGTGTCATCCATATTAGTAGTTATTTTGGATAAATGTTGAGATAATCATGTACCAACATTATGACCACTTCCATTTCATACATCACAAATGTTATTAAGTATTCCAAATCTATTTACATTATACAGATGTTTTTGAACCTGTGGATGTTTCTTATTCTTCTTTTATTGGATCACACTTGAGATAGGATTCCTTTGTGCTTTTACATTTTTAAGATTATACAAACAAAAAAATTGAACAATGCCCAAATTTGTTATAGCACCAACATTGACCCAAAAATCTTGATTTATTTATATCTATTGTATAAGGTTGTTGGGCCTTATTCAAAACTTATTGATCTATTTGAGGGAAACCATATTTCATACTCTTTTTTCTCTCCACCCTAGTCATGGTGGTTGGTTTCTTATCCCCTTTATTCATCCATACTTGTTCAATATTTGTCTTACAACATATACTATTCATGATAATAGGTTTAGAAGCATTAATACATGTTGGTATGGACAATACCTATTTCTTCTCAGCCACTTGATAAATATTATCAAAAGTTATCATGATCTTCTTTATCACATGTTGGAGGTCTTTTAGCTTTAGAATCCTCCAGTGAATATTGAGTAGCTACACCACTTATTTCCTTTTTTTGTGAAGTCTTGATATATTTATTCTAAAGATTGGACAACTAAGCTTCCAAATCTATACATTTCATATTGAGGATGGTTTTATAATCTTAAATCATAATTATATTTTCTTCATAATCCTTCTACATTCTAATAAATTTTTTCTTTTCAAAAGGGAATCCCCGAGAGTGGCCTTTTTGAACCCTCCACACTCGAGAACCCCCTTCCCATGAAGAGGTCATCTGAAGAAGCCCCAGCTGGGAAGGAGCCATTTCCAGCCAAGATGACATCACGTACCATGGGGTTACACCTCGATCGGTGATGGTTCGACACAAAAATCCGTCATCCAGGTGAAGTGCGCCCATTCTGCCCACCCGGTGAGACACCGGGTGACCCAGTAAGATGAGCGGTACATGGGATGCCAAAATTTCCCCAATAGCAGGCTCCCAGGAATTGAACCCCAGACCTCACCAAACATAGTTCCTTTTGGCCCTCGACCTTACACCACTACGCCACCACCAAAGAGGAAAATGTATTGTTGGGTAATGAGGTATTGGTGTGGCCTCCCCACCCACGCACCACACATCCCCAGCAAGGCCCAAGGTTTCCAACCCTTGGGCTTAGGCCGGTTCCCAACGGGGTAGAGGGGCCCAAAAGAGGTTTGTTAGAATATAGTTCACGTCTCCTTGTGAGCAATTGAACTTGGAACCTCGGGGTCAGGACGCCACCACCTTTAACCAACTCACCCGTGCTCCGTGGGTAAACGTGTTGTTGGGTAATGAGGTATTGAGGTGGCCTCCCCACCTGCCTGCCGCATGTCCCCAGTGAGGCCCAAGGTGGCCAACCCTTGGGCTTAGGCTAGTTCCCAATAGGGTAGAGGGGCCCACGAGAGTTTTGTTAACATATAGTGCGCAAATGTGTTGTTGGGTAACAAGGTATTGGGTTGGCCTCCCCACCTGCACGCCGCACATCCCCAACGAGGCCCAAGGTGGCCAAACCTTGGGCTTAGACAAGTTCCCAATGGGGTAGAGGGGCCCACGAGAGGTTTGTTAGCATATAGTGAGTGTTGCCTTGTGAGGAATCAAACTGAAAACCTTGAGGTTAGGATTCTAATAACTTCTTCATCATGAAGCTTAAATTTATTCTGAATCAAAGAGTCAAGTTACTTGATCTTCTTGTACATTTCTTTCAATTGTAGACCCCTGAGATTAGTTCTATTTTTCAATTTCTCTTCAAGTGCATGGATATTTTCTTCAAGGGTATTTTTGACCCCTAATTTCTCTTCAAATTATTTGAGGTATTTTGATGAACTTATTTCATATTCCCTATTTGTTACTTCAAAGGTTCCAACATGTCTGGAGAGATATAAAAATTAAAGAATTTTTCCTTGCAAGCCCTTTTCCAAAGCATCAGCTTATTCTTCCAACTGGGTGATCTTTAACTATATACATTAAAAGACTCCACAAACAAGGGATGATCTTTCTTTTGGAATATCATGCAGAAAATTTCTTAATCTATCAACTGAAAATTATTATGAGGTTTTAGATTGATCATCATCACCACTTGTGCTAGGATCCTTATTTTAAAGAAAAATTTAAAAGGTGATAACACATAACTCGTGATCACTTGAATATTTTGGTTTAAATGAGTTAGTATGGTTGTCCTTATCTTTGGTGGAAACCCAATCCACATACTATTCTAATTTTAATCCAGATATATCTTCATTACCAGAAAGGAATAGATAAACAAATACTTCCTCTTCTTTAGATAAGAGGGAATTATTTAGATATATCTTCTCTTTATTTTTTCTATTCATAATGGTCTTGGTGGATATAAACTTATTATCATAGATAACTCTATCTTAATAAAAACTGAACTTAATTTTTGACTCAGTAAATAAACTCAAATATTTAAATGAGAATAAATTTAGTGTAGGGAATCCAACATAGGTTAACCTTATCTCTGATTCCACTTGTAGGACCCCAAAGCACCCTGAAAGGGGAGGGGTGAATTAGGGTGGAAAATTTTTCTTTTAAAACGATGGATCTTATTCCCATGTTGGTAGAAACTTGTTAAAACTATTTATTGGAATAGTTCTGTAATAAAACATTCACATGAAGAGAAACGATACAAAAGTTTTACTAGGTTCAACACTAAGGGCAAGTCTAAGGAGCATACATCGACAATGTGTCGATCATATCTAAATCCACTAATATTCACTATTTACAGAATATAGAAGTTCAGACACAATCACTCTATGTTAGGAACACTTCATTTACAATATTTTGGGGACAACACACTATTTACCTCAGAACACTTCTGTCGACTCCCCCTAACTCATTACCATGGGTAAAGTCTTACTCAGTTTATCAACTTGAAGGTTGCTTCATTAGATTGGAATTTAAGTCTTTATTCTTGACTAGAACGATAATCTTGTTGAACCATAGTCCTAAATTGATGCACTTGAAGGCACTGATCAAACAAACTGAATATTCAAAACCTGTAAGAAGCTCAACTCTATTCTTTCATGCAACACCTATTCTTGCACGAAAATTTTAGGCTTGTCATGAAAATTTTATTTTTCAAAACCTGTTCTCTTTCATGCAACACCACCACAAAAAATAACATGGTCTAGATAGAAATTAGGGACATTCAATGTGCAATATTTACTAAGTGTAAGTCTTCCATGTACAACACTTTTTCATAATATAGACACCATATCTTTGTTAGAAAAATTTCTAAGCCTTTAATGGGGGTATCCACATATTTATAGACCTAGAAAATCCTATGTGAAAGTGCTATGTACACCAAGGCCCATGTGCGTAAGCCTGAATTTGACTTCACATTCAATGCGTAAGATCATTCCATGTATCCCATGCTGTTTCTCTATTTTAAAGTGATAAACCTGAAACTCCTCTTGCGCACAACTCACTTTTGACGTCTCATTAGGTGCATAAGATTCTTCCACACAAAAACTAATCTTATGTGTGATTATTTACTCTATTGTATTTTGACGAGATGATCCTGAAACATACCTTTCATGAAACATTCATATTCTACTTCAATATCGTGCACAAATTCCCTTTCCAAAAACACCTTTCTCCATTCTCCATTTTTATACAAAGAAATTTGGAAAACACTAGGAAACAATTCCATATTTATCACTAAAATCCACCATACTATAAAAATGATTATCTTACAATCTCTTTGATCAAACCAATGTAGATTGAAAACAAACACAAACCACACTCTATTTATAGTAAATAAAAACCTTGGTGAAGATATCTTCTTCCCATTCCATGTCTCATATGAAGTCTTTTCTTCCTTCAGACGCAATAAATCTCTATTATATATGTAGATTAACATCAAGACTGCTTCCTTCAAGAATTTATTTGATAGGTTCTTCTAAATAAGAATTTTTATGGCCATGTTGTTGACAATATAATTTCTCCTATTAACCACTCCATTTTTTTGAGGACTCCTCACATATGAAACTTGATTTCTTATCCCATTTTTCTCAAGATAATCATATACCTAGATGTTTGTAAATTACATACCATTATCAGTATGAAACTTCCTAATTTTGTTTCCAAGAATTATTAATTATTACCTTGGATATTTATTTATAAAACTGAACACATAATTATTTTGGGCAATTAAAAATACCTATTCCATCCTACTGAAATAATTAATGAAAAGAACATAATACCTTTTCTCGTTAATCGATCTTGGTGAGATAGGTCCAAATACATCTGCATGCACCAATTAAATCACTCTGGTTTACTTTTGTTCCTTTTCCTTATACATATTTATGATGAAATTTATTTATTGACAAGCATCACATGTATGAGTGAGATCACATGATATCTTAGGGAGGTCTTGAGCTGCATCACATTTAAATAGATCTTCCAGGGATGGTTGGTGTAGATGACCAAATCGTTTATGACATAACCTTTTTTCTTCCTCTTTGGATAAAAATCACATATATTCTTCTCAACTTATAAGGTAGAGATTCCCTTTTTTTTCTTTTTCCCTATAGAAAAACTACACAATATATTCCTTTGATGATACACATATTCTTTATTAAATATTATAACATTCCCCAAGTCACATAGTTTACTAACCCTAAGAAAGTTGTGTCTAAGACCTTCAATAACTAATAAACCAGTACATCTCATTTTTATTTCCCCAAACTTGTATTTTCCCAAACCAATTATCTTTAGGCTTTCATTATTTACAAATTTTACAACACCATACTTATCATATTTTATTCCTGTTACAAGATCCTTATTTCCTATCATATGGGATGTGCATCCACTATCAAGAATCCATACAAAAAAACAATATTATGCTTTAAAGACAATTTCTATAACCACTAAATTCTCAAACATTTTATTCCTGATCCATGTTTTTGAGTTCATACTTAGTATAGATTGATAATATCAATCTTCCTCAGAGCATGATGGACAAAAATCAACTTACAGAGTTGAAAATCGATTTTTCATTTTCATCTCACTTGATGATTCATTGTGTTTCTATTTGCGACCTATTTGGTTATGTTTTGGCACATTCCTCTGCATGGTTGATATAAAATATCTCTCCATGTGTCCAAATCATCCACCCAAAAAGTAGTGACCCTTGAAAGATATCCTAGAGTATTGAGCTCTTTTTGGATGCCTCTGTTTTTATTATTCCCTTTAGTATCTCTTGGATATGGAACACACATTTTGTGAGTGTCCCATCATTCTATAGTAATAACACCTAATGTGAGGTGCATTCTTGTATGTCACTTATACACCACTGGATTTCCCTTGGGTTCTATGAATCCTCTAACTCTACTTCATACCCAAATCAATCTTCAATATCAAAGTATATTCTTGTGGTCTGAATTCAACCATTACTGCTTTTTGTTTTTGACCAAGCCTCATAACAACCTTATCATTTAGATTTTATTGTTTCTTATATTCTACTGGACCTCTATGATCCACTTTTATCCTTTTTATTTCCTAAATGATCTTATTTAATGATGTCATACTAAGAGTCTAAGAGTTTTTCCTGATACTTTAAACTCTTTCATAGAATGAAGACTTTCTCATCAAGTTCTTCGATATGTTTGATTCGATATTTTCTAGTGTTAGTCAAATTATCATTTCTATATTCTATTCTTCAATTTTGAAATTACACTCAATAGCCTTTTCTAAGATCTATTCCATTTAAGACTTTAAATTTTCAATTTATTAATTTAGTTCAAAATTCTATTCTTCCTGATACTGCATATAAAGTTTGTAATCACACACCACTTTGTTGGATTTATTCATTTTGGCTCTCCAAACATATATCTTCCCAAGAGTGGATTCTAATTCAGCCTAAAAATTAGTTATTAATTCAACTTATTCTTCATCATTATCTATTTATTCCCTTTTCTGGGCACTACCATTAACTTACACCATAAAATTTTCTCTATGATATTTGTAGTTCTCTATCTCTTCAACCTCATATTCTTATGAACTTTCATTTTCTGGTGAAAGAAGATTCTTATTTTTCAATAAATTCCTCTTGACATTTTTCTTACCTTTTGCACAAGCTGAAGAATTATTCATAGGAATTCCAAATTCATCCTCATAATCTTCTTGAAACTTCTTGGGGAACCTTGCTACAAGATTTCCTACCTTTACACATCGAAAGCATACAGGTGGAAGTTTCCTTTTGAACTTTACATTTCTTCTTTGTAGATTGGAGGAAAGGAATGAAATCACTTCATATGTCTCTTCTTCTTTCTATCAATCTTCAATGGTGAGCTTCTTCATTATATTTAATTCCACCTATTTAGAATTCTATTTTTCCAAAGACTCATTATCATAATTTCTCATCTCGTATGCAACTAGAGTACTTTGAAAACAATTCAATTACAGTTATTTTGGATATTTATATTCCAATATATAAACTTTCACATTGAACCATGGTGAAATTCTTCTTATTATGTGATTGAAAATATTTACATCTTTAATAATTTCTCCGAGACCATGCATGTCATCCACAATAACATTCACCCGATCAAAGAATGCATCAATAGACTCAGTAGTGTGTATTCTTAGATCATCGTACTTGTTCCATAGAACCTAAATCTTTGCCTCTTTGACCTCTGAGTACCCTCATAAATATTTATAATCCTATTCCACATATAATGTGATGTATTGCATGACATCACATTTATATAGATTTCATTGGATAGGGATCCCCCTAAGACATTGATTCCTTTAGAGTCAGCATCTAATTCCCTTTGGTCAACTTCTGATAAAGCACCACTATCCACACTAGTTGAAATACCATGAATCTCTACTATAAATACATCCATTTAAAATGATCAAAAGTTGTGATGCATCTGATTCTTCCATAATTGAAAAATTTTTCCATCAAAGATCGTAATCACTTTATGGTTTAAAACCTCTATTGAAGCCTCTTAAAGAGAAACACTAAAATTAAACTTTGGCTATAATACCAATTGTTAGCCCAAATAGGATATGTACCATGAGAGAGGGGTGAATCAATGTATTATATATCAAAGCAACTAATCCTTAAAATATTTTTTTTGTCTTAAAAAAACTCTTCTCTCTGTTTCTCGTAGAAATGTATGAACAAAAAAGAAAGTGTGCATGAGACAGAACAATTTTACTTAGTTCACTCTCATTGGGCTATGTACAAGGAGCATGCAATGAAAATGTGATAATTTACCAAATACAATAAAAGTGTACTGCTGTTTATATAGTTCAGAGTGGAATCACTATCCCTCCAGGTTTACAACCAATCATAATATGAAATATCGCTACTCTCTCAATCGAAGTGTGCTCACTGCTTCTTTATAAGATCCTCCTTTGATTACTTGAATCAATATGTTTTTCACCTCATTTAGTGTATTATTAAGTTACAATTTCATCCACATGTTGAATACCACTTTACTAAACATTTATGAGGAAATACATTTTGGTTTACACTTTTTCTTTTACTCAACCTTTTGGATGACTTTCACATAACTTTATCACCTAGCATGCAAAATTTAACTTGGCCACGGAAGTATAAATTGCACTCAACTATTATGATTTGCACGTAAATAACTTGTTTATTCAAAATAAATTCCATTTTTTCTCAAATAAAATATTTTATTCGTTTCTTTATGCACCTCTCCAAGCACACAATTTTAATGCCTTGCAAGCAACTTCTCATGCAATTCAGAGCCCTGATTTTCTCTAAGGGTAGAGCTTCTAAAATGAGGGGGTAGCCTCTAATTTATAGACTCACCCAAAAATATTTTAAAAACCCTTACATGCCTTCCTCTATTCATGTAAGATCTCCTTGAGTGAAAAAGCTCTTGATTCTACATCAAATTTGGTACATAACTCTCTTTCGCACCGATCACTTCATCTTTATTTCATGGGTGCGCGCAATTTGACCTGTGTCATGTAAGTTCATCTTTTACATAATTTTAGATCCTACATGAAAATATTTCCTTTTTCACATGTTTATGTGATGATCCTAAATCTTTAATTGTGTGAAAAAATCAGATTCACCTTTAATCTTGCACACAACTTCCTTTTCCAAAAAAAACTTTCTCAATTCTCTAGATTTTGGACCCCAAAAATTTAGCAAACATTGAGAAATGAAACCACATTGTATGCACATCTTTCTGTATCACCACAAGGGCAACCATTACTTTGTATTGGGTAATTATCAAAATACCCTGTCAACAATATTTCTAGAACTCCAAAATTGACCAAGGAAACCTTCTTTGTCAATAAACACAATCAACCCAAAAAACACTGCAATGTTACATTGAGGGATTTTTTCCTAACATTTTTCACCCAAGGTGACATGACCACCATCAACATTTATTAGATTATTGAATCTTGAGTACTCTCTCATTATATTTCTAGAGAATTTTTTGTCCCGGTTCTATATACTTCTACAAGATCACTTCAAGTAGTTTCCATGTAAAACAATTTTATACTAAAAATGATTTTGGTACCCATAATTTATTAGGTCCAGAAATGTTAGTAATGAGATATTTAAGAACCCATATTTTCTTAATGGGTTTAATAAAATAAGATTATGAACTATTTAAAATAAAAAATTTATTTAGTCTACTTGGATAAAAATTAGTAGTATAATTTCCAAAATTAGCAGTAGGTACCTCAGATATATTTTTCATGAAGCACATATTTGATCTGTCAGGATTTTCTTCATGATTTGAGTTAGAGTCATTGGATCTATCCTCAGAAGAAATCCAGGTGGCTTTTATTTCTTTCTTATACTTTCTATATTTATCATCATACTTCCTTTTATACTTTAACTTGGGATATTCAGCCTTAACATGTCCTTTTATTTTACACTCATAACAGGTAATGTCATTTGAATTTTCATCTCTTTTATAGTCTTTATTACAATTATCTCTATTATCATACTTTCCCGTATAGAATGGTTTAATAAATAATTTTTTCTTCTTATAGAATTTCTTAAACCTTCTGGCTAGGTGGTCCATTTCATCATCACTATCGGCTGGTGATTCCTCATCATCAGAGAGTTCATCTTGTACATTATATTTCTATTTTTATTTTGAAGCAATATAATTTTATGATATAAATATCCTATTAGGATCATAATACTATTCAAAACTAACTTTAAGCCATTCCTCATACATTATCAACCTCCCAATCAATTCCATGACAGGTATTTTATTGATGTCACATGATTCACTTATTAAAACTGATGTTCCTCTCTATCTCTCTAGAAGAAATCTCAACAGTCGCATGATTTGATATTTTTTGACACTAGATTTCCCAAGGAGTTCATTGTGTTCACTATTTCATTAAACCAAAGTTACATATCAAAAATAATCTCATTAGGTTCCATATATAATGAATCATATTTAATTGTATAAGTATACAATCTAATTTCTTTGACATTAGTTGTTCCTTCATGAGAAACAACTAAGGTATCCCAAATATCATGTGTAATTTTACTAGTAGATATAATATTAAAATATTCATCACCCAAATCACAAAAAAAAAAGAATTCATAGATTTACAGTTATTATTATAATCAGTTTTGGTTTCATCATCCCATGTATTCCTAGTAGGTTTAGGTAATTGATATTCATCTTCTATAGTAGATCATATTTCAAAACCCATATAATAAATGTGCATTTTCATCTTTATTCTCAATTGAACATAGTTATTTCCATTAAATAAAGAACTTATGTTGGTTGAAGAACCATATTTTCTATTATCCATTTAAAGAACTAAATTTAAATTGACTTAAATTTAATATCTTTAAGACACAGATAAAAATCACAATTGAAAAGATTTGAAAATTTTTGATACCAAATTTTTTCCGGAGTGAGTATCTTATTAGTGGGATGAAATGAGTACCCAATAAAATTTTCTATTAAAAATAAGTTTAAATAAAATCCCAAATATAATTAAAATATCCGAGTTAACCAAAACAACAGATCCATAGAATTTTTGATCTTTTAAAATATTTATCAAAGCGTGATTAAGTACTAGTTAAAACAACATGAAAACTATTTGAACTTTTGAAATCAATTTAATTAATCAAAATATTATATAAACACTAATTAAGATTAACTATCAAAGGGTTTTTATAGTATAAAAAAATTTAGTTTAATTCTTTGAAACAAAACAAAACAAAACACATAACAGAATAAATAGAATTGGTTCAGTCTCAAGCCAAGACCTAATCCTATACACTTGTAAATCACCTTATGCCAAAAATATTATATAAATATAATCTTGATACACAAACTAGATCAGGTATACACAATATCTAACCAACTTTCTAGGTCACAAAGGGACCTCTTCCACAATAATTGTGAAAAAAAAACAATTACATGACACAAAAATACCTCTTCTAAAAAATTGTGGGTAAATAAATAAAAATAGAGTAGAGAATATATCTTGTATATTATAGTTAAAGAATAGGAATAGTGTGTGTTGAATAAATAGGGTAAACCACACACTGATTGAAATGTAAAGGAAACAATCAGAAAGGGAAAATAAAAAGATAGAGAAAATATGGTGTTTCTTTGTCGAATGTACTCTAGAGCTTTCAACTCCTCATATGTAGCTTGGATATGATATCAAGTCATTTCTTAAAAAAACACAGTAAAAATAAGCACCATAAGATCTCTTGTTCTGTCTATAAGAAATGATCTGTGTGTTCATTATGATCCACTTTCTCACAGTCATGTGTAGGTAAGGATGCAATGTGTAAGCTCTCTATAAATTATCATACTTTTAACCAATCTTCGAATTCATGAAATATGGTTCTATGTCACTTAACATGTACACATTAGGGAGTCTTATTCTTAATCTAATATCAACATATAGGATTATCCATTCAAAGAAAAATCATCAGGATCTTCTACACCTTGTACTGAGCTCTAGCATCCTCTTTAAAGTTCTCTGCAATGGTTTAATAGTAACCATTAAAATAATCACCAACATTAAGTTTTATAATATATCTAGTAGAAAAATTTAATTTAAAAGTCCCAGAATAGTGATAGTGACTCTTCTAGTGTAGACTCATCTTGGCAGTGAGTTAGGTTGACATTAAGTCATGCTCATTGGTGACTCATCTCAGCAGTGACTCGTCTCAGTGGTAGGTTATTTCCATATATAGACAATTTTTTTGGTTCAATGTTGAGTCATCTTCAATAGAGACTCCTATCTATCAGTAGGTGTTTTGAAAACATTGAAAAAGTTTCATCCTGATGGTGACTCAACTATGACAACGAGTCTCTCATGGCGGTGACTCATCCTCAATGGTGAGTCATGATAATGGTGAGTCGTTTATATACTTTGTCAAATTTTTACCAAAATGATTTATATTATAAAATGATATAATAAAACATAAACTAATTAATAAAATAATAAACATGATTACATGATCATTAAAATAAGGGTTCCAACAACCCTAATAATATATTCTCTATAACATACCTCTCCCAAAACCACATTAATTCCCAAGACATTAAACCAACATGGGATTATATATTCCTATAAAAATTGAATATATGTTTAACCCTTAAATGTATTAATCACTAGTTCATAAATTTAAAAACTAATAAATATATATCATAATCCCAAAAATATCATGGATCACTATTTCATTAATTTAATAATAAATTTTAAGGATATAAATACTATATAACTTGATTTTATCAAAATTAATGAACCCTTTATTACCTCAACATCAAGAATATATTAAACGTAAGAGTTTTCTATACCTCAATCATGTGTTCTCCAATAGTTATCCTCCAAATATAACTTTATCATATAATAAATTTTCATGGTTATTGATACCATTTAATATATGTTTCCAATATTTTAAATAAGAACTACTGTAAATCAATCCTTAGATGTTTCACATAATCCTCACAACTTTTAAGAATATTCCAGAATATCATCGATAAATATCAATATCTAATGATAATATCTAAGAGTGTCAAGATTTATTTTCTATTAAGATATCAACCTCACTACCTTAGGTAAGACTAAGAAACTCACATTTTCCATCATAATAAGAATATACCAAGATACTCAACCATTTAATTATTCTCCCTTATTTGGTTATAATACATAGTGATTTTTATATACATACCTTTCTATGATTCATTTTTGTGTTCCTGTTTCAACCAAATACTAAAAAAATGGTTATCAATAAAATACTAGTAAAAGATCACGTGAATATGAAAACTCAATCCAAATATATCTTTTATAATGAATCCTTCAATTCACCCTTTGATACTATAAGCTCAATCTATATTGATTTATGTTAGGTTCTCATGTACTTTTTAACCTAATACCATAAATTAATTAGGAAATAAATCCTTCATTATTTTTTGTAAATAGAATGCAATTTACCAAAGCATATCCCCTATGAGTGTCTACCCAGGTGTATAGTTTTTGGCCCAGTCATTATACACCAAAGTAAAGATTTAGTTTTTAAAACCTCATGTCCATATGATAATTCATAATTTATGAGGAATTTAAATTTTCAATTAGTGGATGATCGAGTTTTTAATTGGGGTTTAGAATTTAATTCTAGGAGTGGGGCAACTCAACAAGTGCTTTTGGACATGTAATAGAGCTCCAAAACTATGTTGTGAGGTTTAGAAAGTATTGAGAGAGGTCTAGGGTGGCTGGGTTGCATGAGGATTTTAGCCAATAGCCACTGGCCAATCTTTGGCTAGCCACCAACTAGTCATTGGCTAGCCACTAGCTAGTCGGTGGGCTGACCAGTGGTCAAGCTCACTATCTGGTCTCACCAACTAGTTTATGGCCCTATAATGGATAGTCGGTGGGGGTATTAAATGATCAAAATGACCCCCCTCATTTTTTCAAATGTTTCAACCTCCCATCCTAAATGATTTTCCCTCATGCAGTTGGGGGACTCTCCCCTCTTTCTCTCCTCTTTAAGTCCCTTCAAGGGAGGTGTTCCGAGGGTGTTTTAACATCAATTTGAGGTATTTATTCTCCTCTATTGGCATCCATTATTCCCCTATTCATATTTTCATAATTTTATTTCTTCTTAGCCTAGATTTTTCATTGGCTATTTCACCATATAATGATGTAATCTTCTGATCCTGAAGGGGTTTTCATGCATCCTTGAATAAGTGTGTCCTAAGATTCCATCTGCACTCGGTTGCTCAGTGATTCAGCAAGGTGTGTCATTTTTTTGGTTTATATTAGTGTTTTTACAAAAATTAAGTCAAATTTGTTATGGTTTTGGTGCTGAAGGTTGAGGTATTGGTTCGTCTTAGGATTAAGAGTGTTCCAGGGGTGGCTGGAACCCCATGGCTTGTGGTTCCTATGGAAGACTAATTACTGGTGAGTTTTCTAGCATTATTCTGAGTTGGTGATAAATTAATAAATTAGTTATAAATGATATAATTAATTTATTAATGATGTATGGTTTGATATAGGATACCAGGTGGTTGGTGTGGGTTTATAACAGCTTTGACAAGGCTTAGTGGGCCTTGGTAGATCTACTGAACCTTGATGAATTTAATAAAGGAGATTTAAAATTGAAGTAGGTTTTCCCTTTAACTTAACCCATAGTCTTTCCTTGCTTTCCATGTGTATGCATGGTGTGGTTATTAAGACCTTGTCATGAATTGAACCATTTCAAATTAAATTCTTTATGTGAATAAATGCCTAATAATGTTTTATTCGATTAAAGAGTAAAAATAGTCGATTCAATGGTTGTGAAATGGAATTTCACAACCATCAATAATTGGAAATGGATTTTACCCTTTTAATTGAATTAGAACAAATTTAATAGTAAAGGATAATTATAAAGTGTGGGTTTAAGTAATTTCTTGGTATTAAAGAAGTGCACGTATGATAGGGAAATTAGGTTTTGGTGTTTTAAAATGGTTTGGATTTAAAATGATATTTAAAAAAAGGTGAAGGAAATGTAAATGGGGTTTTCTTTAAAATGGAAATGGGATAAGGTAACTGATCACACGTTTTTGGTAATTTAGAAATAATTTGGAAATGGTTTTTGGCCTTGAAATTTAAATTGTTTTTGGAATTTCCTTGAGTAATGAAAATTTTATTTTTTTGAAATGGATATGTTAAATGATATTTACGACTTATTACTATTTATTTAATTTTGTGATGTGGTAATGTTTTATATTTTGTTCCTTATTGATGTGATGGTTAAACCTATTGTGAACATGGCCCCCCCAGGTGGATAATTATGATGATTAAACCCATAGTGAACATGACCCCTAGGTGGATTATTGGTATTTATGGTTAAACCTAGGTAGAACATGACCCCCAAGTGGATGTCTATAATGGTTAAACTTAGGGTGAACTTGACCCCCTTGGTGTATGTTAGGGACCTGAGGATGATAATGTTATCCTTAGGTGCCACTTGTTTAGACTAGGGATGAGTATATTACCCTTGGTTGGGAGGCGGTTAGAACAGTCTTCACGACATTCTCAGAGACAACTCAACACTGTATAAAGTAGGTATGTACCAAACCTGAGGTAAAGTTGGCCCTTAATTTCAATGTTTATTCTATATAGTTATTTTAAAATTTTAAATGGTTTTAATTGTATCTTTTTTACCTTGCATAATTTTTCATGAACTCATTTCTAGTTTGGTTATGTTTAGGGACACCATTGGTGGTAGCTTAATGAGTTTTACTCACACCCTATCTGGGAAACCATTGCACATGGGTACCTGAGAAAATGTTCACTTTGTTGTAGGTATAGGTTGGGATAAGGAATGGTCTTGATTGAGTGGGATGGCTGAGACAGATACGTGGATCTTGGTGGTGTTATGGATTAAAGGTTTTGTAGATCCAATATGCTATTTATTTTCATTCCAATTTTTACATGTGACTGACCTAGTGGTGATAGTTTTTTATATCATATTTTGACATTTTATTTTGGTATACCATGTATAGTTATTTACTTAGTCAGTGTACTATGATGTGTATAATGTTTGGCAGATTCTTTAATTAATATAGGATTTCACACTCTAATACAAGTGGTATAACCTCCCCATAATACATACTTAGACCCCCACTCATAGTCTATAGGCAATGGAACTTAGGGAGGTACACCTGTGGTCACATGGAAACCACCAGTCTGGGCACCATTCAATGGTTCAAGGTGGAAGGATTTTATAAAGTGTTATCAGAGTAGCTTTTATTTTAGCTTACAATTTTGGGAGTTAGTGGTTAGGAGATTTTGAAATGTTTAAAATCTTATGATGGAACTAGGACTAGTGCATTGTGAACACCATTTATAATGTATTTCTAGGTTACCATTAGTATGGGATTGATGATTTTTTCTTGGGCTATTATGGTTATGATGATTTTCACCTAGCATGACATACATGATGTTTGAGATTTATGATTTATGTTTTATAGACTTTGTATATTATCTTGTAGAGAAAAGAGGCATCTCATAAATCATATCAGGCATGTGGGATCCACATGATATAGGCCTTTTAGTATGATTGTTTTCACTGATGACTGGGGATTAGCTATTTAAAGCATCAACAACTAATTATATAGTGTTTTCCCATATAAGTACTCAGGGGAATCCTACTATATTGGGCCAAATTGTATATATATGTTTTATGTTGGTGGTAGTTATTATAGATCCTACAACGATTTTGGTGATATGATCCCTTCAGAAAGGGATGAGTCTAGACCCTTAGTGGTTTGTAAGGGTAGTAGGTTCCTTAGTGGTACACCATGTGAGGTTGATTATTTTCTAGGTTTGTTTATTTAATGTGACCAGTCAAAACCTATACAATGTTTTCCCATGTATCTTAAAATTGAAATCTAATTAACCAGTCTGTCTAGTTTACATTGCTTGACATTGGCCATCTAGGATGATGTCGTTGGCTAAGATAGGGGTGACAGGTGAGTTGTGATTATCTAAAGGGAAGCCCCATAGGAGGATGCTCAGTGAGATTTGGTTCCTTGTGGATGGATGGTTTTGAATGAGAATCCCAATATTTACGCATGTATGAGATGCATGAGAGGGTGTTTGGGAATGTGATATATCGAGTGTTTATGGGCGAGAACCATGTGAGAATAACCATGAGATAAAACCTCAGTGATACCTTAGTTTATAGGATAGGTGGTTGGACCTAGTGACCTTGATGCGAGGCTTGATTGGTTAAGATTGGTGGGACACATAGAGACCATAGACTTGACTTAGAAAATTGTATATTAGTGATTAGTTTTTTTATTAGGAAACCAAAAATAGAGGTTGGCCTGAGTGCAGTTGTTTTTTTAAGGGAAAAAATAGGTAGGTGCTTCAGGGTATGTGATCGATGCATGTGAGGTGATATTGGGCATGCAATTTAGGTATAACGATTCCTTAATGGGTCTTATGCATGAAGATTCCTTGAGTGATTTGGTATTGAGGATGGATTGGCAGGGGAAGGACTGTTTGAGGGCCTATACTTATTGTTATAAGAGAGATAGGTATACAATGAGAGTGGGAGTGGATGATCGTGACTTGGGATGACTTCGGGGGTCCACTAAGTGTGTATTTGGGATTAAAATACCTCATAGCATAGATGGTAACTTATGGTGTTGGGAAACCACCCATTATTGGGAAGTTCATGTTGAATCATGTCATGGGTAAGGTGTTCAATTATTAAGAGGAGTTCAAAGGGAGATCTTGGTTTGATGGTGTTGATGTTACATGAAGCATGGATAGCCTAGTTAGATGGAATTAAACTCATAGGGACATGATTCAAATGATGTGATTGGGTGGTATGAGATTGTACACCCTCTACGTAGGATGATGTGGAAATGGTATGCATAATTTATGCATATTACTCATTTTAAATAGTAAATCAGCGAGTGAATAGGTGTGAGTTGAGGAATAATGGAAGTTGGTGAAACAATTTCAATCTTGGTGACCTAGGGAATATATGGAATCAGAAATATTCCTCCATGGTATTAGTGAAATCAAAATCAGATCAAGTGTGGTGTAATTACTGATTTGGGTGAATATCAGTCTGGTATGGATGTGATGAGATGAGCATGGCTCGGAGGAATAAATCACATGTTTAATGATATAACCTACTGAGAATGAAATTGAGAAGTTTAAGTAAATCCATGTGGTATCAAGTTCACCAATGGTTGATTGAGGGTGGTGAATCATGTTCTGAATTACAATTGGGTGGGTGTTGAGGATGACGTTCACATGCCCCAAGAATTGGGAATAATCTATATTTTGTTTTATTACTCAATAATTCATGGGATGGCCATGTCCAGTCTTCGTGTTTAGGGATGGGAAATGAGTAGGTTATGATGATTGTGTTTTTTATCAAGTGTGGTGATGAATAGGGTGATCCTATGGTGGGTTTCATGATGTTAGTCACAAGTGATACGACCTTGTGTGGTTAAGTTCATGGTTTTGGAAGACTAGTTGGTAGATAGTTCTAATGAAAATTGAATTCCAACAACCAGACAAGTGTATTAATTTAGTTTGGTTTTCTTGATTGATAGAGTCCAAGCATTGGCATTGTACTTGGGGTGGTTGTGATGAATAGAAGGTTTTGGATCAGGGTTATGCTGGATTTGTTGGTAGGGCTCAACAATGGTTTTGGATGGTGGAGGATCTTACTGGGGAATCCCACTAGGGGTTGGATATTGAATTTTGTGAACATGTATGAGTTACCAAAGGGTTTATCCTAGGTAAGGGGATCTAGGATCAAGGGATTTGTAAATGGAACAATAGTTTGAGCCTGAGCATCAGTTTTGGGATCATGATGACTTGATATGACTCGAATGTGATTGGGTTGGGGAATATTGGTGCTCGCTATAGAGTATCATTTCTGGTATAGAAAATGACTTCATGGTGCCTTAAATGTTTAAGCACCATGGTTGGGTCAATTAAAAAATGTATCGACTAAAAAAATCTAGTTTTTTGGAGTTGGGTTAGCCATAGGAGGTATGATCAGTGGTTTTGTATAAATTGTATTTAGCAGTCCTGGAACAACATTGGGGATATAATTTTTGAGATGATAGGTTGTTTTACGTTTTGGCTAGGGTCTTATAGGGAAAATATTGCATGTTTGGGATTCTGAATGGATGAAAAGTATGAGTCAATTTTACTACAGAGCCAAGAATAAGGAGTCGTTCTAGTGCCGGGTCAGTGTCCTCACTTGTGATATGGTGTGTATAGTTGGAGAATGCACCAAGAACATCTATAGAATATATAAACAAAGTTCTAATAAGAAATTACAATGGTGGAAACACCAAAGTAGTGGGATTTACTATTACAAGCTAATATTTATAGTGGGGAGCACCATAGGATGGGTGATCAAATAGAAAATGAAGTGATTATGACTTGAGATAGATATGATTAGATAGATGCGTCTTGGTGTACTGGTAATGGTTATGAACAATGTTTTTGTTTTTTTTGTTTTGAGAACCATGGATTTAGGGTGGAACTTTAAAATCATAGTTGGTATTGTATGGTGTGGCACAATCATTCAGATAGGGATTAACGATCAAATAAGTTCATGTTTTATGATTGGAACACCACTGATACTTCTTAGGGATGAGAGTTATTAAGGTGGGGAGGTTGTAAAACCCCATGTCTATACAAGAGTTCATAATTTAGGAGGAGTTGATTTTTTTTAATTAGGGGATGATTGAGTTTTGAACCAGGGTTCATAATCAAATTCCAATAGTTTTGCAGCTCAACTAGTGATTTTGGACATGGAATTCAACTTGTAAAATTATTTGAGAGGTTTGGGAAGCATCGAGAGAGGGATGAGGTGGCTGGGCTACATAAGGGCTGTATCCTGTAGCCACCAACCATCCTTTGGCTAGCCACTAGCTAACCTGTGGGCTAACCCATGGATATGCTCACTTACTAGGCTCACGGTTAGCCGATTTCCCAGTATGAGCTATCTGGTGGATGTATTAAAGTGTCAAAATTACCCTTCCCCCCTCATATTTTTATAGGTGGAAACCTCCTCTCATCCTTGTTTTTTCCTCACAGGGTCAGGGGTCTCTCCCCTCTTCATCTCCTCTTCAATTTATTTCAAGGGAGGTGTTCCAAGGGGGGTTTTAACATCAATTCAAGATATTTATCTACCTATGCTTGCCTTAATTATTCTCCACTTCATCTTGTTTTAAATTTAATTCTTCCAATCCTAGGGTTTTCATTGGCGATTCCATAAAATCATGGTGGAATCGCCAAATTATCATGGGGTTTTCATCTATCCTAGGACAAGGGAATCTTGGGACACCATCTTCACTCGGTTTCTCAAAGATTCAGAATATTATATCATTTTTTATGTTTTTATTATGTTTTAAAAAAAATTAAATTTAAATGGTTATGTTTTTGGTTATAGCGTTTGGGTATTTAGTTTGACTTGAGCTTAAGGGTGTGCTGGGGTGGCCAAAACCCCATAGATTGAGGTTTCGATAAAAGATTAAGTTTCGATGAGCTATCTTGTATTATATTAAGTTGGATTTAAATTAATTAATTAATTATAAATATTATAATTAATATATTAATTATTTTTGGTTTGATATAGTATCTCAAGTGGTCGGTGTGGGTTCAGATCATCTTGGAAGGGGCTTGGTGGGGTTTGGAAGAGCTATCATCCCTTGAAAAATTTAATTAGGGAGCATTAAAAATGAGGTAGGTAATACCTTTAACTTAAACTATAGACTTTCCTTAATTTCTGAGTTTCTACATGGTGTGGTCATTTTATCCTTTTTATGCATTGAACTAGTTCAAATTAAATGTTTGATGTGAATAAATGACTAATAATGTTTTATTTGGTTAAATTGGGAAAATGCTTGAATTGATTTTTTTGAAATGGAATTTCAAAGCCATTGATAATTGGAAATGGATTTTCCCTTTTTAATTGAATTGGAACTAATATAATAGTAAATTTTAATTGTAAAGTGGGGGTTTAAGTAATTGTTTATATTTAAATAAGTGGATGTATGATAGGGTAATTAGGTTTTGGTTTTTGAAAAGGGTTTGGATTTGAAATGGCATTTGAAAAAGTTAAAGGAAATGTAAATGAGTTTTGGTTTGAAATGGAAATAGAAAATGATAATTGATTATAGGTTTTTGTTAATTTGGAGATGGATTTGAAATATTTTTTGGCCTTGAAAACGAATCGGTTTTTGGAATGGCCTTGAGTAATGGTAATTAATTTTTTTTGAAATGGGTATGGTAAATGCTATTTATGACTTGTTAATTTTTTTTTATGATGTGGTAATGATGAATGTTTTGTTCCTTATGGATGTGGTGGTAAAAATTAGGGTGAACAAAACCCTTGGGTAGATGATTGTGATGGTTAAACCCAAGGTGAACACGAACCTTGAGTGGAAACTCAGTATTGATGGTTGCACCTGGGGTGAACACGCCCCCCAAGTGGAAGTCTGTGATGGTTAAAACCAGAGTGAACATGACCCTTGGGAGGACTTTGGGGATCTAAGTATGTATATATGACCCTTAGGTTCCATTTTTTTGGGTTGGGGATGTGTATATTACCCCTAGTCAGGAGATGGTTGGCACAGTCTTTGTGATGTGCTCAGAGACACTCTAACACTGGTCAAAGAAGGTATGTACCATCCCCGGGGTGAATCTAGCCCCTGGGTTCCACAATTGTTTTATTCAGTTAGTTTAAAATGTTAAATAGTTGTAATTTTATATATTTACCTTATTCACTTTTTCATGCACTCATTGCTGGATTGTTTATATTTGGGGGTGGTGTTGGTGGTGGATTACTGAGATGTACTCACACTTTGATCAGGCCGCTATTGCACATGGGTACCCGAGTAGACATTCACTTGGTTATTGGAATAGGTTGGGATGATGTCCAAGATTGATCTAGTGGGATAGATCAAATGGATACATGGATATTTGAGGTGTTTATGGATTGAAGTTGTTTTAGGGGAAATTTCCCATTACTTTTCATTTTGGTCTGTACATGTGAATGGCCTAGTGAGTGGTATGTTTTGTATTCCATAAATCAATATTTTTTTATATAATGTCTAATTATTTACTTAGTTTGTGTACTCTAATGTGTTTGATGTTTGGTTGCTTATTTATTTCATCTGTAATTTTGCACTCTTATATATGGGGTATAGCCTCCCCACAATACCTCCTTATACCCATGCTGCTGGTCGGTAGCCTTTGGCATTCAGGGAGGTGCACTTGAGGTCCCATGGAGACCGCTAGTCTAGGCATCAGTTAGTGGTCTAGGGTGCCTGGATGTTACAAAGTTGATACTCAACCAACATTTTTTAAGATGATTACCCCTCATGTGCATGTATTCTATAACCACATCCAATTTATATTATCTAGATATGGATTTAACTTCTAGGAAAACCACAAAATCTATATGATACCAAAAAACCAGGATGTTTCCTATACTTAGACTTATCCCTAGGGTTCTCACTAGTGTTATCTTATCCAAATCCCTAGAATATTACCTAAACTAACCTAAAGGGATATCTATAACTTTTAAATTATAATAAAACTTTAGTTATCAACCTTTCATGATATTTTAACTCCTAATTTATCCTCAACTAATATCATCATAATCTTCAAATTTATCTGAACCCTACGTTGATAATAACTATAGAGACCCGTATATGTGACCATATAATCCTCATAACATAAATAAAATATTTCATTACAATACATTCCCAAGACCTTTTAGATTTAGAGTTTTAGAATATTAGGACAAAACACTAACTAATAAAACCCATTCCTTTTTTAACTTTGAGAGAAAATGCTTAATCCATAAAAATTCTTCAACATATCCCATAAATTCTCTACATAATGAAATTCTCAAGATATTACATAATTTTCTTATTATTATAACATAGGGAAATAGAAACATAATAAAAGGGTGAAATTAGATGATCATTAAGGGTAAACATAAGTGATTACAATTAAAGACCATAAATGAGAATAAGATGACCATATGAGTATAATTAGGATACATGAGGAAATTATACCCAACAAATCATAGATCATAAATTATGTTATAACATTAGAATACACAATGAAAATTTCACATTTCATAGAAATAATGAATACTTGAGAATTATGAAACATCCATAAGAAAAAAAACATCACATAATGGATCAGGTAACACAACATTTTTCCCTTAGTGGATCAGGCTTCACTCACCAACTTCTCTTGGTGGATTAGGCTTCACTTAGTTTTTTCCCATAGAAGATTGAATATCAATACTCATTTCACCATTATATCATTAGATGTAATGATTTAACCAATGAATTGGGTTATATAGTTCCCAACCATCACTTAAATATTAACCATACACATGTTTCCAGTAATAAAACATTTAACCATCATATCATTAAAACCTAAGAATAAGAATGGGTTTTGTCACGAACCATCCCGGGTTGACCCTGAACTGGTTACCTGAGCTAGTTTACAGCAAGGCCCGAAGGGTGTTCCCGATCCCCACAGGCTGGAAACTAGTGCCGATCATCAAATCCTAATTTATGGAAACAATTTATCTCAAAAAGTTAAATAAATAACCAAGAATAAATAGAATAATAAAACTGAACTCGAGAAACAGAAAAAAATAAACAGAATAACTCAACATACCTCCATGTGACCTTCCATGTGACTTACCAACCAAAGTCCAACCTTGCTACAATAATGAGAAACTCAGCCAATAAAACATGAGAAAAGGAAACCTGAAACTGAAATGATAAAATAGGAATGAGCATTAAAAATGATCAGTAGGGTTTCCAAGATAAACCAAAGAATCCAATGTCTCCTTTCCTGAAAAAATTCACTAACACAAGTTTGAAATATAAATATAAAAGTAGGGTTTTCACATTTTAAGAAAATAAAGATGATTTTTTCATTTAAAAATTCAACACACATGACATACCATTTCTAAAATAATTTTTCATTTTATAAACTAAACCCAAAACAAAGTATACCAAATCTGGCTAAAGTAGAAAAGAAAAACAATGCAAGATGAAAATAAACTGGTATAACGAAAATTAAACAAAATATAAGAATAATATAGTAACCATGGGTGATCTTAAACATCCCTAGAAGACCCATGGACATACTCAGTTCAGAACCACCTACCAGTGTATGGTGAAGCTCCTAAGTCTATATCCAACAAGCCACCCTCACAGAAAAAGAAACTAGCAGTACTCCCCATTTGGACTCTATACATACCAATGGGTACCAACCCGTCTAATCTGGGCTAATAAGAAAATATCAATCGATCAACTAAAATAAATCTAGGAACCCATGGTGGTTATAATGATACTGTGTAAGTAGAAGGCCCTCGCACGTGTGACTTATCTCACTGCACTAGCCTTACCCAAACACGAACACTTCATATGCGTTCACCCATAAAGAGATACCCTAGAGAGGAGAACCCCATATACTTATATATATATATATATACACACACATGTAAAACATACAATGTGACTCCCAATCCATCACATAAGTTTATTATCAAAACCGCTTTATAAAACACTTGATGTTTTCAACTAGGCCTTTAGTTTTACATAATGATATACCTTTATGAAAATATTTCCCAAACTATTTTAAAAAAACTCTAAACACTACTTTTGTATATCATCATCATCATGTATAATTTTATTAGAGAAAAGGAAAAAGAACACAAAAAACCACAAAGCACCCCTTGACTGCCACCCCCAAAGTCGAGAGCTAAGGGGGTCTGAAATAGTGAAGACCGAGGGAATCCCCTCTAATCAAGTTGACCCCCTCGGGTTTCAAGCTAGAAAAAGAGTGAAAAAATACATCCTCAGGACTTGAGATGATGTGAGATGCAAGGTGGTCAGTGAACTTGTTGCCCTACCACCAAGTATGACCCACTTTGATGTTACTGCCGAGTAAGTGCCGACTGTTCCTGATGATATATGTGATCGTCCAGGGAGACATGGCCTGCTCCTAGAGGGACTTGTGCAGTAGTGAAGAGACGGTTTCTGCTTCCATGATGATCAGATTCCTCTGGTCACATAAGATGAGACCGTGGAAGAGCGTAAGGGCCTCATCCTGTAAGGATGAACCGTGACCCAAATTAACCATAAAGGCCAAGTACACTGACCTGCTGTTGTCGCGCACCACCCCGCCTCCTCATAGATTACCCTGAATGCACAATCCATCAGTGTTCAATTTTAACCCTCTAGTGGGAGGGTTCCACCAAACCCAGTTACCCCTGTCGTCGCAGATCGTGGGATCCTCTAATGCCCTTTCTTGAAACCGCATGAGAGATGGTGCCTCCCTCCAGTTATGAACCACCCAAGCCAGGTCAATTAAGAGATTTTTCATCCAGACAATGATGGCACGCAGTGACGTGCCGGTACTCGCATGCCTCACCTTGTTCCTCGCCATCCAAAGACACCATCAGCCTGCATGAAACACCAATGTGTGCGCCAATTTTTCAAGTCCATTTTTCCCAGCACCATGGTACCAGCCATCCAAAAAAGAGAGACCGTCCCTACTAAGGTTTAAAATCACATTGGGACCCCCAAAATAGGTCCAAACCTCCCGCGCCAATTCACTTTCAAAAAATAGGTGTTTTGCGCTTTATTCATTGTGGGATTTGCAACACACACATCTTGAATACATACTGATCCCGTACCTCATGACATTCTCTTCGGTCGGGATAACTTTGTTCTGAATCCTCCAAGTGAGAAAATTATGTTTGGTAGGTATTTCTTTGATCCACAGAGACTCATCCCAAGTGTCCGCGTAGGCTTGACCTTGCATTCTGGAAACCCACTGGAAGTCTTTTGTTGTGAAGGAACCCGAGGCAGATGGGGTGAAAACACATGTATCCAGGTCGGAAGTCAGATTGATGAGGTTGAAAAGCTCGTGTTTCTCCCTTGTCAGAACTGCCATGGTGAAGGACGGAAAGGATCGCGCCTAACTGAAGGTGATGTTAGTTGCAGAACACCCTAGAAAACCAATGATGGAACCACACCAATTTTGGTGCCAAAAGGATAAATTGCCTCTCCCCACAATCCAGCGTTGATGTGGACATAGGGTATAAAGAAGAGGTCCTATCACTGAGTAAATGGACGATGTATGGCCCTCAACTGGAGCTAAATCCCCGAGGAGTAGCTGTGGACAGTCTTCCCCCATAAAGTATGTTGTTCCAGGACGCCCCATGCCAGTCTTGCATGCCTGCAGTTAACAGTGTCTTCAGTGCTACGGAGGTTAATACCTCCTTCACAGACCAGCCTTTCCATCTTTCTCCATGAGGAACAGTGCTTCTTCCCTACGGCAAGGGGGTCACAGATGAATATAGCTAGGATTTTATCAATGTATTTTATAACTCCTTTTGGGAACTTGGTATCTGAAAGACCATGCACCGGAGTTTCCAGGAGTACGCTGTTAACCAGCACGATCCGTCCCCAAAAGGACAGGAAAATGTTCTTCCAATTTAGCACCCGGTCAGTAATCTTGGTGAGGAGATGATCAAAGTCACCAATCCGAATTCTGCCCATCGAAATGGGGGCACCCAGGTACTCCATGGGGAGAGTACCTCTCTACATTTCCAATTTGAGTCCCACAGAAGTATCTCGCGTAGAGATGCACCTATTTGAAATGTAGAAGTTGCTCTTGGTGTTGTTGATGACCTGCCCGCTCCAGTGACTATATTCCTCCATCACCACTTTTGTATATAAAAATCCAAATGAACCTCTAGGTTCCAACCACACCCAAACATTTCTCAAGAAAACAACAGGCCTTAGACCCTTTTAAAAGTCATTCCAAAACATGTTTTAATGCCAAATGGGTCAAACCAAGTGAAACACCTTCAAAACCATTCCTATAAATCGCACAAAGGGACCCACTAGCATTTAGAAAATAAGAACCATTTTCACAAAATTAACATTCAATTTCTAACCAAAATCATACACACACTAAAATACCTTTCACCCATGACTTGAATTTCAAAAAACATTTAATAAACCATTTACTCAATTGATAAAACATTTCAAAAGAATACAACAAAGTCTTACAACACAATCCACCAATTTCACATGTGAATTCCATTTTTAAAACCAATTTCATACTCAAATACTTCAAAATTACTTTCACACCTTTCAAAAAAAATCCACTCTAATTGCACAACCAAGAGAACCAATTTCACATTCCATGAAAACTAACAAATAACTCAAATAAGATTTTTCTAAAACACACTTCATTCCATACAAACATACTATAAAAAATAAAATGAACACAGGTTAAATTTCTTAAAAACTAAGTTCGTACCAAAAAATTTAATTAAATAACAGGCTAAGTTAATTAGATATGAAAAATAATTTATCAACTCATGATTTTCACAAAACTACCTAAAACAAATCAGTTAATTCATCCAAAATTTTTTTTTAACAATTTTAAATAATAAAAAAACACTACAATTAGTTAACTACAATATTCATATAGGGGATAACGATGTAAAATAATAATTTTGAAACACACAAGTGCCATGAATTATGCAGGAAAGGAAAAATTCATAAACTGCCTACCTCAAAGCAAGAGAGGACGCAACAAATCTTCAGTAAGAGGAATAAAAATGCCCTACGGACCAAATGAACACCTGAAGGGGAAGAAACCATGTGTTTGGGAGGAGGCAGAGGTGCTGCGATTACCGTTGGAAGACCACCAGATAGCGGGGTTCGAGTTTGCTAAAAGACTACCGGACAACTGAGTTCAGATTCACTGAAAAAATGGGAGCGTAGGGGGTTCAGGTCGTTGGAAACTGCAGCTGGAAAGGGAGGAGGGGAGGCCAGTGATGGGGGTTAGGAGTACCAGAAGGCCAGGATAGAAGGTGTCAGGAGCAAGAGGCTGGGTGTGCTGATGGTCGACAAGAGGGGCTGGGCGGGTGTCAGCTGGAGCGACTGGGTGAGGGACGTAGCATAGGAGGCCAATGCTAGGGAAGGCCAGGATGAACTAGGGAGGGAGAGGTCGGGGAGCTTGAGGGAGAGGGAGTTGGGTTCCTATGGAAGTGAGAGGCAGAAGACACCTACAAGTGAGAGACAGAGGGGCGAAGGGAGGGCTGGAGGCTAGGCACGGCTCGCGCAGGAGAAGGGGGAAAAGGGGGGGGGGCGAAGCAGCTGGGCTTAGGGTCAGGTTTAATGTTTTTTTTCATTCTTATAATAATAATATTATTACAACAATAATAATAATAATTTTAAGAATAATATTAATACAAATAATAATAATAATAATAATAAAACCAAAAATAATGGTAATCAAAATGACAATAATAAAGATAACAATAATAAAAATTAATAATAATAAAAATAATAATTATAAAAATAATAAAAATAATAAAATAAATTCCATAATAATAATAGTAAGAATAATGATTAATTTCCCGGCTCCTGGGTCAACTGCGCGGCTATCGCCAACTACGCGGTGACCGCGCATGGGTCCGAAGCCCAGTAAAAATATTAAACGAAAAATTTTTTAGACTCACGATCAACTCATGTCTCTATGAGAGAACCCAAAGATAAGAAATATTAAAATAAAAATAAACTTAAAAGTCAGGGTGTGAAAATTATTTCCACCACACACTTTCTGCCCCCAGAAATTCACCTGACCGAACAATATAAAAAACAAGAATCCATGCCTAATTGAAACCGAAAAGAACCACAACACAAGAAAATGGAATAACATGAGAGGGTTCTCCCCACCATAATAATTCAACTAGTGGAGAAATTTAACACCCAAACATACCACCTTGGGAAGGGGGTCAACATGGGAACTCCCAACCAATCCAAACTAACTTATATAGCACGAGTGAAGAAACACCTCCACTGGAACTTGGAACTCTCGACCTAGACCAAAAACCCCAAACACTAGAGAAAAACCCATGAGCAAAATTTAACCCAAGTAGTGAACCTGAGCATACCTACAGACATCGATTCTTCCATAGGCTCTTACATCTCAAAATGAGCACAACTAAATCAAGATCAACCCAAAGAAGGTCCAAACACACTTTTATGAAAAACAAAAGATTTAAAAAAAACCATAATCAGACAAAAAAACCTGTTGGATTGCAAAAGAACATATCCATCATAACTCTATGATGAAACAGTGAACTTAAAACGATGTCAAAACTTTAACAGAAAAAAAAAGAAGAATGAAAAGACTTTAAAGGTTACACTACCAACATGGAACATAAAACCCAAACCGAGGCTTCACACCTCTGGTAGCTCCTGACTGTGTGCGAGATTCACCCCAAGAACTACAGATGGGGATCTGATGGCTGAATCATCTTCTTCCTCACAGTTAGGAATTGGAATTCCTCCAGTCACTGTGTCTTCTTCATTCAAAACATCCTGCAAAACTTCTCTGAGTGACCCAGACAACCACAATGATGACATGTCTTTGGAGGGATGTGACATGACGACTTCATGTGCTGGAACCGGCCACACTAGTGGAACGCCACTAAATAGTCTCACGAACTGGAAGCCAGAACCACTGTAGAGGACTCTTTCGAAACAAGTCCCTCTGGCACACCTTGATCTCCAGATGGGGAACCTTCTTGAGCAACTGGATACACTGGATTTTTAACCATTTGCACTCCGAAGACCAACTCATTTAGGAACACCTCATCCACCGGATTCTCAAAATGATGGTCCTTATAAGGGAGGACCTACTCCTTGATCTCTGGATGAAGGCCCCCAATGAAGAGAGGAGTCTTCATCAAATCCTGCGATGCTACCTCTAAAGAAAAGGACATAAGTTCCTCAAAATGGTAAACATAAGTCTTCACCGTCCATTGTCCTGGTTGAATATGCCTGAGTTCTTTCCTTTTCTTCATCTTCAACTCTTCAGGTATGAACCATTGGAAGGAGATATATTTAAAACATCCCACATAATCCCAACTTCCAGTGATGGTGTGGTGAACAACTCCCATTTTTCCAGAGCTGGACATTCTAACAGACCCAAAATGACATGCACTCTGATAGCTTCGGGAGTTCCTAATACCCTAAATACGCGCTCGACCTCTTCAAGCCACTCTGCTGCCACTAGAAGAGCCCGATCACTGTGAAGGACATGTAATGTCTAAGAAGGACCAAAAACTGGGCATGACTTATCAAAAACCTTGGGGACCTTTCTGGGTGGCATTTTATAAACAACATATAAAACAAAAAGCTGAAACCGATATCATGCCAAAGCAACATCATTGAAAGTGACTTATATCCAAAAAAACCAGCTCAAAAAAACCAAACAAATACAAACACAACCCAAAATTCCTTTTTAATTTTAGATTTCAAAACCACCTCCTTTCGAGGACACTTTCCAAATACCAAACCCACTTTTCCAACCAAATTCAATTTCCAAAATCATTTCCCCTTTTGAAATCACTTTAAAAAAACAAGGTCAAGCCTTTGATTCTAAGTACACACCCCAGTAATCTCATAAACCATTGCAAATGTCTTTATTCTATTTCATCAATATGCACCAACACACAATTCTCTTGCATCCCCTCACATGTGTAGCATTCATAAAGAGTACCCAAGGTTGAAACCAAACCATTTATCTACTAGTTCCAAGCAAACACCAGATTTTTAGACCAAATGTTTTGGTTTTAAGACCCATTTAACAAATTTAAATCCATTTAAAAGAAATCATTCTCATTTCAAAACCCATTTTTAATTTTTAAAAGTTCAAATACACCAACCAGAACCAAAATGACACACAACTTGCATCAAATTATCAAATTGAGGGACTATTAGTCATGCTTAACCTGGCGACATGGTAGTGGGCCATGCCCCAAGTAAGCATTAAAAACTAGGAGAAACTTAAACTATGTACTCAAACACCACATGGGTCACTACTCCATGTGAAATAATGATGTAACATTGGATTGCCTCTGTTTTCATCCCTCAATCCAAAACAAATCAGAACGAGATAAAGACTCAATTCCCAGAATACCCCTGGGGACTCGAGGTTTGGGACGGGCGAGGGTTCATAATGTCCTTCCCATACCTACCTCTAGAGTCAAGAAAATACTAATATCCATCAACCAGACACCCCAAATAATAAGGGTCTCTACTGATACCATTTTTTCACGAACCAGCTCGGGTCATCCCTGAACCGGTCACCCGAGCCGGTCCGTGGCAAGGCCCGAAGGGCGTTCCCGATCCCGATGGGATGTAAACTAGTGCCAGGCATCAAAACCTAATCATTGAGAATGATTTGGACTAAAAAGGTAAATAAATAACCAAGAATAAATAGAATAATAAAACTGAACTCGAGCAGTAGAAAAAAAAACAGAACAACTCAACATACCTCCATGTGACCTTCCAGGTCACCTCCCAACCAAAGGATGACCTTGCTCCAATAATGAGCAACTCATCCAAGAAAACCTAAGAAAAATAAACTTGCAAATAAAATGATAAAATAGGCATGAGCATTAAAAATTCTCAATTGGTTTTCCAAGATAAACCATTGAATCTAACGTCTCCCTTCCAGAAAAAATCCACAAACATAAGTTTTAAATAAAAATATAAAAGTAGGTTTTTTACATTTTAAGATAAGAAACATGATTTTATTATTTTAAAATCCAAGACACATGACATACCATTTCAAAAATCATTTTTCATTTTATAAAATAAACCCAAAACAAATTTTACTAAAGCTGGGCTAAAGTAGAACATGTAAACAATGCAAGCTGAAAATAAACTGGTATAACGGAAAGTAAACAAGCAATAAAAATAATCTAGTAACCATGGGTGATACTAAACATCCCTAGAAGACCTCTAGATGTAATCAGTTTGAAACCACTTGCCGACGTATGGTGAAGCTCCAAAGTTTATAACCAACTGGCCACCCTTAGGAAAAAAGAAACCAGTGATACTCCCCATATGGCCTCTATACCTACCAGTGGTTAACAAACCATCTAATCGGGGATGATAAGCAACCATAACTCAATAAACTAAAATATGTCTAGAAAACCATGGTGGTTATAATGATACTATGTAAGTAGGATGCTTCGCATGCATGACTCATCTCACCGCACTTGCCTACCCCAAACACGGATGCTTCTTATGCCTTTACCCATAAAGGGTTACCCTATATTGGAGTGCCCCATATACTTATATATATATGTATATACATATACATGTCAAACATATGAATTGCCAACCGGGCCATCACATCATTTTATTACCAAAAACTCTTTATAAAAAACTTGAAGTTTTCAACTAGGCCTTTAGTTTTACATAATGAGACGCCTTTACGAAAATATTTCACAAACTATTTTAAAATAACTCTAAACAACACTTTTTTATATAAAAATCCAAATGGGCCTCTAAGTTCCAACCACACCCAAACATTTATCAACAAAAAAACGGGCCTTATCCCATTTTAAAAGTAATCCAAAACATGTTTCAAAGACAAATAGGTCAAACCAAGTGAAACACCTTCAAAACCATTCCTAGAAATCCCACAAAGGGACCCAACAACATTTAGAAAATAAGAACCACTTTCCCAAAGTTAACATTAAATTTCTAACCAAACTCAAACACACATTGAAATACCTTTCACCCACGACTCTCATTTCAAAACACATTTAATAATCTATTTACTCAGCTGATAAAACATTTCAAAATAATACAAAAAAAGTCTTACATCACAATCGATCAATTTCACATGAAAATTACATTTTTAAAACAAATTGCATAGTCAAACACTTCAAAATTAATTTCAAACCTTTCAAAAAAAATCCTCACCACTTGAATAACCAAAAGAACCAATTGCACATTCCATGAAAACTAACAAATAACTCAAATAATTTTTTTCTAAAACACACTTCATGCCATACAAACATACTATCAAAAATAAAATGAACATTAGTTAAATTTATTAAAAACTAATTTCGCACCAACCAATTTAATTAAATAACATTATAAGTTAATTAGATATGGAAAATAATTTATCAACTCATAATTTTTACAAAACTACCTAAAAAAATCAGACAATTCATCCAAAAACTATTTTTAACCATTTTAACTAATACAAAAAAAAACTATAATGAGTTAACTAAAATAATAATAAATGGAAGAACAATGTAAAATAATAATTTTGAAACACACAAGTTCCATGATTTATGAAGGAAATGAAAAATTTGGAAACCGCCTACCTCAAAGAAAGAGCGAAGGCAACGACGCTTCAATGGGAGGAATAAAAATTCCCCGCGGACCAAACGCAAAACTGAAGGGGAGAAAACCACATGTCTTGGAGGAGGCGGAGGAAATATGATTTGCGTCAGAAGGCCACTGGATAGCGGGGTTTGAGTTTTCCTGAAGACCGCCGAATAGCGAGGTTCAGATTCACCGGAAAGGGGTGCGTAGGGGTTCAGGTCGCCAAAAAGTACAACTGTGAAGGAAGGAGGGGCAGCCGGTGTTGGGTGTTGGGAGCGTTATAAGGATGGGATGGTAGGTATCCAAAGAGGGAGGCCGGGTGCGCTGAGGGATGGCTAGAGCGGCTGGGCGGGCGTCAGCTGGAGTGGCTGGGTGAGAAACGTAGTGAAAGTGGCCGACACTGGGGATGGTTGGGATGAGTTTGGGAGGGCAAGGCCGAAAAGCTTGAGGGTGAGGGTGGAAGGGTCCTATAGAGGTGCGAGGCGGTGAGGACCTACGAGCGAGAGGTGGAGGGGTGAAGGGAGTGCTGGATGCCTGGGCATGGCTCGCGCAAGAGAAGGGGGAAATAGGGGGGCGAGGTGGCTAGGCTTAGGGTTAGTTTTAGTGTTTTTTTCATTCCTATAATAATAATATTATTACAATAATAATAATAATTGTAAAAATAAAAATAATACAAATAATTGTGATAATAATACAAATAATAATATTAAAAATAATAATAATAAAACCAAAAATAATGATAATAAAAATGAAAATAATAAAGATAATAATAATAAAAATTAATAACAATAAAAATAATAATTATAATAATAATAATAATACAATAAATACAATAATAATAATAGTAAGAATAATGAGTAATTACTCGAATCCTGGGCTGATTGCATGGCTACCGCCAATTGCGTGGTGACCGCGCACGGGTCCAAAGCCCAATAAAAATATTAAATGACAAAAATTTTAGACTCATGCTCAATTCAAGTCTAAATGAGAGAACCCATTGCCAATAAATATTAGAATAAAAATAAACTTAAAATTTGTGGTGTGACAGGTTTTATAAAACTTTCAGATGAAAATAATTCATTTTTTTAGAAAAAAGAGCCCGTGGAAAGAAAATGGGTTTCATTCAACACATCATAAATAACCCATATAAATAAAATGGGTTTCATATCCAATTAAAATGGTTTCACATAAATAAATCATTAATAATCACATCCAAAATAAAAACATGATAAAACCAAGATAAATAAATGGGTATCCAATGATATTCATTAATTTTCTAGGTAAATACCATTAAATCAAGATTATAAAGAATATGGTATTTACACTATAAATATAAAAGGTTTAAGATTAAGATAATAATTTACCCAATAATTAAATGTATGAAATCTTGGTGAGAACCCCTTAATCAAATAAATGGAAAATAGGGTATTCACAAAGGAAAACATTAAAATAAAAGTTATGCCTATTCCTAGTGGATGGATAGGAAAGGTAATGATAGTAACAAATCATATTACATAAGAATCTAGAGAAATAATTGGGATGGTAATATTTGAATAATATCCTCAAATCAAGCATAATATGCATCAAAGGACAACGATTTAGATAAAAAACACTTATTGGGACTTTTAGAAAAATAACTTTGGAAATATTAAATTTCTTTGATCTTTTGAAATAATTTTAAAAGAAACTAAGAGAAAAAAATAATTCATTTTAGAAACCATGAAAAAATATTGAGAAATATTCATAAAAATTACAAATTCCTTGAAAATATGTGTTCACATGGAAGAAAAACATAAAAAGAGTCTTTATTTTTTTAAAATTGTCATAAAAAGAAGAAGTTTTGGGTCACTTTCAAAAGTTTTTTTTAAAATGTGATGCTAAATCTTTGAAAAAAACTATCTTTGAAAAAGAAACTCCAATAATATATCCTTGAAAAGAAAAAATGATTATAAAAATTTTTTGTGTAAGACAAAACATTTATTTTGAAAGGATTTAAAACTTTTTCTTTTTTTGTAAATATTTCGAAATACCTTTGTTTGAAAATCCACATCATAAAAAGAGTATTAAATTTTACTTTTGAAAAGGGGTAAATATAATTATTATAATTATAAAAAATTATTCATATTATGTTTCCAAAAAATATGGGATAACATTTGCTAGAAGGAAATTATGTACATGGAGGAAAATATTCATGGGTTAGAATGAGTGCTATTCTCACCAGGGTTACACTTTTATTTTGGATTTTTTATTAAATAAGTGGTTATTGATGATGAAAATTAATTTAACTATATAAAACAATGGATTTAAAATATTAAATAGGGTAATGTTAGGATCAATGAAATAATGAATGTTATATCCCATTAACAATGACTATGACCCAATGAATTAGAAACTGATTCGATGAAAATCTTACAGAATTATTAACATAAGAATTAAAGGATATTGAGAGGAAGATCATGAAATGGATATTAAAATTTCAATAAATGGAATAAATTTTCATATGTTAAAATAATTGGGTTGTGATTACACCATATAAAATAAATTATGGTGCACAATATGAAATGTGTGCCATGGAGTTAAAAACGAGAGAAAGAAACCCTACCTTATTTCCCCACATAGTTTAATGCACTCTAAGATCCTATATAACAAAAATAAATATATTAGTCACATATTTTATAATTTTTTTATATAAATAACCTTTTATATACTTTATTTATAATTGTTATCTTCATGTATATTAGTTAGTTTATTATATATTTTCAATATCGAGTTTGAGTTGCCTTGGTCGTTTTGAACTAGTTTCATAACCACTGTGCTATTATTCATTATTATCCCAAATTTCATAATTTCTATATTATAAAAGGTACTATATTTTATGTTTTATAATTAATTATAATGTTATAATTTCATTTCATGGGAGTTTTGGTTATGATCATTAGATATTAACTTGGTGTTGAGCATGTTGTGATGATTCTTAGAAAACAAAGGGTGTTTTCTTCAATAATGAGTTAAATTTATATATTACCATTTTATAACTAAAAAATAATCATTATTTAATTATTTATATTATATATTACCATAAATTAAATTCCTACAGTCATCCATGACAAAAATTTATAGCATTGTTCAAATAAGTGGTGAAATCGACCTAAACTTGAACATGCCATGATTAAAGGATAATTATGTGATGGTTTAGGTGTAATATAATTATACCATAATAATAATGAAAATATTTAGTTTTTTATTAGTGTGTTATATCACAATTTTAAAGAATTATAAGAATAAGGTAACCTATATAGAGTTATTTCATAGTACTAAGATTTCATTTTTCTGCTCTTATAACACACATTTGGACGGTTGAATTTACTATAGTTGTTTTTGCTTATATTTTTTATAGGTTTTCCAATTTTTATTTATGGAAACTTAATAATTTCATAAAAATAATATTTATACTTTAAAACCATTCTTAGAACCATCCATGAAGGATGGCATTGAAAAAATGGAATACACTGACCTATGGAGGTGGTAGTCTGCACGTACTCATGGGTGATGATTTCATTTTCCATAGAATGGAGAAAAGGAATAATATGGTTTATAATTTAAGAATATAAAATATTTATTAAACATCATATTTACATATTAAATATTAATACCATCCTTGTAAGGTGTTGAAGAAAAATGAAATATGTTGTGTTATGGAGGTGGTAGTTTGCACAACACACGATTATGAGTTTTGTGTTTTTCTTTATAGAAAAGGGAGAAAGGTGGTTAAATATTATAGCATAATTATAATTAAATAAAGGAATAATATTTATAAATATGTTATCATTTTAATATGGTGTAATTTAATTTTAAAAATAAGGAATTCACATAAATAAATTGAAACGAGAAAGAAGTAGTTAGAAATCTATACCTTACCACTGAATTATCTACTTTGCGAACATGGAAAATCATTTAAGAGAAGTTATTTTTAGAATAAAATAACCTCTTAAATGTGTAAAATAATGTTTAATATAGGTTTTTAAATATTTTAGGCTAAAATAACTGGGTTTTTTGCGAGGTAAAGTGAGGATAGGAGTGCCCATTTTATAAGTGAAAAAGGATGACATTTTTACAAATACCCAAAACATTTCAATAATGGGAAGTCTATCTCTAGGTAACTGAATAATAAATTGAGAAATAATATATATTGTAAGATATAAGGTCAATAGAAACCTCAACCAATCAATTTAATTTTTTTTAACATGTTAGACCCTTTTCCTATTACGTCATTCATTTTTACCATTTTGATTTTCACCATGGTAACTAGTTTTTACCTAGGTAATTTATCCATTATAAAAAAAATAAAATGGTCTTTAATATATAATTTGTAAATAATGATTTAATATTTCTAATAAATAATTTTTTTTTCAATTTTTAAAAGTGATAATAATTAATTCTAAAATACTGAATGTATAATGTATTAAAACATTTTTTTTGAAAAATATAAATTAAGTTATAAAATGCCAAATATGGGTTGTAAATTTAAAACCAAAATTTTTGAAATTATAAATTAACTTATAAAATACATATTTTCTCTTAGAAAAATGTTTCATAAATTTCCAATTCATACTTATATACTAATAATTCCATAAAAGTCATGTTATTTGTAAAAACTGTATTTTCACCATTCACCCAAAAAGTAATATTTTTAAAAAAATTCTAAAAATTTATCATAATAAAATATTTATATGATAAATAAAAAATGAAGATAATTTTTTCAAATAATATCCTATAATTTATAAATTTTATTTTTAATTATAAATATAAAATATAGCGAAAAACTGTTTTTATAGGAAAATGATGTGGTACATTAAAAATTACTTTTCCCATATAAATTAATATTTAATCTAGTGTTAATATATCTTATTATTATTCAATAAAAATAAAATTAGTTCCCTGAAATAAAATTCTAATCACTAAAAAATACATATTTTAAGCATAATGTGAATTGAGAAAAAATGAATCTTTGAAATGTATAAAAAATCATGATATATATATACATATACATATTTTATTACACGTTGATATAGTCCTAATTTATACTTACATAATCCCTTGTGACTTTTGTGTTAGACCTAAGCATTATATAAGCTCTATTTTTAGTTTTCTATGGTGGTTCATCCAGCATGGATCTTGTAAAAATCTCTATGATCTTGAACTTCTCCTGTATACAGTTTTTCTCAAACTATAATTTCTCAAGTTCTACTTGGTCTTTGTTTAGTGAAAAACCTAGTGAAGAAAACTCTATCATAGTATTAGATAAATGAGCTTCATAAGGGAGACTTCCATTACTCGATTCCATTTATTTACTTCATAAACTTCATAATATGGTTACATTTTTTTATACCTACTAATTTAATGGATATATTATAATAGTAACATTTCCTGGTTTCATTTTAGTTTAGTATTTCATGTAAAACATACTATTAATATAATACTTATTTAAGGATAATATATAGTGAAATGTTGGATCATTATAAAATCTCTCTACCATGGGAGACTTAACTCAAGAGAGAATTCAATCCATAATATTTATAACACCTAATATGCATATAATATCCCCAACTACTAAATTCAAGCTAATAATTCCAAATACAAATTGATGTCATGGTAGATGAAAAAATAAATTCATTAAAAATACCTAACATGTAATGTAAAGATCTATCCTAAAACCATTTTATCATATAAATTTTGGGCTAAAAATATTCAAAATGTCAACAATTTATAACTATGAAAAAAATAAGAAATAATAATTAAAATATTTTAACTTGTGATAAACATTTATAAATAATTAATAAATAAAATATAATTATAAAAATTTTATAATTATTTATTTAATATTTTGAACAACCCGTAATTATGTACATAAACATTTTATATTCTTTACAATATGAAATTTTCATATTTTTCATTTAATGATATTTTATTTTAAATATATAAATTTTTTAGGAATTATAAAAAGTTTAAAATTCTATTTTATATTATGAAAAAATTTCACATACACTAAATTTCACATACTTACTTATTATTTAAACCTTGATCATATCATTTATAAAAAAAATTTATATGGCTTAAATAATATCCAAATAAGGGCCCCTTTTATTTTGAACAATTCAAAATAGTTAACTATAAGCAATTCATAATTTAAATATAAACTACTTTATATTTTAATCTTATTTCATAATTTGTAATTATTTATAAATTACCACTTAAGATTTATAAATAAAAACTTTTATTTCTAGATTATATGTCATGGCCTATGTTTTTTAAAAGTTATTTCAAATGTTAAGATTTAAAATTTTGGAATAACGTTTCATAAAAATGTATTTAATTATAAAAATTTATGTTTAATTAATAAATTTATAAATTCACTATAAATTAAATATTTACAAAATACCTTTTAATATGATTTATAAACACTTTTAAACCATTAAAACCATTAAAACCATTTAATATTTCAAAAATAAAATTTTAAGACTTTTCTATTTACCCTTATGTAAAATCCATATTTGGGGTAAGGGTATACCCCTACCCTTACATTGATGGTCCACATAAGGGTAGATATCCATGACCCTTACATAGTAGACATTGTGTAAGGGTACAAAAGGTCTTACCATTACATGAACTCTTCATGTAAGGGTAAGTACTAATCTACCTTTACATAAACCTTTAAAATAATGCATTATCTTTACAAAAATATGTAAATATCTCAATGAATCAAGGTATCTCACATTAACATTTAAGAAATCTATTAAAACATTTCATTACCTTTAAATGAACTCATTCAAGTTAAGGCAAGTCCTTGGTTACCTTTATGTACTAGCATTTTATGTAAGTGTGAACTACAGGTTACCTTTGGATATCCCTTTTAAAAACACAACTACCTTTATGAAACCCTTAATTAACATAAAGGTAAGTTGTGATAACCATTACATTGACCAATCTACATAAGGGTAAAACCTGATGATCCTTGCATATAACACTATTCATAAGTATAATTCCATGGTTACCTTTATATAATTGAGTTACACAAAGGTAAATGGTTTTAAACCAAATTTCTAGATTAATAAATCATGATTCTCTATTCTTCATGATTTATAAATTATAATAATGATTTCATAAATCTATTCCATGGGAGGCCTTTAAAACCAGTAAATGGTTTAGAGCGATACTAATAACACTTATTAGATCTATCATAAGTGAATTAACCCATATATAAGGAACTCCCATACATATAAATATGAAAAACCGTGTAAATAAATAAATATAAAGAACTATTGTAAATACGTACCATTAAATTAAGATGCCTCTTCTACCCTAGATATTCATTTGATTTGTTTTATATAGATAAATAAAGTAAAAAAAATATTCCCACCTCCATAGTGTATCTATGGAAGAAATTGAATCTCTCATCGTACTAGAGGTATTCTTTTTAACCCATGTTGTGCTAGCACATTGACATGCTAATGAAGAAGGTGAAGGGAGTTTTGGGTCTCATGAAGTTTTTGATATACATGAAGCAATCGCATCTACCCTACCATCATATGGAAGTAGGATTTATAAATCCTTTAAGGAATCTTATTGATAGTATATACAAACACTCATTCATTTCATTTCACGAGTTAATGCTTCATCTAGTATAAAAATTCATCATATGAATGAAAATCCTCTTGCATGTTTCATCTTATGAAACAACCCACTAAATGATAAAAAAGGTGAAAATGGATCAAGTGTCCAACAACCATGAAATAATATACCCTATTCATTGAAATCATAATATTCATGAAAAATATAATACAATATATATATATATATATATATTTCATATATATAAATCATTTAGGAATATTCTATTCACAAGTCATTGCACCATAATGTAAAACCTTCAGAATATATAAACAAGAACTATCAGTAATAATGATTGGGAAAAACAAGAAACATGAAAAAAATAAGAGATTATGTGGTTCAAAATTATGTATCAATCCAGGGTAGAATGTTTATTTACATTTATTTATTGTAAATCAGGGTGATTACATTGCTCATCCTATCAATCAAAATGTGATTTTACCTTAAAAATATAGTAGAGCCCAACCAGTGATTCTGGTTGCCACAAAATTCCTATATTCTCGGGCCACAATCCATATAAGTTGATCTTCATAGACAAACCTCCAATTTATTAAACTCTTACACTACATTAAATAGAACATATAATGCACTGCTCCTCCCTTTAAATGATTTTGAAAGATATATCGCATGGATTATTATCTGATGAATGATATTTTGATGAAACAATTAACTACACCTGACTGACATCCACCTATAGGTTCTGGTGACCCAAACCTCAACCACTATTCCTTCCATTATCCCCTTTCTAGAAATTATAAATTTGGCCTATGGATTTCATCTATCTGATGGTATTAGTTTTCTCATCTAGAAAATGATTCTCACACAACCAACCCAATAATCTCCCACTTGAGGATTATTATCTAGTCTTAATTACTATATCCTTACATACTCTTCCTAAGCCTTCCTTCCTTCCTCTTAAATTTATTTTAATCTACTAGATGGTTTTCTAACCATAATTTTTTGTTATCCTAGTCCAACTAAGGTACAAAATGACCTCGATACTTCCTTAGCGAAAACCTTTCTCAACAAGTATTTTAGATTCCAAATTCCTTTTATATTATATGGATCTAACACTATAACCTATAACAACTTGTGTATGAAATGATATTTTTTTTAAATGTGATTTATTATAGAGTTAAAATTTGGTGTTTTCACTAAGTTAATCGCACTTTTTGAATCAAATAAGAGTATCCCATCATTGTAATTTCTCTTGAGATCCTTTAACAACCCTTTTAACTAGATCATCTTATTCCCTACTTATATTAAAAAAACATACTCAAATTATGTTAAAAAGAGTGTTACTACTAGATTAAGATTCAATATCCCATTGACTATCATTCTGAAAAAATTAAACATGTATCCATAGGTAATCTTCAATGTATGAAAATATCTACTAAAGTATGAGTCTAAAAAACCTTGAGATAATTCACATAACACCCCATAGCTTAAATAAGGCATAATTACATGATTTACAACAAGGGTTTCAATTTATTACATTTTTATGATCTTATTTTTTTTATAGTTTTAGAGAATTAGGAAAAAAATATTACATAAAAAAGTGGCTAATTCCCTCAATGTCCATTTTTTCCCACAAAAATAGGATTCTTAAGTTTATAGTCTTGATTTATTCATGAAATACTATCTTTGTTCATGACTAATTTCCTTTATTCAGAGATATAATTGATAATAGTTCCAATTAATCCTTAGACCCTATTAAAAACATTTTAATTTTTTTGATAAGTACAAAAATCTAATTAAGTGATATAAAAAGAATAAAACCCATTAATCTATTTAAAATTCATGAAAATACATAATTATATTTTCCATTTTATATAATAAAATTTTGAGATCAAGATAATAATATACCTAATAATGGAATAAAAATAAAATTTCAAAATTTTCATAAAACATTTTTTAAGGAAGCATAATGGTAAAATCATAATTTATGAATGATTTACCATGAAAAAAACCATTCACATTTAGAAGATGATAACATTCATTTGATTCATAAAATCACCATTTACCACTTGAAATCAAAATATTTCTATGAAAATCCATTTTCAAGCATTGAGAAAAAATATAGGAAACATGGGGATCATACTTTAATCCTGAAATTACCTAAAAGGATAATTTAAAAATTCTCTTAGGATTAACTTATATCATTTAACTCCTTTAATTCATAGTAGTAATTAACTCAATCCACATTATCTTAGGAGTAACATTTATCAGTTAACTCCATCATTTTACTCAATTCATTAGAGGTATTTAATGGACCTACCCATCACATAATGGAAATAGTCTGATAAGGATAAAGATACACCCCCATTTTCACTTTCATCAATAATGTCCAAGTGTCAGGTTTTAAAGTCAAAACATTTAATAACTTAAAATTTTCATCATATCTTGAAATCAAAAATTTTTATAACTTGAACTTTTAATCATATTTTGAAATTAATTTTTTTGATATCTTTCACCTTTCACCATAAAAACAATAAAATCATCATTTAAAACTATGAGAAAAACCACTTTTAGTTATCTCATAAAAATGAGAAGAAATTTCTTATTCTTTTAAAAAAATTTAAAAAATAGAAATCCAAAGAACAATGGGAAAAGTATTTTCTTTGAAAAACCAAGGAAACCTATAGAGGATTCCAAATAATTAATAAAGGGCATGATAGTGGAAAAATCATATCATTCCATATATGTTGAAAAAACATTCTTTTACACATTGGTAAAAAGAGTAAAAAGGGACCCGTTTCAATTTTTTTAAAATATTCCTTTTTAAAACCTTTATAAAGTGTCAAGGATAGTTAAATATTTACTAAGAATAGTTAAAAATTTACTTTTATAATCTATGAAGAATATTTTTATAGTTACCCAGTCTTAACATAAATTAATATTATATCATTTTAGATGAATATTTAGTACATTTCAAAAATATATGCCTGAGGACGGTAATAGTTTAGTGTCTTTGGAAACTTGGAAACAAAATTTTCTGTCCTAGTGAAAGATCTTCAAAATATCTCATAAATATCTACACCTTTAGTAATTATACCTAAAACCTTTATTCATAACCCAGATAAAGGAAACATAAGAAAAGGGTGAGCTCAGATTCCCAGTAATGGTAAGTAAAGAAAATGTGTAAGCATAACATGAACAAGTAGGGTATGGAACTTGAGCCTAACAATTTAATATCATACCCTGCATATTAGAGATCATAATAAATATTGTAAGTTTATAATACATAGATCATAATATAATTAAGAGCATAAGTCATGAATTCATAACATAGGAATAAGACATGGAATTTGTGTCATGCACATTCAATACTAGAAAACTAGGCCATAGCCATGGTTTATAACCGTGGATATAGGCCTTGAAACCATGGATATATGTAATAGCCATGGTTTTGATGGACGTGGATCCTAATGGAGTTTCCTATAGAGAAATGTCTATAGCCACAGTTCAAACCGTGGCTATAAATCTATAGCCATGGTTACAAATTGTGGCTATATAACTTCCATGTTGATATATTTCCACAATTAAAAACCATGGAATTAGGGAAATAACCATGGTTAAAACAATGAAACTAGGTATACTTCCATAGTTCAAAAACGTGGATACATCCCTCTGTATCCAAAAAAACCCACAGGTATACTGCCTCGGTTTACAACCATGGCTGTATCCTTCTATTTCAAAAAAAAACTGCAGGTTGCACTGCACCATACCCTGCACTCCCTACACTACACACTGTAATAGGATATCTGTGGAAGACTCCAACCACCAACTTATTATCCATACATACATTTAAACAATGAATCTCCCATCATATTACGCACAAAACTCTATCAAGTAGTGCAGATCCTTCAATCTTCTTTACAGGTGGGGCCTTAGCCAATCTGTGCCCATTGAGATGCTCTATTTTATGCTCAAACCTATATCACTGTCCTTGAAGATCCATGCCAGCGTCCCCTTAACACATTGATGACCAGTGAAATGCCTCTCCATCTTGATTACTAATCTATACAGACCATTGAATCCCACTGAACCTTTCATGCCAACTATTTGTGTAAAGTCCTTAAAGGGGAACAACCAAACATTTCGCTAATATGAATCTCTAAGAATCTTTATATTGGGACAACTATTGGAATAAACCTACTATTTTAAGTGAATCCCAAATAGACCAGGACCACTTTGAAGCCTTATTGTCACCATCATTTTTGTCTCATTTATCTTCACTCTCTACAACACTTATGAATAACCAAGGACATAAAGAAGAGATAAATACAATAACAAAACTCTACCCATTCCATAACTAGTACCTTTTTATGAAGATGTATAAATCTTGGCCCAACCTACTACATAAAGAAAATTATGGAGTATAACCGCATGACAAACAATATTTACTAAAATTTTAAAACATGATCATAGGGTAAATAGATAGAAACATATTAAGAAAATCCTAAACTAGAGCTTCACTATCCTCATTGATTTGTCTTGGATTTATAAAGTGGGCTAAATCCAAAATATGAACAAAAAATTATCCTAGTCGGATGTGCATTTCCACCAAACACCTCCCAATAAAGCCACTTCATCTGATAATAGTGAACCATTTCTAGGTTTTAGACATTTTACATCAAACCCACTCAAACAACATAAAATTAAAAGAAATTACTGCTGACTATATTAGATTTCACTTCATTTTCTTATGAAATAGATAATGAGAATGAATAGAAAATTTCCTACCAAAAACAAAAGATTTTATATCCAAATAATAAAGCGATTAGCGGGATTACCACTTGGCACTATGATGGGACTGATTTGTAGATTTAAGGATGAAATAAGGTAAGATAAAAACTTTCCAAGAAGTAAAATAGGATGCGATAAAACCCTAACTTGGGAAACTGGGGAGAAGATAATAATGGGATGGAGCTTAGATGACTACAATGATTAAAAATGCTAGTAAAATTATATATATTTCAAGTTTTTTCCCATGAAATCAAACATGATAGTCATGGTGTAATCAAAATAGTTATAAATTTTTATTAACATGTTCAGAGTCAATTCTTAAACCCAGTTTATCTAATCCAAACACTAGAAAGGATTTATAATTACAATATTTTGTCTATTGAATCCTTTTAGTAGAATGTATTCATTATAACAAAACAAGTCTATATAATTGATGGACTAGAATGGAGTATTGGTCACACAACCATTTTATCTAAGCTATAAACTAACAATGAGACCCAACATAATATTGGTCAATCCAATCCTATTTTATTGAGAAATATATAGTCCATGGATCATGGAAAATCCACCAAAGGAAATATATTGTGTCCCCTTAGTTTTGCATTAGGTTCCAAGTATGTGAATCACCATCAGAAGATATGAATCATCTCAAAATAATGTTGTATAACCGCATGACTAAGATAGTTATCAAAATAATATTTGGAATGTAGAACCCAATCCTAGTAATCTACTAGTATATGGAATATCCAACATGCCTGTATCCTGCCTGAATGGCCCGAAGGCCTTAATTTTTATTGATTTTTGATAACCCCCCTTTCTAGGGATGAGGGGAACCCTTACAAGGCCTGTAGGCTCAGAGATTACATGGCCCGTAGGCTTAGGAGATTACATAACCCGAAGGTCTTAGGGAATTCAACTAGACTATCTACAAGGAACTACCCCTCCCTAGCATCTGCATTCTGATAGTAGCTCTCCACCTTTGCATGACTGTCTAGCTAGGATTCCCTTGCAATCACAAGCTGGTATCGATAGCATAGCCATACCCTCTCATTCTGACAATCCATTTGGCTCTGCTCTGGTGAGTGAACCTGCTCTGAATCCTTTTCTGGGGCTACTGTTTTTTGTAGTGTGTCTGGGGCCAACATTCATGTGGCCCGAAGGCCTTGGGGTGGCCCTAAGGCTTTAAGGTGGCCTGAAGTCCTTGAGAATCAACTGTCCCGAAGGCCTTGGGTGGACCTAAAGCCTTGCAGGACCCGAGGACCAAACCGGTGGCCCGAAGGCCCAGATGGATGAATAGTTCTAGCTACTATAGTACCGAACAATGCCTGTTACAGTGCCTACTACAGTACTGCTACAGTACTGCTATAGTACTGCTATAGTACCCCCCCCAGAAATATGCCTCCACCCGGATTTGATCTCAGGTCTCTTGGATGCACCTAGCGAGTCCTCACCAACTGGGATGAGGCTCATGTGTACACGCCTGTATCCTAATTGACATATATCTCGTATAAGTCATCCTATCAATGGAAGATATTAATAATAATATAACCTATCACTCACTAATCAACATAGGTTATCCCTTAGATACCATGCTCTGATATATAAGTCATAGTAATATAACCTATGAATCACTAATCAACATAGGCTAACCCTTATATACCATGCTATGATATATAAGCTATAGTAAAGTGAATGGATTACCTATCCCACTTCATACATGGCAATTTATCACACTTTATTCCATAAGATCTATTTAAATTTTATACCTATTACAATAGACTCATTTTCTTCTTGTCCTTATGATATAGACTATGTAACATACCCCTTTTAATCTCAAGAGAACTACTGATGTACCACTATTAATATCATCAATTCAATACTACTTCTATATAGTGGTTACAACCTTAAGGTATATTCCCAAAACAAGCTCATTCACTTATGAATGTTAGTGATCCCATCAATAAACCAACCCATCATCCCACCCTTAGGATAATTACTAACTCATTCCCACTGTTGTACTAAAGTATTCTCCTTAATAGTAAATTCTTAATGGTCATTGTATCTTTCTCAATTGAGAGATCATCTATTAGGAATCTCATTATTTCAAGATAATATTACTTATTCTAGAAGAAGATTCAATTTCATAAAATTAGAGGATAGACATTGAGGAAACACCATAGTTCATTATATTTCTCACTGAGTTCTAAACCCTTTAAACCCTATTAACCGATCACTTGAACACTAAAACTTCAACTTAGTGGGGAAATCAAGGAGAACTGAAGAAGGTTCTTCAAGCAGTTCAAAGAAAATTAATTATTTAGGTAATAAGCAGTGAATTCTTACTGGTAAGGTAGTTGATATTTTTCTAGTTCAATTTCATAGTGATTTTACTAAAGAACGTTTCATGTTTTCAAGGATGGTTATTTGTGTTTGATGAAAAGAAAACAAATATTTTCTTTAAGTTTTAGTTTTTTATGACAATGCTTATTTCTTGTTTTCTAAAAATTGGGATATTGTCATCTCTAAAGTGAAAGAAATTTCATATTGAGTTGGATGAATTTTTACACTGACCACATGAAGGGAGATTAATGTTAATACCTAATAATGAAAACATGTTTTTAAAATATTCAAGCAATTATAGAATTTAAATTAAAGGGTTAGGCATAGGGAACCTACCTCAACCTCAAGTCATGCTGCTTTTGACGACAAAAACTCGAATCTTCCTTTTTTTACTCCTTGAATGCATATGCAACTTCATATATATATAAGGACACGTAGAACCTATGTATATATTTTCATGTCCAAATATGCACATGGGGGTCCTTAGATATATGTTTATACTTGCATATACCCCTTTTCACTTACACACGTATGCATTTTTCATATCTATATTTAAGGACACCTAGCCCAAATATGTATATTCATACTGCTATGATTGAATATATATAAATGGAGAACTTATATATGCATATGACTACCTCTACATACACATGAAATTCACCTTTTCCAAATGCAGCTCGAATCCACCTCAATGAGATCATAAATGCACTACAAAAATACAGGGAACCCAAAAATCACAAAATACCAAATTAAAATTGGGTCAAAGAATAAAAATTGAAGAAAAATTACCTAAATCTAATATATAACTCACTGCCTTCGATGATGGTGGATAGAACCGACCTCATTATAGGAAACTACCTATAAGTAAATAATGGAAAAATAAGTGAGATACAAAAAATTCTTATATATATGTGATCAATGTGTCAACTATACATGATAAATGATACATGAATTCATAACCAACAATGAAAAAAATATTCACATTGATATGTACACCCCAATACTAAATAAAATGATCGTTAATAAAAGTTTTTTTTTCAAATCAAATCCAATGTCATTCATACATACACCATAGAGTGATATCATAAATCATGAGATAAAACAAACCACAACATTTTATCAATTATTTTCTGAAGCATAATCCAAAAACTTGCAATTTCATGTTGGAGAATTGAATATCACTACATCTGTAAGTTGGATTCCTAGAAATCTGCACATAAAATTTGTTTTCTTCTTCATTGGGAAAATCCTGAAAAAGGAAAAAATAAAAAATCTCACAAAAAAAAACTAAGTCTAACTTAATGAGTGAAGGGTTTCTCAGCTGATTCAACATTGGACCCCTGTGATTCTTATATGCTTTTAGATGGTGGATCCACTAACTTATTAGGAAGATCATATGGCATATAAAATATCAATGATGTGGATTGAAAAAGTGCATATCATAGTTTTTGGATGAACCAAAACACGGTGAAAGGACATATGGATTTACTTCCCCTGAGATAAGGATATTTGGGACCATATGCAATGGTGAAAGCAATATAGTTCATTGGTCCATCCACAAGACCACCTATAGTTACCAATTGGTTTTTTATCAAGATAATAGTATGGTATTCATGCCATAGAAATAGTTAGTTTCATTATATGGATTTATGTGATATTATGTATTAACTATTTTTGTTTTATTTCTTGTTATCCATTACTCATTTCAAGTAATGTGACCAACACCAACTTGATAGACCCAGACCCCCCAGACCATGCTCCCCCCAACCATCACCCTACCCCCTGCACCAGCCCCCTCCCCCCTTGCACTAGCCCCCTCCCCCTACACTGCACCAGCCCCTCCCCCTACCCCTACTGTACCAGCCCCTCCCCCTCCCCCCTACACTGCACTAGCCCATCCCCCTCCCCCCTACACTACACTAGCCCCTCCCCCTACCCCTACTGCACCAGCCCTCTTCCCCCTACTAAAACAACCCCTCCCTCCCCCCTACTACACCAACCCCACCCCCTCCCCTCCCCCTACTACACCATCCCCTCCCCCTCTCCCCTACTGCACCAGCCCCCCTCCCCTGTCCTGCACTATCCCCCTCCCCCTGCTACACTAGACCCTCCCCCTACTGCACCAGCCCCCTCCACCTGAACTTGCACCTCCCCCTCCCCCTACCCTACACCAGCCCCTACCCTCCTTTTACACCAGCCTGCACCCCTACACCCCTTCACCCTTGCACCAGCCACTCCTACACTAGCCTCCCCTACCACCCCTACTGCACCAGCCTCCCCCTGGACTAGGCTTCTCCCACCAGAATCAAACAAGGTTACAATAAAAAAGCAGTAGAAGAAAGAAGTGGAAGGAGAATAATAGGAGAAGGAGGAGGAGGATGTGATGGTGATGTGTGTGTGTGTGTGAGGGATGTAAATATTCTTGGTTTTTTTACTTGATAATGTGGATGTGATGGTGATGTGGCTATGATTATGAAAATGTTTATGTGATTATTCTGATGTGGTATGTGTTGATATGGTTTATATGGGGGATGGGAGTTCCGGGATGTTTGAAATTAGGGTTTAGGGTGAATTTTTTAGTAGGAAATTTTTAGTGAGGAACCATTATAATTATATATATTTTCAATACAATGTTTATAGTGTTTCTATGATATATTTGGTGAGAAATATTTAGTGAGGATAGAAACTCATTTGACCTAGTTTTGGTACCAAGTTGGTTTTATTTTTTATTCATTGATGCTTTAATGTGATTCTCCAATATTTACATGAGAGGTTTTTGGGAGGATAATACTAATTAAAATTTTACGCTCACTCATATATATGAATATTCTTTAGAATATACAATTCTATAAATCTCATATTTTCAAGTTTCGATATTCGCAGAATTTCATCATGTTAAAGACTCATATAGAAATCCTGATGAAACACAATGTGAATGAATTACATGTTAAATCTAATGAATCATATTCTAAATTCCAATGACTAATAAAAATTCATTAATTACTCATATTTTGAGTCAAATGACTTATACATATCTCCAGAACTAGAAATCATTCATTCAGCAATATCATCATATTGGTGAATAACTTATACATAGATTTTAAATCCCTAATACAAAGCTCTGAAACAAGTAATATAAATCCATAGGTGTTACTAAAAATTACTCATGAACAATGTAAATTTGAATCTTATATTGAAAATAAGAATAAACCATTTTTCTATCCATAGTTAAAAAAATCAGAATAACTTCAAATCAATTTGAGAGTAGTTTTAACTTATCTCAGAGACTTCTCAAATAACTCGACTCACCATTGAATAACTGAAAATAATTACTTTAATTTTTATAATAATTCCAAACCACAACACCTTAATTCCATTGTAATTTGTGGCATGTAATTATTCATGTTATAGTGTTCAAATTTATCAACACGTCCTCTTCACTCCAGCTTCAAAATCAATCAATCGTAGCCTTCATCTAAGTGATTCTTGATACAATATGTAATAACTAGCTTGATAGAAACCCCTTATATGGTTCCATACCAATTCTATCTTTATAAAATCTTCATACATGTATCCTTATATTTTTTCCCACATCCTCAAATAACTCTTTTACTTCTATTATAGAAATTCAATATTCCCAAAATCCATATTATCCACATATTTTGGAACTATTATAAACAAAACTTTTTAAATGTATAAACACTTGTCTTATCTATGAGAAAAATATCATAATCCTTTGGATTTTATGGGATTATCTCTGAGTAGAATCTGTAGGCATTTATATTTATGATGGAAACTTCAACCCCCATTACACAAAAATATATTGGATACATTCATTTTCTATTCAGTGGTTTAATTCTTACACTGTCAACTATCTTTACTAAGACTAACATTTTGAAACTTATTAACAATACATACGACCAAAAAGAACCTTTGGGGACATTAATCTATTCATCTATGTGTTTTTTCAATATGAATAAACTACTTACAACATTAGGGTATGTAAATATTTATTCTACCCCATATTCAAAATAAAGGAAAAGGGAAAGTTCGTCTCTATTTCAATGATACCATGGTTGTAGGAGAAGTTATTCATAGGAATAATTCTTCTCCCTCTTACTCTTCTGAACATAAGAAAAAACTTCTCCCCATTTGTGAAAACTTTCTTTATTCGATATCCTAAGGAGGGATTCAGTTATTTTACCAAATTTAAGGGAGAAACCATATATTTCCTAGAAATTTTCCATAAATAATCATAATTATTTATACATTCTCAAACCATAAATAGAAAAAAAGAGTTACCAATTTAATAAAATAATTAATCCATAAAATATTTACATTGTGATTCCAACCTTTATTTGACTTTATTAGGGGGTGGAAAAACTATAATTTTAGAAGTATTATAAATCTATGCTCAACATTAACAAACATTTCAAAAATATTCAAGTTAATGTTTATTGTTATCTATTATTTTTTAAATAAAACTCCCTCTTAATAAAAAAATTCTACATAAAACAAAACAGAATTGGTAGAGTGAGGATCATACCTCAACCTTCAATTTGGAAGGGGTTGTACAAAGTTCCATATTTAACATGAAACAATAAATCTATAACATCTTTTTCTTTATATTAGCTTCAAAGTAGGGGATACTTAATAATAACCTACATCACAATTTTTCCTTCTTCAATAAATAAGCTCTAAGAATACTGATTTCTAGTAAAACTTAATATGATATGATAATTTTAAAATGATTTATTTCAAGGAGACAATATTTGTAGTACACCATGATTATTTATTCTTCTTTCTGTTTTCACAATATAATATTCTCTATTTATAATTATTCACAATTCACTTTCTATTCCGTCTTCTAAGATTAAAAATAACATATTATATAAAAATTTAGATCTTTACCAACTCATTATTGTAAGAAACTTGGTTGAAACTTATTTCTCAAACTAAAACTCTTTTGTTTATTGCTCTAAAGTGCTTAAAACTCTTTATTAATGCATTATATTTAGCTGTATAGATCTCAAACTATTTATGAAAAATTGATTACTATTATTTCTTAGCTCACATATTCACTAGAAAAGGATTATTATCTTTCACTAGAAAGGAATATTCATTTACCCTATAATCCTATATATTTATATCCATTTTAAAATGGGCTAGCATATTTTCAAGAATTCCTTTTTCACTTGATCAAACTTCTTTTTGTGAATCCTTATTTTAACTTAATTTTTAGTGATAGGATTCATTGGTTCTTTGAATTTATTCGTTGAAAAATTATTATATTATGAAATCCTTATCATGAACTTATTGGAAATGTGTACTTCCTTCTTTAAACTTTTACACACAACTTTATTATCTTTCAGATTACCTTTATTTGGAATCAAAGACATGTATTAGCAGTAATAAAAAATATAGATTCAATAGTTTCACAAATGGTATTCATTTAAGACAAAATTAAGTTATACAATAACATTTTAGTTAAAACTAAAATACCTTCAGTGTGTAATTATGTGGTGTGATAGGCCTAGGAGGAGGATGATCCCCAGGAGGTGGGGAGGCCGCGTTGGAGGCACGTTGAAGGAGGAGGTGGGGAGGATGTCTCAGAGTAGCATCGGTGTGGTATCCATTTTGGGTGTTAGCATCAAGGTAAGACGATCATAGAGATGATACCTCCCACGGGAAATGGATACCCACATTAGAGGAATGCTGGAGGAGGAGGTGGGGAGGCTGTTGTGAACAATGTTATTTGGGAAGAGGGGAAATGACGTTGATTGGAAGCGATGGGGAGGAGGAGGAGCCTGAAGCATATCTAAAAAAATATTTCCACTGTTTTTTAGTTGATCCATGGATATAAATAGTCTATAGCCCTGGACGTATAAAACTGTGGATATAGCCTAAATTTATAGTAGTGATTGGTTTATAAAATTGTGAACTTGTATGAGTAGAAACAAGTTCACTCATTGATTTAAGGACATGAAATCAGGCCCCATCATCAACTTGTGGACATGAAACCATGTCCATGCATAACATTGTGAAAATGTAATTAGGTTTATGGATTATATTGTGAACATGTAATCAGGTTCACGCATAAACTTAGGGATATTCAACCAGGTCTATGAATAACATTGTGGACATGTAATTAGATTAATGCATAACATTTTGAACATGTAATCAGGTTCATGCATAAACTTATGGACTTGAAACCAAGTCCATGCATAACATTGTGAATGTGTAATCAGGTTCACGCATTACCTAATGGACATTAAACTAGGTCCATGCGTAAAATTGTGAACATGTATTCAAGTTCATGAATAACATTATGAACATGTAATCAGGTTCACATATAAAGTTATGGACATGAAACCAGGTCTATTAATAACACTATGAATATGAAATAAGGTTCACTCATAACATTTTGAACATGTAATCTAGTTCACGCATAACATTGTGAACATGTAATCAGGTTCACGCATAACATTTATACTTACGAGTCATCCATAATTACCCAATGCATTGGAGGGAGATATAGGTCCCACCCATCTCATAATAAAATAATTCATAAATTTGCCACAATATAATAAAACATTCATCATATCATGACCTATAAAAAGACATTGGTTTTATAAACATCAAATAATAACTCATGAAATGAAATGGGTATCATTAATATTTCATCAATTCATAACCTATGGAAAAGAGATAGGTTTTATAAACATTTCATCAAATCATAACCTGTGAAAATAAGTAGGGTTCATAAACAAGAAACTAGTGTAAATGAAAAGGATTTCATAAATATATAACCTGTGGAAGAGAAACAAGTTTCATAAAGACCATGGCATTAAGAATAATCCATTCATAGAAAGGATATAAATGTAACCTTTAGATAATTTCATATAATATAATGAGTAACACAAATAGATGTCATCTTAGATGAAAAATAATTTTGAAATACCTTTAAAAAACCTTTCTTGAAGAAAACATCATTTCTTCTTCAAAAAAGTCTTTTTAATACATAAAAATATTTATAAATAATTTTCTGAAAAAATACCTTGAAAACTTATAAAGAATACATGAAATCATTTCGAAAACATTTTCTTTGAAAATTACTTTTTAACTTTTTTATTAAAGATCAACCTTTTAAAATTTTAAAGTAATCTTGAAAGGAATTATGTAGGGGTTAATCCGTACATATCGTACGAGGTAAAAAGAACATTCATTTTTCACGATAAAAAGGTTAGAAGGAATGCATTGTTCAAAAAGTGACAATAATATTTCATTTAAGAGATTAGTAAAATAAAAAAGGTAAAAATTTATTTTAAATTATATAGGTTAATGGTATAATATTCTTGGAATCATTTTTTTAAAAAACATAGATTTCCGACCGAAGAGAGGGTAAAGTCAGTATTTCTTAAAAAAATTTATTAACTATATTTTGCTTGAAAGATTTGAAAAACATAAACAATACATGATTATATCATGGATAAATATATGTTAATAAATTTCATGAATTTTCTTTATATATGGATCATAGGATTTCATTAAATGAAGCATAAACATAAACAATCTCGAAAAAGGATGAGATTGTCTTAACAAACTCTTATAACTGGGTCACTTGGGATCGTACTCTACATGTAAGAAATGAAATTACATAAAGCTTAAAATATCATGAAAATATTTATATTCCTGATATAACATGTAAAATGTAAGTATATACACCTCGAATAAAGAGTTTAGGTGCATAACAAAACACAAGTCTTAAAGAAGCCAAATTGAGACAAAACTATTTTACCAATTTGGTAACTTTTGAAACTTAAACCACATGAAAGAAGGATCATAAAATGGACACATGAATACCGATAAATATAATTATAAGATAAATATAATACAATCATTTCCAATACATACACCACACAAATAGGAAATAGTGGTGAAGATAACATGTATCTCATGGAAATTAAAAGTGAGATGAAATCCCATTACCTTGTGTCTTGACTCGCATCATAATCATTAAAAACACCTATATAATAAAAAAAAATTATTATAAATCTTTTAAATAACCATATTATTATATCTAATAACATATATGGATTGATTATGACCTTATATCACCTACTTGTTAATGATCATAGATTAAGGTTTGACTTCGGGTAATATTTGATTTGTTCTTCAAATGTGTCTTAATTTGTTACATCGTTGGTCATTATAATTATATCATGATTATAGAATGTAAATCATGGTATAAATATAATTTATATCTAGTATTTATATTATAAAAATTTATAGCATAAATAAGTACAAAATGGAATACACTGTTCATGGAGATTGTAATCCATACGTACACATGAACGATGTTTCCGTTTTTATTATCATATTGAAAGAATATATGTAAATTAAATGTATATATATATAATTATTAAAGTATAATTATTATACCATATATATCACATAAGTTCATTAAACCCATCTTTATTAAATTCCATGTGGTGTTTGAACGAATCACATCGCTTTGAAAGGGCGGTAGTCCACACTTCCTCAAACGAGATTATCATATTAACAACAAATGGAAAGTAAAGAGTTGTGTGTTGAAAAAGGAATAAAGAATATTAAAGACATAATAAATATAATATATAAAATATATAAATATATTTACCATCATAATGGCCACATGATTGGTGGTAAAGTAGAAATGAACAATCATCATTTCATGAGGCAGTAGTTCGCCGTACACAGAAATAGTATACTCGATATCCATTAGATGGAGGTGTGTGTAAATGTATATAGAAATATTTTCATAAAAAAATCCTAGTATATTTTGGTTACTGGTGTTGTCACACAATAATTTAATAAAGAGAGTGGAGGGGTTTAATAAGAAAAATAAAGGAAAGGATCTTGAGAGAATATGTTACCTCTAAATCGGGTAACTCGTTTTGGTTTGTGCCAAAAGGACTATTTGAGAGGATTTTTTACCAAAGTAAGGATTAAAGTTTTAAGGGATGATTTTTGGGATGATACTTGGGAATATCTTGGCCAAAATTAAAAGTTTTTAGATGTGTGATGAATGGGTAGAAGTGGTGGCCTTTTATAGTGGAGGAGGAGTGACACTCTTTTAAATATTTGAAGGGAGAATCCCACCCACGTTTTTCATGTTGCAAGTGGATCAAATAATAGACCAAGGTCGAGAAAATTGATTATAGGTTCTAAATATGTCCATAAAATAGGTGTTGGAAATGTTTCTATATATTTTTGGGTCTGAAATTTAATGTTCAGTACTTTATTAATCTAATTTTCTCTTAACTGATGTAATTAATTTTAATCACATTCACTAATATTTTTGGTAATTTTTTTTAATATGATTAGAAATTATAAATTTTTATGATTCCAAATATTTAATCCATTTTTCCAAATTATAATCACATAAGTGGAAAAAATTAATTTAAAATTAATCATGCTGACGGGACGACACTGCGAGTTTTTAAAGTAAAAAGGATCAAAAGATTGCTAAGTCTTTATATCCAATTTCAATGTGAAATTGGTTACAATGACCAAAATTTTATTACTTGATAAAAATATTATCTAGTTAATATTTTAAATAAAAATAAAATAAATTTTATCCTTATAAATAAATTGAATTAAAAAGCAGTTTTGAATTAAAATCTGGTATTTTTACATATTCATCCAAAAATGATGTTTGTCAGAAAAATCTAAAAAATTCTACATAAGATAATTTTGACATTATAAATTCAAAAATAATATTTATTTTATTAAATTAAATTTATAAACGTGTCTAAAATTAATTTTATTATTTTTCAAAGAAGGACATTAAAAGTGGTTCATTGGAGAAAATAGTATTTTTAAACAAATAAGGTCATTACCAAAAATTTATCTGAACCAAATTATTATGTTTAAATTCCAAATATAATGTTTATTTTGACATATTGACTCTATAAAAGTTATAAAAATTGTTTTTAAAATGGGTTCTCCATTAAAAGGATGTAAACTACCTTTATAAAAAAAATAGATTTTTATGCATAAAATTGGTTTTGTTCTTATCTTATATATATAGAACCCATTGAATGAATATAAAAAATATTTGATTGAATATATAAAATATTTATTACATTAATATCACTTACCAATTGTAATTAATTTAATTTACTTGGTTAAAATAGCCTTTTGACGATAATAATAGTATTATTTATATTCAATCAGTTTTCATATTCATTAATTGGTAACCTATGAATTAATTTTATATTTGTGTTAACCACATATTTTTATAATTTATTTAATAATAATCATATTCATAAACTTAATAGCTGGGTTATATTCCATTATAATAATATTTTTTAATAATATATATAGTTAGGTAACACTTGTCTTGCGTGTTACACAATCAATTGAGGAAGGCCAATCTTATGTGTAATGTATGCTAAGTTGGTGGTGCGTCTACTGTACGCTGAGTCGGTTTTACGTGTAGCACAAGACAAGTCGATCACATTTTAAAGGAATATTTTAATTAGTGTTTTAATATATATATACATATATATATAAGAGCTATTTCTAGTGTCATGTGAAATTTAAAATATCAAAAATATTAATTAATTTGAATTTTTTTCCAAAAAATCTTAGGGTGTTATATTCTACCCCTTAAAATTAATTTCACCCTCAAAATTCATCTAGGTTATCAAAGGTTTAATACTTGAAAGTTTCATTTATATAAATCCACATCATAAAAATGGATACTAAAACTTCCCCTAAAAAGGGAAATTGTGAACCATAATGGTTACCCAAAGTAACATATAAATAGGTTTCCACATGGCAGAACATAGGTGGAAAGTGAAAACATGGATATAGAAGAAAAATATTACCATCAAGTTCTGATGGATAGTGATATAGAACAAGATTAGACAAAATTTAACAACCACAAAGCCATAAATCTTAAATGACATAAGGGACCTTCTGATTCATAAAAAATGTAGGTATAAGACATCATTTTTTGGTTTGAAGATCCCTTTTCCTAATGTTAAATAATTTTCATGAAAAGATATACTTTCATGTTTTCGGGAAAAATTCACCCTTTATTGTTTGTTGATCCACCTCACCTCTTTCTCAAAAAAAGGAAGGTTACGTTTTCATTCCTAAAGTACTAATAGATCCTGATATACATGATATTGCATCCCATTTTTCATCAGTTATTATCAACATAAGGCAATTTTAACATGATATCCAATATGAATAAATCATCATTTGGAGAGACAACAATTTAATCTCACTGAATTCAATTGAAGTTTAACTTAAAATTTTCAAAAATGGTTAACCTTATAACCCTTTCAAAAGATGAAAATTTAAATCTTTATAAAGATGTTCATAAAATTAGCTTAATGTTGATTCTAATGTATATCACAGTGTATCACTTGGTTTTCACATTCCAAAAATGTGAATACCCTCATCGTATATTCCCTTGAAACATGGTAACAACCTGAATTACCATAAATACTTTTAGAAAACATGCATGCTTCCTTATTCCAAAGTGTATTGAATCTATTCCTTAAATCCAATAATGTTGTAAACTTCATTAGTGATAACATAAACCAGCTATAAAGAAGTCCTTTCTTAGTTCCAAGGTAATTAGTACTATCCAATTTACTTATTCAAATCCCACATATCTTTATCCATACCACATTTTCTTAACATAAAGAACATATTAAGGGTTACCTTACCTTAGTCAAAATGTCACATTTCATGAGATCTCATTTCTAGTCCATCAGGTCCATTCACATATTCTTCTAAATACTTAGAAATAATAAAACTGAACAATCCACACAAATTCACCATTCTTAATTATAGAATCCAAATAAATAAATAATTCAGCCCTTAAAATTTAATGTTTTGAATGAAAGAGGTCCTTACTTGGTTTAGAAGTAAATTCTTATCTCGGGGAATTGAGTTAGGTAATTCCCATGTTCTCCACAGATAACACATTGAACTCCATGAAAATTCATCACTTTATAACCCTTTTTCCAGCACAAATAACATCTTCCCATCCATTTGAGGTGTTCTTCAAGGTTATTCATCACTTCTTCTTGACATGTAGGAAGGTGAATCTTCTTTCATATATGTTCCTTACCATAAAAGTACATCTTTATCTTATTCGACCTGTTAGGAATATCACCACAGCTAGCATTGTTAATCATATACCATGATAGATGATTCGACATAATTGCAATATATTTTTCTCCGTTGATCACCCCATTTGACTGCTCATTATCAAATCATCCATCACAATCAACAATAATCCAGTTCCTTTTAGTTCCCGCCATTGACTAAAACCAGAAGAATAGTGTGAGAATTACTTAACATTGAATAAAACCATATAGTCATAGAAATAATTACTTATATGGTATCTAAATCATATCATCTTCCTTAATCTAATACACCTTATGTTTATCCTAGGTAATTCATAGGAAAATTTTATTTAAATCCTTCATAATAGTTCATGAAGAGATTGTGAATTCCTAAAGCATATCCCCCTAGAGTGTCAAATTAGGTGTGCAACAAGGACCATTTTTGTGTACCAGATTACCCAGAGTCAAGCTCAGAACATCTTGTTAGAGTTTTTACCTATAGGTACATCTGTTCCAAATCCACATCAACTTGTAGTATAAAGAAAGTGATGCATTTCTAGGAAATCACTCACTATATCCTTTACCAAAAAGTCCTGTACATTTTCATAAATGTTAAACCATCCTCATAATTATCCTTAGAGACATCCCTAGACATATGATTGGAAATATACCTAGGGATATCACTAAGGTTTTCTCATCCTATTTTAAAAAGGTTTACTAAACATTTCCTCTGATACCAACTATAGAAACCCAAGCTTAACATACATTGATATTACATTATTTTAGATCAATATTTAGTACATTGTAAAAATACATGCCTTAGGACCTTAATAGTTTAGTGTCTTTGGAAACTTAGAAACAAAATCTTCTATCCTGATGAAATATCTTCAATATCTCCCATAAATATCTGTTACTTTAGTACTTATACCTAAAACCTTTATTCACAACCTAGAGAAAGGAAACATAATAAAGGGGTGAGCTCGAATTCTCAATAAGGTTAAATAAAGGAAATGTGTAAGAATAACATGAAGAAGTTGGGTATGGAACTTGAGAATAACATTTTAAGATCATACCCTAAATATTAAAGATCATAAAAAAGATTGACAATTTATAAGACATAGATCAAAGAGAATTAAGAGCATATGTCATGAATGCATAACATAGTAATATGAAATGGAATTTGTGGAATTCACATTGATTTATAACGTTTTTAACATGTATAAGTAGAAACATGTTCACTCATTAAGTTAAAGACATGAAATTAGGCCCCATCATCAACTTGTGGACATGCAACCAGGTCCATGCATAACATTGTGAACATGTAATCAGGTTCATGCATAAAATTGCGAACATGTAATCAGGTTCACGTATAAACTTGTGGACATGAAACAAGGTCTATGCATAACATTGTGAACATGTAATCAGGTTCACACATAAACTTACGGATGTGAAGCAAGTCCATGAATAACATTGTGAATGTGTAATCAGGTTCATGCCTTACCTAATGGACATGAAACCAGGTCCATGCATAACATTGTGAACATGTAATCTAGTTCATGCATAACATTATGAACATGTAATCAGGTTCATGTATAAACTTGTGGACATGCATCCAGGTCCATTCATAACATTATTAACATGTAATAAGGTTCACTCATAACATTTTGAACTTGTAATCAGGTTCCCACATAACATTGTGAATGTGTAATCTGGTTCACGAATAACATTTATACTCATAAGTCATTCATCATTACCCAATGTATTGGAGAGAGATATAGGTCCCACTCATATCATAATAAAATAATTCATATATGTTCCATAAGATAATAAAACATTCATCATATCATGACCCATAAAAATAAATAGGTTTTATAAACATCAAATCATAACCCATGAAATGAAATTGTTATAATTTACATTTCATCACATCATAAACTATGGAAAAGATATTGGTTTCATAACCTTTTCATCAAAGAATAAATGTTGAAAATAAGCGGGTTTCATAAATATGAAACCTAAGGAAAAGAAACCGACTTTATAAACATATAACTCATGGAAGAGAAATGGGTTTCATGAAGACCATGATATTAAAAATAACCCATTCATAGAATAGTTATGAATTGAACCTTTATATATTTTCCTAGAAGGGAATGAGTTAAAACAATGGATGTCATCTAAATGTAAATTAATTTTGAAATATCTTTCAAAAATATTTCTTGAGTAAAATATCATTTCTTCTTCGAAAAATTCTTTTTAATACATAAAACTATTTAAAAATAATTTTATAAAATAAATAACTTGAAAAATTATAAAGAAGACTTGAAATAATTATAAAACCTTTTTCATAGAAAAGTAATTTTAAAAAAATTTTCTTAAATATTAACATTTTAAAATTTCAAAGGAATATTCAAAGGAATGATGATGGGTAAATACATACATGTCGTACGAGGTAAAAAGAACATTCCTTTTTCACGGTAAAAATATTAGAAGGAATGCCTTGTTTGGAAACTGACAAGGATATTCCCTTGAATACATTGGTAAAAGAAAAAAAGGGTCAAAATTAATTTTAATGAATATAGGATAATGGTATAATATTCTAGGAAACCTGTTTTAGAAAACATATATTTTAGATCGAAGGGAGGGTAAAGGCCAGATTTATTAAAAACACTTTCTTTACTATCTTTTAGATTAAAGAGTATAAAAACGGTATCTGTACATGATTATATCTTCAATAAAAATAGGATAATAAATTTCATGAATTTATTTTATTTATGGATCATAATATTTCATCAAAAGAAGCATAAACATAAATGATCTCAAAAAACAATGAGATTGTCTCAATAAACTCTTATAACTTGGTAACTTGGGATCGTAATATCCATGTTAGAAATTAAATTACATGAAGCTTAAAATATCATGAAAATATTTATATTCATTATATAACATTTAAAATGTAAATATATACACCTTAAATAAAGAGTTTATGTGCATAACAAAACATGAGTCTTAAAGAAGGAAAATTAAGACAAAACTATTTTACCGATTTGGTAACTTTTAAAACTTAGACCCCATAAAATAAAGATCATAAAATGGACATGTTAATACCCATAAATTTAATTTTATGACACATATAATATAGTCATGGTCAGTACATACACCACATAAAAAGGAAATATTGGTGAACATAACTTGTATCTCACGAAAATTAAAAGTGAGGTGAAATCTCCTTACCTTGTGTCTTGACTCTCATCGTAGTAGTTCAAACCACATGTATAATAAATATAAATTTATTATAAAATTTTAAAGAACCATACTATTATATCTAATACAATATTTGTTTTTATTGCGACCTTATATTACCTTCTTGTTAACAACCCTTGGTTAAGGTTTCACTTCGGGTAATATTTGCTTTGTTCTTTGCAAGTGTCTTAATTTGTTATATCATTGGTCCTTAAACATATATAATAATTTAAGAAATTAAATCATGGTATAATTATAATTTATATCAATTATATTTATATTATAAAAAATAATAGCATAAATAAGTACAAAATGGAATACACCGTACTTGGAGATGGTAAGTTGTACATACGCATGAATGCTGTTTCTGTTTTTATTGTCATATTGAAAGAAAGTATGTAAATGAAATGTATATATATATATATATATCATTATTAAATTAGAATTATTATATCATATATATCATAAAAGTTAATCAAACCCATCTTTAATACATTCCATGTGGTGCGTGAATGAATCACATCGCTTTGAGGGGGTGGTAGTCTACACTTCCTCAAACAAGATTATCATTTTAACACCAAATGGAAAGTAAAGAGATGCGTGTTGAAAAAGGAATAAATAATCATAAAGACATAATAAATATAATATATAACATATATAAATATATTTTTCATCATAATTTACACCATAATTTTTGGTAAAGTAGAAATGAACAATCATCATTTCATGAGGTTGTAGTTCACCGTACACAGAAACAATATGTTTGATATCCATTAGATGGAGGTGTGTGTAAGTGTAGTCAAAATGTTTTTCAAAACAAAATCTTAGTATATAAATAATACTGCATTTTTTCACAAAATAATGGAATAAATAGAGTGGTGGGGGTGAAGAAGGAAAATAAAGGGAAGGATCTTGAGAGAAGACGTTACCTCTAAATCGGGTAACTCTTTTTGGTTTGTACCAAAAGGATTATTTGAGAGGCTTTATGAAAAAATGCGGGGATAAAAGGTAGAAGAAATTATTTTTAGTAGGATACATGGGAATATATTTTCTAAACATAAAAGGTTTGAGAGGTGTGTCTATTGGGTAGAAGTGGTTGCCTTTTATAGTGGAGGAGTGGCACTCTTTTAAATATTTGAAGAGAGAATAACCCCCACATTTTTAATGTTCCAATTGGATCCAATAATTTACCAAGTTAGATATAATTGATTATATGGTCTAAATATGTCCATAAAAGTTGTGTTAGAGAGGTTTCTAGGTCGTTTTGTGTCTTAAATTTAAGGTTTAGTACTTTATTAACCTAGTTTTTCTATTAACCGCTTTAATTAATTCTAATCACTTTGAATAAAATTTTTGTTCAAAAACAAATAAAAAAATATTAGAAATTATAACTTATTCTTATTAAAAATATGGAATCCTTTTTTCCAAATTCTAATCACATAAGTGGCAGAAATTAATTTTAAATTTATCATACTAATAGGATGACACTATAGGTTTTTAAAGTAAAAAAGGATCAAAAGTAAGCTAAGTCTTTATATCAAATTTCAATTTGAAATTTTTAACAATGAACAAAATTGTATTAACTGATAAAAATATTATCAAACTAATCTTTTAAATCAAATTAAAATAAATTTTAAATTTATAAATAAATTTAATTAAAAAATTGTTTTGAATTAAAATCCAGTATTTTTACCTATTCAACCAAAAATGAAGTTCGTCAAAAAAATTAGAGAAATTAAACATAATATAATTTTGAAATTATAAATTAAAAAATTAACATTATTTTATTAAATTAAATTTCTAAATGTGTCTAAAATTAATTTTATTATTTTTCATAGAAGAACATTAAAATCGGTTCATTCGAGAAAATAATATTTTTTAAAATATAAGGTCATTACCAAAAATTTATCAAAAACTAATTATTATGTTTGAATTCTAAAGATAATATTTATTTTTACATATTTAATCTATAAATTTTATAAAAATTTGATTTAAAATGGGTTATCCGTTAAAATTTGGTAAAACTACCTTTATAAAAAAATAGGTTTTTAAGAATACAATTGGGTTTGTTCTTATCTTATGTCTATAGAACATATTGGATAAATATAAAAATATTTGATTGAATATATAACATATTTATTACATTAATATCACTTAAAAATTGTAATTAATTTAATTTACTATGTTAAAAATTCTTTTTGACTATAATAATAGTTTCCTTTATATTCAATTAGTTTTCATATTCATTAATTGGTAACCTATGAATTCACCTAATATTTGTGTAAACCAAATATTTTCATAATTTAGTTAATAATCTTCACCTTCATAAACTTAAAGTCCAGGTTATATTACATTATAAAAATATTTTTAATAATACATATAGATAGGTAACACTTGGTCTTACATGTTACACAAGCCATTGAGAAAGGTCAATCTTGCTTGTAATGTATGCTAAGTCGATGGTGCGTGTAACATACACTGATTCAGTGTTGCGTGTAGTGCAAGAAAAGTCAGTGATGTGTGAAAGGAATGTTTGAATTAGTGTTTTAATATATATATATATATAAATAACTATTCCAGTGTCATGTGAAATGAAAAATATAAAAAAGATAAATTAATTCGCAAAAAAAAAATCACAAAATCTTGCGGTGTTACATTTTACTCCCCTTAAAATGAATTTCTACCTAGAAATTTTTCATAGTTATAAATGGTTTAATACTTTAAAGTTTCATTTATAAAAACCCACATTGTAAAAATTGATACTAAAACTTCCCCTAAAAAATGAAATTTGGAACCACAACAGTTACCCAAAGTTTCATATAAACAGGTTTCCACATGGGAGAACATAGGTGGAAAGTGAAAATATGGTTATGGAAAAAGAATATTACCATTAAGTTATGATGGAGATTGATAGAGAACACGATTAAAATAAATTTAACAACCACAAATCCATAAATCTGCAATGACCTTAGGGACCTTCTGATTCATAAAAAACATAGGTATAAGAATACATTTTTGGTTTCAAGATCCTTTTTCCTAAAGTTAAAGAATTTTCATCAAAAGATATACTTTCACGATTTTTGGAAAGTGTCATCCTTTATTGTTTGTTGGTCCACTTCACCACATTCTCAAAAAAAGGAAGGTGACGTTTTAATTTCTAAAGTACTAACAGATCATGAGATCCATGATATTCCATTCTATTTGTCATCAATTATCATCAATAGAAGGTAGTTTGAACATAATATACAATATTAATAAATCCTTATATATAGAGACAAAACTTTAATCTTAATAACTTCATCTAAAGTTTAACTTAAACTTTTAATAAATGGTTAACCTTATAACCCTTCTGAAAGATAAAAATTTAAATCTTTCTAAAGAAATTAAAAAAATTAGCTTAACATTTATTCCCATGTATATCAAAATGTATCACTTGGTTGTCACATTTGAAACATGTTAATACAATCATCATATATTCACTTAAAACATGGTAACAACCTGAATTGTAGTAAATCCTTTTAGAAAACATGTATTATTCCTTATTCCAAAGTGTATTGGATCGGTTCATTAAATACAAGAATGTTGTAAACGTCACCAGTGGAAGAATAAACCACCTATCAAAAATTACTCACTTAGTTCTTAGGTAATTAGTACTATCTAATTTACTTATTCATATCCCACATATCTTTATCCATACCACATTATCTTAACATAAATAACATATTAAGGGTTTCCGCCCCTTAGTCAAATTTTCACCTTTCATTAGATCACCTTTTTAGTCCATCAGGACCATTAAAAATATTCTTGTAAATACTTTGCAAAAACATAAACTAAAAAATCCATATATAATTCACCATTTTCAATTTTTTAATCTAAATACATAAATACTTCAGTCCTTCAACTTTAACGTTGGTCCTGGAAGAGGTCCTTACTTGGTTTAGAATTAAATTCTTATCTTAGAGCATTGAGTTGGGTAATACCCATGTTCTCCAAAGACAATACATTGAACTATGTGATAATTCGTCACTCTATGACCCTTTTCCCCACACAAATAACATCTTCCCCTCCATTTGATGTATTCCTCAAGGTTCTTCATCCCTTATTCATGACATCCAGGAAGCCAAATATTTTTTCCTCCATGTTCCTTACCATAAAAGTACATATTTCTTTTATTTGACCTGTTTGGAATATCTCTATAGCTAAAATTGTTAATCATATAACACGATAACTGATTTTGAATAATTTAAACATATTTTTCTCCACTCCCCATTTGAATTCTCATCATCAAATTTTTTATCACATTCAATATTAATCTAGTTCCTTCTAGTTCCCACCATTTAATAAAACTAGAAACATAGTGTGAGAATTACTTAACATAGAAGAAAACCACATAGTCATGAGAATAATTACTTATAGGGTATCTAAATCATGTCACCTTACTTAATATACGACACCTAATGTTTATCCTAGATTATTCATAAACAAATTTTATTTAAATCATTCATAATGGTTTATAAAGTGTTTGTGAATTTATAATTAATATCCCCAGGGAGTGTAAATCCAGGTGTGCAGTAAGGCCCATAGTCATGTACTAGATTACCTCATGTCAAGCCCGAAACATCGTTTCAGAGTTGTTACCCCTAGGTATATCTGTTCTAGATACACATCCGCTTGTTGTATCCAGACATGTATTTATTTCTAGGAAACCACTCACTCGATCCTTTACCAAAATTCCAGTACATTTTTATAAACGTTAACTCATCCTCATACTTATCCTTTGATACATTGTGACAACCTGACCCTAGTGACAGCACAACCACCCGCCTTAACATGGCCGTCGGGTCCTGGCCCACCAGGTTCCACCAGTTTCCTCGCAAGCACTTGGTCCCCACCCAGGGGCCCACCCATGTGCCCGAACGGGTTATATAACTAATGAAAGTCTCCAAAAGCCAACACATGTACTTTACAGTGTGCTTTGTCCTCACTCAAATACACCCTGGGTAACTTCCCAAAAGGTCACCCATCCTGATCACTACTCCAGGACAAGCATTCTTAACTATGGAGTTCTAATCATACAGTCTCTCGAAAAGGAAGGTGCACCTTGTTGACATGAGTCATATCATTTTTTCATTTAACCCTTTATCATTTGGGGGTGCTACAATCACCCCCCTTTAGAGCACTACCGATCCCCATTGACAACACAACCACCCCGCATTAACATGGCCGTCGGGTCGTGGCCCACCAGGTACCCCCAGTTGCCCCGCAAGCACGTGGTCCCCACCCAGGGGCCCACCCACGTGCCCGAACGGGTTATCTAACTAATGACATTCCCCACATGACAACACATGTCCATTCCAGTGTGCTTTTTCCTCACTCACACACACCCTGGGTAACTTTCCAGAAGGTCACCCATCCTGATCACTACTCCAGGCCAAGCACACTCAACTTTGGAGTTCTAATCAGATAGACTCCCGAAAAGGAATGTGCACCTTGTTGACCTGAGTAATATCATTTTGTCATTTAAACCTTTATCATTTGGGGGTGTTACATACATCCCTATACATATTCTTGGAAATATACCTAGGGATATCACTAAGGTTTTCTCATCCTTGTTTCCAAAGGATGACTAAAACTTTCCTCTGATACCAATTACAGTGACCTAGGCTTAATATACATTGATATTAAATCATTTTAGATGAATATTTATTACATTGTAGAAACACATGCCTGAGGAGCATAAGAGTTTATTGTATTTGGAAACTTGGAAACAAAATATTCTATCCTGGTGAAAGATCTTCAATATCTCCCATAAATATCTACACCATTAGTACTTCTTCCTAAAACCTTTCTTCATAACCAAGAGAAAGGAAATATAAGAAAGGGTTGTGCTCAGATTCTCTGTAAGGGTAAATAAAATAAATTTGTAAGCATAAAGTGAAAAATTAGGGTAAGGAACTTGATCTTAACATTTAAATATCATACCCTGCATATTAAATATCATAAGAAATATTGGCAGTTTATAAGACATAGATCATAAGAAAATTAAGATCATAAGTCATGAATGCATAACATAGGAATAATACATGGAATTTCTGGCATGCACATTGGTTTAAAACATTGAAAACATGTATTAGTAGAAATAGGTTCACCCATTAAGTTAAGGACAAGAAATCATGCCCCATCATCAACTTGTGGACATGCAACCAAGTCCATGCATGATTTTGTGAACATGTAATCAGGTTCATGCATAACATTGTGAATATGTAATCAGGTTCATGCATAAAATTATGGATATGCAACTAAGTCCATGCATAACATTGTGAACATGTATCAGGTTCATACATAAAATTTTGAACATGTAATTAGGTTCTTGCACAAACTGATAGACATGAAACCAAGTCCATGCATAACATTGTGAATATGTAATCGGGTTCATGCATTACCCAATGAACATGAAACCAGGTCCATGCATAACATTGTGAACATGTAATCAGGTTCACACATAACATTATGAAAATTTAATCAGGTTTATTCATAAACATATGGACATGAAACCAAGTCTATTCATAACATTGTGAACATGTAATTTGGTTCCCTCATAACATTGTGAACATATAATCAGGTTCATGCAAAACATTGTGAACATGTAACCAGGTTCACACATAACATTTAGAATCATGAGTCATCCATTATTACCCAATGTATTGGATGTAGATATAGGTCCTGCTCATAATATAATAAAATCATTCTTACATGTTCCACAAGATAATAAAACATTCATCATATCATGACCCATAAAAAGACATAGTTTTTATAAACATAAAATCATAACCCATGAAATGAATTGGGTATCATTAAAATTTTATAACAACATAACCTATGGAAAATAAATATTTTTCATAACCATTTCATAAAATAATAACCCATGAAATAAATCAGGTTTCATAAATATGAAAGTAATATAAAATAAATGGATTTCATAAACATATAACCCATAGAAGAGAAACGAGTTTCTTGAAGACCATGACATTACGCATAACCCTTTCATAGAAAGGATATGAATGGAACCTTTATATAATTTACTAGAAGGGAATGAGTAACATAAATATATGTAATATTATATTGAAAATAATTTTGAAATATCTTTCAAAAACGTTTCTAGAAGAAAATATCATTTCTTATTCGAAAAAGTCTTTTTAATACATAAAACTATTTAAAAATCATTTTCTAAAAAATAACTTGAAAAATTATAAAGAATACTTAAAATAATTTTGAAAACATTTTCCCTTGAAAATTACTTTTAAAAATAATTTCTTAAAGATTAAACTTTTAAAAGTGTAAAGGAATCTTCAAAGGAATGACGACGGGTAAATCTGTACATGTCATATGAGGTAAAAAGAACATTCCATTTTCACAGTAAAAAGGTTAGAAGGAATGGCTTGTTCAGAAAGAGACAAGAATATTCCATTGAAGTTATTGGTAAAAAACAAAAGGGTAAAAATTTATTTTAAATCATATATGATAATGGTATAGTATAGTTGGAAACCCTTTTTAGAAAACATTGATTTCTGACCGAAGGGACGGTAAAGTCGGGATTTTTTTAAAACAATTTCTTAACTATATTTTGGATCAAAGAGTATAAAAATGGTACGAATACATGAGTATTTAATGGATAACCACAGAATAATAAATTTCTTGTATGACCTTGAGAGATGGATCATAATATTTCATCAAATTAAGTATAAACATAAACAATCTAGAAAAGATATGATATTGTCTCAATAAATTCTTATAACTTGGTAATGTGGGATCTTACTCTCCATGTAAGAAATAAAATTACATAAAGAATAAAATATAATTAAATTTTTTATATTAATGTTATAACGTGTAAAATTGAATTATATACAACGTGAATAAATAGTTTAGGTGCATAAAAAAACATGAGTCTCAAAGAAGGAAATTTGAGAAAAAACTATTTTACCGATTTGGTTACTATTGAAACATAAACCCCATGAAAGAAGGATAATAAAATGGAAATGTGAATAACCATAAATTTAAGTATAATATACATAGAATATAATCATTTTCATTACATACACCACACAAAAAGGAAATAGTGAAAGACATAATATGTATCTCATAGAAATTAAAAGTGAGATGAAATACCCTTACCTTGTGTCTTGACTCTCATCATTCTCATTCAAAACACCTAAATAATAAATATAAATTTATTATACATATTTTAAAGAACCATATTATTATATTTAATACCATATTTTTTTTTGATTATGACCTTATGTTACCCTCTTGTTAATAATCCTATGTAAAGTTTTCCCTTCGGGTAATATTTTCTTTTTTCTTTGCATGTGTATTAATTTGTTATATAGTTGGTCCTTATTCTTATATCATGATTAAAGAATGTAAATCATGGTATAAATATCATGTGTATACATTATATATATATATTATAATAATTTATATCATAAATAAGTACAAAATGGAATACACCGTTTGTGGAGACGGTAAGCCGTACCTATGCATGAACATTGTTTCGGTTGTTATTGTTGTATTGAAAGAAATTTTGTAAATGACATGTGTATATATAAATATATATATATTTAATTATTATAGTGGAATTATTATATCATATATATCATATAATTTCATTAAATCCATCCTCAATACATTCCATGTGGTGTGTGAACGAATCACATCGCTTTGAGGGGGCGTAGTCCACACTTCCTCAAATGAGATTATCATATTAACACCAAATGGAAAGTAAAGAGATGTGAGTTGAAAAAGGAATAAATAATATTAAATAAACAATAAATATATTATATAACATATATAAATATATTTTCCATCATAATGGCCGCTATTATTAGGGTTAAAGTAGAAATGAACAATCATCGTTTTGTGAGGCAGTAGTTCCCCGAACACAGAAACAGTACATTCTATATCCATTAGATAGAGGTGTGTATAAATGTAGGTCAAAATATTTTCATAAAAAATCCTAGTATATTTATTATACTGGTGTTGTCACACAATAATAGAATAAAGATAGTGGAGGGGGTGAAGAAGGAAAATAAAGGAAAGTGTCTTGAGAGAAGACATTACCTATAAATCGGGTAACTCATTTTGGTTTGTGACAAAAGGATTATTTGAGAGTATTTATTCCCAAATAGGAGATTAAAGGTATAAGAGAGGATTTTTTGGAGGATAATTGGGCATATCTTGTCTAAACTTATAAAGTTTTTATAGGTGTGATGAATGTGTAAAAGTGGTGGCCTTTTATAGTGGAGGAGTGACACTCTTGTAAATATTTCAAGAGAGAATTCCACCCACGTTTTTCATGTTTCAAGTGGATCCAGTAATTGAAAAAGGTTTATATAATTGATTATAGGGTATAAATATGGCCATACAATGGGTTTTGGACTATTTTAAATGTTTTTTTGGGTCTTAAATTTATGGTTTAGTACTTTATTAACTTAATTTTTCTCTTAAACGATGTAATTAATTTCAATCACTTGCACAAATATTTTTTGTCAAAAAAAAGTTTAACTTATTAGATATTATAAATTATACTAATTGTAAATATGAAATCCATTTTCCAAATTCTAATTACCTAATTGGTAGAAATTTATTTAAAATTAATCCTGCTGAAGGGACGACACTGCGGGTTTTTAAAGTAAAAAGGATCAAAAGTATGCTAAGTCTTTTATCCAATTTCAATGTGAAATTGGTTCCAATGAACAATGTTGTATTAATTTATAAAGATATTATCTAATTATTTTTTAAAATAAATTTAAAATAAATTTCATCCTTATAAATAAATTGAATTTAAAATCATTTTTGAATTAAAATCCAATATTTTTAACTATTTATCCAAAAAATGAAGTTTGTCAGAAAAATCCCAAAAATTCAACATAAGATAATTTTGAAATTAAAAATTCAAAAATAAAGTTTATTTCATTAAATTAAATTTCTATTTGTGTCTAAAATTATTTTTATTATTTTTCACAGAAAGACATTAAAAGCAGTTCATTTGAGAAAATAGTATTTTTATACATATAAGGCAATTACCCAAAATTTATCCTAACCTAATTATTATGTTTTTCTTCCAAATATAATTTTTAATTTGACATATTGAATCTATAAAATTTATAAAAATGGAATTTAAAATGACCTTTTCATTAAAAGGTGGTAAAACTACCTTTATAAAAAAATAGATTTTTATGCATAAAATTGGGTTTGTTCTTATCTGATGTCTGTAGAACCTACTGGATGATTATAAGAAATATTTGATTGAATATATAACATATTAATTAAATTAATATCACTTAAATATTTTAATTAATTTAATTTACTTAGTTAAAATGGATTTTTGACAATAATAATAGTTTCCTTTATATTCAATCAGTTTTCATATTTATTAATTGGTAATCTATGAATTCATCTTATATTTGTGTAAACCACATATTTTCATAATTTATTTAATAATATTTATATTAATCAACTTAACGTCTTGGTTATAATCCATTATAATAATATTTTTTTAATAGAATATATAGTTAGGATATACTCGGTCTAATGTGTTACACAAGCCATCGAGGAAGGTCAATATTGTATGTAATGTTTGCTAAGTCAATGGTGTGTGTAATGTAAAACGAGTTAGTGTTTCATATAGTATAATCCAAGTTAGTGCTATGTTAAAGGAATGTTTGAATTATTATTTTAATATATATATATATATATATATATTAAAAAAATAACCATTTCTAGTGTCACGTGAAATGAAAAATATCAAAAAGATAAATTAATTTGAAAAAAATAATTCACAAAATCGCAGGGTGTTACAATTCTTAAATCATTTTAAAGAATAAGTACATAGAAGAGAAATATTTCGATAAGTGAATTTTTAAATTAAGGATTTAAAGAAAATTTCTTACCACTTTGGTAACTTTTAAATCAAAAGGATATTGAAGAAGATAAATTTAAAATAATATTCTTACCAATTAAATTTCATTAAAATAATTTTAAAATAAATATATTCGGTAGTATATACACAACATAAAAGAATACTTATAGTGAGAATGACATAAGCCTCAAAGAAATAAATTTAAACAAAAAATCCCTTATCTCGAGTCTGACTCACCACATACATTATTTAACTCATCTATAATGATATTATATTAATTATTTACTTGATTAAAAACCCCTTTCAAGTGTATTCAGTTATTATTATTACTTTTATTTCATTTGTTACCATGCATTATGTATTTATTAAATCTGTTAAGTTCTTGTCAGATGGTTTGGGAAAATTCAGTTCATAACTGTAAAACAACTTTGTTAGGTTAAACATGATCAAAGAGAACATTATTTGATCATATATAGAATATTTATCAGGAAAAAATAATGATATTTATGTGTTAAATAAAATTTTATAACTAGTAACAAAATGTGGACATGTCAAAAAAATCACATCACTTCATGTTGGTGGTAGTACACACCATAATAAGGTAAGTAATATATTATCCTTACAAAATCATAATTATTTCATGAATATTATATATATATTATATAAATATACCATAATAACCATCCTTTAGAGGTTTTGATGAAAAACAAAACACATTTCTTCATGGAGGTGATAGTCCACACTCACACACGAGCGACATTAATATTTTTCAACAGATGAAAAATGATGATAAAGGTTTGATCTATCATCATAATAACATTTTAGTATATGGAAAATACTGATGTTATTATATAAACATGATCAAGAGATAATTGAAGGTGGTAGAAAAAGAAACAAAATGAAATAACCCGATTAATATTTATACCACTTATTTAGAAATATTCCTTTAGATTACACCTTAATCCTTCATAGTATGGTCTTAGGGGAATACAATAAGATCTAGTAAATGGATAAGGAATCTAATAATGTATTTGGTTATATATTTATTCAACAAATTGGATCATGAAGTGTGGGTAATATAGGATTGTTGGTTCCCTTTTATAAGTGAGGTGGGATCCACACTTGTAATTATTATAAAATGACTTTATTCTCATTCCATTACTAATAACCATAATTAAATTAATTTAAATTCATTAAATTATATATATATAATCTAATTATTTAAATAAAATCATTTACCAATAGTTATTAATTTAATATATTAAGATAAAAATACATTAAACATATAAAAATAGTTTTATGAAAAATATCTATTTTATGTTCAAAATATTTTATCTTCATTTCCAACTAATTAATACTCAATGCATGATTGATTATTAATTTTATTAAGGAAAAAATTTCTTAAAATATTCCTAATAAAGTTTTCCCTATTCACACCTACCAAACCACCAACTAGGTCATAAAAATTATATTTAAATAATAATATATCACGGTTCATTTATGGTTGGTGTTGAATATACCACATGCTAAAAAATATATTATTTAATGAATATAAATTCTAAAATATTTAGGCGTTATATTATATCCCTCTTAAAGAATATGATTCCTCATAAATTTATCTCATACCCCATAAAAAGGGTTTAAAACATATTTTTAACATCAATTATAAATAGTGGAAGATAAAACATACGACCATGAAATGATTTATTTTTAATTTTTTAAAATAATATATTTTTTGAAAACTCACATCATAAAAAGGGATAATAAAACATCCTTTTGAAAAAGGGAAAAGGTAAATATGTAGTTCACCTGTAATAACACATAACCAAGTTACCAAATAATGGAAACATTTGTGGTATGTGAAAACATGGACTTCTAAAGAAGTTATATTTAAGAGACAACTTTATAATTTTATGAGAAGATAGGATATAATAAATTCATTTTAAGTGATCATAAAAGGATAATATTTTATTTTTCAAGATTTTTTTATATCATTGATTAATTATTTTACCATTAGGATAGATAACATTATAAAATATACTTACTTGTTTTTTTCCATTACATATGAGAAATTTAAACATTTAGTTGTGTCAAAAGAATTTTTCTAACTTATATATCCTCTTTTAGTCTAAGAAATGAATATTTAAGATTAATTTTTCATCCATTAAGTACTAAGATCCACATCTAACAAATTGCATGACCTATAAAAGGATAACAATTCATTTATCCCATCATTATAAATTAACCAAAACCCAAATTGTTAGTACAAGGTAATATTTTATCTAATATGAATAAATGCTACATTAATCTCCAAAGCCTCAACAATAACACTCAAAGTTAAAATTTAAACATTCCATAAACAAGTAACATTAAATATCTTCTAAATATGAAAAACCAAATTTGAAACCTAGAAAATCAGAAATATATGACCACATATTCATATGAGATCAACTTAACATTAATCACTAAACAACCCCAATCACTCATAAAGTCATATAACCAAAAATATATATGACCTAACCATATAATCTCCAAAATATGAAAATATTGTCCATAAATTACTTGAATTACCATAAATATATACTAAAATCATATATGCTTCCAAAATATAATTCAAAACTTATTTATAAAATAAAATCTCACCTTAACCAAAAGTATTTCCATTCATCAAATCACTTTTTTATCCTTGGGTTTTCTATATGATAAAACATATGTTCCCAAAATGTAATAACCCTTCATCCTAATTAACTATATTTTCCTCAATATCAATGATTATATCAAACCTAAAGTTTATCAATATATTTTAACTTAGCTCTAAAAAATATAAAATCATTCCACCTCAAATAACATTTTCACTAAAACACATACAAAACCCAATGGTCATATTTCCATAAATTCCTCTTGAAATAACCTTAATCATCTTAATCTTCCATAAAATAAAACATAAAATGGGTATAAATTCCTTAAAACATATGATAATACTTAGACTTATTAACCCATTATGGTATCTAAAACTCTTAGAATATTCTCATTTGAAACATCATAACCTCTAAATTTATCTAAACCTTTCATATAATACATACTATAACCTATCAAACAACCAATATTTATATGATTTACAATAAGTGTTTCACTTTATTAAATTTTGAGGATATTTTTGGTTTATAGTCTTAGATAATTAAGATAAAATATTACAAAAAAGTGGATACTTCCACTAAATGACCGTTTTTACCACAAAAATAGGATTCTTAGGTTTATAGTCATGTTTCATTCATGACACACTTACTTCATTCCAAGAAAATTTTCTTTATTTATATATATACTTCATAATATTTACTACACATCCTTAGGACCTAATAAAAACATTTCAATACCTGGGATGAGAAAAAATCTCATTAAGGTATATAAATTAAAGTAAATCCATTAATCCATTTCAAATTCATGAAAACCAATAAGGAAGTTTTTCTTGTTTACATAATAAACCTCTACGCTAAAAATAGTCATTCACCTAATCATGTAATAAACTCAAAATCCCAAAGTTTTCATAGAATATTTTATAATCAAGAATAAAAGAAAAATACAATTCATGAAATTTTTACCTTAAAAACAAACCTTTCACCATTATAATATCATAAACATTCCTTAAAACCTTAAAATCATTTTTTACCATTTGAAATAAAAATATTTCCATGAAAACCCATATGAAAGAATAGAGAAAACATGTATGAAACTTGGGGAATAAAAATTTCATAATGAAATTACCTAATAAGATGAATAAAATATTCCATTAAGAGTAATATAAATCTGTTAACTCCATCATATAATATGAGTAATTAATTCTATCCATATTTTCTTATGAGTAAATTTCATGAGTTAAAATTTTCACTTTACCAAATATATTATAGTACTTTAATAGACCCACCTATCACATAATGGACATAGTCCACGAGGGTTTGGGTTCACCCCTATTCATACTTTCATCAATAATAACCAAGTGTCATGTTTTAAAATAACAACATTTAATAACATTCAATTTTTATCATATGTTGAAATCAAAAAATTTGATAACTTTAATTTTTCAGTATATTATGAAATAAAAACATTTAATAAATTTAAATTTTGATCGTAAAAACCATGAAATTGATATTTAAACCCATAAGAAAAAATAATTCTAGTAATCTCATAAAAATTTGAAAAAATATTATTTTCCTTCGAAAAAATTAAAAAACTAAAAATCCCCAGGATATTGGAAAAATTATATTTGTTGAAAATCCAAGGAAACTTGTAGAGGAATATTTTTAATTGAGAATCAACATTATGGTTGGAAAATACTTTCATGTTATATTTGTTAAAAAACCTTCTTTTACACCATGGTAAAAAGAGTCAAAAGTGACCCATTTCAAAAATAATTAAAATATTCATTTTTAAATCCATTGTAAAGAGTCAAGGATTGTTAAGAATAGCCTTTGAAAATATTTGTAACATTATTGAAACATTTTAAATAACATGTATATAAAAGAGAAATATTTTTAAAAAAGAAATTTTAAAACAAGGTTTTAAAGAAAACATTCTTCCACTTCGGTAACTTTTAAATCATAAATAAATTGAAGAAGATAATTTTAAAAGAATTTTTAAACCACTTTAATTTTAGTAAAATAATTTTAAAATAAATCTATATAGAAGTATGTAAACCACACAATAGAATAAATTTCATGATAATGACATAACTCTTAAAGAAAGGAAATTGAGATGAGAAATTAATTACCTCGAGTACGACTCACCAAGTACATTATTTAAATCGTATATAATAAAATTATATTAATTATTTACTTTAATATGAATTTTTTTCAAGTGTTTTACATTATTATGATCCCTTTTATTTCATTTATCACCTTTAATTATATAGTTATTAAATCATTTAAATTCATGTGATATGTTTTGAGAACATTGTATTCATAATCGAAAAAACAACTTCAGTAGGTTAACCAAGTTCAAATAGGTCATTATTCCACCATCTCTATAAAATTAATATTAGTATAATTATCATATTTATACATTAAATACAATTTTATAACTAGTCATGAAATATGAACATGATAAATGAATCACATTTCTTTATTAAGGCGGTAGTTTACATTGTAAGAAGGTAAAAAACATATTATCTTTATACCAGAAAGTTCAGACTAAGAGTGAAGCCCATAGCCCTAGGAAATTTATTTATAAAAAATTAAAAACACATAAAGAAGATAGAAATAAGAGATAAAAATGAAAAAAATGACACCAATACAACCAAAATGCAACACTATATATCATCTTTTTTAGTTCCTTCTTCCCCTCCCGTGTGCACCACCACGACCTCTCAGATGCTGAACTCACCTACATTGCTTTGGATTATTCCATGAACCAGTATGATCATCAATAGCTAATGATACATCTTTCTCACTATTAGGTTCAGTAGCTGGTCATCCATTGACATCTTGCTGCTCTCAAGCATCAACCTGTGGAATGATATTCCCATGAGAGTCTTGAGTGGATGAATCACCACACAATGGATACTCGGAGTTCAACACTTGGGGATCTACAATCTCCACCTGCACACTGACAAAGGGTGAAGCATTATCATCAGTAAAAGAAAGAGGCTCAGAGCCTTCCATTATCCTGTGTTTATTTCTTATGACTTTCTTCTCAAGACTCTCAAGATAAAAAGCATCAAATTGTGGATTGTTAATTGACTTCAAAAAATAAAAAAAATTAGGTACATCACCCACAGACCATCCATTCGGATTTTGGGACCCTTCTTTCCCATCAATATTCAATGTCAAATCCTTTTTAGATTTCTAAACACTACTAACAGCCTCAGAATACATAGCCTATGTTGGAGCTGCAGAAAAATCCACCAGCCCACTAGAATGTAAAACCAAATTACCTCCATCCTGCATAATAGTAGAAACAATGGTGTCATAATTTGATGGAACATAAATTCCATAACCTTCAGAAGGGTAGGGAATCCCCATGCCACCAAAAGTAGCCACAAATTTCAGTTTTCCAGTAGAATACTTCACTGGAAACATCATCTTCTCAATGTGTACATGCTTCCCCTTCCCACTGCCTTTCAAAAAATCACTCACATCAACCGGGTCATCATAAATGGAATCATCAATGTATCTATCCTCAACCATATTAACATTCTTCACATCAACATGAGAAACCTAATTTTCAAGCACAATAGCCAACAATTCCGGATTACCATTGATTTTCCCATCAGGGGCATCATTGTTAACTCCCATACCATGAGGTGTAGGGTCAAAATCATTTGGAGATAAAGAAATAACCAAATTAGAACCTACCTTGATTCTATCCACCACTTGTTAAAATGATGGAGAGGCAAATATTGTGGGTTTTTTCACTCACAAGCCTAACACAATAAGAATCCTTTTCAGGAATATGAGAATTAACACCCCTGTCATTCACTATATGCAAATCATCAAGCATCCTAGAATTATTAATTGTGCTATCAAGAATTTTAAATTTGCAGCTATCAATATGATGACCAAATCTCTTACACTTTGAGAATATAACACATTTATGGAAGTTAACTCTCACATGACCAATACACAATCATTTGAAACAAAATTCAGGAAAAAATTCATACTCAATGTCAAGTTAAAATTTAAAATCACCACCAGCTAGATACACCGTTTCCCCAGGTGGTGCACTGAGATAAAATTCAACTAATATGAGGGAATAATGACCATAAATTTACACTTACATATAATTATCAAGCATTATTGGAGAGAAAACCTCCAAATAAATGTCACACAGAATGTTTGGATGCTAGAAAAACCAGTTCAATCCCTTTATGCGAATCCAGGAATGTGTAACCGTGTAATTGGCCTGAGAATGATCGAACTAGGGGTCAAAATCTTGAAAACAGAGGACCCCTGGCTTCAAGTTTAAAAATCCTCAACTCCATGCCTTCATTTTCATCTCATTATAGGGAAAAGTGATGTGATAAAACCCCTAGGCAAGCGACACCATATGCCGATTAGTAAAACCCCATACCTATTGTAGTCGATTCCTAAGATCATCGAGTTTCCATCCATCATTCCATGGATTAGAGGTCTTACGCGCAATAACAGAGTGCTTAAAATCTATCATATCATCCTCAAAGAACCTATGGTTAGTTTTAATGAATGAAATTGAGCCATTTCGAGAAATACGATTGTTGGCCACCACTGATTCACTCCGAAGACCTAGAAAAAACCTATCCCTAGAAGATGTGTCGACCTGCATCATAGATGGGTTATTAAAAGAATAAATATATAAAAAATATAGTCTTTTTATAGAGTGATAAAATGGTACCTTCATAGAGTCCCAAGCCGCACCCAAAGAACACGATCTGGTGTAGAAGGGGCTTCATCCTTCTTCAACGGCCCGATGAAAACCTTTGTCGGATTGAAATAACTATCCAGAACTGACACCATTGAAATGGTAATATCTAATCATTTATATAATTATAATCATGTGATAAATATAATTCATATTACCAAAATTTATAATTATAACCACCCTTGATAGGTGGTTATGAAAAATGAAACACCTCGCTTTGTGGAGGTGGTAGTCCACACGCAGGCACGAGCAACACTATCATTTTTCAATAGATGGAAAATCAAATGATAAAGGGTTATTAAATCATCATAATTAAATTTCATTATATGTATGGTACTGATGTTATTTTATCATCATGGTTAGGATATAATTTAAGGAGGTATATAAGAAATAAAATGAATGAACCCGGTTAAGAGTTAGACCTCTTCTTTGAAAATTCTCACTTGGCATACACCTTAAGCCTTCTTAAGATGGTCTTAGTGGAATATTAGTATCTATAATAAGTGGATAAGGATGATAGGAAGTTATTTGGGGATATAATTTATGGAATAAATGTCTCATTAAGTGTGAGTAATAGAGAAGTTTTGGTTCCATTTTATAAGTGAGGTGGGTGGCAAACTTGTAATTATTATACAATTTTAAAATAATATAATGTTAATTTAATGGATAAGTGGATCCAAATTGGATCTTTTTCAAATTTGGTATGATATATGGTCGAAATAAATTCAATATATATTATTTATAGTATTTTTATATTATTTTAACCCTTATCTCTTTAGTTTAACCCCTCATTAACCTTGTTTAACCTTAGCTGTTGTAACACATTTTTTAATCATAAAGGGTCATGAAATTAATTTTAGAAATTTCAAGTGAAATATAAATGAAGCATGAATGATATTATATAAAATTTACCATCCATTTGAGTCAATACAGAATTTTTATAATTTTCTAATGATTTGAAAATAATTTTTAGACATTAAACACCACTTAATGTCATTTTCAGGACTATTCATATATCTTGAATTTAAAGGCATCATGATAAAAAATTAATTCTAATATAGACTATTTTTACATAAAATATACATTATAATTATCCAATAAATTCATGTTTAACCATAAATAATCCAAAATATATTATTTTTAATGTTTTTAAAATCATTTATTTTATTTTTCAACTACACACTACGTCAGCATTGAATACGTGTTCAAAGAAATTATCCTATGTATAAAAATTAAAAATAAATTAATATGATAAAAATAATTTAATAAAATTAAAAAAAAAACATTTATAATCATTCATAACTTCTTTTTTATCTCAATTAATAGATATTAGAGATGTTAAAAGAAAGAGAGTGACATTTTTTGATTTTTCTTAACTTAACAAAATATAAAGGTTATAATCAAATTTAAGTGACACAAAAACTATAAAATTTAAATTACTAGTTGATAATGGTAAAAATAATTCTACCAATAATATTTAATATGATTTTTTTTGGGCTTATCACAAACTATTTACCCTAATTAACAAAATTTACCCTTAACCATGATAACACATTTTTATCGTGGATACTACTCATAATGAACAAAAAATGAAATTGAACTCATTAATAAATTTTAAACTCATGATTAAAAATATTGAATAAATTTATCATGATTAATTTTTTTAAGTGGAAGAAGTTAATTTTAATATAAGTTCACAAAACACAAAGAGAAACATTTTTTTTAGAAAATTATGTTTTTAAGCATAAAAATGAAATTTTACCAAAATAAAATATAATATTGATTACTATGAAATTATTATAATTATTTTTAATATGTAAATGTTATTTTAATTTAAAAAAATCAAAAATTTAATGGTAATTTAAAATAATTTTATTTAATGAAAAGAAATGGTAGTTTCGCAAAAGTCAGTATTTTTCACTATTCACACAAAAATCAATCTTTTTAGAAAAATCCCAAAAATTAATTCTAAGGATATTTTGAAATAATGATTGAAAAAATAATTATATTTTTTCAAATAAAATATCCAATATTATAAGATATTAATTATTTTATTCATGTATAAAATGTAATAAAAACCATTTTGAAGAAAATGTATTTTTGAGGCATAAAATGTATTTATTCTCATTCCATGCCTATTAAGCATAATAAAATGAATATAAATTCATTAAATTGTATATATAATACAATTATTTCATTAAAATCAATTATAAATAGTGATTATTTTAATCTATTAAGATAAAAATACTCTTCACAAATAAAAAAAGTTTTATGAAAAATATATCTTTTACTTTAAAAATATTTGATCAGCATTTAAAACATATTGATAATAAATGCATGATTTATTGTTAATTTTATTAAGTAAAAAATTTATACATATATTTCATAATAATAATATTTCTTTTAATACCTGCCAAACCAATGAACATGTCATAACAGTGATATTTAAATAATAATATATCATGGTTTATTTAGGCTCAGTATTTCATATACCATATGCTATAAAATATATTATTTGAAGAAAATAAATTCTAAAATATTGTGATGTCAAATTATTCCCCTCTTAAATAAAATTATTCCTTATAAAATTTCCCATGTCCCATAAAAAGGGTTTAAAAGAGTTAATAATATCTATTCTGTGAGTGGAAGATAAAACATATAATCATGGAAGGAATTTTTTTTTAATGATTTTTTAAAAATATATTTATTGAAAAATCACATCATAAAAAAGGATAATAAAGCACACTTTTGAAAATAAGAAAAGGGAAATAGGAATATCACCTAGAATGACAGATTACTGGGTTACCAAATAAGGTGAATATTTGAGGGAAGTGAAAACATGAACTTAAAAATAAGATCTATTTATGAGATAATGTTATAATTTTATGAGAAGATAAGATACCAACAATTCCTTTTAAATGATCATAAGAGGATAAAATTTATTTTTCAAGATTATTTTCTAGATTTGAGGTATTATTTTACCACCAAGATTTTGAACATAAGAAAATATAATTACTTTATTTCTTTCCATTCCATAAGAAAAATTTCAACCTTTGGTTGTGATAAGAGAAGCTTTCCAACTTATATCTCATAACTTATTCCAAGAAATAAATATTTAAGATGAATTTTTCATTCTTGATTCCCTAAAATAAACTTTTAACAGGTCAGATGATCCATAAAAGGATAAAAAGTTATTCCTCTTATATTTATACATTAACCAAAAACAAAATGGTTAGAATAAGGATATATAATATATAATATGAAAAAATACCTAATTAATCTAAAAATATTCAACAATAACACCCAATTTTAAACATTAAGAATTATATAAATAAGAAACATCAAATCTTTTTGAAATATTCTAAGAAAAAATTAAAACTCAAAAAATCAAAAATATTTTAACATATATTCTTCTGAGATCAACGTAAAATTAATCTCCATACAACATTAATCACTCATACAGTCATATTCCCAGAAACATTTATGATATAATCATATAATCTCTAAAATATGCTAATATTTTCAATAAATAACCTGAATTACCATAAATCCATAATAAAATCATGTATGATTCCAAAAGATAATTCATAATTTATTTCTCAAATAAAATCCCATAATAACCAAAAGTATATCCATTTAACTTAAAGATATAATGTTCCCAAAATATTAAACTTCTTAAAAAATAACATTAATCACATAGTCACCAAATCACAGTTTAATCCCATGGTTTTATATATTATAAAATATATTTTCCCAAAATGAAATAACCATTTATCCTAATTAATCATATTTACCTCAACATTAATGGTCATATCAAACCTAAATGTTATAAATATATTTCATATTATGTGTAAAAAATGTAAAATCATTCGTCCACAAATAACATTTTCACTAAAACTTATTGAAAACCTAATGGTTGTATTACCATAAATGTCTCCCAAAATACCCTCAATCATCTTAGACTCCTATCACATAAAACCTCAAAAGTGTATATATAACTTTAAACTTATAATAAACCTTATAATTATTAACCCATTATGGTATATATAACTTTTAAAATATCCTCATATGAATCATCCCAACCTATAAATTTGTCTAAACTTTTTCTATAATACCAATTATAATACATTGTATCTTAGGAAGCCTATATTTATAGGATTTACAAGAAGGGTTTATCTTTCTTACATTTCTAGGATCCTTTTGGTTTAGAGTTTTAGGGAATTAGGATATAATCTTACAATAAAGTGGCTAATTTATTTCAATGTTCATTTTCCCAAAAAAATAGGATCCTTAAGTCAATAGTACCATTTTATTCATGACATACTTGATTCGTTCAAGGGAAATGTACTTTATTCATATATACACTTCATAATAGTTCCTAATCATCCTTAGTCCCTTTGAACAACATTTGAAAACATGGTATGATCATAAAAAGACCAATAAGAGATATAAAAAGAACAACAAAGGATATAAAAAGAAAGGAAACCAATTAATCCATTTGAAATTCAGAAAAATAAATACAGAAGTTTTCATTTTTATATAATAAACTTTTAATCTCAAAATAATCATTTAAGTACCCATGAAATAAATTCAAAGCCCAAAGTTTTTATATAATATTTTTTAATCAAACATAAAGGTAAAATCATAATTTATTAAAGTATTACCATAAAAGAAATCCACCTTTAGAAGATCATAAACATTACTTTAAATCATAAAATAATTATTTACCTTTTGATATTAAAACATTTACACGAAAAACCATTTAAATGAATAGATATAACATTTAGTAAACTTTGGTCATCATACTTTCATCATGGAATCACCTAACAAGATAATTCTAACATTATTTTAGAGTATCTTATAACTGTTAACTCCATCACTTCATAGGTTTAATTAACTCTATAAAAATTATATTAGCAGCAAATTTCATCATTTAAATATATTTATTTACCCGATTAATTATAGGGATTTAATGGACCCCCAACCACATAATAGATATAGTCCCATAAGGTATCACTTTCATCAATAACACCCAAGTGTAAGGTTTTTAAATAAAAACATTAAATGACTTTCACTTTTTATCATATTTTGAAATAAAAACATTTCATAACATGAAATTTTCATCATATCTTGATACAAAAACATTTTATAAATTTAAAGTTTCCTTATAATAACTATAAAATTTTCATTTTATCCGATAAGAAAAACTAATTTTAGTTATCTCATAAAAATGAGATGAAATATCCGTTTATTTTGAAAAAAAATCAAAAACTAGAAATATCCAGAACAATGTAAAAATTATATTATTTGAAAAACCATGAAAAATTATAGAGGAACCTTGATTATTAAAAAATGGAATAATGTTAGGAAAATAATTTGATGCCGTATAGGTTAAAAATAATTCTTTTACAGTTTGGTAAAAAGTGTCAAAAGTAATACATTTGAAAACATTTAAAAGATAAATTTTTAAAACCCGTTAATTGAATCATGGATAGTTAAATATTTTCTTTTAAAATAATTTAGGAACTTTCTTGAAAATTTTTAAAGAACAAGTACATGGAAAAGAAATAATAAGAGAATTTAAAAAAAGGTTTTAAGGAAAATATCTTACCACTTTGTTAAATTTTGAATTAAAAGGAAATTAAAGAATAGGATTTTAAAATTATTTTTAAACCACTTTAATTTTATTAAATTAATGTTAAAGAAAATACATATGGTAGTATATACACCACAGAAAATAATACATGTGGTGACAATGGCATTTGACTTAAAGAATGAAGATTGAGATGAGAAATCCGTTACCTAGAGTATGAATTTGAGTGTATGTTATTTAAATCCTTTATAACATACTTATATTAATTATTTTATTTCTTAAGAAACCTTTTTAGGTGTATTATCTTCTTATTATATTTTTTATTTCAATTTTCACCATTACTTATATAGTTATTATATTAGTTAAGTTCATGTTGAACGTTTTGAGGATGTTTGATTCATAATCACAAAAACATTCTATAGTTTCACCACTATAGAAGGGTTAATTGTTACATCATACCTAGAATATTAATAATTACATAATTATAATTTTTAGACATTAAATGAAATTTTAGAATCTGTCATGAAAGATGAACATGAAAAACAAATCACATCGCTTCGTTGAAGTGGTATTCCACACCGTAATATGGTAAGTAATACATTATCTTTACATAATGATATTTTTTCATGAATATAATATATATTCCATAAATACATAATAATAAATATTATTTAGAGGTGTTATTGAAAATGGAAAAAATCTCTTTGTGGAGGTGGTAGTCTACACGAACGCACAAGCTACATTATCATTGTACCAGTGTTGGAAAAAGAGATGATAAAGGTTTGTTCCATCATCATAATAATTTTTTTCTATTTAAGGCACTAGTTTAATTATATCATTAAGTTTAAGAGATAATTTAAGGTGGTTGAAGAAGAAATAAAATGAAAGAACCTGGTTAAGAGTTATACCTCTTCTTTGGAAATCCTCCTTTGGATTACATCTTAAGACATCATAGGATGGTGTTAGGGAAATAAAAGAATATATAAGAAGAATATAAGGAATATAAGAAGGTATTTGGGTAGATATTTTCTGAAATAAATCACTCAAGAAGTGTGAGGAGGCGAGGGGGCATGGTTTACTTTTATAAGTGTGGTTGGTGACAGACTTGTAATTATTATAAACTTTAAAATAATATAAGGTTACTTTTATAGAAACGTGGATCCAAATTGAATATATTTAGAATTGTGGATAATATAGGGTCTAAATAAATTCAAAAAATATAATTTAGAGATGTTTTTATGTTATTTAAACCCTAATAGCTTTATTTTTACCCCTCGTTAACCCTGTTTAACCTTAACCATTGCAACACATTTTTCAATCATTTAGGATCATGAAAGTAATTTTAAAAATTATAAGTGGAAAATAAATGATTCGGGAATGATAATATCAAAAATTTTCCATACACTAAATTAAATATTGGTTTTTTTATAATTTTATAGTGATTTGAATTTTTTTAAACATTGAATACCATTTAAGGTCAATTTCAAAACTATTCAAATATCTCGAATTTAAAGGAATCAAGATAAAACTTTAATTCAAATATAAAAAATTTCACCATCACTTATAAATTTTAATTATCTAATAAAATCATGGTTTACCAAAAATAATCAATTTTTTTTACTTTTAATGTTTTTAAAATCATTTATTTGATTTTTCTACTTCTTGCACAAGTGTTGTATCTGTATTGTATAAGATTTAAATGGAAATATAATATATATAAAAATTTAAAATAAATTTCCATCATAAAAATAATTTATTAATTTTTGAAATGACCATTTATAATAATTCATATATTGTTTTTATCCTTATGGAAACATATTAGATATATTAAAATAAAGAAAGAGACATTTTGTAATTTTTCTTAATTTAAAATAATATAAAATTCATAATCAAATATAGGTGGCATAAAAACTATCAAATTTAAAATATAAAGTGATAAGGTTTAAAATATATCCATAAATAATATTGAAGATATATTTTTTGGTCTTATCACATAGTATTTACCTTAATTAACTCAATTTATCCTTTACCATGGTGACAAATTTTTTCCATTGTTACCATTTATAATGACAAAAACATAAAATTAAACTCATTAATAAATTTCTATCTATTGATTAAAAATATGGTATATATTTTTTAAAATTAAATTTGTATAATTGGAAAAAATTTATTTTAATATAAGGGTGTAAAACACAATGAAAAATAGTTTTTTAGAAAATTGTGTTTTTTACCAAAAAAAATGAACTTATAAAAAAATCTAATATAATTTTGATTATTATGGAATTTTTTATATACTGTTCAATATAATTTATCTTATATTAAAGTAAATAAAAATTCAAAATATAATTAGATATTTAAGAAAATTGATTTAAATAAAATAAATGGAGATTTTGGAAAAAATCGATATTTTCTCTGTTCACTCAGAAGTCCATAGTTTTTGAAAAATACAAAAAATTAATCCTATGTATTTTATGAAATTATGATTTCAAAAATTAAGTCTATTTTTTAAATATAATTTATTTGTATAAATTAATTATAATATCCTTGTACAAAAAGAAATAAAAACCATATTCGAAGAAAACATATTTTGAGGCATAAAATGACTTTATTCCCATTAATTTCCTAATAACCATAATTAAATTTATATTAATTTATTAAATTAGATATAAAATATAATTATTTTGTTAGAACCATTTATAAAAAGTAATTAATTTAATCTATTAAGATAATAAATCAATTGCACACATAAAAATAGTTTTATGAAAAATATCTCTTTTACTTTCGAAATATTTTATCATTATTTCCAAAAAATTGATAATAAATAATGATTTATTATCAATTTTATTATATAAAACATTCTAAAAATATTTCATAATATATTTATTTCTATTTATTGTTACCAAACTAATGTCTATGTCATAACAATCATATTTAAATAATAATATATCCCAGTTCGTTTAAGACTGGTGTTTCATATACCACATAATTTCAAATATATTATTTAAAGAAAATAAAATATAAAATATTAGGGGATTACAATTTATCTTTTATGAATCATAGCACTATGATTTCATAACCCTTGAAGTATCGGAGAATACACTTTACTGCCTCCCAGTGCTCTTTTCCAGTGTTTAACATAAACCTGCTGACAACTCTCACTATCTGCACAATGTCTGGATGAGTACACACCGTGGAGTACATAAAAATTTCAAAAACATAAACATATGGAATATTTACCATTTACTTTAACTTATATTCCATTCATCGTGACTTCTTCTTTCCAAGATTGAAGTTCTTGGATGAGGGTGTTTACACTGGTTTTGCTTCTGACATATCAAAACTCTCCACTATCATCGAGATGCAGTCTTCTCAAGTTTTGTACAAAATACCATAAAATATTTTCCTAATGATCCTCATCCCCGAAATATAATATTATAGATTTATTTACTTTATCTTTAAACTTCTGTACAACTCATCTTTTATCTCATTGATCCTTTCTTTAACCAAACCTGAAATCAACATGCCATCGATGGAGATAATTAGAATAATAAAACTCACATTCTAAAATAGATTTCAGTAATAGAAATGGTTATAATTGATTGGGATGTTATTTCACTCGTTCAATAAGTCATTTAACATCATATTATAATTATTTGGTACTTGTTTCAAACATCAAAGGCTAAGTTTGAGTTGACACAAAAGCCCTTAGTTACGGTGAACTTAAAAAAACCAGTTTCTCCATATAAATATTTTAATATAAGTCCCCATAAAGGAATGAATTCTTCATGGACAACTATTTTAAATGAATTCTTTTTGATCTAACCATACTCAACATTATTCATATAATAATAATATTAAATACTAGTGACAATATCTATGATAAATTTATACCTTACATTTTCTAAAAGTCTTTCACGAATATCCTATCATTACACCTAATTCTACCATCTATATCTTCCTGCGGCTAATAAAACCATTCTTTTGAGTCTCTGTAATGACCCGAAATTTTGAATAAATCTTGTTTCCTAATTTTGTGTGTTATTTTATTTTTCATACTCAAAAAAACTGTTTCATTTGATAACATGAGTATAATAAAAAGGAGACTGTTGGGTTTTGACTATTATATGACCGTTGAAAACTGAATGTTGTGACTTTTGTTTCTAAATACAAGTGACCTTGGTTAATTAATATAGAAAGGAGATTCGATGGCCTCATCCAGTAGTCTCAGGCCGATCTAAGCCCATCTAACGGAACTTGGGAAGGAGGTAGCACCACTGAGCTTTTCTCTGGACCAAACCAAAGCCGAACTTCATCGTGTGAAGGTAGAACAGAATCACCTTCGCAAGAAGTTCAAACTGATAGAAATTACTACTCGTGCGATGTTGGCCGAGCCTCCCTCAGATTATCTCACTTAGTACACCTTACACTTAGGTTCTATGCTGGTGCGATAAGGGGATATGTAAGGAGACCGTAACTGCCTTGAGTAATCCTTTGTTTTAAATAAAAATTGGGATTTCTTCTTTTGATGAAGTTTATGAATTTTCAAATGACCGGATAAATATAGTATGCATATTTTTGATGAATTTTAGAGAAAATATATTTTAAAAATGTTTATTTAAACATCAAATAATTAAAAATGTGTAATGATTTTCAAAAAATGGTCTTCTACAATTATGTTCAGTACGAAATTTGGAGTCTAATAAGATCAAATTAAATTTTGATGAATAGTAAATTATGAATAGTGATTTTACGCTTAGGATTAGTAATGTGACCAAATGTATTAGTAATCTCACTTAAAGAAAGTTTTAATATAATTTAGACACCTTTATTAAGTAATGTGATTCAATAAAATGGGTAAATAACGGTTTCATAAATATTTAGTCAAGTATTAGTTTTTCGGGTGAATAGTGTTTTTTAATTAAAAATTAAATTAAAAATATTTATAAAAATATTTTTATAAAATGGACTTTATTTTTGAACTCAGAGCATCGATATTATGTTATGGTAATGTTTTGGGATTTTTCTGAAAAAAATGAAATTTTGGTGAATAGTGTATTTATTTAAAAATTAAATTAAAAATATTAAGAAAATTATTTTTATAAAATGGAGTTCATATTTTTAATCAGATCATCGATATTTGGTTAAGTTGAAATTTTGGGATTTTTCTGAGAAAGATGAATTTTCAGGGAATGGTAAAAATGCAGTTTTAGGGTTTCAGTATGTTTAATGACATCATAACTGTGTCATGATGATGTCATGGGATATTTTAAGGGTTGGCCGAGCAAAGGTGACAAATTATTTTATTGGGGTCCCCATGTGGCCTAACTCCATGGGAAATACCATGGGAGAGCCCATGGTTTTGAGAAAACCACTTGTGAGGTGTCCCTTGAAATTATTAAAGTATCACCTCACCTTCCCTATAAATACCCACCCTTTCCTCCTTTATTTTTCACTCCCAACTCTTCCCCAATAACGCTCTGGTCTCATTACCTCCCAAGGAGTCCTCCCAAGGTACCCCCAATCCCTCAAGGTCCAAACCTTTGAGTTTTAAGAGTTACGTTTTAAGGTAAGGGATCCTACCTCTCTCTTTCTTTTCAAGTAATCTTTTTTATGTCATTTCTTTTATGCTCCATGCTCTTATGTTGAAGGATGTTATTTTATATTCATATTACTGAAATTTTCATTTTCATATGATGAGATACCCCCTCTTGCTCTCATCATTTAATTTGATGAATGTTAAAGTGGCGCTGTTAGGCTGCCGAATTTTTAAGGGATTCTTTCACCCTTCTCGTTTTCAAGATCTATTTTCATTTCAAGTCTTTCATGTTCCTTTTTATTAGGTTAGGGTATGATATCTAAATATATCATACTGATATTTTATGTTCATATGATTAAAGACCCTATTTTATCTCGTCAATTCATTTTTTTTGATGTTTAAGTGGCACCGTTAGGCTGCCGAATTTTTAAGGGATTCTTTCACCTTTCTCATTTTTCAAAGTTCTACATTCATGTCAAGTATTTGAAGTTCCTTTTTATTATATTGGGGTATGATATCTATATCTATCATACTGAACTTTTATGTTCATATGACGAGAGACCCTATTTGATCTTGTCAATTCATTTTTGTTGAAGTTTAAGTGGCACCGTTAGGCTTCATAATTTTTAAGGGATTCTTTCACCTTTCTCTTTTTTCAAAGTTCTACTTTCATGTCAAGTATTTAAATTTCCTTTTTATTATGTTGGTTTATGATCTCGATATCTATCATACTTAACTTTTATGTTCATATGATTAGAGACCCTATTTGATCTCGTCAAATCATTTTTGTTGAAGTTTAAGTGACGCTGTTAGGCTGCCGAATTTTCATAAGAGAAATCTTATTTTTGTCTTCTTTTTATGTTATTCATTTCATATGGTATGTATTTAAAATTTAATTACCATGTTCTTAAATCCTTTATATTATTTTACCCTACTGTTTTATGGATCATTTATGAGTGGGTGACCCTTATCCCCTCTCTTTTCAATGTTTTCTAAAACCTCGTAACATAGCCGTTATGCTGTAGAATTTCCGTCTCAAAACGTCTCTCTCTTTTTCTAAAGTTCTTTTATTTTATTAAGTGAATACTCAAAGATCTCTCTTATATATGGGTATTCACATATATACCAAGTTGTTATATTTTAAATTTTGGGATTTACAAACATGAGACCCACCTTCCTTTTCTGTGGGTTTTAAAGTGAAACAAAGACCGTGTCTTTAAAGAAGTTTTTAAAACGTTATGATTATGAAATGAAATTCATTTCTTTTATGCTATATGAGTTGTTTATTAAATTATTGATGATGATATATGTGGCTCACATGATAATAAAGACAAATTTAAGGGTGCGCCCTGATAGTGCTCCAATGCATTGGGTAAAGACTTAATCTCTAGAGATGACCATTTAGACTGATACCTTGGTGAATAACCTTGGTAATTTTTATTGACACCTTGGGGATGGACCTTGGTGAAATGGAAATGATTGTATTTGTAAAATGTTGTAGCCACATCTTCAAGTTATGAAATACGTTATTTTTATTATGAGATGCCTCATGATTTCTTTCTCATTCCTTAAAGTTCTTTTTCATGACTTTATTGATGTATCTCATGTTCACATGTTAAATGTTTCCCTTATTTCCCTTACTGGGCCTTTTTCTCACCCTTTCCTTTGATGTGTGCTCCCAGGTTATGAGATGCTGTAATGAACTTAGGATCAACAAATGAAGAAGTCTTTCAAGTGTTTAAGAAGATTTTTTTTCATGTAATAAGTTCCTGGTTTCCAAGACACTAAACCTTAAAGATCCTCGGTTTTGTAAAATATAATGAAAAGTTATGTTATAAAAAGGTGGGATGATATAGTCTCTCTTACTAATAAGACTTTTTTTCTCCCATGTTTTAGATACATGGTTGGAATCAAGTTCATACCTTATGGAAATCTCCCACAATTTTGATCATTTCAAATTCCTTGAATCTTCTAGGATCTTAGTCGCTCTGCCATCCATAAGAAATAATTATTGAAAAGTATCACCATAAATCTACACTAATCATATAAACCTAGAAGATATCTTAGTTTTCTATATGTATGAGTTTCTTGTGGAACTATAACTTTTGGATTTGTAACTTACTTTTCTTAAGCTTCTATAGTCCTTGAACTCTTTTATACACCTAGCCTAGGAAACACCATTGGAAATTGACCTATTTCTTTAAGTAACTACTTTGTATGGTCTAGTGTGTCCAATCTTGACATGATAAATATATTTTTAAGAGTATCCATAACTTCTAGATGTCTTTATATATGAACCTTAGCTTCTGATGATACTTTAATCTCATATAAATGTTCCTATAGGTTCTGATTATTTTTATAGAATATCTTCATTAAAGATCACATTTTTAATTTAAATGACCTCACAAGATTCAATATCCTAGTGTTGAAATTAATATTATTCACCACCATAGCCTAGAAAGTAACATTCTCGAGACTTATCCTTCATCTTATCTAATTTCTTATCATCAATGTGAGCATAGATTAGTGCTTAAAAGTCTTTTAGGTTGCTTAAATATACTATTAGTTTAGACAAAAATATCTCTGAAAGTTGTTTTCCAATTGGCGGTGATGAAATCCAATTGATTAATTACACCACATAATTCACAACTTTAACCTAATACACCTTGTGGAACTTTAAGTGTATTAAAATAATCCTATAATTTTCTTGAAAATTATTTTTCAACCTCTCTATAACTTCAATATATTTCAAATTCACTGGTATGGTCTTCTCAAATAAAATCCTCTTTCACTAGTAAAATATATAGAACTCACTACTTCTGTACTCACCACCATTATATTACTACAAGTATTTAACCTTTTATCCTGAGTTTTTCTCCACCATGAACCTCTATCAAATGAAAGTCTCAAACTCATAATAATTTATCTTTATAAAGTACAACCATAATTTTCATTTGGAATCGTCGATTAACATAACATAAAAATTTATTCTCCATGAGAACTCACCAGAGATAGACCACACACATATGTGTAAACCAACTCAACTTTCGATGCTTTGTAAATTTACCTTCCAACTAGAAGGACACCTTTCCCTGCTTTTTGAAGATGAATCCTCACATGTTCCATACTTCATGCTACTAATATTTAACAAACCATTAACATATATGATATTTATCCCTTTCTCAATGAGTTTAAATAAACATTAATTCCATAAATTTAATGAAGTTAACTCTCTGGCTTAAATCACTTATTCTAATGAACTTGCATAGTATAGTATCTCATCCTTCACTCCTATTTTGATAACCATGGACCCACATGTAATTTTCCATGGAACATCTATGAATATAGTAAAAAAACCAATATCATAAAGTTGTCCAATTTAAATTAAATTCTTCCTTAACCTATTGATGTAGCACACATAATTTGACTCCAACTTCATTTTATTACTTTTTTGGACCAAAAAACCACCTTTACCCACTATCTTAAGAGTTTTTCATTTAAAAATGAACCTTCCCATTCTAGAAAATTAATTCTTAATAATCCCTCTCTTGAATGTTGATTGGAATGATGATCCATAGTTAATCACTTAAAACCTTAATGAAATAACAGAACTTAGGAGTAGACTGATCCTACATTTAGATATAAGATTTATAAACACACTAGAATAAACATACCTTTAGGATTTATCCCTCTATTCATTGAAATATTTATTTAGGCATTCTTTTCTCCTACAATTCTAGCACAAGGGAGAAACATCTATCGAGCGACCCCCAATGAAATTCATTCTTCCTTTTCCCTTATAGCGGAATTTTTAAACATTGGAACATAATCTTCCTTACACATTTTATACATTCTTGAAATTTTCTTATATAGATTTACGAATAATATCCTCATTTATTATCATGTCTCTAACATCCATGAACTTTAAGTTTACATTTCCACTAGAATTTATCACAGTGCTCAACAATACATCCCATTATTACAGGTGAAAAGAGAGTTACAATAATATCCAAAACGAGTCTCCAAAGCTTACCTTCACCATGTGTAACTAACTTCTTACAACATTTATGTTGTTAATATGATAAAAAACCATTATATCATTACATTCTTAGGATTAATAGTCTCCTTAGTAAGAACACTTTATTCATTTCCATGATCTTCACATACATATCAGTGAGGGTCTTAATGAGTTATGATACTACCATCAATTGTTAGATATTATACACCATGTTTTTATAAAGTGACATTCACATCAAACCAAGTTATTTTCTATATAACTTATTCCATTCTTCCAATTTCATAACTTCCCACTTGGCTCCAATCAACCGAAGATCAATCTCCTTCTCCATAAGGCAATCCTATATTTTCATCTCCTAGAAACTAATTTCCCTTCCAAAAACTTTCTCCACCCAAAACCTACCCTCATCTAGTTCCATCCAACTAGATACTATAAACACTCACTATTTTCATAAAATATATGAAAAAAATACTAGAACTGCTTTTTGATATTTTCTTATAAGGCAAAGGGGATAATATTGATTTTGAACCGAGCTATGAATCACGTTGGGCAGAGATATATTTAGTAGAAACACTCCAATATTGATATATGATACCACTTATGGGGTCCAAGAACACCTTTCAATAAACCAATAGAAGAAATGTAATACCCGAGACCCTATTTTAACAGCTAAACACCATATCTAGAACTACCATGTGATACACATTATAATGATCCTTTGATCAAGAGTATATTTAAAAGTTTAATTTTTGTTATTTAAAATTTTATTTTAAAAAAATAAACTTTATTTTTGGATTTATAAAAAATATATTATTTTAATATGAATTTTTAGTAATTTTATAAAGAAATATATTTTTTTGGTGAATAGCGAAATATACAATTTTTACTAATACTACGAATTTTGTGCCATTATTAATATATAATTATGAATTAGAGGCTCATGAAACTATTTTATTGATAAAATATGTATTTTATAAATTAAATTATACATTTTAAAATATTTATTATATTTTATAAACCTGTGGTTGATATTTTAGAACTCAAGTAATATTTTTTTTTCAAAAACTGCTTCCATATATTATATATTTATCATATTAAAATTAATTTTTAACACTCAAAGAAACTGAATCAGAAAAAATGGATTTTAAATTTATAATTAGCAGGTACAGATTATATAATACGTATCACTTTAATTTTAGGCATTAAGTTTATGTTACCTTAGGTAAAAACTAGTTACTATAGTCAAAGATAAAATGGTAATAGTAATAATTCAAGTGATAAAGGGATTGAAACATAATAAAAAATATCTAAATTTGAGTGGTTGAAGATTGTATAAACCTTATATTTTACCCACTCAATTATTTCTCAATTTTTGGAGCCACTTGGCATGTTTAACATGTGATCCTTTTATATTAATTTAAAATATTTTTAAAAATTTCATTGTCCCCACTTATTAATGGGGCCTCTAACCACCCCTTCACTCCTAAAAATTAGGTTTCCTTTGGAAAACCTACCATTTTTATTCCCCTAGAATCTTATTTCTATTTCATAAGATTATGGTCGCAAGAGATTATCTTAATCCCTTAATTTCCTTGAAATCTTCCAAGAGAAACCCAATGTCCTTAATGTAAGTTCAATATTTTGCTAACATATTTTCATTTTATATTTCCATTTATTTTTTTCATAATATTATATTATTAATTTCATATTTATTATATAATTAATGTTTATATATATTTTAAATAAAAACTAACTATATTTCCCCTTTCCCTTAAGAAAAACAATACCATCATTCGTGCATTTTGGGGACTACCACCTCCACAACACAACATGTTTTATTTTCCTTCACAGCATTACATGGATGGATCTATGGAATATATTAAGGAATAAATATGATTTTTATGAGATAATTAAATACTAGGTATAATAATTTAGAGAAATTATTAATGATATTATCAACAAATGATCATCGTTAATTCAATCGTTTAAAACAAGCATTCTAAGTGGATAATATTTATCCAAATAATGTAATATTTTCATTTCCAATACTTATTCTTATAAATAATTTATAATTATGATATATCACCCAAATAGAAACTAAATAATATCATTATGGTTCTGTTATAATGATATTATAACAAAACCAATTCATAATCATTCATTACATTTGGGTATGTTCATGTTTGGGTCGGTATAATCACTGTAATGTCTCAGATTTTCCATGTATTTTTTTAAATATTGCATGGAATTATTTTAGGATCGGGCGTGAAGAAGGCACATCATTCCGAGGCCCAGTGAGCCCAAAATTATGGTTTTAACTTTTTTAAGTTAAGTGAGTCGACACTTGTGCGCGGTTGTGGCAGTTTCCAAACGGATGCTCGAATTAAAAATTTGAGGGCACTGTTGCATCAGGGATGAAAACTTTACCTAAGAACGAGCCTAACCTTAGCTAGAGTGGGTCAAGTAAAAAAGTTATTTTCAGACATTTCAAGTAAAATAAAATAAAATAAATTCGCAAATTTATTTTATTTCTTTTTGGAAGTATCCACTGCAGCGCAGCGACATGGCGGTTGTTAAGTCATTAATGTCATGTCATAATGACTCAGAAACAACAATGCTAACTCATTAATGCCACCGAGTGATAGGATTCCAAATATGTTTCCCTTTTTATCAGGATAATTGATTTTTCTCGTTGGCGATGATTGAGAGAAATATCTGGAGAATCCGTGAAGCAATAGAGAAAACTCTCAGCGACGAACGATGGTAGATATAATTTGGGAATCACTGCACCAACGAAGTTGGAGGATCTCGATGACAATGGTAGCATAGAACCTTCTTCAGCGATTGATCCTAGTTGTGTTATGGGTTGTTATTTCATTCCTCTTTCCCCATTATTGATTTAAACGATGAACGCGGATCAACCATGAACAAGTTGATCCATAGATTCGAACGTTCATGCGGGAGGGTTTTTATTGGGATGATTTTGGGGAATTAATTTCCTGTTGTTTATTATTGATGATTCCTGCTCCATTTAATCCTACTAACGGGAGAAGATCAACGCCGTGATGAAAGAAGACGGAGGTTCATTCCTCATGTTTTTTTATTGGATTTCTTCCCCTCTTTCCTCTCATGCGTTCTTCGCGTTCTTCGCATTCTTCGCGGGATGACGAAAAATGGATCGTTCCACAACTGTCTTGTGATGCCATGATCTCAAACTAGAGATCTGATATCGTAGCGACCCTACGGAGGTGCGACGGACATGACAGACAATGAATCAGCTCGGATCGGAAAAGGACGTTCTTCGAGTGTTCTTTACATAGGAAGATCAAAACATGTTTTCGGAGCCAATCGAAGGTCCGAAAACATCAAGAGTAGCTTCGTGCTGTCGAGCTGACCAAAACCCAGAATTTTCGTGATGATCAGACGACTGGATCGACGAACGATACATCATCGGAGGCGCGACGATGGAGGTTCGCATTTCTAGAAATTTCCAGAATACACGACGTGTACTTCCGAAGAACACACCGTGTAGTTATGAAGGTAGCGGTTAGGGTTTTATGGGTCAGAGAAGAACCACACGGCATGTGACCCTAGTCACACGGCGTGTTGGACTTTCCCCAAATCTCGACGTGTATTTTGGAAAGTACACGGACACGGGATGATCTACACGACTTTAGAACATGGCGTGTACAACATGGCAGAGGCGGCTAAGTGGGACTCAGCATGTATCCAGGGGGTACACAAACATGGGATGGAGTACACGAATGTGTACACCATCACACGTCCAGGTGAGGCCAGTAACTTGGGTCACCCCGTGTACTGATTACACAGGTTAGAGTACACGGGTTGAAAACTGTGTACGGGCACATGGACAGCGTACACGAAGCTGACCCCAGTCACTCAGACATGGCATGTACACAATACTACACGCCATGTACTAACTTTTCTAAATGACCAGCCTTACAACACAGGCCGTTGTACATGGGCAGTACCCGGGGTCTGAAAACACGGCGTGTAACTTTTCTACACGCCGTGTACTTTTTGGAAAATGGCATGGTCCTCTTGTCCACCGTTTCTTGGACATGTTTCATTTGGGTCAAGTGCCCCTTCTTCTTCTTGTTCCCCTAAAGGCCAGGCATTGTTTCCTTATACAGTAGAATGATTCCTTCAGCAGGACATTCTGTGATAGAGTTAGGTATCCATCCGAGAGTCCCAGATTGAGATCCTCTATCCATTCTTGACCCTAAGTAGTGTCAGGAATCAACGTGACTAACTCCACCAGGAATCGATCCTCTACCTAGCAGGTGAATTTCAGATGAGTCGCGGTATCCACCATGGCCCTGGAAGTGATCCTCATTCGTGTATCATGATATTTCCCGCTCAGGAGTGTGTCTCCCATAATGAGTGCATCTGTCTATCAGAATCTTCCCACTCAGGAGTGTGTCTCCCATAATGAGTGTAACTACCACTCGTGACGGTTCCTGATGAACAATACTTCTTGGGCAGACGTCATCAAATCTATAAGACTCATGGAGTGTGTTCTCCCGGAATGATTGCTTCGTGGAATCTTCGAACTGAATCCCTAATGGGAGTATGTGGTTGTGTGACTTGTCTCTAGACTAAGGGTCTGGGTTTTCAGTATATCTGGTTAGGGTTTCTCTTGTTATATGTTCTGTAGACATATACTGTGCATAGCTGACTGTACCTTTACGTTTTGTACTGCTTTGTGGTTTTCAGGGTCCTTTACTGAGTATTGTTATACTCACCCCTGCACAGGCTTTTCCCGCACCTGTTGTGTCTTGTATAGATGAGCAACCTTTTGACAGAGTACAGGGTGGACCAGGACATGACCGAGCTTTCTGAGTTCCCTACAGGTCGAGGCATTCCTCTGTCTACGAGCATCTTTCCCAGTACCTTTTATGTTTATTGGTTGGACTTTGCAGTTTTCAGACTCTTGTTTTGGGTGGTCTTGTATTCTGGCCCAGTTTACTTTCAGTACTTTACCTTCTGTCGTACTCTGTTGGTTGGGTTTAGTGTATGCATGCATTTTATTCCTTAGTGGTTTTTTTTAGATTTCATCATTTGTGGTCTTGGAGATGTGTGTGTGTGGGTACATGTACATAGGAAATGCCTCCCATGTTAGTAATATGCCTACTCGATGCTAGTCACCAGCCCCTGGCCTATTGGAGGTGGGCTTGGGGAGTCGCGGCGCGGGCCACACTGGGACGGGTCATGATAGAGTGGTATCAGAGGTGGTCAGTTATACCTTAGGACCAAGAGTCTGTGAGTTTGGTTTGGGGAAACGGTGTTAAGTGTTTCGAGTTCATATTTCAGGCCAGAGACTCCAGTGTTGGTGCAGTGGCCGACGTATCCATACAACAGGACTCTAATAACCTGTTTTCGACTTGGTGCACGAAAACACTGGTTGCAGGGAAATAAAAGAAAGGTACATGCATCATATAGGAATGAGTTGTGTTATCCATATCCTTTGTGTCAGCTATCTAGATATACTCTTTGACCATGATATATCTTTTTTCATTACAGGATGCCTCCATGATGCACACCCTTTAGGATTCAGCAGCGCGATCATGAGGATGACCCCCTCAGTGACGAGGCTTCGATACAGGGACCAGTTCCCCAGGCGTTGCCACCTAGTTGTGCACCCGCTGTGCCACCACCAGTGGAGCAACCCGTGGTACCTGCAGTACCGACCAAAGAGGGGTGCAGACTTAGTACAATCCATGATTTCTAGAGACAGAGACCCCTCAGGTTCCAAGGCGAGCCCGACCCTCAGGCGGCTGAGGACTGGCTTGAGGTGGTGACCTAAGTTTTCCGTTTAATGAGGACACCAGCAGACCAGATGGTGATCCTAGGAGCGAGCCTTCTTCAGGGTTCGGTGGGACGATGGTGGAGTCTGACCACACAGACTCACGACATGGAGACTCTTTCATGGAAAGAGTTTTAGAAACTATTCAGGGAGGAGTTCTCTCCAGTTACACTAAGATAATTACGTATCCAGGAGCTTCTTCAGCTCTAGTTGGGTAGTATGACAGTAGAGGACTATTCGTCGAGGTTCACCAACCTCACCCGGTACTTGATGGATATAGTAATGGATCAGTACTTCAGATCTTGGAACTTCGAGAAAGGTCTACGACGAGACATCTGAGATAGTGTTGTGCCTTTATAAATTTTGACTTATGCTGGAGTGCTCGAGCGGGCCTTGGTGATCGAGAGCTTCTTGGTGGAGTAGGGATAGCCGACAGCAGTAAGCAACAGGCAGATAGGTACAGAGACCCCGACAATAGGGAGATGACGTCAAGAATAGGGATCTGGACATGGGAAATGTCATAGGAGGACCTATGACAGAGGATCAACAGTCTAGGGCTCTCAGGATGGATCCAGTCATCCTAGGGAGAAGCGATGCTACGCATGCGACGATAGAGGACATCTCACTAGAGATTGTCTGACCCGTTGAGATGCTGACAGGGAAGTGGTGGATGGACCACCGAGGCAGAGGTTGAGAGTGGATCAGGCAGACCCACCAGGTGGTAGTCATGGAAAAGGAGTAGGGACAGATGCAGGTGGTGGCTGACGCTTCAACTTACTTCCACCACCACCCCCAAGAGGTCCGCACTAGGCTCAGGGAGCTAGGGGACAGGGAAGGGGACAGATGCATGCGGTCGAGGCATACAGCCCAGGGACTCCAGGGATGATTCGAGGTATGATCTGTATCTTTTCTGCCTTAGCTGCTGTACTTATAGACACAGGTTCCAGTCATTCTTTCATAGCTACATGTCTTGTACGAAACCTCGAGATTCCGGTAGAACCGTTGACTCAATCCTTACGCTTGGAGACACCTACGGGAGGAGACTCGATGATCACACACCTTTTCAGACAGTGTGATCTTACCCTTGGAGGTGAGAGTTTCAGTTGGAACGTCTTGGTGGTAGTGTCAAGGACTTACGATGTCATTCTCAGTATGGATTGGTTATCTTCGGTCCATTCCTAGATTGAATGTTTTAGGCGAAGAGTGCGGTGTGTCCGCCGTGATGGAACAAGGTTTTCCTTTGTCAGAGAAAGGGAAACCCAGGCAGTGAAGAATGGGATTATTCATAGGAGGGTGCAACCAATCACTCATGATTTGGCTAGCCTTTCCCTCAGAGTAGTGGATGTTGTGGGCTCTCAGTTCCCAGCAGTAGTGGCGGAGGATGGGGACGTCTTTCCCGAAGATGTTCCGGGACTATCTCCCTGCTGGGAAATCGACTTCTGCATCGACCTACACCTGAGGACAACACCTATTTCCTCATCATCATATCGAATAGATCCCGTAGAGATTCATGAGTTGATGATTCATTTGGAGAATTTGAATAGAAAGGGTTTCATGAGATACATCATTTTACACTGGGCTGCCCCAGTCTTGTTTTCCAAGAAGGCAGATGGGAGTCTGAGGTTGTGCTTGGATTACCGGCGCATGAACCAAGTGACAGTGAAGAAAAAATATCCACTTCCAAGGATTGATGACCTCTTCAATCAGCTGAGAGGGGCACAATGGTTCTCTAAGACTGACCTTTGATCAGGCTATCACCAGTTACGAGTGCGGGATGAGGATATACTGAAGACGCTTTCAGATGCCGCTACGGTCACTATGAGTACTTGGTGATTCCTTTCATTATGAAGAATTCCCCCGCAGTGTTCATGGGACTGATGAACCAGATATTATAGCCGTACTTGGACCGGTTCTTAGTGGTCTTCATCAACGACATCTTTGTGTACTCGGCGTCAGAAGAGGAGCATGCGAGACACCTACGAATGGTTCTAGACATACTTCAGGGGCACCAAATTTATGGGAATCTCTCGAAGTTCCAGTTTTGGATTCATGAGGTCCACTTTCTAGGTCATGCATCTCAGTAGATGGAGTAGTTGTAGACCCATCCAAGGTAGAGGCTTTGTTTGCAAGGGAGCCACCTCGGAGTGTGATGAAGGTGCAGATCTTCCTTGGATTGGCAGGATATTACCAGAGATTCATTCTTGATTTCTCCCAGATATCAGTGCCGATGAAAACCTTGATCAGGAAGGGGAAACCCTTCGTGTGGACAGAGAAGTTCCAACAAGCTTTTGAGTGTTTGAGAGAGTGTTTGACGAGTGCCCCAGTCTTGAGATTAATTGAGGAGGGTATCGAGTAAATAGGTTTCTGTGATGCATCAGGGAATGGGCTTGGATATTTCCTAATGCAGAGGCAAGCAGTGATTGTTTATGGTTCGCGCCAGTTTAGGCCATATGAGTAGAACTTTGCACCTCATGATCTCGAGTTGGCAGCGGTAGTCTTCGCATTGAAGATGTGGCGACACGACCTTATGGGCGAGCAATGTATCATCTACTCTAACCACAAGAGCCTCAAGTACATCTTCTCACAAAAGGATCTAAATATGAGGCAGTGGTGTTGGCTAGAGTTCCTCCAGGACTATGAATTCAAGATTATCTATACTCATGGGAAGGGGAAAAAGGTGGCTGATGCTCTGAGCAGAAGGTCAAGCTCACAGCTATTGTGTGAGGTGACATAATAGTTAGCCGCATTGCAGTTATCCTTCGTGGATGGAGAGGATACAACTTACCAATAGTTGATGGTTTTCGGTCCTCCAATCTTACAATGGGTTAGGGAGGCGCAGCTAGGAGATGCTGACTGTGTGGCATTACACACTCTGTTATCCACAGGACATGATCCTCATGGATATTCACAAGGTGGGGAGAACTTACTTCTTTTCAGAGGATGCACTATTGTACCAGTGATGTTGTAGGAGGAGGTACTGAGGAAGTTTCATAAATCCCCCTTTGAGGTACATCCTGGAGTTGAAAAAATTTACCAGGATCTCCGGCGATAGTTCTGGTGGTCAGGCTTGAAGAAGGTAGTAGCAGAGTTCGTTTCTCGATGCCTTACATGCCAACAGGTGAAGGCTGAGCACCAGGTTCCAGAGGGATTAGCTCACCCCTAGAAGTACCAGAGTGGAAGTGGGATGTAATATCGATGGATTTTGTGAAAGGATTACCAAAGACGTCCAAGGGTCATGATTCCATCTGGGTGATCGTTGACCGACTCACTAAGTCAGCCCACTTTCTAGCTATCAAGGTGCAGAGTTCCGTAGAGAGCTTGGGAAGCCTCTACGTGCAAGAGATAGTTCGGCTTCATGACGTCCCCTCAACAATAGTCTCAAACTGAGATGCCTGTTTCACATCCTGGTTGTAGAAGGGATTACTTGTGGCTTTTGGGACTCAGCTACGCTTGATCACAACATTTCATCCCCAGATAGATGGTCAGACGAAGAGGACTATTTAGGTTCTAAAGGATATGTTGGGATCCTGTGTCTTGGACCTTGGTCGTAGTTGGGAGGACCACCTACCACTGGTGGAGTTTGCGTACAACAATATCTACCACTCCACCATTGGTATGACACCATTCAAGGCCTTGTATGGGAGACCCTTACAGTCACCGATTTGCTGGACCAACCCTGGAGAGTCAGCACTCATGGGTCCAGAGTTGGTGCGAGCTACCACTGAGAAGGTGAAGATCATCCAGGAGCAGATGAATACTGCACAGAGTTGACAGAAATCTTATTCTGACAGATGATGGAGACCTCTGGAGTTTGAAGAGGGAGACCACGTCTTCCTTCGGGTCTTACCTCGACATGGGTTACAGAGATTTGGCAGAGGCGACAAGCTATCTCCAAGGTTCGTCGGACCTTTATAGATACTTTGTAGAGTTGGAGAGGTGACATACCGCCTAGCTCTACCACCATAGTTGCATCGGGTACATGATGTCTTTTACTAGTCACAGCTGAGGAGGTATGTGCATAACCCATTGCACGTCATCGACCGGGGTGAGCTGGACATCAAGGATGAAGCGACCTTTGCTGAGTACCTGGTGGAGATCGAGGATTGGTAGGATAGGATCCTTCATGGGTGATTGATTCCATTGGTGCGCATGCAGTGGAAACACAGGAGTCTTCAGGAGAGAACGTGGGAGCGGGAGGCCCAGATCCGTTCCCAATACCCACATCTTTTTGAGTAGCCTTTATTTGGATTTTTAGGGACGTAAAGCCCCAAGGTAGGGAGAATGTAATGTCTTGGATTTTCCGTGTATTTTTTTTTAAATATTGCATAGAATTATTTCGGGACCGGGCATGAAGACGACTCATAATTTCGAGGCCCAGTGAGCCTGAAATGGTGGTTTGAACTTTTTTATGTTAAGTGAGTCGGCACTTATGCGCGGTTGTGGAAGTTTCCAAAAGGATGCCCGAATTAAAAATATGAGGGCACCGTTGCATCCAGGATGATGACTTTACCTAATAATGAGCCTAACCTTGACTGGAACGGGTCAAGAAAAAAAGTTATTTTTCGGACGTTTTAAGTAAAATAAAATAAAATAAAATCGCAAAGTTTATTTTATTTCTTTTTGGAAATATCCGCTGCAGTGCAACGACAGGGCAGCTGTTCAGTCATTAATGTCATGTCATAATGACTCAGAAACAGTAACGTTGACTCATTAATGCCGCCGCATGATGGGATGTAAAATAATTTTCCCTTTTTATTAGGATAATCTATTTTTATTGTTGGCGACGATTGAGAGAAATCTCTATAGAATCTGCGGAGCGTTAGAGCAAACTCTCAGTGATGAATGACAGCGGATCAAATTTGGGAATCAATGCGCCAACGAATTTGGAGGATATCGACGACGATGGTATCATGGAACATTCTTTAGTGATTTATCCCAGTTGAGGTAGGCTTTGTTATTTCATTTCTCTTTCCACGTTCTTGATTTAAATGTCGAACACGGATCAACCACAAACAAGTTGATCCGCAAATTCGTACTTTCTTGCAGGAGGGTTTTTATTGGGATGATTTTGGGGAATTAATTTCTTGTTGTTTATTATTGATGATTCTTGCTCCGTTTAAGCCTACTAATGGGAGTGGATCAACGCTATGATGAACGACGGTGGAGGTTCGTTCCTCATGTTGTTTTATTGAATTTATTTCCCTCTTTCATCTCGTGCGTTCTTCACGTTCTTTGTGGGGAAACGAAAAATGGATCATTGCGCACCCATCTTGCAATGCCACGATCCCAAACTAGAGATCCGATATCGCAGAGACCCTATGGAAGTACGACGACCATGACAAAAAACGAATCGGCTTAGATCAGAAAAGGACGTTCTTTGAGCGTTCTTCACGTGGGAAGATCAAAACATGTTTTCGGAGCTGATCAGAGGTCTAAAAATATTTGGAGCATCTTCTTGGTGTTGGGGCGACCAAAATTCGAAAGTTTCGTGACGATCAGACGACTGGATCGACAAACGGGACATCACCGAAGGCGCAGCGATGAAGGTTCGCATTTCTGGAAATTTCCAGAATACACAACGTGTACTTCTGAAGAACACGTTGTGTAGTACTTTAGGCAGCGGCTAGGGTTTTAGGAGTTAGAGGGGAATCACACGGCGTGTGACCCTAGTCACACGGTGTGTTAGACTTTCCCCAAATCTCGACGTGAATTTTGGGAAGTACACGGACACGAGATGATCTACACGGCTTCAGAACATGGCGTGTACAACATGGAAGAGGCAGCTACACGGGACTCGGCATGTATCCAGAGGTACATAGACACGGGATAGAGTACACGACCATTTACTCCATCACATGGCTAGGAAAGTTCAGTAACGCGGGTCACCCCGTGTACCGATTACACGGGTTAGAGTACATGGGTTGAAGACTGTGTACGGGCACATGACCAGCATACACATAGCCGACCCCAGTCACTCAGACATGACGTGTACACAATACTACACGCCGTGTACTAAATTATATACATGACTAGCCTTACGACATGGGCCATTGTACACGGGCAGTACCCGGGGTCAGACAACAAGGTGTGTAACTTTTCTACACATAGTGTACTTTTTAGAAAATGGCATGGTCCTCTTGTCCACCGTATCTTGGATATGTTTTGTTTGGGTTAAGTGCCCCTTCTTCTTCTTGTTCCCCTAAAGTTCATGCATCATTTCCTTCTACATGAGTTTTATCCCTTTGGCAGGACATTCTGTGATAGAGTCAGACATCCATTTGTGAGTCCTGGATAGATATCCACTATCCATTCTTGACCTTAGATAGAGTTAGGCATCGACAAGACAAACTCCATCGGGCATCGATCCTCTACCTAGCAGGTGAATTCCGGATGAGTCGCAATATCTGCCATGGCCCTGGCAGTGATCCACATCCGTGTATCGTGATCTTTCCCACTTAGAAGTGTATCTTCCATAATGAGTGCATCTATCTATCAGAATCTTCCCAATCAAGAGTGTGTCTCACGTAATGAGTGTAACTACCTCTCGTGACAGTTCCTGACAAAGAGTACTTCTCGGATGGACGTCATCAGAGCTATAAGAATCATGGAGTGTGTTCTCCCGGAACAAGTGCTTCATGGAATCTTTGAAATGAATCCCTAACAGGGGTATGCAATTGTGTGACTTGTCTCTAGACTATGGGTTTGGGTTTTGAGTATATCTGGTTTGTGTTTCTCTTGATATATGTTCTGTAGACATATACTATGCATAAATGGCTGTACCTTTACTTTATGTACTGCTTTGTGGATTTTGGGGTCCTCTACTGAGTATTGTTATACTCACCCCTGCACGGGTTTTGCCTACACATGTTGTGTCTTGTGTAGACGAGCATCCTTTTGACAGAGTCCAGGGCGGACCAGGACAAGATCGTGTTTTCTGAGTTCCCTACAGGCGGAGGCGTTCCTTCGACTAAGAGCAGCAGTCCCAATACCTTTTGTGTCTATAGGTTGGAATTTGCAGTTTATAGACTCTTGTTTTGGGTGGGCTTGTATTCTGGCCCAATTACTTTCATTACTATACCTTCCGTCGTACTCTGTTGGTTGGGTTTAGTGTATGCATGCATTTTTTTCCTTAGTGGTTTTTTTACATTTCAGCATTTGTGGTCTTGGAGATGTGTGTGTGTGTACAAGTACTTAGGCAATGCCTCCCATGTTAGTAATATTCCTACTCGGTGCTAGTCACCAGCCCTTGGCCTATTGGAGGCGGGATTGGGGAGTCACGGTGCAGGCCCCACTGGGACGGGTCGTTACAATCACCTACTTGAACAATGCTCTGAATTTATATCATGAATGACTATCAGAACATAATTAATAGTATAATATAATATAAATTAGAAATTAATGATTTTTTTATCTGGAATTTTTTATATCAATATTTAATTATTTAATTATGAAAACACCCTTTGAGCATCAAGAAACATCGAAACACACTTGTTATTGATTCCATCTTCAAGGATAAAGAATAAAACACTGAATAAATAATTTAAAACATCATAAATAATTATAAATGAAACATAATAGTAACTTTAATGGACCAATAATAATAAAATTTGGAATAATCATGAATATAAACCCCACTATTATGAAACTAATACAAATGATAAAAACTATAAACACCGGATGTAGAAAATAGGTAAAATTCATATAGAGAATGACTATTTATGAAGAATATAAATGAAAATATATTTGAGTAAGATTATAAATCAAGTGATTTAGATAGATATATTTTTAATATAGGAGGTTAAAATACATTTTTGTATGTCAAGATAGGAGGTAATGGATTTCCATCTCAAAATATTCTATTTGAGACAAGTTTTATATCATGAACTTAATTTTCATTATGTGGTGTTTATAATACCTATATGAGGTGTTATATCTTGAAATTTATTTATTAATGGTATTTTAAGATCAATTTTAAGATCTCCCTTTCAAGTGTTTTTTATTGAATCATTACCCATGTCATAAGTGGGGGTCTTCAATCCTAATTTTTATTCTTTGGGACTCATGTTATATCACAACCTATTTATTTTTGTGTGGTGATTACATTTCCATGAAATAATTTTCCCATATTACTCATGTAATTTAGTGTATTTAAAACTATATATTATTATCTATCCCACATATTATTTTGATTCAACAGTTACTAAAACCATTGTAAAACCAATATTTTACATGGTGGAAAAACCATCCTAGGTTTTTCTAAGGTAAAAGTGTGTTTATTTTTCTATAAAATGAATCATTATCTGGATAATAGAAAGTGGATGCAATAGTAATGAATATGAACCTAGTGGAATCACCTCAATAAGGCTTGGTTGAGTATTGAATCAATTATCACTCTGATGCATGATGAATTAACCTAAGGCTGCCAACCTCGCTAGACAATCTCGAGGTATATACTTTGGTATATTCACATGATCTTTATGAACCCTGAAGGGGAATTTTTCAAACCATTTCCTTGGTATTATAACTTTAAAAGCTATCGAAATCCTATTTTCTGGTTGGAGTGGAGTAATCAATATGGGGTTAGTTGAGTATCCAAGAAAAATTTCAGGTTAAAACTTGTTTATAATACAAAATCCCCCAATTTCAAAAACACCCAGTCAAATATTACAGTAGGTATTTCTAATTTAATTAATTGAAATAACCTATCATGTTATTGATAAAAAAATAGTTTGAATAACTTGACATTATACTAATATTTTGAGATTATTTTAGTTTTATTAAATATTCTATATATTTCATCTAAAAGATAGATATTAAAGTATAGTTTTTAAAAAATCGATTTGAAAAATAGTTTTAAAAAATAGAGTAAGAAATAATTTAAAATACAAAATGAAAATAAAAATATGAGAAGTTTAGTCTCAAGACAATACCTAATCCTATCTACTTGATAGTAACCCATTATCAAGAAAGATTATAAATAAAAATAGATGATCCAAAACCTAGATAATCTATAGGTTACAATAACACATAGGGATATCTAGGATTATTACTTATCCCCTTCCATAGTTTCTGTGGGAGTTCAAATGTGAAGGAAATGAGGTAAAGATTATATGAGTACTATTATATGATTTATAAGAGTATGTGATTTAACATATACACATATAATTTCAAGCACAACCCTATGTTAAAATAATAATATATATATATATATATATATAAATGGTCTGATGTAGTGTTAGATCAAGGTTCAATTGTTTTGTAGAAGTCACTTCTCTTTTAGATGTCTTCCTTCAGTTCAAAGAAGAGGCGAGAATATTGGAAAGTGTTCTAAGATCTTGTGATTAAGTACATAAAAAAATAGAGTGTCATAATTTGTTTGAAACATAGAACTTTTTTACAATTTTCTACACCCCCATATTATATATCTTCGGTCTTGTTTATTAAAAAATCCTCCTCCAAAGAGATCCATTAGAGAAAGATCATCATGGATCCTCATACTCATCACAAAATATAAGTTCATTAAATACTTATGAACTCACATTTAATTCTATGTAGAGGGTGGTTGGAAAATATATTGCTAAAATATAATTCCACATTAGATATAGTTGCAAGAAGCATGCCATGTCATATTATCCATAGTCACACCAATACTTAGCAAATTTTTTTGGTCAAATCCCCTGATAAGTCATGAAGTTGATCCATAAAATGTGCTGTCATTTGGTCACTCACATTAGGTTGAGGACTTTTTGAGAAATCCACCATGGTTAATTGAGTAGTCATGTAGGTGATCCACTTGACCGTGTGGTCACTTCAACCCTTTGTGAAAATTCTACTAAGTTCTTAGCTGCTTCATGTGGTCGATCGTCATTGTCTTGGGGTTGATCGAGTAATACTTCACATTATTGAGTACTTAGTGTTTTTTAATCTTCTAACTCATAGTTTCTTGTCTAGATAGAACAGATTTATAGTCAGTCTGACACTTAGGAAAATTTCCATAGAGAACCAGAAAATACATGTTGCCAATATAATACATATAATTCATTAATAATAAAATAATATGATCTGAGATCATTAAAAAAAGGAATTTCTAGACTAAGCCAACAATATCCCCCTTTTTGATGATCATATATCATGTAATAAATACATAAAAATAGTGAATTTATGAGCCATTTAGATAAAGGATTATTTTATTCCATGACATACTGTACAATATTTACTCCCCCTTTTGGGATTATAAAAAATATTGCATAGGAGAGTTTGATATAATAAATTTAGATATCTAAATGATTTTAGATGATGTTACAAATATTTATAAAAAAATATACAAAATAAATTGATAAAATGTAAGACATAAATAGACATGAATAAAGAAAAAATATATTAAACTTAAAAAAGGATAAGAATAATTATGATTTCCCCATTAGAGGCCTTAATTTGAATCATAATATGTAGGATCTCTGGGATCCCATTGCAAATTGTCTTGTTGATCGAATTATTTATGATGAGAACCATTTCTCACCACAAATAACTGTTTATTTTCTATTATATATGATGAGAAGTTATTTCCCATCACAAATATTTTAGTGTAACGTCCCGGTTTCGGGTGCCACTCAACAGGTGCCCCGAACCCAGTTCACCATGTGACCTCAAGCACATTTCCCCAAACGCCAGAGGCTGCCGACTAGCAGCTAGGGCCCAAGTCTGATAGTGGGGAAATGATGCCCTCATTTGTCAAAGTGTAGCACATTGGAAAGAATAAAACATACAACAACAGTGGAAGAGAATAACCATACATAACTGAAATAAACAACTACAGTAGATAAAACCAACCAGTATATAAATAATGATGCAACATGCCTCCAATTCTAAGAAAGAAGCTAGAACATGTTACACAACAGTACAATAAAGTACAAGTATAGGGAAGAAAAATAGAACAAATCATCTGGTAGCATCGCGAGCTAGATCTTAGTCCCATGATCCCCTACTCCTCAGCAACAATCATGTACCTGTATAAGGACCCTTTCCCTTATCTACACCTGGAGAAATGTAATCTGTTTGGGCCGAAAAGCATGGCCCAAATAGGGTGTGAGAAATATATCTCAGTAGGCACCCACCAAAGGCCCATGCCCAACTGTGTGTAAACATGAAACAATGGTGTGCAATAGTAAAATGAAATAAACTAAGCAGTACTCAAAAGTAACTAACTTAACAGTTATAGTTCCATTTAATTATTCATTTAATCCATTTAATATAAGAAAACACCACAGTGCATTTCTATGTAAATAATCATCATCCTCAGACAAAAAAACCCTTACCCTCAGGTAATCAGAATCCAACCTGCAGGTATTTCCCTCAAGCGTAATAGAAATTGCCCTCAGGCATACGAAGTGTCGCCCTCAGACACAGAAGTCAAGCCCACAGGCGAAATAGTACGTTTCCCCCAGGCTAATACAGTCACTCCCTCAGGCCATAGTAGAACACCGCCCTCAGGCATAAGTAACCGAGCCATACCCAACATGTAAATAAACATTCACATTCAATTTCTCTCAAGGAAAAAGTAATGTATAAAGTAAACATGGCATACCCTCGGGTATCCTGGCCAAACGGCTAAACAGAGGAACGCACCCCTGGGTGGTCCTGGATCCAAGCACTGATCCCAAAAATCATTTTAATATCACATCTTATTACTTATATAGTTCTAGGTATTAAAATAGCCATGACCTCAGCCACACGACACCCCAAATATGGGTTTGTATCTAAAAAACACACAAAAATGCACGACAGTTGGAAAATAAACACCAAGATACCTACCTTAATCACCAACAAACTTTATACGTGAATGATGCCTTATGAAATGTCCAAGAATGACATAGATCTAAGGTAAAAGAATTCTCGATTAAACGAAAATAAATCCCATTAGGGGAACAATTGGAAAGAACCATTATAGAAGAGTGGAGGGCTTACCCGTGCGGTTCCAACGAGATCATCTGAGGTGGAAACGGATTCCCAACGTGCGCTCGACGGATCTCCGAAGGTTCGTCCGTCCTCTCCCAAGATCTCGTCTGGTTCTAAGCCTTCCTTGTGAATAGGGGAGGATACTGGCCATTTTAACCGAAAAAACAAAGTACACGGCGTGTACTTCCCATTTTTAAACTGTTCCTCTGGCAGCTTCCCGCCAGCGTGGCGCTGTTCACCTATCGACATGACTACATGATGTGTCTGCATGAGCACACGACGTGTTCTATCGCACAGCTGGCCACCACCTTACTATTCAGCTGCTGACTGACTACACGGCGTGTAAAGGACCACTACACGACATGTAGTCGGTCTTTACACCATTCGTCGCCGACATGGCTACACACCCTGTGTACTCATCCCACACGGCCAAAAGTACACGGTGTGTGGAAAAGTACATGGCATGTACTTCCAAAATTTGGTATTTCCCCCCATTTTCCATAATTTTCTAAAAAACACTTAAGGAAAAGGGAAAAGAAGAAGCCCATACCTCAAACTAAGAACTGGGTTCTTACAAACTTCCCCCCTTAAAGCAATTCGTCCATGAATTTCCCTTCCAAGGGTGGCGAAGATAAAAATCAGAACATCTCTGGCCACTGATCATGTACATCAGTCTCCAGCTCCCAAGTCTCGTCCTGCACTTGGCCATGCTGCCATAACACCCGTATGAGAGGAACTGACCGACCTTGGAGAACCTTCATGCTCCTATCAAGGATAAGAATCAAATACTCCTCAAAGGACGCATCCATATGAATCTCAACCTCCTCTGGATGAAAGGTGTGAGATGGGTCTGAATGATAACAACACAACTGAGATACATGGAAGACGTCGTTCATGGCTCGGTACCGCTACTGTAACTATAACCGATAGGCAACCAACCCGACTCTCTCCATAATCTAAAATGGCCCCACATACCTCAGTGAAACTTTAACCTGTCTCCTGATCCGCCTGTGTCCCAGCCTCGATGAGAAACGCAAGAAAACCTGATCCCCAACCACAAACTCCAAAGGTCATCTGCGGTGATCAGTATAAGATTTCTGACAAGACTGCATGGTATCCATCCGCTTTTGAATCAACTGGACCTTCTCAGAAGTCTCATGCATGAGATGTGGTCCTAGTAAAACTACCTCACCTGCCTCTAGCTAGCACAAAGGTGATCGGAATGGCCTGCCATATAAAGCCTCGTAAGGTGCCATCTCAATAGTCACCTGAAAACTATTATTATAGGCAAACTCGACTAGGGGTATATGCTTCTACAAAGAGCCCCCAAAGTCTAGGATGCATGCACACAACATTTCCTCTAGCACCTGTATCGTACGCTCTGACTGGCCATTGGTCTGAGGGTGGTAAGCTGTGCTCAGAAGCACCTATGTACCCAATTCCCTCTAAAAACTCTGCCAGAAACGAGATGTAAAATGGAAGTCTATATCTGAAACGATAAAACAAGGGACCCCATGAAGATTAATGATCTCTCTGATATACAGCCTTTTGAGCTCGTCAACACCGAAGGTCTCCTTGATCGGCAAAAAGTGAGCTACCTTCATGAGTCTGTCCACAACGACCCATACAACATTATTTCCTCGAGGTGACCTCGACAAACCAGTCATGAAATCCATCGCGACATCATTCTGTTTCCACTCCGGAATGGGTAACATCTGTAACAGTCCAGCTGGTCTCTGGTGCTCTGCCTTCACCTGCTGACAAGTGGAACATTTCGTAACAAAACCAGCTACATCTCTCTTCATACCCGGCCACCAGTACTGACGTCTCAAGTCACGGTACATCTTGGTAACCCCGGGATGAACTGCCCAAGATGAAGCATGAAGCTCTTCACGTATATACCCTGGAACCGATACCCATCCATGGAAATGCAGAACCTCATCACCGCCTATCGTCCAATCAGGAGGAGGGTCATCACTTTCCACCGACTCCCGTAGAACTAGGCCTTCTGAATCAGATAGCTGTCTCATCCTCACTCTGTCCAGGAGGGTATAAGTCACAACTAAAGATGAATGATAGGTCTACCCCTGATTGTTGTGCACCTCCAGATGCATCTCAGAGAACAAGGCCATAAGCTTCCACTCACCACTGGCCTCCTGCACTTCTTGTATCTGAGTATTCCTGCTCATTGCATCAGCTACTGCATTACCTTTACCAGGTGTATAGGGAAGCTCAAAATCGAAGTACTATAGATGGTCAACCCACCTTCGCTGCCTCAAATTCAAGTCACGCTGAGTAAAGATATACTTGAGGCTTTTGTGGTCAGTGAAAGCCACAAAATGATCTCCCAAAAGATAATGTCTCCAACAATGCAACACATGCACAATATCCACCAACTCTAGATCATGCGTCGGGTAATTCCTCTCATGTGGCCTCAACTGCCGAGACCCGTAAGCAACGACTCAATAGCCCTACATCAACACTGCTCCCATCCCAATACCTGATGCATCACAGTAAACTATATAGCTCTTCCCCTGCTCTGGGAGTATCAGGATCGGTGCTGATGTCAACCTTCCTTTCAGGTCCTGAAAGGCTGTCTTGCAAGCTTCCGACCAAACGAACTTTACACCCTTCTTAGTTAGACCCATCAACGGTGCTTCTAAGCGAGAGAAGTCTTATATGAAGTGCCTATAGTAACCATCCATCCCTAAAAAACTTCTTATCTCAAACATGTTCTTAGGATACTACAAGGAAACTACTGCTCTGACCTTCTCTGGGTCTACTGCAACTCCTACCTCTGAGATGATATTACCCTGGAAATGAATCTGGTCCATCCAAAAGTGGAACTTTGAGAGCTTAGAATATAGCCGATGCTCTCTCAGTGTACTCAATACGATCTCAAGATGGGTGGCACGGTCATGTTGAGTGTGAGAGTACACCAAGATGTCATCCATGAATACTACCACAAAAGAATCAAGATACGGTTGGAACAATCAATTCATCAGAGCCATGAAAACTGGTGGCACGTTCGTGAGTCCAAACGTCATAACCAAGTACTCGTACAAGACGTATCTGCTCCGAAAAGATGTAATCGGTATATCCGATGGTCTCAAGCGCAGCTGGTGATATATAGATCTCAAGTCAATATTCGGGAACACTCGTGCTCCACTAAGTTGATCAAAAAGATCATCTATCCTCGGAAAAGGGTATCGGTTCTTGACTGTCAACTAGTTCAGCTTTCGATAATCCACACAGAGTCTGAGGGTACCATCCGCCTTCTTCGCAAAAAGGACCAGAGAACCCCACGAAGAAGTAATGGTTCGGATGAAACCCTTCACTTGTAACTCCTCTAACTGCCTCTTGAGCTCTTGAAACTCATGTGTAGCCATCCTATAAGGAGGAATGGACACCGGTGCTGCTCCTGGCACAAGCTCAATAGAGAAATCCACCTCTCACTCCAGATGTAGACCTGAAAAGTCGTATGGGAAAACATCCCTGAAACGATCAACCAATGGAGGGAAATCTATCTGACAAGTCCCCTGATCATCCAGATATAAACTCGCAGTCTGGAATGTGAGTCCAACTGACCCATGATGCTCTGGTCCCGCTCGACTCGCTTGAACATCCCATTCTCCCTTGTATAGAAACTCTCTGCTCTCTGGTGATGTGAAACTCACCCTGCGACGATAGCAATCCACAAAGGCTCGAAAGGGAACCGACCAGTCCCTCCCTAGAATGATGTCATAAGCTGTCATCTCTAAGACATAGAGGTACCAAGGAAAGTGACACCCTCCAACCTCAAGGGGGAACTCTCTGTACTGACAAACACCAGCCGTTCTAGTCCCCAACGGAGTGTCTAGCGTCATGATATTAGAATAAGTAGAAACACAGATCCCAAGGCTCTCCACAATGGGCACAAATATGAAAATATGTGTATCACCCGTATCAAAAAGTACTGAAGATAAGATAGAAGCTACTAGAATAGTACCTCTGACTATAGAAGGTCCAGGATCCCGCTCTTGCTAGGTCTGCTGCACTGCATATGCCTGCCCAGTGCCGCGGGCCTGCGACACAGCCTGACTACCCTGAGCTGACCTACTCTGCTGCCTCTGAGATCCTGGTGTCTGGCTACCACGACCATGACCACCATCTCTGCCTACATGGTCTGATGTATTCTAGTTCCCCGACTGGTAAGAAGCCACTGGTCCTGCTCCCGCACGTGAAGTCTACACAGAACCCCTCTCACTAGCCATCAGTGGGAACGCCCTGAAAAAGTGCTGCAGATGACCAATCTTTCCACAAGCTCGACACTCCACTAGATCACGTGGACACTTTGGTCTCTTGAGCCCCTCTTTACCACATTGGTAGAAAAAGACTGGGAAACCTAAAGAAACTGCCTGGCTATTACTGCCACCATGAGAGAAACTCATCTGTCACTTCCTCTTCCCTGTAGAAATAGTACCAGTAACTGGTGCTGAACCACCCTGGCCCACACCACTAGATTCTCGTAGGTTCCTTTCTGTGATCAGCGCCTGATTTATAATAGCATGTACTGAAGGCAACCTCAAAACATTCACCAGTGGTCGGATGTCATATCGTAGACCATCCTCAAAGCACCTGGCTCTCAACGTCTCATCACCCACCAGTACGGGTGAAAACACTGAATCTCAGTGAAACGAGCAGAATAGTCCATTACCGACATAGCGCCCTGCTGAAAATTCATGAACTCTCAAGATCTATCTGCCCTCAGTGTCTCTGGGAAAAAGAATTTATAGAAGACTGCCAGAAAATCTTCCCACGCCATGTCTCTGTGATGCTCTGACTGGGTGGTAACATCCCACCACCTCTTGGCGGAATCACGTAGCATATAAGTCGCGAGCTTGACCCTCTGCCCTGGAAGCATCTCAAGATGTTCAAAATTAGTCTACATCGACCCCAGCCAAGACTCTTCAGTCTGTGGTCCGCCATCCCCTGAAAACGTATGCGGATGCTCCTGCTGGAAGATACGCATCAGCTCAGCCATAGATGTAGCGGCCTGCGGTGCTCCCTAAAAGGTCTGCATGAACCGCATAAAGCCTTCACGGAACTGAACCTCCATGCCTGTGTCAGGTATAAAATCTAGTGATGCATCTGGTTCATCTTGAGGATCCACTGGTAGCCCATGGCCCACCATATCTGGAGTATAATCGTTGCCGATCTTTTGGAGAACAACACGTGAATGTCTAGGAGGAATGACACTACAAGGTCAAAAACATGCCTTAGATTCAAGATTTATCAAGACTGAAAGCGAAGGAACCACAAAGGGAATAAGAGGAAGATGTCATTTCAAGATTTGCAAAACAAGACTACACGGCAGGTACAATGGCTACACGGCGTTTACTTGACTTCTCTTCCCCTGCCCGTGTCCTACCACACAGTTAAGCCACATGGCTCCTGTTGAACAAAAACTAAATGGTGTGTATAACATATACACGACATGTATGGTGAAATTTTCCAACTGCCTGTGTCATTTGTGACACGCCCGACTACTCGGCTTGACACTACACGACATGTTACACCCGCACATGGCGTGTACACCACCCCGTTTCCCAGCCACACGGCTAAACCACATGGTCTGTCCTTAGAAAAGACTACACGACATGTCCCAGAGGTACACGATGTGTTCAAGGAGAGGTGACACCGATCCGTTTTGTTTGTTACACAGCCAAGTCCCCTGGTCACACTACACGACATGTTCATCATTGACACGACATGTTCTGTACAGGAGTTCACCAACCCTTGTTTTTAGTTACACGGCCTGACTCTGGGTCAACACTACATGACTTGTACATTCAGTACACGACGTGTTTTTACCAAACATTCCCTACCCCGTGTCGCTGCCCACATGGTTTGTGACATGGGAAGAGACTACATGGCGTGTACTCTGGGTACACGGTGTGCACTAAAAAACTTTATTTTTTCTTCCCGAACAGAAGGCCATACATGGAATGTTTAAAGATACTAGATGGCGTGTATACTGGGTTTCTGGAAAGTATGCCTCAAAAACTTCCCTGGAATCCAGAAAATACTGAAAAATGATACCTAAATGTCAAATTCTGACCCATGAGGGCCCATACTCCCCACGAATCAAAGGTTGACATCTTATCTGTGTTATAACAAAATAACCATCTAATGATCCACCAAATTACGGTCAGTGAGGGACAATACTCCCCAAAGACCAAATATTGATGTTCATTCTATAAAAAGGCTCAAATAAAATTACCCTATCACGCAACAGGTATTTTATCCAAGCAGCTATCGCAACAACATGCTCTACAAGCACAACAACTACCACAACAACATGAAAAATTCTAATGCACCTATATGACATGAAACTATGCATGGCATGTGATTTATAGAATGTGCCTATATGATGCATGAGATGGCATACCCTCATCTCATAGGGTTGCAACTAAATAGAACCCATAGATAAAATATAACCAACACAATCTCAAGTGCGTCACCCAATGGTGAAATCAAATCGACTGTAAATTGCAAAATCAATAAAATTGCAATCACGAGGTAAATTGGCTTTTCCCTGTATGTGGGTTAGCTACACCTGGGCATAGCTTATTACCAACTACCGTTCGTCGTATCCCTGACTACGGCTCCAAATAGATTGTCAATGAAAAGAACCCTCTCTGATACCACTTTGTAACATCTCGGTTCCGGGTGCCACTCAACGGGTGCCCCAAACCTAGTTTGCCACGTGACCTCAAGCACATTTCCCCAAACGCTAGAGGCTACTGACTAGCAGCGAGGGACTAGGTCTGATAGTGGGGAAACTATGCCCTCATTTGTCAAAGTGTAGCGCAGTGGAAAGAATAAAACATACAACAATAGCGGAAGAGAATAACCATACATAACTGAAATAAACAACTACAGTAGATATAACCAACTAGTATATAAATAATGATGTAACATGCCTCCAATTCTAAGAAAGCATCCAGAACATGTTACACAATAGTACAGTACAGTACAAGTACAGGAAAGAAAAACAGAACAAATCAGCCAGTAGCATCACGAGCCAGAGCTCGGTCCCATGCTCCCCTACACCTCAGCAACAATCATGTACCTGTATAAGGACCCTTTCCCTTATCTACACCTGCAGAAACGTAATTTTTTTGGGCCAAAAAGCATGACCCAAATAGGGTGTGAGAAATATATCTCAGTAGGCACCCACCAAAGGCCCGTGCCGAACTGTGTGTAAACATGCAACAACGGTGTGCAGTAGTAAAATGCAATAAACTAAGCAGTACTCAAAAGTAACTAACTTAACAGTTATATTTCCATTTAATTATTCATTTAATGCATTTAATATAAGAAAACACCATAATGCATTTCTAAGTAAACAGTCAGCATCCTCAGACAAGAAAACCCTTACCCATAGGTAATCAGAATCCAACCCGCAGGTATTGCCCTCAAAAGTAACAGAAATTTCCCTCAAGCGTACGAAGTGTCTCCCTCAGGCACAAAAGTCAAGACCGCAGGCAAGAAAGGTTTCCCTCAGGCGAAATAGTACGTTTCCCCTAGGATAATACAGTCACGCCCTCATGACATATTAGAACACCGCCCTCAGGAAAAAGTAACCGGGCCATGCCTAACATGTAAATAAACATTCACATTCAATTCCTCTCAAGGCAAAAGTAATGTATAACGTAAACATGGCATACCCTCAGGTATCCTGGCCAAACAGCTAAACAGAGGAACGCACCCCGGGGTGATCCTGAATCCAAGCACTGATCCCAAACAGCATTTTAATATCATATATAATTACTTATACAGTTCTAGGTATCACAATAGCCATGACCTCAGCCACACGACACCCCTAATATGGGTTCGTATCTCAAAAACACACAAAAACACATGAAAGTTGGAAAATAAACACCAATCCACCTACCTTAATCACCAACGAACGTTATACGCGAACGAAGCCTTCTGAAACGTCCAAGAATGCCGTAGATCTGAGGTAAAATAATTCTGAATTAAATGAAAATAACTCCCTTTAGGGTATGAATGGGAAAGAAACATTATAGAAGAGTGGAGGGATTACCCATGCGGTTCCAACGAGATCATCCGAGGCGGAAACGGATTCCCGACGTGCGCTTGACGGATCACCAAAGGTTCGGCCATCCTCTCCCGAGCTCCCGTCCGGTTTTAAGCCTTCCCTATGAATAGAGGAGGCTACTGCCCATTCTAAGCGAAAGAAAAAGTACACGGCGTGTACTTCCCATTTTTAAACTGTTCCTTTGGAGGCTTCCTGCCAGCGTGGCACTGTTCACCTATCGACACGACTACACGGCGTGTCTGCATGAGCACATGGCGTGTTCTGTCGCACAGCTGGCCATCGCCTTACTATTCCCCTGCCGACTGACTACACGGCGTATAAAGGACTAGTACACGGCGTGTATTCGGTCTTTACACCCTTCGTCACCAACATGGCTACACACCCTGTGTACTCATCCCACACGGCCAAAAGTACACGACGTGTGGAAAAGTACACAGCGTGTACTTCCAAAATTTGGGATTTTTTTCCCATTTTCCATATTTTTCTCAAAAACACTTAAGGAAAAGGGAAAAGAAGAAGCCCGTACCTCAAACTAAGAACCATGTTATTACATTTAGCATGAATGCTCTCTATACAGTGGGGTGTCTATTTATGATGGAACCTATTGCAAATGCTTTTACAAAGCTAACACTAATTGCGATGAGTTCCATCACAAATATTTTTTATACTACCACTACTAATTGTGATGGGTTATTTCACAAATAATATATCAGTAGAGAAACATTTGTGATGATTTTTGTCACAAATGGTATTATATCACTGCCATACTTATTTATGGAGATAACTATATATGATAGAACCCATCATAAACACTAATATGTGCAAGGGAATTTCTTTACAAATAGTCCCACAGTGACTAATATAACCTATATATACAGATGGTGTAGAATTTTCCCACCAAATCATTCACTCATTTCCTCAGTCTCTCTGGTTTCTTTCTATAATTTTTTTTGATTGTTTAGGGATCTAACGCTTTCTGCTTTGAATCGCTATTTTACTTTCGATAATGTTTTATTTTTGAGGTATTTATTTGTATATTTTTAATTATTAATTTATTTATTTTACATTAGAAGTTATTAGCAATAATTATCAATTATTAGTTGTAATTAGGAATAATTAGTAGCAATTGATATTAATTATAGATAATTGACATATAATTTGTAATGATTACAATATTCAGTAAATAATTATGGATAGTTAATAATAATTAACAATAATTATTAATAATTAACAATAATTAGTAATAATTATAATTTATTATTAAAAATTAGTAGTATTTAGTAAAAACTAGAGATATTAGTAATTTGTAAAAATTAGTTGTAATTAAAAACAATTAGGGATAATTAGAAAAAATTATCGATAATTAGAAAATATAAGTAATAAGAAAAAAGAGGTAATAAAAAATCGGTAATTAGTAAAAAAGTGGTAATTAGTAAAAAAGTGGTAAATAGTGAAAGAATAGTTATTATTAAAAAATTAGAAATTAGTAAAAAAATATTTAATTACCTAAAATTAGCAGTAATTAGTAAAAATTTTCTATAAATAGGGAAAATTAGCATTAATTATTAAAAATTTGTTTTAATTAGTAAAATTTAGAGGTAATCATAAAAGATTACTGTTAATTAGATAAAATTAGTGGTAATTAAAAAAATTTAACAGAAATTAGAAAATTTTGTGGTAATGAGAAAAATTTAGCGATACTTAGAAAAAAAGAGAGGTACTTTGAAAAAAAAGTTGTACTTCAAAAAAAAGTGGTACTTAGAAAAAAAGTGCTACTTAGAAAAAAGAGAAGTACGTAGAAAAAATTAGCGGTAATAAGAAAAAAATATTGGTAATTAGAAAAAGTAGTGGTAATTAGAAAAAAGTTATGCTAATTATAGAATAATTTCAGGGATTTGTAAAAATTTACAGCAATTAGTAAAAATTTGAGGTAATTAGTATAAATTTGTGTTAATTAGAAAAAATTTGTGAAAATTGGTAAATATTTTTGATTATTACTATAAATATTTGGTAATTAGTAATTTTTTTTGTTAATTAGAAAATATTTGTGATTTTTAAAAAAACTTGCGATGATTATAAGAAAATTTTGGTAATTAGAAAAAATAGTAATAATTATAAAAAACTAGTAGTAATTTGAAAAAAATTATTGGTAATTAGAAAAAATTAGTGGTAAATATAAAATTCCTTGGTAATTAGAAGAATTTATGAATAATTAGTAATAATTTGTGGTAATTAGTAAAATTTAGTTGCAATTAATAAAAATTAAGAATAACTAGAAAATATTTTTGGTAATTAGAAAAAAACTGATAATTAGAAAAAAATATGGTAATGAGAAAAAAAGTGGTAATTTGAAAAAATTATCTTAATCCGAAAAAATTAGTAGTAATTAGTAAAAATTACTGGTAATTACTAATAAAGAAATGATTATTAAAAAATTTATATATAGTAAAAAAGGCGTTACTTAGTAAAAATTAAGGTTACTTATAAAAATAGCATTAATTAAAAGTTTATTAGTAATTAGTAAAAAATTGCTGTAATTAATAACCATTTGTAGCAATGAGTAAATATTTGTAGTAATGAGTAAAAAATTTCAGTAATTAGAAAAAATTTGTTGAAATTATAAAAAATAGAGGTAATTCGAAAAATAGAGGTAATTATAAAAAATAAGAAGTAATTAGTAAAAATTAGTATTAATTAGTAATAATAAACAATAATTTGTAAAAATTTGTGATAATTAGTAAAAATAATTGGTAGTTAGTAAAAACTTTGGATAATTTCCCATAATTATATATAATATTTATATTACTTATTATTTTTTATTTTATAATTAGTTCTTATATTTAGTTGTATATAATAATAATTATTGATATTTGACAATATTTATAAGTAATTTGTAATTTTTTGAAATTTTTATTTTTTGGGATCGTCTCTTCCTTCTATCAAATTAATCATATGAAATATTTTTATTTTGTATTTTAAAAAAAATATGGAATAAGGAAGTAGAAAACAATTATTTTTACAATACCATGATTTGATAAATAATCATAAGATCCCAAATAGTTCTCATATAAAATCAATATAAATTGAAGATTTTGAATCTTTTTTATCATTTAAATCATAAAAATTAGATTTTTAGAATAGAAAATTAAGTGTCCATGTATGAAATTTAATCTGAGGGGATTTAAAAAATTTGACAGTATTGGGGGCCCTATATTATGTTTTTGTTTTCAAAATGATTATGTTTTTTGGTATCAATATGGTAAACAAATTTCCATGGAAGATAATAATAATTTGTTTCTGTATCCATCATGGTTTAAAACTTTAGTACATGTGGTTTCGGGTACATCTTTTCAAAAAAATCTAGAATAATGATTCAACTCCTGATTTAGAACCATCTCAATTTTATGAGTTGCTAAAGTTTGCTAAGGAAGCCTTATATATTGGTTATAGGATAAGAAAATTTGAAAATCTTACTGAGTTTATAGATATTAAATAAGATAATGGAATTTAAAATTGATGTTTTGATAAGATATTCTCTTTGGTTAAATCATTGTTACCTGAAGGAAACATGCTGCTTAAAAATTTATATGAGAGAAAGAGGCTGGTCCGTAATTTGGGTCTTAGTTATCAGAATATTCATGAATTTTTAAATGATTTCAACCTATATTATGGTAAAAATGAGACATTATTTATTTTTCTTGTATGTGTACAATTAGGGTATAAATATACCCACAAAGGGAATTCAAGATTGGTTCCCATTAAACAGTTGAGTAATTTCCTGCTTACACCTAGATTTCATCATTTATTTATATCTTCAAACATAGTTTCATTGTTATCTATGAAAAAATACAATATTTCAAATGTTAAAAGCTTAAATCGTCCATGTGATGGTGATTAATGGAAACATTTTTATCAGGTGCATGTATATTTTTCTTCAGAATCCCATAATAGGTCTTTATACTGATGGTTTCTGTTTATTTTTTTTCTTACGGTAGTCAATATTCTTTTTAGATCATCTTTATAAATCCATACAACTTACCTCCTTGGATGCTGACGAATAAAACATATATCTTTTTGACATTATTAATTCTAAGATATCCAAAAAATAATATTGATGTTTATTTTGTATCTATTTATTGATGTGTTAAATTTATTGTGGAGTAATGGTGTCAGTGCATATGATGTTGTTGTAAAATAGAATTTCCTAATGAAAGATTCATTAATGTGTAAAATTAGAGTCTTCCAAGTTTATGGCATGTTATTAGTCTTGATTACACGTGGTAAAATTAAAAGAGATAGACCTCTATCAATTATCTTAGGTATTTATTTAAAATGTACAACCTCTTTAATACCTCTAATTACCTTTGTAACAACTATAAACCAACAAAAAATAGATGGATTTGAGAAAGATCATAATTGGATGAAATGTAGTATTTTTTAGGATATTCCATATTAGTTTTATTTATTGGTCCTTCACATGTTATAGGTAATGCATATCAAGAATAACTATTTTGATAATATTTTTTATACAGTTTTGGACACACCTAATAAGACTAAAGATAATGTAAAGTCATAATTAGATCTTCTCTAAATTTTTAGGCCTCCAAAGCTTGAGTTATTTGAAAATGAAATATAATAGAAGTTAACGAATCCAAAATAGACTTATAAAGTTTCTAAAGAAAATAATTTATTATTCTGTTGGTGGATTAAATATTTGATATTAGTGAATGGTTATGTTTCTAATTTGACTAGACGTGTTATAAATGATCATATTAATGAATTAAAAAAATTGAAGATTGTCATGTTATAATGGAAATAATTCCACTGATTATATTTAATGGTTTTCTTGAATTATTTAATTTAGGATGTTTTGACATAAATATCATATTTTTTTCTAAGGCATTTGTATAGAGACAACAGACCTTGATGCCCTGAGTAGGCTATAAGAAGATGTTGTTTCAATTTTATATAAAATGGATTTTTTTTCCAACGACACTGTTTTATTCAATATAATATTTAATATTACATTTTTAACATGTTTTAAAATGTGGAAGAGTAGTACAGTTCCAATGGATGTACCCATATAGGAGATGCATGTAGAAATTAAATAAAAATGGAAGCAACAAATCATTGGTTGAAGGGTCAATTGGAAAAGCATATTTTCACGATGGAATTTTATTCTTTTATTCTCATTATTTTCAACCTAAATATCCTTCAAAACATATACAAATGGGTCATAATGATGGAAATGTTGATGATGCAACAAACTATCAATTATCAGTTTTTAATTAGCCTAAAATTGGCTTTGGCAGAGTTCACATAAAATGAATTTCATATGGTGAACATCAAAAGGCTCATACAAATGATCATCTCAATTCTGAAGAAATGTCATTATTTGAATAGTGAGTTCTAATTTCACCGATTATTTATATATTTTTTAAAATTAAATTAATATTTCTCTATTTTTATATTATTTTATTATCATGTTAAAAAAAAGTTCCTAAAACTTTTACTAGGTTTTCTTGAGGAATTTTCCAGTGTAATTTTTCTTATTGGTTTTAGAGACTGGTATAGTAAATTTATTATAGTTGAATATATGAAATCAATTTATTGTTTGTTATATTACAATTTTTTAAAATTTTCAGGTATCACAATAAGAAAAATAATAATCTGTTATGTATATGGATAAAATCTCCTTCCAAATAGGTTAAATATTATAATGATTATATGTTTAATGGTTTTTGATGCCAAACATGTGTATATAATGAATAAAAATAATTAATATTGGTGTTTTTTTGAAATTATACCACCATAGATAATGTGATGTTGACTTTTATAGCAGTCTAGATGAAATAATTGAGATGTGTTATCTATGAAACAATTATGTAATAATGTTTAAATTCCATTGGTTTGATACTGATAGAGGCTTTCAAATTCATACATTCTATGGAATTATTGAAATTAAATATAAAATCCTTCTTTCAGTAAGAATAATAGTTATGAAGGCTCATCAATCACATAAAAATTTGTTATGGAAATTATTATGCTGCTTCAAGAGATTTGATTGACTAGTGGAGCATTATAAAAATGAAATATCATGAAAATTAGTTTATGCAAACTGAAATTGGTTATGCTGAAGTGCGATGAATTTAATTTTTTCAATAGGTAGCTCTAAATACATCTTTTACACAAAGACACTAAAATATCAAAGATGAATGTAATGCCTTGGAAATTCTTTTATGTTATTAATAGAAATCTAAATTTATAATTAATATTTTATTTTGATAAAATATAAATTCTTTTAAATTTCAAAATAACTTTGAACATAATGAAATAATATGAACTAGTACATCTTGGAATAGTAAAAAACACATATAATAAATCATCGACACTTTATTTCATTAATTAATAATGTTACTTTAATTATAAAACAACACACAATATCAAACCAAATATTATAATGGGAAGAAAAATGGAGGATAAATAAAGTTCAATATAAAATTTTTGTCCTCTTTGATCTCCTAGAATCATTTCACCCCTGAACATCACTATATTAAAGGAATAAAGTGTTAGTAATAAAATAGTCATTTTTAAAATGATATTGAACCTTGATTCAAATTGAAGTGAATTATAAAGAGTAAGAATGATTGTTTATTTATATGGAAATATTATCACCATCCTTTATGTTTTCGAACTAATATTTTTGATCTACATTATGACCTTTATTCAATAAAATAGTTGTTCATTATTAATATTGGTTATGTAGATGCTTTTAAATGATCATGGGGATAATTTTATGATATAATGACAATTTTATTATCTTCAGTGACCATAAAAATATTCTACTAAAAATATGTTTAATGTAAAAGTTTTAAATAAAAACTTTATTTCATCTTATAATTTTTTTTAAATGATAATATATTCTAATGAGGCCCCATGTAATTTTTATAATGGTCAGAATTCTTATTTTTCTATTAAATGATTAATTTTCATTAAAATATTGATTTATTATAAAATTAATATTCTCATAATTATAGAATTATTTTCATGAAATAAACTTTATTTTTGGACTCAAAACCTCAAAATTATTTTAGTGTGATTTTTTTAGAAATTTATGAAAAAGTTGTTTTTTTGGAGAAAAATTGAAAAGTTCCGCTTTACGAGCACTATGATTTTAGAATATCACTATTATGTCAGAATTTTTTAAAAATTTATTAAACACTTTATTAAATAAAAATTATTTTAATAAGTATCAAAAATAATTTATAAATATTAAACTTAATTTATAAAATTATAGTTTACATTTTTTTGAACCAAAAATTGGATTTTTTTAAATAATTTTTTGAATTAGTTCATTAATTGGGTTGGATGGAAGGTATGGTTAGGTTTTGTAAATACTTAAACATAAAAACCATACTCTCCATCTTTTTAATTTTCAAGAAAAATGGTTTTAGTTTATTATACTTAGAGGTGGTTAGATTATATAATAGAATAATCTATATTTTATCCTTTAAATCCCACCCCTTCTCTAGTATAAATACCACCCGTTAGCAATTCCTCTCCACTCCAAATAAATAATCCATAAATTTATGGTGATTTGACCTCCCAAATAGTCTATCCAGGGTTCCATAATGATGTTAAGGTTCCACCCCCAATTTTTAGGAAGAAAATATTCCAGCTGAGGGATCCTCTCTTTCTCCTCTTTATTCAAGCACCTTATTTGCATAATGAAATTTATCTTCTAATTACTATGAATGGGATATGATTATCCACATCCCTTTTAAATAACTGATGATTTTAAAGTGAAAATTTACCAATTTCACTCTAATTAATCCATACCATGATTCATTATGTACCCCAATTATGCTGCCAAAATTATCCTATGATTTTCTATGCCAAGTTTGTATGCAAGAACCATCCTTGAGTTATGTCTATTAATTCCAAAATTTTCATGTTTTATAACGTTCTTAAATATCTATAATGAATTAATTTTTTACTTCTATGTGATTATATACCCATTTCTCTCTCATTAAATTATTTTATGAATCTTTAAGTACTTCTGTTATGCTGACAAAATTTAGTAGGGATCTCTCTATCTTCATTTCCATTTAAGTTTTTTCTTTGTATTTAGCATTATGAATCTCAATTTGATATTTTTTCATGTATTTATTAATAAATATTTAATTTAAAATAAATTTTATAAGTATTATAGATTAATTATACCCTCTCCTTATAATATATACCTATGTCGTTTCTATACTAAAGTATGAGAATTCACATCTTCTACTTCTTCATCCAAGTACCCATTTTGTTTATAACATCTCAATGTTAATAAAATTTCTTATATTAAACTTTTTATCTTACCATTACTAAAAAAATTATGTTTTATTAATGATAAACCTCAGTTCCCTCCCATTATTACCTTTCCATATACCATAATGTATACCGTCATATTGGTTAATTTATTTCTTGAATTTATCTTTTCTACATGATAAGTTCTCATATTGTGAGTACCCAAACCTATTACATTTATGTTGGTATTCTCATATATGTAAAAATGTATTATTGATTTAGGTATATACATATATGAACCTTTTTCATGGGTTAAAATAGATGTTATGTTCAAGTATTTAATCACTTGAATTTAATGATTTTGATATAAAACCCATTCATTATTTTCAATGAATTATTGATGAAATGATTTGTAATGATCAATGTGGCTCACATGAATTAAGAAATATGAATAATTTTCCCTGATAGTGCTCTAATACATTGGGTAAAGAATTAATCTTTAGAGATGACATGTCTTATGATACCTTGTTGAACAATCTTGGTAATTAAGATTTATGACACCCTGGTGATAAACATTCTTGATATTATTATGAATGTATCTTTTTTATATTATAGCCATATTTTAATTTTAGGATTCATTTACTTTCTATTATGATATTCCTCATATTTTTATGATTATTCCTTATTTATATGTTATTTTCTCACATGCTAAGTATTAATTTTATTTATTCCCTTGCTGGGCTTTATGATCACCCCTTTCTTTGATATATGTCCCCTTGATATGAGATATAATAAATACAACTTAGGAATAACCTATAAGGATTTTATTAAATTGAATTAGAATAATTTTTATGTTTTTATATTTTTAAATTATTATATTCCTATTTCCAAGTCACTAAACCCCAAAATATCTTCTATATTGTCAAATGTTGTATCATGAAATGAAAGATTTATGTAATAAAATATAAGGTCACCATAGTTGGTATCATAGTATGGTTTAGTTATTTATAGGAATTATTATTAGAAAAAATTAGTTAAAACCCTATGTATAAGTATACATATAGGGAAACATCACGGTATCTTGGTTAGTATTAAGTAAATGGTTTCTAAGAAAATACCTCCCTATCTGAACACTACAAGTGGATGTGGCTCTACAAAAGATGTACATAGGGGTAACACACAAAGACACTATATTGAGCTATACTAGACTAGTAATTGGTACAAAATAATGGTCCTTGAGTCACACTGGTTTGACACTCTTAGGGGATATGCTTTGTTAAATCCGAAAGATCATTATGAACCCTTATAAAGGGGACAAAAATTACCACAAGAAATTATATTAGGAAATAGATCAGGGATAACATAGATTAAAACATACAGATTCTTAATTTAAGGAATATATTAAATGATATATACTTTTATGGATAAAGGATATTCTAGAATTTAAGATCATCAATTTTAACGATTTTAAAGAAAGTTCATGATAATTTTGGGATATCCATTTAATGAATTGGGTTTAGTGAATGAGAAAAACCAACCTAAAAAAACCTATATTGATACAAGAGTGATATAGTTTGACATGAAAGTATACTATTCAAATTTTTGGCACCTTATACATTCATAAGATATATTGTTTCAAATTTATATACTTTATTGTCTTAATAAATTGTTGATCACTCATGATAATCCATATTCATTTTATTTTAAGACTGGAAATAAAAGGTAGAAAATTTTATTACAAGGTGGTGGATTATTCATTTCATGTATTAATTATATATTTTTTAAAATAGATTAAAATATGTAAGGAGGAAGATCATGAAAAAATATTCTTTATCTTATATAATATTTACTTGCATGGATAATCCTGAACTGATTCTCATATAACTTTGAAACATTTTCAAATATACATGTTACATGAAAAAAACATTATGGGGAATCCAATACCTCTACCATAAATATATTCTTTCAAGGATCATGTATTGTCAATTTTATAATGTTTACCTCTAAAATTTCTAACCCGGATAAGAATGGGAAGTACCTTCAGGGCCTTTTAAAATTTCTCTCTTTATTTAAAACACTTGAATAAATTAATGATTTTCTATATGCCATAGAATAGGGAGACCTCAGAGAAGCCTATATGTATCTAATTATGGATTTCTTTCTTTGAAAAAAATATCGAAATTGATTTATTAAAACAATATTTATAAATATTTAAAGACGAATCAGTAAGATTATTTTATAAAAAGAAGTTGAAGAATATTTTTTAAAATTATATATTAGAAATACCTTTCCAATGATTTATCAATGCCTCTATTGTTGTAATCCAAGCTGCATGAGTTGTATTTAGATAAATAAAGTAGATAATTTTGAAAATATCATGAGTTACCATTATGATGCATAAACTCTCACTCCTTAAAAGAAACACTAACCGAAAAAATTTAATAACTCATTGAAGGAATAAATAACCCCATTAATGAATATTGGAAATTAATATTCAGAGTTTTCTCATATATAAAATAAAAATAATAATTTTGTGGATGAATTTTTTTAACAGGGGAAGAAGGTAACACCATAATTTTTTTATTTTATTAATAGAACTCTTATTTTATAATAAATATTTTATTATGATAAAATAGAAATACTGTTAAATTTTATAACAAATTTTAACATCATGTGTTGATATGAACTAGTACATCTAGGAATAGTAAAATAAAAAACATATAATAAACCATCAAAAAAATATTTCACTAATTAATGAACATTACATTCCGTATAAAACAACACCCAATATAAAACCAAATATTACAATGGGAAGACAATGAAGGATAAATGAAGTTAAATATAAAAGTTTGGGCCACTTTTATCCCCTAGAATCATTTCACCCATGAACATCACTATAATATAGAAACAAAGAGTTCTTAATAAAACATTAATTTTTGAAATGACATTGAACATTGATTAGAATTGAAGTGAATGATGAAGAGTAAGAATTATAGTGTATTTATTTGTAAATATGATCATCAACCTTTATTTTTTCTACTAGTATAATTTAATGACAATGTGATCTTTTAGGCAATAAAATAGGTGTTTATTTTTATTGTTGGTTATGTAGATGCATTTAAATGAACATCAAGATTATTTAATGATATAATGAAAACTCTATTATTTTCTGAGACTATAAAAACATTCTATTAAAAATATGTTTCATGTAAAAGTTTTAAATGAAAATTTATTTCATCTTATGAAAGGATCTTTAAATGATAATATATTTTATTGATCCCTAAGTAATTTTTATAATGGTTGAATCTTTATTTTAATATTAAATTGTTAATTTTAATTAAAATAACTATTTATTGTAAAATGAAAATTATATTACTTATAGAATTATTTTTATGAAATAATGTTCATTTTTAGAATTAGCACTTCAAAATTAGATTATGGTTTTTTTGGAAATTTTCTAACAAAGTTGATTTTTTGGAGAAAAAGTTAAAATTTCCGCTTTACAAGTACTATGATTTTAAGAAATCATTATTATGTAAAAAAGATTTAAAAATTTATGAAACATTTTATTTAATTAAAATTTAATTTAATAAGTATAAAAATGAATTTATAAATTTATACTTTACTTTTTTTGAACCAAAATTTGTTTTTTTGAAATAAAATTCATTTTTGGATTTTGTGCATTAATTGTGTTTTATGGAAGGTATGGTTCAATTTTTTAAGGACTTTAACATACAATAACACTCTCCCACTCTTTAATGGTCCATAAAAAGGATTTTAATTTATTAGACTTACAAGTGGTTAGGTTATATAATAAAATAACCTATATTTAATCCCTTAAAACCTACCCCTCATAATGTATAAATACCACCCATTAGCCACCCCCTTCACTAAAAAATAATAATACTTGAATTTATGATGATTTAACCTCCAAAATAGTCCATAATATTTTCACTCATGGTTTTAAGGTGACACCCCCAAGATTTAGGAAGCAAATCATCAAGGTGAGGGATCCAATCTTTATCCTATTTATTCAAGCACCACATTTATATAATAAACTTTGTATTCCAATTAATATTGATGGGATATGATTTTAAAAATATGTATTACTTACATTATTATTTAAAAGTTATTAGTGACCTATTTCACTCTCATTAATCCCACCCATGATTCATTATATACCCTCATTATGCTGCCAAGATTATCCTTTGATTTTCCATTCCAAGATTGTATTGAAGCACATTCCTTGTTTTATGGATATTTATTCCCAAATATGCATATATGATTATGTTATTACGTATCCATAATAATTTAATTTTTAATTACAAGTGAGGATATACACCTGTATCTCTTATTAAACCATTTTATGAATCTTTAAGTACTGTCGTTTTGCTGCATAATTTAGTAAGGGATCTCTCTCTCTTATTTTCCATTTTAGATTTTTCATTGTATTTAGAATTTTGAAGATCAATTTAATATGTTTTAATTCAATTATAAATATAACCTTACTACGCAATAGATTTTCTAATGATGATAGATCAATTATCTTCCCTCATTATAACATACACCTAAGATGTTACTATGCCAAAGTAAGGTAATTATCCTCTTCTCCTTTTTCATATAAATAACCCATTTGTGTATAACTTTTTAATGTCAATATAATTTCTTATATTACAATTTGTATGTTACCCTTACTGAAAAAATTGTGTTTTATCAATGGGAGACCTTAATTCCCTCTAATTATTTCCTTTCCAAAAGCCATAATTTATACTGTAATGCTTCTGAATTCATTTACTGAATTTATATTTTCTACATGAGAAATTTTCATATTATGAGTACTCAAACCTCTTCTATTTCCATGGGTATTCACCTAGATATAAAAATTTATTATTTATTTAGTTATTTACATATATGTAACCCATATTTATTTTTAATGGGTTAAAAATTATGTTATGTTCAAGTATTTAATCACTTGTACACAATGATTTTGATATGAAACTTGTTCTTTATTTTCAATGGGTTATTGATGAAATGATATTTTATGATAAAATTGGCTTATATGAATTAATACATATTAGATTTCCCCCCAGATATTTCTTCAATTCATTGGATAAATAACTAATATTAATAGATTAAATGTTTTATGATACATTGGTGAACAAACTTGGTAATTATGATTTATGACGCCCTGGTGACAAACCTTGGTGATATGAGTATAAATTTCGATTTTTAACATTGAAGAAAAATTTAAATATTATTATTAATGTTATTTCTATTATTATATTACTCATATTTATATGATCATGACTTATTTATATGCCTCTTCCTCACATTCTAAGTATTTTCATTGTTTATTTCCTTACTGGGCTTTATGCCCACCCCTTTATTTGATGTATGTCCCCAGGATATGAGATGCATTAAAATTAACTTAGGATTAACCAGTGAAGATGTTATTCAGGTATATTAGAATAATGTTTATGTTTATGTCTTTTCATGTATTATGTTCTTATTTCCAAGACACTAAACCCCCAAAGTTCTTCCGTATTGTTAAATGTTTTATCATGAAATGATTGATTTATGTAATAAAGTGGTGGGTCAGCATAATGAAACCCCATAATTATGGGCCAATGGTGATGTAATAAATTAATTTAAAATAAAAATAGAGGATGAAGCTAAAAATCCTATGGAAATCAATGAAACTGAGGAGAAAGATGAATATATTAACACCACCAAATATGAAGATAACGATGAAGGTAAAGAATGATGAAATTACATGCTAGTTATAGTTATAACTAATATATAATAATCATTTTCAATTATTTGTAGACAACATTATTTTCATGTTTTAGACCATTGGTAATGATTTTGCTGATATATTCCATAGACTCAAGGATGTTTTTCTTCCTAGTGACCAGCATAATTCTTTATCATTCTACATGTAGGTTGCTACTAGATCATCATCGACTTAGAAGGGATATGGTATTGTGAGATAGATAATTCTTGACCCTATTCCCAATTGATGTCCACATCTTCAATCTACTCATGCAGAGTTATTTTCAGTTGTGTATTTTATTTAATTTTCATTAATTATTATTAAATTTCATTGACTTATTCATGTACTAATTGTTTTCTTACTTGTTATTTTTTCCCAAAGTTTTTCACATATAATTATTGGACATGGGGTTCTATTATATGGAATTATTTATTTTCACCATGGGTGATGTGGTATTAGATTTGTAACATCCTGTTACCTTGATCGAGTACGTTTTTAACTCTATTAAAGTTTTCTTTTTGGTTTTGAGTTTTAGGAAGTTGCTTTATGGATTTTCTATAGCATATAGAAGAATTTCACATTGTGTGACTAGATTACACACCGTGTAAAGGCTGCTGGGCACATGCCATGAGATGGTTTTATATTGTGAAGATGATGAGGTATTACACATCGTGAGTTATTTTAAGGTCGAATATTAATCTGAGGTGACTGATTTTTCAGTGTACTTGAACACCATGGATTTCACGATGTGTAAAGGGATTATATGTCATTTAATTTCTCAATAAGGTATTTTTATGGAACCATACAGTTTTGAGTTCCCTTTTCATCCACTAGTTCTCTTTTGTTCTCAACCCAAGGTTCCTCTTCAGTGATTTTTTTAGACACCGTTCCTTACTAATCGATCTGTTCTGTGTTAGATCTTCATTGAGGTTGTGATACATCTTTCCAGGTCAGTGAAATTTATAATTCTTCATTTCCATTGATAACAATAGCTCTCTTGATTTGTGTTATCAGATTTGTTGGTCTGAATTGGTGTTTCTTCATGTCTTATGCCAGATTTGTTATGCGATCTCATTCCAAAGGCCGTTCTATTTTTGGTTTTGGAGTGGCAGGTGTTCATTCTTGAGGTATGTGGTTTTCCTCCTTTCCACAGACTCCATGTTTCTAAATTGAATCTATCTTAAAATATGGATTGTATTCTAGGGCCTCAATAGATATCATTGGGTTTTCATTGTTGGTGGATCCCGTTGCAGGTGTGTGCCACCCGTGTTTTGAGGTAGGTGGTTTCATCTATAGCCTATGTTGATAAACCTTATTGTTCCAATTTTATAAAATAATTTATAAAAGTATTTGGAATGACTATTTTTTTGTTTTGAAAATAGTTTTTAAATGAAAAACGAATTTTCCCTAGTTTTTGATAAATGAAAGGAAAATGGATTTTTTAAAATCATTAAAATAGATTTGTGAAATGGTTTTCAAATCATTAGAATGAATTGTGAAAATGAGCACATGGGTTACCTTGGGTACTTAGGTTTAAGGTTTAGCTTGATCCCATCATCCATATTTTTTTGATTACCAAGAGGTTTCCCCATGGGGATTTTCTATGTTTCATAGTCCCGTGTTCTAAGAATTGGATTGTGCACTTGATTGATTGTGGTATGAGTTGTGTGCTAGTCTGACCTATAATGGTCCTTAGTTCCGATACCTATTCTTCTTTTTCTATTGCTTAGATTTGTTGTTTTATCGTTGATATGAATTTTTATTCTTGTGAAGGATGATATGGAAAATGTTATTTGAAATCGAGATACCTGCTTTTATTTTAGAACTATGAAAAGGGAAATGTTTTCCATGTTTTCTATAAAAATGATTTACTCATTATCATGCCATGTTTTATTTAAAATGATAATACATGAATTTTATATAGAAATTTGTTATGAAACAACTGAGTGGGATTCTATTGAGCCTGTTAGCTCAAACCCTGCACACCTCTTCGGTGGTGCATAGAACTTTTTTTGTCTTCCAATGTAGGGAAAGGTAAGGTGACATAGTGAGGTGGTGAGGTTTTATGTCAACTCAGTTAGGTAGATGGTGGTGAGATGGTGGGAGTTTTTCAACACTATCTTGAAGTAGCTATTTGGATTTGGTCCTTTGCAGTTGAAATTTCCCTCTGGAGATTTTGGAAACCTTTTCAGTTGTTTTGTTTCCATTGTTTTCTTAAACTTATGGAACATATATTTTAGCTATCCTATATTCCTTATTTTTTCTATTTATATATATATATTCCATGTGTTAGTTTATATTGGGAGAAATCATTCCCTCTAGTTTCTTATTCAATGTCTAGGTGCTTGTCACCAGCCGGTGGGGATCGGGAACACCATTTGGGTATGTGACAGAACGGGTCGAGTGCTAGGTTTGAGGGTAAATCAAGTTTTCTTGTTAAAAAGTGATATCAGAGGTGGTCTTTCCTCAAGAATCCTTGTCTTGGGATGTCTCTTAGACCAGTGATATAATTTTAGGGACTTGAGAGGTATGTTGCGTTAAGTGCATGACCAACTCATGTTGTGACGATACTCAAGTTTCCATGGGAAGTTGGGATATGTGTCTCTTGTTTTGTTTATTATTTTAAATAACACTTTCTAATTATGGTTTTTTGAGGTGATATTTATTCTTTTTTCTGATCGTTCTTTTGTTTCTTTTTGCAACAATATGCCTCTGAGATTTATTCCAAAAGTTCCTCAGGAGGGTGTAATTGATGTTCCTCAATGTAATCCTCTTATAGATTATAATCTCATTGAATATAGTAAAGTAAATTCTTGCTGTTGATCAGAATGTACCATGAGTTTAGAATGTAGTTTTTGAAGTAAATCTAGGATCTGGAGGGGAGAAATATCGTTATCGAGAATTCTTGTTAGAGAAGCCATCATCCTTTAAAGGAATGAATGAACATCAAGAGGTTGAGGATTGGATTGATAGGATTGATAAAATATTTGAATTTATAGAAACACCTAAGAATATCAAGGTAAAGTTTGTAACATTTAGGATCGAGGGTTCTGGTAATAGATAGTGGGATTCCATAGTTTAGGCAGACATACATGTTAACGTGGATTGGAAGGGTTTCAAGACCATATTCTTCCAATAGTTTTTTATGAGAGTCACTGATGTTGGAAAAGTCTATAAAGTTATTATATTTTTTGTAGGAAGAGCATTCGAGGTTGGTATACACCAATCAGTTTTCTAAGCTTGTCCATTTTCTCCTAATGTGGTTAAAAATGACCAGCTTAATGTTCAGAAGTACCTGAAGGGTTTGCGACTGAATATCAGATCATAGATATTTAAGTTAAATAATTATACCAATGAGGAGACGTTAGACAGATCTATATTAGAAGAGATGAATATTTAAGACAAGGTTGTATTTTACACCTATTCTCTTCTATCCATTGGTAGCTTTAGTGGCGCGTTTGGGAAGAAGAGAAGTGTCAAGATCATCGCAGAAGTGGTGGTGGTGAGCCTCAACAACAAGCTTTCTCAACACCAGCTTCTATAACTAGAAGTGTTCCTCTAACTTGATATCAGTGTTTTAGGGTTGGAAACACAAGTCATTATTTTCCTATTCCTATGAATACATTCAACAACTAAGGATGGGTTGATCACTTGAAATGTTTCTGTCAGGATATGAATTTTCCTCTTTATGATCAGGGATTGTCGGATCCAAAGGATACTACAGGATAGTCAGATGCTTCATGGATTAAAGTGCCCTAGGCACATGCCTCAAGAGTGAAGAAATTTCATGCAGTAGATGAGTGTCCAGTGGAATTATATTTTATCCTAGTGATAATGATAGATACTATCTCTATTTCATATTCTATAGTAATTGATTTACTTGATATTGGTGCCTCCCACTCATTTATATCTACACATTTTATTAATATTCTTAAACTTCCAACCTAACTTATTTCCTTTATAATGGATTTAGATATGCCTATTGGTAAGAGGAAAGAGCAGAGGTTTCAGGGTCTTTCTTGTTCGCTAGTGATATATTATACCATATTGGTTTGGCATTTTCTCATTCATGATCCGGGTCTATTTGACATCATCTTCTGTATGCATTGTCTTGTCACTCATTGAGATGGTGTTGATTGTTATAATCATCCTATTTCGTTTATTGCTATCAATGAGAGCTCTCATGTATTTCTGGGGGAGCGGGACACAATGTCTGGCCGTGTAGGACCTTCTCATATAGAGCTTAGAAGATTTTGGTCTGCTATTTTGATTGATCTCAATGATTTTTATTTTTATTTTTTATTTTCTTGTTGTTGTTCGGAACTTTTCGGATATTTTCCTAGATGAATTCTCTGGTGTTCATATAGAGAGAGAGGTAGAGTTTACTATTGACTTGGTGCTAGGTACGTAGTCGATATCAATAACTTCTTATCTTATGTCACCATCGGAGTTGAAATAGATTAAGATTTAGTTGGATGACCTGTTAGAAAAAGATTTTGTTCTCCCTAGTGTTTCGCATTGGTAATCCCCTATGATCTTTTCCAAGAAGATAGATGGTTCAATTCAATTGTTTGTGGACTATTATAAGTTTAATCAGGTAACAATTAAGAGCAAGTATCCTTTTACTCGCATGGATTATTTTTTTGAACAGTTAAAAGGAGAAAATTTGTTTTCAAAGATTGATCTTCGTTCAGGTTATCATTATCTAGGAGTTTGGGAGACTGATATACCGAATAAAGATTTTAGGAGTAGGTATAACCATTAAGAATATCTTGTGATGTGTTTTGGTCTTATTAACACCCCTAAAATTTTATGGATTTGATGAATCATATATTACATCATTATATTGACACTTTTGTGGTAGTGTTTGTGGATAATATTCTGGTTTATTCAAAATATGAGCATGAACACAAGCACCATCTGAGGTTGGATTTGGAAATTCTGTGTATTCACTATTTGTATGGAAAGATTTTGAAATGTATTTTCTATATTCAATAAGTGAAGTTCCTAGGGAATGATATTTCCGAAGATGTCTTATCAGTTTATCCTGAGAAGGTGAAGCCTATATTGTAATGGAAAGAACCGTTGAATGTCATTGAGATACATAGCTTCCTTGGTCTTATGGATACTACCAATAGTTTGATAAGGATTTACCTAAGTTGGAATCACCTTTTCTACTCTTACTAGGAAAGCAGTAAATTTAAAATGGGATGAAATGTGTTATTCTTCTTCAAATAAACTGAAACAACTTCTGACATCGGCTCTTATTCTGATCATATCTAATCCTGGTAAGGGGTACATGGTGTTTTGTTAAACTTTTGGTGCTAGTTTGGGATGAATGATTATGTAAGATGACCATGTGGTTTCTTATGACACTCTTGAAATTTTGATGCATGAGAAGAATAACCCCACTCAAGATTTAGAGCTTTCTATAGTTATTCATGCACTTAAATGTTGGTGACACTATCTTTTTGGGGAAAGGTTCATAGTCTTTTCTGATCAGAAGAGTTTGAGATGTATGTTTTCTTAGAAAGACTTGAATCTCAGATAGATACAATGGGTAGAATACCTTTATATGTTTGACTTCGATATTTCCTACACCTCAGGAAAGGGAAATGTCATTGTAGATGCTCTTATCAGGAATGTACCATCACAGGTTGTTCTAGAATTGAAGTAGGAGTGGAACCTTATGAGGTTTTTTCACTCAGTTTCAATTAGATGCTGAAAAGGGTATTTCAGGAGTGGTTCTGACCAGTGTTCAGTTATTATCATCTCTCCTAGAGTTTATTTTAGAGTCAGTAGCAGGTTCATGAGTTCAGTGAAATTCATGAAAGTCTTTATAGTGGGGAGACCGTCTTTGGTTGGTTTCTCTCTTTAGTTGGAATTATCCAATTTGGTAAGCTGGTTTTCGTTCCAAAATTTGTGAAGAGTTTGGTCTTGTTTAATTTTCGTATCTCTTAATGGTATGTTCATCTTGACACTAAGAATATGTGTTATGACATGAGATGATGATTCTGGTGGCTGGGTATGAAGCATGACATTTCGGATTATGTGTCTCACTATTACACATACCAATGGATAAAGGCAGAGCACTTGAAACCCTATGGTTTTCTTCATCTTCTTCTGGTACCCATCTGGAAATGGGATAAGGAATTGATTGATTTTGTTGTTGGATTACCATAGAATCCATTAGGTAGGAATGCTATCTAGGTAGTTATTGGCCAGTTAATGAAATCTTCTCCTCTCATTTCGATCAAGGATACCACTAAGGTTAAAGATTTGGGTAAGCTATATGTACAATAAATTGTGAGGTTACGTGGGAGTCCTTCTAGCGTTGTTTAAGATAGGGATCCTAGGTTTACCTTGGGTTTTTGGATAAGTCTCCAAGAGGAAATGGGAACTCATGTCAAGTTAAACACAACTTATCATCCATAGACAGACGGTCAGACAGAGCATGTAATTCAGACCCTGGAGGATATGCTTCATGCCTATGTCTTGGATTTTGGTGGATCATGGGATAGCCATATGGGACTGGATGAGTTTGTTTATAATAAAAATTATCAATCCTCATTTGAAATGGATCCCTTTGAGGTGTTGTATGGTCACCCGTGTAGATCATCTCTTTGTTGGGATGAGGTGGGAGAAATATCTTTAGTTGGATCAAGTTTTGTCTAGAAGACGTCATCAAAGTACATCGACTTCTAGTTAGTGTCCTGAGTCAAAAAAAATCACATGAAGATCAGAGTCATAATCCTTTGAAGTTTTTTGTTGGTAACTAGGATTTCTTGAAAGTTTTTCCTCGATTGGGTCACCATCATCTTGGAAAACAGGGAAATTTGGATATGAGATATGTTGGACCATTTTAGGTCACCGAGCGACTTGAGAAGGTTTCATATCGGTTAGCATTTATAGTTCAATTGATAAGTATTCATGATGTTTTCCACATATCTCAACATAGGAAGTACCATCCCGATCTTGCTCACATTCTATGTTGGGAAGAAATTGAGTTAGAGATTGATGTTTCTTTCTTAGAGAAACCATTTGAGATCATTGAACCTCGACTGAAAGTATTTCATGGGAAGTTTAATCAGTTGGTTAAGGTTCAATGGAATCTTGTATCAGATTATCACGAGACTTGGGAATATGAATTATTGATGAGGTATCTATGGCCTCATCTTTTTCTAGGGATTATATCTTACACATGAATTCTCAAGGACATAAAGTATTTATGGTAGGGAGTTTGTAGCATCTCATTACCTTGATTGGGTATGTTTTTCCCTCTTTATTAATTCCCTTTTTGGTTTGGAGTTTTATGAAGTTTCTTTCAATATTTTTAAAGGATGTATAGGAATTTCATGACCTGTAACTAGGTTACACCTATGTAATGGATACTTGGTGTATGAATCTCAAGTGAAAGTCTTGCATGAGAAGTCGATTCTTCTGAACAAAGTTCAACATAATCCTGGATCAGATTATCATGAGACTTGGGAACACAAATCATTGATGAGGGATCTATGACATCATATTTTTCTAAGGATTATATCTTCCACATGAATTCCCAAGGACGAAAAGTATTTATAGTATGGAGTTTGTATCATCTCATTACCTTGATCAGGTATGTTTTTCCCTCTCAATGAGTTCCCTTTTTGGTTTGGAGTTTTAGGAAGTTTCTTTTAGGATTTTTTATAGGATGTATGGTAAATTCATTCCATGTGACTAGGTTACACCGAGTGTAATGGATAATAGGTGCCTGAAATGATATGGTTTTATGCTGTGAAAGGTTACATGATGTGATGAGGTATTACACATCATGAGTTATTCTAAGGCCATATTTTAACCTAAGGTGACTTATTTTTCGGCATACGTGTACACCATGGATTTCATGATGTGTAATGGAATTACACATCTTGTAATTTCCCAAGAATGGATTTTTTGGGCACAATATGGGTTAAAGTTCCCAATTTAAACACTAGTTCTCCATTTCCCTCGACCCAAGGTTCCTCTCTAGTGATTTTGGGAGACACTGTTTCATCATAATTGATCCATTCGGTGTTCAATCTTCATTGTGGTTATAGTGTATCTCTTCGGGTAAGTGAAATTTATGTATCTTCATTTCATTTGATTAAGATAAAACCGTCGATTTGTGTTATCGGATTTTTTGGTTATGATTGGTGTTTCTTCGTGCATTCTTCTAGATCCATTCTATGATCTCATTCCAGAGGCTGTTCCTTTGTTGGTTGTGGTGCGACTAGTGTTCATTCTTGAGGTATGGGTGTTTCCTCTTTTTTGATGACCCCTTGTTTCTAAATTTAATATATCTTGAAATATGTATTGGATTCTTGGGCCTTCATAGACATCGATGGGTTTTTGTTGTTGGTGGATCTCATTGTCGGCATGTGAGACCTGAGTTTTGAGGCAGGTGGTTCTGTTTCAAGCCTTTTTTGATGAACATTATTGTTCCTTTTTTATAAACCAATTTATAAAAGTAATTGGAATGACTATTTTTTGTGTTTTGAAAAGAGTTTTTAAAAGAAAAATGGGCTTTCCCTAGTTATCAATAAATTGAAAAAGGGGTATTTTTAAAGTATTAAAATGGATTTTTGAAATGGTTTTAAAATGATTTTAAAAGAATTGGAATGAATTGTGAAAACAATCACATGGGTTAGCTTGGGTACTAAGGTTTAAGGTTTATCTTGAGGCCATTATCCATATTTTTTTTCTTATAGCGAGATTATATCACGAGGCTTTATTATGTTTCCTAGTCTTATGTTCTAAGAACCGGATTGTGTACTAGATTGATTTTGGAATGAGTAGTCTTCTAGTGTATCATATCTTAATCCTTATTGCTGATAGACATGATTCTATTTGTATTTCATGGATATGTTGTTTTATCTTTGATATTAATGTTTATTCTTGTAAAATATAATATGGAAAATGTTCTTTGAAATTGAGATACCTGCTTTTTTTTAGAACTGTGAAAAAGGGAAATATTTACCATGTTTTATATAAAACTGTTTTACTAATTATCATGCCATGTTTTATTTGAAATGAGAATTCATGAATTTTTATACAGAGACTTTTTATTAAAAACTTGACTGGGATCCTATTGAGCCTATTAGCTCACACCCTGTGCAACTCTTCAGTGGTCCATAAACCATTGTATGTATTCCAATACTGGTAAAGGAAAGGTTCCATAGTGATATGATAAGGTTTTATGTCAGCTGAGTTGGGTAGCTGATGGTGAGATAGTGAGAGTTCATCCACAATATCACATGGAGTAGCCGTTTGGTTTTAGTCCTTTGTAGTTAGACTAATCCCTTGGGTATTTTGGATACATTTTCAATGGTTTTGTTTCCATTGTTTTCTTATAGTTATGGAATATATATTTTAGCTTTATGCTATTCATTACTGATATCTTTATATATATATGCAATGTTTTAGTTCAGGTAGGGATAAGTCATTCCCTCTGGTTCATTGTTCAATGCCCAGGTGCTTGTCACCAACCCGTGGGGATTGAGAATACCCTTCGGGTATGTGAAAGAATGGGCTAGGTGCCATGTTTGAGGGTAACTTGGGTTAGTTCGTTATAGGATTCCCATTTATCTTAACCATCACATGTTTAATAATTGGATGGTGCGTAAATAAATAATTCTTATTTTGAGATTTATATAAGTATTAACTTGATATTATTAATTATTTGTAGGGTTTATGGTATCACGTTGATGATAACATGAGGGAATCTATCTGGGATCCTTGGGAGATCTATATGCATGATCATTATCATTAGTTTTTTTCACAATATTAGAAATAAAACCATGGCTATAGTTAGAGACATAGTTTTTTATCATTCTTACTACAACCATTGGCCTAATTATATTTGGGATGGATTCTTCTTCAACTGGATGGGAGATATTTTTCAAAGGAGATCATAATCAGACCGACATAATTATAAGAGGCATAGGTTATGCATAGAGAATGTTTTTGTACATTTAGTACTCAAATATGATATTTGGTATGTAATTTTATTTAATAATTATATATATAAAAATATTTTAAATGTAAAATGTTTATTTTCTATTTATAAAAGAAATTGAGAATCCTAATGTTATAAAATTTGATGTTTTTAAAAGTATGTACACTGATCCTTCCACTGAAACGATTACTGGGGGTCAAAAAAATAAAATTATGGTCAATATTTTTTTTAAATTAACTAAAAATAACATTTTAACTATTTTAATTTCACATGGAAGTTGAAGGAAGAATACGAGTTTGCAACTTCTCACATTGATGATGAGTCATGTCGAGACTGAGGGTCTGACCATCAGTGTGACATGATTTGATGAAGAAAAATAGATGAAAGTGACATAGTATGATCTCAAGAAAGGTTTAGTGGTGGGTATTAGTTATCAATTGATGCCTTCTAGTTATTATGTTACTGTTTCATTGTCATTGTCTAGCTATAGGGGATCTCGTAGAGAGTCTTCATCATTATATGCAGAGTATGAGGAGAATCTTAAAATGAGGTTATAGAGAACCTTAATAGGGAGTAGGAGGAGATTCATTGACACTAGATGCAACACAAGGATGAGTATCATTGATGAAAAGATAAACCGTAGGAGATAATGATGGAGTACACATGACGATTATCACATGGTATAGGGATGGAGTTCCCTCCACCTGGTTGTCCATATGACCTACAAACTCTATAGTAATTTCTATATTTTATTAAAAAATATATTATAGTGATAATTGAATAAACATATTATGTTCAATATTTTTATCAATTCACATGTGTACAACTATATATATATATATATTTAAATTCTTTTGACATTTCTTTAATTTCCTTTTAATTTTTTTTTCAATTATTTCTAAAAAAAATATTTTTTCTCTTTCAATAGGTTATTTGTGATGGAATTTTCATTCTATTATAATTAATTATTTTAGAATAAATATCTCATCCATCAAAAATAACCTATTATTACTGAATCTTCATTCCATCGCGAATGTGTACCTCCCTTATATTCAGTGAAAAGTTATTTTTGATGGGGTCAGAAACCATCATAAAAAAAACTTTTATGATGACATTTTTAGCCATGAGAAATTTTTGATGGGATCCCATTGTAATTTACTATTTGTGACATGTTCTCTTTATAAATAACCCATAAAAAATATCTAATTTTCTAGTTTTTCCAGAATAGTAGGAGGAAGTAGAAGTTGAGTCATTGAAAATCTATTTAGAAGGTCTCAACATTGATCCTTCATTATCTGAGGAGTCAAACATAGTCTTCTTTGTATCTTAAATCAAACTTTATAAATATTCAATATGAAAAATCATAGTTTAAGGATATGAGTCATATATAGGATCACCATGAAGAGAGTCATCTGAATCATATCCCGAAGAATAATTCTGAATACTTTCCATAATAGTTGAACTAAACATGTTATGTAAGAAATCATAAACTAAAATTTTTAATATACATTAATATTTAAGAAGAAGAGAAGTTTAACTCTAAAAAAGTTGTTATGGAGCTTTGGGATCAATATTTATGGCATTTCTATCCACATTGGGTGTATTTTTATCATTTTAATCATCCTTATTATCATCATCCTGATCAAGTGGATCCAAGCTTATTAGAGGTGTCTCAAAAGATTTATCCACTCTAGGATCTGTAGAGTCAAAAAGGTTTTCTCCCCTACCTCAAACATAGGTGTAATATCTATAACTATAGGATCATCATCATTACTTCCATAGTTGATAATATTATGTCCGAAGAGAAAATATCTCAGACTCCTCTCCCCTTCAAAAGTTTCTAATCCTTCCATGGGTCTTTTAATTACTATAACCTATAGAGACTGAGTCAATTATTCTTCATAATACCTCAAGGATTACTCATTAAATTCCACTTATAAATCCCCATAATTGTCTTTATAAGAGTTTCTAACATTAAATAATTGACTGAGTTCCAAACCTGGATTAATTTATTCTTTTGGTCTGGTTAGAATCTTTAGAGGATTGAAGTTCTCATAAAACTTCTCATTATTAAAAACCCACATATTTTCCCAAGGGTTCCAAACAAATTTATCTTTTTACACATGGTTTAATTTAAATAAATTACACTGGAGGAGGTATACTTTTCCCTTATTGAAGAACAAGCCCATTAATCTCTCGCAAAGTAGTGATAAACTTAGGATATGAAAAATAATTTAATTAAGAAGATCTTATACTAAAATCATACTTGTGCCTCATAACAAATCCGAGAAGACTTATCTTCAATACTTTCACCATTAAATAGATAATGATCATATATTTACGCTTATTAATACTGATATCATATTTTATCTGGAAAATATCTTGTTTAATAAGGTTGAGAGATTTCTGGCATTCACCACTGAACTCAAGTACAATTGGCCTTCTTGGACTTCTATTTCTAATCAACTCTTATAATGTTCTTTAAAACTCAAAATTGGGATTATTTATAAGATAAAATCATTAAAAATATTCATACACACCTTCATTCGGAACATAGAGACTTACATATTGTAAAGTTGAAGAAATGGTTTGTTCTTGTCCAATAATAACCATCTGAATATGATCCAATCATTCCCTAGCTTTAAAATATATATTCAGAAAAAATTATTTTTCCAAATGATAATATAATGGGGTTTCACCTTCCATGAACTACCTTTTATATCCTTTCTTTAACAAAACTCTCTACATTAGGTAACAACTTGATATAAACTACTTTAGGTCCATTTCCTTTTATATAATTACTTCTTGAGATAAAAGGTGTAATTTTTAAGGACTTCACAGTTCTACTGGTACTAGATCATGATCTTTTAGAGGTTTTAGAATCCTCTAGAGTATTATAGTTAATATAATGATTTATCTTATCTAATATTGATTGTTATTCAAGGGTTGGAAGGATATGATTTGTTTAGTATCGTGTTTGGTTTAGAATTGAGAGAAGAGAGATTGTTTCATATTCTATTTTGAGAATACTGAAATCATTTAGGGATCAAAATATAGTAAATTAGGGGAAATAAATAAAATATACTTAAAATGATTAAAAAACATGTGTTAGATTGAAATTTTAATGACAAAAGAATGTATTCCAAAATTAATAAGGAAAATGAAGTCAATTGTAAAAAAATTTGAGTGACTACATGATTAACATAAGTAGAAATTTAATATTACTTATTAATTATAAAAATAAATTGAATTAATTTCCAAAATTAAAACCTTATTCAAATGCAAGATATAAAAAATTAAGTATAAAATAAATTATACATAGTTAATCATCCCCAATTCATGCTTGATATAATTCAATCTCTCACAATTCATAGGCTTCATAAAGATAAAGTAATATGATGTTCAATTCCAATGAATTCAAGAGTGAAATCCCCCTTTTGAAGATTATCTCTAAAAAAATGATGTCTTATATGAATATGTTTAGTTATATAATGTTATATAGGATTCTTATAAATGATAATAGTACCTATGTTAACACATTTTATAGGGACATGTCTAAACTGACAACTACGATATAGAAAAGTGTGTTTCATCCATAGAATTTGTGCACAATAAAAACTTGTAGCTATTTATTTAGCTTTATTATTGGATAATGAAACAAATTTTTATTTATTACTACACCAAGAAACTATATACATTCTCAAAAATTCAAATTTTCAAGAGGTTCATTTTTTATGTAGCTTACAATCATCATAATCAGTATCAAAAGAAATAACTAATTGAATAGTATGTCCTATATAATAAAAAAATACAAAATTAATTGTATTCTTGAGGTATTTATAAATTATTTTAATTGAATTTAAGTGAGATTACCTAGAGTTTACATGAATATGATCACACATATAAATAATAAAAATAATAGTAGGTTGAATAGTAGTTAAGTAGAGTAGGATTCTAATTATACTCATATAAGTAGTTTGGTCAACTAGGTTTCCAATTTCATCCAAATATATTTCATAATTTGTAATCATAGGAGTGACCCTAACTTTTCTTCTACCCATAAAAAAATGTTTGCAAAGATCCTTTGTGTATTTACATTGATATAAAATAATTTCTTTATTATTTTAAAAAAATTGAAAACCCAAGAACTTTATATCACCCTTTAAACTCATTTTAAATTCGTTTTTCATCATTTTCGAAAATTCTATACATAAAGATTTTTTTGATTAACTTTAACAATATCATCAATATATATTTGAACTACCAAAATATCTTTAAACAATATTTTAAAAAATAGTTATGGATCATATATAGCTTTTGAAAATCCTTTATAAATAAAGAAAGAGATGAGATTATCATACCCATCTCTAGGATCTTATTTTAGACCATAAAGATATTTAGAAAGTTTAAAAAAATAATTTAAAAAATGGTCAGTTTGAAATCCAAGGATTAAAAAAAACATCCTTGAAAATATAATCATTAAGGAATACACTCTTGATATCCATTTAAAATAGTTTTAAATTAAGTCATTCTTTATAATAAAGAAGTATTATAATGGATTCAAGTCTATCTATAGGTGAAAAGGTTTCTTTATAATCAATCCCTTTATCTTGACTATAATTTTATACCAAAAATCTATCTTTTATCTATAACTATGGTTCCATTTTTATAAACCTTGTTTCCATACACCCATTTAGTAATAATAGTTTGATATTCTTTATTTATTTCCACTAGTTTCCATACTTTTTTTATTTTAAATTGATTCAACTCTTCTTTCCTATAAATGATAAAAGATTCCTCATTGATAGCTCTAATAATGTATTTAGATTCAATTTGTGACAAGATGCCTTCATTTTTAACGATTTTTTTAAAATAATATCTACTTTGAGTTCCTTTATCTTGATCTCCAATAAAAACATCTAAAATATTGTCTCTATGGGTTCTAATGATTTTGGGAATAGTGGTAATTGGTTTTTCTAAGTCTTCCTCAAACAAATATTGGTCATATTGGTTATATTTGAAAGATTAATCATGTGAATATACACATTGGTCATAAGTATTTAAGGGTTTATTAATAATCAAATTTTACATATCTTCCTCAAGGTTTTCAAGAAAAGTATTAGGTTCTTGTGGATCTTTTTATCAAAATTGTGTAGAGATTCATCCACAACATTAGATTTTATAGAGGTTGAATAACCTAGGAAGATACCTTCATCAATCTTTACTGAAAACTTGTCCAACTTCACTTTTTTATTAATAATGAAGACTTTACATATAAATACTTTAGAGTAATTAACTTAAGGTTCTATACCATTCCACAATTCATTGTGAGTGTTTTAAAAGAGGCCTAATAGTAACCCTATTGATAATATAGAAAACTATATTGATAGATTCAACCAAAAATTATATAGGTAAGTCATGATCATTAAGCATAGTTTAGGAAGTTTCCTGATGTGTTATACTCATTCTTTCAATCACTCCATTTTTTCTAGGAGTCTAGGAGCATAAGAAGTTGTGATTATAGCCATGTTGTGAGCATAAATATTCAAATACTTGATTTTCAAAATCATGAACCTGATCACTTGTTAAGGTCTTAATGGTAAGTCCACTAATTAGTTCAATAGACTTAAAATATATTTAAAAACATCTACAAGATTTAGTATTTTGTGCTATAAAATACATTCATGTGAATCTTGAATAATCATAAGCACTCATATAATCATAATTCTTTCTAATTAGAATAGAAACTCTATATAGTCTAAAAATATCCATGTGAACCAATTATAGAGGATGATAGGTTGAAGCATATTTATTTAGTTTTAAAGATACTTGATATTTCTTCCCTTTTTCAAAAAGTATTATAGAATTTATCCTTTTGAAATTCTATCTTGGCCAAATCCCTGACTAAATATTTCTTATTGAGCGTTTGAAGAAATTTTATATTGGATTGACCAAGTATCATAGTCTATAACTAAAATTCTCTATGAAAGTCACTTAATAAAGAAACATTTTGAGAAATAATTGAATCTAAATTAAGAGAATAAACATTACCATTTATTAAATTAGTAAATAATAAATCATGTTTGGATTAATAAATATTACAAGAAGTTTTTTCAAACCAGACATGAAAACCATCATCACATAATTGATAAATACTATGTAAATTATACATAAAAAATATTATGATATTTACTAATATATAGAGGATCACTATACATGAAATGAAAACCATGTTAGAGTTTTTTGTTTTCTCCATGTTGACATCCAATCTCCTCCTTCAATCATCCTTGTTGGACGATTTTTTTTTGTGGTGGATTCGTTTTTTAGATCTGGAAAATCTGGTTGTAGAACCATCCTTAAATCTATTCCCATTACTTCTCCTATGTCTGCTTCCACTGATTTTTATTCTTCATCATCCTCGGGTACCTTTTTGTACTGGCATTTCATATTCTCTCAGACATGTCCTCTTCCTATAGCGATGGTTTTTTTGGTTCTGTCACGTTGTCTATAGTCATTGTTGGTGGTCTCCAAATCTGATTTAGATTTAGTTACTTTCATCATATTGGTGTGGGATTCTGGGAGTTGTACCTTGGGTGGCTATCAGGTTCTTGTTTGGGATGCTAATGGTTTGGTCTCTCTCCCAAGAATATGGATCTACTTACCATCTCAGTGTTGGCCAGACATCTTCGTTCTCTTGGTTGATCGAGGTTTTGTGGATTTGATTAGGGTGACCTCATTATCGGTGTGAATGGCTTCACATGGTTGATGGTGTGTGGGATAGGGATGATAAAAGCCCTTTAGTTGGCATTCAGAAGGTTCCTGTAATGCCCCGACCCCAGTTACCAAGAGTTGGTGCATTATTACATAACATAGGCATGATCACAAGGAAATCATGTCTCTAATGACCAATCAGTTTAGTATTATTGGAAACAAGATTCATACATAAGTTCAAATTTACAACTTAAAAATAAATACAACACGAATTTATTCCCTTGGGAACATCCAAGCCTCCTAAATAATTCTTGCAAGTCACTCATAACTAATTTCTTCATATCCGGGGAAAATGAAACATAAGAAAGGGGTGAGCTCAAACGCTCAGTAAGGGTAAATAATATAGCAGAAGATAACATAAATATTAAGCATGGTGAATAATTGAAACCACATGCCTTTACCAATAATAAACATGAATACTTTTATGGCAGGAACATGAGTTGGGTAAATAATTCCATAATAAAACATAATCATTGCTATTCTACTAGTCTAATTACCACATGAAGCATCAATATTATTTTCATAATGAGGAAATGTATAATGCTGGAAATTCTGAAACATTTTGTCAAAGCCTCGGCCAAGACGTCTAAAAATGATTAAGGCCTCAGCCAAAACCATATATCAAAATTGGGAAAGGGCCTCGGCCAATTCCACATCTAGTTGTCTCATGAGACCTACCGATGCATCGAGGAGCTATAGCGGGCTCTACCCGTCACTTACTAAGTCCAATACATTACTCATATGAAAAGGTTTAAACATATCATAAACATTCGTATTAAAACTAGCATACGAAATTTCAATACTTTAACCATAAACAATGAATGATATAAAAATAGCACATCCATAGTCAAACATATCACAAAACTTTCAATACAATATGGAAGTTTTGTATTATAATAAATCAACTTCATATAAATTTAAAATCCATCAAAGGATGTTCACATAGATGAAATCAAAACCCTTTTTAGAGAAATATATCTTTCTATTTTGAAATCATTTAAGAGTCACATAATTATAAATAAAACATTTATTTTGAAAATATTCTTATAATATTGTAAGGGAAGCTTTGATGATTTTGTAACGGCCGAAAATAACCGCACCCTCCGTGTAAGTTAAAAAAGACATTCTTACCTTAAATTTATCGAAAAGGTTAAAAAGTACCTTGTTTGAAAAATTACGGAAAGATTCCTTTTAAAATACATAAGGGTATAAATGACTTTAACCCATTGTCTAGTAAATAGTAAAAGTGTTTTGAAATACATTTTTAAGAAACATGGATGTGGATGATAAAGAGGTCCCAGTAGATAATTACATATAAACAACCTCGTATAATGAAGAGATTGTGAAATAAACCCTTAACTAGTACTTGTCCTTGGTCGAGGGTAGGTTAACCTCCTGTATAATATTTAAATCATTGTTATTAAATTTTACAAGAATCATATACATAAATATGATGTCATATATGATCTTTTAATATTGCTTTGTTAATAATATTTTAGTATTATCGTCGTTTCGGGTGTTCACTTACTCGTTTTCTTTTATATGTTTTGTTACATAAGACGTGTTTGTTATCGATAGGTTGTATCTTATTCATATACAGAATTATATCAATTCCTTAAAACATTATTTTTAATCATCAAATGAAAATTATCCTTGAATGGATACAATGGGGAATGAATCTTATCACGTTCGTGGAGACTGTAGTCTGTACGTACGCACGAGCGACAATATAATTCTTTTGATATTAAAATAATATATAATTGGATGGTGTATCATATATAAAGAATAATTATCATTTTATATTTATTATTTACATGAATTACACATCATTATTATACCCATCCAAATAATAATGTTTTGAATAACAATTACACCACAACGTGGAGACGATAGGCCGTACGTACGCACGTATGGTGACATGTCATTCAAAGGATGGATAGAATACTGAATATGGTTGTACCATATTTTTAATAACATAAAATTATATATAAGATACTAGATTTATTATTTTATAATGGAAATAAAAAGAAATAATAAGTGGAAGAAGAAAGGAACTTGAAAGAGGGTGGTGAAAATATTACCTCTTTTTCGGGTACTTCCTTTTGATTTGATCAAAAGGGATCCATAGGTTGTCTTTCTGATCAAACTAAGGCCTCTAGGTTTAATTTAGAGAATTTGGGATCATATTTGTTCAGGGGTTGGCTGAGCCAAAAGGCTTTGAAGGTGTGAAATTGAGAGAAGGGGGAGTGACCTTTTATAAGAGGGGTGAGGGACACCTTAGGAAAAGCTAGAAATATTATTTTATAATAAATTCATATTCAGTTTCTAATGGCTCCAAAGTAGAATATTTAAAGGTTAAGGAGGGGATAGGTAGAAAACCACTAAACCAATATATTTTAGACTGGTTTGGGTCACTATATTAACCTTATCATTTATATTTAACTCTTAGTTAAATAGTTTGACATTTACCATGTCTCTTTGTATTTTTATATTATATGGTTAATAAACTTACTATAAAGTTCTAACAAAACCCCAAGTGGTTCATTAATGATACACCTATCCTTATAGAAGTCTCTTGGCTGAACCTTAGATTTTTATGAATTGAATATCAATTAATAATATAATATTTGTTTTAAAAACTCCTTTATGTCAATTTTGACACTATTTATTAATTGATTTCTTTTAAAGTCTTAAAAACTTTATTAATTTGAAAAAAATTAATTTAAGCAATAATAACGTGTCATATTAACCAATAAAATTTGTTGATGTCATCAAAACTTTAAAATTATATTTATTTTAACATTTATAATACCAATTATTTGATTTTTTCATTAATAAGGAAAATACTGCATCATTATTGTGTCATAAATAAAGTTAATTATTCAATATCTAAAAATTATAAATAAAATAAAATTTTGTAGGAAATATCGTTAGATTTATAATGAATCTTTATAGTCTAAAATATAACATATATAACCCTATGTAATTTTTTTTTCTAAAAGATATATTCTTATGTCATTTTTGTATTTAGTTTAACTTAATTAATATAAAGTGTCATTATCACTTAAAAGTGGATCCATGGGGTCCCAAAATAGATCCAAATATGCCCATGGTCGGACATGTATCAATAAATTGGGTTAGTAAATGTTTCAGAGTAATTTATTATTATTATAAAATTATTTTTACCCTTATTTACCGGATTTACCCTTTAACCATGGTAAATAAAATATTTTACCGAAATAATTATTCATAATGTCTAAAAATAAAAGTTAACTATTTACACAATTTGGACATCCTGATTCTAAATATGGAATCCATTTTTCGAAATTCAAAACACAGAAGTGACAGAAATTAATTTAAAATTAATTCCTGCTGTCAAAACAAAAAGCGTGTTTTTAAGAAATAATAACTATCAAAAGATTGACACTTGTTTATATTCGGTTTAAATGTAAAATTAAGTCAAATGACCAAAATTGTATTAAATGGTAAAAATATATTATAAATAAACTTTAAAACCAACCAAATTCATAATTTATCACTATTAATTGTTTTGATTAAAAAAGTTGATTTGAATTAAAATTTAATAATTTTCACTATTCATCAAAATATGAAAGTTATCATAAATGTACCAAAAATTCACCCAAAGATATTTTCGATATTTAGAATCCAAAAATAAAGTCCATTTTGAAAGATAAAAAGTATAAAATTTCAAAAAGTGGGTATTACTATTCATAACGGCTAGTTTGATTGGTTGTGGTGTGTGTTAGAACCTCGAAGTTGCGTATAATACACGTTACTGTATTATTCAAATAGAATCATACTGTGGAAGATTGGTGTGTTACAGTTCCAATATTTTGTTTGCTTTTTTTCTTCATGTAATGGGTGTTTTATGTGTTTTAGATGTCATAATGAGCATTGTTGATCGTCTCGTTGCAATTGTATGCGGTGAAGCTTCTTGTAGGTATCACTCGGTGAGAGACCTCAATTGAGTGATGGGTGTGGTAACACCCATCATCAACCTTTTGTTCTCATTAAAAGAATGGGAACTCTATTTTATTCTTGTAGTGTTTTTTTTCTTGATCTGTTTTGCATTATCTTGATAATGTATTTTTTTTCTCACATGCATTATCGGGTGGGTGGATAGAAGTAGAGATAGTTGTGTTGGAACATATCATATATTCCTCCCTTCACTTTTGTTGAGTGAAAGGAGTCATCTTATACGTTTTTCTGTTCTAGAAAAATGAAAATTCTTAGAAGGGGGATACACATTGTCTTGACTGATTTCGTAGTTTCATTTTCAAATAGGGGTGGGGTGATCAATTAAACCTTTTGTTTTTCTTGTCTTGATTTTTTTTGTTTATCAATGAACTCTTGAGACCATTTTTAGGGTCATTGGGTCATTTTTGTTAAGATTTTTGCATATATGTCATGTAATGGGTTCTCCCATTTCCCTATTTTCAAATTTGGATTTCTCCATTTTTGTTCAATAAAGGGGTATTGCCCCTCAACCTTTTAAAATAATAAATACTTAAACTGTAAACATAAAAATATTTAAAAATCAATATAGTATTGAAGCTACTAATTTGTACAAGGCCTATAATTTTTCCTTTATCATTGTTAACAAAATTTACATTCCCTACATCAACTTTTAAAAGGTTCTTGAAACTTGAATAATCCCCAGTCATATGTCAGGAATATACACTGTCCAAATACTATCAGTTCTTATTGGAACTCTTCAAATATTTCTTTCAGAAAAAATTAAATGGGCGGGATTTTAGTAGCCATATTCTCTTAAGTCCATAAATGTTAGAGCATAAAACCTTAGGAATACAATGTTAATTAATAGTTCTACCCACAAAATATTTTATATATTCATAAATAAACACCTTATTTGATCTATAAGTATATGATTTGTTCACAAAATTGGAAGAAATTGATCTAAGAAAGAATTTATTCTTATAAAATTTCCTTAAACCAGGAAGGCACCCAATCCCAATTGTATATTTTAGTGCGGTATTCTTACCAAAGATAAAAGTCAAGGATTATTTCTCTAATTAAAATTATCAAGTACTTTTTTAAGTTATTAGTCAGACAATTAAAGTTAATTTGTTCTTCTAATAGTAAATCATTATTTTATTTTTCAATATAGATATCAAACATTAAAGTAATAAAAAAAGTATGTTGTTTATTTATTGTTTTATATTTATCCTTTAATTCATCTAATATCTCCTTCAATTTATTATAGTCTTCAAATAAATATTCTGTATACATGTCATATTCATCAAAATTTCTATTTTAAGAAGTAACATGAACAATATTTGTCACCCCATGTGTTATTACTATAAATAATAGATTTTCTTTCTAATGAGAATCATCTCTGGATGATCTAAGTCACTTGGGTTGTCTTTATAAGCACTCCAATTTTTCTCCCTGGATTCCTTGTGTTTATTTCCTCTATCATCATACTTTTTCGTATATTTCAACTTTAGACAATCAACTTTGATTTGTCCTTTCCTCTTGCACTCATAAAAATCAATATATAAAACATTACCATACTTCTTCCAAAATCATTTCTTATCATATATTCCTTGGAAATTCTATTTTTTAAAGAAATTCTTATTTCTCTAAAACTTATTAAACCTTATGGATAAATGATACATTTCTTTATCATTATCTTAATCATATTAACTCCCACTGGTATTACCAAATTTAGCAACTTCATCTTATTTAGATTGAGATTATTTGAATGAAATCAACTTCTTAGGTTCACATCTTCATTATTCATTTTAAAATCTTCTCCAAACATCAATAAGTTTCTAATTAGTTCCTTTACTATAAATGTTCCAATGTCATAAGATTATATGATGGAGACAATAGTTCATCTCCAATGATTAGGTAGACATATCAATATTCTCAACAATATATTTTTCTTTAAGTTTATATCTAGGAGAAAACATGGTTTTAATATTATCATTAAACCTAATATACATAACAAAAATAGATTCATCTGGTTTCATTTTGATTATATCATATGTAATCATGTAAGTATTTAATCTCATTTCTTTAACATTTGAATTTCCTTTACAAGATATAGAAATAGTATCCCAAATTTTAAAAATAGTAACACAAGTAGATATTTCATTAAATAAATCCCCCCTAAAGAAAAATATAAATCATTCATGGATTTAGAGTTACAATCATAGGCATGTTTAGTAGTATCACTCTAATCATCTCTAGAAGCTCTTGTTTTTTCATATTGATCTTCAATTATAGATTTTCCACTGAGCATAATTTTTTCTATTTAAATAAGGTGTTCTGTTTTTATCATGAACATTAGACTTGTAGTTCTAGGAATATAAGAAGTTTTCGGTGGTGGGTGATATGTTAATTTTTTTTTTAATATTTGAGTTTCACAAAACCATGAGAGAGGATCTTTCACATTAAATTTATAATTAATTTTTTTAATATCATAATAAATAAATACTTGGGATTAAGAAATTTATTTTATGTGAGTGATGATAATACAGAAAAACCCTTTCATATTTCTTTTATTATGATATAAGTATAGAATACCTCTAGAAATAATCCACACATTCTCCTTTCATCTCTAAGAAATTCTAATCAATATAGAGGTGTTAGTGCATCAAGTCGATTGCCTTTCATTTTTTTGATCTCATATCCTTTGGTATTGAAGGAATATTTATTTCATTTCTCATTATTGATAGAGAGAGATAAGGAGGAGTAGTGAGAGAATTCGTTATGTACAAAAATTCTCTATTTTGATTACACCAATCGATTTCTAGGACTAACTACACAATAGACATAACCTTCTATTTATAGAGTTAGGGTTTAGGTTAAAATAATTATTTAATTACATGCCAAACCTTAAATAATATAACAACCATTAATAAACCACTTTCCACATAATAATAATAATAATAATAATAGTATTATTATTATTATTTTGTGTCACACACAAACATGCGGAATAAAAAATATTACTTAACCATATTTTTATTTAATATTTGTCAATGTACACAGTCTTGGTGCATTAAAAATCCTCTATAATTTATTGAAAACCTAAATAAAAATTTAATTTAAATATTTAATTCATCAATAAATATTTTTGATCAATAAAATGGGAATAAAGTTATACCTCAGCCTTGAGAATAAAGTTTATCCAATTAATAAAATTCAAATATAATTTAATCAATATCATCAGTAGCACTTAGTGTGTGACCCTATAGGATTATTTTTCATTGGAATTAGGAGGAATTTCTTAAATTCTAAGATTAATATCTAGTAATGGTTCAAATAACCCAAAAGAAATATGTTAATGTTATAATGACAAAAACCACATATGAATGCTCACTGTGTATTATAATCCCTTTTTTATAATATCACATCAGGTGGATTTCACATCAGCATCACCAACCAATTTGCTCGATGCACTTTTCCTTGACAATATGACATAAACAAATCATTAAACCATGGTCATATAATTTAATGTGACAATTCTATTTCAACTAAAGGTTTTAGATATCAACTTCTATAAAGATATAAGAGTCAAATCCTTCCTAGAATTATCTATTAATGATATGTCAATCGCGACACACCCAACATACCCTATCTCATCGAGAATATATTTCACCATGGTTTTCATTAAAAAATATAATTACATGAGTCATGTCATGAATTAATGATAATATTAAAGTCTAATGACCATTAAACATTCTCATAGATAGGAACATCTGATGACACCAAAACATGTAGAATTCATTCTGATGGGTTAGTTCTAATAATCTCACATCTTGGAGATTAAAAAGTTAGAAATTCATGAGAAGAATCCTCACCCACTTATGAGTACCTTCACCTGATAGTCTATGTACTATGTGTCCCATCATAGTACATTATCCTTATGTAGAACATTATTTAATAATATCATCATATCACTTCAAGGTACTCATCATAGTGGGGAACTATTATGGCCTTAAAAATTAAATATATACTCTAAGACATTATTAAAATTGAGTTATGTAGAAAAATTGAACAATATGATTTTTTATTAATATTAAATACCTTGAATATACATGTAATCAAAGTATAAATAGTTGGTAATAGGAAAAAAATCCAATAAACTCCCACTTGGACTAGATCCAACTTTCTATGAATTTTAGATCACTAGACAACACATGCTAATCATGCTGAGTCAAGGATTTGGTAAAGGGGTATGCCACATTGTCTTCCATGGAAATAATGCTCACTTTAACCTGACATCTCTAAGAAAAATCCCTCAAGATATGAAAATTCCGATGTATTTTCTTCATCCATTGATGCGAACTTAGATCTTTTGTAAGATCTACCACTACAATATTATCACAATAGAGTGTGTAATGATCTTTAATTCTAGGTACCATGTCAATCTCTTGGATAAAGCTTCACATCCATAATTCTTCTTTAGATTCCTCATAAGCCATAGTATACTCAAACTATGTTGTAGAATATGTGACCATGACTTGACTTGAGCTCTTGCAGCTCACTATACCTTTATTCATAGTGAAAATGTTTCCTATTTGTGACTTCATGTCATCTTGATCTATCTAGAAACTATAATATTCAAATACTATTTTGAGTAGATCCTTATTTCCTCCATAAACCAGAAACATAACCTTAGTATGCCTTAGATACTTAAATATTGTCCTGATCAACCTCTTGTATCTATTGTGATGGATCTTGATCTCAATAATATATGACACATCACCCATTTACTTAATAGAGAATCATTTATTCAACCATTACTTAAAATATTTTAATATTGGTATTTTTATTGCAATGAGTAATATGTTATCAACATATACTATTAAGAAAAGGACTGCACTCTCACTCAACCATTTGTAGACATAAGTCTCACACTCATTATTTATGAAACCAAATTGCATTATAACTTCATAAAAATGAATGTTTCATATATTAGGTGTTTTCTTTAATTCATAAATTGATTTTTTTTAATTTTCATAACTTGTTGGCATCCTTTGGGGTCACAATCCCTTCAGGTTATGTCATATATAATTCTTTATGAGGGTTCTTGTTAAGGATGGATGTTTGTAAATCCATTTGAAAAATCCCATAGTCATGGTAACCTACAATTTCAAGTATAATTTTGATGTATTTTACTATTCCAACTATTGAAAATCTTTTTTCTTATTCATCACCTTGAATCTTTTTAAACCCCTTTCACCCAGTCATTCCTTATAGGTACTGGATTGTCCTTTCATGTCTAGTTTCTTCTTAATTACCAATTTGTAACCAATGGGATTTACACTCACTAAAGGATCTACAAAAATCTAGAGTTTGTTTTGGTACATGGAATCTATTTCCTAAATCAAATATTCTTTCCACTTGGTAACAATTTTTCCACTTAAAACATCCTTGTATATTAGAGGATCATTATTATCAACTAATAATTATTCACCAACCTCAGTGAATAGAAAACTATATTGTTTTGGTTCTCTAACCTCTCTTGCAATCCTACATAGTAATTGTGTCTCTAGAACCACTTATTTTTCTACAAGGCTCTATGGAGTCTATTCCTATTCCAACTCTTGTATACCTTGAGCCTCAACTTCATAAAATTATACCTTTATCCCTATTTCATAGGGTTTTTTTGGATGTGGAACATAGAGTGGGTTTCCCTTTATGGTTTGATTGAGGGTTATTTTGTGACCTCTATCCACTGAAAACATTAGGCCCCCCATTTTTTTCATCTTCCCTAGAAAATTCCAACAGTTCCCTTATCTATGGTTGGGTATGAACCTACTTTCTAAAGGATAGCAGTCATCTGGGTTTTCAGACCCAAAAACTCTTAGGGACTTGCATTGGCCGAGGGGATGGGAGGTTGAAATAATAAAACCCTTAGGGGGGATTATTTCCTATTATGGGATTCTATTATATATTTAAGATATTTTTGAAAATCTCTTCTTAATACTGATATTGGACCAGTTACCCTTGGAAAATAGTTTATCAGTTAATTCCCTCTTTAGACAAAGAAGGGGGTCTTGTTGATGGATCCATCTATATGTATCCAAGGTTATTCATCAATTTACCTAATGGGGAATATCTAATTTATGTGTTGTAACCATATGACCAAGTTCTTTGGAATGTGTTTCCATATAAGGAGGCAGTTGATATTCCGAGGAGAGGATTGAGCCATTATGAGGAATACTACGTATCTTGAATATTGAAGGAATCAAAAACCACATAGTTCATTGAGGTTCTTGGGACTGTAGCCAAGGTATATACCCTTATATGAAGGGTATTAATTCATTATGCCTAATTATATGTTAATTCATACATCGCTAAGCTCACATGAGCTATGTTTGGTGTAAGAAATAAGAAGGATAGATGATTAGCCTCATGGTGCATATTCATGGGACATTCATACGGGGATAGTCCTTGGGGTGTTTGGTATAATGCCTAGTCCCTAAAAAGGTATCCTACATATCCTTAATAGGGAATGAATTAGATTATTCATAGTTTGGTTGTTGTATGGGACTTACATACTAAGTCTTCTTTATACCATAGATATTTATGATGCCTAATGAGTGTTCATTGCATCACCCCAAGCCCATGTGATCTAAACTCAATGTGAGAAATAAGGGGAAGCAAATGACTAGCCTCATGATGTATGAATATGATACTTTTTTATTTACATTATGCTTGAGGATATATAGCATGAAGTTCGGGCCTTAAGAAGGTGTCCTACGTATCTCAGTTATTATGGGAATTAGATTCCTCTTAGTTCATATAATACTGGGGATTATACACTGAGGCTTCCATATACCATTGTAGGGGTTTATTGGGTATATTATATGACCATTGAAACTCCCTAATCCCACATGATCCATGCTTGTTTGTGAGAAAAAAGGGATAATAAGTAATCAATGCCATTTCTGTATACAAGGGACTCATATGACGTTCCCTCCATAGATGATTAATAGAGAGCTTGGACCATGGGTGGAGGTGTCCAATGTATCCTAAATATGGCATGAATTATAGTCATCATAGTTTCCTTTATGTAGAGGCTTACACTTTGAGGCTTCCCTATTGATTGGGGTTGACACTCCAAGGACAAAACACATTTTTAAATCATGGAATGCCCTAAGAGCCATCGCCTGACCTAGCTTGACACATATATAAGGTGTTGTGAAATCCAGTGTCGAACAATCCAAGGGGTGTCACGTATCTTGGATAACACCTCTAGAAGTCTTTGTGAGACCTGGTCGACATGTCTGGTGGGAACTGCGAGTCTCAGTTGACTTTCCTGAAGGGAGACGCGAGATTTTGGTTATCATGTCTAGGTAATTTCATGAAACTCAGATGACATGAGTGAATGTATTTATATGAGTTAGGCAATGTTCTTGAGGGACATCAAAAGTCTTGGGTGATGGACCCAGAGGGTTCACAATATTGAAGTGGCACCTGTGGGGGCACTGTATGATGTGCCTTAACATGTCTGGGAGACTTCACGTGTCCCTAATAACATGTCGAATGGGTGTAATGAAATCTGGGAAACATGTCTTGGAGATACCATGTGTCTTCATATGACCCCTATGAAACACATGAGGGGCTGCAAGCATGTATTTTGCTTAATCCTTCTTCCTTTGATCTTGCTTCTAACCATTGTATTGCGAATGCCTTATTTTCGTTCAATGTCACTTTATCTTGAGTCTCGCATGATCTAGTAGTCTTATGGAACAATCTTCACATAACCTACCAGAGATCCTTTAAATGATCTATAGATGATCACATAGAGTGCTTTATTCCTAGAACATGACTACTTCAGTTGTTCATAAGTGTATTACCTAAAGAAAAGATATCCAGTCACGTGATCGCTCCGAGAAGTCTATAGAAGTCGAGAGTCGAATCCTATAGATTCTGGGCATCAATAATCCATCCCATATAGTAGTGATACATTTTTATTATTAAGATGGGGGATTTATTGGCCTCTCCATCCCAATTACTAGTCGGTTTGTGCGGCATTTCTAGCGCGAGTCTAGGTTGGAGCTGGCGGAGGGGACCGTCACCACGTTGTTTTGTGAGTGTATGATGTGGACTGCTTCGGGCATGCCACCTGATTTTTAGCGACCCTAAGTCACTTCCTTTATTGGATTATTTTTGATTATTGGAGACTTTTTTGATAATGAGAACATGTTGAAGGACCTCTATTTTGTCACATTGACATGTCTAAGGGTCCCTGTGAGATCTGAGTGTTTGTTGAAAGACACCTATGAGACCTTGGGTGACTTGTCCAGGGGTCTTGAAGGATAGTGTTGTTCATGCGTTGGGCGCGTCACATGCCTTTCATTGATTGCGAGTATCTCTCACCTTCTCCCTTTTGGTCCCCTTTGTTTGATGCAACAAAGGTTGCGAGTCATTCATGATTTCATGGGTGTTATAGAGGGTATTTATTTTATTTTTTTGGAGATGCATCACTTTACCAATATGGGTTGTATTGGGGTGTATGAACATTTCATTTAAAAATCTATCCGGTTGTACTTAATCACCATGTAGTTGTCTGGGGCACTTCACATTGCGAGAATGACATGGCAAAGGGCTCTCTCAAAGAAAGGTGGACATGTACCTGAGGGCTCGCGGTGCCTTGCAGGTCATTAGGGGCATGTCACATGTCTTTCAGTGACCACGAACGCCTATCAACTCCTCCATTTTTATCTTCTTTGGTTTATTTTACAAAGGCGAGGGATCATGTGAGTTTTCATGAATAGTTTCCATGATTATTAGTCAATTTTTGGATGATGTCTTCCTTGATCAATATGGGTCATATAGAGAGTGTGCAAGAAATTAGTGAATAGGTCTATCCTCCTATCCATAAAGCACCATGGAGTTTTCTAGGCACTCCTAAGGACTTCTGTGTGGGAAGGACAACAATCTGGAGGGCTTTCGCGAGGTTTCATGGTGTCTCAAGGATCACTCAAGGTATGTATCACAAGTCTTTCAATGATAGTGAACCCCTCTCACCTCCTCCCCTTTATCTCCTTTTATATATAGTGAAGTCTCGGAGGTCATGCAAGATTGACTAAATATCACCAAGGGATCTTATTCTTCCTAATAATTATTTGTTGCATGAGCTTCATGACCATTGGAGGTCTCTTCCTTTAGAATGTCATCCCTATTTATTTTCAAAGGATTATGGGTGGTTTGTCAGGAACTTTCTAATGAAAAACCATTCGGCCAGGGGGTTCTTATTTGATTGTATGGGGGGCCTTCACAAGAGTAGGTAGGTTTATTGAAGGGGCTTCGCAGGACTTTTCGTGAGTGATGCACCATGCATGGGGCCTTCGTGTGATCGTGAAATGGTCACACAATCATGAGTCTCTCAGAGGATTCAAAATTCTTGGACCATTCACTTCTTCTTTTCTTTTGTGGGAAAAATAATACCCATATTATGCTATTTCTCCCTTTGTGATTTTTCTGATACTTATTTGGCGGGTGTCAACAAATCACCCCCCCCCCCTTAGGAGCGATGTTCGAGGGGATTGGGACTTGGTTCTAAGGAAAACTAAAGCCTGTTAGAGCTTTTTATGATGTTGGAAACCAGTGTTTTGGGTTATGTTTGGTCTATTGGGTGACTGTTGGTATTCCTCAAAGTGGATATATATGGGGGGGGGGGTTGAGGAAAATTCATTCCCCTTTCCACCTATTCTCAGAGCACTCCCACTATTTCTCCCATCACAAGACCTTTCCACGAACCCTAATCACAAACCCTATCTACAATCCTTCATTGTGAACCCATTCCACCAAATATCTTGCACAAGACTATTTCAGACACTTCACTTCATCAATTTTTCAAGCTTTAGCTGTGAAGTCTTGGGTTTTCATGAGGGTTTTGCGAGATCCATTGGCACAATTATTTTATTATTGATGATTCACGTGACCATGTTTAGTTCACACGATCACGAGTCTCCAATGGGGTCATACGATGAACATGATTCCTTTTAGGGGTTACGTTCCCCATGAGTCCTCCGGATTTTAGGTGATCGACGAACCCTCTATGTGGTTCGTGGTTTCCTTGCTGAGTCATGCAATAGGCATGACACCCCCAAAATTTTCATGCCCCTATTTTCTTTTGAAAAGAATTTATGTTTTCATTGTCTAACCTATCCCAATTACTTATTTTTAGATGGATTATAGTTTTTTCCAATGTTCCTTAGTTGCATCCAACCAGAGGGACATGATTTTTAAGAATCACAATGCAAATCCCCACTATCACATGTGTACTGATAATGAGGTCCTATAGAGGTTCCTTTCATCCATTATTTATTATTATCCCTTATCTGATTGACTTAAACTATATGAGTTTTTCTTTCTAGATGATGCCACTATACTTCCCCCATATTTTAATCTACGATTTCATTGGGTATCTAGTTCTATGGATTACGTTCATGAAATGATTACTGATGACGGTCATCTAGTTACAACCTAATCTTAGGGCTTGTCTTATCTGTTGGCCAGTTCTCCCCTAAGTCTGAATGGTCATGACCTTTCTGAAAAAAATATTTCCCAGAGTTAGTCAAGAATATTCTCCTCTTCTCTATAAACCTATGGTAGTCTATGGTACTCAAAATGGGATCTTCATCATGGTGGTAATTTCTCCAACGAATGGGCATGGCCATTCTAGGTGAGGAAAAGCTGTTTGGAATTTTTTGATGATCTATAAAGGGTTTATCCCCATGAATCCATATGGATATCTCAATTTATCATTTAACAATAGCTCGAACTCCTCTAGAAAATGATTATCCACTGGTGTCCTATCACCAACACATTACATATTTCTCACGGTGGGGTCGGTATCCGTTTATGGGATATCCATCAACTGAGTGGCATCTTTCCTCTTGGAGAGATGTAGGATGAATTTCTTCCTAATGTGGATGTATGAGATGATAATCTATAGAATCTTGTTCCAATGATAAAGATGGTCTCCATTATGAAGAAAAATCTTGGGAGAGAGATGATAGTGTTCTCACTTATTTACTTCACTGATTGGATCAATATTTTTCTGTGTGGAAGCGGGACAAGACCCAATATTTTCTTCTGCCATCAATTCCCTTCCCAACAAGTCCGTGATAGTGATAGATCATATTGTACCATTTTGGAAGCTGGGGACTACACCTCATGGGGTTATCAAGTAAACCTAGAGGTTTCTTTAGACCTTAGGTTGGAAGAGTTTCTTGCTATGTTCCCAAATGTGTGGCTCTTCCAAGTTAGGGATATAGGCTCAAAAATTTGTGTTAGCATGTTGGTAGTGGAGGAACATCATTCAAAAGGGTGGTTCCTTAACATGAAATTTTCTATTATTGGATGCCTCTACTAAATTATGGGTCATATTCAACAAGGTAGCACTCCCTACAGGATTGGTGGTCCACTCTAGTTCATATTTAGATGGATTGGGGAGTACTTACATTGTTATGAGTACTAAAATATCTATAGGATCCCAAACCCCATATCCATCTTGAGATTTTTAAACATCTCTAGGGTTGGAACTATGTCTCTATCCTTTCTAGAAGTCAAAGGTGCACTATGCCAATTTGACAACTTTGAATTTTCTACCTTCCGTGCATCGAGTAGTCAGATTATTGATGATTCCAGCAGATCTCTTTATGAGAGATCTTATATGATCTATCATTTAGATGAGATCCTTGTAGCTAGGGTGGATGAGCTGATTATCTATGAACCATACACATTGTACTGATTTTCCCAATAGTTTGGCTGCTTTTAGGGAGTTTCCCCCATTCCTTTGGCCAACTTCTGTGGGGAACGACATCCTGGTGTCATCCACTAATTTGGGAAGATACTATCCTATGAAGATACTATTGTGATCATATTTATTCCTACCAGTGCTCCCACTTTCCTCACTAGGACTATTATCTGGATTGGGTGACGAATTATCCCAATGGGGTGACAGGCTAGCTAGTACACCATGTGGATAATCCCCTTTCATCACCAATGCCCCTATCTACAAAACTAATTGAATTGATTAAGGAATTAGGTGAGGCATCAAGGAAGATACCGAAATATGATGAATGTTACTCATACAGTAAGTTATATTCTTTTAAGGAGACCAGTCCTCTGGTGTAGGCTATGAATGAAACGCCTATTAAGAGAGACGTGTATGGGGATTCTTCTCATATTTCCACACTGATTTAGCTGATTGGTAATCCTTCTTTTACAACCTCTTCATCGGCTATCGAGGCTTAATCACGTTGTAAGATTATCTGGGAGAGTATCCATGCCTTCATTACTAAGACCCATCTAGATACATTCTACTATCAAGGGGAGTGGCTTCGCTAATTATTTCTTGATATAGGGGTGGACAGTTTGGATCAACAGTCTCTGTACATAATTATGTAGTGGATCATCCTGACCCAAATAGACTTGGTCATGCAAGAAAGGGGCTTGCATGAGCTTGCGGATGAGGCATCCCTTGACAAAAAAATGAGGGACATGGTGGAGGCACTAGAGTAGAGTTTCCATTTTTATCTAAACTACAAGCCCAGATGGATGCATGAACAACATTAATATAGTGGCATAAAGAGATGACCATGAATATGAAGTCCAATATTTCGACATTATCAACCTCATTGGCCACTACTCATAGGAGGGTGGAATAATTAACTACTCTAGTCAAGGTTCTTCACCCTGAGGAATAGTAATAAGATATGGGGAAGGTGGCACTCCAATGCTCAATTGATGCCTCCCGCCAGACTTATCCAACCTAGATAAGGATACCGACCATCTTTTTTTGTGATTAAATTTTCTATATTTCATTCCATACTTTATCACTACACTCCATTTTTTTTATTTTCTAGAGAGACTTCAAAATGTGGATATTACTCCCTCTTTTTCATACTGTGAATGGATGAGTTTTTCTAATATTACTATCCAATTTCCTACCTTGTATGATATATCAATATTCTATCACTTTTATATCGACACCAATCCTTTTCTTTATATTTAATGATCATGAATGCCTATAATTGGATGTTGAAATCCTAACATATTTCCTTTGAGTAACACTCACAAAGGCTCACCCCATATGAGGTTCTTTATTAGTAATATATTCCCCCTATCTTGAGATCACCTGATGTACAGAGGGATTGTCTAGGAAGGTAATATTTCTTCTAGAATAAGTGCTTTTCATATCCCCAGAAAGCAGCTTGACCATAATAAGGACATGTAAGGGGCCTCATGATAATTTCAATTAGTTTAAGGTATTTTATCTCGGACCATATATTACTTTAGTTTAAGGTGTTTTAGCTTGGACCATTTATTGATTTATTTTAAGGTCTTTTATCCCATATTATCAATTAATTTAGTTTAAGGTCTTTTAGATTGGACACTATATTGCCTTAGATTAAGGTATTTTAGCTCGGACTATCAATTAATTTTGTTCAAGGAGTTTTAGTTTGGAACCTCTATCACTTTAGTTTAAGATATTATAGCTTAGAGTTGCTATTACTTTAGTTTAAGGTGTTTTAGCTCGGACCATCTATTTCTTTATTTTAAGGTATTTTAGCTTAGACTATTTGCTGTTTTAGTTTAAGGTATTTTAACTAGGAGAATATGTTGCTTTAGTTTAAGTTATTTTAGCTCAGACCATCAATATCTGTAGTTTAGGGACTTTTAGATTGGACCTTCTATTACTTTAGTTTAATGACATTTAGCTCAGACCTTTTGTATATGTTCATGGGATATGGTGTAGACATTCCAGGAATGACTTAAAAAACTTATAGGTGATAGATCCTAACCTGGTGTTGTTGAGGCTCATGAGGACCAGAATTCCATTTTTGCAGAGTGACATGCTTGTTTGACGGCTATAGGCACATATGCAGGAGCCATGGGAATATATGAATAGTTAAATAAAGGTATCCCTTGAAGCCGGGTATCTTTTCTAAGGGATATGGAATATCTATAGAGGTAATATTGATGATGTTAGAATAATAGGGCTAAAAAACCCACCTTGGTAGTTGGTTTATGGATGACATAAATCATAACATGGTAGTTTGAGTCAATTAACATGAGAGGGTGAAGACATTCAGGGTATGTCCATTGACATTTTGAAATTCTAGGTTCTACAATAGTTTTGTAAAGGCTCACAAGGATTGAATATTATTTTAGGAAAGGAGAAGATACCTTTAGTTGGTGGGTTTGGGCCCTTATGCATTGGTATCCTTGCCAAGAAGATATGATATACACTCATTTCTGAGGGATGTGGAATATTTTTGAAGACTCAAACGTCTAGATGATGAAGTTGTATATGGGAATAAATCTATCAAAGAAGGGTTCTGGAACCCTAGAGAAAATATCTCTTAAAATGAAGCTCAATATCTACGACTTGTGGTTTCAAATCACACGATGTGGGCCATCAAAGGTTGGGAAATGAAGTTCCATAGTCCATATTTGAGAAACGACACAGAACATGGTGACGTAGTGTTGAGGTTATTGAATCCACTTGGATAATTTGGTATGGGGGATGTAAATTGTGATCCATAATTCTTGACTTAGGATAATGGTATGGGACTGTCATACAAGGAGCGGTTCAGACACACTTCAGTGTTGAGTGCTGTCATGATTATTTTAGGGCTCATGAAAATTGGAATGTCCTTTTTCAGAGTGACACATCTGGTTGATGGCCATAGGCACATTTTCAGGATCCATGAGCATTCCTGCATAGTTAATCAAAGGGTCCTTGAATCCAAAGATCCTTTCCAAGGGCCATGGAAAGTTATGGTGATTCGAGACACCCCAACTCACAAAGTGTGGTTTGTGTAAGATGTAAAATCCAAGGAGGGTTCGAATGCCTTAAAGGTTGTGTCACCGCCTAGAGAATATATTTTCACAGCGAGGAGATGTGAAAAATATTTCCCTAACTTTTTACTAGACCAATGGGTCTAATGAATATAGATTTAATTTTACTAGGGTTATATACCCTATGATATTTATTCTTTTTATGTTTATGCCCCAATTTTTTCTAAACTCTTAGGATGAAGAGTTTAGCAGGCAGAGTCTTGACTTTTCCTCAGGTATCTATTTGTGGGTTTTTGACCTGACATGTTTTGTGTATCTTTTGATGACAGTTTAAGGTTTTGAGATTTAGACAACTATGGGCTAGAGTAAAAATTCGTACAACTTTGAACAAAGCACATATAGTTTAGGAACACGATTTTCATGGACCTAACATGGAGGATGTTACACAAGAGAATAATTATGATACCAAGGGTTAAGAGCACTCCAACATTTTTTCAATAATGGAAGGGAAATGACGTAAATCATGGATTATGTTTCTCAAGTAATGATTAATGATATGGGATAGTCATACATGGATAAGTTTAGACAAACTAGGGTGCTGAGTGATGCCATGATGATGTCAGGGCTCACGAGAATTGGAATTTCATTTTTCAGAGTGATGCATCTGGTTGAAGTCCATGAGAGCATATGCAGGATCCATGGGCATGAATGCATTGTCAAGAAAAGGGTCCTTGAAGCTGAGTGTCCTTTCCAAGGGTCATGGAAAGTTGATGGCGGACTGAGATGATCAAGACATGAAGTGTGGTATATGGATTTGAGGTGATCTTAATGGATGGTGGGATCACCCCGTACTCTAGTTGAGCAAGGTAAGTCTCTTGAGGTACTTTGATGAGGACAGAAAAATAGGAGATGGTCTACATAGTTTATAGTCATCTAGTGGGGATGCATTTATATCTATTTAGTTTAACTTCATGCGGTGAAGACATCATCTTTTGTAGTTTAAATTCCAGAAGCAAGGACATAATTCCATGTAGTTTAATGTTATACAGTAATAAAATGCTTCTATGCAGTGTAATTTCATGCAGTAAGGTGTTGATTTTGTGTAGTTTATTGTAATTAATTAAGGACATAGGAACCGACGTGAAAGGTAGTAATATTATGGCTAGGCACAAAGAAGGTAACTTGGGCATCACTACATATCCCATGAAAATGAGAATAAATCTACATGTATTTCTGGTTGGCTGTGCAGCTTAATGTCTTGCGGTAAGGAAGAAATCCATATAGTTTAACATCATGTGGTCAAGACGAAATGTTCATTGTAGTTTAACGTCATGCGGCGAGGACGATGCAACATAGTTTTATGTCGTGTCGTAGGGACATGTGCGAACAATTTAGGGTCATGTGGAATGAACCGTAAGGAGGAGTTACTAGCATGGGGGTGCACAAAATGGTTCCATGAATAAATCTGACGTGTATGAGGACCAAAGTGGTCTCAACCACACCAAGAACTTTTTTAGGAAGACTTAGGCCAAAGGGACAAAAAGGGTTATGGATACAGTTGGGCCTAAATATGAAATTTCTAGGCATCACTACATATCTCATGAATATGTGAATCAAGCCACATGTAGTTCTGGGAAAGGAAATAATTTACGAAGGTCCGACCCATACATAGAGGGGGGCATTATTTTCATTGATAGTTGTAGATGAGACTAGGATTGGAGATCCAGACATCACTGTATATTCTGTATGGGTAAGAATCAAACTACACATAGTTCTCGAAGTTACATGTAGTTTAACCTCACACGATAAGGATAAAGGTGGCTCAATGAGAATTGGTGGGAACATCATGGTTGGAACCAAGGATAAAAGCATGTGTTTCATTATGTATCTCATGGGGATAATAATCAACCCATACATAGTTCTTGGAGGATCGGTCAATTTAATGTCCTGCATCAAGGACACCGACTGTGCAGTTTAACGTCATGTGGTGAGGACTTATGGAATTCCTTTTATGGTATTACACTCAAGATCATAATGGATCTATTGTGTACCTCTATTACTTGCTTATGAGGGTAATTCCCTACCATAATTTTTAATCTCAAGTGAGCTATGCTCGGTTTGAGAAATAAGGAGCGGCATGGGTTCCCTTAAAATGTAGAGACAAAAGAGGGGTATAACATGTAAATTTTATATAATATACTAGCTGGACCATGACAGAATAATTCCCTATTTATCTCATTGGGAATGATAATCATGTTGTACGTAGTTCTGGAGAAACTTCATAGTTTAGTGTCATGTGGAAAGGACATTGAGCATACAGGTTATCATCATGCAACGAGGAAGAGATGTTCTATTTAGTTTTATGTCATGTGGAGATGATGAATGATTGGGATTTCTCTGATATGGATTCCCATTTTCTTAATAGATTATGCAAAGTATTTCTTAATAAATATTTCATTGGTGGGTAGTGTGACATTCTCCCTATATATTGTGGCCAACAAATAAGCTCTATTATGATAGAACTTATGTATGATGTATGGTCCGTCCAACTTGAGCTCCAATTTTAGGGTCTTCTTTCCTGCTATCATCAGGGTTCTAAGAGCCAACTCCAGTTCTCTTAGATGGAATGAGTAGAGGAAAATTTTTTTATTGAAATATCATGCAATCCAATTGTGGTGGACTTCGAGGTTGGGCAACATGTGAAACCTCTTCTCATCTTGCTGTTCTAACTCATCCATCCATTTCTGCAATTGTTCACCATCTAAGAACTATCCAAAAATGGCTATTTTGAGTGAGGTAAGCTGGACCTCTATGGGAAACACTGCCTTGATCCCGTACAAAAGTGAGTATAGAATTACTTATGTATCAGTACGCGTGGTGGTGCGGTAATCCCACAAAGCATGGAGGAGTTTATCTAGACAATACATCTTATCCTTGTATATAATCTTTTGGATTATGTTGAATAGAGTCTTATTAAATGACTCTATCTTTCCATTTTCTACTGCATGATATTAGGTTGAGTGATTAGACTCGATGTTGTATTCCAGGTATAGATTCTTCAACTCTGTGGAATATAATTTGGAACAGTTTTCTATCAAAATTTTGTGAGGGACTCCAAAGATGGTAATGATATGAGAATTCAAAAGTTAATTATATTATCAATCATGAATTACTTGAGGGGTATCCCCTCATCCTATTTGGAGAAGAAGTCAGGGTCATTAGGGAAATACTTGAATTTCTTAGTGATGGCTGGGGGATATGGCCCCACAACATCCATCCCCCAAAACAGAAAATTGATTGGAATATTTAGTGGTATGCAGTAATTCCAGGGGCTGATGGATAAAGTTTTCATAGATCTATAATGCATGAAATTTCTTGGAGAATTTTACAAAGTCTAGTATCAAGGTTTTCTAGTAATATCCCAACCTTCAGATTTTTTGGGAGAGACTGATTCCAGATTTATGGACACCACAAGAGATTGTGTAACACCACGATATTTTATGAAAAATATTCTTTTTAATTTCATTAATGTCTTGTGTTGTACGTTACAAAAAAAGGATCTTGCACAACACGCACCCCTGAATTTCCTTGCACTACACGCAATCACGACCTTCCTCGATAGCGTGTGTAGTACGCAATACCGAGTTTCACTAAACAAGATATTATAATAATAATATTATGAACTAGCCGTTATGAATAGTAATACCCCACTTTTTGAAATTTTATAAATTTTATCTTTCATAATAGACTTCATTTTTGGATTCGGAATATTGAAATTAGCTTAGGGTGAAATTTTGGTACTTTTCAGATAACTTTCATATTCTGATGAATAGTGAAAATTACTAAATTTTAATGAAAAACAACTTTATTAATCGAAATAATTAATAGTGATAAATTATTAATTTGAGTGGTTTTAAATTATATTTAGAATATATTTTTACAATTTAATACAATGTTGTTCATTGGATGTAATTTCAAATTTAAACCAGACATAAACAAGTGTCAATCTTTTGATAGCTATTATCTCTTAAAAACACGCTATTTGTTTTGACGACGGGAATTAATTTTTAAATTAGTTAATGTAACTGATATGTTTTGAATTTGGTAAAATATAAATCATTTTTGAATTCATAATATCAAATATAGCTTAGGCCTATTTTTTGGTATTTTTCTGGAAACTTTCATTTTTTGATGAATAGTAAAACCACTAAGTGGTAGTTAAAAAAAACTGAATTTTTCATAAAATATAATTTTACCGCTTCTGTGAGTGGAATTTCGAAAATAAAAGAGACACGGTTAATATCAAGGACTAAAATGTGGTTCAATGAGATGAAAATAATTTTTGGTGAATAGTAACTTTTTACTTTTTTACCACGGCTAAAAGTAAATAGGGTAATTAAGGGTAAAAATGATATTATTATTACCCTAACACATGTCCTCATTCTATTGGATAAGTGTAATTCGACCAAAAACAACCTTAGGAATAAAATATGACCATTTATGCCCACTTGGATTAGATTAGGACATTTATTATTAATTTATTTAATGAAGGGTTAAAATAGTTAAATTCAAAGTTTAATAACTAAATAATTTTTAATATATGGTTATACATAAGATAAATTAGAATATAAATATTCATTTGAAATATAAACAGATTTCATACATAATAGTATTTTTTTTGTAATTTTTAGACTTAAAATAATTTAATTTATTTATGACGCAATGATGATGCAGTTATTATCTTATTAATGAAATATTGACATAATTGATGTTATAAATACCAAAATAAATGTAATTTGAGACTTTTTATGAATTAAAATAATTTTATATGTTAATATGACATGTTAGTATTGATTTAATTAACTTTTTTTGAACTAATCATTCGGTTATGATTTTCACAAAAATCAATTACCAAATAGTGTCAAAATTGACATAAAATAGTTTTTAAAACAAATATTATATTATTAATTGTTATTATATTCTTAAAAATCTAAGGTTCGGCCAAGATACTTATATCATGATAGGTGTATCATTAATGGACCACTTGTGGGTCGCTTGAATGTATATGGTAAGTTTATTAACTATATAATATAAAAATACAAAGTGACATGGTAAATGTCAATCTAATTAACTAAGAGTTAAAACTAAAAGATAAGGTTAGTATAATGAACTAAACTTGTCTAAATTCTATTAGATGAGAGTATTTCAACCTATACCCACCATAGCTTCAAAATAAATCAATTTGTAGCTATTAAAAACCGAATATGAATTTATAATAAAATAATATTTTTTGTTATTCCAAAGGTGCCCCTCTCCTCCCTTATAAAAGGGCACCTCCTCCCTCTCTTCCTCACACCACATTGAGCCTTCATGCTCGGCCAACCACTAAAAAATTCTTTTCTACACTTCTCTAGAATCATCCTATAGTTCCTGGTATTCTTCAAAGACCAATTTTAGTGCCCTAAGAGGAGGTCTCAAAGAGGCGCTTTAAAGAAGAGGTAATGTCCGTTACCGATTCTTTCACCTTTATTTCTTCTTACAATTCTTCTTATTAGGTTGTTTCATTATGAATTAATAACATCAGTATCACTAATATACTGATATGTTATTATAAGTATTAAACAACCCTATTTCACCATATATCCATCCTACAGAAAACGAAATCACCGCGCATGCATACGTACGGAATACCGTCTCCATGCCGTGATGTAATCTATTTTCCACCACCACCTTACTTGGATGGGTATAATGGTGTAAATAATAACTATATATGATTATTGTAAAGTGATATTGATTCTGTAATAGTATACATACACTCCGATAAAATTCCACGATCATGGGAATGATATCATCGCTCGTGCGTACGTACGGAATACCGTCTCCACGACGCGATGAGATTCATTCTCAATGATTAACCATTCATGAATGATTATAAAGTATATATATAATAATTAATCATGAAATATATGAAATAATAATGATACTGAATTTATGTATATATATATTTATGTCATCCAATTAATTCCATTCAATTCAATGAGGAAACGAAAACAACGTTCATGCGTACGTACAGCCTACCGTCTCCATGAACGGTGTATTTCTTTCCATTTATCGATCTATTATATATATGTATATTCTGAATATATATTATATATAAATCATGTTTTATATTCTAGAATTAAGTAATCATGATCTAAGTAATCATATGAATAATTACAAGTCAAAACACGGACGACAAATGAAACGATTTTACCCAAAACGCTCTTTAACATGGAATTTACAAAAGAACGGGTAATATAAAGTCATAAGTGAACCATATATGATATCATAACAATGAATATGATTCTGTAATAAGTCAATGACATTATTTAAATCATTATACAGGAGTTTCGGATATGTACGAAGCATATCAGACCTAAGGTAAGGGATAATTTTGCAAATCTCATTTTTATCTGAGATTGCTTATTCGTAAGTTTTTACTGGGGTTATTTCTATCACCCATGTCCATGTTTTATAAAATTGTTTTCATTTATGTTTAAAGTCCTTTTTAACCATTTTTGACTTTTACTACATGGTATGTAAGGAATCTTTCTTTTTTTTATGTTACGAGGTATTTTTTTTACTTTTCCGGCAAAAGTACGAGAAGAATGTTTTTTTTAACTTATACGGCATGAAAGGATTTTTACGGTTTTATAAAGCCTTATTTTTATGAAGCTTACTCCAAAATATTTCATGATTATTTACAAAAAAATCTATTTCTTTTAAAATTTAATGGCATTTTGTGAAAAGAAAATTATTTTCCAGAAGAAAGGATATTTTCCTCAAGAATTCATTTCAAGTGCTTTATCAAAACCATTTTCCATATAAGATGACATTATTTCATATGTGTATGGTTCAAGTATAATTTCTCTCTGATTTACATGGTTTCACTTTTCTTATGATGAAATGATATCCATTTCTTTTATCTAGATTATGTTATGATGGGATGATGTTTATGAAACCCATTTTTATTCTTTGGGTTATGATGAATGATTTATGTTTATATTGTGGCACAAGTAAGATTGATTTCATTATGAGATGGGTGGGACCTATATATCCCTCCAATTCATTGGGTAAAGATTTATATCTCATGAGATAGACATGTCTGGAATGATAAGTTAATCCGGTTCAGTATTACAGGTCTAGAACGAGGAGTGAACTCGATTCAGAAAGGGACTTTGTCCACTAAGATGGTCTTGGCAGCAATGCCTTGGCTACTATGGAAATCATTACATGTGCTTAATGGATTCCACAATTACATGTTTTATTCCCATGCTATGTTATCATTATTTATGTTCCATTATGATCTATGCCTTATGTACTTCCATGTTTTAAGTCGTTGCTCAAGATTTTGATGTTTAAACATTATGTTCATGTTTTTAGGTTCAAATGTGTATGGTATGTTTTATTTTATCCATGCTTACCCTTAATGAGAATTTGAGCTCACCCTTTTTATGTTTTATTTTCCCCCAGGATTAAAATAAAGTTTTTAGGTAAGGAAACAAAAAGTGGAAGATCTTTATGGGAGATGTTGAAGATCTTTCACCACGATTAGAAGATTACGTTCCAAGTTTCCAAAGACACTAAACTATTACGGTCCTTGTGTGTCTGTTTTTGTTATTTATTATGTATTCCTCAAAAGTAATGTAATATCTATGTACGTCAAGATTCGGGTCTCTACAGTTGGTATCAGAGGAAAGGTTTAGTCAACCTTTGGAAACTAGGATGCGAAAACGTTAGTGAGATCCCTAGTGATATTTCTAAGGTATGTCTAGGGATGTCTCTAAGGATAAATATACATATAGGATATAGTCCTAGAACTACGGTAAAAATATTAGAATTTAACCTAATCTAATTAGATATTGACGGTACTCCCCCTTTATTATGTTGTTTTCCCTAGTATGATTTTTTCCTCTCAAAGTATTCTTTTTGGGTTTTAGAAAATGGCTGGAAATAGGAAGATTCCCGATAATGGAGGATATGATAGACAATGGAATGATATTCTTCATGAGAAACCAAATGAAAAGGGATTTGGAAGTCCAAATATCATTATTATTCCTAATCAGCAATCTCATAATATGATCAATAATCTCACCTTTGGTAAGTTTCCCGACTCAGATAATAAGAGAAAGATGGAGTTTCATGATGATCATAGAGGAAAGAAAGTTCAATTCCCCTCATGTAAATCATGTGGTAAGAGTCATCAAGGAGAATGTTTCAAAGGAACTGGAAGTTTCTTTGGGTGTGGAAAATAAGGACATAAAGCCAGTAAGTGCAAAGGAAAAGGTTCATTTAACACCATGGATTAGAATAATGGTATTGCTACGACATCAAAATGGTTAAATGTTTTAAATGCGGAATGTATGGGCATTCTGCAAACCAATGCCCTAAGGGAAAGTATCATGAAGAGAATCAGTATGGTCGTATGGGTATTATTTATGTTGATGATGATGAAGAGACTACAAATGATATGTGAGTCGAAAGAATTGTTGAAGCTCAGTCAATGGTTTAAGAAGGTAGTGGAATGATTACATGTTTATCAAGTGTAATGTTGTATAAGTAATATCATGGTACTATGGAATAAAGAGACATCTAGGGATTGTTACACTGTTGTCTTTCCTTATTTTTTGAAAGTGTATGATGAATGGTACCAGTAACCATGAAAGGTTATTCATATATTTTTGGAAAGTAGCTGATATGCGCATAATAAAGAGATAAGGAGAAAATTAAATGTTTGATAGTATTCATGAGATCATGATTGATATAAGGAAAAGTTTATATCATGGTTTGAGTATATAGAATTTTTGGATTTTGGTATGTGGAAAGAGTTAACTTTTGACAGCATTCATGTTTTCACTAAGATTCAATGGGTATTCATTTTTCAAGAGAATACATGATTAATGCCTTAGAATGTTTGGAATGTGACCAACAAGACATATCTCATGATATATGGGGATCAACGATGGTATTAACATGCTTGTTATATGAACTCTTTGGTAATCATTTTCACTATAATATGAGATTGGACAATAGTATTTTGGATAAGCCTAAAGATTGGAATGGATTATGTTGAACATAAGTTAGTATTGTTTAAGGATAGAAGTTTTTTTTTGATATTATTGATGGGATGTTATAGTAATGTAGTTTTAGAAAAAGGAAAACTTGCAGGACGGGCGACATCCCATCACGTCGGACATGGCTGTGGGAATCGAACCCACAACCGAAGTGCGACTGGCCTTATCACCTACCACTAGCCTACATGACATCCCTTTTTAGTATAAACTATTTGTATTATATTAATCAGTATTATATATGAAGTATAAGTCCATTTTAGGAACCATATATGATTAATCTCACTATAGATGGACTTATGTATTTTTTGATAACTTTTTCTAACCTTTTGTTTGAAACAGATGGAATCACCCATCATTCTATCACATGATCTGCTAACAATTCACAAATGACAAATTCAACTTCATTTATTTAAGATATGAAGTGGAAATTTTCCAAAGAATGACCAACGGTGAGACTGTACCAAAATCACAAAAGTATTTCTTCGAATTCCAATTTCATCAACTTTAGGGAAATGATCTTGAAAACCAAAAATGTTGTCCTAGTGCTCTTATATCCAATGAATCAGATGGTACCTTAGATTGTCACAAATTTATGGCTTTGTGATTGTTGGTTTTTTCATAGCCATGTTCTCTACCACTCTCTATCAGAACTCGATGGTTATATTTTTCTTCCATATCCATATTTTCACCTATGTTCTCCTACGTGGAAACCCAGTGATGAGTTAATTTGGGTAACCGTTACATTTCATACTTTAGTTTTTAAAGCCAAGTTTTGGTATTGATTTTTACGATGTGGGTTTCTATTAAAGAAACTTTCGAGTAGTAAACCACTTATAACCCCGACGAATTTCGAGGGAGAAATTCATTTTAAGGGGGGTAGAATGTAACATCCCGAGATTTTATGAAAAATATTCTTTTTAATTTCATTAATGTCTTGTGTTGTACGCTACACCAAAAGGAGATTTCCCAACACGCATCCCTGAATTTCCTTACATTACACGCAATCACACCTTCCTTGATAGCGTGTGTAGTACGCAATACAAAGTTTCACTAAATGAGTTATTATTATAATATTATTATGAACTAGCCGTTATGAATAGTAATACCCCACTTTTTGAAATTTTATAAATTTTATCTTTCAAAATAGACTTCATTTTTGGATTCGGAATATTGAAATTAGCTTAGGGTGAAATTTTGGTACTTTTCAGATAACTTTCATATTCTGATGAATAATGAAAATTACTAAATTTTAATTAAAAACAACTTTTTTAATCAAAATAAATAATAGTGATAAATTATTAATTTGAGTGGTTTTAAGGTATATTTAGAATATATTTTTACAATTTAATACAATTTTGGTCGTTGGATGTAATTTCACATTTAAACCAGACATAAACAAGTGTCAATCTTTTGATAGTTATTATCGCTTAAAAACACGCTATTTGTTTTGACGACGAGAATTAATTTCTAAATTAATTAATGTAACTGATATGTTTTGAATTTGGAAAAATAGACATCATTTTTGAATTCATAATATCAAATATAGCTTAGGCCTAATTTTTGGTATTTTTCTGGAAACTTTCATTTTTTGATGAATAGTGAAACCACTAAGTGGTAGTTAAAAAAAACTGAATTTTTCATGAAACATAATTTTACCGCTTCTGTGAGTGGAATTTCGAAAATCCGGGAGACACGGTTAATATCAAGGACTAAAATGTGGTTCAATGAGATGAAAATAATTTTTTGTGAATAGTAACTTTTTACTTTTTTTTACCACGGTTAAAAGTAAATAGGGTAATTAAGGGTAAACATGATATTATTATTACCCAAACACATGTCCTAATTCTATTGGATAAGTGTAATTCGACCAAAAACAACCTTAGGAATAAAATATGACCATTTAGGCCCACTTGGATTAGATTAGGACATTTATTATTAATTTATTTAAAGAAGGGTTAAAATAGTTAAAATCAAAGTTTAATAACTAAATAATTTTTAATATAGGGTTATACATAAGATAAATTCGAATATAAATATTAATTAGAAATCTAAACATATTTTCTACATAATGGTATTTTATTTGTAATTTTTAGACTTAAAAAATTTAATTTATTTATGACACAATTATGATGTAGTAATTATCTTATTAATGAAATATTGACATAATTGATGTTATAAATACCCAAATAAATGTAATTTGAGGATTTTTATGAATTCCAATAATTTTCTATGTTAATATGACATTTTAGTATTTATTTAATTAACGTTTTTAGAACTAATCATTCGGTTATGATTTTCACAAAAATCAATTACCAAATAGTGTCAAAATTGACATAAAATAGTTTTTAAAACAAATATTATATTATTAATTGTTATTATATTATTAAAAATCTAATGTTCATCCAAGATACTTATATCATGATAGTTGTATTATTAATGGACCACTTGGGGGTCTTATGGATGTATATGGTAAGTTTATTTACTATATAATATAAAAATACAAAGTGACATGGTAAATGTCAATCTAATTAACTAAGAGTTAAAACTAAAAGATAAGGTTAATATAATGACCTAAACTTGTCTAAATTCTATTGGATGAGATTATTTCGACCTATCCCCACCTTAGCTTCTAAATAAATCAATTTGGAGCTATTAAAAACTGAATATGACTTTATAATAAAATAATATTTTTAGTTATTCCAAAGGTGCCCCTCTCCTCCCTTATAAAAGGGCACCTCCTCCCTCTGTTCCTCACACCACATTGAGCCTTCAAGCTAGGCCAAACCCTGAAAAATTATCTTCTCCACTTCCCTATAATCATCCTAGAGGTCCTGGTCTTCTTCAAAGACCAATTTTAGTGCCCTAATAGGAGGTCTCAAAGAGGCGCTTCAAAGAAGAGGTAATGTCTGTTACCGATTCTTTCACCTTTATTTCTTCTTCCACTTCTTCTTATTAGGTTGTTTCATTATGAAGTAATAACATCAGTATCACTCATATACTGATATTTTATTATAAGTATTAAAAAACCCCATTTCACCATATATCCATCCTACGAAAAACAAAATCACCGCGCGTGCGTATGTACAGAATACCGTCTCCACGCCGTGGTGTAATCTATTTTCCACCACCACCTTACTTGGATGGGTATAATGGTGTAAATAATAACTATATAGTATTATTATAAAGTGATATTTATTATGTGATAGTATACATACACTCCAATAAAATTCCACGATCATGGGAACGATATCATCGCTCGTGCGTACGTACGGAATACCGTCTCCACGATGCGATGAGATTCATTCTCAATGATTAACCATTCATGAATGAGTATAAAGTATATATATAATAAGTAATCATGAAATATATGACATAATAATGATACTGGATTTATGTATATATATATTTATGTCATCCAATTAATTCGATTCAATTCAACGAGGAAACGAAAACAACGTTCATGCATACGTATAACCTACCATCTCCATGAACGATGTATTTCATTCCATTTATCGATCTTTTATATATATGTATATTCTGAATATATATTATATATAAATCATGTTTTATATTATGGAATTTAGTAATCATGATCTAAGTAATCATATGAATAATTACAAGTCAAAACACGGATGACAAATGAAACGATTTTACCCAAAACGCTCTTTAACATGGAATTTACAAAAGAACGGGTAATATAAAGTCATAAGGGAACCATAAATGATATCATAACAATGAATATGATTCTGTAATAATTCAATGACATTATTTAAATCATTATAAAGGAGGATCAGATATGTACGAAGCATATCGGACCTAAGGTAAGGGATAATTTTGCAAATCTCATTTTTATCCGATATTGCTTATTCGTAAGTATTTACTGGGGTTATTTCTATCATCCATGTCCATGTTTTATAAAAGTATTTTCATGTATGTTTAAATTACTTTTTACCCATTTTTGACTTTTACTACATGGTATGTAAGGAATCTTTCTTTTTTTTACGTTACGATGTATTTTTTTTTACTTTTCCGGAAAAAGTACGAGAAGAATGTTTTTTTAAATTATATGGCATGAAGGGATTTTTACGGTTTTATAAAGCCTTATTTTCATGATTCTTCCTCCAAAATATTTTATTAATATTTACAAAAAAATCTCTTTCTTTTAAAATTGAATGGAATTTTGTGAAAAGAATATGATTTTCCAGAAGAAAGGATATTTTCCTCAAGAATTCATTTCAAGTGCTTTATCAAAACCATTTTCCATCTAAGATGACATTATTTCATATGTGTATGGGTCAAGTATAATGTCTCTATGATTTACATAGTTTCACTTTTCTTATGATGAAATGATATCCATTTCTTTTATATGGATTATGTTATGATGGGATGATGTTTATGAAACCCATTTTTATTCTTTGGGTTATGATGAATGATTTATGTTTATGTTGTGGCACAAGTAAGAATGATTTCATTATAAGATGGGTGGGACCTATATCTCCCTCAAATTAATTGGGTAAAAATTTATATCTCATGAGATAGACATGGGTGGAAGGGTAAGTTAATCCGGTTCAGTATTACAGGACTGGAATGAGGAGTGAACTCGATTCAGAAAGGGACTTTGTCCACTAAGATGGTCTTGGAAGCAATGCCTTGGCTACTATGGAAATAATTACATGTGCTTAATAGATGCCACAATTACATGTTTTATTCCCATGCTATGTTATCATTATTTATGTTCCATTATGATCTATGCCTTATGTACTTCATGTTTTAAGTCGTTGCTCAAGATTTTGATGTTTAAACATTATGTTCATGTTTTTAGGTTCAAATGTGTATGGTATGTTTTATTTTATCCATGCTTACCCTTACTGAGCATTTGAGCTCAACCTTTTTATGTTTTATATTCCCCCAGGATTAAAATAAAGGTTTTAGGTAAGGAAACAAAAAGTGGAAGATCTTTATGGGAGATGTTGAAGATCTTTCACCACGATTAGAAGATTACGTTCCATGTTTCCAAAGACACTAAACTATTACGGTCCTTGTGTGTCTGTTTTTTTTATGTATTATGTATTCTGCAAAAGTAATGTAATATCTACGTACGTCAAGCTTCAGGTCTCTATAGATTGTGTGGAATTCCTCCATGATGGTGAGAACTTATCCTTATAATATGAAACTAAGGAGAATTACATCAAAGCTATGCCTATATAGTATTTTGTTTCTCATTTGGTCCATCTAGTAGAGTGAAGTTCACTACCTAGTGCCAAATCTATTTCTTTTTGGTATAATCTGCTGTTAGTGTCTCATCTCAAAGATAACTGATTATAGGATCCATCCATCTAGGGGTGGTCACTGGTCCATCAAAATCTAGGGTGGTGTTGACCTGATTGATGTCTTCCATATCACATACGATGATTGATGAAACCATTTTTATATATGTATTATGGAAGGTTGCTTCCTATTGAACAGTGTCGGCCAAGATGATGGTTTCATTGGCCAGATCTTCAGTGAGAGCATTCTCTGATCGGGGGATATAATGTAGTGTGGGCTCAAATGGTAATTCTGCCATCAATCCCCTGAAATATCCAGTGAGGGGGGCTATTTCCTCATTTTTGATGCAATATTTTTCCCTTGACATTCTTTATCACTAACTCCAAATCTTCATTGATGTTTAGGTAGGCTATATGCAACTGTAGGGATAGATCCAATCCATCTATGAGGGATTGGTTTTCTACCTCATTATTTGTGTAGCCTTCAGACAATGAGAAAGAGTAGAGAAAAAATGTTATGTCTGGGGAGACAAATACAATCTCATGACCATCCTAATTGAGTTTTCGGTTTTCCATTCTGGTATCTAAAGGACTTCATGATTCACTATCAAAGTACATCTCCCATGTTTGTGGAGTGTCATGGGAATAAAAGACATCTTTATTAGGAATTTTGGTGTCTTCTAGTGTATTTTCTAGGGAAGGATGTGATGTCAAGAATTCATCTAGGGATTTCCCTTTCACTGAATTTTGGGATATGAACTGTATGTTATATTGATTAAGAATGACTATCCATCAATCCAAGTGCCCAATCAACATGGGGTAGCCAGGGATGTACTTGAGCGGGTCAATACGAGAGACTAGGTGGACCTTGTGGTGATGCAAGTAGTGCCTTATATTTTACACCGCAAAGAAGATTGCAAGGAAGTTCATTTTAACATCAGAATATCATGTCTTAGTACCTAGCATGGTCAGGATGAGGTAATAGAGACTATTATCACTTCTTTCATCATTATTTTGTGCGAGAAGGGATCCCCAAGAGAGTTCCATTGAAGAAAAATCTAATATGAGTGGACTCCCTTCCACCCAAGGAATTAAAATCTATGGGTGTAGTTAGTATTTCTTGAGACTTTCAAATGAATTTTGACATTAATTGTCCCATTGGTAAGAAAATCCCTTATTCATTAACCTTGTGAAGTGAAGAGATTTCCCGACCAGGTTGGCTATGAATCTCCAAATGTAGGCGAGGTTCCCTTAGAGTCCCCTCAGCTCTTTCAGATTTCTGGGGGGGGGGGATTTCCCTAATAGTAGTAGTATTATCTAGTTCAACCTCAATACCATAGTGGTGTACCAAAAATCCAAGTAACTTTACTAATGTTTCCTTGAAGGCACATTTCAACTGATTCATCTTTAGACTATGATGTCGCAGCTTGTCGAATATTGTTCAGAGATCCATGAAGTGATAGAATCGTTGTCAAGATTTAATGACTAGGTTGTCGGCATAACACTTCGATATACTTAAGAAAAGTGGATTAAATATGTGATACATGGTGCGATGATATGTGTCACCCAAATTATTTAATCCAAAGGGAATGACCTCATAGAAAAAGATCCCTTGAGGTGGCTTCTTCATCCTCGGGGGCCATCTTGATTTGATTTCACCCTGAGTACCCATACATGAAGGAAAGGGCTTGGAAGCTAGTAGTTTCATTAATCAAGAGTTCTTTTATTGGTAATGGGAAATATTCCTTTGGTAAATTCTAATTAAGGTCTCTAATGTCAATGCAGACCCTAATATGCTCGTTCTTTTTCTTGACAGGGATGATATTTGCAATCCATTTTAGGTATTTCACCTCTCAGACAAAGTTTTATATGATCAAATTGTTGACTTCTGCCTCTACATTTGTGGAATGGGAGGGGTTCATCCTTCTAGATTCTTGATTAAATCCTTGAATCTCGTTGGGAAGTCCAAGATAATGCACAATCATATCTGGATTCAGTCTAAGCATTTTTGTGTAATTCTATGTGAACTCATATCAATGCTGCTTTAAAAATGTGATTTATATATCTTTATCTTCAAGAGGCATAAATACAATAATCAAGGTAGGACGTGGGTCTTCTTATGTCCCTAGATTTATCTACCTGAGCTCATCTATGGTAGTGGAGATTCCTTCCTCAAATGTTAGAGGGGCATTTCTAGGATCATCCTCATCCATTTCTGAGTCTGTTGAGATGTACTTAGGTGAAGATGGAATTCATGGGGCCTCTCTATCTGTATTAGGGTGAGGGAGTCCATTAGAAGAGATATCACCATCCCCTTCTATCTAGGTTATTGTGAGTGATGATGGAGATGATTTTAGATGGGGAAAGGAGAGGTTTGGACCTATGGGAATAGATTTTCTACCTCGACCATGTTTATGGGGAGAGCATAATCATCGTTGATCATACTCAAGGGATTGATAGGAGTAGTTCCTAGGTCATTAAGACCTTTAAATCATATATCATCATCCACCAACAGTTTCGTACCTCCCTTCTTGTAGAAATATGCTTTGACATATATGGATCTGCAATCCAAAAAGGGGAAGCTATCACTGTATAGTATTCCAACCATTCCATTGATGGGGTACTTTAGACATTGATGGAATTCTGATGGTACGAAGAGGTGGATATGGATCCAGAGCCTTCCAAGTAGGACATTATATGTGGTTTCCTGCTAAATAACTGTGAACTTGGTATCAGATGTGAGATCCCCAAATTGGGATTCGAGTTTGATCTTCCCTAGGTGTCTATGGTCATGCTTGTCATATCCCTAGATGGTCAGATTTGTAGGGAATAAGTCCCCTTTACTGTACCCCAATCATCTGAGGGTCTGGACTGGTATAAGTTTGCTCCCTGATCCATTATTAATCAGACCCCTCTGTACATTGACATTAATGAGTTTCCCAAAACACATAGGGGTCTGATGTTCCCTTGGATGACCTCCTCATGATCTTGACCAGTGAATGAGATGGAAACATGGAATCCTAAGGACATAGTATCCACTTGATATACATCGATAGTTGTGACTTCTATCTTGAATTTTTGCGGGCTCCAGAGGGATTCGATTAGTTCCTACCCGAGTTCTTTTGAAATATGGAGTGCATCCTGGATTGAGAGCTTGGTTGGGACTACAACTAGCTGTTTTAGAACATCATACTTTTCACCATAGGTCGGAGCTTCCCAATATGGGCTTGCTCTTGGGCATGTATTTCAAGAGCGAGAGTATCTGGGGCAGATGGACATGGTTCTTGTGCTGAGTTTGATAGAATATCTACTGCCCGTGGTGTAGGTTGGGTCAGCCTCCCCCATTTACTAGGTTGATTGGATTAGACCCCCTCTAGGAGGTTATGAAAGAAAATCAGATTCATGTGACTACTGGAGAGATTTGAGGCTCCTCCTCGACTCCATTGAGCCTACTGGAGTTCCTTCCCTCAAGTATTGGCTATATATATGTCCTCCATGGGGAAATGAACGTAATATTGAGTCTGAACACATCTGCACTACCCCCTATTTCCTCGGACCTGGCACATGCATCCTCCCATCCTTAGAAATATGCAATATAACCATATTTGGGGGGAATAATCATCATCATAGAAGGGTAATGTAAAGTGTATTGTGTTGACAGAACCAGATATGAGCTCCTCATCTTACAAGGATTCCATTTGGTGGGGTGGTGACCATATTTTTGATGTCATTGGTAAGAAATCATCGAAGTTTAATGCCTACTTTGGAAGAAAGTATTACTCTTATTTTTCTATTTCATTCAGTTATTAGTGGTCACACCCACCTTTGGTAGTCACATATGACCCCTCTTTCTTGGGTGATGGAGCTACTTCTATCCTATTAAACTATGCTCTCAGGTTGGTGTGGGTTCAATCAAATATCTTCTAAATCAACCAGTTGTTAAATATTCATGCACGCCTGGCTGACACCTTCTTCCAATTATCCCATTCTTTCAGTTGGACCATGGTTATGAAATCCACATTCTCTGGGGAATTATCCAACACTATTTTTTTGGAATCAATCATTCCTTGAAGGAAATATTTGAAGATGAAACAATTCCGGATATTATGACCCAACCTTCTGTTGAAAGTGTAGTAATCAGGCCAGTTAGTGAGGTTGACCTCATTGGGCTTACTAGGCTATGGAAGCATGATCAAGTTATTGTACATGGTTTCCAAAAAATAACTAGGTACCTATTCATTATGGAAGGACTACACATTATTTATCCATTCTCAAAATTCTAGATGACCCTGATTTCTTAGTGCTTCTGGATGATGGTGATTCTATGGTTGCTGACACTTGATAGAAGGTGCTACGCGGTTTGGGGCAGTCTTGGGCATCTTGACATGTTCCACTACTATATTGAGAGTGATAGTTGCAGATTCTAATTTTTTTGGTCCTTTTTCTTGTGCCTCAGTCATGAGTCGAGCCTTGGATCAGGTCCGCTGAATCGCCTCCACTAAAAATTGGAATGTTTCAGCAAATTTGAATAATATTCTTGGATATTTCATTGGAATATGGGGTGTCTTCAACTCATCCCTAAGATTTTTTTTATTGATTTCCAATAGATTCTATTGTTAGAGAGGGATGCTAAGTGAGTTGGTTAAACCCTACCACCTTGCTATGAAATCAGACACCCTCTCATTTTCATATTTTTTGCAGTTTGTCAGGTCAGCGATCATTGTCTTCCTCTTTGTAGAATTTAATTGGTAAAGGAATTTACGATAGAGGTATTCCCATTCTAACACAAATCCTACATGAAAAATGATATACCAAAAGAAGTCTGGTCCTGTGAGAGTCTGTATAAAACACATCAGCTTGGTTACCTCCTATTGATCTTGAGGGCCCATCATCAGCCCACATCGGGACACGAACTATGTGAGATGCTGCTCAGGGCCACTTGAACCATTAAAGGCAGATAAGGTAGGATTTAAAAATTTGGGAGGAGGTGGGGTATCATCAACCCATTCAGGATATGGATTCCTTTTAGGCTATACAGGCGTGTTCCACCCTTCCATGGCTTCCATTCAAGTAGCTAGGGACTCGATGATGTTAAGGAGATCTGAGGGAACTACTGGATATACCATATCACACCCATGGGGATATGGTGTGGGTTTACAAGGTGGACCTATTTCTATATCCTTTCAATTTTCAATTCTTCCAAGTATTTAATGGTTATCCTGATGGGGGGGAGGTTGTTTTCGCAATTGAGGGAAGTCATGACCATTTTTAATTTCATCATGTATGTGGTATGGATTCCTTTACACAAATAAAATCTGATATTTTGAATATTATATTTATAATGGAATAGCTATGGGAGGGAGAACATTTGTTTATACCTAGAGATGATACCCCTCGAGAATATTTCCCCTGAGTAATTCCTCATTAAGTTGCTGAAGATATTATATTTCACTCTCATATTATGACAGTCAGTCCTCCGGGGAAGGATCCTCACTCATCATAAGAGGTTCTAGATATGTGGCTGTACTAATCTCCTGAAATAATTTCATCAAGGATGTGGAAGCTTGATCTTCAAAATTTCCATGTTTTGGATCTGTTTCTAGTTCTTGGTGCATGGAGCCTCATTCAGTGCATTCAAGTCACCCTCCTCCCGAGGTTTGTTTTCTATATTACGACCCTTTTTATTTGTGTCATGATCAATATCTACCATGTGGATAGTGAAAAAAGTCACAGAGGCATATTGGGTAATGTTGGTCATGAATTTTTTTTACATAACTGAATGATTGTGCATAGCTTCCATCTTGGTCATTATTCGAACCCTTTATCTTATTCGTCCATTTTGTCTTGTGACCTCGGCGGGGCTTAACCATCCTCACTGCACGTTCCTCCTTCTTTGGTCAATGAATAGTGATACTGAGGGAGTTTTAGGTTGGGGTTGTTGAACATGAAGAAACCAATAGAGGTGTATCTCATGATAGGTTGGATACCGACCATTGATTCACTTCTCCCAATTTGGAGAAGACTGATTCCCTATACGGTGGTGATGATGAAAATTACCCCAGTTTTGTGGGGCGGGGGTCATTCAGGGTTGTAGTTGGAACTAATTGGTCCAATATTCTAGGATCCAATGGCTCAGATCGGGGATTTGATGACCTCCAAAATAGACATGAAGATATAAATTCTCCCAACCTAGTGGGGTGGGGTTATTTTGGGATCACTGATGATGTCTCCAGGGTCTTCTCAAGTGATGATGAACTTGGTCATGGTGATTGGGATATAATTTCCCCCATCCCAGTGGGATGCGTTTTTCTTACAACTACTATCTATGTGTCCCAAATTCTCTCAGGAATTGATGATCTGAGAGGTGGAGGTGACATTAGATATTCCCCTATCCTGGCAGGTCGGATCTACTCATGGATGGCTGATACCATATCTGCAATAGTGGCCTACCTGATGTGGCACAATTTTTCTTGCATAGGAGTTGGGTGATATGGATACCCATGATGATAATCATTTCTCATGGGAATTTTCCAGTTGATTGCAACTTTTATCTCCTTGTTTGAAAGGTATTATTATTGTTTTGATGGGCCCTGTTTGAAGTCCTGTTGGATATCCTTCCTCTCTATCTGTAATGTCGAGGTAGTGTTGGAGAAGAGGCATTCTGTTGTAGTGACCAACCTTCCTGGACATTTCCGGGTCCCTTGATCCCACTAAAGGCTATAACATTATAGGATTTCATATCTAAATGGATCTACTATTCTAAGGGAGGAGTAAATTGTAACGCTCCATATTGTCCCCATCCTAAAATACAGATTCATGGTGTGGATTTGGAGATCACCTACCGAAGATTTATGATGCAATGGAGGAAAGGATGTTGTAGATTTTCATTATGATTTTCTAGTTTCATATCCTATTACATGGATATAACAACTAGATATAGATAACAATAGAGTATATTGATCATATATAGGTGACAATCATATCCTAGATGAGGGAGATGTTGAGCCTTTAGTCACTGATGAGTGGCCCACATATTCTGGCATAGATAAGGCATTCACTCCTTCTCTATCTCCTATAGGATCTCATAGTCAATAGTGTCTAAGGGCTAAAACATGATGGGGAGGTTGTTTCCCAATAACTCTCTCTATATGTCAATGTAAATATCTTCTTCATCAGACTTACGCACCTCCATCCTATCAAATCTTAGAGGATGGATCTGATGGTCATCTGCTGATAGGAATTAGGTGATAATGGAAGTTTATGGGGAACCATATACAATTTACCCTGATGATTCGAGCGCCTCGCTTTATGAAGGTATCAGGGTTTGGAACACCTCTCCATATGGAGGTGTCTAGGAAAGGGTATGACTACCTTGTTCATGGGATATATTGTTGTGGGGAGGTTGACCATGGTGAATTTCAGGATTAGAGTCCCTCTGATCAATCTTCATACTACCATGAGTAGAACTATATTGATAATGTGTGTATTTTTCTTTCTCTTTGATTGAAGAGACGAGGGACCATCGTGGTGTTGAGAGTGTGTCTTGTACAAACTCAAGGACACTGGAATTGAGAAGATTAAGGATATGAACCATGTTCTATGCCGTGGTCAGAATATGTAGACCTTCCTTTTAGAGTTGTGTAGGGGTATGCACCTATTGTATAATAGTTACCTGAAATTGTATATAACCATCTAATGTGGTAGGGATATGAGCCTACTGGTGAGAATATTACAGAATATGCTGACGAGCTATCTCATTATTGACAGGAATGTGAGATTGTACTGAGGCATATTCCATTTTCACTTGGTGGGCCTTGATCAGGACATGATTGTTAGGCCAATACTGAGCCTTTGGGATATGCCGCCAGTATTTCTTGGCAAGAATTTAAGCCTACCCTAATGCATGTGCGACTCTCACATGGTTGTCCCCAGTTGGATCAAGAATATGAACCTGGTCATAACATGCATTCCCCATTGGAATATGACAATGGACCTCTGGAATGTGATAAGTAATATGAGTCTTCTTCCATGTTTCCTTGAAATTATGCTGGCGTAGTCATTCATTAGCTAAAGTAGAAATATGAACATGGCTTCAATGATCTGCTAGAATATGCCAGACCAATTCATTGATAGGAATATGAGTTTGTCCCGACATGTTTAACCACGTCTAGAATGAAGATATATGATCTATACTTGTCCTTTGGAGTATGCCACTAGAATTATTCGACAGGAATGTACCCCTATCTAGAGGAATGTTCTCTCTCACCTGGTAGGCCTCAGTTGGAACAGGGACATGACCTGATTAGATGTCTCACCCTTCATCTTAATATGTCGATAATCCTTCCAGGTGGGAGAGAAAGAGTGTGCACTTACTCCAGTACAACCACTTGTTCGTGATGATTAGAATGTTTTACTATGTTGGCTATAGGGATAGGAGTATTTGTCCATCCCTTCATCTGCAATAGTGCCAAAATATACCGACAGAGTTATTCGTCTATTACTAAAATGTATTATCATTTTAACAAAGTGTGTGAAGGGATTTGAGCCCATAAATTTTCATTCTCCATGATGAACTAGCAGATGTATACTATTGAAGCGATGATATGTTCCCACTTTTTCCCTCATTGTGTCATCAGGGTATGACGATGGGCTTCATATATGGGGGTAGGAATATGATCCTCCCCCATTCTTGATGTGGGAATATGCCCGCAGGCTTGTTCGGAGTGATTAGGTATAAGAGCCTGCTGGCTGGTCCCTACCCGAGTATGCAAGTAGTCATCATTGGTAAGATTGGGGATATTCACCCTCTCCTAGATATTGGTATCCTTTCTATTCCGATGAGTATTACTTGAAACCCATGAATGGTAATCAAAGGGCACTGTTTATTAGACGATAACCTCAGAAGGTGACTGAGGGATAAGCGCCTGAAGTTGTTGGTTGTGGAGATGATAGCCATGGGTTTAGCAGAAGCCTTCCCTGGGTGATGCAGGATCATAGACTTTCACGTCTAGAGGACTTGATGAGCATCCTCTATGGTTATGATAGTACCATACTGGTGGTACCCCCAAACCATCATATTTTATACCTGTCATTAGAGTCACCATATAGGTGAGACTGTTTTACGAGCTGTAGAAGTTGCATTTGCGAACAATTTTCTGGGATGAATGTTGGATGATGATGACATCATATTGTATCAGGATACTAAAGTAGTATATGAATTTATGTAGAATACAAATAACAATGTTACTGATTAGTGTAGTATCATTGGTATAATATTCTCAAACAGATATGCATGGTTAATTCATTTGTTATTTTACTCCTGATTCATCCATTCCACCCATTTGGACTTATCAAAATGAGGATGTACTTATGATAACTCTAGACATAGAGGATCACTTGTAAGATTATGCTGGTCTTATTACTTTGTTTGTGTAGGGTTTTCAAATAAAGTGTCCCGACGCATAATAACTGATTATTTTTTTCATTGGATAGATTCACGTCGTGTTCACCATTTTTGTTTTTTAGGTTTTTTTGGGCATGGAACATGGATTGGGATTTCCTTTTATAGTTTTATTGAGGGTTATTTTTTGACCTCTATTAATCACATACATTGGGCTCTCAATTTGTTTTGTCTTCCCTAGAAAATTCCAATGGTTCCCTAATCCATATCTAGGTATAGACTTAGATTCCAAAGGCCGGTGGTCATCTAGGTTTTTAGGCATAGTGACTCTTGGGGACTCACATTGGTTGAGAGGATTGGATTTTAGGCTCATTACACCCTTGTGGGGTGATTATTTACTACTATGGGAATCTATTATTAGTTTAAGAAATGTTAATGAATATATTTCTAATCCTGATAAGAGATCTGTTACCAAAAAAATGGTTTATCGGTCAATTCCCTATTCATGAAAAGAAGGTGGATCTTGTTAAGGGACCCATCTGTCTGTATCTGAGGTTCTTCATATATTTAACAATTAGGTAATAGCTTCTTTATGTGCTATAACCATATAACCAAGTGCTTTGAAATGTGCTTCCATATGAGGAGGTGGTCGATATTATGAGGAGGGTATTGCACCATTATGAGGCGTCCTATGCATCATAAATATTACAGGGATCAAAACCCACATAGTTATTTAGGGTTCTTGGGACTAACACTGAGGTATATACCCTTAAATGAGAGGTATTCATTCATGAAACCTAATAAAATTTTCATTCATACCTCTCTAAGATCACGTGAGCAATGCTTGGAGTGAGAAACAAAGAGGATAGATGAACATTCTCATGGAATGTAGGTATGGGACTTCCATACTGGGACAATCCTTAGGGTGTTTGGTATAAATCTCCGGGCCTGATAAGGCATCCCATGCATCATGAATATGGAAGGAATCAGAGTAATCATAGTTCAGTTGTTGTGTGGGACTTACATACTGTGTCTTCTCTATACCACAAAGATTTATGATTCATAATGAGGTGTTTATTACATTCCCCTAAGACCACGTGAGCTATGATTAGGGTGAGAAACAAGGGGGGAACATATGATCAGCCTCACAATGTATGGATATGGGAATTCTGTATTGGGACAGTCCCTGAGGATGTTTGATATGGATTTCGGTCCTTGGGAAGGCATGCTACGTATCCCGATTATGGTGAGAATTAGAGTCATCATAGTTCATATAATTTCCGGGCTTATACATTGGGGGTGTCCCTATACCATTTTAGGAGTTTATAGGGTAGATTATATGACGATTTCAACACCCTATGCCCACATGATCCATGTTGTTTTGTGAGAAACAATAGATAGTAAGTAATTAATGTCATTTCTTTGGACAAGGGACTCATATGTTGGTCCCTCCATGGATGATCAATATGGAGCTCAAACCTTATAGGGAGGTGGCCTATGTATCCTAAATATGGAAGGAATCAGATTCATTGTAGTTATCTTTATGTCAGGGATTACTCATTGAGGATTCCCTATTGATTGGGGATTACACGCTGAGGACAAAGAGCATTGTCAAATCCTAGGATGCCTTGAGAGACATCACATTACCTAGATTGACACACATATAAGGTTCGACAAGAGCCAATGTGGCACAGTTCGATGTTTTCTCACGTATCTTCATCAACACCTCTAGGAGTCATCGTGAGACCAGACCGACATGTTTAAAGGGTGCCATGAGTCTCTGCTGACTTTCTTGGAGGGCATCACGAGAGATTGGTTATCGTGTCCAAGTAATTTCTTGAAACTCAACTTAAATGAGTGAACACTGTTATATGGTTCAGGTGATGTGTCTCTGGGTTGTCACAAGTATTGGGTGATGGGCCTAGAGGGTTTGCAAGATCGAATTGGCACCAACGTGGGAACTGCATGATGTGCCCTAACATGTGTGGAGGACTTCATATTTCCCAGATGACATGTCAAAGGGGTTTCATGAAATATGTGCGACATTTCCTGGTGTTTTTACGTGTATTTGGATGAAACCCATGAGGTTCATGAGGGGAAGTCAGCATGTCTTTCGATTAAGCCTTCTGCCTTTTATCTTAGTTATAACCCTTGTGTTACGAATTCCTAAGTTTCATTCGGTGTTAGTTTTTCTTGAGTATCACGTGATATAGTGGGATTGAATAATGATCTTCACATAATATACTAGATATGATTCTCATGATCAAGAAATGAACACATGAAGAGGTGTATTAACAGAAGGAAAGATGGTCGGTCGCATGATCGCTCCGATAAGTCCGTAGAAGTTGAGAGTTGAATCCTGCAGAGTCTAGGTGTCAGGAATCCATCCCATGTAGTAGTGGACTATTTTTTCATGCTAGTATCTGAAGTTTATATGCCTCAATACCCTAGATATTCACAGGTTTGTGTGGTGTATCTGGCGTAAGTCTAGGCTAGAGACGACGGAGGGGGCTGGCGCCACACGGTTTCACAAGTCTCAACCATGGACTACTTCAGGAACATCACCTGATTTTCAGTGATTGAGAGTCTCTTACATTATCAAATTATTTCTAATTATTGGAGACTTTTTTTATTATTCAAATGTGTCTAAGGACCTCCATGTTTTCACATTGACATTTCCAAGGGTCCCCACGAGATCTGATTGTATTTTGGAAGACACTCATGAGACCTTGGGTGACTTGTCTTGGGGTGTCACGGGACAATGTAGTGGGTGTGTAGGGAACGTCTCACGCCATTTTGTGACTGCGATTACCTCTTTATGCCTCCATTTTGGTTCCCTTTGTTTGATGTAACAATGTTTGGGAGTAATTTGAGATTTCATATTTTTTGTTGAGTGTATTTATTCTATTTTTTTTGGAGATTCTTCATGTGACCAATATGGGTTACATGGGGGTGTACAAGAATTTCATAGACAAATCTATCCATTTTTACTTAAGGTCTGTAGAGTTTTATGGGGTTCTTTTTATAGTAAGGATGACAAGATGAAGGGATCTGGAAAGGCTAGGCAGGCATGTCTCCAAGGACATGTGGTTCCTTGAGGGTGATTTGAGGCATGTCGTATGTATTTTAGAAACTAAGAACCCCTCTTAGATCATCCATTTTATCCCCTTTGTTTTATTTTAAAAAGGTCAGGGATGATACGATTTTTCATGAGTAGTTTCTATGATTTTACTAAATTTTTGGATGATGCGTTGCTTGAACAATATGGGTCATATGGAGAGTATGCAAACATGTAGCATACAAGTCTATTTTCCTATCCTTATAGCACCACAAAGTTATCTGGACACTCTTGAGGACTTCCGTGTGTTGAGGATGACGATATAGAGGGATTATATGAGGTTTCACAGTGTCTCACAGATCTATCAGGGTGTGTGTTGCATGTATTTCAGTGTCTGAGAACCCCTGTCACCTCCTCCACTTTATCTAATTTGTTTTATATGGAGAAGGATTGGAGGTAATGTGAGATTTACTAGATATCACCAAGGGATTCTATTCTTCCCATTGAGGATTTGGCGCATGAGCTTCATGACCATCAGGGGGTCTCTTCCTTTATAATTTCATCCCTCTTTATTTCTGAAGGATTATACATGGTTTTCTAGGCACTTTTCAATGAAAAACCATGCGTACTGGTGGTGATCATTTAATTTTATAGGGGATATTCACAAGATCAAGTAGTTTTGTTGAAGGGGGCTTTGTGGGACTTGCTACGGGCGATGCACCATGTGTGGGGACTTTTCATGACCTTGAAATGGTCACATGTTTTCAATTCTCTCATAGGTTTCATGAATATTTTACCATCCTCTTCTTCCTTGCTTTCACGGGGAAAATAATACCCATATTCTAGTATTTCTACCTTTGTGATTTTTTCGATGCTTATTTGGAAGGCGTCAACACTCTCACTATCTCTTTTAGAGATGTGCTTACTCTTAAGAAATATGGTGTGTTACCATTTTGTATGAGGGGTCATATAGATAATATCTCCTCATTTATTTAGGGAATCCTATAATGGTACACTTTATTCCTTGGGGTGAAATTTTGTTACTCAGAAATTCCTTAACAAATGATTCACAACCCCACACATGTAATTATTAAAACACAAGTTTCTTTCCACTGCATAAATGGTATGGTATAACATTTATTGCTTTATTTGTAACTTGTTTTAGTATTTTTGATGTTGTTTGTAATTCATATCACTAAAAGGACAATGAAAGAATCACATGACTCATTATTGATCTCACCACATCCAATAAGGTGTAGTTCATCATTTCACATAAACCATTCTATTGATGTTTATACAGAAGAGTGAGTTGATATAGGACCCCAAAACCCCATAAATAATGAATTAATTATTGATTAATAAATTCTCCACCACGGTTTGAGTGGAGTTTTTTAATCTTTTTACCAAGTTTGGTTTCAACTTCATTCTTGTATTCCTTAAATTTATCAAATGAATCCAACTTATACATCACTAATTAGATATAACCATATCTACTAAAATAATCAGTAAAAGTTATTAAGTATGACTACCCATCCATTTCATCAATAGGAAATGGTATACACAATCTATATAAACTAATTCAATAATCTCTTTGACCTTTTTACCTTTTCAACTAAATTGGGCTCTGGTCATTTTACCTTGTAAACATGTATAACATAGTCCAAGTGGTTTTAGTACAAAAGAATCTAAATACCCATATTGAAATAATTTATTCAAGAATGTTTTTTACATAAACTAGTAGGTAATTCCATTATTGGGTATGGTACGATACATTTGAAGTAGTTTTGTTATCAATTTCCATTACTTTGTTTGTGTAACCCAACACATAAATTCCATTATTTATATTTGTATTACCATAAAAAATGATATATTTATAAAACAATCAACATTCAATTCCAAATTTGAAAATAAATCCATTCATATGAAGTCTAGATAAAAAAATAATGTTTTTGATAACTGATGGAACATAATAACAACCTTTCAAAACCAAGATTATTCTGGTCTGAAACATGAGTTGGTAGTCCCTGATTTCTAAAACATAAAATTTAGACCCATTATCCTCCTGAATATATATATAACCTCATTAAATATTTATAAATCTACATGGTTCCTTTATTTTAATACATAAGTGAGCACCACATGTTGTATCTAATACCCAATTTTTAGAAATAGATAAACTACACTCCATAAAAAAACACACCTGATGTTTTCCCGTGCTTCTTTCACTGGGAACATTTTTTCTTCCATTGGCCCATCCTTCCACATGAAAAATAGACACCATCATGTTTCATTGCTTTCCCGTTCATCTTATTCTTATTGGAAGTGAATGAATAAGATTTTTGTTTAAAGATCTTCTCTTTTCATTTCCTTTTGTTCACTATAAGAACCAAAGGAGTTTCATTCTTTATATCCTTATCTACTTGGATAAGAAGAGTGAAAAGATATGGAATATACTTATCAATTTTATATATTAAAATTCACAACAAAGTTTTAGAATCTCTGTGGTAGTGATTCCATAATGATTTCAGTGCCCAGTTCTTCAGGAAGTTTAAACCCTAGAACCTCTAAGAACTCAATGTATCCAATGAGTTTGACAACATGAGTCATATATAGGGAAACCTCTATATTATAACTCTAAAAGATCATATTGGAGGTCTCAAACTATTCCTTTCTTGCTCACTCTTGGTAAAGACTATATAAGTTCTCAAGAATTCTAAGTGAATCCATGTTTTCAAGAGACTTCATGAGTTTAATAGAAATAGATGAAAGTATAAAACATTGAACATAGACTGCGTCACTCAATTTTTTTCATATACAAGGTACTATTCATTACTCACCTATTTAGTAGGTAGATTGAGCATTGAGGATTCTAGCATGTAATATATTGATTCATGTAATAACATAACCAGAAGGAATCTAAACCACTCTTGGAAGTTACTGCTAGTTAAAAGGTTTTCATTCTTCAATATTTATCATAGGGATAGTTTGGATGACGAGATTTCCATGTTATTATATAATTAAAAGATCATATTATTTTTACTTTTTATTTATTGAAAATTATGTTGGAAATAATAAATTATATAATTTTATTAAATATCCCACTATTTTATCAAGTCCTAATAGCCCTCACCATTGAACTCGAAATGTCTAGTTGCTTTAAAATTCGAGTGGAAAGGATCCATATTACCCTTCAAATAACCATAATAATGTTTGGTCAAGCTAATTGATTGTATTTAGGTAGGGAGGTCTTTTCTAACTGCATGCTTATTTCTCCGTGATTCATTAAGTGGAACCCCCTATCATGAAATCTTAACTTGGATTTCCTCAACACTTACCTCCAAGTTACATTAAGTCTAGATAGGGATACTTATCTTGATGTAATATGGTTAAGTCAACCCATAATCTTCATAATAACTCCACATTAAAAGTAAGTGTCTCAATGAGGGTTGGTTAGACACTCAGTTCTATGTCTTTCATTCCTAATCAAATAATGGAATTCCAGGTCTAAATTAATATTTAATTGATGGAATTTAATTTATTATGTATAAATTTTAAATTGTTTTCTCCTTTACATGTCTTTTTTAATCTCATGTGGATGTTTCTAAATTAAATAAACATGTTGGATAAAACATTCAAGCATAATTCATTCATTTTTTTTATTTTCACATTAATTCATTTATTTATTTGATCCTAACTTTGTATCCATAAAATAAATAATTACATGTATAAAAAATAAACAATTAATTAAATGACCTGTTCATGAGATTTAACTAATGGTTTATTTAATGAGAATAAATTAAATAAACCTTTGACCTATGAGAAATAACTCATGTTTCTGGTCTTGGAATGAGTTACAACAGTCCACCAGTCCACCTGTGTAATACATAGGTTGAAAAAATTATGGTTTTGTCTTGAACTGTATCTACATGCCTTTGGAAAATCCTTTAATTACAAATATTTATAACTCACATGTAGGTGGGGGGAACCAAATGATTGGTTAAAGTGACATTACATAAATATCATTGGAAACATGGGTCCAATATAATAATAGAGGGAGGGTTGAATTACTGGATATAAAATTTAACTTAATAATAAATTATTATATACCCATGCAATAAATTAATTTAAATAATCACCAAAAAATAAATCGGTCTTGGTCAATCTCATAAATGGTCATACATGCATTATATATGAAAAAGTAAACGGATAACATTCATTTCTTATTCATTCATTATTATTAAGATAAACATGGTTTCATTAATTAATTAATTAAATCCCTTTCAACTTAATGACCATCCAATTTCATTTGGATATAACCATCATTAACGCATTAATGGAAAATAAATTCAAGAACCAATAATTTTAGATTTATTAAAATAAAATAATTTAGAATTTAAAATTCTTTAAAACCCTTATTAAATTTTCAAACACTTAATGTACTAATTAAATCAATAAGGTTTTAATGAATAAATTTTCAATTTAATGTAATTTAATTATTCTAGTAATTGGGAGACTACATGGAATGTACTATCCAACAACATTCCATGTACCTCAGTTTCCAAGTATATGGGTCACATGCTTGGGGCTTTGGCATGTTGACTCATTCGTACTATACGATATGTTCATGCCATATACACATAGTGTATCCACTTTCCATGTTCCAAAGATACTTTCCTTGGTCTTTCGAATGTATCTCATATGAATACATGGTGTGTATAGACCAAAAAAACACTGTGTGATCTGAATTCCATGTGCCTATGTAACCTGCTGAAAGACTCTCCATGTTCTTGGGTGAGAGAATACATGACATGTTCCCTCTAGCTACACACACTGTATCTTTAATATCATTTGTCTAGATAAATTGATGTGTATGTCAGATGTGGAAATTAATGAACTACATTCTGTGTACATTGTATACATGTCGTGTATATCATAAATACTATAGATTGTCAGTATTTTGTGGTTTGACCATGTATTATGACCGCATATATTGTGGGATTTATGCCACTAACCCATGTAGAATACACATCATGTATGCCAATAAAGATTGTGTAATCTGATAACCGTGTTCCAGGTTGACCAGTCAACACATAGTGTGCTCTGTGAGTAATAACTGTATGTAATTATGTGTATCCCACGAAATGACCTAGTGCAACATACTAGGGTACACTATGTGTACTTCTGAGTACACACCATGTAACCCTATCTTATTGGCCAAAAATTGGTATTTCCTGATGGTATCTTTGGCCATTCTTCATCTATTCTTAGACCATTAAGAAAATTCAACACTGAACAAACATGATTACTTTCTCGATAATAAGTTAATTCCAATCTGATAAAATAATTAATAAAAAGTAATTAAAATCCAACCTTGATTGTGTGTGTATCAACAATCAAATAAATAATTAAAAATTTAAATATGACTGCTCTAACATCACTTGTTATTTCTCGACATAAACGAAGCATACGACAATGGGCGATATATTATAATTTTTTGATATTATAGTTACTCAAAACCACAAGAGAGGATATTGAATTTCAAATTTATAGTTAGTTCATTTAATATTATAATAAATGAATACACAAGAATAAGATCTTTCTTTGATGTGAATGCCGATCATCTAAAAATACCATTTCATATTTCCTTCATTGTTCTATGAGGATACAAAGATAGAATCCCTCTAGAAGTGATCCACACGTTCTTATTTGATCTCTAAGAAACAAAAATCAATCTTTAAGTGCTAGCATAGATAATTTATTGTCATGTGTTGTTTGTATTGATTGCTCATCCTTCAGTCTTAAAGGAATTTCTCTCTCATCTCTCATTCTTGAGAGGGAGAGAGAAAGATGAGTCAAGAGATAATTCATTGTGTGTAACAATTCTCTATTTTTATTGAACTGGTTGATTTTTTGCACTAACTACACAATATATATAACCATCTATTTATAGATCTAGAGTTTAGGTTAAAATAATTATTTAATTACATGTCGAACCATAAATATTATAATAACATTTATTAAACCCCATGCCACATAATAATAATAATAATCATATTTTTTGATGTGCACCATCTTGAACAATAACAAATATTATATAACCATATTATTATTTATTATGTGTCACCAGACATAGTCTTGGTTCATTCAAAATCCCCTAGAATTTACTGAACATCAGAATAAATATTTAATTTACATATTTCATTCATTAATAAATATTTTCGATAAATAAAATGAGAATAAAATTATCCCTTATTCTTGAGAATAAAATTTATTCAATTAATTAAATTAAAATATAATTAATCAAGATCACTAGAAGCACTTATTGTGTGACCCTCTAGGATTATTTCTCATTGGAATTAGATGGACTTGACTAAAGTTCAAGATTACTATTTTGAAATGGGTCATGGAACCTAAGAGAAATAAATTAATGTTACAATGATGAAAATAACATATGAAGGCTCACTATGAAATATAATCCCTTTATCACAATATCTCATCAAGAAGGCTATATATATATATGTTACCAACCTATTTTCTCGATACGTCTTTCTTTGAGTATCATAAATAAACATGTCATTACACCATGCTCATGTAATTTAATGTGATAGTTATCCTCCAATAAAAGGTCCGATATATCAACTTCTATAAAGATAAGTGGGACAAATCCTTCCTCAACTTATATATAATGACATGATAATTTTGATGCACTAAACGTACCCTACCTCACTGTGAACATATATCATCACTGTTTTCATCAAAAAATATAAGTGAATAAGTCATGACATGGATTAATGATAATATTAAGGTCTATGAAACATTACACACACTCATATATATAAATATCTAATGACATAAAGACATGTGGAATTACCACTGGCTGGTCTTTTCTCATAATTGTTTCTTGAAGATTACCAACTGAGAACTTCATGGGTAGATACCTTACCCGCTTATGAGTACTCACACATGAAAATCTATTTACTATGTTCCCCATCATAGTATATTATCCAACTGTTTATATTATTTAATAATATCTTTATAGCACTTGAAGTTTCTCATCATATAGAGGAATGACTATGACCTTATAAATGAAACGTATAGTCTTGGACATTATTATATTAGATTCATGAATAATAATGAACAATATGTAATAAATTTTTTTATTAATATTAAATACATTAAATATACATTTAATAAAAGTAAAAAATTTCGTCCTAGTACACCAAATCTAACATAGATCTATAGTTATCCATAATTATATAGTAATAATAATAAAAGAAAGCAATGATACTGACTAGGTGACTTGATCAAGGTATGATTCAAGAAGAAAAAAGGAATAACAAAGAAAGCTTTAATACAAATTGTTAGTTGGAGTGGAATACTCAAGTGGGTGGGGGGTGGGGGTGAAATTAGTTTCCATTTTTTTAAATATTATTTTAAAAAAATCCTAAAATTTAGAAAACACCCAATTAATTAATACAATATGTATTTATAATTTAATGTTTTGAAATAAGATATCAATAGATTGATCAAAACTCAGTTAGAATAACTTGAGATTATCTGAAAATTTTGATATTATTATGCTTACATTAAATAGTAGATATATCCTACGTAAAATATAACTTTCAATGTCATGTTTTGAAAAAATATATTTAAAAAATAGTTTTAAAAATAGAGTAATAAAAACATTAAAACACACAATTGAAATAAAAATACAAGAGGTTAAGTGTTAAGATGATACCTAGACTTCTCTACTTGACCATAACTGACTGTCAAGGATGTTTACAGATTTAAATGGATGATCTACAACTTGGAAATAATTATTTTTTTTATTTTCTAAATTTTATATCAATATTGAATTATTTAATTAAGAAAACACACTTCGATTGTTAAGAAACACAGAAACATGCTTGTTATCATTTTCATCTTCAAGAATAAAGTCTAAAACACTCATAATGAAATTATAAACATCATAAAGTTTTATAAATCATCCCTAATAGTAAATTTAATGGAATATTAATATTTAAATTTTTAATAAGAATTAATATGGACACCACTATTATGAAACTAGTATAAGTGATCAAAACTATAAACACCTGATGTAGAAAATAGGTAAAATTCATATAGATAAATACTATTTATGAATATTATAATTGTAAATGGACATGAGTAAGGTTCAAAATTAAATGATTAATATATCTATGTTTTTGATACATGAGGTTAAAGCATTCTTGTGAAATCCAAGATAAGAGGTAAGGGTTTTTTGTCTCAAATTCCACTATTTGAGATAAGTTTTGTTTTATGGATCTAATTTCCATTATGTGGTGTATGTAATATCTATTTGAGATTTTTATCACGAAATTAATTTATTCATGGTATCTTAAGATCATTTTTTACTCCACCCTTTCAATATATTTTGATTGAATTGTTACACAAGACGTAAGTGGGGTTTTCCATCCCAATAATCATTCTTTGGGATTAATTTTATATTCACTTCCTATTTATTTTTGTGTGGTGATTACATTTACAGAGTATAATTTTACTATATTACTCGTGAAATTTAAGGAATTTAAAAGTATTGATTATTATCCCTAATTTATATTCTTTTGATTCAATATTTACTAAAACCAATGTAAAACTGATTCTTTTCCATAGTATAAAAACCATCCTATGTTTTGGTAAAGTAAAAGCATGTGTAGTTTTATAGAAAATATATCCATCTATATATTCAATAAAGTGAATATGGATATGGATAAAATGTACCATGGGTAATCAACACAAAAAATATTGGTTGAGTATCAACTCAATCATCACTCTGATGCAAAATGAATGGATTTAATATTTCACACCTCACTAGAAACTCTGAGGGGATTTTATTTTGTAAATTAACATTCTCTTTATAAACCAAGATGAATGATTTTTTCCAAAATTTTATTAGTATTATATCAATTAAATCTATCAAAACACTATTACTATCCTTCATAGATAACCCAGAACATTGAATATACTCTCACTACTATATTTTTTTGATAATATTTCTATATGTTAATTTAATAATACACCAAAAATTTTGAGTTTATTAAGTGATGTTATCCTAGACTATTATTTTGAATGTGGATGTATTGATTATTTTATTTCTCATTATAAAAATATCCATGTTTTTATTCAGAAATATGTTTCATAGTTAATGGTATGAGTGGTCTTGATGAATGTTGTGGTGAATGAATTGGACTTTTTTAGGTGATGAGTGGGCCGCAATATTATATATTCCCTCGATTTATCGATTGGTCTCACTAGACAAAACATGTTGGGATTTAGTCTACACATATTCCCATAAAGTACAGTGTCTTGGAACAATTACTTTAAAACATATTTTCATGTACAACATTATGAATTTCATTCACATGAGATTAATGGTTATTTTTATCCATGTTTTCTTATATTTTTATGGATATAACATTCCCCCAGTTTCATTTGATTATGGATTCATTATGGTCATTTATTCCTACATTATCACTTATTCTATATTTATATTATCAAATATTATACTATATTCTACACCTTAGTAAGCATATGCGATCTCCTTTTTTTTGTTTCCTTTCCCCAAGAAACTTAGAGGAGAAATATGTATAAATTTAAATGATATGATTGAATAGATAATCATGTTATTCAAATATAATCATGTTGTATCTTATGTTTTAATTTTTTTTCCATATATGTATCTAGTATTCAAGGACTACTAAGTGATTGGTTCCTGCGTAAAATATTTTGTGATGTACCTATGTGGTAATATAACTATTAGATCTTAGTTTTTGGAGTCTTGGTTATTACAAGACACACCACCAGAACATCACTATGCAGAAACAGAAGCCGCGAAATGAACCCCTCACTTCAATGCCCAAAACAAGTAAGACAAGAAAACCCAAGTCACATTTACAAAACATAAAACATATGGAAGACACAAATAAACTATTGTAGTAATTACGAAGTAAAAAAATGAGGTACAAAAATAGATTAATAGATTACATGGTTGGGTCATGTGGCCTACTCCATGGGGGAATATTGATTTACTTTGATTCAGAGGAAAGGATAATGATTACTATACTTAGTCTATACATAAAAAAAATTTGAATTCACCTAGGTAATATTGTATATCTCAGTAGGTTATTTCATTCACCATCATATTCTTATTTTAGTGGGACACAATCCACCTAATCTGATCTTAATGTAAAAACCTTCAATTGATCAAAGTATTCCCCTACCTTAACCTACTCATCTAGTGAATTGTTCCTTATTTATGATGCTTTTCAAAGACATATTTCGTGTACTATCATCCAATGAATGATATTATAATGAAACAATATGTTATATCCTTCCGGGTATGATCTTTCTATAGCTTCTATTATACTAAACCCTCATCCCCATTTCAGAAATAAAAAATTAGGCCTTTATATTTCTTTCTTTTTGTGTTATTAGTTTCCTTTTTTAAAAAATTATTATCACATGGAAATACCAACATGAATCTCATTTTAATGTTTTCAAAGACAACTATTTACTCTTTTACCCCCAACTTATTGAGTAGATAAATCTTACACAACATTTATAAAACCATTATTATTACGAAACCTTATAGGTATCTATTTTAATCTTATTCCATCCTTTATTTATTCTTATGTAATTTTTCAATTTTTTATTTAATTTTTTTCAACCTTATTATATCATATGTTAGTCTTATGCATCTTCTGGATTACACTTATGAGGATTCTAAAAACTTCATCTTACTCTTACATAGATTAGACTTACTCTTACATAACCTTTAAGAAATCTTATTTACTCTTATATGCATCCTTTATAAAAAATTATAATCATACATCGATCCAAGAAACTCAATTTAATCTTATGTAGACTTTAAAATAGGAATCTACACTTATAAAGCTTCAGAAATGTGGATTTGATATTAAATAGACTCATCTACATCAAGTTAATATTACAAAACTATTAAAAATCTATTTACCCTTATATATATAAAATAAATTCCAGTTTATTCCTATGTATCCTTTGGAAAAATATATTTACTCTTACACAGGTCTAGATTCTTTCCATCTTTCCCTCCAACCATCTCTAAAGTTCTTCAAGAATTCTCCAAAATCCCACAAAATTCATATTAAACTAGAATAAACAATGATAACCCATTGCAAACTCTATTAAATACTAATCATACACCTATTCTTGAAAAAAGATTCATCTATTTATTCTAAACCTAAATAGAATCCATCAAAAAATACACCACTTCATCTATAGACAAGACAAACAATCTTAAACATAATTAACTCATTAAATCATTCTTGAAATAAAAATAATAATTATTTACATATTTATTTATTCCTTATACTTTTTTATTTTTAATATATATTACAATAATCATCTTTCCAGAAATACAAAAACCAATGACATGGTTAAAACAATTTACAACTATCAAATGAAATAATTTTCTCTCTAAATAACACAATAGAAGTCTATAAAAGAAAATAAAACCTTAAATCATAAAAAATACACAATTAATTGATAACATAGAAAATGTATACATGAATTTCATACTAAATAAAAAATTAAATTAAACAAATTATGACTAAATAACTAATATTCCAGAAAAATAAAAAGAAATTCCAATACATTTAGTAAACCTCAGTAATATAATAATCAATCCTCAAACATTAAACTATGACTGTCAGTATTAGTTATGGAGCTAACGCCTCCCGAAACTTTCCCCACCATAATCCTATAACAATGTATAATAATTTTAAATTGAGTATATCCACATACTTATTTGATCATTCCAAAAATATCATCAACCAAGTCAATTTCATGAATACATAATAATAAAAGAAGTATAATTTTAATACATACCTACATCCTCAGTAACCAAAACCACCCTAGGAAATCATGGTCTAGTACAAGTTACACAACTATATCTCTATCAATGGAATTAAAATCCAATATAAGAGTCTATCTTGCACCAAAATCCCACATTTCATTGTATATAAGTATACCATGTCACAGTATTCCACTCCCAAAATCACTAAGTGCATCATTTACCAAATAAAAATAATATAATATAACACATTCAATTAAAATATAAAAGGGCCCCCACAAACCCACCCATAATAGATAGTTTCCATATCCCTAATGTCTAATGTCCTCCCACCGACCCTCTATCATAACCAAAGAAGATACATATCCACCCCCATAACCAAACCACCACATATCCAATACCTATCCAATCTATACTGACCAATAGGGGTGAAGGAGGACATACTAAGATGACAATTATTTTTCCCATTCACTAACTAGTTTTTGGGGAGTTATCATGGTTTATCATCACTAAAACCCCACAAAGGATGGTATTGAAGTTGAGTGTGACCCTAGAATACCTATTTTAATAATACATGAGTTGGAGACTAGAGAAAAGGGAATTAAACACACATAATGGTAGAAAATTCCCTAAAAATACAATAAAAATAAGAAAGTAACCAACTTCCAAGGCTATATAATTTGAAATAAAAACCAATATCCCATAATATAATTAATGCCACACATAAAAAATTTTATAAAAAAATACCGTGATACAAACCCTATGAAAAAATATCCACAAACACTGGCCTAGTACATGCCATGAGCTAGTAATTTCTGATACAATAAAAAAACAACTATAGAATATAGGGGTTAGAAAATAAGTATACTCAGGAGAATTCTCCCCAAGTATCTTGTGGAGATGTGGAGAAATCATACTAAATCCTTAATGAATAAATAATGGAACCAACTTGTTACCTATACCAAGTAACCTATCACCCATCCTTACTAAAGATAACTCACTCAAAACCACACACATGTAAGGTAATATAATTACAATAAAATTTATGTGAAGGTAACCCACATTCACTTCCACACCAAACTAGTTACTCTCACTCCCCAACGATATATGGTCTACTATTCTCACCCCCTCTATGTCTACATAATCATATAACCACATAATCATATCACAACCATAAAAATATTACAAAAATAATATCCATATATCCATAACCACATCACTACTATATCCTCATATCACATCATGGTAGATAATGTAATCCTGAAGGGTATTATCCTCGTGTTATCCCCCTCCCATGTATCTCTCTATTGTGTGACCACATCACCATATACCATAACCTCAAGATATTAAAACCCATATATAATAACCTCCTTCCATCACAACCTATGTTATGTATATAAGAGAGATTAGGTAGATTTGAGTAGTTTTCCATTTGTATCACCTCTATCATAGATGTTGGAAAAAAACACCAAGAACCCAAAACCTCATATGGGTGTCACTCGAGTTACTCGACTTGAGTGATGGTGAATATTAAATAAAAAAATATAATAAATATATAATATCATAAAATACTAACCTAATGGTTAACTACCAAATACATGACACTCATCCATAGACATAACCACTGCACATCAACATCATTTACACCTTTATTAATAGTATGAACCAAACTGCACTACACCACATTAGTAATTTATATTTCATAAACTATTCACTAAATTATTTATTTAAATTACATTTGTATTGTCAAATATATATTAAGCCTTTAAATTAATTTATAACCACTATAATTCAAAAAAATTATTCATTTTTAACATTATTAATTAAATTAACCACATACTATGTATCTAAAAATTCATTTATTATAACACTTCATTGTTACACTATATTCCATTAAACTTTTAAATATTCATTTCATTAATTTAATTATTTTAACATCATTTCACACTACCACATCCCAAACCCATTAATTATTTCATTAATTTCAGCCATGTTCTATATTTTTGGGCAATTACAACACAACCACACATCAACCTCCACACTATTTCATCAAACACCACACTATTCCATGCCAATATACACAACATAAATTCCAATAGATCTCAAAATCATATACTCTATCATATTAATAACCACATTAAAACACCACCATAAAATTAAAATATAACTAACCCAGCATATAATATAATAAACCAACCACACCAACATTTCTCTAATCACAACAAGAATATAATAAAAACAATCATAGTAGAAAGAAATACTCAGACATCATTACATTAAATTCTTAATTATATATATATATATATATCAATCTATGAAAAAACATATCAACCATTAAATTCTAAATGTATATATCACCCTTTTCATTTCCATCATTAAGTGACTTACCAAATTATAAATTTCCTAAATCATAAAACTCCCACTCTTTAAAAACTATTTAACTAAAATATTTTATTATAAATTTTATTAAATATGGTTACAATTTTAAATTTTAAATTCTAATTTTATAATCAATGGGTTGTGAATTTTTTTTATTATATAAATTTCTTATGATTTTTAATTATGATTTTAACTACACACAATAGAAGTGTTCTTGAGATGTATTTATTTATAGACACAAACACACATGTTGATGTTTTAAATATGTTTTTATAATGTTTTATGATTTAAAAATATATTATTATATAATTTCCATTACATTTTTTTAAGTATTATAATTATGATCATGATTATGATTTTGATTATGATTATGATTATTATTGTTGTTTTTTATTGTTGTTATTAGGCAGTATATTATAATAGGGTCCTATCATTTATTCCATTAGGCCAGAATACATGAAACATGAGGGGGAGGGGTTATCCTCCTCTCTTAACCTTCATCACCCCCTTCACTCCTTATGGGGATTTAATCCAGGGGGTAGGTTAGTTTCTCTATTTTTTTTATAATTCCTTAGTATCACCCTTTTTCTATTTCCTCTCTTATTGTTTTTTAGGTTATGGATTTCATTTTTAGGTTTCCCCATAGGATGATGAAACACTTGAATTAGACATTTTTCCCTTGTGAAATCTATATGGGGATTATAGGATGAAATTTCACATCGTTAAAAGGGGTTTTAGAATCACATCACTCACCGGTAAGAGTTTTTTTGATATCCCTTCAATATGGAAATTTCAGGGGGCCTTGTTTATTTAAATATAACTAGGGTTTTTCTATGTGGTGGTCAGTGGATAACCCTAGGGTGAATCTCCACTCCAATACCTTCTATTTTTGTGTCACCAAATTACCATGTAAATAATAATATACTTATAACATGATGAAATATCTTTAATTATATGAATAAATTATGATGTTAATTATTTATAATTTTTTAAATTTTTTATCATTCTCTAGGTTGTTGACTTTAATGATCCCTTATTTATACTGGAATCAATAGGTGAATAGTTCTATAACACTTCTATCAAATGATATTAATTTTGGTGCTTTCCAATTTTAAACAATATTTTATATTGAAAAAAGATATATGTGATCTACTTGATATTGATTTAGAAATTAACCCTTGATGTGTCTATTCGAAAGTGTTTTTTCACTAAAATATAAAAATTTATCTCATATACAATTAATGTATACAAATTGTTTTTGAATATGCTAGTTAGGTATTTATAATCAAATTTTGGAAAATATGTTTATGAAATGATTGATATAAAATATAAAGGGGTGATAAATTTTTTTGTGATGGGTTTTCATGGGAAAAAATGTTTCAATTGATCTAATGGACTTTATCAAATGTTTTAAAATTTTGTTAATATACCTTATTTAAATTACTATGAGATTTATGAATTTAAATATGGGTATTGAATAATTAATTAAAGGGGGATATTTGATGTGTTAGTTTAGAATTAATTAAAACACTTTGAATATAGAAAGGAAATACTGAAATTACGTGTGTACTGGAGAGGGTATCTTAGATAATTACTTATAAAAAGTGATGATTCCACTCCGAATAGTCTTTATTTTACCATATATGTATTATTATCTTGAAAGTTTAGACAAGATATGAATTATACTCTAGTTAGCTTCATTATTATAACAGAAATAGTTGAGTATTCCATTATGGATAGTTGAATTACTTTCTAGTTTGGGATTCTGTTCTGACTAGCATCTTGAAAATTGTTAGATATTAATATGTGTTAGACGTAGAACAAGGACCCTAGGTCCTGTTGGATTGATCCCATATGTATTTTTTCTTTAATAACCATGGATGAATTTGATCATAAAATTTATTTCACTTATTGTTTTATTTATGTAAATGGATTTTCTTGATAAAAATTAAGATAAAAACATTATTTCAAAGTAAATATTAGATGATATTATCACTTGTTATCTATTTTCAACAAAAATAGAAATTTTAAATTTGCATGTTTATTTTAAACCTGCATGTTTGGTTTATCATTGGATGGAACTATTATATAACCCTTCCGGGGAATCCTACAGAGTATATGTATAATCACCCCTATATATGCATATTTGTGCATATATTTATATGCTTTATTATTTTTTATTTTAGGTAAACTTTTGAATAATTCATAGTCTTATTCCCTGATAGAAATAATACTCACATAGAGATTATATTATGAGTAATGGTTATCCATGAAGTATTTTATCTATTTATGTTATAATCATATTTATTCATTTATGCATTGTATTAAAAAAATTATACATATTTATTACTATTTCTTGTAAGTTGACATAATTTTATACTTATCATGGATCTCCCACAATAAAAATACTCTCAGGTCTATAGTGAATAAAAGTTTGACCTCTAAATACCACCTCTAATAGGCCTTTGGTTAGTGACTTGAACTGAAGGTATCTGTCACATGTATGGGAGGCATTTCACACAAAAATACTAGTAAAATAAAGTAGAACCACCAATAATATATATACATACATACAGACACACACACACACACACACATAAATTTATATACCTAAACCATCTATACATGACAAGGAATATAATGAAATTAATTATGGTGTAATTATGACCTCTTAGACTCCACTCTAGCTACCCGAACAACAATATCATTGATCTCAATCAAATTTTATAGCAAAAAATTCTGGAAAACTATAGATGGGTGAAATATTAAGATTACTTACTAGTATCATATTTATAAATAATTCAAAATAAATTTTAAATAAAAGTGATGAGGTAGACATGCGTAGTATAAAAAATAAGTATTATGAGAAAATCAAGGATATAAACCAGAAATTCAAGTAAATTTGGAAGAAAATATAATATTACAGAAATTCATAGACATCATTTTTAATGATATCACATGAAATCATCATACTAAATAAATAATTCACTATTATCAATAAATAAGGGTGATAATTTTTTTGGATTTATATAATAATAAAGGTAATGTATAGAAACATTTATTACTTTTTGATTCATCATAATCGATCCAAAATATCATCAACCAAGAATAATCACATCATTAAAAATCAAGTGATCACAACCACAACCACATCAAAACCATTCCCACATCACCAGAACCATATTCACATCACAACAATCACATAAAAACTACCACCACATCACTACAGCAACAACCATATCACTACCAAAACCACATCACCACGTCACCGTATCACAATCTCATCATCTAGTGCTAAAATTGAGAGACATCACATCCCAAATATATTACATAACCTCAATACATCACAACCCAAGGATATGTGTGATTCCATAACTTATTTCATTACAACCCATATAAAAATTCACATGTCATTACCATGATTGATTACTATAATGTCCCAACATAGCTCACTCTATAGTCCCCAGACCTGTTCATTACGTGATATCTGGCACACCTCCATGTATTCCATAGAATGCCGACTAGTAGTGATATTATAAGGTGTAATGGTGTGGAAAATACACTCTCACATAAAACCAGGGGAAAACAGTGAAAATAATATATAATCAGTTATTATGATATAAGACTATAATAAAAATACCATAATAAGAAAGACAACCAGATATAAAAAATATAATCCTATTATAATAAAAATTATATATCCAAGATGTCACACGATCCAGGAATAAAACAAGAAGATCTCCCATGGGAAGATCATATTTAACCAAAACCAAAATATAAAAAATAGAAAAATAACCACAAATTGGTCCTAAGTCCCAACATGGTCCAAACTCCTTACCCCACCCAGGACCTCTATTATAAGTAACCAACACTAGGCCTCTACACTAATTATACCCAAGATCATGCAATATTTTCAAGTACCTATGCATGAAGTACACCTTAGTAGGGTACACATATAAGTTAATTGTCCCCCACAAAAAATTTCCCTAACATAACCATTAATTACCATTCATATACAAGTGATATGATTATAGGAATAAATAAATAGTTTAAAGAGAAATAAACAAATCACCATCGATCCTAAAGTTCTAAGGTGTCACCCAAGGTTTCCCATACTTTCTTTGGCCAGCTCCATATGTCATTGATCATGTCACATGACCATACCCAGGGTCAGATGAACACCCACTCATAATACCATTGTATATCTTATCACCAGGGGGATTAATAGATTGAATGACTATAAAACCATTTATCATATCATTAAGGTTATAAAAAACCTACTTGACTATACCATAATATATCACATAATCATGTGGATAAGTGGTCTTCCCATATATACCATCACATATCATATCTTTGGGGGGGTAAGTTGCCCACTCAACTATACTATCATATATCATATCAATGGGGGGATAATCTGCCCACCCAACTATACCATTATATATAACATAATCATATGGATAAGTGGCTCCAACTATACCATCATACATTATACCAGGAGAAAGGATTTGATATTGTAATAACCATATCATCTCATACATCAACTCATTACATACCATTTCCTAGGTTAGCCTCGTAACTACACCCCCTATTCCCATCACCATGTTTATGATAAGATCCAATCATTTTATCCCCTATATTCGCATCCTTTTCATTATAAATAAAAGACTAGGGAACAAACTATGGCCCTGAGGTCACATCAAGGTATAGATACCCTACATGGGTTCCATTATCTCATTCCCAAACTCTAGGGTAAAATACCATTACTCAAGGGAATCAAGTTCCTCAATGCAACCCAGCTTGAACCAAGACGTAATAAAACATATAAGTATAACCATATAAATCAACATCAGGGGATGTGGGATAACTCTCATTTCAATTTCCAATTTAAACTCATTTGGCCATCTCACATTGAACCGATATGTAAATAATTTGCACTGTATCCCACTCAGATACACTAACTCATAAAAAATGTGTTGTTTCAACCTCTAAACCATTACACTTATCAACCTTGATAATTATCCTCATTCATCCTTGGTGAACCAATATAGTCACCCAACCTCAATGCATGACCTAGATCCAATATCTCCCACCAGTTATGGTCATAATAACACCACACCCAAACTAACTCTACTACTTAAAACCCCACCACCCTGTACATCATGATTGTGGGTTACCCTTCCAATTACATAATAATTCCCCAATCTCAATGATGTTCTTAAATTTTCCATTCACTTATGTCAAAAACCATCAATTTATGTCACTATTCTATAATAGACTATCACTCATATAATGTCACATCCAAGAATAAAACGACTATCCTTTCCAGAATTTGTATACTAATTCCCATGACTCTATCTACCACATTGTTCATGTTAACATGATGTCTATGAGCATTGATATTCCAAAAGATCAATCAATCCATTTGTTTATTTCCTAAAACACACACATAGCCATTCCCTTTGACCATATTTCTGTATCCAGTGACTATGAATTAAAAAATGTATTAACCTTTCCCATTTCTAATTAAACAACAACGACACCTAGATATTTTCTATTTATCATAAACAACCTAGAAAATGTCATCCAAGTGATATCACAAAACTATAACCACCTACCATTGGATCAACTAGCACTCCACTCTCTATGCTTACCAAAAATTACTCAAAAATGATTATCCCACACTAAGACCATCTATGGTTTTATCCTTACAATAAGAATTTCTCTATCATTGATTTATGAGCATAATCCCACCCTATATCCATCATTAATTGAATAATAAAATTCATGGTCTCAGGTCATATTCCTCAAATGGATCCAAATTACGATAGCTTTTATCTGTTAAAATGATTCCGTGAAACTATAGGAAACCATAATCCAATTATACTATTAATCCACCATCGTACACCTAGTCTCGATGAATTTAAATCAAGGAACTCACAATCCCATCGGTTCCCAACTCACCACAGTTGTGGAAATATTTTGATATATTATCCATCATACCTATCAACTTGATCCCTTAGTGTTCCACAAGACCCAAAGGAAATGTTACAATATTACACATTTTTCACAAGATCATAACTAATAAATTGCATGTGATGATCATATCGATATATCTAAAATCTCATAACCCCTCTGTCAAAATATAATTTCACTATAAGATTCCATCTCACTCACCAATCATGTTATGATACATCAGATGTACTATCTAAATGCTCCCGACCAACCCCAGAGCAACCACTACTCTAACCAACACATGTCACAACATCAAGTGTCAATAAAAATTTTCTATTATTCAATCACATAAAGGTGTATCACACCTTTCCAACATCATCCCATATCTAATCACCATCTACAAGTGATATTCCATTGATCAATTACACATCCCATTACCTAATCACGTGATGTTAGGGAAACTAAGGAGTCCCATACTTTATCACAGCTCGCTAGAACCCCTCAAGGTCCAATAACCAATATAGATCCACTAAAAAATAACTACATGAAACCACAATGAATTTATATCCCCCTTTGCAGAATTACCATTAGAATCATGTGATCCACACAACCCAGTCTCTATATCCCATATATTTCATAAAAAACTATTTATTGAAATGGACGAAATTTCATCCATGGACAATAATTCCTTTCCAACCATTGACTATTCTTCCTATACATGTCATACCCATCATAACAATAGAACTTCCAATTAATTCACATTTATAATACACAAGGTATTTGTTTCCGACGCTTTCGCCGGGGCGCGCGCGTGCATATTCCTTTCCGTCCGCGGAGGAGGACGCGTGACGCTTCTGTTGCCCCGCATTCCCGCTTTCCAAAGGTGGGCAGAATTCTCTCCTTATTCAGGGATGTCTGCTCCTTGATCGAAACGGGATGATGGGATGTCGGTCCTTCCTCCTGCGGATTCCTCCTCAGAACTCGTCACCTAGTCCGGGTCTCCCTCATAGATTTAATACGTAGTTCGTGAAACTCTTCCCAGTGCCATGTTTCCATGGATGCCGGTTAATTACACTGCTTCTGTCGGGACATTCCAAAGGGTCCAGTCAGGACAGCAACCTTCAGTTAGGGGAGTAGTCACGTTGAGGCATCAGTAGCGTGTCTGGATGCTGGGGTACCTAGTATATCTGTCTATTATCCTTGGTCACAAGGCTTCTCGGGGGCGTGGAAGCCCGAGGCATCCCACATCGAGCATGGGGAATTATATGCCATAGACGCATATCTGAGGTTTTCCTCAGATTCTCGTGTTTAACACAGGGTATGCCGCGAGTTTAACGTCTAGAAGAGACGGATCAACCCAACCAGAGCATTATCTAGGTTATATCTGATTGAGGGATCCTCCTTGAAGGGATGTCGATACCGGGGCCATCCCATGGGCGGCTGTGGAGAAGAGCATACCGACATGTTCTCACCGGGATATGACGGTCAGGTCGAGAATCAGGACGGGTGATAGGTTGATGAATGGAGTGGAGGGAGAGTGAAATGGGACCATCACAGGGGGGGCGACAGTGAAGTTGGTCTTGAGCCTTGGAGAGGCTTCCTACGTATCCCCGTGGCAGGGAATCAAAGTCCGCGTAGTTCGGGATGGTGCCAGTAAACCGACGTGAAGGTGGACCTTGGCCCGATGGGCATTGTCAGCGTACCGACGTGAAAGTAGACCCATGGGTCCACTAGTGGTGGGCTTGAGCCATAGGAAGGTTTCCTACATACCATGCCTTGACATGGATCAAAGGCCTCGTAGTTCAAAGGATGGAATACAGTTTGACGTCATGCGGGACGATAGTGAACCCTGACGTGAATAAACGACGGGCGGTGAGTGTCAGCGAACCGACGTAAGTGAGGGACCTTGGTCCGATGGGAGTCGGTCTTGAACCTCGGGGAGGCTTCCTACGTACCATGCCTTGACATGAATCAAAGTCCTCGTAGTTCAGATTGGGGAATGCAGTTTAACGTCATGCGGGACGGGGGTGAACCGACGTGAATGAGGTCGGAACGACCAGATGGTGGGTTTGAACCTCATGGTGGCTTCCTACGTACCATGCCTTGACATGAATCAAAGACCTCGTAGTTCGGGTTAGTCAAAACGGCTTGTCATCGGACTGGAATTGCAGTTTAACATCATGCTAGATGTGAATGGGAACGATGGGTGGTCTTGAACCTCGTGGAGGCTTCCTACGTACCATGCCTTGACATGGATCAAAGACCCCGTAGTTCAAATGGGGATTTGTCGACGGACCGACGTGAAAGTGGACCTTGGTCCAATGAGTGGTGGGCTTGAACCTCTTGAAGGTTTCCTACGTACCATGCCTTGACATGGATCAAAGACCTCGTAGTTCAGGTGGGTGTGCAGTTTAACGTCATGCGGGACAAGAGGGGCATGCAGTTTAATGTAATGCAGGACGAGGTGTGTAGTTTAACGTCATGCTGGACGAGGGCGAAACTCGATATGAATGAACGACCGAGCAATGTGGCTTGAACCTCATGGAGGCTTCCTACGTACCATGCCTTGACATGGATCAAAGTCCCCGTAGTTCAAATGGGTTCGTCGGTGAACCGACGTGAAAGTAGACCCGGGGGTCCACTATTGGTGGGTTGAACCTCGTGAAGGCTTCCTACGTACCATGCCTTGACATGGATCAAAGTCCTTGTAGTTTGGGTGGAATGTGCAGTTTAACGTCGTGCTGGACGGGGATGAGACCCGACGTGGATAAATGACGGGTGGGATTGAACCTAATGGAGGCTTCCTACGTACCATGCCTTGACATGGATCAAAGTCCTCATAGTTCTCTATGTGGGGGGTCAGGGTCGATGCTCACTCTAAGCCCACGTGAGTCATGCTCGGTGTGAGAAACAAGAGGTTGCAAAGACCTGACGATCACGTCGCGAAGGATGCGTCCGTGAAAAGCGAAGAGGGGCTTACGCGTTAGGCAGCCCATGGTGCTGGGACTTACTCCAGGATGGAGGCCCATGGCGCGACAAAGCGCGGGAAAGAGGGACCTTGGTCCAATGGTGGGAGGTGCCTCGTTCCCTATCACGTCCTCCACTAACCTTAGTAGTGGGGAAGTACGGAGATGCACGGGTGAAATCATCCGTACGAGGACTAGGGTCGCCCTTCTCCTATAAACATACGCCACTCCGACAAGGAGGATCTCATTCCATGTGAGGAAGAGTTCACTCCCGTGGAGACAAGCGGGCGTAAAAAATGTTTGAGCTGGGGGGACCCTTCGTGAGGGAGACGAGGTCGGATCACAGTTTAACTTCATGTGTTGAGGACGTGGTGCTTGGCAGTTTAACTTCCTACAGCTCGGACAAGGTGGGTTCACTCCACACCCCTTGGACTTACATAACCGGTACCCTCTGGTCCTTGGGAAGGGAAGGTACCAGTAAGGCCATGGTTAAGGGGGGTTGTGGAACGAACCATCGAGGGGTACACGTTAGCGTGGCTATACGAAGAAGGAATAGCCGTTAGCCTGCCTATGCGAAGAAGCATTAGGCGAAGCAACGCTACGGGTGGTGTTTTCCATGGGACCTTGAAATCACATCGTGCAAACCGGGAGGGTTGCACGGGAAGATGAATTGCTAAGAAAAGAAGTGTTCTTCATGAAATGGAGTGCCTTGGCCTTAGCATGGGGAATAGGTGTGAGTGGAAGGTGCTTTACGAAGTGGAACAGTGTTCACGAAGCACTGCCTCGCGAAGAAGAGGTGACTCGCGAAGCAGGGTCCTGCGAAGCAGTGTGCTTCGCGATGTATAGTGATCCTGCCTTAGCATAGGGATCACTAGCATTGGTTGGGTGTTCTGCGAAGCATGAACACTCCGCGGCTGCCCGGGTTCCCTTGGGAATCCCCTTCCTTCACGAACTCCCTTGAGCTTCGCGAAGGGCATCCCTCTCAAAAGAGGGTCTTAAAACGAGACAAAGCAGATGCGTCTCACGAAGTAGAAGTACCTCGCGGAGCTCATGATTCCCGGGGCAAAGAGTGCTTCGCGATTCGGGAGAGGAGAAGCCGAAAGGTAGGATTGTCCGTCCTCGGGACTCAGGGGGAGTCCAGTATTTATAGGGACGGGGCGACGCGAAGCAGAACTCGCGCGCCGCCTTCGGTGCTTCGCGGCGCGCTCGCAAACGTCAACGTCGTCCGCAGAGCATTACCGCCTCTGGAGCTTTGCGGGGGCTCGCGAACGTCAAATGCGTTCACAAAGCATTACCGCCTGAGGAGCTTCGTGGCGGCTCGCGAACATCAAATGCATTCGCGGAGGATTATCGCCTCAGGAGCTTCGCTACGGCTCGCGAACGTCAAATGCGTTCGCAGAGGATTACCGCCTCAGGAGCTTCGCGGCGGCTCGCGAACGTCAAATGCATTCGCGGCGCATTACCGCCTCAGGAGCTTCGCAGAGGCTCGCAAACGTCAAATGCGTTCGTGGAGGATTACCGCCTCTGGAGCTTCGCGAGGCCACGATGGTCGGGGTGCTTCGCGTGGGTGCTTCGCGGCGATGCTTCGCGGCTGTGCTTCGCGAGGCAGCGCGCCAGCCGTCTTTTTCGTCCCTTCCTTTCGTGAAATTTTTTGGCTCCAACAAATGACCCCCCTCATACTTGGAGCCGAAGAGGGCGAAGGGTCGAAGTCTGAGGGAAAATCGCCAAAATTATCGGCGGTTCGCAAAGCGGCTTCGCGAAGGGGGCCCGCGGTGCTGACCGGGGCCACAGATCCGGACGCGCCGCGATGCTCCGCGCGGGTGAGGCGCGCCGCGATGCTCCGGGGTCGCCGCCTATAAATAGGGGGGCCGACCACTTTTTTCTTCACGTGAGTTCATTGTCTTTTTGCGCTCTCGACTTCGTGAAGCTCCGCGTACTCTGCGACAGCCCTCTGTGAATCGAGCTTCGCGGCGAACCGCGGGTCTCCGACTCCGCGTCCGTGCCAAGCGAACCTCTGCTTGTCGTCCTTGGCCAGACTTCGCGGCTTGGTCTCGCGACCGATCTTCGCAATCCGGCTTTGTGATTCTTCTTCGCAATCGAGCTTCGCGATCCAGCGGAAAAAATTCTTTTCTGAGGGCCAGAGTTAAAATGGACCATCAAGAGGCTGTATTGGGGGTCCTTGCAAATGCTGCTCGTCGGGATGAGATGGCCAACTGTCCAGGCCTGGGGGAGATGATCCTAAGCCACTCGGACCACACTTCTTTGACGGATCTTCTATCGGAGGTTCAGAAAGATTACCTGCAATGCAAGAAACTGCCATTATACGGCTTCGGGCTGAGGGATGACGTCTTCATCCCTGAGACAAGTAGGGACGAACCAGCTTGCTGGTTCAGGAGCACATCGTGCCAGCACCAATGGTTCAGGGCGGCTGATGGTCACGCGCGGGAGGACTTCACACCCATTACTATTGACTGTCTCTAAAACCATGTGAACAACATTGACGGGAAGACACTACAGCCGGAGACTTCTCCTCCCCTCTACCGTACCATGCTGAAGGCGGCTTTTCAGGATTCGAAGAAGGGATGGTCCGATGAGTGGGACCTGCGCCAGGGCGGAAACTTTACTGATGACTGGGCCTGGGCCTACTGGGTAGGCGCCTCATGCGCGGAGTTTGGGGCCGAGCTGAGGAGAGTGGGGTTGTATGAGGCGGCATGGGCCTCCCAATTCCACATTTACCAACCGAAGCAGCTAATGCCGGAGTTGTTGAGTAGATGGTCATCTAGGACCAACACTTTTCACCTGCATCACGGGGAGGTGGGCATCAGCCTGTGGGATGTCCACCAGATTTCAGGGGTCCCAATCTTGGGGGCCAGGTATGACGAATTCCTCCCCGTCGTCAGCGCGTGGGGGGATGCGGAGCAAATGCCGCGACTGGCGTCGGCGCTGATGGCACTTGTCCCTGGAGAGGAAAAGGAGGCAGTGAGGGATGTCCATTTTAGGAGATGGTTCAAATGCTTCCTGAATTTCCCAGAGAATCGAGAGTTCCCTCCGATGCCTCGAACTTGTCCATGGGCGGCCCCACGGGGCAAGGGGCACTCTTATTGGCGGGTCTTGGAGGACAACCAATGGAAGACTTGGGGTTTCAGTGTCAGTACTGAACAACAGCCGATAGTCAGGCGGGCGGCGTTCATCGCGGCTCTCATCTGTGGCTGGATCCTACCTGTGAGAGATACAGGCATGGGGGTATGGCCCAGCTCGTTTATCATGGCGTCGATGCTGGCCATGGGGAAGCGGATCAATTTGGGGATTCTGATGCTCACCAAGCTGTACAGAATGCTGCGACATATTAGCGAGGGAAAGAAGACGCCAAGGATATGCGGGCCCTTCCACCTACTGTATGGGTGGATCGCAGCGCATATCAGGGGGATTTACGAGTATCCAAACCGCATTTCGCCGCCGGGATTGAACTTCCGCCCCTCCATCCTGAACGCGGTTGGGAGCTTCCCGTTCAAACTGGCCGTTCCGATGGTGCTGAATAGGGTGTGGAGGGCGAATGAGTTCAACTTCCATCCCTTACCATTGCCGACGGGGATGCTTAGTGATGACGGACGGGGAACGGAAGAACATCGGGGTTACCTCCTGGCCTTCCGAGGTGGAGTTTTGGTGGCACGAATAGATCGTGAGACGCTCTGTGAACCGTACACCCCGCATCGGTTTGCGAGGTAGTTCTGGTGCCTCCAGCGGCTGACCCAGCAGGTCTACTGGGAGGTGCGTCATGAGGAGCACCCGTGTGTGATGAGTTAGCTGTGGCTCATGTTCACACGGGAAGATGGAAAGATGCGGATTGCATTGACTCCATCCACCGCTGCTTTCAGATTGGTGAAGGAGTACGCCATCAGTTGGGAGTCCGCTTACCCAGGGGAGATGCTAAAGCAACCAACGATCCGGGTTGGTGACGGTGGGCCTCCTCTATCTCGAGGTCGGGGTCGGAGGGCAGCTAGGTCCGCTCGCGGTAGCGGGGCTGCCATGGCGGCGAGACCCGCACCGGCCGAGGGTATGGCAGCAGCGGTGGATCCGGTGATTCCAGAAGAGCAGGGTCATCCAGAGGGGCGACCACTAAGGGGATTTCGTAGGATATCCACTCAGGCTCCGGGGAAGCGCCTGCGTCACATTGACATGGCAGAGGATGCCGTCTTCCCGGAAGCTTGGGACATTTGGGATGTCAACCGGCAATTCCTCAGCCCATCCGAGATATGGGCCCACCTGAATCGCCTCGAGATGGAATTGTCGGGCATAGGCCCAGTTTGGGCTGGATTCATGGCGTCTCTGGCGGAGGCAGAACAGTACCTGGAAGAGCTGGAGGATTACGTCCACTCCAGTGGTGTCCCTCGCCCAATGACAGACTGGGTGAGGGTACTGTTGAATCAGACGGTCCCCCCACAGTTATCGGCTGCCGATATGAGGGAGCGCTTCCCCTTGCCAGAGGAATCAGAGGACTCCTCTCGGGAGGATGAGGCTAGAGGAGGGAGCGCGCTGGAGGAGGGCGAGGTCGGAGACCGAGGCTCAGAATCCGACGATTTCGTGGAGGCTCTCAAGGTAGCATTCTGAACTTCTCTCCTTATGATCTGTTCTTGGGTCCCTATGGACTTCTCACAAATGTTTGAGCCATGCAGGAGAAACTTATTCGCAGGCCTCGTTCTCGCCCCTTGGCGGGTGATGATGCGGGACCTTCAGAACCCGCGCCTATGGCTGCGTCCAGTTCCGCGTCTGGTGGGACCAGGGCGCCCGAGGTGGCTCCTCCGAAATCTCCAGACCTTCCAACAGTATACGGGGGGCCTCGTCTCGGGGTCTCTTCAGTACCGGCTCAAGAGCAGTGCTCGGAGGTCGATCTCCGTAAGTCTCCTCCACCGGTCTCCTCGTTGTCACATGTAGCCCATGCCAACTAACGTTTATGTCCCTCTTTGTCGTACAGTTCTTCGACTGGCGTGGGCTGCTGCGGCAAGACTGGTCGGGATGTATGGTGGCGTCCCTCCTAGGGGAATGCTGGTAATGGTGGAGATAGTCCCACCATCTTCTCAAGCTGCGACGCACATCATCACTGGCGGGACCACCAGTAGGGTCGTACCCGAAATTATTGAGGTGGACTACGAGGAAGAGGATCAACCGGTCGGTCCCAGTTCCGTCATGCCTGCTTCGGCTCCAAGTGTCGCACTGGATTCAACACCGGATGTTGATCCTGCCGAGGATTTCCTGCGGGCGTATCCCGCGTACGAGCCTGCCAATCGTGCAGACTGGGACGAAACGGACTCCGACGAGGAAGACAACAGCATAGTCCGTTGACGGTCGTGGAAGCTGATCGCGCGCTTCATCAAGGACACTCCCCAGGCACAATGGCTGGCCAAAATGGATAGGCTTCGCTCGCGGTCGCGCGAACTATGCGCTGGGGGAGTGGATGCCCAACATCCTCACGCACTCATCCGCAATCTTATGGCTGAGAAGATCCAGGAGCATGATCGTGGGCTCAGCGTGGGCTGGCAGTGGAGGAAAGCGACCAGCATTAAGAAGCTCTAGGAGGCTGAAGGCGAGGTTCAACAGATGGAGACCCGGGAACATGAGCTTTCAGACTCTCTTGATGCACAATCTGAGCTGGTCTCACGGTTAAAGGCCCAGCTGGCAGAGGCAGAAGAGCATATGAGGCAGACCTCTGGAAAGATGGCCGCCGTTCAAGCTGACGTAGAGAGGGCCAAAGCTAGGACTGACGAACTGTGCCCCGCCGCTGCTGAGGAGGAGCGGGAGCTGGTTCAACGACAGCAAGCCTTGGATGCCGCAAGTCAATGGGTGGCGGAGCTGCAACACTCTTTTGACGAGGTCAACCCGTCCATGGGGGATGTTGACCCCCGAGTATTGTAACAAACCCAAAACCCTTTATTGGTACTTTCGTGTTTCCAAAATTTTATCTTTGTTTTGAATGCCGTAGCACGCACGATTTCCACTGTTGAATTTCCTTGTTACATCCCTGCAATATTTGAGGGACGTTCGACGACAATTCCCCAAGCCCACGTGGGTCGAGCCCGATGTCCAGGATTCGGATTACCAGTCCGGATTTCTGAGAGACGGGAGAGGCTTGATGGGAGAAGGAACTTTCAGAATAGCCGAATTACCGTTTCTTCAACATGATCTTATGCACGAACGGGGCAACGCCAGGGGCGCTGAAATCGGTCCAAACAGATGAAAATGGGAAGTGTGAATCACGATACCCAAGATTCGGAACACTGTGGGGACGGCATGACAATAAGGGACAACCGTTAACCTTGGAGGAGAAGCGGTACCCTTACTACGTTAGCCTGTAATGGGGACAACAAATGAGGGTCGACCGTTGACCATGTTCGAAACACGGGACCATGTCACAAATGTTGTTGATCAATCCTTCGGGACGTTGGCCAAGGAAAGTTGGCGAACCATAGGTCAAAAGTCCATACTGTTAGGGGGTCCTTCCAGATCTGACCCGTCTTCCAGAACATTGGCCCAGGATGGTAGGTGAGCCGATGCGGCATGAGACCAGGCCGTTAGGGGTTTCCTTCAGACATGAAAGGGGACAAGGGTCCGAATAAGGGGTACGCAAAGCGTGGAATACGGAGTGATGGTTTGTCCGAACAGAATCCAACGCTTAGGTAGTTACACCACCGTGGTGGGAGTACGCCATATGGGCGCATTGGTTTGATCATGGATGATTCCTTCTTTGGGAAAGGGCCTCTCTGGCAAGGGGATCTGTCACTTCCCAGTGGGATCTTGGGGCATCCTGAACTTGTTCAGGGTAGAACCGCAGTTTATTGTCATGCGTTGAGGACACATAGACTCCTATAGTTTAACGTCATACAATAGGACGTGGAATAAAAGGGAAGCGTGTGGTGCGGTAGATATAAAACCAACGTGAATGAGGACTTGGAGTCCAAATCATACCACATACCCTCGGAGGAAACTCTTCAGGTCGAGGGACCAAGAGTGAGGATTAGGCTGGGCCCGAAGCAAAGTGGTCGGGCATTCCTACGTACCCCATGAGGATGGTAATTAAGCCATACGTAGTTCTGGAAACACATTTTAACGTCATGCAGGACGATGAGCAGCCCAACCGTGTTGGTACACATCCCGCCAAAACTACTAAGCCCACGTGAGTCGTGCTCGGTGTGGGAAACAAGCAGTAGTGGTGGGAATTTCCCGACACAGAGAGGGGCAGGTTAGGGCAAAGGGATGCTCGGTGAATCCCGGCCCAGTGACACTAACACGATCTTGTGGTGCACCTAGATGCACGAAGAGAAAGAGCCGAGTATGATGGAATTCCACTTGAACATGGGGAAGTGGAAATGTGCGAATCATGGTGCTCGAGATTCAGATCACGATGATGGCGGCGTGACGACAGAGGGTAACTGCTGACCGTATTCGCAACGCAGTATCCTATCGCGTTAGCCTAGAATGGGGACATACAAATGAGCATCGATCGCCGATCGTATTCACAACGCGGGATTTTATCGATTTGTTGTCCAATATACGTAGGGACGTTGGCCCGGAACGATTGAAGGGCCCTTAGGTCCAGCATTCATGGAGAGCCCTTAATCCTAGTATCCATGTCGTCCGAGGGTCATTTTGGATGTGGAAGAGGATGAGGATCAAAATAGCAAGCTCACGAAGCTTGGTTGTGGGACAAAGGGAATGTCCCTGTGAAAATCCCACACTTCAGGTTCTTTGTCGAAACACATCCGAATATGGCAACAAAACGTATTAGAGAGAGGGAGCAAATTTCTTTCTCTTGGGGGGATCTTAGTTTAGGGTCATATAATTCAGACCATGGGTGAGAGGAAACATAAGAGGCACATGGTGGAGTAACTCAAACACCTGGCGTGAATGGGAATAGGAGGTGTGTACGGCGCGGTGAACAACCCGACGTGAATGAGGGAACAACCCCGTACCACACCGCTCAACCTCCTTGGGAGAGGTTTTTGGTCAAGGGACCGAAAGCGAAAGTTAGGCTAGTCCCACGGGGAAGTGCCCGGGCGCTCCTACGTATCTCATGAGGATGAGAATCAAGCCATACGTAGTTATGAGGGGTGCTTTTGACCATAAATGGGTAAAGGGAGCAGGGGACGCATGGCGTCAAGACCCGACGTGAAGGAGGACCTAAGCCCTACTTACCATGTGTTCTCTGGGGAAATGCTCGATTCGAGGGACCGAACACAAAGGTTATGCTAGGCCCGTGGGGATGTGCCTGGGCGCTCCTACGTATCTCATAAGGATGAGAATCAATCCATACGTAGTTCTGGAAGGTGACATGGTAAGATACCAGTGCCAGGGGAAAAGGGGAGTGCGAGCGTGGCCCTTGCACTAAAAGAAGCGGAATTTGATGTATCTTGTTGTTCTTTAAGGTGAATGGTTTTTTTTTTGTGAAGCAACAGGCCTAGAGTAGTAGGCCGTGATGTCACCACAAGGATCAAGCTGTGATGGGCGTTGACAAATGGCATGGCACGTGACCAATACCCAACGTGATGTCCTCTACAACGAGGTCACCACAATGCAGTGCCGTTTTTCGTCGTGCGGCCAGGACGATAATGTCACAATTTAGGGTCGTATGATAGGACCAAGCATGCATTTTATCGTCATGCAGCGCAGACGTAGAAGAGACGATGCTAGGCGGGAAATGTGCGCAGTGTTATAAAACACATTTGACAGAGACATGATCCCACATCAAATTTTACGCCATTTGGAGAGGGGAACCTTAGGCCGAGGGGCCTATATAGAGGTAAAAGGTGAAACCGGGGGAGAGACTGGCTTCTTAAATGGGTTGTACCCGGAGACAGGGCGTCTGGGCGGTCCTACGTATCCCATGAGGATGGGAATCAAGTTGAACGTAGTCCCAAATGGATCTTAGTTTATGGTCTTAGAGCTCGGACCATGGGAGCCCCGAAGGATGCCATATTGCAGCTTTGTCTCCCTGACGTGCAAAGGTGCACTAAGGGATAGCGCCAAAAGTGTCGAGATTCCACCTGGACATGATGGGGTTGAAAATGATGTGAATCATGCAACCAACATTCGAGGACTGAAGGGGCTGGCGTGACGACAGAGGATTACTGCTGACCATGTTCGCAACACAGCATCCTGTCACGTTATCCTAAAATGGGGACAAACAAATGAGCATCGACCGCTGACCAAATTCGCAACGTGGGATTTAATCGATTTGTTGTCCAAAACCCTCAGGGGAGTTGGCCCGTAACAGTAGGAGAGCCCTTGGGAATTGTATCCAGGCCGTTCTTGGGGGTCCCTCCGGGTGTGAAAGGTGATGGAAGTCCTAATGGAGGGGAACACGAAGCTTGACAAGTGGAAGGAACTTGATCAAGTTGAATCTAACACTCTTGGTCCTAGACCAGAGTACTCTTAACACATGGGTGAACCACTGCAAGGAGTCAAGGGACTCAACTTTGAGGGTGACCGAGAGATGGCAGATTCCTGGGGAAAGGGGGGCACGGTGCCGAAAACCTTGTATCATACCTACATATCCCCCTCCTGGAGAGGGATAGAACAAGTGGCCTAGGTGACCGGGAAATCAGGAGATCTCCAAGAGGTGGTGTTGGACCCGAATCCTAGACATTCAGGTGGTCCTACGTATCCCATGAGGATGGGAATCAAGCCACACGTAGTTCTGAAGGGTGCATTTTAATGTCATGCAGGACAAGGAGTAGGAGGGATAACTCTCAGAATAGGGTGCGCGTGGTGCAGCTATTGCAAACCCAACGTGAATAGGGATGTAGTGCCACCCCACGCCACGCGGTCCCGTGGTCGGGGTCCCAATGGCAGGACCCGAGAGGCGAGTTAGCTGAACTCAAGCTGGACCCAAAGACAAGGAGTCTGGGCATTCCTACGTATCCTATCAAGATAGGAATCAAGCTGAACGTAGTTCTAGATGAGAATCTTAGTTTATGGTCTTAGAGCTCGGATCGTGGATGGTGACAACTCCCCAAGTAAGCACACGTGTCAACCCGATCCCTATTCCCATGTGAGATAAACTCGGTGTGGGAAACAAGGGGGGTATCCTCATCGCAATACTTGGGGCGTCCATCAAAGGGGAGTCGGCGGAGAGCCCCGAAGGACTCCTTTGACGCAGCTTGTTCCCCCAACGTGTGGACGTGCACGGAGGAAAAGTACCAAGAGTCCTGAGACTCTACTTGGACATGATGAAGTGATGAAGGGTGTGAATCGTGTACCCGACATTTTGGGCTTAATGGGTTGGCGTGGCGATAGAGGAAAACTGTTAACCATGGTGGAAACACAGCGTCCATATCGCGTTAGCCTGAGGTGGGAACAACAAACGAGCATCGACCGCTGACCATATTCGCAACGCGGGATTTTATCGATTCGTTGTCCGAAACCCTTGGGGGCGTTGGCCCGTAACGGTAGTAGAGCCCTTGGGCGTAGTATCCAAGCCGTTATTGGGGGTCCCTCTAGGTGTGAGAGATGATGAAAGCCCTGATGCAGGGATACGCAAAGCATGGAAAGCGGGTGCGAACATGTCCGAGTACAGCTTAGCATTCCAGGTAATAAACTAGAGTACTCTTAGGCACATTGGTGAACTGCCGAAAAGGGATCGGCGAAATAGGTCAGTAGGGAGAGGTACATGGCGTGGTCATTACGGGACCGTCGTGAATGAGGACATAGTCCCACCCCACACCATATAATCCTCTCATGGAGGAAGGATAGGCCAAGGGGCCAAGATGGGATGAGGATTCCAGAGAGATGGGGCTGGACCCGAATCTGGGATATTCAGGTGGTCCTACGTATCCCATGAGGATGGGAATCAAGCCACACTTAGTTCTCTAGATGTAGTTTAACGTCATACGGGACGAGAAGGGGAGCAATATACCCCTAAACAAGGGAGGTGTGCGGTATGGCGAAGAAGCTGACGTGAATGAGGACGTAGTCCCACACCACACCGTACACTCCTATAAGAGAGGACCTGGGTTGTGGCCTGAAAAGGCCAAGGGGCCTGATGGTTAGGCATTGGTCAGGAAGGCCTGGCCTACTTGTAGTTTAACGTCTTGCAATGAGGACGAGGGTCGGGGACCCGAGGAGGCCATGTGGCCTGGGGCTGGGCCTCGTAAAGGGAGGCGTACGGCATGGTACATGATCCCGAAGTAAATGAGGACGTAGTCCCACATCACACCGTACACCCTGGGTAAGAGGGGACCTTGGCCGTGGCCGGGAAAGGCCAAGAGGCCTAAGGTCATGCATCAGTCAGGAAGGCCTGACTGGTTTGCAGTTTAACGTCTTACATGAGGACGAGGGTCGGGGACCCGAGAAGGCCAAGGGGCATGAGGCTGGGCCTCGTAAAGGGAGGGTGTACGACATGGTACATGATCCCGACGTAAATGAGGACATAATCCCACATCATACCGTACACCCCTATGAGGAATCGGGGCCGTGGGCCTGATCGCTAGCACCACCTGGGAAAAGTTTGTCACCTCGGGATGGGGCGGTATGAATCACTGCACTCGATGTCTGGGACATCTCGGGGTGGACCCGAAGATCCAGGACACTGTTGACCATGTTCGAAACATAGCATTCCTATGGTGACCTGTATGGGAGCAACAAATGAGCGTCGACCGCTGAACAAATTCGCAACGCGGGACTTGTATCGGCTTGTTGCTTGAAAACCCTAGGGGCATTGGCCCGTATCGGTAGGAGAGCCCTTGGGCATTGTATCCAGGCCGTTCTTGGGGGTCCCTCTGGGTGTGAAAAATGATGGAATCCCAGTCAAGGAGTGGGTGAATCATAGCTGCATCCATCCACGAAAGGGGCAAACACCTCCAGGGGGATGTGCAGTCGGGTCGAGGATTGCTCGATGTGAGTTGGGGCAAAAGTGTGCACCCTTCCTAGTCTTGACCCGAGGGGAAGATTTTGGCTTTTGGGCTGGGCAAACGGACGAAATGTCCTGGTGTTCCAACATATCTCATAAGGATGAGAATCAAGCCATACGTAGTTCTTGAAGGCCATGCCGTTTAACGTCATGCAGTGAGGACGTGGGAGGATAGAAGAACGGGAGTGGGCACATTGTACGACCCTTACAATCCTTGTGCGAGCAGGGTTGCATGAGCGGGACCAAGAAATCCTACTCCCTGCTACACAAAGATCCTCCAAGGAAACTATTCCCAGGGGGAATAGTAAAAGGGAAAAGCTTGGGGATGGGCTCAAGACGAGACGTCCGATCGTTCCTACGTATCCCATGAAGATGGGATTCAAGCCACACGTAGTTCTAGTGATGCAGTTTAACGTCATGCGGGACGATAAGAAGCATCTCATTTGGGGATATGTATGGTACGATGAGTAATCCGACGTGAATGAGGACGTAGTCCTACACCATACCGTAACATCCCGCAAGAGAATAGATCAGGGAAAACCAGGGTGCCTGAGGCCGGGCCGCAGTCAGGGAGACCTGACCAGCTTGTAGTTTCACATCTCGCGGTGAAGACAGGGGCCGGGGGCCCGAGGAGGCCAAGGGGCCTGAGGTTGAGCCTCGGTCAGGAGGGCCTGACTGTCTTGCAGTTTAACGTCTTGCAGTAAGGACGAGGATGCAGTTTAGGGTCGTGCGGGACCATCTCGCAGTTTAGGGTCGTGCTGGACCTTTTTGCCCTAGGCAAAGTATCGCTTGAGGAACTTGGCATTGGTGGGAGGGGTTATACGCTCTCCATCCGTGGTCACCAAGGAGTATGCTCCATTGGGGTAAACCTTATGGATGATGTAAGGCCCTTCCCATTTGGGTTCTAAATTGGGAGGTTTCCTATCGGGAATCATTGGCGCTCGAAGGGCCAGTACCAGGTCGCCCTGTAGAAAAGAGCGAAGACGAACCTTCTTGTCAAAGGCTCTCGCTATCTGGTCCTGATTCCTTTCCAGATTGTGCAGGGCATGAAGCCGGTTCTCTTCCAGTGCTTCTAACTCAGCCAGACGGATCTCGGCTACCTCATCTGGTGTCTGGTGGTCATAAACTGCAGTGCGTAACGATGGCAGTTGGATCTCAATGGGTAGGACGGCCTCAGCTCCATACACCAGGGAATATGGGGTCACCTGGGTAGAGTTGTGAGTCGTCGTCCGGTAATCCCAGAGGGCGTTGGGGAGCTTGTCCGGCCAAATTTTCTTGTTTTGACCAACCATCTTCTGCAGAATGTTAGAGAGGGTCTTGTTGAACGCCTCGATCTGTCCATTCGCCTGCGTGTGGTAGCGGGAAGTATTGTTTGACCGGATGTCGTACTTGGCGTACAATTTCTTCAATTCAGCTGCTCGGAAGTTGGTGCCGTTATCAATGAGGACGACGTGAGGGACTCCAAACCGGTGGATAATATTGGAGCTCACAAAGTCAACGATGGAACGGGCCTTGACCTCTTTGAGTGGAACTTCTTCTGCCCACTTGGAGAAGAAATCTGTAGCAGTCAGGATGAACCTACACTGGCGGGCTGTTGCCGGTGGATACGGTCCCACTACATCAAGCCCCCATACCGCAAACGACCAAGAGTACTTGGTGGGGTGGAGGGGCTCCGGTGGCTGATGAAAGAAGTTGGCGTGTACTTGGCATGCGTGGCATCTCTTGGCATATCCAATACAATCGTGGATCATAGAGGTCCAAAAGTATCCTAACCTCCGGATTTGATGGGACAGCTTCGGCCCAGCTTGATGGGCGCCACAGGAACTGGAGTGAACCTCTTGCATAACTTGAGGTATCTCCCCTCCTTGGATGCAACGGAGGAGGACACCATCAAAACTCCGCTTGTAAAGGATCTGTTCAAGATTTGGGCCGTTCTGGAGGGTAAATTGCAGCGCACGGTGTCGAATTCTCTCACGCTCGGCCTGGTCATCTGGGAGGCGACCATTTTGGAGATACTCTACAAAAGGTGCCCTCCAGTCAGGAGTGGCTTCAACCACTGCATCTGACGAACCCTGGACCCCTGACGTGGAGGGTCCGGCGGTGAGATAACTTACCCGCAGGCCATCATTGTCCTCTTGGGTGGCGGGGGCAATGACTCTCCGGTGGGCCACATGTATGATCAAATCATCTTGCTCGGGTTCCACGAGCGATGCGGCTAAGCCATCCAGGGCGTCTTCTTGGCCGTTCTGCGATCGTGGGACATGGGTAACCTCTGGTCGAGAAGTGAACTGGGCCATTAGGTGGAGGGTGTACTCCAGCAACGGTGCGAGCTCTGGCTTCCTGACGACGTAGTCGCCATTAACCTGTTTGATTACCAGCTCAGAATCTACCTTCACATGTATATGGGGAACATGGATCTCAAGGGCCAGCTCGCGACCGGTGATGATAGATTGGTACACTACCTCGTTGTTCGTACAACCTTCTGACAATAGGAAAGAGTATGGCAGGACGGCTTGTGCCGGGGTAATGAAGACAATACCCAGACCCACTCTGTTGAGCTTGGGATCATTGAGCCTCCTACCGGTGGGGCTCCGAGAGGCGCCGTCGAAATGCATTTTCCAAAATGAGACAACATGATCGACTGAGAGGATCGTATCATCAGGGAAATCCAGGTCCAGGGATTGATCCGCGAAAGTTGGATGGGCAGCTAAAAATTCTTCCAACGCCTGCCCCTTAATGGCCTTCTGAGGTACAAACCTGATATCGAACTGCTGGAGAATCACTGCCCACCGTGCTAGTCAGCCAGTCAGCATGGGGCGATTCAGGATGCACTTCAGTGGGTCTACCTGGTAGACTAATTGCACCTCATGGTGTTGTAGTTAATGTCTCAACTTCTGCACGGCGAAGACGAGCGCAAGGCAGTTCTTTTCAATAGGGGAGTATCTGACCTCTGTATCGAGAAGCATGTGGCTGAGATAGTAGAGACTGTTCTTAGTACCCTCGTTATTCTTCTGGGCGAGCAGCGCACCGAGGGATCTCTCCAGGGCGGTCACATAAAGGACCCGCGGCTTTCCGGAGACGGGTGGCATCAAGACCGGAGGTTGGAGCAGATAATGCTTGATTTCCTTGAAGGCGGTCCGATATTCCTCATCCCATTCGTAGGCGGTGTCCTTCTTCATGAGCCGGGAAAAGGGATTACACTTTCCGGCGAGATTCGCGATGAATCAGCGTATATAGTCCAAGTGGCCTTGAAGGCCTCGAAGCTCCCGAATGTTGCTCGGGGGAGGCATCTGGCTGATGGCCTTGATCTTCTCCGAGTCGATCTCGATACCTCGGTATCTGACAACAAAGCCCAGGAACTTCTCGGAGGTGACCCCGAAGGCACACTTCAGCGGGTTCATCTTCAGGTGATGGGAACGGAGGAAACTGAACACTTTCTCAAGGTCCTTGAGATGGTCCTGGTGCTATCATGATTTGACTATGAGGTCATCCATGTAGCATTCCACCAATGCCCCGAGAATCGGTTTGAATATGCGATGCATGACCCTCTGATAAGTGGCACCTGCATTTTTCAAACCGAATGGCATAACCTCGTAGAAAAAGGTACCTTGGGGAGCCCTGAAGGCAGTGGAATCCTCTTCTTCGGGGGCCATCCGGATCTGGTTATACCCAGTATACCCATCCATGAAAGAGAGGGCTTGGAACCCGGCCGTGGCGTCAATCAACAACTCCGTCACCGGGAGTGGGAAGTCATCCTTTGGGCAGTGGCGATTAAGATCGCGGAAGTAGATGCAGACACTGATCTGCCCATTCTTCTTCTTGACTGGCACAATGTTGGCAAGCCACTTGGGGTACTGGACCTCCTTGACGAAGTTGGATTTGATTAGCTTGTCAACTTCGGCCTCAACCATAACACCATGAGACAGGTGAATCTTCTTGGGAGGCTGCTTAAACCCACAATGTTTTGCCTGGAGGCCCAGACGGTGAATGGATACCTGGGGATCTAGCCCTGGCATCTCTTTGTAACTCCATGCAAACACATCACAGTGCTGTTTGAGGAAGTCGATGTACTGCTGCCGCTCCTCGGGGGGCATGGCTGCGCTGATCAATGTGGGTTTCGGATCTACCTCGCTACCAAGGTTCACCTGCACCAATTCATCAACCGTGGTAGAGACGCCTTCTTCAAAGGCAGGGGGAGCATCCTCCAGGTCTTCCTCCCCATCCATGGGGGGACTTCCCGCGACGGGGGATACTTCTGGGCTGTTAAAATCCGAGGGGCAGCTGGTGCCGACTTGGGCAGCAGCGGTCATCACATCTGGAGACTCGCTTGCCATGTAGACCATAACAATGAAGGCAGTCGACCCTATCCCATCTGGCCTTCGGCCTAAAGGGCCATGTTTGATGATATCAAATAAGTGGTGACATGTTAGCCTGAGTCGGTTAATTCCATCCCAATGGAAGAGACACGTATGGCGCACTGCCGTCGTCATAATCTTGACGTCCCGGTACCGTACAGGGGTAGGAGGTTCCGGGATGAATTGAGCCTGGTTGATGTAGGAGTATGAGGTGATTTTCCATCATCGCTTGGACACGGGAACATGCCTTCCTTGTGTACCTGAAACAACAAAACATTGCCCCATGTCGGGGGTCGTGGCCTCCAACCAGTGGATCGGGAGGATGTAGGCATCATCCATGCTTGCCCAGGGATCACTTGTGACCGGGGCGGGTTCATCCTCGCTTACTAGGATTTTCTTATCCTTACTTTTGTAATAACCCGCATCCAGATAGCGGGCCTCACAAGAAGCGAAAGGGGACGCATCTCCTTGGAGCACGCCTACTCGACCGTTGAGCGAGTACTTGAGGAACTGGTGATACGACGAAGGAACCGCCGCATGCAGATGGATCCATGGCCTACCCATCAATGCGTTATAGGTGGTGTCCTGAGAGACAAACATGAATTTGGTGCTGGAAATTAAGCCACCAAACTGGGTCTCCAGGAGGATCTTGCCGACTGGGGTCTGCTCTGTCCTGTCGTACCCCTGGATTCTGAGGTCAGAGGGAGTTAAATCACCTTCAGACAGACCCAGCTTTCGCAACGTCCGGGTCAGAATTAGATTGATTCCGGAACCTGTGTCGATGAGGCAACGGCGGACTTCCACACCATTGAAGTGGTCAGTGATATACAACAGGCGAATGTGCCCCTGTATAGGAGGGTCCTCATCTTCACAGGAGAACGAGATAACCACCTGACATTCGACGTTTTCAATTGTCTCGGTATGGAAGGATTCTGCAGCTGCTACCTTCGTCTCGAACTGGAGGGGGATCCTTAGGGCCTCGACAAGTGGCTCGCGTATTTTGGATGACAGGCGAAGGGCCTCAAGGATGGAGAGCCTCGCCGGAATGCCGGCCAGGTGCTTCAGGACATCATACTTTCGTGCCAAATACGAACCTCTGCTTACAGGAGGTCGTTCGGCATTTGGAGGCATAGCGGGTCCTGCTGGTTGAACCTGCGATCAGCTAGTACTGGGAACATCTTGCTGCCTACTAGTAGAAGCCTGGAGAGTAGTCTCCGGAGTAGGATCGGACAGCGGAGGCTAGCCTGTAGTCGGGCGAGACTGACTGTGATACGAACGAGGCAGTTCCCCCCGATCCAGTAGCACGAACGACGGTGGAGGTAGAGCTGAGGGTGTTGGATGGGTTTGCGCGTGCTGAGATCTGCGCTGAGCCTGCTGCCTGGTCTTAGTAGCGTGCACGACTTGGCTGAAAGTGCCTGCCGATGTACCTCGATGACCGGTGCGGTTGCGATTCCGCTGACATTGACGTCGGCTGGAAACGTTGGGGAGGTCTGCCTGGCATTCCCCCTCGTCGGGGGTCATATAGGGCTTTACCAGCTCCACGGTGTTAACCGAAGCGTACCCTTGGCTGTCGCTCGAGGAGTCATCCACCGCTGGGCGGATTCTGGGGGGAATTTCCATTTCGGGGGGCATAAAGTCGCCGAGAGTGCGGGACGACAACGACACCGGTGGCGCGCGCTGCTTCTTCTTGCGTTGCCGCTGCTTGCCCTTTTGGGAAGAGGCCGACTGTGAAGATGATGCGGAGGCACCGGCTACTTCTTTGGAAGGATCCGACTGCTTCAGGTGCGCCCAGATGATACCATGGGCACGAACGACGGTTTTTCGAGCCATCCAGTCATCGTATTTCCGGGATCCGCAGCTGGGGACCTACTGCCACTCACCTTCACTGTCGCTACCGATCTCTGATCCTGCAAAGACACCTTCCACTAGCACTGGTGCTGGGCCCAACTTAACTATGTTGTTGTTGACCTGGTCTTGAAGCCAGTCTTTAAACACATAGCATTTCTTGAGGGTGTGCCCCAGGATCCGATGGTAAGGGCAGTAGTTGGGGTGATCGGTGAGATTCACCTCTGCCGGCCTTCTGCACTCAGGCAGACGCACAATCCCTTGCTCTAGATCACTTCGGAAGTATCCAGGGACCTGATTTTCGTTGAACGAATAGGTCTGGTACCTTCTTTCCGGATAGGGGGCCCTGGGGGCCTGTCCCTGACGAGGGGCCGGAGGGGTCTGCCAAGGAGGCGGCGCCAGATTGTCTCGCCTAGGTGGCGGTGGCGCGTTGCGCGGGGGAGCCTGTCGGTTCTGAGGCGGCCGCTGCTGGGCAGAAGCCTGTGCTTGAGGTGGAGGACCTCTACGGGGTTGCGGGGGTGGTGCTGCCGGAAGTAACTCTAGCTGCCTCGGGGCTTCTATTTGGGCCACCGCAGCGGGTTCAACCCTGGAGGTCCTCCTGGATGGGATCATAGGGGGCAACAAATGTGCCTGACTAGCCTGTTGCAGGGCTTCCTCGAGGCGTTGAGCCTTGTCTGAGAAATCTCTGAACCCTCCAGGGTAGTTTTGGGTGATCAGGGAGGGTACCAGATCTATCTTGACATTCCCCACACACATCTTCAGTAGTTTCTCCTGAGTTAGTGGCATATCGAGGGAATACGTAAGTCCCTTCCACCGGGCGTTGAAATCCGCAACTCGCTCATCAGGCCTTTGCTTGCACTTGAAGAGGTCTGCAATGCTGGTCTTTCGCGTGGTGGAGCTGAACTGGTATAAGAACTGCCGGCGAAGATCCTCCCAACCGGTCACCGATCCGATAGGGAGCTGGCTATACCAGATGAACGCCAGACCTTCCAATGTCTGTACGAAACATCAGAGCTTGGCGGCTTCTTACTGAGCCAGGGTCCCCAGCATGGGGCCACACCTGGAAGAAAAATGATCCAAGTGCTGCGGCGGGTCCCATGTCCCGTTAAAGGGCGAGAAAGTGGGGTTCCCAAAACCCGGAGGTGCGGGCATATCATCCACCCACACGGGATAAGGCTTGCCATCCGGTGGGACCGCCACCTGCCGCGTTTCCAACGCTTCAAGGCGGGCTGTGAGCGCCGAGATAAGGTCATCCGGGTGGGGGTCCCTGTCTTGACGGGGATACCTAACCACAAGTGCATTGCCAGGTTCTTCAACATGGTAGACGGCTTCGGCCGCTCGTGGGTCAACTGGCTGGACGACCTGCGGGGCGACTGAGGGAACCCGGATTGGATTCTTCAGATTGCCCCATCGCTCGGGGGGGTTTGGCAAGACGTATCGCGCCCTCTTTCCGTACGTTCCGGCTTCCGCCCTGTCTGCGGCAGTAGCATGATCAGGGTGGCCCGGAGGCATCTCACCGGGGGGAAATTGTTCCTGCCCCTGCTGCCCCGGCCTGGGATTACCATAGTTGGGTCGCCGCTCTGCGGCGCGCTCAGCCAAGAGTTCGTCAACCAGCCTCTTCTGCTCAGCAAGCTGCTGGCGTAACATGGCCTTCTCAGGATCCTCGCCCGTTTTCTGCATAGAGTCGGACGGGTCGGAGTGCTTGACTGTTCCAAAGTGCTCCTTGCCCTTACCGGTGTTTCGACCGAGTACCAGCGACTCGGTGGGCACGGGGAGGCCTAGCAGGTTCCTCTGCTGATGGGTAACTCTCCCTGACGAGTCCAGCAGTGGCGGTATGCCCTCTGGTGGTAAGTCTCCATCAAGGAATTCAATCTCATCTTCCTTATCCACAACATCAGCCATGTGGACTGCGACCCCTCTCGAGGGCATGTCCTCGATGTCGCATAGCGAATCGGGCTGTCGTCAGATAGGGTCGAAGAGGAGAGCGGCATAGTGTCCCCAACCACAGACTTGCACATGGGGGGTGGCTTCCCTGACGATTCTGCAGAGTGCTTTAAAGCTCTGAACTCATTTCCGTTGGAGGGTGCTCTGGTGGCCTGGCGACTCAGGGTGCTGGGCCACAAGAAGTGCGGCCGCATCGATCTGGCGACACTGCTCGCCGATTTCTTCGAAGTGCTCTCAACTTCTGGGGTACACCACCCATTCATAACGGAGGCGGAAGTGTGTCTCCCATAGGGTTCGACAAAAGCACCCCACTTCTTCAGGGGTAAGAGACTCTGGTATGCGGAAATTCAGCGCCGCCGTCGGCCAGAACTTCTCCGGGAAGTAATCCGCTGTGAGAATACTCCAGAAGCTCCTGGACTCGGACTCAGGGTCTAGCCCTGTGTTGCCCCACTCGTCAACCGGGGGCGGCTGAGGGACCGGTAGCGGTACCGAGGTGGATCTCTGGGATAGTAAGCTCGACGGTGGCGAATACGGAAAATGAGCAGACTGGCCGCCGAATTCCGGGCCATCCTCCGAAGAGTGAGGTGACCTGGCCACGATGTCACGATACAACGGGCAGATAACCACAGCTTCCGGAACAGGATCCGCGGCTACTGGCGACAGGTCATGCCGTCGTTCTACCATCGTTGGACCCCAAAATAACTCTCCGTGATCTCCGGTAGAGGTAGAGGGCTCTTCTGGTGACAGAGGCGGTGATTGCGCGGTCGAGACCTGCGGGATTCCCAAGATTTCCTCCTCCTGGATGTACCTGCGAAGAGAGACGAGAATTTGGTGGACCTCAAACTCCGGGAGAATGAGGCTAACGCGTCTGGTTCCTGCCCCAGTCCTTGATACGGAGGAGCGGGGAGAAGGTTCCATCGCTGAATCGTATTCCGCTTCCGAGTCGGAGAAGCGGGCAGGTTTGATCTCCAGCTGGGCCTTCCCAGGGTTCTTCTTGTGGTGGCGACGACCCGCTCTCCTGCCCCGGGGCGGCTCTTTGGGACAGGGTTGATCCCTATTAGGCAGCCTCGGGGCGGCGCTGGCGCCGTGGAGGAAAGGGCCCCCACTTGAGATAGCCGGGGTGCGAGATGTTCCGGGGCAAATGTCAAAGGGTAAATGGGGAGGACCTCCATGAACAACACCCATATAGGCGGAGCCTCTATTGGAATCGGCAGAAGCATGGGGAGGACCTCCATGATCAATGCGAGTGGAGTGAGGCTGACCTTCACTCGAGTTGCCGGGGCGAGGAGGACCTTCGCCGGTTGTAGAGAGGACGTAGGGAGGGCCCCCACGTTGGAGAAGGACCGGATGGACGGTGCCTTCAGATTGGCGGTCGGGTGCAGGAGGATGGACCCCATACCCTGTATAGTGGGCGCGGGAAATGTTTCCGCGCTGAGCGTCACTGCCGCGGGGCAGGTCTTCCTGTGGGATGGGGGTAGCACGAGGCATGCCTCCCTGACGAACCTCGGAGCGGGGAAGGCCCACACTCTTTGGAGTAGTGGTACGGGGAGGACCTCCGTACGGGGTGACATTACCGCGGGTTAGCTCGCAGTGATCACCACTTGGGCCTGCAACCCGGAGATTCAACCCAGCCTGCCCGTGGGGCGGTTGGGGTCTCGATCCTGGTTGGGTGAAAGAGCGCCCCTGCTCAGTGTATGCAGGGGCTTCACGATGCACGTCAGTGGTGGATCGGTCCACTGTAGTTGTCGACGTTGCCGCACCTGGGTGAGCGTCCTCAGCCCGGGCCCGGCGCTGACGTCGGGTCAGGCGAGCTAGTGCAGGTGGTGCAGGGACATAGCCTGCCTTCTCTTCCTGCGGGGCCGGACGGCGGCGCTGACGCAGCCGGGCAGGAGCTCTTGCCTGGAGCCCTTGGGTCGGGACCCTGAGCGGGCTAAGCCGGACGACGCCCGCCTCTTTAGCGTAAGGCGAGGAGTCGTCAAGGTGTTCCAGAGACAGGCTCCCGAAATGGTTAAACGTTGGGGTGGGGAGCAGGGGCTCCCTGCGCGGCCTGTTAGGGCGGCGTTGACGGTGGGGCCTGGAGGATTCCAGGTCCAGGCGGGCCATATCCCGAGTTGGGATGACCCCTTCTTCCTTGTATCTGCGCACGAGGTTTTTGATCACCCTTCGCTGGATGACCTCTGATGGGGAAAGGGGACGTGGGCGCCCCGTATTCCGCAACGTGGCTGCCGTCATGACAGTAGCGGCGCTACGTGGGGTGGCCATGGTAGTGTTGCCCCTGCCTCTGCGTGGGCGAGGAGCGGATGGTGACCGCGTCTCTGTAACAGAAACCTGGTTTCTGAGAAACGAAGTGATCAACTCATCAGTACTGAGAGGAAAAGGTTTGACAGCCAGTGCCCCATCGTCCTTCCATCCTCCATGTCTGTAAGAAGGATCCACGCCAAGACACTGCAGAACGGAGTGCCCCAGGATCTACTGCCTCGACTTCCGGTGAGTTTCACGACAGGCCCGCTATTTGCTTGGTGGGACCAGGCACCGGATATCTGGATCCAGTGACACGTCAATCTACTGGTGTTTCGAACGCTACTAATCTCCATATTGAGGAGAAGAGTTTCACGTCGGGTTCACCATTTCTGTTTCCGACGCTTTCGTCGGGGTGCACGCGCGCATATTCCTTTCCGTCCATGGAGGAGGATGCGCGGCGCTTCTGTTGCCCTGCATTCCCACTTTCCAAAGGCGGGCGGCATTCGCCCCTTATTTAGGGACGTCTGCTCCTTGATCGAAACGGGATGATGGGATGTCGGTTCTTCCTCCTGTGGATTCCTCCTCAGAACTCGTCACCTAGTCCGGGTCTCCCTCATATATTTAATAAGTAGTTCTTGAAACTATTCCCAATGCCATGTTTCCATGGATGCCGGTTAATTACACTGCTTCTGTCGGGACATTCCAAAGGGTCAAGTCAGGACAGCAACCTTCAGTTAGGGGAGTAGTCGCATTGAGGCATCAGTAGCGTGTCTGGATGCTGGGGTACCTGGTATATCTGTCTGTTATCCTTGGTCACAAGGCTTCTCGGGGGTGTGGAAGCCTGAGGCATCCCACATCGAGCGCGGGGAATTATATGATATAGACGCATATCTGAGGTTTTCCTCAGCTTCCCGTGTTTAACACAGGGTATGCTGCGAGTTTAACGTCTAGCGGAGACGGATCAACCCAACCAGAGAATTAGATAGGATAGATCGGATTGAGGGATCCTCCTTGAAGGGATGTCGATATCGGGGCCAGCCCATGGGCGGCTGTGGAGAAGAGCGTACCGACATGTTCTCACCGGGATATGACGGTCTGGTCGAGAATCGGGACGGGTGATAGGTTGATGAATGGAGTGGAGGGAGAGTGAAATGGGACCATCGCTGGGGGGGCGACAGTGAAGTTGGGCTTGAGCCTTGAAGAGGCTTCCTACGTATCCCCGTGGCAGGGAATCAAAGTCCGCGTAGTTCGAGATGGTGCCGGTAAACCGACGTGAAGGTGGACCTTGGCCCGATGGGCATCGTCAGCGTACCGACGTGAAAGTAGACCCGTGGGTCCACTAGTAGTGGGATTGAGCCTTAGGAAGGTTTCCTACGTACCATGCCTTGACATTGATCAAAGGCCTCATAGTTCAAAGGATGGAATACAGTTTGACGTCATGTAGGATGATAGTGAACCCTGACGTGAATAAACGACGGGCGGTGAGTGTCGGCGAACCGACGTAAGTGAGGGACCTTGGTCCGATGGGAGTTGGGCTTGAACCTCGGGGAGGCTTCCTACGTACCATGAATTGACATGAATCAAAGTCCTCGTAGTTCAGATTGGGGAATGCAGTTTAACGTCATGCGGGACGGGGGTGAACCGACGTGAATGAGGTCGGAATGACCAGATGGTGGGTTTGAACCTCGTGGAGGCTTCCTACGTACCATGCCTTGACATGAATCAAAGACCTCGTAGTTCGGGTTAGTCACAACGTCTTGCCGTCAGACTAGAATTGCAGTTTAACGTCATGCTAGACGTGAATGGGAACGATGGGTGGGGTTGAACCTCATGGAGGCTTCCTACGTACCATGCCTTGACATGGATCAAAGACCCCGTAGTTCAAATGGGGCTTTGTCGACGGACCGACGTGAAAGTGGACCTTGGTCCAATGAGTGGTGGGCTTGAACCTCTTGAAGGCTTCTAATGTACCATGCCTTGACATGGATCAAAGACCTCGTAGTTCAGGTGGGTGTGCAGTTTAACGTCATGCGGGACAGGAGGGGCATGCAGTTTAACGTCATGCAGGACGAGGCGTGCAGTTTAACGTCATGCTGGACGAGGGCGAAACTCGACATGAATGAACGACCGAGCAATGTGGCTTGAACCTCATGGAGGCTTCCTACGTACCATGCCTTGACATGGATCAAAGTCCCCGTAGTTCAAATGGGTTCGTCGGTGAACCGACGTGAAAGTAGACCCGGGGGTCCACTATTGGTGGGATTGAACCTCATGAAGGCTTCCTACGTACCATGCCTTGACATGGATCAAAGTCCTTGTAGTTCAGGTGGAATGTGCAGTTTAACGTCATGCTGGACGGGGATGAGACCCGACGTGGATAAATGACGGGTGGGCTTGAACCTCATGGAGGCTTCCTATTTACCATGCCTTGAAATGGATCAAAGTCCTCGTAGTTCTCTATGTGGGGGGTCAGGGTCGGTTCTCACTTTAAGCCCACGTGAGTCATGCTCGGTGTGAGAAACAAGAGGTTGCAAGGACCTGACGATCACGTCGCGAAGGATGCGTCCGTGAGAAGCGAAGAGGGGCTTACGCGTTCGGTGGCCCATGGTGCTGGGACTTACTCCAGTATGGAGGCCCATGGCGCGACAAAGCGCAGGAAAGAGGGACCTTGGTCCAATGGTGGGAGGTGCCTCATTCCCTATCACATCCTCCACTAACCTTGGTAGTGGGGAAGTACGGAGATGCACAGGTGCAATCATCCGTACGAAGACTAGGGTCGTCCTTCTCCTACGAACATACGCCACTCCGACAAGGAGGATCTCATTCCATGTGAGGAAGAGTTCACTCCCGTGGAGACAAGCGGGCGTAAAAAATGTTCGAGTTGGGGGGAACCTTCGTGAGGGAGATGAGGTCGGATCAAAGTTTAACGTCATGTGTTGAGGACGTGGTGCTTGGCAGTTTAACGTCCTGCAGCTCAGACGAGGTGGGTTCACTCCACACCCCTAGGAATTACATAACCGGTACCCTCTGGTCCTTGGGGAAGGGAAGGTACCAGTAAGGCCATGGTTAAGGGGGGTTGTGGAACGAACCATCGAGGGGTCCACGTTAGCGTGGCTATGCGAAAAAGAAATAGCCATTAGAGTGACTTTGCGAAGAAGCATTAGGCGAAGCAACGCTACGGGTGGTGTTGTCCATGGGACCTTGAAATCACATCATGCAAACCGGGAGGGTCGCACGGGAAGAGGAATTGCTAAGAAAAGAATTGTGCTTCGCGAAATGGAGTGCCTTGGCCTTAACATGGGTCATAGGTGTGAGTGGAAGGTGCTTCGCGAAGTGGAACAGTGTTCGCGAAGCACTGCCTCGCGAAGAAGAGGTGACTCGCGAAGCTGGGTCCTGCGAAGCAGTGTGCTTCGTGATGTATAGCGATCCTGCCTTAGCATAGGGATCACTAGCATGGGTTGGGTGTTTCGCGAAGCATGAACGCTTCGCGGCTGCCCGGGTTCCCTTGGGAATCCCCATCCTTCGCGAACGCCCTTGAGCTTCGTGAAGGGAATCCCTCTCAGAAGAGGGGCTCAAAATGAGACAAAGCAGAGGCATCTCGTGAAGTAGAAGTACCTCACGGATCTCATGATTCCCGGGGCAAAGAGTGCTTCGCGATTCGGGATAGGAGAAGCCGAAAGGTCGGATTTTCCATCCTCGGGACTCAGGGGGAGTCCATTATTTATAGGGAAGGGGCGCCACGAAGCATAACTCGCGCGCTGCCTTCGGTGCTTCGCGACACGCTCACGAACGTCAACGTCGTCCGCGGAGCATTACCGCCTCTGGAGCTTCGCGGGGGCTCGTGAACGTCAAATGCGTTCGCGGAGCATTACCGCCTCAGGAGCTTCGCGGCGGCTCACGAACGTCAAATGCGTTCGCGGAGCATTACCGCCTCAGGAGCTTCGCGGCGGCTCACGAACGTCAAATGCATTCGCGGAGGATTACCGCCTCTGGAGCTTCGCGGCGACTCGCGAACGTCAAATGCGTTCGCGGAGGATTACCACCTCTGGAGCTTCGCGGCGGCTCGTGAACGTCAAATGCGTTCGCGGAGCATTACCGCCTCAGGAGCTTCGCGGCGGCTCGCGAATGTCAAATGCGTTCGCGGAGCATTACCGCCTCAGGAGCTTCGCGGCGGCTCGCGAACGTCAAATGAGTTCGCGGAGGATTACCTCCTCAGAAGCTTCGTGGCGGCTCGCGAACGTCAAATGCGTTCGCGGAGGATTACCGCCTCAGGAGCTTCACGGTGGCCCACGAACGTAAAATGCGTTCGCGGAGCATTACCACCTCAGGAGCTTCACGGCGGCTCGCGAATGTCAAATGCGTTCGTGGAGGATTACCGCCTCTAGAGCTTCGCGAGGCCGCGATGGTCGGGGCGCTTCACGTGGGTGCTTCGCGGCGATGCTTCGCGGCTGTGCTTCGCGAGGCAGCGCGCCAGCCGTCTTTTTCGTCCCTTCCTTTCGTGCAATTTTTTGGCGCCAACAGTATTACTATAAATTTACCACAATCATGTTAACACACCCTATGAATCAATAACAAACATAAGAATACAACCATTATTTCCATATTTAATTGAACTCACAATCCAAGGATAGCCCCTCAATTAACTTACCCTTGTACATCACTTTTCATCTCAAGGAATAACAAAAAAATTTTCTACTATTCAACGATAACATCAGACACACCAATATATCGAGTTGCATCTCAACACCACCGGTATCTCCAAAATTTTCCATAATCCATATACCACATAGGTTACAAATCATGGATAAACATATACACTCCCATACCTAATATCATAAGGCAATTCATAGGACAACACACTGACTTAAGGATTCTCATATATATATATATATATATATATATATATATATATATATATATATATCAGGACTCTCATAATCAAGTAAACTACCCACTCTTGAGTTATAATCCTCAATGGGAATCCTAAAACCAAACTATCTCCCTTGAGGATCAAGATTACATACATATTAATATAACAAAATTATCCTATGTTGATCCATATTGGGGAATATTATACTCATCTGGTTTAGTTAAGTATAATAACACCAATAAGTTCTTTGAGGAGACATAAAATGTGTTTTTTGACACTTTAAATAACTAGAGCCTATATCTCAGGAATATAACAATTTTTTTTGGTTAAGTATAATGAAACCATTAATATATTTATTAAAACATGAAATAAGTTATTATGGGAACTTTAAATAGCCATTTTTTTCTTATTTCTTTTTTCATTTTATTTTTCCAGAACTATTATCAAAATCACACACAAACCTGTATATGTCAAGGGAATCTATGTGATTGATATGATTAATTAATTACCACTCTCTTTCCACCCCATTCTAAGATAAAAATAAGAATTAAATTAACTCAAAACTCCATATTCATGAAAAATAAACTCAAATTTCATTGAAAATATGATGAACCATAATACCATCTCCCGGGAAACATTGAAATTAGCTATGAAGAAGTTTTACATGCATAAAACATAAAATTAATCTAAAATACGACTAATTATATATTTATTCTTCCATATCATAAATTATAATACAAATAAAACAATTCTATGATACCAAATTTTAATGTTCCAACCTGAATAACTTTAAATAACTATAACGATTCATTATGTGACCTCAGGTTCACCTCATCTTATTATAGATGATGTCAAATTTTAGTGGGGGTTTAATATTTTACCATGGGGATACAATACCATCATATTATATTAGTGAAAAAATATAGGAAATAATATAAAATCTGTCATCATGATATTCAACTATAATAAAAAGAACATCATTGGAAATCAAAACAAAGATAAATAACTTACTTATGATATAATAAAAATTCTCTATCTAAAATTTCACTTGAACTATGATGAAATAAACAATATCTCCCATGGTAAGATCATATACAACCCAAACCAAAATATTTAAAATTGAACAATACCTAAAAATTAGGCCTGATTCCTAGCCCGATAAAAAATCTTGACACCGCCTAGAACATATAGTTGAACCAAACCATAATAATCCTTTTCCAAACCTGTACCTATGATCATGAGGTCTTCTCAGTTACCATCATATATGGGCATAATAAACAGAGTGTGATTATAACTCTGTAGAACAATGAAAATAGTTTTCCTAACATAAATAGTAAATACCATGAATGTAGAAGTAATATGCTCAGAGATATAAATAAACAGATGAAAACATAATAAATAAATCACCAATGATCCTTTGGTTATAAGGTGATACTTGAGATCATCCATAATTTCTTTAGCCAATGTTAGATGTTTCTAAGAAACTCACATGACCATACCAAGGGCTAGATAAACTCCCACCCATAATACTATCATATATCATTTCATCCGGGGTATTAGTAGCCTAGTTGAGTATACCACCATATATCATATAATCGAGTGAATTAACCAACCATCTGAAAATATCATCATATATCATATCATTGAGAGGATAATTGGACCGCCTAGATATACCATTATATATCATATCATTGGGGGGATAAGAATCTCTCCCAGTTATACCATTATATATCATATCATCGAGGGAATAAGTAGCACAACCAATTATACCATTATATATCATATTGAGGGGAAAGGTTCCCTCCCAATAATAACAATCTCATATCATACATCATACCATCACATACCATTTCAGAGGTTAGACTCTCATTCACACAACCTATCTCGATCATCATGTTCATTCAAGGATCCAATCATGTTATCCCTTATGTTATCATCTTTTCCAAAATAAATATAATACTAAGGAACCCACTATGCTCCCCTAGTTCACATAAAGGTTGGTACACTCTACATGGGTTCCTTTATCTCATTCCTAAATTTTAGGGTCAAAGGCCATTACTTAAGGTAATCACTTTACTTAAAATATCCATGCTCACACTATATCATAATAGGATATATAGGCATACCCATATAAACCAACCCCAAGGGATGTGGAATAACACCTATTTCACTTTTTAAGTTAAACTAGGTAGGCCCTCTCATAATAAACCTATACATACATCCTTTCTATGGAATCCCCACTTAGATATAATATGGGACAATCACCCCACATACACCTCATATATCCAAGAAACTCTTGGATATCTCAATTTACTAAATGGAATACCCCTAGGGAAACTATTCCCAATTCATTTATCTTCCTTTCTAGGAGATACTAATGGAACCTTTCAAAAGGTAATCTATAATTAATTTGTTTTGATTATACCGCACTATTTTCTATATATATTATAACAATTATTTTTAACTTAACACTTATCTATAAATGACCATGAAAAAAACTAGCATTTAAGGGTCCATTGAGGCCCATTAACCTTCCATTTTATGCATGGGATTTTAAAAGAAAAAAATTCAAGTATAATTTGAGGTTGATTATAAATGAGTGGTGATATGATATATTATATGATACAACAAACATGAAAACAATTTAGGGATATTTTTAATGAATACTCACTTCAATTGGAGTTATTCTATTTAAATAAGTCTTAGAGACCACCACCTAGGCTCATCCTAGACCGACTGGCCATTTCTAATCAACATAAGTCTCTAACACCTTCAATAATAATCCCATAAACTATAAGGAAATAGTAATCAATTTACACATTAAACCTACATTAATCCATAATTAACACTTTGGGAATAAATAATGAATCACTTATTATGCGATTTCCCAGGATTAATTCCTTGAGAAAAGGGGCATGCACAATCCCTAGCAGGCACCATGATATCTAACACCGAAATCCTTGATATGTTATTCCAAAAAACAAATCCATTTCACCCAAATCACTAAATATCTCTAAATAATTCAGGGAAATAATATAACCTAATTAACTTACAAAAAACCAGTGCGTCCATCCTCTCATGATCCTATTTATCCACGAAAAAAAATCCCATTCAACTTCATCAAATTCAAACATGATCTCATGGAATTAGCATAAAACCCTATCTAAAACTATAAAATAACTTAAAATGACCATGAATTGAAAAGGTTGAATGAGGAGGAAAAGAGGGAAGATTTTTTGGATTCCCACTACTTGCATATCCAAAAATGAGGAACTTTAAAGGGAATATACATTTTAAATGGTAAAAAAAGCATCACTACCTTATTATTTAAAAAACTACACAACACATTCTACCAAAATATATCACCTTGATCATGGTGTATAATCACTCCCCCTATAAAATTATATCCCTCATAGCTCAAGCCTGTATGATGTTGTATCTTTCCTCATTGTGTGACATACTACTCTTAGGTAGAACTGGAATTCATAACCCAAGTCCCCATGGAATATATTTTTTATACATTAAATGAAACCCCTATAATAGGATGATCATAAAATTACATGTGTGGACCTTCATGGTGTAGCCTTCAACCTTATTACACAACACTCTATTCCCCAAAAAATCATCATGGAGAAACTCAAGGTTTCATGGTGTGACTAATCCACCTCACTCAAAATTGTCAAATTCTAGATCCCTCACTCATCAACCTATACACATCAAAGAGTTTTCTAAATTTTGGAGCCATTTATATTAGAATTAACTTTATTCATGATATGTTACACTCATAATTTTCCAAAATTCCACTTCCCATGAGGACCTCTATGTATCATATAGTGACTCCCTAGACTTAGGAAATTTCGAGAGGGAAGAAAACCTTTGCACATAAAGATCCCTATATATGAGACTTAACTGATTTTTATAGAAAAGATAACCTATATACGTAAGAATATGTACATATATATCCTCTCCTCATTCACAATATAAATCTACTCAACACTCATTATACTATGATGGCCCTTGGCCATGATGTAACCTTTCCTAACTTGTCCTATTCAACCCTCATCATTTCATGAAGAACTTTGGTCATGAAGTGACCTATTAGAAACCTAGAATGATGATGCACACATAGTCCTCATTAGGATGTGATGTCCCTATGACAAAAGGATATTTATAGAACACACAAAAAAATCCTTATGTCTGATAACTTTACTAAATTTCTAACTCCTATGTATCACCACACTTACACATCACCAACCCTGAATTTAAAAATTTAACTCTCACAGAAAAACTAAGCCACATAATGATGCTCACTATCATGGAATGACCCACAACTTATGGTACACACAGAATCCTTAATTATAGCCTTCATGATATGATGAAAATACTTACCTATTTTATCTTTACTCCAACACATTAAATTTGTCACACAAAAATATGCCATGCTGTGTCACCCACTAGTCATGGAGTGACCAACAACTTGCATGTAAAAAATATAGAAAGGCCACCCGACCACTACTATAACACACAATTGAGAACCCATAACACCCCTATTCCTATGACCATATCTAAAAAAACTTCCCCAAGGTGCCCCAATCCTCAAAATTATGATTTAAAACACATTTTCTTAAAAATACCCCTCTTTAGGACCAAAATTCAAATTCCTTTTATTCTTCACCAATATATTTGATGTGTTTCATTAAAATTATAGTCTAGATATGTATATATATACACAATATAACCCAATACATTATACTTCATGTATATATATAAATGCATATCACAACCTCCATACATTACAGTCCAAAAAAGATTCACATGTGATAACCTCAAGCCACTATAACCCATGTATGTATACACTATTTCTTAATCGGTTACTACATGAGAAAGTATAAAAATAACTAAAATACATTACAACCGGCATGTATAGTACCATAAGATTAAAAAAAAAACAAATAGACAGAAAATCAATAAATAATTAAATAAAAAAATAAAAAAATAAAAATAGTGCAATATCATAGGGTATTATAAAGAAAAAACATCAATATAAATACTAATAAAATAACCACATTAAATCATGATTTAACAATCTATCACATAAGAAAAAAACTATAAACAACCAGAATATCTAAATATTGCTCACTATCTAAATTTAAATATTTAAACCTTCCTCATTAATCAAACTTTTTTATGCACATCACATTCTTAAGAAAATATTTATTCTTAACTAGTTCTCATATTGGTGAAGTTATTTGATTTATTAAATTGTTAAATTTGAGTTATTAAATTAGATATTTTAATACAACCACATAGTTACAAATATATATGATACAACTATGAAATAGCCTTACAACCTCACTCACCACCTTCCTATGAAAACACTAACCAGTTACGAAGATCTATCTAATAACTCAATCCAAACTTCTAAAATATAACTGAAATCTCACACAACCCCCATCACTATGAATAATTCATTTCTCTTATTGATAGAACCAAAAAAACTCTTAAAAAAATTAAACAACTTAACCATAAGCTCATTTAATGGTATCAATCTAGGAAAAAACACCAGACCACTTTTCTTACCTCAATATTCTCACTATCCAAAACAAAACCCAAATATATAATTATTGGTTAGAAAAAGACTTCCATGGAAGCAACTAATATTAGGAGAATAACAATATCGCACCTCATGTCACTGAAATACTACAACTAGGAAAATAAATAATAACATTCCAAAATAGAAACTAAATAACTATAAATTTAATCACAGAACACCCCTTAAATCTATCTAAAAAAATTATCATTAAAATGATAATAAACCTGCTGAACTATAAAAACACTATCGACTCCAAAAGTAACTGAGTTACACTAATAATTTACATGTTCATTAATATTTATATATAGGGTTTCTTCCTATTACCAATGAAATTACCACTCTTAAATAACTTCCCATTCACATGTATTATTAAACATAGTGTCATAAATTAAACATAGTATCATATTTTCGAATCATAACCAACAATGGATGTGTAATGAAAAATATAACTAAGATTATTAATATTTCCATTTTCTTCATTATCATTCTCGATTTACCCTATTAAAATTTATTTCCATAATACTTACCATTTTACATGAGTCACTACATGATATCAACAATATAAATGTATATATTAATCATCATAATAACATGAAATATTAAAGGAGGCTTCCAACATGATCGAATTTTCAAATTCATACCATTACCAAGTCTATATCTTCTTTAAATTCATCTCCTAAAACTCGTGGCTTAATAATAGTACTAATTTAAAGTAGAAATTAAAGAATATAAGATAAACAAATGATAATAAAGTCATCATATAAATAAATAATGTTGAATTTAAATGAAATAAGAAACACAAAATATACCCTTCACCAACCAAAACACATAACATAAATCAAGAGATAATAGATTAATACATGGAATAAATAAAGGAATATAATAACCCCTTCCCCCTATATTAAGAAACACATCAATCTAGAGGAAAGATCATAAGTCTAATGTAAGGTCCTAGTTTTCCTCAAACATTTTACTAGTATTTTTCTATGATTTGTAGATGTCGTGAGGGATTTTTAAGGTGTTCTTGAGATGAAGTTTGGTGTTTTAGATTCTTGTATCTAAAAAAATTATGGCATATCCTATGGTGTAAGCTATTCTAGTACTGTGATATTTGTGGTTTGGCTATTTTTGTGAGTTGGTGAAACTAGGTCTTGAGATTCCCATTTTGGGTGGGAATCCTTGATATGGTGGTTCTATACACTGTGGATATGTGAGTTTAATTGAGCATAGTTCCTAGGTATGTGTTTATGGAGTACCTGTAAAAAATGGGGAGGATTGTAGTAAACCCTGGTGGTGGCCACCTTGAGAATCGTGTCTAAGGGGTTTCCTTGTCTGTGATGCCCTATACATGTATTTTCAAGTTTGATGCTAAAAACACATTCTTTACACATAGACATTGATTTTGGGCGAGTTTAATCAATAAAAACTTACATATATTTAAAAAATATAAACATACCATCTCACAAATACTCATACAATCTTTGAACAATATTTTTATAGTGTCTTTGGAGATTAGTTACATAATAATATTATTGTAAACATTTCTCTATAATCACACAATACTAGATCCACTTATAAACATCTCCCAAGTTATACTTATCTTCATAAAATAGAAAATAAAAAATATAAGAAAGGGGTCAGATACAATTATTAGTGAGGTATAAACCTATCAAGATGTCATCAAGGTATAGACCATAATCTTGTGAAAAAACATGTTCATAGTAGAAATATCTTATTAAAAAGAACATGGAATAATAAGAGTTGTTCATAAATCTTAAAATAAGAAAATGTAATATGAAATGATCAAATATATACCATGGAATAATAGTATAGAATTAATAGATCTTAAAAATTATCCATGGAGTATGACATAAGAATATAACATCGTAATGTGGCATAAGAATAAGTATAGGAAAACAAAACATAGTGAACATGACCATTTTAAATTATGAACACAAATAGTCTTTGTGATCATAAATATACACACTTACACTCACAAGTAATCTTTTAGAGTATATATAATAAAAACTACTCTAATTTTTTTTTTTTGAGTATAAATTATCCTAATTTCACTCACACATAGTCTTTGTCAGCATATCTAACCACAATCACACTCACATACAGCCTTTGCGAGCATATTTTACTACAACTACAATCATGAAAAATGCCATTATCTAATGAGATAAAAACCCTTAAACAATGTATTTTAGGGTGATATAGGAAAACACTAATAAAGATACATACATATGTGTTCCATAAGATATCAATAATTTATCATTCGAGGAGAACCTGTGGAATGAAAATTAGTTTTATATCATTTATAACAGATAATAGTAAAAATGATATTAAAAATAAATCAGTCGATACCATAATTTCAATCACCCAAAAATAGTATTTCGTTAAGTGATTTAGAGAAATATTCCTAATACATAACTCCATAGGATTTATAACATTTTTATATAAATAATAAAATGGAAGAAAAATCATGAAATGATATTTCATTAAACATTTTAATCCTTGTTGTAAAAAGGAGAAGTTATGAGTCACCTTAAAAATATAATTTTTATGAAAGTAACATGATTTTTAAAATAAAACTTTAATATAAATAATAAAAAAGTATCCTTGAAAAATACATAAATGTTTTCCAATATAAATTTGGAGTGGAAGCGAAATATATGATTGTGAAAGGAGAAATATATTTAATATTAAAAATATATCGTTTGAAACCTGCTTCCTAAAAAACATGATAAACATTACATTTTAAAATAAGTAAAAGTAAAATTTTAATATAAAAAATAATAAAAAATATTTTAATTTAAAAATAACAAATAATATCATTGGTGAGAATATTGAATATATATATGGAATAAAAAGTGTTCATTTAGAAAGGATTAGAATTATTATTACCACCACCAAATTTAATGAAAATAGAAATTCATTAAGGAATATGTATTTGATAATGAAAATATAATTCCTTATATAATAAATATTAAATGAAATATAATATCATTATAGGATATAATAATACAATATCATTAAACTATATTCAAAGAGGAATAATTATGACTTAAGAAAAGAAGTTGAGTTAAGAAAACCTCTCACAGAATTAGTATCTATTATATCAAAATCCAATGAAAGATAAAATTTAAAATGGAATTTCAAATCACATGAATTATATTAAATTATTATGAAACTATCTATATTTTATTATAAACACTAAATAATTTAAAATTAGTGTTGAATTTGTCATATGTCTCAAATAAATAAAAAGTGAGATGAGAAACTATTACCTTTACTATGAACTTTCATGAAAGTGATTTAACCTCAGTTGTAATGAAAATAAATATATTAATAATTTATTTCATAACATTATTCATATATATTACCATTTATAATATTTAATTATAATAATTCATTACACATTCATTAGTTAGTTAATGCTTGTTTCTATCTTCAGATGTTAGTAATTTTGTTTGTTCTACACATGTTTTGTAATGTCTTTGTTAGACCTCATTTCATGGATAAAAAGTTCATCATTAAGAATTATTTAATTCAATAGAGTATATTTTTCATGGTGAATTATAATTTTACAATATCATCCCATGATGGTTATAATTATAATTCATGAAGATGAAATTGATAATGAGCTTATTTCGTGTAATTTACCGTTAATAATGGATTACTTTATAATAATCATTAATTACTGTGTTATAATTAAATAAAATTATTTATGAATTAAATTAATCCTTAATATCATATCTTTTCATCAAATAAATTTTTATAACCATCCTTGAAATATATTTATGAAAAACAAGTTACATCACTTCGTAGAGGCGATGGTCTGCAGGTGCACATGAGTGATGTTTTAATTTTTCAATGGATGGAAATAAAAGAAGGTAAATAATGAATTATATTTATATAATCATTATTATATCATAAATATAATATTTATTAATTAAATATTTCTATATAACCATCCATTAGAGGCTATTAAGAAAAATTAAATTCATCGCTTCTTGGAGGTGGTTGTCTGCACGTATGCAAGAGTGATATTTTTAATTTCCATTATATGGAAAGAAGGTAGAAAAATGTTATAAATTAAAATAAAAACATTTTAGAATACTAAGTATTTTTATTTAATTATTTTAATCTGGTAATATAATATTTTTAGAAGTTTTAAGAAGAAACAAACATGAAAATGCTCGATAAGAACATATACCTCATCCCAGGATAATCTTCCTTGAAAAACAGCCTAAGGATTATTGGATGTGTATTTTGGGAAGAACCTAAACTTTAGGTCATGGATAATTTTTTATTAATTCATTTAGGTAGATATTTGTTGATATAAGTTTCTAATGTTCTATGTAGAAGTGATAATATGTAGTTCCCTTTTATAAGTAATTGGAGTGGAACCCTTGTAAATACCCTTATCTTTAAAATAATATAAATTCATTTTCATAAAGAAGAGGCATAAAATAATTATAATTTAAAATATAATTTGTGTGGAGATATAAATACACAAATGTAATCATATAATGAGAAGGTTTTTGTGATAATAAAATCCTTATCCCTTTGTTTAACCCCTTTTAACCCCCTTTTCCCTTTTACACAATAACTCAAAATTTTTACCTTGGTAATTTATCTTTATGTAAAAAAAAGAAATTGAACATAAAAAATATTTTAAAATTAGGATTCCAAAACTTTAATTTATTTTATCAAAATCAATTTTAAAGGTGGAAGAATAACATTAAACATAAGTACATAATAAAAAAAAAACAAGTATTTAGAAATATTCCCTTTTAAGATAAAAATGAGTTTACACAATAATAATTTATAGAAATTATATTCCTAAAATCCCTTAAATTATGTCTAAAAAATATTATTAGTAATTTAAAATAAATAAAAATAAAAATGGATCATTTTTAATACTTAATTAAATGAAATGTACGACAATTTTTTTATTAGAATAAAATATAACGTAAGTTCCAAAATGTCAAGCATGAGTTTGAAAATTCCAGATAATAATTTTAAATAATTTATTTTAATCCTAAAATATATATTTTGTTGATATAAAGTTTTGATATTTTTTTATTCCATTATAAAATCATAATGATTTTATAAAAGTTATGGTATTTGGAAAAATGGGATTTTTCACTTTTCAATTAAAAATTAATTTTTTTAGAAAAATTATAAAAATTACACCTAATATAATTTTAATATCATGAATTCAGAAATGTAGTCTATATTTTCAAATTAAAATAAAAAATTTAGGAATTTAACTTTTAAATGTAAATATTAAATATACTAAAAAAGTGTTTTTATAGGAAAACCCACTTTTTTCATATATTATCTATTATTATTCTTACTTACTATCAATTTTTAGGATCCCTTAATATTATTATATAATTAAAAAAATACTTTAAACCTCTTATTTAATATCTCACATCTGTACGAGTGAAAAATTCTTAAGGAATTTGAATTTTCTTATGTCGGATGGATCAAATTATAAAGTGAGACTTAGAATGAATCTTTGAAATTTGGGATGTCACAGGGTAAGTTTTTAGATGAGGAATGAATTTAGGAAGGTTTCTAGGTTGTTTGATGAGCCTAGAGAGATTGGGTTATGTTTTTAGGGTTTTGTAGTTTCCAAGATGGGGTGTGTGGTTATATGTGCATAGTTTGGGAGAAATCATGTGACACATTAATGCTTCAGGTGTTTTCTATTTATTTTGAACTGATTATGGTTAAGTTTCATGTTTAGAGCATGGTTTTGGGTAAACTATGTGGAAAAAAGGAGAAACTATGCAAGGTGGTGGATAACCAAAGGCATGACACATAATTTTTGTATGGTTTTAGGAAAATTGTGTGCTTTTCTACAGGGGGAGGTAGTACTAGAAGCACAATTAGTGCCCAATTTTTCTAACCAATGTAGATTTAACATACGAGGGGTTTTGTAATACACATTAAAGGGCGCAAGGTTTGTTCATGGTTTGGAAAACTATTCCACCAAAATGTGATGATGCCAAAATTTTCATTAAAATGGAGAAATGATGAAATTACCCCTTATTTTTAGCTATTTCGCCCTCTCTATCTTACATTAGGCATGCATAGACTAGGGGTACTCCCAACAACATTATCATTCTGCTACCATTGATTTGAAAGTGAATTTATAGAAATCTTTGGGTGTTTTTGAAGTTTTAATCACCCCTAAAAACCTCTTCTATCTTCCTTATTAATATATAATTTTGGAGCTCTCTAATTTAGTTTTTTTCTTAACAATTACACAAGGAAATTGTGGAAAAATCAATTTCTCAAAGGGATTTTATTTGGATTGTGTAGAGGAAATCACAAGATGACTTCCACACATTTTTTTATATTTTCATTAAGGTAGGTGGCCATGATAAATTTTATTTTTATTTTCATAGTTAATTAGTTTAATTAATGATTATAATGGTATATCTGTTTAGGGATTTTCATGGGAATGGTGTTGAGAATACATTGTGGACCACCCATGGTAGTTTATTAGAGTTTCGATAATATGTGATTGACAAGTGAGATTAGTGACCATTATATAATCTTAATTTAAATCATTTATGTTAATTTTTAAATGAAGAGATTAAATTTTTATTGTTTCATGAAATTAGATTAGATATTGGGTTGTTGAGACAAGCTCAATTGGATGACGAGGAGTTTGAACGTGTCTTTTAAGGGTACTGGATAAGTATTTGAAACTCAGAAATGTTTGGTAATGATTTTTTTATTGAGGTTGGTGGTCTAAGAGATTTATCCCAGGGTCTTGATAATTTATTTTTATGAGTATATAGTTTGGTTAATAGTTCCATTGAGTGGAATTTGTGATCCCTTTGGTAAGAAAATTGTTCCATACTTTAGATTTATTCCTTAGACCTTTCATGGTTTCTATTAGATCCATTGATGATTATGAGACCAGACCTACTACCACCCATGGGGTATTTTGACTCTTTAAAATGGATTTTTTTTTGTTTCAAGTGTTTTGGATCTCCCATGAGGCCTATGAAATAGTTAAAATCATTTGAGTTTTATTTTTATCTGGTATAGGGTTTAAATGTCTGAAAACTATTTATTAATGCATATATTGTTAGTAAAGGAGGTTATAACCTCAAATGATTTATAAAGGGGTTTCTAAATGAATTTAAAATTTTTATTTTACAAATGTTGGTGTTTTCCCTTTATTTATGACTGAAAATGACTTTATGGACATTTTAATGGATTTAATGGAAGGTAAGATTTGATTTGACTTTGGATGTTCAAGTGGAATAACCATATTCTAAAGCTGGATTAAAACGTTTTAAAAGATGGATATATGATATCCATAACATTATAAAGAGTTCTTGGAATGGTGTTTTGTATATAAATATTAATTGAAATTTCGATCAATGTTTTATTGTTAAAGGCCTGTTAGGACCTTAGTAAATGATGGTGTTTTAAAAAGGGTATTTTTTAGTTTTTGACTATTTTGTAAGGTCAAAATGTTGAACATTAGTATTTAAAAAATGATGGAATAGATTAGATACATGACTGGTGATCCAGGAATAAGTTGTATACTATATGGTTTTGGTGTCAAACTGAGTCTCTTTGCACAAATAGTATACTTTATGGTTTATTTTACAGACAGATGTTATATGGAAATATGGTATACCTTATGAAATAGGATTCTAGAATAATGCTACTCACATTTGGGATAGTTCCGGACTAATTCTCTAGGAATCATTTATGGTTATATACCATTAAATTATAAACCAATGCTCTATGAACTTTTTTTATGGATGATTATATGTTAAAAATATCACTCCAAACACTTTTGATTTTGATGCATGGATGTTATTTCATAACAATGTTTCGATCATGGGTAGTATTAGTATGGTATGGGTATTTGGGAGTGACATGTATAGGAACCAAGTAAGAGAAAACTAGTAGAAACTTTTATTTAATTGAATAATGCATCAAACTATGATTATGGATTGAAAAAATAATGTTGTTCGATGCAGGTTTGGTTGGCTCAGCTGTCACTATAGAACATGATGGCCAATAGGTTATTTTTTAAATGTTATTTTGAAGCATTTATTTATCATGTATTGTTTATTATCTCATTTTATATCTGAATACACTATGCCCAGACTGAATATTGATTTTGAAACCATTTTTTGTGGTATACTAAGTTGTTTTCACACCCTTCTTGAGATTCCACTACCCAAGGGTACCAGAGAAACTATCTAATGTTTATGGTAGGTACAAGTTTGGTTGAGGTCTGGGTTGAGTTTTTCATGATCAGATAGGATACATCAGGTGGTATTAATAGACTGGATGATATTTATATCAGATTTATAGTTGGGCATAATGTACTTATATTTTAGTTATTTATTTTATATATGGGATTAACCTAGTTAGAGACCATTTTTATATGTATAACATGGATTTTTTGGATGTTATTACATTAAATTAGTTGTCCAATAATGTTAATATTTACCTAATTTCATTTCCAATTTATTTTGAGATGTTATATTTATTTATTCCTACATAATATTATTATTATTTTTGGTATACGATACTTGGTTATTTTATTCACTATTTCACACTCTCAATAGATGTATAGTCTCCCCATGATAATACCTTAGACTTCTGATCCTAGTCAGGAGCCTCTGGAACATAGAGAGGTGTGCCTAAGGTATTGTGGTTCACTAAATTGAGGAACCAGTTCAATGGATCCTGGGATGGGATACTTCAATGTGATATCAGAGCAGTAAATTTTTGGTTGCTTTACTATTTTGGATTTGGTATACTAGAGATATAGTAATGTTTCTCAGCCTATGATGGATATTAGATTGGTGTATTGTAAACAATTGTTCTGATAGAAAGTCTAGGTTACTAGGGATAAGATTGTTATTCTTATTTTGGAAGTTATGGTTGTATTTTATTTCCACCTCGAGTGGTGCACATGTGGTTTTGATTTGATGTTCTATGATGGATTCCTAGATCTTCGCCTATTGAAAAGAGGCTTAAAATTCATCTTTGACTCTTTTTTGGTATAGGCAAGTGGCATATCATACATCATATCAGGAACTTAGGATTCACATGATATATTGGAATGATAGTGTGTTATTTCACTGATGACTGAGGCATAGTTGTTTAAAGTTACAAAATCTACTCATACAACATTTTCCAATATAAGTACTTAGTAGAATTCTACTCATAAGGGTATACTAGTATATGGATTTTTTTGATGTATGTTCATGTGAATATTTAGTAAGATTCTTGATGATGAAGACGATGACATAGTACTTATTAACAGAAGGTGTAATGGCCTGGGTGGGTCGGCTGGGAATATGTTTATAACCATTAGAACCTTGTGGGAGATTGTTGTTTAAGGCTGGGTATGTATCTTTGTTATTAGAGGAGTGTTCTAATGTGGGAATTCATAGAGGGGATGGGATCCTTGGTTTTGAGCAGTTGTTTTTTCATGTGATGTCTTTCATATGTGAGACCCTAGAGGTGGGTGTTTTGGTATGTTGATGTTAGGTGATATTAGTTTCGGAGAATGTTTAATAACCCATGATTTTTGGTCCTCTATGATTTGGCATAGACTAATGTGGTTAGACTTAGTGACATTTCAGGAGGATTTACTTGTGGGGCTAGGTGGGAGAGCCCAATAACCTTCTTTTATATAACTCCAGTTTAGGGAGTTTGTGCCGTTTTACCTTTGAGGGTGAACCGTGAGAGTGGTTGACTAAGTTATGTGGGCCCTTGGGTGTGTGAGGCATGGGTGTATTTTTTAAATTTGATAGCGGTTCATAATGGGTACTACCTAGAATGGTGTTTTGGTGTGTTAAATACCTCTTGTTTTTGATAAAGAGAACTTCTGTGATTTTGTTTCATCCTTTTGGTTAGTTTCTAAAGGGGCATGCTGGTTTAGGTTCCTAGTCCAGGTAATAGTTGTTCAGGTAGGATGTTCTTGATGGTTATGAGCTGTACCAAGAGAATATGAGTTGCTCGAGGGTATGTAGTTTCAGGCATAGGAGTTTACATGGGTAGTGAACATTAAAGTGAGGTAGAAATAGTGTATTTGAGTATGTGAAGATAGGTTTTTCCTTGATAAGAACTCCCTTAAAGAGTGTTTTGGTTGAGGCACATGGTGTAACATCCCAACCTGACTGACCACTAACTTGGTAGTTAGATTGGTAACCACATGGCCTCAAGCATGCTTCCCCATATGCTAGAGGTTGATAAAAAGTAGAAAGGGTCTAATAATAGTACATTGGTGATACTATACCCTCTAGGTCAGAGTCACACAATGGTATAACATATAATACAATAGAAGAAGCAACATAAATTTAATACAAAGTAGTGGAAGAATAAATACAACAACTGAATAAGAATAATGGGAAATGCTAATAAAACCAAGCATGCATGTCCATGAGATGAAACATAATAAAGAATAAAACACAAAATAGATGGTACATTACAATAAAATAAAATAAATAAAATATAAATCAAAATTCTTGAGGGTTTTATCCACATGCATCTGGAGTATTAGCTCAGTCATGTGCTCCTAACTCCCAACTATAAGCATAATAGCACAATCTAAATAATCTGGTTCTGCAAATATTAGGTTTTTTGAGGTACCCCAGTGCAATGGAATCCCAAAAAAGGTGTGATATATACTTAGTAGTCCACCACAAACAACAGATAAAGAATAATCTAGTTGTGTATATAAAATTATCAGTGTGCATGCATATCAAAAGTAAAGAAGAAATATAGAATAAATAAATAACCATGTTGGGATCAAGTTCCTCAAGTACACCTAGCTTGATCATACCTACTTCATCCTATGTTGGAAATGCCTAAACTATAGGTAATATATAATAATGATATTTTGTGAAGGTGATAACAGATGTCCTAAATAGGTTTCATGAGATGGACCGAACCCAAGCGTGCGATTTGGCTTGGTGAACAAGTCCCTAGGATAACTATTATGCATCATCATACATCATTATAAAAATATAAATACAAACATTAAATAAGTGATATCCTATGATCGTCGGACGAGAACCTTAACAAGTAACCCATGTATCACACTAGGAGCTCCATAAATGCTCACTGCTCTCAGAGTCCATCCAATTCGATCCATGAATAGCCTCATAAGTATCACTCCTAGCCTAATGTGAGAAAACCTATGATCTTGTACCTAGTATCTCACATAGGGTACCAAGCCTTAATCATGGACTAGTGTAACCATCTAGCCATCGATCTCATTCAAGGTGTCTCTACTAGAGAACCGATATCGTTTATACAGAGTTAAAAATGATGAATAGTGAGATAATCCGAATATACTAGTATCACCCTTATCATATACCCAATCCATCAACCAAGATGATCAAAAGTATGATGTGCCCGTCCTTGGTGTTCTGCGAATGAAATTCATGAGTATAACTCAAAACATCCATAATTTGTTTATTCAATTTAAATTTAGTAATATAAAAAGGCATGCTAGAAAACGTTCCATAACATGAACAAGGATGCTACAAGAGGGCCACACCAATTTTCTAATTTATTTTAGAAAAAAAATACATGTACTTGAGTGTTCCACATCTCAAGAAAATTATTTATGAAGTTAATCACCCTCAACCACAATTAGAAATGCACACTTAATTACTAAATAGAAGGTCATGGTAAAATAGTCATTCTATAAGGCCAATAAAGGCATTACATACACAAAAAAACAGAAACACACACATATTTTTTTGTTTTAGAAGATAACACACCTGAACAGATTGGTTTTATTTAAAAATATTAAATCATTATTTAAATAATACATTTAATTTAATTTAGATAAATCAATTTCATCATAAGGCAATAAGAAACCCACATCTTAGGTGGTTTAAATAAATTGAGCATCACATTATAATATATGAATGAAATCACAGTAAAAGGGGTGGCTTTAACACTAGAATATGATATTCAGGAAGGGTGAATAAATAATTTCACCCTAAATGGGTGTTTTGGGTTGAAGTCATAACCTCCAACCATGCTAAGTAGGGTCCAAATTCATCCTAAGAAAAGATAATCAATTTAATTCAATAAAATTAATTATTTAGAATTATCGTTGGGTAAGTCTGGTGTATGACACAATGGCATCATTTTATAAAATGGAGAAATTTGAGAAAAATGATATATACCACCTACCTCATGATTAAGATGACACACATGTCTAATTTTCAGTGTTGATTTTATCCAATTATGGATAAATCAAAGAAATTAAAAAAACACTCTAAAAATAGAAAAAATTAGGTCACACAAAAATAGCATAGAGGGAGAGAAGCTAAATGGATAAAAAAAGAAAGAGGATTCATAGTCTTACTGATATTCTTGCAATGCACCTGACAGTGCTCGAATTAGAGGTTGTATAAGGGTGATATCCTTATGCCTAGAGGAGGAGGATAAATTCCATAGAGTTGGCTATTGCATGCGGTGGTTGAAGAATAAATAAAGGATGAAAAGAAATAAGAAAAGAGAGGATAATGGGTAATTTTACCCCTTTAATTAGGTGAACGGTTTGGTCACATGGTTGGCCAAATAATGCACCAACCATGTGAGGGATATTGCTTAAGGGAAGGGGGGTCGCATGGTTTGGCTTCCCAATTTGGCCAAACTGTGTCGTAACCATGTGTAAAATAGTGCACAAAAACTACCTAAACGGAACTTAGCATGTGGGATAGGCATAGAGTTTGGGAAAACTATGGACAACCTTTTTGGTTCACTTCATGTCACCTACACAAGGCACACAATCTACAGTAGTGGGTCACCCAGTTTCACAAAAACCATACATCCTTACCAGTTCACCAAAACATGAGTTTCAAGGGAAAATCACTCTCGAAACTCAAAAAATCACCCGAGAAACCCTCAGGCTCTTTAACGCATAAAAAACACTTTTATAAGTTATGAAACATGGATTTTCAGAAAAAGACTTTGTTTAGAAAATGGATCATCCACCAAATGATAAAACTCAAATTACCCGGGAAATTCATTTGGTCTAAAACAAAAGATGATACAACCTTCCCACCTTAAAACTTATTTTCCTAGATAATCCTTGTGGAAACAATGAAAACATCACCCAAATTAAAATAGATGTGAAGTGTCATTTAGATGGATGTTTTAAATTACCAAGGCCCAATAAACCCCCATGTATTACTTAATAATCTTGTACATTGGTCATAGAAACTCGAGCCAATGATCATACTCTGAAATGAAACTTTGAGACTGATCTTACTTTAACTCGTAAAACTTGTGAAACAGTCTCCATATCATCTCTTTGACCATCCAGACTATCGAGCTTCCACCAAATTTGTTGGTATTTATGGTCTAATTACAAATCATGATATCTATACTATTTGATTTATCTTTAAAAATATGCCTATATAATTCCAATAATGCTCACAATACTAGAAACAAATTGATGAAAGGGTTGATTATAAACCACCTCATTTAAACTATTTTAAAATTTCCATGAAAAGCTACATCTGAAATTTTTTATTACACCCATGCTAACTTGATGAAATTCCTAAAACAGTTCCTAACTGACTGCATTTAGTGAATCCTATGAAATACAGGTCAAGCCAATACTGTATGACTATTATCAAAACACTTGGATTAGATAGCCGAAATAATTCAAAAGCTAAAACTGATACATTTAAATAAAAGTATTTAAAGATAATCTTCTATAGCACTCACTACATCCTGCAATTGGATTCTAGTGAAATACCTTTCCAAAAAGGCTCACTTAAACTATCGTACCTCCACATGAACATAGGTTCCAAATATATCTATTTCACATGGATCATTTCCTCTCAATACAATTGTTTAGTCTGGTGTAAAAACATTACCCCTAGATCATGCACTTGGAACCAAGGAGCTTATCCATGGAAAAACACACTTCGAAGTTTCCAAGTGAGGAGTCGGCACTAAGCCTACTATTCACATAATAAGACCGTTGGATTCCCCCAAAGCAGGATCCTTTTGGAATTCATGTCAAATGAAATAGATGGTGTCTATGATTCCTTATAAGGAATTCCTACTTGGGATCCCAAGTATATATTATGACTAACCATGCCTCATTAACAAACATTCTTCTAGAGCACAAATCTCATAGGGACCACATAATAATCCCATAAACATTCAAAATTTAGTGTGTCATATAACCAAAGCTCCTTCAGTGTACTTGGATGATGTTAAGATAGGGGAAAATATCATCATTATGACAAGGTACACTGAGAGTATTTCAATATTTTTTCAAAAGGTTATGAGACACTCCCACACTCACAGGGGAGAAGTTCTCAGTTTAGTTTCAAACCTACCATGCCAACAACATAGATAAAAGGTAATAAAACCTCTTAGACCAGTTTACTTTAAAAAGGATTGGAATCACCCACTGACACATTGCTATGACTGATCATAATTCCTTTATCACCTGATGAATCCCACAATCACTCAAACACAACCACTGGGGCCCATCCCAGACCAATGGTGTCTTTATAGGTTGCATGTACATCCAAGAACAACATCATCATTATATCTTGTAAGAACAAACTTATAACGTAATATTCCTTCCATAGAGACCTTATGCAAGTCTAACCATTTCCAAATGGTATTTCCTGGCCATGATCCTTCTACATGGAAGGGTACACTATTCCTGTATGAGACAAGTCACTCCCCACTATAGAAGGGTCCTTATCATTGTATTCACTAGAAATAGAATCTCATGACTGGGAATACGCTCCACTAACCAAGAATAGAGGGTCTTAGAGGTTCCCATAACACTTTAAAAAGAATTAAACATAAAAGAGAATGGAAATATCCACTTATAATCACACTAGGATTTTATTTACTTTAGACGTATTCATAACACTAATTCTAATTTATGTCTACTGATTTAACGCATCGAGAATAAAATCTAGAACCATCCAACCAATATCTAAAATCAAACAACCCCCTTTAAACATCATCCCATGAATTGGGATGAGTTATATTCATTAATTCTTATATCAATATACTCTAGAGATGATCCATTTATGTAACACAATAGCTCAGGGATTACATGATTACCATTGAACCTAAACGATTCACTATCCCCTTTTAGAAACTCAACGGGTACTGCGTGTACCAACACATACTACTCTGAGATTACATGAAAAAATTACACATCCTTGATGTTATCTATATTAATGTTAGTCCTATGCATTCATATATTTAATGGTCCACATAGAAAAGTGTCTCAAAGTCATATTATCCCATACAAATGTAAAATAAATGGGTGAACTCCCAAGTCACCCAACACCATGTAGGAAAGAGAAGTAGGGTCACAAGTCTAAATAAGAGTCCAAACATGTGCTTGGCATGTATATCGTACAAGAAATGATCATTTAGTAATTCTCACATGCATAGAAATGTTCAAAACAACATACAAATGCTTGTCAAAATAAGGATTTTGTTTTGGAAACTAAGAGCCCCACAGAAACAATGGCACCTCAATAGTACCACTCATTAGAAATATCATATACTTTAGAAATGATTTTAAGGATATGAGGGTGCTTACTATATTGGGATATCACCATATTGAAACTAAAAGTGTTGAATTACAATGAGGCCTTGCCTATGAGATTTCCCTAGTCCTAGGAGCCTATCATTTAGGTTCACACTATAGGGGAAGAGGCCTATAGGTAAATATCATGTTCCTATCATAATGCAATCTTAAGGAACACCAAACTACCCTTACATGAGGTATAGAACCAGAACACCACTTAAGGTTCCATTAAAAGGATTTAAACCAAAACTCATTTAATTGTTTAAACATTCCAAGGATTATTATTTTTAAAAAAATAATATCATTCATAAGGAAAGATAATTTGGATAAGACCGCAATGAAAAAAATAAAATTATATTAAACTTTATTTTAACATTATTTATTTATTGATATACCATTATAATTAGGCCATTTTATATCATAATTCCATTTTAAACACCTTTAATTTATTTAAACGACCTCGTATAATTGCATCTCGAGTAGAGAAAAAGGGTCTTCGAGTAATTAAAGTGGTGCTAGTAAAAAATTAATCCATATTATGTTAACGTGAAAAAATATATATGTGGATATTAAACATTAAAATACCCCCAACACATTGAATATGAACACCACCATGGGGTTATGTACCGAGTCATACCAAAATAAAAAGAGACCAACAAGGGTCCCATAAAGCCGTATTAATTTCAATTAAAACAACTCGAATAATTTAAGCATTTAGATTTGATTAAAACACCATTAGAAGATTCATTACGTAAAAAACATGGCCCAAATGACCTACTTGGGTCAAGTTGTGAATTTAAAAACTTTATCCATACAATTTATTATCCCAAGAAATAGGGGTACAATACTTAATAAAGAAACCAAAATATTTAAGGCCAAAATTGAATATAATTTATATTTACAGAAGTTTCTAAATATATAAGGTCCATATCAGATGGTTCAGTTATATGGGTTACCCCTTGTTAATTTATAAATCACCCATAAACTTTAAAAACTATGGGTGACTCCCATTTAACCCCAAACATTTTGTCGAGAATTAGAATAATATTTAATAGCCTTATCATTTATGGAATAAAATTTAATTATTTAAGATGCATCTATAATGGTTCAATTTATATGGGATGCCCTTTATAGTTCATAAATCACCCATACACTTTACATATTGAATATTGGATCCCATAAAACCCCTACCCGAAACATTTCATCCCATGGAACAAATGGTTCATGGATTAAACATATCATAATTGATTAACGAGATGACATTATCAATAACCAATTTAAAATTTTAAAATTTTTAACTAGGCATTCTAAAAATATAAATTACATATTGTTTAACATGGTAATGAAATAGGGAAGAACAAATAACATGCTAATCATAACACTAAAATCAAGGAAGAATTCCATGACACTCAAGTAAAGAATATTAATCAAACACTTAAACATGTTATTCCAACCATTCAGTGGTATACCTAAGCATTTAAAAGCTAATAGTGTTATATGAATCACCTAGAAAGGTGTATAATATGAAAGATAATAATACATAAGGCACATCAACAATTTCAAATAGCCTAACAATGCAGCCAACAAGGCATGACATATGCACGAAATGTGAATTCCTATGCACCTATCTTGATGTATGTAATGATACTTCCTTTCCATAATGGTCCAAGGTCTAATTCTATAAATATAATAAGTTAGTAAGGATTAGAAAACAATCCAATCACTTAAGGTGAAATCATACTCAATTGTAATAAAGAACAACATGAACAAGAATCCCATCCCTGACAACTTGGAATTTTCCCCGTATTTGGGTTGATCAATCCCGATCCTCAATATTTAAGAAGTGACCACACATTCTTATTCTCATATTTACTAGACTAAAAAAGAAAGTTAAAGAAAAAAGAAATCCTCTGATACTAATTTGTAACGTCCCAACCCGACTGACCACTAAACTGGTAGCCAGACCGGTCACGACATGGCCTTAAGCTTGCCTCCCCATATTCCAAAGGCTGCCGACTAGTAGAAAATGTATAATGATGGTATGGTAGGGAGACTATGCCCTCTACTTCATATTTTTATAGTAGTATAACATAGAAGAAAATAATGTAAGAATCACAGATATTGGAAAAAGTAGTAGAACAATAAATGTAATAATTGAATAAAAATAATTGGCCAATTCCAATACAACCATAAATTAATTTCCATGAGATTCTATAAAATAAATCATAAAAAACATAGCAGACAATACCGTATAAAATAGATAAATAAATAAAATATATAACTAAATCTCTAAGGGAAGTCTCTATAATCATTATGAGTACCAGCTTAGTACTATTCTACTAACTCCCAACTATAAAAATAACTACATAATCCAAAGAACCTGGTCCTACTACCATGATGTCTTTTTGGGTACTCAAGTGCAATGGAAGCTCGAATAGGGTGTGATATTTACTCAGCAGGGCACTACCAATGGTATTTAAAGCATAATCCAGTTCATGCATAATAAATGACCAGTTTGCGTGTATATCAAAGGTACTGAAACAATGAAGAATAAATAAATAACCATGTAAAACTTAAGTTCATCAAGGAAAACTAAATGAATGATACATAATTCACCCAAAGCAATAAATTTCTGAACCACAGGCAACCTTTAATGATGAGATGTGGGGAAATGACAACAAAAGTCCTAAACATGTGTCATGAGATGGACTGAACCCAAGATTCTATTTTTTCTTAGCGAACACATCCATAGGATAAAATGTTTTCATCATAAACCATCATTATACAAATAAAAATACCAAAATTTAACAAACATCATCATATGACCTTCTGATGCGAACCTTAACAAGGAACCCTAGTATCACACTAAGATCACCATAAATGATCATTGCTATTAGTGTTTGTCCAATTCGATCCATGAATGGCCTTGAAAGTATCACTCTCGACCTAATTTGAGATGAACTCTGATCCCGTACCTAGTATCTCACATAGTGGATGAAGTCTCACTCATGGCCTGGTGTAACCGTCTAGCCACCAAGCCCATCCAGGGTGTCCCCCCTAGGGAACCGATATTTCTCCTATTAAGGTTAAAAGGATGTTTGGTGATCCCATCTAGGAAAAACATTATCCCCACCCCCCGATATATACCCAATTCATTAGTGAAGCTGATGACAAGAACAATGATCCGATCCTTGATGTTCAATGGAAGTAAATAGCAAGTATCACTCATGGTGTCCATAATTTTTTTATTCAATTTAAATTTAGAGATATAAAAAGAAAATACTAGAAATCATTTAATAACATGAACAAAGATGATTCAAGAGGGACACACCCATTTACTAATTTAGTTTAGAAATTAAATCCATGTACTTGAGCATTGCACATATCAAGACAAATAATTATGAAGTCCATCACCCTCAACCATAATTAAAAATCCACTTAAATGCTAAATAGAATGCCAAGGTAAAAAACTAATTCGATAAGGACAAGAAAGGAACAACACACACACACAAAGAGATATATATATATAAATATCTCATTTTGGTTGAGAAGATATTGCAGCTTAATAAAAAGGTTTTATTAGAAAAGATGATATTATTATTTAAACAATTAATTTAATTTAATTCAGATAAACCAATATCATCCCAAGGAAACAAGAAACCCACCTCTATGGTGGTTTTCAGAAATCAACCATCACAATCTAGTATATAAATGAAATTACACCAAAAGGGATTACTTTAACATGAGAAGATTGGGTGACTAAATTAAATCACCCTAAAGGGGTGGTCTGGGTTGAGGTCATAACCTCCAACCACACCAAGTAGGGTCCAAATGCATGACAAGGCAATCTAAGCAATTTAACTCAAGATTTTTTGTTATTTTAAAGTGTCCCCAAGAAAGTCTAGTGCATGGAAAAACAACATTATTTTATAAAATGGAAAAACATTATTGAAAAGATATAGGCCACTTACCTCGTGCATAGAATGACCAACATATAATGTCCTAGACTAGATTCCACTAAAATGGTACCCTAATCTAGTAGGTTACAAGGCCTCTAGTGTACCTACCCATACCCTAGAGGCTACTAACTTTTAGTTATGGCTTAGGGTGTGTCAGTGGAGACATTATGATGTCATATCAGAGTAATAAAACATTGTAAATAAATATGTATCATACATAATAGAAAGTAAATAGAGTTAAAAAGAAATAAATAAAATGAAATAGAACATTCCGTAATAATAAATGAAAATTCTATAAAATCACGATAATCTATTTCATACAGACAATAATGGTCAGACATTGGGTTGACTATAAAGACACATGAATAAAAAAGAAACTGAAAAAAACAATAGTTCTCCACTACTAACTTTGAGCCAGACCACATACCCGGTTTCCAGACTCTATCAAACTACACCAACCAGAATAGAAGAAACCACATGAGAATATCCAATTGAACATGAAACAATGGTCCTTAACCCTATCTAACATGAAAAACATTCTCAAAATGAAAGAAGATATAAGGTATACATTTAAACTGAGGTGCACATGATGGGGTGGGAAATAATCTCAGTAGGACTCCCAAACAATAAAACTAAAAAATATGCTACTATAAGTGAATGAAAAAGAATAGTTATTAGCCTATAAGAGATAGAAATAAAAACAAAAGTAAAGAAAATAAACATGAGACCATAGTTGAAACCCAATACCATAATCCTGGTCAATTGTGAAAGTGACACCATGGATGTCCATATCTATATGCATATACATTTATAGTTCCATACCTATACATATATAAAAATATATGAATATTCATGTGTAAAGTGAAATAAATAACACAAAAGTAAACACCCATATATCATTGGGTCTATAATCCAAATTACATAGACATCTTATGCAAGGGTATTAAGTTAGACATTGTTCCGGTCATGCCATGTAAATATAAGTCCATATCTAGGTCTATAATCCCAATCGATATATACCTACTTCAGCCAACACCAAAAAATATCTCTTAGCAAGATACATCACCATAGGAGGATACTCATCCTATACCTGGGTTCACCTGTACTCACTTCTAATCATTGTAATGAATGATTCCGGAGAAGTAAATCTATACATCCTATAAAATTGTCACTAAGCTAGATGCCATGCTACTCAATCTATGTAAATCTAGTCCAATTTCTGAGCACTAGGTATCGATCTGTAGGCTGACACTCGTCGGGAATCAGATAAACTATAAGTTTATGACCCTTAGGTGATATGTAAAGAGATATTACCAATGAGGTTCAATTCCATGGACACCCATCGAGATCCAAATATGTATTTCAATCATAGGTGTGAGACACCATGCTCAACCACCATGATAATGAAAAGGTATCATAAGCCTGATCCTAGAGAGAACATTTGGAGATCCTCTTCGTATGAAAAATCTTGGACAACATATACTTCCTTCATAATCCACAGGTTGAAGAGAGTGTAATCATCCCTTAAAGACCACAATTATACGAGAGAATAATCATCCACCAACAACCCTGAGTTGAGGATAGCGTAATCATCCTCATTAGACCCATGAGTAGATGAGATCATAATAATCCACATCACATGAAGTCTCAAGGAGAGAGAAATCAACCTCGTCACTCAGGAGAGAGTAATAATCCAAGAGTATCATTACTAGGGATTGAATTCCCATATATCTTATTAGTAATATCAAAATTCAGACCCTAGGGAGAACCTATAGAAATCCCAATAATATAAGAATAAAAAATATAATGGTGAAACCGCCAGATCCCAGGTAGTACATCTGGGTATTAAAATAAACATATAAAAAATAACATGGCTCAAAATCCAGATCCAAGGAAGAACGTCTAGTCATCCCAAAATTAGTACAAAAATAGCCTTTAACAGATCTAGAAATGGCCTTTATCAGTGATAGAAAATCGATGACTACTTGAGAGATGTTAAAATACCATGATTTTTATCAGTGATGAAAATAGAACTGATAAAGGGTACATTTATTAGTGCTAAAAAAAGTGCAGATAAATGAGGCCTTTATCAGTGATTTTAAAAGCACTGAAAAAGTTCCCATTTATCAATGCTTTTTAGGGCTGCTAAAGGTATCCTTTATCAACGCTTTAATAAGAATTGATAAATGTGTTCATTATTTTTGCTTTTAAAATCAATAATAAATGGTGATACTATAGTTTTCTGTGACAACACACTACAACACCAATATAGTGTGTTGTTACAACACACAACAACACTAGAAATAGACAAAAAACACAACAAAAACATAGTAGATATGAATAAAAACAAGTCCCAATGTAGAATTTAAATTAAATTAAAGTGACAAAATAAATAAAAAAACTATATTATTGTTAAAATAAGACCTATTAAAAAAACATATCCTATTTTTATAATAAAAAAACCTATTAATACCCGAAATTTTATCCCAAATCAACATTATAAAAAAAGGAAGCAACCAATTACTTTCATAATTTTTTTTTCAAATACTTATGAATAAATTTTTGGATAAATATTAAAGTAATTCATCATTACCTCTACAAAAACATCAATTAAAATAAATTAATTTTAGTAACATACACTCATCAGCTGAAATTACACATGAAAAAGATGACACCCTAGGATGCACTATAGTTGTGTATTTTGAATATTTTTTCCCTTCACTATCTCATTCTATTGATCATTTTTCTAGTTGTGTAGAGTATTAATCTAGAAGTAATTGGTGGAAATGGTGGAATCGAGAATGTGTGGTGTTGACAGAGAAGTCTTACTATGAGACTATATTCAGAAGATAAGGAAATAATTTTTTCTCTCTAGACAAAGGCATTGAATCCGTTGAGGAATGGTCTTCATCAGTCGGTCAAGATGTTTTCAGTAGAACTATATGCCAAAGATCTTCACATCCTTATTTATAGGGTCTGTGTGTTGTTGATGGAACACAAAAGACAAAGAGTACCCAGAAGGGGTTTACCCATCCCTTCAGTTTGTGGTGACATCTTTAGAAATAATAGACATGAGTGATTACTCAACTCTTCTTATTTTCAAAAATGAGAAGGGTTTTTCTCCAAAAACCATCGATTCAATCTACAAGATTTTCAATTCCACAAATAATGGAAAAAACATTTTTACATTATTGAGAAAGGTGTGAAAGTATATTTTATTTATTTTTTATGTAGTTTCTTTTTTGGATCATATATAAGTAGATCTCAAGGATTTTTTATTAATTTTTTTCTTTTCCCATCTTTAGGAATTGGTTTCAAAGGTCTATTAATCATCTCATCAATGCCGAACATTTTTAGTAATGGGTAACAAATATGATTCATTATGGAGCCATTCCATCACTACAATATTGGGTATATTATTCTTGAATGGCATGATGATGCTTCCATTTCATCAAACTTGCATGTTGTTTATGGATATTAATCTACCCTTATGAAAACATCATTGGTCCTCCCTTAGAAACCTGAGATAGTTGACCCAGTGAATAACCAATTGTCATATATTCATTCAGATGTCCAACCCTTTATCTCAAAGAGCAACTAATTATTAGTTAGGGAGGACAAGGAGGACCAAAGGGCCAGTAACAATTTTAATTATATTTCTATTTCAAGTGAAACTGAATTTTTTACGAGAAACAATATTGACACTAAATATATGATAGTTGGTTATTAACTGGGTTGACTAAATTTATTGTGGAATCACACCTTTTTATAACATAACTTTTCATTACATCTTACAAAACAGAGGATCTTTAAAGTCTACTGTCTTGGAAATTAGGAACATAATACATGAAAACAACATAAAACATTCTTATGAAACACTGGAAAGGATTCTTCATGTATTCATCCTATGTTTAATTATTGTGTCTCATATCCTGGATACATACATTAAAATAAAGGGTGGGCAGAAGGCCCAGTAAGGGTAAACAAGGAAACCGTTTACTTGTTATATCAATAAGAACTTAAATAAAAACACAAAGACACGAGAAATGAAAGTATAGGAACATCATAGAGAAAAGAACTTCAAACATAACTTGAAGATTTGGCTACAACATTTAACTTAGACAATCATGAACAAATCACCAAGGTCCATCCCCAAGGTTTCATTTAAAATTACCAAGGTTATTCACCAAGGTATCGTTAAAATTGTAATCCCTAGAGATTACAACATTACCCAATGCATTGGAGCACTATCAGGGAGATCCCTTAAATTTTTATTTATTATCATGTGATCCACATATATCATCATCAAACATTTCATAAATAACCCATATAGCATAAAATAAATGGGTTTTATATCATAATCATAAAGTTTTAAAAACTGCTTTTAAGACATGATCTTTATGTCATTTTAAACCCACAAAAAAGGAAAGAAGGTTTAATGTATGAAAATTACAGAATTTAAAATATAAAATTTTTATATATATGTGAATACCTATTTAGAAGAAATATCTTTGAGTATTCACTTAATAAAATAAAATAATTTTCGAAAAAGGGAGAGACATTTTGAGACGAAAATTCTGCAGCATAATGACTATGTTACAGGGTTTTAGAAAACATTGAAAAGATATGGGAAAAGGGTAAACCACTCATATATAATTCATAATAAAGTATGTGTACTGAATAAGATCATGGTATGGGTATTTTAATGGCATACCACATAAAAAGAAAACATGGAAGAAAAGAGAAGACATGATTCCTTTTACGAGAAATTCGCCAGCCTAATGACGTCACTTAAATATTCAGAATACAAATTGATGAGAGAAGAAAGGGTCTCTAATAATTTGGAAATAAAATTAAAAGTAATAAGAAAATATAAGAACATACCCTAAACATAAAGATATGGAAACTAGAAGACACGACATAAACAAAGTCACGCCTTAAAAGAGGAGGGTGAAAGAATCCCTTACCTTGAAAAGTAACTACGAAAGCTTGAAGGTAGGGACCTTGGGAGGACTAATTGGGAGGTAAGGAGACCATAACTTAGTTGATGAGTATTTTGGAAAGGAAAGGATGAGATAATGGCATGGTATTTATAGGGGAAGTGAGGGGACAAGACATTAAGGCCAAGGGACACCTCATTGGTGGTATTGGAAAAAATATGGGATATCGAATGGTATCTCCTCATGTTATAGGCCACTTGAGACACCTCATACCTTATATTACTATTCATAAGTCGGATATAATGATTTAATAATTATTACTTCCTTAATGATGTCATTAAACACACGAAACGCTAAACTGAAAATTCACTATTCATCAAAAATTCAACTTTTTCAGAAAAATACCAAAGAATTATCTGAACATAATATCGATGCTCTGAATTAAAAAATGAAATCAATTTTATAAAAATAATTTTCTAAATATTTTTAATTTAACTTTTAAATAAAAAACACTATTCACTTGAAAAAAACTATTACTTAACTAATAATTTCTGAAACAGTTATTTAACTATTTTATTGAATCACATTACTTAATCAAGGTGTCTAAATTATATTAATACTTTTTTAAGTGATATTACTAATCCATTTGGTCATATTACTAATCCTAAGCGTAAAATCACTATTTACAATTTACTATTCACCTAAAATTAAGTTGATCTTATTAGACTCTAAATTTATTACTGAACACATTTACAGAAGACCATTTTTTTTGAAAATCCTTACACATCATTAATTATTTAAGGTTTACATAAATCTTTTAAAATATTCTTTTTTTTTTCAAAATTCATCTATAAGATACATCTTATTTTTATCCGGACATCTGAAAGTTCCCAAACTTCACCATAGGAAGAAAACACAATTTTATTTATCTCAAAGGATTACACAAAGTAGCTATGGTCTCATTATATAGCCCCTTATAACACCAGAATATGACCTAAGTGTAAGGTGTGCTAAGGTGATAAAATTCTATGGAGGCTTGGATAACATTGCCCTAGTAGTAATCTCCACTAACATGAACTTCTCCTGTAAGCGATTCTGTTCAAGTTTGACACGCTGGAGCTCAACTTGGGCTTGGTCCAATGAGAATCCCAAATATGCCACCTCCTTCCCAGGATCTGATAAGTGGGATTCATATGGTTCGAGTCTACTGGATGAATCCATCGACCCTTCTTTCTGCATTAACCATTAACAACTCTATTAAATCATTAAGAGTAAATTAATATACTATTAAAAAATTTTGGGTCATTACATTATTCCCCCCATAAGAAATTTCATCCCTGAAATTTTAAACCAAAAGCCTAGTCGAAAAGGTGGGGGTACTTTTGCTTCATTGTTTCCTCAACCTCCCACGTTGCTTCTTCACACTAATGATTCCTCCACAAAACTTTCACAAAGTGGGTAGTATTTTTACATAGAACCTTGTCTCTATGGTCTAAGATCTTCACTAGCTTCTCCTCATAAGAGAGGTCATGTTCCAGTTGTACCACCTCTGGGTTTAGTACATGCGAAGGGTCGGGTATGTACTTCCTCAAGAGAGATACATGGAAGACATCGTGAAACTTGAGCTAGGTTCAGTGGAAGTGCTTGATGATAGGCCACTGATCCTATGCGATCAAGAATTTTATAGGGGCCAATGTACCTCGGGCTGAGATTCCCTTTCTTCCCAAACTGCATGACTCTCTTCCATGGAGAAATTCGAAGGAAGAATTTTTCGCCAACACCAAACTCCAAGTACCTTCGAAAGTTGTCAGCATAGCTCTTCTGCTGACTCTGAGCAGACTTTATGTGTTGTTGTATGGAATGAACCTTTTCTATCATCTCTTACACAAGATTAGTCCCAAGAAGCTTTCTCTCACCAGCTTCATCCCAACAAGTAGGAGTTCTACATCGCTTTCCATACAGATCTTCATTGGGTGCCATCTGAATACTCGAATGGAAGTTTTTTTTGTATGAGAAATAAACTAATGGGAGGTGTTTATCCCATCCAACTTTAAATTCCATTGAGCATAATCTCAGCATGTCCTGAAGTGTCTGGATAGTCCATTCAGACTGGCCATTAGTTTGAGGATGATAGGCCGTACTAAAATTCAATTCAGTATTCAAATCACGTTGAAGACTTATCCAGAATTTTGATGTGAATCTTGGATCACGATCAGATATGATGGATTGTGGTACCCCATGTAGACTTACCACTTCCTTTACGTATATCTTGTCATGTTGATCCAGAGAGAAATCTTCCCGAAAATAGATAAAATGGGCGGTCTTGGTGAGTCTGTCCACTATAACCCATATTGCATTGTGCCCTTTGGATGTTTTCAGGAGACCAGTGAAAAAGTCCATAGTGATATTATCCTACTTCCATGCTGGTATGGGTAGCGGTTGTAATACCCCCTTATGAAGTTGTCATTCTTCCTTTAATTGTTGACACATCAGGCACCTTGTAGTGTAATCAGCAATCTCCCTCTTTATGTTATCCCACCAATAATGATCATGAAGGTCTCTATACATTTTAGTGCTTCCTAGATGTATAGAGAAAGTAGATCTATGAGCTTCATTCATCAGTTCTTTCTTTATCTCGAGAATAGATGGAACACATAGTCTTGTACGAAATTTCAATACACATTCTTGATCAATATTGAAATCAGGAATCTTCCCATCCTTCACATCCTCAAACTTATCCTGCAACAAAATATATTCTTTTTGAGCCTTCTTGATATTCTATAATAATGAAGGTTGAGAAATCACTTGGGATAGGGATGATGATGTCCCTTCCCTTAAAATTCTCATGTCCAGTTTTACTATATCCTTAATCAAGGGATCTCCTAGGATCTTTATTGTTTCCAGAACAACATGGTCTTTCCTTCTTAACACATCCGCTAATTTGTTTTCTCTTCCAGGGTGATAATGAATTGAATAATCATAGTCTTTAATAATCTCCAACCATATCCTTTATCTCATGTTCTATTATTTCTGCGTGAAAATATACTTTAAACTTTGGTGGTCGGTGTATATATCACATTTCTCCCCATAAAGATAGTGCCTCCATATCTTTAGAGAAAAAACAACTACCACTAGATCTAGATCATGCGTAGGATAATTCTGCTCATGTTGCTTTAGTTGATGAGATGCATAAGAAATTACCTTGTCATTTTGCATGAGGACACATCAAATCCCTTTCAGAGATGCATTACTAAAAATAAAAAATCCTTCTCCGATAGAGGGTAGTGTTAAAACATGTGCAGTAACCAATCTCTTCTTTATCTCTTGAAAACTTTCCTCACATTCCTTTGTCTAGATGAACTTAACCCCTTTTCGAGTCAACTTTGTTAGTGGATTATAAAACCGTGAAAAGTTTTTCAACAACCTCCTATAATATCCTGCTAAACCAAGGAAACTACGAATCTTAGTTTATGTTGTGGGTTGAGGCCACTCCTCCACAACCATTTTCTTTGCAGGGTCAACCGAGATTCCTTTATTGGTTACGATGTGCCCCAAGAAAGCCACTTGTTGTAACCAAAACTCACACTTTCTGAACTTTCCAAAGAGCCTCTCCTTCTGCAGAGTTTTCAAAATGACTCTCAAATGATCTTAATTCTCCTCATGACTTTTTGAATATATCAAAATATCATCAATAAAAACTACCACAAAGTTATGAAGGTAGTCCTTAAAGACTCTATTCATCAAATCCATGAAAATAACAGGAGAATTAGTCAAGATGGAGGTAATAACAATAAAATTATAATGCCCATATCTTGATCGGAAGGCAATCTTTGGAATATCTTCCTTATTCACCCTCAGTTGATGATAACCAGATCTAAGATCAATCTTGGAGAAGAATTGAGCCCCACGAAGTTGGTCAAATAAATCATCAATTCTTGGAAGAGGGTATTTTTTCTTCACTGTGATCCCATTTAGTTCTTTATAATAAATACATAGCCGCATTGATCCATCCTTCTTCTTCACAAAGAGAACTGGTGCTCCCCAAGGAGACACACTTGGTCAGATAAACCCCTTCTCCAACAAGCCTTGGAGTTGTTTCTTTAAATCCTATAGCTCCACATTTTCCATTCTATATGGGGTCTTTGATATCGGTTGAGATCCAGGTATGATTTCAATGGAGAAATCTACCTCTATTTCCGGGGGAGGTCCGTGTAACTCCTCAGGAAATATGTCCATGTATTCTTGAACAATCAGAATATATTCTATTTGTATACTCCCTTTTCCTTCTTCATCGTCACCGATTAACTCTATAAAGAAGGCTATAGGAGGTTCCTCTAGACAAGGATCACGTCGGGATATCTCTCATTGGAAGATAATTATTGGTATTTTATTCTAGACTACTAAGATTTCCTTACTTCTGCATTTGATCCAAGCATTATACTTTGAGATCTAGTGCATCCCTAGTATAACGTTGAATTCCATCATGGGAATGACTACTATATTTGCGATAAGATTTTTCTCACTAAAGTAAACACTAGAGTCTCTAAACACTTTTGATTCATGGATAACCCCACTTGTAGTCTTGACTGACAACTCTACCTCTAGCAGTTTGGGGATTGATTCTATATTCTTTGAAAACATGGAAGAAATAATGGAATGCGTAGAACCAGAATCAAACAAAGTACTTGATAGTTTTGAGAGGACAACAAGTGTACTTTCTACCACGTCATTCGGAGCTTCAACTTCAGTTGTTGTGATAGAAAAAGCATGACCTTGCTCCCTTGGATTTTGCTGAGGTTGATGGTGATTCCCCTCCACTACCCTCAGATTTGGACAATGATTAGCAAAGTTCACAAGTTGTACACACATAAAGCATTGGACTTAGGGTAGGGCCAGAACCATATTTCCTCTATCATTAGTGTTGGTGAGTTGAGGCTTCACATCACTACGACAATTCTGAGCAATATGGACTTATCTCCCACACTTATAGCACTTACCACTTCTGATCAAGAAGTTCCCAGAATTCTTCTTCCCACATTTATTGGATGTGGCATGTTGCATTTGCTTTCCACCTCTTTCCTGATTAAAGCATCTTACCAGGATTAGTTCTAGAGATCTATTATTCTCATTAGATTTGTGAGACCACTGTGTCTCACTAAACTCTAGTTCGACTTTCATAGCACATTGAACTATTTCTTTACAGCTATCATAGTCCCTGTTGGCTAGATTCCTCCGCAGATGAGGTTGTAGTCCACCAAAGAATCTATCAACCTTCCCATTAGGGTCCATGCAAAAGCTTGAGGTATAACGAGAAATCCTTGTGAAGTTCATCTCTTAGATTCCAATAGATTCATTCTCCATCTGCTTCAGCTCAAGAAATTCTTTCTCCATTCTCATTCTCATCAAATGAGGGAAATACTTATTGAAGAATATTCCCCTGAACTCTTCCCACTCCATAGCTTCCATATCTCCTCTTGGATTCATGTTTTTCATCAGTGACCACCACTGATCAGCTTCTCCCTCTAGGCGGTAAACAGCAAGGGTGACTTTTTCTTGTTCCTAACAATGAAGTATAGAAAAGATCTTTTCAATGGAGCTTATATATTGTTCCACAACCAATGGGTCAGTAGATCAACTGAATGTTGGTGGTTGTTGACGCATGATGGACTCAACATAATGTTGTTCCCTTCATGGTGAGATCAGCCTCTCATCTTGATTCAAGTTATTACTCATAACATGAGTCAGTTGGTTCATCATTCACATGAATGTTTCTATTCTGGCTTCCATCGGAGGGCCTTCTGCACATGGTCCATTGCGGTTACCATTTTCACAATTCCTCCTATTGCCCTCCATTTTCTAAAAGAATAAAATATTAGTGAGATACTTGCTTTATTTACGAATCTTTTAACTATAAAGGATTCGACGTCTTAAAAATTCATTCTTAAACAACTATATTTCTCTATAATTCCTTCATAATGATTCATAAAAAGCTTGAAATTAACCAAACATATCCCTTGGGAGTGTCGTAAACAAGAGTGAAGAAAGTCCCATTGTCGTGCACCAATTCCTGTTTGAGTCTAGCTCAAAGAGGTATTTTGGGTTTTACCCCTACGTACATCTGTGCAAGAGCCGCCTCTACCTGCTCATATCCAGATAGGGATGTATTTGTTTGATAAACCACTTACTCAATACTCACAAAAATACCAGGAAGTTTTACTATATTTATAATTTTCTATAGGTTCTTGCTAAATTTTTCATATCCTAATTCCCATAAATAACTTAACTATCCTTTGATACCAACTATGTAATCCCTCCTTTTTATAACATAACTTTTCATTACATCTTACAAAACAGAGGATCTTTAAAGTCTAGTGTCTTGGAAATTAGGATCATAATACATGAAAACAATATAAAAAATTCTTCTTAAAAAATTTAAAGGCTTCTTCATGTGTTCATCCTTTGTTCAATTATTTCATATCATATACTGGATACATACATTAAATTAAAGGGTGAGCATAAGGCCCAATAAGGGTAAACAGGGAAACATTTTACTTGTTATAATGATAAGAACTTAAATAAAAACACAAAGACTTGAGAAATGGAAGTATAGGAATATCATAGAGAAAAGAACATGAAACATAACATTAAGATATGGCTAAAACATTTAACTTAGACAATCATGAACATATCACCAAGGTCCATCCCTAAGGTGTCATTTAAAATTACCAAGGTTGTTCACCAAGGTATCGTTAAAATTATAATCCCTAGAGATTACATAATTACCCAATGAATTGGAGTTCTATCAGGGCACACCCTTGTCTTATTATCATGTGACCCACAAATATCATCATTAAAAATTTCATAAATAACCCATATAGCATAAAATAAATGGGTTTCATTTCATAATCATAATGTTTTAAAAACTGCCTTTAAGACATGATCTTTATGTCATTTTAATCCCACAAAAAAGGAAAGAGGGTTTCATGTATATAAATCCCAGAATTTAAAATAGAAAAATTTTATATATATGTAAATACCCCTGTAGAAGAAATAGCTTTGAGTATTCACTAAATAAAATAAAATAATTTGAGAAAAAGAGAGAGACATTTTGAGATGAAAATTCTGCAGCATAACGGCTATGTTACAGGGTTTTAGAAAACATTGAAAAGAGAAGGGACAAGGGTAAACCACTCATAAATAATTAATAATACAGTATGTGTACTGAATAAGATCACGGTATGGGTATTTTAATGGCATACCACATGGAATAGAAACATGGAAGAAAATAGAAGACACGATTCCTTTTACAAGAAATTCGGCAGCCAAACGACGCCATTTAAATATTCAGAAAACAAATTGATGAGAGAAGAAAGGGTCTCTCATCATTTTGAAATAAAATGGATAGTAATAAGAACATATAAGAACATACCCTCAACATAAAGATATGGAAACCATAAGACACGACATAAAAAAAGTCATGCCTTAAAAGAGGAGGGTGAAAGAATCCCTTACCTTGAAAAGTAACTTTGAAAGCTTGAAGGTCAGGACCTTGGAAGGCTTGAGGGAACCTTGGGAGGACTCCGTGGGAGGTAAGGAGACCATAACTTTGTTGAGGAGGATTTTGGAATGGAATGTATGAGATAATGGCTTGGTATTTATAGGGTAAGTGAGGGGACAATGCATTAATGGCCAAGGGACACCTTCGTGGTGGTATTGGAAAAACTATGAGATATCCAATGGTATTGCCTCAGGGTATTGGACACTTGGGACACCTCATAACTTATCTTACTATTCATAAGTAGACCAGAATTATTTCATAATTATTACTTCCTTAATGATGTCATTAAACACCCGAAACTCTAAACTGAAAATTCACTATTCACCGAAAATTCAACTTTTTCAGTAAAATCCCAAAAAATTATATTAACATTATATCAATGCTCTGAATTCAAAAATGAAATCCATTTTAGAAAAAGAATTTTCTAAATATTTTTAATTTAATTTTTAAATAAAAAACACTATTCACCCGAAAAAAAAACTATTACTTAACTAATAATTTCTAAAATAGTTATTTACCTATTTTATTGAATCACATTACTTAATAAATGTGCCTAAATTATATTAATACTTTCTTTAAGTGAGATTACTAATCCATTTGGTTATATTACTAACCTAAGCATAAAATCACTATTCATAATTTTCACCAAAAATTAAGTTGATCTTATTAGACTCTAAATTTCTTACAGAACACATTTTCAGAAGACCATTTTTTTTGAAAAACCTTACACATCATTAATTATTTATGGTTTACATAAATATTTTAAAATATCCCTTTTTTAAAAATTTCATCCATAAGATACATCCTATTTTTATCTGGACATCTGAAAATTCCCAAACTTCCCCATAGGAAGAAAAAAATATTACTGATCTCAGAGGATTACACAAAGTAGCTATGGTCTTGTTACATAGCCCCGTATTACACCAGCATATGACCTAAGTGTAAGCTGTGCTAAGGTGAGAGAATCTGATGGAGGCTCGGATAACATTGCCCTAGTAGTAATCTCCACTAACTTGAACTTCTCCCATAGGCGATTCCGTTCAAGTTTGACACGCTGGAGTTCGGCTTGGGTTTGGTCCAAAGCGAAGCCCAAAGATGCCACCTCCTTCCCAAGATCTGATAAGTGGGCTTCATATGGTTTGAGTCTACTGGATAAAGCCATCGACTCTTATTTCTGCATTAATCATTATCATGTCTATTAAATCATTACGAGTAAATTAATATACTATTCAAAAAGTTTGGGTCATTACAGTTATGCTGTAGGAGGATGTTATTCCGTGTCAACTATATAGGGATTAAAGGTTTTTCCATAATCCTAATAAACTGGGTAGATTGATGCATGATTTGTGGAATATTCTCAGCAAATCCCCTATAAATGGAATATATATGCCCAATATTTCATCACATGAAATAAAAATTTTAGAATCCTCTTTTGATAAAAATTAATTTTATAGTGTGCTTAATTATTTATACATTCAATTTGTTAGTGATGATTGGTATTCTAAGTGCATTAGAAGTCCAAAACTTCCACATGGTTTGTATTAAAGTTTTTATTTAGATCTTCTAGCCTTTCTTGAGGTAAATTGGAATTTTAAATTTAAGAATACTAGCATGGGGAACATACCGTTGATAAAGTGTATAAATATTAATTTTAAAGTTTAACTTTTCACAAAAAATAAAGATTCTCAGGGAAGGGGTGAAATTTATCTATGTATGTATAAATTCTCATATAACATTTCATGGGTCATTTATTTGAATCAAGAATCCAAATATGTACCAAAATAGTTTTCTTTACCCTAGGAAACACAAGAGGCCATTTCTTGTTGTTTGCAAAAGAAGCTACTCACGAGTTGGAACTCATCTATGGTGAGGGTTTCTAATAATAAAGGACTCAAGTATGGTGATATTTTAAGTAACCTAAAAAATTATCTAAAACTTTCTATTGCATACACTCACATTTTGTATCATTCTTACGAGAAGACATTGTTGACTGAACACAAGGTTGGCGGTTTGCATTGAAAAATGCCTATTGTAGATGTTCATAGAAATTTAGATATCAAATGAACTATAATTATAGTTCCTGGTAATGGAAGAAAAAGGGAATAATTTTAATCCATGGGAACATGGAGGATACGCGGAATTTAGAGAGGATTACCAGTAGTGTGGTAATTTTATAGGCATGAACACTTTTCGGGAAGATATGATAGATTACCTTAAAATGTATATTGGGGAATCTGATATTCCTCTAGAGTCGCACCAAGAATGGTGAAGATATGAGATGTATGGTTCGTAGTAGCACAAAAATAGAAAACAAGAAACCCAAAAGATCAAACATCAATATAGGAAAAGTATAATATAACACACTTTGGATTCTATTCTTGATTCGTCTGATGGATCATAGTGGAGTTGCGCCGACAGTAGAGGAGATCCATGAGAGCTTCAGAATCAGGATGACTAGGTATGGGTTTGGGTTTTTTAAATAGATCATGGAAACTTTTAATATCACTTCTATAAAATCATTGATAAAGATCCATATTATCAACATTAAATTAATAATCACTGATAAAATTGATTTTTATTTGCGGTAAAAAAGTACTGATAAATATCAATATTTATCATCACTGATAAAAAATATCTTTATCAGTGCTAAAATAAAGAACTAATATAGGAGACCTTTTATCAGTGCTAAGAAAAAGGCATTGATAAAGGATATCCTTTATCAGTGCTTATTTCTATGTTGATAAAGACAGAATTTCTCAGCACATTTTTCTAGCACTGCTAAATTTTGGTGTTGTTAAAGGCCATTTTTATAGTAGTGCAATGAGAACGAAAACCCCTCGTGTCAAGCTCAACAACTGCCAATCGGTAATCACCTTTGGTAATCATTTCTGCATCAACAATAAACATGCAAAGGATATAAACAAAATAGTGAGGGTGTTCGAATGCCTAAACCCAACACTAATACCACAATCTCATGAGATTACATGTTTGGTATGGGTTCTAAGGTGACACTCGCTACCATCTCTACCTGAACCTGATGTACTAATTCAGGGTCGATCAAACATTAGGACCCTGTTGGTTCCCTCAAGGAAAAAACTAAGAGGCATTCTATTTGGGATCCTCGAGGTCTGAACACAAGAGAAGACATCCTACTTGGGCTCCTTAGCTAAAATGGTAAAGGATGAATCCAACTTGGAATCCTCAAAATATAAGATGACAAAGGCATCCTATAAGGGATCCTGAGAATAATACATAGGTGAAGGCAACCTACAAGGGATCCTCTATAACAGTATAAGAAGGTAACATCATTCTACATGGGATCATTAGGACAATATATAGGTAAAGGGATCCAAGGAGGCACTCCATAGGTTAACACATAAGTAAAGGAAAACCATATGGGACCCATTGTATAGAAAGAAGATTTAGGTATCAAACATGGGATCCTCTATGCCAAAAATTAAGTAGAGTAATCCTATAGGAGATCCTCGAAAACAGTTGCTCTCACTTCCCCATAGGCTAGAGGGAACCTCTCATAGGGGATACTTCTTCAACAGAAGCATCATTCAAGAGAGATAGCTCATGTCTCATCTCAGAACAAGTATCAGTCTTACGAGTCACTGAATATGATTACTAGAGGAAAAACCACTCCATTTAAGGAAAGCCGTAATGCCACACAAGACTCCTAAAAAACCTCAAAGGTCTTACCATTGCAATCTACGAGAAAGGATACTCATAATGGACTACTCACCAAGTCCAATTATGACTCCTGGGTGAAAATACACAAATATACCTCAAAGGGTAGTAAGGGAGGAGTACACGGATTGTTACCATAGTACACATTATGTACCCTCAAGGCCCCACATGGGATTGTAATTCACGATGTAATTTGTGTGTAACTTCCCAAGTACACAATATTTAGTGCAGGTACACGGCATGCACCCTACACAAGGTAACTTTCTGTGTTCCTCATAGGGTCTGGCCATGTATTTCGCCTGGTAATGCACTTATACATGGTGTGCGACCCACACGAGGACTAGTTGTGTACTCTACACGACAATGTGCCCCTATATGAACAGTCTGGCTACGTACATGTCTCTTTGGATGAGTAACAATACATGAAGTGTTTTTTCCACACATGGTGTATAATTTGAAATTTTCATCTTCCCCAAAATTGAAGAACACACAACATTTGTTCCCTAAACCCCACACTGTGTAGATGGGTTTTCTTGAATGGAAATCCCTTGAATCATCTGAAACCACCATTTTATCCTAAAAAACATATATCAGACCACAAGGGGTAATAAGAAAGAATAAAAGGGTATTCAAATAAAAAAATGATAAATATATGGGGATTATATGGAAAAACTTAAAAATGAGCTACCTTTGGGTGGAATCTGCCAAAGCTTCATCCATTTCCTTAGTCCATAGTTGTCGTATGATGATCTAGCACATCCTAAGCTCCATAGAGGTACCTACATATCTCCCTATATCCATTTATATATCCCTCTCCCTTTATCTATTTGGATGTGAATAAAGAGATCCTTTAGGGTTGTATGAGAGAATCTAAGAGGAAAAGACAAAAAGAAAAATAAAAGGAAGAAAAAGAAAAAGAAAAAGGGGGCCCCAGCTGGACCCAACACCCGACTTGGGATTATGCCCCTCTTAGAAAATAAAATCATTCTAGACTAAACGATGAAGATATAATCTCAATACGATGTTCTGTTAAAAATATATTTCCTAATGAACCAGTGTGAATAAATTAATATTTAATTTATTAAATATTAAATATTAATTATTCCATTAAATTTCAAATATCTCATAATATTACCAAAATCTTATCCTCGGGTTGAAACCCTATTAAGGGACCAATGGAGTGGTTAGAAAAATTATCTGAGGTCTTATAATAGGATGAAATTACTATATTACCCCTTATAATAATCTGCAAGAAAAAAATTATAATTTCCTCTCAAATTTATCATCCAAAAAAAAACAGGACGTTACAATATCCCCACCATAAAAATTATCATCACTAATAAGCCTGATGGTTAGACTAGAAACCATGCTCTCAACTCAATCATCTGCACAACAAACTATCAGAACAATCCAACCACCAGTCTCATATCATCAAAAACTGGTTGTTACATGGGAGACATTCAACTGTGACCGATCTGGTACTCCCCCACAAAGGAATATCCTTATCATCACCTAAAAACCGACTCTGAGATCAAAGACTCATGAAAAACACTAGATTTAAAATGAAATGAGGGTCGACTCCCTCAGAAGACCAATAGTGTACTCCAAAACATATGGTTAACCTTACACTACACCTCGAGCACAACCTCAACATGTTCCTTTTCCAAACCAAGAAAGAAATTTAGAAAGAAAAGCAACAAAACATAAATCATACCCTATATCAATATAATCAACATGATGTCACAATATGTCATGAATATATCTAAACATGAGTACACTATGATTACATAATAATTCATGTAGAACACTATTTGATCTGCGCTCACAACAAACTAGCTAACTCACCCTTCACCAACACTTGATACCTTGTCTCCCAACAAAGCATATCCAGGTCCATCCACGGGTCTATTGTCTTGCAACACTATGTCATTTCTGATGTCAACTTTACCACAGAGGGACATATAGCCTCAACTTTTACATGAACACTCACCGATCTACAACTTAACAGATCTATTTGCAACCAGTATATACATTTACCACCCGACTCATACTCTAATGAGTTTTCCACTACAAGGATAAGATGACTGTTCTACATCTCACGTCAGCCTCATTAAGCTAAAAGATCCCTTGGAAATACAATTCAAAATCAGGTACCTCACATGTGACATGATTTATTCCTTGACTTCCCATCACCCTAAATCATTACAATCATGAGTGTTGACCCACACTCTGACTACATTAAAAATCACAGAAACCCTGGTCGATTGGTCCAGGAACACAAATAGTCCTACCTCTCAATTTTTGTGTTAAAAAACAAAGCACCATAGGTTCTTGTCAAAAGATAAAAGCATAAACATGCATATAATGAAAAAGTTAATCCCCTACCATGCATTGATCTCAAAAATTAGCGTAAAACCAAGATCACTTCCTAAAAGAGAATTTGTAAACATAGGCCAACCCCTCATGTAGGCTACCATAGAACCCAATGTATATTAAACTTCAAGGTTCTAAGTCAAACTAAGGGCCTCTAGGTCTCTCACATAACCCTACAGATTAAGTCTCACAACTAGGACACAAGGCCTAACCACTTATCCCAAAATATCAAACCTCTCTAATTAAGATAAATATTTCAATGACCATAAGGTTTAAACCTAAAAACACAGCCTAAAAGGGCCTAATCCTATCCAAGCATACTTATAAGAAACTAGTACTAGGAGTTCCTGATACAAATGTATAATAAATACTGAATTAACAGTCACCAAGTATCTGTATATGGTAATAACCCTAGATTTTCCATTAATGAGAAATATTTTGGTAACTATCAGCATCGTACTATAAGATCTGGCTAGATGAACAGAACCTGGGAAATAACACCCAACAAGGTGTATAACAAAATATCCTCATGTCCCACATCATCCTACCAGGGTCACTACAACTCCCGTTCACGAGGAATAATTCATTAACCTCACCACCAAATGCCTCAACATATATCCACATACCCTGACATCAGAATGAACTATATATATAAATGTTTTCCCAATTGAATAAGAATCATTCATCAATAAAAATAAAATCACCCACTAGTCATCCTTTATGATGTGAGTCCTACATACCATATATGATTCATGATATGCCTCTTTCATTTGGAGACCAAGAGTCAAAATCCATAACTCACCTATTGATAATGTCCGAGATTCATAGATCTATAGTAAATCGTAACATCCACACAACAAGTGTGTTTCTCAAGGATAAAATCATATAGAACTATAACATCATTGATTCGAACAACAATCCCATACCCAGGCAACCACGACTTCTTACCAAAACAAGTGTTCTAGAAGCACCCTTCCAATATCCATCAGAAGTTTTATTACATTCCTAATACATATATCTACCATATCTGAAATAATAAATACTCGTAAAAGAACAGCTCTGATACCACTTTTTAATGCCCTATCATAGATGCCACTAAAATGGTGCCCTGTGCCATTTGGTAATTAGGCCTCATGCATGCCTCCTCCTATGAAAGATGATGCCAACTATAAAAAAGGGACTAGGGTGTGATAATGGGGAGATTATTACCTTATATATGAGTAAGAAAGCATAAAAAATAACCAAGTATCATACACAAAAAAATTAAATAGAGTATAGAAGAAGTAAATAAACTAAAATAGACCATGTTATAATAATAAATGAAACTTCAATAATGTCATGAACGACTATTCCATACACACAAAAATGGTCACCCACTAGCCTATATGAATACAAAATAAAATTAAATAAAAGTACAGTTATCTACTGATATCTCAAATCTAGACCACATACCCAGTCTCTAGACACTGTCGAACTACACTAGCCTGAGAAAAAGAACCCACATGAGGAACTCCGCTCAAACATGCAACTATGGGACTCATCCCTATCAACAATGAAAACCTTGATCAACCTGAAAAGAAAACATGAGGTCGAAACATACACCAAGGTTCACATGTAGTGGTGTGAAAAAACATTATTAAGCCACCCCAACTATGAACGCAAAAAAATATACTGCTATAAGTGCATGTAAAAGAAAGAAAGATCATCCTTTCTGAGACATAACTAAAAAGATATGTAAATCTAAAAAATGTGAGACCACAACCGAACCCTGGGTCTGTAATCCCTATCCCACTAGGTATGTTATACCATGGATGTCTATATCTATATGCATATACATGTATATTACCATACTTATAAATATATAGATAAATTTGAATATTCATGAGTAAAACGAAAGAAATAACATAAAATCAAACAATAGTGGATCCTTGGGTCTGTAATCCGGATCACCTGGACATCCTATGAAAGGGAACTGAGATGGAATTTGTGCCAATCAATCCTTGTAAAATTATGTTTATCTTTGGGTTTATAATACCAATCCAAATATACACGCTTTATCCAATGATGAAAAATATCTATGAGCATGATACATCACCATAGTGGAGATACTCATCCTACACACAGGTTCACCCGTACTCACCTTCACTCACTATAAAGAAGGATTCCATATAAGTACATCCAAAAATCATGTTAAAATGGTCACTAAGATAGATTCCATGCTACTCAGGCCATGTAAATCCATTCCAATGTCTGAGACCTAGTTCCCAGTTCATAGGCGGTCATGACATTGAGACTTGGATGAACCCTAAGTGTGTGACCCTTAGGTGATCTATAATCAGATATTATTGGTGAGACTCTATTCCCACCCCTTGAGATTCAAATATGAATGTCAATCATAGGTGTGAGACACCATGATCAAGCACCCTAATAAATAAAAGGTCTCATAAGTCTGATCACAGAGAGAACATCTAAATATCCTAATTATATGGAAAATCAAGGAGAGTGAAGTGTTCCTCCATAATCCATAGGTCGAGGAGATAATAATAAACCTCTATATACCACAAGTTTAAGAGAGTGTAATCATCCAATGAAAACCCCAGTTTTAGGAGAGCATAATCATCCTAATTTAACCCATGAGCAGAAGAGATTGTAATAATCCTCATAATATGAAATCTCTAGGATATTAGAAACATCCTCATCACTCGAGACTACATAATCACCCATGAATATCATTACTAGTAATCCCATGCTTGTATATCATAGTTGTGGGCTCAATAGCCGGATACCAGGAAGCACATATGGAAATCCCAATAATATAATAATAAAAAATATACAGGCTCAATATCCAGATCCCAGCTAGTACCTATAGGTGTAAAAATAAACATATGAAGAAACATGGGTCAAAAGCTAGATCCTAGGAAGAACATCTATGTATCCTAAAGAGAAGAAGGATGCCTCACATTAGGCTCAACAAACACCAACATAGAAACACCTCTGGTAATCATCACTTCATAAGAAATAAACATGTGAAAGATATAAACAAATAAAGGTGTCCAAATTCCTAAACCCAACACTACTACCACAACCCCATGGGATTACAAGTTCAACACATGTTCTAAGGTGAAACCCACTGCAATCTCTACCCAACCTTGATGTACTAACTAAGAGATAGTCAAATATTGAGCATTTGCTGGGTCCCTAAATTCAAACACTAAGAGTCATACTATTTGGGGTCGTCAAGGTTTAAACACAAGATAATGCATACTACTGGGGATCCTTAGATGAAAATGTAAAGCATGATTCTTAATTTGGATCCTAAAATGAAAAGATGACATAGTAATCCTACAAGGTATCCTCAAAACAATACATTGGTGAATGTGTCTTACATGGGACCCTCTATAACCATATAAGTAGGCATACCGGTAGAGGGATCATATGAGGGACTCCCTAAGTCACCATGTAAGAAAAAACATCCCATAGGGGACCCTTGGTACAGAAAGATGATAGAGGCATCCTATATGGGATCCTCTAATTTGAAAAGTAAGAAGAGGAATCCAACTCAGGGTCCTTGGAAACTGATGGTTTAACAACCCCATTTCCCAGAGGGAATATCTCTCCAGGGATACATACTCAAAGGAAGCATATATCAAGATAGAAAACTCATGGATCTTCTCAGAATATGTCTCAATCCCAGGAGACACTAGATATGATTACCAGAGAAAGAACCTCTCTATTTAAGAAAAGCCTGAATTCCACCTAGAAGTCCTCAAAACACCTCATGGGCCTTAACATTTTGATATATAGGAAACCATAATAATAATTAACTACTCATGGATCCAATTCCAACTCTCGGGCAAGAATACATGAAAACCCTTCAAAGGGTATAAAGGGAGGGCTACATTGTGTGTTATCATGGTATATGATATGTACCCTCAAGGCCCCACATGGGCTTCTCATTTATACTGTACTAGGCATGTAAATGCCTAAGTACAGGGTGCATAGGATAGGTACATGGTGTGTACCCTACAAGGGGTACCTGTACATATACCTCACATGGATTGGACATTTACTTGTCCTGACCATGTACTTCTATATGGTGTACAACCCACACAGGGTCAGGCTGTGTACTCTACATGTCCATGTTCCCCTACACAGTCGACCAGAATGGGTAATTGACTATATATAAGAGTACTAATACAAAAACTTTTTAACCCATATATAGAATGTAATTCTACGAGTTTGTATAACCTGAAAGAAAACGAACACATGGTGTGTGTTCCATGGACCACAAACCGTGTAGATGGGTTCTCCCGAATATAAAACCCTCGAATCACAAGAAAATACTGTTTTATCTCCCACAAACAATAGATCAGACCCCAAGGGGTCATAAGAAAACATAATATGGATTTAAAATATAAAAATTAAAATATATAGGGTTCTATGAAAAAATATAAAAATGGCATACCTTTTGGAATAATCTGCTGAATCTTTTCCCATTTCCGTGGTCCGCAATTCTCGCATGATGATTCTGGCACTTCCTGAGCTCCACGTTGGTACCTCTATATCTCCCTCTATCTATTTGTATCTCATTTTACATTAATATATTTGGTCAAAATGGATGAGAGACCTCAATGGATTATGTGAGAAGCTAGGATTAAAAGAAGAAAGGAAAAAATTAAAGGAAGAAAAATAAAAATAAAAATAAAAAACAGAAGGGGCCCTCAACTAACCTAATCACCTGACCTGCTTTTATGCCACACCTAGAAAAAAACTCCCTATTTTGGACTCAATGGAATAGAAAAAATCTCAACACAATGCTCAGTTAAAAATATATTTCCAAATGAACATGTTCAAATAAATTAATATTTAATTTATTAAATATTAAATATTAATTATTGCCCTAATATTCAAAAAACTCAGAATTCCACTAAACTTTCTTACTAGGGTAAAAACCCTATTCGGAGACTAACGTAGTGGTTAGAAAAATTATCTGAGTTCATATTCTAGGGTAAAATTACCATTTTATATCTTATAATAATCTAAAAACAAAAATTCAAATTTATTCTCAAAATTATCATTCAGAAAAACATAGAAACTTATAGCACAAGTCCAATATTGAGGCTTGGTTTGCTCTGATTTGATTGAAATTTATGAAATGGAAAAAATCCCTAAAAATATGGTGAATTATGTAAAACTAAAATATAATAAAGGTAGATAATATAAATTAATAATGAAATAAATTGTATTCATATACTTACCAAGATTCTTCAATTGCACCTAACGACACCCAAATCAGAGGCTTTATGAGGGAGATCTCTTCATGACTAGAGGAGGAGAAGAAAATCCATATAAGAGGCTTCTACGTGCAGAGGAGGAAGAATAAACAAATGAGTAAAATAAATAATAAAAGAGGGAAAACATTAATTTCACCCATTTAATGAGGTTCACAGTTGGGCCTCATGGTTGGCCAAATCATGCACCAACAGTGTAAGTGATACTGCTTCAAGGAAGGGGGAACACAGTTTGGCTGCAAGGTTTCTCCAAACGATGCACCAACCATGTGACAAATAGTGCACACATACTATCAAAATGGCACTAAGTATGTTATCTTGGAACACATTTTGGTAAAACTATGTGCAACCCTTGTGGGTCCCTTCTGCACAACTTTACAGGGCGTATAGTTTTCACTGGTGTGATGCACAGTTTCATACAAACCATTCACCCTTACCAGTCCTCCCAAAATTGATTTTTTGTGTCCCAGTACTCTTGAAACTTAACGAACCACCCGAGACACCTCTTGGTCTCTTTATCCCATCTAAAAAAATTATTTTATGAGTTCTAAAACACTTATTTTCATACCTTGTATTTGTTTAAAAAATGGTCCTTTCACCAGAAAACAAAATTCAAATTCCCATGGAAATTCATCGAATCCAAAAACATGAGATGCTACACATGGATATTTCCACTTTCCTTGAGATGAAATAAACTTCTTGTATTTATTTTTTGGTCAAATGCATGGTTTTAGGTGGAAGAGATGATTATATGATTGGCCTGATTAGCTTTAGATGCATCTTCAAGAACATGATGAGTGTGAAAATGAACTTAGTGAAACCTTTGAGTAATTATTAGAACTTAAGTGGTTGTGAATGTGGTTTTGGATTAGAGATTTACCATTGGTTTTGGAAATCTCTTAGGATGCTATTTTTTTGGGTGAGATGGAAAAACATGGTAGGCATGACCTATATATATAGGGATTGTGAGTTGTGTTTTCTTGATACATGACTCACTAGAGTCATAAATAAGTTACATGTTTGGGTTACAATAGAAAATTTAATAGTTAATAATTTATGTGATATTAGAGTCATGAACATGTGGTAACTTGTTGTGTAATTTTTATTATGGATTGGATGTAACAGGAACATATTCTATAGGTTCTTGACTTAAGCAGGAAACCATGAGTAGGTTTAGAACCTAGGTGGGTGTGGTGAGGTTCTTGAATTTGGGGTGGCTTGAGGCCTTTTATTTAGTTTTACATGTCCATACAGTTATAGGTTCCATAAAAAATGGATTAGTTTGTGGTGATATTCATCAATTAAATCTTATTGTACTCCCAGTTTAGAGGTGATCATACCCAATATATTGACATAGTTCTATGTATCATGAGATAACATAGACTATACACTAAGAAATATAAACATCATTTCTATTTTGATGAAGGGAATTTTTGGAAGTTGGGATAATGGACTAGTGTATGTAAATCCATGTGGTTGGAATAGAACCATTGCTTTTTTGGGTAAGATCCTTAAAATGGATTGGATATCGGTGGATTTTTTGAGTACCATTCTCAAAATTAATGAACATGTCATATTTGAATCATTATTTTTTCACTTTGGAAAGATAGATATGGTGATGTATATTTCTTGGGTTGGTAGTGAATGTAATATGTGTTGTGGAGGTTGAGGTTTCTTTAGTTAGGTAGTGACAACCACACTCTAGTGTTGGTTGAGTTGTGTCAGTCTTAGAGGTGAATAACTCATGATAGAAGGGTAATATGAGTGTAAGACTTCATATGGATTAGTCATGGTGGAACTGTGATTCTAGTGAGGAACATATGAGGTGAATTATGAAACTCCATAAAAAAATTTAATAGAAAATTAGTTGTGGAGGATGCTCGAGGAGAGTGTTGGAATCATGCTCGAGGTGGTTCTGAAACGTTGTTCATGATTATTGTTTCAAAGGAGTGTCCATGGTAAGGTAGGGTATGATGAAAGTTTTAGGTTAGTGGAGTTTTTGGAAAACAAATATCACCAAGAGTTGGGTATGGACTTTTTTGGGTGTTTTTGGGTGGTTTTGGAAAGCTTGTGGGCATAAATGTATCATGATCAGGTGAGGTAACAATGTTCCAACAATTGGATTTGGGTGTTTTTGAGATGATTAAGATAAGGAAATAATAATTTGGGTTTATATATGGAGTGGATTTGGTATGTTTAAAACCACATATAGTGGGAAATATTTTAAATTATTGATTATTTTTATAAAATAAACACATATTTTGAGGAATATCCATTTTTTTTAGTTTTTGCATGGATGGAGGGTATTCATCCATTCTATTTAGTTTCTAATGATGTGTAAGGGTGTCATTATTGAGTGGAATTTTCATGGGTGTTATGAATTGTAACATTGGAACCATTCTAGAAACATTGTGTGAGTGTGAGTTTGAGTTTATTTTGGAACTTTCTGATGGAATAGGTTCCAATCATCAGAAGTTTGTGATTGTAAGAGGAATATTATAAGGGAGAGAACCATAGATTTAACAAGTGATAAGGAGATAGAATAATTGTTTTTTTGTTTGGAGGTGATTATTTGATCACCATATTGGGTTTTCAATTTTTATAACTTGTGTTGGATCAGGTTTTGACTGGTCTAGTTCCTTGAGTTAGAGATTATGACTTGGTTGTGTTTTCAACATTCAAAAACTAAATAAGTTTGTTGGCTATAAATAGTGGCTGATATAGGTTGGATGGTGATAATGAAGACAACCAATACTTATTGGGGATGATAAGTATTATGTTGGGGAGGTATTAAGATCAAACATCTTTACAAGTATTAATTTTAAATGGAATTTTAATTTTTATCTTCCAATCATGTAGATTTTTGAAGAGAGACTCAGAACGACACTCTGAGAGTTATAATTACTCAAGGAAATGATTCTAGAAAAAGAATGAGGATAATAGGGTTGAAAAGGTATTCAAGTGAGACTTTGGATCTTGGTTAAAGTTTTTGGGGTTTTGGTGTTTCCTGGACATGGTGTATGGTTTGGTGTACAAGGTTTGGGAGAAACCATGTTACACCTTGATGCTAATGATTCTTTCAGTTCATTATCAACCAAGTACTGTTAGGTTTCATATTTAGACCAACATTTGGTGTAAACTATTATATACCAAAGAGATAATGTGTGATGGGGTGGAGAACCTGAGGCAAGTCAGATTCTTTGTGAACAATTTCAGAGAAACTATGCACCTTGTTGTAGGGGGAGGTAGTGCTCGCTGGATAGATGGTGTATAGTTTATCAAATCATCTTGTCTAACTTTGTGAGAATTTTTTTATTTACTAGTGAAGTATGAATGCTATGGTTTATAAAACCATATGTCAACCCATAATTTCATTAAATGGGGGGAAATAACCAAGATTCCCCCACATGGTTTTCAGTTACTCCGCCTCTTCTTTACCCATTTTGTATGTGCGGACTAGGGGTGATCCCAACCTGAAAGATATTGGTTTTTATCATGAGGTACGAACCCTTAAATTTCTAGTTTAAACCCGTTTATCCTTATAGAAGTTCCCAAGGGTATTAGGAATGATTAGGGGGGGTGTTTGGGGCTTGTTTGAAGCTCATAGCCTTGACTTCTAGAAGGACTAGGAGGGCCACATAGTTTGATTAAACAATGCGGGGTGCTCCACTAAAATTTCAAGGGATGCATTTATATGATAAGAATTAAAGAGGGAATAATATATATCACATGGTGTGTTAATGAGTTTATAAAACCACAATCCTATCCCATATATTTATTCCCACTTAGGCAGTAAGGGTGCATGGTTGGCGCATAGTTTGGCCAAAATGTGCAACCAAAACTTTCACCCTTAAAAAAGTGTAAAATATACATTTTCCCATAATAATTTTATATTTTAACCTCTATTTATCTTCTTATATATGAAAAACCTATATTCTCCTCTTCTCTATCTCTCCCAGGGTTCCAACCCATGATTTGGGCTAGGTTCTTTATCAAAGATCTGATTATCTCACCATCGGTTACATTAGATAGCTAATCATAAGATCTCCACTCCTCTTCCTTATTTTTGTTGTTTAATTATCCACATTCAATGATATTTTGGTATGAGATAAAAGGACCCATTTTCATGTCATTTATCTATTTTATTTATTTCTTATGTTCTAGCCCAAATTAAATCTTAACAATAGATGAGAAGATCAGTACTAGTCTAAGTTAGTTCATCTAGTAATTTTTACCTAAAGTAAATCCATTATATATCATGTGTAGTCATGAAAAATACTAGACTTTATTTATGTTTCCTTAAATCTATAAATTTCCAGAAACTAAATTATTATTCATGTTATAATTATCCCACATAGCCTTAATTTTATATGGGGGATGAAACCTCTTGAATAGTTCAACCCCTTGAGGTACGCACATGAATTTACCATGACTTATTGAATGTTTATATGGCCAAAACACCTTCTAAGTGGTCTTTTATTGATGACTAATGAAAATGAATAATTGTATTAAGTGGAAGTGAGTGTTAAGAACACGTAATGTGACTTATATAAAATTAGTGGACTAATCACTTTCTCAAAAATAGTAAATGATTGTAATTCATCCTTTGTATTTTATTAAATAATGAAAAACCTTTAATATATAAATGTGATTTACAGGAATTATGTCCCTTATATTTGTGACACTCAGGCATGGTGTCCCATATATTAGTGATACTTGAGAAAGGAATCCCATCTACTAGTGATACTTAGGAATGGAAACCTATATAATTGTGATAATCATACATGGTATCCCATATTAATTTAATATACATTCATGGCATCCTATATACTTGGGATTCTTGGGAATAGTGTCCCATATACATGTGATGTATGGGAATGAAATCCCATGTACTTATGATTCTTAGGCAAGGCATACCATAAATATGTGATATTTGGGAATGTCTTTCCATACACTTATGATACTCAGTCTTGGTGTCCCATATGATTCATGATACCTAGGCATGGTGTCCATAGACTTTTTGTGACACTCTTATGACTATCCATTATTTCTTGAGTCACACCTCGAGTCCTATATAGTAGTAGTAGTATCTGTATATATTATTATAAATTTCACAAGGTATATAGACCATATATATACATACATATTTATATATAGAAATATATATAAATATATACACACTTACACATATTTTCCCATGTTTTGAGATATATTGGCTTTGGATGATGTTGGTAGTGTCAGTTTTGTGTCCTTTAGGAACCAGATCCAACGTATTTAAAATTTATATTTATACATTGTTATACATGAAATTTTTTTATTTTATATGGATTTGAAGGATTATACTAGATACCATTGGTGGTGTCTTACCATGTATATCTCACACCTAGTTCAGGCCTCCAGTTGGAACCTAAATAGATCTTATTGATGTAGAAAGGGATAAAGGAAAGCATCCAACTTTAGATTCTAGATTTTACTATACTAGAATGGATCATAGGAGAAGAGGACAAAGTTTATGCTCATGATTCTATTGAAGATTATTTTTAGTCTTTTCTCATTTTTTATAGCATATTGTATATGCCTGCTTATATGACCATGTATATCCCCTTTTGATTAGAATCATGAAATGATCATAATTTTGTGTGTGATATTGATTATGTTTTCCCTATTTATTTTATCTAGATGTTTTTGAATTTTCAGTTCATTCAATATATTTTTCTACTACTTACTATTATACCATTGGGATTTACTCTGATCATGAGGGTATAGTCTCATCACCAAACCATCCAAGACCCTCACTGATTGTTATCACACTCTGGCATATGGAGAGGTGCACTTGAGGCCATGTGGCTAGTCGAGTTTGGTTACTTATGAGTGAACCGAGTCTGGGATGTCACAAAGTGGCATCAAAGGTTTATTTTCCTTTATCTTAGTTTCGGGTTATTAGACAGGATAATAGGAACTTGTTGAAACTTGGTAATGAGCCAATTCCTGGGAGTAGGTGACCCATCTATATGGGAAATCCACATTACATGGGTTGGGATATTGGTATTTGGTTTGTGCCCATTATAGTTGTATTGATTTCACCATTAGGTGACTCACTAGTTTTTTGATTTTATTAATGTTATTTTTATTGTGATTTTCTTGTCTTCCTTGGACTGGCATGGTGGGGGGTATAATTTCATGCATCATAATTGGAACCTAGGGATTAATATATCATGAATTATGCCATTCCATGTAGGTGTATATTGTTGATGGCATTTACTATGACTCTTATAAGTTCCTTGACTATTATATGTGGAAATTTTCCATTGTTTATTTTGTGGATAAAATAACTGGATTAATAAAAAGTGTTTGAATCAACCTAAATGGTGTTTTCTTGTATAGTTTGATGGTAGAAACCTAATTAACTAATAATTCCATGTTTTAGTAATGGATAATTGGTCACATGAGTTGAAACATTAGTTGATTTGATTATATGAATAAAAATTTTAATTTATAATTATTTTTATTATATAAATTAGGAATGATGATTCATCTAATAAAATCATCTTAAAAGACTCATTAGATCTTGATACCAGATATACGACTCTTTCCATAGTTACAAGATGATCCAATTGTTATTTATAGAGTATGGGCCTTTATAAATTGGGAATGGTGACTCATATAACTAGACTATGATATATATACATAATACTAAATGAGTATGCACTTAAATGAATTTTAATAATTAAATGAAATGGTTACCATTAAATGGGGATTCCAAATTTAATGTAAAGGTCATTTTTCTCTACACCATGCATTTGACACTCCATATACTGAGACCTTTTATAGGTGATGTAAGACCTTGAAATTGAACCAACCATAGTAATGGAAAGTAGGGAGTATCTCTTGTGATTATTTGTGATCATCCTTATCACCTAGAATCTACTTTAAGAGTATATACAGAGGTATGACCATTTTAATGGGAAGGCTTGTACCTATCCTATTATGATATTTATGATCCTATATATTGTTGAATCATATTTGAAGAGTGATTTTGAAAATTATATAATTATGATACCATGAATTCCTTAAGTCATGAACTAGGATGGTGGTGAAAATCATGCTTCAGAGGTGGTGGGACGTGAGGCACTAGAATTATCTTCTATAGAGCCAATAAAGGAGCCTCCTGTTATTCTGAATCTGGGTGCTAATGCTCATTTATGATATGTATTCCTATAGTTTATGAAATATATGAAAGGAGCCCCTTGAACTACCCCTACTATGGTAGAGTTGGTGATATAACTTCTGCAGTAGCATCCTACTACCATATTAGTTGATAGTGCCCCCAGGTTGCTAATTCATGGCCAAAGGCCATGCTATCGATATTTGAGTATCTAGAGATTTTTTAGAGAGTAGGGTAAATATTTCAACCTATATTCCTTATGATTTAACCAAGAGTTGGGGTGATGTAATTACCAAGTTTTATCTTCATCATTTTATGGTTTGGGTGGACTTTCAGATAACCCTATATGATTACTTCTTTCTATTGATACTGAGAACAAACCACACTAGGATATTTATGCATTTATAGTAGGGTGCTATGTCTACGATGAAATATTATTCACATTTCACTAAACATTAGAACTTCAAACTAATTGTTTTGGTGATGTGTTAAAGACAATGGTATGTTTAAGGATGGGATCCGATATTCCATCTGATCTCGAGTGAATTTTTTTCTATTGCCCACTGTTTCTTAGATAGTGAATCATTCTCTCATAATTGATTGAAACCTGGGGGAAGATGAAGGTGTAAGCCAAAGAAGTTCTACGATGAGATATGAAACTAGTTATTTGATTATTATAAAGTTATTCTTTGATTATTCATGGTGGGATAATAGTAATTAGATGACACATACTCATAGTTTCATGGATTTTCACTAGTACAAATGGCCGGGGCATAAGAAGACCCAATGTCCCATAGATTCTATTCAATGACGAGTCAGAGGTAGGTTAGGTATTATTTAGTGGTTCTGTAATAAATTTCTATCTATTTATGATGGTAGTGGATTTTTATACACTCTTCCCTAAGGATCAAGATTAGTAGCACCTTTCTAGATAGGTAGTTGGGGTACTACCAACCGATTAGGACAAAGAGGTGGTCTTAGATAAGGTAGCCAAGATCCAAACATTCAGTGCTAGTAGAGTAGACATATCTAGGGTAGTCAAGTTTTATATCAAGGTCATGGTTTTGGAAACATATATGTACTGTAGTCTTCCCTAAAGGAACAATGTGATTCACCTTCTATAGTTAAAGGTATTATTCTAGTAGCCTCCTTATTATTATCTTTATTATTTGACATATGATCTTTAAAATATTTTATATCTATTGAAATTATGGGAAGTCTGGGCCTAAAGATAGAGTAATTATTTGGTTTAATGACTCTCGACACAACATTAGAGATTCAATCCAAGAGAGTCCACTGATGTAAGGAATTTACCTATGAGATATGTGGTTTCTATTTTGTACGGATCCTCTTTGTTCTCAAGATGATGGGTTTTGATGTTATACTTGGAATGGAATCATTGGTATATTACCATGATCATGTTGATTTCTATCAATGAAGGGTGTCATTCACCTCATCCATGGGCGGTATCTATGTTCACAATAGAGTATGGGATGTACAAGAGAGTCGAGATGTACGAGTGTATCATGGGTTGTGAAAAGTGATACTCTAGATAGCTAGTATCTTTATGAGTGATTAAGGAATGTGGTGTATGTTATTCCATCCTATTGCGGATTTTTTAGGAACATATTACCTGATGAATTTTCTACATTAATTCTTCTAAGTGAGGAGGTGTTTACCATTGAGAAAGTTCTTCGAGCATCACCAGTTTCCATCCCTTTTTATGGGATAAAACCGACTAAGATCCAAGAACTCAAGAAACGACAATAGGAATTAGAAACCAAGTGTTATATATGACCCAATACATAACCATGGGGTTTAACCATTAAATTTTTCCAATAAGAAGGATATTAGCCTTAGTATTTTCATGGATTACGGTTAGTTGAACCAGTTTATGGTTAAGAACCAGTATCCACTGCCCCACATCGATGACCTCTTTGAGAAGCTCCAGTGAGAAAGCTCGTTCTCTAATAATTACATGAGGTTGTGCTATCATCAGGCCCTATTTATACCTTCATACATACCTCACACATAATTTTTAGCAGGTATAGTCTTTATGAGTATCTGGTTATTCCATTTGTTTTTCTTAACACGCCTACAATTTTCATGGCTCTAACGATCAGGTTTCCACCCATATTGGGATTTATTTATGGAAGTCTTTGTGAACAACATATTAGTTTATCATCATCCTCGACAAGACCATTCAAAAAATCTTGATATCATGATTAATACAATGATAGAGAACCAATTATATGATAATTTCACCAAATGTCACATTTGAATTAATAAGGTACACTTCTTGAGTCACATAATCTCAAAGGTAGAAGTATATATTGACCCATATAAGGTGAATATTGTATTTTTCATAGAGTAATACTAGAATTTCATTGATATATAGAGTTTATTGGGTCTAGATGGTTGTTATAGGCATTTCATAACACCTAGAATCACTTATCATGGGATTAAAAAAGAATGGTGTAATGTTATTGTGGTATGAAAACTATGAGGAAGACTTTTAAGAGTTGAAATAGATTCTTAATTCAGTGCTGATCTTGATTCCACCAGATCTAGGAAGAAGCTATATAGTTTATTGTGATGCATCTAGCATCGATCTAGGATTATTTTTGATGTATGTAGATTGATACATGGTGTATGGGTCTCAGAAGATGAGGCCTTATGAGCATAATTACCTGAAACATGTTTTTGAGATAGTTGTTGTGGTTCACACCTTGAATTGTTGGAGGCACTTTCTATTGGGAGAAGATTTTATGGTGTAAACAGACCAGTAAATCCTTAAGTATATCCTTACAAATCATGAATTAAATCTTAAACAATTAATGTAGGTTAAATACCACCAATGGATATATTTTGAGCTTATAAATATGTCGGGTAAGGGAAATTCCATTACTAAGGCATTGAACCATAAGACTCAGAAATAGGTTGTGCAAGTTGCCTGTAGTGAGTGAAAATTGATGGGACTATTTTATGAGATGCACTTGGAGGTACATGAGAATCTTGGTAAGCCTATCCATACATCATTGGTAGTGAAATCTTATATTTTAGAGTAATTAAAGATTACATAGGTTTCTGATATTCAGGTCTTGTCCCTATAAGAGAGTGTTTTAGGAAAGGACCCACCATCTAATTGGGTTGTTAATGGGGATGAGTTCCTACACATTCATTGATGCATCTATTTTTCTATAGACATATAAGCGGAGTTAATTTGAGGGTATCATACCTCCATTTGGGAAGTACATCAAAATTTTACCAAGATGTATCATGACTTACTCTTATAGTATTTTTGGTTGGTGATGAAGAGATATATAATAGGTTTTATTTCCCAATGTTCCACCTGTTAGCAGGTAAAGAAAAAATAGTAGTGGATAATAAGGATTTTGTAGCCATTTCCCATTACTAAGTGGAAATGGGATGACATCATGATGGACTTCATGATAGGTTTACCTATGTAACATCAAGGAATTTATACTGTATGGGTTATCATTGATTAGATAACCAAGGTTTCCTACATTTTACCTATCAGATATACCCTTTCAGTAGATTAACTTGGGAGGATTTACATTCAAGAGATTATGCACCTTTATGTTTCTACATATTCTATCATATTAGAAAGGTATTATTTGTTTACATCATGGTTCTAATAAGTGTTGAAGAAGGATATTGATACAAGGGTTCTTCTTATCACAACCTTCCATCCATAGACCAATAAGAAATCCTATATTACGATTTAGATATTAGAGGACATGGTATGAGCGTGTGTACTTTATTTTGTTGGTTCTTGGGAGAAACACATACCTATTTATATGTTTTCATACAAAAATAGATTTTTGGAAACTATATAGATGGATTCATATGAGTTCATATATGAAAGGTAGTTCTATTCACCTGTATACTAGGTTGAGGTAGGTGAGGCCACACTACTAGTACCTCATCTCATTCAATAGACTTCATAGTAAGTACAACTAATTCAAAAGAGTATGGTTACAGTGTAATCTAAGAAGAAATCTTATACCAATGGTCACCGCTAACCTCTGTAGTTTGAGGTGGGACATATGGTATTTCTATGATTATTCCCTAGATTGGGTCATAGACAGATTTAGAGAAAGGGTAAGTTATCATCTCATTACATTGGGTTGTAATAACTGAGAATTTTATAAATGAAATTTCCATTCTCATAATTATATCTTGTAGTATAAAGAACATACATAACATATAGAACCCAATAAAAACATTATTATCATAAATGAAGATGATAATTTAGTCATAAAATAAACCAATAATAATTACAAATATTATAGTGGGAAAACAAATTGAAAATAAGATAATAAGAATATGAAATTTTGGGATCTGTTTGATCCACTAGAATGACCACACTTATGGAAGAAGCTGTATAAATAAATCATATTGTTAATAATAAAATATTCATTTAAAGTTATAAATTATATATAAATTTTTAAGAAAATATAAGTGACTCATGAATGGAATAAGTGGTATTTATAGGAAGTAGTAGGCCATTATAACCATTAGAAATATCACCATTGGATGAGTAACATGACCGTTAAAATAATAATGCTACTGTTAGGAATAATAATTTGTCCATTAGAATAATTACCTCACCTATGAAAGTATAAATAAAATATTTGTATCTTATAAATGAAAATATGATATATTTATATTAGTAATTAAGTAAATAAATGTTTTAAAAATAGTAAATTAAGTGTTGTTATTTTTGTGAAACAAAAATATTTATGTATAATTTTATAAATAATATTGTGGTTTAGAAGAAAAATTATTTTAATAAAATAGATTTATAAATTAATATTTTTTATAATTATAAGATTATTTTATGAGAATTTAATTAATTTTTCACACTTTCATAAAATTAGTTATAATATTAAAATCTGTATTTTTAGAATAAATGATTATTTTAATTAAAAATTAAAATTATCATATTTTGATAATTATTTTTGTAAAATGATGTCTATATTAGAAATGTACACATAAAAAATTGTTATCGAGATTTTTTAGGATTTTTCTAAAGTAGTTAAATTTTTGGTGAATATTGAAATATAGTAATTTATGGTATTTATCGAATACATGGATTTTTGAGTCCTGGATGATGTATGGATGATGTAGTCACACATTGATTTAAATTCTCCCAAATAATTTACTATATATATTAATTGGAATAAAAATTATTTATAGTATTGATCAAAAATAATAAACAAATGAATAAAATAATAAAAAACACCCATCTCCTCCCCTATAAATACCACCCCTTCTCCTCACACCTTCTAAGCCATGTAGATTGTCTATATTCTACCAAATTACCTTCCCAAGCCTCTTTCATTTCCAAGGGTTGATGGTCTCACCGAAATACCTAACCCAAGTTCCTTAAAGTGGTTCTCAAGGAGACTATATTCAAGAGGTAAAATCCTACACCTCTCTCTTTTTAATTCTCCATTTCATCTATGTCATCATTTTTCCACTATACAAAGGGACATGATTACTCTAGTATCATGTATGTACTAGAGTTTTATTTTTTTAATTGAATATACATCATCAAATATCTTCTCTTCCTCTCTTATTCTGAAAATGAGAACATCATATGTGATATATCGATTCACTGCCTTCATGGACTATGAGTTTTCATTTTTACTAAACCGACTTCAAGATTGGTTAAAAAACCAATATTATGGTTAAAAAATATTTTAATATGTATATTATTACTTTTTTTAGGTTTTGTATGTAATATATAAACATAATATAGAATAAAACAAAACTAGTTCATGGTGGTTAGAAAAACTACCAAAATAAACTAAATAATTATCAATAATGTTTATCAAATGAATCATTCTCATACTAGAAAAAATGATATATGGGACTATTTAAAATTTTGGAAGTGCATTAATACCATATTATTTCACTTATGTAAAATTACTCCCATTTGAAAATAACTTCAAAGTTTTTACATAAGAGAAATGACCATGAAACTATGAAATGAACGCTCCAATAATGAAGAAATTGAACTCTATAACTCATTGAAATGATCATAAATAAAATAAATAAAATTATGATAAATAAAATAATTGTACAATATATTCTTCATTAATTAATTAATTAATATAATTTGATTATCTATGATATTAAGTCTAACTACATGATGCATTTTGACATAAGGTAAGAGATCTCTCTAAATCTCCACTTTTTTTCTTTGGGTTACGTTTTTTCTCTTTTTACCACAATTTATTTTTCCACTATTCTTCTAAATTCTATGTATATGGTCCACACTTATTTATAAATATCAATTCATATTTCTTTTAGGGGTAAATAAATGTTTTTAATGGTTACCTACTTAATTCCTCCTAATAAGAAGGCTCGATTAAAGGGAATAGTACAAGTAAAGAGATGGTTAGTAGTGGTTTATTTGTGGTAGTTCTAGTAACTATAACAAAATAAATGTGGTTAAAAAAAGAATATCACTGTGTTTTCATGAAACCACCGTAATAATATTTTGTGTTTTCAATTAGCAGTGGTTTCAATTAAACCGCTACTAAATATTTAAAAAAACCCTAATCCCTCAACCTCCCCTACTCCCTCTTTGCAACCCTGACCCCTTCTAACCTCACTCGACCTCCTCTAATCTCCCTAGAACTGTCCCAAAGCCCACATCCCCCTTTCCGCCAACCCATCCCCCACTCTTCCCCTCGATAGTGACCCCGAGACCACGACCCCCTTTCCCTCACCCCTCCTCCTCTCCTCGTTCTGATAGTGACCCCATGCCGATGACCCCAATCCCCCAACCCATGACCATGATGACCCCTTGACCCAAACCCCATGACCATCCCTTCTCCAACCTCCTCTCTAGAAAACTTTTTGATGATGCAACCTCTTCCCCCTCCGACCTCCCACACCCCCAGATCAGTTCCCCTCGTCGGTAGAGACATGGACCCCCCTCCAACCTCCCCCTCCCCAGCTCAAATCCTATCCTCAATAACAACACATAACTCCCTTAAAGGTTGTAACATCCTAACTCTAAATATATTGTTGTGTAGAATTATAACGCATGACATTATAACTATCATTGGTTTAATTTTTTATTGTGGCCAACTATGTTAAGAATTCATAAATAGTTATTTTGTTAATTTATATATAATAATGTTAGTTTATGTGAATTAAAATATTTCAATTGAATATGTGAATATAGATGATTTTGGGTTAATAAATAGAAAGAATATATTATATCTAAGGATAGATCGATATAAGGAAATATAGAATCAATGGTACTCTTTTGGTGTATAATGATTGTGGGTTGTTGAATACAAATTAATATAACCATAATTATTTTGTACATACATCACTTGGAGAGACTAATCACTACTCAATGTCAATCAAGACACAAAAATAATTTTATAATCCAAATTAAAATGGATACAAAATTTTATTGTTAATTATAACATGTATGAGTTCAAATGGGTTTGTTGAGACGATCATATTCTCAAAAATTGTGGATGGAACCCTTTAAATACGAATCTATCATCAAAGAATCAAAATCAAATACAAATAAAGTATAATTACTATGTGTACCAAAAGTACTCTATTATCTATATTGATAAAGCATAATTGATAATGATCAATATGAAATATTTATCTTTCTCTTGCCTCTAATTTTTTTATATCAGTCACCTACATCTAAATATGCTATGTTAGGATTGAAATATCACAAAAATTTGTTTTATTACCCTATCATTGAATATTAAGAAGGAATAGTTATGACGAAAGAATAATCTAGTATTGGTTCTTTAACACCACTACAAACATATACAGATCACGTTATTTATTTTCATTACATCATTAAATAATATTTCATGAAAGATACATCTAATTTGCAGCTACAAAAATTTATGGATATTTTTATATATTAATTTATGAACATTATTATGATTATATATTTATTATAAATGATTATATGAATCATTATAATGATTAATATTGTAATAATAATCAATATGGAAATATGAATTGAAACATTATATTACATAAATTATATCATAGATCTATTGTATGATATGATATAGGACTCTAATAAATACCCTATGATTTAGTTATGATTATAATGTTGCGTTAAATATATATAATATTAAAATAATATATATAAATATAGTAGTGATTCATACTATATTATTCACCCATTATATTGAATATTTAATAGTTTCACACAATAAAAAATGCCCATTAAATATTCTTTTTTATACCTCACAATTCCATGAGAATCCATCAAAACTCAATTAAAAATGGTTTATAAAAAACATTCATTTTTGAACAAAAACGTTTACAATAATTTTAATAAATTTTCCACAAAATAAATAGGTAACAATATGGTCTTTAATAATTTGTTATGTTGGAGTGATGAGGACAAAAAAAATTCAGGATCCCAATCAATTAGAATCTCAGAGCACGCCACCACTACTGTCATCTTCTATGGATGATAGTGATTTTGTTTTACCCGAGAGTGATAGTGATCCAAATGTTTTCCCATATGTCATTGGTAGACCACCACATGATTCACCTCTAGAGATGGAGTGGTTCATCTCCCATCCATCTAGGGGATATTTATGAGTTACCGTTATTGGTATGTATGTCATCTAGAAAAACACTATATTTTATTAATTGTTTAATTCATTTTTCCGATAGACAAAGAAAAAAATAGAAGGGATAAAAATATGAACACAAAAGATGTATGGGGCCTGAAGGACTTCAATATTATCATTCCACTTGACGAGTTTGAGGTGCCTATGAGTGATTCTTCTGGAATTTAACTGAAGATTCTTAGGCAAATTTCTTATGAGATGGTGATCTTTCCCATTAATTATAAATATTGGAGGCATATTTCTAAAACTTGAAAAAATGTGGTTTTTGATACCCAATTAAAGGTAATATCAATTTAATATTCAATAAAAACTAATTTAAAAAGACAATTTTTTTCATATACTGATAAAAATTTAAGTTATTTATTTCTAGATGTCTTTTCATTTTGATGTTCCTGATTCCATTTCACTCCCATGGACTTTGAAAAAATTGGGAAAGAAATAGAGATATTTTAAATGAATATTATGGAATGAGTTTAATGAATATTTTATAAGATGATAAAAAATGTATGGGAATGTTCCTGAAGGAATTTATCATGGCTAATGGATTTTCTTTGTCGATATCAATAGAGATGTATCTCATGAGATAATTGTATATTTTAAAGTATCATAATAAAATAAACATAATAAATTTATAATTTTTATTAATGTTGATATTTTTATAGGAATTATCTAAAAATATTTATGAATCATGAGAAGCAATTCATTCTTCAAATTGTAGGGTCTTAGATTTTTTCAAGAAAAAGAACAATTTAGGTTTGTATTTTATTCATTATTAGTTATATAATTTTATTATATGTCAAGGTTTTTTCTAGATTTTTTACTTTTTTATAAAGGATAATCAATTAGGTCACTATGTTGGCCGAAGAAAGATGAGGTTTAAAGTGCATAAGAAACCCAATGGTAGTTTTGTAAATGACTCTACCAAAGAAGTTCGTGTAAGTAATTTTCATTTCCATTTTATATTATTTAATCAACATAAAAAAATAACAATAAAAAATATAATATGAAAACTATCAAGGCTTAAACCCAATTAAATGGGGCCAACTACATGGATTAAACTATGCCAATTTGGTGTCATTGGATACATCTAGCTAACCCCTATTAATAGGGGTTAAGGCTTGTTTTTTTAGTAATATAAATTTCAATATTACTCCAATGTCCCGAAGTCCTTCATTTTTTATTTATTTTGATAATCCACCTTTCAATGGGTTAGGTAGAACCATTACAAGGCTCGTAGCCGTAAGTGTTAGATGGCTCATAGGCCTTAGACGAATTCATTTCCTGTAGGCTTCAAACATTACATGCAACCTAGACTAACAAATTGGAACTGCTCCTCCCCCGCATCTTCATCGTGAAATAAGCTCCCCACCTTCGCCTGGTTATTCGGAAAGGATTTTCTGTACAATGCACAGGCTTGTCCCGATGGCAGGTGCCATAATAAATACTAATGGAAAATTTATTAATTAGGTAAAATTATGATGTTTATATGTTTGAAAAAATCATTGTTAATGTTTTTTTATTAACAGATCAAAATTCAAGAAGTCTGGATGTGAACCCTTCACAATCCGTATAAGTTTCCCTAAATGATGTAGTTGGAATAGTTTTAGGGATGGGGTATCCTGCATGTATATGAGGGATGGGTTCTAGGCCTAATCCTTTAACTTTATTTGGTAGGGATGTTTCATCCATTAATTTTATACCTAGTGGGTGTTCTATTAGTTCCTTTTATGGATAATAATAAAGATAAATTGCAATATTTTAAGAAAAATTGAAAGAACATGATCGTTATTGGGAAACACCGGATCAGTGGAAGTTGCAAATGGAACATGTTTTAGTTTCATTATTTCCGAAGATGACCAAAATGATTAACAAAGAATTTTCAAGCCCTATATATTATCCCAATGAGGTAAATTCAAAATTCCATAAATCATTCACACATTTTCAAGGAACACATACAACATCCATAATCTCTTTAGCTTCAATTTTTGATAACCATCAACTGAAAAAAATAATTTTTCTATTTAGAGATGGTTCCTGATAACCACCACTAAATAATTTATCAATGGTTATATTATCTTGTACTATCTTATTTTTTGTTGTTTTTTTAGAAAAACTTCTACCGAATGAATAAAAACCCACCACTGAGTACCCAAAAACAACACATATAAGAACTACTGATCAACTATAAAAATCACCGCTAAATGATTATAGACTATGAAATACATGGTTGTTTAGAGAGTAAAATTATCTTCATTAAATCATATTTGAGCACCAAAAGATATAAAATATCCAATCTAAATTTTAGTAATTAATTTAACTAATATTAGAAATAACACTAAATTATTAATTTAATTAATAATATATTAATTATACAATTATAATTTTAAAACCTATTTATTGATTAAAAAATTTATCATCGGAAAATAACCACATAATTATTTGTGAAATGTAGGAATCAACACAACATCTATTCAAGTTATGGTTTGCTTTTGATGTAGTTAAATTTGTTTTTAGTGTCTTAAAACTCTAAAATGCGTGCTTAATAATCAAAACAATAACAAACGATCTTGTATTAATTTGAACTCGTGGGACAACCACCATTGAATTATTTGTAAAATGTATAAGCAAAAAACACATCCATTCAACATGTAGTTTTCTTTTAATGACTCAATAAGAAAATTTAAAAGATATCAATGTTTTAGAAACATGTGTTAGAGGGTAAAAACAAGACAAACGATGTTAGATTGTCTTGAAATCTGGGGGAAATACCATAGATTTAATTATGAAATGTTGGAACCGATGAAATGTCATTCTTAATAATGGGTTTCCTGTTATGGCTGTAAACACGTTTTTAGTGTTTTAAAACACTAAAACGTGCATGGAACAGTAAAAAACTAGAAAAATGACATCGGATTATCCTGAGATTATGGTAAAACCACCACTTAGTTGTTTTTTATGTGTAAGCACAAAAAAAACATCAATATGACATGAGGTGTGATCAAAATTATTCGTTAATCAGTTATGAAAGGTACAAATGCCTTTAAAACAATTTCCAGGGGGTCAAAACAATAAAAACAATGTTGGGTTGTCCTGAAATTTGGAAAAAAATACTGTAGATTTAGTTTTGAAATGTACGAACCAAAAGATCATCATTATGAATGAAAATTTTCCTATTGTGGCCATAAATGCGTTTTAGTGCTTTGAAACACAAAAATGTGTGCGAAACAGTTAAAAATTGGAAAATGATTTCAGATTTTCTTGAAATCTAGGTAAAACCACCATTGATTTAATTTTGAAATATAGGAACCTATAACACATCATTCTGAATGAAAATTTTCCTGTTATGACCATAAATGCATTTTTATTGTTTTAAAACATTAAAAAGTGTGTGGAATGGTCAAAATCCTGAAAAAATGTCAGATTGTATTCAAATCAGGGAAAAAATATCATAGATGTAACTGTTAAATGCAGAAAATGATGACACAACATTCTGAATAACGGTTTTCCCAAAATGTCTTTAAAATAATTTTTAATGTTTTAAAACACTAAAATGTGCGTGGAACAGTCAAAAATAGAGAAAACAACCTCATATTGATGTGAAATTTTGGGGAAACCACCTATTAGTTTTTTTTCAAATATAATACGTGTTGTGATATTAAAATATTTAAAATTTGCATGTTAAATAAATTTCAAGCACACTTCATGTCACTTTAAAAATAATTTAGAATATTTATTATTCCCTTTTCAGTTTCATGTGTTGAATCATATCTTTAGTAGACATGTTTTTATTTTCAAAGTGCTTTTCATTATATATTATTTGTTTTATATTAAAATTTATTTATTTTGAATAAAAAAAGAAAATTTTATATGTAGAATTCTGAATATATTAAGTGTCATTTCTATTTCGCATTTCTTATCTTAAATGTTCTAGTTTTCATTATAGATGGCAGATACCAGCAGTAGGTATGATTTTGACCATTCTAATCCACAACATTCTTCAGAAGGATATCATGGTGGTTCTTATATTCCATGTTATGTTAAACTTTTTATCAATTATTCTACTATAATTTTGATTTATCATGTGTAGTTTTAATTTTTGTCTAGTTTTTTGTTACAATTGATGAGATGACATGGATGGTTTCAGTTGACGACATGATGTGGAGAAAGATATATGTGGTGGAGTTCATGACATGGATTTATGCTGGGATTTGGTTACTGTTGGACATATTGTATAAGTATTTTGACAGATGTGTTGCTTGAATTAGATTAAGGTTATGATGAATGTATGTTTGTATATGACTGTGGATGTATGATATATGCATGATGAGTTTATCATATATTTATGTTTTAGTTTATTATATATTAGTTATATATATATATATATTTTAATTTTTTATAAACAAAATCTGATTTTTCCACAGTTTTAATTAATCACTGCTTAATATATTAAATAAAAAAATTTTAGAATCGGTTACACATAAATGCAACTAAAAGAAACTTTTTCTCATATGTTCCGTGAAAGTTTAATTTATTTTATTTATATTTCCCTTGGATATTTTTTTAAATAAAAAATTATTTACCATTAAATTTTTGAAAAATGACACTTTACAAAATGGTCGTGAAATAATAAAAACCATCACAAAATAACTAGCAGCTTATAAAAACGTGATAGTTTTAATAACCACCGATAAACATAAAGTCCATTGTTTAAATTACCGCTAGATCAAAAAAATTCATCACTATATACCCTTTTTTGTTGTGTAACTTCTCCATTTATTACCCCTTTTCAAGTACACTCCATAAAATATATTATTCCACTCATATTTTATAGAATCATTCCTTTTATCATGAAAACCCATTTTAATTTCACTTCTGGATTTATATAAATTATTATTCTCTTACCCCCTTTTAAAGGATATTTACCTTTTCTCTTCCAAACTCCACTGAAGTGGAACATTTACAAGGTAACTTAATCACCATTTTCTCATGATTACACTTCATTTGGAAATAATGTTTCATAATATATTCATATTTTTAGTTCATGAATGTCCAATAATTATTTAATCCTTCCTTTTATGTAAACCATTATGATGAAACCAACCATTGTTTATGCCTTAAGAAATAATTACTATACCCATTTATTTTCATGGGTAACCCTTATGTGTATTATTTATGTTTGATTATTTAGGTGAAACAAATATCCATGAACATGTTTTGATCGGTAACCCTAGAATGTTTTCTAATGAATTGAGTAATGTTTAGTCACATGAGATGTCATGTATGTGATTAGAGAGTAAACCAAATCCATCATGGGACTTTTTCCACCATGTGATATTGTCCTGGATGTTATCCTTGACTCATGTTTATGTCATGTTATATGTTTCTTTCACATTCCAATATTTACATGATCATATTATTTAATGTTTTTTATGATTTGACTATATATTTTTTTCATGTTTCAAGCCTATTATGTTATCAGGGTCTGACTTTGAACCATGTGTTATGCTTATTTTCCATGCTAATTCCCTTACTAATATTTCTATCTCACTCCATTTTTCTATGTATTCCCTAGGTTATCCTATACCGATGTAGGAGATCAAAAGAAAGTTAGGATCTCATTATGGAAGATTAATATAAATATTTTTTAATCTATTTCCACATTTTCAATTTTATGTACCTAGTTATTGATAGACAATAAACTTTATGATCCTTAGTTTTTATTTGATAGTTAATTATGTATAAAATAATGTAATAATATGTGTAAAAGGCTAAGGTCTCTATATGGGCCTTTTGAGATCTTAGTGATAGTCGGGCCAGTAGCCTATCGATTAGCCTTACTTCATAGGTACCAGACCTTGCATGGTTTATTCTTGGTATCTCATCTTCACCATTAATTTTCAGTCCCTTGTCACACTTTTGATCGTGATAATGTTTAATTAGAGGATGATTCTTCCTTTGAGGAGAACCCTATCACAGATATTGATTGAATCACGAAGGATTTCCAAGGTAGGTTGTTCATTTAGTATGGGTGTTATGGAAGTGTGGCGATGTACCAGATAAGACCTGGGAGAGAGAGGCCAACATACATGCCCAGTGGATGGAGGTATTCAAAAATGATTCTTTTACACCCTTAGAAGGAAAAATCTGGGATAAGTTAACTTATGGAGGGGATATTAGAAGATCTTGGTTTTTCTCATGAGGTACAGACCCTTTAATTTCTAGTTTAAACCTATATTTATATGCTTATAGAAGCTACCTAGAAGATGAGGAATGTTTAGGCCGCATCTAGGGTTAGTTTGGATCTAAGATCCCCAACTTTTGGAAGGACCAGGCGGGCTACATGGTTTGTCTAAACCAGGTTTCCCAAAACACATGGGTAGATAAATCCATGGGGGTGCTCTAACATACTACTAAATAAAGCACGAAGATTTTTGGAATTTCATAGTGCCTATAGTAATCCCCAAGAAATATGAACCATTATTTCACTCTTAGTTTCACATAGGCAATAAGGGTACACATTTGGTGAAGAGTTTGGACAAACCATGCAGGGAAAATATTCACCCTTAAAGAAGGGTAAAATACCCATTTTCCCTTCTTCCTTTTATGTTTTCACCTCATTTTCTATTAATCTCCACACACAATATTTCACATCCTCTACCTGAGCTCTCCCATGGTTCCAGACTAGGATTTGATATGGGTTCTTTTTATGAGAATCAATTCCTTCACCATAGGTTGTGTTGGATAGCTAACAGTAAGCTATACACTCATGTTCCATCTTTTCTATTTTTATTTCTCCATATTTGACACTATCTTTGTGTGATCTAATATTTAATATTTTCATTAATTTTTTCTATTTTATTTATTTTTTTCATTCTATACCAAATTATAGAGTGACAACAAATGAGGAGAGAACTACCAAGCTATGGTAGGCGGGCTAGTAATTTTCCACTAAATTCGAGTCATTCTATATAATTTTGTATCATGATGCACACCAAAATTTACATGTTTTTCATTAAATCTATAAGATTCCTTAAACAAAATTCTTAGTTATATTATAATTTCCATTTATACCCTTAATTATAGATAGGGTATGACCCTATCAACTAGGGCCACCCCTTGAGGTGTGGTCATGAATTTCTTAGGACTTATTTAATGTTTATATTCCCAAAACACCTTATAAGTAGTGTTGGATTGATAACTAATTGAAATGACTACTTGAGTTAAATGGAAGTGGTATGAACACATCACATGACTTTTATAAAATTACTGGATTAATAATTGGTAAAATAAAATGTAAATGATTATAATTCTCCCTTTAGATTATATTAAAGCATGATCAACCTTTATTATATAAATGTTATTTTTGGGATTGGTGTCCCTTATATTTGTGATACTCAGGCTGGGTGTCCCATATATTTGTGATAATTGGGAAATGTGTCCCATATAATTGTGATACTCGGGAATTGAGACCCACATATAAGTGATACTCAAGCATGGTGCCCCATATTCATGTGATATACAAGCATAAAATCCAATGTATTGATGATTCTAAAGCATGGTATCCTATATACATGTGATGTGTGGGAATTCCATCCCATGTACTTGTGATTCTCATGCATGTTTTCCCATATATATGTGATACCCATAAATGGTATCCCATACACTTGTGATACTTGGGAATGGTGACCTATATGAATCATGATACCCAAGAATGGCATTCTAAGACATTCTATGAAAATCTTATGACTATCTATGGAATCCTCAGTCACACCTCAGGTCCTATCTACATTAAATAAATATATATATATATATATATGGATATAAAAATAAATGAATATATAGACCACATATATACATATATATCTATACATATAAGTATATATATACACCTACACAAATAGTCCCATGTTCAGAGATATCCTGACTTAGGCTGAAGAAGGTAGTGTCTGCTTGGTGTCCTTTATGAACTAGATCTAACCAGTTTACAGTTTATATTTGTACTTACATTATTATACATGAACAATAGTCATTTTATTTGAACTAGATAGATTATACTAGACACTATTGGTGGTGGTATACTGAGTATATCTCACACTCTATTTGAGCTGTCGATTGGTACATGGATAGATTGTATTGATGCATGTAGGGATAAAGGGAATCATCCTACATTGGATTCTTCATTTTACTATACTAGGATAGAGGATGAGAGAAGAGGATCAGGATTATGCTCATGATGCTATTAGATATAGTATTTGGTCATTTTTTATTTTGTATAGAATATTTTATATTCCATTGTATCTATCCATATATATATATATATCCCCTTTTGATTAACATCATGTCAGGATCATCATCATGTGAGTGATATTGATTGTTTTTTCCCGGTTAATTTTTTATGGATGTTTATGCTTTCACAATTCCTTCATTACATCATTTGCTCTATTTATATTATACTGTTGTGATTTAATATGATCATGAGGGTATAGTCTCCCCACCATACCATCCAAGAACCTTACTACTATTTTAAAGCTTCTAGCATACAATGATGCATGCATGAGCACATGTGGACAACTGGGATTAGTTAGTTATGAGTGAACCAATTATAGGACATCACATAAACCCTTATTTCTTCTCTAACCATTGACTTTAGAGATAATTTATGGAGATCTTAGGGGTTTTATCAGGCTTCCATCATCCCTATAACCTATTTTATATTCCTTCTTCATACTCTCTCATTTTGGAGCTCTTTGGTTTAATTTTTTTTTGAAAATTACAATACGTCATGTTGGAATCATCCATTTCTCATGGGTATTTTGTTCGGATCACATAGAGTATATCCAAAGGCAACTTACACACATAATTTTTGGGCATTTCTTTAATGTGTGTGACCTTGGTGAATTTCTCTTATTCTTTCATAGTGAATAAATTTAATCATTTTTTGTATTGGTGTCTCCTGTTAAATATTTTATTGAGAATAGTGGAAGAGTCCATTATATAAAACCCATGGTGGTTTCATGGAGTTTCAATAAGAGGTGAGGGCCCAATGAAATTGGTGACCATTATTCCACATTAATCTAAATAATTGAGTTGATTTTTAAATAAAAATATCATGTGTTTGTTTTTGATTTGTGATAGGTTGAATATTGGGTGGTTGATACAATATTGTTTGGTTTTTGAAGAGTTTGGATGGGTCTTGGATGGGCATTGGAAAAACCTTCAAGACTTGTAAATGGTTGGTAAGGATTCATTAATGAGGTAAGTGGTCTACAATATTTATCCCATAGTCATTATAATTTATTTTCATGTTTATATAGTATGTTCAATAGTTCCATTGTGTGGTGTGTGTGATACCTTGGTTAAAAAAAATACTTTTGGGCTTTAGATTGATTCCTTATACCTTCCATAGATTCCATCAGATATATCAGTGACTACAATATTGGACCTATGGCCACCCATGGGGTGCGGTGACTCTTGAAAATAGTTTTTTTTTGCTTTGAGTACTGTAAAATTCCCATGAGTCCTTTTAAATGGTTAAAATTGTGTGTGTTGGATTTTGATCCAGTTTTGGGTTTAAATGGGTGAAAAATATGTTTTAAAGCGAATATTGTTTATAAATTATTTTTAAACCACAAGTGATTTAGAAATGGGGTTTAAATGAATTTAAAATGTATACTTGACATTGGTGGGTGGTTTCCCTTTGGTGAAATTTAATTTATGGATCTTTTAATGGTTTTTATGGACATATGGACCTATATTAGTTTTTTATGTTCAAAATGAAGACCCATTTTTCATGGGTGGATTCAAATGTTTAAAAACGGATGTGTGATTTCTATAGTTTTTCATAGTGATTAGAAATTGTTTTTTATTTTTAAAAAGAGATCAATATTGCAAGAAAGGTTATGGTGTAAATGACTTTTGGGACCTTAGGAAATGATTATAGTTTAACATGGTTTTTGTTTTGTTTTTTTAATGTTATTTAAGGTCAATAGATTGAACATTAGTATTTAAAAAATGATGGAATAATTGAAATACCAGATTGATACTCCAGGAATAAGTAGTGTATTATATGGATTAGGTGTCAAACTAAGGCTCTCCATACTTATTGTTCACTTTATTGTTTAAGTTCCATACCAATTATCTTGGAAATTATTGTATATTATAAGGAATATAATATTGGATTTATTCTAATCATATTTATACTAGTTTTCTGCTAATGCTATGGGCACCACCGATGTTTATTTATCGTTAGATACTAGACTGATTCTTTGAGGACATTTGTTTTGATGGAAGAATATTTTCCAACATGCTTCTATAGATAATTTTTATTTTTATGCATGGGTTGGATATTAGAATAATGTTTTGAGAAAAATTAGTATTTATTATGGAATGAGTACCTAGGACTAATGTGTCTAGGAACCATGTAAGAGATAACTAGTGGAAACCCTTCTTTATATAAATCACGTATCACCCTATGATTATGGATATGATGACTGATGTTGGATGAAGTAGGTTTTGATGAATTGACCGATAGGTTATTTGGTAAATTCTGATTTAAAGTGTTTATTTATCTTGTTCTGTGTATTATCTCATTTGTTTCTACATACTCTATATTTTTATTGGATATTTGTTTAGACTCTATTTTTGGTGGCCTACTAAGTTGTACTGACAACTTTCTTGGGACGCCAGTACACATAGATTCCCAAGAAGTTGTCACATATTTATTGCAATCATAGGTTGGGTTGAGGACAGAGTTGAGTTTTTAATGATTGGGCAAGATGGATCAGATGGAATGAGGATACTAGATAAGATTTAGATTGAATTTGTAGTAGTACCTGGTGTACTTATCTTCAAGTTCCCTGTTTTATATATGGGATCATCCTAGTCAGAGGTTAGTGTTATCTGTATGAAATGGATTTTAGGCCTTTACATTAAATTATTTTTCCAGTAATATTTATATTTATTTTCTTATGCTTGATGTTTATTTTTAGATGTTATATTTATTTATCCTTGTGTATTGTGATTATTATCATCGGTATACGATAATTGGTTATTTTATTCATTATTGTGCACTATGATCATGGGTTATAGTCTACCCACAATACTAACTTAGACTCACATTTATATTTAAAATCCTATAGCATATCTGGAGGAATACCTGAGGGCTTGTGGTGAAAAAGGATAGGGCACTGGTTCAGTGGCTCCCAGTCAAGAAAACTACATCTTCAAAATCTTTTATAATCTGCTTTTGAATATGTTCTTATCAAGTTTTTCAAGTTTTGTATTTAAACCTATTCCAAATATTCTATTACCATATTAACATAATGACATAATTATATTTATTATAATGAAATTTTTTATGTTAATTTTAAAAATATTTTATATCTCATTTCCATCTAATGGAAAATGAAATCTTCGCTCAGGTGTATATGCAGACTACCACCTCCATGAAGAGATGTATTTCATTTTTCATTATAACCTCTCATAGGTAGTTATGTAAATGTATTTAATGAATATATTTGATATTTATTATGTAATTATTATTTTGGAAACATAAATTATTATTTACCTTCCTTTATTTCCATCCATTCTTACAAAAATAATCATTAACAAGCTGATGAATTTATAATGAATGATTTTAAAAGTGTATAAAACATAATATATATAAATAAAGTTATGAATTAAGTTATTAGTATAGTTATTCATATTATACATGATGTTAAATCACTTTTTTATAATTTTATAGTAATGTTAAGGGTTTATCATCCCACTTTTAATTTTATTATCAAATTTTAGTAATTTTGATTGTTTCACACATGCTTCTTAATGGTGATGTCTGACCCCATTTCATAGATAAAAAGTTCATCATTCTAGGTTATTTAAGGTATAATAAAATATGTTCTATGATTATTTATAACATTCTAATATCATTATATGAGAGTTTTAATTATGATTTATGAAGATGAAATTGGTGATGATCTTTTTTAAGGTAATTTACATTTAATAATGGATTAGTTTATAATGATAGTGAATTATTAGGTTATCCTTATAGAATAATATTCATGACATATATTTATCCTTAATATCATATAAATTCATAAAATAAATTTATAGAACCATCCTTGTAAGGTAGTTATGAAAAATTAATTATATCACTTCTTGGAGGTGGTAGTCACCCCATACACACGAGTAATGATTTCATTTTACATTGGATGGAAATAAATGAAGGTAAATAATAATTTATATTTTAAAAATAATTATTATATCATTAATATAATATATATTCATAAAATGAATCTATAAAACTATCCATGAGATGCGATGTTGAAAAATTATATACATCGCTTTATAGAGGCGGTTGTCCGCATGTGTGCATGAGCGATGATTTGATTATAAATTAGATGGAAATGAGATAAAATGGTTGTAACATTGACATAAAAAAAAATTAACTATATTAAAAATATTTATTTTATTATTTTAATTTGGTTACAGAATTTTTGGAATAGGTTTAAATAAACTAAACATGAAAAATCTCGGTAAAAACATATACCTCTTCCATATATAATCTCATTAAAAAACATTAAGGCTTCTTGGTTGAGTCTTTTGAGAAGTATAAAACCTATAGGTCATGTATAAGGGTTCTAGGAAAGTATTTAGAAAATTCCTACTTGATATAAGGTTATCAATTAGTGTGGATATGTGAGAATTGAATGTGACCGTTTATAAGTGAGGGGAGTGACACCCATTTAAATACCCTTAACTTTAAAACAATGAAAAGTAATTTTCATGGAAACTTTTCCCAAATAAAGTACAATAAGGGGATGCGAGTTAAAAATACACTCAACAAATTAGATAGAGATATTTTTTTGTGTAAATAGAAGCCTTATTTCTTATTTTATCCTCTTTTAACCCACTTAAACCTTAACCATTATAACTTAGCTTTTTTACCATGGTACCTTATTTTTATAGCCAAAAATGAAATTAACCATATAAAAAAAGTGGAAATTATAATTATAAATATGGAATCCATTTTATCAAATTAAATTTATAAATGTGTCATAAATTACTTTTAATTTAATTATAAAAAAAATGAAGTATTTTTTTTAGAAAAAAGCATTTTAATGCATAAAAATGAAGTTATAGAAAAATAACGTATATAATTGATCAACATGAAAATTTTCAAATTATATATAAAAAATAAGAGTTTTATGAAATTAAAATCTATTCAAAATTGAATGGATCATTTGAAATACTACATTAAAGGAAAATGAATAAAATAGTTTCTTATTAAAATAAAATATAACTTAGGTTTCAAAAACTCAATAATGGGTTTCAAAATTCAACATAATAGTTTTGATGACTTATTTTACTCCCTTAATGCATATTTATTAAATAAAATGGTTTCGTAATTTTTTTATTGCTTATATCATAATGACTTAGTAACACTTATAACATCTGCACAAACAATATTGTTCACTATTCACCTAAAAATAAACCTTTTTATAAAAATACCAAAAATTCACCTTAAGATAATTTTTATATGATTAAAAAAATGAAGTAAAATTTTTCAAATTCTAAGAAATATATTTATAAATTTAACTATTAAATGGAAACCCAAAATATACTAAAAAAGAATTTATAGGAAAAAATGACTTTTCCAATATTAACTAATTTTTTCTTAATTCCTAGAAATTAATAATTAAATTATTTTAATATATAATTCATGTAAAAAATAAATTATATTATTAGTTAACCATAATATTTTTAGTATCTTAAAATAAAATCGCATAGTTCTAAAAAAGAAAATTTTTAGGAAAATATATTTTAGGCATAAAATGATCTTATTAGTTATTTAACTATAGTAATTGAATTTTATCAATGAATTTGTATTAAAATGACCTTAAATTTTTTTCTATATATATATATTAAATTTATAATATTTTTACTTCTAGTTATACCCTCAATTCAACGACTACATTTTAATGATCAAATTTATTAATATAAATATTTCATGGTTCATTATTGTTAGGTGTTGTGTATGGAGAAATGTTTTCAACATATATTTTAATTAAAGGAAAATATATACTAAAATATTGTATTGTTATATTATAACACCTTAAATAAATTAAATCCTACCAATTTTAATTTCTTTCACCAATGAAAATAGATAATGATATTATTAATATAGTCCTCACTCAAGATATAATTTCAAATTAATAATAAAATTACATAACTTGGGAAAGAATAGGAACATATTATTTTACCTTATAATAAACATATATCAAGATTTTAATTTTTTCAATCCTTTTTTGAAAAATAATCTTCCTTATTTATAAGAATATGGGGGTTTTAGAAACACACCTTTCAGAAAATCATTTCTGTAATTTCATTTTCAAAAAAATACTAAAACCAAAATTTTTATGATAATATTTAATAAAATCATAGTAAATGTTCATATGAATATGAAAACGCAATACTAAGATGTATTATCCTTTTATTCCTTCATTTAAATCAATGATAATTTATGTTCAACTATGATATAATTTGATCAACCTAAAACTCAGCATGTTAAAACTAGGTTTTCCATAGTCACATTCCTTTTAAGTTCCCTGACCTAAATAATTATATATTACAAAATTAAATTCTATTTAAATACATCCTAATGGTTTGTAAAGAGAATGTGAATCACTAAATCAAATCACCTGGGAGTGTCAAACTAAGTGTATAGTTTGCTCTTTTTTTAGGTGCCTGGTGAAGAAAAAGATAATACCAAACCACTATTTTTGAGGTTATTACACCTAGGTGAATCTATGCCAAAGCTTACATCCACATGTTTGTATTTATTAAGGGCTTTCATTTCTATGAAACCACACAATATCTAATTTATGTTTTTCAGGATTCTATATTATAATTAATTTTATTACAAGGGTTCTCAATATTGTTTTCTAATCATAATACAAAAAATAACAAAACTAATCCCCCCCAAAAAATAAACCATTATTTGATACCAACTAAGAATATCCATAACTGCACAACGAGGTCTCATGTGAAAAATACATTCATTACACATAGGAATTGATACTTAGTGTGACAAGTAAATCCAAACAGACATAAATATCCATAAATTAAAAATCACATCTCACAAATACTCACATAAAACTAGAATCATAAAGGTTTTATGTATTTATATATTCAATAGATAAAAATTTTATTATAAAAATTTATCTATAATAACAGCATAGTAAATCAACTTATAGATATATCCTAGGTTATAATCATCTTCATAAAATGTGGAATGAAAAACATAGGATAGGTGTGAGCTCAAACTATCAATAAGGGATAAAATTATCAATATTTCATTAATGGATAGATCATAAACCCATATTAAACATGAGTATGAGTGAAATATATTATTAAAAATAACATGAATAAATAAGAGTTGTTCATAAGGCATAAAAGAAGGAAATATAATATCAAATTATTAAACATATACCCTGGCATAAGAGTGCAGAATATTGAGGCAATATATATGATCCCTGGAGCATGACATAAGCATATAATATAGTACAGTTGAATAATAATATGAATATGAAAAATTACATTGCGAATATATCCATTCACAATTATGCCCACACATTTTCTTTTTCATTATATCTAACCACAATTACACTGACACACAATCTTTGTAAGGATATGTAATTTCAATTAAAATCACACAAAATATTTTTGACTATAGCTAAATGAAATTACACTCACACAAAAAGTCATTATCTCATGAGATACAAATAAATACCAAATGAATTAGAGGGTGATATAGGACCCTACTCATCAACATATATACATATGTGATATATAAGATATGAATCATCCATCACTCCATGAGAACCCATAATGAAAATAGGATTCATATAATTTTTAAAGGTATCACATAATAATATCTTATCCTTATCAATTATCATATTTTATTAAGTTACAAGTTCTTTTCTACTAAGAGCATATGCCACTTTATTTTCTTTACTAGAATAATAGTGGATTGAGCAGTCATAGTCCTTGATGAGGTCTAACCATATTTTCTAGATCATATTAGGATCCTTCTATTTGAATATATATTTAGGGATCTTATGATTATTATATATCTTACACCTCTCCCCATAGAGATAATTATTCTAAATTTATAGTGTGAAGATCACGACCGCCAACTGCAGATCATACATGGGATAGTTTTTCTCATGAAATTTCAGGAATCTTGAGGCATAGTCTATTAGTTTATAATTTTTAATCAGAACAAAACCTTATACATTTTTTTATGAATCAATTTATACCACAAAGAGTTTCCCACTTATTGGTAATGTAAGTACCGGTGTAGTGATAAGACTCTTTTTAATTCTTTGAAGCGGTCTTTTCATTCACTAGTCCAAAAAAATTAATACCTTTAAATTTAACTTAGTTAATGGGTTTGAAAATCCTAAGAAGTTTCCCACAAATAATCAATAATACCCATCTAAACCAAGGAAACCAAGGATTTATATTACGAATGATGGTATGGGATACTTCTCAATTACCTTTGTTTTAGAAGGGTCCATATATATTCCTTTGCGGGTGATAACATACCTCAATAATGATACTTACTCCAAACCAAAATCAGATTTACTATACTTTTATATTATTTATACCTTCACACATTCTTTAACACATCATTCAAATTCACCCCATGTTCCTTATTTCTCTTGGAGTATCTCTTAATATCATCTATAAAGACTCCCACAATTGTTTCAAGGTAATATCTAAAGATTATATTCATTTAGTTCATCAAACTTTCTATTTAATAGTGAGTATGAAGGGAATAGATATGAACCCATATTGTCCATACCTCATTCGAAAGGTAGTCTTGGGAATTTCTTCATTTGTCACCTTTATTTAGGGATATCTTGACCAAAGTTCTACCTTATAGAAAAACATGGACCCACATAATTGATTAATCAATTCATCTATATGCGGTATATGATAATTTTTCTTTGTCATAATTTTTTTGAGCACATGATAATAAATACATAGGTGAATTGATCCACCATTCTTCTTGACGAAGAGGACTGGAACGCACTATGGTGAAGCACATAGGAATATAGAAACCTTTCCCAGATTAACTTGTAATTTCTTATTTAGTTTCTCCAACTCTATGGTGGACATCTTGAATAGATTTTTTGATATTGGTAGAGATCCTGGTATAATATCAATTGAGAACTGAACCTCTCAATCAGGAGGAAGATCATGAAATTTTTGACAGAACACATCAATGTAGTCCCCCACAATGGGAATGTATTCAAGCGTGATATTCTCCTTTGTCTCAACAATTTTAGATATATATGATTGGTCACAAGGTAATAATATCCACAATTTAGACAATGATTCTGAAGGAAATTCATACTCCTCCTTACACTTGTATATAATTGGTGGATACCTTGGAAGGTGAAGAGTGATCTACCTTTTCTGATAGTTGATGTTTGATTTATATAAAGATAGCCACTGCATGCATAATATAGCGTCAAACTCCACCCAAGTAAGTGAGATGAAATTTTATAGGAGGTCCTGTCCATGAAAATTAACTAGGGAGGAGTTATATACATTAGATTCAATAATTTACCAATTCACTATTCTCACATATAACTTAACCATCATATTTTGAGGTGGTGTTTGAATAGTTCTACTAAACATGAAGGATGTTAAAGAATGCATAGAACTAGAATCATATAGTATATTCACTACTCTTGAATGAAAAACTAGCATACTTGTCACTACATCATTTTAGGTATCTACCTTAGCTATAGTGATTTCATATTCCCTCCCTTTTTACCCTAGAGGTCCTTCCCATTGATTTTCTCCCACTACCCTTGGCTTATGGAATTTAGATAGCATAATGCCCATTTTCCTTGTAGTTGAAACACTATAGATGATTTTTGATCAAAAATTTTATTCCTTCATCCGCATTAATGATCTTATTCAAATCCCTTAAGAAATAATTAGGTGTATTCCACTCTCTTCCACATTTGAAGCATCTCTTGGTTCACTTTATACAATTCTTTGGATGCTTATTCCCACACATTGGACATGTGGGATGTCGAGTTTTCATTATTTAATGAGATTTATCTATTGATCCTCCCATACTGAACTCCATTTTCCTATTTTTTTATCTTTGAGGCAACAACACCACTGAGAGTATTTGATATCCATTTCAACTTTAATGTCACGAAGTAAAATCTCCTCATATCTTTCAATATCTACAATATCCAATTATTTTCATATATTTGGTTTTAATACACGAAAGAAGCGATCCAATTTAATTTTAGTTTTCATAAATAGATGAAGGTGTATCACGAAAGGCTTGTAAAATTTTTCTCATATTCTCCAATATATTAATCTTCCTTTTACTTTATTTCAAGTAACTACCTCTACATCTTAGGATAGAGAGTCTATAGAAAATATTTACTAAAAAATATTTCCATGAATCCCTCTCAATCCATGGAATTGATTTGCATCTCAGAATTTGTGTGTTTTATTAGTTTCCACCACTGATAAGCTTCCCATTAAAAAGACAAACCCCTGGTATGAATTTATCTTCTTTTCACATTGGATAATAGAGAATATATTTTAAATGGAGTTAATATATGGTTTTTTAATTATGGGACAATGATATTTGTTTAAATATATGAGGCCTTTGTCCCATAAAATATTCTATTTCAAATTTATATTTATTAGGAGAAGGAGGGAATTCCAGATAATTCTAGTTATTTTTAAAAACATAACGCATTTGATCGTTTACTATCATGACATTTTAGTCTCTTGTTCTCATTATTTTCGGCATCTATTTAGGTAAATCGTCACATTTCCTATGACATTGATTATTTACATGATATATCAAATTTTATTTTATTAAATAATAAAAAGAAAAAAAAAATACAATTATGGGTCTTGAATTATTTTATAATGATAATATAAAAAGGAAACAAAGAATATATAAGAAATAAAATATCAATTAAAATTATATCCTATCTTATGATTATCTAAGTTTCAATCTTGGCTATCCATGGTGATATAATTATACCTATTTTTCTTACTAAAGTTTTATATTTTAAATCCCTAAAAATAACTAGACCATTATTTGATACAAACTATATCCACCCAATCCTTTCACACATATTATTACATGATTTTAAGCATAATTATCCATGAAATACAAACCAAGTAACAGAAAGTCTAGTGTATTTGGAAGAATAGGTACACAATTAAAAAAAATAAACTAAAATTAAAAAATATTTTATTTAATCTCCAAAATGAGATCCTAACTCAATCTGATCTCTTATAATTGTATAAGATAACCTAGGGGGTACATAGAAAAAACGATGATCTAAAATGCCTATTAAGGGAATGAACATTGGAATGAAGAAAATTACTTGATCTAGAAAGGAATAACATGATAGCACAAAAGGAATGGATCATGAATATTCATATGGAATAATAACATATAAAACATAGAATCACATGACCATGAAAATATTAGAATGTGGGAACAATATACAACATGACATAAACATGAGTCAAGGATAACTTCAAAGTCGGTATCACATTGTGAACAAAGTCCCATAATGGATTTGGTTTAGTCCATAATCCCATACATAAAATTTCATGATAAAAAACTATCCAAAAAAATGGAGTTCTATGTGGGTTCACGCATAAAAGAATTTTCATGAATATTTTTTCCATATAAATAATGAAACATAAATAATATACATAAAGGTTACCCATGGAAAGAAATGGGTATCATGATCATGTCATAAGGAATAACCAAGGGGTGTATAGCAATGGTATCCATAGAATAAGGTATTTATATCATTATTGGTAATTTATAAGGAAAAATAAAAATATATCATGATGTACAGATAAATTATGAACAAGAAATATAGTGGTTAGGTAACATTACGAATTTCTCTCTTAAGTGATGTTTTGGGCAAAAAATGAAGAGTCTTTAAAGAGGATAAATGAATAATTTTTTTTTTCATAAAAATAATAATAAACTACGATATATTTTCATGATAAAATTATTGATATTTGAAAAATATTTGTATCTTAAAATAATTTATGGAGTATACTTAAAATTTGGTAATAAATAGGGACGTTCTCTTTAATCAAACTTGCTTATCGAGAGGAATTGAGAAAGGAACCTTTTAAAACATGTAATTCCCCATAAAATATAAGTGAATTGAGATAAATAAATATTTTTGTTACATAAATAGATAATATAAGAAAAATATGTAATAATTATTCAGAAATACATTTGGGAAAATTGGGAGAGAAAGTGTAACCCAAAAAAAATTGGAGGTTTATAGAGATCCCTTACTTTATATTTGAATGTGTTCTGCAATGGCACTTAATGTCTAGGATAATCAAATTAGATTAATTAATTAATTAATTAATAACCTCTTCAAAATATTTTTGATTTATTAAAATTTTTTTATGTAAATTTATATCCATTTAAATGATTTATAAATTTAATTTCTTCATTTTAGAAGCATTCATTTCATGGTTTCATGATCGGTTTGCATGTGTATAATTATGGAAGTGCTTGTAAAATTAGAATAATTCTCCAAAAGTAAAATTATATATTATTGATGCACATAAATATGTTTAAATAGTTCTATATATTATTTTTTATAATATGATTATGATTAATTTGATAAAACATTAATGATATTAGTTCAATTGTTTTTTGGTGGTTTTTCCAACCATTACAAACTAGTTTCTTTTTATTTAATAATATGTTTATATATTATTGGAAGAACATTAAATAAGTTATAATATACATATTAAAATTGTATTTAACTATAATAATGGGTTTATGACCATCCATGAGGGTGGTAATGAAAAACAAAAAACATTATCCATGAATATGGTTTACCGCCATAATTTGGACAATGGGTTCATTTATTTAAATATAAGGATTTGAGAAAATATGTCGACAGAATGTATTCCATTAGTAATATAAAATTAAAATATATAAATTATACTAAATTTATTTTGATATTATGGATGACAGAGGTGGGAAGAAGGTAGAATAAGAAAAGAAATTTAAAATATGGTTTGAGAAAGTTACCTCTTGAATAATACCTCTTTGAAGGAACCCTTGAGAAACTTGGAATTGGTCTTTTTTTGTGACCAATAAATCTTAGACATGTGGAAGAGACTTGGGAGGGGAATTTGGTAGAATATTGATGAGATAAAAGTCTTAGAATGTGTGAGGAGAATTGATGGTATTTATAATGGGAGGAGAGGTATATTTTTGATTATATTCATTAGTTTACTATTTTCAGTCAAGGATATCGATATTTATGATTCCTTTGACTAAATATAGTAAATAATTCAAGAGAGTTCGAACCTGTAACACCTTGAGTATTTATGAACCCATTTTTTTGAATAAAATAATTTTTATTTGAAATATTCTATTTCAGGGAACATCATGTTAATCATTAACTATGAAATACAACAAGTTATGCTTGTGCTACACACATCACTGACTTGGCATATGTTACATGCGACACTAAGTTTCTACAAAACTTAATATTATTATTAAAATTATTTAAATATTATAGTTATAACATATTAATTAAACATATTAATATTAAAGATAATAAATAATTTCTAATATTATTTATAATGTTTTTATATAAATAAAACTTATTTATAATAAATCATGTAATGTCTGTAAATTTATAATATTTTTTGAAAAAACTATTTTCTCAAATGAACTTGTTTTTATGTCCTAATGTGAAAAATAATAAAATTAATTTTAGAAACTTTTAAAAATTTAATTTTATAAAATAATCTTCATTTTTTAATTGACAATTTAAAAATTATCTTAGTATAAATTTTAAGGATTTTCCTGAAAAACATCATTTTTGGATGAATAGTGAAAAATAATAAATTCTACTTCAAAACTTATTTTTCATCAAATTTATTTATATAGTTAAATTATAGTTTAATTTTGTTATAAATTTTCATAAGATAAATAATAAATAAATTAATCCAATTTAGTTTATTGGAACTAATTTTACATGAAATTGGATGTAAAAACATTTCAAAGTTTATAAACGTTTCACTGGAAAAACTCATTGTTGCGAAAGGTCTCCGATATTAATTTTAAATTAATTTATACCACTTATGTATTTAGAATTTTAAAAAATGGATTAAATATTTGGAATCAGAATAATTTATAATTTATAATAATTTCAACTTAGTTTTTCTTATCAAAAATATTAGTGAAAGTGATTAAAATTAATTATAACGATTAAGAGAAAAATTAGCTTAACAATGAAGAAAACCTTAAACATAAGGCCAAAAATGACACAGAAACTTGTCCAAAATACATTTTATATTAATATTTAGAACATTTCATCCATTGGATATAACTTTTACCATTATTGGATCCACATGACATGTGAAAAACATAGGTGCAATTCTATTTTAAAAAATTTAATTGAATTCCACTCGTCCGCTATAAAAAGGAACTCACCCCTCCCACTTATTCACACTTATCAACCCACTTGGATCAATGAAAATCATCCCAAATATTCTACCAAAATCCCTCCATTAATCCTAGAATAATATATTTTTTTCATAAATCCACCCAAGGAGGTCCTTCGGTGCAAACCAAAAGGAGTTACCCAAAGAAGACGTAACATCCTTCCATAAGCCCTTTTGTTTTGTTTTCATTATCTACCCCCTAAAATATTCTTATTACATGATTATGTAATTAAATAATTATCCTCAATATATTTATATTTTTTTATTTTTTGATTTATACTTACAACTACATTCACTTCCCTAAAATGTGTAACGAACTAAACATTCTTGTGTAGGACGAACCACAGCCTCACGAAATGATGTTTTTCATTTTTTCTTTACCATATTTCAATGTTAAGAATTATTATGTAAACTATATTTTTATATTATATTTATGGTATTTATGTATTATTTATGATTCTCTAATTATTATATAACACATACCTTCGCGCTTTCTATTTTGTGTAAATACGATAACATCGTTTGTGGATGTGTGGACTACTGTCACCTCAAAACGACATGATTTGTTCACAATCTACATGGAATGTATTAAAGATGGTTTTACTAAACATATATTATATATATAACATAATAAGTTTCCAATAATTATATTATATATTTACATAACGAGTAGAAAGCAACAATGAAAGACGTCGAGGATGTTGATGAGCCCACGCGACGAGAGGCGACATCGCAAACGCGCCGAGCTGAGAGCCAAGGGAAGGCTAGCTAATGGGGAGAGGATGACGACGACGGGTGGGAAACATAGCGCTGCAGAGCCCCTTACAGATCTGGGTAGTTTTTTGAGGAGGTGTGATGATGGTCCAGAGTGTGGGTTATTGGTTCTTTGATATGGGGTTTCCCTTATGTTACGAATCGACTATTCAGGTTTTGGGTAGATCTGGTCTTTGAGTGCAGTTCTGAATGCAGCGATGGGTTTTGCTGGAAGTCTCTGTTGTCTTGTGTTGGTTGTGCTTTTAAATATGTTCATGTTTTTGGTAATGTTTTAGTGTTTCTTCTCGAGGTGGTGAGCTTGGTGATGGTTTGTATCCGATCTCGTCGATGGGGGTTTTCCGACGAGGATTGGTTGCAATTTATTGTTGTGTGGTGCTCAATTTGGTGTTTTTGTGATTTCTCATTCTCTGTTTATCTCGATGGGTGTTCGTCCTGTTGTTTCTCACGGTGTACCGGTGATTATTATGTGATGTGCAGAGTGTTTCAGCCTCATTGACTTCGATGAAGTGGGAGTTGGCGTGATGTCGAAGGGATGCAAGACTATTTTCCAGTGACGGGTCTCGCCGACATTCTAGTTTGGTGGCGTTGCAGGTTTGGAGGCAATGTATCTGGGTTTCATGGTTTTGGCTACTGCGGTGAGGGCCGATGGTTGATCCCTTGTGATTAAGATGTATTTGCGCAGATGCTGGGGGCGTGGCTCGAGGTGGTTGATTGAGACACCTCGGTCATCAGGTTTGTGATGATGGGTTTGGTTTGTTATTTTGAAATTTGAATATGCTATTGTTGTGATTTTATTTCAGATTAGAGGGTTCCACGACCACCATTTTATGTTGGATCAGTGTTTGTAGGGTTACCGGTAACCCATAAACCAGCTTTGAAGAAATGAAAAAAATGGATTGTAGGCAATATGCCATGAAAATGGAAACACATTCATGTATACATACAGTCTACCGTCTCCATGAATAATGTATTTCATTTTATATTTATATATTTTATATATTTTTTATAAATAAATATATAATTAATACATATGATATTTATATCATGGATATATTTTAGGATATTATAGAATTATTATATAAGTTAGTGGAAAAAAAATAAAAAATCACAAAACATGAGAAAAATAAAGTGGATATTTCCTGAAACGTAACCTAAACATGGAATTGTTAATAAACGGGTAATATAAAGTCATAAGTAAAATAATATATGGTATTATATATAATAATATGGGTTTTTTATATTTATAATAAAATTATATTTATTATATAGGATTTTTTAACAAGTACAATGAGATTCAAGACAAAAAGTAAGGGGATTTCTCATCTCACTTTTAGTTCTGTGAGATATATTCCTTATTCACCACTCATTTATTTTGTGTTTTTTATATACTAACCATGAATATATTATATGAATATTACCATTAAATTTATGGGTATTTAAATATCTATTTTATGATCACTTTTTCATAGGGTTTATTTTTTAAAAGTTACCACATCGGTAAAGTAATTTTGTCTCAATTTAACTTCATTAAGACACATGCCATGTTATGCATCTATATTCTTATATGAGGTGTATAAACTACCCTATATCTTGTTATATATTGAATATACTTATTTTCTTGATATTTTAAGCTTCATTTAATTTCATTTCTTACATGGGGAGTAAGATTCAAAGTTACCAAGTGGTAAGAGTTTATTATAACAATCTCATTGTTTATCATTATTTTTTATGATTATGTTTTCATTGATGAAATATTATGATCCATACATAAAGATATCTCAAGGCTTTTATTCTCCTTTTTCATGATTTCTTTATGTATTAGTACCATTTCACACTCTATGGAACACAGGATAACTAAGAAAATATTTTTAAGAAAATTTGACCTTATTTCTCTCTTCGGCTGGATACACATTTTATTCAAAAGAAAAGTTTTCAAAAAGTTTTAAAAAATTATTTAACGATGATATTTTGATCTCATTATTGGGTAAGAAGGTTTTTAAAATTTTTCATGGTTTTTAAATCATTATTTATAAGTTCTAAATCTATTTTCAAAGAAAAATTTATTAAAAAATGTTTTATGTTTTAAAATGAGTTTTCAAATAAGAAAGGATTTTTATATCAAGAAAAATTTTAAAGGTATATTTCCAAATTGTTATCCATTTAAGATGAAGTCCATTTGTGTTACTCATGCCTTTTTGGGAAATGATCCTAGGGTTCCATTCATATTATTTTTATGAATGGTTTATGTTTTGATGGCATGCTGTTTATGAAACTTGTTTCTATTTCGTGGGTTACATACATATAAAACTATATCTTTTTAATAGGTTATGCTATGATGAATGATTATGAAACCTATATCTTTTTCCTAGTTATGATATGTTGATTTTTTTATGATACCCATTTCTTTTCATGGGTTATGATATGACTCCTTATGATCTTGTGAAACATGTATGTATGGTTTCATTATGTGTTGGGTGGTACCTTTATCTCCTTAAAATGAATTGGGTAATGATTTATATCTCATGAGATAATTTTGGGAATCAAGATGATGAAATTCATTCTACTATGGAGTTTGGGGAAACCTAATCCACTATGGGAATATGGGGAAACCCAATCCCTTATAAAGAAAGGACTGCTATTGGGGATGGTGATGTGTCCCACCCTCTAGGTGTGGTCCCCATGAAGTTCCCTATTATGGTTTGGTAATTCTACTTAAATTGAATGGAATGATTTTATATGTTTATAAGTATTTCATAATTCAATGATTCCAATGTTATGATTTAACAAATTCATATGTTTATTATCTTATGATTCATGTCTTATGAACTGCCAATATTTTTTTCCATGATTCATGTTTATAATCTTCGATATGCGGGGTATGGTCTTCTAATTTTATGATCACATTATCATACCCTTATTCTAATTTTTATGCTTACATATCTCCCTAATTTATCCGTACTGAACATCTGAGGTCACCCCTTTTTAGTTTCATTTCCCTAGATTATGAAGATATTTATTATGTATGATATGTCATAAGAAGGATGATAATCCTGTAAAATCTAGTGGGAGATAATGTTTCTCACTTATATACTAGTTATTATGTTTCCATGTTTCAAAAGGCACTAAACTAATATGATATTTGGGAATCTGTTTGTGTAATGTAATAAGTATTATGAAAAAATGATGTAATGTTAATGTATTAAGATTGAGGGTCGCTATAGTTTTTATTATAGAATGCATTAATTAACCTTTGGAAAATAGTATGAGAGAACCATAGTGAGATCCCTAAGGGAATGTATAAGGATATGTTTAAGGATAAGGAAAAGTATAATAAAATGAATTGGAATTTCGGTAAAGGATGGGGTGAGTGGTTTCCTAGAAATACATCCATTTCTAGATACACTATGTGAATGTGGATCTAGAATTGATGTACATAGGGGTAAAAACCCTGAAAAAACCACATTGAGCTAGCCTCAATTGGTAACTGATGTCTGATAAAATACCTTGATACACAACTGGTTTTACACTCCATAGGGATATGCTTTGGGAATTCACAAACTATTCACAAACCGTCATGAAGGATTTATATATAATATGTCTATGGATAACATAGGATAAACCTAATATGTAATAAATTAAATAATTTTTCATAATTTATATATCTTAAAAGTGGATTTTCATGATTATTTGTTTCCTCACTATGATAACTGCTTCTTACTCTATACTTCTTGGTTTTAGTCAATTGTGGGAACCCAAAAGAACCATGTTAGTGATGATTGAGATGGAAAATGAAATTATTTTCCTTCTAAGAAACTTAATTCTATTGTATATGCAATGAAAAATATCATTTCTATGATCACCTAGATTTCTCTAACTATGAATTATGCTGGACTTCCAAATGAGAAAGGGAGGGAACAACATTCTGTTGAATCCTTCATGAGGAAACACACCCTTCTTTCAAAGGATCTTCAGATCCAATTTTTTATTAAATAATGGATCCTTACCACTAAAAAGATATTCTCAATTATCTAGTGTAAATAACATGATAAATTCATTCCGGCTATTTATCATTTAGAAGGTGAAGTCAAACAATGGTGGACTCTAATCAATAATACGAGGAAGTAAGATGAAATTGAATCTATGGGTAAGGATGAGTTCAATAACTTATTGTTCAATAATTATTTTCCTCACGTTCTTACTAAAAATATGTTGAAAGATTTCCTTGAGTTAATTAAAAAGTATAATGAATCCATCGGTACCTGTGAGGATAATTTTAAAGACTTGTGAGGTGTGCTTCATGTATTATCATCCAACAAGAGAGTAAGGTTGACTGATACTTCAGTGGGTTAAACAAAAGTCTCTGAAGGTAACTGGACATAAGAGACTTTTTTATCAATGTAGAGATTTTGAATTGTGAAATTATGTTTTAAATAGAGATTGGAGTTACATATCAATATCTTTTTTAGTAAGAAAAAGGAGATGGAGTTCAATGGAAAATCTAAAAACCATGGAGGGAAGAAGATGATCCCATCTTTTATGCTCTATGTTTGGAAAGAATCATAGAGGGAATTATCTTATGGGGTCCAATAAATGTTTTGGATGTGAAAGGGAAGCCTATAAAAAAAATAATTTCCAAACTGATTGGATGAAGTTGGAGAATGATGAAAATAGAGGGAAATCTATATATAATGTACCTCCCACACTTCAGTGCTTCAAGTGTAAGGAGTATGGGGATTATGCTTATCAGTTCCCCAAACCAATGGTTGGTGATGATTATCGGTGTTAGAAACCTCTTAAACTGAGGGACAAAGGGAAATATCATGCGATCACTATATATGATGTGGGGTGCAATAACAATATGGTGAAAGGTACATATATCATGCACTCCAGAACTACTAATGTACTATTTTATTCTGTATCTATGCACTCATTAATATCTAATGAATTTTCTAAGGCTATTAAGATTCCAACTAAACTATTATATGTTGAATTAGTAGTGAAAACCCCCAATGGTACGATGACTTAATCTCATGTATGTGATTCATTTCTAGTTGATGTTTGTGGGAAATTACTTCATGAAAATACTATCATTTTTCCTTTCATTTAATTTATTGTCATCATAGGCATGGATTGGTTTTCTCTGCGTAAAACCCACATCAATTTCCAAGGAAGGAAATTTATATTTGATATTTTAACCAAACCTAGGATTCTCTATCAATGCGACAATAAGTATGAACTTCCAATAGAGATTCCATCCATTGTGTGGGTCTTAATTACCATTAATAAGGCATGCTTATCTCAAATTTTTGGGAATAAACTTGACATAAATTATATTCCAATTGTTCAAGAATTTATGGATGTGTTCCCAAAAGAGTTTCCTATACTTACACCAAAAAGTGAATTTTAGTTCTCAATAGAACTCATAATTTGTTCCACACCAAATTTGAAATACTCCCTATAGAATTAACCCAATTTAGTTTCATTAATTGAATAAGAAACTTCAAGAAAACTTTGATAAGGGATTCATTTTTCAAAGTGTGTCACCTTGGGGTGCACCTATTCTCAATGTGAAAATGAAACATGGATCAATATGACTCTTCATTGATTATCAGGAGTTGAATAAGATCATTATTAAGAACAAGTATCCTCTTCCCCATACTGATGACTTGTTTGATCAATTGTGGGTATCTTAGTACTTTTACAAGATTGACCTTCATTTTTGATATCACCAATTGAGTGTCAAGAAATAGGATATAACCAAGACAACATTCCTTACAAGTTATGTACACTATTACTATATAGTGACTCCTTTTTTTTCTAACTAATTCCCATGATATTTTCATGGATTTGATGAATAGTGTATTTATAGATTACCCCGATCAATTTGTGTCAGCATTTATTTATTATATCCTTATCTATTTAGAGAGAAAGGAAGAGAATTAATTTCACTTGAGAATTTCACTAAAGACCCTAATGAAGGAGAAGATGAATGAAAAATTTAAGAAGGGGGAATTTTGGATGCAAAAGGTTTCATTTGTGTCACATAATCTCAAGAGATGGTATAAAAGTATATCCATCAAAGAAAGAGGCAATTGAATGTTTGTTTAAACCAACCACGATGACTAAGATATGTAGTTTTTATGGTTTAGCTAGTTATTATTGACGATTTGTGGAGAAATTATCATGAATATATAACCCTCTAACCATGTTAACTTGAAAGGGCGTCCAGTTCCTTTGGATAAATGAATGTGAGAAAAATTTCAAGTAACTAAAGAGAAGGTTCACCAGTGCACCTGTGCTTACATTACCCTATTGTAGTGAAGGATTTGTAATTTATAGTGATGCATTCAAGAAGGGATTGGGATGTGTTCTTATGTAGAATAACATGGTTATCACTTCTATCTCATGATAGTTGAATACCCTTGAGAAAAATAACCCAAATCATGATTTGTAGTTAGAAGCACAATTATTTTCATTAATGATATGGAAGCATTATATTTATGGAAAAAAGTGTGATATATATACAAATCGTAAAAGTATAAGATATATATTCACATAGAAGGAGTTGAACATGCACTAGAGAAGATGGTTAGAGATTATAAAAGATTATGACTTCTCAATACATTACCACCCAAAGAAAGTGAATAAGGTGGCCAATGTTTTGAGTTGAAAGGATCATGCCAGCTTATCCATGACAAGGATCACAAAAGATCCAATTATTATATATTTTAAAAGGATAAATCTAGAAAAATTGAAGGAAGGGGAAAAATATTATATTTCTCAATTGAATGTTCGACCCAAAATCCAACAGAAGATTAAAGTGGCGTAGAATGAAGTATAGAACTTCAAAAGAAGGTTAGATATTTTCTAGAGTTTAACCTTTATCATGATGGAATGATAAGGTTTTGTAACTATGTATGTGTTCCCTACATAAAATATTTAATGAATGAATTTTCAGATCACTACTATAAAGCACAATTTTAACAGTGCTAGAATCAGCTTTTATCAACTATAGAGAATCACTGATGATCTTAGCGCGACTAAAAGTCCATGGCTTTTATCATTGCTTAAAAATCACTAATAAAGGGGATATTCATAAGCGCATATAAAAGTGGTGATAAAAGTATGATTTATCAAAACTGATAAAAGTATGATTTATCAGTGCTTTTTAATGCACTGATATGGATAGACTTTTTCAGCACATTTCTAAGCACCTATAAAGGATTCCTTTATCAGTGGTTATAAAAGCACTAATAAAGGATAGATTTATCAGTGAATTTAATAGCACTGATAAAGTTGAAAACTATAGCCTGATGTAGCAGCACACTGCATCACCGGACATAGGTGTAGTGTACTACAACAACACACTGCATCAGAAGAAATAGAAAAAACAATTACCAAAATAAGATACAAATAATGAATTTGAATGAAATAAAATTTCTAACACAAATAAAAGAAAAATAAAACACAATTATAGAGTATGTGAGTTGTTTTTCTGTTAAAAATTATAATTACTTTTGAATAAAAAAGACGCACTTAGAGTCGTACCGGTCACATCGTTGGTGATTTTGATATGTGGATGATCCCTACACATCTCAAATGACATATGAATCATTGTAATAAATTATCAAAAAAATATGAATGCATCAGTTTTGAGTATATCCATTTTTTATTAACATTAATGTTAGTTTTGAATAAAAATGTTACACTTGGAGTTATACTGGTCACATCGTGCATCAGATTAAGGTGAAACTAAATGATAAAAATCCCAAATAACTCATGAATCATTTTCCTAAAGTATCATAAATAATAATAATTCGTTTTATTAGTTTTTAGTACGTCATTTTTTTTGTTTAAAATTAATGTTAGTTTTTAATAAAAAGACAAAGTTTGAGTCATACCGTTCACACCATGTTCTAGATTGAGGTGCGACTAATCCCTACACATCACAAATGATTTAAGAATCATTTTCCTAAAGTACTAAAATAATATGATTGTTTTTTCTTAGTTTTGAGTATTTCAGTATTTTTTTGATAAAAATGAATGTCAGTTTTGAAAAAAAGGTGCACTTGGAGTTATAACTGTCACACCATGTGTCATATTGAGGTGCGAATGAATGATACATATCCCAAATGATTCATTAATCATTTTACTAAAGTATAAAAACATCCGGAATGTGTTTTCACAGTTTTGATTATGTTGGGTTTTTATTATTAAAATTAATTTCAATTTTGAATTAAAAGATGAACTTGGAGTCATACTGGTCACACTGTGCATCAAATTGAGGTTTAGTAGATCCCTATAAGTCAAAAATGGCATATGGATCACATTCCTTAAGTACAAAAACAATATGAATTAATTTTATTGGTTTTTTTGTATGTCAGTTGTTGTTTTTGATTAAAATTAATGTTAGTTTGGAATAAAAAAGACGCACTTGGAGTCAGACTAATTACACCGTGCATCAGATTGAGGTGAAGTTGAATGATATGAGTCCCAAATGACTCATGCATAATTTTCCTAAATTATAAAAACAAACAAAATGAATTTGATTGGTTTGGAGTATTCTGATTTTTTTGATTAAAATTAATGTTAGTTTTGAATAAAAAGACTCACTTTGAGTCATATCGGTCACACCTTGCATCGAATTGAGGTGTGGTTGGTCCCCAAATGTCACAAATGATGTATGGATAATTTTTATAAAGTAAAAAAATAATATGAATTCATTTTCATGGTTTTGAGTATAAAAGTTGTTGTTTTTGATTAAAATAAATGTCAATTTTGAATAAAAAAGATGCACTTGGAGTCATAACAGTCACACTGAGTGTTGCATTTAGGTGAGACTGAATGATACATGTTCCAAATGACTCAAATATCATTTTACTAAAGTATAAAATCAATAAAATTTTTTTTCTATGTTTTGAGTATGTCAGTTGATTTTTTTGATTAAAATGAATGTCACTTTTGAATAAAAAAGATGCACTCTGAGTCACACCAGTAACACCGTGCATTAGATTGAATCCATTTTCTTATTTTTGATTGTCTTTTTTTATTAACATTAATGTCTATTTTGAATAAAAAATATTCCCTTGGAGTAATACAGGTAACACTACACATCATATGGAGGTACGAATGAATGCTACATGTTCCAAATGACTCAAGAATCATTTTAATAAAGTATCAAAATAATAAAAATGTCTTTTCTCAATTTTGAGTATGTCAGTTGTTTTTTTGATTAAAATTATTGCTAGTTTTGAATAAAAAGATGCACTTTGAGTCATACTGCTCACACCATGCATCATATTGATGTAAGAGTGATCCCTACATGTTAAAAAGGTTGTATGTATCATTTTCATAAACTACCAAAACAAACTGGATGCATTTTCTCGATTTTGAGTATGCCACATGTGTTTTTTTATTAAAATGTAATTTTCGACTGGAAAGATGCACAATGGATCTTATCTTAATTTACACGTGTTGTGTGAACTTTTAAACATTTTTTCTAAAAAAAATCATGATATGATCTAAATTCTACTTATTTCCCAATAATTTTATTATTTTAAAGCAAATGCTTCTTATCCTCCTCCACCTCGGTCTCCACCTTGGTCTTCACCTCTTCTTCCTCATTCACACTAGTCTATGACTCCCGCTTTGCCTCCGCCTTCACCTCTGCCTCTACCTCTGCCTCTGCCTTGACCTCCACCTCCACCTCTACCTACGCGTTTTCCCAACAATTTTATTATTTTTAGGTCATCGTCCATTAATATTCTCCTTGATAAATATAATAAGAATAATATATAATCATTCTGAAACTAGTTCTTCAAATCCTATATATGTTTATGGTCATAACTCATACTAGATCACAAATATGGAATGTAATAAATTTTTTGTCGTCATTCATTTTGACAAAAATTACGCTTCCCACTCATCTATAAACAAACTGATTTCTTCTTTTAAATAACATTTTTTTGGGAAATATTGATAGTATTGGGAAAATATAAAGAAACAAATGATTATTAAATATATTTAATGAAATTTTTATTACCTTCAAAACTTATTTGTAGGGGATGCTGGTTTTGTCATGCCGTACAATTTATCTCATAAATTTTCAAACATAATATCCACAATCGATTTCATTATATTGTTCTAAACTCTGCAAAAACATTAAAAAAAATAAGTAAACTATTTTGAAATGTTTTGATTGTTAAATATTTCTATATATACCTTAATGTGTTTCTAGTTTTAGTAATCTATAGGCTTTATCTTTTTAGACTTCGACCATATGCCATGATTTAGCCTGTATTTAGAGACTGCCCTATCATAACAAAACTCTTGTTAAAGCACAGACTGAACATATAATTTGAAGTTTATTTATAAAATATTGATTTTAGTGTATTATATACTCACAATACACATCATGTGTGGTCGGTTGGTTGGAAGTCCATGCATTTAATCGAAAAAATAAATAGTCAGGGTGTCTATGTGGACTGCTATCTGCATTTAGTGATTCTTAAAGAAAAAAAAACAATTAAGTAATGGGAAAATTAAAAATATATTTGATGTGATTAGATCATAGTGTTTTACCCTTGCATTTTAGGCATGAAAAAGAGTCTTTCATCAAATAATTTTTTATTAAACGCTTGGAGTAACTCATATATTTTCTTATCTATTTCTTCTTTATCCCAAGTAATTTCTATTGTAGAAATGATACTCAGATTAATGAATCCAAATCGTGCTTCGTGAAATCTTTCCTTTATATAGTTGTAATATAAAAGTCCATATAAAATATGAATAATTATTTACATTAATAAAAAACATTTATCTCCCTATTTTGAAATACGTATTAAGAAAATGTACCTTACATGTGTATTCACAACTAAGATACCTAGACATTCATGCTTGAGAATCTTATTTAGAGTCTCGAGAATAATTCCATCCATAATGGAAACTCCAAATATTTATTATTCATAGTGAATGTAATACTTAGTTTTATCTTTAAATGTGGTCTCTTCATGATGTTTTAATGTTAATAAATGTTTTCTAGAGCTAGCAGAGATATGGTACTATCAGTAGTTCATTTTATTTTCTCTGTTGATTCAATAGATTTTCTTGATTTGACCTTTCATTTCTTCACAACATTATCCATCTGTAATGTCATACCTCACTTCAAACATTTTATCATCAACTGTTACATGTTTTTCAGAAGAATTTTTTTTACAGACATACCTCATGTATCTTTATAAGATTTGATGGTCATGATATAAAATATCCAAATGAAACTTGGACCATTGTAATATCTGGATTATCAAGTGGAACATGTAACTCAATAGTCGGCTCATAAGATACATGAATCTCTAATCTCATGTGATATTTTGGGAGGGTTGATTGAGTTGTTGGTCTCCCAAGATATGATGCATTGTACCCCTCACAACACGGTGGTATGTTGGTTTTGACAGATAAAAATCACATACAACTACACCCTATAGAATTTTAGTAATATAATGTCATCATAAGTTATTTGATTCACATTTAGGTGAAAGAGTAATGAAAAAATGATTAACTCAGGTAAGGATTGGGGGGAATTACTAGGAACAAAGCTAGTGGGATCATTTGGATCATGTGTGGATCTTTGATCCTCCACTGGTTCTCTTTGATCTTTTCTTATACACTGGTCTGCCAAACCAAGACACAAAATAATATCTTGTAGTGTGTCTATTTTTGTATGCATTCATATCTATATATTATATGTAAATTCATTTGGTTTTATCTTCTTGAAATATGTTTAAGGAGAGAATCCAAAACCTGATCCTCTAATGTGACCATATTATTTAGGCTGCTTCAAAGCTACTAAAAGTTGATTTTCTTCTATAATGGTTGTTGTCAATTCTGGTGTCTAAACCATATAAAAAATTATAAACATATTATTTAATGTAATATTTTTATAAATAATAACGAGTTATAATTATGTCATACTTACACATGTTTATCATACTAATTTTGTGTTTTTATCAACTAATATACCATCTTTATTTACATGAGGCTCCTTCTATATCACATGACATGGGATGGAAGTGGATTTATATTTTGACCCATCAATATACATATAAACAAATTAACATATATTGTTTCATATCACATAATTAAACTTTTATTATTGATTTAAAATATATACCAATTTCTTCTCTAATGAAGCGCACCCCATCCTTCATTTACGATAGGTGTATACAAGTTTTAATGCACACTTTTTATTTTCAGTAATAATTTTTTTGTTTAAAAAATTAACTATTTTGAATCAATTTGGATAAAATAAATAATGAAAAATCATATATTATCAATTTCAATGCACATGAAATTATTTCTCATTGATATGATTACAGAAATCATTCCATGTTTCCTACTTTATAATTTTCACATAACAAAGTGGTGGGTGGGGATTTATTTTTTCCTCAGCAGCCCTAACATGTAACTTCATCAGAAGAGTTCGGATGCTTCTATGGGATTTTCCTGTGGCCATTTAGGAAAATTTATTACGACTATCTTGTAAAATAAAAAAAATTCTTCAAGGAATAATGAAAACTGAAGCAATGTTTCATTATATAATTTTTCTATAAAATAGAGAAAGTATATTGTAAAACTATTTATTGTATCTTTCCAAAGGATTTCCTTCATTACAGGATGGAAACAACACCATGAGTAAATATCAATCGACACATTTATCCTCATTGTGATCCAAAGATAACTGATGAATGTTGACCTCTTGGGGTCAATTGATTGTCCATGTTGATTCCAACCAACCTCAACTTTTATACCATGACTTCTTACCTTCAAAATTTTATTCAAAACTGTGAATCTACATCATTCTTGTTTTTTTATTTTTTAAATCATCATGGTGTTGATCCCCTAATAATTCCATAGTTTTATAATAAATAGTTTGTTCTTGCTTATGATTGGAAAAATCATCATGTTCATAATAAATTCTCTACATGAGTAGTCAAATATTTAATTTCTTTTGAATAACAACAACACAATAAACTCTATGCATAAAAGTCAACAATTGCATCAATATTGCATTAAAATTTTCACTGTATTGAACATATATATAATGCTTTAATACTACAGTACAACTAACCTTTACTACCTTTATTGAATCCATACTCATATGCTTTATTCTCTTCTATCTCTTGATGACAGATTTGAGGCTGCTCATTCCCTCTTTTAAACTAGCCTTCCCGCCGTCATTGTTTGGGAGGTATGCGATCAATGAAATTTGGAACCACAATGCTGGGAGGAAATCTAGTTTGAAGGAGGGAGTCCAATACATCATCATGAGATGCAATACAGTCAAGATTCTACGGATTAAAGTGTCATAGGGGCCTAACCTAATGGACTCACTCAAAAAATATCCTCAATTGAAGAGGAATTAGAATACTTCCACTCTACTGGTCTTGCAAAAATGAATCTCACACCACCTACATTGGACATCACTTCTTTCTACTCAAGCATTACTCAACTTCCGATTTTGGATATTTTTTTTAATCCACCATAAGATCCCACCAATAACATTTATCCCTTTAAAGGGTGAATTTTTCAACTTATGCTCAGAATTGATCTAGAATTTGTTTACTCTTCTAAATGAAATGAATCAATTCAAAGAAATCCTAAATTTACTATTATAACATATTACTATAAAATCATAGATATAAACCATAGATACTTCCCTTCATCGAAAATTATACCACATAGCTTGATGTAGATCTATAATTACCTCTAATAATATCTTATTTTACAATTGATAATGATATTATCGGTAGTAAAATATACTTTGGGGAAGAGGTATTGTAGAGGACCGAAGCCTAACGTACAAGGACATTACATTACTTTTGCGGAATACTTATTACATAACAAAAACACACACACAAGGACCGTAATAGTTTAGTGTCTTTGGAAACTCGGAACGTAATCTTCTAATCATGGTGAAAGATCTTCAACATCTCCCATAAAGATCTTCCCCTTTTTTTCTTACCTAAAACCTTTCTTTATATCCTGGGGAAAATAAAACGTACAAACGTGTGAGCTCAAATGCTCAGTAAGGGTAAACAAAAGAAATATCAATCACATCATATACATAAGATCATAACTTTTGGAAATCGTAACCTGCAAAAGAGATCACAATATCATAACATGGGATAAATTATAGAAGTGAAATATAATCCCAATAATCATAACTTAAAACATGAAACTTTGTGGCATACACACATAATCATAGAGAATCAGTTCTTATTAGTCAAGACTCATTTCCAAGACTCTCTTAGTGGACAAAGTCCCTTTCTGAACCGAGTTCACCCCTCGTTTCAGTCCTGTTTCACTGAACCGGTATAACCTACCATTTCAGACATGTCTATATCATGAGATATAAAATCTTTACCCAATGAATTGGAGGGAGATATAGGTCCCACCCATCTCATAATGATACCATTCTTATGTGTGCCACAAAATCATAAATCATACATCATTGCATAACCCATGTAATAAAAATAAGAATCTTAAACATCGTGACATCATAAACCAATTCATATAAGATAAAGGAATTAATAAAAATATAATTCCATCACAACATAATCAAATCAATAGGGATAAAAAACAGAACCCTTTATTATCTTAGATGGAAAACAATTTTGATAAAACACTTGAACTCCATTCTTGAGGAAAATATCCTTTCTGCTTCAAAAACACTTTTCCTTTCTTAACATGTCGTAAAATTATAAAATAAAAGAAGTTGATTAAAAATAAACTTGAAAAGTTGTAAAGGAATATTCTTGGAAATAATGTTTTAAAATTCCATTCATTCCGTAAAAGTAAAAAAACATTCTTCTCGTACTTTTGTCAGAAAAGTCAAAAAAGTACCTCGTATGAAAAACAACAAAAGATTCCTTTCATATCTTTTACTAAAAACTCACCGAATGGTAAAATTGGATTTAAAAAATTGTAGGTGGATGTAAATAATATTACATATTGAGGAAACATGGATGTGGATGATAAAATACACCCCATTAAATACCAAAGTATAAACAATCTCGGATAAAAATGAGATTGTGATATTTCCCTTACCTTAGGTCTGATATGCTTTGTATGTGTCCGAAACTCCTGTATAATTATTTAAATAATGTTATTGACTTATTAAAGAATCATAATTATTTTTATGATATCATATATGGTCATATTATTAGCTTCTTAGTAGTAATATTTCATTGCTACTTGTTATTCGGGTGTTTATAACTTTTTGTTCTTATGCGTGTTTTGTCGAATAAATTCGTATTATTCTCTTTAGGTTATAGATACTACATTTAAAGAATGGTATTAATGTACTATATATCGTATTTATTCATTAAATTCATTTATATAATCATTATTCAATGAAGATCATGTAGAACGAATCACATCACATCGTGGAGACGGTATTCCGTACGTTCGCACGAGCGATGATATCGTTCCCATGATCGTGGAATTGTGTTTAAGTGTATGTATACTATTTCAGTATCAATATCACTTTATAATAATCATATATAATTACTCATTACACCATTATACCCATCCAATTAAGTTGGTGGCGGAAAATAGATTACACCACGGCGTGGAGACGGTATTCCGTACGTACGCACGCGCGATGATTTCCTTTTTCCGTAGGATGGATAGAAGGATAATTAGAGTTGTCTCATATTTATAATAACATATCAGTATATAATAAATACTGATGTTATTACTTTATCATGAAAAAACTAAAGAAGAAGAAGTTGAAGAAGAAAGAAACTGAAAAAGATCGGTAATGGATATTACCTCTTTTTGACGCGCCTTCACTTAACCTCCACTTAAAGAACTAAGGATTGTCTTTGAAGAAGACCAGGACCTCTAGGATGATACTAGGGAAGTGGAGAAGAGATTTTGGCAGCGGTTTTCCGAGTTTTAATGCTTAAATTGGTGTGAGGAGGAGAGGGAAGAGGTGCCCTTTTATAAGGGAGGAGAGGGGCACCTTAGGAAAATCTCAAAATATTATTTTATATTAAGGTAAAATTCGGTTTATAATGGTTCCAAAGGGTCTTATTTAGAAGATAAAGTGGTTATGGGTCGAAATAATCTCATACAATAGGATTTAGAAAAGTTTAGGTTATTATTTTAACCTTATCAATTAGATTTAACTCTAAGTTAAATAATTTAACTTTTACAGTGTCTTTTTGTTTTCTTACACTATATGGTTAATAAAATTACTATATCAAGAAAAAATAACCCCATGTTGTTTATTATTAATATATATAACCTTATCTAAGTCATTTGGCCGAACATTATATTTTTAGGAATAAAATAACAATTAATAATATAATATTTGTTTTAAAAACTAATTTATGTCAATTTTGACACTATTTGGTACATGATTTTTATGAAATTCATAAAAGAATGATAAGTTAGAACCAAGTTACTTAAATCAACAATAACATGTCATATTAACCTAGAAAATTAGTGTAAGTCATAAAAAGTCTCAATTTACATTTATTTGGGAATTTATAACATCAATTATGTCAATATTTCATTAATAAGACAATTACTGCATCATCTTTGTGTCATAATAAATGTTACTTATTTAATCCCTAAAAATTCTAAATAAATTCCTATGATGTAGATAATTGTATTAGATTTCTGGAGACTATTCATGTTTGAGGTTTCATGAAGTTTATCACTAAATTAAAATTATTATACTTATAAGATTTAAAAAAGTGACATGTTGTCACATTCTTTGGTTTTAATAATAATTAAAATATTTTCATGGAAAAAAGTCCATAAAATGAATCTAATATGACCCTTAGGTTATATGGGTATAATTTTAGCCATCCAATAGGATTTTTTCATGTGTTAGGGTAATTTTATAATCTTATATTTACCCTTAATTACCCGATTTACCTTTAACTATAGTAAATAAAATTTACCGTAGTTACTATTCACAATGCCCAAAAATAAAAAGTAGCTTATTAACATAATTTGCACCCACTGATTCCAAATATGGAATCCATTTTTCCAAATTCAATATACAAAAGATGCAGAAATTAAAATTAATCCCGTTGTCGAAAGAAAATGAGTTTTTCTTTAAAACATTGCAAAAGATTGAATTGATTTAACCTACGAATTCAAGGTAAAATCAATGCTAATGACATACATTATATTAAATGGTAAAAATATATTCTATTTATACTTTAAAAACATTCAATATTATAATATAACCATATAAATTATTGCGATGAAAAAAGTTGTTTTTAATTAAAATATAGCGTGTTTTTACTATTCATCAAAATATGAAAGTTAGCAGAATAATATGAAAAATTTATCCAAAGTAAATTTTTATTTCATGATTCCATAGAAGAATTTTATTTTGTCAAATTGAACTTATAAAAATGTCAAAAACTATATTTAAAGTGGGTACGCCATCAAAAGGCGGTAAAACTGCATTTTTTGAAACATACTTATTTTACCCGAAACATTTATTTTGTTCTTATACCATGTTCTAGAAAATGTGTAAGATGAATAATAATGTTATAAAATTAAAAATTTAGTTAATAATATTCATAACGGATAGTTCATAATAATATTATAATAATATATCGTTGTTTAGTAAAACCCGGTATTGCGTACAACACACACTATCGAGGAAGGTCGCGATTGCGTGTAATGCAAGCCATGTCAGGGTTGCGTGCTGTGCAAGAATCCTTCATTGTTTCTTATAACATAAACCAACCATATTTCATTTATACATTGAATATATATATATATATATATATACTCAATGTTGCGTAGAATAACTATTATCAAAATTGTGTGTAACACGATCCAAGAATAGTGTTGCGTATACTGCAAGCTAATACGGTTTTGCGTATAGCGCAAGATAATCTTGGTGTGTCGTACAATAGAAGATATGAATGAAATTAAAAAGAATGTATCTTATAAAATCTTGGGATGTTACAGGTATTCCCTCAAATCAATAATATTGTATAATGAAAAATTAATTATACCCCATGATTGGTTGATGTTTAATAATATTCTTGAATTATTTAAAAAAACAACTCTCACAACATGCATCACTAATTTTTTTTGGAACGTGGATAATTAATTTAATATTTTTTTGAATTCAATAAAAAATTATTCATAAAAATCATAAATATAAATTACCCATTTCATGGTTTAACAATTTATATGAATAACCAAAATCCAAAAAACATGTCTTAATGATTTTTACACTTACCTTGGTCCCTATATGGTCGTCATCCATCAATGAGGGCCGAAACTTGGTATCCCGTAATCCTTAAAACCCTCATTATTAAGCCATTTGAATCTATATTCTAGTATATAAGATGAATTAAATTGGAGAAACTACCTAAATTTTGGAACCCTATATTATTCAAATAAAGAGAAAACTGAGGGGGGATGAGTGGCCTACTTATTAATTTCGATAGTAGAGTAAACCATCTATGTGCGTCTCTAGGGAAAAATGGGATGGAAACTCAAATACATGTGAAAGGAGAAGTAGAATTCGAACCACACCTTTTTCTTTCAGTAGAGATGAGAAGAGATGTAGGGTTCATCATGTTTATGAACATTGCAAAAACCCGAAAGATGGAATCCAAAACATCAAACAATGATAGAGGAAGAGTAGGAAATAAAATATAATGGATTCTAGCCTTGATTAATCTGAGGGAACATAGAGGAGTCACACCAACAGTAGATGAGTTCTGCGAGAGCATGAGAATCACAAGCAACTGAGTCATGGTCAAGGTTTTTTTAAATAGATTGGGGACACTTTTAACAACACTTTCAAAAAATCACTAATAAAGATCCCTTTAATCAGCACTAAATTTATAAATGCTGGTAAAAAGAGTATTTATTAGTTCTTTTTTAGTGTTGATAAATATCAAACTTTATCAACACTAAAAAGGTGCCGATAAAAGACATATTTATCAGTGCTAACATTTTAGTGATGATAAATATGTCTTTTAACAGTGTGTTATTAGCGCTAAAAAAGCGTTGTTAAAAGTTTTTTAATTATAATTATTTAAATTACTTTATTATAAAATTATACTTTTTTAAAAACAATAATTATTTATTTTTTAGTATATAAATACTTATTTGAAAATTATAATTATTTATTTATAATAATTATTTATTTATAATAATTATTAATATAGTAACTATTAATTTATAGATATATTTATTTTAAAATATTTATTTACAAATATATTTGTAACATTATTTGTGGATATATAATCTTAAATACATGCATTTTAAAAATGAGTAAAATTAAATAATTCAAAATGAGTACATGTTAAAAATATTGAAAAAATTGATAAGTTTAATTAATTAAATATAATTTATTAAAAAAATATGAATATATATATATATATATATATTGAAGTATATGAATACACATTGAAAATACTGAAACATAGTAAATAAATTTATATAAATAAATAATAAAAAATGATGAAATTAAAAAATAAAATAAAAAATTAAAAAAATTAAAACTAAATACCCTAACTGTTGTATCTCAAAAAAAATCAACCAATTAAAAGCATAATATATATTACATGTATCATGTCATAATTACATTATAAAATATACTAAAATTTTAAAATATATATAAATATTAGGTGTATGTGTTTCTATATATTGCGTAATTTGATTGTTTGTGCCTTTGTGTATACAAATGCATTAACACACACATATATATAGATATATGTGTGTGTGTGTGTGTGTGAAATAAATGCAACACACGATATTTAATATAGGGTAAATAGAAAATCAGACAACATTAAAAATGAATAAGACATTGATATGTCTTTAATTAAAATATTATATATATTCTTCTTATACATTTTATATATCTATATTTAATATATTCTATTTATTAATATTTTTAATCTGTATATATATGCATGAAATTTTTTCATTTTTATCAATAAATTATTTAATTAATAAAATTTTTCATGTTTTTCTTAATTTACTCATTTTATTTTTATTTGTTTAATTTTTCATTTTATTTTGGACCTTTATCATCGCTAAAAAGGTGCTGATGAATGGAAACTTTTATCAGCACTAAAGAAGTGCTGATAAAGGATGCCTTTTATTAGTGCCATAAATAAAGCATTGATACATGCCTCCTTTATCAGTGCTAAAATAAAGCGCTAATAAAGGTTACCTTTTATCAGCGCTGATAAAGGGTGCATTTTATCAGTTATTTTTTTAGCGCTGATAAATGGATTCCTTTAATGGCAGATATTTTATCGCTGATAAAGATGGACTTTATTAGTTAATTTTTTAAGCACCGGTAAATGCCAGCACTTTAAAGGTGGGTTTTATAGTAGTGGATGAAGATCATAGTTCTTCATTATCTATTCATCCAAGAAGTACAAATATGTATAGATATTTGAAAAAAAACTTCTATTGGGATGACATGATGAAGGGTATCATAGATTTTATATCTTCATTCTTTGTATGCCAACAATTTAAGGCTGAAAGAAAAAATTTTGATGAGATGTTTCATCTATTATCTATATTATATTGTAAATGGGAGAAAATCACTATGGATTTAGTTGTTGGAATCGCTAAAATATCTAAAGGATTTTATTCTATATGGGTGGTAGTCGATCACATTATTAAGTTAGTACACATCATTGCTATTAGATAAGGCTTCTCTCTAGATATTATTGTCAAGATTATTATAAGGAAGTTGTAAGGATTCATGGAGCACCTAATTCCATTGTATCTGATCATGATATGAGGTTTAACTCAATGTTTTCTTAAAATCTTCAATAAGAACTTGATATATAATTTAGATTTTTTTACTGCTTATCTTGTTTAGATGGATGTCCAGTCTAAGAGAACAATTCAAACCCTATAGGATATGTTGAAATATTATTCATTGGATTTCAAAGGTGGTTGGTATCAACAACTTTCTATAGTTACGTTTTCTTACAACAATAGATTTCACTAAATCATTCATATGAATCGTAATGAATCCCTATATGAAAAAATATATAGATATTCAATGTGCTAGAATGAAGTTAGAGAAAGAAAGATATATGGACCCAATATTGCTGAAGAAATAGAAGAATGTCAAAACTATTCATCAACATATCAACAAAAATCAATGTTGGTAGAAAATTTATGTTGATAACAAACAACACTATCTATAATTTTAAGTTAGTGAGAAGTTTTTTCTGTGAATATCTTCCAAGAATATGGTTATGAGGTTCGAGAAGAATGAGAAACTATTCCCTAGGTATATCAATCCCTTTGAAATTCTTGATCAGATTCGAATGGTAGCATATAGTTTGGAAATTCCTATAAATATCTCTTAAGTACATGATGTGTTCCATTTATCTCTCATGAGAAAGTACATACCTGACCCATCACATGCACCGAACTCATAGGTCATAATGCTGGAGCATGATCTTTCTTATGAGGAACAACTAGTTGAAATTATAGATCATACATAGAAAGTTCTAAAAAACAAGACCACTCACATGGTCAAAGTTTTTGTGGAGAAACCATTAGTTAGTGGAAGCTATGTCGGAATATGAGGATATCATGAGGCATAAATATCCTCTTTTTTTTATATTGATTAATTTTTAGGGAGAAATTAATTTTAAGGGGGTTAAAATGTAACACCCAGAGTTTTTATGACCTATTTGTTTTCAAATAAATCAATTTTTCTTTGATATATTTCATTTCACACTATATCAATTTAATATTTATTTATATGATACACCAATTTAATCTTAAGATACACGCAACACCTACTTGGATTATGTTACGCACAACACCAAGTTTCTTTAAAACTTCATTTTATTTTTATAATTATTAAAACAATATAGTTATAACATTATCGTTAAACTTATTAATATTAATAGTAATAACTAATTTTTAAATATGATTTATAATGGTTTTATATAAATAAAACATATTTATAATAATACATGTACTTTTTGGTAATTTTTTATTTGTTTGAAAATAATATTTTCTCAAATTGGCGTCTTTTTATGTCCTTCTTTGAACAACAACAAAAAAATTTAAACTCTTTATAAGTTGAATTTGAAAAAAATTAATATCAATTTTGACCCTATAGTCCCTTTTATCATATTTTTACCACTATTGGATCCACATTACCAATGAAAAATGTGGGTGAATTTTCTAACCAAATATTTACAAGAATTCCACTCCTCCTCTACTATAAGAAGGCAATCACCCCTCCCACTTATTCACACCTCTCAAGCACTTTATCTCATCCATAATCAGACCAAATATCCTTAAAACATAACTAAATTCATCATATAATCCTACCTTTGTGAATAAATCCTAATAAAGAATCTCTTTTGGTGAAAACCAAAAGGAGTTACCCAAAGAAGAGGTAACATCCCACCACAAGCCCCTTTGTTTTATTTTCATTCTCTAACCCCAAAAATATTCTTATTACATGATTATAAAATAATATCAACATAATCAATATACTGATATGTTATTATTATAATGGTTCTACCTACACTTACGCACACTTCTGTTAAATTCATAACGAAATTACCATTCTTCTGTATAGTGAACTTCCACCTCACGAAATAATGTTTTTCAGTTTTTTTATTTACCACTTATGATGGTTGGGAGTTATGTTGGACACTCTGTTTTTATATGATATATAAGATATTTATGAATTATATATACTTATTGAGTTATTATTTATCACATAACTTCATGTATTCTATTTTTTGTAAATATGATAACTTCGTTTGTGGATGTGTGGACTACTAGCTCATCAAAGCAATGTGATTTTTTCACATTTTACATTGAAATTATTAAGGATAGGTTTATTAAATGTATATGATATATATGACATAATAATTATACTATAATTATATTTAATATATACATATATTTAATTTACTTTCATTTAATTCATTACACCATGAAAATGGAAACAATGTTAATGCGTACGTACAACCTACCATCTCCATGAATGATGTATTTTATTTTCTATTTATATATTTTATAGATTATTATAAATACATATATAAATAATATTTATTATATTTATATCATGTATATAATTCTTGAGATGATGGAATCATGACATAGGTAAGTGGACTAAAAATATAATAAATCATGGCACATGTAGAAAACAAAACAAATTTTACCCGAAACGTAACATTAACATAGAATTATTAATAAAAATGTAATATAAATTCATAATTAAAATAATATAAGGTATTATACATAAGAATAAGTTTTTTTATTTTTATAATAAACTTATATTTACTATACAAGAGGTTTGAACGAGTACAACAAGAGTCATGATATATGGTAATGGGGTTTCCCATCTCTCATTTATTTCTATGAGATTTATGACTTATTCATCACTAGTTTCTTTTATATGTAGTATATATTGACCATGAATATATTATATTGTTATTATCCTTAATATTATTTGTATTTACATATCCATTTTATGATCAATCTTTCATGGGTTTTATATTTCAAAAGTTACCAAATCGGTAATGTAAATTTGTCTCAATTTTTCTTCTATGGGATGCATGAAGTGTTATGCACCTAGATTCTTCTACGAGGTGTATACAATGACCTTTGACATGTTATATTAGGAATATACTTATTTTAATGATATTTTAGGCTTTATATAATTTTAGTTGTTTCATGGGGTGTTTAATTCAAATTTACCAAGTGGTAAGAGTTTATTACAACAATCTCATAATTTATTGGGATTGTTTATGATTATGATTTAATTGATGAAAACTATGATTTATCCTTTAATAAAACACATTAATTTTATTTTACTCTGGTTTTTAATGATTTATTCATTCATTAGTTCCATTTTTAAACTCTTTGTTATTTAATATAACTAAGAAAATGTTTTTGAAGAAAATATCTCCTTGCTTCTCTATTCGGTCGGATACCTGTTTTATTCAAAAACCATGTTTTTAAAAATTAACTGAAAATGATATTTTGATATCATTTTCAAGGGAAAAGGATTTTATTTTTTATTGTTTTAAATATTACAATATAATTTTTCAATATATTTTCAAAGAAAAATGTTTTCATAAATGTTTTATGTTTTGAAAAAAATTCAAAGAAGAAAGGATATTTCTCTCAAGAAATGATCTAAAAATATATTTGAAAATTATTTTCCATATAATATTACATCCATTGGAGTTAATTATGAATTTATATAAAATTATACCTAGGTTCCATTGATATTATCTCTCTGAATAATTTATATTTTGATGACATGATGTTTATGAAACCCATTTCTCTTTCATGAGTTATATGCTTATGAAACCCACTCCTTTTCATGGTTTATGATTTGATGAAATTATTATGAAACTCGTCTACTTTTCATAGGTTATGATATGATGACATGTTTATGATTCCCATTTCATTTCATGGGTCATGATGTTATTATTTTAGATCTTGTGGAACATGTATGTATGATTTCATTATGAGATGGGTGGGACATATATCTCCCTCTAATGCATTGGGTACATATTTATATCTGATGATATAATGATGAGAATCAAGTTTGTAGGATTTATTCCACTATGAAATATGGGGAAACCCGATCCACTATGTGAAGATGGGGAAACCCAATCCATTATAAGAAGATGGTGAAACCCGATCCACTATTGGAATATGGGGAAACCTGATCCCTTGCAAGGAAAGGACTACGACTCGAGATATTGGTGTGTCTCGACCAGAAGGTGTAGTCCCCATGAAGTACCCTATTAAGTTTTTGAAATTTTCATTGACTTAAAAAAATGATTTAACAAGTTTACATGTCTTCTAAAATTCCATATCTTATTCATATGTTATGATTTCATTGATTATTCTCTTGATTACCTTATGATTCGTGTCTTTGAACTACCAATACTTATTCCATGATTCATGTTTATGATCTTTGGTAAGTAGGGGATGATATTATAATTTTATTATCACGTTAGCATACCCTTATGCTCAAGTTGATTCTTATATACCTCCCTTCTTTACCCTTACCGAGTTTCTGAGATCACCCCCTTTTTATATTTCTTTTTCCCAAGTTAGTAAGACATGTATTATGTATGATATGTTTAATTAGGGTTATATTCATAGAGAAACTAGTGCGAGATATTGTATCTCACTTATATACCATTGTTTATTTTTCCATGTTTCCAAAGTCACTAAACTAATACGGTCTTTGGGCGTCTGTTTGTGTAATGTATTGAGTATTCAAAAAAATGATGCAATGTTAATTTTTTAAGAGCTAGGGTCTCTATAGAACTAATGAGTTATTATTTCACACATGACTAAAATATTCTTGTATTTATATTATAATGTTAAATACCAAAAATTAACATATTTCACCATTCACCAAAAATTAAACTATTTTTGAAAAAACACAAATATTCACCCTAACCATTTTTAGAAATGAATATTAAAAAAATGGAATCCATTTTATAAAAATTATTTTCTAAACATGAGAAATTAAATTTTTAATAAAATCATCACTTATTTGAAAAATATCTATTTTAATATTATAATCAATTTTATGACCCTTTGAAAAATTAATTAAAATATAAAAAATTGTCTTATTGTTATAATACAACATAATTTTAATTTATGAATCTATTTTCTGAAAACAAATTTTCTTTTAAATCATTATATTAATTTTAAAATTGTAAATAAACTATTACATTTTACAAAATTTACAAAACTTAATTTATCATTTTTAAAACATTTATTAACTTATAAAATGATATAATTATATCATATTTTCATTTATAAGATACCTAAATTTTATTTATAATTTCATAGGTGAGGTTACTATTCTAACAACCAAATTACTATTCCTAACAGTCATATTTCTTTTCAAATGGACATGTTACTACTATAACGGTATATATTCCTTAATTTATATAAATAATTATTATTTAATTCATTATCCCTTCAATTATATTTTAATCTTCAAATTGAATATTATATTATTAATATTATGTTTTATTTCTACATCTTTTCTCATGAGTGCAGTCAGTCTAGAGGATCGTGTAGATCCAAATTTTCCTATTACTAGTATTATCTTATTTTGTATTTACTGTCCAAATCTAATATTTGGCATTATTATCGGTTATTTTCATGAGCAATTTATCATTATTAATTTATGAGAATTATGTTTTTATTGGGTTATCTATGTGACCTATGTGTTTTATGACATCATAAGTGAAACTCCATTAATAAAAGTTTGGTTTGTTACAAACTAGCTTTGAGAGTATAGAACATACAAATGGGAGGAATTTCCCACATTAATTCTATGATAATATAAAAATATAAGGACTAATAAACTCCCAATATAAATAAATCAAGATCCCATGTTACATGAATATCATACAGAAACCGAACTCTAAAATGAAATACCAAGAAAACTCTTAATCCAGTGACTTTAACCATAACTCCAAGCCATAAGCTAGTAATACCCAACATAATCATCAAAACACTCATTGAATCCTAAAAAATAGTATATATATATATTGGTGAGAATATATATATACTCAACAAGATTATCCTCAATACTTCTCATGAAAATGTGGGAGGGGAATATTAATAATTTAATGAATAAACAACAAAACCACCAAGTACCTACCAGGTCAACTATCACCAAACCTTACCAAGGATCACAAAAAAAATGTGACATATAATTATAATAATATAATACAAGAAGAATATATCAAAGTGTTATCCCACAATCACTTTCCCATCGACTTTTCACTCTCACTCCCCAATTAAAAATGTAATAGTTCTCCCAATCCCTTCCACATTCATGTCGTAGAACATTATATCCCATTTTAAAACCGTTCCACATATCAGATACACATCATGATCATCAAATATCTACCTCAATATACCAAAAAAGAACAACATGACCACTAAAAACCAACCGAAACTACACATAAAATTTCCATTACAATGGGGGTATCATAAACCTGAAGGAAATAAACCATATGAAATCCTCCTATCATGCATGAACCCAACTATATATAATCATCTCAATCATATAACTATGTTATTAAAGATATAAAATACTATACAATTAATCCATTAAATCTAATATTATTATACCTACTGTGAGCCATCACAGCTCGTGCCACAACTAAGGAATTCAACAACAATGGATTCACAGTGCAGTGCCTCTATTCATAGATTAATTGATCCTATCATGATATTAAGCCAAAATCCATGTAATATTCAAATAAAACTAATAAAACCTTTATAAGGTGACAATAATATCCATGACATAGTGGTTCCCACATAGGATTAACTTAGATGACTTCATATAATATTAAAAAAATATAAATACCACTATGTATAAATAACTAAATATCCTTCTAAACCCTTCATGTCATAATAAAACACATATTTAAACCACCAAAAATTACCCACAAAATATATAAACTCTCAAATCTCAGAGGCATAACCCCATGTTGCAAGAGAAACCTCATGTTGTAACATAAACGCTTTGTTCCACAACTGGACTTTTATCTCTGAGACAAGGAGATAATAAAATATCACAGCTTATCACTCATGCCACAATACATAAAACACACAATGACACAACTAGAATCAGTGAAATTCATAATACCTTTTAAAATACTATCCTTCGACTAGCTGATCATGTCATAATGAACACTAATCATGATGTGACCAGGATAGACAATAGAAAAACCATCCCAAATCCCTCTATCTCTCTCCCCAACTATTATAACCATTCGTAGAAACCTAAAATAGTTAAAAAACAAAAAAGGGTTTAGAAAATTCAATTCCCTTATATTAGATACCTCTAAAAAAATTCTCATCCTCGAGAATGAAAATAAAACTCAAAAAAGAAGAAACTAACGCATGTGATGGATAAGGAACCCCAATTCTTTTCATTAAATACCAATCAAAAAATTATTTTTCATGAGAATCCAAAACAAACATGAAAAATATAAGACTAAATCATAAAATTCATGGGGAGATACCTCTCAAATAGGATAGGTTCACTAACGAAACTCTATAGGAAACAGTTGGGATATGAATCCAACTAACTTTAAATATTAAAACTGTCTAAAATATCACAACTAAAGGTTATAACAATAAAATAAGAACCTCACCTCCAAATAAGACCATACATAGTGAATAAAGATATTAAAAACCAACCTGCCTCACAATCAACCTCATGCTAACTACTCTATTATCCTCAACCAGATTCAATAAAAAATAATCAACACTTTAATATAATTTATAAACATTTCAAAATCCCTTAAGATTATGAAAAAACCTTTAAAAGATTTTAGAATACTACTTACTAATTTTCCCAAGGGGATAATTCATTTATTTTAAAACAAATCAATGCACAACCTCTTAATTTTAATTTTTGATAGGATTTTTAAAATTAGCTTCCTAATCACTTCAGAGTTATTTTAATAAAGGAATAGAGTTACCAATATATGACATACATCACTTCCCAATCCATAACTTACTTCCCAAAAATGTTTAAGAGACATAAAAAACCTAAAAAAATTCATATTGGTAACACCCTATCACAAAAAAACAACCATGTCACCTTAAGATAACTCATACAACTTAAGGATATGGATTCGAGCCTTACACTTATTGTAGAGTATCCTGATAGTCTTCTTCTAAATGCCATGATATTACTAACCAAAGAAATTTCTCTTGATCTCCACTACTCTTATTTAATATTCTTCTGATAGTCATCTATTTTCATAAGGAAAATAAAATACTTCTTGAACATTTTAAGAATTATCAACTACGGAACCCCATATGTGCGGCCATATTACATTATCCATTGAAATCATATTATTATTAAGGAAAATAATAGGGTTAATGAATTTCTCCTAAATAACATCAGTAATAAAATACACCATAATAAGTAATGGGATACATTATTTAATCAAACATACCTCTCTCCATCAACCCATCACTGCAATACTTCCTTTCTACATCATCATTCCACATACCATCCATTAAGATATATTATAGAAAGATTAATTTTTTCCTCATAAACCATATCCACCACATAATTTCATATTAAACCTTATCTGGGATATCAACAACAGCATTACAATATTTTAGTTCAAAAAAAAACATGAAATGGTAAATCAACTACCATAATAACCAAACTTGAAGAAGAATATAAAAATATCATCAACATGTAATGCCAAAACATAATAAATCAAAGTGATTATTAATAATATAAAATATAATATTTAATGTAACACCCCAATATTCCACGATACGCTTCTCTTTGAATAATATAGTAGCATGTGTTGTACACAACTTCGAGTTCTAACACACACCACAACCAATCAAACTAGCCGTTATAAATATTAATACCCACTTTTTGAAATTTTATAAATTTTATATTTCAAAATGGACTTCATTTTTGGATTCGGAATATTGGAATTAGCTTAGGGTGAAATTTTGGTATTTTTCTGAAAACTTTCAATTTTTGATGAATAGTGAAAAAAACTGAGTAATAGTTTAAAACCGAATTTTTATTTAAATAATTATTTATTTTATATAAATTTATTTTATATCAAAATAGATACATAATACCTATATAAGTTTAATGTAATTCATTGGAGTCAGTTTATAATAATTTTAGATTTATAAAAATTTTATTGAACTTTTCACCGTCTTTTACCCATCTCCTTGGAGAATTTGAAAATTCACATAAAAATTAATTTTACCACTTTTGTGAGTGTAATTTTGAAAATCTGAGAGACACGGTTAATATCAAGGAGTAAAATGTGGTTCAATAAGATAAAAATATTTTTTTGTGAATAGTAACTTTTTACTTTTATTTACTACGGTTAAAAGTAAATAGGTTAATTAAGGGTAAAAAAGATATTAATATTACCCTAACACATGTCCTAATTCTATTGGACAAGTGTATCTAAACCATATACAACCTTAGGAATAAAATATTATCATTTAGGTCCACTTGGATTAGATTAGGACATTTATTATTATTTAATTCAAAGAAGAGTAAAAAGAGTTAACATCAAAGTTTAATAAATAATTTTTTTAATATATGGTTATACATAAGATAAATTAGATTATAAATATTCATTAGAAATATAAAAAGTTTTCTTAAATAATGGTATTTTATTTATAATTTTTAGACATTAAATAATTTAATTTATTTATGACACAATGATGATGCATTAATTACCGTATTAATGAATGATTAAGATAATTGATATTATAAATACCCAAATAAATGTAATTTGAGACTTTTTATGGATTAAAATAATTTTATAGGTTACTATGACATAATAGGATTGGTTATATTAATTTTTTAGAAGTAATAATTCTGTTATGAATTTACTAAAAACAAAATATCCAATAGTGTCAAAATTGACATAAAAGAGCTTTTAAAAAAAATATTATATTATTAATTGATATTCTATTCCTAAAAATATAAGGTTCGTCCAAAGGACTTATATCATGATAGGTGTATCATTAATGGACCACTTGGAGGTCTATTAAAAGTTTATAGTAAGTTTATTAACCATATAATATAAAAACACAAAGAGACATGGTGAATGGCAAACTAATTAACAAAGAGTTAAAACTAAAAGATAAGGTTAAAAAAGTGACCCAAACCTATATAAAACATATTGGTTGAGTGGATTACAACCCATCCCCACCTTATACTCGAAAGAAATAAATTTGGATACATTATAAACAGAATATTAATTTATTATAAAATAATATTTTAAGTTTTTCCTAAGGTTCCCCTCACCCCGCTTATAAAATGGAACTCCCCCTTCTCTTTAATTCACACCTTCAAAACCTTTTTTATCAGGCAAAACCTGACCAAATATTCTCTAAACTTCCCTAAATTAACCCTAGAGGCATTATTTTTATCATAAAGCCAACCTAAGGAGTCCTTTTGATAAAATCAAAAGAAAGAACCTGAAGAAGAGGTAATGTTTTCACCACCCACTTTCAAGTTCCTTTCTTCTTCCACTTATTCTTTCTTTGTTATTTCGGTTATAAAATAATAAATCCAGTATCTTCTATATAATGTGATATTATTATAAATATGGTACAACCAAATTCAGTATTTTATCCATCTTTTGAATGACATGTCACCATACGTGCGTACGTACGGCTTACCGTCTCCACATCGTGGTGTAATTCTTATTCAAAACATTATTATTTAGATGGGAATGATAATGATGTGTAATTAAAGTAAATAATAAATATAACTTTATAATGATTCTGTATATATGATATACCATCCAATTATATATGATTATAATATCAAAAGAATGATATTGTCGCTCGTGCGTACGTACGAACTACCGTCTCCACGAACGCGATGAGATTCATTCCCCATCGTATCCATTCAACACTAATTTTCATTTGATGATTAAAAATAAAGTTTAAGGACTTGATATCATTGTGGATATGAATAAGATACAACCTATGGATAACAAACACGGCTTATGTGACAAAACATATAAAATAAAACGAGTAAGTGAACACCCAAAACAACGATAATACTAAAATATTATTAACAAAGCAATATTAAAAGATCATATATGACATCATATTTATGTATATGATTCTGGTAAAATTTAATAACAATGATTGAACTATTATACAGGAGGTTAAAATTCCCTCGACCAAGGAAAAGTACAAGGTAAGGGTTTGTTTCCCAATCTCATTTTTATCCGAGATAGTTTATGTGTAAGTATTTACTGGTTCATTTTTATCATCCAGGTACATTTTTCATAAAAATGATTTCAAAATGAATATTTTAAGGATTTGTGAAAGGTAATCTTTATCAAGATCAGAATTTTAAATGTTTTAAAGGTTTATCTTTCTAAATCTTTTTAATTAATGTCCATGTTTTCAAAATGATTTAAGGATTTATTTATATGGAAATGAATGTTTTGAAATGATAATTCTTTTCAAAAGTTTCAAAGTGGTATGGGACACTTTGATTGAAAAATATATTTTAAATTACTTCCTTTATAAATTTGTGAATTTAAAATGATTTTCCAAAAACAATATTTCTCTCAAAATTTTTTACTCATCATTTTCAACTATGTCAGCATCCTTTACTAGATATTATTTTTAATTGAGGCTGATTTATTATAATACAATCTTCCATATTTTATTGAATGAGTTATGATATGTTTGATTGTGGATGTTATATTTTAATACAGTTCATGTTTTACGGTTAATGTATTGACATTTCATATACTAGTTTTAATACGAATGTTTATGATATGTTTAAACCTTTTCATATGAGGAATGTATTGGACCTAGTAAGTGATGGGTGGATCCCGCTATAGCTCCTCGATGCATCGGCAGGTCTCATGAGACAACTAGATGTGGAATTGGCCGAGGACCTTTCCCAATTTGATATATGGTTTTGTTCAAGGCCTTAATCATTTTTAGATGTCTTGGTTGAGGCCTTGACAAAATATTTCAGAATGTCCAACATTATACATTCCCTCATTATGGAAATAATATTGATGATTAATGTGGACACTAGACTAGTAAAATACCAATAATTATGTTTGGTTATTTCATTATTTACTCATCTCATATTCTTTCCATAAAATTATTTATGTTTATCATTGTTAAATGCATGTGGTATTAATTTTTCACCATGCTTAATATTTATGTCATTTTCCGCTGTATTGCTTACCCTTACTGAGCGTTTTAGCTAATCCCTTTCTATGTTTTACTTTTCCCAGGATTCCAAGAAGTTTATTGTAACTGATATGTAGGGTTAATTCAAGGGAATAATGGCATTGATAAAGGATTATTTTTCTATGTTATAAAATGTAATGTAACATTCATGTATGTAATCTATTTTCCAAGACTGCTAAACCAATCAATCCTTCAGGAATTGATTCGTTGTAATCATGAAAATGTATTAAAATAATGCACCGACTCTGGGTAACTAGGGTTGGGGAGTCATAGTTGGAATTAGTTAAATTTTATCAATAACCATGGAAACTAGATTTAGATAAACTCTGATTAGAGCACATTACCCTAAGATAGACTTTGAGGATTAGTATATAAGAACTTCCTAGAATTTTGGTAATGTAGAAATTTTGTGAGTTTTACAAGAAAATTCATCCCTGTCTGGATACGAGAAGGTAGAGGTGGCTCTAGCACAAATGTACCTAGAGTTAAAACTCAAAAACATCACTTTGAGCTTGACTAGAATGGGAACTGGTGCACAACAACGGGCCTTACTGCACTCTTGGTTACGACACTCCCAGGGGACATGCTTAGGATAATTCTCATTTTCATTACAAATCATTTTGAAGGATCTAAAAGTATATACATCCTCAAAGAAAATATTTTTATGGGTTATATCCATAAAATTTTCCATTTATGTTAGGTATTTTACATGTTTGGAATTGTTCATTGCAATTCATAAACAGACCTAGTGTATGCCATTGTATAGAAATGACGCCCAGTAGAAGGAATGTCAACTCCAACAATACGTATGATCCAAAGAGTAAGAAGCATCATATATTTCACGATATTAATCCAAAATTAAGAAGGGAAATAGTCTTCCATGTATTATCAACATTTGATGAAATAGTATCATGTGTTAATATGATAAGTAAATAATTCTCTAAGTCTTATGGCTTTGAAGGGAAGCAAGAGAAGAAAAGCATGGAAGAGAGAAATATGGATAAAGGGAAGATGGAAAAGAATAATTTTCCCATATGTGATAACTATGGGAAGAAACACCCTAGAACTTTCCTGAATTGAATGGGAGTTTGTTATAAGTGTGGAGAAAAAGGATAGAAAGTACATGACTGCAAGGGTAAGAAAAAGGATTCAAATGTACACTGCTTCATCTGTAAAGAGTTGGGACACTACACGAACCAATGTCAAAATCCTTAGAGTATTCCCCAAATGATGGTATTGGATAATAATCAAGTTATGATACTACCTTAGATGAAGAAGAATGAATAGTGTTCTTATGTTGTTCTTATAGTATTATTTCATTTGAGTGTTGTATCAACAATATACTGGTTATATGAATTACGAAGATAAATAAGGATTGTACTGTGGTACTATTTTATTATGGATTTAAGATTATATGGTTCTATGAAAAGTGACATAATAGTGAGCTAAAATTTTGGTAAAATACACGGTTAGAGGAAAGGTAATCCTTAATATGGTCCTGGTAATGAGGTAGTGATTTTGGAATAAGATATGGTTGATTTGAATAATTATATTAGATATTATTGACTACCTTGAAACTGATTAATGATTTCTCATCGTTGGAGTTTACAACATTTTTGGATAGAAGGAGTATATCTAGTATTCTATACAGAATAAGGGAGCATGAATGTAATCAATTTGGTTTTATGGTAATTCAATATTTTACCATGTTTTAAAATAATACATGGTGAAGGTGTTCACATGTTATTACATGGAAAAAGGATCTTCATTATGTTTAACTTCTTTATAAATTTTGGACAGTGAGTTTGGATAGTAGTATTTTAGATAATTCTATAGGTTGGAATGGATTAAATTTGAAAGGTAATTTTTGGATTTTTATAAAAGGACAATACACAGACCGTGTGACAACCCATCGCGTCGGAAAAAGCTGTGGGAATCGAACCCACAACCATAGTGAGATTGGGATTTATCGCCTACCACTGGACTACGTGAAGTTCATGGATGGTATAATGTAGTTTCCTTTTTTTAAAGGGTATGATGTGTGAATTATAAATTCATTATATTTGGAACTCTATATGATTAAGATCAATAGAGTATTTTTGAGTTGCATTATGTTTTGGAGTGAAAGATGAGTTTGTGGTAAAAATTTATTAATGAATAAAAAACTAATTGTAAAGTAGGTATATATCCTTATTATCTTATCCAATCTCAAAAATAAATTCCTCAACTTTAAGAAAAGGAACTTAGAACAAAAATGTTGTCGTAGATGGTACCTTAGATCATCAAAAATTTATGGATTTGGGATTGTTGGCCTTTTCATAGCCATGTTCTCTACCACTCTCCATCAGATATTGATGGTTATATATCTCTTCCGTATCCATGTTTTTCTACATGGAACCCTAGTATGTGTTATTTTTGGTAACCTTCATACTTACCACTCTTTATTTTAAATAGAGGCCTCATTAATCCATTTTTCGATGTGGGATTTCAGCTAAGATATTTTGAAATGTCAACCCCAAGATTCCAATACCGAACATAAATTGAGAGGAAACAATTTATTAAAGGTGGGGAGAATTTAACACCCAAATATTCCCAAGTACGCTTCTCTTTGAATAATAGAGTAGCGTGTGTCGTACGCAACTTCGAGTTCTAACACACACCACAACCAATCAAACTAGCCGTTATGAATAGTAATGCCCGCTTTTTGAAATTTTCTAAATTTTATCATTCAAAATGGACTTCATTTTTGGATTTGGAATATTGAAATTAGCCTAGGGTTAATTTTTGGTATTTTTCTTAAAACTTTAAATTTTTGATGAATAGTGAGAAACACTGAGTTATAGTTTAAAACTGAATTTTTATTTAAATAATTATTTATTTTATTTAAATTTATTTTAGGTAAAAATAGATAAATAATACCTATATAAGTTCAATATAATTTATTGAAGTCAGTTTATAATAATTTTAGATATATAAAAATTTCATTGAACTTTTCACCGTCTTTTACCCATCTCCTTGGAGAATTTGCCAATCCACATAAAACATAATTTTACCTCTTCTGTGAGGGGAATTTCGAAAATCTTAGAGACATGGTTAATATCAAATATTAAAAGGTTGTTCAATAAGATAAAAATAATTTTTTGTGAATAGTAACTTTTTTCTTTTATTTACCACGGTTAAAAGTAAATAGGGTAATTAAGGGTAAAAATGATATTAATATTACCCTAAAATAATCCTAATTATATTGGACAAGTGTATATAGACCAAAAAAACCTTATGAATAAAATATTATCATTTAGGTCAACTTGGATTATATTAGGACATTTATTATTATTTAATTCAAAGAAGAGTTAAAAGAGTTAAAATCAAAGTTTAATAACTGAAACATTTTTAATATAGGGTTATACATAAGATAAATTCGATTCTAAATATTTATTAGAAAGATAAAAATATTTCCTACATAATGGTATTTTATTTGTAATTTTTAGACATTAAATAATATAATTTATTTATGACACAATGATGATGCAGTAATTAATGTATTAATAAATGATTAAGATAATTGATATTATAAATACACAAATAAATGTAATTTGAGACTTGTTATGAATTAAAATAATTTTATAGGTTAATATGGCATATTAGGATTGGTTATATGAATTTTTTTCTAAGTAATAATTCTGTTATAAATTTATCAAAAATAAAATACCTAATAGTGTCAAAATTGACATAAAAGAGTTTTTAAAACAAATATTATATTATTAATTTATATTATATTCCTAAAAATATAAGGTTTGGCCAAAAAACTTATATCATGATAGGTGTATCATTAGTGGACCACTTTGGGGTATATTGGATGTTTATAGTATGTTTATTAACCATATAATATAAAAATACAAAGAGACATGGTGAATGTCACACTAATGAACCAAGAGTTAAAACAAAAAGACAACGTTAATAAAGTGACCCAAACCTATCTAAAACATATTGTTTGAGTGTATTTCTACCCATCCCCACCTTATCCCCGAATTAAATCAATTTTTAGCCATTATAAACCGAATATGAATTTATTATAAAATAATATTTTAAGTTTTTCCTAAGGTGCCCCTCACCCCTCTTATAAAAGGGCACTCTCCCTTCTCTCTAATTCACACCTTCAAAGCCTTTTGGATTGGCCAAAAGCTTCCCAAATATTCTCTCAAATTCCCTCAATTAAACATAGAGTCCTTATTTTGATCTGAAAGACAACCTACAGAGCCCATTTGATCAAATCAAAAGGAAGAACCCGAAGAAGAGGTAAGGTTTTCACCACCCTCTTTCAAGTTCCTTTCTTCTTCCACTTATTTTTTCTTTGTTATTTCCATTATAAAATAATAAATCCAGTATCTTATATATACTATGATGTTATTATAAATATGGTAAAACCATATTCAGTATTCTATCCATCCTTTTAATGACATGTCATCATACGTGCGTACGTACGACTTACCGTCTCCACGTCGTGGTGTAATTGTAATTCAAAACATTATTATTTGGATGGGTATTATAATGATGTGTAATTGAATTAAATAATAAATATAACATTATAATTATTCTTAATATATGATAAAAAATCCAATTATATGCTATTTGAATATCAAAAGATCGATATTGTCGCTCGTGCGTACGTAGGGACTACCGTCTCCACAAACGCGATGAGATTCATTCCCCATCATATCCATTCAAGACTAATTTTCATGTGATGATTAAAAATAAATTGTAAGGACTTGATATCATTCTGGATATGAATACGATACAACATATGGATAAAAAACACGTCTTGTGTAACAAAACATATAAAAGAAAATGAGTAAGTGAACATCTGAAATGATGATAATACTAAAATATTATTAACAAAGAAATTTTAAAAGATCATATATGGTATCATATTTATGTATATGATTCTTGTAAAATTTAATAACAATGATTTCACTATTATATAGAAGGTTAACCTACCATCGACCAAGGAAAAGTACAATCTAATTGTTTATGTGTAAGTATTTACTGGGACATTTTTATCATCCATGTACATTTTTCATAAAAATGATTTCAAAATTAATAATTTAAGGATTTGTGAAAGTTAATCTTTATCAAGATCATAATTTTAAATGTTTTAAAGATTTATCTTTCTAAATGTTTTTAATTAATGGCCATGTTTTCAAAAAGATTTTAAGGATTTATTTATATGGACATGAATGTTTTGAAATGATAATTCTTTTCAAAAGATTAAAAGTGGTATGGGACACTTTGATTCAAAAATATATTTTAAATTACTTCCTTTATAAATTTGTGACATTTAAGTTATTTTACAAAAAGTATATTTCTCTCAAAAAGTTTTACTCATCGTTTTCAACTGTCTTAGCATCCTTTAGTAGATATTATTTTTGATTGAGGTTGATTTATTATAATAAAATATTCCATATTATATTGAATGAGTTATGATATGTTTGATTGTGGATGTTCTATTTTAATACCATTCATTTTTTATAGTTAATGTATTGAAATCTCGTATGCTAGTTTTAATACCAATGTTTATGATATGTTTAAACCATTTCATATGAGGAATGTATTGGACTTAGTAAGTGACGGGTGGATCCCGCTATAGCTCCTCGATGCATCGGTAGGTCTAATGAGACAACTAGACATGGAATTGGATGAGGCCCTTTCCCAATTTGATATATGGTTTTGGCCGAGGCCTTAATCATTTTTAGACGTCTTGGCCATGGCCTTGACAAAATGTTTCAGAATGTCTGGAATTATACATTCCATCATTATGAAAATAATATTAATGGTTCATGTGGACATTCGACTGGTATAATACCAATGATTATGTTTTATTATGGCATTATTTACCCAGATCATATTCGTTCCAGAAATTTATTCATGTTTATTATTGGAAAATTCATGTGGTATCAATTATTCACCATGCTTAATATTTACGTCATTTTCCGCTGTATATTTTACCCTTACTGAGCGACTGAGCTCACCTCTTTCTGTGATTTATTTTTCCCAGGATTCCAAAAAGTGTACTGTGATTGATATTCAGGGTTAATCCAAGGGGATAATGGAGTTCATATAAGATTATTTATGTTTTTTTGTATGTTATAAAGTTTAATGTAACATTCATGTATTTAATATATTTTCCAAGACTGGTAAACCAATCGGTCCTTCAAGACTTGATTCCTTGTAATCATGCCAATGTATTAAAATAATGCACCGATTCTAGGTAACTGGGGCCAGGGTGTTACATTTTACCACCAATACATGAAAAATTTCATGTGGGTACCCAAAATACTTTAATATTTGATCCCTCAAATTTGAAATAATTATAACAACTGCATCATACTAATTTATGTCATATCAATGTTTTAACTCAACACTTAATTTCCACACATTTATCTTTTATTCATTATACATAACTCAAATGATATCATAATAAATCATGTAAAAAATTTTAAATAATTTTTAGAACTCATCACACTCAACATGAAATAAACAACAATTAACAAGTATTCATTCTTTATTAGCATGATCACATAAAAAATCACTTATAACACTTAGTATATATTAAACATTCCACTTTTAATAATAATTTGATATATATCACATTGGTTTCAAATTTAAATCATGTATCTTTAATTACTTCTAAGTATATAATAGGTATACATCACCAAATTTCATTATATCATATATGTTAGTTAATGAGGATTCATAACAAAATTATTAACTTAAATTAAACGAAAACATACATATAACTTGCATTAAATTTGAAAAAACCTCCAATATTACTTGTTCAACTTACCAAGTGGAATAACATTTAAGAAATGATAGAATCTAAAATATGAAACTAAAAAATATCTTTCATTTTTTAACTTTATCTATAAATATTCATGAGGGGAATTCTTAATTATTAAGGCCTCAAGAAAATTTATTCATGGTACTAATGATACTTTAGACATTATTCATCATTAATAGGAATAATAATATTAATTTATAACATGATATTTTAGGTTCAATAATAAACAGACATTAAATTTTAAATTATAAAACTAAATATGGTATATTATGGAAAGAAGATCAAGAATCATATCCTCTCATGAATTTATAAAAAAGTATTATTTAAGTAGAATGAATAAAATAAATAAAAAATAATTGAACGTAATTTTTAAATTGGTTTAGATTAAATCGCTAACATAATTTAAAATTTTAACTTAAATACTACCTATGATAATGATGTATACACCCTTCCTAAAATATCTACCATATAATCAATGAATTTTAACCTAAATGTGATTTATTAGCAATCATGGACCTTACATGAAATAATAGGGGAACATTATACCTATGAACAAATATCTATGCTCTATCTAGTCCCTTTCTTTAATCACAAGTTATGTGATATGAAACTTTTGAATTATCAAACCCATAAAATTCTTACACATTACTGACTCTAAACTCCATCGTACCCCATAAAGGGAAACTATGATACCTTTCTGTTATGACCTACCCTCACTAAAACCCTTCTTACTAAAGCATTCCTCCAATAGACCATGGGTTAGTGATTAGCACCAAAGGTTTCTATCACACATATGGGAGGCACTACCCACTTAAATCAAAAAAAATAAAGTGGAACCACTAGTATAATATCTCTCTCTCTATATATATATATTGAAAAGATAACAATTATAATACCCAACTCATCTCTACATGTCAAGTAATACAATACTATCAAGATGATACAAGAAATACCTTCTAAACTTGAGTCTAGTTACCCAAACAATAGTATCCCAAATCCCCATTTAACTTTCCTTAAAAAATATCAAGAAAAACATAAAGGTATGAAAATTTTTGAGTGATCAATAAGATCATACTCGTAAAAAATTCAACACTCATTGGAAATAAAAATGTCGGGGTAGTCATGTGTGTGATCAACTATGTAGTTGTATGAGATAATTAATGATATATACTAGGCATGTAAGTAGATATAATATTATACAATCTAATTACAATAACCTTTAATTGCATCTATTAAAATCATCATATTCGATCAATAATTAAATATTATTTACAAATGAGCGACTAAACTAATTTATGGAATCATATAAGATTAAATGGGAGGTATAGAAAAATATCACCACTGTTTCAACCATTATATTTGAACCCACATATTATAAAATAATAAAAAACACATGATCACCATCAAGTTGTCACAAAAATAGCCACATTACAACCACCATTACATCACCATAGCCACAACCACATCATAATAAATTCTATATCACTATAACCATGTCAAAACCACATACACATCATAACTATAACCATATTATCATGTCATCACATCATCATCTAATTGATTTTTACTAAAATTGAGAGCCGTCGATTCATAAATACATGATTTAACCTCAATAAATCATAACTCAAGGATATGTGTACATGTCATAACCTCAATCCATTATAACCGATAGATAAATGAATGTGTTATAACTTCGAACCATTACATCCCACATATGAATATATATATACAAACTATAACTTAAGCTATTATAACCCTCCCACACATTTATATAATCATATCGAAACTGTAAATGGTTGCAACCCAAAGATTATATACATATGATAACCTTTATACTCTGTAGACCATGTACATATGAACTATGCCTTAAGCCATTTCATCCCATGTAAGTATAAATATTACTAAAATCCATTAAACCATATCAGTATTATACCAAGAGTTCAAACAAAAATAGAAATGTAGATAATCAATAAAAAACAATAATCAATGACACATAAAAAGGTATCATACAAAAGAAATATCAATACAATAACTGAAAACATAACCAAATTAACATATGATTGAATAATCAATAAAAAAGAATAACTGGAAATGAAGATCATTTTCAAATATTATTCACTATCAACTATTATTTCCTTAACCATTCCTTATTAATTCAATATTTTTATTTGTATAATTTTCTTAAGAGGGTCCTTATATTAAACTCATTATCATATATGTGAATATATTTTATTTATTCAATAACTATATTTTAATTTTCAATTTAGTTACTTTTAACCCAACAATGAAATTATGAATATCTTTGACACAACCACTACTTAAAATTTCAACCTCACACCCAACTTATAAAATATAACCAAAATATCCTATGAATCCCATCACTATAACTTTCCCAACTCACTTAGAAAAAATCCACACAATCTATTAACAATCTTATACACCTTAAAAAAACATAACTAATGGAATCACTATAGGAAGGAACTATATAACCCTCTTCTTACCTCTATCTTATTGTTATTTAACAACAAACCTAAATATATCATTATAGAGAAGGAAAAAAATTGAAAGGTAGTGTCTAATCTCAATATACTAATAATAACACACCCTATCTCACCTAAATATTGTAACCAACCTAAGATAAACAAACATTCTAAAATTAAAGGGTATAAATAGAATATTATTCAATAAAAAACCCTAAATCTATCTCAAAACAATAAACTATAATAAAAAAATAATCATTCTCAACTAAAGAAACACTCTTGAATCCACATGAAACCGAGTTACACTAATTAAATAATTTCAATGTTCATTATTATTTAATTATTGAGTTTCTTCCTATTACTATAAAATTGATACTATTAAATCCCTACCCATTAAAACATAATATTAAAAATAGTATTATCAACACATCAAGACAATATTTTTTCAAAACATAATAAATAATGATAGTGTAGTGAAGAACTATATGAACATGTTCATCCTTCCATGTTATTTCTTGTCATTCCACCTTTAAAATTTAAAATTTCAATTCCAAAATAATTCACATGTACACGAGATACTACATAATATTAGAAATGCACATGTATCTCTTATTCATGATAACAACATGAAATATTAAAGGAGAAGTTTCCAATATGATCAAGTTTTCACATTCATGGCATTGCCAAGTATATATCTTATTTAAAGTCAAAATCATATATAAAAGGAAAAAATATCTTAATAATATCAACATTACAAATAAAAATTAAATAAATTAAGAAAATAATTTTGATAGACAATACATGATATAACTAAATAATTTAGAAATTAAATAAAATAAGATACCTAAAATATAACCTTCCACCAAACCAAAATTCAAAACACTGAGCCTGAGAGAATGTAGTAATACATGGAATAAAAGAAGGAAAATAATAACCTGTTATCTCGACCAAATAATCACACCAATACAATAGAAAGAGAGTAATATTACCATGTCAAAAATAATCTTAAAAATTAGGTGAAGTGGAAGGTTATCAAAGGTTGGATTGTACAACAAAATATTCACATCTTATGTAATTCAATTGATTACATTTAATCCAAGGGGAAAATGGTGAACATGTTTAAGGGGATCAATAAAAAGGGTCCATAATATTTATATTCAAAGTGGATAACACTATAAAGTCTTAATTATTAACAATGTTAACTTATAATATTACACAAAGTTTATGAAAAATATATTATACTAAAATATAGAAGAAAATTTTAAAATTACCTTATCATAATGGAGTAGAGAAACTGTACTTCATGTGAACTAAATTTAAGCACCAATTAATTCTTGTTAATACATCAAAAACTTCTGATAAAAAAATAAAAAATTTCAAGAAAAGGATTCAATAACCATAAAAATAACATCTAATGATTTTCAAAAGAAACCCATAGGTCACCTATGGTTTGGGAGAAACAAGTAAAATCGAACTAAAGGGTGCCCGTACCCCAAATTTATAAAAAAAATTCTAGTTCAAGGAATTAGAGTATAAAAAAAAGAATCATAACTTAATAGGTTGGTTTTAAATGCGCTTTTGAGGATCATGATGTGCTCCTCTAGGGAAATTATCTTTTTAAAACTTGGTTAACTATCTTAAATTTGATATATCTGAGGATGGTAATGATGTAATGAATATCACCATTCAACAACATCCAAATTCCAAAAAATCATAAAACATACCTCGATTCTACACTTGAGACCCAATCAACCAAAATAAACACCTTATCATAACCTATGGACCATGGTGTTTTGGTCTTCAAGAAGAAAAACCCAAGGAATTCATGGTGAAACATGTATAATCATAGTCCAATCAATATCCACTAAACCTGAGCTGGTTTTCCACTAACCATTGTTGCATTCTCACTAATCACAAAAGGCATTCGAAAAGATGTTATGGATGAATTTACACTATCATGGAATGGTTTACCTCAAGACCTAATAATCAATTAACTGGATCACCATAAACATTTAAATTAAAATAAAAACAATAGAAGAGTATTACATGATATCATAATTTTCTAGAGCTACAATTCTACATTTTTTTGGGGTTTTATGTGTCCTAGGGTGTTTGGGGAATGATAAAATAACTGAAGGATAGGTTTTATAGTGCTATGGTGTGTTTTAGTCTTCGTATTTAGGTCACAATGTGGTTAAGGTGTTTTGGAATAGGGGATAATTTATGATATTTATGTGTCACCATTTATTAAAGAGGATATCTGGTTATAGTGAAAAGTGTTTTTGATGTGTTATTAGTTTTTTCTTATAGTGTGTGGTTAATTCCATGAGTGCTAACATATTTTCTATTTAGTGGGACCTTTTTGGTTGTAGCGTAATGTGTTGTGTTTTGGGGTGAAGGGTTACAAATCTCTTGGGTTATTCTTATATAAAGAGACTTATGATGGTTAATATTATGTGAATTTCTCTGAGCTAATCTTATATGGTATATAATGAGGTAGAGAGATCCTTTTCACAACATGAAGGTATTATTGGTTTTAGATTAATGTTAAATTGCTATTGGTTTAATCTCACCTCATTCCCGACCAATTTGAGCTCTCTTTGAAGCTATATTGGTCCATCCTTTCCCCCGTATTGCTACTTGATTCAAAGTGATCTCATGGGTATTTTTCATGGTGGATACAGGGTAACTCATTCCCCATTTCCTATTTTTATATATTATTTATCTATCCCATCATTTCATTGTAATAATATAGTTTCATGACTTGGGATTTCACAAATTTAATGGGTAAAACGACTTAGATATTTTTTGGCACATTATCTTGACTAGAGGAGTTCCAGTTGGGTGATTTCATGAATTTTATTCTCCTTTTTATAAAAATATTTTGAGAATTAAATTTGTTAATTTTTACTTGATTTTGGGAATTTCTTAGGAATTATTGGGTCTAAACTATTTAGGGATTCTTATTAATTAATGGATATAAAAATTATTGGGTGATATGGATAGTTTTTAGCTATGTTTTGTATTATCCTGAAATTTTCTAGAGATATATCGAACTCATTTACAAGTACTCTTTTTCTAGCTTTTATCAAACTTTATTTGTGTTGTTTTGGGTTTTTTTTGGGTGAAAATTTAGAATTTTGGAATAAAAATGTGCAATGCACATTTGGTGCATGGTTTTTGTAAACTATTCACCTACCACTAGAAAAACATGCAACCCCAGACAAATAATGGTTTCAAAGTTGGGGTAGGGTTTGAAAACCATTCCCCCTCTTTGTAGTAACCATGCATCCCCTAAGAAGAGATGCACATTTAGGTGAAAATTGATAGAAAACCATGCTCCTATAAAGGAATCCATGTGCATGAGTTTTCTTTTATCCAAAAATTTATTTTAAAATAAAAAACCACCCATTATTGACCCCTAATCTCTTGCACTAGGACCTAAACCAATTCTTATAGTTATAGAGGCTCTCAAATGGATTCAATGGCTATACAAACAACTTTCATGAATAATCTATGGTCTGATTGATGGATCCAAACCTCTCCCTATTTCTGATCTCTTCACGATTGGATCACTCTCTCTCGTGTCTCACTTTCCAAATCAAGTAGAGTGTTTAATTATCCATTGAAGTGGGTTTATTTCTGTATTTTGATAGATCTTAATCATTTATCTTTTGGATCTTGGTTTTGGTTCTAGATATCATTCATTATTATGAAATTTAATGTTCCTATTCAATTTGGGGAATTTCCATTTGGAAAATGCTCACTAATGATCTTAAGGTAGGTATTCTAAATTGAATATGAAATGGCCCCAACACTAGTAGCCCAGATCCTATGCCTTACTTTGTTACATTGGTACTATGTAAAAGGGTTCACATTCCAAAGGACCAAATAGTTTAGTATCTTTAGAAAAATAAATACAATCATAAGTGTTAAATTAAAACTTAAAATGAAATACAACATATCGACTCCATTGGAAACACCCATAAACCCCTATATTATCACTAAAATTCATTCATAATATACATCTTCACATTATGGGGATAAATAAAACATAATAAAGGGGTGCTGAAAGATGCTCAGTAAGGGTAAGAAATACAGGGATGCTATCATAAAGAAAAATAAACTATAAATAAAGTTGAATAACTGAAAAAACATTGCATTAATACATAAACACGAGCATAATATGGCAGGAAAAAACTGAATAATTAATTCCATATAAATAATCACAGGAGAACGAAACTTAACCAAGGATATTGTAAAAGTCTAATAATCACATGAATTATAAATTACTAATATCATAATGATAGAATGCACAATGTTGTACATCTGAAACAAACCATCGAGGCCTTGGTCAAGAAATTTAAAAATAATTTTTTCCTCAGCCGAACCCATATATGAAAATAAATGGGCAAGGCCTCTTCCAAGTTGATATCTTTTTTGTTTCATGAGACCTCTAGATACATCAAGGTGCTATAGTAGGCCCCTACCATCACTTATTAAATCCAATTACATTGTCATATAGATGAGGTGAAACCAAAAAACATATATATATGAAATTTAAATTAATTTCCACAATCAGTAAACATAATCACTAATAATTTTGAGTAATATGGTGAATTATATCAAGATAGTACATCCACAGTAAAACTGATCATAAACTATTTAATAAAATATATTATATTATATCATTGATGATCAATCCAAATTAAGAAAAATATTCAACAAAGGGTTTTTAAAATAGATGAAAATTATCAATCAAATCATTGAGTAATTCTTGAGAGAAATACCCTTTTTACTTTTTCAAATAAGAGTTCTTTTGGAAAAATAATTTTTATTTTACATAAAATCATATTGGAAATATGTATATCCCCTAAAATAAAAGGGAAGGACAGTGAAATTATGTTTTTGGAATAAATTAAATCCAACTGAATAGAAAACATGTAAAAAGAGCTCTCAAGAATCTTTAGAAATGGGTCGCTTTAGTGCGGTTTGATAGAAAATATAAAAGAATATTTAGAGTAGAAAAAGGGCTAATTGTTTACATAAAACCAAAAAAGGGCTAAGATAGATTTTCATAATAAAAAGAGTAACTTTATAAATATATTGGTGTCTTAAAACAGGTTATGGAGTGTACTTGAATGTTAGTTAGAAATCAGGAAGTTCCCTTAAATCCGGCTTGCTTGCCGGAAGAATTGAGAAGGGAACCAGGTAAAACATGCATTTACAATCAAATAAATATAAAATTGTCTAGATACATGAGTTTTCAATATATAAAAGACGTAGAATAAGTATATAAAAATAATATAGAATTAAATTGGGGTAAATTTAGTGAATGTGTAACTCGAATGAAAAATAGAGGTTCCGGAAGAATCCCATGCCTTATGTCTGAAAGCGTTCTACACTTGTAATTAATGTCCTGGATAATGAAATTATACTCTTTAATAATTTAACTCAAAACCTATTAAACATTTATTTTATGTATTATAATTTTATTTGGTTCATTTATGGTATTTTTGATAAGTTATAAGATTCAGCTTTATTGTTCCGAAGTTGTCATTTCCTTGGTTTGCATGATTGGTTCACATGTATACATATATGAAAGTTAATGTGAAATGAAAATAGTTATCCAGAAATAAAATTTTATGTTATTAATGAAATTAAATGATATTTAATGGTATTATATATCATGTTGTTTCCATATGTGTGGATGATTCCTTAGATAAAATGTTAATGATAACCATTTGAGGTTTTCTTGGCATTTTTTTGGTAATCATGCACTAGTTTTTTTATTAGTTAATATAATATATATATACTAGTTTTATAAAACTCAATAAGTTGTAATATATAATTTATAATCTTTTATAAACATAAAAATAGTTTTATGACTGGCCTTGAAAGTGGTATCTGAAAAATGAAAAAATCATCACCCACAAAGAAGGTGAATCGACACCACACGGATGGCGTTTTCATTTTTAGAACAAAAAGAGGAAGAGAAAAGAATTTAGGGTGGATATCCCATTACAATAATAAAATTTTAGTATATATAATATAATAAAGTTATCACGAATTTTTGAACAGAGAAGGTAAATATTGGATAATAAAATAAAATAAATTGAAAGAAAATTAAAAGAATGAAAAGAGATTTTACCTCTTGAATTTATTTCCTTGAGAACCTTTTTAATAAAAATTAAAAGGTATTTTGGAGAGACCATAAAGAATAAAATATGGGGGAGAGGTTTGGTAGAGGTATTAGTTAGAAATTGGACAATATTCATAGATTTTTAGGTGTGAGGAGAAGAGTTGGCGAGGAGTGGTATTTAAAGTGGAGGAGAGGTGTGTTTTTTAATTATTTTATTCATTAGTTTATTATTCTAGATCAAGACTATCAATAGTTTTAAAATTATCAGTAAATATATTAAAATAATGATGGAAGTTCAATATTATGGGATTAAATCATTAATACATCTTATATGACTCAATAATTCATGTATTTATTAAATACCTTAAATTACCATATTTTACTATTTACTAAAAATTCAAAAATTTTAGAAAAATAAGAAAAATTAACCATAACCATTTTTTGAAATTTATAATTATAAAATGAACCACATTTTATTAAAATAATATTTATAAATATGATAAATTTTATTTCTGAATGATATCATTATTTACTTGAAAAGTATCGATTTTAATACTATAGTTATTTTTATGAATCCTTGATAAAATAATTAATGTCTCGTAATATTATATTATTATCATAAGAAAACAAAATATTCATTTAAGAATATGTTTTATAAATTTTTTTAGATCATTATATTAATTATTAAATTTCAAATAATCATTTTTGTTTCAAAAAATACCAACAATTAATTTATCTCTTTTAAAACATTTACTTATTACCTTATATAAATATACAATATTTTCATTTATAAGATACCTAAATTTTATTTATACATTTATAGGTGAAGTTAATATTAAATTGGTTATATTACTATTCATATCCGTCACATTACTATTCCAACAATCATATTTAATAGTGTATTATAGTTTTAAACTCGACGTTGCATGAAGCATAAACTATTAAAGATGAAAAATTTTAAAAGATACATACCATAAAATCTAGGGGTGTTACATTCTCCCCTCATTCAAAAAAAACATATTTAAAATTTTTGTAATGTAACCTCATAAAAATATTTGGGTACTTCTTCATCATAAATTCATCTGGTTCCCACATCACCTCGTTAATTTTATTGTTTTTCCAAAGTAACTTTACCAGCTGAGTCATCTGATTCCTCAACACCTTCTCTATAGTGTCTAGAATCTAGATAGACTCTTCACAATAATATAAATCAGGTTTCAATTCTATTACTTTAGAATTAGGGACATGCATTGGGTCTGAAATATAATTTCTTAAGAAAGAGATGTGGAACACATTGTGTACTTTAGAAATTCTAGGTGGAATTGCTAAACTATAACCCATTTCTCTAATTATCTGTAAGATTTCAAAATCTCCAGTGTACCTCAAACTCAGTTTCCTTTTTTCCCATATGTTATAACACCTTTACTTGGACATACCTTAAAGAAGGAATGATCTATCACTTGAAACTCCAAATATTTCTTCCAGTTATCGACATATCTCATTTTCCTAATATATGAACCTTTTATATGTGTTTGACTAGTATTTTACTTTTCTGTTGTCTCCTCCACAAGAACTAGGACTACATTCTTCCTTTAACCAGCTTCATCCCAACAAGTTGGTGTACGACATCTCTTTCTATACAATGCTTCACATGGTACCATTTGAATACTTGAATGGAAACTATTGTTGTATGAAAACTCAAAAAAAGTTAAATAATGATCCCACATGCCTTTAAAGTCAAGTGATTATGATATAAATAGGTCTTCCAAAGTTTGGATCATCCTTCTTGATTTCTCATCAGTTTGAGGGTGAAAAAAATACTCAAATGAAGTATAGTATCCAATGATTTAGGAAGAATTTTACAGAACTTCAATTTAAATCATTAAACACGATCACACACAATTGAAAGAGGTTCCCCCTAAAGTCTAAAAACGTCATTAATATAGAGTCGTTCAAGGAACACTAGTGTAAAATACTCCCTTATAGTGGGGAAATGAAGATTTAGTAAGTTGATCTATAATTTCCTATATTAAATCATTTTTAAATGATTTATTAGCAATCCAGTGAAACAATCCATAGTAATGTCATCCCATTTCCATGTAGGAATAGGTAGAGGTCGCATGACTCCTCTAGAATTCTATCTCTCGGCCTTAAACTATTGAAAAACTAAACATATTGATACATAATCAGTAATTTCTCACTTCATATTATCCCACCATAAACGTTCCTTAAAATATATATACATATTATTATTACCAAGGTGTATAGATAAATTAGAGCTATGGGAATCATCCTATAATTCCATTTTTTAGCTCAGGTGTAGAGGTAACATAAATATTTTTCCCATATTTTAGAATTCCATATTCATATATGATTTCTACCAAACTTTTATCATTCACAGCTTCAATTTTGGTTGAAAATTATCATCTTCAAACTATGAAATTTTAATCCTTTTCAATAAAGATAGTTGGGAAACAAATTTAAAAAGTAATGATGTTTCACCTTTCTTGTTAATTCTCTTATCCATATTCACTAGATCCATGAACATAGAATCTCTTTTAATCCTCATTTTTGTATATAACTCCATGATCCTTCCTACTCAATTCATTTACTATCATATTTTCCATCACTAGGTGATAGTGTATTGAATAATCACAATACTTGCGTATCTCAAGCCATTATATTTGCCTCATGTTGAGTGTTGTATGTGAAGATATATTTCAAACTCTTTTGTTATATATATATCTCACATATTTCACCATAGAGATACTATATCCATATCTTCAGAGAAAACATCACAACTACTAACTCAAGATCATGGGATGGAAAGTTTTATTCATGATTTTTTAACTGCTTTGATGCATAGTCAACAACTCTATTATTTTGTATAAGAACACAACCAATTCCTTTCTTTGAAGCATCACTATAAACAACAAATCCACCATTTCCTGATGGTAGAGTAAAGATCGGAGCATTCACTAATATCCACTTCAATTCTTCAAATCATTCTCCACATTAATTTTAAAAAATAAACATAACCTCTATATGAGTAAGTTTGGTTAATGGGTTATCTAATCAGAAAAACTTATCAACAAAACGTCAATAGTAACTTGATAAACCAAGTAAAATATGCACCTTGGTTATGTGAATTGGTGTATGGAATTCTTGAACTTGATTTTTCTTTATAAGTTCAACGAAGATTTCATCCTTGGAGACAATATTTCCAAGAGAATAAACTATTAAAATATAGAATTCAAACATTCTAAACCTCCCGAATAATTATTTTCTTCTAAGAGTCTCTATAATAATCTACATTTGGTTCTCATAGTACTCATAGCTTTTGGAATATATTAATATACCATCAATAAATTCAAAACTAAATCGTCAAGATATTCCATGAATATTTTATCTAAAAAAATAGATGCTCCATTACTCTATCCCAATAGAATTAATATAAACTCAAAATTTCCATTCCTAGTTTGGAATACTGTATTAGGAATATGTTTCTTCCTCACATAAAATTGATCATATATGGATCAAAGTTCAATCTTTAAGAAATATTGAGCTCCATGAAGTTGACCAAATAAATCATTAATGCAAGGCATATGATAGTTATTCGTTATTATAATAGAATTTATTTCTCTATATTAAATTCATAACCTCATGGATACATATTTCTTATTGAAAAAGAGAACATGTGCTCCCCATAGAGAAACTCTAGGGTGAATAAATCCTTAATTACTCAACTCCTATTGTTATTTATTTATCTCCAATAATTCCAAAGAGTCTATTCAATAAGGTGTCTTTGATATTATCCTTACATCTGATATTAAATCAATAGAAACCTCAACATTCCACTATAGAGTATGTATAGGTAAATCCTATAAAAACACATTAATAAATTCATGTACAATAGGTTGTGCTCAATTTGAAAATTTTTTCTTAATCCATAGATGATTTTTCTCTTCTTTCATAAGAATTTTATTAAGAAGATCTACTGAAGGTGGATCAGATATAAAATAGACGATGAAGTCTCCCCTCTAAAGATGTTAAATTTTATAGCATCAACACAAATCATAATTTCATCCACTTTGAAATAACTTTTTCCATTAAATTTTGAATTCCAATCCATACAAGGGATATTATCAAAATCATGCATAAGTATGATGATAAAAAAAGAAATTAGATCATGTTTATCTGTTATAATATGAATTGGTGAACATATATTTGTTACAAAAGGGTTCCCTCTAGTATTATTTTCTAACAAATCACTTGTTAAGGTGAATTGGAAATATATAATTTTTAAAGAAAATTGGGAAGATATAAAATAATGTGATGATCTATAATAAAATAAATATTTAGGTAAATTTGAGGATATTGTTAAAGTACATTCCACCACATAATTATGAACTTAAACCTCAACTTTTTTGACCACATAATATTTTCCATGATCCCATGGCCTTTTCAGAGGGAAGTTTTCTTGATGCTTCATATAATCATTTTTATAGTGTACTATATCTCTATAATTATAGCATCAAACCTTGATATCTTATTTCTTTCTATTTCAATCATGAGTATGATGGCCTTTCTCACCACAATTGTAGCGAACTCTTTTTTCCTTTTAAGTAAGTATTGAGGTGTTTCCTTCCACAAGTATCGCACATCAGAAAATTATTTTTATCCATTCCTTACTCTGTCACCCTCTTCTTCTCTTTTTTTCCCTTGATGTCATATAACATATAGAATTATTTCTCTATCTTGATAACACATGAGATTATATCTTTGTATGATGAGAATGACTGGTATACTAGTTCCCTTCTAAATAATGGTTTTAACCCATAAAAGAATTGATAAATCTTCTTCTTTGGATTATGTATATAATATATAGCATGGCTTGATAACTATGTAATGTTTGCTTCATACTTGGAAATGTTTTCATCCTCCTTTCTTCTCATTGTCAAGAATTATCTCTCCATATCTGCTTATTATTCATTAGGGAAATATTTTTCTATGAAAATTTCCTTAAAATCCTTCCATTATATATTTTGAATTTCTTCCTCCTCCTTTTTGTTTTGAAATAATGACTTATATTAATCTGCATATCCCGATAGATGATAAAAATTAATGATAACCTTATTCCATTCACTAATTTCGAAGGTGGGAAATATCTTGTGAAAAGAACTAATCCAATTCTCTATTAAAAATGGGTTTGTAGTCTTATTGAATGATATAAGTTTTGGGCACATAAAGTGGTATAATATTGTGACACCACATTTTGGATCAGGATACTTCATGAAAGTAAGGTTATTTCTCATAAACTAAGTCAATTTTTTTTCCATATATTGTTACAAGTTTCTCTTCTCCTGTGGTAGCTCCTAATCCAACATCATTATCTTTCATAGGAGAGTAATCCCTACATGGAATACATGTGTTGATACAGTTTCCATTCCTTCCACTAGGCGCCAGTTCTAAATAATGGCATCCACTAAATTATGTTATGAATCAAAATGCATAATTTTTTAACTATAAAAACACTATACTTAAATTAAAAAATTTATTCATAGGTAATATCACAAAAAGAAACATGGTTTTTGGGGATATATTCACTTTTAAATCCATTATAATGGTTTATATAGAAAATGTGAATTATCCTAAGAATACCCCCTTGGAGTTTAAAACCATGTGCACAATTAGGCCCATTTATGTGTACCATGTTATAAATATTGAAACCAGATGTACCTTGTCGGAGTTATTACCCTTAGGTACATCTGTTCTAGAACCATGTCCCCTTGTAGTATGAAGATATAGATTTATTTCTAGTAATACCCACATGATCTCTACCTCACCAAAATTCTAGGATGTTCGTATATACATATCCTCAAAGTCTATCATAGGGTTATGTTCCCTAATCTATGTTTTCTAAATCTAGTTTCCAAGGTTTCTACTAAATATTCTCTAATACAAACTGTAAAAACCTTGACCCCAGTATCCGGAAGCTGGTGCCTTACTTTATTTCATTGGTACTATGAACAAGTGTTCACATCCCAAAGGAACGAATAGTTTAGTATCTTTGGAAAACTAAATACGATCATAAGTATTACATTACAAATTGAATTTAAATAAAACATATGAACTCCATTAGAAACACCTATAAACTACTAGATTATCCGTATAATTCCTTCATAATATACATATTCACATCATGGGGAGAAATAAAACATAAGAAAGGGGTGAGCTCAGATGCTCATTGAGAGTAATCAATAGAACAAAAGATACTATAAATAATCATAATCAATATGGTAAGGTGAATAACTGAAAACACATGCCATTAATAAACAAACATGAGCATAGTATGGCATGAATAAAAATTGAATAAATAATTACATATAAATAATCACATGAGAATGAAACTTAAGCATTGATATTATAATAGTTGAGTAATCACATGGATTATCAATTAATAATATCATAATTATTGAATGTATAATTTTGGACATCTAAAACATACCATCTAGGCCTTATCCAAGACATCTGAAAATAAATAGTTAAGGCCTATTCGAAATCCAAATCTAAAAATAAGAGGGAATGTTCTCTTCCAAGTCCATATGTATTTTGTCTCATGAGACCTACTGATGCATTGATTTGATATAGTTGTGCCCATCCATATCTTACTATTCCAACTCATTACTCAAATGATTTGGTTGAAACATAAAAAATATATACATACAAATTTTATATAACATTCCCCAATTAGTAAATATGATCACTAACCATTCTGAGTAATATGTTGAATGGTATCAAGATAGTACATCCACAGTCAAACTAATCATAAACCATTTAATAAAATATTGTAGTTCATATCATATAAGATGAATCCCATTTAAGCATAATATTCAAAAAGTTTTTGAAATATATGGAATTTCTCAAATAAAATCATTGAATAAATCTAGAGAGAAATACCATTTTTAACTTTTCAAAGAAGAGTTATTTTGGAAAAATCATTTGTATTTGTCATGAAATCTATTTTTAAGTCTGTATATACTAGAAAATAAAAGTGTAGGAAAATAAAATTATTTTTGATCCGTAATTTTTGTCTATATTAAGTGAAAACATGTAATAATAGTTTTTAAGAAACTTTAGAAATGGGGTGCTTCAGTTCAGTTTGAGGTAAAATATAAATGTGACTTCAAAATAAAAAAATGATTAATTGTTGACATAAAACAAGAAAAGAGATAAGAATTTTTTTTCAAGAGAAAAAGTGAAATTTTTGAAAAATATTTGATTCTTTAAATATATGATGAATTTTACTTGAAAATGGGTAAGAAAGCATTCTTCACTTGTAATTAAAATTATGAATACTCAAATTAGATTCATTGATAATTTAATTTAAAACATATTAAACATGTATTTAATTTATTATAATTTTATTAGGTTTGTTAATGTCCTTTTTATGAGTTATAAGATTCCATTTTTTTGTTCATAAGTGTTCGTTTCCTTGATTTTAATGATTGGTTCACTTGTCTACATGTAAAAAAGATCATGTGAAATGGAAATAGTTAAAAATAATTGAAATTATAAGTTATTAATGAAATTATATTATATTTAATGGTCTTATATATCATTTTTTCATATATTAGTATGATTTATTTGATATAACCTTAATGACTATCGTTTGGATTATTTTTGTGTTATTTCAATCCTCATGCCCTAGTTTTGTTTTAATAATAAAAATTATTTATATATACTTCTTATAGAACACTAAATAAGTTTTAATATACAAATTATAATCTTTTTTAAACATAAAAATGGTTTTATTACCATCCTTGAATGCGGTAATAGAAAATGAAGGAATCATCGCCCATGAAGGTGGTGAATTGACACCTCAGATATGACATTTTCATGTTGAGAACAAAATGGATAAGAGAAAACAATTTATGTAATATATTCCCTTATCATAACAAAATTTAAGTATATAAAATATAATTGAGTTATTATGATTGTTTGGATTGAGGAGGTAAAGAAATGATAAGAAAATAAAAAAATTTGAAAGAATATTAAAAGAATGAAAGGGGATTTTACCTCTTAAATTCTTCTCCTTGAGAACCCTCTTAAAGAATTTTGAAAAGGTATTTGGGTGATACCAGAAATACTAGAACTTGGGGTAGAGTTTTGGGAGTTGTATTGAGTATAAAGTGGACAAGCATCAATTTTATGGAGGTGTGGGGAAGGGAGACAGCGAGGGGTTGTATTTACAGTGGAGGGGAGGAGTGTTTGTTAATTTTTTACTCATTAGTTTATTATTTTGGCTCAAGAATATAAATACTTTTAAAATTATAACTAAATATATTGAAATAATTAATTATAGTTTGATATTATGGGATTATAGCAGCAATGCATCATCAATGACTCAATCATTCTTGTATGTGTTAAATACCGTAAATTATTGTATTTCACTATTGAAAAAAATTCAAATATTTTAGAAAAATACCAAAAAAATTACAATAACCATTTATTGATGTGTAGAATTAAAAAATAAACTCCATTTTATTAAAATAATTTTACATATATGAGAAATTTTAATTTTTAAATAAAATCATCAATTACTCGAAAAATACTGATTTTAATATTATAACTTTTTTATGGAACTTTGAAAAATTAATTAAGGTATCATAAAATTATCTTATAATCACAAGAAAACTAAATCTTAATTTATGAATATATTTTATGATAATAATTTTATTTTAAATCATTATATTAATTATAAAATTGTAAATAAATATTTATGTTTCCAAAAAATACGAACCCTTAATTTATCATTTTAAAAACAATTTTTTACTTATTACATGATATAAATATACCATATTTGCATTTTTAAGATACCTAAATTTTATTTATAATTTCATAGGTGAAGTTACTATTCTATTGGTCATATTACTATTCATAATGGTCACATTTCTATTCCAAAGGTCATATTTAAAAGAGTATTAAATTTTAAACATGATGTTGCATTAAGCATAAATTATTGAAGATGATAAATTTTAAAAGAGACATACTCTAATTTTGGAGAAATACACTAATTTTGGAGACATGAGCCCGTAAGAGGCACTATGACGCTAGGTTTTCCCTCGCCACTGCTCTCTCTCTCCGGCCTCCGATAAGCTTCTCTTCCCATCAGTGCTTCTATCAGTGCGTTTGTGGCGCGGTTCCTCCATAGTGGTGTTGCTGGGCTCATTATCATACCTGGTGGGTTGATTCTCAAGGAGGCTTGAGGCAGACCAGGGTGCGGGTTTCCAGTGATTGGCGGCGTCGTCGAACATTGCGTCGTCTTTGAATGTTTTGGGTCGATTGGTCTTTGGGTGAGATTCTGAAGGTGGTGGTGTGGCCTGTTTCTCATTTCTTGAAGAGTTTTTCTCTTGGAGGTGGATTTTTTTCAGGTAAGTTTTCTGTGTTGGTGATGTATGTCGCGACGGTGACAGAATGGACTTTATTTGGATGACATCGTTGTTTTCCGAAGATGAGCGGTTTAAATTTTTGATATGCGGTGATGAAGATGTTGATTTTTTGGTTCTTGTTCCCGCTAGATTTGGTGTTTCTAGAAAGGTTGATGCTTTTGTTTCTGTGTTATTCTTCTGCTCGATGCTGCTGTAATGGTGTTTGAGTTATTTTTTATTGGTGACATTTGTCGCGACGACGATGTTATAGGCTCTCGTCAGCGTTGTTTGATATGGGGCGGTGTTTTTGGAGGGGGGTTCAGTCTGCTGTGGGCATTCCGGCGACTGTTCCCGATGATCTCTCTGGCGACCTGCAAGGATGGTGATGTTCCTGCAAGGATGGTGATGTCCTTCAAGGATGGTTATGTGTGATGATAGGATCGTGGCTTGAGGTGCAATGTGTGGTGTACGATGGATCGTTGTTGGATCAGATTTTGAATTTTGAATTTGGCTGATTTCTGTATATACTAAAATTTGGATTTTGGGGATTATTTGTACGGGTACCGGGAACCCATAAACCATGTTTGGAAAATGGGAAAAAAATGATTTGCAGGAATTCCATAGTCTTGATTATATTCATGTGTATGGAATTGTGAAATACCAATTTCCATGTTTGGATGTCACATATTTAATTGGATTAATTAATTGGGTAATTAATTATTGTAATGATGTGATTATAAAATTGATGGGATATTGGGATTATGTAAATTACCAATTAATGGTATTGTGTAATTTTTTAATTATTGAGAAATAGAAATGATTGATAATAGGAATAAAGGGATGGTAAACGTAACCTAAATGTTTTAATGGTTTGTGTGAATAAATTTTGATAGAAGGTTTAATAATTAATTGTTATTATTATTCCATGTAATTAAAATAAATAATTATGATTGTGTTGTTAAATTGAAATTTTATACCATGATTTGACGTGTTGATAATATGGCTAATTATGATTGATCTTGTTAAATGTGGTATGTGTGATATATGTGTTGATTGATAAATGAGGTGTGGAAGAAGGAATGAGGATCCAAATACCCATAGGGTTCTAGACGTGAAATTATAGACCTAAATGAATGAATGTGAATATTATTGTATAGGATAGGGATTAATGCTCTAAAATCCCAAGGGGTGTGGGATAGGGACAGGTGCTCCCAATATTGATGGGGGTGTTAGACACAACTTTCTATTCCCTTGAGATTGGAATGAGACTATGTTTCCAAGTAGTAATGATATGAATTAAAATGAAAAGGATAATTTAAACACATGTTATAATGATTTTTTTACCAATGTGATATGGTTCGGACACTGGCCTGAGCTGAAGTAGGTTTGGATGGTTCTGGTGTCATTGTGAAGCTGTGGAAAATAATGTGGTTAAATAAATAATAATTGAATATAAAAAATGTTTGTTTATTGATTTAAATTTATTTTTTATAAAACAATATAAACTATTATTGAAGGGATATCATTTTAGACACTGTTTGTGGTGAGCTACTATGTTGTACTCACACCTGACTCATGATGCATGATCGATACTAAAATAGAATTCATCTTTGTAGGACATGATAAGAGAAATAACCCTATGTTATATGGTTGGGTTGGTTGAGTTAGGATGGTGCATGGATGAGGGAACCTGACATGGTGTCGTGACCCACATAAGAGTGTGAGTGTGTCTTTATTTTTGTTTTTCATTTAGAAACATGACACATATATGGCATGATATATCCAAAGATTTGGTTTGGATATTGTATTCATATTTTGGTTCATCATGTATTATGGGGTTTTTTGGTTATAGAATTATATTGGTTGTTGGTTATTGTCTTTTGGTTATTTTTTTGATGTTTTTATACTTTTATAAAGAGGGTATATTCTCCCCCTCTTGATATATTAGACCCTCGCTTCTAGTCGAAAGCCTCTGGTGTATGGGGATAAATTATTGAGGTCATCTGGCCAAACAGATCGAGGATCTAGTGTGTGGTAGCTGGGTCGGGATGTTACATGTTACAATTATATTTTCTATGTGGTTAATTTGGTGCCATTGGAAATTGATTATAATTTATTACATAATGTGATTTTATGATTCTTAGGGGATGATATTATACCATTGGATCATAGACATGAATGAATCAAGTATATTATATTGGTTGGAGGTTCTAACCCATATGAAACTCCTTAGTTCTTGCTTTAGATTCACCTACCACTATATTTTGTAAACGAACAAAAAAAATTATTATTATTTTCAAGGATTTAAATTCATCATTTCCAATGAATTCCTTCATCATGTAATCAAATAGATTTTCAATAGAGGTATTATTTAAATACTTGGAATAATGTGTCAATGTTTCATTATTCTTTTTTTAGAATTTTAGTTTAAAGGATTTGTGATAGATTTTTTAAATATAATATGTGATTTATGTTTTATTTTGAATTAGTTGATATTTCTAAAATATAAATTATTATTTTTTATTTTTTATATATAATTTTTATTGTTTTAAATTGAATCCCTTCATTCCCCCACTCATTAAATTTTAATAGGAAAGGTATAGAATAAGTTTCTTGGTTAAATAAATTTATAAAGTATAAAAAAGAGCATACTTATGCTTGAATTAAGCGAGTAAATGAAATATTTATATTTATATTCTAAATATGATTTTATGGTTTTAAAACCTCTTGTTAGATTTCGAAATGATTTTTGAAGATCTATTTATATATGCAGACTTATGGAAAATTTAATTCATTGAGTTTATTAATAAACTTTGATAAGATATTATAAATTCTCTGATAACTTCTGGAATATCCCCTAGAATACATATAGACTTGTATGATTAATGATATGTACTCCCTAGTTTAGTAAGCTAACAAACATAGGTAGTGTAGAAATATAGAAAGAGAAAAATCCCTTCTTGTGAATTTATCTTTCACTATTATAGAAAAATTAGTTCACTATTTCTTTTTTGTGAGTTACAAGTCATGATCCAAACTAAATTTTTTTAAGTGTTATATTAGTGGAACGGTGATTGTTGGGATAACTTCATGTTAGAAGGAATGTGATGGTATCTTAACTTAATTGTTTTTTACAACTATGTTACAACTAAAAATATATTTCCTTTTTTTAAGAACATCAATTGATCCTTTTACTTAAAGTTATAATACTATATTTATTTTTCCACAAAACCCATCAACATAATTTAATTTTATAAAACAAACTCTTCTTTAGTACATGTATAATATTTTTTCCAAAAGGTACAACGATTAAAGTAAATATTTTATCACTTTAAAACTCAAATTTTTATATATTTAAAAGTAGAATCTAATTATGAAAACCTATTCTTGGGAATAAAAATATTTTAAAACAAATATTTTATGTTCAGTACTTAAACATTATTTAACATCCAAACAAGGATTTTTGGTTATGTATTAGGCATGAAAAACACCACATTTGGTTTATCACATAGAAATAAATGGGTTCTCCTTAGTTACTACCCATGAATAAGTAAATCCTTATTTTTATCCAGTGTTCATTAACTCAAAACTAATACTTACTCTATATTTTTTAATTTGTTATAGTATATATCTTGAATAACATGGAAATAATGTTAACTTATAAATTTTTCCATGTTTGGATTGAAATTTTAAACTTTTTGGGATTACATAATGTGTTATTATGGGGTTTCACATATTATTTTGAAAGAATGTGTGACATAGAATTATGTTTAGCTAATAATATATCTATTGTATCTTAATAAATTATGAAGATGTTTTTTTGTATGAAGCATTAGATTCATTAGGACAGAATTATTACATGATCATGATTGTTACTTTGATATGTATGGAATGATTGAAGATTTTATTACTAATAAGTTTTATTTATATAAATAGTAACAAGATTTATGAATGTATAATAATTTTATTTTTGATAAATTATAGTTTTTAAATATGTAGTGGTATTTCACATATTTCTATAAAAGTTTCCCGGTACATCTTGTATTGGTACAGTTGTTATATAAAAAGAATGTAGATGCCAACTTGATGGTGTTTAGATTTAATATATGGGATAGTGTGAAAAATTTACCTGACTACATTATATCCATTACCCTATAACCAATGTGATACACTTATATTTTAAATAATAATCTAGGGTGGTATTAGAGGAGAAAGTTGGATGTTGAGATAATATTTTCAGATGGAACTAGATTCCCCAATGTGGTGAATATTATGCAATAAGAATGGTATTCCTAGGTAATGGTTATAGAAATATGATATAGTAGTCAAAGGTTATGGTTCTAGTTATTTTGGAACTACTATGGTGTGAATATTTGGCTATGATGGGATGGATTGGAAGGTGTAATTCAGGAGGTTCTACCAAATTTGGCATCATCACGTCATAGAGGGTGGTTATGGTACATTTTTATTATGAGGGAATATAAGTCATATCTTAGTAAGTAACATTACACAAGGTTACCTTTATGTAGTTTATACGATATATCTATTGACCAAGACATAGATTCTTAACACATATTTGATTATAAACCACTGTATCATGGTCATCTCTCTTACATTGTAGTCCTTTCCAATTTGGGACCCATTACGGTATCGCCCTATGTGATACAATATGATGTATGTTTTTTTCTAAATTTTCTATAGATTAATATGGCCCCTATAACCTTGAATTTTTCTAACCTTTCCGCTCAAACCATGTGTGACACTAGGACATCATCAAGATCATACTAAACCCCCAAACTCTTGTCTTTATCCCCTACATCGTAGGATCAATTCTTAGTGATTATAGGTGAATAACTATTCTATTCTATTTGATTTACCTCCATTATTCTTGGGCTTTCTCTTCGTACTTCACCTAGTAAGGGGATGTGATCATTGCCTATGGTGAGCTACTAATGAGTTGGTGTTGGTTATGATGAACCTTGGTCTGTGGACATGATTCAGTTGCTGTGTGGGAATGATTGGAGTATCACCTCTTGGAAAATTTTGATTTTTGATTGACACAGTTGAGGTTGGAATATTATTACTACATAGGTCCATTGTATATGGTTATTGGAATGATATAATTTTATACACTAATGTTCTTTGAGACCCATGTAGATTTCCATTTCTTATAGTGTATGTGTGAGGACCTGTGAGAATAATTCTTCATAAGACCAAATTATCTTGTTATGATAATAATTTCATGAAGGTGTTTCATAGTATTTGGAACTTTATTTTTTATATTAAGGTGGTGGGCTTGCTCATATTTGGCTAAACGACCCCTTCAAGGGGGAGTGACAGTTTTTTGTCCAAGGATAAGGACTTGTGCTTTCTTAATGGTAATAGTAGGATATCACATACATATTTAGTTTACATGGGTGTATACAATGAATGGTCTAAGTTTTTCTAATGTGCTGGAATTCTAATATGAGAAAAATTTCATGAAACGAGGGCTGTGAACCAACTCATTATGCATGTTAGGTAGACATACCATCATGAGGGGGAAGAAGACCACTTTAAGGAGGGATTCTAGGCATTAAATAAAGGTATAATGTTAACATATGACTAATGGGAATATGTTTTGGAACTGATTCATGGAAATTTAGGCATTTTCCAAGACATTTGGTGACTAACAGTAGCATCCTTTCTAGCACAATGTTGAAGCATATTGGGCTGGGGTTCGTAGCTTCTTTGTTGATGTATGACGACCTAAAACTTGTATAGTTTATTTATTAGTAAAGAATTACTTCCATGTTTTTGATTACACCCTACATGAATATGAACATGTGTTAAAGACACATTGGTTTTAGCATTCTAGGTTTATAATCACACCTTGCATGGGAATCTCAATATGCATATAGACTTCATGATTAGTGATCCATGAAAGGGAAAGGTCCCAACAATAGAGAGTTGAGGAGACATACCTTGGTGTGTGGTAGTGGAACCAGGATGGAATCCTATGTGATTTTTATTAGTGTATTTATTTATTTTATTATTATTTACTAATAATTTGGTTAGAACTACCACTTTGGGGCTCTTTGGTTGTTACCTTATTTGAATCTAACATAATTTCGTTTCCATATACTGTTATATTGTTTTAATTCTATTATATTGTGAAAATTTTAATTTATTATTATTTTCTTGATATTATTATGATATAAGTATTTTGATATTGAGGGTACCCGCTCTACTAGTCAGAAGCCCCTTGTTTATGGAGAGTCACGCATGAAGTCATATGAAACTTTGACTGAGACGAGGTGATTTCGGTAGAGGAATTAAAATGTGGTATTATAAGTGGTTATGGAACTTGAGTAGGAACTGATGATGATGTATTCTTAATACTCTCATTACATGGATTTGATTCACTTCCCTCATATCTTGTATAAAAATGAGCTTCATAAGTCAAAGAAGTTTGAGATTGTCCTTCGACCATAATAGAGGCACTAGGACAAATGTTTTGACTTGATGACATACTCAGGAGTTCTTTTTAAATCCTTGACCTTTTATAAGGGTCTATATGTGGACATAAATTTAGGTAATCATTCATATTTTAGTGGAATGAATATTTTAAATAAAGATTCTATGGGTGCCTCCTCTTTTAGTAGGAATATAAAGGAAATGGAGACATTCCATGGTTGTAGTATACCAATGGATTAGATCATGATTTCCTCGTATCCCTCTATAAGAGATGGTTTCGTCATTTTCTTTAACTGTGGGAAGATAAGAAAACATAAAAAAACATATGGGAAACTTCTTATGGGATGTCACTGATGTGGTAAGTCATTCCATCTATAGTATTTTCATTCAAGGGATTTATGGATGAGTTCTGGGAGTTCATTCTAGAATTGGGGTAGAGGACCTCATCAAAGGATATAGACCTCTCATACTTCGATGAATATGGTGATCTAAGAGACTCAAGGGTAAGTCCAAGGACTTAATTCTAGTAGTTTTTACATAATGGAATAGGTTCCAGTTGATAGTATAAAGGGATCATTGAGTAATTTTGGCATTATCTTGATCACATTTACACTATTATATTCCGTATTGAATACATGAGCTTTTCATTCAATTAAATCTGCTCATGTTGTTTCCAGAACTGACCTTCCAATCAAATTTTCTTTTGAGTTTTTATCTATCGACACACTATTGGGGAAAAAATTAGATCATATCCAAATATGTATAGAATTACCCATGGTGGTTGTAAGCTATGGACATCTATGAGATTTAAAGATTCTAGAGATGACTATTTTTGTTTTGATCTTCATAATGGACTATATGACTAGTATTGGGAACAATTCAAATATTTTTGAAGTGGAGATTCCTATACCATTCCCAAGGGGGAGTGGTTTATGATGGCTGGTGAGTGGGATAATGGATCAGGAAGAATGAGACAAGACCTGAGTAAATTGGGGCTATTATGACATAAGTAGAAGGCTTATATCTTGTGAAGAAAACATCAGTAACTTCACCTTTTTTCCTTCTATAGTGTTCATTTATCATGATGTATTTCTAGATTATTTATTAAGTCTCTTTAAGGATATATGGATTTAATTTTAGTTCAAAATCCAACTAGGAGAGTAACATATAAGGATTCCTCCATACCTAATAGTGCCGATATAAATGAAGGAACTAAAAGTGTAACTTGGGGATTTAGAAGTGAATGAATTTATCATAATGAGAAAATCTCCACGTGGTATTAGAAAAGAAGGAATATGTTAGTATTTTTTTTTATTTTTTAAATATAGGAATCCAAAATTGACGACAATGAAGAATATGTACCTGTTGTCGAGTATGGATGTAACACCCCAAGATTATAGAATTTATTTATCTTCAATTAAATCTAATTTATTCTATAGATTATGATACATGCAACCCTGTGTAAAAATGAAGTATAATATATTTTAATGTTATATACTAGCAATTAATTTGGATGTAGGAATAAGAATAACCACATTTTGAATTTTTTTAGTAAAGTCATTATATGTTTTGAAAATACATTTTATTCAAAGCTCGTTTTATTGCCTATTGGGAGAAAATTTTATAATTAATTTCATCCATTGTTAGAAATTTTGTTTGAAAAAATGATATCAATTTTGAAATCATCATGTCAAAATTATCTTAAAATGAATTGTTTAGATTTTTTTTGGAAAAGATTGTATTTTCAATGAATAGTTAAAAATACTATTTTTTATTGAAACTAATCTTTCCTTTTCATGTACTAACATTGTAACATTCTATTTTTTTATTAGTTTAAAATTTTATTATTTATTATTGATTAAACATAATCCAATAAATTTTATTTTAATGAACATTGTACTTGAAATCAGTATAAAAATAGTTTTATACATAAAATGACAATTTTTTGGAAAATCATTTTTCATCTTGTTTCACAGGTTTGATTTTAATTAAATTTTGATAATTTTTTGAATTTAATTTGATAAAATAAATTCATTATTTTTTATTAGGATGATAAAATTTTTTAAATAATTTTTTTACTTTTGGTCAGTCTAAATAGTAGTCTTCGTAAATATTTATTAACTCTGTAAGGGTAAAATGTGTAAAAGAGTCTTCAAACGTTGGGATAAGGGTTTAAAATTTCTATAAAACATTTTTATCATATTACATGAGTTAATTTTGACCATTATCATCCATGTATCGAAAATATGACTACTTGGTCCTATTTCCCTTTGATATCGTCCTTTATATTATTTTAAGAAAACGCTAAAAAATGTCACTATCTTGACTTTAACATATCTAATATTTTTTAATAAGGATAAAAGTGGATATTTTTTGTTTTAATTGTTTATTTTAAATATAAATTTTTATTTTTTATCATGACAATTTATTTTTTATTTTTTAGTGAATGAATATTCACCTTAAAAGTTTATGCAACACCAATATAATATTTATTCAATTAACAAAAAATAAAATAAATGAATGTAAAAAATATTATAATAAATAAAATTTGAATTAATTATTATGTTCCATAAATTTTTTAGATAAATATAACATAATAGGTGTGTGTGAATGTTTTGTATTAAAATTCCATAATTATATTAATGACTTTAAGTTCAAAGTAAATTAATACTTCTAAAAATTACATTAATGATATTTTATAGTAAACAATATTTTATTAAATGATTTTAAACTCATAATAATCATATATTTGACTAATTTAATTGAATAATCTTTAAAATATCAACCATTTTCCATTTATGGGTCAATTTTCATTTTATGGTTACATATTAGACCCATAAATAGAACAGAAATTTTATATCGTGCTAATTGTCAAAAGGATTAAGTAGGATTTAAAACTAAGAGATAAGGGTTAAAAAGTCACCTAAACTTTTAAAAATTTTATTGAATCAGAGGATTTATACTCTTAATCATCCTATATTATAAATATATCAATTTATATCCATTTTCAATGAAAATTAATTTATATTTATTTAATACATTTTTGTAATTCCAAAAGTGCCCCTCCCCTGACTTGTAGAAGGACACCCCACACACTTTTTTTACACCTACTTGTGAAACATATTTCAATAAAAACATGAAAAACTATTCTTATAGAATTAAATTTTCCTGAATTATGGGTGCTATTATACTTAAAATAAAACTCCAAGGGTCCTTAAGAAGGGATTTAAAGGAGATCTACCAAAGAAGAGGTAATCATCCTTCCCGACCACATTCAATTTATTTATTATTCGAACTTCACTAAATATGTGGTATTAATCATAAAATAATATATTATGTATAATTAATATACTAAATTTTTTTTTAAAATGGAACCACTATTATTCATTATATGGTACATCAAATGGAAAGTGAAAGTATCACTCATGTGTACGTGTGGACCACCACCTCCACGTAGCGATACAATTCAGTGTTTGTTACTAAATTTTATGGATGGTTTATTTGATTTATATAATGAATATATATTCTATTAATGAAATAATTATACCTTTTTAATTATTATATATCATCAATCTTCTTACCTTCCCATACATTCTAAAATGATAACGCCCCTCGTGTGTACATGTGGACTACCACATCCCTAAAGCAATGCAATTTGTTTTTTATTTATTAGTCACATGGATGGTAATAAGGATATATTTCATAAATAAATATTATTTATGTGATATAATAATAATTTGTAAAGGTGAATTATAATTTTCCATTATTTTTTTCCATTCGTCGAAAAGTGAAATTAGCGTTCATGCGTACATGGGGAATACTGTCTCTATTAGTGATGCAATTAATTTTCTATGTCTATGTTTTATGAATGAATATGAATATCTATGTAATGAATAAATATGATATTAATATACTATTTAATACTCTATTTATTATATAACCACGATCAATTTACTAGTACCGTAACTTCTAAACCAAAACATACATGAAAACAAGACTATTAAAACATAGAAACAATGATTTTAATAAAGAATTATTGATAAATGTCTATTAAAATGTAATAACTAGATCATATATGATATTATAGGTTTTTATATTATTATTTAATTTTATTATAGAAAATTAAAATTTGTTATACAAGAGTTTTAAAGAACATATGTAGCATGTCAGACTTGAGGTAGGGGATTATTTCATAATCTCATCATTATTCAGGATTATTTATGTTGAAGTACCCATGAAGAGAATTATATGATCTTTCAATCTTAAACCTAATATATTTTCTTATAATATTTTTTTTGGAAATAAAAAGTTTTATTTTTCATTTTTTTCTCTTAATTACTCAAGATACTGAAATATTGCACTTAAGGAAAACTGACATTGTTTTTTCTATTAATTTGGTATATTTTTATTTATTTATATATTTTGATTAAAATGTTATCAGGGATATTTTTGCTATTATACAATGATTTATTAATTTCAATTTTACACATGTTTTTTTATAAAAATGTTTAAAATGAATATTATCATCATTTTCTAAATGAGAAACCTTTTAATGAAGGTGTGAACAAATTTTTTATTTTAAAGCACACCGCATGAATCAATTTTCAAAAAAAAAACCTAAATTATATTTTCTTTGAATATTACATTTAAAAAGTACATGATTCTTTTCAAATAAAATAGTTTCCATAATAATTTTAAAAATTTTAAATTTTAAATAACTAATTTAAAAATGAAAAGGGTATTTTTCTCATAACATATTCCAATGATATTTGAAAAGTATTTTCATTTATATGAATATTATTTGATGAATTTTAAAAATTACTAGGGTTATACAGTAATGATACCATCCTACATATTTCAATGGATGGTTTATTATCATTGTTAATAAGTAACTTATTGGCATTCCATATTTTGTTTTTCTAATACAAATAACTATTTATAATAAGGCATGTTGATTAAGTTTTATTTTTTATTAATATGGTCAATGAATTTTAATTATTAAGTGATGTGTTGGACTCAAAATTATATATCCACTGGGTTCATCGATAGGTTTCATGAGTCAAAATAGGTTGGGAATTTGGCCAAGGCCTTACTCATTTATGTAAGATATCTTGGATCGAGACCTCGGTGACATGCTAGATGTCTAGAATTATGTATTCCATCATTTTGAAATCATTTATTAATGTACATGTAATTATTTGAATAGTTATGTCATCCATGGATATGTTTCAAGATATTATGACTATTTATATGGAATTATTTAATCATTATTTATTATTTCCATATTATTCATTCCTTATTTATTATATGGTGGATTCCACTATATTCATTCCCTTAATGAGCATCTGAGCTTTCCCATTTCTTATGTTTCCTTTCCAAAGTATTTCAGGATGTTTATTATGGTTGATATTAAAGTATATTGTAGAGGGAATAATGATGTTCTCAAAAAAATTCTTTGTTATATTCTATGTTTTGAAATATAATTTGGATTCATGAAATAATTTAGTTTAACAAGACTGTTAAACTATTAATCCATTTGGGATGCGATTAATTTCATATAGTACCAATATAATAATGTAACCACTGACTCTAAGATTCTAGGGTAATGGTATTTACATTTGGTATCATAGAAATTTTATTAGAAGACTTGGGTACTAAATTTAGTAAAACATAGATTATAAAACATTACCATATGATGGAATTTGAGAATATTTTAAAAAAAAGAGACATATTTATTTTGAGATTCGTTATGATAAATTTTCAATTTATATCACGAGTTTCATTATTTCTAAAATTATACATTATGATATATAATGTTATGATATAATCAAGTATATGCCACTTTTTTTAAATGGTTAATAGTGGAAGGAATTTAGAATATATCCATACACATAATTTGTATTGGTATTTCCCTCTTGGGAGATATAATAAAGCTACAAATGGATTTGCATATGAAACTAAACAAATTATAACTATAATGGGGCAGATGAATCAGGTTAGGACCAATAACATTGTACATATAGAGCAGCTTGTTGATCCAAATTGTGGTGTAAAAAATTTATAATGTTTCACTTAACAACAACCTCTAACATTATATAGAATAAAAAATCCATTATATGGACTAAATAATTATTACAAAGATTAATATTGACTATTTCTTTGATGGTATTAATCTAATTATTTGAAGTTAACTAGTCTACCAAACATTATTTTTATTTGAGGATATAGTATCATGCGCTCTTAAGACAGAGAATTAATTCGCCATGTCTTATGGATTTGGATGAAAGAAAGAGAAGAAGATAACAAATGAGTAAAATGAGGATAAGGGGTAGAAGATAAATGAGGATTCTCCAACACATGATACTTAGGGAAAGAAACACCTTGGTAAATTATTAAAATCAAATGTATCTTGATTCAAGTTTTGAGAAAAATTACATCATGATCACAATTGAAATGGTAAGGGAGAATCCATCAAAGTACAGTTCATTAACTTTAAGTAGATGAGTCACTATTCCAACCAATGCCCTTAACATCAAGGAAATACACAGAAAAATAATACATAGGGATAAAGATAATCTTATTCAATTACTACAACCTAATTATAAGTTACCAATGATGTGTTGAAAGGTACACTTATCACCCAATATAAGATTGAAATATTTTATTTGTTTTTGGTTCTACCCACTCTTTTATACCTATATAATTTTCGAAGGGTTTCATATCACCACAACAAGGATTAGATTTTGAGATAGTGGTGAAAATGCCCAATGGATGGATGATTTCGTCTCATGTTTATAGAAATTCTATAATAGAAATTTTTTGGAATGTGTTTACTGAAAATATTTTCATTCTTTTTATAGTTCAATTTGAAGTAATTTTGTGTATGGATTGACTCTCTTTGTATAATCCCAATATCAATTTTCATGGAATGTAAGTTACATTTGACTTTCAAAATCAAACATCAATCATTTATTAATTTCAGTATGAATATAAAAACCTAATGGAAATTACATCCATAATATTTTTTCTATATATTCATGAGGTATATTTATCTCAAATGGTTGGGGAGAAACTCAATATTGAAAGTGTGATTATTTTATTGTAATATGGTGACATTTTTTCTAAGGACCTTTCTAATATTCCCATGAATCATGTGGTTTAGTTTTCAATAGAAATCACACATAGTGCAATGCCTAATTAAAAGTGTTTACATAGAAGGACTCATATTGAGTTTTAGGAATTGAATAATAAACTCTAGAAGAATGTAGATAAGGGATTAATTCTACTTAGTGCTTCACCATTTGGTGAACCTGTTCTTTTTGTTAAGAATAAGAATTTTTCAATGCATCTTTTCATTGATAATAACGAAATTAACTAGATCACTATTAAGAAAATGTTTCATCTACCTTGTATATGTAATCCATTTTATCAGTTACAAAGAACTCTATATTTTTTCAAGATTGATCATAGATTTATATATGATTAGAAAAGGATAACAAAGGAGGGTATGCCTAATACACCCTTCTGTATATTGTATGGTCCTTATAAATTTAAAATAAAACCTTTTGAACTTACCAATTACAATACAATATTAATGGATTTAATGAATAGAGACTATAGAGATTACCTTGATCAGTTATTAGTAGTCATTATAATTGATATTATTATTCATTCAAAGAGAAAGGAAGATCCCGAACAATATTTGAGAATTGTGATAAAGAGACCGAGGAAGAAAAAGTAGTATACAAAATTTAATGAGTATTAATTTTGGATTTAGAGAGTTTCACTCTTGGTTTATATAATCTCGGGTGATAGAGTATCAATGGATCCTTCAAATACGGAAGTAATTGATAAATGGTCTAGTCCAACCACAAAAACTAAGATATATTGTTTCTTGGAGTACGATGGATACTAAAGACACTTTCTTATATATTTATCATGACCATCTAATACACTAACCATGTTGAATTGGAAGGTGGTAACATTTTTATGGATAAATGAATGCGAAGAGAATTTGAAAAAAGAAAATAAAAGATAATTTTGGTTAGGGAACCTATTCATAGACTACCCTACAATAGAGAAATGTATTTTATCTATAGTTACATATCAAATAAGGGACTACACTATGTCCTCATTAATAATTTCATAGTGATAGGATATACCTCAAAACATTTAAAAATTCATTAGAAAAACTACCCAACATAAGATTTTGATTTGGAAACAGTAAAACTTCCATTAAAGATATATAGGCATTATTTTTATGGTGAAAGGTTTGATATATATACTTATTATAAAATCTTAGAGTATATATTTGTATAGAAGGAGTAAAATATTTATAAGATAATATGGTTAGATTTGATAGAATATTATGACTGATCAACAAAATACCACCCTAGGAAGGTAAATAAGGTGGTATATGCTTTGTTCCAGAAAGAACATGATTATTTTTCTATGATAAGGATTGAAATTGATCCATTACTTATTTATTTATAGAATATAAATCTTGAAATCATGGATAAAGTGGAAAGATATTATCTTCCTCACATAAATGTTTAATTATTCATCCATTGGAGGATTATGAAATAATATACAAAAGATTTGTAATTATAGAAGATTTTGAGGAATTTTTCTGATTTCAATAACATACATGTTGGACTAATAAAGTTCATTTACCAAGTATGTTTCCTACCAATACAAAAACTAAATAAGGAGCCATTGGTTGAAACTCATAATCATCATTATCTATTGTTTTTGGATGAATAAAGATATACAGATACCTGAGAGAGTGTTTTAGGTGGGAAAACATGAAGAGAGATATTGTAGAGTTTTTATCTTAGTTCTTGTTATGTCATAAATTTAAGGCTAGGAGACAAAAATTATAAGGGGATGTTGTAACCATTACACTTATCAGAATGGAATTAGGAAAACATCACCTTGTATTTTTTCATCAGACTCCCCAAATTATTAAATAAAAAATAATGGTATTTGTTTTGTAGTCGATCAAAATATAAATTCAAAACAATTTATTGTATTAGAGAATATTTATCTCTTTATAAGATTTCCATAATATACATTACAAAAGTGTTAAGTTTATATAGAGTTCCACATTCTATTTCATATGATCAGGATTCGAGGTTTACCACAATGTTCTAGAAATGTATATAACAAGTTATAGATTTAGAGTCGTGTTTTAATACTGCTTATCATCTATAGAAAGATGGTTTATCTAACAGAACCACTCATACCATATATGATATAATGAGGTCTTGTTTTATGGGTTTCAAAGGTGATTGGGATCAACAACCTCCTATTTTTTAATTCTCTTATAATAATAGATTTCAATCGATCATTCATACAGATCCTTATAAATGCCTTGATGAAAAAAAATTTATAACTCTAATATGCTGGGATGATGTTGGAGAAACAAATCTTTTGATACCTGAGCTATCTGAGGAAATGGTAGAGAAAGTAAAAGTCATTCAGTAACATTCCAAAGTAGATAATAGTTGATAGAAAATTTAATTTTATAATAGATGGGAAAATCTAGAATTATTTTTTGGTGAGTAGTTATTCTTGTAAATTTATCCATTTAATAAGGTTATGAGATTCAAAAATTAGGAAAATATGATGTCTATGTATATTTCCCCCTTCATGATTCTTTAACATATAGGTACAGTATCTTATCACATTGTTCTTCCACTAACCCTATATAAATTTCATGATGTGTCCTATGTGTCACTTTTGAAAAATTACATACCTAATACTTCATATGTACTAAACTCAGAGGTTTCACTGCTTGATCATGATCTTTTCTATGAAGAACAACCAATAGAAATTTTAAATCATAAAGATAAAGTTCTATGAAACATAACAACTAACTTGGTTAAAGTTCCACGGAGGAGTCCAAAAGTTGAAAAAGCTACTCGAGAACCCAATGATGCGTTGAAATATATATATCCTCACTTATTTGTTTTGGAGTGATATTATTTAGATATAAAATTCATATTAAGGGGGTGGAATTGAACACTTGAAAATTTTATGATATATTTCTCTTTGAAAAAATTAATTTCTTCAAAAGGTTGTGATATACACAAACTCGAGTATAAATGAACCATAATATTTCATATCATTTTAAGCTATCCATTAATTTTTTATTATTAATATTAATTACCACATTTTTAAAAGTATTTTTAGTAAAGTTATTATATTCTTTAAAAATAATTTTTTTTCAAAAATCGTTTTTATTTCTTATTATGAGAAAATAATATAATTAATTTATACTAATTTTTAAAAATTTATTTGAAAAAATGATATAATTTTTTAAATCATCATATCAAAATTATTTTAGAATTAATATTTGAAAATTTTCACAAATGCTTGTTTCTGAATAATGAAAAATGTGTATTTTTATTGAAAATATTATTTTATTTTCAAGTACTTACAAAGTAAAATTTTATTTTTGATTATTTTTAAAATTTAATTAGTTTCTTTGTTTAAAAATAATCTAATTAATGTTATTAGAATAAAAAATATACTTTAAATTGTTATAAAAACATTTTTATACTTAAAACGTATTTTATGGAAAATTTATTTTCATCACATTTCACGTTTTTTATTATAAATTAAATTATTACAGTTCTATAACTATAATTTGGTTAAATGGATTATATATTTGGACTTAGGAGGATCAAATTTGGTAAATATCTACCTTTTACTTTTGGTCATCATGAATAGTATACTTGGAAAGTATTTGTCACCTCGGTAAGGGTAAAATGGGGTTAACATGGTTAAAAGGTTAGGATAAGGCTTTACAATATCTCTGAAACTAGTATTTATATGATTTAATGAGTTTATTTAAACCATTATCATGCTTTATATAAAATATGTAAAGTTGGTACCATTTTTATAAGACATTGAACTTTATATTATATTATGAAAATAATTAAAATGTCACTCTCATGAATTTTATATCTATAATATTTTTTTATAAGGAATAATAGAGGTTATGTTTGCTTTTAAATGTTTTATTTAAATATAAATTAATTTTTTTGTTATGGTAATTTAATTTTAATTTTTTGGGATGAAATTATTACCTTAAATTCTTACACAACACTAACACAATATTTATTCAATTAACAAAAAATAAAATAAATGGTTAAAAAATATTAAAAAGAATAAAATTTGGATGAATTATTTTTTTAATATATTTTTTAGACAAATATAACTTGTTAAGGATGTTTTAATGGTTAATATTAGAATTTCATAACTATTTGATTACTTTAAATTCAAAGGGAATGAATAGTTTCAAAAATTACGTTAAAGATATATTATAATAATTTTTTTCTTTAAATGATTTAAAATTCATAAAAATACTATATTCAACCAAATAAATTGTATATGATTTTAAATATCAACCATTTTCCATTTACGTTTCATTTTTTCTTTTATGGTAACATTTTTTACCATTAAATAGTATACATCTTTGATATTGTGGTAGTTGTCCAAAGGGTTAACGAGGTGTTAAAACTAAGAGATAAGGGTTAAAAAATAACCTAAGTTTTAAAAAATATTATTAAAGGAGATTATTTAGTATAAAACGAATCCTATCTTGGAAATATATCAATTTAGATCCATTTTTGTTTTCTAAAAATCAATTTATATTAATTTAATAATTTTAGTTATTCAAAGAGTGTCCCTTCCTAACATATAAAAGGACACCCCTTATCAATTTTATTTAAGCCTTCTTGAGAAACATAGATTGATAAAACCCTGAAAAACCATCTTATAAATTTGTTATCCATGAATTAGAGGCGTTTTTCTTTATAATAAACCATTCTTATTGTCCTTAAGAAGGGATCTAATGGAAGCCTACCAAAGAAGAGGTAATCATCCCTCTCGAATTTTTTTAATTTATTTCACATTATATATCCTCTAAATCTATGTTATTAAACATAAAATAATAAAATAAGTTTCCTAAATATATCTAAATGTTATTTTTATCATGATACTACCATTATTCACTATCTTTTCTATAAAATGGGAAGTGAAAGTATTGCCAGTGGGTACGTGTGGAGTACCACCACTACATAGCGATGCAATTAATTTTACATAACCGTATTTATTGGATGGTTAATAATATGGATATAATGTTTATATATCATATTTATTACATAATTATTCATTTTTATTTATAATATAAAATTTACCTTCTTACCTTATCATCCATTGGAAAATGAAAATGTTGCTCATGCGTACATGTGGACTACCACCTCCACAGAGCGATAAGATTTTTTTAATTTATGATTTACGTAGAGGATAATAATGATAGGTTTTATAAATATATTTATTATATATATGATATAATAATAATTTCTAAAGGTTAATTATTATTTACCATTATTTCATTCCATTCATCAAAAAGTTAAAATAACTTTCATGTCTGTGAACGACATACCATCTCAAAGAACGATGTAATCCATTTTTTATATCTATATTTTATGGATGAATATAAATATCAATATAATTAATATATTGGATATTTATATCAAGAATAAAGTTCTACAGATAATAGAACCCTGATCAACGTAAAAGGAATGGAACTAATAAACCAAAACATATATGAAAAATGATATAGTTTACAATTAGAAATGATAATACTAATAAATAATTTTTAGGAAATAGTGATTGAATTATAATAATTGGATCATATATGATATTAAAATTATTTATATCATTTTAGTATATAATTATAAAAAATTTAAATTTATTATACATGTGGTTAAAAGCACATACGAAGCCATTCAGACTTAGCGTAAGGATTTATTTCACAATCTTGTCATTATTCAGGATTTTTTATGTTTAAGTATATGTTGGGATAATTATATAATAATTCTACCTGAAAACCATTCTATATTTTTATCCTCTATTAATTTTTATATATTAAAATGTTTCCTTTTATTTTCCTTTCTAAATTATTCAAAATATCGAAATATTGTTTTTAAGGAAAACCTACCCCTTTTACATTAAGTTAGGAATCTTTTTCTTCCACGTACATATTCTATTTAAAATGTTATAATAAATTATTTTACTATTCTAAAATTAATTATCAAGGATAATTTTCCCCATGTTTTATTTTTTATTAAATGTTTTAAAATAAATCTTCATATCGTTTTCTAATTGAAGAACCTTTTACCAAAGTTGTGAACAAAATATTTATTTTAACACACACCACACAAAAAAATTTCCAATCGTCATGTATAATCATTTCTTTAAAGCTTCCTTAAATATTTTGTATGATTCATTTATAAGAAAATGTTATCATTATTATCTTTTAAGATTTAAAATTTCAAATATATGATTTCAAAATAAAAAGTTTTTCAACCAGAAATCTTCTAGTGATATTTTAACAGTGTTTTCATCTATTTCAACATCATTTGAAGAATATTATGATTTATTTAAGTTATAATATAATTATACCATAAAAAATATTTCGATGGATATTTTATGATTGGTTTGACAGGGAAAATTATTAACATTCAGTATTTAGTTTTTCAAATACTGAATGTTATTGGTTGTAAGGAATGATGATTATGTTATATTATCTATTCATATGATGATTTCATAGGACTTATTAAGTGATGGGTGGAGACCAAAATTATATTGGACCTAGATGCATTTGTAGGTATCATGAAACAAAATCGGTTGGTTATTTTTCCATGGACTTACTCATTTATGTAACATGTAATAGTATGGGGTCTCAATGTTAAGTTGAAGATGTTAGACATTATGAATTCTATAATTATGAAATCAATTACAGATGTATATGTGATTTTTTAAATAGTTATGTCATTCGTGGATAAGTTCCAATATCCTATGATTATTTATATGAAATTATTTATTCCGCACATTTTTCTACCATATTATTGATTCCATATTTTTTCTATGACAACTTCTGTTATACGAATTCCCTTAATGAGTATCTATGATCTCCCATTTATTAGGTTTCATTTAACCTGTATTACATAAAGTTTATTATGATTTATATACAAAGATAAAATAGAGTCAATAGTGATGTTCTCAATGAAAAAACTTTGCTATATTTTATGTTTTGAAATTTACTTTAGGATTTAAGAAAGTATCTACTTTACTAAGATTACTAAAACATTTTCCTTTAGGATGTAATTTCTTGTATCTTGTACCAATGTAATAAACTAAACATCGAATCTAGGATTCTATGGTCATGGTCTTTACAATCGAGGACTTGTTTGACAAGTTATAGGGAGCCTGGTGATTCTCCAGGATTGAACTATGACCAGGGTACCACCAACTTTAGGTAAGGCATGTGGATTTTCCTAAAATAATGTTTATAAGTAGATAAAACCAATATGAGAATATTTTCCTAACTTTAGAGTTGAAAAATGACTAATAGTGTTAATGGATCTCATGAATATGATCATCTATACATATCTCAAATCCTTCATTGTGGTGTTTGTTGAATATATCCGTATATACTTATAGATCGTATAGATGCACAATAGACACTTAGAGGTTGTATTGAGTACACTACCAGTATATCTGCTCTATGCCAAAATCTCAAACTATAACTTCTATATCGAATAAGTATGTTTTCTTGGGAATGTATTCTATGAGGTTATAATTTCTATGGACTATAGCAAGTTAGTGGATATGATGTATTTGGCATGACCAATAAATGTGTTTTAGATAAGTTGTTTCCTTGGGTTGTTAAGATACCCCTGACAATTCATCCAGGACTTTTTCCATTTGGAAACACTTATTCCCAGACTTACTAAAAAGGGGGTGGAGTTGTATTGGTCTCAATAATGTGACAAAGTCTTATTAGATTTTGAGAGGAGATTAATTGCAACTTTAATCTTGAAATTTCAAGAACCTAGTTTTGTATATAAAATTTTATGTGACACTTAATGTATCAGTTTAAAGGTTGTGTTTATGAAAAGGGATTATGTATTATATTATGGGTCTCTTAATCTATGTCCTCATGAGAAGAACAACCCTTCACATGACTTAGAGTTGGAAGGTACACTCCCTTATTTAATGTGTTGGAACTATTATCTAATTGGTGAGAGTTTTTTTATATATATGGAGCACAAGAGATATCGTTACATCTTCTCTTAGTGAGACTTGAATATTTGGAAGATAAAGTGGTTGGATTATCAAGAGACATTTTATTTTGATATGTATTATTCTGAAGGAAAATTTAATTCCATTATAAATTCTCTTCGCAAGAAAACATGAGAGATTAGAGAGAGACCTTCAGAATATGAATGGGGGTTGAGGATATAGCTGGATTAATGATTAGTGGATGCACGTGATATTAAGAGGTGATAACCTATGTTACACTTTATATCATGTTTATTTAGGTAGAACATTTAAAGGATGACCAAGAATATGATTCCAAATGTATAGTAATACATGAACTTTTTTGGGAAGTAACCGTGTTATGGGATAATCAATAGACATTGATGATGTGATATATATTCATGGGATAGTTGTGGTTCCAAATTCCAAGAAGAAAGAGGTGACTATGAACTCACATGACTCTTAGTGATAAGTTCACTAAATTTTTATGAAGATGTATCATGATATCAGGAAATGATTCTAGTGTTAAATAATGAAGAGATATATCATAGGGTTTATCTCTTGTTGCTTGACCTGTCATAGGATCAAAGAAGAGTATCAGTGACCAAGAGGTTTTCTTCAGTAACTTCATGTTTCTTTGTAGAAGTGAGATGATCTAATTATGGAATTCTTGATGGGGTTTCTTAGAACCCCAATAAGTAAAAATTCTATTTGGGTTATAGATGATCAACAAAAAAAGGTGGTTCATTTATGTCCATTATAAGAAACTCACTTTATAGATGAGATAAGAAGGATTTATGTTTGAGAGATTTTATGGTTTCACGAAGTTCCTTCCCTTATCATAACATATAGTGTCTCCAGTTTCACATTTTTTATGACTTGTAAAATGATTTGGGGAATCATTTAATGTTGAGTATGATGTATTATTTTCAGAATGATGGACAATGATAGAAGAAAATATAAATCATGGAGGATATTATTTAAGAAAACATTTTAGATTTTAGTGAAACATTGGATGATCATATAGGCTTAGTAGAGTTTATATGAAATAATTGTTACCAGGATTTGATTCAAATGGTACCATCTGAGGCGCTTAATGACCAGTCTTTTCCCCCTCCACTATATTGGAATGAGGTGGAGGAGATAGATATTTTTGGGCCAAGTATGGTGTTGTAGACTTAAGAGAGGGTGAAACTGATAACTAAGTTGTTGGTTACCACGTAAAATTTTAAATGATCATATAATAACTAGAGGATAAAACCTTTGAAGTTCATTTTTGGTAGTTAGGTTTTCTTAGCAGTGTCACCTTAGTTAAGGAATTATCATTTTAGAGGAAAAGGGAAATTGTTGTTATGGTTTGGGGGCTGTTTGATATTATTGTGAATATCAGAACTATGGACTACCATTTTGATCATACTCCATGATATAAAGGTATGCATGAAGTATTCCATGTGTCTTAGCTTCAGAGGCATGATCCTGATCTTGTGTATGTGGTCAAATATGATTATGTTGATTAGAAACTAGATGCATCATTTTTGGAGTGACCAATATGGATTATATACTTGAGAAGGAATGTGTTATGGGAGAAGACAATGCCACTTATTTGAGTATTTTAGTGATATCGGAAGATACAAGTGGAGAAGTTGGAGTGGGATTATGATTTTTGGGATCAATATACAGAGTTGTTTAAACATGAAACCAATTGGAGGATATTTAAGGGTTTTTTCTAAAGAGAAAGAGGGATATTGTGCTAATTTTTTAGATGGAACAAGATTCTTCAACATGGTGAATATTTTTTATCATGGTGGGTGTGGATGTAAAGTGGTAGGGGAACTATGAAATATAAGTTAGTTTTGATGACTCTAACTATTTTTTCATAGTTGTGGCATGGATATTTAGATATGGTATGAATACTAAAAAGGTGGAATTCATGTAGTTTTCCAAATTTGGAATTGTTATGTTATAAAGTGTGGTTGTAGTGTAGTGTTATTGTAATGGATTTGATATTGTATCATAGAAATGACCTTTTCACCATGGTACCTTTAATTGATTTATAGGTTCTATCTGTTGGGAATAACATAGTTATATACATACTATTAACCAAGAACCATTATGTGATGAAAATATCCCTAATACTTTCCGATTTGGGAACTATTATATTGTATCCCAATATGATGAAATATGATGTATGTTTTTCTATATTTATTATAAATTATAGAGGCCCTATAACCCTTCCTTTACCCAGCCTTTCTTATTAAACCTTGGGTGACACTTGGGTATCTTTAAGATCACTTTCATCCCTCATACTATTGGCTTCATCCCTGACATTGGAGGATCAACTCTTTGTGATTCTAGATGAGTTACTATTCCAATATATTTATTGTCACAATATTATTATTGGGTTATCTCTTCATCCTTCACATGGGAAAGGGATGTGATCATGGTCTATGGAAAATTACTGTTGAGTAGGGTCCATTTATAGGGTTGTTTGGCATGTGGGATTGATCCAATTTGTGTGTGGGCCTGATTTGAGTATTAGATCTTGGAAAATTTGGTTGTTTGAATAAATTTTTTGATATTGAATGAACATTACCACATATATTTCATATATATGGTAAGAGGTAGTAAATGATGGTATATAAATGGGTACTTTGAGACCCATGTTGATTTGTTTTATTTATGGTGTGTGTGTGTGTCCTTGTGAGAACAATTACTCATATGACCAAATGATGTGGCTATAATATGACTTGATCTTGGGTGTTTCATAGAATTTGGAACATTCTTCATATATCATGGAGGGTTTGTTACTCATATTTCTCAAAATAATCTCTTTGAGGGGGAGCATGATGTTGTGACAAATTCCAAGGACTTGTGCTTTATTGATGTTACTAGTCAGATATCACAAACATATTCTGTTTACATTGGTGTAGACCAAGCATGGTGGATGTGTATCCTATGTTTAGGAATTCCAACATGGTAGAAATACCATGCAAGGGTGATTGAGAACCAATTCATCGGGTATTTGTGGTGTACATACCATCACACGAGGGTAAAAACCACCATAGGGTGGGGGTGAGGTGTTACTTGATGGTGGAATGTGGAAATATGAATAATGTTACTATGGTCTAAAAAATATACTTGGATCTTATGGAGTGTTCCAAGACATGCATTGACTAACACTAGAATCCTTACTGATATATATCTATATAAGGTGGCACTGGGGTTTTTGAAAACTTGGTTAGCATATGATGAATCAAAACTTTTGTGGTTGATTTTTTACTTAGTCATTACTTCCATGTTGTGGCATACACCCTATATGCTTATGAACATGTGTTATGGACACATTGTTTTTGGCATACTGGGTTTATAATCACACCCGACATGGTAATATCGATGTGAATACATACTTTATAATATGGAATCTAGGAAAGGGAAAGGGACTAATAACTGGGAGCCAAGGAGATGGATCTTGGTGTATAGAGGCTCTATTATGATGGAATCAAAAGTGATTCCATAGTGTATTTATTTTCCTATTTCACACTTATACTCGTTTTAGAATTAAACATTTATGATCATTGGTTTTTACCTTGAATGAATCTAAGATAATTTCCATGCCATATGTTATAGAATTGTTATTATTTTGTTCCACTATTCTTATTTTAGGTTATTATTATTTTTATTGATATGGTTCTGGTGTATTTCTTTCAATTTAAAGGGTACTATCTCCCCACTTCACTGTTCAACCCCTCACTACTAGTTGATAACCACTTTCATACAAGAAGGTGTTCATGTTGCCATGTGACACATTATCTTGGACTGGTTGGTTTGGGATAGGGAATTACAACTAAGGTAATGGGCTATAAAATTTCCTTGAATTGAGTGTATATGATCCACTATCCCTTATAGAATGGGTATTGCAACAAGGAGGCTTTATTATTATATAGTAGGAAAAAATATTAACTTTTCTAGTCCTACTCTTCTCAATTCTAAGATAAGGCCTAAAGAAGGTATGCTAAGTATGGATCCCCCTCATTTAGCTAGATATTATTCAAGATTAATTTTGATGTGTTGGATGTACTATTATCTATTGCTACTATATAATGATTGATATTATTATGTAAATTCATTCTCATGTATATTTATGAAAATTTATAGATTGATCTCAATCACACACCAGAGTGTATTTTATATATTATAGAATCTTTGTGGGGTTTTGTTGAGTATGTTATTCTTACACCCTCTATACTCACTATCGTGGGAAACCAGCTTCATTGTCTATTTTACAAGCATGCGCAACTACTGCGAGTTATTAAAAATCATGTGTTTGATTTCTGTATAGTTGTTGGGAGTACTGATTGAGTTCATCATGGTGTTGGAGATAGTGATATGGATTTGTTTTTATCAATTATAAATTGATTTCTCAGACTCGTTTTATACTATTTATCTGACATCGGAGTCATTCTTTGATTATATAGAATTTATCTCATATTGAAAATACTTGTATTCTTTAATATTTTATCTTTTTTTCAATAGAGAAAACCACCTTCCCCCAATGATCCTCAGTGTCATATTTCTAGTCAATAGCCTCTAGTGGTTAAAAAGTGCACCTATGGTCAGGTGATGACCTGATTCGAGTACCGTTCGGGTGAATCGGGTCATTGTCATTTCCTGACATGTATTGTAGATAATGAAATAGTGTTTATAGGATATTCAAGATTTAAAAGGTGTTTTTCCCTATAACCAATGTCTAAATGGTTCCCTACCATTTGCACTAACCACACCACTGATGTTGGTCAAACCTAACGTACCCAGAGTGTAACGTCCCAATTCTAGAAGCCACCTAGAGGTGCCCCGTACCCGGTTGGTCACATGTCCTCAAGCGCATTTCCCTAAATGCTAGAGGCTGGCGACTAGCAGCAAGGGACTTGGTTGTGATAGTGGGGAAACTATTCCCTCATTGGTAGAGTAACACAGTGGAAGAGAAACAAATATATAATAGCGGAAGTAGTAAATATCCTACAACAGTAAACAATGGAAGATTGAATTAAAAAAACAATTGGAGCACATATATATAAAATTATTCATGATGCATATGTCTAGGAAAACAGCCAAAAAAGTCACTATACTGAATATATATAACACTAAACCAAAGTACAAGAGAAAAAGACAAAAATATCCTTAGCATCGCAAGCCCAAGCTTGGTACCATGCTCTCCAGCTCCACGACAAGTCACATACCTGAAGTAGAAGTGCGCTTTCCCTTATCTATACCTGCAGAAATATTATCTGTTAGGGCCCAAAATCATGGCCCAAATAGGGTGTGAGACTAAATCTCTGTAAGAAATCACCCAAAGATCTGTGCCTAACAGTCAGTGAATATATGGTATGTAAAAGTATAGAAAACAATAAATAGGAAAGTACTCAGCAACAGACAATCCACAGTTTCAATATTAAGCAACAACTAAACAAGCAGCAAAACAAAAATAGGCAACCCTCTAAGAAATACTCACAGCCCATCCCCTCTGGTCCTACCAAACAAGTACAGGACACCCTATGGGTAGTACACTCAGTCTAACCCCTCTAGTTCTATCACAAGAATATATAAATAGACTCTCTGAGGAAGCAGTCATAGTCAATTACCCTTATAGTCTAAAGTTAACAAGACTCTCTGTGGAATCTCATATAGTAAATTCCTCTTACAATCTAAGGTAGTCGAGGACTCTCTGAGGAAGCTCACATGGTCAATTCCCCTTATATACCTAAGGTCATGGACTCTTTGAGGAAGCTTGCTCGGTCAATACCCCTTATAGCCCAAATTTGTTCACGTAGTTCAAAGACTCTCTAAGGAAGCTCATACGGTCAGTTCCCCTCATAGTCTAAAGAAGTCAAGGACTCTCTGAGGAAGCTCATTTGGTCAATTCCCCTTATATACCCAAATGGTCATAGGATCTCTAAGGAAGCTCACTTGGCCAATCCCCCTTATAGCCTAATGTGCTCAAAGACTCTCTAAGGAAGGTCACTTGGTCAATTCCCCTTATAGTCTACCAAACCAAGTTCTCATGACCCTATGTAGGTAAACAAGCATAGAAATTCAATACGGCCAAAGTAAACCTACATAACTACTTGGCTAACCAGTCTACAACATATCAAGCATGTTAGAATGAGAACTCTCCACCCTACAACAATAGGCATGGAAAACAAGCAAGGCAGCCAAAAGAATCATGCGTGGGTAAAAAATCAAAATCATAGTAATAAAACCTATTCAAATACAATTAACCTCTACAAAAGCATACAAGAATGGCAGGAAATCAACAGGGGTAAAATGGTAAACTTACAATACCCCGTTCAAGTGTATTAGTCAAAATTGCGCATAATACTCAAATACTTTCAACCGAAAGGCACAAACCACCTACCTCAATGTTAGGAGATCACTATATGTGAACCTAGTGACTTGAATCACTTTACAATGATTAAGATCTATAAAAACTTCTAAAACTTTCAATAGAGGAAAACTTGAGAAAGAAGAGGAATCATGAAACAAGGCTCAAGAAAAATAGAGAGCTTATCGAGGCGATCCCAATGCAATTGACGACAGTCAAATAAGAGATTATATGGGGGATCGGAGAAGGATCACAGTTATACGGGTTCCCTCGGATGAAGAAAACCTTGAAAAAGACAGTTATGGAAACTTGACGTGACCCCGGTGCGTTTAATGAAAAAAAAGAAAGTACACGGCATGTACTTTTGAAGTACACAATGTGTACTTGCTGTTTCCGTACTTCAATTTATGCAGCCTCCAAGTCACCGCACACGACCATGTTCATGGCCGCTACATGGCCAGAACCTACCTACCTGTGTTAACCGAGTACATAGTGTTTACTCATAAAGTACACGGTGTGTACTTCGAAAATTTTCAAAATTTCCTCTTTTTCTCAAAAACAACCAGAAAAGAAAAACAAAACTAAAAATAAGGTCCAGGTTCTTACAAAATCTCCCCTTAAATAAATTCTTCCTCGAATTTCCCTAGCACGACATAGAAGAAGAAACCTCGAATAGTTCCTTCCACTGAGTTCGTACATCGACCTCCCTCTCCCAAGTCTCATCCTGTACCCGCCCGTGCTGCTATAGCACTCATACCAGAGGAAAAGACCAGCCACGAGGAACCTTTGTACTACGATCAAGAATCTAGATAGAATGATCCTCGAATGACACATCCACTTTGAGCTCAACCTCCTCAGGTTGAAAGACATGAGACGGGTTTGAAAAGTAACGTCGGAGTTACGAAATGTGAAAAACATCATGCATATCCCGGTACCTTTGACGTAACTACAACCAATAGGCAACCGGTCCGACTCTATCCAACACCTCAAACAGCCCGATGTACCTCGACGAGAGCTTACCCTCTCTCCTAATCCTTCTGTGCCCCAACATCGGCGTGGCATGTAGAAAAACTTGATCCCCAACCTCAAACTCCAAAGGTCATCTCTGCTGATTATCATAAGACTTCTGTCGAGACTCTGTAGTATCCATCCACTTCCGAATAAACTCTAACTACTCTATAGTATTCTGAACAAGACGAGGTCCCAACAAAGCTGCCTCTCCTGCCTCTAGCCAACATAAGGGTGATCGACATGGCCTACCATACAAAGCCTCATAAGGTTCCATATGAATAGTTTCTTGAAAACTATTATTGTAGGAAAAATTCACAAGAGGTATATGCTTCTCCCAAGAACCTCCAAAATCCCAGATGCATTCTCAGAGCATGTCCTCAAGCACCTGAATTGTACGCCCGGACTGGCCATCTATCTGGGGGTGGTAAGCCGTACTCAAAAGTACCTATGTACCCAAATCCTTGTGAACCCCCTAACAGACCTGAGAAGTAAAACATGCATCCCTATCTGAAACAATGGAGTGTGGAACTCCATACATATGTACAATCTCATAGATGTACAATTTTCCCAACTCATCAACACTGAAGGTCTCCTTGATCAGAAAGAAGTGGGCATCCTTTGCGAGTCTATTAATGATAACCCAAACTGCAACATTCCCTTGAGGCGACCCCGGGAACCCCATTACGAAATCCATCACAACATCGTTCCATTTTCACTCGGTAATGGGTAACTGCTATAAAAGCCCTGATAGCCACTGATTCTCCGACTTCACCTGCTGACAGGTGGAACACCTCATAAAGAAACCAGTAACAACCCTCTTCATAGCTGGCCACTGATACTGAAGGTATAGATCATGATACATCTTGGTGATACTAGGATGAACTTCCCAAATTGAGGAGTGAAAATCTTTCACCATCTCCTCACGTATATCTGCTGGCACCCATACGTGCCCCTGGAAATACAAGATCTCAACCTCTCCTTTGGTTCATCTAGGAATAGGGTCACCTCCAGACACACTTTCCCGTAGAACTAGGCCTTCCGAATCTGATAGTTGTCTCATTTGTTCTTGATCAAGAAGGGTAGAGGTAACAACTACATAAGATAGAAACGTCTTCCCCTCTCTGTCATGCACCTCCAAATGCATCTCAGAGAACTGAGTCATAAGCTTCCACTCACTACTGGCCTCATGAACTTCCTATATCTGAGTTCTCTGGGTCAGCACATCAGCCACTGCATTGCCTTTACCGTGCGTATAGGAAACCTCAAAGTCAAAATACTTAATATACTAAACCAACCTCTGCTGCCTCAAATTCAGATCATGCTGAGTGAAGATATACTTGAGACTTTTGTGGTAAGTGAAAACCAAAAAATGCTTGTTCAAAAGATTATGTCTCCAATAGCGTAAGGCATGAACAACTACTGCCAACTCGAGATCGTGCGTCGGGTAGTTCCTATCATGTGGTCTCAACTACCAAGAACCATACGCAACAACTCTATCTCCCTACATAATACCAACTCCCAGCCTGATACCTGAAGCATCACAATAAACAATATATCTCTTGCCCGACTCTGGAAATACTAGTATCAATGTTGAAGTCAACCTCCCCGTCAGCTTTTGAAAAGCAGACGGACAAGAATCTGACCAAAAGAATTTCACACCCTTCTTAGTCAGGGCCGTCAGTGGTGCTGCAGAGCTTGAAAAGTCTTGTATGAAGAGTCTATAGTATCCAGCCAGCCCTATAAAACTCCGCACCTCAAATACATTCTTTGGGCTCTCCCAAGAAATTACTACTCTCACTTTCTCTGGGTCTACTGATACCCCTGTCCCTGAGATAACATAACCCATGAAGTGAATCTGATCCATCCAAAAGTTTCATTTCTAGAGATTATCATATAACTGATGCTCTCTCAGTATAATAAGAATGATCTCAAGATGGGTAGCATGGTCGTGTCGAGTGTGAGAGTACACCAAGATATCATCCAAGAAGACAACCATGAAAAAGATCCATGTATGGATGGAACAATCGGTTCATCAGTGCCATGAAAACTGCAAGAACATTTGTGAGACCGAATGGCATAACAATATACTCATATAGACCATACCAACTATGGAAGGCTGTAAGAGGTATATCTGATGGTCTAACATGAAAATGATGGTAACCGAACCTCAAGTAAATCTTTGAGAACACCTAGGCTCCTCAAAGCTGATCAAAGAGATCATAAATCCTAGGCAAGGGATATCAGTTCTGGACCATCAACTGGTTCAGCTTCCAATAGTCCACACAATTCCTAAGGGTATCATCTTTCATCTTCTCAATCAGAATAGGCAAACCCCAACGAGAAGTACTGGGCCAGATGAAACCCTTTGCCTGAAACTTCTCCAACTACTTCTTGAGCTCTTGCAACCTAGGTGTAGCCATCCTATAAGGAGGAATGGACACCGGTGCCGCTCCTGGAACAAGATCAATAGAAAATTCTACCTCACGCTCTAGAGGTAAACCTAAAAATTCCTTTGGAAAGACTTCTATGAAACGATCCACCACTGGAGGGAACTCCATCCATGAAGTCCCTTGGTCATCCAGATATAGACCAGAAATCTGGGATGTAACTCATCCGAACCCATGATGCTCGGGTTCTGCTCTGCATGCCTGGACATATCACTCGCCCCTATGAAGAAAGGATCCACCCTCTCGCGATACGAAAATCACCCAACGAAAATAACAATCGACAAATTCCTGGAAAGGATCTAACCAGTCCATCCCAAGAATGACATCATAGCCTATCATCTCTAGGAAATAGAGATCCCATAGGAAGTGAAACACACTACCCTCTAGAGGGAACTCTCTGCACTGACTTACACTAGCCGTTCTTGTCCCCAATGGAGTGTCTAGCATCAAGATATCGACATAGGAAAAGATACAGAGCTCGAGGATCTCTACAACAGCAAAAAATATAAATCTATGGGAAGCCCCTATATCGAAAATGGCCGAAGATAAAAATGAGACTACTAAGATCATATATAGAACTGTAGAGGGTCCAGGATCCTACTCCTGTTGGCTCTTCTCTAGCGCAAAAGTATCACCTATGTCCCGACCCTATGATCCTACCTGACCACATTGAGCTAATCCACCCTACTACCCCTAAAAGGATGGCGACTGGATACCACAGCCCCAACCTCCACCTCAGTCTGAATGGCCGGTAAAACTCTAGTTCCCTAACTGGTGAGAAACTGGTGGCGCTACTCCTGAATGCGGAGTCATAGAAGAACCCCGGTCACCAGCTGTTGGTGAGAAGATCTGACAAAAGTGCCGAAGGTGACCCATCTTGCCGCAAGATTGGCACTCCAGTAGGTCTCTCGGGAAATGTGGCCTCATATACTCGCTCTTCCCACACTAGTAGTACACCACCTGGATACCAAAAGATGCATCCCGCCTACTCTGATCTCTACGTGCAGACTACCTACGGTGATTCCTGCTTTAAGTATGAGGAATACTAATTCTGGATGACGAACCACCCTAGCTCACAGCTCTAGAATCCCTCATATTTCTCTCTATGATCAATGCCTAGTTGACTATTGAAGATATTGAAGTATACCTAAAGATGTTCACCTACTATCTGATGTCACGCCTCACACCATCCTCAAACTTCCGTGCAAGGAACAACTCATCAACTCCTGGAATAAGAGTGAAACACTACAGCTCCGTGAAGCAAGAGGAATAATACATAACAGTTAGAGTACCTTGATTTAGACTCAGGAACCCTTGGGCTTGATCAGCCCTCAAGGTCTTCAGAAACAATTAATCATAGAAGGTGCACCGAAACTCATCCCAAGCCATATTCGGCTGGCATCCCGCCTATGAGAACACATCCCACTACCTCTTGGTGGAGTCTTGAAGCATGTAGGTAGGGAGCTTCACCCTCTTCTCTAGATGTATCTCCAGATGATCAAAAATCATCAGCGTGGCTTCTAGCCCTGACTCTACATCCTGGGGTCCTCCGTCCCCAGAGAAAGTGGGAAGATGCTGCTAATGAAAGACTCACGTCAATTCCGCCATCGACGGGGCAGGATGCGACACTCCCTGAAATGTCTACATAATCCTTAGAAAGCCCTCCCTGAACTGTGCATTAGCACCTATGTCAGGTATAAAGGTTTGTGCCAAGACTGGAACGACATGAGGATTTGCTGGAATTCCCTAATTATCCATGTCTGGTGTCTGATCACCACTTAGCAACTGGCGCACAACCGGAGGACACCTCAGTGGAATGACTCTGCAAGGTCAAGCGCACAACTTAGATCAATATTATCAAGGACTGAAATATAGAAGTGTAAGAAGGGAAAAAGATAATGAAAGAACTCAAGTTTTATAAAACATGACTATACAGTGTGTTCCCTTAAGTCATTTACATGGGCATGTACTTCTTCTTATCCTGGTCGTGTAACACCCCAAATACCCAGCGTGTTGTCTTAACACATGGCGTGTACTTGAATCCTCCTTCCCTACCTGAGTCCTTCTACACAGTTAAGACACATGGTTCTCCTAAGGAAACACTACATGGTGTGTTCACGGTAGACACAGTGTGTACTAGACAAGCTTCACATGGCTCATGTTGTTAGTGACATGACCTAACACCCGAATCACACTACACAACGTGTTCAAGGAACACACAACATGTACGTGAAAGGATAACACCGACCCGTGTTGTTAGTGACACGGCTGGGTACCTGGGTCAGACTACATGACATGTTCAATCCTGAAATGGCATGTATAGCTTAAGGTTTATCCATCCTTGTTGTTAGTTACACGGGAGGACACAAGGTCAACACTACACGACGTGTTCAACTTGTACACGACATGTTCCCATTAGAATTTCCTCCTTCCATGTCTCTACCCACACGGCCTATGACATGGTTAGAGAATACACGACATGTACATATAGTACAAAATGTGTACTTAAGAAAAACTATTTCTTCCTGAACAGAAGAACACATGTTATGTAGTCAAAACTACACGGCGAGTATTCTGGGTTTTCGAGATAGTAATCCTTAGAAAATGCTACGGAACCCAGAAAAACACTGAAAAAAACATTGAAAGTGCCAAATTCTGATCCGTGAGGGCCCAAACTCCCTTTAGATCAAAGATTGGTATCTTATACATGTTATAACAAGGTAAACAGGTCAATGATCCACCAATTTATGGTCCATGAGGGCCCATAACACCTCAAGAACCAATATTTGGCATTCATTCAGAAAAAACCTAACACAAAAAATACCCTATCAAACAACATATATTTTATCAAGCCCTCTATCACAACAATATGAATATTCTACACCACATATATCACAACAATAGGAAATTGCTAATGCACCGTAGATGGCATGGAAAGAATGCATGACATGTGATTTCTAGCAAGTGCCCATATGATGCATGAGATGGCATACCCTCATCTCATCAAGTTTCAATGGGAATAGAACCTCAATAACATCAATGGTCATAACACAAAACATGTGAATCACCCAATGGTGAAATCAAATCAGCTGTAAAATTTAAAACTAGAAAAATTGAAATAAACGAGGTTGATTGGATTTTCCCTGTACACGGGTTAGCTACTCCCAAGAAAAACTTATTACCAAGTACCTATTCTATCCTATCCCTGGCTATATTATCCAAAAAGTAAGTCAAGAAGAAAAGAATTCCTCTGATACCACTTTATAACGTCCTGATTCTGGAATCCACCAGAGGTGCCCCATACCTGGTTGGTCACATGGCCTCAAGCGCATTTCCCCTAACGCTAGAGGCTTCCGACTTGCAGCGAGGTACTTGGTTGTGATAGTGGGGAAACAATTCCCTCATTGGAAGTGTAACAAAATGGAAGAGAAACAAATATACAATAGCAGAAGTAGTAAATATCAAACAACAGTAAATGACAGAAGACTGAAATAGATTAAAATAACTGGAGCATATATATATAAAATGATTCATAATGAATATGTCTTGGAAAATAGCCAAAAAAGTCACAATGATGAATACAAATATTACTAAAACAATGTACAAAATAATCATAAAAACAACTCCTTAGCATCGCAAGCCTATGCTTGGTCCCATGATCTCCAGGTCGACAACAAGTCAAGTACCTGAAGTAGAAGGGTGCTTGACCTTATCTATACCTGCAGAAATATAATCTGTTTGGGCCCAAAATCATAGCCCAAATAGGGTGTGAGACTAAATCACAGTAGGAAACTACCCAGAGATTTGTTCCTAACAGTCAGTGAATATACGGAAGGTAAAGTACAGAGAGCAGTAAACATGAAATTACTCAACAGTAAACTACCCACAATTTCAATAACAAGGAACAACTAAACAAGCAGCTAAACACAAATAGGAAACCCTCTGGGAAATACTCATATCCCATCCCCTCTGGTCCTACCTAACAAGTAAAATACACCCTCTGGGTAGTACACTCAGTCTAACCCCTCTAGTTCTGTCACAAGAATATATAAATAGACTCTCTGAGGAAGCACTCACAGTTAATTCCCCTTATAGTCTAAATTAAAAAAAGCCTCTTTGAGGAATATCACATAGTCAATTCACCTTATAGTCTAAGGTAGTCGAGGACTCTCTGAGGAAGCTAACACGGTCAATTCCCCTTATATCCCCAAGGTTACAGACTCTCTGAGGAAGCTCGCTCGATCAATTCCCCTTATAGCCCAATGCTGTTCAAGTAATTCAAAGACTATCTGAGGAATCTCACATGGTCAATTCCCCTTATACTCCAAAGAAATAAAGGAATCTCTGAGGAAGCTCACTTGGTCAATTCCCCTTATATCCCCAAGTGGTCCTAGGCTCTCTGAGGAAGCTCACTCGGTCAATCCCCCTTATAGCCTAAAGTTCTCAAAGACTCTCCGAAGAAGCTCACTCGGTCAATTCCCCTTATAGTCTACTACACCAGGTTCTCATGGCCCTATGTAGGTCAACAAGCATAGCAATGCAATATTTCCAAAGTAAACCTACCAAACTACTTGGCTAACCAGTCTACAGCATATCAAGCATGTCAGAATGAAAAATCTCCATCCAATAGCAACGAGCATGGAAAATAGGCAAGGCGTCCAAAAGTCTAAGTAGAACCAATTGGTCGTAAATAGATCATGCATGGGTGAAACATTCAGATCATATAAATCAACCCTATTCACATCCAATTAACCTCTACACAAGCATAAAATCATGGCTGGAAATCAACATGGGTAAAATGGAAAACACGCAACACCTCGTTCAAGGCTATTGGTCAAAATTGCACATAATACTCAAAGAATTTCAATGGTAAGGAATAAACCACATACCTCTATGTTAGGATGTCACTATATGTGAATCTCGAGGCTTGAATCACCTTAGAACGCCAAAGATCTACCAAAATGTCTAATAGAGGAAAACTTAAGAAAGAATAGGAATCATGAAACGAGGATCAAGAAAATGAGAGAGCTTACCGAGGATATCCCAATGCAATTGACAACGATTGAATCATATATCGGATGGAGGCTCAGGGGTTTGGAGAAGGATCGCGATCGTACGTGTTCTCTCGGATGAAGAAAACCTAGAAGAAGATGGTTTCTGGCAATTTGATGCGACCCCGGTGCGTTTAATGAAAAAAAAGTACAAGGAATGTACTTTTAAAGAACATGGCATGTACTCACCATTTCCATACTCTGCTTTAGGTGGCCTCCAAGTCACCCCACACGGCCGTGTGCATGGCCGCTACACGGCCAGCACCCGGCTACCTACGGTAACCGAGTACACGACGTGTACTCATAAAGTACACGACGTGTACTTCAAAAATAAAAAAATTCCTCTTTTTATAAAAAACGACCATAAAAGGAGAAAAATTGAAAGAAAGTTTCAGGTTCCTAAAAAGCGCCTTTATTACAGCTCCCTAGCGCTTCATCGACCATCCATCTTTAGTCTGATCATTGCTGATGCCTTCCTCCATCGAAATCATGACTAAGGACTTGTTAGAAATCCATCATCACACTTTTTCACACTAAAAAAATGGATACATTATAAATTCTCAATAATTTCACCATGTATCCCTATTCAAACCTTAGGATAGAAATCAAGGAGGAATAAATAGAAAAAAGGTTGTCACTGGAAGCTTAAAAACCCAAAATGGGTTCACATTTAATGCCAATGAAGAATAAAAAACTTGGGAAGGGGAGATATAAAAACCTTAATTAAAGATGAATGCGTTATAGGTAAATGATACAACAAATGATTTAATAACAAAGTATTAGTTAATTATCAAATAAAAATAGTGATTAATCTAAATAATAATAATAATAAAAATTATCCACTAATATTTATTGGAATTAGGATTTTATATAATCATGGAAGATTCATCGCCATTTTAATCCCATGCCAAAAATAATCACTTAATTATTGATAATATTTTAATAAATAATTTAAGAAATAATGTTTATTTTTTTTCATAACATGTAAATAATCAATGTGAAATTGTAATTGATGATTTTTTTCATCAATTACTAAAATTATCATTTTCTAACAATCTGAAGCCTTCTCCTCTATTTGGAAAACAATAATCTTTAGATGGAGAATTATAATATGAGTGGAATAAGAAAAACACATACAAAATAGTATCCCATCTCATGGAATAAATATATTCACATTATTAGTCTGGTGAAACCTTATCACATAAATTTTTTATACCTTGAAAATACACCTTCATTATGTAGTTTGATGTCAATTCCATTGAAAAATATTCTCCCACTTCACTTATTTCTATCATCTGAGATGCGAGTAAAATATAGGATGGATAAACCTAGAAGGAGGTGTAATGTAATTTTTTTATTTCCAACTCCTGGTCAATCAACTAAATTATTTATAACATGAAAGGACTTTTCCCATGAATCGATTCCATGATAAATAACTTATAGACATCCTTTTCAACACACCCAGTTGTAGACACAACCATGATTCTATAATTTTCATTCAAGATTTCATGTAGAACATACTTCCACTTTCATGAACATGATAAATACTTATATATTTAATAAATACTAAAAATCCCATAAAATTTAGCTGTATCAAAACAACACAAAAATTTATTCCAAAGGTAATGACCTCATCCTGAGTTCGATAGTGTAAGAACATGGATTTTTTACTGAGGTACAAAACCTATTTATTTTTGGTTTAATTACTTAGTTCTGACATAATGAAAATTCTTACTATGGATATGGAGGAAACAAGGGTGTTTGAGGCTTGTTTAGAGCCCGAATCCCCATTTGTTGGAGAATATAGCTGGGCTACATGGTTATTATAAACCATTCCACCATGTCTATAAAATTAGAGTAAAATGTCTAAGGTTTATCAGTTTAAAATATATGGTGTAAAATTTTACCAAATAGTGTGAACTAGGTTATAACATCCAGAGCCTAGATGTCACTAAATAGTGCTCCGATCCTAGTTGTCCACAAGTCCTGGAGGGTATCTCTTGAAATTTTATAGTCTACCGACTAGAATAGAGGGCCTAAGTGTGTTAGTGGGGAAGACTATTACCTCCTCCCTTAAGTATAACATAGTGGAGATAATTTCATACAAGTTGTAGAAGTAGTATATCTTATAGATGAAAAAATGTAAAAAATAGAAGACTTGTATAAATATATAATTCCAGAAGTCATCACAAAAATAAAATGATGATACATGTCATATGTTTCTACAAAATAGCCAATATAGGGATAAAAGGTAGATTTATAAAACATATAAAAAAAGTAAAAAATAAGAAAAATTATCCTAGTATCATCACAAGCCCCAACATATTTCCATAATATCTTACTCTTAATAATAAATTGAAGAACCTATAGAAGGGAACTTTCCCTTATCATCACTTGAAATCATATAATCTATTTGTGTAAAAATGGAGACCCAAAAAAGAGTATGGGATATAAACTATATAGGCCACAACATAAGGTTTGTTCCAATCTATCAGTTATTATATATAATAAGTGTATAGGGATTATATCAATAAATGTAGGAATTAATCATAATTAAACAATCAATAAATCCAGGTTCTAAATTAATATTAATTTCATTTAATAAAACTCATTTAATAAATTAAATATCATTTAATTTATAAGTCTTGAGATCCATTGCAGGCTTGGAATCCCCTGTATAATCATAAGAATAATATATGACAAAGCAGTCCATCTAAAAGGTATAAGTCAAGACTGAATCAAAGATCATTCTTTGTCTTTGAAAACATGTCGTCAGAGTCATTGAATTATTAATTCAATTTAAAACTTGTGTCCATCCTTGAAATTCATAAGTTGTAATTCAAGTATCACCCCATGTGTAATATCAACTAACACCTTAAAATCCCATCCCTGGAGAACCTCACATGAACCGGGTATCGATCAAGGTGTGTTATAAAGTCCCATATAAATTATTCCTTCCTCTATAGTCCACAAAGGGATCCCTTGTATCAACTATGGTATAAAATATCAAATTCTCTTTGAGTCCATCCATGTAGTTCCTATAATAATCCATGTATCACTCAATATATAAGTCAATCCTAAGAGTCCATCCATGGGTTTTTTCATTTGAATCCATGTATCACTCAGTCGTATACATGGATTAAGTCACTTGAGTCCTTTCATGGCATTCTAATGTGACGCCAAGTATCACTTGTAAGGTCCCGTGATTTTCTAGACTGTAGTTTAGGGAAAAAATTTGAATTTCTTATTTTAGAGGATCGTAAGGGATAAAATGGTATTTCCCCCATAGAATATGATCTTGAATAATCTTTATTATAACTATGTTAGTCCTAGAATATGGTGTTTACCCTAGTAAAATAGTTTGGTAGAAACCCATGTCGTTCAAATTTTGGTGGAATAATTAAAATTTTATATTTAGTAAATGAAATATTAAATTGTTCACATTGGTTCAGTTAGTGATAAATTTGGAATAAAGTGTCATATTGAAACTCCATATCCTTTGTTGAGTTAGGAACGGAGAGTTTATCATAAGAGAGACATATAATTGAGTTGGGTGTCAAGATTGGCCCATACCCCTTTTTCTTTTTCTTTTTTCTTTTTCTTTATTTTTATTTTCTATTATTTTTCTTTTCTATTATTTTTCTTTTCTTTTCTTTAATTCCATCCTTCTCATGGATGGATACTATGTGGATCATCCTTCTATGATACCTATGGAATAAATGGATAGGGATATAGGAAGAGATAGAGGGAGGGAATGAGTTATCGTCGTGAATCACTCAACATGTTGGATCGACGTGTGGAAACTATGGACCATCAAATAGAGCCATGATTTTGCAGTTTTCACTCAATGGTAGGCCCGTTTATGTTTTCACCACAAAACCTATTTAAAATTTATTTTTCTTGTTTCTAAATCCATATTATGCTTTCTTGTGGCCCCTAGTGGTTGGATTTGTGGATTGGGGGGGTTTAAACAGAGGATTCAGGCGATCTGGGGGGTTTATGTTCAGGAAAACCTAATAACATGGTTTGTAGTCCAGGGTGACATGTTGTGTATTCTTAACATTTGAGGAAGATGATGTTTTAAAGAGTAAATAGCATGTATAGGGTATACATACCAAGTACTGATACTTGGCCATGTAGCTGAGTACCTAGGCATGGCTAGCCATGTGAGTGTACATGGTTGTGTAGTGTACAGTGTTAAACCCTGTGTGGGTAGCACACCATGTAAAAGTATATGACATGAGTAAGTATATGGCTAGGAAATATGAGAGACACGATAATGTACCCCATGTAGGGTACACACCAGGTAACCATTTTACACACTGTGTACCTGGGGCATCTACATGCCCAGGTCGACGGGAGTACATGGCCATGTGGGGCTACGGGGGTACACGCCAAGTTCGGTTGGTGTACATGGCCATGTTGGGATGCGGGGGGTACATGCCATGTACCGAGGGTGACACTCCCTGTACTTTCCATTTTTAACCCTATAGGGGGGGGGGTGTTCATGCATTCTAACCTTGGAGACAAAATTGGACCCGAGAGTAGTCCATTATGAGTGGTTTTCCTCACAGATCGTGATGGTGAACCCATGGAGAATTATGATGAATCTTAATGGGTGTTTTGGGGATTTTATCTAAACAGGGAAGTCATTATTTTGGATTTTGAATTCAGTTGTATCCTGAGAGTGGTACTTGGCATTAATGATGGGATGAGTGTTCATACCAACCTAGTTGAGACCTTTATTTGATATGAAATATGAGCTATCTCCCATGACCTATGATTTTGAGTGTGTTAAAATTCTGAGACGCGCCCTTCTGGCCTATGAGACCTTTAGACCATATGCTTCCAAGGATCCCCTAAGTGATTTCTTTTCTTATATGCTGATCTAGGGATTCCTTTGTAGGATCCCTTACCTCTGTGCCATTTCAATCATCCCTTGTATAATGCCTCCATTTTCTTGTTTTTCGAGGATCCTATGTAGGATTCCTCCCTGTCCCTTTTACAGATAAGGATCCTGAGTTGAATTCATTCACATGTGTATCGCTATAAGGATCCCAAATACGATGAATCATCAGTACATGACTTGAGTGACCTATAGTGTTTCCATTGTTTGACCGACCCTGAGATGTACGTCGCGTTTGGTTATAAAGGGTAGTGGGTGTCACCTTAGAACCCCTACCTAACTGGTAAGCCCATGGGGATGTGACTGGAGTGCTAAGTTGGGCATTTGGGTCACCCTCACTCATTTTTTTGTATCTTTGACATGGTTATTGTTGATACAGTGATATTAAAAAGAGGTTCTTCCTAGTTGGTGGATGTTGAGCCTAACAAGATGCATCTTTCTTCCTGTTGGGATACCCAGATGTTCTTGTTGGGATCCATGTTTCTCATTGCGATTCCTAGAGTTGCTTTTCTGGAATCTATGTTTTGAGTCATGTTATTTCTATTATTTTACTGGTGTACCTATATGTACTACCTAGGAATTGGTTGTTGAGCCTAGATATATATTTTATTAGGATTTCAAAATTTATTTCCTAGTATCCAACTTGTGATCCTTACTTGGTGACTTATATAGCCCGAGTGATACTTTGATTCTCATTGTAGGAATTAATTGTATGAGATTAGTGGGTTGATGACTTAAATACCATTAGTGATACTTGGATTCACATTGTAGGAATACTTGGATAGGCTAAGTAGTATAATGTATTATATACCCTGAGTGATACTTGGATTCCCATTTTAGGAATTCCTTTGAAGTGATTCGTGGGTTGATGACATGTATACCCCAAGTGATGCTTGGATTCTCATTGTACTAATGACTTGGATGAGATCGGTGGGTTGATGAATTTTATTCACTATGTAATACCTGGATTACCATTGTAGGAATGCCTTGGAGGAGCTCATAGGGCTAATGAATTCCACACCTTTAGTGATACTTGGATTCTCATTATAGGATTTCCTTGGACGAGCTCATAGGCTATTTGATATATGATCGGAATTATTACGCTCTTCCAGATCCATTATGTGACTCAAGGGTTATAGCATGGCATCTAACCAGATGTATGAATATACTCCCAAGTATCCTTCTTTATATGATTGATTTTCGGTATATGATATCTTGGTTAGTAATTGGATGTGAGTACGAGTGAACCTAGGTATAGAACTAGTATCCCCCTATGGCGATGTAGCTTGATTAGAGACTTTTCTAGTGCTGGTCGAAGCATGAGTATATCTATTGGGATTATGGACCCAGAGATCAAATTGGTGTTACGCGACATGAGTGGCACAATGTACATCTCAATGCACTTTCATAGGATGTCTATTTGACCATGATTCTAGACCCAGGGTTTAATTCCTGTTGGTTTTGATGTTAATTGGTTTCACATAACATTTATTATTCATATTCATGTATATATTCATAGGTAATGGAATATACATGTATATGTATATAGATATGGAAATCCATGGTGGCACTTGCCTAGTTGACCAGGACTATGAACCCGAGGTTCTACTCTGGTCTCACATTTGGTTTACTTACCTTTTTTTGTGTCTTAGTGAGGCTGGGCATGTTGCCTTTGCATACACTTATAGCAACACGTTTTATAGGTTTCTTGTTGGGGTGGCCTAATGAGATTCTTTCTCACCCATACATGTTCACCTCAATGTACGTGTAGACCTTATGTCTACATTTCAGGTTGAGAATAGTTTCATGGTTGATAGGGGCGAGGCCCAATGATTTATGATCGAGCCAAGATGCTTGTGTGGGTTATTTTGGTCTAGTTGGTGCAGTTTGATGATGTCTAGAGACTGAGTGCATGGTTTGGCTCAGAGTTGGTAGTATATCCATGTACTTTTACTTTCACTTTATTTTGTACTCCTATTTCTATATGGTCGGTCCAATGGGTGACCAGTGTTGTTTTGTATGACATATTTTTTTGGGCATTTAAAAAAATTCATTTATTATTACAACTTGTTCTATTTCAATTGTTTACTACTTCTACACTCTATTTTTTTCCACTATGTATGATACATAGCTATTTTCCACAATTTCTCTCTCTGATATGAGGGCATAGTCTTACCACTATCACACCCTAGGCCCTTGCTTCTAGTAGGCATCCTATAGCGTACGAGGAGGCATGCTTGAGGCCTTGTAACCCACTAGCTCGGCGAACCAGTTTAGTGACATCCATGTCGGGATGTTAAAAAGTGGTATAAAATGTGTTTTCTTCTTTGTTTTTACTATTTGGGATATTTTAGACAAGAGTATAAGGAATGTATCAGAACCTATGATGGATATCATAATAGCACGTCAAAAACACTTGTTCTAGTAAGAAGTCCTTATTTCTAGGGTTGTGATTATTGTTTGGATCTGATATATTGAAGTTGAATATTATTTTCTTTTTGAGTGACACACATGTTTTTTGGATGTAATGATTTAGAATGGATCTCTGGATATTGGTCATTGTCATGAGGCCAGGGAAGTATTTTGACTCTTTTCTAACAAATATTGATGTGTCTCATGCATCATATTTTTCATGTAGGATTCACATCATATAGGCATGCTAGTGTGTGATTTTACTGACAACAGATTCTTATTCCGTTGGTCTTGATTATGTATATATATTTCTGTCTAATGACAGGTTATGTGGATATATGTTGATGCATTTTGTTCTGAGGAAGATGACTCAGCCCTCATGCACAGGAGGTGCAGTGACCTAGTAGGTCGTTATGGAATGTGATGCATTTCCGTTGTAACCCTTGTAGGGTGTTGTTTCTTTGGTATTTGGTTATCTAGTCAGATCAATGAGTAAAATGACAATGAATACCAAGAATTTTCTTTTGAACTAGGCCTCCATGGGGTATTACCGTCATCAGATTCCTGACGAGTGTCAGTTCAGTTTTGATTTTTTTTTGAATCGTGACCATCCTAGAGAAGTTCTTTCTAAAGATGATAGGAGAGGATTAGCTCCTTGTAGGTCATGTTTTCAACTTTTATCCTCATCAGTTATTATGATATTTAACTTCTTTTGAGAGTTCTTTATATTTTGCTTGAGGGGGTCAGACCTTGTGACCCAATTGTGAGGCTTGTTCAATAGGTCTAGTTAGGATAAGTTTAGGCCCTTAGTTTTGACTCGTACCCTTATAGGTCGATGTCCATTTTTTCAGGAGATAGCTATTTGATAGAGGTTGGACCATGTTTTGGAGCATCTTAAGGAAGTGATATTGTCTTCAAACTCATTTTTTGAGATTGAGGCATTGTTGGTGCTTGAGTTTTGTGTTGTAGGAATGTTGATGCCTTCATATTTTGACAAAACACGTTAGATACTTATTTTTGAAGACTAGATTCAATGGGCCAGACTATTTGGGCTCCTATCTATATCGAATAGTGTTTCCACTATTATTAATGTAGTCAGAGTGAATCTAGATGTTCATGACTGGAATGATGTTGGGTGATGGGCTGTTATGGAATAAATTGTGGCATAGGTAATGTGCCTAATTTTGAAGAGGAGTTCCAAGAGAGATTATGGCTATATGAAACTGACTTGCCATGTAGCATGGTTAGATTGTCCAAGTGTTGGATGACTCATTGGAGTACAAGGTCAGTGATAAATATACATGCTTGTTGTGTGTGGTATCATTTGAATCTAAAAAGGTGAGTGGCTAGGGGAAATCCTTGGACATTTATTTTCCAGACATTACATGGGATTTGATACCATAAGCTATGTGGAATTTACCTTTGTGGTTGAGGTGACATCGTGAAATTAATTGGTCATCGTGAGACGTTTGACCCATGGTTGAATCCCAGTCAGGTTTTGACAATATGGTGAGCGTGGCTTGGAGGGAGTTGTATACTCCCTTGGTGTAAAAAAACCTGTTGAGGTTGAGTTTGAAGAGCAGTGTAAGGTAATCCATATGATGGGGAGTGAACTATTGGATATTTGAGGGTGGTGAACCTCATTTATAATTAAAATTGGGAATTTTCTATGAGTCTTTGGGCTCGATGCTTGTTTTGAGGTGACGATATGCGTATTCCTATGGTAGGGAGTACCAAATCAGTAGTAGTTAAATGTCCTCTATGTAGGATATAGTTCTTGATGTTATGAGGTTAATCATTAGATAGTCCAAATAGCTTGTTTGTGTAGATTTTTAGGTTGAGATAATGGATTCTTTTATTTTCACTAGGCTTCTTTGGGATGATAATGTTTATGGTGGGGAGTTTATAAGGTCTTGTATTTTTTTAGATTGTATTTTGGAGTAGAAATTTTATTTTTTGTTTTCATAAGCTCATGTGTGGTAAAATAGTGTTTTCCACCTAGAATATGATATCAGATAATTTTTTTGACCACTCCTTTGGTCTCAGAATAGGGTTTTTACCCTAGGATAGTAGTTTGGTAGAAATATGAGCCATTCAGATTTTAGTATTAGTTTTTAATATTTAATAAATTAAATATTAATTTTTTTCCGTGCTGGTTTGTTCAGTGATAACTTTTGAAAGGAGCGTCAGATTGAGATTCCATATCTATTATTTACTTTGAACAGTGGATTTTATTCTAGGTGAGGAATAAACTTGAGTTGTGTGTCAGGGCTGACCCAAACCCCTTTTTCCCTTTTCCTTTTCCTTTTTCTTTCCTTTTATTTTATTTTATTTATTTTCTTCCTTCTCATAGACACCTCCAGTGTGGCTCCTCCTTCACCGTGACCCAAGGGAGAAAGGGAGAGGGAGAGAGGAAGAGAGAGATAGGGAGAGAAAGAGGTACCATTGCGAAGCCCTCGACACACTGGATTGACATGTGACAATCATGGACTGTCAAATATAGTGAAGCTTCGACGATTTCTTCCAAAGGGTAGGCCCATTTATGTTTTTCTAGGAAACCCCTATAGAATATTTATTTCATGTTTTTAATGTCTGATTATTCTTTCTGGGGCCCCCTATTGGTTTAACATGTGTATTTGGGTTTTAAATGTGGATTTCAGGCGATCCAGGGGTTTTCCATTAGGGAGAACTTGATAACATAGCATGTAGTCTAGGGTGACACACCATGTGTTCTTCCCATTTAGAGAAGGTTTTGTTTGAAGGAGTAAACACCGTGTATGGGGTATACACACTGTGTACTGGTACTCATCCATATAGCTGAGTACTCGAGTATGGCTACCTATGTAAGAGTACATGGCCGTGTAGCTTACACAGACATAGCTAATGTGGGTAGCATACCATGTAAAAGTACATGGCCTGACCAAGTAGACATCCTTGCTGATTAGGGGACATATGCATGTACCCTATATAGGATACACACTGTGTCCCTCTCGGTATACAGTGTGTACCTGGGGCATCTACAAGCCCCAACCAATGGGAGTATATGGACATGTGGGGCTGTAGGAGTACACACCATGTACTAAGGGGTACATGCCATGTACTTCCCCCTTTTCATCCATCTGGGTGGTTTTCATGCCTTCTGGTCCCATAATCAGGATTGGGCCATGAGATTAGTCCATTCTGAGTGGTTTTATGCGTAGATCATGATGGTGAAACATGTGGATCATTTTGAGGACTCCTAATGGTTGTTTTGAGGATTCTATTTAAATATATTGGTCATTCCTCCATCTTTTGAATTCCGTTGTTTCTAGAGAGTAAGGATTTTCCTTAATGATAGGTTTGGTGTGTGTACAATCCCAGTTGAGACCTTTATTTAAGATGATCTATAAGCTATCTCCCATGACCTATGATTTTGAGGGTGTTCCCCTTGTGACATTTTCCCTTATGGCCTATTTGGTTGTGAGACCTGATTCTTCCATGGATCCCCTGAGGAAGGCCTTTACTTATATGATGATCTTGGGAGTCCCTTGTATGATCTCTTACTAGTGTTCCATTTCGAGGATCCCTTATAGGATGTATATGTTTTCTTGTCGTTTGAGGATCCCATGTAGGATTCCTTCTTCAACCATTTATAGATAAGGATCTTGAGTAGGATTCCATCACTTGTGTTTCATTTTAAGAATACCTGGTAGGATGCTTCATCAATCCATGACTTGAGGGACCCAGTGGGTGCCCATTGTGTGACCGAACCTAAAATGTACATTGGGTTTGGGTAGATATGGTAGTGAGTGTCACCTTAGAGACCATACCGAACTAGTAATCCCATGGGGTTATGACAAATGTTCTAGGTTGGGAGTTTGGTCCACTCTCACTTGTTTGTACATATCTTTGACATGGTTATTGTTGATGCAATGATGTTTACTATAGGTGATTCCTAGTTAGTGGTTGTTGTGCCAAACGTGAGGTGTCTTTATTCCTATTAGGATTCCCAGGTGTTCTTCCTTGGATCTATTTTTCTCATGGGGATGCCCAGACGTACTTTCCTAGGTTCTTACTACTAAGTCATGTTATTTCTGATATTTTTCAAGTGTACCCAGAGTTACTACCTAGGAATAGGCTGTTGAGCCTAAATAAATAAATAAATAAATATATATATATATTGTGATATATATTTTTTTGGGATGTCCAAAGGTGTTTCCTAGTATCTGTCTGTAGATCCTTACTTGATGAATTATATACCCCAAGTGATACTTGGATTTATGTTTTAGAAATACATTGTATGGGATCAGTTGGTTGATGACTTATACACCCTGAGTGATACTTGGATTCCCGTTGTAGGAATAGATTGGATAGGCTTAGTGGTTTGATGACTTATATACCCTGTGTGATACTTGAATTTCCATAGTAGGAATTCCTTGGATGAGGTCAGTGGGTTGATGAATTATAAGCCCCGAGTGATACTTGGATTCCCATTGTAGGAAGGCCTGGGATATGCTTAGTGGGTTGATGAATTGTATTACTTGAGTGATACAAGGATTACCATTTTAAGAATTCCTTGGACAATCTTAGAGGGATGATGACTTCCACACCTTGGTGATACTGGGATTCCCATTGTAGTAATGCCTTGGATGAGATCATAGGCTGGATGATATATGATCGGAAAGATTGCACTCTTCTAGGTCAGTTATGAGACTAGAGGGGTGTATCATGGCATCTCACCTGATGTTCGAATATACTCCCCATTATCCTTCTTTATATGATTGACCGTCGGTATACGGTATCCTGGTTAGTGATTGGAGGCGAGTTCAAGTGTACCCGGGTGTATGACGAGTATCCCATATGGTGACGTAGCTTATTCAGAGAATTTTTTGGCATTAGTTGAAGAAGGTGTAAGTCAATTGGGATTATGGACCCAAAGATTGACTTAGTGATACACGACTTTAGTGTCATGACATCCAACTCAATGCCCATGCAATGAATGTCCAGTTGAATGGGATTATGGACTTGGGGTCTGACTGCTGTTGGTTTTCATTTTATTTGGTTTCACATACCAGTGGATATTCATATTTATATATATATGTATAGGTATGGTACTATACATGTATACGTATATAGATATAAACATCCATGGCGGAACTTTCCTAGTTGACGAGGATTACGAACCAGAGGTTTGACTATAGTTTCATGTTTGGTTGACTTACCTTTTTTCATGTCTTAGTGAGGATAAGCATGATGCTTTTTTCATACACTTATACTAGAAAGTTTTATAGGATGCTTGTTGAGGAGGCCTACAGAAATTATTTCTCACTCCTCTACGTGAACCTCAGTGTACATGTAGACCTTATAAATGATTTTCAGGTTGAGAACAGTTGCATGGTGGATACGGCAAAGGCCCAGAGTTGCATGAACAAGTAGAGCTACTTGTTTGGGTTCTTCTGATTGGGTTGATGAAGTTGAACAGTGTTTAGAGACCAGGTACGTAGTCTAGATTTGATTTAGTAGTAGAACCCTGTACTTTTATTTTTAGTTTCTTTTGTACTTCTGTATATGTATGGTCAGCCCAATGGGTGACCAATGTTATTTTTATGACATAGATGTTTGGGATTTTATAGAATTTTATTTATTATTACATCTTTTTCTATTTCAGTTGTTTACTACTTCCACACTCTGTTTACATTCCACTATGTATGATACTTAGAAATTTCACGCTGTTTTTTTCACTAATATGAGGGAATAGTATCCCTACTATCACACACTAGGCCCTCACTGCTAGTTGGGGAACTCTAGAATATGGGGAGGCGTGCTTGATGCCTTGTAACCCACCTGCTTAGAGTGCCAGTTTAGTGGCACTCAGGTCGGTATGTTACATCACCCAAGGCTCTTAACCATTTAATCAATCCAAAACCATTTAATCAATTTTAGATATCTATTTCATGTTCAACACCAAGAACATCATATATCAAACTCATCTCAAATGTGGATTAAGCACTAACCAACCTCATATGGCTTGACCTTTCAATTACTCATATAGGAATTTTTAAATTAACAAGAATTATATGAATAACAAGATATTACATATCATTAACATCATTTAATTAACATTGGAAAATATTCATAATAAGCTTCTCAAGATTAAAAGTTATTTTTAATAGAATAGTGTCTATATATCTCATGTGGTAAAATCATTATAATGATTAATTAAGCTAAAACCACTAATACATGCCACATGAATCATTTAACTCACATGTGAATAATAATACAAAGGGCCATTCATGCCAAATAAATCATTTACTTAATAAGGGACAAGGTTAAAGGTCAAAACCATCCCTTAACTTTAACTAATTCAGTAAAAATTGATATCACAATCCAATTCGCATAACAATTCATCAATTGACAACTCAATTACTATAATCAATTCCATTTCAACATCCTGTGACCAAGGGAGAAAGGCACACCCTAAGGTATAACCATTTAATAATCAATACAACTAAGGGTAGAATTTTTTTCAAGGTTCACAACCTATAAACAAACGTAAATAAGCCTATTTAATTGAATAGGCTATACCGATAAATTATAGGATTCAATTTCATTATAAGGAGATGCCCAAAAAATGGACACGTGACACAATGACATATATAAATAGCTTGACTTTAAGAAAAAGGCACGATACCACCTACCATTGGTCCACAGTTGATAGATCGTCTTGTATCAACTCCCGATTCATCTCAATTCAGAAGAAAAATGAAGAACAAATGAAGAAACTAATTTTACGGAATATTTTCTAGCATCTAAATAGTGAAAGTGAATTCCATAATAATGAAGAATCGCTAAAAAGGAATTAAGGTATTACCGTTTTGGATCCAATGAGACAAATTGCCATTGAATTAGAGCTCAGATGGAAGAGTTATCTTGAATTCTAGTTTAGACACCAAGAAAAATCTCTCAAGTTTGAGTATGATTATGTTTAGGAGGAAAGAATCAAATTAAGTTTAATAATGGATTTTAATTTTTTTTAAAAAAAATTAAAAATCTCAAATTTTAAGGGGTCACACAGTTTAGGTGCACGATTTGGTAAACCACACACCCACCATGCATGAACACTATAATCAAGGGGTATAATTCATTGTTTACCCACACAGTTTTCTAACCTAGGAAAAAACATACAATTCTCCACTATAAAAATTTCAGAGCTAACAACACAGTCATGTACCTCATCTCACATTTTCCCACAAATTGTGTGGCCTATCCACCCCCATTGTCCAACCTCGCACATTTTATACTAAGCATGTGGCCTACCCCGCACAGTTTTTACTAACAGTGAGCAAGGATATTTTCATCCTAAAACACGGGTTCCGGGCTCCAAACCATCTTCAGACACCCCCAAGACCTCTATGAACTCTAATATCATTCAAATTTGGAAATATTTAAACTATCAAATAAAGAATTAATGGAAATAAGGAATATGTATGACAAAGAAGAACTGTGTTCTAACAAATATCACCATAAACAAATTCACCCCCAAATTTCCCTTCCAAGGTCGATGAAGCATGATTCGAGAATAACTCTACCCACTATGCTCGTACATTATCCTATCACTCCTAGGTCTCATCCTGTACTTGGTCGTGCTACTATAACACCCATACTAAAGGAACAAAAAGACCTTGGAGAACCTTCATGCAACAATCCAAAATATGCATAAGATGCTCCTTAAAGTTTGAATATACCTATAACTCAATCTCCTTGAGCTAAAAGTCATGAGATAGGTCTTAATAGTAACATCACAACTTTGAAACATGGAATATGTCGTTCATATATTGGTACCTCTAAGGTAACTAAAACTGATAGACTAACCACTGGACTCTCTTCAGAATCTAGAATGGTCTAACACACCACTATGAAGGATACCCAATCTCATGATTCTCTAGTGTCCCAACTTCAGTGAAACACGAAAGAAAACTTTATTCTCAAACAAAAACTCTAGAGGTCGTCTGTGGTGATCGACATACGATTTTATATGAAACTACGCAGTAACCATATGTGACCACGTACTTACAGGATCTCAACATCACCCACAGTCCAACCAAGAGGAGGGTCCCCACCTACTAAACTCTCCCATAGAACTTGGTCATCTAGATCATATAGCTACCTCATCCCCACAATATCTAGTAGGGTATAGGTAATAGGTAAGGATGATTGAATGGTCTTCCTCTGGTTATCATGAACCTCCTAGGTGATCTCAGAGAACAATTTTATGAGCTACCACTTGACATTTTCTTGATCAAATTCCAGTATCTGAGTCCTCCTATTCATTGCATCAGCCGCAGAATTTTATTTTATAGGTGTGTAGGCAAGATCAATGTCGAAATACTAAAGGTATTCCCCCAACCTTTGCGGCCTCATATTTAGATCACACTATGTAAATATGTACTTGAGTTTTTTATAGTACATGTACATGAAAATATACTCACCCAATAAGTAATGTCTCTAATAGAATAATCTGTGAACAACTAAAGCTAACTCATGATTGTGCATTAGGTAATTCCTATCATGTGGCCTCAACTGTCGAGACCTGTACTCCGTGACTCTATCACCCTACATAAGAACTACTCCTAGCCTCATACTTGATGCATCAAAGTATAGATTGTAACTCTTATTTGGATCTAGAAAAATCAGTATCATTGCTAAAGTCAATCTCCCCGTCCGCTCCTGAATGTCTGTTTCACAGTAATATGTGCATACATACTTCACAACCTTCTTAGTGAAGCCCATAAATGATACTTCTAAGTGTGAGAAGTCCTGTATGAAATTATTGTAGTAATGAACCATCCTTAAGAAACTCCACAAATCAAATATTTTAATGGGTTTCTACGAAGAAACTAATGCTCTCACCTTCACTAGGTCTTCCAATACTCCTGTCTATGAGATTATGTGACCTAGGAAGTGAATCTAATCCATCCAAAAGTGTCACTTTGGGTGATTAACAATTAACTAATTATCTATTAGTGTATTCAAAACAATCTAAAGATGTTTGGAATGGTCATGTAGATTATGAGAATAAACCAAGATATCATCCATAAAAACCACCACAGATGAATCAAGATAAGTATGGAACACACGGTTCATCAGTTCGATAAAGACTTCTGGACCATTCGTGAGACCAAACGACAAAACAAATACTCATATATATTGTAACAGATATTAAAGGTTTTGTGAAGTTTTTCTGATGGTCTAACATGCACTTGATGATAACAGGATCTCAAATAAATCTTTGGGAAGATCTGATCTCCTCGGAGCTGTTCAACCAGACTGTTTATCCATGGTAGAGGGTACTGGTTCTTAACCATCAATTGGTTAAATTTTCTATAATCCACACATATCTTTAGGGTTCCATCCACCTTTTTCACAAAAATGAATGGAAAACCCTATAATTAAGTACTGGGTCAAATGAATCCCTTTGGCTCTAAATCATATAGATTCCTATTGAGATCTTGAAACTCCATTGTAGCCATCCTCTAAGGATGAAAAGATACAGATGCTGCTCCTGGAACTAGCTTGATAGAGAACTCTACCTACCTCAATAGAGGATATCCTAAAAATTCAATTAGGAATACATCATTTAAATGATCAAACATTGGATGGAAATCAATATGAAGTGTTCCCTGATCAACCAGATATAATATCACAATCTGGGCTATCATCCTGCCAATCCCACAATGCTTGGGTCCATTTCAGATCACCTAGATATCCTATTCTCCTTTTTTAATGAACTCTTCACCCTATGGTGATGTGAAAATAACCATAATAAAATTGAAATCACTGAAATCATGTAAGAGAACAAAACAGTCCATCCCTAGAATGATATAAAATCCTTTTATCTTAAGGAAAAATAGGTTTCATATGAGGTGACACCCACCAATCCCTAGGGGGTACTCCTTGTACTGACACAAACCTTCTATTATGACCCCAACGTAGTGTCTAGAATCATAATGCCACTATAAGTACAAACAAAAATTCCAAATATCTCTACAACAGGTACATATATAAAGCTATGAGAATCCCATGTATCAAAAAGTGAAAAAGCTAAACTGGAGGCTACAGAGATTGTACCTTTGATAGCAGAATGTATTATATCCTATTTCTTATAGGTCTTTTTCACTATGTATTCCGGGCCAATGTCATGGTCTTGTGGCACTGCTTGGATACTCTAATTAAATCCAAAAAAAATCCTATAAAACTATGGTCTGAATACCTCAACCATGAATACCAACTCGAATTGACCAACAAGTTGTAACCCATCTTCTTTCCTAATGATAATCTGGAGACTATGATCCTGAACATGGAGTTGGTGCATACCATATCTCACTACCTGATTGTGGAAAAATTCTACAGAAGCATTGTAGATGGCCCATATTGCCACAAGTTTGGCACTTGACTAGTTCCCTCATACATTGGGGCGTCATATGTCCCAGCCTAACGCACTAGTTGCACCTCATGTGGCAACCTAAAGATATTTTCTAACTTATAGTATCCCCATGTGGAATCTCCAGATGTCCATTCATACTACCGTTCGATGAAATACCTTATTGAGATGTCAAACCACCCTGAATCGCACCTCCAACCTCTCTCATGTTACACTCTTTGATCATTGCTTGATTCACTATTCCAAAAATGGTAGTCAGCTGGAAGAAATTCAATTATGATTAGATATAATACCTAATATCATCCTCAAATCACCTAGCATAAGATAACTCTTAACCCAATAAATAGGTGTGAAGAACTGGAGTTTAGTAAAGTGGGCTAAGTAATCCAAAACTTATAGAGAATCCTTCCCCATATGAAAAAACTCCCAAGATCTATTGGCCCTCAATGTATGAGTATAGAAATAATCATAAAAGCTCATATGAAAATCCGTCCAGGCCATCTCCCAATGACGAGCCATATGACTAATAAAATCTCACCATCTATTTGAAAAATCATGCAACATATACATAGAGAGATTTTCCCAGCTCTTAGGAGGCATCTCTAAGTGCTCAAAGATAGATATCATGACTTCTAGACATGAATTTGCTGCATGTGGTCTACCATCCCCTGAATACATGGGAACATATTGCTATTGGAACTCACACGTCAACTCTACAATATTCGGTCCATGTCACGATTCTCTCTAAATGGTCTACACGAATCACAAGTACCCATCATAGAACTGTGCCTCTACACCTATGTCTAGTAAAACTACTTGTGCCACAACTAGCACAACTGGAGGATCCACTAGTATCCCACAACCTACCACCTTTGGACTATGATCATCGCTACCCTCCTAGAATATGACTGTAGGTAGTCGTGGTGTAATGCCTATACAATTCCAAACACACACCTCAGTTTCTGATCATTGTCAATGTTCATATCTCAAAAGTGAAGATATCTAAGAAGGATAGGTAAAGGCCTTCCACTATAAGAACCCACCCATATTCCTTCTCCATGAGTTTGGTCTGGGTGTTATACATTTCAGGTATAATTTAGAGACACTACAAAATTCCCCCTACTAAGGTCAGTTCTGGTCAATTTCTCTTCTATATGCAACTCATGTTTCCATTTTCATTTTACTTGAATTTCAATAATCGTTTTGATTCTCCATTTGAATTCATGTTCATTCACATTTATATAACAATTCAATTTATAATGTTGAACTAATGGTTTTACAAATTTCAATCCATGAGGGTCCATACTCCCTAGGGACCAAATCTTGGAATCCATCTAATCCATACCACAAATCATCTCAATATACCTATCACAACATCAAGAATATCTATCACAACATCTATCAAAATAGTATGAAATAAGCAATTAATTCTAAATGGTATGAAAAAATGAAAGGTATGTGATCTCTAAAAAGTTCCTAATATAATCCCTGAGATATAATTCCCTCATATAATTGGGTTTTAATGAAATATAACCCATAATAATATCATTAACAACATAAATCAAGTGCATCACCCATTGGTGTAATCCAATCAACTGTAATTGTCAAAATCCAAAAAACAACAATTAAATTTGAGGCAATTTGGATTTTTACTATATGAAGCTTAGATACACCCAATCATAGCTCATTACCATACTCATATTCCTTCATACCCAATCTATTTTATCCAAATAGTAAACAAAACTAGAAAATAATCACTCGGATTCCAATTTGTAATGTCCTGGACCCAGATGCCACTCAATAGGGCTCTGAGCATGGTTGGCCACATGGCCTCAAGAACATATCCCCAAATTAAAAAGGTTACTAACAAGAAATGAGGGTCTTGGTGTGTCTCTGGGGAGACTATTCCCTCATCACTAGATAGTGAAAAAGTGGAAATAATGTCATACATGTAGTGGAAGCAGCATATCATACTGATGAAAAAAGTAAATAGAGAGAGCTTAATATAAATATACAATTATAGAAGTCATCACATAAACAAAATGATGATACATGTCACATGATTCTATAAAATATCCAAAATAGAAATAGAATGTAAATGTAAAATAATGATAAAAAAATTACAAAAGAATCCAAAAGAATTCTAGAAGCATCGCAAGCCTCAGCTTAGTCTCATGCTCTACAACATCTAAGAATAAAATCAAGAACCTGTAGAAGAGAACTTTCACTTATCATTACCTATAATAATATAATATATTTGTGTCTAAAAAGGTGATCCAAATAGGGTGTGAGATATAATATCAGTAGGCAAGCACCCAATGTTTGGTGCCAATCAGTCAATGATTATATGTAACAAGGGTGCAGGTAGTATAACAATAAATGAAGGATGTACTCTGAAGTTAACAACCTATAAATTTAGGTTCTCATTTATTATTCATTTCATTTAATCAAACTCATTTAATCAATTCAATATTATTTAATTTATAAGTCTCAAGATCCGGTGAAAGCTTAGAATCCTCTGTATACTCTTCAGCACAATAATTTTCCTAATAATTCCATCTAAAAGTTATATGTCCAGACTGAATCCAAGCTTTTTCTTTGGCTTGGAATATACACCATAGCAGTCATTCCATTCTTAATTCAATTTAAAACCCGAGTCCATCTTTCACATTCCTAAGTTAGGATTCAAGTATTACTCTAGGTGTGGTATAAAGTCATTTCCAAATGAGTTCATCCTTGTTAGTCTATTAAGGGATCCAAAGTATTACCCATTACATATTAGATCAAATTACCTTTGTTTATATCTATGGAATTGTCATAAGAATCCATGTATCACTCGACATATAAGTCAAGCCTATGAGTTCCTCCATAGAAAATTTCATTTGAATCCATGTATCACTCAGGAATATACAAGGCTCAAGGAACTTGATTTTTTTTCGTGGAATTCTAATGTGAATCCATGTGTCACCCAAGGAACTTAACCATTTTATCAATCCAAAACCATTTAATCAATTTTAGATATCTATGTCATAATCAACACCAAGAACATCATCTATCAAACTCACCTCAAAAGGTGACTAAATCATCAAAAACCTCATAAGGCTTGGATTTTTAATTAATCACATGGGTATTTTCAATTTAACAAGAAACACGTGCATAACAATCTATTACATAGCATTAAAATCCTTTAATTCACGTGGGAAAATTTTTATAACAAGATTCTCAAGATTAAAAAAGGTATTTCATAGCATAATATCTATATATGTGATGTGGGAAAATCATTATAAAGAGAAATTAAGCTAAAAAATGAATGCATGGAATAGGTATCATTTAACTCACATGGTCATAGAAATTCAAATGGCCATTCATGCCAAATCAAGAAATTTCCTAACTAGGGCCAAGGGTCAAGGTCAAAACTATCCCTTACCTTTAACCAATTCAATTAAAATTGATATTACAATTCAATTCACATAAAAATTCATAAATTTACTACTCAATTACCATTATCAATTCAATTTAAACATCCCATGACTAAGGTAGAATAGAACACCCTAAGGTATAACCATTTAATAATCAGCACACCCAAGGGTCAGTTTCATTTCAAGGTTCACAACCTATAAACAATCATAAACACGCCTCTTTAATTTAATAGGCTATAACTATCAATTATAGCTTTCCATTTAATTATATGGTGATTCCTGTAAATTTTGAATGAAGCAGAAAGTCATATATAAACCACTCAACCATAAGATAATGGAATGAGACCACCTACCGTTGGTCCGTAGTTGATAGATTTTCCTATATAAACTCCCTATTCAGATCAGATTGGGAGAATACTGACGAACAGACAAAGAACCTAATATTAGGACATATTGGATTATACCTAGATAGCACAAATGATATCTATTATAATAGAGAATGACTAAAAATGAATTGAGGTCTTACCATAATGGATCCAACAAGATGAACGACCATTGAATTAGAGATCAGGCAAGAGAGTTATCTTGATTCCTAGTTTAGACACAAAGAAGAATCTTCCAAGGTTGATATTGATATTGTGCGGGTGTAAGGACTCAAATTAGGTTTAATAAAAGATATTAATTTAATTAAAATTATTAAAATTACCAAATTTTATGGGTTCTCACAGTTTAGGCGCACTGTTTGGAAAACTGTGCACCAAACATGCACGAGAAACTATATGAAAGGGGCATAGTACATAGTTTACATGCATGGCTTACTAACCATGTGCAAACCATGTGATTATCCAATTTCAAAATTGAAGAGTTGACAATATGACCGTGTACCTCGTCTTGCACATTTTCCTCAAGCCGTATGACTTGTACACCCCCACTATCCAGCCTCACATGGTTTATACTAACCATGTGTCCTACTCCGCCTGGTTTGTGCTAATAGGTATCCAAACCATTTTCAGCCCAAAACATGTTTTCTATGATCCAAACTATCTCCAGACACCCCTAAGCCCTCTATGAATTCAACAGAAATTCACATTAAGACATATTTAAACATTTAAATTCAGAATTGTTGGAAAAAAGGAATTATTAACTAAAAAAATAACCTGGTTCTTACACAGGCTACACACTCATGTGATTGATTCATTTTTTTAATATAGGATAAATGAATAGTCGGCCCATGATTTTTATAACTGTGCACTGTGACCATGTGAGGGGGGTATCGAGGCAGATATGTGCACACAGTTAGTGTACGGTTTAGCCAACAGTGTAACCAAACCATACATCCCAGTTTTTAATGTGTAAATGACCATTCTCAACTTGGAAATTTAAATTTTTAAACCCTATTTCCGTTTCTTATTTCATATAGTGGAGAACCCACACATATCTTTTTGGGTCTTACCCATGGAATACTAATTGGATATAGTTCCTTTTATCCATATTTCCTCCATTTGAGATGCCATCTAGCACATTTGATTACCACTAGTATGAGCTCTAGTATGTTACCTACCACCCTCCATTTATCTCACAGTCGGTCAAACTATTTTGGAGTAGGATATTGTTCTTTATTTTCATGGAATTCATCTTTTATTCCATTTTTTTCTTATCTAGTTTGAATCAAATATTGAGATTAGAAGAGTAATTATCTATGGGATTAAGGTAGGTGGTCTATACCCTCTCCCTAAAAGTATTTTTGTTTATAATTTTTTTCCCATGTACACAATGAAAAACTTTCTAGGTGAATCTTCCAAAATTAATTAAACCTCGAGTTAAGTGATAGATTCAAGTTTGAGAAATTCCATGACACCATTAATCAAGGTTGGATATTTTTGGCCTTAACCCAAACCTCCCATGGAATGGGTTTTACCTTTTAATCATGATTATTCCTCACTTGGGTTGTGATGAACTCACTTTGTATAATTGAGAATTAAATGTGGTATTAAAGTGAATTGTTAATGTTTTTAATCACCTCATAACACCTTGTCATTTAAATAATATTGGTATAAATTTTTTAATACCTTGTATGATATATGATTATAATGGGATTTATGAAATGGTGAATGAGTTGTTTAATATGCCTTGGACATTTCAACTCCTTGGATCCCTTTTAATTAGCTTACTTATATTCCTTTGAAATTTCAACTCCTTGAATCTGATTAATTGATTTACTTAATATTCTAGGATGCCTTGGAAATTTATACAACTTGGATCCAACGAACTAATAGGATGATGCTTTGGACATTTCTACTCCATGGAACTTCATTACACAACTCATTAGGATTCCTCGGACATTTATACTCCTTGGATATTGGTTACATGTCTTACTTGGATTCCTTGGACATTTATACTCCTAATATATAGTTTAACTAGTTCAATTGAATTATTAGGATGCCTTGGACATTTCTACTATTTGGATTTGACCCACTAGGATGAATTGGATGTTTTTAATCCTTCAATCATTATTACTAGATTTAATTAACATATTTGGTTTCCTTGGAAATTTATACTCCTTGGACCCTAACCATTATAGGCCACATACATGATTACATGGTATAGGCTGATGTAGATACTTTATATATTTATAGATAGCAATTATTATTTAGTTGATCTATCTCAGTGAGACTTGATATACTTGATTGTATCACTTTCTCCATCATTACTTGTACAGTAGTTATATTTGTACAATGCTTCAACTTATATACACAATATGCACATGTTATAGACACCATTGGCGGTGGACCAGTGAGCGCTATCTCACACCCTATATGAGACATTGTTGGGTGCACAGACAGACTTCATGGATGAAGGTAGGGATAGGGGAAAGATTCTTCCTTCTGATTATTAGTTGGTTGGGACTTTAGAGCATGTGAGAACATGGCCGGGCTATGGATCATGATTTTATCTGGGGATAGTTTCTTTTTGGACTTTTGAACTTTTTATTCATGTAATGTACTGGATTCCCATTTTCTAGGTATTGACTATATTTTTTATATCATTCCATTATCATCATCATAGTGACCTAGGCCTAATATACATGTATATTATATAATCCTAGATGAATATTTAGTACATTGAAAAAATACATGCTCGATGACCATAATAGTTTAGTGTCTTTGGAAACATGGAAACAAAATATTCTATCCTGGTAAAATATATTCAACATCTCCCATAAATATCTAAAACTTTATTACTTCTACCTAAAACCATTCTTCATATCCAATAGAAAGGAAACATAAGAAATGGGTGAGTTCAGATGCTCAGCAAGGGTAAATAAAGAAAATGTGTAAGCATATAATGAAAAAATAGCATGGAACATGAGCATAACATTTAAAGATAATACCCTATATATTAGAGGTCATAGTAAATATAGGATGTTTCTAAGACATGAAATATAAGGAAATAAAGAACATAATACATGAAATAATAACTTATGAATAAAACATGTAATCGTGGAAAACACATAAGAATATAAACCCTATGTCAAGGTGGATTTACAAGGCATTTATACCATGTTAGGCTTGGGATAATCACTGGTGTACCTTCTTTGGGATTGTGATTCCCTCTTATGTACACTCTTGTTTTGGGATTGGGATTTTCTCCCATGTCCCTTCTCATTTTGGGCTTGGGATGTTCACCTGTGTAGCCTCTTATTTCATTATTGGGATGTTCTCTTGTGTACCCTCTTGTTTTGGGCTTGGGATGTTCTCCCATGTAACCTTTTGTTTCAAGATTATAATATCATCTCATCTACCATTTGAGATCATAAACATTTATCATTACCCAATGCATTGGAGGGAGATATAGGTCACACCCACCACATAATTAAATCACACATTCATGTTTCATAGAACAATCACCACATCATGACCAATGAAAAGTGATGGGTTCTATAAGCATCAAATCCTAACCCATGAAATGAAATGGTTATCAATAACATTTTATGAAATCATAACCTATGGAAAAGAGATAGTTTGGATAATATTTTCATCAAATCATAACATGTGAAAAGAAGTATATTTCAAAAGAATATAGCCCATGTAAAAGAAATAGATTTCATAAATAAAACCCATGGAAAGGAAATGGATTTCATTAAAAGATAACCCATGGAAGTGAATTTGGTTTCATAAAGACCAGGACATTAAGCACAACCCATTCATAGAAATGATATTAATGGAACCTTAGATCATTTCTTAGAAGGTAATGAGTAAAATCAACAGATGTCATATTTTATGGAAAATAATTTTGGAATATCTTTCAAAAACATTTCTTGAGGAAAATATCATTTCTTTTTTGAAAAAGGATTTTTAACACATAAAACAATTTAATAATCATTTTCATAGAAAATACATTTAAAACATTTAAATAATACTTGAAGTCATTTGAAAACCTTTTTCCCTTTAAATGTTATAAAATAAGCTTCACAGCATTTTAAAAATCTTTTTCTTTGAAAACACTTTGAAAACATATAAAGACTGATTGAAATTGTTTTTGAAAATAATTTCATTCAAAATAATTTGAAAACTATTTTGACATGAAAATACTTTGAAAACATACAAATAAATCATAAAAACTTCTTTAAAACCGTTTTCCTTGAAAACTTATAAAATAATTTTCAAAACATTTTGAAAACCAATCCCCTAGAAAACTTATATAAGAAATTTGAAAATGTTTTCAAAACCATTTTCCAAGAAAAGTTATAAAATAAGTTTGAAAATGTATTTAAAACCATTTTACTTGAAAATATATTCTAAAAACATTTTATTAAAAAAAATAACCTTTAAACATGAAATGAAAGCTTCAAAATTTTGATGATGGATAAATCCTTACATGTCATACGAGGTAAAAAAATATTCATTTGACACGGTAAAATGGATATAAAATTGAGTAGTTTAGAAAGAAACAAGAATATTATTTTGAAAACATTAATATTAATGTAAAAGGGGTAAAAATTTAATTTAATAATCATAAACAATTAGTAGAATATTCTTGGAATCCTTTTTTATAAAACATGGTATTGATGGAACATAGATTTCTAACCGAAGAGAGGGTAAAACATGCCTTTATTAAAAAAACATCATTAACTATATTATGTACCAAAGAGTATAAAATGGTAAAGATATATTAATATATCATTATTAAATATAGTATAATAAAACTATTGAACTATTTTAGAGGTGGAACAAAATAATTCATCAAAGGAGGCATAAACAAAAGCGATCTTTAAAAGTGATGAGATTGTCTCAATAATCTCTTTTAACTTGGTAACTTGGGATCATAATCTCCATGTAATAAAATGAAATTACATGAATCCTAAAATATCATTTAAATAAGTAGATTCATGATATAACATGTCAAATGGAAGTATATACCCCTAAAAAAGTGTTTAGGTGTATAACAAAACATGAGTCTCAAAGAAGGAAAATTGAGACAAAGCATTTTATCTGATTTGGTAACATTTGATCATTAAACCCCATGAATGAAATTTCATAAAACTAACATGTTAACAACAATATATTTAGTTATAAGATACATATAAAACAATAATTTTAAGTACTTACACCACACAAAAGGAAAGAGTGGTGAACTTAGTATGTATCTCACAAAAATAAAAAGTGAGATGAAATCCCCTTACCTTGTGTCTTGTCTCATGTCGTACACATTCTAACCACTTGAATAATAAATAGAAATATATTATATATATTTTAAAGAAACATATAATTATATATAATAAAATATATGATTTTATTATGACCTTATATCACTTTCTTTTTAACAATATTATGTTAAGGTTTTACTTTGGGTAATATTCACTATATTATTCTCATGTGTCTTAATTTGTGAAATCTTTGGTATTTATAAATTATATCATGATTTAAATTATTTATACCATGATATAAGTATCATGTATATAAAATATATGTGTTATATAATAATCTATAAAATATATAACTATGAAATGCAATACACTGTTCATGGAGACAATAGGTTGTACGTACACGTGAATGTTATTTCAGTTTAATTGTCATGTTGATAGAATTAATGTAAAAGAAATATATAAATATATATATATATCATTTTAAAATTAGATTTATTATATCATATATATCTTAAATATTAATTAATAACATACCTAATACAATCCATGTGGTGTATGAATGAATCACATAACTTTGAGGGGGCGGTAGTCCACACTTCCCCAAATGAAATTATCGTAATAATACATAAAGGAAAGTAAAAATATAGGGGTTGTAAAAAGGAATAATGATGCTTAAATAAAAAATAAATTTAGTATTTTAAATATATAAATGGATTTTCCTTCATAATGGCCACCAACGTTGGAGGTAATGGAAAAAATAAACAATAATCATTTCGTGATGCAGTAGTTCGTTGTACACAGAAAAAATATATTCATTACCCATTAGATGGAGGTGTGTGTAAGTGTAGTTATAATCATTTAAAAAAATCATAGTATATTGCGGATAATTTTTTTTGTATAATAATATAATAAAGTGAGTTGGAGGGGAGGAGGAAAATAAAAGAAAGGACTTAAGAGAAGACGTTACCTCTGAATCGGGTAACTCCTTTTGGTTTGTCCCGAAAGGCTCCCTTGGATTTCCTTCTACCAAAGGGATGGATTATAAATGGATGTTAGGATTTATAAAATTTGTATTGGGAAATAATTTTCGGAACATAATAGTTTTTATAAGTGTGAAGAAGAGGGAGAGGTGGTGAACTTTTATAGGGAAAGAAAAGAACTCACTTGGAATTTCGGAAAACAAGTTGGGTGTACACATATCCTTACCTAATAAAATAATAAAAAATACAAAAAAAATAAATAATGGAAGGAATATGGTCGAAACATGGAAATACAACGAGTGTTTTACATGTTTATAGGTCATTTTACCTCTTAATTTTAAGGTTTAGTCTCTAATTAAGCTTAATTTTACCTTAATCACTGTGATTAATTTTACTCTCTTTTACAAATATTTTGGGTCAAAAATAATGTTGAACTTATTAGAATATAAATATTATACTTATTAAAATGGTGTATTTAATTTTTTTGATATTTAATACACATAAGTGGGAAAATTAAGATTAATGTTAATCCCACAAACGGGTTAAAATTATAGGTTTTTAAAGTAAAAAAATGTTCAAATGGTTTTTTAAGTTTTTATATTTAATTTCAATGTGAATTTGTTTATAATGAACTAAATTATATTAATAGATGTATAATTTATCTAATTTTTCCTTAAAAAAATTTAAATTATAATTTAACATTAATGATTATTTAAACAAAAAGGAAGTTTTTAACTAAAAGGTGTTAATTTTCACTTCTCAACAAAAAAGAAGTTCCTCAGAAAAATCCCAAAAATTCACCCTAGGATAATTTAAATGCTATAAATTCAAAATTGAATTTTATTTTATCAAATTAAATTTTCAAAAGTGTCTAAAATTAATTTAATATTTTTTCATATATGGACATGAAAAGTAGTTCATTTGAGATAATAGTTTTTTTAAACATATAATGGCTTCGCTAAAAATTATATTTGTTATTATCAATATGTTATATATATAAAACCACAATAAAAATATTTTAAAAGTAGTTATTACTATTCATATTACTAATTTTTAAGGGCTAGGTTATAACGAACTCGTTTAAATAATTATAAAAATAAAATGATGTTTTGTAGAAGCTCAATATTGCGTATAATGTGCGCCAAGTCGATGTTCCATGTGAAAGGACTGTTTGTATTTGTTCATTTCAAGACATAATTAAAAATTTAATTTTTTAGGGTAAAATAGCTTTGTTGTCATAATAATATTTCCTTTTATATTCAATCAATTTTCACATTCATTTATAATTAATTGGTAACCTACGAATTCATACTATATTGTATGAACCATATATTTTCCTGAATTAGTTAACATTATTCATAAAATCTAATTTAACTTCTAGTTTTTGTCTTATTATATTAAATAATAATATTTTATTAATATATTATAGTTTGGTAAACCTTGGTTTTGCGTGTTATGTAAGTCATTGAGGAAATTCATTGTTGTGTATAATGCTAGCTAACCTCCATGTTCCGTGTATAGAAGGCCGAAGTTTATGTTGCGTGTAGTGCACGATTGACTTGGTGTTAGGTATAATGCAAGACAAACATAGTTTATTAATAGATAATGAAAAATATTTAGATTTGTGTGAAAAGAAAAAAATGAAATGGTTAAATAAATTCACAAAAAAATCACAATATCTCAGGGTGTTACATTCCACCCTCCTTAAAATAAATTTCTTCCTCAAAATTCATTTGGGTTATCGAAGGTTTAATAATTTAATGTTTCATTCATAGAAATGCACATCATAAAAATGAGTATTAATTATTCCTTTAAAAAGGGAAACTTGGAACCATAACAGTTACCCAAAGTAACATATAATCAGGTTTCCACATATGAGAACGTATGTTGGAAGTGAAAACATGGATATGGAAGAGAAATATTACCATCATGTTCTGATGGAGAGTGCTAGAGAACAAGGTTAGGAGAAAGTTAACAATCAAAATAACATAAATATATGATGACCAAAGATACCTTTTGATTCATTGTAAATGAATGTAATAGGATAATTTTTTTTTCAAGATCATTTTTCCTATTGTTAGGGAATTTTCATGAAAGGATATACTTGCATGATTTCAGGACAACCTAACCCTTTGTTGTTACTTGATCCACTTCAACTATTTCTCCAAAAAAGAAGGTAAATTTTTCATTCATGAAGCACTAACAGATCATGAGAACCATGAAATGTTATCGCATCTATCATCAGTTAACATTAACAACACGTTTTTATGACATTTTTGTCAAAAATGATTAAATCCTCATATGGAGATATAACACTTTAATATTCATGAATTCATATAATGTTTAACTTAAACATTCCATAAATTGTTAACCTTATAAGCCTTATGAAAGATGAAAATGAAAAAAAATTAGAAATAAATCCATGAAATCTTTTTAACATTGGTTCCCCCATATAACAAAAAATATAACTTGGTTGTCACAATCCAAACATGTGAATAACCTTATAGCATATTCCCTTGAAACATGGTAATTAACTTAATTACCATAAATACTTTTGGAAAACATTTATTATTCCTTATTCCAAAGTAATATGGATATATTCCTTAAATTTAAAAATCCTGTAAACTTCATCAATGATAGCATAACCCACCTATTAACTTGTCCTTACTTAGTTCCATGGTAATCATTACCGTCTAATTCACTTATTCATAACAACATTATCCTAACATAAAGAACATATTAAGGGTCACCTTACCTTATTCAAAATATCACCTTGTCATTAAATAACTCCACCATTCCATCAAGAACATTCAACATAAACTTGTAAATACTGAGTTAAAAACATAAGTAGGGAAATCCATGTATATTTAATAATTAATATAACTTAATTTTTGAATCCAAATAAGTATAAAATTGTATTATTCCAATTAATCATTATGACACTAATAAGTCTACCTTATCCTATTACACAATACCTCTTTCCTTTTACATTTCATTTGTAGTCTCATCATCATCAATAATGTAACCATTTCTTGCACCACTTTGCTGATACTCTCCAAGAGCTTTCTTCTTGGGACATTGAGTTTCATAGTGCCCATTAATTACACATTTAAAACAATTATACTTCAATTATTTCTTAGTGAGGACAATATTAACATCCATTATGTTAACCAAACTCTTCATTTTTTCCTTGTAGTCACTTTCTTTATGTCCTTCTTTTACACAGTCCAAACATATTCAATTTCTTCTAAGACATTGACTTAGGTGATTATTTCCACATTCTTGACACAATGAAAACCAAATATTCTTTCCTCTATGGTCTCTATTACAAAAACTATTAGCGAACTCATTCTTTCTCTTCCTTGGTGAGTCTGGGAGTTTGTTAAGGTACACTTTGTTAATCATGTTCCTTGGAAACTGATTAGGCATGATTACAAAGTCTTTCACTCCAGTGATCAGCCAACTTGAACTATCATAAGAAAATCATCCATCACATTCAACATTAATCATGTTCCTTATGGTTTCCACCATTGATTAAAACCAGAAGCATTGTGTGAGTATTACTTATCATAGTAGAAAACCATATAGTTTTGAAAATATTTACTTATGGGATTTATAAATCATGTAACCTTCCTTAATATATGATACCCTTAGTTTATACTAGGTTATTAAAATCAATATTATATCCAAATCCTTCATGATGTTTCATTAAGAGTTTGTGAATTTTCAAAGAACATCCCCTAGGAGTGTCAAACCAAGTGTGCAACAAGGTCCATTTTAATGTACCGGATTACCCTGGGTGAAGCCCGAAACATCTTGTCAGAGTTGTTACCCCTACATACATCAGTTTTAGAGCCACATCAATATATAGTATCCAAATAAATATGTATTTATAGGAAACCACTCACTCTACCCTTTACCAAAATTCTAGAACATTTTCATAAGCATTGACTCATCCTTATACTTATACTTAGAGAAATACTTAGAAATAACTTTAGAAACATACCTAGGGATATCACTGAAGTTCTGTCATTCTAGTTTGCAAAGGTCGACTAAACCATTCCTTTGATACCATCTATAGAGACTCTAGCTTAACATACATGGATATTACATCATCTTAGATGAATATTTAGTACATTGAAAATATAAATACCTGAGGAATGTAATAGTTTAGTATCTTTGGAAAATTAGAAACAAAATATTCTATCCTAGAAAATTATCTTCAACATATCTAATAAGGATTTACACCTTTAGTAAATCTACCAAAAAACATTTTTTATAACCTGGAGAAAGGAAGCATAAGAAATTGGTGAGCTCAGATGCTATGTAATGGTAAATATAGAAAATGCATAAGCATAACATGAACAAAAGGGTATTGAGCACGAGCGAAACATTTTAAGATCATACACTTATTATTAGAGGTCATAATAGAGATCTAAATTTGATAAAACATTAACCATAAAGAAATAAATAATATAATACTTACAAGAATAACATAGGAATTTTATAAGGCCCCAGCCTTAAACCTTACTTAATATTGAATTAAATGAATAATTTACATTGAGTATCTTTTTAGGTTTAGAGTTTTAGAGAATTAGATCATAAATCATGAATTACATTCCACATTTAAACAAAGTGGTTACATAAAAGATAGTATTAATTTTTTCCCATAAACGGAAACATATTTAAAATAAAACATGGATTCTTTCTTGACACTTCCTTGACACTATCATCATATCATGTACCTTTCCCTTGACCTGTGAAAAACATTTCAAAAACATGGGATGAACATAAAAAGCTCAGTAAGGGATATAAAAATATGGAAAAGAAACATGAGTACATATATACATAGGAATGAAATCATACTTTACCCATAAAACATAAGCACTTTAACATACCTCATCAAATCATGAATAAATAATAGAAATCATAAGACATAAAGGTAACTTGAGGCATTCATAAAATTCTTATGTAGGGAGTAACCCTATTGGTTACGTTTGGAATACCCATCACAGTATATTCCCTAAATCTCTTTGGAGAAACCTCAAAGTTTAACCCCTTCGCGTTACCCAATGCATTGGAGAGCTATATCGGGCTCACCCGCCCTTAGTTTATCACGGAACCACCCGTCTTCATAACAATGAGCAAGAACCATAACATAATCGTATCACATAAAAAATGCATAAAGGAAACATAACATTTATACATTTCAATCACAAGATATCAATACAACACATTGATATAATAAAAACATTATGAAAACCATTTTCAATACCAAAATAAAAGAAAAGTAAAACACGGTATTTATTTTTCCTTTAAAAAAACGTATGGCTTGTAGAGGAAGACAAAACTCAAATAATGGTCACAGCGGCGGAGAAGTCGTTGTTCCCAAATACGTATGACAAAAACATTCCATTTTTTCGTTTAGTAAAACAATTTGTATAAAAAATATTCCTTTTGGATAAACGTAAAAGTCAAAGGGGTTTATACACCGTATAAAATAAGGTTGTGTATAAAAGAAAATATGCCTCAATGAAAGGATATTAAGATGAAGTCCCATACAAAGATCATTTTTAAATAAAATATATCTATTATGTGTATTCACTATATGTAAACATAAATAAAGTATAAATAAAAGATAGGACATAATAATTTCATGACATAATTTGAAAGTAGGAGATTAACCCAAAGAATGGAAATTGGGGTAAGAAGTTCCCTTACCTTGGGTCGGACTTGACTCGATCGTTCTTTAACCACCTGAATAATAAACTTAAGGTAATTTATACTTGAATAAGAACCTTTTTCAAGTTCATTATTCATTTTATATCACTTAATACCATGTCATGAACACTATGTAATTATTTAAGTTAATAACGGTCGTTTTAACGATCATTGGTACTTGAGTCAAAAATAAACTCTTTATAATTACAAGTTTTTCATGTATCCATTATATAAAGAGTTATACTAATGATGTAGATATCATATATATCATATATATCCAGTATATACATGAATTTATAATATTACATAACGTTTAGAGGCAAGAAATTAAATGCACTGTTCATGGAGACGGTAAGCCGTACGTACGCATGAACGCTACTTTCATTTCTATTTCGTATTTTATGGAATGGAATCATAATGATATAAAAGTATATTATAATTACGATATAATATAATATATAATATCATTAATTACATCCTTTATACGTCCAACATATGGCATTAATGAATCAAATCACTTTTAGGGGGCGGTAGTCCGCACTTCCTAAAATGAAGATATCGCGTTTACCCATAGTGGAAACCATAAAGGTATGCCATAAATGAAAAATATAGAATATTAAGTAAAAAATAAACATATTATATATCATATATAAATATAGTGACATCTTAATGTCCACCTTTAAAGGTGTTATATGAGTGTTGAACAATCATCGTTTCGTGAGGCAGAAATTCGCCATCCACAGAAACAGCATGTTATATAACCATTAGAAGTAGGTGTGTGTAATTGTAGCTCGAATACCTCTTAAAACAAAATCCTATTATATTTAAGATACTGGTGTTGTTACAAAAGAAATGAATAAAAAGAGTTTAGGGGGTTGGAGAAGCAAAATAAAACATAAGAACACAAGAGAAGACACTACCTTTAAATCGGGTAACTCTTTTTGATTTGAGCTCAAAAGCTTCCTTGGGAGGACTTCTACCCAAAGTGCGGATTCTAAGAGTTAGAGAGGTACGTGGAGAGACACAATGGGCAGGGGTTGTCTGAGCCAAAGGCTTTGGAAGTGTGGGTAAGGTGGTAGAGGTGGGGGCCTTTTATAAGAGGAGAGGAGGGGCACTCTTGGAATGTAAAGAAATGTTACTTTATTTTAAAATCAGTTTCGGATTTTAAAGGTCCCGCATTGATGTATTTCAAGGATAAGGTGATAAGGGTTCGAAATATACTCATACAATAGGTCTTTGACAAGTGTAGGTCTAAGATTTTACATTATCTTTTTTATTTTATTTAAATCTTTAAATAATGAGGTAATCGCTGCATCATCATGATGTCATTAATAATTTAATTTATTTAATGTCTAAAAATTATGAAAAAATACTATGATGTAGGAAATATTTTTAGATTTACAAGGACTATTTATAGTCAAAAATATGACTTGCATAAACCCATGTAAAAATTGTTTTAATAAAAAAATACATGTTTGTGTCATTTTTACTTTAACATTAAATAAAAAGATATTAATGTGATTTTCCTTCCAAAGTGGATCCATGGGGTCCCCAAGTTGACCCATGGATTTTATTGGTCGTCCATGACACATCCAATAAGTGTAAGACATGTTTCAAGTTCATTTCATATTATTAAAACATTATTTATACCTTAAATTACACTAATTACCTCTAATCACGATTAATAAATTAAAAGTTACTATTCAACAAAAAATTATTTTCATCCAGTTGAACCACATTTTAATTATTAATGAAAACCATGTATGTCAGATTTTTGAAATTTAAACTACAGAGGTGGTAAAATTTCATTTAATCGAAAAATCAGTTTTTAATTACCACTTACTGGTTTCACTATTCATCAAAAATTGAAGTTTTTCAGAAAAATACCAAAACATCACCCTAAGCTATATTTGATATTCCGAATTCAAAAATGATGTCTATTTTTAAAAATTCAAAACATATATTTTACATTAATTAAGTTATTAATTAATTCCTGCTGTCAGAGAAAATAACGTGTTTTTATGAAACAACAAGTATCAAAAGATTGACACTAGTTTAAGTCCAACTTCAAAGTGAAATTAATTTCAACGACCAATATTGGATTAAATTGTAAAAATATATTCTATTTAAATTTTAAAACCAATTAAAAAGTCAATCTAACCATATAATTAAATTAGATGAAAAAGCAGTTTTGATGTAAAATGCAGTATTTTTCACTATTCATTAAAAAATGAACATTGTCAGAAAAATACCAAACAATTACCCAAAGTAAATTTCAATGTCCCAATAATAAATAATAATTTTAGTTTGAAAAATAGAGCTTATAAAATTGTCAAAATTTTGATTTAAAAATGGGTTTCCATCAAAAGGCAGTAAAATAATCTTTTAAAAATATTAGTGTATTCCATGCTTAAGATTGGATTTATTCTCATTTTAAGCCTCTAAAAAACTATCTAATTCATTAATAGACATATATAAAAATATCTATTATTCATTACTTACTTGGGATGTTACAAATAAAACATGGAAATGTGGAAAATAGATAAGCATATAAAAAACCTATTTCAAGGAAGCCTACCAAGGCCTTTGTAACATGTTAGTCTTAGGTTAATCACCCATGTAACTACTTCGGGATTGGGATGCCCTTTTGTGTACCCTCTTGTTTCAGGATTGGGATGTCCTCTAGTGTACCGTCTTATTTCTGGCTTGGGATATCCTCCCGTTTACCCTCTTATTTCAGGCTAGGGATGTTCTCATGTGTACTATATTTTTTCAAGATTGGGATATTCTCATGTGTACCCTTTTGTTTCAGGCCTGGAATGTTCTCTTGTGTACCCTCTTGTTTCGTGATTGGGATGTTCTCATGTGTATCCTATTTTTTTGAACTTGGGATGTCATCCAGTATATACTTTGATCTCATAAACATTTATCATTAACCAATGCATTGGAGGGAGATATAGGTCCCACCCATCACATAATGAAATCATACATGCTTGTGCCATAGAACATTCATCATATCATGACCAATGAAAAGAGATGGGTTCTATAAACAACAAATAATTACTCATGAAATTACATGGGTATCATAAAATTTTACCACATCATAACCTATGGAAAATAGATAGGTTTCATAATCATTTCATCAAATCATAACCTCTGAAAAGAAACAGGTTTCAAAATCATATTACACGTTGAAAAGAAACTGATTTCATTAACATAAAAGCCATGGAAGAGAAATATATTTCATAAAAATATGACCAATGCAAGAAAAATAGGTTTCATAAAGACCATTAAATTAAGCCTAACCCATTCATAGAAATGATATGAATGTAACCTTTAGATTATTTCATATAAGGGAAAGAGTAACATCAACAGATGTAATCTTAGATGAAAAATAATTTTCAAATATATTTCAAAATCATTTCTTGAGGAAAATATCATTTCTTATTTGAAAAATTATGTTTAATACATAAAACCGTTTGATAATAATTTTCATTGAAAATACATTTAAAACCTATAAATAAGACTCGAAATCATTTTAAAACCTTTTTCCGTAAAAACTTATAAAATAAGTTTCAAAACATTTTAAAAAACGTCTTCTTCAAAAACACTTTGAAAACATAAAAAGAAAGATTGAAAATGATTTGAAAATAATTTATTTGAAAATAATTTTAAAACTTATAAATAGTTCTTGAAAACATTTTGAAAACTATTTTTCCTTGAAAATACTTTGAAAAATTAAAAATAAATCATGAAAATATTTTGAAAACCATTTTCCTTGAAAACATATAAAAGTAGTTTGAAAACGTTTTGAAAACAATTTTCCTTGAAAATATAATTTTTAAAAACTCATTAAAAAAATAATCACTAAACATGAAAATAAATCTTCCAAGGATTGACGATAGATAAATCCGTACATGTTGTATGAGGTAAAATGAACATTCAGTTTGTGTGGTAAAAATGATTGAAAATTGCCTCATTCATAAAGATACAAGAAGATTCATTTGAAAACATTTATAGAAGACATAAAGGGTAAAAATTTATTTTTATTTTCATATAATATTATTTCAATAATCTAGTAAACCCTTTTTAGAAAACTTGGTTTTAAAGTAACATAGATTTCCGACTGAAGAGAGGGTATAATCAAGATTTCTTAAAAACACTTTCTTGAATATCTTATAAACCAAAGAGTAGAAAATATTACCACAACCTGAATAGATCATGAATATCCCTATGATAATAAAATTCATGAATGTATTGAAATATGGAACAAAAGAATTCATCAATGTAGTCATAAATATAAACAATCTTGAAAAGTAATGACATTGTCTCAATAAACTCTAATAACATGGTAACATGGGATCATACTCTCCAGGTAAGAAAAGAAAATTAAAGGACTCTTAAAATATCATTAAAATAAGTATATTCGTGATAGAACATGTAAAATAGAAGTATATAAACCATGAAAAATAGTTTAGGTGTATAACAAAACATGAGTCTCAGAAGAAAAATTGAGACAAAACATTTTTACCTATTTGGTAACTTTTGAAACTTAAACCCCATGATTGAATGTTCATAAAAATGATATGTTAATACACATAAATTTAGCTATAATACACATTTAATACAATAATTTTCAGCACTTACACAACTCAAAATGAAAGAGTGGCGAACATAACATGTATCTCACGAAAATAAAAAGTGAGATGAAATCTTCTAACCTGGTGTCTTGACTCTCCTCGTACGCATTCAAAACACCTTTATAATAAATATCAATTTATTATAAATATTTTAAAGAATAATTTTTTTATATATAATACCATATATGTTTTTATTATGAATTAATATTACCCTCTTTCTAACAATCATATGTAAATGTTTCACTTTGGGTAATATTCGCTTTAATATTCACATGTGTCTTAATTTATTATATATTTGGTATTTATATTTTATATGATGATTTAAAAAATTTAAACCATGATATTAATATCAAGTGTATACAGTATTTTTGTGTTATAATAAACTATATAATATAGAAGTATGAAACAAAATATGTCGTTCATGGAGACGGTAGGTCGTACGTATTCATGAACACAATTTTTGTTTTATTATCGTGTTGATTGAATGAAAGTAAAAGACATATATGTGTATATATGTATATATTAATATCATTATTATGGTATATTTATTATATCATATATATATCTTATATATTCACTAAAACCATCTTTAATACAATATATGTGGTGTATGAATGAATTATATCGCTTTGAGGGGGCAATAGTCCACACTTTCTCAAATGAAATTATCATATTAACACAAAATGGATAGTAAACAAATATGTGTTATAAAAAGGAATATAAAGGCTTAAATATATAATAATATTACTATATGAAATATATAAACAGATTTTCCATCATAATGTCCACCATGGTATGTGTTAATGGAAAAAAGAACAATCATCATTTCGTATGACAACAGTTTTCCATACACAGAAAAAATATGTTTGTTACCCATTAGATAGAGGTGTGTGTAATTGTAGGTCAAAACATTAACATTAAAAAATAATAATATATTGAGGATACTGGTTTTGTTATATAAGCATAGAATAATTATATTTGGAGGCGGTGGATAAGGAAAATGAGAGGAAGGTCCTGAGAGAATACATTACCTCTCAATTGGTAAACTCTTTATGGTTTGGGCCAAAATTATAACTTGTATTGCATTATGCTCAAGGGAAGGATTATATGAGTAATGGAGGTTTTTTGGGAAGTGTATTGGGTTTTAAATGGCCGAAATTAAGAGGTTTGAGATGTGTGAAGAAGATGGATAGGTGGTGGCCTTTTATAGGGAAGGAAAATGACCCACTTTGAATTTTTGAAAAGAAGTTAGGTGTACACTTTTACATACATATAAAAAGTATTAAAAACAAAAATAAATAAACAATTTAAGGTATTTGGACTAAATATGGATAGAAAATGGGTGTTTTACAAGTTTCGAGGTCATTTTGACCCTTCATTTTAAGGTTTAATCCCTAATTAAGCGTAATTTGACCTTAATCACTTTGATTATTTTTTTATCAATTTTACTAATATTTTTTGTCAAAAATTAAGCTGATCATATTAGACTATAAATATTATACTAATTATATAGTTTTATGTTGGTTTTTGAGAAATTAAAATCATAGAAGCGAAAAAATTAATATTAATGTTAAACTTGTAGATGAGACGAAATTACGAGTTTTTTAATTAGAAAAATGTTCAAAAGTTTTATAAGTTTTTATATTATATTTCAAGGTTAAATTGATTATAATAACATTAATGATATTAATATATGTATAATTGATCTAATTTGAGCTTAAAAAAATTAAATTATAATTTTATATTAATGATTATTTAAACAAAAGGCATATTTTAATTAAAACTTAGTAGTTTTCACTATTCAATAAGAAAGAAGTTTCTCTGGAAAATCCCCAAAATTTACCCTATGATAATTATAATGTTTTTATTTAAAAAATGAAGTTTATTTTATCAAATTCAATTTCTAAAATTTTATAAAATTAATCTAAAAGTTTTTCACAAATGTGCATGAAAACTAGTTCATTTGAGAAAATAATATTTTTTAAATACATAAAGGCTTTACTAAAAATTATATTTTTCAATATCAATATGTTTTATTTATATAAAACATTATATAAATATTTGAGAAGTAGTCATTACTATTAATATTACTAATTTTTAACGGTTAAGTTATAACTAACTCTTTTAAATAATTATAACAATAAAATAATGTTTCATAGAAACTCTGTGTTGCATGTAACGTACATCATGTCGGTATTCCATATGAAAATAATGTTTGAATTGGTTCATTCCAAGACATAAATGAAAATTTAATTGCATATGGTAAGGCATATTTGTGACCATAATAATATTTATTTTCATATTCAATCAGTTTTCATATTCATTTATAATTAGTTGGTATCCTATGAATTCATGTTATATTGTATAAAGCATATATTTTCATGAATTAGTTAATATTTTTTCACAGTATCTATTTTAAAATAATGGTTTTATATTATTATATTAAATAATCATATTTTAATAGTAAATTATTGTTCAGTAAACCTCGTTCTTGTGTATTATGCATGTCATCGAGGAAATTCATTATGACATATAACTCAAGATAATCTCGATGTTCCGTGTAGAGCAGTCAAAAGTATATGTTGTGTGTACAATTAACTGGGTGTTGCTTATAATGAAATTCAAACATAGTGATTTAATTTAAAATGAACTATCTTCAAAATTAAAAGAAATGAAAAATATCAAAAAGCATAAATTAATTTGAAAAAAGTTCACAAAATCTCAGGGTGTTATAATCTATGTATATGGAACTGTGGATGAGATTACTTAGTTATTTATAGGATGGATGTTTATTATTTTTCTATTTAGTTATTTTATATGATTTTTCAATTAATTTATATGATTATATCACTTTTCTACACTTTAATTATTGGGGTATAGTCTCGCCACTATTCTACCATGGACCCTCAATGCTAGTCGGTAGCCTCTAGCATACTGGAAGGGGCGCTTGAGGCCATAGAGCCAACCATGTTCAGTTACTATTGTGTGAACCGAGTCTGGGAGATCACAAATTGGTACCATAGTTGTTTATTTTCTTTTTCTTTACCATATTTTAATATTAGATATGAGATTAATGAGTGCATTGGAATTTGGTAATGAGATTTTTCTAGGAGTAGATAACCCACAGACAGGAAAAATACAAATTGTCTTGGATGGGATATCATGTTCTAGTTTATGAATTTTATAATTGATTTGACTTCTCACCTGGTTGAGGCATCTCATGTGTGATGTTCCTTCTAATTACATATTTGTACCCTTTTACTAGTATGTAAAGGAAATATTTCATCATGAATCATTATAGGAACTTTTGGAATTATTTATCATGAACTGTTCCATTCCCCATTTGCATAATACATGCATTACTTATAGAATGTTTTGGTGCCTTATTGCTTTATCCATGAAATTGTGCCAACATTTCATGAATAGAGCTGATGAATAATTGTTTTATATTAAATGGACCTCACACTTCCATTTATAAGCTATATGGGAGCTTATAAATTGGGAGTTGTGATATATATAGTTAAACATTTTCAAGAGAGTTTTAATATAAACGAGAATGAATTTAAATGAACCTAAAATTATGAAATGAAATTGTCACAATTAAATAGGGATTTTAATTTCAATTTAAATGTAATTTTACTCTATTAATTTTAAATGACACTCTCTATATCGAGACCTTGGAATTTTAGTAGAGAACTGGGCCCTAAAATGAACTTAGTTGTGTGCAGTATGCAGTGTATCATGCTTATTTTATGTTTTTTATGTCTCATAGGCTTGTCTTAGGAGTAGGAAGAGGGGTGAGAATTGTGTTTATAAAGTCTTGTGTCTATCTTGACTATACATATGTTATCTTGATGTTATTAAACCTCAACAGATAAGTGAACTTAAAATCCATAGATATGTTCCACCATGATATCCTCCATTAATGTTCCAAGAGAGTAGTGATGACCAAGCTTTGGATATGGTGGGGTATGGGCCACCTATAGAACCTTCATAAGTTCCTCTTATAGCACTACCTATTATACCCTATATGGGTGTTTTGGAATAGTTTCAAGATAGAATTATACTCTTTATGTATATAGTTTAGGGAGATCTAAGATCTACCTTTACTATGGTAGAGTTAACGAGTGTTTTTCAGTAGGATCATCAAACCATGTTTTTGTGGGGGGTGGTGGAACACATGCTATAGAGTCGTGGATTGAGGTCATGCTATCAATTTTTGGTCATCTTGAGACATCTCCCGAGAGGAGTGTGAATATATCAACATATATATTACAAGATTACTCCAAGAGATGGAGGGATGTGATTATTCAGACATATCATCCTCAAGATATGGCATGAAGGGATTTCTAGATAACCTTATATGATTATTTATATCATGAGAGGTTTATGGATGATATATCTATAGAGTTTATGCTTCTAGAGCAGGGCACCTTATCAGTAAATGACTATTCTACCAGATTTATGGAGCTCTAGGGTTCTAAAACTATTCTATTAGGGGATGAGGTATCAAAATATAGGAGATTCGAGGATGGTATTAGGTATGACATCATAAAACATGTGAACGTATTTCATCTCACTATCATGCCATAAATAGTAAATCAGGTGTTTATTACTAAAAGGGACTAGAGGGAAGTTGGGGGAATATAACATGGTATATCGGCATTCGGACCTAATGGTTCCATGTTAGGTGGTAAGAAGAGATGGTTTGGGGTTTCTAGTGAGGGGAATACTAGCCAGACCATGAGTGCTAGTTGTTTTGTTCTCTTCCATCAGTATAAGAGGAAGGGACACATAATGATCTAGTCTGATATAGACCTAGTCAAGTGTCAAGCATGCGGCATGATGGGTCATCTATAGTGTTTTTCAAGAATTATCCTCAATCATCGAGTTATAGAGGTTCTAAAATGACTCCATGTTCTGGAGAGGGGTCAACAGCTTCCCATCAGGTAGGGAGATAGTGTGCGACTGACTAATCAGGCTGTGGTGGTGGCAATAGCTGAGTCCACTAGAAACAAAACTCGCAATTCTGACTGAGTAGTCTAGATCATGGTAGTTAGGATATATATTAGGGCTGTGGTTTAGGTGTGATATATATAGTATAGAAGATACATGAGGATCAGAGTGCCAAAACTTCTTCAATGAATGGTACTATTTTGGTATCCTCAACATTAGTATCCACTCTTTTCAATACAAGTGTTTCACATTCTTTCATTTCAGTACTTATTGTTGATAGTCTTGGGCTCAATTTTTAGTTCTTCGATGGAATGTTGACACTTGATTCTCTATTAGGGATGTGATTAGAGAGTGTATACTAGTTTAGGTATTTCTACCTTGAGGTAGGTGGGTGTCACTTTGTATGGGACCTATTTTTCCTTAAGATAAAAGGGTATGATGTCATTGTTAGGATGGAGTGGTTGGTTCTCTATCATGAATACACTGATTTCTATCATAGGAGGGTGAATTTCATATCACCATGGGGTTATTCAAAAAGTTGAATGGGATTTATAGGAATGATAAGATGGACCTGAGCATTATGTGATGGGTTGGATGATAGCCTAGATTTCTAGCTTATATCTGGATGGTCATGGAATGTGTCCAGAAGAATTCCCTATAGTGGTTGATCATTTTAGGTATGTTTTCATGGAAGAACTTACCAGACTACCTCCTGATAGATAAGTGTATTTTCTATCCATCTAGTTCTAGGAGACACGTTAGTACCCATACCTCCATATAGGATGGATATTATTGAGTTTCGGGAGCTCAAGAGGCAGCTTGAGGACTTGGAATTGAAGTGGGGTTTATGACCCAATACTTCTCCATGGGGTTCGCTTGTCCTTTTTACCAAGAAGGTGGTTATAAGACTTATTTAATCTATGGATTACTATAAATTGGACACATTGATGGTTAAGAAATTGTATCCATTTCCCTATAGAAAATATCATTTACCAACTTGTAGAATTAGGGGTTTTCTCTATGATTGATATGAGATTGGGTTATCATTAGGTGCCTGTTTGACCTTTATACCTACATTGTACAACCTTTCATAGTAGGTATGGTTTATATGAGAATATAGTTAGGCTATTTAGTATCACAAACACAAAATCATTTTCCCTGGAACTAATTAACATGGTTTTCCATCTATATATGTATTCGTTTATGCTGGAATTCATGGTTGATATCTTGGTGTATACTCACATGCTACACGACCACGCCAAACATCTTGAGATTGTATTTGACAAACTGAGATAGTATATGTTATATTCTAAGGAAATGAAAGTGGGTTTATTACCTTCATTATTTTCACTTAAAGATTTCCTATATACCTGGAAAGGGAAATGTTGTTGCGGATGATTTGAGCAGGTCCACTCAGACATAGGCACTTCAGGAGGCCAGTAGCGAGTGGTAGCGTATTGAACTTTTTTTGAGATAAACATAGCGGTTCATGACCATCATGAAAACTCTATACTTTAATCCTAATCAGTGACCTATTCACTTTCAGAGAGAGTGAAGTTGAGGATTATGTTAATCTCTGAGTGTTTGGTCAAACATGAGTGCCTTACAAAAGATGACCGACCAACTAGTTGGATCGTTGATGGGGTTTAGTTCTAGAATATTCATAGAAATTTCTGGGTTCCTAAAAACATCTGGGAGGAGTTGATGCCAGAGTCCCACATATCTAAATTGGTAATAAATCCTGATAATAACAAGATTCATCATGACGTATGTTGTCAATACTGGTGTCTGGGGATGAAAAGAGAGATTGTTGGGTTTTTTATTTAGTGTTCCACCTGTCAATAGGTGAAAAAAAGAACTAGTGAATAACTAGGGTTTTAAATTATTTAACTTTTTCTAAGTGGAAATGTGATGATGTCGCCATGGATTTTGTGACGTGACTACCTAGATCACCTTGGGACTGTGATGATGTATGGGTGATCATAGACAGGTTGATAAAGGTTTTCCCATTTTATTCATATTTGGTAGAATCTTTTAGTGGATATGGTTGGGAGGCTGAAAATTTGTGAGATCATACACCTCCATGGGTTTACACAATCTATCGTATCAGAAAAAGTCAATCATTTCACATAGAGATTCTGGAAATCGTTTTAGAGGGCATGGGGTTCACATGTACTTCTAAGTAAAACCTATCTCCCATAGACTGATAGTTAGTCCAAGTGTATGATATAGGTTATGGAGGTCAAGCTTCAAGCATGTATCCTTGATTTCGGTGGTTCTTAACACATACCTCTCACTAATATTTCTTATAATAACACCTTCCAATCATCCATATATTTGGAACCTTATAAGTCCATTTATAGTAGGTCATTCTATTCACCCATGTGATGGTTAGAGATATCAGAGGTAGTTCCACTGGGTTCTCATCTTATTCAGGAGACTTTAGTGTAGGTTTAGATTATTAGGAATATGACTTCTATTACTAAGCCTCGATAGAAGTGATATACCAATTGTCACCATCAACCATTAGAGTTCAAGGTGGGGAATGAGGTTTTCTTGTGAGTTTCTTCAAGACTAGGGCTTAGATGGATTTAGAAACAAGGGAATCTATAGCCTCATTATGTCAGAATCTTCGATATTTTGGAGAGAGTTAGGTCGTTAGCCTATCAGTTGTAGTTACCTCATAGGTGTTGGGACATTCATGATGTCCTTCACATATCATATCTTCACCGATATCAATATAATAAATCACATATTATTCAGCTTCAGGAGGTTAATTTTGAGGAATATGCTTCCTTTGAGAAGCACCATATCCGTGTTGTTCATCATGGCACAACGGTTCTCCAAGGCAGGACAATTGCTCTGGTATGGGTTCTATGGAAGCATGACCATATATATAATGAGACTTGGGAGTGAGAGGTCAACGTACATGCATAGTGACAGAAGTTATTCTTGGATTATACTTGACCTCCCTTGTAATAGAAATTCAGGGAAGAATTTCTTTAAGAGGGGAAGATTATAAAAACCTGACTTTTAAATGAGGCATGCAACCTTTTTATTTATAGATTAATTAGTTGGTTTTGACCAAATGCAAATTTCTATTAGGGATATAGAGGAAATGATGGCGTCTGAAGCTTGTTGGGACCAAGGAGTCTTGTTTTTTGATAAAATATCTAGGAAACATGGTTTGTAGAAACCATATTCCCAATCTAAATGGTTGTAAAACATGAGGGGTCTCTCATTATACTAAAAAGGCTGCACAATTTTACCTAACCATGTGGCCTAGGCTGCATGGATGTGCGATTGCTGTAGACTTTTTAAAATATGAGAAATGTAGATCGGCACAGGGTTTTACTTACTGTGATATATGGATATGAAAGGGGGGTCATGAGGCACAGATGGGCACATGATTAATACATAGTTTGTACAACCAAAAAACCCAACAGTGCAACCCATTTTTTAAAGAGAAACTAACCATTTTTCTCATTTCCCTTTTACCATTACAAGGTTAACAGATGAAACCAACTCAACAAAATCCATATTAAAAATAACAATGGGGGGATCAAGCATCACATGCGTACGGTGGAGACGCCCCTTGGAAAATCCGAATAACAGATGAAACCAACTGAAGAAAAGGCAAATTTAAAAATAAAATGAATTTTAATTAAAAAATGAAAGTGAATATAAATTTCAATCTCAGTGTGCACTATAAAGTTATATTTATATTATATTAAATACCTCAAAAAATAAAACACTGATGGAATTTTAATATGAGATCCTATTTTCAAGGTTTTACCTATTTTATATAAACTTAAATAATTGATTATTTTCATTGAAATAATTAATTTTAGTTAAAATATTTAAAAAATAAATTCTTTATAATTAAGAAAAACATTCATACCATGGTAAACTCCACCTCTTAATCTAAATAAAAGTTAAAAAAGTTCCTTATGAGGTCATTTATGAGGATAAAAGAACATTTTTAAGTTGAAAAGTGACAAAAATACCTTTATAAACATTATGAACTCCATGACTAGAATTTTTAATCCTATATAATAGATTTAAATTTATAACAATTGAAACTTAAAAATATTAAATTTCACCCTTATATACTTAAAAAAACAATAGATAAACTTTCACCCATTGATACACACAACTTCTATAAATAATACATCATAAAATATCTCTAGTTATAATTTATAGAATGGTAAAAAATAAAACCCCCAGAAAGAAAATACACAACCTACATTTTTTATGTAACCATAAACACCACCATAAGTTTTAACTAAAACAAGAGTAAAAAAAATAAATTAATTCAAATTAGGATAGTGTTCCCTCACCCGAGTCTCTCATTCTTAGTTGTTATTCTTTACAACTCGACGTATTCATCACATGATAATAAATGTAATCACCCCACGTGTGACCTAGGTAATATAATCCCACCATTTATTCTTAACAACCTTATTCAAATGGTACTAAATCTCTATAGATTACTAAATGAATTCCACAAACACTTCAAAATAAAAATCATTCCAAACCACTTCATGGGAGTGATTTTGTAGATACATATATATTTTATGTACAAAATATGTCATGTTTATATTTCATCTTTGTTTTTAGTACCAATATAAAATCAACATGACGGAAAAAATTTAACATCATAATGTGTCCTAATAACCTAGATGATAATTTTTTTTACCACATCCACTATATTAACTTAGGAGTGAAACAAACATCATGATTCATCACGATCATTAACAGAACTCTATTCAAACACACTAATTCAGCTACAATTTTTTTGAATAAAAAATCAAACAAAATAAAAATAATAAGATAACATGTGAATTTTTAGTGAATAAAATACACGTAAAATATATCTTACTTACCCCTTTGTTTAAATAAACTTTCCACTAATTGAAGTTCCAAAATATTATAACAATGTGAGAAAAATGTTTTCATTTACCATTAAAAAATAATTTAAAATCCTTAATCTCTCTTATTTATTCTATCTAATAGAGACACTATTTAAAGTGATGAAGAATATTTTATACAACATTATAGTGAAACAAAAAAATATATGTTTATAAGAAAGTTGGATTTTTTTCTTTAGATTTCCAATATTTATGAAAGGAAATGTTAAAAAATATTGTGATTCATTATGACATTTATTAATAAAATGATAATTAACAATCAGATCAATGGTCTCATCACTTCCTGTTAATCTATTTCATATGAACTACTCATTATATGGATTATCAATCGATCATGTAACATTTCATTGTTTACTTATTGAAATAAGAACCTATTTATCCTTTTTTAATAAAAAATTTTATAACTAGAACTTGTGGTACAACAACATAAAACCTAAGAGTAACACAAACATAAGTGTGAGATTAATTCAAAATATTTTTCTTTAAATTGATTAATTTAACTATTGAATTAATAAGGGATATTTTTATACTCAATACATTTTCATATAAAACCATTCAAAAGAATTACCTCATTATTAATATATCCTAATTAGAGTTCTAGCAGTTAATGTGAGAGAATGGAAATCACAATCAATATTAAATTATATGAAACTAATACAGATAGTTCTTTTATCAGTGCTATAAAATGATTTTAACAGCACTAGAAAAGTACTGTTAATCTCAACAAAGATAAAGGGGGGTCCCCTTTGACAGCACAAACAAAGCATAGATAAAGTGTGTCCTTTATCCATGCTAAAAAAATGCTAATAAAGGACCCCATTTTTCAGCACTACTTTAATGTGGATAAAAGGAACTTTTTATTAGCGCTATTTCAAGCACTGATAAAGGACCACATTATCAGTGCTTTAATTAGCGTTGATAAAAGGAGGCCTTTATCAGTACTAAAAATAGTGCTGATAAAGTGGGACTTTATTAGCACTCTAAATAGCGCTGATAAAGGCTTAGCTGCCTGTGATATGATGTTTATATAACAGCACACCCACCAGCAGCACGTGCACATATAAACAGTACACCCACCACCAACACATGCTCATCACACATACACCACCTACACAAAACATCACCTGCACAATGAATACAAGAAAAAAATCCGCACACACAAGGGTTTGACAAAAAATGATATATACATTTCAAACAATGTTTTATACAATTACATTTACAATTATCCAAAAAACAGTTAAAAACATTAATGTTTCATCCTTTGAAATCTGTGATCCCCTTTGAAAAATATCCACCCATGGTATTAGTTGCCAAGAATATCATCCCAACTCAAGAAAATGTTCCACCTATATAAGAAAACAATTATTACATTAGTAATACTATAAATAAATAAATTAAACATTAATATGAGTAAATACAATAATAAAATATAAATTATTAATAAAAAAGACACATTTGGTGTTATACAGGTCACACAATGCATTTTATTAAGGTGGGGTTGATTCTTACACATCACAAATGAGTTATGGATCATTGTCATAAAATATCTAAACAATCTGATTAGGTTTTATTGGTTCTGAGTATGTATCTTTATTTTTTACTAAAATTAACATTAAATTTAAATGACATATTTGGATTTATACAGGTCACATCATTTTTCGGATTGAGGTGTGGTTGATTTCTACACGACACAAATGACTCATGGATCCTTGTTCTAAAGTATCAAAACAATCCAAATGGTTTTTCTCAGTTTTCAGTATGACAATTGTGTTTTTTACTAAAATATCATTTGAAACTGAAAACACCCATTTTGAGACATACTGGTCGCATCGTGCATCAATTTGAGGTGGGATTACTTCATGCACATCACAAATGACTTCTCTCTCAAAAATTATGAATACAATCATAGTGTGTTTTTTGGGATTTCAATGAGTGAAATGTTGTGAGCTAAAATGTCAATTTTAAACTACTTACGGGCACTTTTAGTCATACTAGTCACACCATTAATTATATTGAGGTGCGGTTGATTCCTATACACCACAAATTATTCATGGATCATTGTCTTAAAGTATAAAAATAATTTTTATCTGTTTTCTTAGTTTTTAGTATGTTAGTTTTGTTTTTTTACATAAAGTAATGTTAATTTTCAACAAAAATAAATTTTAAATAATACTGGTCACATAAATCATCAAATAGAGGTGTAGTTGATTCATACACATCCAAAATGATCCATGGATCATTTTTCTAAGGTATTAAAACAATCCAAATTCATTTCCTTAGTTTTCAGTATGTCAGTTATGTTTTTTACTAAAATATCATTTAAAACCAGAAACATGCTTTTTTAAGTCATACCTATCACATCATGCATATATTTGATGTGAGACTACTTTATACATGTCATAAAAGAATTAGTAATTTCTGTCCTAAATTATGGATATAATCAGAAAGTGCATGCTTGTTTTTAGTGAGTGACATATTTTGGGCTAAAATGTAGATTTTAAACTGATAACATACACATTTAGTCATACCTATCACACCATGCATCATATTTAGGTGATATTGATTCCTACACATCAAAAATGACTTATGGATCATTTTTATAAATTATAAAAATCATCCAAATATGTTTTCTCAGTTTCTAGTATGTCAGCTGTACTTTTTTACTTAAATTAATGTTAATTTTAAATAAAAAGACACATTTGGATTTATATTGTCACATAATGTCTTGTATTAAGGCAGGGTTGATTCTTACATATCAAAAATGACTGATGGATCATTTTCATAAATTATCAAAAAAATCCGAATGCATTTTCTCAGTTTTTAGTATGCCAGTTATGTTTTATTACTAAAATCAGTGGGAATTTTTAATAAAATAAGATACTTTGAGTCATACCAGTCTCACTATGCGTCATATTGAGGTTCTGTTGATTCCTACATGACAAAAATGACTTATATATATTTTTCAATAATTATTAAAACAATTTGAATGTTTTTTCTAATTTTTAGTCTGTTAGTAGTGTTTTTTTACTAAAACATCATTTCAAACTGGAAACACACATTTTGAGTCATACTGACCGAATCATGTGTCATTTTTATATGATACTACTTCATACACATCAAAAATAACTTATGAATCATTGCCCAAAAATTTGAAGGAAATAAGTGAAAATTTTGTTGTTTTTCAGTGAGTGACACATTTTGTGCGAAAATGTCAATTTTAAACTGATAAAAGAAGCTTTTAGTTATATCTGTCACACCATTCATCAAATTGAGGTGTGGTTGATTCCTACATGTCAAAAACGACTAATTGATCATTTTTTTAAGGTATCAAAAGAACTTGAAGGAATTTTATCAGTTTTCAGTATGTCACATGTCTTTTTTTAGAACTTTGTTGTTTATTTATCAAAAAAATACACACATAAAGTCATAAAAGTCACACCATGTGTCAGATCTTTGTGAGGTTGATTCCTACAGAACAAAAATGACTTAGAGATCATTTTCCTAAATTATAACAACAATCCCAATGCGTGTACTCAGTTTTCAGTATGACAATTGTTATTTTTATTAAAAATACTAATAATTATAAATAAAAAAAGACACATCAAGTCATACCAGTAACATATTCATCCTAATTCTATACATTCTTCAATTATGTATGTTGTCCATTCATTTCTGAACAAATCTATATCATCTTGTGAATATGATTTTTTTTGACAATAATGGTGCTACTGAAAAAATGTAAATACACAAAGGATTAATAAATATTTTAAATGAAATTGTAATTATCTTCCAAAATACCTCTTCCGAGATTCTAGTTTGTTCATGGAATTAGATATCATTCATAAATTTAAAAACATAATAACCACAGTCTTTATCATTTGTTTGTATTGGACACTGTATAAACATTGGGAAAAATAATTAATTTTTTTATATGTGTTTGGATAGTGAAATCTTATTATATATACCCTGATTTGTATATAGTCGTAGTACTTGTGATGTTTCTTGTCCTTTTCCCCTAGTCTCATTCCATGATGTACACGATATTCATGCACGACCCTATCATAACAGAATACTCATTAAAATATAATATAAATTATATAACTAGATGTTGAGTTCTAAAATGTTGGATGTAGTGTATTACCAATTGAAAAATTACATCATTTTTGATCGGTTTGTTGGATATACCTGCATTGAATCCAATAAATAAATATTTAGAGTATCTAAATTGACCGTAATGAGCATCCAATGCTGTCTATAAACACAAAAAGAAATAAGTAATGAAAGAAATTAAAATATATTTGATATAATTAAATTGTATAGTTTTACCTCTTTCTTGTTGGTATTAAGAAGTCTGTCATCTGTAATTTTTCTGTTAAATGATTTGATTAGGCCTGCAACAATTTCACCCTCTTTCTTAGATTCTATATTTATCTATTCTGTAGAGGTGACGTGAGGACTAAAGAGTCCAATTTTTTGTTCATGGGGAAATACCTTCAATTATTTTTCATATATATTCCTAGTAAAATTATCAAATATATTTATTTATAATTATCATAGTACATCAGCCTTTATATAATCAAATCATGAAAATATACCTCATGTATACATTTACAATGGATTCACCTAGCCAATTATTCTCTAAGATTTCACTTACATTGAAAACACTAATGAATTATGGATCATCCCTGCTGTATATATTTTAATAAAAAAGAATTGGGTGAACCCCACCATCTATCAACTTCATATTCACATGAGCCTGCAATGATACTAAATGTGGATATAGAATGAGAGAGTTTAAGGTGCTTTCAGTAGATCACGTCGATCGGTTGGTTGATACTTGAGAAGGTTTTGTGCCATTTTTTTCAAACCCTTCCCTGTTTCCATATGTAATAAAATTCATCAGTTCAAACATTTTCTCATTAAATGTTAAAGGATTATCTTGAAAAATAAACTGGAAATGAATAAATCTTTGTTGATATGTTTTTTATAAGCTGTGATGGCCATACAGTGAATGTTCCAAGATCTTGATTTTTTATGAATATCTTCATCATCAATTGGAACATGTATCTTGGTACTCTGCACATGTGTTAAATTAATAAACAATGCAACATGACCTGTTGGAAGTGGTTTGTTGTGTAATATGGTGTTCTGGAGATTGAGCACTGTAGCCCTCATACAAGGCAATTGGTGGGTGTTGATAGATATAAATCAAAATAATTTTAATCTTGTACAATATCAGTATAAGAAATGTATTAGTGTATATATAATTAAAAATTCACAGAAACAATTATTATAACATTGATTACGTCATCTAAGATAGGTTTTTGAGGGGAATTCCTCACCTTAATGCTCGTGGGGGTGGGGTGGGATCCTCACACATTGGTTGATCATGATTTGTTTATTATCTTACCCCCCACCATCATATTTTTCATGAACTCTCTCTTCAATTTTATTTGATCTTCCAGGATAGATATTCTTTCTCTCATTATCATCATTTCTTCACTTTTGTCCTCCTCTTGATTTTTTTCTCAAAAAATGTTTGGGGTGTCACCCCAAAACCCGTACCTCTGACGTGGACATACTTTTCTAGCTGCTTTGAGGCCACCAAAAGTATATCTGCATCCTGTTTGGATGCTGATGATTCCTGTGACAATGTCAGATATAATATAAAGGAAAATAAGCAATTATTGTCATGTAATATCTATTTAATGAAAAAATATATTTATTAAGTCATACTTACACCAGTTTCCTACACTTTTTTTTTGTTTTAATCTATTTGTATCCCATATTTATTTACACGCTCCTCCTTCCATAGAACGTGGAATAGGTTGGAAGAGACATTGGATTTGGATTCATCAATCTATATATAAACAGTGGAACATATTTATGGTTGTTTTTATGTCACATACATGTAGTATGATAGATTTAAAATACATGCCAATTTTTTTTCATGTGAAGCGTACCTTATTCTTTCTTTACGTTAGAGGTAAACTGGTTTTGCTGCGCGTTCCTTATTTTTAGCACTACGTTGCTATTTAATAAATAAAAAACTTTCAATCAAAGTGATGAATACACGTATCATCAAACAACGTATTACCAAATACAATGTACCAAAAAAGACTATTCCGCACGACAGCTAGTAAATGCATCCCACACTCATTGGGTTATCAGGTGTGCAAAAATAAGAGGTGGGTGAATGTTTATTTTCCCTTCCATATCTTTAAGATAAAATTTCATTAAAATTATGCGAAATCCTATGTGAATCCATCCAAAAACCCTTTATTTATAGTCCTTGTGTGATTAATCCACTCTAAATGCACTCTACAAGGGATGATGAATAGTAATTCAATGTTTTAGTATTTTATTTTTTAGTAAATTAAATAAATGATATCATAACGTTACCATAATATCTCTCCACCTTAGTGTCTTAAGCCCGGTGAAAACATGGTTCCACAACTATAAAACAATCGACATGCTTTACCGAGTGTCGATTCCAATGTAACTGCTGAACATGACCTTGTTGGAGATAACATGTTATCCCTGCTTATTCTATCTAACCTCATATTTGATGCTTTTTGCTTTTTCCTTAATGATTTTTTCTATTACTATCATACTACAATGCTCTTGTTTTTATGCACCGCCAATGATTTATCTCCTACCATTTCCTCGCTTTCAATATCATCAATATGTTCCTCCAAAGAGCTAGCATAAATATGTGAGGATGGTGGTTGTACCTCTACATTGGGAGAAGTATAAAAAACAGGTTGAGAAACCTATGGGTCCTCTGCACTGTGAGAAACAGCAGGTTGAGGGGCCTGTTGTGGATTAGGACAGGGAGCATCATCACATGCAGAATTCATTATCTATAAAATTGGTTTAACATTTAATTTATATTACATAAAATCTTTAGTGAATAGATAATAACATAAGGTAACATGATGTATATTATAAAAAAATATAACATGAGTATTGAACTCTCTTTTTTAATGGCTAAAGGGGTTTTACCCCTCTATCGAGTATCGAAATCCCTTCATTGTGGTCTCCTTTGACATATAAAATGCAGTCTACATTGGGAACACTATGAAATTATTGATACATCCCAGTGAAAGGGTCATCCTCCATTGAATTTTTATCTAACCCTTCAGTGGTTTTGGTTGATAAAAGAACAATTGAACAGTTTCAGTTTCCAGGATCTGGAATATAAAATACTTGTTCTGCCTGTGATGCCTTTATAAATGGTTCATCTTTGTACCATTTCTTACTAAAATCAACTTTTACGAATCACAAATCATCTATTTTAACATAAATCATGTTATCAACTCACATGCATTAAAAAATGGGCACATTGATGTTTGTATAATCCAACTCCCATATTTTTTTGATGATTCCAAAGTATGACATATTCACATAATTTGGATTTCTGTCTTTATCACTGAAAACATGCATCGCTTCATCCACAAGTGTAACTCCACTATTCTGAATGATATTCTCTTCATCAGGATCATTCGTGTAGAATGTATAACCACTAATTATAATAAAATAATAAGATAATATATACACACTTGGTCCTCCAGCTAGCCATCAAAGTCATTCTAAAATTGAGTCTGGATTTTCATCTGACTCATTAAATATATGGTCTCAAAACCATTCTATAGTCGATTATGTGTATTTGATACCCATGGTTCAACATTGGATGGATTCAAATGCCTAATAATTTCTTTGTGGGTTTCCACATATGGAACAACCTCCAAACTATTATGAAAAACGTAATGATGGGCCTACTCCAGATCTATAATATTGTTTGTGACAACCTCTCTTCCAGAAATTCCTTCCCCCAAAAGCTGCATAGTGTGATGAGATTTTGGTAGACCAATGATTTCCACACTGGATAGGTATTCTGTATAAAATTCAATGGACTCCTCAACAATATATTGCTCCGCAATACAACCCTCTGGAAAAATTCGATTTTTGGAATACCCTTTCAAAATCATCATATACCATTCAATGGGGTACATCCATCTATAGTTTACATGACCACATGGTGGAATCTTTCTCATCAACCGCACCATCAATTAAACCATCAAGTCAAAGAAGGTTAGCATGAAAAAAATTTCCAATTCACATAATATGATGACAATTTATCTTTCCATACTTAGAAATTTTGTTGGGTCTATAACTTTTCTGCATATTGTTTTGAAGAAGAAACATATCTTCATTAACATATAACATAAATTCTGAAAAAATGAAACATAAAGCAATATAAATTAGATATTCCATCAAAACATAGAATTCGTATTATTTAAGACCCTTTAACTTTAAATCAGTCATTGACATGATGTTCTTCATATTCTAAGAGTACCTCTATAGAACATTTATTTCATTCAATAAGTTGAAAAACTTATATCTGTCCTACCTGGAAAGATTGTAAGCAGCTAGAACAAGAAAAGTTAATTTTTCAACCTTCACTAGTTCCAAATATTCTTGTATTCCCTTGTCAAAGATGTCCAAACTACCCTTAATTCCATCCTATTTTTGTAGGGTGCATTTAGATACATGCCGATGACAATCTCACATACTTTTTTTTCAACTTGAATAACATCAAGAAAGTGTGTAACATATAGAAAATTCCAACATGGTAATTCAAAAAAAATTTATCTCTCCTTCCAAATAGTTTTCATAAGGTTTTTCAAAAACAGTTTACCAAAAGCAGTGTCAATATATTTTACTTTTTCAAACACTTGATCACAAGTTATTGGAGATAGAGTTGTACATTCTTAAAAACTTTCATAAAATGATGTCATCTAAGATCGATACTTATATCAACTTTTTAGAAATATGAAATGTCCTAGAAACATGGTTTTCAATGAATGTTTCAACCTAATTGACTATGTACCTTGTTTACAAATGGGAAACCCAAGAATTCCTTTAATGTTATATCTTGAAAAATTCCCATAAGTGGGGAAGTCATTTATCATCCTGTACAACATGGCTCTCATTGTGAAATATTCAATTCTATAAGAATCATACAATGTAACACCTGAATCACACAATAATTTAAAATCCTCAATAAATGGAACCAAATAAACATTAATATCAGTTCCCAGTTTTTTAGTCTTGATATAAGGATAGATAGAATGATGTGTTTTTGTTTCATGCATAACCACAATGGAAAGTTATAATTTATCAACATAAATGGGCATGTAATATGAGTGATTCTTTGAAAACCAAAAGGATTAAATCCATCTGAAGATAACGAAAGACAATGGTTTCAAGGCTCATTTCCAAAATCAAGATACTCATGATTGATTCTATTCCACTAAGGAGAGTCTACCGGGTGACATAGTTTCCCATCATTATTTCTTATGTCTTCATGCCACGCCAATTTACTTGTGGTCTCTTCACTTCCATATAGGCGCCTAAACCTTGGAATGATTGGAAAGTACCATAAAAATTGTGTAGTGTTGTATTCATCATTATTATATCAAGAAGCACCAAACTTTGGGCATTCTCTTGGTGATTTGTGGTCCTTGAGAAACAGTATACAATCATTCTGGAAAACATGTATTTTTTCATAGATCATACCCATCTAATGTATCATTCATTTGGCCTCGTATATTCAGCTTGGGAGCTCATTATCATCTAGGAGCATGTAATTCAAAAGAAAAAGTAATTCTATAAAACTCGCATCACTCCATCCATTTCCTTCTTTCAAATTATACAGTTTCAATATGGCTGGAAATTCTATATATTTAGTGCAACCACCATCTAAATACGTCTATGTAAAACTCTTTAACTTCTCAAACAATTTTATGGGAAATCATGAAGTTCATCTTCAACTATAATTGTTATTTAATCAATACAATCTTCATTATACCTCACATATGTAATCATTTCCTCGATGCACTCTTCTTCATTGTTCACACTTGTAATCATATCAGATGATCCATAAAATGCACGGTTATCCCATCCACTAGCTATATTCGCTTTTTCCACGAGTTTATTCTAACATTTATAATTTCGATCTATTTTGTGATAGATCAAGTTTTCTTCCAACTCATCTGTACTAACTTTTCTTGAATAAAAATAGCATAGACACAAACAAAGGATTTGAGAAAGGTAAAATGCATGATCTTTTACAAACTTGATGAACTCTTTCACTCATTCTTCATACTCTCTTATCAAACTAATGGCAGCCATCCACTATTTACTCATATTCATCCTATTTGATTGAGTGATATTAGTATTTAACAAAATAAATATACAACATATTAATATAATGTAATGGTTTTACCAATTCTATAAAAATCTAAACATAATATATTATGAAAAAGTACATTTCCAAAGTCCTTTTAGAACTATATAAATAATCACACTTGAAATACCACTAAAAAACCAACCATTTACACAAATTCCTCTTTAAAATAACACGCCCTTTTTAAAATAAATAAATATATTCCAAACACTCTTTAAAAAAACCACAATTCATTTTTTAATGAATTCAAGAAAACTACATGACCCAATAATCTTAATCATTTAAAAAGAGAAACATCCCTATAAGAAACATTTCAAAACACTTGAATCATTTTAAATGAGACACTTAGGCATTTTTGAAAATACATAGATCCTAATATAGACACTTTATAAAATATATATAGAAAACACCAACATTCATCCCAAATCAATTAGTGTTGTAAGATTCCATCACATTATTTTAAAGTTAGGTGTAATAATAATAATTTCCAAAAGAATTTGATATTGTGATCCCCACCATTGGATATCCCTCATCCATAATTCCATTGTACAGTTATATCAATTATCCCTCACCACAATGCCAGAGTCCTAATGGATATGTTCCAAGGTCAGTGACCACACTCGCAACCATGAAAAACTGCTATTCCAGTTTACTACAAACATTGCATTAACCTAATAATCATTGGTTCAGACCAAATAAATTGGTTTTATGCCCCAATAAAAAGGTATATATCTCTCAAATGAAGAACTATTGGTTCCTTATTTAATAAATACACCTATTAAAATCTATAAACATGAACCCATTACATAATAAAAAATTTATCAAGTGTCATTCCTTTCACACAAATAATATCTCTATGCCACTCATCACTAGAAGAAACTATGTTTCTTTCCTGATCCTTTTAAGTGCATCATGTACCAAGTCAAAATTAGAAAAAACCTATGGTACTAAAATAATAAATGGTATGATTTTCAATTTTATATTTTTTAAAATCTTCAATAATACATTATAAATGACATTACAAAGACTAGTCATTCTAAAATTATTAACTGATCTTATATCAGTAACCTCTAGAATAAAAGTGGTGAGAGTACCATTATAAGTCTCAAGAGAATTATTACCTCCCGAAAACTCATTCATGAGGTTAACAACAACAACTCACAAAAAAGTCTATAACCTTTTAAAGAAAATTTCATAAATAAAATCTAGATTTGGTACCTTTGATAGATGCATCAACCTAAATGTCATGACCACTTCCTGACATTGAATATCAATAATTAATAATTCATTCATATAATATTTTAAAATTTAATGCAAATAATAATTTCTATATTTAGATATAAAATTATTCTAAGAAGAACAAATGATTTGATAATCACTTGAATTATATCATTTTTCCCATTGAGGGGATTCACCATAAAGTGATTGTGGGTGGAAGGATTCATTACATGTGTTATTATTGTTATTTTACTAGGGTGTCGAGAATGTTTATCATGTAGCTTTGAATAGGTAGGAAAAAAAAGATATGTTTCCCATAAAACACAATTTATCCCCGGATTAAACAACATCTAGATTTATTATGTTACACTCATTCATCTACTGAAATAGTTTTTTCCCCACAAACAACATCCAAATTTCTTATTTTGTACTCAGTCGTCAGTTTAACCCTAATTTAACTCGAACTTAAACTTGGTGTATGGGACTTCATCAACTCATGTAGGGTTTTCTCCACTAACTCGAAACTAAGACAAGATAATGTCATATTGCATATGATCTTGATATGTGAAAATTCCTTTCCATAATGTTCTTCATCATACGATTTAAAATTTCACTCAATACAATTCCATTTCTTCTAAATTTGAACTACATGTCATATGGTTCGTCTTAGATGACCTTTAAACTTGTTAGAGAGGTCCATTGGATATGTCCTGACATGCCATCCACCAATGTTATACCCATTCAATGACTTAATAAGATTCATACCCCTTACCTATAATACAATAACCTCATCCATATCTCGTATTGAAATCTTAGACACTAAACATGGATAAATTATATTTAATTAAAACTATATTCCAATTCAAATAACTTGAGTTATGATTTACATTGTTCGCATTCCTTGTTTCAAGGTGTTAGAGCGCTCCTAGATATTGAGGCCCATTTTGGTATTAACATCATACCCATTATCATTGGTTTTTGAACTATGTCCCTAAATTACATTCACCCCTTATTGAGTTTGTTTATACTAATATAGTCCACTACTCATTCATGTCAAGTTATCACCTTGAACTTACCATTAAATAAACTACCTCACCTTTTCTAGAACAAGAATTATATTCATAAACTACGTGAACCTCTCTTAAATGATTTATACACTAGTATTAGGATCTCCAATCATGCAATGTTTATCTAAACTACATTATTCTGTAGATCACCAAAAATTATTTATAAAATTTGTATAACATTAAACACCAACCACATTTTGGTCAAAGTTGTTTGATCGTAAACATCAGTTTCCTTAGTCCATCTTGCATAAACTCAAACTCGAAAAGGAAAGAGAAATGGTACTCACCCTATTGAAAACATTCAAAGGGAATATTAGAAAAAATTCAAGTCCCCACCCACATGGTATACACATATCCATGTTCAAAATCTTTCATTAAAAAAATAAAGGGATTTGGCATGAAATTGATGGAATTGGAAGGTACATTTTTTAAAGGAAAACTTCCAAAATATTATTAACATCTAAAAAAAATAAGCAGTTATTTTATCTAACATGTTTCGATTGTGATGCTCTCCTTATTATTTGAGAAGTGGTGGCACTATCATTAATAAAAGAGAACAAAATTAAATTGAAGTAACATGTCCAAAAAATATAAAAAGTGATGGAAAAAATGTGTTGTGGGGATCGCAAAGCTAATATCATCAAATAAAAAATCATCATTGGAATCTCACTAGATCATAGGATGTGAAAATATTAGACATATACTAGAAGAATCAACAACCTAATGGTTCACATCGATACCAACACCATCAAAAAAGAGATAAGGCTATCACATCTGTAACACTATAGGTGAAGCAACATAGTAATTAAATTACTAACTGTATGGGAAAAGAAATAAGGGAATAATGTTTAGTCACTATGACACACAAAATATTGGTAACATAGTTACCTTGGTTTCTTATGGCATAGTAAAAGTGGAGATAAGAAAAAATTTGAACATGATCAATTTATAAATAGATAATAATACATAAGCAATAAGCCTTATCTCACCTCCAACACCCTCTAAAGAAATATCCACCAATAACATCACATTAGAATCAAATAATAGAAATTAATACATATCCTATAAAAGGTAAATAGCTTATAGAGAACACTTACACAAGCATTTCGTAGTAATTTTGATAAAATTATAATGATTTCTTTTCATAAAGTGATAGAATACCCTTCATGTGGCAGTATTAGGGTCCGGTGATGATAGAGTTGGGGTTGGAAGTAGTGGAAAGGGCAACAGAGGGCTTCATAGTAAAGGTGGGGTTTGCAGTGGAGGAGCAGCAGACGAGGGTTTGAGGCAGAGCTGGGATCACAGTAGAGGAGAGATGGAGGAGTGGCAGACAAGGGTTTTCTTTGTAGGATCAGAAGACGGGGGTTCACAGTAGAGGTGGGTTCGCAGTGTAGGAGGAGTTCGCAGCGGTGGTGGAGGAGGGGTCAGTGGCTGTAGAGCTCGGGTCGAGGTAGAGTAGAGGTCGGTGGCGCAGGTGTCAGCCTCCGTCAGAGCTTGAGGGGAGTGGGAATGAAGGGAACTGTTAGGGTTTTTTATAAAATCCAGTGAACCTTTTATCAGCGCTAGCTAAAAATCGTTGATAAAGATATGTGTTATGAACGCTAAAATAGAAACCGCTGATACAACATACCTATATCAGCGCAAAACATTATTGATAAAGATATTATGTTAATAATTTATTTATATTAATATATATATTTATAAAATTATATATACGATAAATAAATAAATAAATATGTTTATAATTATAACTATAAACCAATAAATATTTATATTTATAAAATTATAATTTAAATAATTATAAAATTATAATAAATATATTTATTACATTTATAGTATTAAAATATATATAATAAATATATTAATTATATATATTTATATGATTATAGATATATACAACTATATTTCTTTTAATCTTATAATTATTTATATGAATATATATATATATATATTTAATTATATGAATATATATATATTTATAAATATAATTATAAATGAATATATATATATATATATTAATTTAAATTATTATAAAATTATAACAAATTAATATTTCGAACTTTTATAATTTTATTAATATATATTTAATATATTTATTATAAATATATAATTTTTTAAATATATTTGTATTTATTTATAACTATAAATATAAATATTTGTATTCACTTATCAATATTTCTATATATTTATAAATAAATTAATTTAATTATATATAATATTATATATGAAAATAATAATTTTTTTATAAATAAATAATTATTTAAATTAACAAATATATATTTTTATTTTTAACTAATAAGTAAGTAAATGTTTATTTATAATTACAAATTATAATAAATAAATATTTATTTAGAGTTGTAATTATAAATATATATATTTATATGTAAATAATTGTAAAATTATAAACAATATACTTATAATTTTGTAAATAAATATTAATATATTTATTATTATTTTTATTTAAATTTATCTACATTTATTTAGAATTATATTTTTTAACTATTTGTATTTATTTATAAATACCCGTATATTAATATATATAATCAATGTATTTATTATAATTTTTCAATTATTTTAATATATCTATATTCATTTAGGAATGATAATTATAAATATTTGTATATATTTATAAATATATTTATTTAATTATAATATAACTTTATAAGTAGTACAATAAATATATTTATTATGATTTTATAATTAATTACATATATATAGTTATTTATAGTTATAATTATAACTAAAATAAATATATTTATAAAAAATTATACATAATTATAAATATATATATATATATATAATTATAATATATGTATTAATTGTAATTTTATAATTATTTAAATATATATATATAGTTGAAATTATTATTAAAAATAAATATATTTATAAAGTATTTATATATAATTATAATTTAATAATTATGAATATAATAATTATATTTATAATTTAAATATATTTAATGTAATTTCATAATTATTTTTGAGGACATAATAGTATATATGGGTAACATGAATTAATCATATACCTAGTAAATATACATAATGAAAAACAAGTCATCACTGGGAATCATGAATAATAAGAAAGGGGGAAATGTATAAATGAACATTATGATACATAACATAGGCATACATGATCAATATATTTATTGACCAAATTCATTGGAAACACATATATATTTAATAATTAATATAAATATATATTTTTAAAAAGGTATTTATATATATTAATTATAAATAAAATAAATAAAATAAATATGTTAAATATAAAAAATATAAGAAATATAAGAAATATAAGAAATATAAGAAATATAATAAATTAAAAAAATTTAAAATTCTAATAAATATAATAAATCTAAAAAATCTAACAAATTAACCCAATAAATATAATAAATCTAATAAATATAGATTTAATAAATCTATAAGAAATCCAATAAATGTAATAAATCAAATAAATATAATAAATCAAATAAATATAATAAATTAAAAAATCTAATAAATATTATAAATCTAAAAAATCTAAAAAATCTAATAAATAAAAGAAATAAAAGAAATATATTTATTATTTAAAGAAATTTATTATAATCTTATAATTATATATATATATAATTATAATCTTAGAAATACATTTTTAAAACATTATATATATATTTTTGAATTATTAAAAAATACATATTAATTATAAACATGCATTTTTTAGTTAATGTATACAAAAAAATTATCTTTGAATATAAATATAATAATTTTATATAAAATATAATTAAAAACTTCTATCAGCGCTAAATATGGTTCTGATAAAAGGATACATGTATCATCGCTTTTAGCTGGCGCTGATAAATATCTCTCCTTTATCAGCGCTTTCTACTTAGCGTTGATAAAACGAGGCGCTTCCCTTACCTTGTTTTATGGTAGTGTAATATATAGTTTTCACTTCAACTATGTAATATAAGGAAAATAACCAACAATTCTAATTTTTTATGAATATGTTTCCATTTTAACCATCATAAAATGATGTGTGATTATTTTGAAAACTACTAAGTTTGGAAGAATCAATTATTAATGTGTGGTGGGTTTTTTAAGTTCATAATAACTATATAAAACCACTAAAAATCACTAATTGATTTCAGTTTTGAAAAAACCACTAAAATTATTCTTGTTCGTTTTGAAATTTTTATTTTTTTTCATAATTTAGCAGCAGTTGTAACTTTATCTATATGATCAGTGTTGGGTTTTTAGTGATTTTGTTTGTTGTTTTTAGTTCATTTTATTGGTTGAACTGTCATTAATATATTTTTAGTGGTCACGTTTTTTATTGACATTTTAAACTATTATGAATTTGTTGAATGTAAAAAAATCAAAATTGGATAGATTATTATAATATTAATTTCTATATAAATATAAAACAATTCAATTGGGTACAAAATTAACCACATTTTGATGTTAATAAACAAAAAATAATCAAGAGGTGATAAATATTTGAATTATATAAAAATAATTCTCAAATGTAAAGATATATATTTTTATGTTAAATATAGACTCTACAAAAAATCAAAAAACATAAACAAAATACATGTAGAGGGGTATCCATTATCAACCCTACTCCCATGGGCCACCATGGTTTTCCCTAGATAAAACACACTCTCGATTTTTTATTGGTTACTCGCCTATAGTGTTTACATTTTAACTATTTTTTTTCTCAATTAATTGTTGTTAATAAAAAAAATTTATTATAATTATCACAATAAAATAATACTACTAAATTTAAATAATATATTTGGTTTTTAGGGAGTTTTTCATATCATGGATGTAATCTCTATAGGAATACTTCATGTCATGCTTTCATATAGAGTATATAATGACCTCGACACCACTAAAAAAACTTTCTCCTGAGCATCCATCCATTAATATTTCTCACATAGATTGTTCTTCTACATTAAAAATTCCATTTTTGGATTCATGATTTTCAAAACTAAACCAGACCAAATTTTGTAGAATGAAACATCATTGTGAATGAAGGCATAAACCTCCTATAGATAAAATATAGGGATGGCCCATTACTCATCCCTTAGATCTGACCAACATGCTCATTTCCCAAAATTTGTGGAATAACATCACCATGGGGGACTAATGAAATATATGAAACACATTTTCATGCCATGTATCTTTAATATTAGACAAAAAATTTAATAATATTTAAAAAATATATTCATTAGATAAATAATATGCAATCTAGATTTTTTATCCTAATTATTAAATGAGGATAATTTATATAATTTACATCTTCTTTCTTATGAACTTCAAACCAAAATTTGGTTTGACAAACCACAAGACCAAACACCTTGATCGATATCATCAAAGAAAAAATTGGCAGTTATAAATATTTAATTAAATAACATATAATAAATTGATATTTTATAATAATTAAAAGATTTCCTTTCTCGATATTCTCCACGAAATAAAATTAGAACCAGCTATGTGTGAAATTAATTTATTCTCTATATATTATGTGGTTTTTGAATCGTGAAAAAAGAATTTAATATTAATAAAAATTAAATTATTATTAATAAATTAATAATAACATATTGATCCATCATAAAATACCTTATTTGAAATTTTTATGACACATATCCTCAAATGAAATACACTAATTCTAATGTATCATCTATGGTACCTTTTCATATATCTAATGGAGGCTCAAATTGGTTTTATTGAAATAATACCAAAACCTATATATAATGTTCTTATATTTCCCCCATTTTTTTACATATCCATTAAAGTATTATAACAACATGCATAAAGAAATGAAAAACAATCTAAAAATAACTTTTTAAAAAAATAATGAGATTATTACATTACATAAGAAGACAATTTTTTTTTGTTAATATTCCTTTTTTACCTACCATAAGTTTATTATAAAATATTTTATTCTATTAATCATTGGTAATATGATCTAATAATGATATGTGATGTTAGGGGACATTATATTATATGTTAAATGTGTTTTCCCTCATATAATAGGAAGAATACCTATAAGATGGGGTGAGTTTTAGCTAAAAAACCTAACTGCAATTTTTTACAGATCAAGTTTAAAACTATCAAATGATATTATATTCTGATCAACACATACAATATTAGTGAATAAAGTATATGCATAGATAAAATTAATAAGCCCAAAATTTGTTAAATTTATATAAAATTAAATGAAAAAAATAAATATAAAAAAGTAAGAAATGATTAAAGAAAATAAATATAAACAGAACACAAAGTACTGCTCAACAAACCAATCCCCCCTAGAGAATAATATGAAGTCAAAATATACTTTTAAACCAGGTATAAAAATAATTTTAAACATTATCCAATGTATCATCAACTTTAAACAAACCAAATTTACCATCACTATAGAGGTGCATGACTAAATTTAATAGTAACTAAATTATTCATTAGATAATTCTTATCAGGAAAAATAAAGTTAGGTTTAGTTTTAGAAACATGATTAATTGAATAATAGATACAATTTTTTTGTCTTTCATGAAAATTTTATCAACAATATGTTTTTATTTTCTTAATATATTTATTTTTCGTGGTCAAATTCTCTTCAAGGAATATTAAATTCTGATCTCTCTCAGCTAATATTTCTTCCATGACTTCTAATATTTTATTTTAATCATATAATTGGATATTTTTAGAAACTGAAAACTATTTAATCTCTTAAATAGATTTTAAATTGTCATTAGTATTCCACATTTTTACCATGATAACTTACTAAATAGTATCTTGTCTTTTACAAAATGCATCAAAATATTCATGAATGGTTTCACTCTACTCATCAATGAACTTGATACATTTTTACTGAGATTTCAAATACTTTGAGAACCACATTATATGACTATGTAATTCACACTCTTATTAAACATTACACAATATTCATTTTAATTATTATATAAATTCTAGAAGAATATTATAACCCATTAAAATTTGAGTTTGTATAATATAATATTTCATTAGATTAACTCAATCATTAAGTTCTAGAAGAATTTTAGAAACACTATAAAACTTAGTTATCATGTTGTTCTAATAATCAACCATCTTTTTAATTATACAAGATCTAGTGCTTGAAAAATATTACAATCAACTATCGGATTTTCCCATTTTGGATATCAAGGTAATTGCTGATGACTATCCAAACTATTCTCTTTCTAAAAAGAAACACTGAAAAAATTAACATCCTCATAATATATTTCAACATCTATACCATTACGACTATTTATCTCTTTTGATGAGGTTACTTCACTACTTTCACTACTACCGGATTATCAATAAATTGATCTAAAACTCTTATCAACATAAAATGAAATGATTTTTGTTGATGGATAAGAAGTAGGAGCATTTGAAATATGAACTATAGATTCTTTTGGTGAATGATCACTCTAAATGACCTTATCCTTCAAAAAGTTGTTTTTATATAGGTTTACAATACATGGGTTTCTAGTTTTATGGATGTTTCTATGATATATATTTTTTAGGATTCATTTATTTGATCCTGGTAGGTTGATGGTCTGAGGTTGATGTACTTCATTTTTTTGATACCCTACCATGATAAGGTTATGATGTGTGGTTACAGTGTGCTCTATAGTTATTATTTGGTTATAGCTATGTGTTGTTATGAGGTAGTGGATATTTGATGACGGTGATGTAGTTATGGTATTTTATATATGGTTTTGGTATGAGGTATGATGTGTGATGGAATTGATACATTAGGTATGGGAGCACCAATATGTTTTCTTGGGACAAGAGGGAGACAAAATAGTGGGGAAGTGGTTTCTAGGTACATTATTTATATATTATTTCAATACTAAGTTATTATATTTGGATGAAATATTGTGTGTATTATCCTTGGTGAGGTTGGGCGATATATGACTTGGATTATGTGCATGTTTATTCTTCTTTTTTATTTATTGAGGTATTATTATGCCTATCCCACATTTTCATAACAGGTCTTGGGGATGATCTTACTAAGTATACATGTATCCTTAACTCTAAATATTTAAATATATATTTTTAGGATTCTATTATGGAATTTTTGACCGAGCTACACATTACTAACTCAAGGATTATAAATCCTATTAAAATCATTACTGTAGTAGTTTTCCTTTCTTTTTTTATTTCAAAGAATTGATTTTGTATGAAAATACATGAATTATGGGTTATTGGTTTTATTTTTTATTATGGTGTATGTTGTATGTTTTCTCTTATATATTCCTAGTATTATGAGGGTAATTAATCCAATTTGTATGATTTATAACCTTATGATAGTTTCCCACCCTTTTCTTATTGAAGGCAGGCTTCAAGGGTTATGCTCATCTTTATTTCTATCCCAAGAGGAGTTCTTAGTGGGGTGGGTCATAACATAGTGGTGTCAGAGTTATGGATGAGAGTTAATATGTAGATCAATGTTTGTAACTAATGTTTATTTAATGGGTTTGGCAGGTTCATTTTATTATTAAAAAATATTATGTGATGTGGAAAGGGAGACCAATCTTGGAAAAGGATATTAGGTACCATTGTGATATGAGACAAGGAAATTAAGATTACTAAACACCCTTGGTGAGATAATTCTAATTTTAGGTAAGAGACCATGTAGAGGTACATGAATAAATTTTTTTGGATTTTGGTTGAATTGGGGTGATTTTGGGAAAGTTAAAATGAATCCAATTAAATGATCTATACTAATTCAATGCTATAGGGCTTCAGAGTTTCCTTTATTGCTTACAAAGGTGTATCCTATACATCATCTTCATGTGGGTAATATTTGTGAGGTGTTGAAATATGATCCAATTGATCGTAGGTGGGTTAACCAAGATGAGGATGAAGAGTTTATGAGGAGGATGTGTTATGAGTTCTTGCATAAAGGTTTGATTTTTTTGAGAAAATGTTCTATGATCGATAAATAAAGCATACTGAAATATAAAATTTCAAAATTTTTATCTATAATTCAAAGTTAAAATTTTGTCAAACTAGTCTCAAATCCTCGTATAAGTCACATTTTCATACATTGGTGGATTTGGAGTGAATAAATTAAACTCGTTTAATTTTTTTTGTTTTGGTGATAAAAATTAATTTGGAATTTAATCTGGATTTATATGTTTAAAAGATTTAAGTCTTGAATTTTATTTAATTTAAATATTTTGGAAATTCTTAAAATTTTTATATTGATTAAACAATTTTCAGGGAGTAATTATTAATAGGTTATTATTTTGATTTTTTTAAATTATTCTTTAATTGACATGGTTAAATTCAATTTTTTAATTTCTCAGGTATTTTTATTTTATGTTACCCTTACAAAGGGATGTGATGTTATGTTTAGGTAAATAAGTTCCACAAGGATAGAGTTACCTTAGATTAGCTGGTATATAAATTTTTGAATATGAAATTTAATGATGGATGTGTGATATCTATAAGATATATGTTTTGGGTTAGCACATTCCACTGCTCATGTAAGGGTACTTTATTTGTCTATGGAAGTCTAGAAATACACAACATATCTTAGGGTTATATCAACACATCCATTGATCTATATAAAGGTCATCAAATTTTTTAAATTACTCTATGTACCATATTCAAATAACCAAAATTTAAAAGTAAACCGTCAGAAAGAATAAACACTGATTGCTTGTGCTTCAACTTCAACCTACCAAAATCAAGTTACCCTATGAAGGAAACTCAATCTACTATGTTAAGATACTATAAGTCCACATGCACCTTATGTTTCATAAACATCGACTCCATGATAGACTCCAACCATCCATGATTAACTTAGCCTATCACGATGACCACTGATTGTAAGCCTCAAACTTGATTAACCATTAGAATAAAGGATATAAACCATGACCTTTGAGGAGGACATGTCCAACTCCAGTTCTACAGTGTAAAACACCCTACACCTTTAGTAGCCACAACCCATACCCAAGCGTCATCCAAAACTAGGGGACCTCGATTGTGTATTTTTTTATAGTGAAAAACATGTTTAAAGAAGATAATGAAAATTGATCGGATTAAAATATATAAACTGATCATGAAAGATTTTTAATCAATGACTATTGAGTTTTTTTCCTCACGCAACATGGAAAATTATGGGGCATCACATCACCCCTAATTCCCTAGCTATGAGTCCATAGAGATACACATGCAAGGTGCTTGATCAAATTACTAAACATCTATATCCTGATCCTATATGAGTAGAAAACAACACCTATATTCACCCATATGCACCCTATGAGAAGAAAGTATCTGTATTCCATGTAAGTTTCTTCTAAACAGTAATTTCTCATGAAAGTTTACTTTACACATCTCAAAGGATATATAAATTTAGGTTCTCTAGAATTGCTATGTGAGAGTCGCAGCTATCCATGTCCAGGTAGACACAATACACCATAAAATTTCAGTAAGTACACAATGCATTAAATAAGGGTCATCCACATTTCTCAAATAATCATTGACTGTTCCTTCACACATACCTTATCTACATCAAGGTAAGACCAAAGATCTGGAGCTACGTAATTATGCTAGTTAGGCTTAAAATAGAATTTTCCAAATAAATGATTTTGAACCTAAAATAAAAATAATTTCTCATTACTCGGTTCATTAAAATCAATAATATTCTCTCCAATTTATGACATAGTGATCATCAACTAAGGAAGAAGAAGAGGATCATAAAAAGTAACCCAGGACACATATAATGAAATTCCTAATGTATTAACATGTAAGTCTTTGAGGCTCATGTGCAAGGGGGAGATAATACAAGAATAGTCCATATAATCTCTATAAAAGGATAACTATTCTCTCAAAAGAGGGGGACCACAAATTTCCAATTAACTACAACTAATTTATTTTCTTGTTTTCATTTCTATTTGTTGTAATACTCCAATACTGGAACACTAACCGATCAGTGTTCATGCCAAGGAGGATTCCCACATTCCATGTATTTTAATCATGTACCCTCATGCTTAATTCCTTATGCTAATTTATATAGATGTCTTTAATTTCATAATTAATCATAGGCATCTATTTAAATTTTCTTTTAAATATGTCTTCTCTCATTCGAGGAAGCTCAAACACATTCCACTTGGATTCTGTAACACCCAGATGTTTTTATGAAATATTTTCTCTAATGTCTCTAAATAATTTTAATTTTTCTGTAGCTTGTGTTGCACACAATCACGAGTTTAATCAAACCATGATATTTTCTTAAAAAAAATATCCATTTAACTTAGCCATTTCATTATCGTGAATAAATATAACAAACTTATAAAAATTTACAGTGAAGTCATTCCCTACTAATTATTTATAAAAAATGTAAATCAATTATATATTTGTATTTTTGTATTAATAAATTGAGTTAATTAATATTAGTAAATCAAATTAATTAAATATATATGTTAAATAATTAATAAAATATTTTTTATATACATCCAATAGATATTTTTTCATAGGGTTTGAATAAACCCTATTTGATGTATAATAAGCTATATTTTTTTAAAGTGAAATTTTACTACCATTTAATGGGAACCCTTTTTGTATTAAGATTTAACAAATTAATAATATTTATATGAAAAAACCTTTTCTTTGGAAACAATATATAAAAAATTAATTTGGATTAATTTTTAATATTTTTCTAACAAGTTTCATATTATATTGAATAGTAAAAATACACTAAATTTTAATTGAAATAAACTTTTTTCATTTATATAATTTATATAGTTAAATTATAATATTTAATGGGTTTAATGTATAAATTGAATATATTTTTATCATTAAATATAAATTATTTCATTATTTTTGATTTTATATTGAATTTATATGTAAAAACATTTCAATCTTTTGTAATGTTTTATCTTTTAAAAAATCGTTCTCTCTTTCCGAAAATGTGAATAATTTTAAATTAATTACTGAAAATCCTATGTTATTAATTTTGAAAAATGGATTCCATATTTAGAATTAGTAGGTTCAAATTAAGTAAATAGATTTATTTCATTTTTGGCTATTATGAATAGTAAATTTAGTAATTTTTATTAATACGGAAAAAGAGTAAATCATGTAATTAAGCGTGATGATAATTTTATGAAATTAACCTAAAACTTATTTTAATATAATTATATGAGTGTGTTTCGACCTTAATCAATCTTGGGACGAAGTGGTGTCCTTTTGAAGCCACTTGGGTGGTATTAAGACATTTAACTTATTTTAGTTAAATAAATATTTAAATATGTCTTACTCAAATTTTAATAACTATATAAATCATTTATATAAGGTTATAAATAAGATAAATTAGATTATAAATACTATTTTTAATGGTAATTTTTTTCTTTATCATGGTAGTTTTTTTTAATTTTTATGAGATAAATAATTAATTTAAAGGCTTATACTATTATGTTGTAAAAATTATTTAATTGACGAGAAATCAATAAAACAATTTTAATTAAAATTATAATAACTATAAAGGATAAAAAATCTTGAAAAAAATATTATTAGTTGAGTATATATTTACCATAAAAATCTAAGTGATGAGTTATGGACCATTTGGATCCTTATACAAGAGATTGTGACACTAATATTATTTTATTTAAGGTGATGTTAATGTTTTCAAAATCATAATTTAATAAGTACAACATTTTAAATATTGGATTTTACAAAAGATAAATTAAACTAGAAATATTCTTCTAAAACCTACTAGATTTATCTTCATCATCATATTTTATTTTTAATTTATATTCAAAAACATGTATATTAAATAATTACACAAAATTGATGTAGTAATTATTTTATTAATAGAGATAACAAATAAATGTTATTAAAATTTTTAACATAAATATGATTTGGGTTAATTAATATGTATAATGAATTTTATAAATTACCTTTACCTCTTAGGAAAATAATAAAAAAGTTATTTCAAAGTTAACTTGTTATCTTAATACTTTTAAAAATCAATGAATTGAATAGTGTCAAAATTGACACTATTGATTGTTTATCAAAATTATGTTTTATTAAATTATTTAAAATCATAATTTCTTTTTAAATAAAGAATAATTATTATATTTTAGATAGTTTTATAAAATATTTATTTATGTTCTCATTTACATCAGATAAGTAAATATTTGACCCTTTTAATATTGAATTATTTGTTATCCTAGTTAAAAAGTAAAATGAATAACTAAGTGTTAATTCAAATGATAATGTTTAAATTGACATAAATACTTGTAAAAAATTTAATGTTTTATGATATTTAAACCTTATATAATATTATATTCTAATTGGGGTTATTTTTGAGGTTTTTGTATGGGATTTTATTTTATTATAAATTAATATTTTTAGAGATCCCAAAAGTTCGCCTCAACTCAATTTTAAAAGGGAACATCTTCAATTCACATTGATAATTAATACATATAAATCCCCTACCATTTATATTATCAACTTACATAGTTACATTTTATTGGTTCTCATCTTCTTCAAATACTAACTCTAGTTCTCTAAGAGGGTATTTAGAGGATGCACGTTGTAGAAGAGGTAATTGTCTTTACCGATTCATTTAAACTTCTTTCTTATTATACTTAATATTCATGATTTGTTTCAATATAAATTAATATGTCTAGTATAAAATATATAATGATATTTTATTATAATTATGAAACAACCATATTCCACCATCAATCGATTCTATGAAAATGAAATCACCACGCGTGCGTACGTATGACTTACCGTCTCCACACCATGGTGTCATATGTTTTTCACCACTGTGTTAGTTGGATACATATAATGATGGAAATAATAACTATATATTTTTATTATAACATTATTTTAAATCTAAAATATTATACACCAACCAATAAAATACTATTCAACAAATATGGGAATGATATCATCACACGTGCGTACGTACGACCTACTATCTCCACGAAGCGATGAGATTCATTAAACCTAATGTTCATTAAATAATGATTATATAAATGTAAATAATGAATAAATATGGTATATATTATTTTAATATCACTTTTTAATGATGTAACAATTAACTATGAAGGTTAACCAGAACATATTGTACAAAACATGCATAAGCAAATGAAGTAGTTAATACCTGAATAATATGTAATAGAGAAATGTTGTTAAAAAATGGATGATATTATGTTCATATATGATATCATAAAAAAGAATATGATCTTGAAATATGTCAGTGAAATTATTTAAATCATTATACAGGAGGTTCAACTACATAGAATGGAAATCGAGCCTAATGTAAGGGATAATTTTTGCAATCTCATTGTTATCCAAGATTGTTTATACGTGAGTATTTATTAGGGTATAATTATCATCCACGTACAGGTTTCCGAAATATATAATATTATTTCAATTCTTATTAAATTTTTGAAAGTAAATTTTACCCATTGTTAAATTTTTATTAAGCGGTATAAATGGAATCTTTTGTCATTATTCGATACAAGGTACTTTTTGAAATTTCTAGAAAAAGTACAAGGGGAATGTTGTTTTAACTTATACAGCATGAATTTTTTTTATGTATTCATAATTCATTATTTCCATGAATATTTCTATACATTATTTCAATTTTATTTTCAAATAAATTGTTTATTTTAAAATTATACGCCATTTTGAGAAAAGAAAACATTTTTTAGAAGAAATGATATTTTTATCAGGAATTAATTTAATGTGTTATATCAAAATTATTTTCCATATTAGATATAATTTTTTAATTGGTTTATGATTCAAGTATAATATCATTATCATCCCCATTATTTTATTGTGTTTATTATGGAATTATATTTTTGAAATCCATTTGTTTTACGTGGATTTTGTTATGGTGGAATGATGTTTAAAGAAACCTATTTTATTCCATGGGTTATCATGAATGATTTATGTTATTGTGGAACACGTAAGAATGATTTCATTATGATATGGGTGAGACATATATCTCCCTCTAATACATTTGGTAAATATTTATATCTCATAATATATACATGACTAGAAAGGGAAATGATCTCAGTTTAGTAATACTGGGATAGAATGAGGAGTAAACTCAGTTTGGTAATCGAATTTCTTTGCTATAACGATCTTGACAACAAACCATAACTAATATGAAATGATTTTCTATGATTATGTGTATTCCACAAAACTTCATGTTTTATTTTGCGACTTTTGGAATTATGTTCCTTTATTTTTATGAACATTAATGATTTATCCCATGGCATGATATTACGATCTTTTGTATACAGGACAAGGTTTTAAAATTTTATATTGTCATGTCTTATGATTATGATATGATTGATATCTAACTTATTTACCCTTACTGATAATTTGTGCTCATCCTTTCATATGTTTCTTTTTCCCAGGTCGTGAAGAAGGGTATTATGTATGATATGTCATAAAGGGGTCTTGTTATGGTGAAATAAATTGGAGATAAGGAAGATGCATTATGAACCGATTGTTTATGTTTCCCAGTATGTAAAGACACTATACCTATACATTCTTATCCCAGATTTATCATATTTTATAGGGAATATTCTTCATCTTTGATGTAATATAAATATATGTAATGTATGGATCGTTATAGTTGGTTTTAGAGGAAAGGTATAGTGAACCCTTGGAAACTAGGATGTGAAAAACTTACTAACAACCCAAAGGATATGTCGAAGTATAGGTTACAATCCCAATGTTTTAGAAATGATCATGAATAACCTAGGATAAAACCTAAAGCATCCTAAATTGAATTTTTTTGACTATGATGTTTTCCCATTAGGATTAGTGTTTCTCACACTAGGCTTCTAGGTTTCAATTAATGGATGAAACCAGAAGGAACCACATTAATGATGAATGCGACAGGAAATGCAACGATTGTTCTCATGAGAAAATAAATTTTACATGAGATGGAATGAAAAATATTGTATCTATTGTCACATAACTTTCTAAAGCTATGAATCATGTAAGACTTCCAAAAGAGCAAAGTAGGGAACCAAATTCTATTGATTCCTCCATGAGGCATCATCCACCTTCATTTAGAGGGTGTTCTGATCCATTAGTGGCTGACCAATGGATCAGTACCACTGAAAGGATATTTTTAGTTCTCTAGTGGTAAGAACAAGATGAATACATCTTTGTAGTATATCATTTGGATGTTGAAGATGATTAGTGGAAGAACATTATCATGAATATGATACAAAGAGATGTAATTGAATCCATGAAATGAGATAAGTTCAAGAAATTATTTTTCAATAAGTACTTTCCTTATATTCTTTGATCAAATATAGAGAGAGTGTTACTTGAACTTAAGTAAAAGGATTATGAATCCATTTGTTCATATGATGGAAATTTTACAAGACTTGAAAGATATGATTATGGAATTATTATCCAACATGAGAGTAAAATTGATCAATTCCTTAGTGGATAAAACTAAATCTTCGAATAGAATTATCCATAAGGAAATTCCATAGCTAAGAGAAAATTGTTAGATGTAATCTCAAGGTTTATATGGATATTTGAGTAACCTATCAATCCTATGGGTTTTATAAGAAGATAAAAATAGAATTTAGGGGAAAATATAAAGATCACACTGAAAATAATATGAGTTTTCACTTATGCTCAAAGTGTGGAATGAAACATGGGGGATATTTTCTTAAAGGGGCAAATAAATGTTTTAAGTGTGGTAAATTAGGTCATAGGGTAGTTTAATACTGAAGTGATTGGAAAAATATGTCTAATGAAGAGAATAAAGAAAAGTCTACACAAAATACTTTTCTTATAATTTAATGTTACATGTGCAAGGAAATGGGGAATTATGATAATAAATTCCCTAACCCAAGGGTTATTGATGATGATCAATGTCAACAAAATCTTAAGGCCAAAGAAAAAGGAAAGTCACATGAAATCACTATCAGTGATGAAGAGTATTATAATGTATTGGTAAAAGGTACTATTACCATCCACTCTAAAGTAGAAAATGTTTTATTGGATTTTGGATCCAACAACTCTTTTATTTTTGAATTATTTTCTAAGGGTATCATCATATTACCTCAAAAATAAGATGTTGAGTTAGCTATGACAACTCCAAATTGTACAATAGTCGGATCAAAAGTTTATAACTATTATCTTATTGAATTTGTTGGAAATATGGTTTCTAAAAATCTTGTGATCTTTATTATAGTGGAATTTGATGTGATTCTTTTCATTTATTGATTTTCTCCATATGGATTTCATATAAATTTGTAAGGAAGTGAAGTCACATTTCATATTGTAGATCAATCTATGATTATCTATCGATGTAAGGATGAGTATAACCTTCCAGTGAAAATTTATTCCATATTATTGGACTTGATACCTATTAATGAAGGATATATATCTCAAATGGTTGGGGAGAAACTCAAAATTAATAATACACCCATTGTACAATAATTTTATAATGTCTCTATGGAAGAACTACTAGGTCTCCACCAAATCGTGAAGTTTATTTTTAATAGAACTCATACTGAGTGCTATTACTATTTCAAAGACACCTTATGGAATTTCCCCAATTGAGTTGTTGGAATTGAAGAAGCTACTCTAAGAGAATCTGGATAAGGGATTCATACGCCCAAATGCATCACCTTGAGGTGAACCTATTCTGTTTGTTATGAAGAAATATGGCTCAATGAGAATCTACATTGATTATCGAGAACATAACAAGATTAATATCAAGAAAAAATATCCTCTTCCCCACATTGATGACTTATTTGAACAACTACGTGGAGCTCAATACTTTTCCACGATTGACCTTCATTTAGGATACCATCAATTATGGTTCAAGAAAGAGGATATACCAAAGATGAAATTCTGTAAAAGGTATGGACACTATGAATTTATAGTGATGCCCTTTGGTCTTACTAATGACCTCACTATCTTCATGGATATAATGAATAGAGTCTTTAGAGACTATCTTGATCATTTTTTGGTAGTGTTTATATATCATATTGTTGTCTATTCGAAGAGAAAGGAAGAACATGATGATCACTTGTGAATTGTATTGAATACCCTAAGAAACAATAATATTTATAAAAAATTTACCATGTGTGAATTTTGGAATCATAAAGTTTCATATTTGGGTCACATAATCTCAAAAGAGGGGATATCTATGGATCCATAAAAAACAGAAGTTATTGAAAGTTGTCCGAGACCAACAACGGTAACTAATATCCAATGTTTTCTTGGTTGGATATATATTATCGATGTTTTGTGAAATATTTTTCATGATTATCTAATTCAATCACCATGTTGATATGAAAAGGAGTTATGTTCATGTGGGTAGTGGAATTTGATGAGAATTTCAAAGAGTTAAAAAGAAGGTTATCCAATGCACTTTTTCTCACACGATCTTATAGTATAGAAAGGTTTGTGATTTATATTGATGCATACAAAAAGGGGATGATATGTTTTTCTTAAAAAATGAAATGAGGATAGCTTATGCCTTGTGACAATAGAAAATCAATGCACAAAATTAACCAACTCATGATTTGGAGTTAGCTACTGTAATGTTTTCAGAAAAGATATGGAGGAATTATCTTTTTTTTTAAAATGCCTGATATATATACTAATCCTAAAAGTTTAAAGTATATTTTCAAAAAAAAAGAGTTGAATATTCATAAAATAATATGGTTGAAGTTTCTTAATGATTACGACTGCTCAATACATTAGCATCCTGGGAAGGAGAACAAGGTGACATATGATTTAAGTCAAAAGGACCATGCTAGCCTATCCATTATGAGGATCACAAAAGATCCAATATCTATGGATTTTCAATGGATGGATATTAAAATTTTAAAGGAAGGGTTGAAATCTTATCTTTCTCAAATGGATGTTCAACTATCTATACAAGTGAAGATTAAGGAGGTGCAAAATTTAGATGTAGAGCTACAAAAGAAGGTGAGAAATGTTCTAGAATTAAACTTTCATTATGATGGAATAATAAGGTTCGGGATCCAATTTTTTATTCCTCCCATACCAGAATTGAAGAAGGAGATATTGGATTAGGCTCATAGTTATAAATTCCTTATTCAACCTAGAATCACAAATATGTAAAGGGAACTGCAAGAGTATTTTTGATGGGATGGTATAAAAAGTGAGGTTTCCAAATATGTCTCTTGATTATTAGTTTTTTAGAAAGTTAAGGGTGAGAGAGATAAGTCTAAGGGGGTGTTACAACCATTACCCAAACTAGAATGAAAATGGGAAAACATCACTATGGACTTTGTCATTGGACATAAAAAAATATCCAAAGGCCATAATTCTATATGGTTTATAGTTGATCACCTTATGAAGTCATCACACTTCATTTCTATTAGAGAGTATTTCTCTCTTGAAAATATTTCTAGAATATATGTAAAGGAAGTGGTAAGATATCATGGAGTACCACTTTTCATTATATCTGATCTAGATCCGAGGTTTACCCCGATGTTCTGGAAAAGGCTTCAGTAGGATCTGGATATATAGTTATGTTTCAACAATGTTTATCATCCTCAAGAAAATAGTCAGTTTGAGAGGACAATTCAAAGTATAGAAGACATGTTGCAATATTTCTCTCTATATTTCAAAGGTGTTTGGGATCAACACCTACCTTTGGATGAATTTTCTCACAACAATAGCTTTAACTTAAGTATCCAGATGGATCCCTTTGAATCCCTCTATGTAAATAAGTGAACAAATTTCTACTTTCTCGGATGAAGTTGGGGAAAGAATTCTATTCGCACCTGATCTTGACGATGAAATGGAAGAGAATGTCAGATCTATTCAAGAACACATAAGAGCAGCTCAAAATCGAAAAAACATTTATGCTGAAAACCAGAGAAAAGACATAGAGTTTGGAGTGGGTGATAAGGTTTTTCTACAAATATATTTCTAGAAGATAGAAATAAAATTTTGATAGAAGGTAAAAGCGATCCCTAGGTATAAAATTCCTTTTTAAATTCTGGATTTTATTAGAAGGTAGCTTACTGATTATCACTTCAACCGAATCTCTGCCCAGTTCATGATGTGTTCCATGTATCTCCCCAGAAAAAGTACATACCAAATCCATAATATTTACTAAACTCAGATGTTTTACCATTGGTGGATGATCTTTGTTATGCAGAACAACCAAAAGAGATTCTGGATCATAGAAACAAAGTAATGAGAAACAAGACCACTCATTTTGTTAATGTTTTGTAGTGGAACTACCTATTTGAGGAAGCTTTGTGATAATTTTATGATATGATGAGGGAGATATATCCTCATATTTTTGTATCCAAGTGATGAATTGTTATGGTGAAATTCAGTTTAAGGGGGTTAAAATGTACCACCGGGATGTTTTTATGAAATATTTTCTCCAAATAAATTTAATTTTTCAATAGCTTTCATTGCACACAATCATGAGATTAAATGAACCACGAGATTTTGTTAGTATAAATTAACATTTAACCTATTTTTTAGGTTAGCAAGAATAAATATAACTAACTTATGAAAATTTATGGTGAAGTCATTCGCTACCAATTATTTATGAAAAATATAAATCAATTATATATTTGTATTTTTGTATTAATAAATTGAGTGAATTACTATTAGTAAATGAAAATAATGAAATATATATGTTATATACATAATTAAATATTTTTTATATTCATCCAATTGATATTTTTGTCATAGGGTATGAATTAACTCTAATTGATGTATAAAAACCCATATTTTTAAAAGGGAAATTTTATCGCCTTTTAATGGAGAACCCTTTTTAAAATAATATTTTGAAACATTAATAATTTTTATAAATACTCTTTTGAAATCTAAAATGTTTTTATTTATCATTGTAATTTATTTTTATTTTTTAGGAAAAAAATAATTACCTTAAAGGCTTATACTTTGATGATGTAAAACTTAATTAATTGATGAGAAATCAATAAAATATTTTTTCTTAAAATTATAATAACCATCAAAGGACCCAAAAAATAGTCCAAATTTTATTGTTCGACTTTATAATGACCATAAAAATCTAATAATCAAGTTATGTACCATTAATAGCCTTATATAAGAGATAGTGACACATATATTATTTAATTTAAAGTTACTTTAAAGTTGTCACATTCATAATTTAATATGTATAACATTTTAAATGTTGGATTTTACAGAAGATAAATTCCAATAAAAACATTATTATAAAATATAGTATATTTTTATTCATCATAGTATTTTATTTTTAATTGTTATTCAACAAATAGTTATATTAGATAATTACACAAAATTTATGAATTAATTATTTTATTAATAGAGATAAAAAATAAATGTTATTAAAAATTTTAAAATAAATTTTTTGGATAATTATTATGTATAGTGAATTTTATATATGAACTTTAACTCTTAGTAATATAATATAATAGTTTTTTATAAATTAACTTGTTATCTTAATATTTTTAAGAATCAATGAATTGAATAACGTCAAAATTGGAACTATTAATTTTCTATCAAAATAATGTATTATTGAATTATTTAAAGATAATAAAACATTTTTTTGAAAAATATAATAATTATTTTTTTTGTAGAAAATGTTATAAATTATTTATTTAGGGTCTAATTTACATCAAATAAGTAAATATTTTAACCTTTTAATATTGAATTATTTATTACCCTAATTAAAATGTAAAATGAATAACTAAGTGTTAATTAAAATGATAAGGATTAAATTAACCGAAATACTTGTCAATATTTTTTAGTTGATGATATTGAAGCCTTTTTCTAATATAGTATTTGAATTTGGGTCATTTTATAGGTTTTTGGATGGTTTTTTATTATATTATAAATTATTATTTTTGGAGATCCAAAAAGTGCCCCACACCATAATTATAAAAGGCACCTCCACCCCCTCATATTCACTTCACATTGAGCCTTCAATCGCGACCATAAATTTCCATTTTACCTTATAATATCCCCTAGTTACATTATATAGGTTTTGTTCTTCATCAAAGACAAACTCTAGTGCTATAAGAAGAGATTTAGCAGAATCACGTCGAAGAAGAGGTAATCTCCTCTACCAATTCTTTCAAACTTTTTTCTTCTTATATTTCTACTTCCTGAGTTGTTACATTATAATGTAAAAAAGAAATTATCAACTATATACTTAGATGTTATTATAATTATGACGCAACCATATTCTACCATCTTTCCATCCTATGAAAAACAAAATCACTACGTGTGCGTATGTTCGACTCACCATCTCCATACCGTGATGTAATCTGTTTTTCACCACCACCTTACCTAGATAGATATGATGATGTAAATAATAATTATATATTATTATTATAAAATTATATTAATTATGAAATATTATACACTAACCTATTCAATACCATTATAAAAATATGGGAATGATATCGTTGCTTATGCGTACGTATGACATACCATCTCCATGATTCGATGCGATTCATTCTACATGATCCTGATTAATTAATGATAATATAAATTTTAGGAATGAATGAATATTGTATATATTATGTTAATATAATTTCTTAATGATATAACTATGACCTATGAAGGATAAATGGAACTTATTCTACAAAACATGCATAAGAAAATGAAGTGGTTAATACCCAAATAACAAGTAATAATGAAATGTTGTTAACAAACAGATGATAATATGATCTTCCATTATATCATAAAAATGAATATAATTTTGAAATAAGTCAATGAAATTATTTAAATTGTTACACAGGTGGTTTGAATACATACAATTAAATCTGTCCTCTAGTAGGGGATAATTTTTGCAATCTCAATATTATATGAGATTGTTTGTCCATGCGTATTTACCGGGATATATTTATCAACAATGTCAACATTTCCTAAATATGTAATATTATTTCTATTATTGTATAATTTTATAAAGTCAATTTTACCCATTAGTGAGTTTTTTTTCAATGGTATGAAAGGAATAATTTGTCATTATTCGATACGAGGTAGTTTTTGACTTTTTTTGGAAAAAGTATAAGTAGAATATTTTTTTAACTCATATGGAAGAATGGATTTTTACATCTTCATAAGGCATTATTTCGATGAATATTCCTCTACATTATTTAATGTTTATTTTCAAATAAATTATTTTCTTTTAAAATTCCTCGGTATTTTTATAAAAGAAAACATTTTTGAGGAAGAAAGGATATTTTTGTCAATAATTAATTTCAACTGTTAAATCAAAATTATTTTCAATATAAGAAATAATTATTTAATAGGGTTATGTTTCAAGTATAATATCCTTATTTCTTCAATGATTTTATTTTGTTTACGATGGAATTTTATTGATAAAATCCATTTGTTTTACACGGATTGTGTTATGGTGGAATGATGTTTCAGAAATCCATTTTATTCCTCGGGTTATGATGAATGATTTATTTTATTGTGGAATGTGTATGAAAGATTTGATTATGAGATGGGTGGGATGTATATCTCCCTACAATGCAATGGGTAAAGATTTACATCTCATGAGATAGACATGTCTAGAATAAGAAATGATCTCAGTTCAGAAATATATGGTTGGAACGAGGTGTGAACTCAGTTCAGTAAAGTAGTTTGTCTGCTATGATGGTCTGGGAAATGAGACCGGACTAATATGAAATGATTTTTTATGCTTATGTGTATGACACAAAATTTCATGTCCTATGTTATTACTTTTGGTATCATGTTCATTTATTCTTATGAACTTTCATGATTTATCCCATGACATGATATCTGTTTTCATCGCTTTCGTCGGGGCACGCGCATCCGTCACGCAGAGGAGGACACGTGACTAGTTGCCCTGCATTCACGCTTTCCAAAGGCGGGTGGCATCCGCTCCTTATTCAGGGACGTCTTCTCCTTGATTGAAACCGGGATGATGGGATGTCAGTTATTCCTTCCATGGATTCCTCCTCAGATCTCGTCACTTAGTCCGGGTCTCCCTCATATATTTAAGATGCATTCATGAATATTGTTCCTAGTGCCATATCTTCATGGACACCAGTTAATTACACTACTTATGTTAAGAAATTCCATAGGGTCCTGACATGGTAGTAACCTCCGGTCGGAGTAGATGACAACATTAAGAATGCCGGGGCATCTTTGGATGCGTGGACATTGGGGAACCTGTATTCTTCCTCATAAAAGGGCATCTCAAGGGTGCAGAAACCGAGGAATCTCATGTCGAATGTGGGGAATCATATGCCATAGGCTTTTCTCTGAGGTTTTCCTCATCTTCCCATGTTTAACACAGGGTATGCCATGAGTTTAAAGACTTGAGGAGACTGTTATGCCAAGGGCGTTTCTTCTGAGGTCTTCCTCAGCTTCCCATGTTTAACATAGGGTATGCCGTGAGTTTAACGTCTTGCGGAGAAAGTTACGCCAAGGGCATGTCTTCGGAGGTTTTCCTCAACTTCCCCTGTTTATCACAGAGCATGCTGCGAGTTTAACGTCTTGCGGAGACGGTTATGCCAAGGGATTGTCTTTTGAAGTTTTCCTCAGCTTCCCATGTTTAACACAGGGTATGCCGTGAGTTTAACATCTTGCAGAGATGGTAATGCCAAGGGCGTGTCTTTTGAGGTTTTCCTCATCTTCCCATGTTTAACACAGGGTATACGTCAAGTTTAACCTCTAGTGAAGACGGTTATGCCATGGTTGTGTCTACTAAGGTTTTCCTCAACTTCCCATGTTTAACACAGGGTATGCCTCGAGTTTAACATCTTGTGGAGACGGTTACACCAAGGGAATGTATTTTGATGTTTTCCTCAGCTTCCCAAGTTTAACACAGGGTATTCCACGAGTTTAACATCTTGCAAAGATGGGTATGCCAAGGGGGTTTCTTCTGAGGTTTTCCTCGGCTTCCTATGTTTAATACAGGGTATGCCGTGAGATTAACATCTGGCGGAGAAAATTATGCCAAGCGAATGTATTCTGAGGTTTTCCTCAGCTTCCCATGTTTAACACAGGGTATACCACGAGTTTAACATCTTCCGGAGACGGTTACTCCAAGGGAGTCTCTTCTTAGGTATTCCTATGCTCCACATGTTTAACATAGGGTATGCCGTGAGTTTAACGTCTTGTAGAGACGGTTACGCCATGGTCATCTCTTTTGAGGGTTTCCTCAGCTTCCCATGTTTAACACAGTGTATGTCACGAGTATAAAGTCTTGCAGAGACAGTTACGCCAAGGGCATGTCTTCTGATGTTTTCCTCAGCTTCCTATGTTTAACACAGGGTATGCCGCGAGTTTAACGTCTTGCAGAGACAGTTATGCCAAGGGCGTGTTATCTGAGGTTTTCCTCAGCTTCCCATGTTTAACAGAGGGTATGCCGTGAGTTTAATGTCTTGTGGAGACGGTTACGCCAATGGCGTGTGTTCTGAGGTTTTCCTCAGCTTCCCTTGTTTAACACAGGGTATGCCGCGAGTTTGACGTCTTGGAGAGACGGAATGAGAGTGATCAGAACGTCCCATAAAGACGGATCATATTGGTACATCCCAAGGAGGGAACACCTGGAAGATGAATGGATCAGAATTCCCAATGAAGATGGATCCGAGGTGGTGTGACCCATGTAGGGGAGATGTCACATCGTAATGGATGATCTGAACACCACTGAGGGTGGATCCGGGAGAGTGCAGCCTAGAATGGGGGACACAAGGGTTTACCATTGGATGGGATTGAGCCTCAGGGAGGTTTCCTACGTACCATGTGTAGAGGACCGGGATCAAAGCCCACCTAGTTCATAGGGGTGATGATTCAGGGTGTACACAAAGGACACTGACCCAGAGACATGTGGGGGATTACACATGGTTAGCTTCCCATGTATCGCAAGAAGCAGCACAGAGATGAATGGCATGATCTCACTGGAATTTGGTGGCCCAAGTAACAATCAGGATGGGTGATGGATGGATCCATGAAGTGGAGGGGGAATGAAATTGGACCATCGTAAGGGAGACAGTGAAGTTGGTCTTGAGCCTCGAGGAGGCTTCCTATGTATCCCTGTGGCAGGTAATCAAAGTCCACGTAGTTAGATGGAATTTGGGGCTTATGCTTTTATGTGGCCCATGGTTTTATGGGGCTTACGCAAGAGTGATGCCCGGGTGTTATGGGGCTTACGCAAGGGTGCCACCCGGGTGCCGCTATGGAGCAGCAATGGTGGACAGGTCTTATGCTCTGAGGTGGCCCATGGTGGTATGGGGCTTGCGTTCTGAGGCGGTCCAAAGTGGTACGGGGCTTAATCTCTGAGACGACCCATGGTGGTATGAGGATTATTCTCTGAGGCGGCCCAAAGTGGTTGGTGAACCGATGTGAAGTGGTCGGAACGACTAGGTGGTGGGCTTTAAACCTCATGGAGGCTTCCTACGTATCCCCGTGGCAGGGAATCAAAGTCCACATAGTTCGGGATGGAATGGGGCTTACACTGTGAGGTGGACCAAAGTGGTGTGGGGATTACAAAGGGGTGCCGCCCGGGTGCCGCTATGGAGCAGAAATGGTGGATGGGGCTTACACTCTTAGGCGGCCGATGGTGGTATGGGGCTTGTGCTCTGAGGCGGCCCAAAGTGGTATGGGGCTTACGCTCTGAGCCGGCCCATGGTGGTATGGGGCTTATGCACTGAGGCAGCCCAAAGTGGTTGGTGAACCTATGTGAAGAGGTCAGAATGACCGGGGGGTGGGCTTGAACTTCTTGGAGGCTTCCTACGTATCCCTGTGGCAAGAAATCAAATTCCACATAGTTCGGGATGGAATGGGGCTTACACTCTGATGTGGCCCAAAGTGGTATGTGGATTACGCAAGGGTGCCACCTGGGTGCCGCTATAGAGTGACAATGGTGGATGGGGCTTACGCTCTGAGGTGGCCCATAGTGGTATGGGGCTTACGCTCTGAGGCGGCTCAACGTGGTATGAGGATTACTCTATGAGGTGGCCCAAAGTGGTATGGGTCTTACGCTCTGAGGCGGCCCAAAGTGGTATGGGGATTACGCTCTGAGGAGACCCAAAGTGGTATGGGGATTACACTCTGAGGCGGCCCAAAGTGGTATGGGGATTACACTCTGAGGCGGCCCATACTGGTATGGGGATTACGCTCTAAGGCGGCCCAAATTGGAATGGGGCTTACGCTCTGAGGTGGCCCAAAGTAGCATGGGGGTTACGCTCTGAGGCGGATCAAAGTGGTATCATGATTACAATCTGAGGCAGCCCATGTTGCCTTCCTATAGTCTAGCCATGAGGGAATCCTAACCCATTGGTGGGTTGAGGCCTTCACCTATGCGCTAGTGAACAAGCGGGATAATGGAAACGACGTTGGAGTCGACATGTACAAAGGGTGATGAAAAGTGTGAATCACACGCCCGAAATTTTGAATGCAATGAGGGTGGAGTGGTGATAGAGGATAACTGTTGACCGTGTCCGAAACATAGTATCCATGTTGCATTAGCCTAAAATGGGGACAAAAAAATGAGGGTCAACCGCTGACCATGTTCGAAACAAAGGACCTGACTCAATGTGTTGTCCAAAGCCTTTCGGGTCGTTAGCCTAGGACGACAGGCAGACCATGGGTCAATAACCCATACTGTTACAGCAGGCGGACCATCAGTCAATCATTCATACTATTACAGCAGGCGGACCGTAGGTCAATCATCCATACTGTTACAGCAGGCGGACCTTAGGTCAATCATCCGTGCTGTTATAGCAGGCGGACCGTAGGTCAATCATCCATACTGTTACAGCAGGCGGACCGTAGGGAAATCATCCGTACTGTTACCGCAAGCGTACCATAGGTCAATCACCCATACCGTTAGGGGGTCCCTTCAGACATGGATGTGGATGCAGATCCGAATGAAGGACACGCAAAGTGTGAGGTGGAGTGATGGAATGTTTGAACGGATTCCAATGCTCTTGATATTATTCCACTGTAGTCAGGGAATTAGGCACCTTATTCTTGGAGCATAAGACATCTCTTATTCAGGATAAGAGGCATCCTATGTTTGGAACATAGGCATTACTATAGTTTAAAGTCTTTTAGACAGGACTATTTCCATAAGGCGCCTAGAATGGTTGATGTTGGGTCTTTTGCAAGGGCGGCCCTTTCTGGTTCAACCTAGCATATGAGGAAAGTGATAGGGTTTGGGGGAGTTTCCTGAGGAATGGTTTGACTCAAGGTACTCAGGGAATTTATGATGATAATCTCGACTCATGACATGTGAAAGGGACCAAGAGGAATATTTCAACTCAAGGTATTTCATGGTGTGCATAGGAGTATATCAAATCATGTTATTCGATAGGTGGAATGAGGCTGCTCATAAGGGTGCAATGGAAAATCCCAATGTACCGGGTCATCATGCAATAGGGTTGCGGCGCACGCAAAAGGTTTAGTGGGGGCGCAATACGGGAGTCAGGGGCGCAATATCGGATGCGGGCGCACAACAGGAGGCGACTCACACAAAAGGGAAGGAATCACGAGCAATAGGGATGCCTTGCGTGCAAAAGGATATAGTGCGTGCAATAGGGAAGCCTTACACACAAAAGGATGTGGTGCGCGTAATAGGGAAGCCTTGCACGCAATTGGACTGGTGCAACACTGGTGCGTGAAAAATTGGGCTCATCGGCACTATTGTGCGTAAATATTATGTGTTGCATGGAAAACTGGGCAGGTTGGCCCTTTTCCATGAAAAAATGATGTTTTGCGCGCTAGAGGGGGGCTTTACGGGCGGGCGCAGAAAATGTGGACTTATGCACATCAGAGCAGCGGCCATCCTCTGGGGTCCTCGCTGAAGAAGGGGGTGCCCTTGTATTTATAGGCGGAAACCCGGGCATCAGTGTGCGTAATATTCTACTCGCGCAAAAGGTTTTTTGCGCGTGAGGCGTTGCACGTAAAATTACCCACGCGCCATGCGGTGTGCATAAATTTCTGCACTCAAAGATGGGTGCGTAATATTCTACGTGTGAAAATATTTTCCCTGTGAAACTCCTTTTTTAAGCGCAAATCCATACTTCACCCCAAAACCGTCCTAGATGGCCATTCCCAGCAGCCCGACTTCGAACAACCATAACTTTTGATCTATAACTCTGTTTGGGATCCACGACCAGTCAAATCGAATCTTTTGGAACAAACTATTGTCCGAGATCATTTATTGGAACGTTCAGAAAATTTTTGGGACGTGTTTTACGGGGTCAACAATATGACAATCTTTCTTATGCATGATAAGATATTAAAATGTTATGTTCTTATGTATTATGATTATTATATGATTTTTATCTCCTTTTTTTATCCTTATTGAGCATATGAGATCACCCTTTCATATTTTTCTTTTCCCTAGGCCATGAAGAAGATCATTAATTAAGATATGTCAAAAAAGGGGTCTAGTTATGGAGAAATAAGTGGGATAAAACAAATATGTCTTATGAACCAATGGTTTATGTTTCCCAGTTTCTAAAGTCACTATACCTATACAATCCTATCATGGATTTGTTATATTTTGTGATGAATATTATTTAACTTTGAAGTAATATCAGTGTATGTAAATTATTGGTTGTTATTGATTCAATACACTTCATAGTGTGTAGTGGGTTTTTTTGAGGGAGGTTGGAGATATCAAATCCCCAAATATGGTAACATTAGAGAATAAAATATCATTATAATCCCTTACTCAATTTTAAACAACTAGGTGAGGGTAACCATTTAAATCTAATTTTATTAGGGAAATATTAGGGAAAAAATTTGAATAATGATTCAATAGGAGAATGTGGAAATAATATAAGGTTAAACCATCACATCCCAAACTAAATTTAAGATCAAAAAAACTCACTTAGTCTTTTTTCACACACATAACCCATAAAAAATGATAATAACACACCCAAGGCCTCATAATCTACTTCTCATGAGTCTGGAACTACAATTGGGTAGTTTAATGTTGTGTTTTACTTTCATTTAAAATTATTTGAATGCATGAAAATATCAATTTCATCTCCCCTCCCTAGTACTGATCTAGAGGTTGAATGAATTATACTGTAAATAATTAGGATTTTAAGAATAACTAAATAAGGGGATATAAATATTGTGAAAATCCCATTATTTTAATTCCCCTCTTTATCTACACCATCTTATAGAGTTGACATAAGTTGTGAAAATATTTAAGATAATCTAGATCAATTGAATATGACCTTATGAGATTTTTTAGCCAAGTTGAACATTATTAATCAGCTTAAAAAAACTAATAACCAACATGAATTAAATCTTATAATAGGTATGGTACAATTACATATAAATTTTAAAATCTCATTAGAGAATATCTAAACCTAAATTTAATAAAATTTAGTGATGTTTGTTATAAATTAAAACATAAAGATGTATCAAAAGAACTAGGTAGCTAGAAGGTGTTACCATTATCTACTAAAGTGTTTTACAAATATTTCCACTAGAACCTCCATCTTGGAGAGATCTCTACTTGGGAAAAAATATACAAGGTATTACATTATAAATAATTCTATTCATTAAGGAGTTTCTAGATAAGGAAGGATATAAATAGAATGAAATAAGAAATTAAAGAAAACGATTTGGAGTTTTGGGAGAGATTTAAGCACTTTAAGAAACTTCTAACCATAGTTTCCTTATGAATAACATCATTTAACGGTATTAATTTAGTGAGCATTGATGGAAAGTGGCTAGAACCTCCTGGATTCTTCTTCTAGAGGATAACTTATCAACAAGTTCCATACTGAAGTTAAAGAACTAATCGAGAGAATCTCCTAAAATTTTTAACAGTTCAGCAGAAAAATTAAAGTAATGGTAGTATATGATGTAAAGAGTTCTAATTCGTCATTAATTAAAAAATAAATATAATACCTAAAAAATCTTTTAAGGTAGTTAGTTATGAATGAGTTTTAAGAGACCATACCTTCCACACCCCCTCTAGTATTCTAGATTTTCCACTCTTTGGACCAAAATATTGATGGATCCCCACAAGTACAATAAACTGATATATGTGATTCAATGATCCAGTATGCATAATGATAAAAAAATACCTATAGTATAGGATTATGAGAAAATTACAACAACCAATATGAATATAGAAACCAACTTCTCTAAATACCCCTATCCAACTGAACGTTCAACCAGCTTTCTAGTTACCAAACTCCAAAATAAGTAGTTATAATCCCTTTACAAGTTGTCAACAAGCAAAAAGTCAATAAATATCCCCGAAGGACCCATTAAAACAACCTGTGTATTCTCACACCACTAAGTCAAATCCCCTTAACACTCAAATATTTACATACATGGAATTGAAAGTATAGTATATCCTCTTCGTAACATCCATCGATGACTAAAAAAATAATTGTATACATAAAATTTACATTCAATTTATTCGTACCCCCAAAAGAAAATATTACTTTAATTTCATTATGTATTTTCAATGAGATAGAGAAAAATGAACAATCACTATCTCATGAAAAATATAGAAGAGGAAAACAAAGAAAACCTTTAGAATCTATCCATGAAATTGAACTGGAAGAAGAATCGCCTATAGAGACACCACTAATGGAGGACCCAAGAATATCTAATATAAAAGGCCTACATATACCCAAAACTTTATTCCCTAAATGAATTAAACTCCCAATAAAACTCGTGATGAAACATTACAAGAATAAATATTGGAGATATTCAAAGTAGTGGAGATCCACATTCATTTATGGGAATCCATTAACCTAATCCCAAGGTACGAAAAATCAATATAATAAATGTGCATCATAAATAAAAAATTTTATGTACATGAGAAGGTAAATTATGTTAAAATAGTTTCTACCCTTATAACACTACATTTACCTAGGAAATGCCAATATCCAAGTACATTTAATACCTCATTCACTATATGATAATTTAATTTTTCAAATGCATTGTGTGATTTAAGAGATTTATTTAATGTGATGACTTATTTTATTTATAATTTAATATATATAGGAGAGCCTAAACCTAGCTAATTGGTGGTTCATCTTTCTAATCGAACCATTTCTTACCCAGTTGGAGTTCATGAGGATATTTTGGTATATGCGAATGGATTTTTGTTCCTTGTGGGATTCTTTGTTATAAATTTGGATAAAGTAATAGGTATATTTTTTATCCCCTATCAAACTAGGTAGTCCTTTCCTCATGACTATTATGAAAATTATAAATGTTAATAAAGAACACTTTTAATAACATTTATAGAATATATATTAAACTTTAAGATTGTTGTTTTAACAAAATGTTATGATGATAAGAAATATATATTTACATTGAAACATTTTGAGTTTTCAATTATTTTAAGAAGAATATTAAAATATTTAATGACTTAATTACATTAGGGGAAACTTTAAGGACACCTTATTTCTCTAAAGAATCTATTTTTTAAAATGAACATTTTCTGGAATGTATTTTATATGCTGAATAGTTTGAAGCATTTGAGGAATTTTTTTAATTTACTCAAAAATATCACTAAAAAGTATTCTTTATAAGTATATTCCACAATAATGGGAAACACTAAGTTGAAAACATCATTATAAAAAACACTTAAATAGTAACTAATATTGGTTTCATCCAACCTAAAACATACTTTACTAACAGAAAATGAGAGACTGAGTCATAATTTATAACTACTTAAATCTACATATAAAGAATCACCTTCTATAAATATTGAACCAAATTTCTAGATCCATAGTTTTTAATTTAGTAGATATCTCAGGTATTAACCCTATATCCCATATGCACCATATTTTGTTATAAAATGAGTAAAAACCCTGAAGACAACCCCATAAGAGACTCAAACCAACCATCATATAATTTTTTAAAAATTAATTTAAGAGACTCTTTAAAGAAGGAATCATATAACCCATATTGGATCCACAATGGATGTGTCCTATTCAAATTCTCCGAAAAAAAATTGGATTGACAACTGTTCAAAATGTGATCACTAAGTTAGTACCCATAAGGATTTATAATTGTCAAATATTTCTTATTAAATAATATATATTGAACCAAGTTAAAACAAAAAAAATTCCCATTCACTTTATTGATAAAATGTTATAGAGGATGGCTGGGATGGGTCACTGTTATTTCCTTGTAGTTTTTAGGTATTTTTTGGTTTCAATTGCTCTAGAATACCAAGAAAAGATTACATTAGTATGTACCTTTAATATATATTCTTATCAAAGTATTACCTCTTATATTTACAATTCCCCTGGTAACTTTTAATGTGGTATGGTAAAAATATTTTAAGACCCGATTCAAAGGTACTTGGTGGTATTCCTTGATGATTTTACTGTATACAGAACAGTATTTGAAAATTTTCTTGAATTTAATGATTTTTTTAAAAAAATCATTGTGAAGAACATGGTTTTAATGTTTAAACAATTATATTTTCTGGTAGGAGAAAAGAAAGGGTTTAGGTTAAATATATTTAAAATATGGGATTAAAGTGGATAAGTCCAAAATTGAAATGACTTTTACACTACCTTAATCCCACCAATTTTAGGAATATTAGATATTTTCTTGACTATGTTTGATTTTATAGATAGTTTATTAGGATATTTAGTAATATTTATTTTCCCCTGACTAAACTAATCCAGAAAGATACTGACTTTGTATTTTATGATTAAAGTAGGATATATTTTGATAAGCTCTATGTGAGCTTGAACAAAACCCACATAATCTTACCACCTAACCATAATGTATCCTTTGAGATACTATGCGAAAATTAAAACAAAACATAATGTGTTGTGAATTCCCAAAAAATTGATGGACACCCATAGGTGACAAACAACAGTTCACATATCCTTGACATAACCCAAATAAATAAAATCATAATATAAAAAGTGTTTATGTAAATTTTTGTTTCTTAATAATTTTTTTGGTGTTACCAATTAAGAAGTAATGCAACTATTCATTCTGATTATGCAACACTCAGACATATGATCATGCAGCCGGATGAATAACCAAGTCTAGTCAGATAAATTCTTCTATTATAATAATTCAACATGGGGGTCAAGGGAGAGAAGGGGTTTGAAAATATGGTGGTATAACACATGAGAAGGAAACCCCACACTACTGAGGTAGAACCACTATCTAAATAAACCTATATTAATCCTTTCATGGTGATAAATTTTACAAATTCACTCAACTGCATTGGTATATTGATTAAGTCAATTATATAGTCACTTCAAAGGCAACTAATTTATTTACAAATAATCACACATTTAATTTTAAATCCAAATCAAAATTTTATATATGGGAGTATATGTGTTTGTGGAATATTTATAAGGACCCATTAATTAGAAGAGGCACCCATGGGGAAAAGGTTAAGTCTATACTTACATGTTGTCTTACCCTTGCATGTGGTGGAAATTTAAACAATATAGAACATATTGGAAGGTGTTATAAGCTGGTCTATTTTTCCCTCAATTTAAAAATACTCACATAAATTTATTAAAACAATCCCATTCTATCAAAAATCTTATTGAGTCTCTAAAATACATGAAATTCCATAAAAACTCTTATTTTTTGTGAAGTATTTGATGCATTGTAATTATATTTATTAGGACCATTTCCTATATCATTTGTTTTCTATAATATTAAATTAATAATGGAATATGTTTCTAAGTGGATTAAAGAAAATAAATCATGAATTTTGATTATAATGATGTGATAGAATTTTTAAAACCAAACATTTTTCATAGGTTCAGGGTTCCTTGAAAAATAATTAGTGGCCAATGAACCCACTTCTATAACAAGAATACTAATTCCATTATAAAGATGTAAAAAGTGCACTAAAAGACCTTAATTTCCTACCACAAATAGATAAATGGGTAATATGAGTTATCCAATAGAAAAATTAACATAATTTTGAAGAATATAGTGAAACTCAATAAAAAATACCTGAGTAATAAACAGGAGGATTCTTTATAGGCATACAGAACTATATAAAAAATTCTTTTTGGTATATCCTCTTATATAATTGTTTATTAGAAACATTTTCACTTGATGGTTGATCTAAAAAATAATTAATTTTGTGTTGTTAAGATATTTAGCTTGGATTTTTGAAAACCTAGAGAGTACAGAAACCTAAAGTTGATGGTGCTTGGGTAACATAGAAGGGAGGCATATGAGAAAACCCTATTGTACAAGGGGAGAATAGTTATTTCCAGGATATAATATTCCAGAGAAGTAAATTTCATATTGGAGATCAAGTGATACTATTATCCTTAATAACAGATATCATTCCTTATTATCCATATTCTAAGTTGATTGGTTCTTATATAGTAACTAACAAATTTCCATTTGGTGTAGTTGATATAAAGGGACCTAAATCACCATACACCTTCTAGGTGAATGGTGAACTATTAAAACATTAATATGTATAATTTTGAAAAGAAACAATATAGGATTATATAAATATCCATACTATTATTGAATAATGAACTTTTGTGTTCTCCATTTTCCTATTAATGGTCTGTATACTCACACTTTAACATTGATTTTCCTTGAGAAATGAATTTTTAAAATAAATATAATTATTTATAATATATTTGGTTTAGAGGGGTACATCTAACTTAAGATGCAAATATATAATTTTTTCTCGAATTTCTATTTCTAAGTGTTCACAGCTTAAAATTAAGATAATATTGTGGTCCATAAAATCTTTTGTTTTTCATAATTTGTACATAATTTCTACAAGATTTCCATTTTTTGATTTTTGGAGTGTCTTTAGACTAGAAAACCTTAGGTGAATCCTATCCTGTATATGAAAAAAACCATGCTTTGCTGGAGATATTTCATTAATTCTTTAAATATGAGAGCTATATCATTATTGAGTTAATTTTGTTTTTTTCATAGATATTTTATCCCGGGACATGAAAAATGAGTGTGAGTGAAAATGAATTTTTAGAATTTAAATAATCACCACATGACACTAGAATTGATAACTTAACTAAATGTAAGTTTTTATTTTAAAAAAAACAACTCAGGGAGATGATTCAAAATAGATTAATATAAGTAATTTTAATTTAGTGTGAAATTAGATATTAAGACCCCAAAATGAATCTTTGAAACATAAGTCACATGGTTTGTGGGTAAATAAATTCCCTCTATAAGTCTAATAATGTTTTTTCCATAATACATGGTAGGAAAAGAAATCCAATAAGTACCTAATTATTAAAAATAAATTCATATAGGTGAGGGGAATATTGATCTGAAACAAAGGAGCTATCAAATTATATAAAAATATTATTTGAGTTATATCAAGGAAGTGGAAACTATAATTTTTGTTCAAGGAACCTATGAAAGAGGGATAAATTAAATTTAGTGTAGTTACATTTCTAATTCAACTTAAATCTATCTATTTTAGTCATGTATTTAGAACTTGAACATAATTTAAGTATGTTAGTAAGATTAATTAATTGTGGAGGAATTATAATTCCAATAATAGAAGATTATGTGATTTTATTTCACTCTGGTTAGTGAACTTAATTCTAGGTAGGATATATATATTCAAATTAAAATAATTCCTTGTATTGATAAGGTGTTAAATTTTCTATGTGTGAGGGAGTGATGAAACATGAAATCTCAAAAAAAATTATTTGTAATTCAATTTCCAAATCTTCTCGAACCATTCTAAAATCATGGTATTATTCGAATTTTCTTACTTTGGTGTCTTTGGAGTGAATTATGTAAGCTTGTTTAAATGTTTAGGATTAGTGACAAAATGAATCTGTAATTGAATATATAATTAAATGTTCAAAGGGTTTCTGTATTGAATTTTATTTATTTTAAACATTATGGAATTTATTAAAATCCCCATATTGATTTAATGGTTTTTCTATGTGTAAATTTTAAAAGGTTAATATTCTGATTCTAATTGTTATATTATTATGTAATTAACATGGATAATTCCATTGTTGGAATTCTTCATATGTATTTTTTTGAGTGACCCTTTCACAAGGAATTGGTGTCTCATGTAGGCTATTAGGTTGCGTAATGGTAGATTTCCTTTATCCCAATTGTTGAGTAATGGTCATAATATACCAAGTAAAGGTGAATGTGTGATCTCTAGAACCTATATATAGGCGGTTTTGTCCTTCCATATAATGCTTAAGGGTAGTATATTAGGGTATAAAATATTAAAAACCCACTACATATGTATGGTTCTTCACCGCACATCACCTGAACTACGTAAGTTAATTAAAAATATTCAATGAATCAAGATAATATGATCAACTGACCACAAGCTCTAATTTATACTAATTTTAGAAGAAAAATTGAATGAAAAAAATCACATTTAATCCTGAGTAGAGTACCTATTACAAGAAGGAAACTCAACCTTTTGTATGAAGCTTTCAGAAGTCCATAAATAATGAAATATTTAATACATTGAACCTTACAATGTACTCCAATTAACATTGAGTAACTTAACTTTACACAAGTGTCGTTGACTACGAGCCTCTAACTTGATCGACCATAGGAATTAATTTGGTCAACCATGCCATTTTAAGTCAATAATTCACTATCCAAGTCTATAATGCATCACATAATTCACCTTGATTAACCACAACCTAGAGACAATATTCATGCATAACCAGGGGATGTTTATTGTGGGTTTTTTTCAAGGGAAGCCCATTTTTGATGATGATGTTGAAATTTAATCAAATTGAAGGTGAGAAATCTTAACTTAAATGATTTCATTCACTAGTTATTGATATTTTTTCCCTATACAGGATTAAAAAATGAAATGGAATCACATTACCCCCAATACATCAATAGTGAGTCTGGAGTGGGATGCCTACATGGTACTCGATCAAATGCCCAAAAAATATTCCAGCAGATCATCAATGTATACAAAATATCACCTATATTAATATGCATCCAATTAGAAAGAATTTTATATAAATATTCTTCATAAGTGTAATATTCACACAAGGTTATCACATAAGGGTAGTCCATGCATCTCAAAGGATACATAAGTTAATCTCTACAAAATCACTGTTAGTGTAGAATCCACCCATATCAAGGAAAAAATATCTTCATGTTAAGGTCATTGAAGGGAACCATGCACTACACAATGTATATTATCATTTCTCAAAGAAAAAATTAGTATACCTCAATGTGTCCCTCAACAACATCATGGTAGGTCTAAATATATTGGGCAATATAACAACGCTGGTGAAGATAGAAACTGAATGTCCCATATAAGAGAAGATCAACCTAAAAACAAAATCAATTCATATTCCTTGGTTTATTCGAATATAGAATATCGAATGCAATGAATCATGTAGTTATCATCAAGAAAGGTAGAATATGAGGATCGCGAAAAGGAATGAAATACTAAATTTTACAGAATTCTTACGTTTTTAGATGTGAATATTTATAAATCATGTATAAGGGGGAGCTACTACAAGCATGGTCCATAGAATCTCTACAAATAGTGAAATTTTCACTAAATAGATGGGATACCATGACTGTTTTATTCACTAAAGATGTTTCATTTTATTGTTTTCATTTTTATTTACTATAATATTCTAATGATGGAAGAATATGCAATTAGTGGTAGAGCTAAGGATAATTCCATCATTAACTGTTGTTGAATTAAATCCATTAATACTTAATTTCACATTCTCTTTTATCTGTATGTATTTAATTTCTTAAACCCTTGAATTTATCTATCAAAATTTTCATTAATTAATTCTTCTCACATTATCCAAATTTTACACACATGTCCCCTGAATCTACTCCACTATAAGAAGTAACAATTATTGAGTTGGTCTGAGGGTTATTGGGGATATAAAATCAATATTTTTGGAAAAATTATTAGATACATGGTCATTTTACTCCATTATTAAATCAAAAATATATATTGTAGGGTAATTAGAACGATCTTGTTTTATTAGAGAAAGGGTAGGGAAAAATATTTAATAATGATTCAATAAGAGAATGAGGAAAATTCTATAAGGTTAGACCACAATTTCAAAAAAATAATTTAAAACCAAAAAAATCATTTAGTATTTTATTTCAAACTAAAACCAAAAAACAAGTGAAAAACACAAATATTGATCCCCTCTAGAGGAAAAAACGATGTTCCACTATCAATACAATAATTCAGGAAAAAAAATATTAATTTCTATGATTTTTTGACACTCTCTTCATTAGAGAGCATGTTAGATGTGTTGTAGATTGCTTCTCGCTTTATCTATTTTTAGATAGAACATTGTAGACCATTGAAAATTATCTAGATGATAGGGGTGGAACATTAACGGTGGATCCTATTCCTTAGATAGAACAAATAGGTTAGGATTTACATGGATGATTCCCAAAATAATTTTTCGGTAGGGTTCTATTCCTTTATGATGAAGACAATAAAGAGGTATGAGTTTCTCACCCTTCAATAGGGGTGAATGATTATGTTGGAACTTAGGATTCACTTTATGAATCGTATTAACGTTTCCATGGATATTTTCCCCAATGATGCTGCTAGTGAACAACACTTTGGGGGGATGATATAACCAACTATTTTAGTATGTAGTTACCCCATTAACATTTCCTATGTATCCGATGGTTCGAAAGAATGAAGAGGTGATCTCAAGGATGCATGCAAAGTATGATCACCTATATCAGGGAGTCATATTAAATTATTTAAGAGTAAAGATATATAGTGGATCTTCATTTTTAGCACTATCATAGTTAACAATGAAAGAGAGTCTTCCTTAGAAGTACTTCCCATTATTTTTTATAGATTTTAATTCTAAGGCATCTACCATGATCTCAATTATAGATTTTTTTCTAGAGAAGGCCATGGCGATCGACGACTACAATTCTTGACTATTATTGAAGGAAAAAATGGTGTATGTGAGTAGTTTATATTTCATCATGAATAAATAGTTTTATAAGAAGCCTTATCAGTATATGGGTTAGAGGAATTCCATCCAGCCAAGGGGAGATAAAGAAAGTATGTGATATCCCCTTGGAATCCCTCAACCTCAGGAAAATAGGCCTAAGCATGACTATGGGGGTTTTCATCAATACAGACACAAAGGAAAAATAAATGGGTGTGGTATGTTATATACCATAGAGATTTTAGTTCCATGAGGGGTAGATATTGTTCAAGTTACTATATGTTTATCATCTACCAAAGACCATAATTTATTTGACTCTAGAGATTATATAACTATGAAAACATTAATTTTTTTTTGTTTTCCAACATAAATATGTGCTATACTATATTGTATAGGTATTACACATACAATACAAGGAAAAACAAACAATGCATTATTTTATTAATGAAGATTGATACATTAGTAAACAACTAAACCCATGAAAGTTACAAATATTACAATGGGAAAAAATATAAAATAAAAAAGTTTAATGAGGAAACTTGGATGATCTTTATTAGCTAGAACCACTTTTCCAATAATAACACTACAATAAAGAAATATACTATTTATAGAAAGTTAAAATTTTAGATAAGTAAAAAATAGAACCATCAGAGGAATTTTATTCAATGATGTATAAAGTAATAAATATGTCTTTAAATGAAAAGATATTACTTTTTGAATAGTAATGAGGCCTTTGAAATTATAAACAGGTTGTTTTGAATAGTAAAATGACCATTATGAATAGTAACATGACAGTTAATATTTTAATTTGGAATCAGTATAATAAAATGTAATATAAATAATATTCATCCTGAGTTATTTATGAAAATATAAACATTATAATTTCATAAAATAAATATCAATATTAAAAACCCAAAGAAAGTTTAAACATGTTTTTAATAAATTATAATTTAATGTATATTTTTTAAATCATATTTATTTATATTTAAAATCAAAAGTACATGTTTTATAATTTCTTTACAAAGTAAAATTAATTAATCAAATCATGATGATGAAAATGTTTATTGGTTATCTTTGTTTTGGTAATTTTCATAATAATCTTTAATTTTTAGGTGAATAGTAAAATTAATGTTTTTTTGAAATCATTATGTTTTAAATGAAATCATTCATTATGTAACAATGATCGAATCAATTAAATAACTCTATGGTATATTTTTTTAAAAGAGTTAAATAATACTTGGATTTCAAATTCCCAACATAAAATTTATTTTCGAAATACTAAAAGTCTAAAGTGTCCTGTTAAATAATTTTTTTTTCATTTTTTCTCATTTCATTTGATTAAACTAATAAATTTGAATTTTAAATAGATTTATATTAATAAAATCATATTATATTATTTAAATATATTTCATCAATTAAAAATATATTACCATAGAAATGTTTTACTGGGATATATTATTTTATTAAATATTTTATGTTAAAAACACCATGCCCCTCAAGAATAAATACCCTCTACCCCTTCCCTTGGAAAGACACTCCCCCACATTTCCTAAAGTCAAATATCTACCCAAATTCCATATATCAATTCCACAAAAATAGTTATGTAATTTTTGGAGTAACAAACTCCATAATTTAAAGGAGGTTAGTGCCACAGAATTGAAGTAACCTTGAGAAGAGTGTATGGTTTTATCAACTCTTCCTCAAATTTTACTATTCTATTCCTCTTTTATCTATCCATTTCAAATAAAAATATTATAAGATTAGTTGAAGTATTGTTTTAACATTATTTTAAGGAGGCTAAACTACTATATTGATTATATTTAGTACATATCTATATTTCATAATTCTCTTCCTCATATTTTGATAATGTCCCATCAATAGTCAGTTAATCACCTATGTGGATATTAAAAACTCTCTTCTGATCACCACTCCCATGAATTAATAGGAAAATTTATATATGTTATATAAATATTTAACTGAATTTATTTTAAACATTTATAATTAATTCTAATAACGTGTAAATGAACTTGAACAAAATAGTGATATTGATACAAGATGTGATAATGTAAAGAAAACATGACATAAAAACAATTCATTTTTAACAAAGAGTGCAATAAAAAAGAATACTATAATTATAATGATTAAAGATTTAAATAGATTAATATAATTCAATTCTAGTTACATATATTAAAAAAACATAATTTTATTATATAGGATGTGTAAATGAGACAAAACATAACAATATTTAAGGTATGGGGATTCTCAAACCCAACTATTTATTTTAGGTTATCTATTCATCAAAATTATTTTCAGTATGGATATTACTCTAATGTAATTATACTATATTTTTACTATTATTTTCCTTGTATTTCTAGGATATACAAGTTTCTACCATTCCAAAATTATTTCAAAGCTAATTTTAATTATTTTTTAAAATGAATTTATTTTCTAAAACATCACATTGAATTATCTTGAGTTGTTTTTCTCCACTCAATAATAATAATGTTTTCTTCCAAAATATTATTTTAATTATTAATTTGCGAACCAAAAAAGTTTATTCATGAATTTTTTTTACGAAACCATTATTAAACTCATTCCTTTCCGTCAGTTTATTTCATGGCTATTATTATTATATGTTCACTTTTAATGTGGAATGTTTGTTTATAGGCATTTTATGATATGACAGGAGGGACTAGAATTATATAGGCCTATAATTCATTGAGTAAAATTCTATATATCATGATAATATATGTATTATTTGTGAAAATTATGCTATTATTTTTTACAATTAAGATGTTACGATTTATGCACATATGTTATGCTTGAACATGATGATATATTTGTTCAAAAGTATGTGTGTTAATTGACCAATATGTTATGATGTTTCATTATTATGAAGATGAAACATTCCATTCCAATTTCAAATGAATCCTTAATACATAAAATTATGATCACATGATTATGATATGATGATGATGATTATGCTCACCCATGTACTATTGATCCATCTCTCTTATTGTTTAAATGTTATCCATCCCCTTACTAGGCTTTTATCTAGCCCCTTTCTTTCTGCATCTCATTATGTGAATAATTTTACTAAGGAGATTGTGAGATAATTTTGGTTGATAAATAAAACTTATTTTAACAATTAGTATGTTTTATTATTAACATTTAATGTTTAAACTTAATTTTAAAAATATACTTTACATATCGATAATAGAATGTATTATTTTTATTCTACTAATCTTAAAAATGATGCAATATTAATTTATAAAAAATTTGGGTTGCTATAGTTGATATCAGATCATTATTTAGTTAATTTGGTAAATATGACTATAAATTATTATTGAGAATCCTAGAAATAAGTTTAAGTTTTGTTGGAAATATTCTAATTTTTTTGTTCAAGAATAAGTTCATATGGTTCCATAGAAAAAAATCCATGACTGTATAGTATAAGTGGAATTGGATCTGGGATAGATTCACCTTGGATTATTATCCCTAAAATGGGAGGATTGAGTATTAACTCAATCATCACCTAGTGAATAGTATAGAGGACTTGTAGTAGATGTAGTTTGAAACTCCTGAGGGATATTATTAATTGAATCAAAAAATCTATACATACCATTATTAAGGATTTACAAATAAAGTAATTATTTATTTTTAATTTTTAAAAGGATTAAAGACCATGATCCTAGAAACATTTTTTTAATAAAAAGGATAATAATTTTGATCCCATAAGACATGAATTTAGAATTAATTTGTGCAAGAAAATAAACTATAAATTTATTCTTAATTAACATACATTTTATTCAAAACTTTTCTATTTTATAAAATAACCATAACCTTGAGAGAAAATACCGAAAACTCATGTAAGGGATAATACAATGATTATTTGAGTGAAATTCATAATGTGATGGGATTTGGACTTCAAAACATTATGATGATTATTATAGAGATGTCTCATTCTATGTACAATAACCTAAACCATGTGGAAGATACACGTCATCCTAGAAGGATAAGATAGCTATCAAGTGTTTTATGTGCATGTAACCATTGATGTTTCACTTATCTTCTGATCCACTTGTCACATAATAGTGTCTTAACATAATGTAAATGATTATTTATGTGATCCAATGTTATGATAATGAGTAGGTCCCTCGGTATGTCGATCATTTAGATGTATAGTTTTATCAATGGTGGATGTTGATAAATAATACATACATGAAAAATGAAATGACCTAAATAGAGTGGGAATAATTTATAAAGATATTTATTAACAAGTATTTCCCCTAAAGTATTTGAAATAATGTGGAGAGATAATTCCTAGAGCTCAAAAAAATGGGAGTGAATATGTCAAGACTTGTGAGTATAATCTCACAAGGTTTTCAATTTATGACTTAGATTTTGTTATGAAAACTGATAGAAAAAATAGATAAATTCATCAGTGGTTTAAAAACACACCTCTTAAAGGCTCTATATATATGAAACATTAAGAATTATGAAGAAGTAGTTTAATGTGATCTCAATGTAGATATGTTCTTTGGAGAATAGTCTCATGGACATGGATATAAGAAGATAATAATGGACTTTCAGGATGGTGGAAAAAGTGAAAAAGGAGGAAAGAATATCCAACAACCCACATATAAAAAATGTACAAATAACAATCATGGGAATTTCCTCAAAGGGTAAGGAAGTACTTCAAGCGTACGAGAGAAGGCCACCAAGATGAAGAATGTTGAAAGCAAATAAAGAAGAAAATCAATGTGATGGAGGAAAGGAAGGCACCACGAAATACACCAAATATGGTTCAATGCTAAAATTATAAGGATAATGAGAATTATTCAAGCCAATTCACTATACCGTTGTCGTGTTTGGGTAATTTGTATTACTGACCACCAGATCCAAATGAAAAATGGAATTCCCATGCCATCACCACTACTATGGTGGAAAAAGAAAATAAAGTCATACATGGTACACTTCCTATTAAATTAATAATGCATATTTTTTTTTTGATTTTGGTTATACACAATCCTTTATATCCTAAAATTTTTCTGTAACTATTGGATCACATCATTGATATAATAAGTTTAGATATCTGTAAAAACTCATAGTGATGAAATCATTATAGCCCAAGTGTTCGAATATTCTCCTATGAGAACCTATGAGAATACTCTTCCAACAAATCTCACAATCCTTCCCTGGTTAGAATTAGATGATATAACATGTATGGATTGGATCTTGTTATATAGAAGTCACATATTTTGTTGAGAAAATTAAAAATATTTCTATATTCCAAAACATCCGATGATCCAACAAAAATTTAAAGAAGAACATGAATCTCCTTTGGAAAATCCCTTAATGGAGGGGGTGTTGATAGCCTATCAATAATAATATCATTACTAAATATTTTGTGAAAAAAACACTAACCTTGAGGAAATTACCATTGTATGAGAATAATCCAATTAATTTCTTGAAGAGTATCCCCTCCTTCTAGAAGATCATGAGGTAGATGTATCAACAGAGATTATACTTAGAGACACTCCTGTCTCTAAATTCCAATATAGGATATCCCAATTTAAATTATAGGAGTTAAATAAGTAGCTATTATAGAATTTCAGAAAAATGGTTTATATTCCTTAGTGCATATCCTTGGGGTGTGCTAGTGCTATTTGATAAGAAAAAGTGGGGATTAATGTGGTAGTTTTTTGATTATCAAGATCACAACATGATCCCCCTAAAGGATAAGTATCCTTAACCAATGATTTATGACTTTTTCAATTAACTTTTAGGAGAACAATACTTCTAGAAGGTGGATCTTTATTCTAGATATCCTCAGCTAAATGAGAAGAAGGAACATATTCAGAAGACATCATTCTGTATAATGTAGGTGTAATATGAGTTCATAGGAATGAAAATTAGTTTTTTTATAATAAATATAAACCACCTTTTAAGTGGTAAGGGGGAACCCAAATGACATCAACGAAATAAAATGACATTCAAACCCCCTAGTACAATGTGTAATGATAAAAAGAAATCTGATTCAAAAACAAAGAATGTCCCCTCCCTAGTATCCAAATCATTATGATGAGCTTCCACCTTCACATCGCTATTTGTCTAGAAATCCTGTTAATGAATACATGAGAATGGTACCAATTGAAAATTCCATACCCTCTCAATCATGAAATTCCTGATATCCATGATCCATGAAAGTTCAATGCTCGGAACCTTTTCTGGAGCCGTCCCTTTAGGAGAACTGAATGTAATGACCCAAGGATCATGAACTAAAGTGTGACAAAACAAACTGCCTAACCATTCAATGATTTCCCAAACACAGCACAAACCTACCTGTAATAAACATGGTCCTACACTAGGAATCCATCACAGTTCACCGTACATCATACTGTTAACCAAGAATCCATGACCGAGCGTCAAAAAAGAATCCATGATGACACTGCCCGCCACCTAAATCGACCGGAGCAACACCAAAAAAACACCAAAATAAAACCCTAATCACTGATGCCAGAATATCAGCAAAAACCTAGAGATGAAAACTAAATCCAAAGTAAATCCAGACTCAGAAAACAAAATCAAACAAAAACCCCATAACATCACCATCACTGGAACACACATGAAGAAGATATCGCCACGATCCGCAATCCCATTTCTGCCTTCAGATCCACACACACCTGGAGACCGAAACACATCTCTCACCACACCCAATGTTGTCCTTTAAATGAGGATCCACCCCTATGTCCACAGAAGAAGGGGACACGACCTGGACACCCTGACACTGCCAACATAACCCCTAGCTAGATCGACATTTAGGGCGAGAGAATTGGACGGAAATGAGAATCACTGTGGATATATCTAAAACTTTTCCTCCATGAACAAGGATCTTCATGCCACGAATGATCCCATAGAGAGTTGATAAAGGAGACACCTATATCCCTGGATGGGAAAAGAGACAACGACAGGGGGATGAACAAGCGAGGCAGAGCCCCTTACTAGAACATCTGTGGTTCCTCTATTTGAGAATCCATGAATAATTTGAGTTCATAGTGACATCCTTTAGACATACTAAGTACCATGTAATCATAATATATTTGATGAATATATTCTTTAAGGAATTCATTAAAAAATTTATGGTTGTATTTATCAATGATATTTCAATTTACTTTAGGAATAATTCAAACGTGAAGATAATCTGTGGATTTTGATAGAAATATTAAAAAATGATAATGTTTAGACTACGTTTTGTATGAGAAGTTTTGGATACATTTTGTGACAATTGTGCCTCATGTGATCATAATTGAAGGTATTTTTTTGGACCCTTCACTGAAAAAAGAAATTATGGAATGGACAAGATCCTCAAGTGTCACATAAATCTAGAATTTCTTTGATTTACTAGGTGTTGTAGATATTTTATTATAAATTTTATAGTATTTTTAGTCCTACAAACCATGTTAAAAGATAAATGGGGAATGTATGTATGGATGGAAGAATGCAAGTAAATCTTTAAGAAGCTAAATAAGAGGAAAATCCATGTGCCCGTATTAAAACTACCATCATGTGAAGAAGGGTTTGTGATATATAGTGACGAATAAAAGAAATTATTGGGTTATTTTACTCATATATAATGATAAGGTGATAACCCATTTCTTATAAAAAATGAATATTCATGAAAATAAATACCAGCCACATGATTGGGAGTTTGTAGCCTATGATGTTCATTTTGAAGATTTTAAGAAACTATCTCTACAGTGAGAAGTGTGATGTATATATAGATCAAATGAGTATAATTCATATATTCACAAATAAATAGATCAACATGTGACTATGAATATAGTTATAAGTGATCACTAACTACAATCTCTCTATTAACTACCATTCTGAAGACTTGAATATGGTATCCGATGCTCTTTTCAAAACAACCCACTACACAATCCATAATGCATAATTTGAAAGAACATATCTTCAAAGATACTCAAATGTTGAAAATTGAAATCATTACTATATGGAATACATAATATCTTTCCAAACATTATTTCCCAACCATCATTCCAAGAGAAGATCAATGAGGTACAAAGGGATGATTTGTAGCATTAAATGGAGGGGAATATATTGAAGGAGGGGAAATTTAAGGAATTCCACATTGATGAAGATGGTTTATTTCGTTTTTAAACTACTATTTTGTGCCTTCATCCCATGATATAAAGATATATCTAGTAGATAATAATCATAGCTCACTTTATACTTTCGTAATGAAATTACTAATATGTATCATGAACATTAAGAGAACTTCTGGTGGGACAAGAAGAATAATAAGATTTCTGAGTACATATCAATGTTCTGGGAATGTAATAAAGTTAAAATAGAGTGAAATATGTCTAACAGTATGATATAACCATTTATCATAACAAAATGAAAATGGGAAAACATCACTACAATATTTTTCACTGGTCTCTCAAAGATATCGAATGAAAGTAATGTGATTTTAGTAGTGGTGCATGGACTCACCAATATTACTTACTTAATAATTATTCAAGATGATTTCTATATTGACTAAAATTATAAGATATACATAATGGAAGTGTTGAGGCTGTATTAGAAACCAATTTCAATCGTTTCTAATTGTGATCCCATTTTTACCTCTTAATTATGGATAAGTCTTCTACATGATCTGAATAAGTAATTGAATTTTAATATAGATTATCACCCCCAAATGATGGATAATATGAACGAAAAATTTAAACAATTTAGGACATGTAAATAGAATATTCAATATATTTTAATGGAGTACGAGATCAATATCTCTCATTGGATGAGTTATCCTACAATAATAGCTTCAACTCGAGTTATAAAATGGTCCCATATGAATATTTATATAGGAAGCGATGTAGAACTGCTACATGTTGGGATAATGTTTGTGAGAATAAGTTACATGAACCATATCTTGTAAATAAAATGACACAAAAGGTTTATGATATCCAAAAAAATATAAATTATTCTTAGAGTTAGTAGAAGAGTTATGTCGACAACCGTAGAAGGGTCTTAGGTTTTGAAGTTGAAGACAATTTTTTTATATGAATATCAATATGGATGAGGTTCATGCTAGTTTGAACAGAAGGAGAGATTAAACCTAGGTACATTGACACCATTGTAATCCAAGATCATATAGGAGAAGTGTATTATTGTCTAGCACTTATACGAATCCTGGAAAAAATTTATAATGTATTCCATATATCACTAATGAGGAAGTACATACATGATCCCCTATATATTATGAATCCATAGGTGGTAAAAAAATGTCATTATCTCTCTTATATTGATTAATTAGTGGAGATCTTGGACCATAGAGAAAAATTTATACACAAAAATACAACTCACCTTATCAAAGTGCTGCTGTGGAACTGTAAATACGGAGAGACAACATTGTAACAAAAATATATAATTAAGTAGAAGTTACCTCATTTATTCTCAGCCAGAAATATAATTTAAAAATTTTAGGATGAAAATTATAAATGGGGGAACACTATAAGAACCCTTACTTTGTAAATCATATCTATTTCCAAAATAAATATGTACTACATTATATTCTATAAGTATTATACACATACAACACAATGAAAAACCTAACAAAAAATTATTTTTTTGAATTATATTGTTTAATTAGTCAAAAATTAAACACATGAAAATTCCTATTATTACAGTGGGGAAAAAAATATAAAATAGAAAAAATTATAATTACAAAATTTTGGATCATCCCAATTTTCTTGAATGATCTCCCCCACTAATAACACTATAGAAAAAAATATACTAGAAAACCTATTGAAATTTTAGAGAAGTTAAATATATAACCACGGGAGGATTTATAGTGAAGGATTTTTTAAGGAATTAATAAGTATTTATGTGAGGTAATATGACTATTAGAAAAGTATTGTGACATTTGGAATAGTAACATGATCATTAGGAATAGTAATCTGACTATTGGGAATAGTAACATTACCGTTACTATAGTAATTTGGCATAAAAATAATAAAATTTTATATAAATAATATTCATTATTAGTTATTTATGAAAATATTAATATTATAATTCTATAATATAAATATTGAGACTAAAAAAATCAAGAAATTGCAATCACATTTTTATTAAAGTATATTTTAATATATTTCATAAAATTATAATTTTTATATTAAAAAAATAAAATTTGCGACATTATAATATTATTTTGGTAAAATCAAGGTTAGTTTTGAAATAATTACATGAAAAATTACTATGGTTGATTTTTTATTAATTTTTTTTAATACTTCGTTTTTTTAGTGAATAAAAAAAATACAGTTTTCTCTTAACTAATATGTTTCATATGACCTCATTCATGATGTATTATTGACCAAATCAATTATATACCTATAATATCGACCAAAACATGTTTAATAAGTTAAATAATCCAATAAATTTAAATTCCAAACCTAAAAATTATTTTTCAATGCCTAAAAATCTAATGGGTCCATTTAAATTAATATTTATTCATTTCTCTTCTTTTCTTTTTTGTTTAAAATAATAAATTGAAATTATAAAGTGTTTGAATTCACTGAAATAATTTTATTTTATTTAAATATATTTTAAGATGTCAAAATTATAACTTTCAAAATAATTACCTTTGATATAATATTTTATTAAATATTTTATCCCAAAACACCGGTCTCCTCATGTATAAATACCCCCTCTCCCTTCACTTGAAAAAAACATTACTCTCTTACTCACCAAAGACAAATATATTCCCAATTACACTATATAAAGACATATATCATACTTAGGGATGTTTTAGAGTAACCATACCCAAGAATTAAAGGATTTTAATGCTGTAGAAATGAAGAAACACATAGAAGATGGTAAGGTTCAATCAAAACATTCTATATGTTTCTTCTTCTCTTCCTAATTTTATCTATCCATTTCAAAACCAATTATTATATGTTTAATTTAATCAGTATTTTAAAAATATAGTAATTATTTTAACATACTTTAACTATTATATTTAGTAAATATTTATATTTTATACTTCTCTTCCTTTTCTTTTGACAATATCCCTTTAGCAATCGGTTAACCACCTATGAGGTCATTTCCAACCTTGTATGTTTCACCACCTTTATGAATGGGTAGTATAAATTATATATAATATATAAACATGTAACCAAATATATTTTAACCTTATGGAGTTTATATTTATTATCTATAAATAAATGTGGAAAAAATATTGAAATTTAAAAAATATGGGATAATTTAATGAAAAATGATATCAAAATAGATAAAATAATTATAATAGTATTATAAAATATAATCCAATAACGAAAATTGATCAATAGTAACATAAATGAAAATAATTAATTTTTTACATGTTTTAACCAATTTAATTTCAATATATAGGAGGTGTAAATGAGAAGAAACATAATGAGATTTAAGATAAGGCGATTCTCGAACCCAACTCTTTATCTTGGGTTATCTCCCCTTTCAAATTATCTCCAGTATGGATATTCATCTAATTTCCTAAAAAATTTAATTTCACTATTATTTTTAATTTTATTTCCAGGATATACATGTTTCTTCCTTTTCAAAATTCATTCTATTCTAGTTTCAATTATTTTTTAAAATGAATTTATTTTCCAATACTTCACTTTGAATCTTAAGTCGTTTCTTTTGAACTCAAGAATGATGATGTTTTATAAAAAAATATAATTTCTCTAATTCATTTGGGAAACCAAATGTTATTGATGAACTTAGTATTTATGAAATATTTATGAAACTCAATCTAATTCATGAGTCCATTTCATGATTATTATTGTTTTATGCTCTATTTTCACGTGGCATTCATGATTATGACCATTTTATGATGTGGATAGTGGCCTTGAAATTATAAACCATTCCAATTCCTTGGTTTATGTGATATATATATATATATCATGATATAATATTTATTAGGGGTGAACATGATCTATATTTTTTAAAAATTATGATGTTATGATTTGATCACATATGTTTTACATGAACATGATTCTAGATTTGTTCACCACTATGTGAGTTAATTGACCAATATATTATGAAATTTCATTATTAATGTAAATATCACATTGCATGACTATTTTGAATGATTCCACCATATATATAATTACGATACCATGCCTATGATATGATGACGATGATTATACTCACCATGTACTAATGATCAATGTTTATTATTTCTTTTATGTTAACTATAACCTTACTAGGATTTTAACTCACTCATTTCATTAATGTATATCCTAAGGTGAATAAATTTACTAAGGATATCATGAGATATTTTAAAAGGATAAAAAATAAGGATTTTAATAATGTTTACATTTTATAATGTATATGTGATGTATGAACCTAATTTTCCAAAAATATTAAACCCATTGACTACAGATTGTAAAACTATTATTTTAATTATATTAAAAATAATGTAATTATAATGTAATAAAAAGTTGGGTTACTATAGATTCAAAATTTTTTATTACACCCTCCTTAGGCCACGCCTTGGGAGTGACGGTGGATAGGATTCCAATCCACCTGTTGTTGAATACACTAATTAGAGGTCAATATAGTTTTCTTGATGTGTGTACAGGTCATGAGTTGACGATGGTGCAACATTAATCATTTTTGGATTTTATTTTTCAATAGATACATGCATAATATTTCATCATCGACATGGATTAGTGATATTCAATATGTGTTATCATCGATTGATTCTAGAGGAATGCTTAATTATGTGATTGAGATTTTTATTATGGGATGTTCATTTGTGTGTGATATCAAAAAATTGGTTCTAGGAATTAAAATACTATTTTTTATCAGCAAGATGAGTTTTTATTCAATTCGGTGTAGGCACAGGAGGTTGTGTTCCCATTGGTTTTTGATGATTTACCAATTGTTTTCTTATAAATTACTTATGATGATTCACCATCAATGTGATATTAAGTTCAAGATATAATTAAATCCTAATGAATCAAGGATTTTGATAAATTCTTAATTGATAAAACCTTTTGAGTTGCAAGAGTTGTGGATTTAGATTGATTATTTTATGAAAAATGGTTTGATTTGGCCTTATGTGTCACTATTGGGGGATCTATTATTTTTGTCAAAGAATAAGGGTGGTAGGATGATTTTATCCGTAAAATACATAAGATTGAATTTAGTTATGGTCACGAACTATTATCAACTTTTAGGGTAACATGATTTTATTGATCATCTAAACGGATATAGCTGGTGTTTAAATATTGTTTTGTGGTTTGGGTATCATTAGATAAGGGTAAAGGAGGAGGACATCCCACATACATTTTTTTAGGTGTCATTATTTACAATACAAGATCATATTAATAAAATTTTATTTCATAAATGATCTAAATATTTTCATAGGGCTCATGAAATCTGTATTACATGAGTTTTGGGATATGTGCATAGTAGTGTTCATTGAAGAAATTATCATGTACTCAAAATAAATAGAGGATCATACAAAGTACCTTTGAGCTATTTATAAGTCCATTGGAACTATCAAATCAATGGTAATTTATATAAATTAATGCTTTTAATGTGTGAGGTTCATTTTATCGAGCATGTGGTGTCTCTGTTGGGATTTTTAGTTGATCCATCAAAGACCAAGGTATTTGTTTCTCAGGAAGAACCTAAGAATATTGTAAGGTCAATAATTTCATTGTTGTAGAAGGATATAATTAGAGGTTTGAATCTTATTTCTCTTTTATTATATCCCTGTTGATATCCTTATGTATAAATGACTTGGCTTTCATATGGACTAATTAATGTTAGGAAGTTTTATGACTACATAAAAGAGAAGTTGATTGGTGCTCATGTTCTTCAATTTCAAGATGAGGGAGTTATGTTAAATATTTTAATTGATTCTTATAAACTGTGTTTGTGTTTTATCTTTAATGTAATATGTTGAAGTTATCTCATATAGATCTTGGAAATTGTATTACTATGAGTGTAACTTTTCCACCCATGATCTTGTGATTGAATTAGTGTTATTTTCTCTAAATCTATTATAGAATTACCTAATTGAAAAATTCTTTATTATCTTCACATATCCCAATATCTTGACGTATATAATTTCTTAGGCAGATTATAATCCATGTAATTTGAGGTGGATAAAATTTTTATGGGACCCAGATTTAGATATCTTTAACACCATGGGAAATTTTGAGGAAGTTTCTAATGTACTGAGAAGGAATTCATGATGTGATGTTTTTGAAAGGAGCAGAGTTTCATGGAGAGCGATGTAGGAGCTTGTAGTAATGAATCATGATATGAAGATGCATTCCATCACCCTATTCAAAATTATGTTTAATTTTTTATGTTGGTTTATCCCTTGTGAGGTTTTAGAGTATTTTGATAGTCTGAAGCTAAAAATTTAGAGTTCTAGTAAAAACATTATAGGTGTATAGTTTATGATCATGGTTAGTAGTAACAATGTGATAATAATGAAATATATATTTTTGAAATTCTAGTGGCATTATTAGTACTTTGAGAAAAAATTATTTTAATGTTTGGATCACTGGGAGAAAAAGGTAGATATTTGTGATTTTTTATATGGGTAGTCACATGATATGAGGATGATTTATAAAACCATTAAAGTATTCCCATGAAACTGTGGGATTTACGTTTCAATGGACATTGACTACCACATGGTTGACGTATATATTTTCAACTATCTGGCCAAACTGTGTGCCTATATCTAAGATTTTTGAAATGATATATTACCCACATTTCCTTAGTTATTTTTACTTCTAATTAGAATAACTCCAACCCTAGTAGACCAGAGTTGGTGGTTACATTATTATATTATAAGTAGATAGGATGAATCATATTATGAAGGATTTAATAGTTTAGTAGTATTGGTTAACTAAATACATAATTCAATCTAACATTATTATTGAAAACATAAAATACAATATAGTATTTTCTTTGATAATACCATTATAACCTTTCGTATATCCATTTATGTCGATCATAAAGCATATATTAGAATCTTGAGAAAAAGAAACATTATAAAGGGTTAAGATATAGTACTCAATAAGCGTATGGATAAAAAGAATCTATCATAAATAAAAAAGAAATAATAAATGTGGAAGGGTAAATAACTAAAACACATTCCATTCAATCAATTATTTGAGAATAATATGGAAGGAATAAATGATGATCAAATAATTCCATATAAATAATCACATTTCATTAAAAATAACCATGGATATTATAACTAGATAAATAATCACATGGAATATCAATAAATAATATCATAATGAGTTAACTCATAATTCCATACCACATAAACATATCCTCAATGCCCAATTCGAAGAAATCTTACATAAATGGGTAAGGCCTTGGGTGAAAACCGAAGCTAGTTATTCTTAAGGGACATAATGATGCATCAAGAGGCTATAATGGGCCCCTCCGATTAATTAATAATTCCAATTCACTCTTCATATGAAAGGGGTGAAACTTAATAAATATAAACATTCATATTGAAAAACTATCATATGAAATGTTAATACTTTCCCCAATTAATAAACATAAACATATTCTATTTGGAGTAATATGAACAATGGTATCAAAATTGTAAACCCTAGTAAAAAAATTATAAATATCTATATAAATAACCAAGTTTGTATCATTAAATCGTATTCCTGATGTATCATAAGGTAAAATGAGGGTTATTGTTGTTGATGAATATAAATACCATAAAGTTCCATTAAAAACATCCTTAAAGAAAATATCCTTTTCATTTTGAAAATATATTTTAAAAATGAAAAATATTATGAAATATTAAGAATAAAATTCCTTAAAAATATCCTTGTAAACTTGTATATGGACATTTAGAATAATTGAGAAAGATAATTTCTTACATGTTTTATAAGATAAAAATCATTCTTTTAATATTGTTGTAAAAGGATAAAAAGTTCATCCTTCAGAAAATTAATAGACGATTCATTTCAAACCATTTTGTAAAAATTAAATCTTGGGTAAAAAATTATTTAATAAATAATTTTTTAGAATATTAATTTTTTTAAAAAATATTTTTAAAAAATTTGGATATGAAAGTAAAAGGATTTTCAACTGAAGAGAGAAATAAATTCAGCATTTCATAAAAATATTTTCTTAATCATTTTAAGTACCCAAGAAAAGATAATGGTACAATTACTTTGAAAGTTCATGAATTAACATAGTATAATTACATTTTTTTAAAATAAAAATACCAAACAATTCACCTGAGGTATACTTAAACATAAACAATCCCTAATAATGAAGTTATTGTGAAATAAAAACATACCACTTAGGTAACTTTTGAATAGCAAGCCCCATAAAATATATACCCTAAATTAAATTTTAAAATACCTTGAATAAAAAGATATTCATGAAATAAAATATCAATGAGGAAGTATATACACCACAGAAAATAAATAAGTGGTGATTATGACATACATCTCACGAAAGTTTCCAGTTCTTTTAATTTTATCATGTTTTCATAATCTTCAGTATTTTAACCATGTTATAAATATAATTTATAATAATTATATACAAATTCATAATATTCCATTAAATTACATATGGGTTATGTGTTTTAAAATTCATAGAGATGGTATGTGGTACGTATGCATGAACAAAATTTCTATTTTTACAGTAGAAGAAACACAAAAATGGTAAATAATGGTTCAAATTTAATAATAATTACAATAAAAAATATTTCATTTATTTTGGATCAGAATGTATATAATACATCACATCGTTTTTATTTAAAAGAAAACTTTTCGTTACAATAATTTTTTTTGGTATAATAACAACATCTTCGATGATTTATGTTATGAGAGTTGGTATGATTTATATCATTATGAAAATATTGTCAGTACAAAAGACTCGATAGTGTGTATGAAATGAATCATACTCAGTGTCATTATGATAATCATGGCATGAACTGTTACTGCAATTATTCTGTATATGATTATTATGATAAGCATTTATGAAAATCTTGACGATAAAATATAAATTCATTTTCTAAAAACAAAGGTCTTGATAGAAGAATTGTAAAATGATATATGATTTTTTATAAAAGAATTATTAAATAATTTTTATATAAAATTGTTTTGATTAGTTATTTAAGAGAGAGTTTATGATTTCCAAAACAAAAGTAATATAAAAGTCAAAAGAGACTTTTGACTTAACAATGTCCCCATTTTTGGAATGCAATAACCATAAGTCATAAATAGAAAATTACCTTAAAAGAAAACTTATAACCTAAAATAAGTTTAAAGATGTTTTTTATTAAGAATAAAAAACTTATACTTATCTCCCTCTGAGTTTTAAACCTCTTTTGAATATAATATTGAATATGACTAACTCCTCCTTAGGATATAAATTTCTTTAATGTTCGTATTCCTTTTATTTTTGAAAATTTTCTCTCTTTAACATAATACATTATCCTCCTGTATATATCATTCATTATTTTTGGAAGAAATATATCCCCCTTTCTAAATCATTATCCACATTTGGGATTTATAAAATGAATCATGGAAAGTCGTTTAATGCCAGTAAAAGGGTTAATGAAAAAAAATGATGTAATAAATAATTTTTCCATCTAGAATAAATGAAAGAAAATTTATCCAAAAATACATGGAAAACATTCAATCAAGCTGTATGTTAATGATATAAAAACATTCATTGGTATTTTCAAAAACTACACAACAAGAGTTCAAAAATTAATTTTGTCTCCTCATCGTTCTAATTATTTATGAGGTCTAAGACAATTGTTTTCATCTTCTTTGAAATCCATTCTATCAACCATAAGTTTTTCAAGATATTTATGGTGAGTCTGAAAATTATATTCCTATTATGAAAAAAAAGATCTTGGGTATAAATCATTTCTTCTTGATATTGAAATTTCTCTTCTAGAGTACGAATCTTGTCTAATTGAAGATGAATTTTCTTTTCCTGGTCTTTTCTTGTCTTTCCTTCTCAAAATTTTCACTCAAAAAAAGAATTTAAATTTTCAAATAAATTATCTAATCCTATGAAATGATCAAATTTGCAACTTATTATCGAATAAAATTTATCTTCTTTATTGTCTCCTTTATTTTTCAAGATTGGATAACATCTTGGATTTTGAAATACTTCACTTTTTAGACAGTATCACTAGCCAATTTGTTGAATTCTAAAATCACTTCATTAACAATCCTTCTTATGTCTTTAATTTAACATTCATGAACTTTGATAGTTTTATGAGTATTATGAGACCATTTAACCACTTTGTTGTTGTCCTTTCTGTGTTTCTTAGTCCTTTCTTCAAATACTTTAAAATAATCTTTAAGGGAGATTAGTTTTTTTCTATGAAGTTTGATTGAATCTGATATTTTTTTTTTTCTGAAACCAAATTAGTATTTCCTTCAAGACTCAGAAACTATTTAATTCTGTTTTCAATTATCTTTAGATCCTTAACAATATACTAATATCATTTTAATGATATTTTATTATTAGATTCAGTATCTTCCTCATAATCCTGAAGTTCTCCATAATGAGTTCTGACAGTATCATATTCAAAATTCTAGTTACGATTCACATCGGTCTTGGTCTCTTCTTAATTATAAAAAATGTGAAAAAATTATCACCTTGAGTTATATGAGGATATTTCTTTGAAGTCTCTACTCCTGCAGATGGTAATTTCTATGAAGTTCCTTATGAATTTCTTAATGGAATTCTATCAGAATGATATTTTTCTTTCTGACCATCATCCTTTCAATTCTCATCTTCTAGATTTTATTCTTCTTAATTTTCTTCTTTTAATTTTTCCTCTATTTGTTCCTATTCATTTCTATCTTTCTCTTCACTGAGATACTGATCGATATCTCTTATTTAAATATCTTCGTTTTCTCTAGAAGATTTTTCTTGATCATCATTTGGTGGAGCAGATTCTTCACCATCATTATTCTTATTCTTTACCATGTCTTGACAAATGGAGTAACCAAATGTTATTTAATTGTTTCCCTAATAAAAATTATATCACTTTACTTTAGAATAACTTTTAATATCTTATCAATATCAAATAAATCATAATTTTTTTTTTCAAATTATTTTTCTTCTCTTCTTCTGCAAAAGCATCATTAGTGGAATTTTTTTTGGCTAGGGACTCTGTAGGATCAAGACTGATTTGAGGGTCTCATTATTTTATTTTAGAAATATTCCTTCACCATTAATTAAGAATTTGATCATTTTATTTTCTTTTTTTATTTAGTTTTAGTGTAGAATAATACTTGTATTTATTTTTATTTTCATAGACAATCAACACTGATTGTTTTGAAACAATCTCACTTCTTCCAACAACTTATTTTGAAACTTCAGCTCCATCATCTCTCACAAATTTCATTGATTCTGAATCACAATGAAATTTCAAAATTGTTATCATATCATCCCTGATCATTGAAAAATTTTATATTCCTTAGTACTGAATTTATTTCAAGATTACAATACTTTAAAATTTTAGAGATAAAAATACATAGAATTGCTGAGGACATAATCAAATGAGACTTAATAGCACCAGACATTAAATTTATGAGGGTTACAAAGATACAACCCATAAAATTTATCTTCCCCATATTAACCAAATAATCAAGGATGGAAATATTCACGACTTTAAGGGTTTCTCTATCACCCAATCTAGGAATTAAAAAACCTTGTATCCATATGGCTATAAGATGATTATGAGATGATAGATGAGTATGTTTCCTTTTCTCTTCATGAATCTAAAAAATAGATTCCTCATATATTTTCATGGTGAAGGTTTCTTTTTTATTTTGGTAAATTATGATGAGGGAAAAAGGTGTCACCCTCTGATGGTAAACAGAGGAAATTTATGTCTTGTTTTATTGACATGATAATATCTCTAGAGTACATATTAAAGGATACTTTTAAATCAGTATCTATATTCACAGAACTATAAAATTGTATAAATTCATCAACAAAAATAGGATCTTGATTGATGTTGGGTTTTTATAACCAAATGGATTCCCCTCCTTGAAACTTGATAATCCATTTCAAAGAAGAATGGTACTTTTACAAAAAATAACAATTGACAAACCTTTTTCTAAATAAATTAATGGTTGATAAATATTTCAGAGCCATTGTCTTGGAAGATTATGTCTTTTATTCTATCATGAGTATGATTAAATATTTGAGGAAGATAAATTTAGGACACTGATAATTGAAGGGTGGAAATGGTTTATAAAAAATATGAGAAAAATCGATTTGTGAGAGGGTAGGGGTTTCTTTATATAGGGGATAAAATGTGACTGTTGAGTTATACAACACATATTTGATCGAAATGATCTGATGGTTGAGAAAATTAAACCCTTGAGGTTTTTATTATTTTAAAAAAATTCTATTCGTCATGAATCTGAAAACGTTTGAAAGGAAAATGAAATAATAATAATATAATTGAATTTTAAAAGTGTAAGGTAATAAATATTACCTTTCAAAGTTTCAGGATTGAACTATTGGTTTCGATATTTGTCCCAAAATAAATGAAGTATAAATTTTGAGTCTGACACAAATTTTTGAGTATAAAAAATTTGTGTATGGAAAATGTATAAGTATGAAAAATTTGAGTATAAAAAATTTCTAAGTATTAAAAATTTATGAGTATGAAAAATTTTTGTATGAAACACTTCTGCATAAATTTTTTTTCCGAGTATGAAAAGTTCGAGTTAGAAACATTTTTTAGTATGAATATTTTGAGCATGATAATTTTTGAGTATGAAAATTTTTAATTACTAATATAAGTATAATTTATTGTTTAAAAAATATGAGTATGAAATATATATTAAGTAAGAAAAATATTTTAGAAAAAAAATTATAAAGCATCAGACATATATACTCCTCCTTTGAAAAGGATTAAGTTAATGTAAGGAGATGGTTCAAACAAGAAGTACATATGAATGCTTACATTATAGTGATCATTAGTAATTTTCATTTAATTTATTCAAATATATTGGAAGGTAATGGATTTGTAAAAATCTAATCAAGTTTTTCTTTCATTTCGATAAATAATAAAATGATATCTCCTTTAAGTGTGTGATCCCTAAGAAAGTGATACCTAATATCTCTGTGCTTTTCCTGAGAGTGATGTGCAAGGTTTTTTCTTAAAGATATGAAACTAGTGACATCACATAGTATTTTTGTTTTAGTAAATCTCATTCCATAATTAGTGAGTGTATGTTTCATCCACAACACTTGAGCATAACAACTTATAGCTACCACTTATTCAGCTTCAGCTGTGGAAAGTGCTACCGAGTGTTTTTTCTTACAAGACCAAAAAACTAATGAATCTCCTAAGAAATGTTAGGTTCTATATTTAATTTTAAAATCCATTTTACAACCACCAAATTCATCATCCAAAAATCTTTTCAAAACAAAATCATTTCTAGAAGAATAGAACAGTCATAAATCCCTAGTTCCCATTAGATAATGAAAACTTCTTTTTTACATATTAATGGGATTATTTTAGATTTTCTTGGTACCTTACACATAAGAATACTAAAAACATAAAGTCTGGATGACTAGCTATTAAGTGTGGTATACTTCCTATAATACATATAAATGTTTTTTGATTAACTAATTTCCCAGCTCCATCAAGATAATGTGTTTTGAGGTACTAATTAGAGTACTAATAGTTTTGGTATTGTCATGTCCAAAGTTTTAAGAAGGTATTTAAAATAATTATGATGGGAAATATAAGTTTCTTATGGATTTTGAGAAATTTGAATGCCAGGAAAGAATTTTCACTCACCCATCATACTCATTTCTATCTCATATTTCACAAGATTTTTAAAAGAATATGTTAATGGTTACTGAGTTGTTTTGAAAATAATTTCATCCACATGAATTTGAACTATCCATTTTTTTCATTATTTAGGAAATTATTTTGATCAGTAGTTCCATTAACATTATTGTTTTGAAACAAAAACCCTATTAATCTATCATACCAGGATCTAGGGGAATGCTTAAGTACACATAAAGCATTGGTATGTTTAAAAACATATTCAGGATGTTTTGTATCATTAAATCTAGGAGTCTGTTCAACAAAAACTTCATATTGAATAGATCCATTGAGGAAAGAACACTTTACTTCCATTCCAAATGAATGATGCAATGGATAATAGAATTCGAATAGATTCATGTATTGATACCTGAGCATTGGTTTCTTCATAATCTATTCCCTCTTATTGATTATAAAATTTAGCAATAATTATTACTTTATTTCCAATGATTATTCCATTTTCATCACATTTTTTTCTAAAAACCCATTTAACACCAATTACAGAGGTTTCTTTAGATCTTTCAACCAATGTACAAATACTGTTTCTTTTGAATTCATTTAGTTCATCTTGCACAACCGTAATAAAACCTTCATTACTTAAAGCCTCACCCAGACATTATGGTTCTAATTGGGGAATAAAATAAAACTTTTCTATTTTATTTTTCAAAGAACGTTTAATCCTTATAGGTTGATTCACATCAACAATGATACCATCACTAGGATGATTCCAATTAAACAACTGACATGGGTTTTATAAAACCTATTCATTAACATAAGGTAGAAATTATTTTTGAATGAATACTTTAGTAATTTTTTTTGAGTATAACCCTTATTAGAAGAGTATTATATCATAGCTTGATAATAAGTTTTGGAAAACACATAAGAATATTTTGGTTGGGATTTTATATAAACAAAAGTATCGGTTTCATGAAATTTAACATGTACTGTTACCTCAATAGTACATGAATTTTTATTAAAATCTCTATTATCCTTAGAAGTAGGGGAATAACCTAAGAATATACCTTCATTTTATTTAGGTAAAAATTTGTCTAAATTATTTTTTTAATTAAAAATAAATAATTTGCATCCAAATAATCTAATGTTTGAAACTTTTGGTTTTTGACCTATCTGTAAATTTTAAGGAGTTTTATTAATAATTGGTTGAATTAAAACTCAATTTATAGTATAGAAAATAGTACTGATAGCCTCATCCAAATATCGTTTAGCAATTGAGTATTCTCTCAACATGGTTCTTGTTATTTACTAAATAATATGTTTTCTTCCTTCAACAACACTATTTTTCTATGGTGATCTACGAGTTAAAAATTTATGAGTAATTACTCTTTACTACAGAAAGTTTCAATATCATAATTTTTACATTCTCCAACCTGATCACTACAAATTGTTATAAATTAATGGTTTTTATCATTTTAAACATTAGAAATGAATGTTTTAAAAAATAAAAAGGATTCATATTTCATTTCTATAAAATAGACCCCTGTATATGTAGTGTAATAATAAACTAAAACAAATTCATAGTACTTTAGACCAATACTTCCAGTTTTTGTAGGACCAAAAAGATCCATGTGAACAACTATAAAACATCAATATTTGATAGTTCACTAATAGATTTAAATCTTGACTTATTTTGTTTTCCAAATTGATGATGGTCACAAAATTTTCATGAATCAAATATAAGTATCGATATATCTTTAAGAAGTATTTTCTTAATTAATTTACTTAAATTCATAAGGTTATAGTGTCTTAAACTTATATTCCACAGCCAATATTAATCTACCATTTCACTAAGGCAAGTTAAGTCTTTACCCCTAAAGTCTTTTAAGGCAAGTCTATAAAAATTCTCAGGCCGATAGGAAAAAATAATGAATTCATCATTGGAATTGAGTACTGTATATTTATCATTCCTAAAATTTACAAGGTAAACATAATTACATAATTGAATTATGATTATAATATTGTGCTTAAGACCTTTTAAAAATAATACATTTGAAATTAAATATTTTCCAAGAACAACAGTGTTACATACACCTATACTATTTCCCTAAGAATTTTCTTTGAAGGTAACTCTTCTACCTTTCATTTCGATACTATTTTAAAAGAATTCTATGTTACCACTCACAATCTAGGAACAACCACTATCCATGTAACATATATTCTTATGACTCATTCTTACATTGTTTTCTTAGAAGAAAAACAATTAGACTTTTTGAACCCAAACCTTATTGGGTCCGAAAATATTAGAAAATATAATTTTATGAATCCTCATTTGTTTCGAAAAATACTCTTTTTGAATTCCTAAAGATTAAATTTTATGTAAAGAATTTTTTTATTCCAAAGAAATCCACTTTGACATTTTTTGAAAATGTATACTTTTCATGAACAAAATAATTGTTAATAAAAAATAGTTTTGAATTAGTATATGCCATTACTGAAATATTAAATTGTGGACAAAGTTTTCTATAAATTTTATCAAATCATTCCTTACCTATGGAAAAGTTTGTGAAAATATTTTTTAAATAAATAATGTCAAACTTTAGTTTTGTAACTATATTTTTATCCATATTGGTTTTAGTTTCAGAAGTTAGTTTTGTTTCTAATTTTTTTCCTCAGAAATGAACTTATCAATATTTATAGAAATCTTATCCTTTTCAGAATTATAATTTTCAAGGTTTTTAGAAATAGAATCAGTTTAAATTATTTTTTTATTAGTGTCTTTTGAAATATCTCAAACTTATTTTTTCAAAACATTTATTCTAGAATTTTCATTCTCAAGTTTTATACATTACAATTATAATTTTTAAGAAATTTAGAAAATCTAGAATCGTCTACATATAAAGGTAAATAATCAACTTATTCTAAATAATTTTATTCAACAAAGTAAATATAAACTTTTTCATCATGATAGTTTTCATTTAATGAAATATTTATTGACGAATCAGAAGTGTGTACCTAAGTCATTATAAATTTATTTTTAAATGGAATTTTGGAATTAAGACCAATATTATTCTATTGATAATTTTTATTATATGAAGAATTAGTAGAATAATATCATCTACTGACATTCTATGAGTCATTATGTTTCAATAATTTCTTTCCTTTTGGCTTGTAATAATTTTTTCGATTTATATTAGGATGTGTTTCTTTTCTATTTTTTCTTTTGAGTTTTGGATGGTCAGGTCTAATATATCCATCTATTTTAAATTCATAATAAGTAAATTTATAATCATTCTTATCCTAGTTACTTTTCTTATGTCTATACTAAATTTTTTTTTCTAACAATCTAGTTCATATTTCGAGAAAACATGGAAAACTCATTCCTAGACTTTTCTTAATCACTTAAAAATGATTGAAAAATCACTTTCATTTTTTTGAGAACATATTTATATTTTCATGATTTTGATATTTAATTTTATTTGAAGTAGAAGTAAATGAAGCTCCACCAATATTATTTTTTGACTTTATATGAATATCTTTTCAATCTATTCTCATATTCCGAAAGAGTTCCAAAAACATCATCAAGAGTTACATTAGTAACATTTCTTGATTCATTGGGTGTTGTTATTTTTTATTCATATTCATTTGTCATGATATCTATAATATTTTACCCATGGATTATATAATATAATACTTTTTTCCCATAGCTTTTAAACTATTATTGAATGTCATGAACCTTTGTTAAACCTTAAAAATGGTTTACCATAATGGAATTTGAAAGCCTACTAATATGCTCTTAGAATTGAACTACTTGTTTCGAAAACATTAGATGTACCAAAATGAGTAGTGTCAAGATTCTTCCAAATACTATTGTTTTCAACACAATATGAAATATGGATATATATATTTTGAGTCAGAAAACAAAGTAAAGTATTCCATTACTTATAATTCAATTGATATTTCAACTTTTCTTGATTGGTAAAGGTTCTAACTTCTTTGTCCGGAATATTATTTTCTCTAGTCTGTATAACAAAGTATCAACTCCAATGTTGATTATGAAAGTCTTTATTCTATCTATCTAGTGTTCATAATCATTGGTATAAAAAATATATGCCTTAATGGATTTAGATTTTCTATAGAACCAAAAAAAATAGTTTCAAATTCTAAAAAACTATACAAAAAAAATATTTTACACAATACAACTTATGTAACAAATATTTTTAAACAAAATGTTTATAATAGGAAATGAAACTAACCTGAAAACAAAATTAAGTAAGTATGATCAGTAGAAGCCTCCTCAAATACCAAATATGAGTATCAGTATTACAGAGACTTGTCTCCGATACCAATTGTTGGATCAGATTATATATAATACACAACATCAATTTGATTTAAAATAAAAACTTTCATTATGATATAGTTTTCTGGTAATGATAACAATTGGCTCGATGAATTATATTATGAGAGTTAGTACGATTTATATCATTACAAAAAAAAATTAGTAATAATTATTGGATAGTGTGTATGATATAAATCTTATTTGGTTACATTAAGATAATCATCGAATAAACTATTACTTCAATTCGTATGAGTAAGATTTTTATCATAATCATTTTTGAAAATCGTAATGATAAATTATCAATTAACTTTCGTAAAATAAGTTTCTTTATGAAGGAATGATAAAATGATAAGATGTTATATGATTATATATAAAAACATTTTAAAAATACATTGTATATAAAAGAGTTAGTAAATATGTATTTAGGAGAGAGTTTGTGATTTCTAAAAGAATAGAATATATAAAAAAAAGAAAATTTTGACTTAACAAGGTATATTCTTTTAATATAACCTTACTAACATCCATGTTAAAATAAAATTACCTACATTTAACATCACAATGTTGAGGCAGTAGTCCACACGTGTGAATGTGTGATGTTATTATTTTCCAAAGGATTGGGGAATAATATGGTCTATGTGATTTTATTATTCTAGAAATATATTAATTTATTAAATATCATATATATATTCTAAATACATCATTATATCCATCCGTGAGAGGTATTGATTTAAAAATGAATTACATCAGTTCGCGAGGCAGTAGTTCTTCAAACACAAGATAGATGGTTTTGTTTCCCATTTAATGGAGGAGGATATGGATATAAGATATTACATTAACATAAAAAAATAATAGTATATAAGAGGTATGAGTGTTATTATTTTATTGTAGTCATAGAATATTTTAGAGAGATAGAATAAGTAGAAAAACAGAAATTCCTTTTTATGAATTTTAACTCTTTTTCAAGAAACTTCTTTAGGTTTACACCTAAATCCATTCATGATTCGATTTATAATTAAATAAAAGAGTCTATCATATGGTTATGTTTGTAAGTACGCTATTTGAGAATTTTTTTTAGGAACAAAAATGATTTGGGAGTATGAATATGAAAGAGGATGGGGTTTCCTCATATAAGTGTGGGTGAGGTCACACTTAGAATTTTTTAAAAAAAATTATACCCACATTTCTCACATTAAAAAAGCACCAAAATGTATCATTACTAAACCATGGGGGATATAAGGTGAAAATTTGGATATTAAATAGAAATTATATAGGGTATTATGTCATTTTAATCCACATAATTGTAGTTTACCTCCTAGTAAATCTTTTTTGAAATTATTTGTAGTAATTTATTTTTAATATTTTTATTATTCAATACAACGAGAAAATTAATTTTAACTTATTATATAAAATTAATTTTTTTTATATATTTGTTTCAAAATTAAATTCACAAAATTCGCATAATTTAATTTAAAATTAATCTCACAAATGTGATGGAAAAGAAATTTTCCAAAGAAAAGTTTACATAATTATATAATTTTTAATATGATAATTTAATAAGAAATTGATTCCAATGAAATAAATTGTATTTATTATAATATAATTTAACTTATGTTACATTAAAAATAATTTTAAATCAAAAAAAAAGATTTAAAATCTTAAAATGAAAATGTTGTTTTTGATAAAAACTATTGTTTTTCATTATTCATCAAAAAGTTAAATTTTTTTGATTATTTTTAGAAATTCACCTCATAAAAATTTTTACTTGATTATTAAAAAAATAATTTTAACTTTTTGAAATAAATTTTCTAAAATTTGTAAAAATTAATTTTAATGTATGTATACAAAGCAGGATGAAACCACCATATAGAAAAGAATATTTTTTCCTAAAACATTTATTTCTCTTTAAAATGATTCTTATTTTATTTCAAATCAATAAATAATAATTGAATTTATTTTATACATGAGTAAACCATATATTTTTTATAATTTTGTTATTCCAATGTATTCCCACTAATTTTACTACTAGGTTATAATGATATAAAATAACACTGTTCATTTAGACTCAAGGTTGTGTGTATCAAAAGATATAAAAAAGATTAAATTTAATGAAATATATTTTTTGAGTTTTTTAATATTAGTGTTTTTGTCAAATAAAATATTTAATAAAATGTTTGGCTTTTTAAATCTCAGTGTGTTACATTCTAACCCACTAAAATAAATAATTCCCTCACAAGTCTATTTTGATCATCATTGGTCTGACCATTGTTGAAAACCCATATCATAAAAGAAGTTAATTAAAATTCTTCATCATAAGAGAGAAGTGGAAGTATCAAGTTCATATTTAATAACACATAATTAGGTTTCCAATTGTGATAACATTGGTGGGAAGTGTATATATGCACATGGAACTAAAGTGTAAGTAATTATAGAGAGTGAAAGATATTTTTAATCATAAGAAAGTGAATGATTAGCCAAAAACCATAAATATATGATAATAATGTAGGTAATAGGGAAATATTTTCATTTCAAGAACCTTTTTCCAGAGTTTATGTATTCTTTTACTTTCATTATTGAGAATAACAACAGATATAATTACTTAATATCTTATTATTTCATAAGCACAATTTCACCCTTTGGTTGTGCGTTGATCAACTTCTATATCATTTATTACTCTACTAAATTAATATCCTAGATGAATTTATATTATTCAGTCAAAATAATTAAATTTAAATAGATCATAATTTCTATAAAATTGTTAAAAGTAATTCCATATTTCCCTTATCATTTTACAAAACAAAAATGGTTAGCATGAATAAAAAAACAATTAATTAATCTCTAATCCTCCATATTAAAGCCCAAAATTTATTTTAATACATCCAATAAGTATCTATAAGTAAAACCATTTAGGTAAAATAAATCTATATTAACTATAAAATCATATAGTCTAGTTATAGGTTTCACCCTTATCACACTTCAGTTGTGGGTTATATCCCCAAAACATTTTTGAATGTGATTGATTTTCATCCAAAATATTCGTTTTTCATTTTATAAAAATATATTAATATAATTGTAATAATTTTTCAAAAATTATGATGAGTATCCTCAAATATTAAATTGCTCATAAAATCACTTTTTAATAATAAGGGGCTTTTATATGACATATTTTTTCAGTTAATTGAAATTATCTAATTTGACTATTGTTACCTTAACATAAATGATCATATTGACTATAAAGGTTATCAATACCATTATTATTATTCAAAAAAAAGTAAAGTCATTCTTACATAAATAAAAATTTCACCAAAACATATATTAAACTAATGGGTTGCATTATAGAAATAGTCTCCTATTTTATCTGCGATCTTTATAAACTCTCATCACATAAAACATCAAAATGGGTGTTTATAAGCCTGGACTTACAATAAACCTAAAAATCATAAAACCATGACGTTAACCATATCTATTATGTTAATTAAGGCATATATTCTTCAAAAATTAAAAATATCCCCAGAATCTTCATGATTCTTACACCCAAATTACAATTTGTAAAAATAATTATTCAATATAATTCTTGAATACAAATAAAAAAAATACTCTAATTATTCCACTTCATCTATACAATTTAATCAACCTCCTATTATCTTCTAGAAAGTATCAGGGTATTTATTTTCCAGATAATAAATTGTGAAAAATCATTCCTTCTCTTCTTCCCCTTATCTGGTTTTTATTTACCACAATCATCTTCTCTTTCTTCCCTTCTAAACCATACAACATGAATAATTTTTTACTTTTCATGATAGAACATGATACTATGACTTTTTATGATAAGAAATATTGGGAGACTAATGGACTTAAAATGATTGGATTAAGACTATCAATGAAATGGTAAGTATGTACTTTGGATTACATACGTAGTCCACAACATGCCTTGATAGCCTTGCAAAGTTTGATTCATACTTATAAACATTTTCAACTTTATTTTGTCTTAGACTCATGAATTGTCTATATATATATATACTCGCTGCTCATAAGGAAAATATTTTTGTAAGAAGAGTACCTTAAATTACTTTCACTCCATGATTTATATTCACTCATCATCCTAATAGTTTTTAATCAATGAACTCCATTGATCCGTATACCCTAAGAGATGATAAAAAACCATGAAAAAATTCTCTCTTTCATTACTTCACAAATTGAGAAATATAATCTCTAAAGAACTTATGCATTTCTTAGCTATAATTTTATTGGTATACCCACTGGATTATAAAGGTTACTGATTCATGAAGTGTTATAATATTGTTACATCGCTTGGTGAATTAATAGGATCCTCCATACAAGGAAGGCTACTAATCAGAACCTAAGTCAGCTACACTAATATGGTTATAATTTTGTCAGTTCCAGATACAACTCCAGCTCCAACTTCATTATCTTTCTTAAGTGGGAAATCCTTACATGTATTACATTCATTTATTCAGTTCCCATTCATTACACTTGGATTAATTTATAAATAATTGAATAAGAAATATTATATCATAACATTATGAAATGTAATTTATAATCTCAATACTTGTGAAAAACATTACATAAATTTATAAATTTATTCTTACATAATCTCAAAATAATAAACATAGTTTCCTTTGGAAAATATTCTTATGATAAAAATATTTTCAAAACCCTTAATAATGGTTTGTATAGAAAATAAAAATTATCCCAATCATATCCACAAAGAGATTCAAGAACGGTGCTTAGTAATACCCATTATCATGCACTAGGTGATGATCAAGTCAAAGCCCAATTTTCACTTTCCGAGTTATTACACCTAGTTAAAACAATACCAAAACTATGTACACTTATAGTTTCGAGAAAAGGATGTATTGTTAGGAGAAAAACCACATTATCACTTTGTAACCAAAACATTAGGATGTTCTTCTATAATTATCCTAAAAGTATTTTAAAAGGATATATTTGTAATATATTTTTTTGTAAATCTATTTCCCAAGGTTTCTACTAAACTTTATTTGATACCATCTATAAAGTCCAAGACCCTAGAAGCGAAGAGATAATGGTTACATTATTTCAGTGACACTAGATATAGAGAATTATATCCCACATATATGAATAGTTTAGTAGTATTGGTAAAGTAGACACACACCCGAATCACACATTACAATTAAAAATTAAAGTTCAATATTCATTTTTCTTTGATAATACCATTATTAAATTTACCATATCCCTATATATTAATTATAAAAAAAAATGATTGATTCCTAGGGAAAAGAAAATAAGAAAGAGTCAAGCTCTAATGATCATTAATAGTATGAACACAATGGAATATATGATAAATAAATAAGGAACAATTAATATAGAAATTTAAATAACTAGAACACATTCTATTTAATTAATTACTTGAGAAAAATATGGAAGGAATAAATGATGATCAAATAATTCCATATAAATAATCACATGAACTTGAAATAGATCCTTGGATATTCTAACTAGTCAAATAATCAGATGGAAAATTAATAATTAATATCATAATGAGGTAATGCATAATTTTTATCACCATAACCATACAATCAAGTCCTCAACGAAAGGTATATTACATAAATGAGTAATGCCTTACCCAAATAACCAAGATATTTTGTCTCATGATACATACTGATCCATCAGGGGATATTGTAGGCCTTTACTTTCATTTACAATGTCTAATACAAACCTCAAATGAATGCGGTGAAATATGATCAATTTAAGGATTCATATTAAAAAACCATCAAAAAATTGTTATTAATTTTCCCAATTAATATACACAACAATAATACATTTAAATTAATACAATGAATTATATAAAAATAGTACATCAAATTCAAAATAATAATAAACCATTTTGAAAAATAATAATTATGGTATTATAACAACATATTCCCGGGTAATCATAAGGTAAAATGAGGGTTATTTTTATTAAATAATAGAAACACCATAAAATACCTGTAAAAACATTCTTGAGAAAAAAATCTTTTTCACTAAGAAAATAACTTAAAAAAATTTACATAATATTTGGAAAAAATTTTCTTTGAAAATAACCTTGTGAACTTGTAAAGAGATCCTCATAACAATGATAGTAGGTAATTCCACACACGCTGTATAAGTTAAAAGACATTATTTTTACACTATTTTAAAAAGGTTAAAAAGTGCATTCTCCTGAAAATGGAAAGAAGATTCATTTAAAATAATTTTTAAAAAATTAAAACATGGGTAAAAATATCTTTAATAAATAATTTTTTGAATTATAAAACATTTTTCAAAACATTTTTATAAAACAAGGATATGAAAAAGAATTTTTTACCAAAAACAGAAATAAAGTTAGATTTTATTAAAAACATTAACTAAATAATTAAAATTATCAAAAAGTGGAAAATGGTAATATTAAATGATATTTTATAAATAACCAATGGATAGAAAAAATTATTGTGTTTATATAAAAATGTCTATAAATCCCCCCAATAATGGCTTAAACGCAAAGAATCTTGAATAATTATATGACTGTGAAATAAACACATACAAATTTGGTAACTCTTGAATTATTATTACCCTTAAATAAATGAAATATAATGAAACATTAAATACCATTAATATAATGAAATTTATGATATATCATATCAATGGGGCTGAATATACATCTTACAAAATAAATAAGTGGTGAATATTGCACACATCTCAAGAATGTAATATGAAACAAGAAACCCTTAACTTAGGTCTAATTTCCTTCACACATGTCTATAAATATGGAGAAATAAAAATATATTTATTATAAATATATTAATAAAACCATACTGATATATTTCATTCCATATATAATTTACTTATAGTATTTTGTATCCAATTTATTAACATTTCATTGTCAAAATGAATTATCTGGGGGATAATTACTTAGTTTTTCATATATGTTTTGCTTCGGTAGTTTCATTAATTTTAAATTTATCATGTTTAAATGATTTAAATAATTATATATATGTCATATATAATCATTATATAAGTATTTATACTACTATATACATGTTATATATGTGAAAATGAGTTACAACATTCATGGAGAGGGTAGGCCGTATATATGAATAAAAAATGTTTCTATTTTTTCAACAGATGTAGCCTAAAAATGGTAAATAATTTTTTACATTCCAAAGCCATTATCATATCATATATCTCATTTATATTAATTAAATATATCTTTATTACCTTCCATGTAAAAACAAAATAAAAAACATTTCACATCGTTACGTGGAGGCGGTAGTCCACACATACACTTGAGCGATGTTATTATTTTCCAAAGGATTGGAAGGTTAGAAGATATATTTCATATTATAATTACATAATTATAAAAATTTAATAAATATGGTAAAAATATATTGAAAAATCATTATCTCAATCTGTGAGAGGTGGTGATGTAAAATGAATTACATCGGTTCATGTGGCGGTAGTCCGCTGTACAAATGATCTATGGATTGATTCCCATTTGATGGAAGAGGATATGAATATAGATATTTAAAATAAAATTATAATATAACAGTATAATTTAGATAATGTTTTTTATTTTATCAATTATGGAATATATTTTATGGATATAGGAGAATTAGTAAAATAGAAATTTATGTTTAGAATCTTCACCTCTTCTTCAGAGAACCCCTTTAGGTTTATATCTAAAGCCATCCTAGGTTGAATTTATGATAATAATTTGACTCTAGAATTTTTGGGGTGATTTAATGAAGATATTTGATATGGTATTATTTGAATAAAAATTCTTTGGGAATATGAATAGGGGAGGAGAGGGAATGACCAATAATAAGGGTTGGATAGGACACAATTAGATTTTTCTAAAAAAGAAAAGTGATAGACATGTTTATCACATGTCATGGGGAACAAATGTCTCATTTGTGAAACATTGTTTATATAATCTGAAAATATTTCCTAAAAATATAAATTCGGAAGGTTTCTTAGTCATTTTTAAACTTATCTTTTTAGTTTAACCCCTGGTAAACCCATTTTAACTTTAACTATGGTAATTAATTTTTTACTATTCGTAATGAAAAATATTAAGTTGAAATTATTATATAATATTTATTATTATTATTTCATATATGGAATCCATTTTTCAAAATTCCAATCAAATAATTGAAAAAATTTAATTTAAAATTAAACCTATAGAAGTGATGAAAAAACTGTTTTCCAAAGAAACATTTTCATAAGTATAGAATGTTTTGATATAAAAATTATACATAAAGTTAATAACAATGATTAAAATTGTATTTATTATAATATAGTTTTAATAATTTTATTTTTAAAACAATTTTACATTAAATTAAAACTTTTAAATTCTTTAAGAGAAAAAGGTTTTCAATTAAATCGTGTATTTTTAACTATTTTCCAAAAAATTACACTTTTCCAAAAATTTCAATACATCAGAACAAGATAACTTTGAAATGATGATTTAAAAAAAGAATATAATTTTGTAAATTAAATTTTATAAAATTGGTAAAAATTAATTTGGAAGTATGCGCACAAAGTTGGATTAAACTACATTTTTAAAAAATACATTTTTTTCAAACATGATTATTTTTATTTCAAATTACTATTGTTTAATTTATAATTAATAGATGGTTATTTAATTTATTTTATAGATGAGTACCAAATATAATTTTTATAATTCAGTTTTTCCTATTTATAACAACATATTTAACGACTAGGTTATAACGATATACTATATTATGATTCATTTAGACTCAGAGTTGCATGTATCACAAGCTATCAATGAGATTAAATTTAAACATATATATTGCAGAAGTCATTTAAGAATAGTGTTACATATCATAAAAACAATCAAACACAATTTTATTCTTTTAAAATCATACAGTGTTACACTATTCACCTCGTTATTCCTTACTTTCTCAAACCAACCCCTCTGTGATGCTATAGGGGCTTCCCCACTTATTTCCTTATGACCTATATACATTGTTGGGTGGATCCTATCATGGTATATTCAGTTTTCTATCTACATCTCATCTTTTCTCTTGATATCCTATTTATCTATCTCCCTCCAGTCTTAATGGAAACCTAATGTGTTGTGATATCAAGATCTAGAGAGTTTTATGTGGAATTGATGAAGTCATTTATGGATCTATTATTGTGTGGATGAAATATATTTTTTCTTTCACTAGTTTATAAGGAAAATTGGTTTTCATAATTCTTAAGGTCTGTGTTTTTGTCCTATGGTCTATACCATGGCGTGCATAATGTTATAATTATTATTTTTGGGTTTGAATTGAAAAATTGATAATTAAAAATCTATAAAAGGTCATTAGACTTTGATGGATATAGAAATGATTTCTAAAAAGGGGAATTTTGATAGGAAACTTTTTAATACACATGAAATTTATAATAAATTACCTAAAAGGTGAATTTGTATAAGGTAATGAGTTTTTAAGAAAGGCATTAGTGTGGTATCACTATAGAAAATGTTTTTATGAAAATATGGGCTTGAAATGAAATTGATTTTTCCTTGAAAAATGTATTAGGAAGAAAGAATTTGAATTTTGGAATGGAATAGAAACTTATTAGTACATAAAGAATACCTTAGGGTATAGGGGTAGACCCCCAAAGGTGGATAAGGTGGCACAGGGTTGTGGTCTGTAGAAGCAATCACGGGTCAAGTCCCCAAACAATGTTTTCTTGTAGCGTTCGTATATAATGGAAGTTTTAGAAAAAACCCTGAGGTATGGGGAAAATTATACATATGTGTACCCTAGTGGATTCAGATATCACTGGGGTTGGTGACCATAATTTCATGGATTTCATGTAGGTAGTCCATTTGGGAAAGTAGGACTCCCTAACATTAGGGGTCACTTATTATATCTACCAGTCTTGTGTATATGAGTTGTGTAATACCATGAGTTTTGATAGAACCTTTGGTTATGTACAGATAAATTACATATTTTTTATTTGATATTCCCATTTTGTCAATTTATATAGATATAATGCTTGAAACCTAAATATTTTATTTTCTTATAACTCGTTGTTAATTATATTTCACATGATTTATATATTTAAATTTGGAATGTTTTTTTAAAGAAAAACTACATGATGATTTATTTTAAAAAATTTCTTCCTTTTAAATGTATTTGAAACTTGTTTTATTGATTACCTAAAGGAATCATGTGGATATAAATTTTATATATTATTTGGTGGTATCATATTAATATTTCATTATTAGACCCAATTTTTTCCTTTGGGAATTTTTTGCATTGGTTTAATAAGATACATATAATGGGAAGAGAATTATATAAAGGAAGGCTCTCCAAGATCATGTTTCGTTCGAGTGGGTTAGGATAGAGGTGACTTATGGTCACATAGATATAGACACATGGGTTTCTTTAGGATCCATTTTATTGGTCTATAGTTTTTTTAGACCTTGTTATGTATTTATTAGATGTATACATTTTATGTTTTCTTGTCTTTAACATGTGATTCATCTTTGATTTCTTGTTTGATAGTCTATTTGATTTTTTATCATGTGTATTTTGATGGTGAAATCCTTCCCATAATTCTTATATGTCCCCAAGTTCATATTGACAACCCTTGGTAATCTGGAACATGATTTGGGCCTTATTGTGGGCCAATATAGGTGACTTTATGGGTTGACATGGGTGGTTTTATTTGAAATAGGTATCAGAGGTTCAGGTTATATTTGAATCCTATAATCATGTTTGTATATCACTCACTTTTTGGGGTTTTTGATAGACATGAGTTAGGAATATCAAAACTTAAGGGGTGGTGTGGGATTTTGGTTGGATAACTCACTTACATAATGAAACTTGAGTTTTCATGGGAATTCTTTGGTTTAATAGAAACATTGTCTGTATTTTTAGCCGTTTTAGGTTATATTTTTGTGATTTTTTTATAAAATAATAAAATAATGTTCTAAAATGATTATATACTCTTTTTTTATAGTTTGTGACTCTGTCAAGATAAAAATATCTAAATACTAGTGAGTAATATTTGTTGAATTACCTATATGAAAATCCTCTGGTTGAATAACTTTTTGTGGATATTATAATCCAAACGATATATCCCATAAGTGAAGCCACCAATGCTGAACCAGGATGGTGGTGGATTGTTCTATGGAATTGACTTAGAATAATCCATCAATCTATCATTGTAACAAGGGACACTTGAAATCATAAGAATAAATCATGAGGATGGTTTCTTTTTCAATTTATAAATGCTCCATTGGATTCCATGTTTTGTTTCTCCACTTACATGCTTGAGGGTATGAGAAGTATATATAGGTAATATACTGTTTAGGACATATTTCATGAAGATATCACCTAGATTACCATTAGTAAATCTATAAATAAATAGTTTTATCCTAATAAACATAGAGTTGAGAAATAATGAGTTTTCATTTCTTTAGAGGAAGGAGAGAATTATATCATAGAGTATGCTTATCAATTTTTAGAGATGGTTCACTTATCTCTAGATAATTTTTATATTCATTATCTCAAGTTCTTGAGGTTCAAGATTTGATTGAGGGATAATTTTTAGTTCATGATGGTTATTATGTTCTCATCCACTTTCAGTTGTGATGTGGGAAAGTTATTTATAGAATATTTGGATATTAGTGGAAATATGGGACTCTTTAGAGCATTAATGAGAGTGGGAGGAAACTAGAGTTTGTTTTCTGGTTCGAAGTGGAAGATGGGTGACCAACATCATGGCTTTGGTAAGAGTGTGAAACAAACATCAGGGAAGCTTTTGGTGGTCTTTCACTACCATGGGAGAAAGGTAAAACTTAAACCATAATGTATGGAATCACTTAGGGTGGGTCCCATATATGAGAAATCGGAAAATCTTCAACATTTCTGTGGGAGAGTATACGAGGGTAGTAAAAATGGATTCACTTTTATGAAGATCTATAAGTTTAGATTTTCCATGATAAATAGGGTGGGATATCAACCTTATTTCATGGGTCTTTCTCATGTTGTGAATAAATTTAAGGGCACATATGAGCATTTCAGTGATGTGAAGTATAAACAAGAGGTGTAATAGGTAGTTCTATTTACTATGAGAGGTAAAATATTTATTTCATATTTTAAGGTCATGGATTTTTTTGATACTGGTGAATCACATTCCTTTATCCCTCTAACGCCCCGACCCTATTGACCCGGAGTCGGTGCATTATTACATAACATTGGCATGATCACAAGAAAGATCAAATCTCGAAAGACCGATTGGTTTAGTAGCCTTTGAAACAGTAGATATATTCATAATGTTTTACATTACATCATAAAAATGAAAACTAAAACAATATAGTCTCCATATTCCACACTCATATCCCCACATACTATCCCTGCAGGTCATTCATAAATTACTTCTTCACATCCTGGAAAAAATAAAACATAGAAAAGGGGTGAGCTCAAATGCCCAGTAAGGATAACAATATAGCGGAAACATTCATAAATAAGAATAAACATTTAAGGAAATGTATAACGTAAAACAAAAGCCTTTTAAACATGAACTTAAACATAGTATGGAAAAAATAAAATGAAATAATGCCACTTACTTATTCACATGGATATTCTACAAATCAAATAATCACATGCAATATCAATAACCGCTTTCATAATGATGGAATGCATAATGCCAGAATATCATAACTACATAGCCAAGGCCTCGTGCCAAGACTACAAATAAGATTTTTTCAAGGCCTTGTGCCAAGACACTAGTTTGTCTCATGAGACCTACCGATGCATCAAGGAGCTATAGCGGGCTCCACCCGTCACATATTAAGTCTAATTCATTCCCATATGAAAAGGTTTAAACATAACATAAACATTCCTATTAAAACTAGCATACGAAATGTAAATACTTCATCCATAAACCATGAATGGTATAAAAATAGAACATCCACAGTCAAACATATCACAAAACCTTCAATACAATATAGAAGTTTTGTTTCATAATAAATCAACTTCAAATAAGCGTAAAATCCATCAAAGGATGTTGACATAGTTGAAATCAAATATATTTTTAGAGAAATATCTCCTTCAATTTTAAAATCATTTAAGAGTCATATATTTATAAAATAAAACATTTTCTTTGAAAATATTCTTATAAGCTTGTAAGGAAAGCTTCGACGATTTTATAACGGCGAAAAATAACCGCACCCGCCGTATAAGTTAAAAAAACATTCTTACCTTAATTCTGTCGAAAAGGGTAAAAAGCACCTTATTTGGAAAACGACGGCAAGATTCCTTTATAAAACTCTTATAAAAAGTCAAACAAGGGTATAAATGACTTTAAACCATATTCTTTTAAATTGTAAAAATGTTTTGAAATACAATTTTAAGAAACATGGATGTGGATGATAAAGAGATACCAGTAGATTATTACGTATGAACAACCTCGGATAATGAAGAGATTGTGAAGTAACCCTTACCTTGTAATTTTCCATGGTTGGGGTAGGTTAACCTCCTGTATAATGGTGAAATAATTGTTATTAAATTTTACAAGAATCATATACATTAATATGATATCATATATGATCTTTTAACATTTATTTGTTAATAATAACTTAGTATTATCGTTGTTTCGGGTGTTAAATTACTCATTTTAGTTTATATGATTTGTTAAGTAAGCCATGTTTGTAATGGATGGGTTGTATATTAATCATATCCAGAATGATATAAAGTCCTTATATACTGTTATTAATCATCAAATGAGAATTATACTTGAATGGATACGATGGAGAATGAATCTCATCGCGTTCGTGGAGACGGTAGTCCGTACGTACACACGAGCGAAAATATCATTCTTCTGATATGAAAATAATATATAATTGGATGGTATATCATATATATAGAATAATTATCTTGTTACATTTATTATTTACTTGAATTACACATCATTATTATACCCATCCAAATAATAATTTATTGAATAACAATTACACCACGACGTGGAGACGGTAAGCCGTACGTACGCATGTCTAGTGACATGTTATTCAAAGGATGGATAGAATAATGAATATTGTTGTACCATATTTATAATAACATAACATTATATATATGATACTGGAGTTATTATTTTAGAATGGTAACAACAAAGGAAGAGGAAGTGGAAGAAGAAAGGAACTTGAAAAAGGGTGGTGAAATCATTACCTCTTCTTTGGGTTCTTCCTTTTAATTTGATCAAAAGGGCTCCTTAAGTTGGATTTATGACTAAAGTAAGACCTATAGGATGAAGTGAGGGAAGTTTAGAGAGTATTTGGGCAGAGTTTGGCCGAACCAAAAGGCTTAGAAGGAGTGATGTAATGAGAAGGGGGAGTGACCTTTTATAAGAGGGGTGAGGGGAACCATTGGAAAAGTTAGAAATATTATTTTATAATAAATTCATATTCGGTTTCTAATGGATAAAAAGTTGATTTTTTAAAGGTTAATGTGGGGATGGGTCGAAAAACACTCAACCAATATAATTATGTAGGTTTGGGTTACTATATTAACCTTATCATTAAGTATTAACTCTTAGCTAATTAGTTTCACTTTTACAATGTCTCTTTGTATTTTTATATTATATGGTTATTAAACATACTATATACATCCAAGAGACTGCAAAGTGGTCCATTAATGATACACCTATAATAATATAAGTCTCGTGGCCGAACAATAGATTTTTAAGAATTTATTATCAATTAATAATATAATATATTTTTTAAAAACTCTTTTATGTCAATTTTGACACTATTCAATAGTTGATTTTTGTAAAAATCATAAAAGAATGATTAATTCAGAAAAAGTCAATAAATTCAATCCTAATATTTCATATTATCCTAGAAAATTAGTGTAATTCATAAAAAGTCTCAAATTATATTTATTTGTGTATCTACAATATCAATCATTTTAATTTTTCCCTATTATGGTAATTACTGCATCACCATTGTGTCATAAATAAATTAAATTCTTTAATGACTAAAAATTATAAATAAAATACCATTATGTAGGAAATAGTTTTATCTTTCTAATGAATATTTATAGTCGAAAATACAACATATATAACCTTATGTAATTTTTTTTTGTAAAAGCTATATGCTTGTGTCAATTTTGTATTCATTTTAACTTAATTAAAATAAAGTGTCCCTATCACTTAGAAGTGGCACCATGGGGTCCCAAAATCGACCAAAAGATGCCTATGGTTGAACTTGTATCAACCAATAAGGTTAGGAAATGTTTTAGGGTAATTATTTATTATTATAATATTATTTTTAACCCTTATTTATCGGATTTACCCTTTAACCATGGTAAATAAAATATTTACCGAAATAATTATTCAAAATTTCTAAAAATAAAAGTTACCTATTTACACAATTTGAACATCCTGATTCCAAATATGGAATCCATTTTTCCAAATTCAAAACCAAGAAGTGGCAGAAATTAATTTAAAATTAATTCCCGCTGTCAAAATAAAAAGCGTGTTTTTAAGATATAATAACTATCAAAAGATTGATACTTGTTTATGTACGGATTAATTGTGGAATTATGTCCAATTACCAACATTGTATTAAATGGTAAAATTATATTCTCAATATACTTTAAAAACACTAAAATTAATAATTTATCACTATTAATTATTTTTATTAAAAAAGTTGTTTTTAATTAAAATTTAGTAATTTTCACTATTCATCAAAATATTAAAGTTATCCGAAAAGTACCAAAATTTCACCTTAGGCTAAATTCGATATTCCGAATCCAAAAATAAAGTCCATTTTGAAATATAAAATATTTCAAAAAGTAGGTATTACTATTCATAACGGCTAGTTTGATTAGTTATGGTGTGTTAGAACTCGGTGTTGCGTACAACACACGCTATCACATTAATCAAAGAGAAGTGTACCGTAGAAGATTGGGGTGTTACATTCTCCCCTCCTTCAAATAATTTCGTCCTCGAAATTTCTAGAATATTATCGCATTAAAAGACTCGGGTGGTTCTTTATCATTAGTTCCTCGGGTTACCACGTTGCCTCTTCCATCTTATGGTTTCTCCACAAAACTTTTACCAGACGCGTCATCCGGTTTCTCAGTACCTGTTCTCTCATATCAAGAATCCTGATGGGATATTTGCAATAAGACAGATCGATTTCCAGTTTTAATTCCTCATAGGTGAGTACATGCATTGGTTCAGGCATTTATTTCAACAATAGAGATATGTGGAACACATCGTGAACTTTGGAGAGACTTGGCGGCATTGCCAATCAGTAAGCTACAACCCCAATTCGTTCTAGAATTTCAAAAGGTCCGATGTACCTGGGACTCAATTTACCTTTCTTACCAAAATGCATGACTCCCTTCCATGGAGATACCTTTAGGAAAACATGATAACCTACTTGAAATTCCAAATCCTTCCTTCGATTATCGGCATAGCTCTTCTGCCTACTTTGAGATTATTTGATGTGATTTTGGATTACTTTCACCTTTTCCATCATTTCCTCCACCAGTTCTGGACCTACAAGTTTTCTTTCACCAACGTCATCCCAACAGGTTGGTGTGCGATATCTCTTTCCATATAACGCTTCATTTGGTGCCATCTGAATACTCGAATGGAAGCTATTATTATAGGAAAATTATACCAAAGGTAAATATTGATCCCACATACCCTGAAAGTCAAGTGAGCAAGATCTCAACATGACATCTATGGTTTGAATAGTCCGTTCTAATTTTCCGTATGTATGAGGGTGGTAGGAAGTGCTCAAATAAAGTTCAGTATCCAGGGATTTCTGAAGACTTTTCCAGAATCTTGAAGTAAAATGGGGATCACGATCAGAAACAATCGATAGGGGTACTCCATGAAGTCTCACAACTTCATTAATATATAGTCTAGCTAGACGTTCTAGTGGCAGATCTTCTCTTATAGCAATAAAATGTGCTGACTTGGTATGACGATCAACAATAACCCATATTGCATCGTTCCTTCTTGGAGTCTTTGGTAGACCCATGACAAAGTCGATCATAATATTGTCCCATTTCCACTCCGGTATGGGAAGAGGTTTCATGACTCCTCCAGGGTGTTGCCTTCCAGCTTTCACTTGTTGACAAACCATACATCTTGACACAAAATCAGCAATCTCACTGTTCATATTGTCCCACCAAAAATTTTCCTTCAAATCTCTATACATTTTTGTGCTCCCAGGGTGTATAGAGAAATTGTAACTATGAGCATCATACAGCAATTCCCTTTTTAGATCAGGTATATCGGGAACACAATGTCTATTCCCGAATTTCAAAATTACCTCTTCATACACAAAGTCTCTCAATCTACCATCATTCACAGCTTTAATCTTCTTTTGAAATTCTTCATCACCGGTCTGCGAACTCTTAATCCTTTCTAGTAAAGATTGTTTGGAAACCATTTGAAGAAGCATTGATGTTTCACCTTCCCTGGTTATTCCCATGTCCATCTTCACTAGATCCATGAAAATTGTATCCCTTTCAATTCTCATATTGTTCAAAACTCCATGGTCTTTTCTTCTCAAAGAATCTGCCACCCTGTTTTCCTTCCCTGGGTGGTAGTGTATTGTGCAATCATAGTCCTTGAGTAATTCAAGCCATCTCCTTTGCCTCATGTTGATTTCTTTTTGTGAGTAAATATTCTTCAAACTCTTGTGATCAGTATAAATCTCACATTTTTCACCATAGAGGTAATACCTCCATATCTTCAAAGCAAATATCATAGCTGATAACACAATATCATGAGTAGGATAGTTTGGTCATGAATTTTCAATTGTCGTGATGCATAGGCAATAACGCTATCATTCTGCATAAGGACACAACCAATTCCTTTCTTTGATGCATCACTATAAATAACGAACCCATCATTCCCTGATGATAGAGTCAATATATGAGCATTGACTAATCTTATCTTCAGTTCTTTGAAACATTCTTCACACTCTTTTGTCCAAACAAATTTAACCCCATTACGTGTGAGCTTCATTAATGGGTTTTCCAATCGGGAAAAATTCTCGACGAAACATCAATAATAACCTACCAAACCAATAAAACTACATACCTCAGTTATACTCGTAGGTGACGACCATTCTTGGATTTCCATGGTCTTATAAGGATCCACAGATATTCCATCTTTAGAGACAATATGGCCAAGAAAAGAAATCTCATGAAGCCAGAATTCACACTTGCTAAACTTCCCATATAATTCATGTCTTCTCAGAGTCTTCAGGATAATGCGCAAGTGATTTTCATGATCTTCGAAGCTTTTGGATTATACCAAGATATCATCAATAAATACCACCACAAATTCATCGAGATATTCCTTGAAAACTCTATTCATCAGATCCATAAATATAGAGGGTGCATTAGTCAATCCAAAAGGCATTTCTGTAAACTCGTAATGCCCGTACCTGGTTTGAAATTTTGTCTTCGAAATGTCTTCCTTCTTCACACACAACTGATGGTATCCAGATCGAAGGTCAATCTTTGAAAAGTATTGAGCTCCATGCAGTTGTTCAAATAAATCATCAATGCGGGGTAGGGGATACTTTTTCTTTATTTTTATGGAATTGATCTCCCTATAGTCGATAAATAACCTCATAGATCCATCATTCTTTTTATGAAAAAGAAGAAGGGCTCCCCATGGAGAAACACTAGGGCGAATAAATACTTTATTAATCAATTCCTCTAGTTGTTTCTTTAGTTCAACTAATTCTACAGTGGCCATTCTATAAGGGGTCTTCGATATAGGCCTTGATCCAGGAATTAAATCAATGGAAAACTCAACTTCTCGTTCTGGAGGTTGTCCAGGTAAATCTTCCGGAAATACATCTACATATTCTTTCACAACAGGTACATCCTCTATTTGAACATTCCTTTCCTCACCCATAGTAATTTCATTCTCTTCCTCCCCAATAATTGAATTTAGTTGAGCTACTGGGGGTGGATAAAGATAAGAATTAGGTGGTGACGATTTTGCTCTAAAAAAAGGTGTTCATTATCATCATCATCGAAAATCGTAACCTCCTTCTTCTTACAATAAATATTCGCATCATAGTCCGAAAGCCATTCCATACCCAGGATTATATCAATCTCAATCATTGGTATGACGATGAGATCAGCAGATAAAGAACATTTATGTGCTCTAATGGGGACTTATTCACAAAACTTTGTTGCAATGATACTTCCCTTAGGAGTTTTAATTGACAACACCCTTGTTAAATCAAATTGGAAATATCTAATTTTCGTAGCAAACTGGGAAGATATGAAACAATGCGATGATCCAGAATCAAATAATGCATTTTCTAAACTTGAGGAAACCATTAAATTACCTGACACCACGTCTTTTGGAGCTTCTACCTCAGCAGTAGTGATAACATAAGCTTGGCCTTGATCCCTTGGCCCTTTTTAAGGTAAGTTCCCCTGACGATTAGGTCATTCATTTGCATAATGTGCCATCTCCCTGCAATTGTAGCATTGAACATTGGTAGCTTCCTTCTTCCCTTTGCATTCACGAGCTTGGTGGCCTTTTTCACCACACTTGTAATAGACACCCATTCCCTTTAAGCAAGTACCAGGGTGTTTCCTTCCATATTTACCACATGATGGATATTCAACCTTTCCCTTATTCCCCTTATTTCCATTCCCTGATTGATCAGCAGATCTATTCTTCTCTTGCTTTTCTTTAATGTCATAAGACTTAGAGAATTCCTTTTCTGTCTTGATAGCACATGAGACAATGTCTTCATACGACGATAAGGATTGTGAGACTAATGCTCGACGGAGAAATTGTTTTAACCCATCAAAGAAACTATCAATATTACTTCTTGGGTTATGTATTTAATCTCTAGCATACCTTGCTAACCTTGTAAAGTTAGCCTCATACTTTGCAAAATTCTCATCCTCCTTTTATCTCAGACTCAGAAATTGCCTTTCCATATCTGCTCGATGGTCACGGGGAAAGTATTTTTCTAAAAACATATCTTTGAACTACCTCCATTCCATATTTGATACTTTATCATCTTCCTTCGTGTTTTGAATCAATGGCCACCATTGATCAGCATCTCCAGTGAGGTGGTAAACTACCATGATAACCTTTTCCCTTTCACTACTATCCAAAGCCTGAAATATTTTCTCTAGGGAATTTATACATTTCTTAGATATGAAGGGATTTGTACTCCCATTTAACTGTGGTGGTTGTTGCCTCAGGAATCGATCTAACATTGATCCTCCACGCTGCAGATCAGGGTGCTCCATATGGGTAAGGTTATTATTCATAACCTGAGTGAGTTGTCCCAGTATGGTGATTATCTGATCGGCACTAGTTGCATCACCAGCTCCACTATAATTATCTTGAGCAGGAGGGAAATCCCTACATGGAGTGCGTGCATTGATATAGTTTCCATTTCTTCCACTAGGCACCATTTCTAAACAATGGCATAAACTAGATCAATTTATGAATCAAAATACATAATTCCATACTTATAAAGCACTTAACATAAATTGAACTATTTATGGATATGATCCATAATCATAAAAATGTTTTCTTTGAGGAAGTATATACTCATAAACCTTTCATAATGATTTGTAAAGAAAATGAGAGTTATCCTAAGCATATCCCCCGGGTGTGTCGTATCCAAGAGTGTAGTAATGCCCGTTGTCGTGCACCAATTTCAGTTCGAGTCTAGCTCAAAGCTGTGTTTTCGAGATTTACCCCTAGGTACATATATGCCAGAGCTGCCTCTACCTGCTCGTATCCAAACAGGGATGTATTGCTCGGAAAACTCACAAAATCTCTACAATACCAAAATTGTAGGAAGTTCTTCTATACTAATCATCAAAGTCCATCTTAGGTCAATGTGCTCTAATCAGAGTTTATCTAAATCTGGCTTCCAAGGTTTGTACTAAACTTCCTCTAATACCAACTATAACGCCCCGACCCTAGTGACCTAGAGTCGGTGCATTATTACATAACATTGTCATGATCACAAGAAATATCAAATCTCGAAAGACCGATTGGTTTAGTAGCCTTGGAAACTCTATATATATTCATAAAGTTTTACCTTACATCACAAAAATGAAAACTACAACCATATAGTCTCCATATTCCACACTCATATCCCCACATACTATACCTACAGGTCATTCATAAATTACTTCTTCACATCCTGGGAAAAATAAAACATAGAAAAGGGGTGAGCCCAAATGCCCAGTAAGGATAAAAATATAGCGGAAACTTTCATAAATAAGAATAAAACATTAAGGGAATTTATATATTAAAACAAAAGCCTTTTAAACTTCAACTTCAACATAGTATGGAAAAAATAAAATGAAATAATTCCATTTACTTATTCACATGGAAATTCTACTAATCGAATATTCACATGCAATATCAACAACCGCTTTCATAATGATGGAATGCATAATGCCAGACTATCAAAACACCATATCCAAGGCCTCGTGCCAAGACTACAAATAAGATTTTGTCAAGGCCTTTTTCCAAGACACTAGATTGTCTCATGAGACCTACTGATGCATTGAGGAGCTATAGCGGGCTCCACCCATCACATATTAAGTCCAATGAATTTCCATATGAAAAGGTTTAAACATAACATAAACATTCATATTAAAAATAGAATACGAAATGTAAATACTTCATCCATAAACCATGAATGGTATAAAAATAACACATCCATAGTCAAACATATCACAAAACCTTCAATAAAATATAGAAGTTTTGTTTCATAATAAATCAACTTCAAATAAGCATAAAATCCATTAAAGGATGTTGACCTAGATGAAATCAAAAATCTTTTTCGAGAAATATCTATTTCTATTTTGAAATCATTTAAGAGTCATATATTTATAAAATAAAACATTTTCTTTGAAAATATTCTTATAATATTGTAAGGAAAGCATCGACGATTTTATAACAGTGGAAAATAACCCCACCCGCCGTATAAGTTAAAAAAACCATTCTTACCTTAATTCTGTTGAAAAGGTTAAAAAGCACCTTGTTTGGAAAACAACAGAAATATTCCTTTATAAAACTCTTATAAAAATTCAAACAAGGGTATAATTGACTTTAACCCATATTCTTTTAAATAGTAAATATGTTTTTAAATACATTTTTAAGAAATATGGATGGTGATGATAAAGAGATACCAGTAGATTATTATGTATAAACAACCTCGGATAATGAAGAGATTGTGAGATAACCCTTACCATGTACTTTTCCTTGGTTGGGATAGGTTAACCTCCTGTATAATGATGAAATAACTGTTATTAAATTATACAAGAATCATATACATTAATATGATATCATATATGATCTTTTAACATTGATTTGTTAATAATATCTTAGTATTATCGTTGTTTCGAGTGTTAAATTACTCGTTTTCTTTTATATATTTTTTTACGTAAGCAATGTTTATAATAGATAGGTTGTATATTAATCATCTCTAGAATGATATCAAGTCCTTAGATACTATTATTAATCATCAAATGAGAATTATACTTGAATGGATACAATGGAGAATGAATCTCATCGCGTTCATGGAGACGGTAGTCCGTACGTACGCACGAGCGACAATATCATTCTTTTGATATTAAAATAATATATAATTGGATGGTATATCATATATACAGAATAATTATCTTGTTAAATTTATTATTTACATGAATTACACATGATTATTATACCCATCCAAATAATAATTTATTGAATAACAATTACACCACGACGTGGAGACGGTAAACCGTACGTACACACGTATGGTGACATGTTATTCAAAGGATGAATAGAATACTGAATATGGTTGTACCATATTTATAATAACATAACAATATATATATGATACTGGAGATATTATTTTATAATGGTAACAACAACGGAAGAGGAAGTGGAAGAAGAAAGGAACTTGAAAAAGGGTGGTGAAATCATTACCTCTTCTTTGGGTTCTTCCTTTTGATTTGATAAAAAGGGCTCCATAAGTTGAATTTCTGACTAAAGGAAGGCCTCTAGGATGAATTGAGGGATGTTGAGAGAGTATTTGGGCAGAGTTTTGCCGAACCAAAAGGCTTTTAAGGGGTGAAGTAATGAGAAGGGGGAGTGCCCTTTTATAAGAGGGGTGAGGGGAACCTTTGGAAAAACTAGGAATATTATTTTATAATAAATTAATATTTGGTTTCTAATGGATTAAAAGTTTATTATTTAAAGGTTAAGGTGGGTATGGGTCTAAAACCACTCAAATAATATAATTTAGATAGGTTTGGGTAACTATATTAACCGTATCTTTAAGTTTTAACTCTTAGTTAATCAGTTTCACTTTTACAATGTCTCCTTGTATTTTTTTATTATATTGTTAATAAACTTACTATATACCTCCGAGAGTCCCCCAAGTGGTCCATTAATGATAAAACTATCATGATATAAGTCTCTTGGCCGATCCTTATATTTTTAGGAATTTAATATCAATTAATAATATAATATTTGTTTTAAAAACTCTTTTTTGTCAATTTTAACACTATTCCATAGATGATTTTTGTAAGAATCATAACAGAATGATCACTTCTAAAAAGGTCAATTAATTCAATAATAATATGTCATATTATCCTAGAAAATTAGTTTAATTCATAAAAAGTCTCAAATTATGTTTATTTGGGTATCTACAATATCAATCATATTAATTTTTCTCTATTATGGTAATTACTGCATCACCATTGTGTCATAAATAAATTAAATTATTTAATGTCTAAAAGTTATAAATAAAATAATATTATGTAGTAAATCCTTTTATATTTCTAATTAATATTTATAGTCGAAAATCCAACATATATAAACCTATGTAAAAATTGTTTTTCTAAAAGATACATGCTTGTGTCATTTTTGTATTCATTTTAACTTAATTAAAATAAAGTGTCCCTATCACTTAAAAGTGGCACCATGGGGCCCCAAAACAGACCCAAAGATGCCTATGGTCGAACTCGTATTAACCAATAATGTTAGGACACGTTTTAGGGTAATTTTATATTATTATAATATTATTTTTTAACCCTTATTTACCAGATTTACCCTTTAACCATGGTAAAGAAAATATTTACCGAAGTAATTATTCAAAATGTCTAAAAATAAAAGTTACCTATTTACACAATTTGATCATTGTGATTCCAAATATGGAATCCATTTTTCCAAATTCAAAAAACAGAAGTGGAAAAAATTAATTTAAAATTAATTCCCGCTGTCAAAACAAAAAGCGTGTTTTTATGATATAATAACTATCAAAAGATTGATACTTGTTTATGTCCGGTTTCATTGTGAAATTATGTCCAATTACCAAAATTGTATTAAATGGTAAAATTATATTCTCAATATACTTTAAAAATACTCAAATTAATAATTTATCACTATTAATTATTTTGATTAAAAAAGTTGTTTTTAATTAAAATTTAGTAATTTTCACTATTCATCAAAATATTAAAGTTATCCGAAAAGTACCAAAATTTCACCTTACGCTAAATTCGATATTTCAAATCCAAAAATGAATTCCATTTTGAAATATGAAATATTTCAAAAAGTAGGTATTACTATTCATAACGGCGAGTTTGATTAGTTATGGTGTGTTAGAACTCGGTGTTGCGTACAACACACGCTATCACATTATTCAAAGAGAAGCGTACCGCAGAAGCTTGGGGTGATACAATCCTATCCAAAAATATAGATTTGTTGAACTTGAAATCATAGATTATTCCTTTTACTATGAACGTATTCATTTATTTGGAAAGGAAGTTAGAGTAGGGTTTTACATATCCCATGTTTTGGGTGATGGTTGATGACAATAAAACCATATTAGAAATTTTAGTTCTTGATCTTGATATCTTTGATTTTGTTATTGGTATGGATTGACTGTATAACCCACTTAATTAAAATAATTAAAGGCTCAACATTAGGATCTTAAATATAAGGGATTTATTCATCCTAGTGTTTCACCTTCAACATTTCTAGTTCTCCTTGAAAAGAAGGAATGTCAGAGTCTATATATTTTTGTTGATTATATGAAACTAAAACTAGATAAATTTTTGAAAAAATATCCATTTCCTATGATCTATGATCCTTTTTATCAGATCAAGGGAGGGTGGTATTTTTCAAATATTCATTTGATATCGAGGTACCATAAATTGAGGGTCTGAGAGAGAGGTATTCCAAATTCATCATTCAGGTGTAGGTATGGTAATTATGAGTATCTGGTTATGCATCTTTGCCTTACTAATCCTCTCACATTATTTATGGAATTTATGAATCAAATATTTCATTGGTTTTAGGATCCTATAATGGTAATATTTGCAGATGTGATACTTGGTCACAAAAGATCAGAAGATGATGATGGTAAGAATTCAAATATCATCCATAGAATTTTGAGAGAATATATTATGCATGATAAGCTTTCAGAATATCAATTATAGATTCATAAGTTGGTATTTATGGTCCATGTTATTTCTATGAAATGTGTGTCCATGAATAACAAGACTATTTGGGTAGTGATATCTTGGAAGTATCCTATTAATGTGTTTTATATCTAGAGATTCCTAGGGTTATCTAGTTATTATAGGTGTTTTTATGAAATCTATAATCATCCATCCCTTATAATAGATTTAACCTATAAGGGTGTGATGTTTTTTATAGAAATATGTTCCAGACATCTTTTAAGGATGTTAAAGGGAGATCAAATTCATTTCTATTCTGGGTTATTCATATAATGGATGTTAGTTTTTTCTTTGCTACGATTCCTTAGGTATGGGTCATGGTTATGTTCTAATGTAAAATATACATGTAGTAGGTTATGTCTCCCATTTATCAAGTCCAAGTGATAATAACTTTCTAATTCCTGATTTTGAGTTGGTTGTAGTGATGCACACTCATAAGGCTTGGTGCTTCTATCTCTTATGGGAGTTATTTATAATGTATTCAGACCATATGATCCTGATTTATATTTTCACTTAGAGAGATGTAAACATGACAAGGAGACATTAGGAATTATATCTTTATAGATTTTATTTTGATATTTATTATACCCTTATATAATGGAATATTTTTGTAGATGCTTTGAGAAGAATTTTTACGACTTTGGCAGAAAAGGAATCAGTGGATGAGTGGATATTGATGAGTCTTTTTTTTGAGATACACTTGTTTGAATAGAGAGATGATGTAAAGGTATTCCAAGCATTTACATGGGATATATCCCTTTAAAATTATAATATTCAACTTATAAAGCTATAGGATGTGAATTGTATGGTCTTTAAGATGAATCTTTATAATGGGGAGCCCTCAGGCGAGTGGTCTGGTTCTCCAGATATGTTTTTGTGCTTCTAATGTTTGCTGATTATTTTGATGAATTTGAGACATGGATTGATGGATGATATACACTAATATAGTTGGTCAATGCACCCTAGATAAACCTAGATGTACCCTGACCTACGAGTTCATTACTGGTTCCCAGACATGAAATGATCAATTATTGATTTTGTGTGCGCCCAAATGGCCCGAAAGCCTTCTTTTTTTTTGATTTTTGATAACCCCCCTTTTCAAGGGATGATGGGTAACCCTTACAAGGCCCGTAATCTTAGATATTACATGACCCGTAGGTCTTGGAGGAAATATCGAGACTATAACTACATGGAACTGCTCCTCCCCAACATTTTCATAATGATATCATCTCTCCACCTTTGCATGACTGTTCGGCTAGGCTTCCCATGCATGGAAATGATGGTCATAATGGCAATGTCATACCATCTCATTTTTCCACATTTGTAAGATTTGGCTCTGGTGGGTACACCTAATCTGAATCCTTATCCAGATTTTGCTTCTTGTAGAGTCTGTGTGGTTCATCAAGCACAATTTCTGGTTTCCCGAAAGCCTTGAGGTGGAATGAAGGCCTTAAGTTAGCCTGAAGGCCTTGAGGTGGCCCGAAAGCCTTATTGGGCCAAAGGCCTTTGGTGGCCTGAAATCCATGATGGACCTGAGGACCAAACCGGTGGCCTAAAATCTCAAATGGATGAATAGTTCCTGATACTACTGTACAGAACAATACCTGCTACAGTGCCTGCTATAGTATTGCTACAATACTGCTATAGTACCAAAAATGTGTTTCCACCTAGTTTTGAACTCAAGGAACTTTGATGAACTTTATTAGTCCTTACAAACTGGTCTGAGGCTCTTATGTTGGAGACTTTGGGTCTTGGTTCCTTACAGGTCAAAAAATCAATGTGGAATAGAAAATCCCTACTTTTTTTCTCGAAACCTCCCCTTTCTAGTATGAAAATGGGATTTGGTATCCCTTTCATGTTTGAGTGGGATACCTTGGACACTAGTTTTAAATATAGAATATAGGTGACTATTGAGAGAATCATGAAATTAGTGAATTTCATACTTTTTAAGGATTTAACTAAGGTATAAGATCTATGGAACATTTATGTGTTAGACATTATACGAATTTATGGGTTGCATTTAGAGATCATCTAAGAAAGAGACCATCACTTCATAGAATTGTTTTTTAGTATATTGATGGGTTCAAAATTGTATTTGAACATGTATTATCATTCATAGATGGATTCCTAGTCTTTTTGAGAAATCTAGATTCTCAAGGACATGATTTGGGGATGCGTGTAGGATTTCTATGGTTATTGGGTGAAACATGTGCTCTTAATCGATTTTTATTATAAAAAAGTTATTAATCATTGATCAGGATTGAACTATTTGAGGAAATATGTGGTCATTCATGTAGGTTGTCTCTTTTCTAGGTTGATATTGGAGAATGGACCTTGGTTGTATAGATCATCATTCAAGAGATAAAAAATTTCATTCTATTGATTTAGAAGAGGTTAGAGACATCTCTTAGTCTCTATATATCTTATTTAAACTGAAGTCAATTTCCATTAGAGTATAAGGTAAGTGATTCAGGTTTTTTCTCAGAGTTTCACCTTAATTGGGGCATAGTTTTTAAGGGAAATAAGGTAAGTTAACACCTGATTATATCAACCTATTTTAGATTGTGGGGTGACTTGGAAAGGTGAAATATCATTCAAACTTGAATTTTTGATTGAATTATTTAAATTATGTGTTCCATGTTTCATAAATTAATATATATATGTCTGATCCATACAATACCATTGAATGGGTGGATATTGATATTGAACCTGAAACATCAGTGGTTAAAAGGCATATTTAGATAGTGGACTGACATGAAAGGGTGTTGCATGGAAATATGATCCCCTTGGTTTGAGAATGATGGATGTGTGTCTCGATTAACCATGAGACATGGGAGAGAGAATCCTTGATGATGTTGTAATGTCATTATCTCTTTTCTAGTTTAGGGTCTTAAGCCTTTCATGGGGTTATAATTTTTTATGGTGGAGAGAACCGTGAGATCTTTTGGATCATAGGTTTCTTTAATTTTGATATTGGTTATTCTCTGGTTAGTTTTTAGAGGATTTTGGGAGTTGGGAGTTAAAAATTCAATGTTTTGGGGAAAATAAGACATGTTCATGGTTTAGGAACATTGTTAATAGTAAATATATGGTAAACATGTGATATATCTTTGTTGATTCTGGTTGAGTTTTTTACGATTTGAACATGATTTTTATAACCATGCATGTCTCTTGGAAAATTGTGTTAATGTTTTGGATTTGGTCTAAAGACTGTCCTACAACATAATCATGATTTTTAAAGCCGTATAATTATTCCTAGGTATCTGTGTGACTTGGGATCCAATTAAATGTGTCCACCACATGGTTGGTGCACATTTATTCAAATCGTGCAGTCTACACATGAACACAACTCCAAATATCTTAAAATAGATAATTACCCCTAAGCCCTTGGTAATTTTAATCTCAAATCTTCTCTTAATTCCACATTATCTTAGACTATCCCCACCATAATGCTCTATTTTCTTTTCCTATTGTTTCTTGGTGATCCTTATTCTTTTTGGTTGGATCTCATAAATGTATATTCTGTTTCTTTATTGAACTATCTGATTTTATCTAGATATCCTTTTTACCCCTATTTCCGTTATCTCAGTGAAGACCCAATGGGATGTGATTGAAAGATATATAGGGTTTTATAGGGAATTTATGTTTTTTATTCGTGATTTGGGCTCATGTTGATCATATCTCTTCATTTACAATCATTGATTTAGAAGCCAATGTGGTTTTCATCATTCCTGATGTTGTGTTTCTATCTTATGATTGATCCCTTATCGTGCCTCATGTTCTTATGAATTCCATTGATTATAAATCATGAAATTTATAATTTATATTCCATGTGAGGTTATTTTCCCATTGATGTCAATATAATTGATTTCTAAAAGTGGGGTTTTGATGGAAACTATTTTAATACACATGAAAAGTTTGATATATTTCCCCAATTATGATTTTTGAAATGGAATGGTGTTTCAAGAATATAAGCAGTGTAGTATCACTATTGAATTTTTTTTATGAAATTGAGAGAATAAAAAGAAATATATTTTACCATTTAATATATATTTTGAAACATGAATTTTAATTCTTTAATGGAATCAAAATGTATTAAAACATCAAAAATACCTTGGGGTATAGGGGAAAACTAGACATATATGATCCCTAGTATAGTTACGTATCACTAGGGGAGGTTACCAAGATTCCATGTATTTCTAGTGGGTATATAATATATCTAACTATGGTTACTAATATTTAAGAGTCACTTATACTAGCTAGATGTCATGTTCATCTAGTTTGTATATAAACTTGAGTTGTAACTATGCCTTTTGTTATATATAGATATATTACATGTTTTTTTATTTGATATGTCCTTCGGATAACTTATTATGGATATTATTCTTGAAACCTTAATATTTCATCTAATTATACCTCATCAATAAAATTTATTCCATATTTAATTGTGTATTTAAATATTGTATGTTCCTATAAGGATAAATAAAAGATAATTTAATAAGAAAAGATGATTTCATTTAAAATATATTTTAAATCTATTTTAATAATGAAATAATGAATAAATTTTGATATAAATTGTATTTATTTCGTAGTGGTATCTTACCGAGATTTAGTTTTAACACCATATTTGTTTAATTTAGATATTTGTTGCCTTGTTTTTTAGATACAAGTAAAGGAAAAAACATAAAATAGAAGAATACTATCCTTATCCATGTTTCCTTATAGTGGTTTGGGATAAAATTGAGTTATTTTCACATGAATATGGACCCATGGGTCGCTACACGTTCCATTTTATGGTATTCAGTTGTTCATTAGACCTTTTTATCCAATTATTTGATGTGTATCTTTTTGGTTTTGTTGAATTTAAAATATTATGTATCATTGATATCTTATTTGATACTCTATTTGATTCTATTTTATCATATGTATGTTTTGGGTTAAATCATTCCCATATTTCTTGTATGATACCTAGGTGATTTTCACCAGCCCATGGTGATTGGGATTCGAGCCTTATGGAGGGTCAAATCGGGTGAAATTATATATTGACGCGGGTTGGTCCGCTAGAATAAGGATACTATACAATCAACCATACTACAAAAGGTGGGGAAGTCATAGTGGGATGACATAGAGGTAGGGGTTATTCAAGATCATATATTTCATTGGGATTCAAGATCTTATCTTTGATTATCATTCTTCTGAGGGATTTTAATAATGGTCATCATTGGATATTGTTTTATGGGAGGCTTCGGGTTCCTTTAGAGATGCAAGAGGTGGTTGTTTATGAGTTTCATATCCAAACCTTGATAGTTAATCATGATATACCTAGTATGTATAATTACTTGAGGATTTCGTTCTAGGGGCTTCTAATGAAGTAGTTTGTGATGGAGTTAATGTTGTAATATTTTGGTTTTCAGGAGGTGAAAATATAATTTCATGTTTTGAGTGGTTCATTGAAACCATTGGATGTATTTAGTGGAAGTGGGAGGACATTTCAATAGATTTTTTCATCTTATTGTGTTGATATTTGGGGAATGTTGTAATATTTTGGTGATTTTGGAGTAGTTTATGAAGTCATATAATTTCTCAGTGATTAAGTAGTCTTGTTTTGTGGATGATTTTTTGAGGAGTCTTATGGATGAGATCATAAAGATTCAAAATTACTGAAGACCATCATCTATGATCCGGATCCTCAATTTACCTTATGAGTATGGGGAGGTATTCAACAGGGTTTTGGATCTTATAAAATGATTAAAATTGAATTTTATCCCCAGATGTACGGGATGATAGAGAGGACCATCCAAATATTGGAGGATGTGTTTTGAGCCTATGTTTTCGATTTAGGTAGACCATTGTTGAATAAATTTATCATGGATGAGTTTGTGTACAATAATAAATACTACTCATAAATTTTGATGGATTTTTCTGAGACGTTGTATAAAAAACCTTATAGATTTTTGTTGTTTTGAAATCAGGTTAGGGAGTCGAAGGCCCTTGAACTAGATGTGGTGGAGAACTTCACTAATAAGGAATACTTGATTCAAGAATGGATGAAGTTGGTGAAATACTATTAAAAATAATATATTTATCGGAGTAGGAGACCTTTAGAGTGAAAGGTATGAGATCATGTGTTTAAAAGAGTTTCCTTTAACCTTGAGTAGTATAGGTTTTACCATGTAAGTAAGATCTCCCCTTATTTTATTGGACATTTTATGGTATTTATATTCATCAATGTGGAAGTGTATCAATTAGAAATTCCCATACAACTAGATCATATGCATAATGTTTTACATGTTTCAAAACTTTTTCAATATATTTATATTGACTCTCATGATATTGATCGTTGGTACATAGATGGGGAAGGAGATATAAAATTCATGGAGTGGCTAATCAAGAATTCAGATTACATGGAAAAGGCTCTACATGTCCGTGTAATTCCATTGGTTTAAGTTTTTTAGATTGTTGGTGGTTTGGAGTAATAAATGTGGGAATGTGAGTAACAGATTATCCCTTAATATCTAGATATGTTTTTAACCCAATTTTTTATGATGTTGAGATTATAAATATTTTTTGAGTTGATTTAATTGATTATCTATTGATGTTTTGATAGATATTTTTGGTTTTTATGTTCTATAGTAACCTACTGATGGTATTTTTCTTTTTTAGAGGCATCTCCTAAGGATAGTTTGAGTTTGGTGGTCACTATTACCTTTATAGGTTTGGTTTTTATTCTTGATTAAAAGATTTATTTGAGAGGTATCTAATGAAATGGTTTAAAAGTTATGGAAAAATTTATTTTTGTTTTTTAGGGTTTGGAGGTTTTAAGATATGGATAATGTAAGGGATGTGAAGTTAGAGCTAAGGTTTAATCATGTAAAGAAGGTATCATGTCATGGTCGTGGGTGTCACACCATGCAGAGTTGGAAACCAAGGGGGTAGTTCTGTTGTTTAGTATTTTTTTTGAAGTATTTGATCAAAAGTTGGTTCTTTTATCATGGTGTGATGTTGTGTTTCATGAAAGGGTTTTTAATATAGGGGAGTTAAGTACCAAGCTATTTTAGGGAGGAATTCATGTCAGGTTGTTATTGATTTTAATTATAGTGTTGAGGGCATTGTTGTTGCATGTGGGGTCTTGAGGTGATTTTTTTTGGAAAATAGGAGGAAACCTTACACTTAATAAAGGAACCATGAACATGTATTGTTAATCTTATTCATTGAATGTTCCATATTTATAGTTATAATGTTAGGGGATTTGGTCATAGTGGGATGGGTCTTGGTGAAATTAATCAATTTTCCATGATTAGCCATCATAACAAGGTCACAATTTCCTTGTTGTGAAGCCTTGATTGGATAATTTTCAACTTCTACCTTTTTTAATGTTGTCAATCCATGGTGATATTGTCAAGGTGTGACCTTTCCATGAATATATTAAATTTATTTGGTTGATTGAGTTTTAAAAGGGGTATATATTTGATATCATAAATTTATTTTCACATATTTGTTAAATTTAGCCCCATCATGGAATGCCCAATATCTATTACACTATGAATCCTTAAAATTTTGCATTCAGTATAAATTTATAATCGCATATGACTTCATAAAAATTTATTCCTTTTTCCTCAACCCCAAGAAATTAGTGGTTTATCCTTAAAGTTTATTTAGCGATCTTTTATTGTATTTATACATGAATTTTAAGTGATTAACCATGTTTTGATCTGAGATGAGTTTTCTTCTTTTTTCCTGGGTTATCTTTCTTTTCTTATTTTTTTGGAGTGCCTGGGACAATGTTTTGGATTTGATTTTTCTAGACCTGGATCTTGTGTTTGATAAATTTATTTGTGATATATGTTATTGATCTATACATCAGATTATCTTTTCCATTGGACCACCATTATCTTATTGTACATACACAAGGTTTGTGGATGCTTCAGTTGTGGTAGGGGATTTAAGACTCCTCCCTATTTAATTTGGGTAGACTATAGAATTAATATGATTTTAGTTTATTTGTATGGATGTTAAGGATTAAACTAATAAATATAATGAAATATATTTAATTAAATTTTAGGGAATTGGTGATTTAAAAGTTATATTAAATGATTCTATAAAATTGTAAGAAGTTATCGAGGGGTTCTCTAGGTCTCTAACGTAACTGAAGACCCCAAAAATGTCTCGGGGGATTCATACCCACACTATATTATTTTAAGGTATAATGAGATTCAATAAATAAACTAGTCTTGAATATATTTCCTTATCCTTATTTCATCATATCTTCCCAATAGCCTTTTCTTCCTCTAATTTTAAAGATATTGATATCTATCAAATTTTCAAGTGAGAAAGTGGATCTATTGGTAATCAATCTATGCTCTTATATGTTTTCCAAGGCTTCTTCTCCACTTTATATCGCCCTTTTTGATAATTTTGGAATGAATTTTCCTTTTATTTATGATTTTTATAGACACATTAATGGGGAGTAGAGATTGTTAGAAAAAGGGATAGTTACCTTGTTATGTCCTCCTAAATTTTAATTCTCTTTTCCAAAAGGGAAGATTATTCTCGATATCAGGGGAGATTATTATGTTCATTTGATTCATGTCATATAATTTTGTATCAGTAAACCATCGATGTTCATTTAGGGTGACAGTCACTATTGAATTCTGTATGTTGTTCATAGTAGAGTTCCCATTTTACTTTTCATAATTATGCTATTTTTATCCTTTTATTAATTAAATTGGTAACTTCCTATACCAAAATATGAATAATTAAATAGGTTTCTCTTATATTATCATATTTATGTGGAGGTTGATTTATCTCAACATCTTTCTATATTAGTGTGGTTTGATCTGAATTTGAATTTTTTAACAATATTTTATCTTTGAATGAAATATTTGTTAATGGATTTATTGTAAAACTACAGGGGAACTCCATTTAAAATATCAATTAAAGGAAGAAGTCAGAAATCTATCATATAGGGATTGGGCCCTCTGATGTGAGGAGAAAAGATGTGGAAGATGTTGTGAACTAAGTGACAATTTCTAAACAAAGAGTGGAAATATATCAGGGCAATGCAACTCACATAGTGGTCTCCTAAATTTCATATAGTGACTCTCAATCTAATATGGGATTTATTATAGTAGAATAACCAACTTCTTCTACGGTTGATTAGGATGAGAATAATTATTTTAGGGAGGATTATAAAGTGGTGGGGAGGATGAAGAGGCCTTGACTCGATTCCTTATAAGAGACAACTCTATCATGTTAAGTCTATAAGGATCACTCTTCCCATCTTGAAGATCCATCAATAACAAAAATCTATTTTTCTATTGGGAAGGATTCCCCTATAATGAACAATGAAATAGATTTTGTATACATGTCTCCTATATCTAGGGATATTTTGGTGAGGTACGATATTCAATCCTTTGTTTCTACTAAATTATAGACACCAATGACCCCCTTTACCAATATGGATGATTCCAATCCTCAGTTTAAAGTTCTTGAACATAATCAAAATTTTTAATCATTTATATTAAAATTCTATAGCTATTTAATGTAAAAAATTTGGAGCTCTAACTAATGCATGAGATTTCTAGGAATATGATAGTATTAGAATATATGAAAAACCCCAGGATGAGATGATTACCACTACTCATGAGGATGATACATATTGGTTCAAAATAGTTAGTATAAACAAGTGTTTGAGAAACAAAAATGATTACTCAGGTATGAAAATAAAAATGATTAGTTGGTGTATTTATAAGACTAATATTTGTGATACCAATAATGTTAAATCTATTGGAGACTTGGTAGACTCTTCATCCTTTCTTGGGGATATCCAAGATTATATGGAAACAATTATTCTGATACATGCACTTCAAGTTATATTCAGATCATCCTCACCCCCTTAACTTTTTCAATAACTAGTACTTCACCCATGAAAATGAATGGGACTATTCAAATACCAATTAAATCATATGGTTCAATATTATTAAAAAAAATAATAGTGTCAATTAACTTTATATAATATTTATAACAAAATGATGATAATAAAAATATGAATACAATAGGTAATTAATAGAGAAAGAACCATTAAAAACATGAAAATGAAATTGAATAGTGAGTAATGAAATTAAATAAATAGAATGTTGATATGAAAATAAATGAATAAGAATTTTGAAATTAAATCTTCAATCATAGGTTTGAAATAATACAAAGTAACAGTAAACAATGAGATGCAAAATGATTTTTTAGTGGTACATAATATAGAATTTGATGTCAGTTCAGAAATAGAACTAACAGTTGGTTGAAGTAGAAAATTACAGGATGAAAATAGTAGCAGTAACCATAGTTTTCAACACCTTTAAAAGTTCCCTTCGAAGTCCACCTATCATTAGAAGTATGTACAACTCCTCTTGCATTCCCCTCATATCATGCATCGTTCATGAACATTATACCAGATCCAACCACTGTACAAGTAACAGAAAACAGAACCACTGTAATCATTACTAGAGAAAACAAAAACCGATATGAATGTAGAAATCCAATGTAATTTTTGCAAAAAATAATTGTAGATACTCTATTGCAGTTAACAGAAATAGACATAAACAGAGGATATTATATTACGTAGAAAAACCTGGAAAAGGAAATTTGTCATCCAAAAATTCTTTAAGGATAGTTCAATGCCCTCTCAATTAAAGAAATGATTTTCAGTCAATTTTCTCAGAATATTTGTTGATGTTATCCTAGAAATAAGGATGCAACTCAATTCCATAGACCGATGATGTAGTAGGCTCTGGGGACATTACAACCTTTTTTTGCACCACATCATCAACATCAAAATCTATCAACAGATTTTTCTACATAAAAAACGACTTTAATTAATAAGTTACAAATTAAAGTAACTACTGTGTATGACTGATCTCAAGAACTTGTTACCATTCATAGATATAGGTCACATTCTCATGACCATCATGCCATTCCCATTTTATGAGAATCATTATCATTGCACTACTGAAAAAATATTTATCATTGCATCCCACAGTCAGAAGCTTAACATAACCAGCTCATTCCTGAACATAAATGGTAATGTGACTTATCTCTTATTTCTAACCCATTAAATTAGAATCCATGAAATTCATAAAATTTCATATCATAATGATCTTAACACCCTAAATTTGTTCTTTATATTGTTATATCATAAATCATATGCAGTTGTTCCTTAGAAATGTTCAACATAATCTAGGAAAACTATTCCTTGTTCAACCCCAAAAACCACTTTCCCTACTAATTCATATCAATTACCACCCTTGGGTCAACCATACCAGGACACCTGATCCAAATTTTCAAATGAGAAGTAAAAATGCAGGCTGTTTTAATGTAACAGACAATGTATATAGAAAAACATCCATTCGAGTATTGTATACTCAAATAATGTGATGCCTATAACAGTTAATGAAGTAAAAAAAATATGTACCTTAGTAGATGATGTAGTTGCAGATGTAAGAACTGTTGTAGAATCATTGCATAGGACAACTAAAGTGTTTGTGCTATCATGTTTTTAAAGTACAGGAATGAAACAAAGATGACAATACTATGGGATAAGTTGTATAATTAAATATAATAAAGGATAAATAAGTACTACCTGGTTTTGGTCAATGGTCATCTGTACATGTGAAGAAAGAAAACATTGATGATCCTATATAATACAATTAATAAGAATGCCTGTTATGGGAAATTAATCTGGTAATTCATGAAAGGTATGGGTTTGGAATTTTCAGTTACCTGATAGTCTTGAATGGTTTCATGAAAATTGGTGATATAATTTTCCTTATTTGTGATAACTGTATTCCACTTTCATCATTCTATATACATGTATCCATGAGGTCACTTATTTGAAATATATAATTTAAAAAAATCTATATAAAAAATAATTCCAAAAATAAATTTACTTAATCTACCTATATGCAACATAAAAATAAACAGAGAAACAATATAATGCATACAGAAGTAGCTTTATATGGAAATAAAATACAAAACTGATTATATGTATATGATTTTATAGAATAGTTAAAGAAATCAATGTGCTGGAATATGTAGATCAAATGTTTAGAAAAGTAAAAAGTGAAAATATAAAAATGTATATACATATGAAAAAGGATGTGTTGAGCAGCGCTTGAGTTAAGGGGTTGTCTCTATAACATACTTGATTGTGGTGTTTGAGAATATATTTCCCATTACAGCAGTCCATGATCAGCGCTGAACCAAAATAATGCACTACCATAAGTGACGTGTGGGTGTGGTTGCTTTTATGCTACCTCAAAACATCAAAATGGTTGTTTGGTAATAAAGATCAAATTCATAATGTATCTGCACTAAAACAGAACAATATGTCAATCAGTTAAAATAAATCCAACCCAAATAACCAAAAAGAATAGAAGGGAGCAGAATAAATTAGTAATGTAGCATACAAAACATGTTAAAACAGTTTTATTCAGTCTTTTCCCCTTCCTACAAACTGTAACTTCCATAGCATCCAATATCAACATTTCACTGATGGGAAGTTCCCCATCCTGAAAACTTTGCAGTTACCCCTCCCATATTAATGATGCAATAACTAATAGAGCAGTGAGTTGAATATGTACATGTGATTCCATTATTAGATATAGGATAACCACATACAGATTTGGCTATCATTGAGGTCCCATAAAAAGAGCAGGAGTTTGAATATTGTACCAAAGTATCTGAACCTGGAGGACCATCCATTATGGGCTGGCAGTCACGTTGGGTTCCCAGTTCATCATTGCTAGATGGAGTCATAGAAAACCTGGAAGAAGCATACCCATCAATATGTTCATTACTGTATGGTTGTATATGCTCTAGTGAAATTAGAAAATGATTTGGATGTTCTCGACAAAAAACCTAGAGGAGTCATCCTTGAAAGAATTTCAGTAAGAGGGCCATGGCACTTATAGTACGGGAAAAAAACCATGGATTCAAATACCATTGTTTGATTGAGACGATACTCGCCCGGGACCTCAATATAGATAAATGATGTGGTTGTTCTCGACAGACCAGCCACACACAAATATAGGCATGAACATGATGTATAAGGGAAATGGTATGCTAATTTCACAGCAAAGATAAACATTGAAAGCATTGCTGAATAATTTTAAAACAGAAGGATTATGAAAGGGTAAGGGAGAAGCTGGAAATATATGTGATGTGATCATGTGATGTGATCATGCTAATATGTTTATGCGTTTCCATTGTATTGGATTATTCATAAATATGCATCTTCCATTGCGTGATCTCAGATCTCTTATGGGTGGAGTTTTCATTGATTATTGGGTGCGGTGTGTAAATAGATATGTATATCATGCTATGAAAGTTGAGTAATTTTACTAAAGTTGATGGTGGTGGCGAGCTAATTTGTATAGTGTATAAAAATTAAAAAACTATACAGCTCACGTCAACCTATTTTATTAGTAACAATCTCAAATAATTAAACTTTATTATTCCTTATAACTCACTATTTCACAATCCTATTGTACAGATGAACTCAAATTATGTACTACTGAGAAAAAATTGTCTAGTGTAGTGGAAGACAACCATCAAAATTGTAAAAGACAACATGCTTCATTATCATCTACAACACCAAACCATCCAAAAATGTTTAAGATTCAACTAAAATAGTTCACAATTAACATGTTCTATTAGTAACATACTCAAAAAATAGAGACTAATATGTCATCATAGGTCCCATAAATAAAAATGTTGCTAGGGACATAATTGCAACAACAAATTACTACTCATTAATGCCCCTCAAGAAACCAGAAATCACTGCTTGAAAATGCCCTGAATAAAATGCAGTGTATCTGCATGCTAAAACCTTGCTTTATAGTGAAGGTTAGTTTCAATTAAATAAGTGTCCAAATTATTGGTATGAAAATGACTGGAAACTCACTGTAATCATTGCAGCATCAATGCCACCATCACTGAATTTTTGAAGACAAATTCCATCACCCTAGAGTACAACCTCACTATAGTAAATATTTTTAACTGAAATAAGAGCATTTAAATGATACATAAAAAAGAAATATGAAAGAGTAAGCATTCAAAATAAAAATATGAACAGGTAAATGAATAAAAAATTTGAAACATATGGAAGCATAATGCATCAAAATATAGAAATTATTATTCACTCAAGACAACAAATAAGAGCACTGGTTTCACTTCAAAATTATTCAAATAAATTTACACAATGATCTATAAATGAGATTGAAATAATACATATATTTTATGATGGTTTCACCTAAAATTACAAAGTGTATGGACTCTTGTTAACATGAGATCATACATGATAAAAAATATGTCACATAATAATTCTCAGACATATCCTTTATAAAAATCCATGTCTCTCGAATTTTAAGAATGATGAAGTATTTACCATGATTATTGGAGAATTTATGAGTCGATTAAAATTCCTGTATCAGGAAACATGTCAAAATCATAAAAAGTAAATAAAAATGGACTATTTACCATGATTAATAGACCCATGGCTTGTAATTAGCCATTTAAACTCACGAAAACATAGGATAATGGATAAAGAATCACTAAAATAAATTGACTCAACCTAGTTAAAACACATCATTACACAATGTAAGGGAATTGAAATACATGTGACTAGAAAATAAAATATCTTAATGAATTTAACAATCAATTGTTTGTAGAAATTAAATAAAAGTTATTTTAAATTAGAATTAATTACTAGTAAAACTCTAAAATGTGGAAAACGTTTTCAAGTACCGACTATTTTGGCCTCCTTGGGATTGAAATATACCGTGGAAAACCTGAATGAACAGTTGGCATAAAATGCAACAGAAAAATGTCACCATGAGGAAGTAGAATGTAGACTACGAGTTCAAGTCGTACCTATGGTCTGCGTGAAGAAATCAAAGCATCTTGTGTTACAAAATATTGTGAGATGGGTAGATGGAATAAAATGAAATAGGAAAATTTCAGTAAAATGAATGAAAATACAAGACTGTGAGATAATGATGCACCAGATAGGAAATGTGAGGGTCAAACATGGAGAAAAGGAGAGGCTGATTGGGGAAATAAAACCAAGTAGAGTGATGGGACGCTAATAAGAGGATGCGACAGAAAGAGAGGGAGAGTAGGAGACTCTGATTCGGTGGGAGAATAATGTGTGACAATAACAAATATACTATATCTGTAGCGAGTAATTCAAGGAGTGGTGCAAATAAAGGTAGGATTCTATTGAGCTGAAGTTGTGTTGTAGGATTCTATTGATATCTTATGAGATCGGAAGTTTCTCAAGCGAATCGTTAGTAGTAGATAGTGCAAGGTCAATGTCAACTGTAAATAGAGTCACTGGTAACAACACAATGAACATAAAAAAATAGACACTAAATCATTAAACAGTTCCCATTAAAGAAGGTCTTGGTAAATGCAGGGTTACCTCTAACATAGGTGACACAATTCTTGGGACAAAGCTATCTCGTAGGATTCTATTGATATCGTATGAGATTAGCAGTTGGTTAAGCGAATCGTTCGTAGTAGACGGTGCGAGCTTGAAGTAAACTGCAAATATAATTGATGGTAACAACACAATGAACATCAATGAATTTATAATGAATCAATAAACATTTAAAAATTTAGAACATTCTGGTTAATTCAGGATTACTTCCAATTTAGGTGAAACATTTCACTGCATTAACTTCTGAAATGGACAATGTGAAATAACAAAAACAAAATTTCGTATAAAAAATAGAGCCATTGAAATTATTATAAAAACTGATCATCAGGATTAGCATTTGGCCCATTTGATGGGGTTAAATTGAATATTTGAGGATACAGTAGAGTAAAATTACAACTTGTCATGATGTAAAATAGGATGCGGTAAAACCATACCTTTGGCGATGGTGGATAGGTCAACACTGGTCTGGATTGCGTGGACTAGCTGGTCGGTCAAAAGTCAATTTAGAAAAAAGAGATGGCTACTGCACATTTCATAGGAGGGTGTAGAGGAGCAGTAAAAATTCCATGCGTGTCATAGAAAGTCCTGATAGAAATTGAAATTTGGAGAAGCCAAATTAAGGCATGGAGGATATGGCTGTAAAAATACAGTTGGTACCTTAGCAATACCGGATGAAAATCACGAGTTAGTGGGGGTTCAACATGATGGAATGAGATTGGTTTGAAATGGATGATGGATTCTCTCAAAATATTTAGCGGGGAGGAACTGATGTCGATGGGGATTGGAATATGAAGCCGGATGGTGGAGGTTTTTTGCGAGAAATGTAGGAATAGGGGAGGGGAAGTAGGCGGAGGTGAAGGCTGACATGTAGGTGAGTACACGAGTGGTGGAGGGAGATTGAGATCATAGAGGGAGGAAGAAGAAGGAATATGGTAACCCTAATCAAAAAGTTGGGGCGCGGTTTTGCGTTTGTCTTTCGATTTTTGTAAGGTTCTCACTACGCCAAAAAGTGAAATTTTTAGAAAATGAAAAAAAGGATTTTAGTAGAGACGAAAGGTGAGAGGTATTACGGGTGTGCGAGCGGATAGTGGAGGGATTAATGGTAAATTGATATGAGAAATGGGTGACGTGGTTTAATGTGGTGGTGACACATAAGCAGGGAGACACCCGGTTTAGTAGATATAGTAGATATTGAGAATCAATTACCTTAGTCATTGATACAATTACAATAAAAAACTTGATAATATGATAAAGAAACCAGAATTATAGAAGACATGTAAGGTCATTCCGCACCTTTTTAATAATCATTCAATTTAGAATCAAAATAGATCTATGGAGTAAAATTTCAATTAGTAGAACATGAATCAAATAACAAACAGATGAATAAATACTGGATGCAAAAATGAAATATATGCCATAATTTGGGAATCTGTAAATCAAAAGTACTAAAATAACATATATGAAAAAGATTTTAGGGAAGGGAAATACTAAAAATTGAAGAGGGGATTATTTCTTTTATATTAAGAGAAAATATTTATTGCATAGAGCTGGATCTGTTGAAAGATAGGTGAATAAATATTATTTAAAAACTGAAATATATGTTGTAATTGGTGAATGGGAAAACAGATGTATTCTGTTGAAGGAAGAAAATTTATTAAACAAAGATAAATACTAAAAAATAAATAGTATATATAAAGTAAATATAAATGTTTTGCAGTAGATCATATTGAATGCAGATGAAATATAGGGTTACGAGAGGGAAATTCAAGGACGGTGATAGTAGAATCCATCTAAAGACTAAGCAATATCTGCGATGAAGTTGTCGCACGTAGATTTGGGGGTTTAGATACATGTGGAAGAGTATATTACCATCGATGAATAATTAATATTCCATGAAGCACTGAGTGGAGATCAGAGAGAAGATAATGAGCCTATTTACATGAAAAAGAAATTCCAGAGAGACCTCACTATCCATACTTCCTCAACTTGATGTGCAAAGCAAGGGACCCTCCATGAGTATGCGATTGAGGGCACGAGAACCCTAAGTGGAGCGCGGGACCCGGTTGTCGACTAACCGAAGGTGTAGTTTCCAGTTGAAGAGGAACCAATGGTGGAGGATCCAAAGATAGAGTAGATGAAAGAGGATGAGATGGTGGAGGAGGAGCCGATGGTGGAGCATGTGGTGGCGGGGCAGGCGGCTGAAGTGGAGATTTGGGAACATGAGTGGGATTGGGGAGTCGGGGAGGAGTGAGGTATCATATAAAACCTAATGGAAATCCCGATCAGGTGCAAGGGGTTAATGGTAAATGGATAGGGAATTTTGGTGACGTAGTGTTTTGAGGAGGTGACACATAAGTAGGGGAGTACTGAGCTTTAGTAGATATAGTAGGTTCCAAAGGATATTAATTATATGTATACTATCTAAATCATGTACGAAAAACATATTACATTGTATAATGATTTTTTAGATAAAGTGGTGGATTCACTGAATGATATTCTAAGATCATTCATTGAGGAGTTCATGTTAGGAAATGATTCATAAAAGAAGTAAGTCATATGATATAATTACATGGTGATATTAGGGGATGATAAGTTTACACCTTTCTTGGAATACTCAAGGGATACCGATTAGGGTTTGTGCATATGTTGTTTTCTATTTTTAATACTGTGATTATTTAATTTTGTATTCTGTGCTTCATTAGTGTTTAGAACAATTTAGTATATTTTCTTCCCAACTGAACATTTTATGTTGAACTACACATTGAATTTAAGGGATTTCACTCTTATCATTATTGATATTTGTGAGGTCCCCCTTGGATTGTCATTTTATATGGAATGAGTGTAAGGTTTATTTCTTGTTTCATTATTTTGTTTTGGTTTTTGAGGTTTGGGAGGTAGTTACCATCATTTTTTTTCATGGGTCATTATTTTATATTTTCACATTTTAAATAAATTAAATTTTCTTAATATATTGTAAGTGGTTGATGGATGTTGATATTTTTAAATAGTTTTGTTTGTTACATGGATATATGTGATGTTACTATAATTTAATTATTTGAATAACCTATGATAAACTATTAATAATTTAATTATGGAAATGGATTAGTTTTGTGAAATTTGGAATACAAGTTCTGATGATTATGTAATAGAATATGAATTTATATGAACAATTGATGAACGCCTATTATTGGGCATGGAAAAAGTAATTATATTTTTTTAGTGAAACATAGTGGCTGACCAGGGTAATCCCACTTGAGGAGACTTTTAGTTTGTTCTCCTACATTATATAATTCTCCAATGCTATCCATTTTTTTTGTTTTAAGTGTTTCAGGAAAGAAAATAAAATATTTTTGGGTTTTTGATTAATGATATTCAATAAGGGATATTCTAATTTATACTAGCATGAAAATCTAGAATGAATGGGTTAAGAAAAAATCACTTGGTTTTGGGGTTTGTTTAGGGACCCATCATTATTCTCCATTATGTTATTGGTTTCAGTTTGATAATCCATGTATGAAATATCATTTTTGGACTATTATTATTTATATATAAATTAAGTAATATAATTTAATGCCTAAGAAATATCAATTCCACCTCCACCATTAATCAAGGATGAAGACACACCTTGGTCTAGAATATGTCATGATTTAGGTCCTAGCTCTATTGATTCTGTTTCACCCATTGATTAGTTTAACTAGATCATGTGTATAATTAATTAGTGGAGAGAGGGAAAATTAATTAAACAAAAGAATAAAATATATTGAGTTACATGGAATTGTTTGGGTGGGTGGGGGGGGGGTAGTTTCCACCTTGGGGACATTCTCCTAACCCTTGAATGGTACTGAAATCTATTATGAACTTAAAATAAGTTTGAAGGAAAAATTCAGAACACTTTGACCTCCCCCCGAACAAAGACTCAATCTCGGCCTCTAAGTACTGAGAGTAAGAGATCACATGGAGTAATGGAATAAGGAAAAAGAGAAATAAATAGAATTAAATAAAATAAAGAATATTAGAAATAAAAAAGATGAGAATATATAAGAATAAAATAAAATAGAATTGGGACGAGAGAGAGAGAAATAGAAGAAGATAAAGTAAGAAAGTAATATATATATATATATAATTTATAAAGAATAAAATAATAACAATAATTTATTTTTATTATAGTTATAATTTTGATAAGAAGAGAATAAGTAATGAAAATAAACGTGTTAAAAGAATATTATTAATCATTTTAGTAATAATAATAATAATATAATTATTATTATTAAAAATAATAATATGTATAATAATAAAATTAAAAAGAATAAGAAAAGTGGATGAAGAATAGGTGGAAACAAACAAAATACATGATTTTTTATTAAAACTAAATGATAATTGCAATTTAAATTGAAAAAAAACGAAAAGTAATTATAGTATAAACAAAAAGAAAAAATGAAGAATAATAAGAAGTTGGGGAGAATATAATCCAACCTCCTCATTAGTGGAGATATCCTTATTGGTGGTGACGACCTATGATTTGGAAAAGAGGGGTTCACATCCTTTTTTAGGTGATGGGGGAGATTTTTTGATACAAAATTATTCTTCTAATTTTTTTTTCATGTTTTACACCCCATTAATGGCTGAATCATAGAATTTAGTCTTTTATGGTTCGTTTCAAATTATGAAATGAATTTTACTCACAATTTAGGCTCCATACTCAACATGTATTAAATTACATCGCCAATTTATTTCAAGATGTTTTTTGTGAAAAAATGCTTCATAAATGTTTATTCAATGTTGCGAATCAAATGGCCCCTATAATGAATGAATAAATATAAGAAATTTATTTTCTAAATTAGGAAATGATTTTTCTTTCAAATTCATGAGTAATAACCTCAATTGGTGGTGTGTACCCCGATTTATGCTTCATTTTATGATGTGGGGTCTACTCTGTCCGCCCAAACACTTTATCAAATTGATTATTTTTATGGCCTCCCTTAGTATGAATTAACTCTTGTTATAGAAGATAAATTTGTATCCCAAAAATCAATAAATCATAAAAAGGAGAATCACATTAATTGAATATATATTTTTAAAGTTATGTTCAAAATAACAAAGTGCTTAAAATATTTTAAAATTATAGAATTAAGTAATTTTCAAATTTTAGTACATTTTCATTATATAATTCAAATTACACATTATCATAATAAAATATTTAAATACATGAGTTTTATCATTGAAAATCATTAAAAACATCATCATTTGAATAAAGAATTGCACTGAATTTTTCTCTATCAATGATTTTGAAAAAGGATAAATTATTTATGTGATTTTTAATTGAAATTGGGTTATATTTATTTCAAGTATTATTGATTTTTATTTCACTGATTGGTTTAGTATTGTTATTGGGATAGTGTGGGTTTAATTGTGGGTCGTATGTGGTGGGGACAATATGATGGAAATTTAATTTATAATGTTGTATTATTGTTTTTAGTTTTGTGGTTGTTAGAATATGTTGTATGGAGGGTTCTGTAGATAATTGTCTTTTGTTATAATGGATATGATGTGAATTTGTATGAAGAAGTGGTGGATGTGATATTATGTAGTGTAAACTGGTGGAATGGATTGTTATGTAGAATGAAATATGATGGTTGTTTTTATAGAGCATGGTTTTTTATACTTAGTGTGAAAATAAGTGAATGGGTGGTGTAGTTAATGATATGTCATTATGTGGTGTATGTTGAATTAAGTCCATGTAGTTGTTATTTTTGTGTTTGGATGGTTTATATGGGTAAATTTTTAATTTTACTGAGTGTATAGAACCTTGTGTGGACTAGAATTAAATAGTGGTATATGTAAATGAATTTTAACATTGAAATGAGGTAGTAATGATTTAATTGAATAAGAATAACGTTTATTGAATGTTTTGATATTAAATATTGACCAATGAATGTGATAATGAAATTAATATGTCCAATAATATAGAAAATATATAAATGGTTAAATGATATGTTTAAAAATGGATAAATACGAATGTTTCTTTGTGTATTTTGTGTAGAACAAGTAGGGTAGGTTTATGTTACAAAGATGGAAATATTCTTCAGATTGTAAATATTTTAGTGTAGTGATTGTTATGGGTCTTGGTACTTTTATTTTGGTATAAACACATTGTTTGGTCTTGTAGGAGATAATGATATACGTTTTTTTAATTTTTATTCATTACTCATCCAACCTGAGTCAAACAATCTTATTAAAACATAAATGTTTTGGGTTTTTAATTTTTTCTCCTGACACCATCATTGTAAATGGAACATACAAATTACTACTCCCTCTTCTTCACTCTCTTTTCAAGGCATAGTGAAAACTATGATGGATCGTGGTTGGTATGTGAAAAAGGATTGTACTGACTTAAGGGTTTTAGTATGTAATATTCTTTTATGACTCAGTTATTTGATTTTATTATTCTGTGGTGATGATGTGAGAGGATGTGATGCAAGGTGGGGTTCATGCATAGTAGGTGAATGGATTGAGGTTGACATCCTTCATGTTCATAATACCCTATTTGATATGTTTATTATGTGTGGTTGTGGTGTAGTAGTTTGTGATTATGTGGTTATATAATTTAATGGTACAAGGTGGTGGATATTTTTTTATGATGTTGATGTGGTTGAAGTATGTGTTATATAGTTATGATATGAGGTATGAAGTGTGATGGCTTGACTATAGAAGCAATGTGAGAACTTGGATGTTTTCCATTAGGGCATGGCGATGAAAACCCATAGGGAAGTGGTTTGGGGATTCTATATTACTATATAATTTTGATTCAATATTATTATATTTTGGTTGGATATTGGGTGAGTGCTCCTTGGTGAATTTTTGTGATGGATTGACATTCATTTTTTCATAGTAGTTATGTTATTTTTTCTCTATGGAATTCGTGTGTCTCCTCTACACTTTCACTAGAGGCCTTGAGGATGGTCCTACGAAGTATACATATATTCTCACCCATATATATATATATACATGTGTGTGTTTTTTTCCATGTTTTCACAAAGGTTTTTATGATTGAGTTATACATGACTAGATCTAGGCTTGAAACTATTATTAGAGTCACTAATGTTGGATTTTTATTTTGGTATTTTATTTTGGAGAATTTATTCTATATGACATTACCTACATCATGGAATATTGTTCTTATTTTATATTATGATTCTTTTTTGTTGTTTTAGTTTTATAAGGATAATGCCTCACTTTTTTATATTTTATACACACAATGCTGTTTGATAACCCTTGGCCTATTAGAGACAAGATTTAGGGGTCACAATCATATTCAATACCATCCCTGTAGAGGATCCGAATGGGAAAGGTTATGAAATTGTTTTTTCTTCTTCTTGATACTTTAGTTGCGGTACTTGAAACTAATTCATTTTTAATAGTGGTTATATAGATAGAAATTGAATATTTAAAACCAAAAACAAATATTTAATTAAAGATAAATCCAAACATTGGAAAGGAAAATATTAAAAGGACAAAAGAATAATTAATATTTTTTAAAAAAAATTAATTCACTAATCATATATTCTTTTAAATAAGAAAATGGTAAACCATTTAATATGTACTTTGTTAATGAAGTAAGACTAATAAGATTGACAACATTAATATAAATATTAAAAATAAATAAAAAATATCAAATAAATTATTTATCAATTATTTATTAATTAAAAAACATGTATGATAAAAAATAAATCATAAATGCATAAAAATAAAATAAAATACAATAAAAACTATCCTTAAAAAATTTACCACAATAATATTCTGAGAATCAATATAAAATTCAAAATGATATTTTCAATAAAAAATGTATAATAAATTATAAAATAAAACAAAATATCTTGACTGGGAAACCAAACATAGACCACATGTCACTAAAGAGGGAAAGAGAGGGTGGATGTTGGACTTATGGGGGTTGATGCTAGACTGGATGGGGCCTTAATGTGGATTGATTACAACCTTTGGATGACTATGGAGATAGATAGTAAAATAGAGCACCAAAATCACATGGGTTCAATGTAAAAGTGATTAGGGATGATGAATGAGAAATGATAAGGGTTAGGGGTTATGTATAATGAATACAAGGATTAATAACTGAAATTTATTTTATTAACCCTACTAAATTCTAATTAACAATGGTTTTTGAAATAAAATCCATAGATCATAATGTTTGTGAATATCAAATTTAACCGAAATTAATACAATAAAATAAATCAATTATAATAACTTATGACATTTAATATGTGTGGGTTATTTAAAATATTCATTAATATACTTATACTAGTTATTATTTTGTACATATCCATGATACATCTTCATTATCATGTTTTTTTACTTCATATATACCTTTTCTCAAACTATTATTCTTGAGATAAAATAAACAAATAAATCATTTAAATTCAATTACATTCTAAATCTTCCATACCAACATTATAAATTCACCGTTATTATTATCACCATTCATTCTTCTATATGGGCTGCTCCATCAGTTCCCATTCTATATTTCATTTCTCTATAATTACTATATAAAAATCAACTCTCATAATTAAATTTTACACATCTATCCATATGGTATAGGTTATAATTGAAAAATAGACCAATAATTTTCAATATTCTAGTATATGTGGCTATAAAGGAAAACTTTAAAACTAATAATGAGAAAGACTCAGCATTGAACGATATATAGTTTTCAATATCCTTAAGCTTGCAACCTATTAGGAACCTAGACAACTTAATTCAAAAGTAGATAAGACCCCAGTGATAGTAATGGCATTAAAATATTTTCCTTGGAGCCATGGGAAGAACTTCACCATGTATGAAACTATAAGCTAGGTAAAAAATTATATCTAAAGTTAATCCCACATAATGGAAAAAAATTTCGGGATATCATCGAGACAAACATCCACCCATATTCAATGTTGAATACATGGTACACATTTATATTCATTTCAATCGCTCAGATGAAATCATCGTGGTCTAAAATCAAGACTTTTAAACCTCATTTAAATTATCCATAAGATTGGGTATGTCCCAATTTACGGCTACACTACACTAGAGGTATGACACCATATATAGAAATTTCTAACCACTTATCCAAATATTAAGATACTACTAGAATTTACATTCCTTTGAAAGAAAGTATTTTCATGTTATTATAAGTGGACTAGAAATGTTAATCTATACCCCACCAAAAATAACCCAATCAAGAGATGACATAATTGTATAATCTCTTCCAAAATTTCCATTCTCACATAGATATGTCTTTATAAGTTAATCACTCTACACCTCATGAAAACTGAAAAAAAATATTATATCAAAATAAGTTTACTATATTTCTTTTAAAGATTATGTTTCAAATATCATGTGTTAGAAAATCAATCCATCATAAAAAAACCAAGAATAAAATTTATTTAAAATAGTATGAATCAAAACTTCATAGTCAAGACCATTTTATTTTGATCCGAAAATGATCTTTTTACACCACCTTATTACATACTGTGTAATATAACAACCCATGTTAACTAATATTATCACTAGAATTGGCACACCACAAGGCATGAATCACATTCCCAGTTAAAATGGGTCTGAAACAATACATATTAGATAATAAAAAGAAACATGAGGATTATTTTATCCTTACTAACCATTTAATTATACAGAAACTAACAAATAATTACAACAAATATTCAAGATACATCTTATGTAAAAAACAACCAAACCATAAAGTAAATTTTGTGAAATATATCATAGTATGATACCAAAAAAGAATCTATATAATGTATATACATGTTTATATTTTATTTATTATCTAAAATATATTATAAATCAATTCTGGAGAAATTATTTTAAATATAAAATCATTGTTTGTTTTTCTTTTAAAAAACATTACTTATTCTAATAAAACGATAAAGATGACATAACATTTATCCATGGGGAATAAGTAGATGAAATAAATAATTCCTAATAATCAATATCCATATTGATTGGGAAATAAAAATATCAAATATGCATATAAAAAATGTATCAATACATTGTGAAAGGGATAATCAAAACACAAGTGTGTACACAAATCAGATGAACAAGAACTGTTGTCGGCATAAGTAACTCCTAATGTTTGGGATCCTTGGTTACCCGAAATGGATACCCATAGAATCCATGGAATAATGGGATCCTACCCTAGTGATTGTTGTCTCCACTAGGGATTTCATATTTCTAGTATTTCCCCTTACTCTAAGGTATTCTTGATGTGCCTATACATTTCTATTCCATTTAAGAATCCAAAATCACATTTTTAAACCATTTTCCAAGGTAAATAGTTTTTATTTCCATGCCCATAATTTCAGAAAAAATTTTCTATTGTGATATCATATCGATTTCGTACATAACCAATCATTTACATTTAAAACCAACTTATTGACAAACAATACATCTGTATCAAAATGGATTTAATCAAAACCCATTCTTCGAATACATTTTCGTAACTCCCAAAGATAAACTCTCCTCTCATGGATATAAAGTATTCAATTTCATAAATTAAAAAAAAATAGGTACATAATAAATTAATGAATTATAGGCTATAGACCATAGGATTGAGACACCTACCTCAAGAATGGAGAGATCCACATTGCCTTTAAAACCAAAGATGAGAAATGGAGAGATCTGGTCATCAAAAGTTAATAACCAAAATAAAACCATAAATTATCTTGGAAAACAATATATTAGGTCCTCATACAACACATTAGTTTTCATTACATAGATAAAATGAGATACTATATGTATATTTGAAAAAAATATAATAAAAAAGAAAAAAATTCACATATGCTATGAAGAGATCCACCGAAAATGGTCAAGGATCATCAATGATTCAAGGTTGGAATATTCTAGATCATCATGGGTGGGTTGGTTCTAGATAATGAAGTTTTAGGATGGGATTATAGTTAAAAAGGACCCAGTTAATTGTGGTAATTTTTTTAAAGATGTTTAAATATGGTCACATAGTAATGCCTAATAGTTTTAAAAACCCTGAAACAATAATGTAGTGTCCACTTTCCTTTAAAAAAATTTCATAAATTTTCTGAGTTAAAGTCAAAAATATTGAAAAACCATGTTCAATCCATAAATAAAATTCTTGAAAAAATCCCAAACATCATCACGGTTTCCCCGGAGACACACATAGTTAGAAAAACAATGCTCAAACTTTGAAAAACAAACTGGAATACAAAAATCCACGTTGTATGGTTACCACATGATTCGAGATAACCATGATCCTAAACCATGTGGAAGATCTATTTTCAATGGAACTCCAAAATTTCAAATTCTATAACCCAAAATCCTCTAAAAACTAAAATTATATAGTTTGACCTTGAAATTAAAACTACATATGACCTAGAGGGTGTCACAATTTTACCAATTATAAAATCTTTCTATTTCCATAAATTCTCAACATCATGAACCCGAAAATAGATAAGGCGACAGTGGCATCGTCATGTCTTCAAATTCCTATGTCTCATGAATGTCCCTACCACATTTCAATCTCACTAAAAATGAAGAGATAATATTTATAGGAAACATCATACTTTTTTGGTTGATTATATGAGTATATAATTCAATTATATAGGTTTTTGGTTCAATCTCTACATCATCCCATCCAATCACATTGGATAGATACAACTATTACTTCTTCATTTGGGAAATGTGGAACATATCCTGGAGAAAATTAATATTTTTAGGTATGTCTAATCGATAAACCACTTTCTAAATTTTCTCCATAATATAAAACAATACAACAAAAAGTTGTTCTAACATAGCCTACATCCCAAAATATTTTTTGTGCCAACAAGGGTGAAAGTATAGGAAAAACCTAGTCACCTGCCTCAAAAACCAATGAATGATGAATTAATTTGAATATGATTTTTGGTGAATTAGAGAGGTCACTAACCTTTTCATGATCAATGGCATGATATTTTTCATCTGCTAAATAATACCCAATCCAAATAGACCATTATCCAACTTCTTCATAACAATGTGGTGATCTAAAATGCCTACCAAATAATGCTACAAATAGTTCTACATTAATTGTAGCTTGATAAATATTTTAATATGTAAAATCCACTATTGTAATATGTTTTCCCAAATAACCAGTATAGTCAACCATGCATTTATAAAGCATGACTTCATGAATCTAGATGGTTTTCTTAGACTGGAAATCCATATGGGGATCATAAGCCATGCTCAAATTTAAGCGAGAACCCATCACTTCCTAAAATCTACTCAATAATAAGGATGTAAAGTGATGGTACATATATAAAAAGATTGTTAATATAACACCATAAAGTCTTAAAACCACGTTCACATAAAATTTCCCATGATCTACTACACTCTTTCACTACCTCATATATTTAAAATGTGTTAATTTCATGAGTAGATCAATAATTACCCAAATAAAATCCATTATAATCAATTTTCAATATTTCCCAACAAACAAATCCATCTCTATATTATACCATTTCAATACTATATTAGTTAAAGGTTAATTAAAACCGACTGGCCTCTGATATTCCACAATAATACTATGAGATGTAAGGAATTAGGACAAAAACCACCAATTTTTCATCCCATTCTCAACCACTAGTAATTATGTCTCAAATCACAATACATATTGGTAGATCCAGAGTGTATAGACCAATGTGATTAGTTTCTACTATTCTTAAAACATTATCACAAAGTCATCAAAATAATCTTCTTGCCTCAAAATTACAACGCCCCATCGGGAGAATGAAACAACCCACCTCATGTCTCTCTACAATAAGGGTTCCTCCTAAATAATTGACAATATCCATTATCAACATCCCCGAGTTTTATTTGACCATAGATAAATGACACATCTCAAGATTAAGATAGAATATTTATTAGTCATATCTCTATTTATTCAAGTGAAGATCAATAAATAAACTCATCAAGTACCATTCTTACAATTTCCCTTTCATTCTTGAGTTAGAAACATTACAATCAATGAATATGCGATTTTTTATAGGGTTATAATTAATATCAAAATAGAATGTTGGAATGTGCTCCACCAACCATCATCATCTCTAGTTAAAATCACTCTTAGTGAATATATAATTTATACTATAATTTTTTGAATACAACGTAAACCCATCCTTGAAGAGGTAGTAACACCATGTATTATGAGCATGCATTATTGAAACTAACTCAAAATCCCAAATGGGATTGTACTTATTATGAGGGTGTAACTGACGAGAGGCATAATCTACTACCTATTTCACCTATATTATATTACAACCCAAAAACATACATGAAGAATCACAGTAAACATCATAGCCAACAACAAACTTACGATGAATCAAGACTAGAACTATATCCAATGAAAATTTAAACTCTACATAAAATCTTTATAACTGATCACTCTAAACAAATAGAAAATAATTATTGTTTTAATCTTTAATTATGGATGAAATCTTGGTGAAGTCCTAAATAAATCACCTATAATAAAATAATAGTCCTAAGAAACACCAGATATCAAATACATTTCTAGGATGCTTCCATGACATAATAACATCAATCATCTTTGGGTGTATATTGAAACCCATATCAAAAATCACATAAAGTATAAATTTTACCACTTTAATATAGAAGTGATATTTTTAAATATTTCTATACAGATGATGATCTTTTAAGATTTCAAAGATGATATTAGAATGAAAAACATCATTCTTTTCCGATCTAAAAAAAGGACATAATCTATAAAAACGACTGTGAATTAATCTAAGAACTTATGTAATAATTGATTAAATAAATCCATTTACAATATATGAGATATAGTTAAGATATATAGAAAACTAGATACTCAAAATTCATATACAAACTCATGACCATTGTCTTAGGAATATCTTCCTCTTGAACCCTCATTTTATTATACCTCGATAATAGATTATGTTTCAAGAACTAATGGGACCCCTTAAGCTAATAATTTTTTTTTATCATTTCTTGGTTAGGGATATTTTTTATTTTCAATACCCTGGTTGGGTTTTTTGTTCTCAACACAAAGTTATGACCCATATATGAATTCTTTTGTAAAGAGAACTAATGATTCCCACATTGAAATTATAGGATGAATAAATCCCTCAGTCTCAAGTTACATAAGATAGGACTGTAATTATCTAAATTCCATGTTCATCATATGGTATGAAGGTAAAGATATATTATTCATCCCTAAATGAAAATATATATGAATACATACTTCCCTTTATGGAAACAACTAAGATAAATCATCTAGAATACATTGGGATACTCACTCATTACCACAAAAAGTGGTCCACTAGTACCTGGATCCACAATATCAAGAAACATTAACAAATATCATGAGATCAAATAAGCACTAAGAACAATGGTATCTAATCTAATTGATCTAGGACCCCACTCACACTTAAATACATGAGTGAATCTATTGGAAGATAATAGCTATATCTGATGATGATAGAAATTGATCAGGTCTTTAAAATTAATTATGCAATCCATGCCAATGACATGATTAAATATTCCAAGTTAAAGAAATAAAATATTCTATATGGTTTTTTTGGTTAGCTATAATCACCCAACACATAGGAAATATAAAACCTTTCATTGAATTCCTCCTCAGTGGAGTGTAAAGATTCCCCAAGAATGGTATAAACTATAGATGTAATCCAAAAACATCCATAATCATGGATAAGATAAAGGAATGTGTTTATATATTACTAAAGAAATACATAACCATATAATATGGAATTAACACTATACCTATCATGGTATCAATTACTATATTTGACTCATCTAGTGAATACTCCATTACACACATATGTTCAACCTCATCAATCCCATTAATCATAACCTAAGCATAACCCTTGGAATGATGTTGAGATCCCACCCCTTTTTCAATGTTAGATATAAACTAAGAGCACTTATTGAAGGCAAATATATATCATCTAACATTGGACTCTATATAATTTAAATTTTAAATATGGTGAAATTTACCACATTCATGAAATCCCTTAGGTTATTCTTTACAATTTGGCTTGAGGTTCCCCCTTATACCATATTGCTAATAGACCAATGAACTCTGACCTGAAATATATTTTTCACTTCTATATTTTCCTTGATGCTGGTCATCATGCTTCATCTTTCAGCAAGAAAACAAACTACTACTGTATCCTACTATATGTAATAATTTAAAAGTATTATCTTCACATTTATACTTTCTTCAACCAATATTTCCATGTCGGCAACCTCTATAAATTTTGGTAGGCACATAAGAATCAAAATAAAAAATATATCATCCCTTGAGCCCATATCAAACATCTAAAAACTGAGAGAGTAATTGGAAACAAGATCTAGAGATATATGAACCAATTCATAAAACCATGTAGCATACTACATGACAGAATTCTATCCATGTTCTGATGAAATATACCTCGATGCCTTTTCCACTCCCAATGTCTTCTAATAGATATTTTGTTTGAAGGATTTATTGAATGTGTTTCAGGTAATATCTTCATGCAACATTATTTTCACAATATATTACCCCAAATGTATTCTAGGTAATTAATGTATATAAGTGGGGATACCAAACATGGAGTCTTCTATAGTTTTTAGAAAGTAGAAAATTATTTAAATCCCCTTGATCCCTTCTTCTTAAAACTGTGGTCCCATGTCACCATAGAATATTGGTGGATAATAAATTTTAATTCAGTAGAATGGTTCACCCTACATTCTGATTCAACATTGGGGACATGGGCCATAGATTGGGTTATTCAAAATATTGATTCCACTAATGCTAAATCAACCACAAGATTCACATGTGGGGATTTAAATACATCTTCCTCACATGGATTCAAATATTTTCATATTTAAGGAATCATAAACTATAAAACCAGAGGATGGAGACCATCGAGAAGAAACATTTATTCCGTTATCATAATCTAAATTTTAGAGAACTGAATCAAGAAAGATTAAAATATAAATAATGAAAACATAGACCTTTGATAAAAATTTATAACAGAACAACATGATTCAACTAATATTGTTACCCAAATTATCCCACCACAATGTCCAAATCATGTTCCTAATCATCATTATAAGGAAACAATCATCGGTGTATCACATAGAGAAAGATTAGATTTATTTCAACCTCAATAGACATATAATGACATAGAAATAAATATATTATGACAACAGATATCTAAGATAACTCATGGGTCAAAAATACCAAAACATAAATTTTATATCCATCAAATGGAAAACAAGGTCTAAATGAAAAAACTGATATTCCACCAACATGGAACCCAAATAAAACATTGGGTCCATCTGCATGTGACTATATGTCCCCCAATCATTACCCACCAGAAGTTAACATGATCCAGGAGATCAATCCTCAGTATGAAACTCTTCCCTTTACCTATATCCTATAAGAACAAAGATACCAACACCAAAAGAACAAAGTATATAATGTAAACTAAATATCAGTAGGATACCTCCAATGAATCTATATAATTTCTAACCCATTTGATCTATTATTTCCTTTATAACATGAGAAATGATTCTCCATTTAAAATCATCCTTTCTTTTTCTTTTAAAAAACATGACTTATTAAAATAAAAAAACTAATGTGTTATAAAATTTAATCATGAGGAAACAAAAGATGAAATAAACATTTTTCATGCATAAATATCCATATCAACTAAGAAATATTAATATATAATGAACATGAATGTAATGTATCTATATGTAACCAATGGGAAATCACAACCCAAGGGTTTAAAAAACTCAGAAAAAGATAATCACTAGCTGATATATGTGACTCCTAATGGAATATCCCAGATCGACTAACAATAGAACAATATCAGGACTAGTCATCACATGGCCTCAAGCATGCCTCCCCATATTCCAGAGGCTTATGACTAGTAGAGTGGGTCCAAAGGTGGTATTGTGGGAAGACCATACCCTCATGGTCATAGTAACATAACAACATAGTAGATAATAATCATAATAGATAAAATAACAAGTAGTAATTATAAAGAAATAAAAATCATCAGAATGATAAATATAATAACTGGATAAATGTGTCAAACACCAATATATAAAATTAATTAATGTATTATTATGCTATAAGTACAAGCATAATGAAAATACAAAAGTAATATACAATTAAAAAAGGGAAAAAATCCCAAAGGGTTACTCCAGGACCCTCCTGAGTACCATCTTGGTCATGTGCTCCTACTACATCATAGTATTGTAAAACAAACATTAGGAGTATGATGCTTCCCCTTATCAATACTAGCAGATATAAAGTGTACTCATGTACCAATGGTTCCAGAGTAGAGTGTAAGATATAATCTCAGCAGGCCAGCACCCATGGTTTTATGATCATTCCATTTCATGAAATATAAATAATAAGTGTTCTATAGTAAGTAAATTCAAAATTGAAATAAATAAATAAAATAAATTCATTAGACTGGGATCTACTTGGACACCCATCCAATTACCTGCTTCGGCCTAAGCCGCTGAGTCTAAATAAGATGATCTTATAATGGTAAATTTGGTGAGATAATATGTAAGAAGTTTAATTATCCCCTATAATGTGATTAGGCTTGAAGGACACGCCCCTATATTTTTAACCAAATAGATCATTTCTCATTTTCAAAACATTCATTAATCTTTAATTTAATTCAATTTGAAAACCACATTCAAAATACAGGATACACCCTGATCCCATCCTTAAAATTCATATAAGTCATTTCAAGTATTGTTTTAGGGTATCAAAATATTCCTAAAACCAAGATGTCCCTCTATGATGACCCATGAATGAATTCCCATGTGTCACTCCAAGAATAGTGTGAAAAGTAAAGTATCTTCCATTGATTCTATACCCGATATTGTAAATAGTTTCCTGAGTCTTACATGATGCATGTTATTACCATCATTCCTTCCACCCCATCCAAGGGGTCTCCCCTAGGGAACCAGGGTCACACATCTGGAGGTAAAAAGATATAATACATGGTGACCATATCCTAGGTATATATGGTTTCACCCTTAACATGTTTATTATTCATTAAGACAATGCACCTCATCGAGGGGTTTTATTATAAAACATTTCCTTATTATAAAATTTTTTATTTCATTCAATTTAAATGAATTCATTTCATCACAAGTTATAGGGTGAGAATAAGGAATAAAGCTCAAGAATAAGTCACATAGAAAGGAATATGGGTTATAAATGGAATATGGAATGAATAATAGGAGTGTAAATATAACTCTCAAGGCATTATTCTCAAATTCTAACTCTTGGATAACTCTATATATTGGTTCAATTATTTAATTTAGACCTTTGTAAAAATTATAACACATGAACCCTATAGTTATTCAAAATTCCATTTCTTAAAAAGATCCCATTCAAGGTGGGCACACCCAAAGGGGTGTCTAGTGATAAGGATAACAACCCATGGATGGGTTTTACCACAATGAGAGGTCATATAGGATATTAAAATCATATTAATTAATTTATTAAACAAGAATGAAGCATCACTAGAAGGTTTTATTGAAATAAAAAATTATTCATCATTTAAAAAGAAGAAAATTATGGGAATGAGATTAGAACACCTAACATATATTGAAGATAACTCACAAATACGATACAAAGAATTGATTTATTCTGGTTTGGAAGAAATCGATGAAATCGATAAGCACCCTAAAAATAAGAAATATTGATTCGAACCAATATAGAGTTATGGATGAAGGAGTAACATTGAAATATACTATATATAAACAAAGGATCTAATCGAGATGAATCCAATGCTTCTGATAGAGAGACATTAGGAAGGTAAATATAGGATATATTGAAATCCCTAAGTGGAGGAGGATGACCCATGGTGAAAGGAGGGTTAAGAAACAACTGCTTGAGGAAGAAGAAGGAAAAAAGTGTCTAAAATATTTCTTTAATGGAAAAGGGTAATTTCACCCTTAAATCTAGATTACACAGTTTGGCCATATGGTTTGGCTAAACTGTGCGTTGTGTGATGAATAGTATGAGGATACTACCTAAGTGGCACTAACCCTGCAGGCAAAGTGCATGGTTTGGGTAAACCGTGTGAAGCCCACGTGCTTCACATTTCCCCACCATTATAATTCAAAAAGTTTTCTGCTGGAAGCAACACTGTATTATAAAAACTATGTTCCCTCTGTAGTCTTTCCAAACATTTGATTTTTGGGGCCCGACACTCCTAAAACTGAAAAAGACTTATGAGCGACCCCTTGGGCCTCCACCAAAGTCTAAAAACAAAAAATTGAAATGTTCCAACCTTTACAATCTCATTAAAAATATATTTCTTCAAAATGGACCATCCACCAAATTATAAAATTCAAACTCCTTTGCGATTTAATCTTGACCAAAAACACTAGACACTAAAACCTCCCATCCCTAGAACTCCTCATCCCCAAGAAACCATAGATAAAAGAATATAACATCACTCATCCTACTGGGGTCATGAATACTAATTCAAATGACCATGTATCCTTCCCAAACACCCAGAACACCTTCAGCATCACCTTAACACATAGAAAATAAATTGTAGACCCTCAATCCAATGCTTGATTCTAAGATGAGACCTTGAGAAAGAGATTATCTGAGCCCATCCAAGATGAGATATGATCACATCATCTTCTCTTCATTAAACAGGCCTACGATGCTTCTACCATGGATTTAGCCATTTAAGAGAAAACTCCAAATCACAGTACTTCTACCATTAGAACTACATTTCATGACATGACTATAGCATTCTAATAATGCTCATGACATGCTATATGTTTTTATTGAATGGTCAATTCATAACCATCACCATTTAAACATATGATGTTGAAATTATCATGAAGCTTTTCAGTCGAAATATAATTTATAATTGACTTACCCAAAATGGTCAATAACTTGTTCCTCATTGACTACATACAGAAAGAGTGAAGGATATCAAGTCACATCATTACTGGATGACAAAATTTGAGGTACTCAGCTTAAATGGTCGATGCATTTCAAAAGATGGACCCATAGTAGTTAAATGAAGGAACCTCAGGGCATCTTTAAGCACACTCACCGATTCTTGAAACTAGTTTCTGATGACGTATCTAGCCAAAATTCCAATTTATGTTGTTGGACCTCAGCATGAATATAAATAAATTATCAATCCAACACATTTGGATTGTCATGGTAAAAACACATCTTCCGAGACCAATTGAAAACATGAGTAACTTCAGAGTCAACAACCGAAATCCATATAAATCATCCAAAGAATACCACATTTGGATATTACATGAGAGAAATTATTACAATCAAAGCATCCTAATTCAATAAAATCCACTAAAACAAATGTGTAAAATTCCTGACGTTCAATTCCTGAGGAAAAAATCTGGTGTCTATGAGTCCATCTAAAGTGTTCTTACTTGGGAACCAATATATCACTCAAGACTCACCTGGCCTTGTGAAGAACCGCACCTCTGGATCACAACCTTGATCAAAACTACCCAAATGAACCTAATATCCTTTAAAAAATTAACCCGATGTAAGACCAATGCTCTATCAGTGTACTCAGAGGATACCGAGATAGGGGACATGATCACCTTAAATCTGTGAGAACACTAAGAGGATTTAAAATAATTTCATCAAGGACCCGAGAAATATCTTCCATAACATAGAAAAATTGTTTGATAATGGTCCAAATGTTTCATAACTAATAACACATGGAGAAGTATAGTTTATCCACCAGATGTTTACTTCCTTTAGATAATGTTTTTATTCACCCACTGATGCATCATCAACTTGAATAACACACCTTCACCACCCAAGGCCTAACATGGTCACCCAAACAAAAAAAACATGGCCTATCCTTGACCAAAAATGTCTTTATAAATTGCATGAAAATCCAAAGTAAACATTGTTATTCTTTCTAGAAACAACATACTGAAACGAGAAATATTACCAACCACATAACATTTGAGTAAGTTTGAAAATATCAAAGGAATTCTATGTTGTTCTCCCTCTACCTGGAAGAACACATTTAACCAAAGTTGATGGAATGATCCCCAACTTAAGAGTGTCCTCAAAATCATATTTTCTAAGAAAGGAACTCATTCCAGGGAACACACTCCATCAAACACTGACCACGGTCCCATAGGTGTCCATCACACTTTAACAAGTGTTTAAACAAGAATAAAAAGGTAATTAACTAGTCAAAGTCCCTAGTTTAGATTCACTCTTAGACTTACATGTAACTCTCATCCCGAGTTACATCTGTAGACACCATATATTTAGGAGTAAAGGATAAAAATGGATAACTTGTGTTTCAAACACCTAATATCCTTAAGACATCATCCCATCCAATGGGATGAATTTGATTTAACCATACACTTGGTTCACTCTATTTAAGAGCTGACTGAAGTTCAAACTGTAATATAACTATATTAGATTATTAACTCCAAAATTAAATAGTTCAATGTACCATCTAACAAGATGATGGTTTCTATGTATACAAATGTACACAACCCTAATATTACATGAGTGGACAGAATATCCCTGATTCCATCCATTGTCTCGTTGGCCAAATGAATTCATGTATATAATGCTATGAATAAAAAAATAGCTCTAGGTCATAAAACATACTATTAATTTTCATTTACCTAAAGACCTCTCGAGTCATCCAAATCTGAAATGAAGATGTAGAGGGTCACATGACCTACTAAGCAGCTGACTACGCCCCTAGGTATGTACAACTTGCTTGAACTGGGCATTCAAAAATGACTACACATAGAGTAAGTGACTCAAAACACATGATATAATATCAAACATAGTGTAATTTTAGAAACTAAGTATCCTATATGAGACAGAGACTTCCGAATAGTACCACTTAAGAGAAGACTCTCACAAGAAAAAATCAAGGGTTCTAAATATCTAGGGGTGCAACTTAAAACGGGATAGCCGCTTACCAAAGCTAAAAGCATTGTCCTAAAAAGGTCACACTAATGAAATTTCCCTAGGATCATGGCCTATTATTTAGCTTTAGACTTATTAAAGAAGAAGACTATGGATAATTATCATTCTCTCTTTCTAAGGAAACATAAGAACATGCTCCCCACTCCTTCACAAGGGTCAAGAATTAGGACACCACATAAGGTTTAATTTTTAAGAATTATTCCAAATCTCATTTAACCATTTGAACATTTCAAAGTTTAGTTTTAAAGAGAATTCAATTATAACCATAAGTTAAAACATGAAGGTCATTTTAATATAACCTTTTATGAATTCATATCTAGTTTCATCCTATTATTATTAGGCCATTTTATCATATTAAATCCATTTAAAACCCATTTTATTTAATTATAAGGCCTCACACAAAATAGATAAAATAGGAGTTTAATGGATTCTATTAATTAAAGAGGTACTGATCAAAAGGAAACCACCCTATGTTTATATGAGAAGATATATAGGAAGCTATGCGAACCTTTAAAAGTCCCTCCACACAAATAATATGCACACCCCCATAGGGTTTAAGCACTATGGAATACCAAGTAATGGAAGCCAACAAGGGCCCTATTTAGCTTATTTGTGTTAAAAAAAAAGCAACCCAAAAATTTTAACAATTAGATTTAAAACTCCCTTAGTGGTTATATTTTTTTAACATAATTTCCCAACTAATCCACATGGACCAATTGTGCTGCTATAAGTTTTTCCAAATGGGTCATTAAGCATAACTAAAATCGGAAGAAGCCTTAATAAGGATCCAAATTCATTTAGGGTCAAAAATTTTCAAATTTAAATCCCAAATAATTTCAAACTATGCTGCTCATAATAGATGGTTCTACATTTTTTGCTACCACCTCTCAAATTATAATGTTCCCATACACTTTACATGTTACAGGAAGATCCCATCTAACTTTAACCATTTTAATTAATATTAAAAGGAAAATCAATAAGTTTAATATTTATGAAAAATACATTAATTATATAAATCACGTAAATAATGGTTTAATTACATGGGATATCCTTTCCAAATTTCATAAGGCACCCATACACTTTAATAATTACAAATGGACACCCATTTAACCACAACATGAATTTTTAGCCTATTCTAAGCATCACAAAAACATGGAAATATTTAAAAAGCACAAGAAATAGTAACCTAAACATAGTAAGAAAGAAACATGATAAAATCATTACTTTAAATAACAATTATGTTTGACTAGAAACTTCATAAGGTGGAAAACAGAACAACATGCTAATAAAACATGCAAGGAACATGAACAGATTTCAAACAAACTAGTAATGAAATCAACATGGCATGGCATATTCATGGTAGGTGAATCCCTATGTGCCTATAATGGTTCATGTAATGCTTATCCGTTTACCTATAGGGACAAGGGTAAATGATAAAAATTTCATAATCATTGTGTAGTGGAAATACTCCAATCACTCAAGGTGAAATAAAATAAATTGTAATAATGAACAACATAAATAGTATTCCCATCCCTGGAAACATATAATTTTACCCATATGTGGGAAGATCACTCCCAGTCATGGATATTTACCAAGCACCGACACATTCTGAGTATCCTATCTACCATAAAAATGTAGTATGAAAAAAGGAAAAGAAATTGCTTTGATACCACTTTGTAATGTCCCAAACTGATTATCCTTGGAACAGTAGTTGGGATGATCACCACATGGCCACAAGAGAACCTTCCCATATGCCATAGGCTACCAAATAGCAGTGAGGGTTTAAAAATGGTTTGGTTTAGAGACTATACCATCATGGTCTGAGTAATATAGGGGTATAATAGATAAGAAGCACAATAGACAGTAGTGGAAGCAGTAATAATAAAGAAAGAACAAGTAGTAGAAAAATAAATATAGTAACTCGATAAAAGTGGCTAATACCAATATAAAAAATGAATGTATGTTAGTTAATTCTACATGAATAATCATATGTAAAATAAAACAGGTAGATACAATACAATAAGAGAATGAAAGATAAAATAATAACTCAATGAGAATCTTGAGTACCAGCTTTGTCCTATACTCCTACTCCATTATAGAAATTTAAACCAATCCTCGGAAGTTGGTTGCTTCCATTTATCAGTACCTATAGGCATAAAGTCTACTCAAATACTAAGGGTGGCCGAGTAGGGAGTGAGATACAATCTCAGTAGGCTGGAACCCATGGTGTCTTGACCATTCCATTTCATTTAATATAAATAAAATTGTTCCCTAGTATGTAAATTAAAAAATGAAATAAATAAATAAAATAAATTCATTATACATGGTTCCACTTGGACACTCATTCAATTTCTTACATCAACCAAAGCTGGTGAATCTATACCCAATGATCCTGTAATGGTAACACGGGGGAGATAATATGTAACATTATGAACTATCCCAAATATTGTAATTCGGATTGGAGGACACATCCCTATGTTTTTAATCCAAAGGATCGTTTCTCATTTTGAAGACATTTATTAAACTTTTCTTTAATTAAATTTTAAAACCAAATTTAAAATATAAAAAGGCACCTTAAGATCATTTCGGATGTTCCATGTTTCTCCTGAGTGTCAACACATATTCACAAATCTATTAAGTTCATCCATGATGACCTAGGAATGAATTCCCAAGTGTCACTCTAATAATGGTGTGAAAATTTAAGTACTAGCCTATGATTCTCTACCTAGTATCGCAAGTAGGGGCCCGAGTCTCACTTGAGTCATGGTACAACCATAGTTCCATCAATCCCATCCAAGGGGTCTCCCATAGACATTTTTCACTCATTTAGAGGTAGAAATAGATGAAACTTGGCGAGATAATCCCAGGAATAGCTGGTGTTTCCCCTGACACGTTTACTAACCATTATCAATTATAAAAATAAGGAATGAGAGTCCGTCCAAGGATTCCTTTGGTTTGAACCCATTGCTTCACCCTATAATCTTTGACAAAATCACTAAAAACTCAATCATTTATAACAAAAAAATAAAATATGGCATATGGCCAAGGAAACTTGTCATTAAGCCTATGAATGATCAAAAAATTACAAGGAATTGCAAATATAATTTTTCAATTGAAGACAACACACCTCATCAAGGGGTTTTATTAGAAAACATTCCATGGTTATTCAATAAATAATTTAATTTAATTAAAATTATTCTATTTGATAACATGGAATAAAGTTATCCTAAATCATCAAGTTCAAGAATAAGTCACATAGAAAGTCATATGGGTAAGTGTATGCCTGATCGAAAACCTTGATCATTTTATGAAATGGTTTAAATGTTAAATTGTTTGGAGGCCTAGTTGGCACCATCATATGATGTGAAATGTATGTATATAAATAGGGGACACCTTTAAAGGAGGGATATCTCTTAGAGGTTACCCTATATTGGTGTTCATGTTTGGGGTAGGAAAGTGCAGCGATATGAGTCACACGTGCGAGGGTCTTTTAATCACATTGTATTACTATAACCACTTTGGGTTCTTAGGAGTCTTATAGATTATATAGTGACGATTCCTCACCCGACCTGATTAGATAGTTTGGTGGACCTGGTAGATAGAGAGGCAATGTGGTATTTTCTTCTGATTTTGTCGTGAGGGATATCAGCAGGTTATAAACTAAAGGGAATCACCATACACCTGTCGGTGGTTTCGAACCGAGTGCATCCAAGGGCCATCTATATATGTTCAAGATCTGTCATGGTTACAACTTGTATTTATTGTTTATTTTCTCCTACACTGGTTTATTTAATGCTTGTATTTTTTACTTGTCTCCCTTTTTACAACCCTAATATTAGATGTTTGATTTTGTTTATAAAAAGGTAAACTGTTTTGGAAATAATATATTCTGTGAGTTGGTTATCATAGTGGGAAAGAGGTGTTATTTTTAAAATGGGAAAAAATTAATTTTGTAATTGTATTTCCAAACTTATGTTATCGTACTACATTGGTTAAATAAACACTTGGATTCAGTGGTTTACTTTTGGCATCCATACTGAGAATTTTTGTGCTCATGCTTATTATATACCATTTGAGTTGTTGTTTCAACTGTTGTTCAGGATTTTCCTTAGTGGACACTCATGTGGGAGCAGTTTTGGGCTTGTGATTGGAGGTGACCATGGGGTCACATAGTGATCGTTGTAGCGGGGTCTTGTTTCTAGTTTTGTTCTTTTTAGAGGTAATTTGTATCTGGGTCAGTTATTTGTTTATTTAAGATTCAGTTGTTGTTTTTTTCATGCTCTATTTTTTCTATTTATTTCTCTGGTCCCAGTTTTTTCTCTTGGTCTTAAATAATTTCTTCATGTATAATTTGTTTCCCAACACTAGTTTCCAGCATCAATGGACCAGGAACACCCTTCGGGTAATTCTGTGGACCAGCTCCGTGATAGGTTCAGGGTTGACCCAGGTTGGATCATGAAAAAATGGTTTTAGAGGAAGACCCTTGTAACATGGGGTGTCTAGAAGATAGATATTAGGACTATCAGGACTCGGGATGTAGGTACGAGAAGGGTTTCATGAACCCTTGCTCATTCTGAATCTCAAGTCACCATGGGTAGTCCGAGTTTTTAGTCTTTTTCCTTTGCTTTAGATGGTTGGATGAAAATAGAGGTGACTCTATGACACCCTATGACCTTACATGGAGTAGTGGCCCATGTGAAGCCTAGGTTCCTGGTTCAAGGTCCCCTTAGTGCAATGCTTTCTTGGTCCATGGATCACTACCATGTCATTGAGGTAAACATAACTACTAGTCCCTTTCTCCACTAGTTTGTTATAAGTGGTGTTTTGTCTTGGCTCTTGTTGGTGTAAGTGTGTTTTTGAAAATAAAAAGAGATTTTGGAAATGATAACTATCCCTTTTAAATGGTTTTGGGTTTGGTAAAATTGGTTTTAAAGGAAAAATGTTTTGGCTGTAATTATATTTGTTTGTTTCTAGATTAAAGTTCTTTTTTTGATTTTTCTTTTTCTTGATATCAGTTTTGGTTTCATTTTTTATATGTTTTTCAAAAAATTACACCTAGAAATGTCTCCTCGGTTTTTGATAAGACATGCTCAATTGTTGGACATTTTCGTACATCACATGTTTTTCACAGTGATCGAGGTTTATTAGAGGAAACAGAGTGTCTTGAAGTGGTCGAGCGCGTCTTTATGATATTGGGAACCCCCTGAAGCTTTCAGAGTGCATGAAGGTTTGGGTCTATTTGAAGGTCCAATCATGGATGAATGGGAGTTGTTTTCCCCACCATCAATGCAAGTTGGTATGAAGTCAGATGTCTTTAAATCCTTATTGGTCCGACGGTTTATACCTGAAGAGGTGAAGATGAAAATGAGGGAATAACTCTTGTGTATTCAATAAGGACAATGAACGGTGAAGAAATATGTTGACCATTTCAAGGAGGTTGTGTCCTTTTTTATGAAGGTATCATCCCAAGATTTGATGAAGTCTTGTCTCTTCATTGGGGGTATTCATCTAGAGATCAAGGAGCGAGTCCTCCCATTCAAGGACCCTCATTACAATAATCTAGAGGATGAGGCATTCCTAGCTTAGTTGGTCTCCGGAGCATATGGTTGGGAATCTATCATATCCAGTTACTCGTGAGGGTTCCCCGTCTAGCTAGCATGATATACAAGAGTGACATGTTCTTAAAGAGATCTCTAGAGTGGTTCTGGATTCCTGTTTGTTAGACCATTCAATGGTGTGCCACCAGTGTGGTCTGTTTAGGAATGTGAAGCTATGATGTCACATCCCTCTAAAGACATTCCACTATTGTGGAAGTCTGGGTCTTGTGGAGAAGTTTTGTTGAAAGCCTCACCTGATGAAGATGTTGTGACCAAAGGATTCCAGTGTCCGACTATGAGGCATGAGATGCTTCAGCCATCAAAGCCCCAAATATAGGTAATGGGGTGAAGCATTCGCACAATCCGTAGTTTCGATGAGTGTGAAGCCTCGGTCCGGATTTTTTGTTCCATGTTGGAAGTTAAACATTTAAAGCCTTTTCATTTTTTTTTCTGATGTTAAAGTTTTGAAATGGTTTTAATTTAATTGTTTTGTCATGAAGTTATGATGGACTCATTCTATTATAATCCAAGAAGTCCTGTTTATATGGATGTGGTTTTCTGAATCGTGTGTTTTTCTTAAAAGTGTGTTTATCCCTTGTATGGTCTGATCTCGATTTAGCTGTGTTTTTTTGGATATGTAAGTGCAAGTGGTATAATCGATGTTTATAGTTAATCTCAGGTCCACCACTTGGGTTATGTTCTTCATGGATATTTTTCTCTCGTGTTGGGGTTTTTTTTGGGTTGAGAGTTCTATGTTTTAGTGGAAGTGTTATTTCTCTCATATGATAAAAGTTAGTTTGGATCTATTGGGAGTTCCCATGTTGTCCCCTAGGGTGGTGTGTTTGAGTTATAATTCTTACGTTAGGGGAATTATTATGGCAGGAAGAACCCTCTCATGTTATCTACATGTTTGGTACTACAGTTTCTCATTGATTCGGTCATGCGTAACTTGTAGAGTGAATAGTCAGCTCGAGGTTCATTTTTTCCCAATGATTTTGGTCAGGAATTAACATGATTTTTCATTGTCTTTTAGTTGGGTGACTTTCTAGGGGAAGAAAGTGTATGTGGTAAGAAGAATTTTCACACCCAGACCGTTTAAATTATTTTATTTTGTTATTTCTTGGCTTCGGTTAGCCTCGTCAAGGTACGAGTTTAGTGTATGTTTAATTTTTTTTATTTTATGTTTTTGGTGGATTTCAAACTAGTGCATGGACACCACACGGTTGGTGGTAACCATGCGATCGATCAAGATGCCCATGCGGTTACCCAATACAAAAAATAATATAAATTTAGAGAATCAAATAAAGTAAATGTTAAAGACATAATAATAATAAAAGTTTTATGTAGATTAAAATGTTCTTTTAATTAAAATTGTTAATGATCTTACTATCATTAAAATGGTTATAAATATAATTATTATTTAATTTTTATTTATTTTGTTGTTATTAATAATAAAATGAATAAAATTATAGTGATGATAATGATGGTGATGATTATTGTTACTGCTATTATTATTATTATTATTATCATTAAGAAAATAAATGTCGTTGTAATGATTATATAATTAATAATATGATTTTATATATTGTCATTAATTTTTTTGTCATTATTATTATTTAAATTGTTATTATTATTCTTATTATTCTTATTCTTATTATCATTATTTTTATTAATATCTTATTTTATTATTTATTTGTTATTGTTTTTAATTTTATTTTCTTTTTAATGGGTTTTAATCCCAATTTTTTATTCATCATGCACCCCACTCTCTCCCATTTAACCACTTATTTTTTATCCCTCTCTCCATTCACACCTATCTCCATGCACCCCCTTTATCCAATTTAATCCCTTTTTTATCCCTCTCTCTACTCACACATCTCTCCACACACTCCCTCCCTCCCATTTAGTCCTTTATTTCTTCCCATTCTCCACTCACACCTCTCTCCATGCACCTCCCTCTCTCCCCATCTATTCTATATTTCTTTTTACCAATCACCCTCACACCTCTCTCCCTATACTCCCTCACAATCATATATATATTTTTTATTTTATTCATCATGTACTCAACCCTCTTCACTATTATTAATTTAGGCTCACACCTCTCTTCCCCTTACCCATCCTCATGCACGCCTCCTCCCCTCTGATGCTCTTTCCGGCAGCTGCTCCTCCCTACAACGGTTCCTTCCAGTGAGTTGTATTTCCTGTATTATCCTCTCCTAATTCAATTTTTAATGGTTTCCCATGTGGTGTTCCTTGTTGGGAGAACCCTAAATGTGAGAGTAAATGTGTATATTGGGTTTCTATTTGTTTTAGGATGTGCGATTCTTCCGTGGGGCATCACTCTTTCTTCCATTGAAGATTTATCCCAATCACACAAGGTTTCAATAGGCGTTTCCAAGTGTTTCTTTACCAAATCCTTTCCCTTGATTCATGGAATTTTAAATAATTTATAAAGTAGTTTCTGACCTATATTTCAGCCTTCTTAAATTATTATATCAATTTATAATTTATTTGGTTTGTTCAAAATAGGTTTCAAGTGAGTTGTTGTATAAATTACATAGGTTTGAGGGTACCTAAGAAGCTTGTTTAATTTACTTTGTTCTATTAATGAGGAATTGAAATCTTATGAAATATATATTTATTATTTTGTTATAATGACATTGTTTTTTAATGAACATGGTTTGGTGCATATGATTTGGTTATGTTATGGATTGGTTATTTGGTTAAAACACTTTGGTAAGGATTTAATGGATTTAATGTTTTGGATTGTGTTATTTTAAAATAAAGAGGGTTAGTGTAAATGGTTTTAATGAAAATTGTGTTTTATGAAAATATTTTTTGGGTAAACCTTTCAGACACGTGATGCACTATTAGATGTTGACACATCCATTATGTACTAGGTGCACGTGTGGATGTGTCTCCAAATGAAGATGGTGGTCTAAATTGGTGTTTTTACCAAAGACCATTATTCCAAAATATTGATCGTCATATTCTAAAGGATGGGGGTTCATTTTTAATTTTCAATGGATGGGTTTATAGGTATTCCTCATGGGTTTGGTCCATTTGTCTTTTAAAAATGCTTTCGTGTGTGCGTTTGATACTGTGTGCCCGCTTGGCTCTTGGTGTGGGTTTTTGTGAAATTTTTCTTAATGTCTCATTAGGATTTGATATTTAAAAGTGGTATTGGTAATATGTTTTGGGTAAATGTGTTTAGACATGTTGCATTAATGTCCTATTTGGCACCTTTATCCCAATAGTAATGTTTGTACTAACTTTTATTCCAGACTGTGTTTTGGAGGAAGTGTAAGCATAGTAGAAAACATTGAGAATTTTATGAAATGGTTTAAATGTTAAATGGTATGGTGGCCTGGTTGGGACCTTCCTTTAATATGAAATGTATGTATATAAATATGTGGAACCTTTATAGGAGGGTTATCCCTTAGGTGTTATCGTATATTGGTGTCCGTGTTTGGGGTAGGCAAGTGCGGTGAGATGAGTCACAAATACGAGGGTCTCCAAATTACATAGTATTATAATAATCACCATGTGTTACTAAGCTTCATATAGATTATCAAGTGAATATTACTCACTATCCCCAATTAGACGGGTTGGTGCGCCTGGTAGATAGAGAGGCTAGGTGGGATTTTCCACTGATTTTGTCGTGAGGGAGATCAATGGGTTATTGACTATAGGGCTTAACCATAAGCCGACAGGTGGTTCTGAATCGAGTTCACCCAGGGGTTGTCTAGGGATTTTTAGGTTCTCCCATGGTTATATCTTGTATATCATGTTTATATTCAGCTACACATGTATATTTTCATCTTGTATTGTTTACCTGTCTCCCTTTTGTGCAACCCTTATATTACTTGTTTGGTTTTTTTTATAAAAATGTAAACTATTTTTGAAATAATTCATGGTGTGAGTTGATTCTCATAGTGGGAAAGATGTGTTATTTTGATTAAATGTGAAAAACTTATTTTTATAATTTTATTTGAAAACATATGTCATCGAACAACTCTGGGTAAGGAAATAGTTGGATTATGTGGTTAACTTTTGGCATCCCTACTGAGCATTTTTTTACTCATGCCTATCATTTACCATTTTAGGTGTAGGTTCAACTGTTGTTCATGATTTTACGTAGAGGCTTCTTGTGTGGGAGCATTTTTGGTACTGTGGTTGGTGGTAACCAAGGGGTCACACAGAGATCGTTGTATTGGGGTCTTGTTTCATGTTTTGTTCTTTTTAGTGGTTCTTTGTATCTAGATAATCTATTTGTTTATTTAAATTTCATTTGTTGTTTTGTAGCATCATCTGTGTGTTCTATATATTTATCTAGTCCTGGTTTTTTCACTAGGGATTAAATCATTCCCTCATGTATACTCTGATTCCTGACACTAGTTTCCAGCCCACGGGGATCGAGAATACCATTCGGGCCATGCCTCAGACCGACTCGGGTGACAGGTTCAGTGTCGAACTAAGTTAGTTCATGACAAAATGGTATCAAAGGTAGACCCTTGTTACTTGGGGTGTCAGGTAGATTAGGATTTGTACTGTCAGGACTTGGGAAATAGGTACAAGAAGGGCATCATTATCCCTTGCTCATTTTGAATCTTTAGTCCCCAAGGGTAGTCTGGGTTTTGAGTCTAGTCTTTGTTTTGGATTGAGGGATGACAATAGAGGTGACTCTGTGACATGCTGTGACCATAAATGTAGTAGAGACCCATGTGGAGCCCAGGTCCCTAGTTCAAGGCCCTCTTAGTGCTATGATTTTTTTGGTTCATGGCTCAATACCATGTCACCAGGTTAAACATAACTACTATTTCTACACTCCAGTAGTTTGGTGTAAGTGGTTTTTTGTCTTGTCTCTGGTTGGTGTAAGTGTGTTTTTTAAAATGAAATGATTTTTTTGAAATGCTGAATATTATTTTTTAAATGGTTTTTTGATTGGTAAAATTGGTTTTTAAGGTAAAATGTTTTGGCAGCATTTATATTTGTTTGGTTGTTTCTATATTGAAGTGATCTTTTTGATTTTTCATTAGATGGATATCGGTTTTGGTTTTTTGTTTTATATGTTTTTCAGAAAATGATGCCCAGAAAGGTCCCCACGGTTTTCGATAATTCACTCTCAGTTATAGGTCCTTCTCAGACATTGCGTGTTCTTCATGATGATCGAGGTTTCTCAGAGGCAATAGAGTGGCTTGAAGAGGTCGAGTACATCTTTAATATATTAAGAACTCTCGAAGCTGTCAGAGTACATACCATTTTGGGTCCATTTGAAGGTCCTGGCCAGGATGAATGGGAGTTCTTTTCCACACCATCAATGGAAGATGGTAATACATGAGATTTATTTAAATCCTTCTTTGTCCTATGGTTCATACCTAAAGAGGTGAAAATGAATAAATTGGAAGAAATCATGTGTATTCAACATGGAAAATGGATGGTGAAGAATTATGTTGACAATTTCAAGGAGCTTCTGTCATTTTTTCTAAAGATGACATCGTAAGATTTTATGAATACTACTATCTTCATCGGAGGTCATTATATAAAGATCTAGGGGAGAGTCCTCCCATCAAAGGACAATAATTTCAATAAGCTATAAGGTGAGGTGTTCCCAGTTGAGTTGGTCTCCAGAGTGTAGATGGTTGGTAATACAGCTTATCCAGTTACTTGTTAGGGTTTCCCATCTAGTGATTAGGATGTACTGATGATGCATGTTCTTAAAGAGTCCTCTAAAGTGGTTATGGATTCCAGTTCATAGGACCGTTCAGTGGTCTGTCACTAGTGTGGCTGGTTTGGGCATGTGAAGTTGTCATGTTGAATCCCTCCAAAGACATTCCCTCATTGCAGTTGTCTGGGTTATCTGGAGAAGTTTTGTAGAAATCATAACCAGAAGAAGATACCATCATTGGAGGATTCTAGTGCTTGACTGTGATGCAGGAAATGCTTCATCCATCAGTACCCCAGCCACAAGTTTTTGGGTGAAGCATGAGCACGGTTAGGAGTTGTTGGGCCTGTGAAGACTTCATCTGGATTTTGTGCTCCATGTTGGAAGTGGAACATTTAGAGCATTTTCATCCTTGCTTTTATTATATTGAGGATTTTATGTTGTTATAAGTTCATTGTTTTTTCATGACATTATGACAGACTCGTTCTATTGTAATCCAATCCGTCATATTTGTGTGGATGTGTTTTTTTTAATCATGCATTTTTTTAAAATGTGTGTTTGGCCCTTGTATGGGTTGATCTTGGTTTAGCTGTGATTTTTTGGAGATGTAAGTGAATTTTGGAGGATATATGCTTTTAGTTAATCTCAGGTTCACTGCATAGGTTATGTTCTTTTCAGAGGTTTTCCTCTAGCATTGGGGTTTTTTGTCTCGGTTGAGAGTACCAAGTTTCAGTGGAAGTGTTGTTTTTTTCATTCTATAAAAGATATTTTGGATCAATTGGGAGTTCCAATGTTTCCCCCAGAGTGGTGTTTTTGAGTTCTAATTATTGCGATATGGGAATTATTGTGGTGGGGATAACCCTATAATTTTATGCCCTTCTTTTGTGTAATGGATTCTCTTTGAGTCGGTCAGGTTTAAATTGTATAGTGAATAGTCAGCTCGAGGCTCATTTTTTCCCAATGGTTTTGGTCAGGCATTGGCCTCAATATTGGTTGTCTTTTAGCTGGGTAAAAATTTAGGGGTAGGATGTCTCTATGGTGTGGAAAATCATCACACCCAGACCTCTTAAATTATTTTATTTTAGTATTTTTTGGTTTCGGTTAGCCTCATTAATGTGCAGGTTTAGTGTATGATTATTTTTTTTATATTTTATGTTTTTAGTCGGTTTCAAACCAGTGCACTTGCACTAAATGATTGACGGTAACCATGTGGTTGGCTCGAAAGCCCCTATGATTACCCATTACATAAAATAATAAAAGATCAGGAGAATGAAATAAAGTAGATGTTTAAGACATAATATCAATAAATTGGTGTGTAGATAAAATTTTATTTAATTAAAATTGTTAATGATATTATATCATTAAAATGGTTATAAATGTAACTATTATTTGATTGTTATTAATTTTGTTGTTATTTAAAAGAATATAAATAAAATTATTATTAATGTTATTTATATTATTATTATTATTGTTTTTGTTCTTATTATTATCATTAAGAAAATTAATTACGTTGTTATGATTATATAATCAATAATATTGTAATAAATGTTTTCATTAAAATAATGTGGTTATTATTATTGTTTTAATTATTATTATTATTATTATTATTATTGTTATTAGTAACATATTTTTATTATCATTTATTTGTTATTGTTATTTATTTAATTTTATTTTTAATGGGTTTTAATACCTCTTTATTTTATCCATCACACAACCCCTCTATCCCATTTATACCCTTCTTTTTTATCCCCCTCTCCACTTACACCTCTCTCCACACACCCCCTCTCTCCAATTTAATACCTTATTTTTTTATCCCTCTCTCCACTCACACCTCTCTCCACGCACCCCCTCTCACCCATTTAATCCAATATTTTTTATCCCTCTCTCCACTCACACCTTTCTCCATGCACCCCCTCTCTCCAATTTAATCCCTTATTTTTTATCCCTATCTATACTAACCCCTCTCTCCACACACCCCCTCTACAATTTAGTCACTTATATTTTTATCACTCTCTCCCCTCATACCTCTCTCCACACACCTCCATCTCTCCCCATTTATTCCCTCTTTCTTTTTACCAAACACGCTCACCCCTCTCTCCCTATACTCCTTCACAGTCATCTCCTTTTTATTTTATTCCCCATGCACTCAAAATTATTCCTCCTTATTCATTCATGATCATTCCTATCTTCTCCTTACCCCTCCTCACACACACCTCCTCCCCTATGGATCTTTTTCCAGAATCCAGTCCTCCATTCGGCGGTTCCTTCTGGTGAGTTATCTTTCTTATATTCTCCTCTCCTCACTTAGTTTCTAGGTTTTTCCACATTGCGTTTCTTGTTGGAAAAACCCTAAATGTTAAAGATAATGTGTATCTCAGGTTTCCTTTGGTTTTAGGGTATGCAATTAGTCTGTGGGGATTCATTCTTACTCCCGTTGAAGTTTCATACCAATCGCACGAGGTTTCAGTATGTGTTTCCAAGTTTTTATTTCCAAAAGCCTTTCCTCTAAAGCTTGGCATTTTAAATGAATTTATAAAATATTTTTTCACCTCCATAACATGTTTTTTTTAAATTATTATAGCTATTTAGAATTTATTTGGTTTGTCAAATATAGGTTTTAAATGAGTTGTGTAAATTACCTAGGTTTGGGGGTACCTAGGGAGCATGTTTGAATTGCCTTTGTTATTTTAACGAGGAATTGGGTTTTTTATGAAAAGTATAGTGATTATTATATTTCAATGACACTGTTTGTTAATAAACATGGTTTGGTGCATATGATTTGGTTATGTTATGGCTTGGTTATTATGTTAAAATTCTTTGGTAAGAATTTAATTACTTCAATGTTTTGGTTTGTGATTTTTTCAAAATAATTTGGGTGAGTGGTTGTGGTTTTGAAGAAAATGGTGTTTCAGGGAAATGTTTTTTGGGTCACCGTTTGGACATGTGATGCTCAATGAGATGTTGAAACATCTTGGGTGAACTAGGTGCACACATGAATGTGCCTCCAAATGAATATAGTGACATAAAATGGTGTTTGTCTTAAAAACCCTGGTTCCAAAAAACGGATCTTTAGATTCTAACTGATGGGGGTTCATTGTGAATTTTTAAAGGATAGATTTATATTTTATTCTTCTTGGTTTTGGACCATTTCTCCTTGAAAAATGCTTTGGTGTGTGTGTTTGGAACTGTGTGCCCGTTTGGATCTTGGTTTTTGTTTTGGTGAATGTTTTTTTAAGGGCTCATTGGGATTTGATATTTAAAAGCGGTATTAGTAATATGTTTTTGGTAAATGTATTTAGACATGATGAGTTAAAGGAATTTTTTTATTTTAACCCGAGGGTAATGTTTATACAAACTTTAAAAGGAGATTGTGTTTTGGAGAAAGTGTATGGCTGGTTGGAAACATTGAGTGTTTTATGAAATGGTTTAAATGTTAAATGGTATGGCGCAATGATTAGAACCTTCATGTGATATGAAATGTATGTAAATAAATATGTGGTACCTTTATAGGAGGGATATCTCTTACGGGTTGTCATTTATTGGTGTCCGTGTTTGGGGTAGGCTAGTGTGGTGAGATGGGTCATGTGTGTGAGGGCCTCCTACTTACACAGTATTACGATAACCACCATGGGATATTGTGAATCTTATATATTATCAGGTGATGGTTACTCACCATCCCCGATTAGATGGGTTGGTGCCTCCTGGTAGATAGAAAGGCCTTTTGGGATTTTCCACTAATTTTGTCGCAAGGGCGATAAGTGGTTTATAGACTATGGGGCTTCACCATATGTCGACATGTGGTTCTGAACTGAGTGTGTACAGGGGTTGTCTATGGATGTTTGGCATCACCCAGACTTACAGCTTGTATGTATTGATTATTTTCAGCTATAATAGTTTATTTTCTGCTTGTATTGTTTACTTGTCTCCATTTTTCATGGCCTTGATATTACTTTTTTGGTTTTGTTTATAAAATGGTAAACTATTTTTAAAATAATATATGGAGTGAGTTGGTTCTCATAGTGGAAAAGAGGTTGTAACAACCTGGCCCTAGTTACCTAGAGTTGGTACATTATTACATAACATCAGCATGATCACAAGAGATCATGTCTTGAAATACCAATCATTTTAGTATCCTAAGAAGTAATATATTCAAATATAAGTTTTCTGTTACATTATGAATTGAAAAAGAAACATTGTGTCTCCATTTAACACACTCATATTCCTTAGACTATCCCTGTAGGTTAGTCATAATTTTCTTCTCCGCATCCGAGGAAAGATTAAAACATAAGAATGGGGTGAGTTCAGATTCTCAGTACGGATAACAATATAGCGGAAACTATCATAAATAAGAATATGTATTTAATCAAATGTATAAAACTAAAACCCAATAGTTTTAAACTTAAACTTCAGAATAATATGGAAAAGATAATTCAAATAATTTCCTTTACTTATTTACATGGATATTCTACTAGTCGAATAATCACATGAAATATCAATAGCTAATCTCATAAGGAGGTAACTCATAACGCTGGACATCTAAACCAAAATGTCAAGGCATCATGAAAAGTCCCTAAATATAAATTTTCTCAAGGACTTATTCCAATACATAAGTTTGTCTCACGAGATTTACAAATTCATCGAGAGGCTATAGCGGGCCCCATTCGTTACTTACTAAGTCCAATGCATTCCACATGTGAAAAGGGTGAAACATAACATAAACATTTGTAATAAAACTAGCATAAAAAATGTAAACAAGTTTACTATAAACCATGAATGGTATAAAAATATCCCATACATAGTCAAAACCATCATTAAAATATCGATAAAAAATGGAATATTGTATCATAATTAATCATCATTAATTAATTATAAAACCCAACAATTGATGTTGACACAGATAAAATCAATCTAAAAACTATTTGAGGAAAACTGCCCTTTCTACTTTAAAATCAATTAAAGTTTCATAATTATAAAAGAAAAAATTTATTTTGAAAATATTCATATATGATTTAAATGGATTCTTAGAAGGAGTTATAATGGCGGAAAATAACCGCACCCTCTGTATAAGTGAAAAAAACAATCCTTCTTTAATTTGTTAAAAAGGTCATAAAGTACATTTTTTGGAAAATAACTGAATGATTCCATTATATTTTTTTAATAAAAAATCAAACAATGGAATAAATGTCTTTAACCTATATTATAGGAAACATTAAAAATGTTTTGAAATACATTTACCTATGTATAAAAAACTCGAATAATAATGAGATTGTAAAATTAACCATAACCTCATACTTTTCCTTAGTCTAGGGTATGTTAAAATCCTATATAATGGTTAAATAGTTTTTATAAAATTATACATGAACCACATACATAAATATGATATCATATATGATCCGCTAATATTTATTTGTTAATAATATTTTAGTATTATCATTGTCCCGGGTGTTAATTGATTCATTTTCCATTATGTTTTGTTATATATGTAATGTTTTTTTATGGATATGATGTATTTGATTCCCATTCCAAATGATTTTATTTTCGTAATTTTTTTTATTCGTCAAAGGAAAATTATTCTTGAATGGTTATTATGTGGAATGAAATCTCCTAACATCGTGGAGACGGTAATTCGTACGTACGCACGAGTGACAATATCATTCTATTGATGGGGAAATTATATGTAATTTAATGGTATATTATGTATATATAATCATTAACATGTTATATTTATTATTTACATCAATTATATCTATTATTATACCTATCCAAATAATGATGTGTTGAATAACAAACTACACCAGGACATGGTAACGGTAAGCCGTACGTACACACATATGATGTCTTTTTCATTCATAGGATAGAAAAAATAATTAATATGGTTGTACTATATTTATAATTATATCTAATTATGTATAAGGTATTGGATTTATTATTTTAGTGTGGAAACAACAAACAAAGTGGAAGTGGAAGAAGAAAAAACTTTGAAAGAGTGGTGGAATAATCACCTCTCATTCAGGTAGTTCCTTTTGATTGGTACAAAATAGCTCATTAGGTTGGGTTTCCGATCTAATTAAGGCCTATAGATTAAATTTATGGTAGTTGGGAGGATATTTGAGTTGGGGTTGGCTAAGACAAATGGATTTGAAGGTGTGAATTGAAGAGAAGGGGAAGTACCCTTTAATAATAGTGGTGATGGGAACATTAGGAAAATCTTGAAATATAATTTTAATATAAAATTATTTTCGCTTTATAATGGATCCAAATGGATTTATTTAGAGGATATGGTGGAGATGGTTCTAAATAATCTCAACCTACAGTTTTGAGACACGTTTAGGTCACCATATTATCCTTATCTTTTAGATTTAACTCTTAGTTAAATAGTTTATCTTTTAACATGTCTTCTTGTATTTTACTATTACATTGTTTATGTATTTACTATAAAATGAAAATAGAAAATAAAAGGGTTCATTAAGGATATATATAAAATTACCTAATTCAATTTTCTGAATATTATATTTTTAGTAATATTATATAATTTAATAATTTAGCATTCATTCTAAAAACACATTTATGTCAATTTTGACACTATTTAGTATTTGGTTTTTTGTAAAATTCATAAAAAAAATATTACTTAAAAAAATAGAATCAACCCTAATATGTCATATTATCCTAGAAATTTTTTCGAAGGCATAAAAAGTTTCAATTTACATTTATTTTAATATTTATAACATCAATTATTTTAATCATTCATTAATATTGTAATTACTACATCATCATTGTGTCGTGAATAAATTTAATTATTTAATCTCTAATATTATAAATAAAATACCATGATGTATGAAATATTTTTCTACTTTCTAATGATTATTTATAGAATAATTTATCTTATATATAACTTTATATTAAAGACGGTTTAATTAATAAAACTTGAATTTAATACATTTAATACTTCATTAAATAAAATATAATAAATGTACTAGTATAATTCATGTGGATAAAAAAGGATTATATTTCTGTTCTAAGGATTATTTTTCTCTAAATACACTTATCCAGTAGAATCAGGACATGTGTTGAGGTAATTTGATATTATTATAATATTCATTTTACCTTTAATTACCCAATTTACATTTAACTGTGGTAAATAAAATTCAAAAGTTACTAATCTCACAAAATTACTTTCATCTTATTGAACCACATATTACATACTATTGAAAACTATGTCTTTCATATTTATGAAATTCAATTCACAAAATCAATAAAATTATGTTTTATGCAAATTTGCAAATGTGCCTAGAAGGTGGAAAAAGACATTAAAAAGTATAATAAAATTTTATATATCTAATATTATTATAAAATTATTTCAATGAATTAAATTGGAATAGTATATGTATTACATATCTATTTTGACATTAAAATAAATTTAATTTAAAAATAATTATTTATGTAAAAAGTCAATTTTAAACAATAACGTAGTGTTTTTAACTATTCATAAAAAATTGAACGTTTTTAGAAAAATACCAACAAAGTACCCTAAGATAAATTTGATATTCAGAATCAAAAAATGAAGTCCAATTTGAAAAAAAATTATAAAATATAAAAAATTGGGTATTACTATTCATAACTGCTTTTTAAACAGTTAGTTAGATTGGTTGTGGTGTGCTAGAACTCGAAGTTGCGTACATCACAAGAAGTTGTATTATTCAAAGAGATGCATACCGTGGATGCATGGAGAATTAAATTCTTCCCTATTTCAAATAATTTAATCCTCAAAATTTCTATAATATTACTTCTTAAAAAGTTTCGGGTGGTTATTCATTGTAAGTTCCTCTAGTTCCCACATTGCCTCTTCCATTTTATGATTTCTCTAAAGAAATTTACCAAATGAGTCATCCGGTTTCTCAACACTTTTTATTTAGTGTCAAGAATTGTGACTGGATCTTCACAGTAAGATAGATCTAGTTCCAGTTTCATTTCATCATAGGTGAGTACATGCATTGGGTCAGGTTGTATTTTCTCAATAGTGATACGTGGAACACATCATGAACTTTGGAGACACTTGGAGGCATTGAGAAACTGAAATATACAACTCAATTCCTTCCAGAATTTCAAATGGTCTGATGTACTAGGTGCATAATTTATCCTTTTTACCGAATCGTATTAAACCCTTCCATGGAGATACCTTCAAGAAAAAATGATCTCCTACATGAAATTCCAAATCCTTCATTCAGTTATCTACATAGATCTTTTTCCTACTTTGAGCTACTTTGATGTAGGTTTGGATAATATTCACCTTTTCCATTATTCCACAATAATTTCTCAGCCTACGAGTTTTCTTTCCCCAAAATCGTCCTAAAAAGTTGGTGTGCAACATCTCATTCCATATAACACTTTCTATGGTTCCATATGAATACTTGAATGGAATCTATTATTATAGGAATATTCTACCATAGTAAAATACTGATCCCACATACCTTGAGAGTCAAGTGAGAAGGATTCCAACTTGTCTTCAAAGGTTTGAATAGTCGGTTCTGATTTTCCATCTATTTTGTGGTGGTAGGCAATGCTCAAATGAGGTTCAGTATCTAGGGATTTCTGAATACTCTTCAAGAATCATGGTGTAAAAAGGGGATCATGATCATATTCAATCAATTGTGGTACACCATGAAGTCTTACAACTTCGTTAATATTTTGTCTTTATAAACGTTCAAGTGGTACATCTTCTTAGAGTATAAAAATGTAAAACCCCAGGTAAATAAAGAACATGAAATTTTCATATTTATCCATATTTGTGAATAAAATATTAATATGACTTTAAAGGGGATGTTATGCTCGATGGCGTACCCAAGACGCAACAACGAGTTTCTTGGGAATCTTACGTTGCACTCTAATAATAAAATAATATTATTTTAAATGGTAGTTAACATGTAGCCATTGTATTGGCGGGAATGGATAGAAATAACTAAAATATGATTATATATGTTTATAAATGTTTTTACATTATCCAATAAAAGATAAAGGCTTAAAATACGGAAAGAATTCAATTTTAGGCATATATGCCCTAGTTTTCACTAAAGGTTCATTTATCGCCTTTTGATGGCGAGCCATCATTAAAAATAGTTCCGTTCACTCTTATACATTCTATTGGACCAAATAAAACTCTTCTTTAGAAACGGGACATCAAAATTTACTTTGTGTAAATTTGTGGTATCTTTCCGATAAAGTTCATTTTTTTAATGAATAGTGTAAAATATTTTATTTTAATTAAAAACCTCTTATTAATCTAATTTATTTATATGTTTATATTATCTTATGAATTGGTTTTAATGTGAAATTATAATATATTTTTACCATTAAATCCAATAGTGGTCGTTGGAATTAGTTTCACTTTGAAATCAGACTTAAACTAGTGTCAATCTTTTGATACTTATTGTTTCATAAAAACACGCTATTTTCTCTGACCATGGGAATTAATTATTAAATTAATTAATGTGACTTATATTGTTTTAATTTTTTAAAATAGGCCTCATTTTTTAATTCGGAATATCAAATATAGCTTAGGGTGAATTTTTGGGATTTTTCTGAAAAACTTCAATTTTTGATGAATAGTGAAACCACTAAGTGGTACTTATAAAAACTGATTTTCTGATTAAATGAAATTTTACCACTTCTGTGTTTTGAATTTCAAAAATCTGACATACATGGTTGTCATTAAAAAGTAAAACGTGGTTCAATGAGATTAAAATAATTTTTTTGGTGAATAGTAACTTTTAAGTTCTTAATCGCGATTAGAAGTAATTAGTGTAGTTTAAGGTAAGAATAATGTTTTAAAAAAATGAAATGACCTAGACACATGTCCTAACCTCATTGGATGTTTCATGGCCGACCAAGAAAATCCATGGGTCAACTTGGGGACCCCATGGAGCCACTTTGGTTGGAAAATGACATAAATACCTTTTTATTTAATGTTAATGTAATAATGACACAAACATGAAATGTTTTACTAAAAAACTTTTTACATGGGGTTATACAAGTCATATTTTTGACTATAAATATTTATTGGAAATCTAAAAATATTTCCAAAATCATAGTATTTTTTCTAGAATTTTTAGACGTTAAATAAATTATATTATTTATGACATCATGATGATGCAGCGATGACCTCATTATTTAACGATTTAAATAAAATGGAAAGATAATGTAATATCTAAGACCTAAACATGTCCAAAACATATTGGGTGAGTGGATTTCGAACCCTTATCACCTTATCCTCGAATTATATCAATTTCTGACCTCTTAAATCCGAATATCATTCTAAAATAAAGTGACTTTTCTTTACCTTCCAAGAGTGCCCCTCCTCTCCTCTTATAAAAGGCCCCCACCTCTACCTCCTTACCCACACTCCCAAAGCCTTTGGCTCGGCCAAACCCTACCCATTTTGTCTCTCCACTTTCCTCTCTTACTCCTTGAAGCCTCAATTTGGGCATAAGTCTTCCCAAGGAAGCCTTTGAGCTCAAACTAAAGGGAGTAACCTGATTTTATGGTAATGTCTTCACTTGAGTCCTTTTGTTTTATTTTGCCTCTCCAACCCCCTAAACTCTTTTTATTCATTTCTTTTGTAACAAATACATTATCTTAAATATACTAGGATGTTTTTATAATAAGGATTCGATCTACACATACACACACCTACATCTAATGGTTAAAGAACATACTGTTTCTGTGGATGGCGAATTTCTGCCTCACGAAACGATGATTGTTCAACACTCATATAACACATTCAAAGGTGATCATTAAGATGTAAGTATATTTATATATGATATATAATATGTTTATTTTTTACTTAAGCTCCTTTATTTTTCATTTGTGGCTTACCTTTATGGCTTCCATTATGGGTATACGCGATATGTTCATTTTAGGAAGTGCGGACTACCGCCCCCTCAAAGTGATGTGATTCGTTAATGCCATACATGGGACGTATAAAAGATGGATTTAATGTTATTATATATGATGTTATAATGGAATTATAATATACTTCAATATAATTATTATTTCTTTCCATTAAAGTATGAGATATAAATGAAAGTAGCGTTCATGCGTACGTACGGCTTACCGTCTCCATGAACGGTGCATTTCATTTATTATCCCCAAATGTAATGTACTATTATAAGTACATGTATATAATGGATATAGATGATGAATGATACATATAAATGATGAATATAATTCTGGAATTAAAATATACATACCTCTCATTTAGTTTTAATTTCATTAATATGACAAAGAAATGAAAGTAGCGTTCATGCGTACGTACGGCTTACCGTCTCCATGAACGGTGCATTTCATTTATTACCTCTAAATGATTATGTGATATTATAAATAAATGTATATTCTAGATATATATGATATATATGGTATCCAAATAAGGAATCTTACTCCTCTCTCTCTTTTTAAGTACACTCTTTTATGTCATTCCTTCTAAAGCTCATATTTCTTGTTATTGGGATGTTCTTTTATATTCCTCTTTATATAAACATTATGTTAATATTATGAGAGACCCTATTTGATCTTTTCAATCCATTTTTGTAAGTTTATGTGGCGCCGTTAGGCTGCCGAGTTTTCGTAAGGGATTTTTCATCTCCCTTTTATTCCCGTGAGATTTATGCTACATCTACCACAATTTCCGTTGAGTGGTGTGTTAATGCCCGTTATTTTTCTCATTGTGTAATATACATTCATTTATTAGTATTTACATCAATGTTGTATTGTCCTTCTTTCGCGGGGTGCATGTCTCGAAAGATACCCATATCGGTAAGGGAACCTTTCACCCTCCTCTTTTTGTAAAAGACTTCTTTTGTTATGTCTTTTAATTCACATAATATTATGTTGGGATATGTTCTTCTATACCCAAATTGATCTAAATTTTATGTCCATGTGATGAGATACCCTTTTTATCTCTCATCAACTCTTTTTTTGAATTTTGAAGTGACGCCGTTAGGCTATCAAATTTTTGCAAGGGAACCTTTTAACCCAAATTTGATTCCACTAGTGCAGAAAACGTTTTTTACGTCGGTTATTTTTAATTTTTTACGTCGGTTTCTAGCCGACATTAATACGTGCGACGTTATAAATAAGGTTTTTCACATCGGTTATTTAAAAACCGACGTCAAAAACATAAAATCGCGATGTTTATGACGTCGGTTATTTTAGAACCGACGTGATAAAGGGGCTTGGAGAATGGTTTATCACGTCGATTATCGAAGAACCGACGTGATAAACTGCCTGGACAATGGTTTATCACGTCCGTTCCTAAACAACTGACGTGATAAACAGGGGTGAGGGGGTTTTTCACGTCGGTTCATATAGAACCGACGTGATAAACTGGGGTGTGGGTGGTTTATCACGTCGGTTCATATAAAACCGACGTGAAAAACCAGGGGGAGGGGGGTTTATCACGTCGGTTAGTCAATAACCGACGTGATAAACCATTCTACAGGCCGTTTAGCATGTCGGTTATTCAATAAACAGCGTGATAAACCATTCTCCAGGCCCTTTATCACGTCGATTCTAAAATAACTGACGTGATAAACCATTCTCCAGGCCCCCTTATCACGTCATTTCTAAAATAACCGACGTGATAAACCCAATTTTTTTTAAGAAGAATGCAGTGATCTTCTCTCCACCAGAATCAACCAGAAAATAAATCAAGAAATCGTACCACAAAAACAGAAGTATATCAAAATTAAGCATATACATAGATAACATATAAAACTTACCCACTAGACAGCATCCACCCTCATTTATACCCCATGGACAGCCCTCCCCCACCCCGTTGGAGCCCTCACCCTCATGTATACCCCCTGGACAGCCCTCCCCCACCCCTTTGGAGCTCCCACCCTCATGAATACCCCTTGGAAAACCATCCCCCACCCCATTGGAGCTCCCACCACACTCATGGACTGCCCCCCGACCCCCGGACACCCCCAAACACCCCTCGACAACCCCCCACCCGCCTGAACAGCACCTCCTCACCCCCTCTCCCCACTTGACAGCCCCACCACACCCCTGGACAACCCCCCCCCCCCACCCCTGGACAACACTCCCACACCCCTAGACCGGCTTCTCACACCCCTTAACATCCCTGCCACCCCTAGGACTGCCCCCACCCCACCGGACAGCCCTCCCAGACCGCTGGACACCCCCAACCCCACTGAACACACCCCCACACCCTTGGAACCCCTCCCCCACAGACCCAAATCCATACCAGAAGAACCATGAAAAGTAGACCAAAACAAGAAGTATAGAAAAATTAAACATTCACTTATATAACACTCAATACTTACACTGTCAACTTCAAAAAAAACTAAATCAAACCTAAATAACTACCAAATACACAATTAAAACGAAAATATTCAAAATTACATTTTACATTACAAACAACTAAAATTCAATCAAACTTGTAAAATAATTTGACCACTCCACTTGTACGTGTTTGATGTCTTCAGCAGTATAGGGTTGAGGGTCGTCAAAAAGCTACAAATGAAAAAGAAGATAGTTAACGTGTATAATGAATAAATCAAATTGAAATATGATGGAAAAGTTTAAGAGGAAATCATACCAGTTCAAAATTCACAACTGTCCCAGTTGTTATTATTTCATACATAAATCTTAACATATAATATCCGCATTTAATGAGGCCTTGTTGATCATGACATTTCTGTTTTGAATGAGTGTAAATTCAATATATTATTTTTATGTAATAAATCAAAAAGTACAAATTATAAATGGAAATTTACCTTCGCATTTACATATTTGATCTATGTATTTCTTTTCTTTATGTTTTTTTGAAAGTAGACCCATGCACTGTTAGAAAATAATACGAATGGGTTAAATTTAAAATTCATTATAATATATAAAACTATTGAGAAATTGAAACTTACTTTTCCAAAATATTCTTAAAACTTGCCTGCACATCACCATGAACAGAGCATATCCAATAAAGAGCTTTCTCCCTTGGTCAAAAAATCCCTAATATCCAATGATTACTCATAAAAAGAAATTTAATGCTAGTGGTTTTTTATGTTAAAAGATAATTAACTCTTTGAGAGAAATGTGTTTCATACCTCTCACAAAAAGGCATCATCCAACATTGTTGGATTATATTCTTTTCAAATCTTTCAGCAATATAAACCATTCTTTGTTCCTCAGTCAATGCACATGCTTTAGGGGAAATCAATTGCATGTCCATGAATCCATATACTTCTGTCAGTTCATTCCTCTCACAAATTTTATAAAGATACCTAATACAAAACATATATAAGTATACATTTTTAATAAATATAATGCAGGGAAAAGGTGTTAAGACTTACATGGAAAAAATTTTCACCACGTTGATGCCCAACTTATCTCCAGTAACAAGCTCCATGATATCAGATTTTGTAATCGCCACAGTTATTTCACGTCCACAAACATGAGATTCCATTGGAAACTCATAAAAACCCAACAACAAATGTGAATATCTTGACAATCTGTCAAGACCACTGGAATCTGTATCTGATGTAATAGCCTGTTGTCTTTGTTGTTGTCTATACAATATTTCTTTACCTTTGAAGTATTCCTGTGAAAAAAAATTGAGAATTATAGTAGTTGTCAAATGATAAAACAACTTTAATAAAAAAATTTAAATAAAAGATATAACATTCATACCTCTATGGTAATGAGTCGAAGAAGTCTGGATGGCCAAACTAAAAAATGGCCGATACTCTGTCCAACTGTCGCCACCTCATCTATAGGTATTGGTACCCTAGCTGATCTATCTATAATATCCTGTACAGTGACCCTCTGATTCTCTACCTCTAATTGTTGATGATGAACTGTATCTCCTATACAATATACCAACCCGTATGCTACTATATTATGTTGAGAATCATCAACATACAACTCACAATATGTAGGAAGCTGCGGCGGAGGCGTAGATAAAAAATGGGGTCCGCAGGCTGAGGTGGGGGAGTGGGAGCTACTGGCGGAGGTGGAGGATAAATAATGGGGTCTGCAGGGGGAGGTGGAGGAGTTGGAGCTACAGTCTGAAATTGTCTTTGCGTTTCTGCAAACATAGACTGCACCGAATCTCTAATCTTGTCTTCCATCGTCGCATTAATATTTTGAACTTCAGCCTCCAAGGATTCTATTTTTTTTATAAACCCCCTCAATGTTAGAAGTTTAAGAACGTGGAAACACTTTTCTTACCGATACACCTGTCGGATATCCTCTTACATGACCAGGATGTTCGGGCCTTCCCAATGCTGCAAATAAAATATCTTCCCTTCCAGTAGCTGTTAATGTCCCCTCTGAACTTTGCTCCTCAAGAGAGTCCTGTATTAATTAATTGAACATTTCTGTAATGATTGAAACTTATATGAAGAAAAAATTTAACTTAAATAAATTAAATATATATCTTACAGTCCTCTCAGATACGATTCTCGATTATTCCTAAAGATATTTCCCTTTTTTTCCCTTCCGAGCTCTCTTCCATTTTTCATATCTAGATGGAGGGGATGGAGGGGCCACCTCTCCAGAGCTTGAAGACTCAGCTCTTAGTTGTTGAAATTTTTCCGCTATCATTTTTTCTTCCAATAATGTATACCCTCCCCGAGATAAACTATGAGGGTATACATTTTTAGATTGGATCTCCTGACGAGATTTCCTTGTTTGCTGTAATTTAAGAATAAGAAATCATTAACAAAACATTAATAAAATCATTTATATAAGAAAGTATATAAAAGTTTACATTTCCCTTACCAGAAATGACTCTTTTTTTCTACATTCAAAAAACTGTCTCCATGTGCCTTCATCTATAAAAGGATATATACGACATGGGTTGTCATGACTCCTATGACCATAAATGAAATCAGATGTGAGGGTTGATTTGAAATCCCTCCATCTCCTGGCATCCAACGATAAGAATTTCTTCCTGACTCCTCCAGTGTCAGGAATATCAAATGTCATATGATAAAGAAGAGGTTAAACATATTATATATACCAGAAACATTAAAAGAATGGTCAAACAATAACGAAAGATCTTACCAAAATCGTCTCCCACAACTGAGAGATAATCGCTTTATCCACACCTCTCCAATCATCATACAGAATGCTTACTTTGGTCTTAGCCTGAGTTGCAACAAAACTCTTAAAATCTATGGCATTCGTACCTCTAGGAATATCATCATCATCAAACTCAACTACTATCCTCTGATCCTGCGTACGGGCAATTGATAATTTTGGTAAATGTGTGCAACCACGTTTACCAACCTTTGAACTCTTTGTCGTAATAGGAGCATGTGAATGTTCATCCCCAGAGGTATGACCTGCAATATGCTCCTCCCCAGAATCATGTGGTTGATCATCTGAATGATCTGTCATTATCCTTCAAATCAAAAAAACAAACGTCGGTTCACAAATATACAAATTCAAATATTTTAATACTACTGTAATCAGAAAATAGAAAAGTGTACTAGGTTACATAATAGTAAACATTGGTAATATGGTAAGCATGTTAAATAATGGTAAAGATGGAAAAGATGGTCAATATGGCCGTTGGAGGGCTTCCGGAGCCGTTGGGGGTCAAAAGTACAAGTCTGGTCAAAGCTCAACGACTAGTCTGACTGGGCACACCGGCTGGCCGGTGGTGTCTCACCAGCTGGCTGGTGGTCCACCGGCTGGCCGGTGCTGAGCTACCGGCTGGCCGGTGGTCGAGACAACAGGCTTTCTGTCTGGGTTCCACCGGCTGGCCGGTGGTCATCCACCGGTTGGCCGGTGTCACCAGGCAGTGGGCAAGCCTACTGCCTGGGTCCTCCGGCGGGCCGATGGGCAAGAACCAGTTGGCTGGTGCCCATACCGGCTGGCCGGTACGCTAACACCGGCTGACCGGTGGCTCTGGCAGAAAGCAATGCTTCTGCCAGAGACCATCGGCTGGCCGGTGCGCTAACAACGGCTGACCGGTGGCTCTGGCATAAAGCAATGCTTCTGCCAGAGACCACCGGCTGGCCGGTGGTCATCCACTATTTGGCCGGTGTCACCAGGCAGTGGGAAAGCCTACTGCCTGGGTCCTCCGGCTGGCCGGTGGGCAAGAACCGGTTGGCCGGTAGACTCAGAGAGTCCACTATCTGCCTTCTTGGGCCAACTCCTAGGAAACCTTTTTCCTAACATCAAAACACTTGAAAACAAGTTAGAACACGATGAGAGTGATTGTGATCATTAAAATCCAAGAGAGAGGGGTACAACAATAAACATGATAAAGTAAACTAAACAGACATAAAACAAACAATAACAAATACTTATTTTATTTTAAAACATGTTTTAATAAATAAAAAACTTACAATATCTAACATTTATGGAAAAAATAAATTTAAACAAGAAATAAACATATGTTACCTGTAATTTTAGGAATGTACAGATAGATTGTTTTCCCAAATTCCTTCGTCGTGATCGTTCCTTATGGAACAAACTATGTCTTCAACATGATCGTCATTATGTTCTGTTAATATTTCCATTGAAGTAGGGATCTCACATAAATCAGCATATTCATCAAGTTCATCCTCACCAACATATTGTTTTTCCCTTGTAAAATAACTGCCCACTGCATATCTGATTGATCTACTACATAAAAAATTTGTTTTTCATGTGTTTCCATTATAAAAGAATCAGCTGTGTATTCCAATCTATTCAGATTAACAAGTGTCATTCCAAATTCATCGTGTCTGACACTGTTGTTACCGTTAAACCATTTACAGTTAAAAACAGGAACTTTAATTTTAAAGTAATCAACCTCCCATATGTCTTTAATCACTCCATAATATGCATTTGATGCAGAAATTGGGTTTTTGTCCTTAGCACTCGAAAAATGCATTGCTTCTGCAAACACCAATACACCACTATTCTGAACTGCACTTCTGTTGTCCTGAGCTTTTGTATGAAATGTATAACCATTAATGTCATAACCAGACCATGTTATCACATTTAAAAATGGACCACCCACTATCCATTTTAATGTCTCTGATACATATGATCTACCAAGCAAAGTCTTTTTAATCCATGAAAAAAAAGTTTTGTTGTGCTCATTCAAAATCCACATTACTTTCTTCTTTGGATGACATTGTTTCAACTCATTAATGTGCAATGTGATATATGGTTGAGCATCAGCTATGTTCTTCACGATTTATGATTCTAACTTCTTCATCTGTTCAGCTGACAATGATTTGACTTTCAAGCCACGAATCCCCTTTCCCTCATTATTAACTCGTTTATGGCGAGATGGAGGCAAACCTATGTGTTGCGCCGCAGCCAAGTAGCTCGTACAAAACTCTGATACCTCCTCAGAAATATACTTTTCAATAATGGAGGCTTCAGTTCGATATATATTTTTATCATACCCCTTTAATATTTTCATATACCTTTCAAAAGGATACATCCAACAGAGATATACAGGTCCACAAAGCTTTATTTCTCAAACTACATGAATCATTAAATGCACCATTATATCAAAAAAAGTTCGAGGAAAATACATTTCCAATTGACAAAGTATTAAAATTGCATCCTTTTCCAAAATGTTCAAAGCATTCACATCAATCGCCTTGTTACAAATTGAATTGAAAAAATAACACAACTTCATTATAGTCTTTCTGACACGAATGGGCAATATTCCACGCAATGCAACTGGTAGAATTTGTTGCATCATGACGTGAAAATCATGTGATTTATTACCTATCAACTTCAAGTCCTTCATTGAGACACAATTTTTTACATTAGAAGAATAACCTTGAGGCACTTTGGTATCATGAAGACACTGACAGAATATAATTTTCTCCCTCTTCGATAATGTATGATAAGCCGTGGGAAGAAATGTTCGTCTTCCTTTAGGAGAGGGATCTAACTCCAAACGTATTCCCATTAATAGTAAGTCTAATCTTGCATTCAACCCATCTTTAGTCTTTCCTTTAATATCTAACAATGTTCCAATAAAAGAATCACAGATATTCTTCTCCACGTGCATGACATCAATATTATGTTTAACTTCATGATACCTCCAATATGGTAGCTCAAAAAATATTGACCTTTTCTTCCAAATATGTCTATCATTACCAGATTTCTGTGTCTTTCCCAATGTCACGTCAAGGTTTTTCACCCTCTCAAAATACAGATCATGGGATAAAGGTTTTGGAGCAGTATCAAATTCTTGTGAGCCATTAAATTCCTTTTTTAGTCTTCTATAAGGGTGTTCCATAGGCAAAAACTTTCGATGACCCATGTACACTGTTTTCCTCCCATGATGCAATTGACAATAAGACGTCTGTTGTTTGCAAATTGGACATGCTTTATGCCCTTTAACACTATATCCAGACAAATTTCCATACGCCGGGAAGTCATTTATAGTGAACAGAAGCACTGCATGCAGTTGAAAATATTCCATTTTATAAGAATCATACACCCTAATACCATCAGCCCATAACAGTTTCAAATCATCAATCAACGGTGACAAGTAAACATCAATATCATTACCGGGTTGCTTTGGACCAGAGATCATTGTACTCAACATGACATATTTGCGCTTCATACAAACTTCAGGAGAGAGGTTGTAAATTACCAATAAAACAGGCCATGAACTATGTGTGCTACTGAGTGTTCGGTATGGATTCATTCCATCTGTGAACAACCCTAGTCTGAGATTTCTTATTTCATTTCCAAATGTAGAATACTGCGCATCAATTTTCTTCCATTGTGGACAATCAGCTGGATGATGTATTTTTCCATCACATGCCCACTCTTCAGCATGACATCTTAACCTTTTTTGCATCATGTGAATTAGAAAATAAACGTTTGAAATGATTAATTATAGGAAGATACCAAAATAACTTTGAAGGGAGCTTTGTAATCTCTACATCACCCTGTGATTTTTCTTTCACCTTATACCGTGATTTCCCACATTTTGGACACTATGACAGAAATTCATATTCCTTCCTATATATAATGCAGTCATTCGGACAGGCATGTATTTTATTGTATCCCAATCCCATCGGGAATAATATTTTCTTGGCTTTGTAATGTGAATATGGAAGATCGTTATCTTTTGGAAGAATGTCTTTCATCAATTGTAGCAGCTCTGTAAAACTTCTGTCACTCCATCCATGCTTCGCCTTTAGGTTAATCAATCTTAACACCGCCGACAGAACCGTAAAATCTGTACAACCGGGATATAATGGTTTTTCAGCATCACCATATAGACGTGCAACTGTCGGTTCTATCTCAATTTGGTCTGTCACAATATCACGAATCATTTCTTCAATTCCATCGGAGTTACCATCTTGCGAATCATCATCATCAGTGACATTCCGTCCAGTTTCACCATGGAAAATCCAAGGGCTGTAACTCGGATTAAAACCATGACATATCAGATGATCTTTTATCTCTCTACTTTTCAACTTCTTCATATTCAAACATTTCAGGCATGGACAGAAAAAAATGTCACTACTTGGAACATTTCGTTTTGCAAATTCCAAAAAGGCATCAACACCTTCCTCAAATTCATTTCTCATTCGATGTGCCGTAATCCAACTTCGACTCATTATTACCTATAACAAATATCAACAAAAAATATATATTTTTAAGATAAGACAAAACATGTTTATATGAAAAAAATTATAATTTGAATGTAAAACAATTTAAAATATAAAACAAATCTTGAAAGTAGTAGTAGTTTTCATAAGTAACCAACACCAAATAGCTATACATCGTAAGTGTCATATTAAAAATATGAATATAGACCATTTGTTTTATGTTTAATAATATTGTCATATTATCTGATCATTCTGATTATAAATTAGAATTACTATATCCTTTTGATCCGATATATAATCTAAGGACATTAATATTTCTTTAGAAAAAGTAATGTTAATATCATGGTAATGTCAAAAAAAGTATATGTCGAACTATATATATGTAATACCAATAAAAAAATACATATGTGTTTGGCCTGGGTTTCACACATAAATCAACTCATCTCACAGATTAAAATTTTGAATCATCCTACATAATACTTATTTTTATAACTTAGGGAATGAAAATAATAAAAGTTTTGATTTATGATACTCATTATGGGTAAACATGATATATATAAATATAATATCTAATCTCATAAAAAGATATCCATGGGGGTATAAGAGCATACATAAAGCACATGATCAAAAAGATAAGTGAAATTGTTCTATATAATCATAGATCATAAAACCTGAGTCCAAGTATAACAATTTTAGCATAACATAAGACATGATTTATATGATAGTGGGAACATGATTTAAAAAACCTTATTCACAAGATCACAACATTGGTATGTGGAATAACATAAGAGTGTGGCACAAACATAATCATATAAGTCATAACATATGTCAAGGGAAAACATAGTTTCATTCACCTCATATTGGGATATGTTAATCAGCTTTCCTATAATTTATTATAATATTTCTTACCAGGCACATCACATAACACATTGGAAATGGTATAACCATCTGTATCCCATATTGATCTATGATATATAATGAATTGTCGAATGCATTAGAAGGATATTATGGACCCAAATGTCACATAATGACAAACCATATATATGGGTGAATCGTGATCATCAAATCATTTATAACAGTTTCGTAGATCAATTAACTAACAAAAATGAAATGGGGGTCATAATTGTTTTTACAAAACATAATAATTATTAATACATAAAAATGTGTTTGGATGGTAAGATAAGATAATATACCTAATTCAATCTAATTATCATTAAATTATTTCTACCTAGATAGAAAAGACCTTTATAAAAAATATAATTTAACATGAGAATGAAAATAAAGTACCATTTACCTTTTTTATAATGAAAAATCTGAAAAGGATGATAATAATATTTAGGTATTATAATTTTATTTATGAATTATTAATAATAAAAGAAATCACCTCACTTGGTTTTGTTGAAAATCAGACATACCATCGTATTCAAGAAATCAGATACACTTTGCATGAAAAGGTCCATCATTTTGAGGAGATGACTGAAAGAAGAAATGTATTATTAGACTCACCATGAGTACAGAATGAAATATTTGATTGTAATAGGTATGAATTGATATTTTTATGAATGCAGATGAAAACAGATGATGGTTTTCTGATCTAGGAGTTCTAAAAATCATAATTTTTTGAAAAAATATTATGATGTAAGAATGTTGAATGAAATTTTAAGGATAGGTATTATCGATTGTACCTGGTCCAATTTCATTCATGAAAATAATTTTCTGGACAATCATATTGAAAATATGTTTTTAAGAAAATAAGTAGTACCAATCTTCATCCAGAAAGACACATTCCAGCTAAGTAGGAAATAATAATGTTGCTGGAAGAATGGAACGTTACAGTACCACCCATTATTTTTCAGATTTTGCTGAAGCTAATCCACAGTGTTTTAATAACCATTTGCGAGTTGAATGTTGCGAGTTGAATGAACATAATAACCATTTTCAATAAAAAAATTCCACGAGATTCAAAAAAGAACGAAAAGCACATCAAGCATCGAAACAAAAACGAACGAAATAATTTCGTGGAAGGCTTACATGAATGTCGCGAGTTGTGATGATAGATCCGAGAGCAGTGAAGAAGATAAACAATGAAGCCAAAATGAGTGTAATGCAGGCGATCGATGAGCCAATCAGGGTTTACCACGAGAGAGAGAGACGAGCCGGCGACTGTCAATCGAAAAAATCATAAATGACAGAACACGGGCTTTAATTTTTTTAAATGCTTTATAACGTCGGTTATATAATTACCGAAGTTATAAACTATTTTTTAGCTTTTTTACGTCGGTTATCTTAATACCGACGTAAAAAGGCTCTCACGCTTTGGTTTTTTACGTCGGTTTCCAAGTAACCGACGTAACAAAACCCGATATCTACGCGTTTTTTACGTCGGTTTTTTGATAACCGACGTAAAAAATGCGTCGATATCAGGTTTTTTTACGTCGGTTACAAAATAACTGACATAAAAAACCCCCCGCGCATTGGTTTTTTACGTCGGTTATCAAATAACCGACGTAAAAAACCAACAGGCGCGATTTGTAACGTCAGTTATTAAAATAACCGACGTGAAAAATCTACTCGCCGTATTGTTACGTCCGTTATATATAACCGACGTAAAAAATGGTGACGTAAAAAATACCAACAAAGTACCCTAAGATAATTTTGATATTCAGAATCAAAAAATGAAGTCCAATTTGAAAACAAATTATAAAATTTAAAAAATTGGGTATTACTATTCATAACTGCTTTTTAAACAGCTAGTTAGATTGGTCGTGGTGTGCTAGAACTCGAAGTTGCGTACATCACAAGAAGTTGTATTATTCAATGAGATGTATACCATGGATGCTTGGAGCATTACATTCTTCCCTATTTCAAATAATTTAATCCTAAAAATTTCTATAATATTACTTCTCAAAAAGATTCGGGTGGTTCTTCATTGTAAGTTTCTCTAGTTCCCACATTGCCTCTTCCATTTTATGATTTATCTAAAGAAAATTTACCAAATGAGTCATCCGGTTTCTCAATAGTTGTTATTTAGTGTCAATAATTGTGACTGGATCTTCACAGTAAGATAGATCTAGTTCCAGTTTCATTTCATCATAGGTGAGTACATGCGTTGGGTCAGGTTGTATTTTCTCAATAGTGATACGTGGAACACATCATGAACTTTGGAGACACTTGGAGGCATTGCGAAACTGAAAGATACAACTCAATTCCTTCCAGAATTACAAATGATCCGATGTACTAGGTGCATAATTTATCCTTTTTACCGAATCGTATTACACCCTTCCATGGAGATACCTTCAAGAAAAAATGATCTCCTACATGAAATTCCAAATCCTTCATTCGGTTATTGACATAGATCTTTTTCCTACATTGAGCTACTTTGATGTAGGTTTGGATAATATTCACCTTTTCCATTATTCCACAACAATTTCTCAGCCTACGGGTTTTCTTTCCCCAACATCGTCCCAAAAAGTTGGTGTGCGACATCTCATTCCATATAACACTTGCTATGGTTCCATATGAATACATGAATGGAATCTATTATTATAGGAATATTCTACCATAGTAAAATACTGATCCCACATACCTTGAGAGTCAAGTGAGAAGGATTCCAACTTATCTTCAAAGGTTTGAATAGTCGGTTTTGATTTTCCATCTATTTTGGGGTGGTAGGCAATGCTCAAATGAAGTTCAGTATCTAGGGATTTCTGAATACTCTTCAAGAATCATGGTGTAAAAAGGGGATCATGATCAGATTCAATCAATTGTGGTACACCATGAAGTCTTACAACTTCGTTAATATATTGTCTTTATAAACGTTCGGGTGGTACATCTTCTTTTAGAGTATGAAAATGTAAAACCCCAGGTAAATAAAGAATATGAAATTTTCATATTTATCCATATTTGTGAATAAAATATTAATATGACTTTAAAGGGGATGCTATGCTCGATGGCGTACCCAAGACGCAACAACGAGTTTCTTGGGAATCTTACATTGCACTCTAATAATAAAATAATATTATTTTAAATGGTAGTTAAAATGTAGCCATTGTATTGGCGGGAATGGATAGAAATAACTAAAATATGATTATATATGTTTATAAATGTTTTTACATTTATCCAATAAAATATTAAGGCTTAAAATACGGAAAGAATTCAATTTTAGGCGTATATGCCCTAGTTTTCACTAAAGGTTCATTTATTGCCTTTTGATGACGAGCCATCATTAAAAGTAGTTCTGTTCACTCTTATACATTCTATTGGACCAAATAAAACTCTTCTTTAGAAATGGGACATCAAAATTTACTTTGTGTAAATTTGTGGTATCTTTCCGATAAAGTTCATTTTTTTAATGAATAGTGTAAAATATTTTATTTTAATTCAAAACCTCTTATTAATCTAATTTATTTATATGTTTATATTATCTTTTGAATTGGTTTTAAAGTGAAATTATAATATATTTTTACCATTAAATCCAATATTGGTCGTTAGAATTAGTTTCACTTTGAAATCAGACTTAAACTAGTGTCAATCTTTTGATACTTATTGTTTCATAAAAACACGCTATTTTCTCTGACTACGGGAATTAATTATTAAATTAATTAATGTGACTTATATTTTTTTAATTTTGTAAAATAGGCTTCATTTTTTAATTCGGAATATCAAATATATCTTAGGGTGATTTTTTGGGATTTTTCTGAAAAACTACAATTTTTGATGAATAGTGAAACCACTAAGTGGTACTTATAAAAACTGATTTTTTTGATTAAATGAAATTTTACCACTTCTGTGTTTTTAATTTCAAAAATCTGACATACATGGTTGTCATTAAAAAGTAAAATGTGGTTCAATGAGATTAACATAATTTTTTTGGTGAATAGTAACTTTTAAGTTCTTAATCGTGATTAGAAGTAATTAGTGTAGTTTAAGGTAAGAATAATGTTTTAAAAAAATGGAATGACCTAGACACATGTCATAACCTCATTGGATGTGTCATGGCCGACCAAGAAAATCCATGGGTCAACTTGGGGACCCCATGGAGCCACTTTGGTTGGAAAATGACACAAATACCTTTTTATTTAATGTTAATGTAAAAATGACACAAACATGAAATGTTTTACTAAAAAACTTTTTACATGGGGTTATACAAGTCATATTTTTGACTATAAATTTTTATTGGAAATCTAAAAATATTTCATAAATCATAGTATTTTTTCTATAATTTTTAGATGTTAAATAAATTATATTATTTATGACATCATGATGATGCAACGATGACCTCATTATTTAACGATTTGAATAAAATGGAAAGATAATGTAATATCTAAGACCTACACATGTCCAAAACATATTGGATGAGTGGATTTCGAACCCTTATCACCTTATCCTCGAATTATATGAATTTATGACCTCTTAATTCCGAATATCATTCTAAAATAAAGTGACTTTTCTTTACCTTCCAAGAGTGCCCCTCCTCTCCTCTTATAAAAGGCCCCCACCTCTACCTCCTTACCCACACTCCCAATGCCTTTGGCTCGGACAAACCCTACCCATTTTGACTCTCCACTTTCTTCTATTACTCCTTGAAGCCTCAATTTGGGCATAAGTCTTCCCAAGGAAGCCTTTGAGCTCAAACTAAAGGGAGTTACCCGATTTTACGGTAATGTCTTCACTTGAGTCCTTTTGTTTTATTTTGCCTCTCCAACCCCCTAAACTCTTTTTATTCATTTCTTTTGTAACAAATCCATTATCTTAAATATACTAGGATGTTGTTATAATAAGGATTCGATCTAAACTTACAAACACCTACATCTAATGGTTAAAGAATATACTGTTTTCGTGGATGACGAATTTCTGCCTCACGAAACGATGATTGTTCAACACTCATATAACACCTTCAAAGGTGGCCATTAAGATGTATCTATATTTATATATGATATATAATATGTTTATGTTTTACTTAATCTTCTTTATTTTTCAGTTTTTTCTTACCTTTATGGCTTCCATTATGGGTATACGCGATATCTTCATTTTAGGAAGTGCAGACTACCGCCCCCTAAAAGTGATGTGATTCATTAATGCCATACGTGGGACGTATAAAGGATGGATTTAATGTTATTATATATGATGTTATAATGGAATTATAATATACTTATATATAATTATTATTTATTTCAATTAAAGTATGAGATAGAAATGAAAGTAGCGTTCATGCGTACGTACGACATACCGTCTCCATGAACGGTGCATTTCATTTCTTATCCCCAAATGTAATGTACTATTATAAGTAAATTTATATAATGTATATATATGATGAATGATACATCTAAATGATGAATATAATTATATAATTAAAATATACATACCTCTCATTTAGTTTTAATTCCATTAATATGACAGAGAAATGAAAGTAGTGTTCATGCGTACGTACGGCTTACCGTCTCCATGAACGGTGCATTTCACTTATTACCTATAAATGATTATGTGATATTATAAATACATGTATATTATAGATATATATGATATATATGATATCCAAATAAGGAATGTCATTTTGGATATAAAGAACCTTTGACCACATGAACAACATGTAATTGTAAGAAGTCCACTTTCGACTTAAGAACCAAATATCGACAAAACAAACATTATTAACTTAAATGATTACATAATGTTTATAACATGGAAATAAGTGATATAAAAGGAATAATGAACTTGAAAAAGGTTCTTAAGCAAATATAAATTAACTCAAGTTTATTATTCCGGACGTTAAAGAACGATCGAGTCAAGTCGGACCCGAGGTAAGGGATCTTACTCCTCTCTTTCTTTTTAAGTAAAATCTTTTATGTCATTCCTTATAAAGATCATATTTCTTTTTATTGGGATGTTATTTTATATTCTTATTTCTGTAAACATTATGTTAATATGATGAGAGACCCTATTTGATCTCATTAATCCATTTTTGTAAGTTTATGTGGCGCCGTTAGGCTGCCAACCTTTCGTAAGAGATTTTTCATCTCACTTTTATTCCCGTGAGATTTATTCTACATATTCCACAATTTCCTTTGAGTGGTGTATGTACTGCCCGTTGTTGTTCTCATTGTGTAATATACTTTCATTTATGAGTATTTACATCAATGTTGTATTTTCCATCTTTCGCGGGGTGCATGTCTCGAAAGATACCCATGTCGGTAAGGGAACCTTTAACCCTCCTCTTTTTGTAAAAGACTTTTTTTGTTATGTATTTTAATTCACATAATATTATGTTGGGATATGTTCTTCTATATCCTTATTGATCTAAATTTTATGTCCATGTGATGAGATACCCTTTTTATCTCTCATCAACTCTTTTTCTGAATTTTGAAGTGACGCCGTTAGGCTGTCAAATTTTTGTAAAGGAACATTTTAACCCAAATTTCATTCTTTGGGATAAACTTTTACTCCGTGAATATGTCGTTCTATGAATACGTGTGAATAACCTATGATTATTTTACACTTAATATCCACTTATATTTGGTGTATTCGTTTGTCACACATAATTATGCAATTGATTTATCCTTAAATCAAAGATATCATCTTTGTAAGGGTCTTCATCTCAATCTCCATTCATTGAGGCATATTTTTTTATACACAACCTTCTTTTATACTGTGTATAAACCCCATTGACTTTTACGTTTATTAAAAAGGAATCTTTTTTTCTACGAATCATTTTACTAAACGACAAAAAGGAATGTTTCTTTTTACGTACGCGGTGACAATGACCTTTTCCGCCGCCGCGAGTATTATTTGATCTTTGGATTCCTCAACAAGCCGTAATGTTTTTAAAATAGAATAAATACCATATACTTCTTTTTGTATTTTGGTATTGAAAATGGTTTTGATAAAGTATTCTATTATGTCAATATACTTAAATGATATATTGTGATTGAAATGTGGAAATGTTATCATTCCTTTATGTTGGTTTTATGTGTTATAATTTTATAATGGTACATGGACATTTTATGGGTGGTTACATGATAAACCATATGACGGGTGGTGCCGTGAATACCAGGATGAGTGGTTACATTATAACCTCCAATTCATTTGGTATGGAAGTCGGCCGTATGGCTATTACATTATGTATGTATGGAAGTTGGCCGAATGGCTATTCCATTAAGTGATATGTGTGGAAGTCGACCTTATGGTTATTCCACTTAATTTTGTTTATGTACCAAGATACCTTTATATGTTATGTGATCTTTATATGGGTTTTATGGTAATCTTTTGGTTACAGAAGGGTAAGTAATGAACTTTTATTCAGCAAAGAGTTTTTACTACTTCGAAAAGGTGAAAAGTATTACTTTGATAAAGTATACATGGTTTACTTGTTGTTTTGAAAAACTAATAGTTTTCATTCTTTGTGTATCCCTTACTGAGATTTTTATGCTCATCACAAGTTTTTGAAATGTCTTTCACAGGACATAGCGTGGAATAGGGTCACGGATGGGATCAAGGGAAAGTCATGATACCTAAAAAAATGGAACTAGACATGTTTCTTTTTATGAGTTTTTATTTTATGGAAATTTAGTAGAAGGGACTACTTTGAAATCTTTTGAGATGTAATAGTTATGTCCTATTTCTCTAAAACACTAAACCTAAAAATATCCTCAATGTGAATTACTCATTTAATTCAATACTAAGTAAGGTTTAATGATGGGGCCTTATAGTTGGTATCAAAGGTCGGTTTAGATAACTTTAGAGGTTAGGGTATTCTTTAAGCATAAGTGACATTACCATAATGGTTAGGATTTCATAAAGGGTTATAGTTTTTAGATAAAGTGAATGAGTATGTATATCTTCCTCATTAGTACATGATGGTTCTATTGATATACTCACACTGACATTTCTGTTTTTAGTGAATGGATGGATCTAGCAGGCACCAAAGAGACAACAGGTTTGAAGGAAACTGTGGTGGTTCTCTGATTAAGATACTTGATAAAATGGAGGATTCAATGAGGAAACTCGTGGTTTTTCTAAACCAAATATCAAGGAGTCATGATCAACCACTTGAACCTTGGTACGTTCTGTAATGCATCATGTACGAGATGACCAATCAATGTGGAAGTTCAGGTAATAATTATAAAGGTAACCATTATAGTTTATATGATCCTTACTTTTGAGGTAATTATGGGTTACTCTATGATATGATGGAAAATGAAAGGCATGAGATAAACTTGAGGTTAAAATATGTTAGGATTTTTTTGAAGATTTTATCTCATTTTGGGGAATGTTTTAAGAGTTATATAGTTTTGGAAAAAGGACAACACACAGACCGTGTGACAACCCGTCGCGTCAGACAAAGCTGCGGGAATCGAACGCACAGCCAAAGTGCAACTGGTATTTATCGCCTACCACTGGACTACGTGAAGTCCCTGGTTAGTTTGACTGATTATTTTTAGTTAGCTGATTTTAGGGATCAAGAGTAAGTTTATTTTGGGTTATCTATGGAAATGATTAACCTATAATGGAGGATATGTGATTAGGTTAATTACATTTCAATATGAGAATTTAAGAGAAACTGATGTTATTTAGAGATAAAAGTTAATTTGTACCTTGGAAGACTATGTGATTAAATCCTTCAAATATTTGGGTTTCAATCTCAGTTTGGTTTACTTTGAAGAATTTTAGGGAATAATTGTTTATCGGATGGTACTCGTTGAACTTTGGGTTTTGTTGGACAAATTTTAGAGATTAAGCATAGATTTTCTTTTTAAAGGGTTATCCTTTTCTGGATTATCTGATCTTGAACTAACCTTTTTGGTTTTGGTTTTGGTTAAAGCCCAAATACATGGGAAGGATATCGTTCTCTTTGGTGGATTAGGTGATTCTCAAGAAGTTGATTATAGTACTCTTAATATGAACATGTCTTCCAAAAAACTCATCTTTTGGAGAAAATATGAGTTTGTGTAAGGAATCTAATAAAAGTTGAAAGTCAACATGATAAGTGATTATGTTTCCTTATGAATAAATTCCTCAATTAAAAAGTAACTTAAAACAAAAATGTTTTCTATTAACTTTTTCTACCAGGGAATCGAATACCGTTTAACCCATCACAGGTTTGTGATTTTCTTATGGTTAACTTTCTCCTAGACATGTTTACTATCACTATCCCTCAAGAATCTGACCCTTTGCTTTTTCTTCCATGTCCATGTTTTCCTACACGAAATCCTATTATGGGTTAACTCGGGTGACCTCTGTACTTATCTTTCTTTATTTTAAAGTGATTGTTTTACCGACTCTTGTTCCGATGTGGGACTTTCAAGGATGTTTCCAAGCTCAATTTTAAAATTTGCGAGGACGCAATTCCCAAAAGGGGGGAAGGATGTAACACCCCAGGTAAATAAATAATATGACATTTTCATATTTATCCATATTTTTGAATAAAATATTAATATGACTTTAAAGGGGATGCTATGCTCGATGGCGTACCCAACACGCAACATCGAGTTTCTTTGGAATCTTACGTTGCAATCTAATAATAAAATAATATTATTTTAAATGGTAGTTAACCTGTAGCCTTTGTATTGGTGGGAATTGATAGAAATAACTAAAATATGATTATATATGTTTTTAAATGTTTTTACATTTATCCAATAAAAGATAAAGGCTTAAAATACGGAAAGAATTCAATTTTAGGCGTATATGCCCTAGTTTTCACTAATGGTTCACTTATCACCATTTGATAGGGAAACGTCATTAAAAATAGTTTTTTTCACTCTTATAAATTCTATTGGACCAAATAAAACTCTTATTTAGAATAGGGCCATCAAAATTTACTTTGTGTAAATTTGTGGTATCTTTCTGATAAAGTTCATTTTTTTAATGAATAGTGTAAAATATTGTATTTTAATTTAAAACCTCTTTTTAATATATTTTTTTATATGATTATATTATCTTTTGAATTTTTTTTAAAGTGAGATTAGAATATATTTTTAACATTAAATCCAATAGTGGCCGTTGGAATTAATTTCACTTTGAAATCAGACTTAAACTAGTGTCAATCTTTTGATACTTATTGTTTCATAAAAACAGGCTTTTTTCTCTGACCGTAGGAATTAATTATTAAATTAATTAATGTGACTTATATGTTTTTAATTTTGTAAAATAGACTTCATTTTTGAATTCGAAATATCAAATATAGCTTAGGGTGAATTTTTGGGATTTTTCTGAAAAACTTCAATTTTTGATGAATAGTGAAACCACTAAGTGGTACTTATAAAAACTGATTTTTTGTTTAAATGAAATTTTACCACTTCGGTGTTTTGAATTTCAAAAATCCGACATACATGGTTGTCATTAATAATTAAAATGTAGTTCAATGAGATTAAAATATTTTTTTGGTGAATAGTAACTTTTAAGTTCTCAGTCGCGATTAGAAGTAATTAGTGTAGTTTAAGGCAAGAATAATGTTTTAATAAAATGAATTGACATAGACACATGTCCTACCCTCATTGGATGTGTCATGGCAGACCAAGAAAATCCATGGGTCATCTTGGGGACCCCATGGAGCCACTTTGGTTGGAAAATGACATAAATACCTTTTTATTTAATGTTAATGTAAAAATGACACAAACATGAGATGTTTTACTAAAACAATTTTTACATGGGGTTATACAAGTCATATTTTTTGACTATAAACACATTGAATAATTCAAACACTTATAAATCCATTTAAAATACCAAATTGTGACGTATCCGACCCACTAAATGAAAAAGTAAAAATTTTTTGAAAAACTTTTTCCAATCCAAAACACAGTGCCTTATAGGATTCCCACCCTAGATCTTCTCATTATATATAAGACCTTTGAGAATCCAAATAAATGAACTAACCTAATTTTTTTTCGAACTCCCCCATAGATTACTATGTTTCCTTTCTAAATACCCAACGTTCCTCCAAAAATCATATTAAACATATGGTACTTAAGGAACTGTAAATTTAAAAAATGCTTGTTACATGATTTAATATAATCCATACATCACTTACATGATCCATTTTGAATCAATCTATGGTCACATTGATATTTGACTACACAATAGACCTATTCTGCTACGCTCTATAGGTTCTTTCCTTAAATGACCAATTCTAATCCAAAATACTTCCACCATTATAATTTCATCCAATAGAATATCTATTGAATCCTAATTAATATCCTGATATGATACTCAACTAGTTACATTGAATCACAGAAGAGGGAACAATCTTTAGTCCCAAATATTTTTGGAACAATTGAATTTCAATCGACCACACTTAAACTTTCCGTTCTTAGAACTTGCATACAGTGTCATAAACATTGTTCCACCTCAAAGACACATAATTTCTCAAGGGAACTCAAGATTAATGTCCTCTGGTTCAATATTTTAAAATATTCTAGGCTTAAACAAGCAACACATACAAAACTAAATTCTAATACCTTTATTCCATTGAACAATTATATCACCTTGAGCAAGCTCACTGAAGTACGTAACCAATAACAAGTTAAATTTCCAAGAAGAACCATATCCAATGAATTTTCATTAACATGTTACATAATGAAAACTAGAATATTAATAATCCTATACTCTTGATTTTTTTTGCAGCTATCCCATTCTAAACACCCACAGAACGACATCACTATATCTATATTAGATCTGGTAGCTAGCATTATCTGTGGAAGGTAGGGTTTTGTTCCATTTTTCATTGGCCTTAAAGGTTCAAATGACCATCCAATGGTTGATCCGACTAATCAAAAGTCCCTTATAACATTAGGGTTATTGTATAACATCCTATGGTGGAAATACATACCATGTGACATTCCATATAATTCTCCATAAGTTTATCTCCTGTGGTTTCCATTCATCAAAACAAATAAGATTCTTACTTATCTTGCAATATAGATGATTCCCTATCAACACACACAAGATGATGTCACAATATTGGGCATGATCTTCATTAGACTAGGAGTTTAATAATAGGTTGTAAATGATCACTAACAAAACCCACCACTAATGTTACACATCATTTATTTGAATACTATGAAAATAGAAACCATGGTTCTTATAGAAGATCCCACAATAGGAATTTATCACTCTCCCTAATCAAAGATCAACCAAGCTAGAAAATAATTTCATTTATGAAAATTAAAACTCCACATCTATCAACACTGTGCATCCCAATCCAACAACTGATCAACCACCCCAAAACATGTAATTTATTTCATAGATGGTTCTTATCCCCCATTCATGGCATGATCATGTTGGAATTACCTTGACTAGACTTCATTCCAAGCCTGATAAACTTATGTTATATCCGCAATGAAATTTATGGCATAGTTTCCAACCAAACCCATACAACATCACATAGATAACATCATCAAACCACTTATAGCTAACTCTTCATGAAAACACTCAAGTACTAATACTAACACATAGTATCCAATTTTTCAGGATTTACTCACTACCTAATGTATATTTCTTGTTTATTAATCTATGATTCCTAAGGGTTATTCTTCATCCTTAGTGAACCATCCATACATGAAATCCCAAACATTTCACAAAATAAACTCACAATTGTCCACCAGCTATGAAAAACTATTATCATACCCATACAATATTATTCTAAGGGCCACCCTTCATAACAATCCCAACAGAATTTACATGATTCACACAAGGTAGTCAAATATCACAATTCTAACTGGACTACCAAAACACCAGTTGATTCACTTTAGGATAACCTATTTAAAGGGTTTCCATCTCAACATATGATGTATCTTTTAAGGTTCAAACATGTTACTTTAAATCCCAAAGGTATCTATGAACCTATACGAATAACCACAGAAGTCCATCCTTGAAACCTAGTGATTATCAATGGGTTGGTTATCAACCAACCTTTTTCTCATCCTTCTACTTGTAATAATAAATACAATATAGAAAAATCACTTAAAATGGATCACTCACACTCCATGAGTCTGAATTTATCATTTAGAATCAATTCTAATTCATACATGAGACTAAAAGAAAAATGTATGTTTGATACTATAAATCTCAATAGTACTAGATCACTAGATTAAATAAGATATTATGAAAATTATCAAATGATCCTATATGGTTACATTCCCAATACCTTGAATAACACAATTCTTCTGACGGACACAATGCTCCCCACCTTAAGAGAATCCTACTCATTACCATACTAAGAATTAAAACTCATCCGATAGAAAACAGTCTATCCTCTACTAAATTCTATTCATGGATGTGTCAGATATTCTTATACCAATTTTCAACATGAAATGATAGGAAAAAAATAACTGATTATAAGAATAGTAGATCAAGTTAAAATTTATATGGATTCATGAAACTCTCCTCACAGAACACTCATGAGGGTCCTTAAAGTTAAATATAAAATCAAAAAAACTATGGCCTATAGCGTTACAACATCTGATCCATTTTTACAATGTCATATATAGAGTTAGATTAAGTCCACCTTCTATTTTTTGATCATAGATATTATGATCATATCAAGATTATAACACATAGGATTCTCTACTATAGTTATGTCACATTAATATAGTCTTATTATACTCATGAAATGTTTTAAGAAGAAATGTGTAGAGACTAGGTGTTTTACATATAATACTTTGAAATAGTTCTCTAAATAATTCCAGAGCTAGGCACTAAGACAACATGCGAATCTGAGGCCCAGTGTTCCTGGAATAAATTTAAAAAAAAATTTAAGTATATTTTTTACTATGTACATGAAGGAATTAGGAAAAATCTAAAATGGAAGCTCAGAGAAAAATATGAGTCCACAGTTGAGTCCAGAATATGGAATTTACCCTAGGTGGGACATAATTTCTTTCGATGTCGGTATTTCTTAGAAAAAGTTATCATGGGGAAAAATCTTAATTAATATAATTAATCTAAATTATTTTATCTCAGATAACATATCAAATAACTTTTGAATTGAGAAACATATTAGAAATTTGAGAAAGTTGTTGAGTTCAAAAGGGAGTGTTTCACCTATGCATGACATAATAGGGAGGGCACATAATGTTTATATTTCATAGTAGTTGGTGGGGGTTTCAATGTTTTTCTATAAATAAGAATTTAAGGGTTTATAAATAGGGTTTTCCCCTAATCCTATATCTCTTTCTCAATAAAGATCTATCTATCCTACATTCTTGGTTAGATCAAGGAGATTCCTTTGATGAATCATGGGAGGATCTCAATGGGAGCTAGGTGAACACACCATCAAGAAAGAACATATCGATTTGAGGTAGGATCATTCCTAATTTATCTCCTATAGTTGTTTTACTTTATACTCCATTATTTTTCATCTAAATTGCATAGTTTCAATTATCAATAATCGATTGTTGCACTAACACGACCATCGATCAGTATTTGAAGCTTGTAATTTGGTCGTTCATCATCAATTCTTAGCAGATAATCTTCACCTAATTTTGACACTAAAAAATGATGATGGGATTATCGATTGGAGGCTGGTTCAATGAATATCTCATGGTGAGAATCACTGATCTGGTTTTTTATTTATGACCAGGTAATTGGAGGAGGTCTTGTGGTCCGTGGAAGGGACCACTAGAGTGCATCTACCGATGGGGAATGGCAGCACCGCTCTACAATGGACCAGGGGGTAGCTGGGGTGCCACAGTGCAGTCGATCCACAATGAGGTAGATCCATATCGAATAGATGTTCAACTGATCTATGTCACATAGGATAACTGAGGTGGAGAATGTCGCAAAAAAGTGTGGGTGGATGGTCAACCGTCCATAGTAGCATAGGGAGAATGAGGTGCAAATCATGGGTAGCCAGTTGATCGCGTTGATGTAGGGAAACGACAGACCAGCGGGTCGATAATGTGTTTGTTATGGGACGAGACAGAAGTGGAGTGGACGAGTAGGCTAGGCAGGATAAAGTGGGATAGTGGGATGGAGTGAGCTAGGTGGGCTGGAGTAGGCCAGGCGAGCTGGAGTGGGACGGAGCAGGCCTTCAGGCTGTGGACGAAAACATCCATAACATTTAAACAGAGTGTTAGTTTTATGTGTTAGCTGTGAAAATGTGATCATAACTCTGAGAAGGACCTTTTGAGTATATTTCAGTAATTTTGAGGGTCTTTATTGTGTCTTGGTCGCACTAAATTATGTAAAAAAATAAATAATAATTTATTTGTTATTATTGAGAAATATTGTATCAGACGTAACTCCTGCATATGATGTCTGATCAATGTGCCATTAGTGGGTTCACAACCATGTGTTATAGGTAGATGATTCATGACCAATTTTAGGTTCTTAAAACAAAATTGACGTGTGGGACCCACAGTTCTCTATTCGGGCATAATGCGATGAAAACCACCATTTCCATCGATTATCCATTTCGGGCATGTGAACAACCTCTCCAACATGTTTTTCTACATAGAATGTGATGGTGACCTCTGTTCAGAATTTCGAGTTATGATGTGATGCGTTTCAAACATGATGCCTATTCAGGGGTGTTCTCCAATAATAGTGGATAGGTAATGAAATAAGAGACTCTCGAGTGGAACCCCCCTAACACATTTGGATATGTGTCCTAAATGATATCAGTGTGAAAATCCCCATAAAAAAGAGTCAAGGTCCTCAATAGTTACATATGAGTGGAACCCACTATCAGATAAGTTGTGGGTCCTTGATGACCTAGAGTGGAACCCCGTTGCAATACTAAGCTGGGTGCTGGTCCTCGATGACCAATAGTGGAACCCCCTTGCGATACCAAGGTAGGGGTCGTCTATGACTACTATAGAGTGAAACCCCCATGAAACACTAGGGCACGATTCTTCTACAACAACTATCAGAGTAGAACACTCCTAACACACTAGGGTGTGGGTCCTCTACTTCGATTTTAACCTTCTAGATACTGATCAATGATGAGATGTATCTTAAGGTTACATTGGACTCACAAGTATGATGGGAATTTTCCACTTCCGAGATGTTTCCTGGTGACATGAACAAAAAACCTACGGGTGAGATAGATCCACCCAAAGAAGATAATATCGAGGTGTGGTGCTTGATCCTATTTTACTTGTAGTTTAGGTTAGATGAGCGGGATGTGGGGCATCGATGATGGTTACTTCTAAAACTATTGGATACTTTTAGTCTTGGGATGATCTATGAGAGAGAGATCCCCATACTCTATTGTTTGAGTTTCTTTTACTGAGCATATATATATTTGTATGTATATATATATATATCCTATTCTAGTACCCACTCATTGGGTTTTTGTTACTCTCCTTCCATGGGAGACGATAATTTGTGGGTTATGCCACATGTTTTCCCTTTTAATCTTCTCATATTGGATGAGTCTACTCTCCTACATTAGGTAACAAAGACATGATGAGAATTTCACCTTCTGATAGTCTCTAGCTCTTTGTGTTTGGATGAGTATATTTCACTCCCTTATTGAGTTGACATGCACTATTTTACTATACTTTGTCCCATCAAATATTTTTTCCTTCCTATGATATCTCTTTCTTATCCCTATTTTTTCATGAAATCCTATTGGGTATATTTATACTCAGCCATACATGGGATTTTCCTACAAGTATCATGCCTTATGCAAATGATGGACATGGTTTATTGTGACTTTAGGGATATTAGGGATATAGGTTCCAAGATCATATATGGTGGTCGCAAATTTTCTTCTTTGAGCAGGGATCTCTCAACTATTTTTTCAGTTTATATACGGTTAGGACACTATTATGGTTGGACATGAATTATTCACCTTCTACACTTTCTGTTTTTATTACTATACTTGTACTATTTAGTGGTCTATGCATGATTGGTTTATTTACAACAGGTTTCATATTTTACTTCAATCACTCTCCACTTTTTCAACAAGTTGGACATGTGTGTGTTTTTACAAGTAATTTAGAAAATTCCTCCACTATTCCATTATTCCTTGGGAGCTTCTCGCTATCCCTGGCCTATGGAGGTGGGCTTTGGGTAGTGGTAGCTAGAGCCCTGGCATGGGTCAGGTCGTGAAAAAGTTGTAACAGAGAAAGTTCATTCCTTGGGACATTTTTTGGATGTTTACCATTAAAAGTAATGGTTTGTTTTAGAGAAAAAATTTCAATATGTCACCAGAGTATAAATCTGGATAGAGAGTATACTGATGGTGTTGTGGTCGGTGTACCCATTCACCCGGACCTTGATTACTATCTTGTAAAATCGACATGATGAGACATTGGTTGGAGGGAATAATGGTACATCTATAATATAGGATTTATTATTTGACTATAATTTTTGATTCATCTCCCTATTGTTGTTGTTATATATATATATTCTCATCTGATCGTGGTACTCATTGATAAATTTTAGGATTCCTCCTCAATGAAAACCATCTAGGATACCATCTCGGGTTTGTGATGACAACCCCGTGAGTGATGAGGAATCAATTTATGGTCCATCATGTGATCCCCTTCCTCCAGGTGGGGTAGTAGTAGCACCTCCAAATGTCGATAAGTATCTTTTCCTAGAAGAGAAGGATGAGGATGATTGTAGGATGAGTGACCTTCATGATTTTCACCAATAGAGACCTATGAGGTTCCGTGGTGAGCTAGATTCTCATGTTGTAGAGGACTGGTTAGAGTTGGCGGACCGCCTCATTTGGATAGTATGGACACTGATAGATCATATGGTGGATTTGGAAGCCAGTAGTTTCCATAGGATGGATGGGAGTTTGTGGATCTTGGATTCCCATATGCACATTGAGTCAGCACACTCATGGGATGAGTTCCAAAAACTGTTTTGTGAAGAATACCACCCCTCCTGCTTACGATCTATCTAGATTCATGAGATTATTGAGATTAAACAGGGAGGGATGACAGTGGAGGAGTACTCAACTAGGTTCACACACCTGAATTGGTACTCTCTTGACATTGTTCGTGACATCTACTTCCAAGCATGTGAGTTTGAGCATGGACTGCACAGAGATAAACATGACATCATTATACCCCTGTGCATCCCCACCTATGTTGGGGTGATGGAGGGAGAACTCATGAAATAGAGATTCCTATAAGAGGGGCACTAGTTAGGTAGGACTGGTAGAGGATGGGTCATATATGATAATTATTCAACTGCTAGAAGGCGTCAGTTGATGGGGCCTCAATGCAGGAGGCCTCCCCTTATTCAGGAAGCACCAGGGCAGCGTAGAACACCAAGTTATCATAGAGAGGGCTGCTGTTATACTTGTGATGGCCGAAATCACATGGCATGAGACTACCTAACCGTATGTGCCAAGCATCCCTATATGGTAGTAGGTGGACCACCACGGTAGAGGAAACGACATGATTAGGGATCCCCTAGGCAGAGACAGGGTGGTCCCAATGGAGGCTATGTAGGTAGAGGAGAAGAATGAGCTATAGGTGGGGGAAAATGCTATGAGATTCTCCCTAAACCACGACTAGTTAGACCACATCATTCCTAGTGAGTTGGTGGCCATAGCTACAGATAGCTACAGACTATGGATGTTCGTGATCCTCATTCATACAAGATGATCCGAGGTACGCTCTGTGTTTATTCTAATTTTCCCCAATACTAGTATACATAGGAACCATCAACTATTTTATATCGTTAATTGTGGTTCAAGAGTTGGTTCTCCTAGTAGAGGCGCTAGCATAAAATCTTAGTGTCGAGGATCCTACGGGGGTGCTTCTTCTATGTTTCTCATCTTCCAGTAGTGAGAGATATCACATAGAGGTGAGAAACTATCATGGGTCATAATAGTAATCCTGATGGAACCTTATGAAATCATCTTGAGCATGGATTGGATTTCCATTCATTATGCCCAGATTGAATATTACCAAATTCTATTCAGATGCATACACACTGATGGGATGATTTTATCCTTTCTAATTGAAGGATACCTTGAAGTAGGTCAGCCATGTTCTATGAGAGGGAGGATATAACTTTTTACCCATCAGTTGGAGAGAGTAACCCTTGGTGAAGCACATTCTTTAGGCATCTAGGTTCGTTTAGTTGTAGAGGAATATATGTATGTTATACTTGAATACATTATGGGACTACCTCTGGGGAAGGAGTTGGAGTTTTACATTGACTTACAACTAGAGACTTCCCAAATATCTTCTACGACATATGGGGTGGAACCCACTAAGATTCAGAAGCTATAATTACTATTGAAGGACCTTGGTGAGAAGGGATTTCATCAGACCCAGTGTGTCCCCCTGGCCATGTCTAGTTCCATTCATAAATAAGGTTGATGGGATATTATATCTTTCTTTGGATTATCATTTTCTAAACTAAGAAATAATAAAAACAAGTACACCTTGCTGATAATCAAGGTCCTATTTCACCAATTATGAGATGGAGATGTTTCTCCAAGATCATCTTTAGATCTGAAGGCCACCTAATAGGGTTTCACATGGTTGAAATTCTGAAGATCGAATTTGGATGTTTTTATAATAATTATGAGTTCTTAGTTATACCAATTGTGTTGGAGAATTCCCCTACCAATTTTCTGGAATTGATAAATTAAATCTTCCAGAAATACCTAGATTAGTTCGTTTTAGTCTTCATCGAGGACATACTAATTTAATATGCATTAGAGAAGGATCATGCAGACCACATGAGGTTGGTTCTTGATTTACTTATAGAGAACTATATTTATGGAACGATCTCGAAGTACCAATTCTAGACACATGAAGTACACTTTTTGGGGAATGTCATCTCTAAAGAAGGTTTAGTCATGGATCCAGCAATGATCAAAGTTGTGATTACATGGGAAAGACCCAAGAATATGTCAATGGTCTGAAGTTTTCTTGGTTTGGTAGTGTACCATACAAGATTTGTGGTAAAATTATATAGAATAATAAACTATTTGACAAATATGATGTGAAACGGACAACCATTTACCTAGTATGAGAAGTTCCATAAGGCCTTCAAGGAGTTGATGCAGAGACTGATGAGAACACCAGTTTTGAGACTACTAGAGGAGGGTATTGAGTTCATAGTGTATTGTGATACTTCATGAGCTGGGATCTATTGAATGTTGATGAAATGTCATGTAGTCATCACATATATGTCTAGGTAGTTGAGAACCAATGATAAAAAAATATGCCAATCATGACTTAGCACTCACAATGATAGTCTTCGCTCTGAGGATGTGGTGACACTATCTCCTGGGATAGCGCATTGTGGTTTACTCAGACCACCAGAGACTCAAGTATAACTTTACCAAGAGAGATATGAATCTGAGGTTGTGATACTGGTTGGTGTTCCTATAGGTATATGACTTTGAGATAGTATACAATTTGGTAAAGGGAAATGTTTTAATGAAACCCTTAGCCGGAATTACTCAAATTTCCTAGTGTGGGAATCTTTAGAGTAGTTAGATTCCTTACAGCTAAACCTAATGGAGCTGGAGGGTATGACTTTTCTATAGTAGATGGCACTGAATACTTCACTCCATGAGCATTTGATAGAGTCCCAATAGGGAGATATCGACTGCAATGTTTTGCGTGATTATATATCCATAAGTGATACACCAGATGGGTATTCTAAAAGAGAGAATCAAGATGCCTAGTTCCAAGGAAAAGTAGTGGTTCTAGTGATGAAGATGGATGAGGTGATGCATGAGTTGTATAATTCTTCTTTATCTATACATCCTGCTGTGGGGAAGATGTATAGGGATCGTCAATGGAAATTTTAGTGGTCTAGCATGAGATGAATTGTAGCTGAGTTCATCTAACAATTCCTCACATATCAGCAGGTGAATGTTGATTATCAGGTTCTGGAGGTTTTGTGGAAGCCGCTTGATATCCCAATGTGAATGTGGGATAGAATATCCATGGATTTAATCATAGGGATTCCACACACACAGAAGGTCCATGATGCTGTTTGGGTGATAGTATACCCACTAATGAAGTTGGTGCACTTCCTTTCTAATTGGGTGCAGAGTTCGATGGAGATTTTGGGGTAGTCATACGTAAGAGAGATCATATTACTTCAGGGGGTACCCATGAAGATTTTATTTTATCATGAAGCATGGTTTGGGTCATGATTATAGTGTGTCCTATAGGCGGCATTCATGACCCATTTATGAATGAGTAAAACTTTTCACACCCAGACCGATGGGAAGACCAAGCGAACTATCTAGGTACTAGGGGATATGCTGAGGGACTCTGTGATTGATTTACACCGGAGATGGGAGGATCTGATTCCCTTTGTAGTGCTTGTGTACAACAACTAATTCCAATCTATCATTGGTATTCCACCTATTGTGTCCCTATAAGAGTGGCCTCTAGGTTACCTTGGTGGTAGATGTGGGTTGGTGAGTCGTGCTTTGTGGTCATAGAGTTCGTACAAGCGACAATGGAAAAAGTTAAGGTCATAAATGAATGATTGAAGAATTCCCAGAGTTGACAAAAATTCTATCTAGACCACCATCAGAGGCCTTTGGAATTCGAGCAGGCAGATCATGTCTTCTTAAGAGTCTCCCCATGACAAGGAATATGGAGGTTTTGATAGGGAGGAAAGCTATACCCAAGGTTCATTAAGTTGTTTAAGATCATGTGGAGGGTTGTAGTGGTTTCATACTACCTTTCTCTAGCCCCTTAACTAGATATTGTGCAAGACGACTTCCATGTGTTGTAACGGAGGAGATATGAGCATGATCCTATGTACATCATTGACTAGGGTGAGATGGACACTGAAGATGGAGACATCTTTTCAAAGCACCTAATGGCGATCAAAAATCACTTGGAGTAGAACATACATACATGAGCCATTCCATTGGTTCATGTGCTGTGATATCACACAAACATGCAAGAGAGTTCTTGGGAGTGGTAGAGCCAGATGCAGGCCCAGTATCTCGAGTTGTTTTCCTAGTATTTCTTTTTGAGGTTGGATTCTCCCATTTTTATATTCATTTGATGTTTTCCTTAAAAATACATTCTATGTTGATTAAACTTAATCATCTCAATTATATATAATCTATAGAAACACTATCATTAACAACAATATTCAATTGGAATTTGTAATTTTTCAGTTCTTCATCCGTTCTTCATGGATAATCATCGCCTACTTTTGGACACTACCAATTGACGATAGATCATCGAGTGGAGGATGGTTCTTGGAAGATCTCATCGTAGGGATCACTGATCTGATTTTGTATTTATGATCGAGAAATTGGATGATGTCTAGTGATCCATAGAAGGGTCCACCATAGTACCACCAGCAGTGGCGAATGACAGTGTCGCTCTACTGCAGAGGCACATGGCTCGGTCGGTCGGTCGATTGGGGTCACGCGGGGAGACCGCCACCACAAAGCACAAGCGGACACCCGACTTCATTGAAGTGGGACAGAAACCCACTAACTATCTAGGCCATTTTCGGCAGTGGGCCAAGATGGAAGCAGTGTAGGTCGGAGTAGGCTATGCAGGTCGGAGGGGACCCGGGTAGGCCTTAAAGCTGCAGACAAAAACCGCCTTAACTTTTCAATAGAGCATCTATTTTATGTCTCGTCAATGGAATTGCGATCCTTACTACAAGACAAACCTTTTTTGGTCATTTTGGGAATTTTAAGGTTCGTGATCGTGGTCTAGTCTCTCTAAATTCTTTAATAAAAATAAAAATATTAAATTTATCATCATTGAGAAATATTGTATTAGATGTAACTGCTATATAAAACGTATGATCGACACGCTGTTAGTGACATCATGAGCTTGAGTTTCTGATAGACATTTCAAGACAGATTTTGGGTACTTAAACCGAAATTGGGGCATAAACCCATGATTATCCATTCGGTCTTGTTATTGTGAAAAGCACTGTTTTACCAATTATCTATTTCATGCATGTAAACAACCTATCTTGCCTGTTTTTTCATGTAGAACAAGATGGTGACCACAATTTTGACTTTATATTTCTTATGTGAGGTGTTACCATAACTAATAATATTCAGGGGTATTTGAATACATAAGTGGATAGGTGATGATATTTGAAACTCCTGAGTTTAACCCCTAATACAGTAGAGTACGGGTCCTTGACAATATCAGTGTGGACCCACACCCCCCATTGACATGGGTGAGGGTCCTCTACAATTACATGTGAGTGGCACCCCTACTGGGTAGAGTTCGGGTTATTGATGATCTATAGTGGAACCCCCTTGTGATACTGTTTTGGGAACGATCTACTATGAACTTGAGTGGAACCCCCTTGTGATACCAAGGTGAAGATCTTTTATAACTAATATTTGTGTAGAAAAAACTTATGCACTAGGGAGCATGTTGTCTATGATGACTATTATCATGGACCCCCAAACGCACTAGGGAATGAGATCTCTAATTTGAGCTTCACTTTCCACCTACGAATCAGTGACAAGATATACTTTAATGTTACTTTGGACTCACAAGTAATAGGGACGTTTTCCCCTCCGAGACGAATCCTTGGGATGCGAACTAAGACTGTGTAAGAGAGATAGAGCTTTCCAAAGTGGATAGTATCAAGGTGTAGTGTTATATCCCCTTTGACATGTAGTTTAGGGAAGATGTGAGTGATTTTGAGCACCAATGGTGGTTACTTCTGGAATGATTGGAGGATTTTATTGTTGGGCTGAGTTGTGAGATGTATATCCCCTCACTCTCTCAGTTGGGTTTCTTTGAATGAGAATATATATATGTCCTATTCCAGTACCCACTCCTTGGGTTTTGGTTACTCTTTTTATAGGAGAGGAAAATACCCGAGGGGTATGCCACGTGATTTTAGTGTCTAGATTATTGTGGTTGGACAAGTATACTCTTTTACAATATGTAGCAATGACTCGATGATAATTTCACCTTCTCAAGATCTCTCACTCCTTTTGTTTGGATGATCTTACTTCACTCTCTTGTTGGGATGAAATTCACTATTTTACTATACTTTGTTCTCTCTTATTTTTTCCTACAGTATCTATTAATGCCCCATTCTTTTCAGGGCATCCTAATGGGTTTGTTTATACTCAACACTTCATGGGATTTTCCCACATGTATAGTGACTTATGTAGATGAAAGATAGGGTTGATTTGGACTTTAGTGAGCTCAGGGATACAGGTTCTTGGACCACATAATATGGTCGCAACTTCAATTCCAGGAGCGAGGCTCTCTCAGCTGTTTTTTTCAGTTTCTATCACGTTGGGACTCTATTCTTGGTGGATGTAAATTTTTTCTCTTTTTCTCTTTATATTTACATTACTATACACATATTGTTTATTGGTCAATGCATGATTGGTTTATATACAATAGGTTTCATCTTTTACACTTACCCCTATGAATGTTTTTATTGATTTCACTATGTGTGTGTACATGTACTTAGGCAAAGGCCTCCCTAATTTCATTGTGAATTAGGTACTTGTCACCACCCCTAGCCTATGGACGCGGGCTTAGGGTAGTTGGGGTTGATCCCTAACATGGGTTGGGTCGTGAAAAAATGACAAAAATAGTTTAAGGTGTTGTAGGACCTTAATAATCAAAATATATCAAGAACATCCACCATCGAAATTCAAATGGTTCGATGCATCACCTTTCTAGTTTTTTCAGGCACCACATATAACAATGCATACTACCTCAATATCTAAACAACACAACAACTACATTTATTTTATTTTATTTCATAGGAACAATCGATCTACGCTTCCTAGTGTGTGATATACTACATGAGGGATTGAACCAGATCAATATCATTCAATATAAATATTTACCTAGATAACAACCTTCTGAATAATCTATTATAAAATTTAAAATATTTACATGATTAAAAAGTATTCTAACATACCCTAGGAAATTCATTCCCTTTTTAATGTTTCATTACATGAAGATCACACCCCTTTCAAGGATAAACATATTCAATGACCACCCTTTACCTCAGAGGTTAATTTTGTTACTAAGAGTACTAATCGATCCAAAATGAAAGTGGAAAATACCCCCCAAGCCCAAAAACTAAAGAGAAGAATTTGTCATTGATTTCGACCTAGGAGGGTGCTACCACTACCAGGATAATCATTTAATTATGATATTCATCAAATCTAAATGTACAGTCATGAAAAGAATCTAATGACCCAAAATTCTATTATTGAAATTTCAATTATTATAATTATTTCATGTATTATGAAGCACATTCATCACATAGAGAAACCAATAAATACAATAATTTCATAAATGAAAAATGATACATTAGTTTGAAACAAACCAATAATAATTCAAAATATTATACCATTATAATAAATATAAAAAAGTAAATAATAATTGTAAAATTTGGATCACCTCGATCCACTAGAGTGACCACACACACTAACACTTTTGTAGAAATAAAAAATAATGTTAATAATAAAATATTAATATAAAATATTAATATAAAATATGAAGGTATATATATCCTTAAGTTAAAATAGAAGCAATAGATGAATAGAATAAGATGTATTAATTGGAATTAGTAAACCATTATGACTGTTAGAAATCTGATCGTTGGAATAGTTACATGTCCATTGGAATAGTACTATGACGATTAAGAATAGTAATCTGGGTGTCAGAGTAGTAATGTCATGTATAAGTTTAATGAAAATTTAGGTATCTTATAAGAAATATTATATATTTATATAATGGAATATGTAAATAAATATTTTAAAATAAATAAATTATGTGCTGGTATTTTTGTGAAACCTAAATGTTTATTTAAAATTTTACCATTTATATAATGATTTAAGAGAAAATTTATTTTCCTAAAATATATTCATAGATTATATTATTTTTTTATTATAATTTTAAATTAATTTTATCAGGAATTATTTATTTTTTCAAAGTTTCATTAAATTAGTTATAATATTAGAATCAGTATTTTTTGAATAAATGATGATTTTAATTAAAAATTAAAATTACCATATATAGAAAATTATTTATATAAAATTTATTCCATTATTTAAATATAAACATTAAAAAATGGTTAGGGTGAATTTTTGGTATTTATAGTAATTAGTTGATTTTTGGTGAATATTGAAATACAACAATTTATATTATAAAAAAAATACATGAATTATGGAGTCATGGATTATGTATAGATGATTTTATAACCCATTATCTTGATATATCCTTCAATATTTATTTCATATATCCATTTGAATCAAAATTGGTGATATGATTGATCCCAAATAATAAATAAATGAATAAAATAATCAAAACACCCCTCTCCCCCCAACAAATACCACCCCTTCTCTTCAAAAATAAAATCCTTATATATTTTCAATATTCTACTCAATTAAATCTCCAATACTCCTCCACATATTTATGAGAAGATTGTCTCAATAAAAATCCATTCTACAGTGCCTTAAGGAGTTTCTCAGGGAGACAACATTGAAGATGTAAAATCCTCATTTATCTTTTAAATTCTTCCATTATTATACGTCATCTTCACTCACCTTACCCAAAATATCATGAGGAAACCAGTATCATATATATAAATTAAAATTATTCTTTTAATTAAACATACATTGTTAAATATCTTATCTTTTCCTTTTATGTTAAAAACAAAAACATATTCCCTGATATATTAATTCACCACCTTCGTGGTTGATGAATTTTTGTATTCTATTAACGCCTTCAAGGATGGTCATAAAACCATTATACTAGTTAAAAAATTATAAAAATTATATTATTACATGTTTCATGTTTTTTAACTAATAAATATACATAATATTAAATAATAAAACAAAACCAGTTCATAATGATTGAAAACCAACAAAAAAGCTAAACACTTATCATTAATTTGTTTTCAAATGAATCTATATCATAAGAGAAAAGAAAATGAGATATGATTCCATTTAAATTTATGGAATTATTTTAATACTATTTATTTCCAATAAAGGGGGTTTTCTTCTATTTGAATATAATTCCCATAAATATATACTGGGGAACCGACTATAAAACCATGAAAAAACACTCCTCGAAAAATAAAAAAAAACATTAGAACTCATAAGAAAGACAATAAATTAACATAATAAAATTATAGTAAATAAAATATATATTTAATATGATATTAATTAAATTATTAATGAATCTAAAATGATTTTCTAAAACACTAGGTGAGAGTGAAGAACACATTAAGAAATATGTTTTCAGATCACTCCAAACCTCTATTTTTTCTTTCTGGTTATGTTTTATCTCTCTTTATCTTCATTCATTTATTTTATATTATTATATAAATCTTATAAATTCAGTTTATATGATCCAAAAATATTTATCTAGTCTAATTAATCTTTCTTTTATGGGTAAATACATGTTTTAAAAGGCGCCCTTCTCATTTCACCTTGATAAGATTGCTAGATTAAAGGGAACTTCCCAATTTTTTTACCAGTTATCAAGTAAACTCCATAATTAATTTCAATCCACCATTAATATCATAAAATTCTACATTTTATCATGAAAACCTATATTGATTTATTTATTGGTTTATACAAACAATTATATCTTTTTCCACTTTAATGGCTCTTTAATATTTTCCCATAAATTGCAATAAAGTATCTCATTTATATATATTCATAAATAGTCTTTTTACATGTTTTCACTTCATTTGAACATATTTTATTATTATATATTACTATTTTATCTTTTAAATTACCATTTATTATTTAAATCCATTCTTTCATGGACAACATTTTGATAATCCCATTGGTTATGCCTTATAACATGATTACGATACCAATTTCATTCCATTGGTAACCATTTTGTTTATTACTTGTATTTAATTCTTTATATTTCATGAATATACATGAAAATTTTATTATGGATGCATCCATAAATATCTCTAGTGAATTGTGTAATGTTTATCCTCATGAGACGTCATGTATTGGATCATAGAGTAATCATAATGCATTACATGAATTTTTCCACCTTGTGATATAGTCTTGGAAGTTATACTTGACTAATTTTTATGTCATGTTATATTTTTCTTCAACCTTACTATTCTACTAGGTTCATAAGGTTCTAGGTTCTATTTGATATGCCTTTACAAGATTATTCGTGTTCAATTCCTATTATGTTTTCTTGTGATACCGTAAACCATATGTGATGCTTTTTTTCAATGAATATTTACTTACAAGGATTTTATCTCATCCATTTGTATATGTATTCCCCGGGTTATCCTATGTAGATTTAGGATCCCAATGAATATTATGAGCTCATTATGAAATATTAATATAAATATATTTTATTCTATTTCCTTGTTTAAAATTTTAGGTACCTAGTCTTCCAAAGACCGTAGAATTTGCGATCCTTGGTTTTTTATTTAATGGATATTGATGATTATAATCATATAATAATATTTATAAAAGAATATGGAGGTTATAGTTTTTATTAGAGCATGGTATATTTCTTATTGAAGATTAAGACTAGAAAACATTAGTATGAACCCTGTGGATAATTCTATCACCATGGATAACCTAGATTGAGATATGGGGAATCATAATTTAGGATATAATTTTCATTTAGAAGTTATTCCTTCTATGTTCATGGTTTCTTTTTTGTATTCTCATTAGCCAAGTACCCTAACCTATTTTCACCGTATTATATAGAATGAAATTTAAAGGTCAAATTTTTAGAAGGGAAAAAGAATGTAACGACCCAAAATTTTGTTAATCAAAGTTCTCTTCTTATAATTATTTAATTTATTATAATGCACATATATAACAAAGAGAATAAAAAAACATTATTCTCATAAATAATTATTAATATTATATTCATAAAAAGACTAATAAGAATTCCAAATACTACAATGGGACAATAAAAAGAAAATAATATGATAAGAATAAGAAAATTTGTATCTTCATGATCCACTAGAATGTTCACACTCATGTATAAATATATAGAAATTAAAAATAAAATTAATAGTAAGAGATTAAATTAATAAATGAAATTATTTATAACCTTGAGATACAATATAAGAGATTGATTAATGGAATTAGAGTAATTTATAAGTTGTAAACTCATATGAACATAAGAAATATGACCATTGGAATAGTAATATGAAAGTTGGAATAGTAATTTGTCCATTATGAATAGTAATATGGCCCTTAGAATATTATACTCACATATTAAAGTATAAATAATATTTCCTTTGTTTTATAAATTAAAATATGATATTTCTATATGATAGAATAATTAATTTTTTAAATGGTAAACTCAGTGTTGGTATTTTTGTGAGATATAGATGTTTATTTACAATTTTATAATTAATATAATGATATAAAAAACTTAGTTTTATAAAATAAATTTAAAAATTAAAATTTTTCCAAATTTAAATTATAATATAATTTTATGAGACGTCAATTAATATTTTAAGTTCTCATAAAATCTGTTATAATATTAAAATCTTTATTTTCATGAATAAACGATGAATTTAGTTAACAAATAAATGTCTAAAAATTAAAAAATTATTTGCATAAAGTAGATTATTTTTTTATGTATACATGTTTATAAATAGTTATGGTGAATTTTTTGTATTTTTTTAAAATAGCTGATTTTTTTGTGAATAGTGAAATACAGTAATTTACCATATATGATAAATACATAAATTTACTTGTCATGTATGATGTAAGAATAATGTAATCACCCATTATCCTAAATCCTCCATGTATAATTTCTATATTTATTCATATGAATCTACACTATTGGTATTCCTGATCTAGAACGATAAATAAATGTATAAAATAATCAAAAACACTAATCTCCTCCCCTAAAAATATCAGCTCTCACCACACCTTCTCCCCACACCTAAAAAGCCTTGTATCATGACTAAATTATACCCAATTAACTTCCTACAAATATTCAACATGTTTAAGAGCCACTAGTCTCAACAAAATACAATACCTGAGTTCCTTAAAGCAGTTCTCAAAGAGACAATATTCAAGAGGTAAAATCCAGCTTTCTTTTTTAATTCTTTCTTTATTATACAGTATCCTCACATCCCCTATCGAAACGGTCATGATAACGAAAATATCATATATATAATTTAATTTTACAGTGTTAATGGAATATCCATCACAAAAACTTTTCTCTTCACCATTTATATTAAAATAAAAAACATCATCCGCGATATATTGATTCATCTCCTTTATGGATGATGTTTTTCAATTTCCATTACCATCTTCAAGGATATTCAAATTTTTTTAATGGTTTATAAATATATTAAAAAGTATATTATCACTCTTTTAATTTTTAGGAACTAATTTATATAAATAATATTAAATAATAAAAAAACAAAACCTGTTCATGAGGATCGGAAAAACTCCAAATTAAAAAAAGGTTTGTCTTTAACATTTTATCAAATGAATCAAGCTAATATAAAAAAAATTATATATGGTACCATTTAAAATTATATAATTATATTAATATTATTTCATTCCACTTACAAAGTTTTCTTCCATTTGGAATGAACTCTAATAATTATACTCAAAGTAATCTCCCATAAAACCGCAAAAAAAAACACTCTCCGAACAACACAATTAAACAATATAACTCTCTGAAATAACCATAAATGATCTTAATAAAAGTATTATAAATGAAATATATTTTTAATAGTTCCTATTTTAAACTATTAATCATTATAATTTTATTATCTCATAAATTAAGTGAATGATTAGAACATATTCATACACAAGGTAAGGGATCTCCCTAAACCTCTATTTTTTGTTCTAATTACAATGTCTCTCTCTTTTACACAATACATTTATTCTTTGTTCTTATATAATTATTATAAATTCTATGTATATGTTTCACCCATATTTATCTATTATAATTTCTACTTCTTTTATGGGTAAATACATGTTTTAAAATTCCACCTTCTCATTTACTCTCAGTAAGAAAGACCAATTAAAGGGAATATCCCCATATCCTACCTATTCTAATATACACTCCATAATATTTTTTAAGCCACCATTAATTTTCTAAATAAATCCTTTTATAATGAAAAAATATCTTTTTTAATTTATGGTTTTATACAAAAAATAATTCCTTTGTCCTCTTTAAATATTCTTTAATATTTTACCTTGAATCACATTAATGTATGACATTTCAGATGTTTCTTAAACATTAATTTTTACTTATTTACACTTTATATGGACATCATTTATCATGATATATAACTATTTTCTCTTATGAACGTCTATATATGAATCAAATTAATTATTTCATGGACACCATTATGATATGCCCATTGGTTATTCCTTATGAAAAGATTATGATACCAATATATTTCAATGGGTTACCCTTTTCTTTATTACTTATATTTTATTATATATATGGAATGCATATGAATGAAAATGTTATAATGGGTGTTATAAGATTGAACTACAATAAATTGGATAATGGTTAGTCTCATTATAATAAAATTATGAGATTATGGAGTAAATCCAATCCATTATGGGACATTGTCGACAATGTGATATAGTTTTGAAAGTTATCCTTGAATCTTGTATATTTCATGTTATATTTTTTTTCAAAATTTTTATATTCCTCAGGTTATCCTATGAAGATGTAGGATCTCTAAGGAAGTTAAGAGATCATTATTTAATATTAATATAAATAATTATTAATATATTTCCAGGTTTTCAATTTTATGTACCTTGTCTTCGAAAGACACTAGACTTTATGATCCTTGGTTTGTACTTAATCGTAAATTATTGATAAAATCTTATAATTGTATGTGAAAAATGATAGGGGCTCTATAAAAAAGGACACAAGGCTCACCCACCTAACGTCTAGGTCCTACACAATAGAATAAGTCACCATATACCCATGAGCATCGTTCGTGTTCTCGTCTAAGGTAATATTAAGACTAATCCATATATGAAGGTAAAATATATTTACAACAGAAAATGGGTTTATTCAAACTATTAAATCAATTAAAAATCATTTCAAATATTTAAAACTGCTTAGATAATGAAATTTCATTTACCAATGGTTGAATCAAAAATGCACCTAACACATTATTTAGTTGATATCTCATAACATTCTAGGAAAATTATCTCAGAATTTAATTTTAACAAATTATTTATGCCTATGTTCTCTTAATGGGGATTAATTAATGAAAATTTCACTCACATACTACAATGGAAAACTACCTTTAGGGTATAACTAGTATTTTTATTAACTGTATCTCTACAATGACAAGATATTGAAAAAATACAACAAGGATTTTGTCATAACAAGGGGGTTAGTTAAGTAAGATGTCACCATAAACTTATAAAAAACTCCATATGAGTGGTTATAGACTCATTAGATAACTATACCTATTCATCATAAACGTTACACCAAAATTTTATGTTCAAAATATGTAAATGTCTAGTCAACCTATGAGGGCCCAATCATGCCATCTGAGGGTTTAGTTATATGGGAAGGCTCTCCCAATTAATGGAGTCTATGATCTCTAAATTATAATTGGAATCTCATTTAAGTGTAACCTCTAAAAAGAAATTTATAATAATTTATTAAACCCTTTTCAGTATTATCTCATATTCATATGATGTTAAAACCAACCTATATGGGTTGAATTAATTACAAAACGATTTAGTTATTTGGGATTTCATTGACATGTTTTGATGGTGCAATCCCTTACAATTTGAAATTGAAACCATTTAACTAACTTTCATAAGAAGTGAATTGAATTTATTAAAAAACACAATCCTTTCCATTACTAGTTTTCTACTTATGGAAATTCCTTAACTAATCTAAAATCATTTTATTTTGTCAATTAATTAGAGGTTGATTGGATAGAATAGAACCATTAAGCTATATGGGAAAACAACATTTTGGTTAATGCTGAAAATCCATTTAACCAACATTACTCCACAACCATAACATATAAAGATATTTCCCCAGTATATATTATAGGTGAAAATGAAAATAATTACACAAGAAAGGTATATAGATAATCATGCTAAATAATCACATAAGAATGGTATTAAATAAGAATTCTAATGACTTGTGAATATTATGTTCTTAAAATGATGCATGGAAACACCTTCTCTATTTCCATATTGGGATAAGAGATAAATATAATAAATTAATAACCATTGGAAGTTCTAAAAATCACTCAAGATGTAATAACAATTAAATTCAATAATGAACAACATGAATATTAATGTCATCCCTAAAAACTTGATCTTTCCCACTTGCTGGGTTTATACATTCCCATACATGATCTATTTAGAAAGTGATTACCAATTTATAGTCTCATGTCTTCAATACCAAATAGTAATTAAATGAAAAATAATTAACTAATAAAATATTGTGAAGTCCCAGACCCATTTCATTCATAATTAAATGATCATAGTGGGACACATGGTCTCAAGTGCACCTCCTAATATGCCAAAGGCATCTGACAGGTAGAGAGGGTCTATGATGGAATGGTGGGGAGACTATAACATCTTTATGAGAGTGTCATAATGGTTTGGAATAGAAATAATGATGTATAAATCATATAATTCAACAATGGTGACTGAGGTATGCATCTAAGGGGGGAAAATGTAATTTCACTCCTTTACCGTATCTTCATAACTCAATTTTTACTATTTATTTTCAAGGATTTACTCATTTGGTATTTCCCCTCATGCATTTTCATGGTGATCCTACATGGATCCTGGTTTTTTTCTTCTCATTTTTGATAAAATGTAAATCTTCTCATAAATATCTCCCTCCTCTCACTTGTTTCATCATTTTTATTTGGTTCCTTTTTAGTTCTCAACACATTAAGATAATATTCAATATTTTCAAGGATTTTTTCTACTTGTGTGACATCTAATATTTTGTCTTGTAATGGCGGTGGATACAAGATGAGTGGGCCTCTACAAGGGTTGAGGTGCACGGTCAAAGGGATTTTCCCTTAATGTCACTCATTCATATTTTATTTTTCTTTGTTCTGTTGCGTCAACTCATCAGAAGCGTTCCATTATAATAAAATAAAATTGTTAGTTTCCTTATGAATTTTATGAAATTTGCCTTGTAATTGAAAAAATGTTGGTTTTGAGTATATCTTCATTTAATCCATGAAAGTGTGGAGTTAGGCTCTTACCTTTGTAACGGGTGAACAAATTGGAGGTGATTTAGTGATTCCATTGGTAAAACATATACATAAATTTGAATATGAGTTTCATAATATGATCCTTAGAAACCAATATTTACTATGGTCATGAAAATATTTATTGAAAATGTGAAATGATTTATAGTACTATTATGGGGTATAATTGTATTAGGTTTTAAATATGGAATAAAAAATTTGTTAAATAACATGAAATGTTTGTGATAATTGGAATTCATTGGAAGGATTACTTGAATTCTGCAAAAAATTCATTAGTGAGGAATTTCTTGGAAGATAATTTTATTTAATAATGGGACTCATGTGAATATTGGGAATGAGGAATTACTTGGACTTAAACTAGAGAAAATATTTTAATTTTCTCAACTGATCTAATGAATCCTTCTTAGATTCATTGCATCAAATGGAATATGATACATCTCCCTTACATATGGGTAATTTATTTATATGTTTCTTTCCATAGATTAATATCAAAGATTATTTATGGGTACCCTTATTGAATTATATATGATATTCTCCCAAAAATTGACCCGACATCATTAGGGTGGAAAGCATCTTCTGTGAGCTCTGGATTGCAATCGAGCCATGCAACAGGATGTCAAGGATGATTCCCTATGTTTTGATCCAACTGATAGATTTTACTGAGAATATATATAATGCAATTCCATGATGATCCAATAAAATTCCCCTTGTTTATATTATTACGGTTTTGTCATTTATGTTCCTAGTAATTAATTGACACATGATACTTCTAGAATGTTCATATATCAGTGTATGCTGAAGGAAGTAGTGTTGAACATGGTTTTTCCCTTGGGACATGAGGATCAACTTGGTTCCTTTTATTTTCATCTGTTGTTACTATTATCCTTAATAATTCACTTTTTAATTTCACACCATTATTATTTTTATTTACAATCTACAATTGCATTATACATCATTGGTGGTTTCCTACTGAGATACAATCACATCATATTCAGTACACCATTTGGTACCTAGAAATATTTCATGGATGAAAATCTAGGAAAATGAAATCACTCTTTTATTGGAATAATATAGGTATCATGTATTTGTTAGTCAAATAGAATTCATTGTAGTCATTTTATAAAAATATTAGACATAAAACGTTTTATTGAACTTTTTAATGTCTTTTACCTAACTTCTAGGAACATTTACAAATTTTAATAAAAAGTAATTTTACTGCTTATGTGAATAGAATATCTAAAATCTAAGAGAAACGGTTGATATCAGTATGATACTTGTGGTTTAATAGGATGAATATAATTTTTGGTGAATAGAAATTTTTGAATTATATTTTCCATGGTTAAAAGTAAATAGGGTAATTAAAGGTAAAAATGATATAATAATTATCCTAACAGGTGTCTTAATTCTATAGGATAAGTTTATTTTGACTTAAATCCACCTTAAAAATAAAATTTGATCCTTTTTGATCCATGTGAATTATATTAGGACCTTTATTATAATTTTATTTAAAGAAGTGTTAAAAGTGTTAGATTCAAATTTTAATAGCTAAACAATTTTCAATATTGAGTTATAAATAAGGAAAATCCTGACTATAAATATTCAGTAGAAATATAAAAATATTTACTACATCATGGTATTTTATTTATAATTTTTAGACATTAAATAATTAAATTTATTTATGACACAATGATGACGTTGTAATTTTCGTATTTATTAGTGGTTAAAATAATTGATATTATAAATATTATAATAAATGTAAATTGTGACATTTCATGAATTAAAATAATTTTCTAGGTTAATATGACATTTTATTCTTAATTAAATAATTTTTTCCCAAGTGATAATGTTCTTATGACTTTCACAAAAACCAAATACAGAATAATGTCAAAATTTTCAAAAATGAATTTTAAAATAAATACTATATTATTAAATGATATAATAATTTTAAAAATATAAGGTTCATCCAACGGAATTATATAATGATAAATATGTCATTAATGAACTAGTTTATTATCTATTGGAATTATATGGTGTGTTTATTACCCACGTACTATAAAAATACAAGAAGACATGGTAAAAGTTAAACTATTTAACTACAAGTTAAATCTAAATGATAATGTTTGTGTGGTAACCTAAACTTGTATAAAACCTATTGGTTGATATGATTTCGAACAATCCCCACCATATCCTCTAAATAAATTCATTTGGATCTATTAGAAACTGAAAATGATTTTATAATAAAATAATATTTCAATATTTTTTTTAAAGTAACGCTCACCTCTATTATAAAAGGGTACTTACATTTCTATAAATTTAACACCTCCAAATCCATTTGTCTTGGCCAAATACTACTCAAATATCCTACAAAATACCATTACATCAACCTAGAGGCCTTACTTTGATCAGAAAGTCAACCTACGGATCCCTTTTGATCAAATCAAAAGGAAGCACATGATGAAGAGGTATTAATTACATCACCTCTTTCAATGTTCTTTTCTTCTTGCACTTCCTATTTCATTGTTGTTTTTATACCAAAATAATACCTCCAGTACCTTTTACACAATGTGATGTTATTATAAATATTATACAACCATATTTATTATTCTATCCATCCTATGAATGAAAAAGTCACCATACATGCTTACGTACGACTTACCGTCTCCACATTGTGGTGTAGTTTGTTATTCAAAACAACATTATTTGGATGTGAATACGGATGAGTATATTAATTTAAATAATAAATATAACAAGGTGATTATTTGGAATATATAATATACCATCCAATTAAATCATATTTTACCATAGATATAATGATATTGTCTCTCGTGCATATGTACGGATTATTGTCTCCCAGACGCGGTGAGATTAATTTCCACATTCTGCATTAAACAATGATTATAAAAATATATATTAGGAATTAGTATGTAATATATGACATAATAACATTAATGTAACTATATATATATATATATTTACATATATCTCAATCACTTACTTCCATTCAATATGATAAGAAATCAGAAACAACGTCCATGCGTACGTAAAGACTACCATCTACATGAATAGTGTTTCAATTTCATATATATATATATATATATATTATACATATTTATAATATATATGACATATAAGTCAAGTTTTATATTCTGTAAGTATGTTAATCATGATCTATATATTATGATCATGAATAAAAAGTTAAAACATATACGATAAAGAAAACGATTATTACCTGAAATGTCACATTAACATAGAAATTATTATTAGTGGGCAGTATAAAGTCATAAATTAATCATTTATAATATAATAAATATGAATATGGTTCTTTTATAATTTAATAACATACAATGGTTATTATACTGGTGGTTAAACGTACCCTTGACTAAAGGAAAGTACAATATAAAGGTTAATTCCTCAATCTCATTATTATCCAAGATTGTTTATGTGTAATTATTTTCTAGGAAATATTTATTATCAATGTATATGTTTCACAGAAAAGTTTTTAGAAGGAACATTTTATGTTTTTGGATGGTAATATTATACTATATCATTATTTAAATGTTTTAAAGATTTATTTTTCTTAAATATTTTTTATTAATGTCCTTGTTTTCAAAATGATTTTAAAGAATTTATTTATATGGAAATGATTGTTTTAAAATGTTGATTCCTTTAAAAAGATTTAAAGTAGTATGGGTCAATTTGATTTGAAAATATCTTTTAGATGAATTCCTTTATAAATGTGTCACTTTAAAATGATTAAAAAGGTGATATTTCTCTCAAAGAGTTTTAATGATCATTTACAACAATGTCAAAATCTTTTACTAGATATTATTCTTGATTGAGGTTGATTTATTATAAACACACTCTTAAATATTGTATTGAATGAGTTATGATATGTTTGACTGTGAATGTGCTATTTTTATACCATTTATTATTTATGGTGAATGTATTTATAATTCGTAATGTAGTTTTAATAAATATGTTTATGTTATGTTTCATCATTTTCGTATGAGGAATGAATTGGACTTAGTAAGTGATGGGTGGATCCCCCTATAGCTCCTCGATGCACCGGTAGGTCTCAATAGACAAATTAGTGTCTTTGAACAATTCCATGAATTGTTTTATTTATATTCTTGGCACAGGTCCATGACAATATTGTTATGATGTCCGACATTATGCATTCCCTCATTATGAAATTAGTTATTACATGTGATTATTCGACTAGTAGAATATCCATGTGCAAGTTTATAAGGAAATTTTATATTTATTTATTCCATATTATGTGCAAGATTATTTTTAAAAAGGCATTTATTTTTATTATACATCATGCCTTAAAACGTTAAATCTTCCACTAAATTATTTACCCTTATGGAGAATCTGAGCTCACTCTTTTCTTATGTTTTGTTTTCCAGGATCCCAAGAATAGTATCATAATTTATATACAAGTTTATGATTTAAGAATAATAGAATTTTCAAAGTATTTATTTTATGTTGTGTGTGAATGTATAATGTTACATTCATGTTTGAAATCTATCTTCCAAGATTTATAAACTGATCGGTCCTTCGGGACTTGATTCCTTATAATCATGCCAATGTATTAAAATAATGCACCAGCGTCGGGCTTTTGGGGTTGGGGAATTATAATTGGTATCAGTGGAGATTTAGCACAAACCATGGAAACTAGATTTAGAAAAACTCTGACTAGAGCACATTACCCTAATATAATCATTGATGATTAGTATAAAAGAACTTCATAGAATATTGGTAATGTAGATATACAATATATTTTACAACAAATACATCCCTGTCTGGATACGAGTAGGTAGAGGTTGATCTGGAATAGATGTACCTAGGAGTGAAAACTCTAACAAAGAGTTTCAGGAATGACATGGTGTATCCTGGTACACGACAATGGGTCTTGCTGAACTCTTGGTTATGACACTCTCGGGGGATATGATTAGGATAAATTTACATTTTATTTTCAAACCATTATGATGGTTTTATGAGTTAATTTATCCTCAAGGAAAATATTTTTCTGATTTTGGATTATATTCATAAAATATTCAATTTATTATGGGTATTTTAAATGTTTGGAATTTTTCATTATGATTCATAAACTAACATAGTGTACATCATTGTTTAGAAATAGTACCCAGTAGAATGAATAAGAACTCTAACAATACGCATGATCCAAAGAGTAAGAAGGATCATATCGTTCATAGTCCTAAGACAACATTTAAAAAGGAAATAGTCTCCCAATGATTCTTATCATATAGAGAAATAATATCATGAATTAATAAGATAAGTAAATAATTTCCTGATTCCTTTGGATTTGAATGGATTCCAGAGAAGATAAGGATGCTAGAGAGAAAGATGGATAAAGGGAAGAAGAGAATGATGGAATTTCCCATATGTGATAACTATGGAAAGAATCACCGTGGTAAATGGTTAATGGGAATGGGAGTTTGTTATAAGTGTGGAGTAAAAAGACACCATTTACTTGATAGAAAGCATAAGAAAAATGTTCCAAATTTACAATGCTTCATCTACAAGGAGTTGGGAAACTATGTGAATCAATGTCCTAATAATGAGAGTATACTCCAAATGATATAATTAGATAATAATCAAGTTATGATACTTCCACCTAGGAAGAGGAATGATTAGTGTTCTTATGCTGTAATTAAATAATGGTGTCATTTGAGTATTTTATTAATAATGTAGATGTTATACTAATTATATAGTATATAAATATTTTACTGCAGTGCAATTTCATTGAGGATTTGAGAATATATGGTTCTAAGAAAAGTGACTCAACAGAATGTTAAACAATTTGTAAAATACATGGTTGAAGGAAATATAAACCGTAATATGGTCTTGACACTGGGGTAGTGATTTTGGAATAAGATATGGTTGATTTGGAAAAATAATATTTGATATTCTTGACTAACTTGGAACTGATTAATGGTTTGTTTATTCCATCAATGTTGGAGTATTCAATAATTCTGGATATAAGGAATATATCTATAATTATATAAAGAGTAAAGGAGAATGAATGTAATAAAAAAGGTTTTATGGTAATTATTGGTGTCACCATACATGATTAAGGTGCTGAAATGTTATTATATGGCAAAAAGAGATCTTCATTGTGTTATTTTGACCTTCCTTAAAAATTTTAGACTTTGAGTTTGGAAAGAAGTATTTTGGATAAGTCTAATGGTTGGAATGGATTATGTTTGACATTGGATACTATTGTTTATGGTTAAAATATTTCTTAAGATTATTTTTGAATTGTTATAACAAGGAAAACCCAGAGGTCAAGTGACAACCCGTTGCATCCGGCAAGGCCGCGAGACATGAACCCAAAACCGATGGGAAAAAAGGGTGCATCACCTACAACTGGCCTATGTGATGTCCTGGTTTTTATAATTTAGTTTTTTAAATATTACATCAAATTATTTATAAATTCATTATTTGCGGAACCCTATATGATTGGGAAAAATAGAATATATTTGAATTAAATTATCTTTTGGAGTGAAAGATGAGTTTGTGGTAGAAATTAGTTGAAGGATGAAACTATACCTGTCAAGTATATTTTATTTCTCTTATTCTATGAAGAAATTAATTCTCAAACATTAAGGAATATATCTTAAAACCAGAAATGTGTTGTTCTAATATCTAATGTTTTATTGAACTGCTGATATTTTAAATCATAAAAAATTGATGAATTTGAGGCCCTAAATTTTACAATTGTTTGTGATTTATTACCTCAATCAATACCTATAAATATTTATGTTTTCCTCTAATTATGTGTCTATAATTTCAACCAATTTTCTTCTATTCAAAACACTAATTTGATGGTGACTTTTTCAATTCTCTTTCCCTCTTATTAAAACAAAATTTTATTGAACCTATTTCTGATGTTGGTTTTCCACAAAGGTATTCTCTATTTTCAGCATTTTATTTTCAAAGAAAAATTTCAAATCGTGAGGATTTATTTTAATTGAACAAGTGGAGAATGTAACACACCATTATTACATAGTAATTTATCTTTTTAAATTAATTTTATAGCTTGGGCTACACACAACACCGAGTTCAAGGGCACCACAACTTTCCAAACTAGCCACTCAGAAACAGATTATGAATAATATTATCTGTATTCTGAAATTTATATCCTCGATATAATTTTATCATCTATATTATTTGTTTCTTAGATATAAAAGAAGAAAAAATTCAATTTTTCAAATAAAGGAAGTACTTTTAAAAAAATTTCAATTTTACCCCATTTTAGTGTAAACAGCTTTTTAATTCCAATATTTTACACTTATATATTAAGTTTGAGAAAACAAACTTCTTTATTAGAATCAGGACATAAAAATTTTGTATGGATAAATTTTTGGTGTTTTTTTCATAAATTTAATATTTTGATGAATAGTGAAAAATAATAAATTTTAAATGAAAACGACATTTTTAATAAAAATAATATAAAGTGTTAAATTATACATTTTAATGGGCTTGATGTATAATTAGAATATATTTATATCATTAAATATAATTATGGTCATTATAAGTAATTTTACATTTAAATTGGACATAAAAACATATCAATATTTTGATAGTTTCAACATCTTAAAAACTCACATTTTGGTTTTGACAATGGGAATTAATTTTAATTTAATTAATGTAACTTATATGTTTTGAATTTGGTAATATAGATTTCATTTTTGAATTCATAATATAAAAATTAACTTAGGATTAATTTTTGGTATTTCTCTGAAAACATTCAATTTCTTATGAAGAGTGAAAAACATTGCGTTATTATTTAAAACCGACTTTTTATTTAAATAATTATTTTTAATAAAAATTTATTTTAAATTCAAAATTGATACACAATAACTATATTAGTCCAATTCAATTCATTGGAGTAATTTTATAACAAAATTAGACAAAAAATATTTTATTGAACTTTTTAACATCTTTTACCTAAATTTTTGAAACGTTTGCAAATTTGCATAAAACGTAATTTTACGAATTTTGTGAATTAAATTTCAAAAATTTTAGAGATGATATTGATATCAGTAAGTGAAATGTGTTTTAGTAGGATGAAAAAAATATTTCATGAATAGTAATTTTGATTTTTATTTACCATGGTTAATAGTAAATAGGGTAATTAAAGGTAAAACTGATATTATAATTATCGTAATACATGTCCAAATTCGATTGTATAAGAGTATTTATGTATAAATGATTCTTAAGAATAAAATATGATCCTTTTTGATCCACATGGATTTGATTTGGACATTTATTATTATTTTATTTAAAGAAGAGTTAAAAGTGTTAAATTCATATTACAATAACTAAACCATTTTTAAAATAGAGTTATACATAAGATAAATTTAGCTATAAATATCAATTAGAATGATAATGATATTTAATACATAATGGTATTTTATTAATTATTTTTATACATTAATTAATTAAATTTATTAATGACCAAATGATGATGCAGTAATTACCTTATTAATGAATGGTTAAAATAATTGATATTATAAATATTAAAATAATTGTAAAATGAAACTTTTGATGCATTAAAATAATTTTCTATGTTAGTATGAAATTTTTGGGTTGATTAAATAATTTTTTTTCTATGTGATAAGGTTTTTTTGACTTTCACAAAAACTAAATACTAAATTGTGTCAAAATTGATATAAGTGAGTTTTAAAAACAAATACTAAATTTTTAAATGATATAAAAATCCTAAAAATATAATGTTCATCCCAAGGACTTATATAATGATATATATTTCATTAATTAACCACTTTATGTTCTCTAGGCATTTTATATAAGTTTATTGACCATGTAATATAAAAATACAAGAAGGAATTTTAAAAGATAAACTATTTAACTAAGAGATAAATCTAAAACATAAGGTTAATATGGTGACCTAAAATTGTCTAAAACCTATTGTTTGAGATAATATAGACCCATACCCACCGTATCAACGAAAAAAACTCATTTGGAGCCATCATAATCTGAAAATTATTTTATAATAAACTAATATTTCAGTATTTTTCTAAAGTGACCATCACCTCTCTTATAAAAGGATACTTCCCCTTCTATTAATTTAACACCTCCAATGTCACGAACCAGATCTGGTCACCACCATTAATGGAAACAAACCCGGACCGTGGAAAGGAATGAAGGGCGTTCCCTATCCCCACGGGCTGACACAAGTTCCCGGGTATCAAACAAATCTGGTTTGGGAACGATTTACCCGAGTATGAAAGCATAAATCATAAAAAAACAATCAATTATTAGAATATGAAATTTTCATGATAAACAATTTTTAACAAATCTAGATCTGAATACATATGTTTAAATACACTACATGTAGTCTAAAAACAAATAATGATAACATAAAGACATCCCCATGGACTCCACACGACATGGGGATCATCACCCGCAAGCCGTCTCCGCAACTCCGCCCCAACGATGGGGACTAACATCCCGAACCGCCACCACCCTTAGCCCTCCCTTTACCTGAGTCAAGCATAAGCAGGACTACATACACCCAAGCGGTGTAAGTAGGGTGTGAGAATAATCCCAATAGGATACCACTAGATGATTCCAAAGATCATGGAATACAATGTGAACAAAATAAGCAATTTTAATACACAAGGTGAAACAGTGTTAAAATTCAATGAAATGAAAATTTCAAATGAAAAAAATTTTCAATCCAAGAATTTCAGAATGTTAGAACATTAAATAGACATGTGAGATACTATAAAGTAATACCAAAAACACCCCACCACAAGGGTAAATACCACAAATCCAATGAGCATCAAAATCGGGAACACCCCTAAGGACTAGGTTGTCTCGGGCCCTATGTACCTCGTACCTCGGTGTAGAGTAACCATAGAAAAATCCATTCTCGTGCATGAGCCACCAGTATTGAACATAATCATAACCTATTGGTCCCCAATCATCATCCAAATAGTTTAGTTAGATTTGTAGTTATCCTGATGCTAAGTGGAATAGGGACAAAACCCATCCGATCCACTAGCCGTACTAGTACAAATCCGCCCCACCTAGGTACCCGGTCTTCCCATTTTTATGATCAAACAATTTCAGCAAACAACACACATCATTTTGCATATAATTTATCACTACTGGTCACAAACAAATTGTACAGTAGTTACACACATTTTATACCATTTAAAACACACAATAAAATAATTTTATTTTCAATAAAAAACATCTCAAAACATCACATTGTTTTTCACCCAAAGCACTTTATGATATCCACTTTTCACACTATGTTAAAACTTGTAAGTCATTAAAACAAAATTTCAGTTCAATAACCTTTAATGGAACCAGAAATTCAGTTATGGGGCAGCCCAAAATGAACCAATAAAAGATTTGAATGAAAAACCACAAATTTCACCAAAAATTGGAACTTAAAATTCATTTGCATTATAAATGAAACTAAAACCAATTTTAACAGAAACATTCAAGTGAAATAAACATTAAGGTACCATGAAAACAACATGATAATTAACAAAAATTTCACATATAATGGAATCTTCTACCAATGTAACAAAAACCCTTGAATCTCCGTGCAAAAATCAAATCGCACCCCCGCCACACCAAGAGAGAACTAGATCAAACCTAAAACCACATAAATTGGTCATGAAAGCCCAAAGTTAAACCCTAGGTTCCAAAACCAAGTTTTTGGACATTATTAAACTCAATTATAACCGAAGAAACACTAAGAATAATGAGTTAAACCAAAAGTAATTTGAAAGAGGAAAGAAAAGGGTTCATTTACTTGAAGTATCTTGAAGTAATCACTCCAAAACACCAGTAGCTGAAATTTAAAAGATCCAAAATTTAAGGTTCATTAGAACAAGATTTATTAGGTCATTTAGGAACTGGAATGGAGGAAAAATATTGAGAATGAGAGAGTTATGAAGGAAAGACTTTAACACTTCAAATATGGGCGATTTGGGGAACCCTATGAAGTTAGGCACCAAAACACGATTAACCAGAGCTCCAAAGAGGGGGAAGAGAGTTCAGACACGTGGATAGGTTCATTGGTCTTGTGTGAGACTTGGCATCTCCGAAAAATCCCAAATATTGAAAATGTTATAACAAAATCAAATTTTATTTTTAAAATAGGAATTGGGCTTTTGGGCAGGCCCACCCCCTTAGATGAAACCCAAAATAAACCCTGGTTATGGATTTTTAAAAGCTCCAAATTACCTTTGTGGTGTTAATAGGTTAGGGGAGGTCAAGTAGGAATTTGAATGGATGAAAAATTTTGAAAAATGAAAACGTTATAAAAGATACAAAATTTATTTTTTAATCTAGAACTGGGCTCACGGTTTGGCCCAATTCATGAATACTCATTTATTCCTCCCTAAAACCTAGGGAAACCTCCAAAACAAAGAAATGATGTAAATTAAATGAAAAATACCTTTAAAATATGTCTTGTATGTGACAGTTATCCCCACCATGAAGGAATTTCCGCCCCGGAAAGTCAACATGAATCTTAGTTGGAAAACAAGAATGGGTACTCTTCCTTGACCCATGACTTTCGCTCCCATGTCTCATGTGTATCATTCCCATGCTTCCCTAAAACCCGGACTAAGGGAATAGACTTCCCTCAAAGTATCTTCTCTTGGGAGTCCACTATTTTCACAAACTCTCAACAATAGAAGAGTCAGGCTCTATCTCTAGTTCTTCCCAACTCTACACATGGGATGGATCCGGATTGTATTTCTTCAACTGAGAGATGTGGAAGACATCATGGATAGAAGTTAAATGAGAAGGTAAGTCCAACCTGTATGCCAACATTCCAATACTCTTAGTGATCTCAACGGGCCTGACATATCGTGGCATCAACTTACCTTGCTTCCCCAATCGACGATGGCCCAGACGAGGGGCCACTTTTAAGAATACCCTGTCACCCACAGAAAACACTAGGTCTCGACGCCTCCAGTCATCATAAGATTTATGACGACTCTAAGCTATCAATAAGCACTGCCTGATCAACTTGACCTTCTCTGAAGTCTCCTGAATAAGGCTCGGCCCCAACAGTGAAGTCTCTCCTACCTCATCCCAACATCGGGGGGATTGACAAGGCCGACCATAGAGCGCCTCAAATGGGGCCATTCGTATCGCGGATTGGTAACTATTATTATAATCAAACTCAACCAACCTCAAATGGATATCCCAAGAACCTCCAAAGTCCAGGACACATACATGAAGCATCTCCACCAAAATCTGATTCGCCCGCTCTGTCTGACCATCCGTCTGAGGGTGGTATGTCGTGCTAATCTTAATCTGAGACCCCAAGGCCTTCTGAAGGCCTTCCCATAATCGATAAGTGAAATGGGGGTCTCTATTTGAGACAACAGCTGATGGTACACCATGGAGTCCCACCACTTACTGATGATACAAATGGCCCAACTCATCTACTTTAGTTGTATATTTTATCGGAATGAAGTGGGATGACTTGGTCAGACAATCAATCACCACCAAAATTGCATTCTTACCCCAAGGTGTACGAGGTAATACAACAATAAAGTTCATGGATACCTATTCCCACTTCCAGGTAGGAATGGGTAGTGGTTGGAGCAAACTAGATGGCCTTTGGTGCTCTTCTTTCACCTGCTGACATGTGTAGCATCTCGAAACAAAGTCTGCTATGTCCCGTCTCATACCAAGACACCAAAACTTCCAACGAACATCATAATACATCTTAGTGGAACCCGGATGGACAACCCACTGAGACTGGTGGATATCTTGCATCATCACCTTCCACATAGACAATGGAACTACTAAACGGCCCTTGAAGCACAAGATGCCGTCGGGAGATGATGACCAATCAGAGGATGTCTCCCCACCATGAAAGAACTTCTTCGACTGCTGACATAGATCATAACTGGGCTATTACTTCTGAATCAACTCCAATAGAGAAGGAGTCAACTGGACGCTTTCCAAGAATGCCCCTCCACTGTGTTCCCTGGTCTCCACATGCATCTGAGAAAAGAGACCCATTAATGTTCACTCATCACTAGACTTCCTCAAAGCCTGCTCTGGAACTCTTCTACTCAAAGCATTGTCCACTACATTACCCTTGCCTGGGGTATAGATAATTTCAAAGTAAAACCCCTGCATGTACTCGATCCAGCGACGTTTCCTCAAGTTGAGGTGCTTCTACAAGAAGATATAAGCCAAGATTTTGTGATCAGAGTATACCAAAAATTTCTCTCCAAAGATATAGTGATGCCAAGTCTTCAAAGAATGCATCACTACTTCCATCTCCAAGTCATGGGTCGGGTAGTACTTTTCATGTGGTCGAAGTTGGTGAGAGACATATGTGACCACATGATCATCCTGCATGAGAACGCACCCAAGACCCATACTTGAAGCATCACAATAGACCACATATCCCTTTCCAGCCTCTGGCAAAATCAGCACGGGGGTGGTAGTCATCCGCCTCTTCAGCTCCTTGAACGAAGCTTGAAATTCTGGACCCCATACAAACTTCATCCCATTTCGGGTGAGGGAAGTCATCGGTGAAGCAAGCCGAGAGAAATCCCGAACGAATTGCCTGTAATAACTAGCCAAGCGAAGAAAACTCTTGATCTCGAACACTTTATTCGATTTCTCCCACGACATGACTGCACTACTTTTCTCAGGGTCCACTGAAACTCCATGATCTGAGATCACATTCCCTAGAAATCTCACCTCTCTGATCCAGAATGTTCACTTTGACAGCTTTGCATAGAGGCGGTGATCTCGTAATGTACCCAAAATGATCCTCAATTGATGTTCGTGTTCCTCCTCAGTGCAAGAGTATACCAGAATGTCATCCACGAACACCACAACAAAGGAATCGAGATATTGATGGAACACCCTATTCATAAGTTCCATAAATACTGCTGGAGCATTGGTCAATCCTAAGTGCATGACCAAATACTCAAAGTGGTCGTACCTGCTTCAGAAGGCTGTCTTATGGATATCTGACTCCTTCACCCTGAGTTGATGATACCCTGAACGTAGGTCTATATTTGAGAACCACTTTTCCCCCTTCAACTGATCAAACAAGTCATCTATTCTGGGAAAAGGGTATTTGTTTTTAATTGTTACCTTATTCAGCTTCCGGTAGTCAATGCACAACCGGAGGGATCCATCAGCCTTTTTTTGCAAACAACACAGGAGCGGCCCAAGGAGAGACGCTCGAGCGAATGAATCCCTTGCATTCTAAGTCGTCCAACTGTATCTTTAATTCCCTCAACTTGGTGGGGGTCATGCGATAAGAGGGAAGAGATATCAGCTGTGTTCCTGGCGCCAGATCGATCGAAAACTCCACATCCCGCTCCGGGGGAAAACCTGAAAAATCATCTGGGAATACCTCGGGAAATTAATTCACTACATGAGGTAGTAAACCTTCAGGGGAAATACCATCCTCTATCACAATCAATGATAACTGGAAGATAACACTTCCCAACTCTGGGAGTGGAGGCCCTGCGCGACCTGATCTTGGATCCCATTCTCCATGAAAAACCCGACGACTCCCATCAGGTGTCGTGAAACTCACACGCCGTCTGTAGCAATCGATGTGTTCCTGGAAGTGTACTAGCCAATCCATCCTGAGTATGACATCAAAAAGGTCCATATCTAAGACCAATAGGTCCCACTCCATCTCGAACCTTGACACAGAAAGTGCACACGAGGGGCACCCGAGGCCCTACTCCTTCTTCCTTCCGAACGGTGTCACCAACTCCATTGCAAAAGACATCAACTCAGTTGGTAAATTCATAATGTCCAAAAAATGTCCAGAAATGTATGAAATAGAGGCACCGGTATCAAAAAGATCTGTAGCTATAGAAGATGTGATCAGAACGGTACCTCGAATGGTTGACGGTCCCGCCTATGATCCTGCTAGTGACTGATCCACTGCATGGAGATGTCCAGTATCTGCCTTAGGATGACCGCTAGTCTGTGGCTGTGCCTTGAACTGGCTCTTCCTAGAAGATGATCCAGCCCTACCACCACGACCACCAAATCGAGATCCCCCAGTCCTCGACGGCTCGGACTATGCTGGCACTCCTCTTGAAGCCACTGACCCTGCCCCACTTGGGAGTGGACGCGCCACACCGCAGAAGCGCTGCAAATGCCATATACCTCCACACTGGTAACAAGGCTTCGTAAGAAGAGGACATGGTGGTCGGATATTCCCTGGCCTCCCACATTGGTGGCACACGACCGATCTCGCATCAGAAGCCGCAGAGGAAAACTGCCTGCAAGAGTGGCCTGAACTTCCCCCTCCTTTTTTCACATGATCATCCCGCTTCCTTTTCTTCTCTGAGGAGCTACCAATGCCCACTGCTAATACTAAAAAATAGAAACCAGCCCTTCCTTTCCTATCAATATCCACCATGCACGCCCGATCAACAACCTCAACATAGGTCCTCATCTTAAACAAGAAGACCTGGGAGTATAACTCTGGTCGCAAGCCTTTCTCAAACCTCTGGGCATTCGCTTTCTCATTAGAGACAATTTCTAGAGCATACCAAACCAACTCAGTGAAACGGTTTTCATACTCCATCACAGATAAATTCCCCTGAACAAGTTCCATGAACTCTCTAGACCTGGCATAAGCCAACACCTCAAGGAAGTACTGTTCATTGAAGACAACCTTGAAATCTCCCCAGCGCATCTGCTCATTCTTCCCAGCTTGAAGCACTGACTCCCACCATTTACCACTGGAACCCTCCAACATAAAAGAGGCACACTTCCCCCTGAGCTCCTTGGGTGTTTCCAGGAACTCAAATATACACTCGATCTTCTCGAGCCATTCTTCTGCTTCCTGGGGTTTTATGCTACCTCGGAAGGTAGGAGACTTGTTTTTCAGAAACTCTTGTGCTTTATCTTTTCTAGGACCTTTCTCTTCTTCCCTAATAGGAATAATAGAAGGATATGGTCCTTGTCCCAAAGCTTGGATAGCCCTAACCACAGCATCCACGAGCCTCTGATCAATCGTCGTGGGAGAAATCTCTCCAGCTTCCTCCTGTGGGTGCGTGGGAGCTTTCTGGGGAGGCATGTTGCTACAAAATTCAACAGTCACAAAACAATAGTCAATACCACAATTCTGAAAATTTTAATCAAATACATCAAATAAAAATAAACTAAACACATTCAGGTAATAAAAGAAACAACTACTCCACATCTGCCTGATGTCCACATGTGGTCTGCAGCCCACACGTCTCACATGGAAGTGAAGTCAATCCATAAATTCCAATATCCCCTGGTGACTCAAGGTCTTCCATGAGAGGTGCGGTCCATGCACCCTACTCACAACCAATACCCTGAGCCTCGACAGTCCTAGCTCCTGTCTCTCTCGACTCATCCCAAAATAACAATATAACACAAAAACTTTAACCTCCTCTGATACCATTTTGTCACGAACCAAATATGTTCGACCCCATTAACGACACCAAACCGGCACTTGGTAAGGCCCGATGGGCGTTCCATATCCCCACGGGATGGCACAAGTGCCATGGTATCAAACAAATCTGGTTTGGGAACGATTTACCCGAGTATGAAAGCATAAATCAGAAAAAAACAATCAATTATTAGAATCTGAAATTTTCATGATAATGAATTCTTAACAAAACAAGATCTGAATACATATGTTTAAAGACATTACAAGTAGTCTAAAAACAAATAATGACAACATAAAGACATCCCCATGGCCTCCACATGACAAGGGGATCATCACCCGCAAGCCGCCTCCGCAAATCCGCCCCAACGATGGGGACTAACATCTCGAACCGCCATCACCCTTAGCCTTCCCTTTACCCGAGTCAAGCATAAGCAGTTCTACTTACACCCAAGGGGTGTAAGTAGGGTGTGATCCTAAGCCCAATAGAATAACACCAGATGATTCCAAAGAGCATGCAATACAATGTGAACAAAATAATCAATTTTAATACACAAGGTGAAACAGTGTTAGAATTCAATGAAATGCAACTTTCAGATGAAAACAATTTTCAAACCAAGAATTTCAGAATGTTAGCACATTAAACAGACAAGTGAGCTACAATAAAGTACTACAAAAAACACCCCACCACAAGGGTAAATACCACAAATCCAATGAGCATCAAAATAGGGAACACCCCTAAGCACAAAGGTTGTCTCGGGCCCTATGTACCTCGTACCTCAGTGTAGAGTAACCATAGAAAAATCCATTCTCATACACGATCCACTATTAGGGAAAATACCCATATCCTAGTGGTCCCCAATAATCATCCAAATAGTTTAGTTAGAGTTGTCATTATCTAGATGCTAAGTGGAACATGGACAAAACCCATCCGATCCACTAGTAGTACTGGTACAAATCCGCCCCACCTAGGTACCCGGGCTTCCCCTTTTTGTGCTCAAACAATTTCAGAAAACAACACACATCATTTTGCATATAAAATATCACTACTGGTAACAAACATATTTTACATTATCTAAACACATTTTATACCATTTAAAACACACAATAAAATAATTTTATTTTCAATAAAACAACCTCTCAAAGCATCACATTGTTTTTTACCTAGAGCTCCTTAAGATATCCACTTTGCACACTATTTTTACACTTGTAAGTCATTAAAAAAAACTTTCAGTTCAATACCCTTTAATGGAACCAAAAATTCAGTTATGGGATAGTCCAAAATAAAGCAATAAAATATTTGAATGAAAAACCCCCAATTTCACCAAAAATTGGAAGTTAAAATTCATTTTCATTATAAATGCAACAAAAGCAAATTTTTACAGAAAAATTCAAGTGAAATAAAAAATAAGTTACCATGAAAACCACAAGTTAATTCACAAAAATTTCACACACAATGGAATCACCTACCAAAGTAACAAAAACCCTTGAATCTCCGTGTGAAAATCAAATCGCACCCCCGCCGCACCTAGAGAAAATTAGATCAAACCTAAAACCACATAAATTTGCCAAGAAAACCCAAATTTAAAACCTAGGTTCGAAAACCCAGTTCTTGGACATTATTAAACTAAATTATAACCAATGAAACCCTACGAACAATGATTTAAACACTAATTAATTTGAACGAGGAAAGAAAAGGGTTCATTTACTTGAAATATCTTGAAGTAATCACTCCAAAATACCAGTATCTGAAATTTAAAAGCGCAAAAATTTAGTTTTCCTTTGAAAACGATGTATGAGGTCATTTAGGAACTAGAATCTTGGAAAAATACTGAGAATTGAGAGAGTTATTAAAGAAATACTTCACCTCTTCAAATCTGGGAGATTTTATGAACCCTATGAAGTTCGACACCCAAAAGAGATTAACCAGAGATCCAAAGAGGGGGGAGAGAGGTCAGATGCGTGCCTGGGTGCATTGGGCTTGGGTGAGACTTGGAATCACCGAAAAAGCCCAAAAATTGAATAAGTTATAACAAAATCTAATTTTATTTTCAAAACAGGAATTGGGATTTCGGGCAGTCCCAACCCCTTAGATAAAACCCCAAATAAACCCTGGTTATGGATTTTTAAAAGCTCCAAATTACCTTGGTGGTGTTAATAGGTTAGGGGAGGTCAAGTAGGAATTTTAAGGGATGAAATATGTTGAAAAATGAAAAATATATAAAATATACAAAATTTATTTTTTAATCTAAAATTGGGCTCACGGTTTGGCCCAATTCATGAATACTCCTCTATTCGTCCCTAAAAACTAAGGAAACCCCCCAAACAAAGAGAGGATTTAAATTAAATGAAAAATAACTTTATAATATGTCTTGTATGTAACATCCAAATCCATTTGTATCGTCAAATCCATACTCAAATATCCTCTAAAATACCCTTAATTAAACTTGGAGGACTTACTTTGATCAGAAAACCAACCTATGAAGCCCTTTTAATCAAATCAAAAGGAAGCACCCTAAAGAAGAGGTAATAATTTCACCACCTCTTTAAAAGTTTTTCTCTTCTTCTACTTCTACATTCATTGTTTTTACTATACCAAAATAATAACTTAAGTACCATATACATACTGTGATGTTATTATAAATATCTTACAACCATATTTATTATTCTACCAATCCTATGAATGAAGAAGTCACCATACGTTCGTACGTATGGCTTACCGTCTCCACGTCGCGGTGTAGTTTATTATTCAACACTACATTATTTGGATGGGTATAATAATTAGTATAAATAATTTAAATAATTAACATAACATGGTAATGATTATGAATATATAATATACCATCCAATTAAATAGAATTTTACCATCGATAGAATGATATTGTCGCTCGGGCGTACGTACGGATTACCGTCTCCACGATGCGATGAGATTAATTTCCTCATGAACCATTAAACAGTTATTATAAAAATATATATTATTAATAATAATGTAATATATGAAATAATAATCATAATATATATCTATATATATGTACATATTTACATATATCTCAATCACTTACTTCCGTTCAATACGATAAGAAAACAGAAACAACGTCAATGCGTACCTACGGACTACCATCTCCATGAATGGTGTTTCAATTTCATATTAATATATCTATTATACATATTTATAATATCAATAATTTATAAATCAATTTATATATTATTGAAGTATATAAATGATGATCTAAGTGATATGATCATGAATTACAAGTTAAAACACATACGATAAAGAAAGCGATTATTGCCCGAAAAGTTACTTTAACATGGAAATTATTATTAATGGGCAGTATAAAGTTATAAATGAATCATGTATGATATAATAAAAATTAATATGGTACTAGTATAATTTAATAACATACTATGGTCATTATACAAGAGTTTAAAATAACCCTCAACTAAAAGAAAGTTCCAGGTAAGGGCTAATTCTTCAATCTCATTATTATCCGAGATTTTTTATGGGTTATTATTTTTTGGGAAATATTTATAATCTCTTTCCATGTATCATAAAAATGTTTTAAAAAGTAATATTTTATGTTTTATGATGGACGGCCTCGGAGCGGTGGATTCTTCACCCTTCTTGTAGAACTAGGGTTTCCCTCCAAGCTTTCTCCTCCCCTCCTCCGGCCGGTCTGGCCCGGCCTCAGCGTCAGTTGTCTCGCCTTAGATCGGAAATGAAGGGATAAAGATCCGCATTTTCCAAATTTGTTCCTGGACCTACGATTGCTTCTTTTTTCTTTCATCTTCGATCTATCTCTTCGAACATGGTACGAGAAGAGACGAACTTAGCGTTTCTCTTCGGATTTCAACTCGGTGTCAGTATGCATCATCTTTGGGTGGTCCGGCTTCTGGATCTTGGCTTGGTGATGTAGGATCTGGTTTTTTTTGTAAGGAATTCGTCTTGGTTTTGGATCTATAATCTTGTCGTGGAACTGATGTTCTCATAATAAGTGGCTCTGGGGTTCTCATCGATTGCTTTAACGGGATTTCCGGCTCTGAGATCTCGACTCGGATTCATCCCAGTTCGTTGTCAGCTCCGGCATATACAGTGTTCTTGGTGTCAGTTCCACTAGCTTGGATGGGGGGGGGGGGATTCTATTTGATGCTGCTGTAAGTTGTTTCCGGATTTGATTATGTTTTTGATTTTTCAAAGATGAGTCTCTGTTTGTCTGGATATGCTTTTGGTGATGCTGTGAATCTACTGGTAATGGATTTGTATGGATGGGATTTTGGTGATGCTCTGACCTACTGGTAATGGATATGTCTACTGGTAATCTACTGGTTGATTGTTGCTGGAGGTGAAATTGGACTTTTGGGGAACCGAGACAATCTACCAAGTTTTGCATCAGATGAGGATAGAGCTAGTCATCTTCACCGTGCATGAATTTTCAGATTTGGTTGATTGAGAGGTAATAGCATAGCCATTGGTACCAGGCTCATGCATTCTTGCATGAGACATTTTTCTGAGCATCCATACTTTGGTGGAGTCGTGCCTTAATGTTGTTGATACTAGGCTGAAGCATTTCCTTGTAGTTTTTTATGGGTTTCAACCCTCTATTTTCTCAATGTTTGTTAATGTATTAATTTTTTTGAAGTCTTGGTTTCCCCCCTTTACCCTTAAAATGGGGCTAATCCAAAATCAATATTTTTTTTCCTTTGGTCCATTCAGGAAGGTATGTTTTATGGAATTTACTATTTAACTATATCACCATTTAAATGTTTTAATGATATATTTTTCTAAATAATTATAATTAATGTCCATATTAATAAAATGATTTTCAAGGATTTAAATATTGACATGTTTGCTTTAAAATGTTAATTACTTTCAAAAGATTCAAATTGATATGGGAAACTTTGATTAAAAAATATCATTTAAATGAATTCCATACAAAAAAGTGATATTTCTCTTAAAGAGGGTTACTGATCATTTTCACTATGTCAACATCCTTTACTGGATATTTTTCTTTATTGAGGTTTATTTATTATAAATACATTATTTAATATTTTATTTAATGAGATATGATATGTTTGACTATGAAAGTTCTATTTTTATACCATTCCTGATTTATCGGTAAATTATTGACATTTCATATACTAGTTTTAATATGGATGTTTATGTTGTGTTTCAACATTTTCATATGAGGAATGTATTGGACATAGTATGTGACGGGTAGAGCCCACTATAGCTCCTCTATGCATCTATAGGTTTCATGAGTAAAACTAGTTTCTTGTCATAAGTCCTTGAAATGTTTTTTATTAATAGTCTTGGCACGAGTCCTTGACAATTTAATTCTGATGTCCGACATTATGCATTCCATCATTATGAAATTTGGTATTACACGTGATTATTTGACTAGTCAAATATCCATGTCCAACGTTATATGGTAATGTTAGATTTTTTCCATATTATGTTCAAGATTATGTGTAAAAAGGATTTTTTATTATACATGTTGCCTTAAAATTTTAAAGCTTCCGCTAAATTATTTACCCTTACTGAGCATATGAGCTCACCCCTTTATTATGTTTTATTTTCCTACGATGCCAAGAAGTGTATTATGATTTATATACAGGTGTAAGATTGGGAAATAATGTAATTATCAAAGGATTTCTTTTATGTAGTGTGTTAATGTGTAATGTACCTTTAATGTATGTAATCTATTTTCCAAGACTGCTATATAGATTGGTCCTTCGGGACTTGATTCCTTGTAATCATGCCAACATATTAAAATAATGCACTAGCTTTAGGCTTTTGGGGTCAGGGCGTTATAGTTTTTTCTTTGGGTGATTTATTTATAGTGATTCTATAAGATATCTAATAAAGGACCCACTTATTAGTTTGAAAATATGTGTTCTTATGGATGAAAGATGAGCCATCGAGAGAATTTTGGTGAGTTGTCTTGGAATAGTCCTTGGTGTTTAGGAACAAGATGTTGATATGTGAATTGGAAGGGGAATTATAGATTTCCATTTGAGGAAAGTTCTATATAGGGCCTATGATCTATGGGGTCATAGTGGGATGATGATTGTGAATTTTTATTGAAGATTAGTAACAAGGTTTGGTATAGGAAACCCAGTGGTTTCCCTTAAAAATGAGATTGAGATGATAATGGGTAGAGACTACTACACCCATTGGTATAATACTAGATTGGGAATACAACCTATAATGTTAGGTGTTTGATGATATATTATGTAATTTTTAGGGATAAGACATAAGGGAATATTGATGGGCTTTGATCTAGGTATGTAGCAAGAAAATGACATGCATAGTTAGCACAATTCTAGTGATAAGACATGTAATGCATGGGGTGCATATAAGACATGATACATTTTTATAATCCTTACATGAGTGAGAGGTAGAATAAGGGGTTATTATAAGGTCCTAACCTGTGTAACATGGTATAGGCCATAACATTATATGAGATTCCTACCCTAAGTGATGAGGAATATGTCATGGTTCAGTATAAGGCCTCATCCCGAGTGGGAGGGTGGATGACTAATATGTGTTATGAGGTAGAGTATGATACCTCACCCTTATTGAGAATTGAGATGTATAAGATATTATATGTGAGGGTGTATGAGGCATCACCCTGATATATAGGGTGTATTTATGAGACATGTTGTGCGGTGTAGTATGAAATTTGATATGTGACATCACCTTGAGTGTGATGGGGATGGTATTAAATGTAGAATGTGACGTAGTTGAGGTCTTAACCTGAGTTAGAGGGAAGAATTTGATACATGTTATGGTGTGGTTGAGCATTGAAATAAAACATACTTTGAGTGAGATTTTATTTATCATGACCTTGTATGAAACCATACCCTAGGGTTTTGGTCATGGTTTACAACATGTGGAGAACTCTTCATTAAGCTTGGGTCACACTAGGTATGGTTGAGTGTCATGTTGTCGTAGTTATCATATGACAACCAAACAAAAATACTTACAAACCATATATTCTATTTATTCTGATTCATCATATATACATATGAATATGATTGAATAAATTAGGGGCACTTAGTGAGACCCCACTGAGATGTATTTCTTATACTCAGAATGAGATCAATGATATGCATTTAGACCTCATTTCTCATTTGAAATATTGAGAAAACAATTAATAGTAGATCAAGATAGAAAAACTCAGTAGTTCTTGGAGATGGATTGAATTTAAGATCATGGTTATATTGGATCCTCCTTCTACATTTTATTCTTTTTTTATATGAATTATTTTACACTGATGAGATATTAGATAAGATATTTGACTGTATGACATTATTTTTCATTAGTTATATCATGGTTAAAAATTTATTTAGTTATGGTTTTCTTTGGATATAATTCAAAATTATTACACTCTAATATTTTGTTTACGGATGATATTTTTAATTAATTATTGTTGATAATTGTGTAATTTTCAGTGTAGTTTCTCTATTATTGATTATATACTTTCAATAGTTTTTATAATTCTATATAAAACTATGAGGCACATATCGGATCATATGGTTATTTGAAGAAGGTACCATTTGGGGGATTTTATGTTGGGTATTGTAAATATATATTAGTGATTTGTTCTTTTTTTCCTCTTTGTGATTTACAGATGTACATAATAATGTGATAGAGACTTGGATAGCCCATGGGATATAGAGTGTTTAACACCTATCTTGTGGGGATATCTATGTTACCAGAGTTCTTGGATTTTAGTTTCTTGTTTTCACTATTATAGTTATGATATTTATTCATATAAGATATACTAATTTTTTTTTGTGGTTTTAGTATAGGCCAAGAGTTGTAATATGAATGCATACATGAATCATATTGGAAACATATGGATCATATGATTCATATATCAATGTGTGTTGTTGATTTATATAATGGTATAGGGTTAAATTATTTAAGGTAACAAAAACATATATAGTGGTTTCATATGAATTTTCTGGTGGAATTTTACACAGTTTTTTTCTAAGGAAATTTCATGTGGATATTATTGTGGGATTATACTTTTTAATAGCAATATATTCCCCAGCCTAATGAGATATATGTTAACCCTTAGATAGGTAATTTAGAATTTTAGGCCTTGTTTATGATTAAACAATGGAAAGTTGAACCAAAGATATGTTTTTTGAATGTGAACATGTTTCTCTATTGAGGAAGATGCCCTTTTGAGGGTAAATAATACATGATAGATGACTTGGGTTTTTAATATGTAATGAACATTAAGTTATTGTGATTTTTTGTAGAGAAAAATAATGATTTTATGCCTTTCCCTAATAGCCAAAAGTGTGGTTTTTGATGGGATAGTCATTTAAGATCTAATATGGTTAGTTCTATAATGGGTAAAACAATTGTAAATTATTTTAGTTTTATAATGATTATTAAGAAGTGTGTGATGTATGATATGTACTGGCATGAGTGAGACTCATTGGATTTATTGGAATCATTGAAAAAATCATTGATGATTCTTTTTTATAGATGATGTTGACATACAAGAGAGGCATAGCTAGTTTTTTTTGTGTGTGGAGTATGAATGAATGGAGACATCCCATGGGATCATAAATTGGTTTATATTATCATAAAACATTATGGAGTATACCTATTGGGGTTAGATTATATATAGATTATAAGTGGTAAAGAATGAATGTGAAGGTTCTCAGAAGTGTTTACTCTTATCTTGAAAGAAGAAGACCTCATTTTGGTTTAGACTTTTAGAAAAAGTCATAATGGGTAATGGGTGGTTCATGTTGGTTATGATCATTCACCATTTTTTTAAAAAGTGTTATAATGGGATATAAATGAATTCCATGACAATTTTTATGGTCCTAGAAGAACATGAGAGGCACATTGATGACAATATGATGGTTTGTGGCCCCTTAGTCTTAAATGTATGGATAACTTGTTAGACTTTGGCTGGTATAATATTTAATCACCTTAGTGGTTATTTAGAATGAATTGAAGCTTCATCCACCCAAAATATGGATTTATGGATATTGAAATTTCTGATATGAATGTCGCCATGGTTTCTGGAGGGTTTGTTGAGAATAAAACGTGTATTCTATTTGGTAATAGGTAACATTAGTGATTGGTTAGGTGTTTCTGTGTGGTTTATTATATAATGTGTCTCCATAGGGGTTAACTAGGTATGGATGATCATGGATCAGAAAGAGTGACACATGAGTGTGGTTGAGACATATATAGAATAGTTCTTGAAGAGTTGTGTGAGTACGTGCATATTATTGGGAGAGAACAATTATTTGTTGGAAGGTGGGATGTTCATATCTAGAGAGTTTAGGTGAACATCACAGGTGATGATGTAGGTAAGATTGGAATGGGATGTGATCAGTTCATCTTATTAGTTTTTGGGTATGAATTGGTTGGTCACACATATTTAGTATAGATGGGAATGGATGAGGTGTGGACCATGAAGACCATGTATATTATTTTCTGGGATTAAAATAAAGACAATACTATGTTAGATATCATTTAATAAATTATGGGATCGTGATCCTAATTTTAGGTTTGTTATAGTTGTGACGAAATTAGTAAGTGGATAGTCATGATTCCACAGGGATTTTGGTGTTCCAACATATCCAATTTTATGGTTGATTTTTTAATACTTGACTTGTGATTTATATTGTGGAATAAAAGGGAGATCTTGTTTTGGTATAAGATTCAAGGTGGAATTTTGTGGTATACATGAATGGTTTTGATCAAGGGTGCATTGGTTCCCATGGTTGGATTAAGATGATATACATTTTTTTGATATGGATTCAGCTATGTAATTAAACTAATTGTTTGTTTTAGACATTATTTTGGTTTATTTATGAGATTCCATAATGATTTCAGTTTTTAAGACATCATGATTAGGTTATGAGATGGTGTATCGAAATGTTAGGCCAATAATTTTTGTGGAAAATCATATAGAGGAGTACTAACTATGTTTATATTTTTTAATTGGGTGGGTAATGTGGAAACCACATTGGCAGAATTGTTTGAGGCATAGATATCATGAACTGTGGATTATATAATGAATTTTTGGAAAACATATTGTATATATGGGTTTAGTATGTGGGTGTTTTTGATGTATCTAAATTGGTTAGGGATTTATAAAAGGGAATGGTAATGGATGTTAGTAAATGGATTATTGTTCTAGAGATATTCTGAGGTTCTTTTTAGGTAAAATATATTTTATTTTGGAGATTTTATAATTTTCTAGAAATTTATGGCCTGTTGATTTCAATGGGAATTTTATTTTTAGGATTTAGAGGTGTAGATTCAATAATTTATATTTAAATTGGAATCCCAATGTTATATAACCTAAAAGTGGTGTTCTTGGTGTCATTGAGTTGTTTTATGAGTTTCTAAATGAGTTTTGAAGACCAATGGATGAACATGTTGGTGAAAAAACTAAAAAATTACTACAATTACCACTAGGTACTCTGTAGAAGGCCACCAAGAACTCAGTGGATGAGGAAGAGTATATCTCGTCCCTAGTGAACCAATAAGGGGTCGGTGGAGCTCCACTAGTTGACCAAAAGATTACTAGGTACTATATGGAGTCTAAAAAGAACTCTATGGGTTATTTGGGGTTTTTTATTTGTGTAATAACAATAATTACTCCATTGATCGCCCTTAGTTCTTCAACAGTCGAGGGATTAGTAAAAGACATATTTTGATGACCATTTCCTTTCTAATACCCTTCATGTCTCCCAGGATGAGGGGTGGTTTGGGTGATGTTTTCAATATTTTTAGAGGTCCCAATCTTATCTTTCCACCTCTATTATTACTATCCTTGTTCACCACTAATTTCTTATAGTTATAAGATATGTATTTCGGATATGATCCCGTAGATCGTGGAAGGATCATTATAAATAATTGAGATTTGGAATTAGGTAACTAAGGACATCAAAGAGATAATGAAATTAGGACATCACCCATTTTTGAGGTTGGGGATCATTGTCCAGTGAGTTTCGTAGAGATTTATACAAATTATAAATTATTCAGAGAATGATTGGAAATTATTTTATTTGGGTTTTCTGTACAAGTATAAGGGAAATTCAAAGAGTGTTAAGCATGACATTGCTCAGGTTTTTATCCATGGGTGACCCCATGGTGAGTTTATGATAGTTTTTAAAATTGGATTTAATTTTTTAATTAATAAAAACTAGTAAAAGTTAATTTTAAATTAATTATTATTTTTTAATAATTAATTTTTTTTTTGAGTATTCTTCTTTTACATAGGGACTCAGGTTGAAGTCATGTGAGCTTTCAAATAGACAATGTTTTTAAAAGCATTGAAAAATGGGTCAAGTCTACTAAATAATCAAGTTTCCACTATAATACATAAGTTTATACATGTTCATGAATGATTGGTTCAATTTTCTTGGCTGTATATATCTATGTAAATTTAGTTATTATATGTTTTTATTATTTCATAATGATTATAAAAATGATTTTAAACATTAAATACCATTTAATGTTTTGATTAGTACCACTCAATAAATTTTAATTTAAAGGCATCAATATAATAATATAATTCAAATTAAAATATTTAAGCCATCAATTGTCACTTAGAAAAACAATAAATTCATATATTACCACAAATCATCTAAATATTATCACTTTTAATGATTTTAATACCATTTTTTTCATTCATTATTATACTTGAACAATCATTGTATCGACACTCCATAAGAATTTTAAATTATTATACTATTCAAAAAACAAGAAATAAAATATTAACAAGAAATTAAACTATTACACATCATTATTTTCTTATGTTTTCATTCATAATCTAAATTTAGTCATATCCAAATGATGAAAAAATATTTATGATATAAAATGAGGAAATATAATTTTTTAAACATAATAATGTTTTCTTTTTGAATCAAACCTTGAATTGAAAAAAATCCACCAAAACTAGTCCCAGATGGAGTATAGGTAATCAATGCCCCCCATTCTCCAAAATAATTAGTAATAGTCGTCCTATTTTTTTCCTTTTCAACATGATTTTAATTTTTTACCTTATTTTTTATTGACCATGATAACTCATTATTTTTTTGGCGGTACCTTATTTTTTGTGACAAAAACAATTTACCTTATAAAAAATAATTTTCATCTTGATTAAAAAATATATATCTATTATAGAAGATCCATTATATAGAAGTGGTATAAATTAATTTAAATAGAAATATATAAAACATAATGAAAATCGTTTTTTTGAAAAATATAATTTTAAGCATAATAAAGAACTTATGCCCAAATCAAATAAAATACTAATTAATATTTAATTAATTATATTATTTTTTATCCAAGTGATCTTATTTTACATTAAAGACTAATAAAAAATATAAATGAAATGTTAAATTACTTGATATAAATAGAATACTTTACAATTTTGAAAAAATAGAAAAATATCACTATTCACTCAAAAGTTAAGATTCTTAGAAAAACAATAAAAATATTATTTTGAAAATGTGATATAAAAATTATTTTCATTTTATCAAAATAAAAACTAATAATTATTTGAAAATAATTACAATATCCATGATGAAAATAGAATATAATCCTTTATTTTGAAGAAAAAGTATAATTGAATCATAAAATTATGTTATTATCATTCCTCGCATAATAACCATAATTAAAAGATTATTAATTTGATAAATATGGCATGTAATCTTGTCATTTTAGTGGAATATGTTATTAATTTAATATTTTGTGATTGAAATAAATTAAAAACCAATATTTTTATGAAAAATGTCACTTTTATCTTATGAATATTTTGTGTTCACATCCAAAAAATGTATAATCTATTTTTGAGTAATTAATTCATTTTATTAAGGATATTATTTATATATATATTTATTAATATGGTTATTCGTTCTAATAGTGTCTAAACAAATGGATCATTCATAACAAATATATTTTTATAATAATATATTAACACTATATTGAAGTTCATTTAATTATCAGGGTTTCCTATCATATATAAAATAAATCATATATTTAATTTGTTGGATTATAAAAAAATCCTAGGGGTGTTATAGTAGTGGTGGTTTCTATAAATATTCTATGGAATTATCTCATCAGTGAATTATTTTTTTACATAGATCATAAGATTTCAAGGTATATCTTAAATGGGGGGAATTTGAACCAGTGTCAATGAAGTTGGATGGAGTTCTTATAGTAACATGTTATTGAGATTTATTACAACATGGTAGAAGGGAATATAGTAGTTGGTTCTCTAATTAGGATGTCATAAGAATTTTTTGAATGAATTGAAAAATATTCTTAGAGAGAAAAGATGTATTCTTTAGAGATACATCATGATGTTGAGGAATATAGTGAGAAATAATCCTCACTATAATAGGTAGAAAAATATTATTTTGAATAATTATGGCCAAGGGTGATTCAAGAGAACATCATTAAAATTGATTCATCTAGGCGATGGTTAGAATGATCAAAATCAGATGTTGTTTCGAGAGTGGATTTTTGTTCTATTTAAAATGCACGATGCAGTTCTTCTCAAGTTTCATATCTCTCCATTGGTAGTTAAACCTAAAATATCTATGTTGTATCATTCCTTAAGGAGTTATTTCTAGTATAATGTGGTGAAGAAGTGTGTGGTAGAGTTGTTTTCATGATGTTTGGTTGTTCAGTATTTGAAGACCAAAAATTATGTTCTTGGTTGTTTATTGCATCATTTAGTCATCCTTAATTGAAGTGGAAGGATAATTTGGTGGATTTTATCACTGGTTATTCTTGATATTAGTGGATATGTGACATAATTTTGGTGATTTTTTATTTTTTGATGAAATTATCTAATTTCTAGGTGATCAAGGGGTCAATTTATCTGGTTGATTTGATGAAGAAACATGTGGATGATATCATGAATCATCATGGGGTTCTGAATACCATCTTCATCAGTTAGGACCATAATTTTACATCATTATTATGGGAAGGTATTCAATAATTTTTTGGATCTCATTAATTTCTTAAAACTACCTTCCATTCATTGATGGATTTTATGAAATAGTAGACCATCCAGACATTGGAGGATATGTTGTGAGCATGTGATTTATATTTTGGTTGATTGTTGATGACATGCTTACCCTTAGTTGAAATTTAATATAATAATAAATACTTCTCATCCATATAATGGATCTATTGGGGATATTTTATAAGTAACACTATAAATCTCTATTATGTTGTATAGTGGTAGGGGAGTCAGTGGCCCATGAACCTGATGTGGTAAAGAGTATGATTGAGATAGTGCACATGATTGGAGAATGCATTAATGTGGCTTGATACTACCGTAATTAAAATATTGTTTAAAGTAGGTTTCCTCTATAGTAAAACATTAGTGATAATGTGTTCCTACTAGTTTTCTATAATTTAGGGGAATAGAGTTTTTTTCCAAGAGTGAAATCTTTCTATGAAGTTTATTTGTCATAATGAGGAGTTGGAATGCATTAGTGATGTGGTCTATTAGCAAGAACATCCCAAAAAACTGGTTCCGATCCAATATATTTTACATGTATCACAAATTGGTTGTCATATTTATGAAGATTCTCATGTTATTAACTATTGAGAGTTATTTTTTGTGGAATTCATGAAAATCATGGAGTGTACTATCAAGATTTAGTATCACCGAGTAAAGGTTCTATGTGACCATGGGATTCCCTTCAATTGATTTTTTTAGAGAAATGGCGGGTTGGAGATATACACAAGGAAAGATGAGTTATATATTAACCCTTAGTTTGTATATCCATTTTTATCCATATTCTTCTATGATGTTGAGATGCATGAATTATTGATGAAATGATTGAATTGATTATTTGATGTTATTTTAATTTATATTTAGGGTATGCATGATTTTTTGTGACTTACTGACCGTTTTTTTATTTTGGAGAGATATGTCCTAGGGAGTTCCATAGTTTTTTTTACATTCTTCCTATAGGTTTGATGTTTTCATTAGGATGAGAGATATTTGGGAGGTTTGTAATGTAATTGACTGACCACACATAAAAAATTCCATTATGTTTTAAGTATTTGGATATTCCAAGAGGTTGTCACTAGAAGGGATGTTGAGTTAGAGGAAATGTTCCATCTTATGTAGGAGGTTTTCTTTTATGTAAATTAGTGTGACACAATGTTGTTTTAGATGGATGTGGGGGAGTTCTGTAGTAATATTATTTCATTCCATGAAGGTTTTGATCATGGAATTGTTCTTATATAGTGAACTGATGTTGTGTGTTAGAACTAGGTGGTGCAAACCTTGAGAGTTTGATACTGCACTATTTTAGGGTGGAATTCAAGTCACAGTGTGACCAGATTCAATCACGGTGTAGAGTATATTACTGTGATGTGAGGTTTCTTGAGGCCTTTTTATGGAAATTTGGAGGAACTATCAGACTTCATAGGTAAACCATATTCATGGGATGGAAATTAGATGAAATTACTTTTCCATTATTCAAGAAATTGTGTGAGGGGATTTGGTCATGGTGTGAAGGGTCTCATTGAGTATGATAAATTTTCTATTACTAGACATCACAGTGTGGTCAAAAGTACCATGGGGTGAAACCATACATGAATTATTTTCAGTTTCTACAATTTTGGGTGTCATCGAGCCATGATGATGATGTCAAGGTGTTACCTTTCCTAGACATTATCTAATTCAATGAGTTGAGTAAGATTTATAAGGGAGAGATATGGGAGATCACACTATGATATTCGAGGATTAGTTTGATTTAACCCCATCCTAGAAAGACCCTGATTTTTCATAATGTTAAGACATAAAATCACAGATTATGTATAAATTATGAATCACTCCAATGTTCATATAGATTCATTAATTTTACCAAACCCTAAGAAATAAGATGTGTTTCCTTAGGGATAATTGAGTGATATTTTATTTTATTTAGCAGTTAAATTTGAGTGATCAACCTATTTATGATCGAAGGAAGTTTTATTATTTTATTTTGTGTTCTCCCCCTATTATTATTATTCAATATCCTATGATAATGGTAGGGATTTGGTTTTACTTTCCATGGTTCTTGTTTTTGATGAATGTTTCTATGATCATGGTTATTAATTATTTCCTCTTATGTTCCTAGATATGTGACCTCCTTCCTCTTCTCCATGTTTTAAACATATTTTATGACCTAATACATGTCGTATGGGATTCTTCCCAATACCTCATTTTCTCAAAGGAGTGTGGGATTCCAAGGTTACTCGGTGATGACTATGATCCCCTATCCTCATTCCATCCTATTTTCCTATCTTTCATCTATTATTATGATTCTATAAATCAAGATATCTATGAAATCTCCAAGATAAAGAGAGGATCCATATATGATATATATATTCTCTTATATGTTATATAAGGATTATGATACCTATGATCTCTGTATTTCTATCTAATTTCTATGTTTAGTAAATGTTTTACTTCTATTAATGATTTTTGTAGACATGTTAATTAAGATTGGCTATTTTTGGAGAAACTGATAGTCCCCTTGTTTATTAATTTCCAAATTGTTATTCACTTTTTCAATATTGAGTATATTTCTTTATCAAGGGGTGAGATCATATTTTTCATTTGATTCCGTTCATTTATGTTAATTTTTTTGGAAATTTGATTTACATGAGTGGTGGAAGTCAATACGAGCTACTATATGGATTAAATTTCTAAGTCTTTATTTTCTTGTGAATAATTATGTAATTTAATGGATTTAGAAAAATTTAACTAGTAACATTTCGTGTATATATTTTAATACACCTATAGATAAATTTTTATTTCTTTATCATATCTATGTAGGGGTTGATTTATCTCACCCTATTCTTTTCTTTATATGGTTTGAGGTTTTTCAAAAATTTCATTCGAAATAAGGTATTGTATTTGAATCATTTATTTGTTAAAAGATTTTTTAAAAATTAGAAGGAGAATCACATGAATGTTTACACACAATTAAGAAGTATTTAAATTGTGATATTGGGAATTGACCGACTTATGCGAGGATCAAATATATTGAAGTTGTTGTGAATAAATAAACATTTTCTAAACAAGGAGAAGAAACTAGTATGTGGGATTCAACTAATGAAGTTGTTTCCCAACTAGTTCTTAGTAAGTTATAGTATATTAATCAAGTTATTATATATTACATAGATAAGGATACTATGTTTTATCCTATTTACAATAAATCCACGTGGAAGGTTTATGAGGTGGTTGAGTTGGATAAAGTGATTCACAAGATTCCACATTAGAGGTTGATATGCATTTTTCAGCTGAAAGGTATCTTACTTAGAATCTAAAAAATCCATATATAATCATGTTATAGTTTGTTAAATGATGTATTCCCAAAAAATAGAGGATGAATGACAAGATAAGGACTAGAATTTAATGTCTGGGGATATTTATGCCAAGGATGATCTACAAACCTTTGTTTCTCAAGAAGTTCTCATGGTAGTTAAAACCATTACAAATATTGATGATTTTAGGCCCCAATTAAAAGATTTTGATGGTAATAAAATTATTAATCATGAAGATTGTTATTCTATAGTTGTTTAATATTAAACTTCTAGAGATCTTCCTAAGGAATATGGTGAAGTGGATGTATAAGGTATGAGAATATATGAAAAAACCTAGGATAAAGTTATTATTTATATTTAAGAAGGGATATATATAGTATCATAACAACCAGTATAAACAAGAGTTAAAAAAAATAAAGGATTACTCTAATATGAAGATAATAAGGTTCACTTAGTCAAATTGAAACACTATGTTTGAGGAATATATTGATGGTGGTACTATTGAATACAAGAAAGAATATTCTTCCATGAATGATGATAACTAAGACTAAGAGGCTATATATTCACCTAATGAATTATTTATCTTTTATATTCAGTGGATCATCACATCCTTAACTTCTATAACAATTCAAAAAGATTTGAATAAAATTACATTTCAAATATTAGGGATAAAAACAAATAAATTTGGATAATTATGATTTGGATAAAGCGGTATATTCACTTAATTATTTTCAAAGAGGCATATTCAACGTGTTCATGTAATAAAGGGATTCTTACAAAAAGTACCATATATAATATATTTCCATGGTGTCTTTAGTATAAGATAAGATCTGAATTATTGTGGAATCCCCAAGGGATTAAGAGTAAGGTCAATACCTATGTTTTATGGTTTTCCACTCAATAATTCATTAATTTTTTCTATTCTTTTTAGTGTTTAGGATTTTCCCTCCCATTTACCCATTTAATGTAGAACTGAACTTTTATTGAAGGGTATTTGACATTTTTCATTCTTGATGTTTATGAAGTACTTTTTGGGTTGTTCAATTATACATTGAATGGGTGTCATGGTATTATTTGAATTCATTGTTATTTTGGATTCTTGAGGTCTGGGAGTCTTTTTTTGCCTATTTTTTATCTCGGTTCCTTGATACTATTTTACTAATTTGGAATAAATTATTTTTTTTTTCATATATTGAAAGTTACTATTTTATATAGATATATTGTGTAAGAGATGGTTTACTAGGAGGATATATTTGTGGTGACTATTAATTAATTATTATAATCATATTATATAATAGATTAATCTTTTTATGATGGTAATTAATTAGTTATGTGAAATCTAGAATTGAGGTGATATAACATATATAATTGATGTTTAATTGAAATGATTCAATGCTAAAAAGGTGGAATTATTTAAGGTATTTGTCATTAAAATTGGGTTCTATTTGTTTTTGTATGATTTATTTGTATCTATATGATTAGCGTGGTGTTGGTACTATGATAGTGTGGCTTGAATTGGAGATTTTAATAAGTGAGAAGGTAGTTCTATAAATTAAAGTGGAAATGTTTCATTATTGTTATTAGTTTTAGGGGTGTTATCATGTGTTTTGTAACACTTGTTATGTATAGTTATCTATGGTTAGCATGGTTGAGATGTGTTTTTTGTGAGAAAGTTCTTGATTTTCTATTATATAGTGTGTAGTGGATTTAAGGGTAGTTATGTGGATGGAAAATTGATTGTGGTTTTTGTGTTTCATGGATTTGTGTGATTGGTGTGGAAAGAGATTAATTTTAACTATAGAGATTAGTATGGAATTATGTAATAACAATTAGATTCAACCCATGTGGTATTTTTTGAGTTGTTTGTTTGGTTGAAGTGGGGTTGTGTTGTTGATGTATGATTGTATGGAAATGTGTACAGACTAGAATTAATAAGGGGTAATGGTAAGTCAATTGCTATCATTTAAAAGGATATTGTAATGACTCAATTAAATAAAGATAATTAGTAATGAATGTATTGATATTAAATTTAGACGAATTAATGGTATAATTAATAGAAAATTTCTTTTAAAATAGTAATTATTGAAATGGTGAAATGAAATGCTTCAAATAGGGGAAGTATGGATGTTGGACTGACAATGTTTTTTGGAATTTTTGTTATAGTTTTATGTTTACAAAATGGAAGAAATTGTATCATTATTGTAGTGGTTGTGTGGTGATTGTGATGGGTCTTGGTAATTACATTTTTTAATTAACTCCTAGTTTGGTATTTTTTGAGATACTAATATATTTTATATTCGTTTTATCATTTATTATAAAACCCATTGAATTATGGTAATCTTACTGACAATATTTTTTTTGGTGTCGAGGGTTTTCTTAGACGTCCACATTGGTGAGGGAATAGATGGATTGATACTCCCATTTTCCCACTCCCGATTCTATGTATAGTATGGGTTGTGATGGACAATTGTAGTTATATGCTTATAGACTATAATGGATTAATGTTTTCAATGTAATATGTATTTATGAATCAGTTATGTGATGTGGTTTTGATGTGTTGATGACATAATGCTGATGTGAGTGGATTTGATGCATGAAATGGTTCATGCATAGTAGTAAGAGGAAATGATATTGATTTCATTCATGTTTATGATTACCTTTTATGATAAGTATATGATGCATGATTGTGGTGTGGTATGTGGTGATTATGTGATCATGGATTGTTATGGCATGAGGTAGTGTCCTTGTGGTGATGTTGTTGATGTGGTTGAAGTGTGTGGTATATGGTTGTGATATGAGGTATGATGTGTAATTACATAACTATATAGGGGTTGAGTGAACCTCAACATTTTCCATTGTGCCATGATGGGGACACACCAATGAGGAAGTGGTTGTGTGTTTTCTTCTTACACCATTTTTTCAATACCATGTATTTATATTTTTATTGTATATTGGGTAATTGATCCATGGTGAGGATGGGTGATATTATAACTTTTGTTGTTTCAAATTTAATATCTATTTTCTTACTATATAATTAGTATGTCTCTTGTAAATATTTATAAGAGGCTTTGTGGATGATCCTTCAGAGTATACATGTATTCTCAAACCAATACTTATTTATGACTTTAATTCGTTCATGAGGGATTTGAAGACCATGATGGAAATAATTAGAAATAGGACTGAATTTACATAGGATTCATTACTGTATGATTTTTTATTTAGTTTTTTTGTATACTCTATTCTATATTTCTTTTAAAAAATTATTGGATATTAGTTCTATTTTATATTGTAGTGTGGATTGGTGATTTTATCTTATGTTTATTTGGAATAAGTGGAAAATTACCCCCATTTATATGTTTTATAACCATATTTCCAATCACCAACCTATTGTCAATTAAAGATGGGAATCGAGGGTCACATACTTCTTTATCGATTTCCCAAGAACAGTTTCTGATGGGGCAGGTCTTGACATCATTTTTTTCTTCTTCTTCAGGATTTGAATTTAAAAAATTATACGAATTAAATTTTAATAGTGCTCATATCCTTAGAAATTGAATATTGAAAATAGAATATTGATTAATTAATATTAAATGAAAATATTAAAAAGAAACTACTATAATAAGTAATGAATAATAGATATCAGATAAAGGAAATATTTTTAATTTACTCATAATGGAATCACTAAAAAATAAAAAAGGAAAAACATTGAATTTATAACATGTATATCAAATCAAACTCAAAAAATATATCCACCGAGAAACACACAATAAAGAATGATAATTAAATAATAAAATAGTGATTATTCAATAATGTATTGATAAAAAACATGAAATCCAAAATATAAATCTTAAATGTATAAAAAATATTAAAAATTAGAAAAATAACCCTAAAATATACAATATAATAATCTACCAAAAATACACTTAATATTCAAAATGAAAATGTTTATTAGAAAAATTACAATAAATTTTAAATTTTAAAAATATATATATTGATTGACATTATTTGGACGAGAGGTAACTAAAATGAGAAAGAGAGGGTTGACATCAGACATACGAGGGACGAATATGGACTACATGGGGCCATTGTTGGAATAGATTACAGAAATTGGATGATTTTGAGGGATAATGTGGAAACTAGGGAACAAACATCATATGTGATAAAGTAAGAGATATTTTTTTGTAATGAAAAATTAAAAAGGAAAATGATATGAAAAAACTGGGAATAAAAGGATTATTAAGTGGAAATACAAATATTACCACTACTAAATTTATAATTCGAGGTTGATTTTGAAATAAATATCACAAATTAATTTTTTTTGTAATCATATTTGACCAAATATAAAAAAAATAAAAAATAATTTATACAAATTTGGATTTTAATTTTTTTTGGGTTATTCAAAACTTCCATTGATAAAATAATAATAGTTTTTATTTTTCCTATAGTTATAATATGAATTGTCATTAGAGTGTTTTTTCAACTCCTAAGATACCTGTCTTCAAATTTTATAATTGAGATTAAATTATCTAGGGAATCATTTAAATTCAATAACATTAAAATTCCATTGTAGTAATATTATTAATTCAGGATTAATCTTATCATAATTCATTATCTCATATTAACTCCACTATAAATTTCGATTCTATTATTCTCGGTCTTATATCTCCCATGGAAGTATCATATCTCACTATACATGTATTCAAATCTATCCATATTCAATAGGTTGTAAAAGCACCATAGTCTATTAATATTGTTTTCTATTATAATTATATATAATGAAAAATCTATAAAATTTATAATGAGAAATCTTAACTATTTTAAGACACATAGAAACCAATATCATTAAGAAGACAAACAACAAGAAACTTGTTCATACAAAATTAAAAGTGGAAGAGTACCTAGTCATCCTGATGACATTAAATTGACTTCCTTCTAACCATTTAATTTAGTTTATTTAGAGAGTGACCCTGACCATGATAAAAAATTCATCTCCAAATTTAATCACTTATAATAGAAATTATGTTTTGTATATCATCGACACAAACAACCACCCATATACACCGAAGAAAACATGTTACATATTTATAAATATTTCAATCACTCAATTTTAATCATGGTGGATGGAATGAATTATATTCAATCCTCATGTGATTTACCCTTAATAATTTGAAATGAGAAATTTATAATAGAAACTACACCAAGGAAAAAATTATATAAAAAATATGTGTAATATATTTCCATAAAGGAACATATTTTAAATAAAAAGTGTTAGGAAATATATCAAATATAAAAAACATGGTATCCAGTTTATTCAAAACTATTTTCATCTTTATCTCATATTTTATAAAGTCATCATTTGTGACAAAATGTTTATTGAACACCACCATCCCACCTACCATGAAACAAAATTTCCATAAGAAGAAGTTATAAATATATATCGATTACATAAATATAGGAAAATCATCTTAATATCACCCTTACAAGGTTATTCCCCTTGTAATCTTCAAAATATTATATATTATTATATGTCATATATTTTTGACTTGATTGTTTTTAATTGTAATATTCAATACAAAGAAATAAAATTTTATAATAATGTTAAAGATATAAAATTTAATATGGTAACATACAAATTTTTTCACTATATAATTAAATTAAACTAAAAATAAATTATGGAAACTGATCACATATAATTTGGAATAAAATAAATGTAAATTTCATGATTAATGAATATGAATATAATTCTATTCCTACAAAATAATGAATTTTTTTATCCACGAGGCATACATTTTTTATATTTGTAAAATCATTATTTATTGTAAATAATAGACTTAAATTTAGATAAATAATATATCCCAACTCATAGTCTTTAGAAAAGATTTAAAATATTTGCAGAATCACAAATTTTAATAATAGGATGGGATATGAAATATAAATGTTGTATGGAAATAATTATTTTATAATTCTTATATGATGTTGTCTGGGCTATCTTTTTGTTACGTGAGCGTTGAATATATATTCATTACCATTATGTAGTCGTTAGGTGAAACAATTATTTTTTATATATTTATACTAATTTATAAATGATATATTATAAATACATAAATACATGATCATATTAAATTCCTTTAGTGGTATATCATTCATCCTTAAATCATGATTTTTTATAACACTATGCCTTCTATTTTTAGTGATGTTATTGTTATAATTTCTTAATTTGGTTTCACATAATTATAAATAATGTAAATTTACTCATTAAATCATAATGAAATTTTCTATATATGTTTTAGAATAATAGTTATTTCCGAAAATGTTTTTTAGCTTACCTTTCACCAAACTATTTATTAGTCTTTAACTATATTTGTCTTGTTTATAGTTTAATTTTCATATTTTATTTTTAATAATATTATATCATTATAATATAATTGTAAAATTTTTAATGTACATGGTTTAATAGTGGTATAATTGTAACATGTAATAATTGGGAGTACCATAATATTTTTTATATAAATATATTATGTTATATGACATTTTATAGGATTCATATGATCTAAAAATTTGTTAAATTGTATTTTTAAACTAAGTAAGTATTTTATAATGAATTCATAATTTTATGTAACAATTAATTAAATTTTTAATTGATTTTTATCATATTTATAATCTATTATAACATTATATGTTCGTTTTCTAATCCTCAAAAAATAAATTTTATACGGTTAAGTAACATATTTTTCTCAGAACAAATATCCAAGTAATATCTTTTATTTCAAATTAAAAATTTCTTCCACTTATTTGGAGTCTAATTATAAAAAAATGATATCAATTTTAAATATGTTACTCATTAAAATATAATGTTTTCTTTTGAATGGAAATAAAATTTTGTTGAATAACGTTGGCACAATATTTTTGAAAACTTTTATCCAGTGTTATATTTATCACAATTATATAATACATTTGAAAAATTATTACATATTTAGGATTAGGAAATATAAATTATGTGTTAGGATGAATGTTTAATTTTCATGTAAAATTATACAAGATTTTAAAAATGGTGAAATACAGTAACATGTGGTAAACATGAAATCATAAACATGTATTCCTGACCAAATATGATGAATATAGCTCCACTAGAATATTTTTTTCATAAAAAACTAGAGGGATCATTAAGGGATATATTGGGCCACTATAATTAGATTGGATATTTTGAGATAATATAATAATAAAACGATGAATAATTTATTATATGGAATCCCACTCCCCTTTACTATAAATTGAAAAATAATATTATCATTTATCCTCACACCAATTATTCATTTTGTCTTCATAGTATACTAAAGGAGTATCTCCCATAGCCACATCTTCAATCTTGAGTAGTTGTCGGGGTTTGGAGGGTCAACTAGAAGCTAAGAAGCTTAATCTCATTTTCCATTGAAATTGTTATAATTATGAAATAAACTCTTTTAAATATCCCATTAATATTATAATTTAATTTTTTTAGATTATATTATCATAATTTAGATCTTTTTCCTTGATATGTTGTCTAATTTCTCCCTTATTTCACTTTTCTTAAGCCTTCGCCATGACAAAGTAAATGTTCTTCTTTGTTCCACTCCATTTCCTATTTTTTATTTTTTTATTAGAATCTCTTTAAAATATGACTTCATATACCTTTAAGATTATATATCTAAGGTATTATCACCCATTTATTCTATTTTCAAATTTATATTATCCAAATCTATATCAATTTACCATTTTCATAAGTCATTTCCATTCGATGTAAATTTCATTTTTCTATATTTAATTAATTCGTTTTAACATTTATATTATTGTATCATTTTTAAATACCTCATTATTCATCATATACTACTGTGAAATAATTTTATGTAATATAATTAAAATATTTTATGGTTGATATATCCCATTTCAGTCATATTTTATTCCGTTCATAAGCCACTACAATATCGAAATTCTCCTTATATGAGTGAAATTATATATGTACCAAATATCAAAGATCCCATTATATATTATGTAATTGTGATATTGTAGATATATTATTTATAATAGGATGATTCTGTCTAATTAAAGACAAAAGGGGTTTAGATTACATATATTTTATCGAGTCCCATGTTGGATATACTTGATTTTGTATGAAGTTCAACTTAGATATCAAATGATATTGTCTTGGAGATTTTAAATTAAGGAAATGTTTTCCCCTAATGTTTATAAAAAAATAATATAAGTTACTAACAATTTATGTTGGGATTTATTAATAATTTCTTTGGTCTCCTACCATTATAAATATTGGAATATAATTTTATAAACACATAAAAATCATAATCCATGTGTGTAGCTGATAACATCAATCCAATATTCCATACCCGTTAAGGGTAATAAATTTTGAATTTTGAATCAATAATTATTCCAAATATGATTCATGTTAATTCCCTAAGATGGAATTATTAATTCCTTAAATGGGAATGTTTATTACAATGAAAAGATATTTTTTATTCTATATGGTGTAAATAAGATATACTTTTTTAGATTAAATGGTATTGAAATAGACATCCAACCAATTGAATTCATTGAGAGAATCTATTGTATTAAACGTATATACATTTTTCATATACATTGGTAGTTCCTTATATAAAATTATTCTAATTAATGGGTATTCACCTGGATATTTAAGTAGTTCTACTGACATAGAAATATATTATCTTGAATTTACATCCATTTCATATACTTTATGAATTCCATATAGATATTTATTTCTATCAAAATCTATTCTCCTATATTTCTATTTAAATCAATTGACTAGAAGAATTTATTGAAATCATTATGTATTACAGTATACTATATAGTGTGAGTAACCAATATAAAATTGTTCTTATTTACATGTAATCATCTTGATAACTATACCATTTGTTTGATTGGGAAAATCATGAGTATATCTAAAATTATTATTTCAATAATTATGATTACTAATTATTCATATATATTTATGAATGTGGTTTCTTTGGGAACAATATATATTGTATTTTATTGATATTATTCTTATATAATGAATGTGTTAGACCTATTTGATGATGGGTACGACATGGAATACCCCCTCGATGCATCAGAAGGACTGATGTGATAAATTATCTTGAATATTTAATATATTCCAACAATTATATATATATTATGTATTAGAACTTGGAATAGGTTAAATGGTTAATTAATTTTAAATTATTCATTCCATCATTATGATATCATTTGTTATAATACATGTGATTGTATATTTCTAGTGTAAAAATATCCCTGAATTTTTTGATTCTTATGTATCCATTTTTGAGTAATAATTTTTTACCTATTATCATAAAAATAATTTATGAAATTATTATTCCATGATATCATCCACTATAATCATCCCTTACTAAGGGTCTAAGGTCACCCTTTTCCTATGACCCCCCATTTCCTCATTTACTGATGATGTGTACTGTTTAAAAATTTAAATATTTTCATTGATGGAAGAATAATGAAACATTTTAAATAAATTATGTTCCATGTTTTTAATAATATAATTTAATTATCCATAATTTCTCTAGTTTTCTATGGAATTTTATTATATTGATCTTGGGTATGTGGTATCTTATAATTTAATTTCAAATTAATGTAAAACTCAACAACATAGGGTGACTGGTTTAGGGGAGTTTCACCTCTGGAATCAGGTTCAACCCACTATGATGAAGTCATCAATGAATGAATCTCATATAACATAATATCAACAAATTATCACTCTACCATCATAGTGAACTAAATAATCTATATTTAAGTAGGTATAGTCAACTAAAACCCAAATCATTAGACAATGTTTTGATCTTCCTCCTAATCAAATATTGAAAAAATAAGGTTATATTTAGATGTAGTCATTTTATATTGATGAATTCACATAGAAGTTTACATAAGGTACAAAAATACGTAAAAATATTTTTTAAATCATGATAAATTTATAAATAAATGAATAAATAATAATAGAATATATAACTAGAAATTATTAACTATATATCCCAAAATAGTTCCCTTTTTATATGTTGGTATAAAGATAGATAATGTCTTGATAAATATTGGATATTTATACCAATTTAACCATAGAATAATGTACTTGACCAATCCATTATACGATTAGAAAATTTTAATAGGAATACATTAGTCCCTAAACCCTAGACGAATTACCTAACTTGATAAGATGATCTCCAATTTTATTATAAATTATTTCATGATTGTTATGTACCAACTAATACCCCACATGAAAATAACTCCAAAATTTTAAATAGTTGTTTGTGAAATTATTTGATAATGATCTAACGTGACACATCCCCACCAAGATAACTCCCAAAATCAGTGATGAGAACAAGATTTCTACCTAAATCCCACCTCTAATAGGCGAGGGGTTAATGACAAGCATCACATACCTTCACCACTTAAATTAATCTCATAAACTTTAGAGAATAATATAGGTGAATTTATAAGAAAACATAACCTTAAATTTTAAACAATAATAAATCATGATCAACTAATATAAGAAACAATTTATAAATCATAGATTTCAGAAAACCTGAGAATTATAATAAAAGTACCTATAAATAGACAACCATAATTTTTAATATGATAAAACCCTAGATAACTAGATTTAACAACCAAAACATAAAATTTATTTTGTTGTTAATTGTAAATAAATATATGATCATTTCATGGATCTTGATATGTTTGAAGGAGTATAGGGTCATGTTGAGATGGTTTCAAATATTACCTCATGTTTTTGTAAAGTGAAGTAAATATTATATGTACATAACTTGAAGTGAAGAATTGGATCATATTGTGTGTAAGGATATTATATTTTTTTTAATATTTATACATTATATACATAAGGGATTATTTGGAATCTAAAAAAAAAGTAATGTCCTAAAAATAACCTATATACAAACAAGTGAATACGTAAGGGTGACAACTATAAAATATGAAATATAAAAACTACCTATATATATGTGTTATATGACCCTAGTAATATATGGGTACGTAATACTTCTGAAAAATGGAAATTATTTTCACCACATAGTGTATATAAAGTCAATCATATAGAATACATAAATGAAATAATGTGTTGAACTAAATCACATTATTGTTAATAGTTGTTTACATTAGTATTTTAGGTGAAGAGTGAGTCAAACCATTTAAAATATGGTTTTACATGAAGATTATTAACTAATATTTTTTGGTAGTAATTATTTAAATATTCCCACTCCATTGAAAATATTCATGATGTAATATGGTTGGTGATTAATACTTTATATAATAACATCACACCATGATATGAATGATATGATTTCATTGATGTAAGTATAAAATTATTTTTAAAACACTAATAAAGTGGAATTTCTATGAATGTCAAACCCTTGGATATTTACAAACCTATATTAAGATCAAACCATGAATAATTTTATCACACCACGATACATTTGATAGAGAAAGTGAAAAAAATTGTAATGTCCTGGCCCGACTGACCACTAAATATTTAGTTGGGCTGGTCACTACATGACCTCATGTGCTCCTCCTTATATTCCAGAGGCTACCAAATAGTATCAAAGGATCAATGGTGGTACGGTGGGGAAACTATACCCTCTTTTCTAGAGTCGTAATGTCGTATAATTGGTGTAAATCAATAAATAATAGTGAATTAAATAATAATAAAATATAGATAAGTGGAAGAATAATATAATAATACATTAAAAAGGGAAAAATCCAACCAAACAATGATGTATTTTTGTCCAAGATATAATGAAAGTACACGAAGAATGAAATAAAATAGGCATGTACAATAAAATAAGATAATTAAATCCCAAAGGCTAACTCCATGTGTACCTAAGTACTAGATTAATCCCATTCTGCTTAGCCCCCCCCCATACATAACACAACATAGGAAAATAAATCCAAAGACTTGAAATAATGTAGAACTACTTGGGTACCCCCATTGAAATGGCGGTTTGAGAGGGTTTTGTGATATAATCTCATTAGGACACCACCATCAATGTGTAGGCAATCAATTTCATGAAATATAAAATCAAAAAGTATTTCATATAAGAAAATTCATATAAGATGAAAATAAATAAAAAAATTCATAGACTGGGGTGCACTGGGACACTCGTTAAACTTAGCTTCTTTGACCTAGGATGCTGAGTATAAACTATAAGATACTGTAATGGTTTATTGGGTGAGATAATATGTACGAAGGTGGACTGTCCCCAATCTTGTGATTTAACTTAGACGACACATCCCTATATTTTCAATGACAGGGGATAAATTTTCATTTGAAAATTTTCATTTACATTTTCTTTAGTTAAATTCTAAAAACACTTTATAAAATATAGAATGAAACTTTTATCTCATCCTTGACAATCCAAGATGGAATTTCCATGTATCAGTTCAGAGGCTTAGTTTATAACCATTGCATTGGAGTCTATCCATGGTGACCCAAGGATGAAGTCACACGTGTCACCCCAAGCATGGAATGAATAGTTATGTACTAGCCTCTAAGTCTGTACCTGGTGATTCATATAGGGGCTTGAGTCATACTCAAGGAATGGTACAACCATCATGCCTTTGAGCTTACCCAAAGGATCTCCCATAGTAAACTGGTTTAATTTGTTTGGAGGTAAATATATATAGGTCTCTGTGACCCAGTCATAAGAATAGCTTGTATCCCGCGACATGTTTACAAAACACCATCAATTTCACCAATAATATAGGTGAGTCCATCCAAGGGTTCCTTAATTCAGAACCCCTTATATCACCATAGGAACTGAGGTAAAGAACCTCACAATCAATTTACACACACACACACACACATTTATATATATTACATTACTAGAAAGTACTATTTCATTATTTAATCATTTATATTACCATAAGCATGCTGGCCAAGGAATTTCATTGGAAAACAACCATTATGTTATAAGTAACAAGTAATAAATGGAAATAAATGATTTTAAGAAGTAACCTTAAGCATCAAAAAAATAAGAATAAACAATTAATCATGGATAAGGAGAAGCATCATCCCTAATAAATTAATTTATAAATTGTGGGACATGAATCTCAAGGGATAATCTCATGCACACACATATATATATCTTAATTTAAATTAAAATATTAATTAATTTGACAAAGTATAAAGAGAAACATAGTTATTTAACCATTTAATGCTTGTAAAAATATCCATTGTTGGTGGGAATGCCCAGTGGGGTGGACAATGACCTAGATAAAGAACTCTATATGGGTTTCACTATAATGATAAGTCACAGAAGTCATAAAATGGCATGTTAATTATTTTTTTAAGATATAATGAATCGTTTCCAGAAGGAGATGACATGCAGAATGAAAAAATATAATTAAAGTGCTTATACCATGTACCTCAATGAAGCAGTGCTATATTAATCCATTTTCAAGGCTTGATTAGACATAGAAGAGAAGAAATTTAAGGAATCATCCAATTCTTCAAAAATAGTAAAAAATGATTCTCAAAAAAATAGTGAAATGTATACTGGAGGATCCGTGAAATAGATTTGAGAGGATAAAAGAGACTACCATTAAATATTATATGATTAAATCGAAGAGTGATTTAGACGATGAATGGAGGATAAATCAAGATCCATATCCCATGAATGTGGAGAGCTCAGACCTGAGATGAGGTGGAGGAGGAGATCCATTGGAAAGGATAGGGGAGGAAAGAAAAAAATGTTTAATCCATTTAAGAGGGGTAAAATGGGTACTTCACCCACAAAACAAGGGTTCAAGTTTTTCCTACATGGTTGGACAATCCATGTGCCAACCATTCACCAAGACACTTCTTTGAAGGGACCAACATAAGTAGGTAAACGATTGGTCTAACTGTGCACAAACCATGCTAAAAACCGCCATTAAACAACTATAGCATGTTAGAAAGCCATGTAGATCCTTATACATGATTTAAATTATCTATGAGGCACCAGCTTATCCACCAGAAAAGGCCTCATGATTTTTTCCTGTGGGAATAATGGTTTTAGAAAACCCTTGTTCCCCTAATAGCATCCTCCAACTATAATTTTTTGAGGTTGGATACACCCAAAACTCAACAGAAATCCCGAAGGACCCCTTGGGACATGAAATAAATCTAAAAAAATGAATTGAGATGTTTCAACTCTAATAATTACTTTCTTAAACTTTTTATTGAATAAGGACCATTCACCAATTGAAAAAATTTAAAATTCCTATTTAAATTCATCCAATCCAAAAACAAGGGGCACATTAATCTCCCCATCTAAGAACATCTCATCAGCGAGCTTCCTTGGGAAACAAATATAAACCTAACTCAGACTGCTCGAGAGGAGAATGCCTATTCAAAAGGCCGCATTTCATTTATAAACACTCAATACACCCTTGAGTGTCACCTTAGCACATGAAACACAAGCCATAGAAAATCAAGACAACGATTATTTTCTAACTGAGTAATTTAGATAGATCTTAATAAGGCCCATCCAACCTGGGGTATGATCACATCATCTTGCCTTCACCTAATTTTCCAATGGTTCTTCCACCATATGATTAGTCATTTAAGGGGTAACTCTAAATCATAGTACCTCTACCCTCATAATTTCCTTTCAGGATTTTCCTCTAGCATTACAAAGACACCAACAACATGAGACATGATCCAATAGAAGAGTTAACTCCAAATAGACCCTTTTTAAAGTGATCGTGCCAATCATTCAATGAAATTTTACCGTTGAAATATGCTTTCCCCTATCTTACCCAAATAGGTTAAGAAGTGGTTCATCAATAACTACACATGGTAAGAGAGAGAGGTATCACATTGGAGTATAACTGGTACTATTTTCTCAATGCATCTGGCTTAGATAACTGGTTCATTTAAAAATCTAGATCTAATGTCAGTAGAATAACAAACCTCAATAATTATTCTAGAACGATTACCAAAAGCCAACAACTGGTTTTTAGCGAAGTCTATAGCCATTATGGCCATTTAAACAATCACGACCCAACACAAACATGGGTACAGCTAGAACCAACTCACAATGACCATTACCCAAATTAAACATCTCATTTGATCATGAATTTTGTTTGATGTAGCCTTGAAATCATCAAAATGATACCAATTAGCTTCTCCAAAGCAAAAAAAAATGAACCAATTTTATAGACGAGACATTGGTACCAATCCGAACATCCACACAAGAAGAACACTAACTGAGTCCAAAGTGTGAAACCACCATGTAATACTATCAAATGAAAAAATAGTTGGCCTCCAATATTTTTCAAGGAAATTACTACCAGGGAACCCATGAATCACTCAGTACTAAATAATATTTCAAGAACAATCACTCTTCCATGGTGAAACTCTGATAGAAATAACTTAAAAATATCAACGACTTTTAAAACCTAGTATGATATAAGACCAATACCCCCAATATACCAAAAATGTAACAAGATAGGGGGATGGTCATCCTTAGTCGAGAGTACACTAATATAATTTGAACTGTTTTCAAAGGGGATACGAGACACTTATTCTACCATGAGTGTTAGTTGATCGATAAGGTATCCACCCAAACGTACTCAAATATTAAAAGAAGGAACAAGTGAACCAAAAATGGTTTAATTCTTCAGGAAAAGGATCATGTTCACCATTTCACACATTAATAACTGAAGCATGATATCATTACCATCCGAGGAATCCTATGGTCACCCATGAAAAAACATATGGATCATTATTGAAAAAATATTTTTTCACAGGTTGTGTGTATAGCCATGAAAAACATTATGATTATCTCTATAAAGAACTGACTTAAATGGGAGAGATCATAGGCCACATGGAATTTTATGAAGGAACAACAATTTTAAAATGGGTTTTCGTGATTTTGTTCCTTTTTGAAAGAAGGACACATTCAAAGAGAATTGAATCGATGCTCCCCACCATATAAGTGTGTTCAACATTGGATTTAATAGGTAAAGGAATCTCATTCCATGTCAAACGCTCCATCAACCATTGACCATAGTCATAGAGGTGGCCCTCACAATTTAACAAAATTTGTACTAATAATAGTATGATAAAAATCCAATTAAAGGAACTAGGTTAGATTCATTTGTAGAATTACACATAATTGCCATCCTAATTTACATCCGCAAATGCCACAACATTTGGAATAAATTAAAAAATTAATAACCAATGTGTCAAACATTTAATCCTGTAAAAAATTCACCCTAAGCATTTGGATGAGTTTTATTTCCCTACATTCTCTATTCACTCTACTCCGAAGCGGACCAATGATCAATGAGTAAAAAATACAGATTAAATGATTAACACTGAACTCAAACGGTTTAATGTACCACATTAAAAGATAATGGGTACCTTGTATATTGGTGTATGCTGACCCAAAGTTGTAGAAGTAGAATGACACATCTGTGACACTATCCAAAGGAAGAAACGACCATATCTATTCAAGTATCTGGTGTCCTTAAAGACACTGAACCTAAAGTCATACTACTCGGTATGACTATTTACCTGAATAATGATGTATCAGGTTATCCATCACTTGAGAGGATGAATAATGGTCACACAACCAACCAAGTGTCCAACCAAGTCCTTGGCATTTCACGACCACTAGAACTAAGAATTTGAAAATTTTTCATACTTAGAGAAAGGATCAAACAACACATGATCACCCATCAAAACAAGTGTGTCATTTTTGAAACTAAGAGTTCAACATATGACTATTTCACTGGAACTATACCACACGAAATAAAAAATTCTTAAGAAAATAACAATAACATTAATGAGTCTGAGGGTGAGACCAAAAATATGAAGGCTCTAACCAAAATTGAAAGTGTTAACTTTACCATGTGATCATGCCAAATAATGTCACTAATCTTAAGATGCAACATTTCATAATCACAATATATATGTACAATGGACTATGAGTAATTATCAAAAACTCGATTTATTGTGGATTGAAGGAATGATTTAAACTACCCTTACACAATGGTTAGTCTAAATCACCACTTCCGGTTCTATATCAAGGTATTAAACCTAAACTCATTTAATTATTTATACATTTAAAGGATAGTTTTAAATAAAAACAAAATCTATCCCTATAGTAAAATAGAAAAGTCCATTCTAACTAACCTTTTTAGAATTATTATTGAGTTTAATCCGGTTATAGATATTCTATTTTATCATAGATCCTATTTTAAAAACCATTAATTTATTTATAAGGCGTCACACAAAACATATCATGTATATTTTATGGTATTTAATCAACAAAAGGGGTACTAGTTATGAAGGAAGCCCCATAAAAAGGATTCACTTTAATGAAATACCATTTTTTAATATAACACACCCCCATGGGGTTAATCATTACAACCTATAAAAATAAGGGAGTCCATCTAGGGCCCCTCTAAGCCTCTCCAGTTTTATAAAAACAACCCAAACAATTTAAGCACTTAGATTGTAAAAAAACACCTATCAATTAAATTTTTTAAACAACATTCCTCAACTATCCTACTTTGGTTCAGTTGTGAATTAATTATTTTAGCAACACGTGTTATCTAGAAAAAACAATAGAGGTAGAAGCCTCAATGGGGAAATTAATACATTAAATATTGAAATATTTTATATTACATATCAGTAAATAAAGAATGGTCCATAACTGATGGTTCAGTTCTACGGGTTACCACCCCTCAAAGTATAATTTGTCATACAACTTACTAGTTGGTGGTGGCTACCATCTAACCACAACCATGTTTTTTCAAATTGAGAAGAAGGATTAGACTTTTTTAACATTTATGAAAATGACTTTAATTATAGATGGTTTAACCGCTATGGTTTGATTATATGGGTTACCCTATTCCAATTCATAATGTGCCCATAAAACATTCCAATTGGAAATTGGATCCCATTTAACCACATCCGACATATTTAGGATAAAATGAAATTTTAACATCTCTAACATTTATCCAATAAAATTTTAATAAATGAGGTAAAATTACAATTTTTCAGTTTCAGGGAAGTTGATTCCAATTCATAAGGTTCACATAATCCTTACATGATTGAAGTTGAATCCTATTTATTCACAACCAATGTGTTTCAATCAATGATAAAAAAACATAGAAGAATATAAGGTCAAAGAAAGAACACTAATAATTTACCTAAACATGTAAATTAAGCAGGACATGCTTAATAGTTACCCGTGAAGGTGTAAACTAAATATGTTATTGAAATTTATAACATGGAATATTTTAACCAAGAAAATAACATACAAGGCACATCAATAATTTCAAAAATCCTATCAATGATACTTACATGGCAGGGAATATGCACATAACGTGAATGTATTTTTTTCATTAAAATGCATGTAATTCTCTTACCTTATCATACCAGGCCAAGGTTAATTTCTAAATCTAAAAAATAGTAATCTATAGAAGTACTCCAATAACATAAGGTGAAATCAAATTTATGGTAATAGTGAACAATGTGACTAAAAATATCATCATTTGAAACATGGGATTTTCCCTTTATACGTGGTGATCACTACCAGTAATGACCATTTACCAAACACTAACACATTCCTATTCTCATGTCACTAGCCAAAAATAATAATAGAAAAGAATAATAGGTCTATGATACCAAATTTTATTGTCTCAGACTATTTGAATACTAAACCAATAGTGAGATAGGTGCCACATTGCCTCAATCACACCTCCCCATATGTCAGAGGTTGCTGACTAGTATTTAGGATCCACTGGTGGAATGGTGTGGAGACTCTACACTTATGTAAGAGTCTCATAATGGTAAAAATAGTGTAAATCATTAAAAATTAGTGAATGAAATACCAATAAAAGATAGTGTAGTGGATAAAAAATAATAACTATGTAAAAGTGGGAAAGGCCAACTAGAAAATGATTTATGTTTGCTGAAGAGATGTTATAAGTTCAAGAATAAAGAAATGCCATAAGCAAGCACAATTCAATAAGAGAATGAAATCCCAAAGGCAAAGTCCACATGCATACTTATTTCTAGACCTTCCTTGTTCTACCAATCTTCTAGATACATATAGAAAGAGATGAAATAAATCCAAGGACATATAGAAATGTATAATATCTTGGGTTCCCTAGTGAAATGGTGTCCCTAGAAAGGTATGAGATAAAATATCAGTATCCCACCACCCGTAGTGTTTAGGGAGACACATTTCAGGAAATATAAAAAAAACATTCAATAGATGTAAATTCCTGAATAAAATAAATAAATAAATAAATAAATTCATTAGACTCAGTTCCAAATGGACAATCATACAATTTGTGTGCTTCTGCCTTAGACGGTGGGTCTGAACCAGGAGGTCCGATAGTGGAATGTTGCGTGAGATAATATGTAAGAAGTTGTCATGTTCGTTATATTGTGATTTGTCTTAGAGGACACATCCTTATCTTTTAAATAACATGGGATCAATTATCATTTAAAAAATGTATATTTAATTTTTATATTAATTAAATTTGAAATCCACTTTACAAAATATAGAGAGACACCCTGATCCCATCAATGAAAATCCAGAAGTACTTTCCATGTATTTATTAATAGGTTTAGTTCATAACCACTACCATGGAGTCCTTCAATGGTGAGTCAAATATGAAGTCCCACTTGTCACACCAAGATTTTTTGTAATAGTCATGTACTAGCCTTCAAGTTTTTACATGGTATCACGCATAGTTGCCCGAGTTTCACTCAAGGAATGGTATCACCATAGTTCCTTTGAGTGCATCCCAGGGGTATCCCTTTGGGTACCAGTTTAACTCATACGGAGATAATAATAGAAAATTTTTTGTGATCTGATCTATTCCATAGCTAGTTTTTCCCTTGACATGTCTACCAAAGACAAAAAATAATAAGTAGGAATGAAAGATCATCCTAGGGGTCATTATATCATAACTCTTTATATCACCATAGAAATTGAGCAAATGAAGATAACAAGAAATTCATATAAATATATATATATATATATTACATGACTAGAAAGTACCATTTCATTTTTCAAGAACATATATTTCCATAGGCATGTTGGTCAAGGAATTTCATTAGAAAAAAACCATTATCTCATGAGGAACAAGGCATTAATGGAATGTAATTATTTAAAGAAATAAAAATAAACAACAAACCAATTTACAAAAATAATTAATCACTGATAAGTTGATCCATCAATAATAAGTAATTAAATTATAAATTGTGTGTCTTGAAGCTCAAGGACCAATGCCATGGTTATCGATTTATCACAATTAAAATTAAATGATTAACTCATAAAAAAAAAAATAAACTCACACATTGTGATTTTACCAATTAAGGTAGGGTAAAACCACCATTAATGACGTGAACACCGAATGATGTAGAAAATAACTAATAAAAATACCCAAATATGGGTTTCATTGTAAGGATAAGTTATATAGGAAATGGAAAACCATTTTAATTAATTTTTTAACCAAGAAATAAGATTCACTGGAAATTCCTGACATGCAACACAATGACACATCATTTAAAATGTTAAAATGATGGGAAATTATCTAGACTCCATACCTTGATGTAGGAGAGTTCCACTCCTCCGTTATATAGTCTTGATTTAACCAATAATTAATACTTTGAAGGAATTGTTCAATTCCCTTAAGGTAGGGGAAAATGATTCCCAAAAAAATAGCACAAAAAAGGAGTAAAATAATTGAAATATAAGAGAGAGGATCCTAGGGATTACCAATATGGATTTGATGATTCTGATGGTGAGTGATCCAGACAAATAATAGAGAATCAATCAAGATACATAGATCTTAAAGGAGATCTCATGCATGGAAGGGGATGAGAACTATTGAAAAGGAGATGGGAGGAAATAAAAAGATCTTAAATCCATTAACAGGTATAAAATGGGTATTTTACCCATGAAAATATGGCTCATGGTCTGGCAACATGGATGGCTAATCCATGCACTGACTATGTGCCAAGACAGTACATCAAATGGAAGCTTGCACTGTTAGGTGAATGGTTTTTCTAACTGTGTGCAACCCATGATGAAACCCACTATCATAAAATAGTAGTTGAATGAATGAAAATGAAGATCCTTTCACTTGGTTTGAAAAACTGTGTAGAACCTCCTCCAACACTATAAAACACCTCACATTTTTCCTTAGGGACCTCACTATTTCAGATAAATTGTGTTCCCATGATACCTTCCTCCATGTTTGGGTTTTCTGGGTTAGGCAGACAAAAAACGAAATTGAACACCCAAGCGACCCCCCAGACCTTGAACCACATATAAAAACCATGAATTTAAGTGTTCCAACTATTCGAATCACATTCTGAAGCTCAGTTTACAAAATAGACAACCCGTTAAATGAAAAGATCAATTTTTTTGTAAATTTTTGTGATCTAAAAAAAATGAGACACTATACTGATGCAGAAAACAATTTTTCACACCATGATGAATCTAGGAATTCCATGATTACTATAATCAGAATAATTTAACGAGTCTTCATAATTTAGTAATAATTCATCTTCTTGGAAGTTAAGTAATAAATTTTTACATGATAAAAGGAATTAAATTGTGTATATTAACATGTAAATAATCTAAATTATGTTTTTGAAGTGTTTGATGTTAAAATTTGGTTAAAGAATTATTTTTGAATTTAAATTTAAAAATTTACTAGATATATTACATTATACTATATAGATAAATATAGGGGGGGAAATAATGAATATTAGGAAGAATAAAAGGATTGTGAACAATTTTTTGAAATTTTTGAATATCATTAATTAATAATTGAGACATGATTGGATAGTATTATCTAGAATATCATGCTTGTAAGTGAATTATTTCAATTCATTTTAGTGAATATTTTGAATTAAATATATGAGAATTATGGATAATATCAACTGCCTCTAGTATTCATATATTCCATTGTTTTAATTGTGATATCACTCTGTATGTCAACATATTATTTTGTTTAACCATATAAGAAAATACTGAGTGAATGAGAGGATGTGTTCATGATCCTTTGAGGAGTAGTGAGTTTTTATAAATATTTTAAACACAAACAAGTGGATTAGATATTATTTTTCATCTCAATACATTATTGATTTAGAATAATCGGATGTACCCTAATGTAGGTAAATAAAGTAACAATATATAAGTTCATGCTTCATTATTTACATTTTGTTTGATTATTATTGTTCTTGATCGTGGTGAATGTTTTTTTATTTAAATTTTAATTTGAGAATATTATCAAGTTGAATTCCTGATAAAACAAAATTTAAATTAACATCAATTTTCCTACTAGTGGCGTTTATATTAGGACATTAGTTATCAAGAAGTGATATCTGATTCCCTGATGTAATTGTAGTGAGGAAGTAATTGGAATTATTCATTATGGATAATGATATAAATGTAAATGTACTACCAATATTTTTAAGATAACATTAACATGTATTGAAATATATAATGAGTTCAGATTTATAACCTCTTGGGATTGATGTTTACACAATAATGGTTTATTGAATTTAAGTAAAATTTTCAATTAAAATTTCAACAATGTAAACATATAATAATTTTTTGTTTGTTATTATTAGGATTATAATTCCTTTCTAGGATAATTACTGAATTATATATATATAAAAGGGATGAATTTCAAATAATCTAATTGAATTTGGAATAAGGTTATAAATATTTATAAAGGTAATAGAAAATTTAAATAGAAAAAGCTATAGGTTATTCAAAATATATTTTCTGATTTAATGAGGAGCTCAAGTTTTAATTCTTGCATTTTATTCAATTGTTTTATATATTTATTTTTAATACTTGTAATAAGATGAATGATTTTGATATAGTTGAATTGATAAATACATTTCCTAAAATGTACAATCCAAAAGCATCAACACATGAATAAGGGAATCTTGGGGACTGATATCTCAATTATTTATATTAAAAAGCATATTACATATGAGATGTGACTAAAGGTGATAATTTTTTTAATAATATTAAATGAAATTTGATTTCACAGTAGTATAAAATTATGAAATTTATGAGGCTGAAGTAAAGAAAATGTTAGTGTCGATTTATTACCTCTTATTGAATGGAATTTTTGGAGATAAAAATAACATTTCTAGGGTAATTTACCACTATAATATTTTCATTACTAAAATATTGGGAGAAATATTTGGTGTATTAAAATATTTTATAGATAGGATGTTGAGTTTAGATTCACATAAAAACAATGGAAGAAGTTATCTCTATGTATTAACTTCAATTATATAAATAAAAGTCACCATAAAATACATAAAAATGATTTGGTAAGTATATAAAATGTTTTTATTGAAGATGATTTGTTCAAATGCGTTGAAACTATGTTTATATCTAACAAAGAAGACAATATATTGGAAATAGGGGAGAAAACTGAAGTCTAAATAGATAATTAATTTGAGGTTTTTTATATCAATGTGAAATCTTAAGGGGAAATTATTGATATTGAACTTCAATGAAAGTATAATATAAATATTGGAGGATATATAATGGAATAATAACGTTATAATGATGATTTGGAAGCTAGTGTTGATGGTCTAGTGATTTTTTTATAACAATATGAACATTCTCAATTAGAACATGAATATGTAGAAATTGAAAAGTAAACAATATCTGATCATAATAAAATCAATTATGATCATAATATTTCTATATAGGAGAAACCTATGAATATTTAAACTCATAGAGATTACATTTTATCATTGAGAAATAATCTTGAGTCTGAAAGGAAAACTAATGGATCAATGAATAATCTACTATTTGGAATGTTATTAGATTAAATATTAAGGGAATAGGATGAATGACACATAATATCTTTAGAGGAACTATTTAGATATCAAATACTCTATTTCATAGGTAAAAATTATATTGGATATAAGGACAAAACAAAAAATAAAAATATAATCAATTAGAACTGAAAAGGGATGCACGTGAAAGGAGAAAGTTCCCATTCATTAAGAATTTCATCAAACAAGATGTTTTAAAAGAAATAAATAATATACAAGGAGATTGAAGTAATAATTAATTCCCTCTGGTGAATTACCAATTCTATGGTATCGTAGGAAACATATTGTCAAATTATAGTGATTATAAAAGATAAATGAATAGTAAATTAATTGGAAATTAGTAAATAATAATTAATACATATTATTTATATAATTATATATAATAATTATTTATAAATATTGTTTCAATTGCTCTAAATTTGGGTATAATGTTATTTTTACCTGAAAATATGTAGACATTTTTCCTAGATAAGAAAAATAAGAATGAAATCAATTCATTTCAATTCAATCCCATTGGTAGATAGGTTTTACACATTTGAGGACAAAGAATATGGAATGATTTTTTATTATGATAAAAATGAGAAGTAATTCACATATGTATCAAATCATTCTTGAGTTTCGGGATAGAGATGAAGTACATGATAAATGAGTTATCTATATGTATTATGATAGCTTTTATGGCTTCGAAGAATAGTTGTAAGTGGATTCTTGATAGTCAGTTATCATCCAATAAGATAGGAAACATGAATCATAAAAAAATTGAATGGAAGAGTTTTTTGAATAGAATAATATCTATATTGTAACATTCCAGGTAAATAAAGAATAAAACATTCTCATAATTATTAATATTTTCTAATTAAATATTAATTTTACATTAAAGGGGTTTCTATGTTCGATAGCATACCTGATACGCAACAAAGAGATTCTTTGAAATCTTACGTTGCACACTAGTAATAAAATAATATTATTTTAAATGGTGGTTAACCCGTAGCCATTGTATTCACGGGAATGAATATAAATAACTAAAATATGATTATATATGTTTGTTAAATGTTTTTACATTTATCCAATAAATTATAAAGGCTTAAAATACGAAAAGAATTCAATTTTTGGCATATATACTATAAAATTCACTAAAGGTCCACTTGTCGCCTTTTGATGGAGAACCGTCAATAAATATTGTTTTGGTCACTCTTATATTTCCATTGGACCAAAAAAATTATTCTTTAGAATCAGGACATCAATATTTACTTTTTGTAAATTTTTGGTATTTTTCCGATAAATTCATTTTTTAATGAATAGGGAAAAATGTTTTATTTTAATTCAAAACCACTTTTTAATATAATTTGTTTATATGATTAGATTATATTTTGAATTTTTTTCAATGTGAAATTAGAATATATTTTTACCATTTAACCCAATAGTGGTCGTTGGAATAAATTTCACTTTGAAATTGGACTTAAATTAGTGTCAATCTTTTGATATATATTGTTTCATAAAAACACGCTATTTGCTCTGAAATCGGGAATTAATTATTAAATTAATTAATTCAACTTATATGTTGTGAATTTTTTAAAATAGACATCATTTTTGAATTCAGAATATCAAATATAGCCTAGGGTGAATTTTTGGTATATTTCTGGAAAACTTTAATTTTTGATGAATAGTGAAACCACTAAGTGGTAGTTAAAAAAACTGATTTTTTGTTTAAATGAAACTTTACCACTTATGTGATTTGAATTCATAAATTTATACATACATGGTTTTCATTAGGATGTAAAATGTGATACAATGGTATTAAAATATTTTTTTGGTGAATAATAACTTTTAAGTTTTTAATCGCGATTAGATGTAATTAGTGTAGTTTAAGGTTACAAATAATGTTTTAATAATATGAAATGACCTATAGACATGTACAACCCCTATTGGATGTGTCATGGCCGACACATAAAATCCATGGCTCAACTTGGGGACCCCATGGAGCCACTTTGGTAGGAAAATGACATTAATAACTTTTTATTTAATGTTAAAATAAAAATGTCACAAACATGAGATGTTTTACTGAAACAATTTTTAAATGTGGTTATACAAGTCATAATTTTGACTCTAAATATTCATTGGAAAGATAAAAATATTTCATACATCATTATATTTTTATATAATTTTTATACATTAAATATATTAAATTATTTATGACACCATGATGATGTAGCGATCACCTCATTATTTAACGATTTAAATAAAATGAAAAGATAATGTAAAATATAAGACCTACACATGTCAAAAACCTATTGGATGGGATTATTTCGAACCCTTATCACCTTACACTTTAAATATATAATTGTGGGACCTTTTTTATCCGAAAACCATTTTATAATAAAGTAACCTTTTATAACTTTCTAAGAGTTCCCCTCCTCTTCTCTTATAAATGGCCCCCACCTCTACCACCATACCCACGGATCTCAAGCCTTTGGATCGGCCAAACCCTGACCATTTTGTCTCTACACATCCCTATATTACTCCTTGAAGCCTCACATTTGGCAGAAGTCTTCCCAAGGAAGCCTTTGAGCTCAAATCAAAAAGAGTTACCCGTTTTAAAGGTAGTGTTTTCTCTTGTATTCTTATGTTTTATTTTGCTTCTACAACTCCCTAAACTCTTATTATTCCTTTATTTTGAAACAAAAAAAGTATATTAAATATAATAGGATGTTGTTATGTGAAGTATTAGAGATAAACTTACACACACCTACATCAAATGGTTAAAGAACATACTGTTTCTGTGGATGACGAATTTCTGCCACACGAAACGATGATTGTTCAACACTCATATAACACCTTCAAATGTGGCCATTAATATGTCACTATATTAATATATGATATATAATATGTTTATGTTCTACTTAAGCTTATGTATTTTTCATTTATGGGATAACTTTATGGTTTCCATTATGGGTAAATGCGATATCTTCATTTTACGTAGTGCGGACTACCGCCCCCTCAAAGTGATTTGATTCGTTAATGCCATATGTGGGACGTATAAAGTATGGAGTTAAACTTATTATATATTATGTTATACTGTAATTATAATATAACATTATATAATTATTATTTATTTCCATTAAAGTATGAGATAGAAATGAAAGTAGCATTTATGCGTACGTACGACTTACCATCTCCATGAACGGTGCATTTCATTTCTTATCCCCAAATCTAATTTAATATTATAATTACATATATATAATGGATATATTTGATGTATGTTACATATAAATGATTAATATAATTCTGGAATTAAAATATAAATATCTCTCATTTAGTTTTAATTCCATTAATATGACATAGAAATGAAAGTAGCGTTCATGCGTACGTACGTCTTACCGTCTCCATGAATGGTGCATTTAATTTCTTACCTCTAAATGATTATTTAATATTATAAATACATGTATATTCTGGATATATATGATATATAGGATATCCAAATCATTAATATCATTCTAGATATAATGAACCTTTTACCACACAAACAACATGTAACTGTAAGAAGTCCACTTTCAACTTAACAACCAAATATCGAAAAAACAACCATTATTAACTTAAATGATTACATAATGTTTATAACATGGTAATAAGTGTTATAAAAGGAATAATAAGCTTGAAAAGGTTCTTAATAAAGTATAAATTAACTTTAGTTTATTATTCAGGAGATTAAAGAGCAATCGAGTCACATCGGACACGAGGTAAGGGACTTCGTCTCAATATCCTTTCATTGAGGCATATTTTTTTATACACATCTTTCTTTTATATGGTGTATAAACGCCTTTGACATTTAATTTTATTCAAAATGAATCTTTTTATACGAAGCATTTTACTAAACAACAAAAAGGAATGTTTCTTTTAACGTACACAGTGATAACGACCTTTTCCGCCACCGCGATTATTATTTGGTCTTTGGCTTCCTAAACAAACTGTAATGTTTTTAAAATGAAATAAATACCATATAATCTTTTATGTATCTTGGTATTGAAAATGGTTTTTATAATGGATTTGTTATGTCAATATATTTAAGTGATAAATTTTGATAAAAGTGTGGAAATGTTTTCTTTCCATTATATTTGTTTTATGTCTTATGATTTTATAATGGTACTTGGACATTTGATGGGCGGTTATGTGATAAACCATATGACGGGTGGTGCCGTGAATACCAGGATAGGTGGTTATGTTATAAACTCCAATGCATTGGATATGGAAGTCAGCCGTATGACTATTTTATTAAGTGATATGTGTCGAAGTTGACCGTATGGTTATTCCATTTAAGTATGTTTATGTCCCAAGTTACCTTTATATGTTATTTGTTCTTTATATGGGTTTTATGGTAATATTTTGGTTACAAAAGGGTAAGTATTTATATTTTATTCAGTGAAGAGTTTTTACTACTTCATAAAGGTGAAAATTATTACTTTGATAAAGTATACATGGTTTACTTGTTGTTTTGAAAAACTAACAGTTTTCATTCTTTGTGATTCACTTACTGGGCTTTTTATGCTCACCCCAAGTTTTTTTTTTGAAATGTTTTTCACAGGATATAATGTAGAATAGGGTCAAGGATGGGATCAAGTAAAAGTCAATCTTTCTTAAACATAGAACTAGAAATGACTTTTTTAGAGTTTATGTTTTGAAAAAAAGGAAACTTTGTAGAAGTTTCTACAATGTAATCTTTTGAGATGTAATAGTTATGATCTAATTCTATAAAACACTAAACCTAAAAATATCCTCAATTGGAATTATTCATTTTATTCAATATTAAATAATGTTTAAGGCTAGGGCCTTATAGTTGGTATTAGAGGTCGGTATAGACAACTTTAGGAGTTAGAAAATTGATAAATTATAAATTATTTTATGGTATGATTGAAATGATATAGCATTTAATGATTACCATGTTGCTTCTCCTAAGATATTTCTGTGTTAAAAATTTTTTTTCATAGAGGAAACAGAACAGATTTTCTGGGAAGGCATACAGAGGGAAATGACCCTTCAAAATCATATCCTCAGATGGTTAGAATCAGAACTAAACAGTTTGTTGCAGTGATGGCTCAGTTGACTCATGAGTTCAAAAGAAGATTGGTGAATGCTCCAGTTTTGGAACTTCCATCCAGGAATGGTGAGTTTGTTATATAAAGTGATGCTTCATTGAAGGGACATGGCTTTGTCCTTATGCAGAATAATCAGGTAATTTCTTATTCTTCACGACAGTTGAAAACTCATGAGGTAAATTACCCTACACATGATTTGGAATTAGCTACTGTTGTTTTTGATTTAAAAATTTGGAGGCATCATTCGTATGGAGTAAAGTGTGAAATATATACCGATCATGAAAGTTTAAAGTATATATTCACTTAGAAATAATTTAACATGAGACAGATGAGATGGCTAGAATTAATCAAGGATTATGATTGTACAATTCATTACCATCCGGGAAAATCAAATAATGTGGCTAATGCTTTGAGTCCAAAAAGTAATGCTTCATTAACCATGCTACGTTTGGAACGAGATCCTTTGGTTTTTGATTTGATGAACTTTGGAATAGATGTTTTTGGTGCAGGAAGTTATTCTATTTTGTTTCAGGTATCAGTGAGATCATCCCTATCAGACATAATTAAGAAAGCGCAGAAGAAAGACAGTGGGTTGTAGAAAAAGGTAGAGCTAGTTCAGAAGGGTAAGTTGCCTGAATTTAACATTGATAATGATTGTGTTTTGAGGTTTGGGAAGAGATTATGTGTTCCTAGTGATTCAAAGTTGAATAATGAGTTGTTATGTGAGGCTCATAGTTACCCGTTTTCAGTTCATCCTAGTAGTACTAAGATGTACAGAGATATGTGGGTGTATTGCTGGTGTCATGGAATAAAAAGAGATATTGCTGATTTTACTATGAAGTGTTTGACTTGTCAGCAGGTTAAAGAAGAGTGGCAGTTACAGAAAGGGACGCTTCAGCCTTTACCAGTTCCAGAGTGGAGATGGGAAAATATATCCATGGACTTTGTTGTGGGATTACAGAAGACATATCGAGGTAATAATGCAATCTGAGTTATTGTTGATCGCTTGACTAAACATTCTCATTCCTTCCTATTCAAGATACCTTCTCTGTAGATAAAATTTCTCGAATGTATCTTAAAGAGATAGTCAGGTTTCATGGAGTTCCCCTATCCATTGTATCTGATCGTGATCCCAGGTTTATTTCTAACTTTTGGAAGGGCCTTCAGAAGTCATTGGGTACTGAATTAAATTTTAGTACATATTTTCATCCTCAGTGAGATAGACAGTGAGAACGAACAATTCAGACTTTGGATAATATGCTACGTGCTTGTTCGATGGATTATCAGGGATGTTGGGACCAACGTCTTTCTTTGGTGGAATTTTCATATAATAACAGTTTTCATTCCAGTATACAGATGGCTCCATTTAAGGCATTATATCGTAAACGGTGTCGAACTCCAGCTTTTTGGGATGAATTGGGTGAAAGGAAGATGATGGGAATAGAATTGGTAGAAGAGATGGTAAAAAAGTTCAGTTGATTCAGAAACACATGAGAACAGCTCAGAGCAGGCAAAAGAGTTATGCAGACAACAGGAGGAAGGATCTCTCTTTCGAGGTAGGTGATCATGTTTTTCTCAAAGTCTCACTGTGGAAAAGTGTGATGCGAGTTGGTAGGAAAGGAAAGTTGAGTCCAAGGTTCATTGGACCATATGAAATTCTGGAGAATGTTGGATCAGTTGCTTACTGAGTGGCTTTACCTTCGAGTTTATCTCAGGTACACAATGTTTTTCATGTTTCGATGTTGAGAAAGTTTATGCCAGATCCATCACATGTTTTGAGCCTAGAGGTAGTTCAGTTGGAAGAGAATCTCTCTTATGAAGAACAACCAGTCCATATTCTTGACTGAAGAGAGCAAGTGTTTCAAAATAAGGTAATTCACCAAGTAAAGGTTTTGTGGAAAACCCATATTGTTGAATAGGCAACATGGGAATCTGAAAATTCTATGAGGGATAAATACCCCCACTTATTTTGATAAGTGAATAAAATTGTGAGGATAAAATTCCCAAAACGGGGGAAGGATGTAACATCCCAGGTAAATAAAGAATAAAACATTCTCACATTTATTAATATTTGCGAATTAAATATTAATTTTACTTTAAAGTGGTTGTTATGTTCGATAGCGTACCTGATACGCAACAAAGAGATTCTTAGAAATCTTACCTTGTACACCAGTAATAAAATAATATTATTTTAAATGGTAGTTAACTCGTATCTATTGTATTGGAAGGAATGAATACAAATAAATAAAATATGATTATATATGTTGGTTAAATGTTTTTACATTTATTCAATAAATAATAAAGGCTTAAAATACGAAAAGAATTAAATTTTAGGCATATATACTCTAATATTCACTAAAGGTCCACTTGTCGCCTTTTGATGGAGAACCGTCATTAAATATAGTTTTGGACACTCTTATATATTCTATTAGACCAAATAAAATTCTTCTTTAGAATTGGGACACAAAAATTTACTTTGGGTAAATTTTTGGTATTTCTCCGATAATGTTCATTTTTTAATGAATAGTGAAAAATGTTGCATTTTAATTAAAAACCTTTTTTTAATCTAATTTGTTTATATGATTAGATTATATTTTTAATTTGTTTTAAAGTGAAATTAGAATATATTTTTACCATTTAATCCAATAGTGGTCATTGGAATTAATTTTACTTTGAAATTGGACTTAAACTAATGTCAATCTTTTGATATATATTGTTTCATAAAACACACTATTTTCTCTGACAATGGGAATTAATTATTAAATTAATTAATGCAACTTATATGTTGTGAATTTTTTAAAATAGACATCATTTTTGAATTCGGAATATCAAATATAGCTTAGGGTGAATTTTTTGTCACGACCCGCCCTCGGGGTCCGTGCCGTGACTACCCCAAGCCCGCCTTCCATACGCCAGGGGCTGGCGACTAGCACCAAGGCGTAAATCTCGGTAAAAAGGGAAGGCATTGCCTTTGTAAAGTAAACAAACACCACAGAGTAAGCAAGCAGAAAGTAAATACTAAGCAAAAGCAGAGTACAACTGAAAGTGCGGAAAAGTAAATGGGCCAGTATACAAACCCAAACTGAAAGTAAAGTACAACTCGAAAGGGAAAACAGCAACTGAAAAGTAAAAGCCGCTACATCGAGCTGTCCACTGGAAATCCCACCTGAAGGGTGGGTACATGTAGCTCCACTGCTCCACGGGTCCTGCCGTCCGCTCCGAGCACATCTCGCCCAGTGATCCTCCTCCAGGTACCGTCCTGCTCTGCAAGCCTCAGCTAAGATCAACGCTGTCCGTCGTCTGCAACCAACACAACGTAGTGCGGGCAAAGCCCGTGCAGGGGTGAGTATAAGCTACTCAGTAGGGACCCCGAGACCCCTGAAGGTCTCCCAAAATCCACAAAGGATAAAACACAAAGAAAGGTACAATCACAAAGTAACAACCGACACTGCTTAGGTATATGCCCATACATATACCTAAGTCACCAATTTCAAATACGCTCCAACCTCCGAGCCCAAGTACAACTCAGTCCACACAGGAAAGTAAACGTATTCCACACAGGAAAACAAAACGTAATCCACACAGGATTGCACAACACAATCCACACAGGAAAGCAATAGGATTCATCTCACACAGGATTTTCATTATCAAAAACGTAACTACTGATGAGCCCCATCTCTGAAGTGTACAGTGTCCTGTCACAACTCTGAGATACTGCTCACTAACCTAAGACTGCTGAGGTACTCCACCTGTCGAGTACCGCGGGTCTGCCGCCAACTACCGGGCGCTCCGTCCGCTGAGGGTCTGCTGCCAAATACCGGGCGCTCACCCAAATAGCCTACAGAGGTACTCCTCCAGTCGAGTACCGCGGGTCTGCTGCCAACTACCAGGCGCTCCGTCCGCCGTGGGTCTGCCGCCAAATACCGGGCGCTCCGTCCACTGGGCTAGTCGACTCACTCCAAGTCGAGTCGGTCGAGCAGTCTTCAGGTCTCAGCCGGCTACACGGTCTCCGTACTCCGTACGCTCGTCTCCAGTATCGCGGGTCTGCCGCTACAACCAAGCGCACCACCTCTATCGAGTAAAACAGAAGATTCAGCTCACACAGGTATACTTCTTCGGATGACGTTAAAGATGATCAAAGAACCATCTAAGTCGTCGGACCCACGAAGGATCGATAGGTACTAACCTCCGCAGTGACCTACACAGGATCGGACCCACACAGGATCGGGCCCACGCAGGACCTGTAGCACTGATCCACGTAGGATCGCTGAGTGCAGTAGTCGTCGCCGTCGAATCCACACAGGATCTCTGTACTTTTGTCATCGCAGTCACAGTAGCAGTAGCAGTAGCAGTCACAGTAACAGTCGCAACCAGCACTAGGGTTCCCGCACACAGCAAGCTCGTTCGGAGGGTCCGCTCCACGAGCCGAGAGGCTGATACATCAACTGTCACAAAGTCCAGAGTTGATGTATCCAAAAGAGCCGTATCGTCAACAGGAACTCAACGCAACAGACGGCGCGTCGATTGGACGCCCTGTCTGAGAGTTATTGGCATTTTCGTCCCTGTGGCCCGGTTGGTTTTTAAGGCAAAACCAACCCGACCGTACTCCACCTGCGTCCAAACCTCGGGCGGAGTAAGCCAAAAGAACCGTCTCACTAAGAGGAACAAAACAAAGCTGACGGCACGTCAATCGGACATCCGTAGCTTAAGATATGAGCGTTTCCGCTCCGAGGGCCCGGTTGGTTTCGTGAACGAACCAACCCGGCCGAACTCAAAGTATTCCGAAACCCTGAGTGCGATATACCAAAACGACCGTCTCGATCCAAGGATCGCGTTTCCGCAGACGGTTCGTCGATCGGAGGTCTGTGGCTCATGTTATGGCCAAAATACCGAAACTGATTCGAAACGGGGGGGTCCGGGTCCGGGCCGACCCGGCCCAACCCCCCTGGGTCGGCCCGAACTGGGTCGACCCGAACCGAGTCGACCCGACCCGGGTCCGACCCGGCCCGGCCGGCCAGCGGCACGGCGGCGCGGCGGCCTGGCGCCGCGCGGAGGCAGCGCGCGGGGGGGGGGGGGGGGGGACAAGGTCCCCCCGCTCCTTGGTTTACGGCGCGGAAATCAGCCACGCCCCTTTTTTTTGACAAATTCCCCCCCCCCTCGTGGGGGGCCTGCTTGTGCGGAAACCGGGGGGCCGCCTTCCCCCACTCAAGAAACCGCCCCCCCCCCCCCAATTAAATGGGGGGGAGTTTAAAGGGGTTGACCCGGGGAATTTATTCCGCCGGTCTTTGACCTTCCGGCCGGCATCCTGGCCGGCCGATTTTTCTCCAACGGGACCGGCAAGCCGGTCCCCTTCCGGTCTCCGACGCCGGCGGCCCGGCGTGCCGCCGGTCTTTCCGTCTCACCGTGGCCCGGAACCGGCCGCGGTGTTCGTCGTCCGGCGCGGTGCGACGGCACCGCGCCCCTCCACCGCGCCTTTGATTCCATTCGACGCGGCGCGACGGCGTCGCGTTCTTGATGATCCTTCCATGGCGCGGCGCGACCGCGCCACGCAATTTAATCGGCGAATATCCGCGTGGTGTGACGGCACCATGCCACCTTGATTAATCCGCAATAAAAAAACATCAAGAACGAAGGAGGGGGTTCGGCCGTGTTCATGCGGTCCGGCCCCCTCACGTTAAACAATAACACTTATTTAAAATCCTCACGTTAGTCATGCAAGAACCACGAACAAGGATAAATAAATACACAAATAACAACAACCCCTACCTTGAAAGATTGACGTCGCACGTCGGTTATCGCGGAGAAAGGAGTCGCGGCGTCGGACGTAGATTCTGTGGACGTCGGGGTGCGTCCGAGGAGGAAACAACGTCTCTTCACTTGTCGCTATGATGAAGAAGGGAGGTATGTTGTCGTTGGCGATGATCACCACGGTCAGCGACTTCTCCCTTGTCGAGGAGGAAGATGAATACGGAAGAACCCGGGACGCCGAGTCTCGAAGGTCGTGGGATCGATGTTCTTTGTCGGAGAAGAACCGTTCTTCACGTTCTTCGTCGAAGACGAAGAAGATCTTTAAGTCTCTCAACGATTCTCCCAATCCTCTCAAGTAACAAAGGAACTAACCCAAAAATAAATTAAGCTTACTCTTAATTTATTAACACAACCCAACCTTTGAAATTCAAGAGTTTGAATTTCAAAAACTCAAAAAAATTAAACTCACTTATTTATTATACATGAGTTGTATAATTAAATAAATGTTAAGTTGACAAGCCTTTAAGAGGGAGAGAGGGGAGTTAGGGAATTTGAAAAGGTGGGGCTCGTGTGGGCCCCTCCTCACCTTAATCCTCTCTTAGGTAGTTAAACCACCCAACTTCCAACAAAAGATTATAACCACTTTTAAGATATAAAATAAATATTGTTTAACAAATTTATTTTACTCTTCATTTCATCCAGAAAATTAAACATCTCTTCCTAGGCAAACGCAACTTCAGAAAAGGTCCCCTTAAGTGAAAATCGGCACTGCGAGTTCATCGGTGCCCTCAGATTTCAATTCCGAGCACCAGATCAAAAGTTAGAAATTCCCGCTCGTTCGTTCACTGAACGTACCCGAGCCAAACTTCGGAAATTTATTCCGGGCACTCCGGGCCTCGGAATCAGGTTCCGTCAGAAACCGCGCTCTTGTAAAATTCCAAAGAAAATTAAGAAAAAAATTTCCCTTGAATTTTAAGGGTCTTTACATTACTCTCACGTCAGGGCTTTACGTCCCCGTAAAGATATATCAAAAACTAGGGAAACAAATGAGGGTACTGAGCACGCATCTGAGCCTCCCGCTCCCATGTGCTCTCCGTGATATTCCCGTGCTGCCATCTGATGCGCACAAGAGGAATCGATCGCCGACGCAGGACCCGCTCTTGTCGATCCTCTATCTCCACCAGGACCTCCGTAAAAGTCGCCCCATCGTCAATGGAAATCTCCCCATGGTCAATGATGTGCGTCGGGTCGTGCACGTATCTCCTCAGCTAGAATACGTGGAAGACGTCGTGCACCCGGTGCAACTGAGGTGGCAGAGCCAGGCAATAAGCCACCTCGCCAACCCTGCTGAGGACCTGGAAGGGTCCGATGAAGCGCGGAGATAACTTTACGCCTCGGCCAAATCTCCGAATACCACGTCGAGGTGAGACCCGCAAGAAGACGTGGTCGCCATCCTCGAACTCTAGTGGCCTCCGCCTCCTGTCAGCGTATGACTTCTACCGGCTCTGTGCTGTCCTCATCCGCTCCTGGATGACCTGGACCTTCTCTGTCGTGGCCTGGACCATCTCCAGTCCCACCAGAGCTGCAAGATTTCTTCTATGCCGATAAGAGAAATCTGGTCCCATCCCCTGGATGAACCACATTCTTTGCCTAATACAGTCAATCCTAACATGGATGATACTAATCCATACCAAGGATGACGTCGTAAGGCATCGACGCTACTACTAATAGATTCAACCGTTACTCTCGCCTCCAAGGGTTGAGTCACACTGTCGGCATCATTGTGTGGTAACTGGGTCTCCTCTAGTAGATGTCTCAAAAGTGAGGGTCAAGTCAACAACCAAAACTGGAACCTCTTAGTAACATCACGAAAGAGGACATGAACGAAAATATCACAAAGGTATGCGTCTTTTATTATTGCAGCTCATAATACAAGACGCTACACAAATGAAATAAGGAACCAGAAGTACAAAGGATGTATCCACTAGTTCTTCTCCTGTACATCGGCTCCCAGAGCTACATGATCGAAGGCCTCGGCTGCCTGAAGTTGAGCTCTCGCATGTTCACCTACTCCCTGTGGTCGGGGTGGACCTCTAGGTGGTGGTGGTGGAAGAGCCTCAAAGCGTCGCCCACCACCGGCTGCTCGTCCAGCTCCTCTGCCTCGTCCGCCTCCTCCCTGCGGACCGCCACAGTCGAACCTCTGCCTCTGCCTGGGAGGTTCTTCACTTAACTGCTGATCATCAGCATGGCGGGTCGGACAGTCATGAGCCATGTGACCAATCCCGCCACAGGAGTAACACTTCCCACTCTCGGCACGCCTGGCTCTAACTCCACCCCGGCTTCCCCGTACAACTGAGCCTGAGTCGTGCAGTCGGCCACCGGTAGGTCTGGTCTGCCTGGAACCCTAAGTCATCCGTCGGCTACCTGTTGCCGAAGACTCCGCTATCTGCCGCCTTGCGGTAGGTCTCGCTGTGGACTCAGCCAGGAAACTCTTGATCATGAGGGCTCGCTCCAGTACTCCTGTCTGAGTCGGTATGCTGAGGGAGATCAGCGATGCCCTGATCTCGTGTCTCAAACCCTGCTCGAAGGTCCGGGCCCAGAATAATGGGTCCCGTACCATGTCGGTCGAGTAGCGCGAGAGATCGGTAAATCTCGCCGAGTACTGAGCGACCGTCATGCTGCCCTGCCGCAGCTGAAGAAGCTCCTGGATACGCACCACATGAAGGGTGGCTGGGACGAACTCCGAGCGAAAAAGGATCTCAAAGTCCGTCTAAAGTAGAGATGCCTCATCGTGCACCTGGAGCATCAAGATCCACCATCGTCCTGCTGCTGCGTGTAGTAGGCTCGCAGCGATGATCACCATGAGGTCTGCTGGTGTCCTCACTAGCCTAAACACTCGTACCACTGCCTCCAGCCAGTCCTCTGCTACCTGGGGATCCGTCTCCCCGCGAAACCTGGGTGGTCGCTGGCGCTGAAACTCATGCAGTGCGCTGAGGCGACGTGCATCGTCAGCGGCTGGCGTTGGAAGCATCGGGGGCTCGACGGGTAGTACTACCGCCGGTGCCACTGCTGACAAAGGGCCCTGCACCGAAGCCTCGTCGCTCGGTGGGCTGTCGTCACGCTCGACTCTCAGAACCCTAGCTGGCTACCGTCGTGGGGCCATCCTGAAAAGGAAACAGGTGCACCACGGTCAGAACAGTATACCTGGTGAGCTGATTTAAGTAATCACAAAGAAAACTTTGAAACACACACACAATCAATGTTTTCGTGCATTAAGTCGGAAACCAGAAGTCAGGGTCCTGGTGTACGGATACGTCGGCCGCCGCACCAACACTGGACTCCCTGGACTGATAACCACACTCAATACGCTAAACATTATTGTTTCACATAGAAAAGATCAGAGTTCGCGATAGAACCGAACTCCTCTGATACCAATTTGTCACGACCCGCCCTCGGGGTCCGTGCCGTGACTACCCTAAGCCCGCCTTCCATAGGCCAGGGACTGGCGACTAGCACCAAGGCGTAAATCCCGGTAAAAAGGGAAGGCATTGCCTTTGTAAAGTAAACAAACACCATAGAGTAAGCAAGCGGAAAGTAAATACTAAGCAAAAGCAGAGTACAACTGAAAGTGCGGAAAAGTAAATGGGCCAGTATACAAACCCAAACTGAAAGTAAAGTACAACTCGAAAGGGAAAATAGAAACTGAAAAGTAAAAGCCGCTACACTGAGCTGTCCACTGGAAATCCCACCTGAAGGGTGGGTACAGATAGCTCCACTGCTCCACGGGTCCCGCCGTCCGCTCCGAGCACGTCTCGCCCAGTGATCCTCCTCCAGGTACCGTCCTGCTCTGCAAGCCTCAGCTAAGATCAACATTGTCCGTCGTCTGCAACCAACACAACGTAGTGCGGGCAAAGCCCATGCAGGGGTGAGTATAAGCTACTCAGTAGGGAGCCCGAGACCCCTGAAGGTCTCCCAAAATCCACAAAGGATAAACCACAAAGAAAGGTACAATCACGAAGTAACAACCGACACTGCTTAGGTATATGCCCATACATATACCTAAGTCACCAATTTCAAATACGCTCCAACCTCCGAGCCCAAGTACAACTCAGTCTACACAGGAAAGTAAACGTATTCCACACAGGAATGCAAAACGTAATCCACACAGGATTGCACAACACAATCCACACAGGAAAGCAATAGGTTTCAGCTCAAACAGGATTTTCATTATCAAAAACGTAACTACTGATGAGCCCCATCTCTGAAGTGTACAGTGTCCTGTCACGACTCTGAGATACTGCTCACTAACCTAAGACTGCTGAGGTACTCCTCCTGTCGAGTACCGCGGGTCTGCCGCCAACTACCGGGCGCTTCGTCCGCTGAGGGTCTGCTGCCAAATACCAGGCGCTCACCCAAATAGCCTACAGAGGTACTCCTCCAGTCGAGTACCGCGGGTCTGCTTCCAACTACCAGGCGCTCCGTCCACCGTGGGTCTGCCGCCAAATACCGGGCGCTCCGTCCACTGGGCTAGTCGACTCACTCCAAGTCGAGTCGGTCGAGCAGTCTTCAGGTCTCAGCCGGCTACACGGTTTCCGTACTCCATACGCTTGTCTCCAGTATCGCGGGTCTGCCGCTACAACCAAGTGCACCACCTCTATCGAGTAAAACAGAAGATTCATCTCACACAGGTATACTTTTTCGGATGACGTTAAAGATGATCAAAGAACCATCTAAGTCGTCGGACCCACGAAGGATCGATAGGTACTAACCTCCGCAGTGACCTACACAGGATCGGACCCACACAGGATCGGGCCCACGCAGGACCTGTAACACTGATCCACGTAGGATCGCTGAGTGCAGTAGTCGTTGCCGTTGAATCCACAGAGGATCTCTGTACTGTTGTCGTCGCAGTCACAGTAGCAGTAGCAGTAGCAGTCACAGTAACAGTCGCAGCCAGCACTAGGGTTCCCGCACACAGCAAGCTCGTTCGGAGGGTCCGCTCCACGAGCCGAGAGGCTGATACATCAACTGTCACAAAGTCCAGAGTTGATGTATCCAAAAGTTCCGTATCGTCAACAGGAACTCAACGCAACAGACGGCGCGTCGATCGGACGCCCGGTCTGAGAGTTATTGGCATTTTCGTCCCCGGGGCCCGGTTGGTTTTTAAGGCAAAACCAACCCGACCATACTCCACCTGTGTCCAAACCTCGGGCGGAGTAAGCCAAAAGAACCATCTCACTAAGAGGAACACAACAAAGCAGAAGGCACGTCAATCGGACGTCCGTAGCTTAAGATATGAGCGTTTCCGCTCCGAGGGTCCGGTTGGTTTCGTGAACGAACCAACCCGGGCGAACTCAAAGTATTCTGAAACCCTGAGTGCGATATACCGAAACGACCGTCTCGATCCAAGGATCACGTTTCCGCAGACGGTTCGTTGATCGGATGTCCGTGGCTCATGTTATGGCCAAAATACCGAAACTGATTCGAAACGGGGGGGTCCGGGTCCGGGCCGACCCGGCCCGGCCGGCCGGCGGCGCGGCGGCGCGGCGGCGCGGCGGCCTGGCGGCGGCGGCGTGGCAGCCTGGCGGAGCGGCGGCCTGGCACCACATGGAGGCAGTGCGAGGGGGGGGGGGGGGACAAGGTCCCCCCGCTCCTTGGTTTGGCGGTGCGGCAATCAGCCGCGCCCCTTTTTTTTGACAAACGCCCCCCCTCGTGGGGGGCCTGCTTGTGCGGAAACCGGGGGGCCGCCTGCCCCCCCTCAAGAAACCGCCCCCCCAATTAAATGGGGGGGGGGGTTTAAAGGGGTTGACCGGGGGAATTTATTCCCCCGGTCTTTGACCTTCCGGCCGGCCTCCCGGCCGGCCGGTTTTTCTCCAACGGGACCGGCAAGCCGGTCCCCTTCCGGTCTCCGACGCCGGCGGCCCGACGTGCCACCGGTCTTTCTGTCTCGCCGTGGCCCGGAACCGGCCGCGGTGTTCATCGTCCGGTGCGGTGCGACGGCACCGCGCCCCTCCACCGCGCCTTTGATTCCATTCGACGCGGCGCGACGGCGTCGCGTTCTTGATGATCCTTCCACGGCGCGGCGCGACGGCGCTACGCAATTTAATCGGGCGAATATCCACGTGGTGCGACGGCACCACGCCACCTTGATTCATCCGCAATAAAAAAACATCAAGAACGAAGGAGGGGGTTCGGCCGTGTTCATGCGGTCCGGCCCCCTCACGTTAAACAATAACACTTATTTAAAATCCTTACGTTAGTCATGCAAGAACCACGAACAAGGATAAATAAATAAACAAATAACAACAACCCCTACCTTGAAAGATTGACATCGCACGTCGGTTATCGCGGAGAAAGGCGTCGCGGCGTCGAACGTAGATTCCGTGGACGTCGGGGTGCGTCCGAGGAGGAAACAACGTCTCTTCACTTGTCGCTATGACGAAGAAGGGAGGTACATTGTCGTTGGCGATGATCACCACGGTCGGCGACTTCTCCCTTGTCGAGGAGGAAGATGAAGACGGAAGAACCCGGGACGCCGAGTCTCGAAGGTCGTGGGATCGATGTTCTTTGTCGGAGAAGAATCGTTCTTCACGTTCTTCATCGAAGACGAAGAAGATCTTTAAGTCTCTCAACGATTCTCCCAATCCTCTCAAGTAACAAAGGAACTAACCCAAAAATAAATTAAGCTTACTCTTAATTTATTAACACAACCCAACCTTTGAAATTTAAGAGTTTGAATTTCAAAAACTCAAAAAAATTAAACTCACTTATTTATTATACATGAGTTGTATAATTAAATAAATGTTAAGTTGACAAGCCTTTAAGAGGGAGAGAGGGGAGTTAGGGAATTTGAAAAGGTGGGGCTCGTGTGGGCCCCTCCTCACCTTAATCCTCTCTTAGGTAGTTAAACCACCCAACTTCCAACAAAAGATTATAACCACTTTTAAGATATAAAATAAATATTGTTTAACAAATTTATTTTACGCTTCATTTCATCCAGAAAATTAAACATCTCTTCCTAGGCAAACGCAACTTCGGAAAAGGTCCCCTTAAGCGAAAATCGGCACTGCGAGTTCATCGGTGCCCTATGATTTCAATTCCGAGCACCGGATCAAAAGTTAGAAATTCCCGCTCGTTCGTTCACTGAACGTACCCGAGCCAAACTTCGGAAATTGATTCCGGGCACTCCGGGCCTCGGAATCAGGTGCCATCAGAAACCGCGCACTTGTAAAATTCCAAAGAAAATTAAGAAAAAAATTTCCCTTGAATTTTACTGGTCTTTACATTTTTGGTATTTTTCTGGAAAACATCAATTTTTGATGAATAGTGAAACCACTAAGTGGCAGTTAAAAAAACTGATTTTTCGTTTAAATGAAACTTTACCACTTCTATGATTTGATTTTCAAAATTTTTACATACATGGTTTTCATTAGGATGTATAATTTGGAACAATAAGAATAAAATAATTTTTTTTGTGAATAGTAACTTTTAAGTTTTTAATCGCGATTAGAGGTTATTAGTGTAGTTTAAGGAAAAAATAATGTTTTAATAATATGAAATGACCTAGACACATGTACTACTCTTATTGGATGTGTCATGGCTGACCAGGAAAATCCAAGGGTCAACTTGGGGACCCCATGGAGCCACTTTGGTAGGAAAAAGATATTAATAACTTTTTATTTATTGTTAAAATAAAAGTGACACAAACATGAAATGTTTTACTAAAACAATTTTTAAATGGGGTTATACAAGTCATAATTTTTACTATAAATATTAATTGGAAGGATAAAAATATTTCCTACATCATGATATTTTTTTATAATTTTTAGACATTAAATAAATTAAATTATTTATGACACCATGATGATGCAGTGATTACCTCATTATTTAACGATTTAAATAAAATGAAAAGATAATGTAAAATCTAAGACCTACACATGTCAAAAACCTATTTAATGGGAGGATTTTGAACCCTTATCACCTTATCCTCTAAATTTATAATTTTGGGACCTTGTTGATCCGAAAATCATTTTATAATAATGTAACCTTTTATAACTTTCCAAGAGTGCCCCTCCTCTTCTCTTATAAAAGGGGGCCACCTCTACCACCTTACCCACACATCTCAAGACTTTTTCTCGGCCAGAAAATTCCCATTTTGTCTCTCCTCATCTTTCTCTTACTCCTTGAAGCCTCACTTTGGACAGAATTCATCCCAAGGAAGCCTTTGAGCTCAAATCAAAAAGAGTTACCTGTTTTAAAGGCAGTGTTTTCTCTTGTGTTCTTATGTTTTATTCTGCTTCTCCAACCCCATAAACTCTTTTTATTCCTTTCTTTTGAAAAAACACCAGTATATTCAATGTACTAGGATGTTGTTATGTGAAGTATTCTAGCTACACTTACACACACCTACATCTAATGGTTAAAGAACATACTATTTCAGTGGATGGAGAATTTCTGCCTCACGAAACGATGATTGTTCAACACTCAAATAACACCTTCAAAGGTGGCCATTAAGATGTCACTATATTTATATATGATATATAATATTTTTATGTTCTAATTAAGCTTATGTATTTTTTATTTATGGCATACCTTTATGGTTTCCATTATTGGTAAATGATATATCTTCATTTTAGGAAGTGTGGACTACCGCCCCCTCAAAGTGATTTGATTCGTTAATGCCCTATGTGGGACGTACAAAGGATTGAGTTCAAGTTATTATATATTATTTTATACTGGAATTATAATTTACCTTTATATCATTATTATTTCCTTCCATTAAAGTATGAGATAGAAATGAAAGTAGCGTTTATGCGTACGTACGGCTTACCGTCTCCATGAACGGTGCATTTCATTTCTTATCCCCAAATGTAATGTACTATTATAAGTACATATATATAATGGATATATATGATGTATGTTACATCTAAATGATGAATATAATTCTGAAATTAAAATATACATATCTCTCATTTAGTTTTAATTCCATTAATATGACATAGAAATGAAAGTAGTGTTCATGCGTACGTATGGATTACCGTCTCAATGAACGGTTCATTTCATTTCTTACCTCTAAATGATTATGTAATATTATAAATACAAGTATATTCAGGATATATATGATATATATGATATCCAAATCATGAATATCATTCTATATATAATGAACCTTTGACCACACGAACAATATGTAATTGTAAGAAGTCCACTTTCGACTTAAGAACCAAATATCGACAAAACAAACATTATTAACTTAAATGATTACATAATGTTTATAACATGGCAATAAGTGATATAAAAGGAATAATAAGCTTGAAAAAGGTTTTTAAGAAATTATAAAGTAACTTTAGTTAATTATTCAGGAGATTAAAGAGCAATCGAGTCACGTCGGACATGAGGTAAGGGACTTCGTCTCAATCTCCTTTCATTGCAGCATATTTTGTTTTATACACAAATTTATTTTATACGGTGTATAAGCCCCTTTGAATTTTAATTTTATTCAAAAAGAATCTTTTTATACGAAGAATTTTACTAAATAACAAAAAGGAAAGTTTCTTTTAACGTACGCGGTGACAACAGCCTTTTCTGCTACCGTGAGTATTATTTGGTCTTTTGCTTCCTCAGCAAGATGTAATGTTTTTAAAATGAAATAAATACCATATACTCTTTTATGAATCTTGGTATTGAAAATGGTTTTTATAATGGATTTGTTATTTCAATATATTTAAGGGATATATTGTGATCAACGTGTGTAAATGTATTCTTTCCATTATATTAGTTTTATGTCTTATGATTTTATAATGGTACTTGGACATTTGATGGGTGGTTACGTGATAAACCATATGATGGGTGGTGCCGTGAATACTAGAATGGGTGGTTATGTTATAAGCTCCAATGCATTGGGTCTAGAAGTTGTCTGTATGGCTATTCCATTAAGTGATATGTGTGGAAGTCGACTGTATGGTTATTCCATTTAAGTATGTTTATGTCCTAAGTTACCTTTATATGTTATGTGTTGTTTATATGGGTTTTACGGTAATCTTTTGGTTACAAATGGGTAAGTATTGATCTTTTATTCAGTGAGGAGTTTTTACTTCTTCATAAAGGTGAAAAGTATTACTTTGATAAGGTATACATGGTTTACTTGTTGTTTTGAAAAACTAACAGTTTTCATTTTTTTTGTTTCCCTTAATGAGCTTTCTATGCTCACAACAAGTTTTTTTTGAAATGTTTTTCACAGGACATAATGTGGAATAGGGACAAGGATGGGATTAAGGAAAAGTCATGATTTCTTAAACATATAACTAGAAATGACTGTTTTTTAAAGTTCATGTTTTGAAAAAAAGGAAACTTTGTAGAAGTGTATACTGTGTAATCTTTTGAGATGTAATAGTTATAATCTAATTCCCTAAAACTCTAAACCTGAAAAGATCCTCAATGGGAATTATTCATTTAATTAAATATTAAGTAATGTTTTAAGCTTTTTCCTTATATATATTATGGACTTAAAAATATCAATGAGAGTGGTATGACATACATAGCTTTATATGAATTTATTATTTCTAATGTTAATTACAATAATATAAAACAACACAATTTTTTGAGTGTATTTTATTTATGTGACTCAGTATTGGAAGTCACATTCAACCATAAATGTTGTGATATCAATGGAAAGGATACAATGTCACCTATGAAGGGGAGGATATTAAGTGGTAAGTCATGTTAATTGGAAAACAAGGTCAATATATGGGTTCTTACTATAGAAGAGGGGAATAATGTATTGTACTGTTGGATTTTTAAAATGCATCAGAAGAGTATAATAAATCATTTAAAGTTGAACGATGTTTTTTTACTTTCCATTACTGAAGTGAAACAAAAATAAGATTTATGATTAATTCTTTAGAGGAATGATGGTGAGGAACCCTTACCATTCATTACTGAAGTGAGAATAAAATATAATCAATCTGATCCACAATGATGTTTATAGTTCAATCAACCATGCTATACATTAGAGTGAGAAGACAATTATCATATTTTCCAATTACTATATTAGGATAAGATGTTTCATTTTTATATATTCTAAAGGATAATTATTAGACTATATTGAAATATTTTAAAGAAGAGTAGAGAATGAAATTATAAGAACGATAAAGATACTATTGTCTAATAATGGAAGTGAATACTCATCCATTAATGTTGAAAATTATCATTAGAAAAAGTAATTAAATCATGGGGTTGTAGTAGAAAAAACTCATCTATAGAATGGACTTTTGGAATCAATGAATAATTTGGTACCTAAAAAGAATCATATTTTTTTAAAGTAGAATCTCTCACAATTATTGGAATAAAGGTATTAAAGTGGCTATTTTCTCTCATAATTGATCATTTCTCTTTCTTGGAGAAGAGAGAGTACCAAATGAAATGTAGTATAGAAGGAAAACCACTGTAACACCATAGAATGATAAAGGGTTAAATGAATAAATGGTATGAAACATGTCAATATGGTCCACCTTAATTTTTGAGAGCCTACCAAATTAGAACGTCATAGTTAAGCATGCATGGAATGTAGTAGTGATTAGGATGGGTGACCTTCTTGGATGTTTCCCCGGTTGTGTGTGAGTGTGGAAAAAATACAAAAAAGAGGACCTGTGGGGACTGTCATTAGTCAGATGATCATTCTACGACATGGGCGTGCCCCAGGGTGGGGACCATGTGTCTAAGGGGTAACTTGTGATGCTTGGAGGTCCTGGACTTGACGACCATGTTAAGGTAGGGTTTCTTTGCTGTCAGAGGGGCCCAGTTGTTACATTTGTTATTAGAGGAGGAACCTAGTCTTAAGTGGAGTACATTGCATTTATTGAGATGTAGGGTACACAATGATAACATTGTGCTATAATGGGGGGGGGGGGGGTGGATAGAACACCCAAGAATGAAAAACCATTAAATTAATAAATGATATGACTCATGTCAATAAGGTTCACCTTCCTTTTTGGGATCCTATCCGATTAGAACTCCAAAGTTAATCATGCATGGAATGGTGTAGTGATCAGGATAGGTGACCTTATGGGAAGATTATTAGAGTGTGTCTGAGTGAGGGAAAAACATACTAGAGTGGACATATGTTGGCCAGTTAAGACTGTCATTAGCTAGATGATCCAATCGAGCGCGTGGGTGGGACCCATGGAGGAACCTAGTCTTAAGTTCAGTGCATTGCATAGGTTGAGATGTAGGGTCCACAACGAGGATGTTGTCCCTAGGGGGGAGTGAATGTAACACCCAAGAATGACAAAGGTTTAAGGTAATAAATGATAAGATTGATGTCAACAAGGTTCACCTTCCTTTTTGGGATCCTATCTGATTAGAACTCCACAGTTAAGCATGCTTTTCCTGGAGTAGTGATCAGGATAGGTGGACTTATGAGATGTTTCTAAGTGTGTGTCTGAGTGAGGGAAAAACATACTGGAGTGGACATGTGTTGGCTAGTGGGTACTGTCATTAGCTAGATGATCCATTCTGGCATGTGGGTTGGACCTAGGGAGGGATCCATGTGTCTGTGGGGAAACTTGTGATACCTAGCAGGCCAGGGATCAACATTCATGTTAAGATGGCGGGTTTATATTGTCACCAAGGCCCTATTGTTACTATCTCATTGAAACATATTAGAATATTCTAAAGTAATTTTTTTATTCAAACTAGAGAGTGAAATTAGGGAATGTATGGTGATGTAATAAATAATGGAATTTTTTTATGTTACTCTTAAAAGGGAAAATACAAATATTATTTCAATAAAATGATCAAATAGACAAATAAAAGAGATGATATGAGAGTCTTTAAATATAAATAAAAAGGTAATTATTTATATTTTTTCAATATAAAAGTAAATAATGAAGACGAAAAGATAATTATGGATTTCGGAAAATCTATAAAATTCTTAATACAATATGATTCTAAACACAATTAGGGGAAGAGTTTAGTGATAATGGGGGACATATTTTGACTCCAACAAGAAGAAATAGAGATTAATTTGATCCTAATGATATTATTTGAGATATATTTACCTGAATAATGTTAATAATAGAGAAAAAATCTCTATTAATAGAGTTATAATCTACATTATTAAATGAAGAAAAAAATGAGTTCTCATGGGAGAAATCCATGTATAAAGAGTTAGACCAAATTTACAAGTATCAATATAGGGAACTTATAGATAGAAATGAACATAAAAATGTGATTAGTAAAAAAATTATAAGAAATCATGTTTTATGAACATTTAAGAGTGTTTTAGAATAAATAGTGGATGTTCTATAATCAATATTCACTGGTTGATGGAGTTGATGTTGATGAAGCATTTTGTTCAGTGGAAAAAGAAGAATCGATCATATTTTTCATATTAGGGTATTTTAAAAGTAGGATCCAAATTTATAAGATTAATATATAGATAAAATTTAAAAATTGGGTCTTTAATGATGATTTCTACATCAACTGAATTATATGATTTTTTATTAGATATAATTATTCAATGGTTTATTAATTAAAAAAATATATGGTCTCGAGAAAGTACCCCTCACTATGTATGAATTGATTAACACATATATGATTAAATAGGAGTTTAATAATTAAGGGGATAATCAAAACACCTATGGGAAACTCTTATATAGAGATCAGTTCCTGATGATGGTGTATATGGATAAAATCAATTTTTTTGGAAATAATAATAATTTTGATAAAATGATTATATAAATGATTTGTTTAATATTTTTTATGTTAATCATTTGAGAGTTTAATTACTTTAAGGATAAGTAAGTTCATAATAATTAAAAACATTATAATCTCAAATTTTAAATATAAAAGAGTGTTGTTAATATAATTATAGATTAGAAGAATGTATTCAATTTTCAACATTGGTAGAAGTTGGGACAAATATTGTAAAGCATTATGATAACAAGGGAGTAAAATAAAAAATTATATATATGAATTATTTGGATTCTACTATATCATAAAACAACATGTCCTAATATATTATATTCAATGTATTTTCTAGTAAAAATTTAGTGTTTTCCAAGGATAGAACATCTAACGGTATACAAACGGAAATAAATTATATTTTCGGAACAACTACCTATGGCTCAAAATTCCACGTAAGATAAGGTATATATTTCATTTATTATTCAGATATAGATTAGGTTGGGTATATTTTGGATTCATAATTCAAAATAATTTTTCTTTTTTTCAATGGAAAAATTTTCTTGGATGACTATGTATGAAATAGTATTGTATACCTAAAAACATGTTTGGTTACCAGGTCTTGTACAAAGTTGATATAGATGAATTATATATTGAATGATATTGGAGACATGGTATGAAAACGTATGATAATTCAATGCAATAATCAAAGTTCCATTGTGACAACAATGAATATGGTACACCAATCTTGATTCAAACACAATAAAATACAATATCATTTTATATAGGAGGACGTGGAGAAATGTATTATGAAATTTTTATTTTGAGGTACTTAGTATCAAGTGGCCAATATCTTATCAAAACTATTGGCCACACATGTTTTAAATAAGTAATGATAAAACCATAGTGTTCAACCAATCTCCTTAAATGATGTAGGTTCAATATTAGCACTTCCCATTATACACAATTCTTTATTTTTGATATTTTTTGTTGTTTTGTGAATTCTTTTATTTTGAGTGTAAGATGATAGGGGTCGACATAATTCACGTGGATTTAGAAGTTTAATAATGGATTGACCAATTTATATAGAAAATAATGTAGCAATTGACCCATTTTATTAATTTGTAAAATTATATTTGATTCATGTTGTCTTAAAGTATTTTTTAGTAGTTTTTTTCTTTTTTCTGGAATAATATAAATTCAATGAATAATGGGGAATGATCAGATCTGGAAAAGGATAACCCTGTTATTTTTTTCAAATGGGGAGAATGGATACAAGGGTATTTATATATAGGGGAGAATGGATGGATTGAATAAAATTTTGTCAAATATATAGCGGATTGATAAAATTTCAAAGGGGGATAATATTACAACTATAGGTTCTAATTGGATTCTTTGTCAATTTTATCTCTATGGGATTGAATTTAATAGAGTTTAAAACCTATGAAGGAAATTAGACTAAAGATGAATTTACCCAAGATAATATATAATGTTTCTTAAAATTATAGTATATATTTTATGAATAGATCATGAAAAAATTACATGGATCAATCCATGAGTTCTGGAATGCTTTGATATTTAATAATAACTTTGTGTTCGACAGCGTACACGAGACAGAACACCAAGCATAAAAGAACAAGGAAATATTATAATTTAAAAATAACTAATATAACCTAGACACTAAATTAGTATGTACCTATTGAATTGAACATATTATTCAATATATATAAAGTTCATACTCATTAAAAAAATTGCTTAATTATTAGGAAATAAGAACCCGATTTTTAGTTGAGTTTTGGTATTCTTCTGAAATACATTTTTATCAAAATTGTTTTTATCACTTTTTGTGATAATTAATAATAATTAAATTTATCCAATAAAACTAATTTAATAAAAAAAATTCATTTTAGTGAACAACATATAATAATTAATTTATGGTGAAATTCTAATCTTTTTCTTAAATTATGGATATTCTACTGAATAGTGAAAAATATCAGTTTTATCCAAAACGTTGTTTTTGTTTCAAGAATTTATAAATTTTCATTTTGATTTAATTTTTTTAGAACCATTATTAGTTTTATTATATTTTTAATAATTCATTTATGTTCATTGGAGTCAATCATATGATGTAATTTGGTATAAAAATAATTTTATACGTAAAAAGACTTTTTATGAAAAACTGTTTTTATGCATGTAGTGTATTATTAACATAATAAATTAAGTTAATAAATATTCATGAATTATTTTAATTAAATAAATATATATATATATATATGATATTCAATCAAAATTCATAACATTCATTTGATATTTCACAATGTTTGGGATAAGAATAAATACAATTTTATACATGAACTATATATTATTCTAATAGTGATTTTCATCGTCTATTATGCACTTATTTTAAAATTAATTTTTTCCAATTATTGGTATATAATTTTATAAAATGGATTCTACATTTTTAATCAATATTTTAACATTTTTAAATCGGTTCCTTTTATTTGTAGTCATTTTGAATAATAACTGTGATATAATTTTTCACCCTGGTAAATGTTAAATTGGTTTAACCTAGGTTAAAACCAAGTGGTATGGTCATAAAATTACATCATAATTCCTATCTGATTAATAATATTATTCTATTTTTATACTTAGGCTTGAAATATTTTTTTTAATGGTTTCTAGTCCATGAATATAGACAATATAATATTTAAATCAAATAAGGTTACAACATGTCACTCTCTTAGTTTTAAATATATATTATGTTCCCACATATGTAAAAAAATGTAATGAATGAATATAAATATCAATATTGAGCTTGATTAAATTTCTTTCATGATATAAATATAAATATATTTATTTTTTAATTATATAATTACCTTAAATTATTACGCAATAGTAATACAATATTTATTTAATTAATTAAAAAAATAAAATAAGTTATTTTAACAACCTTAAAAGTGTTACAATTTGAACGAGTTAATGGGTACCATTAATTTTAATATCTATATGATATACTTGGAGTTTTTGATTATATTATATTAAAATTTACACTTTTTAGTGGTGAATTTAAAGTAAAATTAAATGAATAGAGTTCAAAATAAGAATAAAGATATTTTATAACAAATAATATATTATTAAATGATTTAAAATTTATAGAAATATTTTATTAGGCCAAATAAGTTTTGTATGATTTTTAAAATAAAATTTCGTCTCTTTATGGTTCTTTTTTCATTTTATTGAAAAATTATTAACAACTAAAGGGTGGAAAACATTAACATCGCGATTATTGTCAAAAGGGTTAAGGGGTGTTAAATCTAAAAGATAAGGGAGAAAAACAAACCCAAAACATATCAAAATTTTATTTTATTAGATATCATATACATATTGTCATCCTAGGATATAATTATACTTATATAGATCCATTTTTATGTAATAATAATTTGTATTAATAAAGTAAATTAAGAAAATCCAATAATGGATCTTCCCTAAATTATAAAAGGTGATCGCAACTTTCTCTCAAATATAAACCATATTTTTCATTACAGATCAACTAGATCCTACCCATTTATCTCAAGAACATGATTATCCACATTTTTAATTTTATTTCATCCCAAAATACCGATCCTAGGGATTTTAATACGAGATCCAACAAATGTTTTCCCAAGAAGATGTAATTTCCTTAACCAATCTCTTTATTTTTAACATCTTCTTTCACATCTTGAAAATATATGTTATTTATTACAAAATGGAAATGTAATTATCCTTAGTATGATAATAAGTTATCATTATAATGAAACCACCATCTTCCACCCACTTTCCCATCAAATAGGAAGTGAAATTTTCGACTGTGCATACGTGTGACTTACTGTCTCTACATAGCGATATAATTAATTTTTCACCATCATAATTTATGGATAGGAATTATGATAGATTTAATGTTTATATATAGTATTTATTAAATAAATATAAATATGGAATGATAATATAATATTTAACTTCTTATATTCCTATCTATTTGGAAAATGATAAAGCTACTCATACATACTTGTGGACTACCACCTCTATGAAGTGAATGAATTAATTTTTCCTTTATATTTTACATGGATGGTAATGAGGATGGTTTTGATAAATATATGTGATTTATATGATATAGTAATGATTCTATAGATTTGAATAATTATCTTCCTTTATTTCCATTCATCTATCAAAGAAGTGAAAATAACATTAATGAGTACGCACATCTTACTTTCTCCATGAATGATGTAATATATTTTCCATATCCAAATTTCATTGATTACTATGAATAAAAATATGATAAAATTATATGATATTTATTTCATGGTTAAAATTGTGGAGATAATAGAACCTTGATAACAGTGAAATGAAAAAAAACTGAAACATACATAAAAAATAATGTAGTATTATCTAGATGAGGGATTTTTACATGTAACTGTTAATAAAAGTTTGATAAAAGATTATTAGTAAATAATATATAGTTTTATATATAATATTGTCGTTAATTATTTAATATATAATAATTTTTTTATATATATTTTTTAAACATGTATAAAGGAAATTATACCTAATCAAAGGGTTTCTCATGTGACTTTTACTTATTTGAGATATTTGACATTCCCACAACTTATTTCTCTTATGTGGTGCACATTGTTACATCCCAAGCTGAACCAAAAACTCTCATATAGGTGTTGTAAGACCACATACATCCCTTCCCACATGCAAGAGGCTTCGAATTAGTAGTGAGAATCTAAGTCTAATAGTGGGGAGACTATACCCTCTGTATCGAGTCATAGAATTATAATAAATTGACGATGATAATAACAATAAATAAATTATCAGAATAAGAATACACAAAAACTAAATAAATTGAATAAAAATAAAATAAATAAAGGTTCTTCCAAAAGTAAAAAACCTTTCATGATTAAATAACAAAGATAAGTAAATAAATAATTAAACATGGATCCCATCAGTGTCTAACCTAGTCTACCACCATATCCATACTCATCAGCTCACCAATTTAGCACATGGACCTTTCTATTCATGAGATTACAATTGAAATATATAAGAACACTAAAATAACTAATTAGGGAGTGAGTGAAATACTTTTTAGGAAGCCAAAAAATTTTCTTTAACCTAATGTGTTGATGTATAATAGTGAATTCCATAATAATAATCAATCCATAATATGAAAAAAAACATAAAATCCTAAACTGAGCGTGCATGCTCTAAAAAAACTACCACAAACACATGGATGTACCTTCTTCTGCTCCATGCTGTAAAAATTATAGTTTATTTATTAGTATTGTTTACTATCCAAAAGTATATTGGAAAGTAACATAGAATTTAAAAGGATGTAAGTGGAATATCATACCTAGAATTAATAGTGAATAAGGTAATTATCAGAATCTATAAGGCATCAAGTATCTACAACCTAACTAAAATACCCAAGGCATCTACATGAAGTTATAATCCACAAGGTATCAACTATCATCCAAATACTCAGAATCCATAGGGCATCAAGTAGAGGCATGATTATAGGTCTATCATGCCGCGTCATCTCATCACTACACACTATGCATGCATCCCACATTGAGTAATCAGACCATGATGACAACCTATCAAGTAAATACATACTAACACTCTAAAGGAAAACATGAAAACTAATAGAAAAATAATATCTATGAAACACATAATCAGAATATAGGGTCTTCATATATCAACATGTGAATCAAAAATTGTCATGGAATATAGATATAATAGAAAATATCATGGAATCAAGTCATGATATTAAGGGATAAACATGCATCCACATGTTATTATATACAAATAATGGACATAAAATATGATAAAAAAAAGTATACCATGGAACATGTATAATAATATACCAATAGGTTAAGGAACTTATTACTATATAGTTTTGAAGAAAAACATCTAATCTAGTTAGAGATTTCATCACCATGCCATGTCTGCACACAAATTGATCATGCATAGACACCAAAGACCCCTTGAACTTGTTCCAAATAATAATTTAGGGATAAAGAGTTATGAGAGTGAAACAAAGAGTTATTATCAAGTAATACCTCATGGTTACCATTAGATAAACAACCAATGGACTTATGAATGAAAACATACACCATGCAAGTACAAGGATAAGGAGTGGAGGTTTTTCTTATATATGCACCACTATGAAGGTGTGTTTACCTCATGTCAAGTGTGAACTAAAAGTGGACCATGATGGAATATGGTGTGTGGATATAGAATCTAATTCTTTTCCATTTAGCTCCATGGGTTAAAGACTATATTCTATGGTGCATGTGGTCACTTGAGGTCAACCTAAATGGTTAATAAAGGGTCAATACAAAATAAAAATATGTCAACTGATGCTCTAATATGGTATAAATTGAAGGACCATGGTTGTATATTTTTATATCAAACACTTTGATTCAATATGATCTCTATCGATAAATTAAGAGGAGAAGGTATTTGCCGGAATCAATTGAGGATCATTCAGTGTGGAAAACCTCTACAAAGCCTCATTGAATCTTCTTATTTAAAAACAAAAATGACATTACTAAATCAATTCCATGATGGAAATTTAATTTTTTAAAACTCTATTGTCCATATGATAGACCAACCATATAAAACTGTCGTGTATTATTTATTGAGGAATAGTATAATCTTCAATAGTATAGAATTCCCATTACATATTTCAATAACCTTAGATATTGGGTATCCTAACCTGAGAAATCATCACTATGGAGCATCCTATATCGTGATACATTGTGCTTATATTCATAGAACCCTTGTGGTGTGGCCATATCCACCATGACACTGGAGTCACCACAGTGGCTTTGTCTTGTGTATTAGCACACAATATGTTTTTCTTATTACAAAACATTCCAAAACACATCATTATTTCTATAAAATATTTTCAAATACACAAGAATTTATCAAAAGCATGATCAAACTTCAGGCATAGAAAAAAACATGGTTTTTAGGAAAAATAATAATTTTATGGTTTTTCAATTCTCCACCAAAAATACATCTCATAATATAGAAGCATATATTGGTTTCTTGATAAAATAGCTAAGGATTATGATTTCAAACAACAAACTATCACTCCCAAGTCTCATTATGGATCTTCCCATATATCCAATGAAACTAAGAAAGTAGTATCATCATACCTCGAGGAAAATTACCACTATGATATACTATATTCTATAATCGATCCGCCTAAGATGCATTAGGCTAACAATCTATATCCTCACAATCGATAAAATGAATAATATCAATTATGTGTCTTCAAATCCATGACACATGGAATACATCATGTATACTTGACTAGGGTGAAGGAAGATTCAGATGGCTTGCCATTGTTCCTTTCCACAAGGTGATGTAAAAGGGTCCTACAAAATTCGATTCAAACTTTCTCTAATTCCTTAGACATTGATTCCCTAATCAAGTAGTCACTCTCAATAAAACCTGATCACCCCCATGAACTTTAAATGTCTCTTCATATGTTCGGAATATGATCTCTTTTTTACTCTAAGTGTTGATAAAACTCTTCTATATTAGGCAAACTATCTCATAGATCTTATAAACTATATTAGAGACCCAAATATCTACCTCACCTACCTCATGCCAACATATCAGTGACTGAAAAGGAATCCTATAAAGTACATCTTAAGGTAACATTTGAATCGAATCCTTATGGCTATTGTTTAATAAAAAGTCAAACAAGGATATGTTATCATCCTATGCTCCACAAAATTCTAGGATGGAATCCTAAATAATATCCTTCAACATGCATATAGTCTACTGATAATACACATCTGTCTGTGGGTGGTACAATGTTATGAATATCAACAGTTTCCTTATGTATATTTTCATGCGCATCCAAAATCAAAATTTCATACATGAATCTGTATCTGATTTAATTATAATGGTAACTCTATGAAATTTTACAATCAAAAAAATATATAGAGACTTCTCATATCTTATCCTTGGTGATTATCTCTAATTGGTAGGAGGTGATAAAATTTTATTAACTGATTGAAAACCTCCCACGCTATTTCACAGCTCCTTCGGGTCTTGGGTAACCCTGTAAAAAATCCCATTGAGATGTCCTCCCATTTCCACATGGATATAGGAAGTGGCTATAATTTAACCAGAGGACAGTTATTCTTGAACTTCATTCTCTAATAAAAAGTAAATAGGATATAAAACCATTAATATATTTCACTATCCCCATTCAGTATAATTGGCATATGAAATTGGGAAACATTTAGGTTTCACTAATATTTACTTTCAATCAAGAGGTATGCTAATTTATCATCACATACCCCATGTTTTAAGAAATGAATATATTGATACCATGTACCAAGATCAGGTCATCACCATAAATAATCCATCTAGGCATCAAATAATCTCGATCCAGTAATCACTTTATCACAAAACATTTTAGGTCAGCCTCCAGACTAGTTTTTAGCCAGTCAACATGAGAATATGTGATCAACATGGAAGAAAAATTCATAAAAATATGTTCCTCTATATCATACAAAATAAAGTAATATAATAGGATCGTTAATTTCCATTTCACATTGGATTACCACTCACCAAGATATTTCTTATCCAGCCTATTACTACTAAGAGAGTCCATAATGATGTTACCATTCCCCGACGTATACACCCTCTCAATATCAAAACTCATTATATACTGAACCCATTTCCTCTATATTAGGTTTTAGTCCCTCTACCTGAAGATATAGAGGAGTTTATTATTGTACATGTACATGAAAAATATCTCATTGAATATATTGTCTCAACAACACTTTATAGAATGTACCACGGCTAGAATATCTATGTCATGTGTAGGGATGTTCCTCTCAAGGGAACAAAGATGAAGATAACCATAGGATATTAACTACACACTCATCATCAATTACACTTTAGGGAAAACATATAATGTATCATTGTACACACTATAATAAATCCCAATCTTAATGAGTCTTAGTAATAGAGCTATAATTAACCACCTATTTAGATCAAGTAATGTTTCATCACATTGATCTGACTGTTGGATCTTAACTCCCTTTTTCATTTGTGATTCTTGGGTGTTGATTGTTAGATGATGTCCTGGAGAAACCACCAGTAATATCTGACTAAAACAAGAATGATCAGGATATGAAATACAATTTAAGGATGTGTTTAAGACCATAATACTTCAACTTTATTTCTAATATGGATATACCCATATCAAACACCACATGTCAATATAAGTTAGACTATTGAACAAAAAAGTCACACATTGAAAAAAAATCATATAACTATTGTTCCTGAAGTGTACTCAAGACAAACTCTTGGTTTCAAGCATGCCTCTCAAATTTCATCAAGTTGAAAAAATGAACACTATGATGAATAAGTCCATGTATGGCTATAATATTATGTTCATGAGGTTCGTGAACAATATAGATTAATTATTTATAGTAAACTCCATCACCATGTATTTATAAAGCCCATACCTACTCCAAATCATAGTTATTGAAATTTCTTCCACCCTTACTCACTAGTGGGTACATCCTAGTCAAGGATCAATCATGTAGAAACATTAGGCTCCCAGTTGTTGGTCAAAATGATCATCAATCCTAAGAAAATGATTTTAGATATTTATATTCACCTAGTTAAGATTATGTAATTTTATATAGAATTGAATAATTCCATTTTCCTTCTTGCTCAATATCAAAGTTTTACTTCATGGTGAAGTACTTGGCCAGATAAATCCCTTCCTCTCTAATTCATCCATCTATACCCTGAGCTCCTTTATCTTGGTCAGTTATATACGACATGTGGGTATCGAAATGTGTTATGCAATTGATATAATATCCAAGTTAAATTAAATGACTATAGTAGGAGGTAATCAAAATAATTTATCAAGAAATACATGCTGATAGAGATCCACAACTGGAGAAAATGATGTAGGGTTTTCCTCTATTCCAACTGAGAGAGACATACCCACCATCATTGCTATAACTGCAACAAGATGAATAAAATTCAGTCCAAAACATCTTAATAGAAGTTGCTAATCCATAGTCACCATATACTTAACTCCCAATAGTTATGTGAATGAAACATGTCTCTGATAGTATTTAATGTGATTTTGGATGATGGTCAGCTATTTTATGATGAGAATAACATTTAAGGTCATCATGTCCAGTATCATGAATTACCAAAGATGTCAATAGTTGAAGACAACTTATGGGACAGTTTGAGCATCATAGAAGATGATATAGTTTTATTCTTATTTGGGTTTCAATGGAAAATAACTCAGATGATAACATTATTGGAATATCAATTCCAATAACATTGTTTGCAATAATAATGAAGTGGGAAGAAATGATATTGACTAATGTAGTAGACAGTGTGGATGTGATCAACACAATACCTCAAATTGTAGATGTTCATTTCCTAACATCATCTATTTTTTTTAATTTTTTAATTCAACCTAACTCACCTTTGTGGATCTATATTGAATTTGTATGACTAGTTTTCATCCATATCTAAAATTCCAATCTAGATCCCTTGTTTAATGATATAGCTCATCATCAATCTCTTTGGTTTTTAAAAATCATGAATAATAATTGATGTAGGTTACATATATTTCGGAACTTCTGACCCATATTCAAGAGTAAATTATAGAACAAAAGATACGATACCACCTTTCTATAGTTTAAACATTGAGGAAGTCCCCTTAAATAAACTAATAAAGAAATAATCTAATCGACCGGTAGTTTGTTCTCTACTGAACGTCTTTCAACTTTCTATTCCTTCCACTAGAAAATGTTTCCATTTTTGATGAAGGGGGTCCACTAAACTATTTTTGTGGGAGGAAATTAGTATCTCTCTCCTTTTCCAAACCCTTCTTTGTCATGAATTTAATTTAGTTAACCTAAGTGTAAGTCATCAGGTTAAAACTAATGACTTAGAATATCTACTTCAATCAAATTCCAATGTCCTAATTTTTGGGTTTTTATACTAAATATCTACACAAGATACGTGTCAAATTAAAAAACTATTGAATTAAACAAGGTAATAAGGTATTTTAATAACCCCCTTTCAGAGTTCGAAAAACAATTTTGCGCGATCTAATTTCATTTTACTTAGAAATAACTCCTAAAATATGTGGTCTTTGAAAGTCTCCCATGTAAAAAGCTCTCACCAGCCAACATGGAGCATAAATTCACTCTAATATTTATAAGTTCCTTTTATCATAAAGGTCATGAGTACCACCTTATTATCTTATAGATTATAAAATAATTCAAAGATCCTGTTATTGACTTGAATCCATTTCACAATATCTTGGGGACATCTAGTTCAATGGAATGATTGAGGATGCTATAGATGGAAGTCATAATAATATTTAACCACTATCTTAGTGACTCATCTACCTTGGGTAGGAATAATTCTGAATAATATAAAATAAATGATTTCTATCGCTCTAATAACATGTTCCAGTATGGTTGGTGGTAGAGGAGCATGTTAGACTGCCCCTGCTGGTGGTCCCATCCTAGGTCTTTGAGGTAGCATCACTATAACATAAGGATTATTATGAACATAAATAGATCCAAACTAGTCTATGAGAGGGGGAAAAATATTTTCTATGAGAATAACCTTAAACCTAGGTGTACCATCATAGTAAGAAATATTTTCTCTATCACAGTACATTACTCATAGTCATCATATATATATACTAACACAATAGCATGGAATTTTCTTCAAATAAATGCTAGTAAATATATATAAAACTACATGTTAAATCATAGATATACCAGAAAGTAAAATAAATATCCCAAATAAATAACACAAAACATGGTATTAATGTTAAGAACCACTATTAAAAACACACAAAGAAACATACATATATATGGAAGATAATCGTATATTCCCTGTAATAATACATGAAAAGATAATAAATCACACATATCTCTTATCAACATCATATGTATCACTAAATTCAATTTTAATAAAATATAATAGAAAAATAGATTCTTAGTTTTATGGTAAACCAAAGGTCCATTATATAGTATTTTCTATAAATTAACATAGTTCCTCTACAAGAGTCCCAAAAATCCTAGAACATTCCTATCATATTATCATATCATGTAAAAACAAAAGTCTTGTTAGTAAAAAATCTATTCCTATGATAACACTTATGAATATCCCAAACCAAACCAATTCGTTTGAGTTATTTGTCATGTGACCCCATGTGGGGTTTCGTATATTCATGTTGCTTTCAACTATTATTGAGGGTTCAATTTCAATAGTGGGGAGACTATACCCCCCATATGAAGTCATAAAATAAGAATAAATAAATGATAATAATATTAGTGAATAAATAATCATAATAAACATGTTGAATTATTTAATAAATGGCATACACATTAAATAATTAAATATAATCCCAAAAAAGGAATGTCAACCCCAATTAAATATAGTAGATAAATAAATAAATAATAAACTACGAGTCCTGCTGATGTCTATATCTATCCACCTCAAGAACAATTCTCTTTAGCTTAGTAGTCCACTACATGGACCTTTCTCTTCACCAGATCCCATATGAAATCAACAAGTTCTTTGAAATTTTTAATTAGGGTGTGATTTAAATTCTTATAAAAAACCAGCAATGTGTCTTTACCATGTCATGCTCAGTTAAAATAGTTTATATTCCAAAATAACAGTAATCAATTTCTAACAGGAAAAAACATAAAATAGGAAACCATGTGGTCGTACGCTACCCAATCTTTCAAAAACCCAAAACCTCACTTTCATTGTCTCCATGTCTAAAAAGTTATCTTATTATGATATGTATGAAGGAATGGATAGAATATTGTTGAAGATTCAATCAGAATACACAAAGAATTGAGTGAAATAAACTACTCAAAATTCACAAGGAATCAGTTAATATTTGGATTCCAAAAGGCCTTGAGTATTAAAAACCTAGCCAAAATCAAAAAGGCATCTGGTGACACTCAGAATTGATATCAAATCAATTTTCATCCCTACACTTGATATCCAAGAAGCATTAAATAGAGTACAAGATATAGTTTTATTATGCTGCATTTTTGTCAACGCTTCACACCATGAACTTACCACACAATGAGTAATCAAACCATGATAGCCACCTATCAAGTATATGAATACCATTCCTCCAATTGAAAAAATAAATAGGCAATTAATGATATCATCAATAGAACCCATCATGTGAGTATAACATTTTAATATATCAACATGTGAATAAAAAATCGTCATCAAATCCAACAATCTTAAAAATTCACATGGAAACAAGTCATAGTATTATGTACTTCACACACCCACATGTGATTTCATATAAAAATGAAATTAATATAATACAAGACTATTATAATACCATAGAAACAAGTAATATTATTAAGTAATACACACACCCACATGCAATTTCAAATAAAAAAAATATTACAACACTATTATAATACCATGGAAACATGTATAATGATATTAAAAGATGGTACAGAACTTTAAAATCATAGTTATCAATATCAACATCATTTTTTGTTAGAGGCATATTTATCATATGACATCCACACATAACCGAGTCACATTTACACATCAAAGACTCCCAGAACTATTTCTATACCATCATATATGGTATTAGATTTAGTGGAGATAAAAAAATGGTTATAACCATATATTGACATGGGTATGTTATTGGAGAAACACTTAAAGGAATTCTAAAATAATATAATAGTAGTTAATGTATATGGATATGATGTGGATGGTGTGTTTGTATAGGCACCACTATGTAGGGGTTCTAACCTCAATGTTGAGGTGCACCAATAAAGATCACCTTGATGTTTGGTTGATGGTTGTGACATGGAATTATTGTTATTTAATCACAATGGGAATAAGAATAGGAGTTTTCTTGTATGATGGTATTTGAGGTCAACCTCCATAGTGTAGAATGGGGGGCTTCAGAGTAAATTTAAGCTCAGGCATGCACCATTTTAGTGTAAAGTGTTGGACCATGGTTGGGGAACCTTCTACGTATCACTTAAGTTATCATGGATCTCTGTTTTTGATGATTTAGGATAATTTATTTTTAGGTATCAGTGGAGAAACCTTAGTCATGGAAAACATCCATAAAGACTCACTAAATCCTCCTCTTTCATAATCAATACACCATCCCTGGACAAATTCTACAATGACCATAAAATTTTTTAAAACACCAACGACCAAAAAATTGGATATCTATATGTAACTAACATTGATTAATTATTGTGGACTTTTATGATACCATATAATACATAATCCCTGATACAAACTACCACAAATTAGGCTATAGTGTAGATTCACATGAAAAACATTCACTACAGCCCATACCATATGGCTATGGCTTGGAATTTAGTTAAAAAATACGCTTCTGATTTAGATATATACACTCTAATGAAGGATTCAACAATATAGAATGGTCTTCTATTTTGTGACCCATTCCATTATGTATTGGCACTAAACATTCAAAAAAATATTTTTATGCCTCCAGTTTTTTTTCAAAGAGATAAGATATTACCCAAACACAATCCAATTTAAGGAAATGAAAAAAATGTTTTTATTCGGAATAATAATTTTAGGGTTTTACAAATATACTTCTCTTTGAAATAATATATCAGGAATCGATTTTTATTCATGGTATTTAAATTTTTCATTTTAGTAATTTCTTTTATTGGGTTTATGATTCATGAGTTACAAATGTGGTAAAGGTTTATTTGAAAATCTCATCATTATTTTGGATTTTTTATAATTAACTCTCCCTTTTTGGGATTATTTGATATTTCTATCATTAAACCATTTCTTATCCACTAGAAATTAATGAACATTTCATGTAATAATACCATTTCCCTCTATTTGGTAGTTAAAATGATAAGATTTTGTTTTAAGAAAAGATGATTTTTTCTCTTTTTTATGAAAATATATTTTTCTTACACATATATAATTTATATAATAAGTTTCATGAATATTTGTAACGTTCTCCAGATTATTAATTAAATAATTTTTTCTCATGTTTGACATTTTAAAAATGGTTTTAAAAGAATCTTCATGTCAATTTTTGAATGATGCACTTTATAATCTTCTTACAACAATATGAAACAAATGTTTTTAACTTATTAAGAATGATTGGAACTACCTACCTGCAAGAAAAATAAATGATTTGAAAATTCATTCATATTTTTAAAAGTTTATTTTAAAAGAAAATGGTTTTTTTAATATTCTATAAAATTAATTTTTGAAATAATTTTCAATGAGAACATGGTGTTTTTAATCAAGAACGTTTTGATGAATTTTTATGGTATATCTCATCATCAATGAAAAAACCTTATTTTAGTTATTCCCTATTGGGGAGATATTGTAATGATACTATCATTATTATTTATCTAGAGGGTTTATAATTAGTTTGAGAATGGAAGTACTATTTTGATTATATTCCCCATATTACACCATATGGTTTATGATTATGTTTATTGATTGGGGAAATTATTTAAATTTCATATTCTTATTTACAATACAAATGATTATATTTATTATTTTACACCCCTTTCATATGAGGAAATTTTTTGATTTAGGAAGTGATGGGAGGGGCTTTATGTATCCCCTCAATGAATTAGTAGGTCTAATGAGAGAAAATGTCTTAGGTATTTGATTGAGACCTTACCCATTTATGGATGATTTCTTGGAACATGTCCTTGAATATATGATTTTTATATACAACATTATAAATTTACTCAATATGTGGATATTTGTTGATTCCAATGGTTATTATTTGATTAGTTTTCATATCCATGTATATGTTTCAATACCAGGTGATTATTTATATGTAATTTTTAATCAAGATTTAGTGCTTAAATGATATGTGGTTTTAGTTACATGGTTTTAAATACTGGTTATACCTTATTTATTCTGGATATCTTCAATTGTACTCATATCTTTACTGACCATATGATCTTACTCTAATCATATATTTTCTTTCCCATGTATACTGGTAAGTGTATTATGATTCATATTCTAGGTTATTATAATTGAAATAATTTGGTACTAAAAGAAAAAACTATGATGTATTTTTATGTTTTCAAATGTTATGTATGTATCCAGAATTATAGGACTACTAAACTGTAATGACCCTGGTATTTATAGAATAATTCTTGTTCATATAAAATAATATTTTTGAACAAGATATTAAATTGGACGCTTTGTTTGATAGTGTAATCAACACACAACAACTGGTTTATATGAAAACTTATGTTGCATAAAACTTTGAGTTATACCGAAAAACTAATATAATAATAATATTATTTTAAATGGTAGTTAACACATTGTAATTGTATTAATAGGAATTAACATAACTAACTAAATTATGATTATACATGTTTGTTAAATTCATTTACATTGAACCAATAAATTTTATAGTCTTAAAATAATAATGAATTTGATTTTAAGCATGGAATACTCTAATATTCTTTAAAAGGTCGATTTAATGCCTTTTGAGGGAAAACCCTTTTTAAATCTAGTTTTTGTCACTCTTATATGTTACATTTGAAAAATATAAACTTATTATTTTCTAGTAGGAGATAAAAATTTATATTGGATAAATTTTTGGTATTTTTCTGATAAAGTTGATTTTTTAATGAATAGTGAAAATTTATTCATTTTAATTCAAAACCGTGTTTTCAACTAATTTATTTCGATACTTATATTGTTCTTTTAATTGTTTTTAATGTATAATTGGATTATATTTTTATCATTTAATTCAATTATGGTCATTATAAGTAATTTAATATTTTAATTGGACAAAAACACATGTTAGTCTTTTGGTTGTTTTTACATCATAAAAACACACTTTTTGGTTTTTACAAAGATAATTAATTCAAAATGAATTTATTCCACTTTTGTGTTTTGAATTTGGACAAATGGATTCCAAATTTTGAATCATGTGGTCTAAATTTTGTAAATAGGTAACTTTTATTTTTAGACTTTATGAATAGTAACTTCGGTAAATATTTTATTTACCATGGTTAAATGGTATGTCTCGTAAATAATGGTTCAAAAATATTATAATTCTGATAAATTACCCTAGAATGTTTTTTAACCCTATTGTATGATACATTTCCAACCATTGGCATCCTTGGGTTAATATTGGGACACCATGGAGCCACTTATAAGTGAAAATGTCATTTCATAAAAATTAATTTAACGTTAAGGAAAAGGTAACAAAAACATATATCTTTTTGTAAAATAATTTTTAATTAGAGTAATACATGTGAAAATTTAGAATATAAATAATCATTATAAATATAAAAATATTTCCAAAATCATGGTATTTTATTTATAAATTTTAGACATCAAATAAATAAATTTATTTCTCACACAATGGTGATGTAGAGATTAACTTATTGATAAATGATTTAAATAAATGAGATTATAAATATGAAAATAACATTTTTATTCAATCCACAAATTTTATGGATGATTATAACTTGTTATCTTTGAATTAATTATGGTTTTTCGAAATAATCAAGTTGTTATTGATTTTTTAAAAGTCCTAATATGAATAGTTTATAAATTGACATAAATGAGTTTTTAAAACAATTAATACTTCATTATATAATAAAATAATAATAAAAATATAATATTCAGAAAAATGAAATATATTATGTTACTAATTCCATTAATTATCCATTTTTGGGTTGCTTGAAATTTTATAGTAACTATAATAACCATATATTATGAAACTACACGAAGACATGATAAGAGTTAATTTATTTAACTAAGGGTTAAAACTAAAAGATAATGATTATTTTTTGACCTAAACTTTTATAAAACCTTTTGGTTGAGATTATTTATAACAATACTCACCTTATATTTTAATTAAATTAGTTGGGGACCTTTTGAAATTGAAATTCAGTTTATAATAAAATAATCATTCAAGATATTCCTTAAGTGCCCCTTTTCCTTCTTCTAAAATGACAGCACATGTAAGCCATTACTCAAACTTCTCAATCTCCTTGGATCATCCAAAATCTACTTCAATAATCTCTCAACATTATTCCCTTTCCGCTAGAAGCATTCCCCTAAGTAGAAGGCAATTCATGGAAGCCCTTTGGCTCAAATCAAATGAAGGTACCCGATTTGAGGTAATGTCTTCACTCAAGTTATTTTCTTTTATTTTACTTATCCACTCCCCATTATATTATTATTACTTGTTAACATAATGTAACCAGTATCCCCAATACACTAGGTTTTTTATGATAATTATTCAAACTATACTTACACACACCTCCATCCAATAGATACGAACATACTATTTCTGTGTACAACAAACTACTGCCTCATGGAACAATGATTTTTCAATTATATCCTACCACATCTCATGGGGTAAATTATGTTGGAACATTATTTATATGTGATATATATTATATTTATATTTTCTCAATTCTTCTATATTTTTAATTTTGAGTAAACCTTTATGCTTTCCATAAAGCGTAAATATGATTATTTCAGTTGAGGAAGTGCTGACTACCGCCCCCTCAAAGTGATATGACTTGTTCATACAATACATGGAACAAATAAAGAATGTAATTAATGAAATTCTGTAACATATATATTATAATTGTATTATAATATACCTATGTATCATTTAGTTTTTATTCCTTTAAAAATTAAAAAGAAATAAAAGTAGTGTTCATAGGTATGTATGACTTACCGTCTCCATGAAGGGTGCATTTCATTTTCTTATATTAAAATGTTATTGACTATTATAAATACTTATATAATGAATATAAATACATATATACATGATATAAAGGATATTTAAATCATGAATACAATTATGGAGATAATGGTATTTTGACACCATGGACAATTTCTAATTATAAACAGTTCATTTTTGACTCAAGTACCGAACATCAACAAAAAGACCGATATAAACATAAATAATTATATTATTATTATAGAAATGTAATAAGAAATATAAAAGGAATAATAACCATGATAAAGGTTATGAATCTAGTATAATCAACTTATGTTTATTATTCATGGAGATAAATAACGAACAAGACTAGTCGGACACAAGGTTACAGAACATCTCAACCCAATTTCCATTCTTTTGGTTAATCTTCTACATTTAATTATGTAATTCTAGGAATATGTAAGAAATAATTTTTGATATCTTATCCTGTATTTATATATTAATTTTGTGTACTTATAGTTAACGCACATAATTGATTAATTTTACTTACAAAATGATCTTTGTAAGGGAAACTTTCAACTACCTATTTCACTCAAAGACTAATTTTATGATGTGTATTATAATTACTATTTTATTATATTGGGATATGTTATTCTATATCCTTATTTATATAAATTTTATTTCCAAGTGGTGATAGAATATTTTTTCTATCATCAAATCATTTTCTCAATTTTTATGTGATGCCGTTAGGCTACCAAATTTTCGTAAGGGGTCTTCTTAACCCAATTTACATTATTTGGGTTAATAAAATACTTCTAATTATGTCATGATATGATAATGTAAGAAATAAATTTTGATATCTTTCTTGTATTTATACATTATTTATGTGTACTTATATTCAATACAAAAAATCGATCAATTTTTCTTACAAAATGATCATTGTAAGGCAATCTTTCACCTTTCTCTTTTAGTCAAAAAATTATTCTATGCTATGTATTTTAGTATCAATTTTTTTATGTTGGGATATGTTCTTCTATATCTGTATTTATTTACATTTTATGTCAAGTTATAAGAGACCCATTTTTCTCCCATCAACTCATTTTCTGAAATTTAATGTGACACCGTTGGGATGCCAAATTTTTGTAAGGGACTTCGACTAAATATCCTTTCATTGTGGAATATTTTGATCTATAAAAGACATTTTTTATATAATGTATAAAACCATTTTACATTTAATTTCATTCAAAGGAAATATTTTTCAACAATCCATTTTACTAAAGAACAAAAATAAAGTTTTTTTTAATTTTTATGGTGAAAATGACCCTTCCACCACCGCAAGAATTACTCATATCGGGCTTCCTCAACAAGCCATTTCATTTTAAAAAAAATGAAATAAATACCATATATCCTTTTTATGTATTTTGGTATTGAAAATCGTTTTGAGAATATATTTATTATGACAATATCATGTAATTACATATTGTGATTTGAATGTGGAATTGTTATCTTTCCTTTATGTTTGTTTTTTGTGTTTTTATTTTTTTATGGTTCTTGGGAATTGTTTATGTATAAGGGGGGTTCCATTATAATCATAGGGTTGGTGAGCCTGAGATAGATCTACAATTCATTGGGTAATGTGAGGAAGGTAAACGATAGAATTTCATATAATAGATTTAGGGAATATACTGTGATGGGTATTCCAAATGTATCTCCATATATAGTTGTGAAAGCTACAATGTATGTTTGTTATGGATTCCACAAGATACCAGTATGATTTATGATTTCAATAGGCCATTCATAAAATATTATGACTATCATGTGGTATGTTAAAAAGCTATTATTTATGATTGAAAAGTGTGATTTCTTGATTTTTATGTATCCATGGAATAATATTTTCTTTCCTTATTTTATATCCCTTATTGAGATTTTTATGTTTATCCCATGTTTTTGAAATGTTTTTCACTGTGTATAAGGAAGATTAAGAGAAAGAAATAATTCAAGAAGATTTATATCAAGAAAATAATTTTTCTTTTATTTAAAGAGTATTATTATTTTGAAAAATTTGGATAGAGTAGAATTGTCTACTTTGTAGTTTTTTAGATGTAACATAATAGATACGACCTAATTCTCTAGATCCCTAAACCTGAAAAGATCCCCAATGTGAATTATTAACTTAATTCATGACTATGTATAGTATAAGTCATATTATTTATAGTTGGAATCAAATTTCGTTTTAGATAACTTTATAGGTTAGGGTGTTATTTGATCATAAGTGAAATAAGAAAAATGGTTAAAATAATAGAATGAGTCATAGTTATTTTTGTTAAACTGGATGTGTTTAAGATAATAAGAATAATTATATATTAGTGTTCACCCACCTCAAAAGATATTATAGGATGATTTTTATCAAATACACACACTAACCTTTTTGATTTTCAGAAAATGGATGGATCTAGAAGACACCAAAGTAACAATGCATGTAAAGAAAACTGTGATGGTTTCTGAATATTCAACTGAATGAAACGGGAGCTTGAATGAGAAATCTTGTGGTTATTTTCACCCTACTATCTGGAGTCATGATTGACCACCTGAACCATGGTGATTTTTATAAGGCATCGTATATGTGAGTAAAAAATCCATATGGTTGTTTAGGTAATAATCATAAAGGTATGAATATTAAGAAAACTATGTGTTAACTATGTGGAAAGAGACACCTCAAAAAATTCTTTAGTGGGATGGGAAGATTCTATAAATGAGGTAATGGAGGTTATAAATCATGAACATTCCATGTAAAAAGGAAGCATCTGGGGGACTTTAGGAAATGGAACGAAGTTCTTTTCAAGGGATCAATTGAATGTTTTAAATGTTGTATGCATAGTCATTATTCAAATAGATGTCCAATAACGAAGGTTCGGGAATGGGATCAGTAACACTATAAAAATATATGTTTACCAATACATAATGCCTTTCCAATTGATGATGAAGAAATTGAAAATGACCAAAGAAAGGTATGTATTATTTCTTAGTTGATGTTTTGACATTATTGAATATTAGTATATGATTCAATATTTTGTTTGTTAGAATGATGTATTATGGAATAAGTTGGAAAAAAATAGTTAATAGATCATGAATAACATTGAATGAGTAAGAAGTATGAATATAAGGATTAAAGAGTTTTGGTAGATTTTAGGATGATGAAATTCTTAAAACTATTATGCCTATTTTGATGATGGGATTAATTTAGAAGAATTTTTCTAGTAGGTGTAACCCTGATGTTCGATATGTGAAAATTTTATTCAACAACGATTCTTTTCTTATATTGACATAATATATAAACTTAGAAATTCATATGATCATTTTTTGAGGTGAAAATTAGTTATAACATTTTCGGATACAAAATGAAAGGTATTAGATAACCTTTGAGGATAAAATAGGTTATTGTTATTTTTTAGGAAATTGTACGATTTTTTTGAGAATATTTTAAGAATGTGATGGTTTTAGAAAAATTAAAACCCTCATGATGGTTGAAAAACCTTCGCATCCAGAAAGACAAGGGGAATCAAATCAACAACTAAAGGATGATAATGGAGAATCCCCTTCCACTGGCCTACATGAAGTCCTTGGTTAATATGACTTATTATTTTTAGTTAAATGATTTTATTAATCAAGAATAAGTTGATTTGTGATAATATGTTTTATCAAATGGATATCCTTAGTATAGGATAATGATTTTGTGATTATGTGATAAATTTTATTTTGGAAGACTGTCTCTTTTTTGGGAACACATTATACCTAAAGAATATAGCATACTCTAGGATTTCATTTGTGGAGTAATGGTTGGAATTTTATTTTTGGAAGAATCTATATTTTTATTGTGGAAATATGGTGATTTAGGTTATTTATGGAAATGATTAACCTATCATAGATAATATGTGATTTGGTTAATTATTTTTCAATATTATACTTTAAGAGTATCCAATGTTATTTGGAGATAAATGTTATGATTTTTGTGGAAGTATATGTGATCAAATCCTTCTAAAGTTTTGGTTTTAAACATTGTTTGGATTATTTTTAATAATTTTAAGGAAAATTGTATATTTAATGGTATTTTTTGAGATTTGGGGATTGTTTGTTCTATTTTAGAGATTAGGAGTAGTATTTTTTTATACAAATGATTATTATTTTTGGGGATTATCTGATCTTGTACTAACCTTTTTGGTTTTGGTTTATGTCTAAAAACATCTGAAATATATGTTTTGTCTTTTGTGGATCATGTTATTTTATATAAGTTGACTCTTGTGCTTTAGGTGTGAACACGTCATCACGAATACTCATCCTTTTTTAAAAATATGAGTTTGTGGTATAAATTTATTAAAGGATGAAACTCTACTTCCAATATAAGTATATTTCCTTATGTTCTTAGTCAATCTGATAAATAAAATCATCAAAATTATGAAAATAAAATTCAATCAAAAAATTTCTTTGTTTACTTTTCTTACTGGGGAATGAATGTCCATTTAACCTATCAAAAGTCTGTGGATTTCTGGTGGTTAACATTCTCATAATCACGTTTTCTATGACTCTCCATTAGAACATGACACTTAGTTTCTCCTCCATATCCATGTTTTCATGGAATATTAATATTGGTTAACTTAGGTGACCTTTGAAGTTTTATTTCCTTTTTTAAGTGATAGTTTTAATGACTCTTTCTCCGATGCGGGAAATTCAATGAAGCTTCAATTCCCAATTATAAAATTGTGATGACACAATTTCCAAAAGTGGGGAAGGATGTAATAACCCAGGTATATATAGAATAATACCTTTTCATATCTATTAATATTTAGGAATAATATATTAAATAGGACACGTTTTCGATAGCGTACTCAAAACCCAAAAATAGGTTTCTTTGAAATCTTATGTTGCACACAACATTGAGTTATACCAAAAAAATAATATTATAATATTATTACTTTAAATGATAGTTAACACATAACTGTTGTATTGAGGGGAATGAAAATAACTGACTAAATAATGATTACACATTTTTGTTAAATTTATTTACATTGACCCAATAAATTTTATAGGATTAAAATAAGAATGAATCTGATTTTAAGCATAAAATACTATAATATTCTTTAAAAGGTTGATTTAACGCCTTTTGATAGCGATCCCTTTTAAAATCTAGTTTTTGTCACTTTTATGTGTTCCATTTGAGAAAAATAAACACTTTATTTGGAATTGAGACATCAAAGTTTACTTTGGGTATATTTTTGATATTTTTCTGATAAAGTTCATTTTTAATGAATAGTGATAAATACTACATCTTAATTCAAACTGCATATTCATCTAATTTATTTACATAATTAGTTTTTCATTTTAACGGGATTTAATGTATAATTGGAATTTTTTTTCTAATAGAATAATGGTAATTGGAAGAAATTTAATATTTTAATTGGACATAAACACATGAAAATCTTTTAGTAGTTTTTTAATTAAAAACACACTTTTTGGTTTTGACAAAGAAAATTAATTTTAAATTAATTTTTGCCACTTCTATGTTTTTTATTTTGAGAAATTAATTGAATATTTAAAATCAAGAGGTCTAAATTGATTAAATAGGTATCTGTTATTTTTATTCATTTTGAATAGTAACTTTAGTAAATATTTTATTATACTTAGTCAAAAGGTAAATCTGGTAAATAAGTGTAAAAAATAATATTATAATAATATTAAATTACCCTAAAATGCATCCTATCTCTTTTATATGATACATTTCTGATCATGGGAATCCTTTGGTCTATTTTGGGAGCCCTTGAAGCGACATGTAAGTGAAAATGATATTTTATAAAAATTTATTGAATGTTAAGGAAAATGTAACATAAACATATATCTTTATCTAAAAAAATTTATATATGGGGTTATATAAGTGAGATTTTCAACTATAAATATAAATTATAAATATAGGAGGATTTAATACATCATGGTATTTTATTTATAATTTTTTGAAATCAAAGAAATAAATTAATTTATGACACAATGCTGATGTAGTTATTACAATATTAATGAAATAATTAAATAAATGAGATTATAAATATTAAAATAAATTTATTTAGAAACATTATATTCAATAATAAAATTTTATGGATTCATATAACATGTCATGTTTTAATTAATGTACTTTTTGGAATGAGTGAAGTTGTTAGTAAAATTTTAAAAGCCTTGATATGAATAGTTTATAAATTCGTCTAAATGCATTTTTAAAACAATTAATATTTTATTAAATGATAAAATAATCATAAAAATATAATATTCGACCAAATGACATATATTATGTCAAAAATGTCATTAATGGTCCACTTTAGGTTATCTTGGCATATCACAATAACTATAGTAACCATATATTATGAAATTACAAGAAGACATGGTAAGAGTTAATATAAGTAACTAAGAGTTAAAACTAAACAATAAGGATACTTTTATAACCTAAACAGGTATAAAACCCATTTGTTGTGATTATTTATAACAATAAACACCTTATCATTTAATTAAATGAGTTGGGGACCTATTTAAATGGAAATTACAATTATAATAAAATAATATTTCAAGACATTCCTTTAGTGACCCTCCTCCATCTTATAAAAGGACACCACCACTAACCTATTACTCACACCTCTAAATAACTTTGAATTGTCCCAAATATCCTCCAATAATCTCCAAACATTCTTCCATTCTGATTAGAATCATTACCCTAGAAAAAAGGCAATTCAATAAATTCTTTTAGCTCAAATCAATAGAAGTTACTCGATTTGAGGTGTTATCTTTTCTCAAGTTATTTTCTTTTATATTGATTCTCAAATCCATGTGATATTATTATTACATTTTTACATAAAAAACCATTATAATAAATATACTAGTTTATTGTTATGATGATAATTCTAACTACAGTTACTCACCCATTCATTTAATGGATATGAACATACTGTTTCTCGGTACGGTGAACTACTACCTCACAAAAAGATGATTGTTCAATTATCTTCTACCACAAATAATGGTGGTAATAATTATGGAAATTTATTTATATGTGATATATATTATATTTATATTATCTCTATTTTAGGTATTTTTATTTTATAGCATACCTTTATTATTTCCATATCACGTAAATACGATAATTTCATTTGAGGAATTGCGGACAACTACCCCCTCAAAGTTATATGACTCATTCATGCTATACATGGAATGTTTAAAGGATGTAATAAATGAAGTTATGTATAATATATATTATAATTTAATTATAATATACCTATATATCATTAATTTTTCATTTCTTTAAAAATGAAAAAGAAATGAAAGTTCCTCTCATGCGTACGTACGACTTATCGTCTCCAAGAACGAGGCATTTCATTTTCTTATATCCAAATGTTATGGAATATTATAAATAATTATATAATGGATCTAAAAACCTATATATTGGATATATATGATATTTAAATCATTAATACCGTTCTGGAGATAGTGTACATTTTTCACATGGACAATTTGTAATTATAACTAGTTCATTTTCGACTCAAGTTCCGACCAATTGCAAAAAGGCCGATATGAACTTGAATAATTATATGATTGTTATATCAAGCTAATAAGTGATATAAAAGTAGTAATAAACTTAAAAAAGGTTCTTAAAAATGTAAAATTAAATTATATTTATTATTCATAGAGATAAATAACGAACCAGACACGTCTGACACACGGTAAGGAAAATTCTTAAGCAAATTTCTATAGTTTGGGTTAATATTATAATCATAGTTATATAGTGATATGATTATATAAGAAAAAACTTTTGATACCATATGTTGTATTAATACATTAATTATATCTACTTATAGTGAATATACATAATTGATCTATTTTACTTTCAAAAAGATATTTGTCAGGGAACCATTTACAATTCTCTTTTAGTCAAAGACATGTTATATGCTATGTATTTTAATTTTAATTTTATTATTTTGGGATATATTATTATATATATCATTATTTATTTACAATTTATTTCAATGTGAAGAGAGACCCTTTTCTCTCTCATAATCTCATTTTCGGATTATTTATGTAAACCTGTTATTCTGCCAAATTTCCGTAAGGGAACTTCTTAACCCAATTTCCATTCTTTGAGATAATCTCATACTTTTAATTATGTAGTTCAAGGATTAGGTAATAACTATATTTTTATATCCTCTCTTGTGTTTATACATTAATTATGTTTACTTATAGTGAATACACATAATCAATCTATTTTACTTACAAAATGATCATTGTCAGGGAATCTTTCACCTTCCTATTTTGGTCAAAGACTTATTTTATGATATGTAATTTAATTTTAATTTTATTATGTTGAAATATATTATTAAATATACATATTTATTTAAATTTTATGTCCAACTTATTAAAGACCATTTTCTTTCCCATCAACTCATTTTTTGAATTATATGTGACGCTGTTTGGCTGGTGAATTTTCGTAAGGGACTTCATCTAAACCTCCTTTAATTGAGGCATATTTTGATATATAAATGACTTTAATTTATATGGTGTATAAACCCCCCTTAACATTTAATTTCTTTCAAAGGGAAACTTTTTCTTTGAAGCGTTTTACTAAAGAAAAAAAAAGTTTCATTTAACATAAGCAGTGACAATGACATTTCCGCCACCGCGAGAATTATTTGATTTATACCTTCCTTAAGAAGCCGTACCGTTTAAAAAAATAAAATAAATACCATATACCCTTTTTATTTATTTTTGTATTGAAAATGGTTTTGAGAATTTATTGATTATTTAAATATCTTATAATGTTGTATTGTTATTGGAATGTGGAAATGTTATCATTCTTTTAAGTTTGTTATGTGTTATAATTATGTTATGATTTGCGGGCATTGTTTACCGATACAGGTGAATCTGTGATAAACATAGGGTGGGTGAGACCGAGATAGCTCTACAATGCATTGAGTAACATGAAAGATGTAAACGTTAACATTTCACCTAAGAGATTTAAATAATATACTATGATGGGTATTCCAAATGTTACTCCCTATGTAGTTGTGAAAGATACAATGTAAGTTTGTAATAGATTCCACAAGTTACCTTTATGATTTTTGATTTCTTTGGGTTATTCATAAATCTTATGATTTTATTGACGTATGCTAAAGAGTTATGCTTTGTGATTGAAATGTGTGATTTCTTGATGTACATGTATTAGTGGACAAATGTTTTATTCACTTAATTTCATATCCCTTACTGAAAATATTATGCTCATCACGTGTTTTTGAAATTCTTTTCATAGTGCATATTTTAGGGTAGGATAAAAGAAGAATTAAATAATATTAATATTAATAAAACAATTCTTCTTTTATTTAGGGAGTTTTATTATTTTTAAAAATTTGGATAGAGTAGAAGTGGAAACGGTGTAATTTTTGAGATTCAATGTAATAGTTACAACCCAATTTTGTAAATCTCTAAACCTGAAAATATCCTCAATGTGAATTATTAACATAAATCTAGATTTTGTAATGTTTAAGGACATATCGTTATAAAAACTATTTATTACTTCAATATGTGATTCCTTGTGTTGATTGAAAATATAATAAATTTACCACTGACTCTCGGATACTAGGTTCAGGGTATTTATAATTGGTATCAAATAATGTTTAGTAAACATCATGGGAAATAGATTTAAGAAAACATATATTTGATAACATAACACTATGTATAATTTTCTTCATGTTTTAAGAATATGATAACATCATAATTTTTTCAAAAGATAGACATAATGTGGTTTCAGACTATTATTATGGTTTTTTAGAATATTATTTTTGGTTCCAGTCAATTAATGGAACTATAATGAACCATGTTATCATTGAATATCATGGAAAATGGGATGATAATGAGAATTCAAAGTGAATGATGACTTGAGTGAAATATATTGTGATTATGTATAATCAATTTTCATTAATTATGATTAAATAATTTTACCATGAACAAGTATTAGACTCACAAAAGAAGACAAGGATTGAGTTTTCAGAGATCTCAGGTAGTGGAGACCATAAAGGAAAGAAGGCTTAATTACCTTCACATATGAAATGAGGAAAGAGATACCTCAGGTAATTTCTCTATAGATAATGATGATTTTTTGTGTGTGGAAATTAGGTTCACAGAAATAAATTACTAAGGTGTTAAATATCTTATGTTTTTGGAATATGGGAATTATCAAAAAAATTATGTAATCCTAGAGTTATCCCCAAGAATAAGGAAGAAAATATTCTATATAAATAGTATATGTTTAATGATTGATGTATTCTTGAACATTTATTTGTGAAATTTGGAGGTAAAAGTGTTATTTAAGTTATATTACTGTAATATGAATAATTAGTCATATAAATATTGATATAAAATAGTTTTTATTTAAGGATCTAAAATATAATTATTAATAGTAAAAATAATTATGAAAATTGATTCAGTGGAAAGATGATATTTTTAGAGAATACAGGAATAAGGGAATGATAAATCATAATATTTTTATGATATTTAGTTATTAATATTTTGTTTTGATAAAGAAAATATTTAAACAAAAGAATTTAATGGGATAATATTGTTGACCTTAGAAATGCTCAGTGATTTGATAAAAAAGTATTTCATGAGGGAGTTTACATTATTTTTCAGAATTATGAATTTGGTCATACATATTTTTGAAGAACAATAATTTTAAACACTTAAAGAATATATTAAGATAATCTTTGGTTATTTTTGTTAGTGGTTAATGTGTGATTTATTGTATTGGATGACTACTTCCAATCATTTAGATTAAGGATATTATATATAGATCAGATGAATAGCTAATTATGCTTTTGTGGAAAATGTGATTTGTTATAAGTTTATTTTAGTGGGTCAAGTATAACGTATTAAAAATTAATAGTCATTTATTTAAGTAATAGATGAAGTGGAAATTGATTAAATCACAACCAAAGTATGAAATTATTCTTTTGAAAGGAAGATATCATGTATGTTAATTTCCATATGTTATTAGCCATCAAGGTAAGGAAATTATTTAACACAATAAAAATGTTCTTGAAAAATATTTATCTTATTAAAATAATTTATAATAAATTAATGGCCTTTTCATCTATAATAGATTTATGGGTTTCTTATTGTTATATTTATCATAATGATGTTATATATAAAACTTTATGAGTCCTTAGGAGTTAGCTTTCACTTTAAAGTATATATTTTCGCTTCCACTAATGCTATATTCAGAACCATCGATATGTGTTATTCCATATGTACTTGATATTTCTCTTTCCCCCATTTTGTATTGATATTTTATTAACTATTTTTATTATGCGATATTACCATAATGAAATTTTTAAATTGAAAATACTTGACTACCAATAACAAGTTAAAAATTGAAATGATAAAGTTTATTTAATGTGGAATTGGGGGAGAATGTAACACATGGATATTTATAAATAATAATATTTTTTATAGCATACAGGGCACGCAACACTAAGCATAAACGAACTATGAAATATTATTATTTAAATATGACATTATAACCTATGTTATAAATTGGAGGGTATGAATATTATTAAAATAATTTTAAAAAATATATAAAGTACTCAAATAATACAAATCTTTTATTAACTATTGGGAAAGAAATAATTAATTTTCTATAATGTTATTCTGTACATCAGAAATTAATTTTCTTAAAACAAATTTTATGATAAAAACTATTAGTTAAATGAATTTTAAAAATATATTATTTAATTATTTTATTTATTTTTTTAAAAAATGATTTCAAAATTATCTTTTGTTCCAATTTTGGATTTTTCTAAAAATATTGACATTCCATTGAATAGTGAGAAATACTAATTTTATTGAAATCTATTTTTTTTGTTTCAAGAATTTTAAAAGTTAAATTTTGTTATAAAATGATTTAAAACTATAATTATTTCATTTATATTATTTATAATTCTATTAAGTTCATTAGAATCAATTTTATGAATGAATTTGATATAAAAACATTTCTATCCCTAAAATATATTTTTTCTGAAATACAATTTTTATGGGAACAAAGTGTTTATATAAAAATAAAATAAGTTATTTACTATATTATAATTATTTTAATTAAAAGTATATACTATATTTAATCAAATATTTTAAAATGTATCAATTATTTTTATGAAATAGATAAGAATAAATCATGTTTTATACATAAAAACTATATTTTTTTAATAACGATTTTCATCCAATTTTATGTATTTATTTTAAAATTTATTTACACCACATATAGACATTTAATTTGATAAAATTTATTCCATATTTGGAATCATTATTTAAAAATTTTCTAAATAAGACTGTTTTATTTTTAGGCATTTTGAATATTAACAATCGTAAAATTTATCACCCAGGTAAAAATGTACATCGTGTTACCCTAGGTTAAAACTAAGTGATAATGTCATAATATTTCATCGTAATTATTATTATTTGAAAGGAATTATACCATAATCAACTTACTATCGAAATAGGTTTCTTTAATGTACACTTTTCCATGAAAATATCAAATATAATATTTAAATCCAAGAAAGTTATGAAATTTCTCTCTCCTAGTTTTAAATATCGATCATATGCCAAAATACAGAAAAACTCATGTTATATACGAATATAAATGACTATTTTGAGATATATGAAATTATTCTTAGGATATAAATTTATTTTTTATTTTTAGTAATTATATAATTACCTTAAAATTTTTTATTATGCTAATACAATGTTTATTCAATTAATAGAAGCATAAAATAAATGATTTTAATTATATTAAAAATGATATTATTTTAATGATTTAATTTTTCCCATGAATATTATAAATATATAATTCAAAATTTTTCTTTCTCTTTTTGATTAAAAATTAAATAAATAGTGTTCCAGATTAAAGGAATTTTATTTTATAATAAATAATAATTTTTCAAATTATTTATATTTCATAAAAATATTAGACTATGTGAAATTATTGGGATATTATTTTAAATAGCCATGGTATACTCTTGGGTCATTTGTAATTATATAGTAACATTCGTAACCCTTTAATGATTGAAAACATTATTATTATAGTAACTATCCAAAGGAATAATAAAAGGATAAAAATAATAGAAAGGGTACTAAATATACCCAAAAAGATTAAATATTGTAGTATGGGGGTATTTAGACTTATACTCAAATTATATTTAAATTAAAACAATTTTATTCCATTTGAAAGTGTAAAATAGTTTATATAATTATAATACATTATGAAAATTAATGAATTCCCCTCCTCAGATTTATAAAAGGATACCCCTCCCTTATCATACTTATACCACATTAAGATTTATATCATAAACATCCCCTACCCATTTATCTTGCTGAAATCCCTTTAAAAATTATATAGCTTATATTATTCCCAAAATAACAACCCAAGGGACCTTAAGAGTAGACCAACAAGAGTTCGTCCCAAGAAGAGGCAATTACCATAACTTGGGTCTCTTTTTTAATTCATATTTTCGCATGTCAAAACCAATGGTATTTACCACAAAATTGTTACATAATAATCCTTAATATACTAAAATTTAATAATTTTTTTAATGTTCCATTATACACCCTCTTTCCCATCAAATAAGAAGTGAAAGTATATTTGATGTCTATGTTTAACATACCATCCCCACATAACGATACAATTCAGATTTAATCACCATATATTAGGTTTGAAATTTATGTTTTGTATAATGTTTATTTATGATTTAATTTTTTTTCAATAATGATACTATCATATATTCCTACTTAACTTCCAATCCTTTGGAAAATGATAGCATCTCTTATGTGTAATTGTGGACTACCACCTTCTCGAATCGATGTGATTCATTTTTCTTTTTAAATTTTCAGGGAAGGTAAAGAGTATGGACTTGATTAATTTATATTATTTATTATATGAATTAATTACACTTTAATAGAGAATAATTATCTACAAATCTTTCATTCCATCTGTCAAAAAGTGAAAACAAAGTTCATGAATATGTTTGACCTGTCGTATACATGAATAATGTAATTCATATTTCAATCACTTCAATTTATGGATTACTATTAATACATATATCATGAATAATTATAATATTTATATCATGGTTATGAATATGGGGATTATGGAACCATGATAAATTTAAAAGGAACAAAACTACCAAACCAATACATACATGGAGAATGAAATAATTATTACTCAAAACAATGAATTTAGATTTCTTTTAACAAACTGAAGATAGAAGATTATAAATTAATAATATATATTATTATATATATGATTATGGTAATTTAATTGATATATAATTAATATGAGGTCTACGCAAGTACAATTGAAATCAATCATTATTTAATAGTTTCTCATTTGAATATATCTTCTCTCTTAAATATTCTATTCTCACAACTTATTTCTTTCGTGTTGCATACCTACATCGCATTGGAAAGTAATATTATTATTCCCTTTTTATTTAGGGATATTAATGTATCATTTTAACTTATTTATTTCATAGGTGTTATGATTCAATATTAACCCAAGAATTAACGGTTTATTTCACAATCTCACCATTATTCTATATTATTTATCATTAAGTCTCCCTTGGGGGAATTAATTGAAATTTCTATCATAAACCCTTTTATTATATTCCAGTTTATCTAAAAATTTTCTATTAATAGTACCAATTTCCTATCCTTATTACTTGAAAGGATTGATTTTTTTATGAAAAGATGATTTTATTTATATTTTCAATCAAAAATATATTTTTATTTATTCTTGTTTTTGAAAAACAATTCAAGAATATTTGTAACATTATCTAAATTATTTATTAAATAAATTATGACCCATTTTGGAAATTTTTAAAATGGTTTGCCCGAATGGCCCGATGGCCTTATTTTTTTTATTTTTTATTGATAATCCCCCTTTTAAGGGTTTACGGGGATCGTGTACATGACCCATAGGACTAGGGAACAAGGCTCGAAAAACCTGCAATACATGACCCACAAGCCCAGAGGCATACCATGCCAAATACATGACCCGTAGGCCCAACCCACTTGAACTGCCCCTCCCCAGCTTTCTGCGTCATTGTTCACCTAGCTCCCACCTTGCATTTCTGATTGGCTAGCATTGCCTCGTACAAAGCTGCACGAGGCCTGGTCCTGATGGCGGCTGCCATACCCTCTCATTCATCCAATCCGGTTAGCTCTTCATCTGTTGGTTGCTACTCCTATTGCTTTGATCCTCTTATGGGGCATGTTCTGTGTGAACTTGGCTACTCCATAGTCTACGTGACTTGATGGCCCTGTGGCCCGAAGGCCTTTGATGACCCGATGGCCCTGACGACCCGTAGGCCCAAACCGGTGGCCTGAAGGCCCAAATCAAGTGAATAGTTCTAGCTTCTATAGTACCAAAGAGTAACTACTATAGTACTACTACATTGACTACAACAGTACTGCTATAATACTGCTATAGTACCCTGGAAATTAACCTCCACCCGGTATTGAATGAGGTAATTTTTATCATTTTGGAAACAACGTGAAAGTAATTTTTTTATCTTATACAGTATATATAGAACTATACACTATTATAACCTCTCAATTCATTGAAGATTACATTACAATTTTTTAAGGTAATTTTAAAGGAAGATATTCTTCTAATACTACTGTTTGTCAATTTTGAATGACTATCAAAGAGAAAAGAATATTTTTCATCATTAAAATTTTAATGACATATTTATGGAATTTCTTTGTACCAATGACAATAACACATGTATTACTTATACTTCACTAGTAATAAGTCATAATGATACCATCCTTATTGTTTCTCAAGATATTTTATGACCATTTTGATAGGGGATGCACAATTTTGATACCATTATACATGTTACTCTTGATGGTTTTTGAATATATTTATTGATTGGTGAAATTATTAACATTTCATATAACAGTTTCCAATGTGAATGTTTACACTTTTTTTGTTTCGACCCATTTATATAAGAAATTAATTTAAATTATTAAGTGATTATAGGAGCAAACTATAGAGACTCGAAGCATTGATAGGTCTCAAAAGGTAAACTAGGGTGGGTATTTGGCTGAGGACTTATCCATTTATATAAAATTTGTTGGCATGGGGCCTTGATTTTATATCTATGATTTCAAGAATTATGAATTTTTTCCTTATGTGATTAGTGATTAAGGTCCAAGTGTAAAATTGAATTGTTATGATATGAATGGACTTGTTTCAATATCATTTTATTATGAATATTTAATTATTTTATCATCACTTAGTCATACCATATTATTATTCTTTTATTAACTATTGAATAAATGGAATGTAATTTTTTACCTTAAATTTTTATTATTTAGTAATTATTAATGATATATTCTACTATAAGAATACCCTTACCATGCCTTTGATCATAGTCATTTATTATGTTTTATTTCCTCAACATGCTGGAATGTGTATTATTATTGATATGAAAATTAATGATAACATGTATTATTGTGAATTCAAATATAATAATATGTTTTATTTTAATGTTTTAAAATGTAATGTATCTATATATTTTTCTATAAAAGATAAACAATTCAGACATTTGTGATGTGATTAATTTTATCCATTTTGAAGGTAATATTTTAACCACTGGATTTGAGATACTAGGTTTAAGGTCTTTACAATTGGAGTTTTTATGAAGAAATAATGATTTTTTCACTATATATTTAATGGTAGATTTGAGATTTGAAAAAGAGTAAATCCCAGAACACACCATGTATACAAAATGGTAAAATATTTAAGAGTGAAAACTGCTGATAAATAAAAATGGAAATGTCTTATATATATAGATTATGAATACTTGTATATTTATGAGTTGATTTTGTTCGTGAATATGATAAATTATTGAACAATCTAGAGTGCTTTAGATTTATCCGCCTTATAGGGACCCATAATTTTCATACATTGATATTATATCTTAATAAAATAATATTCAATAGATTTTAAAAAAAATCATGAATAATGTTAAGGTTTAGTGTATTTGGAATCTAGATATGCAATATTATTATTTCATCAATGATCATGAACATCTCACATATATATCTTTTCACATGGTACTCTTATTATACGTACCCAATCTAAAAAAATTCTTCCTAACTCATGGAAAGGAAACATTACAATGGGTTATATCATAATCTTATTAAGTGTAAGAAATATATATATCAATATTCACATAATAATATCAAGAGAATAATGGTATGTGAATAATGTGCTTAAAATTTCGAAAAATTATACTCAGTATATAATAGACCATAATATTGAATCATGGCATAAAACATGAATGTACATATGACAAGAATCATAAATAAATCAAATAAAATGATCTATGAGAGAAAAATATTGGTGTGAGACATAAGTTTTTCACAGACAGAAATCATAGAAAATAATTTCCTTAGTCAATGATCACTATTAATAATATAATTTTTTTATTACGTACTCTCCCCTTTTCATCAAATCTTACATTATGGTTCACTACAAATTCAATAATTGTAGATAAAGTCCATTATTAAACTGTTTTAACCCTCACTATAGTTCCAATTATCTCATGAGATATCCATATTTAACTAATTAATTATAAGAATATATAATTTTGGAACCACCCATTACATAATTATAATCAATCATATATGGGCCATAAGATCATAAAACATTCATCATATATTAGAACCCATGAAAAATAAATAGTTTTCATGTACATTTCAATAATTCTCTTTTTAATATCTCATGGATGAAAATTCAGTTTCATAATCATCTCATAATAAGAAACATAAAAAATATCAAAAAATATTAAGGATTGTATCCTTGGATAATATCTCCAGTAATGTATAAGTAACATCCAAGGAATTTATCTTAAATAAATACACATTTAAAATATCTATTCAAATATTTATTAAGAAAATTACCCTTATATTATGGAATAAAATATTTAAAATAAATAATATTCAAAAATATTATGGAAATAGTTTTATATTAAAATAAACATGTAATTTTTTAAATTAAGTTTAAAATATATGAGTAGCCTTGATTTCATCAAATTATATTCATGTAGTGTATGGTAAAACAATATTCGATACACCTATTTTGGTATAAATTAAAAAGTCCCTTTGTGGAAAATGATAAGAATAATATTTATGAATCGTTTTTTTAAATTTAAAAATGCGTAAATGTGAATTTACACTATAATAGGAGAATACTAAAAATAATATTGAAATTTTCTTAATTAAAACATGGACATAGATGAATATATTACTAACCAAAAATGAAATAAATTAATTTTTTATTAATTTTTTTTTCAAATAATATTTAGTAAAAAAGTGACTAAAATGGAATTGTTACATGATTTCCATGAATTAAAAATTAGAATAAAATTCATGAGTTTCTTTTGATGTATATAATGAAATTTTATTATGAGAAACTAAATTATAAACACTCCTAAAAAATAATGAGATAGTAGTATTAAACCCATACAACTTTGGTATATTTGAAATTATAATCCCCATGAAAGAATAATTTCGAATATTACATTATATATCAAGAAGATAAGGATATTAATGATATAAAATTTGAAATGGATGTACATAAACCTCATAAAATAATATTTTTGAATAAAATTACTTATGAATCAATAAAGACAATTTGAGATGATAAACCATGACATCTTTGGTATTATATTAAAAAAACTAAATAATGATGTAAAAATATATGGATTTTCAAATACCCATATTTTTTTATTAAAATAATATTAAAATAAATTAGTGGTTATTGTATACACCACACAGGGGAAACAAGTACTAAATATGGGATATGTATCAATGAAATAAAAGTGATATGAGAATCCCTTATGACCAGATCGACTTGCTTCAAAAGAACTATAAACTATTGTATAAAAATTTTAAAATTATTATCATTCTATAATATAATTATTTTATATACTTATAAAATAATACAGTAACCAATTAGAACAATTTGAAACCCATTTATTAACAATAACTTATGAAAATAATTCCATTAGTTGCTAACTCTGTCACTCTTCATTGTCATTTTGACACAGTAGTTCTGGTACATGTACATTTATTATGGTTCCATCATCTGAAGAATGTTATTAATGATATAAATATAATATATATTCATTACACACACACATATATATGGTTTCATCCATAACAAATAGAGATAAAAAATGATTTACATCATTCATTGAGATGGTAGGTTGTACGTACAAATGAATGTTGTTTTCACTTTTTGAAGGACACAATAAAATTAATGTAAATAATAATAAACCATTATAGAATTATCATTTTTCATATATGTCATATATATTCACATAATATATCCTTATACCATCTAGAAGTATGAGATATAGATAATGAATCATAATGCTTCGTGTAGATGGAAGTCCACAAGTATGCATAAGAGACGTTATTGTTTTGAATGGATATGAATTTAAGAAGTTAAAAAAGATATTATAATTATACAAGAATAATTGTATCATAAATATAATATATTAATAATAAACCCAACATAATAAAAATCCATAATGTATGGTGATAGAAATGAATTATATCTCTCTGTGGAGGTGGTAGTTCACACATGTGCACGAGTGATACTTTAATGTCCCATTTGATGAAATGATGGGTTAATTATGTTAGTTAAATAATAATAATAATATTTTAGTATATTTATAATAGTTATTATAGTATTATACTATCAATACCACATATTTATAAGATGTATAATAAGAAATCAATTGAAATATCTCAGTTAGGACGATTGCCGCTTCTTCAAAAGTCAACCTTTAAACCCATTCTTAAGGACCCAGGGAATTTTATTTTAAGAAAAATATAAGTCCTAATTCATTTATATAGAATTTAATAAGATAATTGGGATTTTTGTTGATTTATATGTATGTCTCAATGTGGGTTTAATAATAGAAATTATGGGTGTCGTTTTATAAGTCGGGGAGAGGACACACTTTGAATTTCATAAAAGATTAAAATACATAATATCATACTTATTCTAGAAGCATCCAAATTTATAGATATTCAATTGTTGGATAAGAAGATATAAAACCCTATCCATAAAATATTATTTAAAAATTATTAACTGGAAAACATACCTTTATATCTTGGTTCATCGCCCGGAAAACCCGTTTAGGTCCACCGTAGTAATGACTTTTTCAATATTAAATGGATATATTTTAATGTCTATGAAAACAATTCACTCATAAAAGAATAAATGATGAACTTTTAAAACAGTTATCATTATGATTATCATATTAATACATTTGTGAGATATTTAATTAATTCACTAAAATATTTTTTTAATAAAATATCAGAAATGTCATTTTACAAAAATTTCATTTAATTTGGCTGTAAGGTCATCTAGATAATAAATGAATGTTGTATAAAATATTAAACCACAAATTATAAACTATTATTACCCAAAAAATTATTTTTTTATAATAATTTATCCAGAAAATATTACTTTTTATTATTTTAAAATCATTTACATTAATTAGTCTACTACTCGTACAAGCATCGTCTTAATGTTCTGTAACCATTTTAGGTAATTATAACATTACAAAAAATTAAAAATAAACTAAATAAATTAATAATTTTGAAAAAAAAATTCAATATTTTCTTTATAAAATATTATTATACCTATATAATAACATACAAGATAATTAAATAAAAAAGTGACATTTTTGAATTTTGTTTACTTAAAATAATATAAATGTCATTATAGTGGGATAGTGACATAAAAATTCCATATATTCGATTATTATTTGGATATGGATAAATTTATCCCACATAATATAATAAAAACAAGTTTTGGGTATAATTTTTAGACCTTATCTCATGATTATAATCATGTTAGACCTATTTTACCCTTACCAAGGTGAAACATATTTACCGAAGTTACTATTCATTGTGGAAAAAAATAAAAGGCCCTTATTTTACGAATTTGAATATCCAAATTCAAAATACGGTATCCATTTTTCAATATTAAATCTATATAAGTTGTAGAAATTAATTTTAATATATATGAAAATAACAATGAAAATCAATTTTTAGAAAAAAACATTAATAATCGTGAAAATTAACTTATATGAAAATCATAAATATTGCTGATTATAGAGGAATAAATTAGATTATTCTATTAAGAAGAAAAAAAATTTAAATTTAATAAAAATTTCAAAATATAATAGTATCTTTAAATTTTTTATTTAATAAATATAAATGAGAGTATTTGAAAAATCAGTATTTTCCACTATTTAAGAAAAAATCAAATATTTTAGAAAAATTCCAAAATTTCAAAATAAGTTAATTTTGATATTATGATTTAAAAAATGATGAAAATTTCATAAAATTTTATTTCATAATGTGGTTGAAATTAATTAGAAGTTCTAAGTCGAAAATGTAATGAAAACCATTTATTGAATAAAATGCATTTTTGAATCATAAAATGACTTCACTAAAAATTATGTTCTTATTTCATAGAAATTAATAAATACAGTTGTACTGATTAGAGCATCATAAATATATTTAATAATTTCGTTACGGATATTAATTCCCTCCAATTTAATGACTGTTTTATAATTTCACATTTAAATAATCAGATTTTCATAATTTATCTAAATTCATTTAATGATCAAGGTTGAGTGTTTGGAAAGTTATTAACCATATTATTATTTCAAGATAAATTTTTGAGGTGTGACACTATATTGTAAAATATACTGTAATGTTTTAAACTATGTAACACCACGACTATAGGTCATAGCCAATGTTCTACATAATCTCATGCATGCTTCCCCAAACACAATATTTTTCCAATTAATGACAATGTTCAAAAATGGAATGAGGGGGTATAACCATGATAATCCTTGTATTCAAAAGAATAATGACATAAATATAATTGAAATATAAAAAATTATAGAATATAAGAAAATATGCTATAAAATATGTTATTTCGGGTCATACAATTATAATGAAATCGACACCCAATACAGATGAGTAAACCATATTGTAAGAAAAAACCAAAAAAGTAAGTAAAGATACAATGAAACACACCAGAGATCATATCTATACTACCTTATAATCCCATTATCAATCAAATAAGCTATCAATAAGCCCTTGTAATTCCCTAGATCCCTCATCATGAAGTCCGCACACACATTAATATGCATGTGCATAGTGTGAGTATAAACCCAATATGACTCAACTAGTGAATTTTTCACATAAGTTCACATACATAAGAGTTCCATGGCATGAAAAATAAGGAAGTTCATAATCAAGTAACAATAAATAATATATCATGTGGTTATACAATAACAAATATTCAACAAACTAAAACCATACCCACTTTGAATATGTTCCATAAGAATGGTTATAATAGAATTTATTATATGCAATTGACCATAAGGTTACCAAATATACCTCTAAATAGCCATGAAGACAATTCTTCTTGAGTATGGCCAAAATCCCATCATGCTCTATCTTAATAATTGGTCAGAACAAGAAACCACCATAACCCTTACTCAGGCTAGGCTATAAGGCTGTCATATCTTAGCACCATCTCAGGTCATGCCACAAGGCCTTTGTTCCCTTACCACTACCTCGGTTTAGGACATAAGGTCATCATATCTTGACACTATCACAGTATATCATTAGCGTCGTCACATGTTACATGTTATCCCTATATAAAGGTCATCCAAGACATGATGATCTATCTGTTACTCTATAACATAATAAAATCCTTTTATGTCTATTAATCTATACACTCCATAGAATAACACATATAGTAATATCATGACATATCAAGTATTCATATCAGACTCCTCTCACACACACACATAGACTCAAATATGTGATCAACATAAAATATGGACTTACATGCAATGGAAACATAGATTTATGATCAAACAAAAAAAAAAATGGATTTCAATGCACACAAGAACTTGTAATCAGATCATGAAAAAATACATATAAAAGGGATTCTATTGGGTAAAAATTCTTACCACAAATGTAGTGATATCAACATCAATATTTTCCATGATCCAAAAACAAACTAATTCCTCTGGAATAACTCGATCGAGCCCTCATTGTAAAGACCCTTGGAAACAACCCAAAATTATCACTCAATACAATGTGGAACAAATTTGAGTAATGGAAAAGTGACTTAAAAATAGATCTATGATTCAAACCAAGAAAAATGTTGAAAAAAACTAGAAAATTATAGTGGATCACATTGAATCACCAAGAGTTGATCCTATATATTTGGAAATAAAACCAAGGAATAAGGGCTATAAAAAACATGATGAAGCCATATAGTTTTCCATGTATAGATATGAAAATTATAGAGAAGGATGGGTTCAAGGGGATGTAGAAATTTATAGTAAATCATGTAAATTGGAAACTATGAGACAAAATATAATGTTGATCTGGAATGGTTCATAAAATAGTATGTACTATGATTCAAGGTATTTTTCCTTTCTAAAGTGGTTCCCTGTCGAATTCTTATCCAAAATATTTTCTATTGTCAGGAATGATATCCTATAAACCAAGAGATATGAAAAAAATGTAATGGTTATCATGACATGACAACCTAAAAATAATAATAATATTAATTCAATAATGCAACCACCACTCCATGGTATAATGATCCCAAACTTGGAAGAACATCCCAGACTCCACCTTCCAACCGCCATGCCTTAGTAATGCCTTAATAATCGGAACCATTGACAGAAAAAAATTATGGGGATATTTTTATAAAATTTTAATGGTTTTATGTGTTTTCCCATGATAAAATCCAAGGTTTTCAATAATTTATTAAATAATATAAAATTTTAATTAGGTATTGAAAATGGTGTTTTAAATAAATAAAAATATTAATTTTTAAATTTTGAATTTGAAACACGTAAAATATTTTTGAAATTGAATTTTCTTGTTTTTTTCTATATGTTTTAATGGTTTTTAGGTAAAAAATAGTCCACCATGCAGGAAAACTACCCCATCCATTCCCTGCTTCTCATTGCTCAACATCACCCTCTGATTCTACCACCACTCGACGCTTTCTGCCACCCCATGTATGCACCACTACTTTCTGCTCACTGTAATCCCATGTATTTTATTATTCTTTCACTCACCGCCACCCCAGGCATGCACCACTACTCGCCTCTTTCCACCAACCCATGCATACACCACCGGTTGACGCCACCCCAAGGATGAACAACTTCTCACTGCCATTGTATACATACCACCACCATATGAATGAAACCAGTACATACATGCTTCCACTACATCACGACCACATGGTGTTTCCAAATTCCATTGTCGCACAAGTACTTCAACTTCATCCTTGAATGCCACCACACCTATTCTATTCATCCTACCATACATGAACATGCCACCCACTACACTCTAATACCACTACTTCACCTCGACTATGTCTATGCACTGTCGAGCACTTCTTCTAGAGCCTCCATCACTACACCTACATTCCAGGTAACACCCTCTCAAATGGCATGTCACACATCCACTCACCACTGCTATCGAACACTGCTAGAAGTATGCAGTCAATGATTTCCCACCATTTTCAATAGCTTGGACAACTCAAATTTTGTATCCTACTAAATGTAACATCTCAATATGAACCACATTCTTCACCACTGATCGAGATCCACTGGCCACCATTGCCATCCCACCGAACACCTTGTCCCCACTACCACCTCATGAAGGATGACCACGATAATTATTCCATTATAAAGAATGATTAACCTAGTTTTGTCAGGTTAATTTAATTTGAATTCCTTCCAAGCAATATCTTCATTCACCATAAGAATTGGTGTGATTTAATTTCTCATAGATCTCCTCCCATATTTGTTATTTTTTTTTATTTTCCATTTTTATTTAAAATTGTAATTTGAAATTTAATTTATTTTTAATAAAAATACATCATTCATTTTTACTGTTCATCATACCATCTAACCCTTTAATTTTCCTCATTTATTTCCTATTATTATTAATAGTATGAATGTTATTATAAATATTAATATTCTTTTTAAATTATTACTCTTATTATAATTATTATTATGATAACACTATTATTTTCAAAATTTATTTCCTTCTATCTCTCCTTCACCAATTGACTTTCATTTCTTTAGAATAAATATAATAAATATAATAATTATTGTTATAATTATTACTATTTAAACATTATTTATAAATTATAATTATAATTTTATTTTATTTAATTTAATTTTATTTTATTTTTTCTCTCTTTATCAATCCAATTCTATATTATTTTATTCTTTTATTCTCTCACCCCCATTATTTTTAATTTATTCATTTATTTATAATCACATTATTTCTAAATTTATTATTTCCTTCATCTTTTTTATTTAATTATCCTTATCCTCTATCCATTCTAAAAAGTGACATCTTAATCTAGAAAATGATAGGCTGACCCTGAGGCATGGCTCAGGGGGAGTTCAAGGTGTTATTGAATTTTCCTCATGATAATTTTTTCTTTTTGTTATATTTGAGTAACATTCATGGTGAGGTTAATATGAATGATATTGTGACTACTCACCAATGACATGAAATTAAATATATTTCAATTATTTTATTTAAATCTATTTCCCCTCTCTTTCTTGGTTAAATATCTATATGGAATATTTGAGATAATAAATTTCTAAAAGAGAAAAGATTGAGCTGTTTTATAGAAGATGGCACCCCCTAGACCAATTTGTTTCATCGACCATTATTATAAGGCGAGGTTAAATTATGATTTCTTATAATCTTGAATATTTCATAAATTCTGAAAAAATAATAGCAATTAAAACATGTGATTTGATGTTTGGATTATGAATCCAAAATTAAAAAATTAAATAAGAATAATGATTGAATCTAAAACTAAACCTAAGCCCAAGTCCCTTCTTCCTTGACTTATTATGTCAAGAAATTTCATGATAGTTTAAATTAACCTTTTTCACATAATTTGTTTTCAAAAGTCAATACACAAAAAATATTTTTTATTATATTTTTTATTTTATTAGACAAAAAGATGCTTTTTTAGTTGAATTAGATAAATTAAGTGCACCAAAATAAGAAGGCTCCCCAAGTTATACAACATTGGTTCACCATTGTATAATATTAGAAAAGATGAAGATATATTTTTTATCATGTCACACAACAGACATGCGTCAAAACCAGAACTATTACTGGGGATCAAATCAATAATTCATTCAATTTTTTTATTTTAAAATTTTAGATATATTGTGTTTCATTTATAAAAAGAAAAAAATAGAAATAATATATACACAAATTTAGAAAAGAACATTTCTTCAATTCATTTTACAATTAATCTCCGGTTCAAGAACCAATAACTAAAGCACCCTCATTTGTAGAACATGATGTTTCATTATGGGAAAAATAGATTTGGGGAGCCCATAGAAAAATTATCAAAGAGAATAAATTCAAGGACATCAGCTTGGATCTCAATGAGACCCTCAAGAGCTTAGTGGTCAATGGATTGGATAAAGAGCTCAGTAAATTCATGGTATACTTCCTAGAATTATATCAAGAAGTGTACAAGACAAAAGAAGAGTGCTCTTCATTTCCACCCAAAACATCTAAAAAAGTACCCCCAAAATATTTCTAGCAGAAAGTGGAAAAAAACCAAAGAAGGATATTCAAGGGATTTATGAAAAGTTTCAATATATTATGGACTAAATGGATTAGAAAAATTCATAATTTGAAGAATCATTAGAAGAATCTAAACCTGAGCCAGAACCATAGGCATAATATGAGAGACTTTTCTTAACTAATGAGGAAAAATTGGTAGAAATTACTACCGATCGAAATGTAGGAGATCAAGAATAATGGGCTGAATATTTTAACTAATGTGATAAACTTATTGATCTCCCCAACCCTTTAATAGTAGAAGATCCATCATCATTAATGTAAGGCACCACCAAAGTAGTGAAATTTTATGAAATTACAGAGGAGCCCAACTAGCTACCTCCATCTACTGAGAGTATACCATATGAGGATCCTACAACTGAGGTACAGATTAAAACTTAAAGATCTCATGTATTTGAATTGTTCTTTTACCATAACACTTTTTATTTTATTGAATCTTAATTTTTCATCACTCCCTACTATTTTGATCAAATATATTAATAAAATATTTTCTATGCTTAGGATGAACATGTAGAACCCAGAAATGGACATTTTAAGGAACACCTAGAGCTCCCTAATTTGATTAAAAAATCAATTGAGGAGACACATCATGATTATATCCATGTTGATGAGCCTGAGGAAATCATAAAAAAGGATTTTCTTATTATAGGGAATAAATTACTTTTAAAAATTCAATTTTTATTGAAGAAAAACTACCTATTTACTTTCCCTTTGATCATTCAATTCATGCTTCCCATGTGAATCCAGCACTAATAAAAAAAGTGGTTTCACAAATAAAAACCAAGAAGGATGACGATCATTAAATCATCCTACCCTTCCATGAAATCTATACATAACTATAAAATGGGAGGATTTTGTGTACTCTATCGATGTATCATTCCACACTAAGAAGGGTGAAGAATCATCTTGGAAAATCAGCATAAGGTGGTTCAAATTAAAGAAGCTTAATCCACCATCTGATTTTATATAACTGTACATACATCCCTATAGATGTAGTGATAATTTATATCCCCGTTGTGGGATCATATAATGAAATATGTTTACATTATTTCTTGTAATTTTGATTTTAAATTCATTCATAAGAATTATTCCAACATTAAACTCACTTCCTCCTATATTTTTTGAGTGTAAATGACATGATACTTGTTTTTAATTGAGTAATTCTATTTTGTAGGTTCATAATGGTGGAAATCAGTCCCAACAACCCAGGAGAAAATAAGAAAAATATTCATTTAAAAAGGGAGTTCACTTGTATTGTTTAGATTTCTAACTATATACCTTTTGTCCCAAACATGTCATGACCTTTAAAAGAAAAATTTCATTTCCACACATGGATTATGCTTTACACGATTAATCCAGGATACATTAGTATTTTATAAGTACTATGATACAATGTTTTAGATATAAATTTTAATGATATTAAATTAGTAAAAAATAGAATTTTATGATTAAATTGAAACATGGATATTAAACCAAGGACTCATGATTTAAAGAGACTAATTGATTCATGTAAATTAAAATTCCCAAGCATTTTCATGCATGGAATTTTTTAAATTCATTTGAATTGATTAATTATAACTAATAATTATTAGATTCATTTTTGATATCAAATTTCCATTACCGAGAAGATTTGTACAACACATACTTCCTATTTTATCTTGACAAAATTTCTTAAGTGATATTGGGAGATTCCACCTTCCATAACATTTAATTGAACTTGTTAAAGACATGAAAATGAAAAAACACATTAAAAATGATTGGGGAATATTTTGATAACCACTTATAAAAAAACACATTTATATCGATGCTTCTTAATCCCATAAATACCACAATTGACCTTTAGAGTAACGAGTCATGTTTGATGCTATTTTTATCAATTCCTATACTACTCTTAGTATTTTCATGATATTTTAATGTTGATGTGTGGGGTGGAGAGAATCAATGATGTTGGGAGGATTTAAATTTTATTTTATTTGTGTGGGTGTTCTTATTGTGGGAATTGTAAAACATTATGGAATAATTCAATATAAAATATTGATTTCCCCTCTTAAATATAAAAAATATAGAAATGAAAAAAATGACCACGAAAACGAGGCCAATGGGTCTTGATTTGGGAAAACAAAAAATCACCAATACTAGACCTATTTTTTTTATAATACATGGTTAGGTTTTTGATGTGATGTTTATTCAAATCATAAAATTCAAAAAAAGGGTATTTAAAAAAAATATATAAAAGTAGAAAAAATATTAAACAGATGGCACAAATCAGTAATTATGTTTAAACTGCTCGTGATATTTACATTGAGTCTTAGGGAACCATGAAGGTGTTATAATTTTAAAGTGGACAATGTCATTAAAATTTATTACTATGAATATAACGCTTTATTATTTAAGAGTCAAACCTCCTCCTCTATAATTGTTTTTTCACGTCAATTCCTACCAACCTTAATCCTTAAAGACATTTAGAACTGAATTTAAATACCTCATGAGTTTTTGTGCCTTTTGACATTAAAAAGTGAAGAAATTAGATCAATTACAGTATCAAGTATAATGATCGTGTTCTTATGATGTGATTATAAATATAATTGAATTTTATCACGATAGTCGAGGGAAATATTGAAAAGTGTGGTAAGTCATGATTTGACATGTTTAATAATAATTAATTGAGGAACTTGAATGAATGAGAAGAGATGTTCCATCATATTTCAATGGGAAAAAATAAAATAAAATGTATTATTACTACATTGAAAATTGAAAAATTATATTAATATTTATTTTACATTTAATGTTTAATTTAAAATTGATAATCATTTGGTTTTAGTACTTTGAAATTTGGATTTTTTATTGCATTGGTGCGTTCTTTAACTCATTGATTAGATTTTATTCATGGGGGAAATCATGGTTTATTTGTGGGGGTATTTGGAAGAACAATATATGGATATATTTATTCAAATTTTAATGGTTTAAGTGTTTTTAAATGTTAAAATCCTTGGTTTTTAATGATATATTAAATAGTGGTTAATTTTAATTAGGGACTGAAAATGGCGTTTTAAATGAATAAAAATACAATGTCTTAAATTTAGAATTATAATCATGTAATATGGTTTAGATGTTGAGGGTTCTTATTTATGGTATAAATTCTTTAATGATGTTTATGTAAAAAAAATAGGCCCACAGGTAGGCCCCGACCCCATTCATGCACTGCCACTCACCATCAGAAAAGGCATGCACCACTGCTCGCTGCTCACTGCCACCCCATGTATTCAATACCTCTCGCCACTCACCACCACAAATAAAATCCACCATTTCTCACTTCTAACCACCACCCCATGCATGCATCATCAATCACCACAGGCATCCACCCCATGGATACACCATTACTTACTTCTAACTGCCACCCCATGCATGCACCACCACTCACTGACAATGTATGCATTACATGCATAAATCCACCACATGCACACATTACCCACAACAACACCATATGTCATCGAAGGATGCCATTTTTCCCTACTTTTCCACCTTCATAAATGGGTGCCAACACCAATGTTTTCCATTTAATTCCTTGTAATCTCATTCCATCCACTGCACCTGAAGATAGCCGCTTCCACCTCCACCAAGACCATGCACCATCCAACACTACTGCTCAAGCCTCCATTGCCGCACCTCTATGGCATCATGGATCACCATGCCAGGATAATCCCCTCTCCACTACCACTCCCCTCCACTCTCCACCTCCACCGAGTGCCACTGCATGCATGCATTCACTAATTCCCCACCATTCTCCATTGCTTGGACAACTCCATTGTTGTATTTTGTCGCATGGAACAACCCACGATGAACCTCATTCTCTGCCACCGCTCAAGATCTACTGGCCATAGCTGCTCACCCAACGAATGCCTTCCCACCACTCCCACCATACTGATGACCCCTATGTGAATTATTCCATGAAGAGGAATTATTAACCAAGTTACATTAGGTTAATTAAATATGCATTTATTCCATTTAGGATCTTCATTCACCATGAGTCTTGGGGAGATTTAAATTCCCCCCAGATATCCTCCTTGATTTGAGGGATCTTTGAATTCCATTAAGCCCAAGATACTCCCCCTTACCTATATAAAGGATCCTCACCACCTTACAGAACCATCAACTGACAACCAAAGAGGAGATCTCTCCTAGGGAGGCCACTACGGAACTACAACTTCTCCCCTCTTCTTCAATTTTTTTAGTTTTCATTTTTTTTCAAATTTTAATTTAGTTTTAATAAAAATAATACATTCATTTTTATTGTTTATCCATCCATCCATATTTTTATTATTTTATTCGTTTAATAATAATAATAATAATTATTATTATTAATATTAATGATAAATTTTTTATTAATATTATTGTTAAACTATTATTATTCTAATAACTATTATTAATATAAGATTCATATTTTAGAATTATATTTTCTTCTATCTCCACTCCTTTAATTAAAATTATTTTAAAATAATAATAAAAAAAATTAATATTAATATTATTTTATCTTTATCTATAAATTATATATTAAATATATATTTTGATTTTATTTTATTTTTTCTCTATATTAATCATACAAATTCTATTTTATTTTATTCATTTATTCTCTCACACAAATTATATTTAAATTTTAATTTCATATCTGATCACTTTATATTTAAATTTACTATTTATTTCATTTTATTTTATTTTTTACCTTTCTCCTCCATGCTTTCCACCAATTGATATCTTACTCTCAGAAATGAGAGGCCGACCCTGAGTCTTGGCTCAGGGGGAGGTCATGTTGTTTTCTAATTTTAATTATTTTTAATTTTATGTTTATGGTTGATTTGAGTGGAATGAATGGTGAGGAAAGTCCCCACAATTTAGTGAATTCCAACTAATTACATGAAACTCAATCTATTTATATTCTTTTATTTAAATTTATTTTCCCTGGCTCTATTGGATAACTCATCAAATGAATTATTTGAGCTAATCAATGGAATCAAAAACATAGATAGTGCTAGGTCCTAGAAGATGGCACACCCTAGACCAAGGTGTTTCATCATCATTGATTATAGAAGGAGGTGGGATTAACATTTATTAGTCCCTTTAATATTTAATCATTTCAAAATAATGAATAGTATGGAAAACAGGAGATTTCATGTTTGGAATATCAAAATGAAATTAAATAGTTAATGGAGAATAACGAATCAATCCAAAACTAAACCCAAGCCCATGTCCTTTCATCCTTAAATCATTCTGTCTAGAAATTGAAAGATAGTTTAAATTACAGTTTTTTCATGTCATTTGTTTTTAATATTCAAAACACAAAAAATATTTATCTGTTTTTTCTTAACTACAAAATATTTAGTTTATGTGGATTAGATAATTTAAGTGAACTAATCTAAGAAGACAGTACATGTGAGATGTGACTGGTCAGCCACATTGCTACACAAGGAAAAATTTTATTTTTTTTGACCATGCCCAATGACAGCAGCACATAATCCATCAAAGATGCATACTTTTATATAGTTTCCCCACCACATAGTATTTATAACCTCTATGATGAAAAGTATACACCACATCATATAATTGTTTTCTAACTGAAAAATCAGTCCAACATCCATCTTTCTCCTTATTAACGAACCATGTATTATTCTATAAAAATTGAGGGTGGTAAAACTCTACCATTATAATGAACTAGTTTTTATGATATATTCCTTCATGATTAATTCTTGATTATTTCAAGCCTTTGGGGTTGAAATTTAGTCTCTAACTCCACAATATACCCTTATATTCATCCATGTTTCTATAAGAAATTTTAATAGTGCAAAAATATTTACATTTAGAATATTCTCACTCTAGTCTATGTTCCAAACTAGGTGCTCAGTAAATAATGTTTTAGGATTTATTTTAATGCCCTAACCATTGATTATATTCAATGTATTGGGAATATACTTCCAAATATAAGACAGAAGCAATTAAATCATGCATAACTTGATAATATGGAGGTAGATCCAACTGATAAGATGGCATCACTATATGATCGTTAAAAGATCAGTACTATCTTCAATTACAAACACAACTATCGATCCCCATGTTAAGGAGTAACCCATTATAAATCTTGGTTTCATACTATAAACCCCAAGGTTCACCTCCTCTTATTAAAATTTGATCACTAGCTACTCTGAGTAGTGACTAATAACTTCTGAATCAACTACACTCTCTTAGAGCTCCGTTGAGCCATGATCACCACACACAAAAACTACATCATCCACATTGTTCTAACATTGTAGTGAGTGACATGACTTTCCAATAAAATCCTTATAAGTTTCCATCTTGATATATGTTCTGAATTGGTTGGCGAACATGAAATTAACATAGGAAAAGTGATTATCCCAAGATCAACCAAAGTCCTCAACGCATTACCACATCATATCCTATAAAATGTCGATCATTTACTCTAACTATTCATCAATATATGGAAGTTATGCCATTCTAATTTTAGGAAGGGGAACTTATTTCCTTCTAAAAGACCATCCAAAATAAAAATTTAAAGAATGAGTATCTTCATGGTACAATTATCCAAGGAGGTGCATGATCAAAAATGATATCATATATTGAATGTTTTCCCAAATAATTGACTAAAATTATCTATCAAATCATCATGAAGTAAGGCACTTTCATCATCCAATAATATACTACCCAAACTATATCCTGACTCCCCAGGGTCATGGCTGGACTAATTATGAATTTAATTATTACATCATAATGATTCCATAGAGGTACAATATGTTTATAAAGAAAAACACATGGAATTTTTTTCATGTAAATTAGAATTGGGAAGGTATGTCATCATGAAACAAAACCATAGATGCCCATTTTCATACCTATCCACCAAAAATGACATTATTTATAAGGGTATATATTTATTTAACATGGATGAAAAATACATTTAGAAGTATATTATTCTGTCATGAACTCATAAATCAATGAATAATGAACCACTATCCTATGATGAGTGTGGATCACATATTTATCTAACAAGGGGAATCTTGGATTTGAATAGTCCCCTAAGAAGTGCCAAATAATTAATGTGAACTTGGAATTAGACTCTTGAAATGATTTTAGGTGGTCCACCACGGATTATAAACAAACAAGTGAAATCATTTCATTACTCCATGATCAATATAAGAATCACCTTGTCACTCATCCATTTAAACCATCATAAAAAATCCCCATATGAACCTCACACCCCCAGATCATGTATTTTTGGCATCTTCCCACCAAGATCATCTAAAAAGACATTACCATTCCTCTAAGAATAATGAAAAATAAAGTAAAATTTATGTTGATACTCTATCCCATGAATCTCTATCAGATTTAGATCCTATATTGGGAAGATGTGTTCGAAGATCTCGTGATTTGTGTAGATGATAAACCTAACATTAGTAATATAATGAGTCTAACACTTTAGAGAACATAAAAAAACATCCAAATCTAATTCATGATTTAGGGTGTTCCACACATGGGGTTCATGTTGCTGTTACACATAAACGACAACATGATATATATGCATCATAAAATCTCCCAAATAAATGCCTGGGGTATAATACTTCATATCCAATCCAATCCTATGCTCGAGAAGATTAAAAACTCTATTTGTCATCAATCACCTCTTCTTCTCTAATAATTTATGTTCACACTGATGTGACCCTTCAAAAATCACCCAATTTTGGTTAGCTGCATAATTTCCCATTCCAAAGGGATAATTACTAGAAGAATCATTAATAGTACTCTAGAATCCCAAGGAAACTTATGATATTAAAAACATTCTTGGGATTTTACCAGACAAAAAAACCACTACCTTATATTTTGAACTAAAATGATTCCTTAAAAATCATATGTTCAAGGAACCAAAAAACAAAAATCTAGAAGTTACACTTCGATAGTCTTGAATAGAATTTTTTTTTTGGGAATCATTGTCATTAAAATGTGATTCTTCTAGAAATTTATATTATAAGTTTCTGGAAATATCAGAATTTGTTCCACAAACAAAATTATGATGAATTTAAGATATGGATGCAAAATCTAATTAAGGAGATCCATGAACAGTGATGGATAATTTTTCAACCTAGAATCCATGAAAATATACTTATATAGTTCATACCTACTCCTTAATGTCCTTTTGGGATTATACTCAGATCTTACCCACAATTCATGTTGCCTGAAAAAAGATCAATCATATAAATACCCTCTGCTCCATGTAATTAATCTACCAGATTTTCAATCATGGGAAATGGGTACCAGTTCATTATCCATAAAGGATTTAGTTTAATTTAGTCCACATAGTTTTGTATAATATAATTTCATCTCGTAGAAAACGACACCAAATCACCCTTGTATATGTTCTTATTCTAACAAATCCCTTAACCTCCAAATCCATTAAATTCACCTCCATCTCTCTCAACTCAAATATTTTCATGCAACAATACAGAATTAATATTTCCATCCCTAAAAGAAAGAGATTAATATCATACATATTTCATATATTTTGAGGAATAACTTTGATGTTTTTTTGGAAGATATTCATATAAAAATATCTCACTAATGGTAATATAGATAGAGATACGCATGATTTCACGGTGAGATCCAACCACAATACTTTCACCATGACAAATCTAATTTGAATGTGGTTTTACCTATAATGTTTCATCCCAAAATTCATTAAGTATTCAATAAAAACCACTATACTTATGTTTTGGCGACAATACACATATCTGCTATCTATTGATAAGATTTTGATATCTAGTAAAACATTCAATCATGAAATTCACATTAAAACATTCAATTTCTATAATCAAGAATCCCAAGAGATTTCTGTTTCTTGAAGCAACTATGAAACATTCAGGGCATGATTGGAGATGATATGATTTATATCCCATGGTCATGTTAAGAGATAATAACCTATAAGATATCCAAACTAGAAAATCTTGGAAAAATAATTACTTGACTAGATATAAAGGAATGGAAATCTCCTTTACCAAAAAATAGTATTGGATTACATTTATTTAATTAATATCCTACCTATAACTATTGAGGTTCTATATATTACACTAAATAGATCCTTTTCTAGTGAATAATCTCTTCTTGACTTAGTTCCATGTTCATACCCATAAGGCGCATAATTTTCATGTGTGAGTAATGTCTATAGAGTCTAGCTCCTCTACTAAGGACCGTGGATGGAACCATGGGTAATATAATACATATAACATAAACCACCAAGAGAGCCTATCCTCAAGGCCCATGAATATAAAGGATGAATGAATCCTCTCTTATCAAATCCATGACACATTATATGAATTAATGGGAACGATCTATGATATTTTCAACTTTTCCACAATTAATACACTGGGAAACTTTACAAACCAAATTGGTGGTAGATGAATCCCAAATTGGATCCACTTATCTGCCAAACTACTATACCCCTCACCATTCAATTTCATCTTACTAGAAAATATACTATACATAGAACTAGGAAGTATTCCAACTAATCTACGAAGATCCATAAATATTCTTTCACCTCTTCACTCATCTATAACCTTCTCAAAGGTTAGAGATTATCAAATAACCTCTACATCGTTCATTAAGTGAAATCCTTTAACATCAAGTCCAATATCCAGATGAAATCTATATTCAATCTTCATGGAATTATAATGATCATTCCTATCTACGAGAGGAAAAAATCATAAAAACTATGTAAAATGAGTGAGTATGAAGAAACAATTATCATCACCCACATAATCGCAATATAATCATATTCTCCATCGGAAGTAAATATATCAGAAAATAATTCAATGATGAAAATATCCTTGAAAGCCTCACATGTAAGACCTTCATACATACCTTCCTATCCTAGAATGTCTCACCACCTCTTGGAGGGTCCCTGAAGTATAAGGGGGAAAATTATCCTTTTGTTCCTCTTAAGTATCTATTAGATAAATGATTCCCTCAATGATTAAACACCAATCCTTCTAAACCTATGGACCCGTGGTTCCCTATAATGATAGAAAATGTTGGATATAAAAGTATTTACCATAACCAATACCATCTTTTACTACCCTTCTCCATATATAGGCACAATTTTTAAGACTCTAGGATATGGTGGAATCACAACCTAAACCAGAAGAATATTTATTGGAGCATTCTCAACTAAATCCTCCTATATAGGACGTGGTTGAACCTGAACACCCTCCCTAACAAGGGAATTATTGAATCTTTGAGGTGGAATATTTCAAAAAAATAGAATGAATTCCTAGAAATCACATTAATTAATATCCTAAAATCTAGAAACCCAAATTGAGAATATATATTAAATTATTTTCAGAGAATAAAAAATTCTCCATAAAATTCATTATCTTAGTAGTCGTGGAGGTCTTGATACATACATTCATAACATTTATTGCATATGTAACAATATAATTTTCTTAAGAAAATTATTACCCCTTAAACAATATACATTAAATCTATAGATAGTTATCCTTTAGGTTTCCTGGGGAAAGAAAAAAAACAACGGTGATCTTAAATGTGTATTAATGAGTAGAATGAAAGAAAAGATTTCTTAACATTAACATGGAATAATAGACATTGTTGGAAAAAATTAACAACATAAATATATAATAAATTAAAACTAATGGCATTCCTTATCCAAGATAATATATGAAATCCTGGATGTCAATATTCTATGATCTCTTATTGAGAGAATACATAATGTTTGAAATATAAAATTATTTTCCAGGGCTTTTTCCAAGACACTATCCAATTGTGGGAAGTGGTATACACAACAATCAATTGTATTTACCCTCATGAGACATGTTGATACATAAAGGGGATATATAATTTCATCCACCACCCATAACCTTTTTATGTCAAATTCATTCACCATAAGAGTCATTCAGACCTTCCATACCATTCCCATTTTCACCATTTACTGAATACAAATATGACTATATATATAATGAGAAGTACATAAATAAAGTACTTCCCCATTCAATTGTAAATATATTTTTATCTTGGAGAATATCCCTAAATCAACATTGACGCCATGGAGTATTTTGAAAGTAAAATATAGTACCCTTAACAAATAAATGTAGTAGGAAGTGTACTTTCAATGGGAAAAGTAATCCATACAAGATAGTAATAGGATTAAAATAGAATTAAGTGGTAGAATATGAAGGAAATGGTTGCAAAACTCCTTCATCAATGTTCTTAAATAGGGTGTGAATCGTCCACTACCAATCCTGTAAAATTGTCCATCCAGTTGTGAAGTCTGAGACCTAAGAATCATACATCAATGTGATGATTGAGTCAATGCTTGACCAACCATTTTTTTGATTATTACCACATAGTGGATTTTATCCCTAACTATATTCACTTTTAATATCTAGATACAGATTTATTTTCTAGAAAACTAATCATAAATTAATTTTACAAAAACATAGGATGGGTTTTCCACCATGGAAATGATTGAGTTTTATAATTTTTTTGGTATCTATTGAGTAAAATGTTTATTATGAAGGGATAATAATATATACCTGTAAGACCCTTAAATTTCATAAGTAATATGGTAAAAGTTTTCTATGAAAAGATAAGCATCACACAAAAAAAATTGGTGTTGAATGTTTCAGGAGTCCAACAGAATGAAAATCAGGATAAAAAAAGCACACATATGGATTAGGTAACAATTAAATCAAAATATATTAAATAATAATGATTACAATATATATTATAATACCATGTATAATTCTAATTAGGAATATATAATCACAAATAGGAAGCAATACACTATGAAATATAAATTACTTGAATTATACATAACTTTTCTTAATATGAGGAATATGACACAAAATACCCTTATGTATAATCTTAACATCCATGAGAATAATTTAATATATTATATCAAAAAAATATTTATCTTAGACCCTTAATTTTTAAAGATATTTTTATCTATTAATATATTATTATTTTTTTAAAAAAATATGCATTTTTCTTAATAGTTTTACCTTTTGTCCACATTGTTTTTTATATTTTTGATCGTTACTGTTGGATACATAATAGAGGTGTTCAAATTCAAAATTCATCCGAATTTGATTATTACTATGAAATTAAAGATGAAGTTATATATAGTAAAATAAAATTTTTTGATGTTTTAAATTCCTTTCATGAGTGTTTTAGTAATTACCTTTGAAGGTGAAATTGATAAAAATCATGTTTCACAGTTTCATGACGACTGGGGGGTGTTTTATTAATTAAATAATTATATTATATTATAAAATATCATTAATAAAAATAAAATAATCATTTAACCATTTACATTATATTTTTATGTATTTAAATTCCCATAGTCATTAATGATTTAATTGATATTATAGTTCATGTAGACGGTTAAACCAAACTATCCATAAAACACACATTGAACTAAAGAATAATAATGAGGTGGTTTTAATGAAATATGATTATACGAAAAGAATGATGGTATTATATAGTATTTATTAAGTATATATATAATAATTATAAAGTAATTAGAAGAATAATTGTTAGATATTAAAATAATACCTAATTTTAATAAATATAATTCTCTTAGTATGCTTGTTTTAAACAATTAAATTAGTGATTATCAAATTATAATCATATCATTAAGAGGTTCTCTAATATTTAGTTATATTAATTTATTGATATCATAAATATAATATTTATCCTTTAATACAATCTTTATATCCATCTTTATAATGTGGTGAATGAAAAACAAGCATGTTGTGTCGTAGGACTAGTAGTATGCAGAACACATGGATGCTGATTCATCTTTCTTATGGGAAAGGGGAAAATTATGTAGAGTTTATTGCCACAATATATAAACACTAATAATATAATTAACATTAAATTCATTAAATTATATTGGAAAAAAAATTCAAAATGGAATGATAAAAGGGAAAGTTGTTATAAAAAATATTGAACACATGTTGAGAACATTGGATTTCTCTTAAATGATCCCTTAAGAAGAAATGGATTAAGAAAATATTTTCTGAATATATTATTATGATAGTGAGATAATAATATAGTAAAAATAAATACGGTATTTTTTCTATAATTCTTCATTTTTAGGTGCTCCCTATAGGTGTCGTAAGAGACCCATTTTCGAGGTGGTAAGAGTGATATTTTTTTATAAAATTTTCAACATAACATAATGGGAGTCCATGTAAAAAAAGTAAATTGGCTTTATATTTGAGAAATATCGGATTAAAAAAGAGATAAGGTACATAAAAAACTCATACACGCATTTATTGAAATCATTTTATCCAGTTTCAATCCATTTACCCCTTAAATTATCACTTTATTTTTTTTGATTTTACCACATTAACATGTTTTTACTTATGGTAACTAAATCATTTTATATTAAAATTATGTGGTCCTTACATAATAATTTTTAAAAAATGATTATATATCTAAAAACATATTTTCGATACATTTTCTATATGTGTTAAAAAATAAAATTTATAAAATTTATATGATAAATATATAATTTATGAAAACATGTTTTCGGAAAAAATAAAACATTAATTCTAAAATGTAAATCACTTGTTTTCAAAAATATAATAAATACTATAAAATTTAAAATTTCAATAATAATAGAAATTTTTTTCATAAAAAATGAATCTGAAACTACTAAGTCATTTTTATATACTAATAATGGTATAAAAGTCACCTCATTCGAAAAAATTATATATTACACTATGCAACTGAAAATCTATTTTTTTAGAAAAACAACCAAAAATAATCATAAGATAAGAAATTTGTGATGAATTCAAGATTGATGTTAATATTTTTATATATAATATTATAATAGAGAAAAATTAACCATTTAATTATACACATGATTTAAGTATATTTATAATGTGCATTGCATGGACGTTCAAGGTATAGTGTTTACCTACTATGGTATGGTATCAGATATTACATTCTACAACATTAAATAATTTAATTCTCAGAATTGGGGTATATATTAAAAATTGGAAAAATAGGGATATTCATTCCATATATATTGTTATGTAATTTGGGTTCCCTATTCTAGTTTTTTATATCAAAAAAATAATTTTACCAATTCAGTTTTCCAATTTAGCAAAACCAGAATTATAGTTCCAAGAATCTGGATTAAATTATCATTAGAAGTTAATCAAGGAACAAAATATATTCCCTTATATGTGACCACATTTTTTTGATCCAACATGTATTTCCTTAGTAATAAAACAAGGAAGACGTCATGTAATTTATAATGTCTAGGTGATATATACAATATGTTTCATCTCCAATCCCTTCTCATCATTTGAATGGAATAATGTACCTAAGGGACCCCTTCTCCTTTTTAGAAAATATTATAACACCCTTCCACATTAAAACATTAATGAATATATGACCCATAATGTAAAATTTAATGTATTTACTTCAATTATTGTCATATCACTTTGATATTCCCTAGGATTCTTTAATATTATCTTGAATGGTCTTTGCATTTATAGACATATCTACTACAATCTATTGATGAAGTAGCTTTTAATCTATAAATGCTTCCCAAATGGATGGGATCTGATACCAATTTGTATAGAAGAAACTATATGGTACCATCTAGATTCATGAATGGAAGCTATTATTGTAGGAAAATTCCAAAAATGAAAGATACTCTTTCCACATACCATATACGTCAAGATAATATTAACTAAGCAAGTGTTCCTATGTCCGGATAGTCATTCCAAACATCCCATCAGTCTGGGGATGATATGTGGTGGTCAAATTTATCCCAGTGTCGTGATACCTTAGAACACTCTTCTATAATTTCTATTTAAATGGTGGTCCATGATAAGAAAAAACAATAGGATTTCCCACTAAATCCCTATTCTATCATTTATATAGATCGAGGAAGGTACTAAAGTTTTTCCTATTCTCTTACTATTCATCAATAAAAAGGGTTATTAATATGATCAATGATAACCCATATAATATCATTTTTCCAAGTGGTGTAGTGATTAATTCCATTATAATAATATCCCACAGCCATATTAGTATAGGTAGAGGTTTCATGATACCATAATGATGTTGTCTTTCAGCCTTGACATTCTGTAATTATATGCATCAGAATATATAGTCTATATTTTCTCACATTATATGATCCCACCATATATTTTCTCTTAAATCCATACACATATTTGTGCTATAAAAATGTATAATTTTATTTGAGCTATGTTCTACATCTACATGTTCCTTCTATAACTCTAGTATCAAATGAACATATAAACAATTCCAAAAAATTTACAATCATTCCCTATAGAATAATTTAATCAATTTCACATCATTTACCAAGATAATTTTCCTTTATATGTTCTTGTAATCCTACTCATACATCTCTATATTTTATTGCATAAATGGTTTAATAATTACACAGAAAAGAAAGGAGGGCCCTTGCCTAAAAATTACCATATCAATCCTTAATAGATCTATGTATATAGGATCCTGTTAATCTTTATAATGGTGATAAATCCTTGGTACATCCTAATAAATGAGTCAATCTCTTTGTTTTCCTTCCTAGGGTTGTAGTATTTGCAGAAATAATAGTCCTTTAGCACTTCCAACCATCTTCCTTAACACATGTCGATCTTCTTTTAAGGGAATAAAAACATGAAACTCTTGAGGTGTGTATATATATATAACATCTTTAGCAGTAATTTTAGAGTATCATTATTTTCAAAAAAAACTGTGGATTCCAGCTTAAGGCCACTAGATGGATTATTATTTTCAAGTATTTTCAATTTCATTAATGTATAGCTAATAAATCTATCATTATTTGTAAGGAAAAATATGTCTTTCATTGATGTATCACTATATATTAAAAATACTCCTAGAAAATATGGTAAATATTATACTTAAAGATTAATCATTATAATATTTATGTTTCAAATCATTCAACACAATTCCTTTCCCTTGTGAATTTTTCCCTTTTATGTGTAAACTTGGATAACGGTTTAGCCAATCGATAAATATGATGAACTAACCAATGATAATATGTTGATAAACTGAGGAATCTATAGATATTATTCATATTCATAGTTGTTGTATATTATTTAAAAACATTTATCTTTTAATTATAATAATATATTCCGTCCATGGAAACAATATGGATTATAAAGGAAACATTACTGAGTTAAAATTCCCACATACTACACTTCGAATGTTAATAATTTATATATGGTGTCTATAATTGTTTGCATATTAATATGATGATATTTATAGATCTTATTTTATATCATGAAACCTCAAATAAATGCCACCATATATTAATCAAAATAATTATTGCATACTCTATTCAACAGATCCATAAATACAGAAGTCACATTAGTTAATCCTAAAGGAAATATAAAAAACTCAAAAGGTAAACACCTTATTTGAAATGTCTCATTTAATATATCATCAATTTCACCCCTAGTTGATAATTTTCCAAGTGAATATTGATCTATTAAAATTATTTGGGTCACTGAAGTGGGTCAAATATTTCGTAAATTCATGGTATAATATACTAATTATTCATATTTGTGGAATTGATCTCCTTATAAATGATACAAAATCCCATGGACCATTTTTTTCATTAATAAAAAAGGGTCTCCCCACTATGAATCACTAGGGTGTATAAATCACTTATCACAACTATCAAATTAATTTCTTCAACTTGATCAACTCCATAGTGCCATTATATTATGAATTTTATATATAGTATTTGCATCTTGGATGAGTCTAATGGTGAATTAAACATCATTATATCATTGATGATTGAGTAATAATATTATAAAAATATATATTAAATTTAGTACCATAGATACATATTGTCTTATTAGGATATCTGCTTTATCCATAGATTATTCTTGATATTCAACTCTTCCAAAAATTTCAATAAGGATAACTACTGGGGGAGGATCTATAAAATATTTGGATGAAGAAGTTTCCCCTCTAAAGATAGTGTATACCACTTTACCTTCATGAATCATAATATCCTTATCATGGAAATATTTATTTTTTGAATTATACATTGAAACCAATCAATAACAATGATCATATCAAATTCAAACATTTCTATAATAACTAAATTAAAAAATAGGGTACACACATGAATAAAAATTAGAACTGCATGGCACATTTTTTTGTAGAATGATTCTAACTAAATTCAATAATTGATAATTCCCACAGTAGGGTAATAGGAAAAATATGTTGTTTTTGAAACAAAATTAAATATAATTAAGAGTGATAAGTTCATAAATGAAATAAGTCATTAGTAAAATTGAGTTTATGATAAAATTACATTAAAAAAATTGTTTGAACATTAAATTTAGCTATGATAATCACTTAAGATTGTCCAAGATCACTTGGCATTTTATGAGGAATATTTCGTTAATGATTTTAGCATAGGTTCAAATAATGTCCATTATCGCTATAGTTAAAGAATTCTACATAGAGAGATCCTTTTTCCTTTCCCTTATATTTTTTAGTTTAATGGGCTTCTTCACTGCACTTGTAAATAAACATTGTTCCCTTCTTGAAATCCCTAGTGTGTTTCATTCCACAATTATCACATATAAGAAATCCAATAATTCCTTTCTTCCCCTTAGCTACATTTTTTACCATTATTCTAAAACATTCACATATTCTCCCGATTACCCATGAATAAATTTTTCATAGATAAATTCTTTTCTATATTAATCATTCTTGAGAATATATTCTTATATCATGAAGTGGTCTGAGAGACTAATCCATTAAAATGACCGACATTAACCATCAAATAAATGATTAATCATCATTTTGATCTATTTATATAGGGAAAATTATTCCAATATATCCTTGAAAATCTATTATTGTACTCATAAATATATTCCTCCCCCTTTGGTATAATATTGTATATTTCCTTTCAATTTGTCTATTTTCCCGAAAAGAAATTATTTTTCATAGAATGCCTCAGGAAAAATGTCCTATTCCATATGATTTATACCATATTCATCTTTAGTGTTTTGAATTAGTGACCATCATTGGTCCATACCTCTCTTTAAATATTTAGCCACTGTTATGGATTTTTCTATATTCAAAACATTCCAATGTGATAAAGATATTCTATAGGGACATTATAAATTGTTTCACCACCAATGTATTAGTATTTTCATATAATGATGGATGTTGTTTTAATTTGAATCAACCCAACATAGTTACACCAACTTTCAGATCAGTAGGCCACTCTATATGGGAGATATTATTCATCATAACTTGGTACAACAACCCTAATATGGTTATGAACTAATTAAAATCACCTCTAAATTCATAAATTTGTTTATTGGGAATTTCCCTATGTGGAATATAGAGGCTGATATAGTTATCATTCAACCAATTAATTTCCATCATTATATAATTGAATACCTATACCTATATTATTATATTTTATTGTTAAATATAATTCCAAATATTATTTCTCGATTGTTCCATAGAAATTCAGGTTATTTTTCATTTAACATACATTTTATAACTTGGTTACTCTAAATATTGTCCCCCAAGGTTCCTTCTAAACAATCCATGATACCAATTGTGATAGAGAATACTCCTCTAACCCAGTTTTGGTGGTTATATTACAATATTTTTTTATAAAACAAGAGTTACCCCCTGATCCAAAAACATAGTATTATTTTAATGCAATATAAATACACTCAAAAAACATTTGAGAACACAATATACAGTAAGAAAACATTATGAAAACATGGTTTTTTACTTCCATCATATCATTGAAATTTTAGCATAGTTATCCTGTTGGATTTATAGGGAAATTAAAAAATTATGTGTGGGGTAAAATTCTCTATAAGGATTATAATACAGTAGAAGATTAAGTAATATAAATATACCATAAGTGATATTAAAGGAATAGATTAACATCATAAATCCATAATCAACTAAAACTAAGTCCATTATATATCAATGAAAATATACGAAAACATGGATAAAAATAATCATTTATCTTTTAATGGTGGAATACAAAGTACCAGGCATAAAAACATGCTATCAAGGCCTTGTACCAAGAAATTTCACCATTATGAGAATATTTATAAATCAAAAACCAACCAGTTTTTTTCTATTGGAACCTATTAATGAATTGATGTTTCATTATTTTTAATACCCAAACATAACTTTGTTATTTCTTGTACATTCCATATAGGATTCATCTTCACCATCCTACAATTCTCCAAGGAACTTGTTACTAAATAAAATCATGTATTTTTGTATAATGAAAAATAGTGTAGTCATTTAATTCCAAATTCAATAGAATAAAATCAATGTTTATGAGAACACCCCTTAATTAACATAGAATCCATGAGGTATCATCAAAGTATATCATAGGAAACCAATCAAATATATTGAGTGTTTAGGACACATTAAATTTTCAATTTTATCCATGTAATATACTATTTTGATTTTGTTAGCTTTTATTGGTAATAAAAAATCGTTATCATAGTTTATAATGTTCATGAGAATATTCCAATGAATATCCCCTAAGAGTGTCTTCCTAGGTGTGTAATGTTAGGCCAATTTAAACGTAGTTAGGGTTATGATTGAATAAATTCTCAGAAAACCTTTTTTGGTGATTACCGATAGGTGTATATGTGCCACATTCACATACACTTTATATATATCATGATAAGGATGTATTTTTTTTAAAGGAAGAAACATATATACTCTAGTAAAACATATCATCGGATTTACACCATAGAAAAGATTGAGTTTTATAATGGCCTTGGTAACTGTTCAATCTGAAGAACATGATGGAGGGATAAAAATATAGACTTTTGATTACTTTAAATTTTAAATGTAATAATGGTACATTGTAACCCCGATGAAAATTATGTTTACCTAAGGAAATGGGCCACATGGTCTAAATCATGCCTCCTCGTATGCCAGAGGCTACCACCTATCAGTTATGGCCTATGATGTGTCTATGAGGAGAGTATGCCCTCATGTTAGAGTGGACAAAAGAAGATATAATATAATATATAAATATAAAAAACATTATAATAATGAATAACTGATTATAAGTAGTCATAAACCACTATGAAATATATAGTAATACTCAAAGCTGTATCATATACCAAATTATGACATATGTATTGTATCAATCAAATAGGAAAAATGTATATGTGGAAACTGGAAGAACAATACAGTACATCCTATAAAAAAGAAAAAAAATACAAAATTCTATCCAAGATTCATGATCATTATCTCTATCCTTAGCTTCCAAGATCTATAGTAAGAACAAAATCAAGTCATGTGTCCAAAGAAGGCAAATTGCCCTTATCAACAACATCATACATGTAATATTCTTGGGAGCCATCGGTTACCCAAATAGGATCAGATATAAATCTCAGTAGGCCACCACCAATGAAATCTATACAACACAATAATCTAATATAAAATGAAATAGTATGACGGTATATATATATATATGTTAAATAAAAGATAGTACAATAATGTAAACAATCCATGCCTGCGTTCGCCTCAGCTGGTGTCTGAACGTGTATCGTTTAAATATTTAGGTTATAGTTTATATTATGTATCAAACATACTATAAATTATAGTGGAAATAAAAGTAAATTTATGGTATAGACAAGTCTTCCATTAATGATGTTAATAAACAAGAGCAACCAAGTTAATAAAATAGTTAACCTTAACCTTAGGGGTTGAACTAACTCATAGTAAAATAATATTTCTAGAAAATTGGTCATTTGTGTAATAAATGGGGAAAAACCAAGGAATTCTACTATAAATGATTCTAACTGAGTGTATGTACATCACACAAGGCAAGAATTGGATAATCATGATTGGTCCCAATAGTGTGATTCCATGGATCCATGGGTCTGAATACATCAAACTAGATCTAATGAGAGTATATAATGCATCCAAATGCCGATATATATATTGAAGGGATCCTATGACGTCATAACAGACATCCACTAATAGATAATAAAAATATTCTAAGGTGTATATATCCGTTGAAAAATTACTCCATCAATTAAAATGGCTTCCTCTAACTGATTGATACATTCCCTTGGGAATCCAAGGAAATCTAAAGTAAGAACACTCCTATAAAGATAAAAAACCCATTATAAAATGGAAACTTTATACATTATTCTTAATTTAATTTATTCTATGTAATACTAATTCATTTTTATAAAGTTAAAAAGTTTTTTCCATTACATTTCATACTATGTGAAAAGTCTGAATAGGCCATCAAACCATTTAATACTATAATTTCATATTGATTTACTAGGTTCATTTCTTTACCTTTTATAAGAATGGAATGTAAAGATAAAGGCATTCTACCACATACAATTATATCATATTCTTTATTCCAAGTGAATCCTATAAACATAAATCCAATTTAACATTTTAAAGGTTTCTTAATTAAATGGAAAACATACCAAATAAGGTTACGATGAGATAAATACTCATTCTAGACATTAATTATTAATTATATGTTTAATTAAAGAGGGTCTTCTATAAGTATTGAAAATATAAACACATGAACAATGTCTTAGATAAAACCATATAGGTTACCAAGGAATAATTAAGGAAGCAATGAGGCTAGTGTGTATAGATTTATTGTCTAAATCTACTAATGTGTGGTCAACATGTATAAAAAGGGTTATAGAATATGAACAAAAGGAATACAATAATTGAATATGTATTTAGTTAGAAACACATGGTGAAACCTATATGAATGAAATGAAAACATTTTATGAAATAATGAGACTTCGTGGGATGATTCATAGAGCACCTGCCTTGATAATACAACAACCTCCTCATCTATTATCGACCCATAGTTTGGCCTTGATAGGAAGAAAATTTATGAATGGGTCAATTCTATGAAAATAGGGCATATGAGCCTATATCAAAATAGCATCATCTATAGAAAGATGAATGATTAAGCAAGCCTGTGAATTAAAGATATTAACTAGAGGAATCCTACATGACTAACAAATGTTTAATCGGGCTAAAGATGATAATAATATCTATGAACCTTGTTTAGGTCATGGTGGGAGATCCTATGAAAAACATTTAATCCCTTCTCTAATATAAATGGAAAAACAAAATGAAATGTCATGTTTATTGATTTTTAATGGAAAAATTATAATTTTACCCAAAAATCTGTAGGATTCCTAGTTTGTTTACAAGATCGGCCAAACCATGTGCCATCCATGCACCTCTCACTTCTTATGGAGGAACCCCACACAGTTTAAGAAACCATGCACTAACCAAGCTATATAGATCTTCAAAATATTACAAACCTCTACAAGGGATTGTGAATCTAGGAACATGGTTATGGAAATTTGTGAACCATAATTATCTCTTATGAAATATCCCACATGGTTAGGTGAAACCATGTAGACTAGCATGGATAGTATCTACCAACCATGTGACCCAGTTATTTTGTCCATCAGTCGAGCTTTATAGATCCAAACAAAACCTAGAACCCCCCGAAACATTCATGACCTCTTATAGAATCCATAAAAGGTCCAGGATAAATAATTAGATGGAAGATAAAATTATCCATATCTTATATAAAAACTGGTCTCTTAGAGTCATTCCCTATAAAGGAACTCATCCCCGAGTTCACCTTCCAATGGAATCCAAAATCTAACTAATAATATCTCCAGCCACTGGGAATATACATCAATGTCATGCTCCTAGGACTCATTCTATACATGATCATTATTACAGAACACCTTAGATAAAGGGACAAAACATCATCATTGTTCCCTCATTATTTGGTCAAGGATATATATAAAATACTCATAGAAAGAAGAAATAACATCTAACTAACCCTTCAGTGGATCGAATTTAAGGATGAATCCTCATGATAATAGTTATTCTATGAAATGTGTATGACATAATGAATAGAATGGTACCTATTAGGTAATAAAAACCAATATGATAACACATAAAATCTATCCAAAATCTCAAATGGCCTAGAATTATAAGGCGAAAACATCCACTAACTCGAAAAATCTTAACGACAAAGCCTTGGTGATACCAAATAGAGATTAGAATATTATTTATATCTAGATTTACTAGTAAAAATATGATTTTTACTTAGCTGGGCCTACTCTAAAGTTTCTTATATAATATGGGAACCTAGATGTTCTACTAATCCCACCTCTCACCAATATCGGGGTGAACAGAATGGTCTGCCATAAAGTTCCTCATGATGATACATCTAAATCATCTCCCTAAAGCTTTTGATATAGGAGAACAAAATGAGAAGGATATGATTCACCCAAGAAGTACTAAAATCAAGGATAAGTTCCCGAAACATTTACTCTAATACCGGTATCGTCAATTCTAACTAGCCCTTGGTCTGAGGGTAAAAATTTGTGGTCCAAATCATATTTGTACCCATAACTCTCTATAACCCATACTAGATCCTCAATATGAAATGAGAATCTCAATAAAAAACTCTATTATGGGAGAACTCATTTATATGTATTATCTCACATACATATAGTCTTTCAGCCCATTAAATGATAAATTCTCGTCGATATGAAGGAAGTGGGGTATATTCATCTGTCAATCCAAGAATACCCAAAAATAATAACTACCACAAGGTAACCGTAGTAATCCAAATATAAGGTATATATAATAATATTTCATTTTCTATTATGGGAACGATGACAACTATAACATGCTAGCAGGCCTCTGGTTCTCTACCCTCACATGTAGTGGTAAATCCTTTTATATCATGATTCAATTTAGTCCACCAATAATATAATAAAATGTCTTGATACCTCTTGGAGATTCCTGGATGAAATACCCACTATGAAGTGTGAGAATATATCATTTGTTCCTATTTAAATTCTATAAGAACCTAGAAACATCCATGTATATGATGTTTTTTATCTCTATTAACATACAAATTATGAGGTAGGTCCTCCCAAGAAATACTCTTTTGGATAATGAAGCCTTTGATATATATGAACTTATTTCTAATTTACCTATTTAGAAGGGAAGAGTTAAATATTAAGGATATAAGATAATATTTCTACTGAAACTCATGAAACTTTAGATGTATCTCAGAAAAGAGGGACATCAATGTCTATTCATCACTGGCATTCTGTATGGCTTCTGGATGATTTTTCTAACATCGCACATATGCTACTACATTTCAAATTTTAGGAATATAGGATAACTCAATGTAAAAATATAGAATCTATTTTAGACACATTAAATTTCAAATATTCAGTTCATGTTGTGTAATGATATGTTTTAGTCTCTTATGGTCTGTATTAAACTAAAAGAGCTTACCCATCAAATAATGTTTCTAGTCATGTAAGGCCCAGACAATGGGTACAAGATCATGGTTGTTCTTTGGGTAATGATTCTTATGAGGTATAAAATAGTGAAACTCATAGTAAATTAATCAATATTTATACATTCTCACTTCAACCATACCAATTCCTAATCTGATATAGAAAATTGTATAGCCTTTTCCAGGCTCTGGAAGAATCAGAATCGGTGTCAATGTAAGCCTTCCTTTCAACTTTTAAAGGACTGGTTGTATGCTTATTACCATAATAAAGTAAAAACCATCCTAGTATGAATAGTAATAGGTTAATGAAGGTGTGATTTTATTCCTCTATCTACCATGGTATGCTTTCTTTTACATTATTCAATAGCTTGGTCTGCATGCAACACATAGTTCGAGCACACCATGATCTATCAAACTAGACATCTATAAAGAAGTGATGAATATTATTTTCCAAATTATGAAAATTACGTACCATATAATTAATAAAATGTATTTAAATTCATCTATATGGATTTATAGGCATAAGATAAGAATCAATCCAATTTTAAACATTAAAAGGTAAATTTTTTAGAAATTAATTTCACCGTCTTTTAATGAAGAACCCATTTTAAAGCCAATATTTTAAAATTTAATATATTAAATTTGATAAAATAAAATTTTTCTTTGAAAGATAAATATTAAAGTTTACTTTGGTTCATTTTTTTTAATTTTATGATATGTTTCATGTTTTGATGAATTGTGAAATGTAATAAATTTTAATTGAATACAACTTTTTTCATCTAAATAATTTATATTGTTGAATTATAATTTTTATTTGTTTTAAATTATAATTTGATTAATTTTTTATAATTTTACATAATGTTGTTCATTGGAATTATTTTCACATCAAAATATGATATTAACACATGTCCATATTTTGATGGTTTTTAATTTTAAAGAACCATTTTCTTGTTCCATCATTGAGAATAATTTTAATTTATTTACTGAATTTATTTCTTTTTAATTTTAAAAAATGGAATCCAAATTTTGAATCAGTGGTTCCAAATTTTGTAAATAAGTTTATTTTATTTTTTGACACTATAAATAGTAAAGGTAGTACTTTTTTTAATTACCTATATTAAGAGGAAATCATGTAATTAAAGAAAAAAATAATATTATAAAAATACCCAAAACCTATCAAAATATTATTGGATGACTAAATGAGACCCTTATAATCTATGTTTCGAAATGGAATCATTTAATGGACACTTTTATGTGAATATGACATGAATATTATTAAAATAAATGAATGTGAAAGAATTCCACAATCTCATTTATTATAAGTATAATAATATTACTATCGAGATAACCAAGATATTATATTGATCATAAATAGTATATGGAAATATAAAATAATTTTCTACATCATAATAATTTATTAATAATTTTTATATATTAAATAATTACCACTAATGATGATAGAGTAGAAAAGAAGAAATTATATTATTAATTGAAATATCAAATAAATGATATAAAAAATATAAAAATAAAAATTATATTGACTTAATTAATGAAATCAAATAATTTTATAGACAACATATACATATTATTGGGTAATGGATTAATGTTTTCAAATTTATCATGCTTTTTTATATTTATAAAAATTAAAATATTAAATAATTTCAAAATTGACAAAAATGATACTCGAAAATAAATAATATTTTATTAAATGTTATAAAATTCATAAAAATATTTTTTTTATTCAAATAACTAGAATAATGATAAATATGTCATAAATGCTAAATTTTTTGTTCTTTTGGAATTTTATGGTAACTATAATAACCCTATATTATAAAAAGAGATATAAAAATAACAATAGTTAATATTTTAACTAAGGGTTAAATAAAAAATATATAGTTCATTTGTTGACATAAACTCGTCTAAAAGTCATTAGTTGAGAGGATTTGAAACCATTGTCATCTTATACTAAAAATAAATAACATTGGAGTTATTTTAAAAGGAAAATAAATTTATAATAAATTAATATTTTAGGAGTTTTCAAAACTGGATCTCCCCTCCCTTATAAAAGGGAATCTCCCCATCTCTTGTTTTCCAAAATATAACCTAGGGGGTCCTTCTTTTCAAATAAAAAATAGATACACAAAAAAGAAGAGGTTGACACACCCTCAACTAGAGAAATGTACAACGTAAGGGATAATTTCACAATCTCATTACCATCATAGGTTTTTTATATATATGTATCTACTGGTACATATTTATCATCCATTTCCATGTTACTTAAAATGTAATTCAAAATATTATCGACAATTGATTAAATTCATTTTTACCCATGTTTGTCTTCTTATAAAATGTTTTCAAAGAATTTTTTCCATCGTTTTCCAAACAAGGTGCTTTGCGACTTTTCAACCAATCATATAAATATTGAATTTTTAACTTATATGGAATGAGTGAATACTTTCCACTTATATGCCACCTTAGCATTTTGAATCATTATTTACAATCATACAAGGTTATTTTCAAATGAAATGTTATATTTTATAATTTATTGGCTTTAAAATGTTTTCAAAGTAAAAAATGTATATTTCTCTAAAATGGTTTCATGATTTTATTAAATTATTTGCATCTATGTCAACATAAATTATTAGATTTTATGCTTAATTGGAGTTGATTTATTATGATAATATTTTCCATATTTTATTGAATTCATTATGATATTTTTGACTGTGGATATGATATTTTGATACCATTCATGGTTTATGGTTAATGTATTAACATTTTATATGCTTGTTTTAATAATAATGTTTATGTTATGTTTTACCATTTTCATTTATGGAATTTATTAGACATAAGAAGTGAAAGGATGGGCCTGTTGTGGCCCCTTGATACATATTCTAGTCTAATGGGTGAAACTAGTTTGGGTTTTTAGCTATTTATGTATGGTCTTGGCATGAGGCCTTGAAGGTATGGTTATAATGTCCAACATCACGAATTCCCTCATTATGAGACTATTTATTAATATTTCAAGTTATTATTTTACTAGTATAAAATCAATGTGAATATTTAAATGGAGTTTTTGATTTATTCTCTCCAGATTAGGTTGAATATTATTTTTAAAAGGATTTTCTTTCAGCTTAATACCGTGGGATAAAAGTTTATTATTATTTATGATAGCATCTTCTATATTTTTTTTTTCAATACTGATCATCTGAGCTCTCCCCATTCTTATGTTCTATTTCCCCCAAATATGTGATGATGTATATTATGTCTGACTTGTGAGGATAATATAAGTGAAATGACTGTTTTAAAAGGAGATACTATGTTGGTTTTCATTTAAAGTTATAATGTAAAAATTATTGTACTAACTAGTTTTTTGAAGGATACTAAACTGATCGGTAATTCAGGATTTGATTTCTTATTATCATTCCAATGTAATAAAATAATACATAGAACTTGGGTAATTAGGGTTGGGGTTCTACATGTAAGAAATCCTGTATGAAACTCATTTAATATCTAGATAGCCTTAGGAAGCTCCATATATAAAACACATTCTTAGGATTATCCTATAAAACCCCAACCCTCACTTTCTCCTATAAATAGATACTCCTGATTTAGAGATTATATAAACCATGAATAAATCTTTATCTATACAAATGAAAAAATTTGAAATCATTGAATACATCATGTTCTCTCAAAGAATATTGAAAATGATATCATGGTGTCTATCATGGTCTCTTAGAGTATAAGAATACACTAATATGTTTTCCAAAAACACAATGAAAAAAGAATCCATATTGGGATAGAATACCATATTCATCATATACATGAAAATTTAGGGTTCTTTCTTAAAACCAAACAGAATAATTAGATAGTCATATAAGCTGTACAAACAGAGAAAATATATAGATGGAATATCTGAAGGCCTTAGTCACACTTGATGATAGCTTGATCTTAGGTTTATATTCAAGAATACCCTATATTCTCATAGAAGGTCAAAGAGATCATCTATTTGAGGCATTGGACACAAATTTCAAACCATATTCTTGTTCAAATATCAGTAATCTAGACAAAGCCATTGGTTTTCATCCACCTTCATGGAAAAAAGAATAGTTGAAACCTAACATGAATTACAGGTCCACATAAGGCTCTTATACTCTTTATTATCCAACTATATCTTGAGTTATTGGTGTTTAGTATGTTCTATCCTGTATGGAGGAATGGAAACATAAGATACTCCTAAAATAATATCAATCATAAACTATACCTATCTCAGAAGATGTAAGCAAGAAAAATCATTAGGAAGTATGTCCCTAAAATGATCTTCCATAGGGAAAAAATTACATATATATTCATTTATCTTCTATGAAGTAACTATAAATATGGGGTGTGACTCCATGAATCCCATGATGCCCTGGTCCAACTCTACCAACCTAGACATTACAGTCACCCTTGTGGGCATATCATCCACCCTATGGTGTTGTAAATGATACCATAAAGGTATAGATATCTCATAATCATGAAATCTAACCAACCAGTTCATTCCATGATTGAAATCAATGCATGTCATCTTGAGTAAAAAGGAATCCCATAATAAGGGATAATTGCCTACATCAATGGGGAAGTCCTTGCATTAGAATATTTCCTATGACCACACTCCCAACAACATCTCTAATGTTGTCACACCATATAAGTAAATAATTTCCTTCCCAAGGATGTCCATGGTCTATAAATGGATAAAGTAGTGTGCGGCACCTATATTGAATAAATCACATACATTTTTAGTGGCTACATGAAGAGTACCTCTTTTAGTCAATGGTCCAACACTATGATCCTTGGGTATCGACTATAAATCATGTGGCTGACCTATTTCTTGATCCTATGTTACATATAGAGTATCCTATGTATGTATACTCTCTTTTCACTAATAATCAGTCATCTGGATACCATGGCCATGACATCCTCCTCAGCCTTTGTTGCCGATGCTACTCTAAATCCTTTTCTAGATCGATTAAAATGAACCTTGCCCTGATGGTAGATCTGGTGTGGGACCTCTTCCACTATAAATATATTGAATAGTCTAAAAAATATATGAATATGCCGCATAATGTGATAATAAGGACACGAGAGAGGGTCTCTATCACACTAAGGCATCAAATTCCCCATTCATCGATAGTGGTGGCTAATAACGAGCTTCTAGTGAACATATTCTAGTCTTTACTAATATGAAAAGAAACCATGAGGGCACGCTTCCTACTACCAGAATAACTAATTCCTTTCATTGACATTAGACATCTATGGCTACTACTATCATCTTCTATCAGGTATCACTTTGTGATAAGAATATGATTAATTATCTTATAAAATTTCTATTGGAGATATAAATTCACCAATGAATGGATGGAATATTTAATCACATCATCAAAACATCATTCTCACAAAATTTCATTACTATCTTGAAGTGGTGGAAAGTGTAACATCCCAGGAAAATGTGCAGAATAGTCCATAACAGATATATAAATCTACTCCAACTACATAAACTCTCTGGATTGGTCAACTCTGAGAAACTCAGAGAAAAAGTATTCATAAAAGGCATTCTAAAATTATTTCAAAACCATGACCTATTGGATACCATCAGAGGCTACCGAACCCCCCAACATTAGAAAAAATCAAACAACATATATGTGGAAAACGTTTCTCTATACTCTACAGGTAAATCCAGAATCATGAATATCGAAAGAGTGGCCTCAAGAAATGATTAAGAAGACTAAGGATATTAATCCCCAAAAAAATAAGGGAGGATTCTATTATTGAAACTCACAAGTCAAATCAACCATAGTAGGTGTAGGTCATAGAACCTCGTGCATGGATGGAATCAGACATAAGAAACCATCTCAACAATGAGTTTCAGTACCTAGTTTAGTAACAACATGTGGTGCCTCATGTGGCACTCTCGGTGGTAAGACTAACATCTTGGGGCCCACATTCTATAGAGTATGGCCGTTATGACCTTCATTTCATATGAATCAAGGAAGTCATAGTTGTATAACTCTAAAAATTCTTGTCATAAGACTCATATTATTATTTCATAGGATATTGTAACACTAGTAGATGAATATCCCTGGAATAAGGGCTCTCTACCCAAGGTACTCTCCCAACTACCATATTATTTGTAAGGGTATTGGTAAGTGTCCATTATTTATTTATATGGGTTTCAGTAGATGAATCGTCAATTAAAAATTTCCTATACATTTACTATGAACCATTTCATTTTATAAGTCAATATTTTTGTTTAATGATTGTATTTTATTAGATACATATATCAAGGATAGATTAAATTGGATCTTCCTTCCTAGATAATAATTGCCCATTATCTTTATAATAGAATGTAAATCCCAGTTAAATCTATTCAACCCCATCTACATTCATTCTCAGAATGTGAATGGAAAATGTGAAAACTCAACTATAAAAAAATCCCATGTCATTTACCCAGAGTTACTTAGCTCACATTGGTAGAAACTAGCTACATAAGACACCACCATCTTCATAAATAAGAAAAAACCATTTAGATTGGTGGTGAAATATTAATAAACTATCTCCATTACCTTACATAAGACAATATAATCATAGGAATCTGTTAAATAATAATGAATCACTAAAAAATCACAAGAAACACAATCAACGAAAGCATTGGAATTAACCTATGGGACATAAAATATGAATTTTAGGTTCCTATAAGGATGCACATTGCAAATTCCACTTACCTTACTAAAACAACATAAAATATCCATAAATAAAATCAAATACAAGAAATAATGGTCATCACCCAACACTGAAATTATATCAACTAAGATAGGGAAAAACTGAACGCCAACTTCCCATTCTTAGGAAACACGGTATTTACCCAAATTGTTTGTTTTCTACTCCCAGGTAGGAATCATAACCAATTTATATGATGTTTGTAATCTCATGATTAGATTTATCATACAATAAAACAAATGAAAATAATGATTCTATAACACTTTGTGAAATCACAAAGTGGGTTCCACTTTTTGAAATCCCAAAGTGGGTTCCACATAAAGTCTCTCTGAGACAGTGGGACACATGTCCTAAAGCACACCACCCAATATTCTATAGGATGCCAACTAGCATCGAGGGCCTTGGGTGTGTCCTTGGGGACAGTATTCCCACACATCAGACTAGAGAAAAATGAATATAATATTAAATATAAATAGAGGAAGCACAATAATAATAAATAGATCATTAGAAGAAGCTATAAAAAACCATGTAATTGATAGTAATACTAGATGATGAATAATATAAACAATGATAATATATGTCATTTTTTTAAAATAGTAATACATGTATACATTGAAGCCAGAAAAATAGTACAATACATTATATTTAAAAGTAAAAAAACAACCATAAGAAATCGAAGAACCACGAGCGTTGGCCTAGTCATCTATTACCAACTTCATTCCTAAGCCCACAATCAAGTCTGCTATCAAATGAGGGACAATTCTATTTATCAACACCTATATATATGTGTGTTTGTGTGTAATCTGCTTGATTACCGTTTCTGGCCCATATAGGGTATGAGATAAATCTCAATTGTCCACCATCAAGCGAATACATACAATTTATTCAATAATTATAAAATTAAATAGCATGTAGGTATGTATATATAGAAGAATGTAAAGTATAGTAATGTACACATCCCATACCTTCTTTAGCCTTATCTTGTCTCTGAACATGTATCATTTAAATATTAATATTTCAGTTATTAATAAGTATCAGCCATACTATATAAAATTGATGTAATCAAATTGGTTCTGAGGTATAAAAAAGTGTCCTATAATGATGAAAATAATGAATTGGATTCAAGGAAATAACACAAGAATCCTTGTCCTCTAGAGGCTCAAAATGTCATAGTAATAACATGAAGTCTACAAAAAGAGAACAAAGTGTAATCCAAGTAGAAACTCGTGAGGCATTCTACTATAAATGATTTTAACCATGTTTGAGGGCCTGATCCAAGGTAATCACATACTAAATATGACAAGGCCCAATGTGGTGAATCCATGGTTCTATGTGTCTCAAGACATCAAGCTAGGTCCATGGTGTGTATTCTAGGAACCCAATTATCTAGAATGATTGGGATGTGATCCTTTAAGATTGTTCTAAAAATTCCCTAGTAGACAAGGACCATATTCCAAAGTGTATATCTCCCCTATAAACTATATCTTTGAATCAAAATAGAATAATCTATGTATTTGATGAATTCCATCTAGTATCCAAAACATGCTTACGTTTGGATATTCTTATAGAGACAAAAATTTCCATATGAAATAGACACCTTACACATAATTTGTTATTTAATTTAGGAAATATAATAATCATTCCTTTTTATTAGGTCATTTGGGTCCTTCCATTACCCTTAATACTATGTAATAATGATTAATATGATATGAAACGATTTATTATTTTAATTATGTATTCATTTATTAGGTTCATTACTTTATGTATCTTAATCATGAAAAGGTGTTCTATGGATATGCAACCATATTCCATTCAATTATATTTATCTTGGACATGTGATATCTATTAATATAATTTCTATTTAACGTTAAAAATGTTTATTATTTAATTTAATCATTTATCATAGATGGGTGAAGTGATATCTATATTTATTCGGGCCATTAAAAATTCATAATTCATTTAATTAATAGGGTCTAACCATAAATAGAGATAAGACACACACCTGAACGGTGTCTCCAAAAAACCCACTTCGGAAGCCAAGTCATAATTAATTAATATCACTCTTTAATATGGGTATATTTGGGGTCCCAACATCCAACTATGTAGTGAAAATGTATATAATGTTCTCTAGAATATGTTTATAAATATTATAAGAGTGAAAAATAATTTAATATGCAACACCAAGTAAAAATGACATGTGAAAATGATAACTATTTATGAAATGATGTGACATTGACGAATGTGTCATATACCACCTAGAATGAGCCTATGAAACTCTCCTCATCCATTACAATCATTTATTTAGGATTGTGTTGAAAGAAAACAAAATAAAAGATCAATTCTTGGAAGATAGGGTATATGAGGCTGCATCAAAATAATTTCCTTGAGTGAAATAAAAACTACAAACTGAGATTAAGGATTAAATAGATATCCTTGAATAATTAAATAAGACAAAAAATTCAAATCATTCAATAAAGTATGGATATACCAATGAACCTAGGTCATTCTATGGTGGGATCATCAAGAGTAGAACTTAAGTCATATTCCAATTGAAAATGAAAAACAAGGGGAAGGGTAGAGTTAACAGATTTTTAAGGGAGAAATAATAATTTTACATACAAAAATAGGTTACATGTTTTGGCCACATTGTTAGCCAAACTGTGCCCCAACCGTGCACCACCCACTGCCTTAGGAGGTACACCACACGGTTTGACTACACAACCATGCAAAAACCATGTCATATTGCTATTCTAAATATTTTAGTCCAATATAATAGGTGTACGACCCTGGGATAATGGTTAGGGGAATATGTATGGCATAATAAACCCCTTTGAAATGCTCTGAATTGTTAAAGAAACCTGCATGGATTAGATCACATGGTTTTGACTAATAGCGAGGCAGAGTACTTTTTTCCACCAGCAAGGGTTCTGAGCTTTGAATATGCCTCACACACCCTATAAAATTGCAAGACCTAATTATGAATCTAAAGAATATCCATGATAAATAATTATGTTGAATATAAAGGATCCATACCTCCTAGAAAACTAAGTTCATGAAAATAAGGTAATTTAAATCCATGAAAATGTATGCACCACCAAAATTTATATTTTCCATGAATATAACAAGAGGCCAAAAGAATGAAAATTGTGATAGAAAATCCCAAATTATGAATTAGGTAACAATTTAATAAAAATAAAATAAAAGTAAGGGTTTGAAATTTGTCAGAAAATATGATGATTATTTTTTATTTTATGATATAAAAACTCAAAAAGTAAGCATATCACCATATAATGAAAATTAGTGGAATATTACGAAATTTGTATGAACATAAATAATTTGAGATAAAAAACCATTACCTATTACCCTGAATTACCTGAATATATTTTAATCTCTAATATAAAAAAATTTCTATCTTAATAAATTAGTTTATATCCTTAAAATATATTTTCATTTATACTGTTCTTAAATTTTCAATGTATATGAAATTTTTTACATTTTTTCTACATAAGGTGTTTATCGTTTTGATCAGTTTTACTAGTTCCCTAATTTTGGTGTCTTTATTCATTTTTATTAAAAATTTCAGTATTATTAGGCCATTAAAGATAATATTTTGGATGATTTATAGTTATCTTTTATGTTTTATTATTCTTTTAATATGTGTTTTAGAATTTTACCTTCTAGATGAAATCGATAAGAAACATGTTTCAGTGTTTCTTGATGATTGAAGTGTGTTTTATTAATTAAATAATAAAATATTGAAATAACTTCTTCCCAATAAAAAATAAATATTTAATAATTTATATTATATTCTTCTAGTAATTAAGTTTTCATAGTCCTTCATTTGATAAATTCATATTATTTTTCCTATAGGTTGTCATACCGAACCAAAAATGAACATACCCTATATAATAACTAATTTTGAGGTGATTTTGCTGAAATATAATTATAAAAAAATCATAATTATCTTATTCAATGTATATTATGGTGATCTATCTAAATTATAACTTTTTTATATGAATAAGTAATGGATATGGACGAATTACATAATATGAATAATGATTATCCTCGTAGTGCAATGGTTTTAAATGATTGAATTGATGATGAATATTTTTTGATTATATATTTAATAAGATCCCAAATTTTCCCTAAAAAGTAGAATGGTATCATAAAAAATATTTATCTTTTAATCCCATCCTCATATCCATCCAAGTAAGGAAACAATAGAAAATAAAATATGTTCTATCGTGGGGGTGGTAGTATACACAACACTTGAATGATAATGTCGCCTTTCATAAGGGAAGGGGGAATGATGGTTAGTGATTATTTCCAAAATTTATAAAAATACCCTATATAATAACGGAAAAATACATAATATAATATTGGTAAAAGTAAATTGTAAATTCCATCTTGAAAGAAAAATATGTTACCAGAAATATTGATCTTAGGTTGAGATAATTGGGTTTCTCATCGAGGGTTCTTTGGAATAGAAAGTCTTAGAATAATAAATTTTTCATAGAAGCATATGATAGTGAAATATTATGATAGTTAATGTATTAAGTTTTTAATTTTATAAGTAAAACTAATTTTTATGATTTTCTTGAATAGGTGGTGAGAGGCACCTTTTATAAGTGGCAAGGATGACATTTTTTAAATGTTTGAACTTAATATATTGGTATCACATTTTAAATATGTAATTTGGGAAAAAATTGAAAAAAAAAATTTGGTGAAGAGATAAGGTTAATACATATATCGTAAACTCATTTTGATACTTTTCTAACCAAGTTTCCTTCCCTTTACTACTTAAATTATTACCTTCAAAAAAATTTCCTTTACTTTGGTAACTAGTTATTTTCTAATGTAAGTAATCATTTATTCATAAAAATATATTCATTATTGTTAGATAAATTGGACAAAAATGAATATAAGTTGGACATAAATTTTTTCTTTTTTAATTTTCCTGAGTGTTAAATGGTAAATATGATATGATAAATGTATAACATATTTAATTTCTTTTTGGAAAAAATGTTATTTGTGTTCTAAATTATCTATCATATATTTCTAAACAATAATAAATATTAAAATTGGGTAAATTCACATATAAAATGAATATTTTTTCAATAAAATGGTTTCATAAGACTCTAATTCATAATTACGTTTAAATAATGGAAAAAATTCAATGTATTAGTTAAAATAGTAGATTTCACTATTCACCAAAAAATCAATTTAAGAAAAATAATAATAAAATATATTTATATTAAATATTTATACCGTATTAAAAAATAAACATTATCTTGTTAAAATAAAATAATAAAATTCATAAATTAAACTTTTATAGATACATATGAATAAAGTGTATTTACATTGCGCATTGCATGGTAGTTCCAAATATGGTGTTTACCATTTAATGTTTTGTCCGAGGTAGTGAACTTAACCACATGATTAAAAGAATAAAAATTTATTAACAAATCACAGATAATGTATTTATATATTATGTCCGATCCTCAGAAAAACTCACACATAAGGTATAACCCTCCAAGTTCAACCCAAAGCTCAGGTTTAGGACTTCATACATGCACGTTAGTGGAAATTATATAAATATATATACATATATATCGTAAACATTTACACAAGATCAACTAACCCATTAAATCATTGAAATATCACCAAATGGTTAACACAAACCAATGAATTAAAATAAATATATATAATATTTAATGAAATAAGAATATAAATTTTACATGATATCTTACATTCATACTCATCACATATTAAAAGACCATATTACCCTAAAAATATAACAAATATCCAATCATCGATAACATAGTGGTCCATTACACATGTTCTCGCTAGAAACTTGGAATCTTCCCTACTCTAGTTCCATATATTCCCTTTCTATCATAAACCCAGTGGAAAATAAACTAAACTCCTTTTATAACACATGTAATACCCCACCAAAATCACTGGGTCCAATATGAGGTTCCACATAACCTCATGAACACCAGACAATATCCAAGAGTTTACTAACTAGTGGTAAGTGTAAAAAATTATTTGGGGGAGACTATACCTATAGTAATGTCAGTCACCACTAGAATAATGACACAAATATAATCTAAATAAACAACACAATAGAAGATAACATGAAATAAACTATATAAACAATTTCATATTAGGCCTTACATGTATAATCAAATGGATCCCCAATGAGGTAGGACAAACCAATGTGTAAAAGAAAATAAGAGTTAAAATAATAACATAGTTTTAGTACTCTGGAGACCTTCATAGCACCTCCTCTAAATCCCATGCACCATCTCATCATCTCCATACCACTACACAATTTACTATTCCTAGATCCTTGATCAAAAAGATTGCACACACTTTAATATTAATGTGAATGTTGTGATTATAATCATTGAATTAAACCCCCATTGTGATTTAAAATAATTTCACATGCATGATAGATGAATTACATTAAGAATAAAGAGGTGAAAAATTAACAAAAAACAATCATGAGTAGAGTGTCATGCTCTACCCAAGATTCTACGAACCCCAGCCTTATCTACATCAGCTCCATGATGGAAGAATGGTCATAACATGAGTCACGAGGATGGGTTGACCACAAGGTCAAATTTTATATACCTGAACATCCAAATGTTTAAGGAGTTTTTGGATGTTCCCTAAGGTCGTAGTGCTCCATCTCAATCATAGGCCAGGACAAAAATCTATTATATCCACACCTCTACCTCATGATAGTTCAGAAGGCTTTCATACCCTAGTACTATCTCGGTAGAATCCATACACCCATTATAACACTAACTATAGCTTGGGTCAGGTAATAAGGATATCAAATCCCAACACTATCACGGTCTATCATAATCATCAACATATGTCGCACATGCTCTCCTATCAACATTATGCAATCCCAGATGGTTTACCTATAAATTTATACTAGAAAAAAATAAACGAAAGGCGAAACATTCATACAAAAATGGGAAAAAAGAATATATTCCCATCATTACATAACAACAATGAATACTGATAGCTACAAAAACACTCATGTGATAAACATAAAAAATGGTCTCATATGACACACACATAAAAACACACCCATATCTAATCAAAATCAAACATGTATCTGGAAGAATATAAATTCCTATCATCATATCATTCCAAAATTTGTATAAAATGTTTTTATATGGTAGGTAATAATACTCTTCAATAGTATTAATGTTAACATCAATATTTTGAAATATCCAAAACAAAACGTATAGATCCACACCTTCTAGATTGAGACGACATAATTAAGATCTGTCTAACCAACCCAAAATCATCAAAAACGTGGTTTAGAATATTGTACAAGAGGGAAATGACAAAATAATTATAGATGTGGGATTTAACCAAAGAGGAGGGAGGAAAACACATTACAATGGGAGGATAACTCAGTTATAATTTATGGGTATTAATTCCCCAACATCAAGAATGAAACCAAAGATTCAGTTATGGAATCAATCATGATGAATCACAAGAATTACCTATGTTTCAAGCGGTAATTACGAGAGAATGTCGGGTTTAAGGGGACTCTTGAATTAATAAAAAAAACTGGAATAACATGAATTCCAACAAAACATATAATTCTAAATAATAATGGATCTTAAAACTATAGTGAAAAAAAAGTAAGGGGGTTGGGATTTCCATAACGGTGCCTGGTAAAAATTGAATTATGAATCCAAGTTATAGTTAAAGTGATATACTATAAAGCAAGGTAGATGAATAAATTTTAATGTTCATCACCACATTGAAACATTGTAGACCTCACAATAACACTATGCCTCAATCACAACTTTATGACATAGTGACACAAAAATTAGCTTAACATCCCAGACTACACTTTTTAGTATTTTTGACGTAGCGAATTATCCCCACCAAAATTATGCCAATGTCATAAATACCGTAAAATTTTAATGATATGCCACAGTATCCAAACCATGCCACAATCATACACTCTATTATGAAATATATTTATTCTTCTATAGAATTTGGTTCCAATTAAAAAATCAGATCATTATCTTTCATTTTTATCTAGAACAGACAAAAACTTATTCCTTATAAACTATGATTTTAAACAAGATACAACACCCCATATACAAGGGTTGTATACATGATCATTCATGGTAAATAATTTGTGACACTATGGGAAGGATTCCCATTCTATGAAGTTTCTGTAAACAAAATTTAGTGTTATTGTTCATTTGAGGACACCCACAACATGAAAGTCAATATTACTACAAAAAAGTTGGTGGCTAAGTATGCCATGATTTTTATTGAACATTCATATAAAGGCCATGGATTTATTAAAGGAATAACACTTTGAATATTATACCATGAAATAAGTAGAACGGAAATGAATGATAATCTTCCATCCTTTTAGAAACCTATACTAAGATCAAGTTTTGATGCTTCATATCATGTTGTGATGCACCTCATAATTATATAAAAACTCATGAAAAAAGCAAATTTTCATGTCATGATGTAATTGTCTTTGACATGATTTCTATAATCAGGATAGTTTAAAATGTCTTGTGAATTTGGAACACTTTTAATTATTTTGATGCAAAAAATTTAACATCAAGAGTATAAATAGTGTTTAATGGTGGGTAACCACTTGGAAATTATCTAATTGTTATATATGAAGTATATTATGTAAGAATTTAGTTGATGATTGTGTTTTGAACCCAAATTAAAAACAAATTACATGATATATTAGAATTTAATATTTAGAGAGGGGAATATAGAATAATAAGGTGGAGGAATGGAGTGTGAGCCAGTTATGTGTCTTTTTTAAATTAGGTAACAAGGTACAAAGATTGATTTGATAAATTCCGTAAAGATTAGTCTTGTAAGTGAAATATTTTTTTTCATTTTCAGGATGATATATATGTAATATTTAGAGAATTAGGAAAAACTCCTATTATTTTTTGATGATATACCGTATATTATTTTCATTATAATATGATCCTATAGGTAAACATAATCATTAATGTAACACTCTTGGAGAGAAGTGATATAATGAGAGGAAGATTCCAGGGACCTTGTATGAGCAATAAACTTATAATAAAGATTATATTTAAAAAAATAAACTACTTATTATTTGGTATATGAAAAAATAATTACCATATTCTCCTTGGATGTAGAACACCACTAGTGAATGAAGTAAAAATATATTTTCCCACTATTCATTATATTATACAATTTAGTTGTTCTTATGATGTATCATCATGAAATATTTAAGGTTTATTTTAAAACAGGAGAAAAATATCCAATTAAAATTATGATAAGAAGAAATATTATGTCAGCCTAATTCATCACTTCTTAAAGTGTATATTCAAACCTCATTATACAAAACCCATATACCTAAAAGGTATATATATCAATCCCCATAATTTCTAGTTCTTTTAATTAACCTTATTTTCCATGATACAACTCTTTGACACTCCTACTATTATACTCCTTTTATTATATATTTATAAATAGTGGAGAGTTTGTCCATATTTAGTATTTTATCACCAAATCATTCATAAATATGTAAATGAAAGGAATTAATAATAATTAATGTTTTAAAATCATAAAAAATAGTCCTAAAAAATATGTGTATTATACTTTTTTAGTTATATCATGTCCCAAAACCCATTTTTATCTCCAACCTCAAAACATATGATATAAAAATTCTACAAGTTTAATATAAAAATTAAATTTATTCACCAAATCAATACCAATCCATCTCTTTGATAAGTATACATAATCAATATTATAATTATAATAATATCAACTACTATTTTTAAACAGAATTTTTATCTCCACAAATATCATTTCGCAACGCATTGTGCAATCCAAATGTTCATCATTTCTATTCATTATGAATGGAGTCTTCAAATCCTATAATTATTATAATTTATTAAATGATATAATTCATCATAGTTATGACCATGATCATGTGTCCCACTAAGACCTCCACATGTTTTAATCATAATAACTATATTGTGACATCTCATTCACGTGTTAACATATAAAAGAATATATTTGTTAAATCATCATCTTAAAATATAAAATAAATGAAATAGAAGGTCTCATTACATTATACACAAGAAGATAAAAAAAATGGTAGCTGAAAAATATATTCGTATGTGATTCCATAAATCTCAATTTTAAAAAATTTTAAATACCAAAAACATCCATTAAAAAAAATAAATCCTTGAAAACTATAATATTTTTATAGACAAGGGATAATTATTAAAACCCTCTTTTTTATTTGTTAAAATCAATGACATGGAAAAATTATGTATTTTTCTAAAAATATTAATGAAAAAATGACACATTAATAATTAAAGAGGACCATAGGGTTGTAATGTCCATGTTCCCAAAAAACTCCTTCCCCTCTCTTGGGGTCACCCAAATTGTGTTTCCCTTCTCAACCTCCCTACTCAAATAAGGAAACCCACCCAGTAATTTTGATAGGGAATAATCTATAAATCCTCCAAAATCCCCTTATGGATGACCTACAATGAATTTACTATGTATAACAATATTTGGGATCCTCTCCTCCTAGAATATCATTTTATTGAATGAAATTTTCCTTTTATTACAAAAATATAATATCTTCCCTCCAAAATTTAATAATTCATACTACACTAGGATCTTCCATATTTTTTTCTCAAGGGAATATTCCAATATAGTATTTGTTGGTGGTTTATTAGTGTTCAATTTCCAATATGAAATTTCTACAATTATCTCCCTTCCATAATAAGTTTCTTATGCTTCTAGTTAATTGAAGAATGATTTGATCATGAAACATAATGATGAAAATGATGCATGGTATGAGATATATAACACCCATGACATAGGGGTAACATGATCAATATCACTTGTTTAATCAAATGGATATATCCTTGTTGCGAAATGGTTATCAAATCGATACCCTCTTCAACATATTATTATTAATGATGAATTAAGTAATGGGTATAATAGGAAAATTTTCATGAAATACAATAATAATTTTTAATAAAATTTGATGTAAAACATATAATAAAAGACAATCTAGAATGTGTTTTAATTATCCTATATTTTATACGTGTCTCAAGAATTTGGTGCTGTTGTGCATTCTTTTTTCTCATAATTTCAATTTATTTGGTTTTCTATCTCCTTCAAAGAACTAAAGATAATAATCTCATCATATTAGCCTCATAAGATAAATTTTTTTGACGGATTCCTTTGGTGTGAATGAAAATGTGACTAAATGTTTCCATTAGTCATGTATAAATTTTTAGGGTGATATTTTATATCTCTATATATTCATTGATGATACTAATTATTGTAAAAGTATCATAAATAATCATTTTTTTCCATGTGTTATCTTTATTATTTCTCAAGTGAAATTATTTTAGTATATCATTTCTGTGTCACATTTTATCCATTGTTTCATACATAAAATATGGTGAATTTGCATTCATGATATTTTAAAAATACTCTAAAAATAATATAATGTGGTGACTATGATGATATAATTTTCATAATTAAACCTAGATCCAAAATCATCAGACCAACTCTCTTATCACACCCCATTTTGATATGAAAATTTTATTCCATGATGTCAAATACAATATACCCTATGATATAAGAGACTATGATATTCCATAATACTGTATCTCTATGAAATGAAAATAAATCTATTTTTTACCATTTTCACTAATTCATATATATAAGGGATTTTTTTTCTATTCCATATAATTTAAAATTTTAGTTTCAAAATTAACTTCTCATGGTCCATCATTAGCTTCACCCTTTAATATCTTAGGATCCCTGACTAAAACTATTCCATTTATTTTTTCATTAGACCAAGGCATAGTGGTCATGTCATGACATCAATTTTGAACCCTTTTATCCCATAATTTCATCATCAATTTTCTATATTTTTACCTATAATGTTTTCAATGTTACTATTTATTTTCACCATTTTTTCATGAACTAAGGGAAAATTAAAATTTCTCTTTTTTTCACATGATTTTTATAGTAAATCCTGGCTTCTCCATCACCCAAATTATCCATAATGTAATAGTTTTCTTGAATTAACATGATATATGGATATAAAAATATACCTGTTTCAATATAGAATTTTAATGGTGAACCTTAACTAATAATTTTTTTTATTAAAAAGATGGATTTTTTCTTTTTTAGATATTTTTTTGGGTGCTGAAAAATGGATTCTATGAAAAGTCTTATTTTAAAATATGTTTTCAACATATGGATACACTATTCCACATTCACGTGTTTATAGAATAATAATGTTATCTAATTCATTCATCATCCTACTTCTAATGTATGAAGGACTCTAATTTATTCCTTCACTAAATCAATCTAAAAAATCCATCAATATTCATTATGATACTATAAAATCAAATAAATATACATTGTTTTCATTTATCCTAAATATTAATCAACATTATTTATTAAAAAAGTGATAAACATGTGAAATGAAATATTACAAATCAATAACTATAATGTCTTCTTAGTGGTATCACATCAAGGGAACATCCAAGGAAATGATATATGTCAGTTTATTAATCTCAAGTGATATTATTTCCATGATAAACTTTTTAACTCATATTTGTGATGATACCTAGTATGTTCAATCATACATAATTTTTTAAACACTCCTTTTATGAAAAATATCAATAACATTTATGTAATTTATCTCCTTTATATGTATAAAATTCATCATGCATAATTATTCATAAACATAAAAAACAGTACACCATTATTCTTACATTATCACATCAATATTTGTAATGCATTGAAAATATACAATTATTTATCTTGGATAATAATAAATATAAATTTTATATGAAAATATGAATCAATTATATACTTTATCTTCCTGAAATTTATTAATAATTAATCTAATACACATGATTTTTTGAAAATAAGACCATCATTAGTCCGATTAATGAAATCCTTATTTATTTGTAAAATCCATGAATAAATTTTAAACGCCTCTATTGAAACAAATTAATAAATCCCCTAATTGGGTTTTTGTGTTTTCTCCCCCTTTAAAAACATAATCCAAATAAAAAAATAGTGCATGTGATTTGGATTGTATTCCAGTATCTCCCCCTTTATGGATTAGATAATTTTCTCCCCTCTTGAACAAGGGTGACATTTTTAACATTATGGGGATTCAAGAATTTTTACCCAAGATATTTACTCCATTATTGAAAAAAATCATTTAAATTATCCCCGATTTGTTTTAAAAATAATATATGGGATATATATAAATAAAATTGAGAAAAATATTTAATTTTTTTTGGGTAATTCATACCATGAACAACATTTAATGATTTATTCATTAGAAAGACATCATGCATCAGTTATAAAATCCATGAAATTTTAAATATGAAAATAAAAATTTCAATAAATAAATTTAGTCTATTTGAATCAAATTAGTATAGAAAATAATATTAATTAATGAAAAAACTGTACAGTCTTTGATAAATAATCAATTTTTTTTTTCAATTTCCTATTTTATTTTCCAAAAAAAACAACAATGTTTAGACCTGATATCATCAAGTATTTGATAAGTAAATAAGGGAAGATGGTTTTTCTTTTCATTCCTATGGTTATCAGAGTAGGGTCTTTTATTTTTTTGGAACAACCAATGGTTTAATTTTTTTCCAAATTTAGAATCAATATTTTTGGACAATTGTTATATATATTTTCAATAAATCCAATTATTTGTTTTTTTGGAACACCAACGAATTTTTGATTCACTACATTAATCATTCTAAGAAGTAATATTTTCTTCATCATTTGTAATGTCGTGTCCCGAGTCCACTAAAATTGGTTCCCATTGTCAGGCCACCACAAGACCATAGGGGTACCTCCCCATACACTAGAGGGAATTAAATTGTTGTGTGTGGGAAAAGAAAAACATGGGGGGAATGTTCCACCTTATTATACTAAAATAAAATTTCAAATGATTCCAACATATATAATAACCATTAAGAACCATTAATGGGAAATATATAGAAGAATCTGAAAATTCATGAAGTATCATAGTTTATAATAATATAATGAATGTAATACATTTTAGACCTTAAAAAAACTAAAATCAAGAAAACCAAGAATTCCAAAAAGATACCAAAAAAAGAATTGCTTTCCAACTTAGAACAAAAATAACTTGATCTAAACCATCATATAATGAGTAAATTAACTTAAATTCATAATCCTCAACCTGTGACAATATACAAGAAGCATATTCCAAGGTACCCAAGCACCTTGGTGGCCCGTGCAGTGTGTGAGTGAATTTTAGAGACCACCAAAAACATTTTCTAAATTAACAGTAATCTCATAAAATAGTTTATGCAGATAAACATATATATAGTAAAAAAATAATCATCAAGGAAACTAGTTTTACATTTACCATTAATTAAGTATTTATTTACATAGTCTTGTTTTGACATCACTAAGGGAATCTTCCATTTTATTTGACCAGGGAATTCATTTATTCATTATATTAATCTAGATTAATTCAGAGCATAAGTCTTGTTACCCATACTATATATCAAATGGGTCTCATGTCAGAAATCAAGGATCACGGGTCTAAGAACCTAATAATGATATGGTATGTCATATTCAACCATCCCAATAAGCTAGTCAGAGGTCAGAAAACGTGGAGCATTAACCCATCTATCCAACTGGGACATGGAATGTCGTGATGTCCATCCCAACCTTGATATGGAACTCAATTTCTACACCCTTGGGTTTAAGAGTGTCTTTCGTTACCTAAAAAAACTAAACTACACTTGGTTTCCTAGATCATTATTCTGGCCGTCCCAAAACCAAGGAGTGAAGCATCATTCCAATATCCCAAAACCATTAGTCACAGGTTGAACGATATGGATAATTAGTCTATTAATTCAACCATGATCCAGAACATCATGAATGAACATTTCCAATTATTTCATTGTTACCCATTTTCATAATTATCCCATTATTTTTCATAAACCGATATCTTTAATAATAAATCATTTATGATGGTCCCAATTAACCTTTAAAACCAAACATGTAACATTAAGGCATAACCCCATTTTTAAAATTTCTTAAACACCACATAAATATTTTAAGGGCCTTAAAAAACAAATCACATATTTAAAACATCGTAAAACAACTCCTAAATACGGTTCATTCTCTCTAGATTTCTATTCTATTCGGTGATTTTCCTTTCTTTTTTGGTGATGGAGTCGATGTCGATGATGATGATGAGGGTGAAGCAATGATGTTTCCTTTAATTCGGATTGTGTTGGTTAAAATTGGTTTTTGTGTATATGAAGATGGTGTTTTGCAGGCATAGATGCAGCGGTTCCGGCGAGAAGGATGACAGGCGACGACATTGGGGGCGTTTTGAGCGGCGACGATGACTGTGGTATTGGCAGGCGTTGATCACAGTGTTGACTATGATGAGAAGATAGTGGAGACGACATTGATAGCGGCGATGAATGGAGACGTCTCTATATGTTTGTGGTCATGATGTTTGATGGACTGTGAATTGTGATAGGTTAACTCGTGGTTCCAGGTGGGTTTGGTGGTATTTTAATTTTTTTCTTCTAGAATATGAATGTTGAATTTTCAAATATTGAATGTTGTGGGTGTGTTGATGTGGATGTGGGATATTCTTGAGCTCTCTTGTATGGTTCCCATTTACCCAAAAAGTGTATTTTAAATAATACAAAAAAAAAGGATTATGGTGCTTTATTATCTCTGAATATGAAAACACGACCAAAGTAAAACTATTAAGAAAAATTCATTAATAAACCCCCAAAGTATTTTAAAAATTTTAAAACCACCCACACAATTCAAAAAATAATTTAAATCCTATAATAATCCCTTTAAAATCAAATTTGGGTCAATAACTCTTTTAAAAACGTTAACAAATTTCAAAACATCATTTATTTCATTTAAAACATCAAGAGGATCAAATTCCAAACACACAATTTAATGAATTTAAAAATACTCATAGATATTTCAAAAAAAAATTAAACTTCTTGATTATATATTTAACTATTCCCATATACCAAATTAAAATTTTGAACCCATTCACTTCTCTAATTACCCTATCTTCATTTTTACCAATTCATTTCAACTGGTTGAGGATGTTGGCATGCCTCATGGGTATCCATAGGTTTGGCATCGAATCATCAATGGATCCCATGGGGCTCATGGAGGGTCTCATACCTCACATTAATGAACAAAATTACATTACTTATCCAATGACAATAACTCAATACCAAATCAACAAGTAATAACTACAAAAAAATATTAAAACATCATGAGTATGAGAAAAATTCTATAGACCACCTTCCTCATTCTCGAAGAAAATAACTCATCCAACCACTGACTGTGATACTATCCCTAACAAATCTTAATATACAGACCCAGAATATTCTAGAAGAAGAGGATTTTAGGTATTTGGATGGGGAGAAAACAACACACCAATCCTCCTCCAAAAAATATAAGGAAATAGAGTTGATGACTTACCAAGAGCTTTAAATTTCACCAAGAGACACTGAAAACTCCTAGGAATCGAGGTAGAAACACCCATTGAAGAGGAGAAGGCAGCTGGTTTGTCAGCGCAGCTGTAGGGGATAAAATAGAATTGAAATTTGGGGGATAATTATAATAATATTAATAGGGGAAAACCTTTAACAACCCACCTTTAATGAGATTCATGGATTGGACACATAGTTTTCCAAACTATTTGCCAACCCCACAGTTCTCTCTATCAATGAACAAACTGAGCCACACTATTTTATTAACTAGCCACATATTTTGGAGTACAATGAGGTGGCCATACATTCACCATTATCCAAGTGGACCTCATGTTTATGGTCTCCTAGTCCACCCTCCATGGTTTCTCTTGTAACGCCCCGACCCTAGTTACCCAGAGTCGGTGCATTATTACATAACATTGGCATGATCATGAGAAAGATCAAGTCTCAAAAGACCGATTAGTTTAGTAGCCTTGGAATAACTAGATACATCCATAAATTTTTACATTACATCATAAAAAAAACATCTTGTCTTCATATCCCCTCATACTATCCCTGCAGGTCATTCATAAATTACTTCTTCATAATCCTGAAAAAAAATAAAACATTGAAAGGGGTGAGCTCGGATGCTCAGTAAGGATAACATTATAGCAGAAGCTTTCATAAATAAGCATAAACACTTAAGGCAATTTATAACTAAAACAAAAGCCTTTGAAACTTGAACTTCAGCATAAAATGGAAAAGGTAAAATGAAATAATGCCATTTACTTACTCACATGGATATTCTACTAGTCGAATGATCACATGCAATATCAATAACCACTTTCATAATGATGGAATGCATAATGCCAGACTATCATAACCACATATCCAAGGCCTCGTGCCAAGACTACAAATAAGATTTTGCCAAGGCCTTGTGCCAAGACACTAGTTTGTCTCATGAGACCTACCGATGCATCGAGGAGCTATAGCGGGCTCCACCCGTCACTTATTAAGTCCAATGAATTCCTCATATGAATAGGTTTAAGCATAAAATAAACATTCGTATTAAAACTAGCATACGAAATGTCAATACTTTAACCACAAACCATGAATAGTATAAAAATAGAACATCCACAGTCAAATATAACTCATTTGATACAATATGGAAGATTTTATTGTATCACATTAACCTCAATCATGAATAATGAAGGATGTTGACATAGATGAAAATAATCATCAAAACTTTTTGAGAGAAATATCCCCCTATTCTTGAAAACATTTAAAAATCACACTATTTGTCAAGAAGCCATTTAAAAATAGATTTTTGAATCAAAGTATCCCATACCACTTTGAAACCTTTTAAAAGGATTTTTAATTTCTAAACTTTAATGTCCATATAAATAAATCCTTAAAACCATTTTTAAAACATGGACATTAATGAGATATATTTAGATGAATAAGTGTTTAAAACATTTAAAAATGGTATTTTAGTTAGAGATTCTAACCAAAAGAGAGACACTTTAATGAAAATAATTGAGGTAATAAAAACTTTGTAATATCATGAGAATAAAGGGAATTCATGATATACTATGTCAAATTACATTATATACACCACATAAAAGTGATTTGGTGTATATCAACAAAGAAGTCTCAATGGAATGTAAGTTGAGATGAAATCTCTCATAAAGGCCATATCCTTAGGTTATGGATAAATCAACAACATAATTATGTGTGAAAAATATAAATACACTAAATATGATTGGATATTCAGTGTAAAACAATCAAAGTATATTCACACATATTCCTGTAAAAACAACACCAACGAATTGGATGTTTAACTCAACAAATGGTGAAAGAGTTAAAATTACTCTTATCAAATTCATATCAATGACTTGAGAATTTTCAATGGAGTTATTATGTGTATAAAAAGTATATCAACAGGAAGGGGAGTGGAAATTATTACATAATCAAATGAATAGTGATTCCACACATAATCTTGGGGTAATATAATCAATGAAATATGCGTAAAGCCAAATGAGTGGAAATTGAAATCTCAAATTCCCTTATTGATTAGGTAACTTAAGAAACAAACACCCATGAAAGAAAGATCATACCATGATGATGTAAATACCCATAAAAAAAAGTATATTACACAATGAATACAATCATGGGTAGTACACATACACCACATGCAATAATTAAGTGGTGATCAATGGAATTCTCACGGAATTAAAAGTGAGACAAGAAACCCCTTACCACGTTAATCAACTGAGTCGCATGGCCAAAAGTTAATAACCACCAAATTATTTACAGAATAACATGAATATAAAGTGAATCATGATAATATATATCAAATGTAAGTACACAATACACCACTTTCAATAATTTAGTAGCGAACAATGGAAATCTCACGGAATTGAAAGTGAGATAAGAGAATCCCTTACTTTGTACTTTTTCCTTGGTCGATGGTAGGATTACCTCCTGTATAATGGTGAAATAATTGTTATTGAATAATACAATAATCAGTTACTTTAATATGATATCATATATGATCTTTTAACATTGATTTGTTAATAATATCTTAGAATTATCGTCATTTCAGGTGTTAACGGGTTCATTTTACTTTACATTCTTTGTTATGTGAGCCATATTCGTTATTAATGGGATGTATATTATTAATATCCAGAATGGTATCAAGTCCTTAAAAATCATTTTTAAATCATCAAATGATAATTATACTTGAATGGATATGATGGAGAATGAATCTCATCGCGTTCGTGGAGACGGTAGTCCGTACGTACGCACGAATACTACTTCCATTTAATTTTTATTTTAAAAGAATCGAATCCAAATGATACATAGGTATATTACTATTCCAGTAAAATATAATATTTTATATATGTTACTTAAGTTCATTAACACCATCCTTTATACGTTCCATGTGTGGTATGAACGAGTCATATCATTTTAAGGGGGGCGGTAGTCCGCACTTCCTCAAATGAAATTATCGTATGTATATACAACATGAAACGAATAATTTTATGAAATAAAATGGAATTACAGAAGCTTATATATAAAATATATATCATTAATATCATATTTAATTATAGTGCCATCCTAATGGCCACCATGAGAGGCGGTAAGATGTATTTGAACAATCATCGTTTCGCGAGGCGTTAGTTTTCCATCCACAGAAACATTATGTTCATCATCCATTAGATGGAGTTGTGTGAATGTGTAGTTTGAATCCTTCTTATAAAAACATCCTAGTATATTGTGTATACTGGTGTTGTTACAAAAGAAAGTAAATAAAAAGAGTTTTGGGGTTGGAGAAGCAAAATAATTGAAAATAATTTAAGAGAAAAAATGTTACCTTTAATTTAGGTAACTCACTTTGGTTGGAACCAAAGGACTTCTTGAAATGCTTTCTGCCTAAGGGGAAGCTTCAAGGAGGAGGAGAGGTCTGTGGGGAGCTTAGTTGGGCAGAGTTTGGATGAGCCAAGTGGCTTGAGAGGTGTGAGGAATGAGTAGAAGTGGTCTCCTTTTATAAGGGAGAGGAGGGGCTCTTTAGGAAAGAGTGAAAGTATTACTTTATAATATAATTATATTCGGTTTATAATGGTAAAAAAATATTTGAGGTCGAATATAAGATGAATCATATTCTAAATAACATCAACCAATAAGAATTGGACAGGTTTTAGATAATATTTTAATCATTATAATCTTATTTATTTAAATGATTTATTAATGAGGTAAACATTGCATCATTATTGTGTCATTAATAATTTAAATTATTTGATGTCTAAAAATTATAAATAAAATATCTTTATGTAGGAAATCTTTTTATCTTTCTAATGAATATTTATAATCGAAAATCCAACATGTATAACCCTATGTAAAAATTGTTCTTTTAAAAGATGTAAGCTTATGCCATTTTTGTATTCATTTTAACTTAATTAAATTAAAGTGTCATTATCACTTTCAAGTGGATCAATGGGGTCCCACAATTGACCCAAAGATGCCCATGGTCGACCATGTATCAAACAATAGGGTTAAGACACGTTTTAGGGTAATTTAGTATTATTATAATATTATTTTTTAACCCTTATTTACCGGATTTACCCTTAACCATGGTAAATAAAATATTTACCACAGTAATTATTCAAAATGTCTAAAAATAAAAGTTACCTATTTACACAATTTGAACATACTGATTCCAAATATGGAATCCATTTTTCTAAATTCAAAACACAGAAGTGGCATAAATTAATTTAAAATTAATTCCCGCTGTCAAAACAAAAAGCGTGTTTTTAAGAGATAATAACTATCAAAAGATTGACACTTGTTTATGTTCGGTTTAATTGTAAAATTATGTGCAATGACCAATATTATATTAAATGGTAAAAATATATTCTAAATATACTTTAAAACCACTCAAATTCATAATTTATCACTATTAATTATTTTGATTAAAAAAGTTGTTTTTAATTAAAATTTAGTAATTTTTACTATTCATCAAAATATGAAAGTTATCCGAAAAGTACCAAAATTTCACCTTAGGCTAAATTTGATATTCCGAATCCAAAAATGAAGTCCATTTTGAAATATAAAATATATATAATTTCAAAAAATTAAGTATTACTATTCATAACGGCTAGTTTGATCGGTTGTGGTGTGTGTTAAAACTCGAAGTTGCGTACAACACACGCTACTGTTTTATTCAAAGGAAAGCGTACCATGGAAGCTTGGGATGTTTTATTTTAAATTTTTTGATGTCCCCATTTAGTCAAAAAGTTTAAAATATTTTATTTAAAAAGGGTTCACTATTAAAAGTTGGTAAAACTACAATACTGAAGATGAATTTGTTCTTACATTATGTCTAAGAAACTCATAATATGGATTCTAAAATAATAAGGATTATATAAAGTTTAAAATTTAGTTAATACTATTCATAACCTTTTTTGAACGGCTTGTTTGGTAAGTCATGGTGCGCTTGAACTCGGTGTTGCGTGTAGTGCAAGTTATTGAATTATTTTGAAGAAATAACACACTATGAAATCTTGGGGTGTTACATTCTGCCCTCCTTCAATAAATTGCGTCCTCGCAATTTGAAATTATTCTTCGAAAATAAAAGGTTGAAAATAGAAAATATATTTGTTGGAAAACCCACATCGGAAATTGGTTTACTAAAATTTAGTCTTAATATGAGGAAAAGAGAAATGAAAGGGTCACCACCAAATTATGATCTCGATTAGGAGATCATTGGTGGCAATTAGAGACATATAATTGGAGGAAAAACGTAAATATTTATAGGTAGTGGTTGAGGTCATCAATCACAAACAAGTATAAAATTGAGGTCCTTAAACTCATCAATCTATGATGATTTGAAGTACCATCGGTTCAACAAAATATAGGGTATTGGGATCACACATTTTTGACATTTCAAAATATCTTAGTTGAAATCCCACATCGAAAAATGAATTAATGAGGCCTCTATTTAAAATAAAGAGTGGAAAGTATGAAGATTACCGAAAATAACACATACTAGGGTTCCATGTAGGAAAATATGGATATGGAGGAGAAATCTAACCATCAATTATCTGATGGAGAGTGGTAGAGAACATGGCTATGAAAAGGCCAACAATCCTAAAGCCATAAATTAGTGATGATTTAAGGTACCATCTTGGACAACATTTTTTTTAAAGTTACATTACATAAGGAAGAGGAATTCATTTATGATATTGACTAAGAACATTATGAGATATACTTAAATTTTAAGTAGATTTTCATTCTTTAATAAATTTCCACCACTAACTCAATTTTTTTTAAACGATGAGTATTCAAGAAGACTTGGTCACACTGGAAGAGCTAGAATAAACTTCTATAGAATCACATGATCCATGTAGGATAAACCATATATTTACATTGTCTTTGAAGATTAATCAAAACCAAAATGGTTAGTGAATGATCTAATGATCCCCCAAAAGGATATTCATTGAGATAAATATGCACTAATCTTAATTTCTAAAATTAAACCAACAATACCCCAAAGTTAAATAGATACCATTCAATTACCAATTGTCCTTAAAATCCTTTAATATAATCCAAACTAATATTGAAACCCAAAACATAGAAGAATTTGATTATGTAGTCTCCCATGTTACATTGTATCTCCAAATGACATCAAATACTCTTAAAGTCACATACTTAAAATTAATTAACATCATCACATATTCTCTGTTATAGGTTAATCATTTCCGTAAATAACCCAAATCACTATAAATCAACAATAAAAATGTAGATAAAAATCCACCATTACTCTACAAATGAAACCTCATTGTATTCTATTTTCCTTGGGCATATAGTGTTCCTAACAAAACGAACATCTTCCAAAATAACATTTATCACTTAATCACCAAATCATTTTCCTATACCAAGGGTATTCATTTGATAAGACATAAGAACCCAAATCATCTTATTATTGATCAATAAAATCATTTAACAAAAAAATAGTCATACTAACCAGGGACTTCACGTAGTCCAGTGGTAGGCGATAAATCCCAATCGCACTTTGGTTGTGGGTTCGATTCCCACAGCTTTGTCCGACGCGACGGGTTGTCACACGGTCTACGTGTTGTCCTTTTTCAAAAACTATATTCTATAATATTACCAAAATGAGATAAATTTTTCCAAATAACATAATTTAACCACAAATGTTATATCATACTTTTCATTTTCATCCCAAATTATAATAACTTATCATTTTATCAAACCCCAATGATCATATAAAACCAAATGGTTATTTATACCTATATCCACAAGAGAAGAGACAATTATTCCTCAAATATCATTCTCACATGGAAAACTGAGGGGTTACTAATACAAGAGAAAATTATTCCAAAGTAAACCCATCAATAATGAGTGCTAATACTTTTTAAATTTTTCTCCAACCATTTATTTCCGCATAGCTTCTTCTTTGAGCAAGAAAATATCCTATAAAATAGGACATTCACTCGGGTAATGGCCAGGTCCCCTACATTTACGGCAAATGACTGTAAATGGACTCTTGGGACCATTTTTATCTTCTTCCATTGTACTCTTCATTTTTCTTCGGCAATTCTTCACTTTATGTCCTTCCTTACCACACGTAAAACATTTCGTTGTCCCATTGAGACACTTTCCTGGGTGTCTCTTTCCACAATTCCTGCATGATGAAAATTGAGGTTTCTTTTCTCCATGGTCTCCATTGCTGGAGATCTTATCATTTATCACCATTCTCTTCCTTGTTGACTCTGGGAGTTGGTTAATATATATTGTTGAACATATTTTTGGAAAACTTATTTGGCATAAAGACGATATCTTTTATGCCTATCAACATTCCATTTTGTTTCTCATTTCCACCACCGTTCCCACCTTGTACATCATTCTCAAAGTCACTATGACTTCCTTGGAATCCAGCCATTGACTAAAACCAGAAAGCATTGTGTGAGTAATAGTAGATGTAAAATCATTTAGAGATTAAAATGTCACCATATTCTCAATTTGAAACGTATTAGGATTAACCAAGGTCATTTACTCTCATCTTATGTATATATTACTTAAATCAGTTTGTAAAGAAAATGTAAATTATCCTAAGCATATCCCCCGGGAGTGTCGTAACCAAGAGTGCAGCAAGGCCCGTTGTCGTGCACCAGTTCCCGTTCGAGTCTTGCTCAAAGCGGTGTTTTCGGGTTTTACCCCTAGGTACATCTGTGCCAGAGCCGCCTCTACCTGCTCGTATCCAGACAGGGATGTATTGCTCGGAAAACTCACAAAATCTCTACAATACCAAAATTCTAGGAAGTTCTTTTATACTAATCCTCAAAGTTCATCTTAGGTCTACGTGCTCTAATCAAGGTTTATCTAAATCTAGCTACCAAGGTTTGTACTAAACTTCCTCTGATACCAACTGTAACGCCCCGACCCTAGTTACCCAGAGTCGGTGCATTATTACATAACATTGGCATGATGATGAGAAAGATCAAGTCTCGAAAGACCGATTAGTTTAGTAGCCTTGGAATAACTAGATACATCCATAAATTTTTACATTACATCATAAAAAAACATCTTGTCTTCATATCCCCTCATACTATCCCTGCAGGTCATTCATAAATTACTTCTTCATAATCCTGGAAAAAAAACATTGAAAGGGGTGAGCTCGGATGCTCAGTAAGGATAACATTATAGCAGAAGCTTTCATAAATAAGCATAAACACTTAAGGCAATTTATAACTAAAACAAAAGCCTTTGAAACTTGAACTTCAGCATAAAATGGAAAAGGTAAAATGAAATAATTCCATGTACTTACTCACATGGATATTCTACTTGTCGAATGATCACATGCAATATCAATAACCACTTTCATAATGATGGAATGCATAATGCCAGACTATCATAACCACATAGCCAAGGCCTCGTGCCAAGACTACAAATAAGATTTTGCCAAGGCCTTGTTCCAAGACACTAGTTTGTCTCATGAGACCTACCGATGCATCGAGGAGCTATAGAGGGCTCCACCCGTCACTTATTAAGTCCAATGCATTCCTCATATGAATAGGTTTAAGCATAAAATAAACATTCATATTAAAACTAGCATACGAAATGTCAATACTTTAACCACAAACCATGAATGGTATAAAAATAGAACATCCACAGTCAAATATAACTCATTTGATACAATATGAAAGATTGTATTGTATCACATTAACCTCAATCATGAATAATGAAGGATGTTGACATAGATGAAAATAATCATCAAAACTTTTTGAGAGAAATATCCCCATTTTCTTGAAAACATTTAAAAATCACACTATTTGTCAAGAAGCCATTTAAAAATAGATTTTTGAATCAAAGTGTCCCATACCACTTTGAAACCTTTTAAAAGGATTTTTAATTTCTAAACTTTAATGTCCATACAAATAAATCCTTAAAACCATTTTTAAAACATGGACATTAATGATAACGATTTAGATGAATAAGTCTTTAAAACATTTAAAAATGGTATTTTAGTTAGAGATTCTAACCAAAAGAGAGACACTTGAATGAAAATAATTGAGGTAATCAAAACTTTGTAATATCATGAGAATAAAGGTAATTCATGATATACTATGTCAAAGTACATTATATACACCACCTAAAAGTGATTTGGTGTATATCAACAAAGAAGTATCAATGGAATGTAAGTTGAGATGAAATCTCTCATAAAGGCCATATCCTTAGGTTAAGGATAAATCAACAACATAATTATGTGTGAAAAATATAAATACACTAAATATGATTGGATATTCAGTGTAAAACAATCAAAGTATATTCACACATATTCCTGTAAAAACAACACCAACGAATTGGATGTTTAACTCAACAAATGGTGAAAGAGTTAAAATTACTCTTATCAAATTCATATCAATGACTTGAGAATTTTAAATGGAGTGATTATGTGTATCAAAAGTATATCCACAGGAAGGGGAGTGGAAATTATGACATAATAAAATGAATAGTGATTCCACACATAATCTTGGGGTAATATAATCAATTAAATATGCGTAAAGCCAAATGAGTGGAAATTGAAATCTCAAATTCCCTTATTGATTAGGTAACTTAAGAAACAAACACCCATGAAAGAAAGATCATAACATGATGATGTAAATACCCATAAAATAAAGTATATTACACAATGAATACAATCATGGGTAGTACACATACACCACATGCAATAATTAAGTGGTGATCAATGGAATTCTCACGGAATTAAAAGTGAGACAAGAAACCCCTTACCACGTTAATCAACTGAGTCGCATGGTCAAAAGTTAATAACCACCAAATGATTTACCGAATAACATGAATATAAAGTGAATCATGATAATATATATCAAATGTAAGTACACAATACACCACTTTCAATAATTTAGTAGCGAACAATGGAAATCTCACGGAATTGAAAGTGAGATAAGAGAATCCCTTACTTTGTACTTTTTCCATGGTCGATGGTAGGTTTACCTCCTGTATAATGGTGAAATAATTTTTATTGAATAATACAAGAATCAGTTACTTTAATATGATATCATATATGATCTTTTAACATTGATTTGTTAATAATATCTTAGAATTATCGTCATTTCAGGTGTTAATGGGTTCATTTTACATTACATTTTTTGTTATGTGAGCCGTATTCGTTATTAATGGGATGTATATTATTCATATCCAGAATGGTATCAAGCCCTTAAACATCATTTTTAAATCATCAAATTATAATTATACTTGAATGGATACGATGGAGAATGAATCTCATCGCGTTCGTGGAGACGGTAGTCCGTACGTACGCATGAATACTACTTCCATTTAATTTTTATTTTAAAAGAATCGAATCCAAATGATACATAGGTATATTACTATTCCAGTAAAATATAATATTTTATATATGTTACTTAAGTTCATTAACACCATCCTTTATACGTTCCATGTGTGGTATGAACGAGTCATATCATTTTAAGGGGGGCGGTAGTCCGCACTTCCTCAAATGAAATTATCGTATGTATATACAACATGAAACGAATAATTGTATGAAATAAAATGGAATTACAGAAGCTTATATATAAAATATATATCATTAATATCATATTTAATTACAGTGCCATCCTAATGGCCACCATGAGAGGCGGTAAGATGTATTTGAACAATCATCGTTTCGTGAGGCGTTAGTTTGCCATCCACAGAAAAATTATGTTCATCATCCATTAGATGGAGTTGTGTGAATGTGTAGTTTGAATCATTCTTATAAAAACATCCTAGTATATTGTTGATACTGGTGTTGTTACAAAAGAAAGGAAATAAATAGAGCTTGGGGGATGGAGAAGCAAAATAATTGAAAATAATTTAAGAGAAAAAATGTTACCTTTAATTTAGGTAACTCACTTTGGATGGAACCAAAGGACTTCTTGAAATGCTTTCTGCCTAAGGGGAAGCTTCAAGGAGGAGGAGAGGGATGTGGGGAGATTAGTTGGGCAGAGTTTGGACGATCCAAGTGGCTTGAGAGGTGTGAGGAATGAGTATAAGTGGTCTCCTTTTATAAGGGAGAGGAGGAGCTCTTTAGGAAAGAGTGAAAGTATTACTTTATAATAAAATTATATTCGGTTTATAATGGTCCAAAAACCATTGAGGTCGAAGATAAGATGACTCATATTCTAAATAACATCAACCAATAAGAATTGGGCAGGTTTTAGATAATATTTTAATCATTATAATCTTATTTATTTAAATGATTTATTAATGAGGTAAACATTGCATCATTATTGTGTCATTAATAATTTAAATTATTTGATGTCTAAAAATTATAAATAAAATATAATTATGTAGGAAATCTTTCTAGATTTCTAATGAATATTTATAATCAAAAATCCAACATGTATAACCCTATGTAAAAATTGTTCTTTTAAAAGATGTAAGCTTATGCCATTTTTGTATTCATTTTAACTTAATTAAAATAAAGTGTCATTATCACTTTCAAGTGGATAAATGGGGTCCCAAAATTGACCCAAAGATGCCCATGGTCGACCATGTATCAACCAATAGGGTTAAGATACGTTTTAGGGTAATTTAGTATTATTATAATATTATTTTGTAACCCTTATTTACCGGATTTACCCTTAACCATGGTAAATAAAATATTTACCGCAGTAATTATTCAAAATGTCTAAAAATAAAAGTTACCTATTTACACAATTTGAACATCCTGATTCCAAATATGGAATCCATTTTTCTAAATTCAAAACACAGAAGTGGCAGAAATTAATTTAAAATTAATTCCCGTTGTCAAAACAAAAAGCGTGTTTTTAAGAGATAATAACTATCAAAAGATTGACACTTGTTTATGTTCGGTTTAATTGTAAAATTATGTCCAATGACCAAAATTATATTAAATGGTAAAAATATATTCTAAATATACTTTAAAACCACTCAAATTCATAATTTATCACTATTAATTATTTTGATTAAAAAAGTTGTTTTTAATTAAAATTTAGTAATTTTTACTATTCATCAAAATATGAAAGTTATCCGAAAAGTACCAAAATTTCACCTTAGGCTAAATTTGATATTCCGAATCCAAAAATGAAGTCCATTTTGAAATATAAAATATATATAATTTCAAAAAATTAAGTATTACTATTCATAACGGCTAGTTTGATCGGTTGTGGTGTGTGTTAAAACTCGAAGTTGCGTACAACACACGCTACTGTTTTATTCAAAGGAAAGCGTACCGTGGAAGCTTGGGATGTTTTATTTTAAATTTTTTGATGTCCCCATTTAGTCAAAAATTTTAAAATATTTTATTTAAAAAGGGTTCACTATTAAAAGTTGGTAAAACTACAATACTGAAGATGAATTTGTTCTTACATTATGTCTAAGAAACTCATAATATGGATTCTAAAATTATAAGGATTATATAAAGTTTAAAATTTAGTTAATACTATTCATAACCTTTTTTGAACGGCTTGTTTGGTAAGTCATGGTGCGCTTGAACTCGGTGTTGCGTGTAGTGCAAGTTATTGAATTATTTTGAAGAAATAACACACTATGAAATCTTGGGGTGTTACATCTCTGACCATACATACCATTTTTTAGGTCGCACGGTTATGGAATACAGTTACTAATAACTGTGCACCATCCATTCTCTCAAAATGGATTGGCCTCATTTTCATCATTTTCATGTCCTGAACCCCTTGAACACCCTCAGGACAATCTATTCTCTCTAGAAACATTCCATAATCCAAGAATTCATATTTGGACATATCTTTTCATAGGGGAGGGATCTTATAACCTCCCAACCTTGTAAAATCTCATCCTAAAGCTATATTCCTCAGCATCACCAAACATTAAATACAAGTGGTGAGGTCATAGGCATACATATCTACATTTTTCTCCCATGTTTCATCCTATTCATGGACATACTGACAAAACACTCAGACCAAAGAAACATTCTTACCCCAAGTAATTTTTTTTGTTGATCCACAACATGAAACCGATGCTTCTCAAAGGGAGAATCAATATCAAATCAAAATAATCAATAATAGCCATAAAAATACACTATTATACCTAGAATCATCTAATGAAACATGTTATTAACCAACAACATCCACTAACCTTTGTGAATACACATTTCAAGGCCAAACAGGCTCATCCCACATCTGAACACCCAAATCAAAACATAGGTTGAACAATCCTATCAATCATTTAACTGGTTGAAATCCAAGCCAACACAAATTTCTAAAAACAGAACACGATGTTGTGTTTTTTCTAAGACCTTCTAACATTAAACTTGGATTACATCATCAAATAGTCATCTACTTGTTATAGTTCTCTCGACCACATGCTTGGGCTCCAAACTACCAACTTCTAATGTTTGGAACTCCGAAAATTGAGAACATGACTAGGTCCCCTACTCAAATTTAAAAAACTTAGCCAACACATTTCTAAACTCACCATACCCAATCACCCAAGAGAACACCACCTAACATCTATACCCAACCTTTCCATCAAAACCAACTTGAATAGTTGCACATCAACCATAATTATAAAAACTAAGGTAAATTTAATTATTCATAAGAACCATTTTTCTATTTCCATCGCACAATTTTTACATAAAACATCCACTGAATTTGGGTTCCAAATCACCAATTACATTATTTTCTCTATGATGTGTTAGACCATCCTCAACTATATCATCCTGAAACACCCAACACCAACTTTAGGCATGTTACCACTTCCCGAGGATATGGGCCTTTTCACTTAAGGCTTACCCCCATAATCAGATGCACATACTAAAGTATTTTTTTTAAATCTATTAAAAATACCCCAACAATGTATTCATTGCTTCCCACACCATCATCATGATCTTCCAAAACTGCTGAAAAATACTTAACACAACAAACCTATGTTGATTTCAAACAATGTAGAGAATGAAGGAACTGTTCAGACCGATCAACTAATCCCTACCTTAGAAGTGAATTTGAATCCATTATCCTCAAGAAATTCAAACCATCAGGGCCAATCCCTCCATCACTACAGTGTCAAAGAAGTGGGTATTTTAATCTCACCCTCACATGAGTAAAAAACCAAAACATTAACCAGTAAACATATACAGATTTTTGAGAAATGCACCATTAGAATTCACTGACATTAATAATACCACATGTATCACATTACAAGATTATCGGTGGTGCACCTACAACAACACAACTTCACTTTTAAATTTCCTTAAGGTCACAATCATTAAGGAATGCAATTTATCCCATTCGAGGAAAACCTTAAGTAGGTTGGTGTACAATGAATGTTCTCTTAGTGTACCATGGTTGATGTTAATATATTGGGAATGATCATCTAGAGTTTGTAGGTACACCATGATTTCATTAAATAAAACCACCCCAACCGATTCAAAAATCAACTGGCCCCTCACATAACAAGTTATTCATAAATTCTTCTCACCTAAAAGAAATGTTTTTATTTTTGAGCCACATATTCACACATCCCAAATAGCATCATGACTTCCCTATATGTACCCACATTGGGACATCACCAGAACCCTTGAGGTCACATGCATTCCTAAGACTATTCATTTAACCTGACTAAAAATCCCCATGATTCCTAATGGTACCAAGTCTATGCTCAACACCCACTCATACAAACAATTATGCAACACGGTCCATTAGCTTCATAGAACTCTAGTAATTCATACTGTTTCTATCCATCATCCCAACATCTGTACAGAAAAACCCAACCACATGACCACCCCTTTATGTAGTTTCATTTCCATATCAAAACATCGATTTAGAGTTAACTATATTCCCCTCATCAAACGTTTCCAAAACAGACAAGTTAGACATTAAAACAATTCCTCCCTCTCTAAATTGACAGTATATCCAACCATGAGAACTCAATTGATTTCCCAACGAATAAATCATGTAATAACTATGTACAATCCAAAAATTGAATGTCACCAACTATGAGTTGATTCCATATTTGATACAGCCACCCATGATTCACCCTCTAAGGAACATGCACCACTAGGCTAACAATTGACGAGGATACCCTTGACTTATAAAAACCCCTAGTTAATGAACACAACTTATGTCGAATATATAAAAACATTAACATTAAAACATATCCCTCTAGGACACACTGACACAATAAAATTCTCTATTAGCACTGCTATCAAAGTCTAATACTTCCTCCCATGACATATGCACCCAAAATCACTAGTAACCCAACCAACCTCTCTCATAGGTAATCCTAAAAGATCATTCAATATCCTTTACACAAATTGGAGCCATTTTAGGATTCTTTACAAGATTTACAACTAAGACACACACATCAAAACTATACATATCTCTCCTCACGGGAAAAAATCATACCCTTGTTCGGAAACACATTACGCCCTAAAAATCCAAGAAAACATTTACTCAGGTTTCACACCCATAACAACACAACATGCACAAATGGTACCATAACCAAGACACCAATTTTAGGGTCTAAAACAAATCAAATAAATTACTTCCCACAATGGTCACCACATATATGTTATAAAACAACATTCAAATACCTCAAGGTCACCACCTATCCCCTGGAAGAACAACAAACAATCCACTTTCTGGAATATCAATCCCATCAAGCCCACCTAGTCTGCAACCCATGGTCTTAAATCTATGTTAGTATCACTACCCCTACAACCCATAAATATGGTATATAAACAACACAAGGGATCATAACCACTGATTCCCTAAAGTTACATCATTACAAATCCCTATTTGAAAATGATTTTCGTTTTTAAAACCAGATAATTCATATCTCCAAAACATTCCATTTTCAAAGCCCAAATATTTACACTTTCCAAAACCATTTTAACGAATTTTTAAAAATTATTAGATTCATTTAGTTTTAATTTTTATGACCATTTGGTTTATCATCATGTTATTTTAATGTCATTCAAGGGAGACATCTCGATGACCTATCAATCATATTTTCGTAGCATGATGCCTAAATTAAAAAAAACCTCTATTTCCATACATTTCCTAGAGACAAAACCTTATAAATCATTAATATCTCATCCATGTGTACCAGTTGAGGAATAAATATCAATCAAATAAAAATTATCAAAAAATTAAATAAATTCCCACCCCTAGAAATTTAGGTTACCCCCTATACATGGGGTTGTAGTCACCCGTGAATGAGCTCTTTACCATGACCTAAGATGATCCTTGTTTCATGTATGCCACAATCCAGATTACAACAAAGAAAAATTCTCTTCTACTACATTGTAACATCCCACCCTGGGTGACACTAATTCCAGTACCCCAATCCAGGGAGCCACATGACCTCAAGCACAACTCCCCATACTATAAATGGTGTCGACTAGAATCACAAGTCAAAAGAAAATCATGGGGATACTATAACTACTTATCATAGTAAAACCACAATAAAAATGATTCAGATAGTTGTGATAAATATATGGAACAAAAAAATGAGATGTATACGGTAAATATAGACAATCTACTTTGTGACACATCGTATAACAACCTGATAAATGTATTATATGTCAGGCTGTTTTTCAAATAAAATAAAAACTACCAAAACGATCATGTAAATGGAACCGAGTGCTAACTCGGACCAAAAATCACAAGCTTCAACCCGTCATCCAATGCATAAAACATCACTAAGTACCAGTTCTGAAACTATGATAGAAAAAAAGTAGCATCTTTATTGGTACACAAGTTTCATGTATGCCCAAAAAATGTGTCAGTATAACTCATTAGTCCTCCAAAAATGGTATCTAATGTAATAGTTAGTCTGTACAATAATGTTGGTTCATAAACAATGTGTAACAAATAAATAAGCAGTAAGGGAACATTTTTTACACTTACCATTTATTAATTATCCATTTATATCTTCAATTTTTCTATATCATGAACATTGGAATTTTCTATTTTATTTCATAATGTAAATCACTTATCCTTTATATTAACCTAATATAACATAGTTCAACTATCTCGGTACCCATACCATATATCACATGGTTCACAGGTTCCAGAATCACTGAGCCTCAGTTCAAGAATCTAACTAGGATCTAGTACATCATGTCTGGCCATCATAAACACTAGTTTACAGGTTAGAAATCATGGATTATCAGTCCACAGATCCTATTGAGACTTAGAAAGTAATGTATGTACATTCAAATGATGAAATAAAATTCCTTATCCATGGACATGGGTTTTGGAGAGTCATTCCTTCCCACAGATAACTAAGGTGCACTGGGGTACCCAGAGCATTAGTTTGACCCACCAAAACTAGGGAGTTCATCATCAATCCAGTATATCAAAACCATTTGTCATAGTTCGGTAAAAATAGTGTATCATTCCATGAATCCAAAAATAATTCGACATGTCCCAAGGGTCCATACCCCAACATGTAGTTGAAACCCATATTCATATTTATCCAATAATTTATCATAACTCATCACCCTTAAATATTCATTATTTATCACTGTCCTAATATACCATTAAAATCAGACACGTCACAATAAGGCCTGACCCCATTTTAACAATTTCGTAAACACGACTTAAAATTTTTGAGATACTTGAAAAAACCAATAAAATCATTAAAAAAACTAATACAATCCTTAGAAAAGTTTATTTTTCTTTAAATATCATAACATCATCGAAGGACAAAAATTCCCTTCAATTCATTAAAAGAAAAACCCATAGTATTTTCATAGGTGTAAAAAAACCCATACAATTCAAAAACCATTTGAAATCGAGTAAGAATCCATTTTCAAATTCCTGGAGGTAAAAACGTCATTTTAAAAGATTATTAAATTCTAAAACAACACTTTCCCTCATTTAAAACCATAACTAGATCAAATCCCAATCACATTATTTAAACAATTTCAAAACACTTTTAGTTATATCCAAAAAACTAGCATATAAACATCTAGATTATCCATTTATCTATAAAAATATACAAAATTATCAATTTTAACCCATTCACCCTCCTAATTACCCTATATCTACTTTTACTAATTCATTCAACCATTTCAACGAGGTTGGGATACAACACGTGTAACCCTGGGCCTGGTGTCAAAATTGAAAAGAACAACCCTTGGTTTGTGGAGGGTCTCATGCATAACATTAATGGCCCAAATTATCTTCATTATTTAGTAAAAAGAAACCTAGAAATTTAGAAAATTGGAAAAACTAAAAACACATATTAAAACATAATGATTATGAGAGAAAACATATAAAACACCTACCCCATTCTTCTAGATAACAGTTAATCAAACTGTTCCCCTTGATTCTAGATCAAACAAACATTAACATTCAGACCTCGAATATACTAGAAAAATATGGTTTTGGTATTTAGAATGAGATAAAACATCAAACCAACACTCTTATAGAAAACGGAAGGAATCATTGTTAAGTACTTACTTGGTGATTCAATTCTAACCCTATGGTACTCCCAATGCATATGAATCGATGGAAAACACTCATTGAGGAGAAGGGGCCTACTAGTTCATCACCCTATATTTAGAGGGACAAATGGGGGAAAATTTTGACGTAGAATAAAATAGTCATCGATGTGATAATGGTAAAATTCCCACCTATATTGAGGCACATAGTTCAAACTCATGGATTTCATAACTATTCACCAACCATGTGGTTCCATCTGTCAAAGAAGAAACTGATAAATTTTGTTTTCCTCTCCACCTTCACAATTTAAAAAACAATGACGTATCCTCCATTCACCACTATCCTAGTGGACCTCATGACTCATGGTATCTTGGTCCACCTTTCATGGTTTCCTTAAAAATGAACACCCTTTTGTAGGCTGCATGATTAGTATTAACCAAGAAGTAATGGTGATCTCATCACAAATTGTCCTCTATCCATATTTTTCATATCCCAACCCCCTAAAACACCCCAATACCTACCCTACCCCCATAAAAATTTTATAAACTAGAAATTTAAACTAGGATGTATTTATCATAGGGTAAATTTTGAGTGGTTATCAAGGGACTATCCATATATGAGAATGAGTTTTCAATATATTTGGAATTTTAGGAATGGAATATAATTACAAAAACTCCATATTCTTATATTAAATTTGATTGAGCATGATGAACAATAAGATATTTTCCTTGAATCTTTTATTGAATGATTTCTTCTTCTTAGTATGACCTACAATCTATTTGGTGAGATTATTTTTTATTTTCCTCAAACACATTTGAATTGAAATTATTATCTATAAAATCCATGAATATATTTGAATCATACATTCCATTTAATTGCATATAAAAAGACGTGTTAAATGTTTTGGTGGAGTGTCATGATTATTTGAATCACCCAAATTTATCCTTGAGTATATCATTTTTAGTATGAACTTTCAAATTCCCTTTAGATATAATTTTTTATTTCTTATTCTTAGACTTCAGCACTATAATTTTGTACTAGTAGTTTCTAAATTTATGCCTATAGAATTTACACCATGAAAAACATAATTATATATTTAGTTTCTATATGAAATAAGTTTTTTAAAATTTTTCTTGTGTTGCACACCACATTTTTATTCTCTTTATTATTTTCCTCATACATCATTAATATGGAATTTGGTGACCTCTCTTTATCGTGGGTGATCCCCATTACAGAATAATTCTATTTTCAATTGGTAGGATGTGTCTATAACTATTCTTATTGGTCGTACTCTACTTGTGATTGAAATTAGTGGGACTTATCAATGTTTATATTTCATTCTTTTAAAACCATTCACCATTATGTATCTTTTTATAGGTGTATCATGGTTAAAATCAGGACCACTCATGTCAATAAAATTTAATCCACTTTAAATACTCATAGGATTACTTGTTGATACAATATTACAATTACATTTTCCATTATTTTATAGATCCACATGATTTCAGAAACAAATTAAACTATTTCATTATTTTATTTTTATTTCTCAACAAGATATTATAGTATTAAAAAATGGATGTTAATTAGACCATAAACAATAAAATATTGGAATTACATTAATTTTACTCCATGTAATTAGAGTCCTAAAGTCATGAAAAATATTTTATAGACATTTATAAACTCATATTTAGATACCTGAGTATATGCTATAACCCATAAATGTTGGATTGATGAGTCATCAAATTTGATTTATAGGAATATAACAATTATTCAATACATAAGGATTATCTAATCATAAAATACATGCCTACGTTTTCTAAATAATTCCACCACTTTCATATTAATATTTCTATATTAAGACTCATGTAGTTTTTTTCAAGATCAATGCAATTTTTAAAAGTTATCACATTAGTGTTTTTAGTGATTCCTATTAGTTTATTTAATAACCTTTTCTCCATTTTCATATGATTCCTCAAATCCTTACATCTTATATCCTTTAATTTTCAATTAAAATCTTTCTATAATAGAATAGTCAAATACTAATTGACACTACATGATATAATTGGGTTATAAATAAATACATTTATGTAATGTTATAAAAAAAAGGAAAAATATATATTTATTTGTGAGAAAAATAAATAATATTTGATGAAATATTACCGTGAGAAAATATTATATATTAGAAATCCTCAGGCTAAGGAACATGAAAAATAAAATATGAGATATTTTAAATATATATCTGAATTAAATAATTAAAATCTATATTTATTAAAAAAATATTTATCCAGTGTGTGTTTCTATGTAAATTATAGCCTAAATTTTAGCACAGTTCTACAATCAGTGGGTCTTGTAGAATTAGAGTGAAAATAGAGCTTACAATTTCCCTATAAAATATTGCGATCACACAAATTATGAGTATCTTTAGACTTTCACTCCCATGTAGGGTCTAAATACACATCATATACAACTAGATTTGATTCCATGTAATATGTTCAAAAATAAAATAACATATATTTAAATAATTTAAATATTTCCTCACATAGAAACCTCATAATATCAAGAACTAAATGTTTGGATTCTTTGAGGATCAACCATATATGAAACTAATTTCATGAAACTAGTGTACATTTCTAGAGAATAAAACCTTACTAAACTCATTTCAATAATTTTTTAGTTATACTCAACTATATAACCCGATGAATATAAAACATAAGAAAAGGGTGATGAAAAATTCTTTGTAAAGAAAAAATTGTCAATATTTCATGAAGGGTTATATCATAAACATATGAGATACATGTGGATGGGTTAAATAAATTTTTAATAGAAAATTGAATTATAATATTATTCCTCATGTCAAGAATGAAAAATGTGAAATCTCAAATAACCAAACATATATCAAGGAATAAAAGATTTATATAATAATAATGATCCATAGAGCGTCATCATTGGAATATGACATAAAAATATATCATTCCATTGAAAAAACTAGTGAAAAAGCGTCATTTACGTCGATTATTTTTTATTTTTTACGTCGGTTTTTAGCCGACGTAAACATGGACGATGTTATAAATATATTTTTTTACGTTGGTTATTTAAAAACGATATAAAAAACATAAAATCGTGGTGTTTATGACATCAGTTATTTAATAATCGATGTGATAAACAATTTCCAAGGCTTTTATCACGTAGATTATTATATAACTGACGTAATAAACCATGGGGGTGGGTTTATCAGGTTGGTTACTTAATTACCGACGTGATAAACTAGTGCGTGGGGGGGGGGGTGTTTGTCACGTCATTTTTTAAATAACCGACTGGATATACTGGGGGGTTTATCACGTCGGTTATTAAACAACTGATGTGAAAACCCAGGGAAGGTTTATCATGTCGGTTATTAAATAACCGATGTGATAATCCAGTGCGGGAGACTTTTTTCACGTCGGTTATTTAATAACAGAGATGAAAAACTATTTCTGAGGTTTTTATCATGTCGATTATTAAATAACCAACATGAAAAACCAATTTTTTAAAAAAAATAGAAAGCAGTCCTCTACTCTCCCCAGAAACAACCAGAAACCAAACCATGAATTCGTACCAGAAAAACAAAAGTATACAAAAAGAAGAACCAAAGAAAAATTAAGCATTTACATTGATAACATTTAAAAACTTACCCCACTGGACAACCCCCCACCACCCCCTAGACAGCCCCCCTCACCCCACTGGACAGCCCCCCACCACCCACTGGACAGCCCCCCTCACCCCATTGGACAGCCCCCACCACACCCCTGGACACCCCTGGACTGCCCCCGACCCCCCTAGACATCCCAAACTCCTCTAGATATCCCCACCACACCCTGGATATCCCCCCACACCCCTGGACAACCCCCTACCCTCATGTATACCCCCAACCCCTGTACAGCACTCCCACACCCATGGACAACCCTCTCACACCCCTGAAACAGGACTAAAAAGTTATCAAAAACAGACCAAAACCCCCTCACCCCACTGGACTACCCCCACCACACCCCTGGACACCCCCACACCCCTGGACATCACCACCACCCCCTGTAAATCTCCCACCCTCCTGTATACCCCCAACCCCTAGACATCACTTCCATACCCTTGGATATCCCTCCCACACTCCAGAAACAGACCAAAAAGTTACCGAAAATAGACCAAAACCCCCTCACCCCACTGGACAGCCCCCCCCCCCCTACACCCCTGGACTACCCCCACCCCTTGGACAGCCCCCGACATCCCTAGAAAACCCCCACCCTCCTGGACACCCCAACACTCATGGACTGCCCCACCACACCTTCGACACCCCCCCACACCCCCGGACTGCCCCCACCCCCTAGACTGCCCCTGGATAGCTGGTGTTGGGTGAGGAGGCACTGCCATCCCACAAGGGGGCATGCTGCTGAAAGGTACTCATCACTACCACATGTGAATCTTTAGATATTGAAATTTCTCACATGAATGAGTGATGAGTACCTTCCAGTGGCGTTCAGTCCCCCAAGGGATGGCAGAGCCACCTCTCATACCCCCTAGACTACCCCCCCCCCCAAATCCCCAGGAACACCCTGGACCCCCCCTCCCCCACCCCATTGGAAAGCCCTCCCACACCCCGGGATACCCCCCTCACCCCACAAGACACCCCACACCACTGGACACCCCCTGGACAGCCCTCAGTCCCCTGGACAGCTCGTCCACCCTCCTAGAAATGCTCCCATGTAACATCCCAAGTAAGTAATGAATAATAGATATTTTTATCTATGTCTATTAATGAGTAAGATAGTGTTATAGAGGCTTAAAATGAAAATAAATACAATCTTATGCATGGAATACACTAATATTCTTAAAAGATTGTTTTAGTGCCTTTTGATGGCAAACCATTTTTGAATCTATATTTTGACAATTTTATAAACTATGTTTGTCAAGATAAACTTATCCTTTATGATTGGGACATCAAAATTTACCTTGTGTGAATTTTTGGTATTTTTCTGACAATGTTCATTTTTTAATGAATAGTGAAAAATACTGCATTTTACATCAAAACTGCTTTTTAATATAATTTATTTATATGATTAGATTATGTTTTGAATTGGTATTGAAGTGAAATTAGAATATATTTTTACCATTTTATCCAATGGTGGTCATTGGAATCAATTTCACTTTGAAATTAGACTTAAACTGGTGTCAATCTTTTGATACTTATTGTTTTGTAAAAACACGCTATTTGCTCTGGCAGCGGGAATTAATTATTAAATTAATTAATGTGACTTATATGATTTGAATTTTGTAAAAAATACTTCATTTTTGAATTCGGAATATCAAATATAGATTAGGGTGAGTTTTTGGTAATTTTCTGAAAAACTTCAATTTTTGATGAATAGTGAAACCACTAAGTGGTAATCAAGCAAACTGATTTTTCAGTTAAATGAAAGTTTACCACTAATGTGTATTTAATTTTGAAAATCCGACATACATGGTTGTCATTAAGAAGTAAAATGTGGTTCAATGAGATTAAAATAATTTTTTGGTGAATAGTAACTTATTAAGTTCTTAATCGCGATTAGTGGTAATTAGGGTAGTTTAAGGTATAAATAAGGCTTTAATAATATGAAATGACCTAGACACATGTCCCAACCTTATTGGTTGTGTCATGGCCGACCAATACAAGCCATGGGTCAACTTGGGGACCCCATGGAGACACTTTGGTTTGGAAATGACATAAATAACCTTTTATTAAATGTTAAAGTAAAAATGACACAAACAAGAGATGTTTTACGAAAACAATTTTTACATGGGGTTATAAAGATCAGATTTTTTATTATAAATAGTCATTGGAAAGATAAAAAGCTTTAATACATCATAGTATTTTTTTATGATTTTTAGACATTAAATAAGTTAAATTATTTATGACATAATAATGATGCAGCGATGACATCATTATTTGACGATTTAAATAAAATAGAAAGATAATATAAAATCTATGCACTACACATGTCCAAAACGAATTGGATGAGTGGATTTAGAACCCGTATCACCTTATCCACGAATTATATCAATGTGGGACCTTTTAAAACCGAAACACATTTTCAAATAAAGTAATATTTCTTTACTTTCCAAAAGTGCCCCTCCTCTCCTCTTATAAAAGGCCCCCACCTCTACCTCATTTCACACACTCCTCAAGCCTTTGGCTCGGCCAAACCCTGACCATTTACTCTCTCCACATCCCTCTCCTCATCCTAGAGGATTCCCTTTGGGCAGAATACTTTCAAAGGAAGCCTTTAGGCTCAAATCAAAAGGAGTTACACTTTTTAAGGTAATTCATTCTCTCATGTTCATTTGTTTTATTTTGCTTCTCCAACCCCCTAAACTCTTTTTATTTACTTATTTTGTAACAAACCCAGTATCATAAATATACTAGGATGTTGTTATAAGATTTATTTGAGCTACACTCTCACACAACTACATCAAATGGTTAAAGAACATACGGTTTCCGTGGATGGCGAAATTCTGCCTCCCGAAACGATGATTGTTCAACACTCATTTAACACCTTCAAAGGTGGCCATTATGATGTCACTATTTTTATATATGATATATAATATGTTTATGTTTTCCTTAAGCTTCTGTTTTTTTTATTTTGGGCATACCTTTATGGTTTCCATTATGGGTAAAACACGATATCTTCATTTTAGGAAGTGCGGACTACCGCCCCCTAAAAGTGATTTGATTCGTTAATACCATATGTGGGATGTGTAAAGGATAAAGTTAATGATATTATATATGTTATTATACTGGAATTATAATATACTCTTATATCATTATGATTCCATTCCAGAAAATATGAAATAGAAATGGAAGTAGCGTTCATGCGTACGTACGGCTTACCGTCTCCATGAACGGTGCATTTCATTTCTTACCTCTAAATGATTATGTAATATTATAAATACATGTAGGTACTGGATATATATGACATATATGATATCTACATCATGAATACCATTCTGGATATAATGAACCTTTGACCAAATTAACAACATGTAAGTGTAAGAAGTCTATTTTTGACTTAAGAACCAAATACCGACAAAATGAACATTATTAACTTAACTGATTACATGATGTTCATAACATGGTATAAAAGGAATAATGAACTTGAAAAAGATTCATAAGCAAGTAGAGATTAACTCACGTTTATTGTTCAGGATATTAAATAACGGTCGGGTCAAGTCGGATACGAGGTATGGGACTTCGTCTCAATCTCCTTTCATTGAGGCATATTTTATTTTATACACAACTTTCTTTTATACGGTGTATAAACCCCTTTGACTTTTACGTTTATTCAAAAGGAATCTTTTTTATACGAAGCGTTTACTAAACGACAAAAGGGAATGTTTTTGTCGTACGTATGCGGCGACAATGACTTCTCCGCCGTCGTGACCGTTTTTTGAGTTTCGGCTTCCTCTACAAGCCATACCTTCTTTTTTACAAAGAAAAATAAATACCATGTTTTACTTTTCTTTTATTTTAGTATTGAAAATGGTTTTCATATTGTTTTTATATCAATGTGTTGTATTGATATCTCGTGATTGAAATGTGGAAATTTTATGTTTCCTTTATGCATGTTTTATGTGATATGATTATGTTATGGTTTTTGGGAATTATTATGAAGACGGGTGGTTCAGTGATAAACTAAGGGCGGGTGAGCCCGTTATAGCTCTCCAATGCATTGATTAACGCCAAGGAGTGAAACGTTAAGGTTTCTCTGAAGAGAATTAAAAGAATATACTGTGATGGGTATTCCAAACGTAACCAAGAGGGTTACTCCCTACGTAAGAATGTTATGAATGCCTCAAGTTACCTTTATGTCTTATGATTTCTATGATTTATTCATGATTTTATGAGGTATGTTAAAGTGCCTATGTTTTATGGGTAAAGTATGATTTCATTCTTATGTATATATGAACTCATGTTTCCTTTCAATGTTTTTTTTATAACCCATACTGAGTTTTTATGCTCATCCCAAGTTTTTGAAATGTTTTTCACAGGTCAAGGGAAAGGTACATGATCAGATGATAGAGTCAAGGATGTGTCAAGAAATAATCCATGTTTTATTTTAAATGTGTTTCCATTGATGGGAATGAAGAATACTGTCTTTATGTAACCACATTGTTTATATGTGGAATGTAATGCAAGTTTTATGATCTAATTCTCTAAAACTCTAAACCTGAAAAGATCCTCAATGTTTAATCTTGTAATAACTCAAGATTAAGTAAGGTTTAAGGCTGGGGCCTTATAGTTGGTATCAATGGTCGGTTTAGATAACTTTAGGAGTTAGAATTCTATTAAATGATTATCCAAAAATATTCTTTTTTTAAATGATATAGCATTTAAAGATTACCATGTTGCTTCATCTGAGACATGTTTGTTCAGAATGGTTTTCCGCAGAGGAAATAGGGAAGCTGTGATAGGAAGGAATACCGAAGGAAATAACCTTCCGAATCAGCATCCAGAAATGGTCGGAATTTGAACTGAACAGTTTGTTGCAGTAATGGCGTAGTTGACTCAAGCGATAAATGGCGGTGGTATCCGTGCACGAGATCAGCCAGATCAACCGCAAAGGAACATGTCAGTGGTGGAACATTTCATGAGGGAACATCCACCATCATTCAGAGGATCATCTGACCCTGTGCTAGCTGAAGGGTGGATTAAAGCACTGGAGAAGATTTTTGATGTCATGGGGTGTTCAGAAAATCAAAAGGTTAGTCTTGCTATTTACTGTTTGGAGGGTGAAGCAGATCAGTGGTGGTCTATGGTTAAAAATATCAGGGACGCCGATGAGATTGATGCTCTTGACTGGGATGAATTCAAAGGTATGTTTCTTGAGAAGTATTTTCCTAAGGCTGTTCGACTTAGGATGGAAAAGCAATTCTTGGAATTGAGGCAAGAGGAAGACTCAGTGGCTGCCTATGAAGAACGGTTCACTCGATTGGCAAGGTATGCTCCAAATTTTATCCGGGACCTTGATAGTAAAATCAATCGTTTTTACTCAGGATTAAAGCCAAAGTATCGAAGGGAATTAGCTTCTCGTGAGTTTAAAAGTTATGAAAAGCTTGTTCGATGTGATGAGAAGGTGGAACTGGAGTTTGTTGATGACCAAGTTTTCTATAACAACCAGCAGAAGAAGAGACCGAGGTGGCAGGAGAAAGGTAAGAATTCTTCAAAAAATTCTGATGGTAAGAGAACTAAGTTTCCAGTTTGTGATAAATGTGGCAAAAGGCATGCTGGGGAATGTCTTCTGAATTCTGGGAAGTGCTACCGATGTGGTATGATGGGACATAAGGCTCGTGATTTCACTGAAAAGGATCAAGGTGAAGGTAAGAACAAATTTGGTTTATAGTTAGTGAAATGTTATAAGTGCAATGAGATGGGTCACTATGCAAACGAGTGTCTGACAAGGATCTTGAGTGATGGGAAGCAGTTAGACTACAAGCAGAAAGGGGTGGTGAAATCCTTTGCAACTATTTCAGCAGATGTCGGTCCATCAAATGAAGTTGTATCAGGTACTTTTTTTGTTTTTTCAGATTATGCCAGTCTGTTGTTTGATTTGGGGTCTACACATTCTTTCATCTCTGAAACCTTTTCTAGTAAAATGGGAATACCATCTCAAGAAATGACTCCTGAAATTTTGGTAAAAACACCTGGGGGAAGTGTCGAGGCAAAAAGAATTTATAAGAATCTTCCTATCCTTATCTGTGGAAAGAACCTACTTGAAAACCTTATTGTTCTACCTCTAGTAGAGTTTGATGTTATCCTGGGTATGGATTGGCTCTCTATTTACCATGCTAAGATTTACTGTAGAGATAAAGAAGTTTCTTTTCAGAAAGACTTTCAGTTTGTTTACAAGAATGAACCCTTACTTTTGATAACATATCAAGAGGCCGAGAAACTTGTAAAAGATGGAAATGAATGTTACCTTGCACACATCGTTGAAAATAAAGGAACTGTTCAGATTAATGATGTGCCAGTGGTAAATGAGTATCCTGATGTTTTTCCTGATGAGTTGCCTGGAATAATACCAGATCGGGATGTTGAGTTTACTATTGACTTAGTTCCTGATGCTAAGCCAATTTCAAAACCCCCTTATCGAATGGCACAAATTGAACTTTTAGAGTTGAAGGAGCAATTGCAAGATTTATTAGAGAAAGGTTTCATTAGACCTAGCACATCACCATGGGGTGCTCCAGTTTTGGCACTACCTTCCAGGAATGGTGAGTTTGTTATATACAGTGATGCTTCATTGAAAGGACTTGGTTGCGTCCTAATGAAGAATGATCAGGTAATTGCTTATGCTTCACGACAGTTGAAAACTCATGAGGTAAATTACCCTACACATGATTTGGAACTAGCTGTTGTTGTTTTTGCTTTAAAAATTTGGAGGCATCATTTGTATGGAGTAAAGTGTGAAATATATACTGATCACAAAAGTTTAAAGTATATATTCACTCAGAAAGAGTTAAACATGAGACAAAGGAGATGGCTGGAATTAATCAATGATTATGATTGTACAATTCATTACCATCCAGGAAAAGCAAATAAAGTGGTTGATGCTTTGAGTCTAAAAAGTAATGCTTCATTAACAATGTTGCGTTTGGAACGTGATCCTTTGGTTAACGATTTGATGAACTTTGGCATAGAAGTTGTTGGTGCAGGAAGTCCTTCTGTTTTGTTTCAGGTATCAGTGAGATCATCTCTATTAGATAGAATCAAGCAAGCACAGAAGCAAGACAGTGAGTTGCAGAAAAAGGTAGAGCTGGTTCAGAAAGGTAAGTTGCCTGAATTCAACATTGATAGTGATTGTGTTTTGAGATTTGGGAAGAGATTGTGTGTGCCTTGTGATTCACAATTGAAGATAGATTTGTTATGTGAAGCTCATAGTTCTCCGTTCATCCAGGCAGTACTAAGATGTATAGAGATCTGCGGGAGTATTACTGGTGGGATGGAATGAAAAGAGACATTGCTGATTTTACTGTGAAGTGTTTGACTTGTCAGCAGGTTAAAGCAGAGCGGCAGTTACCGAAAGGGATGCTTCAGCCTTTACCAGTGCCAGAGTGGAAATGGGAAAACATATCCATGGACTTTGTTGTGGGATTACCGAGGACATCTCAAGGTAATAATGCAATCTGGGTTATTGTTGATCGATTGACCAAATCTGCTCATTTCCTTTCTATACGAGATACTTTCTCTATTGATCAACTTTCCCGTCTCTATCTTAAAGAGATAGTCAGGTTACATGGAGTTCCTCTATCCATTGTATTGGATCGTGATCCCAGGTTTACTTTTAACGTTTGGAAAGGCCTTCGGAAGTCGTTTGGTACTGAGTTAAATTTTAGTACAGCTTTTCATCCTCAATCAGATGGGCAGTCAGAACGAACAATTCAGACATTGGAGGATATGCTACGATCTTGTTCTATGGATTATCAGGGACGTTGGGACCAACATCTTTCTTTGGTTGAATTTTCATATAATAACAGTTTTCATTCCAGTATACATATGGCACCATTTCAGGCATTATATGGGAAGCGGTGTCGAACTACAGCTTTCTGGGATGAAGTGGGTGAAAGGAAGTTGATGGGACCAGAATTGGTAGACGAAATGGCAGAAAAAGTTTAGCTGATTCAGAAACACATGAGAACAGCTCAGAGCAGGCAGAAGAGTTATGCGGATAACCGGAGGAAGGATCTATCTTTCGAGGTTGGTGATCATGTTTTTCTCAAGGTTTCTCCTTGGAAAAGTGTGATGAGATTTGGCAAGGAAGGAAAGCTAAGTCCAAGGTTTATTGGACCATACGAAATTCTGGAGAGAGTTGGATCAGTTTCATACCGAGTGGCTTTACCTCCGAGTTTATCTCAGGTACACAATGTTTTTCATGTTTCGATGTTGAGATAGTATATGCCAGATCCATCTCATGTTTTGAGCCCAGAGGTAGTTCAGCTGGAAGAGAACCTATCATATGAGGAACAACCAGTCCAGATTCTTGACCACAGGGAGCAAGTGTTACGGAATAAGGTGATTCATCAGGTAACGGTTTTGTGTAAAAACCACATGATTGAAGAGGCAACATGGGAATCTGAAAATGCAATGAGGGATAAGTACCCCCATTTATTCGATAAGTAAATAAATTGCGGGGACGCAATTTTCTAAAGTGGGGAAGGATGTAACATCCCAAGTAAGTAATGAATAATAGATATTTTTATCTATGTCTATTAATGATTATGATAGTTTTATAGAGGCTTAAAATGAAAATAAATACAATCTTATGCATGGAATACACTAATATTCTTAAAAGATTGTTTTAGTGCCTTTTGATGGCAAACCATTTTTGAATCTATATTTTGACAATTTTATAAACTATGTTTGTCAAAATAAACTTATCCATTATGATTGGGACATCAAAATTTACCTTGTGTGAATTTTTGGTATTTTTTTGACAATGTTCATTTTTTAATGAATAGTGAAAAAATACTGCATTTTACATCAAAACTGATTTTTAATCTAATTTATTTATATGATTAGATTATTTTTTGAATTGGTTTTGAAGTGAAATTAGAATATATTTTTACCATTTTATCCAATGGTGGTCATTGGAATCAATTTTACTTTGAAATTAGACTTAAACTGGTGTCAATCTTTTGATACTTATTGTTTTGTAAAAACACGCTATTTGCTCTGGCAGCGGGAATTAATTATTAAATTAATTAATGTGACTTATATGATTTGAATTTTGTAAAATAGACTTCATTTTTGAATTCGGAATATCAAATATAGATTAGGGTGAGTATTTGGTAATTTTCTGAAAAACTTCAATTTTTGATGAATAGTGAAACCACTAAGTGGTAATCAAGCAAACTGATTTTTCAGTTAAATGAATGTTTACCACTAATGTGTATTGAATTTTGAAAATCCTACATACATGGTTGTCATTAAGAAGTAAAATGTTGTTCAATGAGATTAAAATAATTTTTTTGGTGAATAGTAACTTATTAAGTTCTTAATCGCGATTAGTGGTAATTAGGGTAGTTCAAGGTATAAATAAGGCTTTAATAATATGAAATGACCTAGACACATGTCCCAACCTTATTGGTTGTGTCATGGCCGACCAATACAATCCATGGGTCAACTTGGGGACCCCATGGAGACACTTTGGTTTGGAAATGACATAAATAACTTTTTATTAAATGTTAAAGTAAAAATGACACAAACAAGAAATGTTTTACAAAAACAATTTTTACATGGGGTTATAAAGATCATATTTTTTATTATAAATAGTCATTGGAAAGATAAAAAGATTTACTACATCATAGTATTTTTTTATGATTTTTAGACATTATATAAATTAAATTATTTATGACATAATAATGATGCAGCGATGACATCATTATTTGACGATTTAAATAAAATGGAATGATAATATAAAATCTATGAACTACACATGTCCAAAACCAATTGGATGAGTGGATTTAGAACCCTTATCACTGTATCGACGAATTATATCAATTTGGGACCTTTTAAAACCGAAACACATTTTCAAATAAAGTAATATTTCTTTACTTTCCAAAAGTGCCCCTCCTCTCCTCTTATAAAAGGCCCCCACCTCTACCTCATTTCACACACTCCTCAAGCCTTTGGCTCGGCCAAACCCTGCCCATTTACTCTCTCCACATCCCTCTCCTCATCCTAGAGGATTCCCTTTTGGCAAAATCCTTTCAAAGTAAGCCTTTTGGCTCAAATCAAAAGGAGTTACACTTTTTAAGGTAATTCATTCTCTCATGTTCATTTGTTTTATTTTGCTTCTCCAACCCCCTAAACTCTTTTTATTTACTTCTTTTGTAACAACACAAGTATCATCAATATACTAGGGTGTTGTTATAAGATTTATTTGAGCTACACTCTCACACAACTACATCAAATGGTTAAAGAACATACGGTTTCCGTGGATGGCGAAATTCTACCTCCCGAAACGATGATTGTTCAACACTCATTTAACACCTTCAAAGGTGGCCATTATTATGTCACTATTTTAATATATGATATATAATATGTTTATGTTTTCCTTAAGCTTCTATTTTTTTTATTTTGGGCATACCTTTATGGTTTCCATTATGGGTAAAACATGATATCTTCATTTTAGGAAGTGCGGACTACCGCCCCCTAAAAGTGATTTGATTCGTTAATACCATATGTGGGATGTGTAAAGGATAAAGTTAAGGATATTATATATGTTATTATACTGGAATTATAATATACTCTTATATCATTATGATTCCATTCCGGAAAATATGGAATAGAAATGGAAGTAGCGTTCATGCGTACGTACGGCTTACCGTCTCCATGAACGGTGCATTTCATTTCTTACCTCTAAATGATTATGTAATACTATAAATACATGTATGTACTGGATATATATGACATATATGATATCTACATCATGAATACCATTCTGGATATAATGAAACTTTTACCAAATTAACAACATGTAAGTGTAAGAAGTCTATTTTTGACTTAAGAACCAAATACCGACAAAATGAACATTATTAACTTAACTGATTACATGATGTTCATAACATGGTATAAAAGGAATAATGAACTTGAAAAAGATTCATAAGCAAGTAGAGATTAACTCAAGTTTATTATTCAGGATATTAAAGAACGGTCGGGTCAAGTCGGATACGAGGTATGGGACTTCATCTCAATCTCCTTTCATTGAGGCATATTTTATTTTATACACAACTTTCTTTTATACGGTGTATAAACCCCTTTGACTTTTACGTTTACTCAAAAGGAATCTTTTTTATACGAAGCATTTACTAAACGAAAAAAGGGAATGTTTTTGTCGTACGTATGCGGCGACAATGACTTCTCCGCCGTCGTGACCGTTATTTGAGTTTCGGCTTCCTCTATAAGCCATACCTTCTTTTTTAAAAAGAAAAATAAATACCATGTTTTACTTTTCTTTTATTTTAGTATTGAAAATGGTTTTCATAATGTTTTTATATCAATGTGTTGTATTGATATCTCGTGATTGAAATGTGGAAATTTTATGTTTCCTTTATGCATATTTTATGTGATATGATTATGTTATGGTTCTTGGGCATTATTATGAAGACGGGTGGTTCCGTGATAAACTAAGGGCGGGTGAGCCCGTTATAGCTCTCCAATGCATTGGGTAACGCGAAGGAGTGAAACGTTAAGGTTTCTCTGAAGAGATTTTAGGGAATATACTGTGATGGGTATTCCAAATGTAACCAAGAGGGTTACTCCCTACGTAAGAATGTTATGAATGCCTCAAGTTACCTTTATGTCTTATGATTTCTATGATTTATTCATGATTTTATGAGGTATGTTAAAGTGCCTATGTTTTATGGGTAAAGTATGATTTCATTCTTATGTATATATGAACTCATGTTTCCTTTCCATGTTTTTTTTATAACCCATACTGAGTTTTTATGCTCATCCCATGTTTTTGAAATGTTTTTCACAGGTCAAGGGAAAGGTACATGATCAGATGATAGAGTCAAGGATGTGTCAAGAAATAATCCATGATTTATTTTAAATGTGTTTCCATTGATGGGAATGTAGAATACTGTCTTTATGTAACCACTTTGTTTATATGTGGAATGTAATGCAAGTTTTATGATCTAATTCTCTAAAACTCTAAACCTGAAAAGATCCTCAATGTGTAATCTTGTAATAACTCAAGATTAAGTAAGGTTTAAGGCTGGGGCCTTATATCCCACCCCCTGGAGTTTCCCCCACTCTCATGGACACCCAGGATACCCCCCAACCCACGGGACATCCCTCCCGCACCCTTGGTCATCCCCCACCCCATTAAACACCCCCACACCCTTGGATCCCCTCCGCCCCAAACCAGAATACAAACCAGAAAAACCATCACAAGTAGACCAAAAAAAGTAGAGAAAAATAAAACATTCACATATATAACATTCAAAACATACAATTTAAACATAAATAACTAAATTCAACCTAAACAACTACCAAATACACAATTACAATGATAGTATTCAAAAATACATTTTACACTACAAAAAACTAAAAATCAATCAATCCTATAAAATAATTTGACCTTTCCACTTGTAAGTGTTTTACATCTTCAACACTATAGGGTTGAGGGTCATCAAAGAGATACAAATTAAAAGGAAAGTAGTTAATGAGTATAATGCATAAATCAAATGAAATATTATGGAAAAGTTTAAAAGTAACTCTTACCATGTCAAAGTTCACAACTATCCCAATTGTTATTATTTCATACAAAAATCTTAACATATAATATCCGCATTTGATGACACCTTGTTGTTCATGAAAATTCAGTTTGAATGAGTGTGAATTCAATATATTATTTTTATTTAATAAATCAAATAGAAAAAATTATAAATGGATATTTACCACTACGTCTACATATTTGATCTTCCCAATCCTTTTATTAGTGTTTTTTCGAAATTATACCCATCCCCTGTTAGAAAATAATATGAATTGGATAAATTTAAAATTCATTATAATATAGAAAATAATTGAAAAATTGAAACTTAATTTTTCAACATTTTCTTAAAACTTTTCTGCACATCACCATGGACTGAGTATACCCAATAAAGTGTCTTCTCTGTTGGGAAAAAACCCCTAACATCCAATGATCACTAATAAAAAAATTTAAGGTTAGTGGTTTTTATATTAAAAGATAATGAACTCTTTGAGAGAGATGTGTTTCATACCTCTCACAAAAAGGCATCATCCATCTTTATGTGACTATATTCTGTTTTAGTCTTTCAGCTCTATAAACCATTCTCTGTTCCTCATCCAATGCACATGCTTCAGGGGAAATCAAATGTGGTTCCATGAACCCGTATACATCTGTCCGCTCATTCTTCTCACAATTGTCATAAAGATACCTAATACAAAACATACATAAGTATACATTTTTAATAAATATAACTGAGGGAAAATGTGGTAAGACTTACATGGAAAAAATCTGCCCCACGTTGATGCCCAACTTATCTCCAGTAACAAGCTCCATGATATATGCTTTCATAATTCACAAAGTTATTTCATGTCCACAGACATGAGCTTCTATTGGAAACTCATAATTATATTCCAACAAGTTTGAATATCTTGAAAATATGTCAAGACTACTAGAATCTGTATCTGATGGCATAGCCATTTGTCTTTGTTATTGTTTATACAGTATTTTGTTACCTTTGAAGTATTCCTGTAAAAATAAATAGAAAAATATATTAGTTTTTAAATGATAAAACAACTTTAATAAAAAATAAAATAGAAGATATAACATTCATACCTCTATGGTAATGAGTCGAAGAAGTCTGGATGGCCAAATTAAAAAATTGTTGATACTATGTCCAACTGTAGTCACATCATCTGTAGGTAATGGTACTCATGTTGATCTATCTATAATATCTTGTACAGTGACCCTATGATTCTCTACCTATAATTGTTGATGATGAACTGTATCTCTTATACAATATACCAACCCATATGCATCAATATGATGTTCAGGATCATCAACATACAACTCGAAATAAGTAAGAAGCTTTGGCAGAGAAGTAGGTTAAAAAATGGGGTCAGCGGGCTGAGGTGGGGGAGTGGGAGCTACTAGAGGAGGTGTAGGATCAATAATGGGGTCTACAAGGGGAGGTGGAAGAGTAGGAGTTGCAGTCTGAAATTTTCTTTGCATTTCTGCAAACATTGACTGTACCGATGCTCTAATCTTTTCCTCCATTGTCGCATTAATATTATGAACCTGAGCCTCCAAGGATTATATTTTTTTATAAACACCCTCAACAAAATTAGTTGAGGAACATGGAAACACTTTTCTTACCGATACACCTGCTGGATATCCTCGTACACGACGAAGATGTTCAGGCATTCCCAATGCTACAGATAAGATATCTTGCCTCCCAGCAGCAACAAATACCCCTTATGAGCTCTTCTCCTCAAGATAATCTTTTATTAATTAATTGAAAATTTCTATAATGATTGATATTATATGTAGAAAATAGTTAACTTAAATAAATAAAATGGATATCTTACAATCCTCTCAGTTACGATTCTTGAATCTTCTCAAAGATATTTCCATTTTTTTCCAATCCGAGCTCTCTTCTATTTTTTATGTCTGGATGGAGTTGATAGAGGGGCCACCTCTCCAGAGCATGACGACTCAGCTGTTAGTTTTTGTAATTTTTCAACCATCATTTGTTCTTCCAATAATTTATACCCTCCCCGAGATAAACTATGAGGGTGTACATTTTTAGATTGGATCTCCTGATGAGATTTCCTTTTTGTTGTAAATTAATAATAAGAAATCATTAACAAAATAGTAATAAGATCATTTATCTTAGAAATCATATATAAGTTTACATTACCCTTACCAAAATGATTTTTTTCTTTTAATTTCAAAAAACTGTCTCCATGTGTCTTCATATATGAAATGATATATACGTCATGAATTGTCATTACTCCTATGACCAAAAATGAAATCATATGTGAGGGTGGATTTGAAATCCCTCCATCTCCTAGCAGCCATCGATAAAAATTTCTTCCTGACTCCTCCATTGTCATGAATATCAAATTTCATTCGATAAAGAAGAGGTTAAACATATTATATATACTAGAAAAATTTATAGAATAGGAAAACAATAGAAAAAGATCTTAACAAAATCATCTCCCACAACTGAGAGATTATCTCTTTTTCCACACTTCTCCAGTCATCATAATAAATTCTTACTTTTCTCTTACCCTGAGTGGATACAAAACTCATAAAAGATTTTTCATTTGGAACTCTAGGAATATCATCTTCATCAATCTCAATGAGTATCCTCCGATCCTTCGTACGGGCAAGTGATAAATTTGGTAAATGTGTGCACCCACGTTTACTAACTCTTGAACTCTTTATAGTAATAGGAGAACATGAGGATGATTGGGAACATCAAGAGGAGGATGCGAATGTTCCTCCCTATAGGTATGACCAATATTCTCATCTCCATAATCATGTGGTTGATCAACTGATTGGTTTGTCATTATCCTTCAAATAAAAAAAAACAAACATTAATTCACAAATATACAAATTCAAATATTTTAATACTACAATAATCAAAAAATATAAAATTGTACTAAGTTACATAATAGTAAACATGGTTAATATAGTAAGCATGTCAAAAAATGGAAAAGATGGTAAAGATAGTCAAGATGGTAAACATGGTAAACATGGTAAACTTGGTAATCATAGTAAACATGGTGAAGTAATTGTCACTGAAAAAAATAATAGATATATAATTTATGTAATGGTAAACATGATAAAGTAAATTAAAAAAATTCAAAAAATGGTAAACCTGGTAAACATGGTAAACGTGGTAAAATAATTGTCACTGAACAAAAACAATAGATATATAATTAATATAATGGTAAACATGATAATGTAAACAAAACAAAAATAAAACAAACAAAAACTTATAATTTTTTGTTTTAATACATGTTTCAATAAATAAAAAATGTACAATATCTACCATTTTATGAAAATAATAAATGAAAAAAGAAATAAACAAATGTTACCTGTAATTTTATGAATCTACAAATAGATTGTTATCCCAAATTCCTTCGTCGTGATCGTTCCTTATGGCACAAACAATGTCTTCAACATGCTCATCATTATGTTCTGTTAATCATTCCCTGGAAGTAGGGATCTCACATAAATAAGCATCTTCATCAAGTTCATCCTCACAAAAATATTGTTTTTTCCCTTGTAAAACAACATCCAATGCATATCTGATTGATCTAATACATAGAATTTTTTTTTGGATGTGTTTCCAATATAAAATAATCAGAGGTGTCTTATAATCTATTCATATTAACACCTATCATTCCAAATTCATCATGTTTGACACTATTGTTACCGATACACCATTTACAGTTAAAAACAGGAACATTAATTTTAATGTAATCCACATCCCATATGTCTTCAATCACTCCATAATATGCACTTGATTCAGAAATTGGGTTTTTATCCTTAGCACTCGAAAAATGAATTTCTTATGCAAACACCAATACACCACTATTTTGAACTGCATTTCTATTGTTCGGAGATTTCGTATGAAATGTATATCCATTAATGTCATAACTGGACCATGTTATTACATTTAAAAATAGACCACCCACTATCCATGTTAATGTCTCTGATACATCTGGTCTACCAAGAAAGTTCTTTTTAAACCATGAAAAAATTGTTTTGTTGTGCTCATTAAAAATCCACATTTCTTTCTTCTTTGGATGAAATTGTTTCAACTCATTAATATGCAATGTGATATACGTTTGAGCATCAGCTATGTTATTCAAGATGAATGATTATAACTTCTTCATTTGTTCAACTGACAACAATTTGACTTTCATGCCACAAATCCTCTTTCCCTATCTATTAACTCGTTCATGGAGAGATGGAGGCAAACCTATGTGTCGCACCACATCCATGTAGTCCGTACAAAACTCTGCAACCTCCTCAAAAATATACTTTTCAATAATGGAGGATTCAGGTCGATAAGGATTCTTAACGTACTCCTTCAATATTTTCATATAACTTTCAAAAGGATACATCCAACGAAGATATACTGGTCTGAAAAGAATTATTTATCGAACCAGATGAATCATTAAATGTACAATTATATTGAAAAAATTTGGAGGAAAATACATTTCTAATTAACAACGTATAAAAATTGCATCCTTTTCCAAAATGTACAAAGCATTCACATCAATCACCTTATTTCAAATTGAATTCAAAAAAATAACACAATGTCATTATAGTCTTTCTGACACGGATGGGAAATATTTCACGCAATGAAACTTGTAGAAGTTGTTGCATCATGACGTGACAATCATGATATTTCATACAAATAAACTTCAAGTCCTTCAATGAGACAAATTCTTTTACATTTGAAGAATAACCTTGAGGCACATTGATATCAGGAAGACACAGACAAAATATAATTTTCTCGCACTTTGATAATGTTTGACAAGTCGAGGGAGGAAATGTTGGTCTTCCATTAGGAGTGGGAGCTAAATCCAAACGTATTCCCATTGAAAGTATGTCTAATCTTGCATTCAACCGATATTATGTCTTTCCATTAATATCTAACAATTTTACAATAAAACAATCACATATATTCTTCTCCATGTGCATGACATCAATTTTATGTTTAACTTCATGATATCTCCAATATGGTATCTCAAAAAATATTGTCCTTTTCTTCCAAATATGCCTATCATTACCAGATTTCTGTGTCCTTCCAAAAGTCACATCAAGGTTTTTCACTATCTCAAAATACAGATCAGGGGATAAAGGTTTTGGGGAAATACAAAATTCTTGTGAGCCGTTGAATTCCTTTTTTAGTCTTCTATAAGAGTTATCCATAGGAAAAAACATTCGATGACCCATGTACAATATTTTCCTCCCATGATGAAATTGACAATATGACGTCTGTTGTTCGCAAATTGGACATGCTTTATGGCTTTTAACACTATATCCAGAAAAATTTAAATATGCTGGGAAGTAATTTATAGTGAAAAAAGCACTGCATGCAGTTGAAAATATTCCATTTTATATGAATCATACACCCTAATACCATCCTCCCATAAAAGTTTCAAATCATCAATCAACGACAACCAGAAAACATCAATATCATTGCCGGGTTGCTTCAGACCAGAGATCCTTATACTCAACATGAAATATTTTCTCTTCATACAAAATTTAGAAGAGAGGTTGTAAATTACCAATACAAAAATCCATGAACTATGTGTGCTACTGAGGGTCTGGTATGGATTCATTCCATCTGTGAACAACCCTAGTCTGAGATTTCTAATTTAATTTCCATATGTAGGATACTGCTCATCAATTTTCTTGCATTGTGGACAATCAGCTGGATGACATATTTCTCCATCACATAACCTCTCATCCTCATGCCATCATAATATTTTTTCATCATGTTAATTAGAAAATAAATGTTTGAAATGATGAATTACTGGAAGATACCAAAATACCTTTGATGGGATTTTTGTAATCTCTACATCAGCCTGTGATTTTTCTTTCACCTTATATGGTGATGTACCACATTTAGGAAACTCTAACAGAAATTCATATTACTTCCTATATATCATACAGTAATTAGGATATTCATGTATTTTCTTGTATCCCAATCCCATCGGGCATAATATTTTATTGACCTTGTAATGTGAATCTGGAAGATCATTATCTTTTGGAAGAATGTCTTTCATCAATTGTAGAAGCTCTGTAAAACTTATGTCACTCCATCCATGTTTCACCTTCAGGTTAATAAATCTTAACACCTACGAAAAAACCATAAAATATGTACAACAAGGATAGAATGAGTTTTAAGCATCACCATATAGATGCGCAACTATCGGTTCTATCTCAATTTGTTCTGCTGCAATATCACGAATCATTTCTTTAATTCCATCGGAGTCACCATGTAGAAAATCATCATCATCAGTGACATTCCATCCAGTTTCACCACGCCAAATTCAAGGGATGTAACTCAGATTAAAACCATGAGAAATTAGATGATCTTTTATCTCTCTACTTCTAAACATCTTCATATTCAAACATTTCATGCATGGACAGAAGAAAATGTCAGTACTTGGAACATTTTGTTTAGTAAATTCCAAAAAGGCATCAATAACTTCCTCATATTCATTGCTCATTCGATGTGCTATAATCCAACTTCGACTCATTATTACCTATAACAAATATCAAAATTATGAATCTTTTTATGATAAGAAAAATATATGTTTATATGAAAAAAATCGTAATTTGAATGTAAAACAATTTTGAAATATAAAACAAATCTACATGTATTTAAAAAAATATTCTTGAATATGATTTTAATAATAAAATATAGTTAGATATAACAGTTTTAAATTACATGGAATCAAAGAAAATCATGGGGCCTCCAATGGTTGATATAAAATTGGAGAAAATGAAGTAAACCTAAGAATAAAATCAAAATTAAAATAAAAACTCAGATGGAGAAAATCACATTGTAAATCCAATCATCATGGAACAATGGGGTCTGGATAACTACACATATTTGAAAACCATGACATGGTCTCCCCCAATACCCATAATTTTATCATAGTCGATGACTGGTCAAAATATATATTGAAAAATAGAAACATATTGCAACACTAATATCAATGAAACAATACCATCGTCACGTCATAATCTCACAAACCATGATGCAATAATCAATCTCAACTGACTATTATCCCCCACCCCCTTGTACACCCCCTAGACACCACCACCCCCGTGGAAATCCCCCCACCCCTTGTACACCACCCCCACCCCCTTGGACACCCACAACCCCCCCCCCCCACCCCTCAGGACACCACCCCCACCCCTAGATAGGCCCCCACCCCCGTGGACACCCCCACCCATCCTGGACCCCCACCCCTCCTGGACACCACCACCCACCTCCTACCCCATTGGACACCCCCCTGGACACCCCCAACCCTCAGGACTGCCCCCCACCCCCCGAACAACCCCCAAACCCTCTGAATAGGCCCCACCCCCTTGGACAACCCCCACCCCCTCAAACACCCCCACCCCCTTGGACCCCCACCTCCTTGGACCCCCACACCCCTGGACTCCCCCCCCCCACCTCCATGGACAACCTAGACACCCCCAACCCTCTAGAAAGCCCCCCCGAACCCTCTGGACACCACCCCCACCTACTTGTACTCCCCTTGGACACCACCAACCCCTTGTACAACCCCCACCCCATTGGATATCCCCCACCCCCTGGACAGCCCCCACCCCTCGATACAGCACCCCCACCCCCTTGGACACCCCCACCCCTCCAGGACACCACCACCCCTACCCCCTTGGACACCCCCCTGGACACCCCAACCCTCTGGACAGCCCCCCCCCCCCCCCCACACACACTATGACGCCCCGACCCCGGTATCCCAGAGCCGGTGCTATGGTTATGGTGTGTAATTTATTTCTCACAAATGAAACAAATAAGTCACACATCATAACCCATCAGGAGGAACTTTCTGGTTTAGTTCCTGGAGAATCAGGGGAAACAACTTTGCTTCTTCATTTTCTGAGCTAGGAACAAACATCCAAGTCTAGTAAAGGCTCTATCAACCTGTAAAAATTTAACATAAAACATAGAGTGAGCATTGAAATACTCAGTAAGGGGTTTTTGAAAATACTTAAATACAACTTTTGAATACTACATTAAAAAAATTACTTTTCCATACTTAGAAAGTTTTCTTAAAAGAAAAACATCAAGACTAAACAAAGGTTGATACATCAGAGTTAAAGTACATCATACTTATGCACTAGAACACTTAGTGGTAACCCACTTAGTAAAAAAGATATGCATAATAATAAAAAGGCATGGGTTTCCCGAAGTAAAGTGTCCATAAACAAGAAAAGTGTGTATGAAAAACAAGATGAAAATGTCATCAGAGTCGCGCACAAGCGCATCATCTACACAAAAATGTACATTATGACATGATAATTGAAATACAACATTTGAAATGATGTTCTGGAAAAGAAATTGGTCATGCATCAACATTGCCATATCATATGTCTTGTGTTTATTTTTTTAATCTTATACTCATAGGTAAGGTTCTGTAACCAAGGTTATTCCTTTAATCGGAATAATCACTAGGTTGGTCATAAACAAAGAAATGTATGCTGAGGGACTCATGGTCTCTGTGTCAAGGCCTTGTGCCATGACCTAAGGGTAAAAAAACCCAATCTGACTGTCTCGAGAAATATCGATGCATCGAGGAGCTTACTTTTACCAGTCTCCAACCCGGAGGGATTACTTTAACCATTCCCCAACCTGGAGGGTTTTCTTATTACCGGACCCCATTCCGGGTAGTCCCATACATTTCTCACATGTTGAAAAGCTCAGATATTCAAGGTGTCCCATACCACTTTGAATATTTAATTTTCATTTCATATTACCCAAGGTGTCCCATACCACATTGGGTAATACCATTTTCATTACTCATTACCCAAGGTGTCCCATACCAATTTGGGTAATTAGTCCTTAGTTCCTTTTCATGTTGAGTCATATTCATGAATAATAAGAATAAGGTAACAATTACATAATTGGTTTACAAATACATGATATGACAGATAAACTTGAAAATATGGAATAAAAGAAGGCATGGTCAAGCAAGCATACTATGTGCATAGAACAATTATTTAAGAACATAAGATGATGAATGTGTGAGACTTGATCCCAAGATGTATTAAATGATGAGTTTCTAAAATTCCAGTACATGGAAAAGAACTACTTGGTATTAACTATTGTACTTCACAGGTCACAGAACTTGCAACAAATCCCCATCCACTAATAATTACTACGGCATGCTTGATGTAAAAATAATAAACACTTGAAATCATTAAAATTCCGACACATAGAAATAAACCACTTTTAAAATAATACATGTCATTAATTAATATTCTTCACTGGTCATAGAATTTGCAGTCACACTTTGCTCACTAAAAATCATTGCAGTAAGTTCGGTATAAAAATAATAGAGGATTTATACATATTAACATAACCCATAAACCCCTATCCTTTTAAAATGAGTTTAAAACAGGCATAAGAATATCCTTAAAAAAACATAAATCATTTCAAGGGCAACCTTAGACAAGTTCATTGCTGTACAAAATTATAAAACACCATAGGCAAGCGCTAAAATCCTACATGCATAAAAATATTAAAAACCATTTCTTGAAACTTGGGTTTTCAGATATTAATCTTAAAAACACATATATACATAGGGATATATATACACAATTTATCTAAATAGGTTTTCTCATAAATTAAACATGGTTCACCTGAAATCTGAAACCTCTAACAGTCTATCATTTATTCAGTTAAAAAAAAGAACAAAACCTTATGGGTTTTAAGTGTTCAAGAAACTGTAAATATATAAAACCTAAACTACAACTATTACATGATTGCACTTAACATAAAGACTCGGTTCACATCCAATATCATTCATAGACAAAGTAAGAATAAAAAAACTGATTTGCATTGAAATACATAACTAATAAAATTATATAATTATATATATATAAGGCTTATATAAAGATTGTACACGTTAGGACTTGTTTTAAAATAACCCCTTTCAAAGGTATAATTTTTATCATAAAATACTGAATTATAAGGAAATCGTAGAAACATAATTTTGTATGGTTTGCATGGAATATATATATATATAAAGTTATATATATATACCTTTAACTATTAGGTGTATATATATATATATACTCATGTATATAAAAACATGAACCGAGAAGCATGGGTGGAAAAAAAACATATAAACGTGGCACCCTTACTGCTCAAGAGAGGAGCTCGCCGGAGGGAGGCTTGCTGGGTGGCCGGAGAATCGGGAGGAGCTTTGGTGGCCGGTGGTGGTCCGGTGAGGTTGCGGCCATGTGGAGATGCTGCGAGGCGACGGACTGGTGTCCAGCAGTGTAGCGCCGGAATTAGTGTGGTCGTGCACAGGGGTGAGGTGCGAAACTGGAGGTGGTTCATGGTGGCGAGGTGACGGCGAGGCGGCGGCGAGGCGGCGGCGAGGCTGGTGTCGTGGTGGCGCGGGTTGGCTCCGGAGGTCCCATTTTCACTGGGGTTTCTCAGTTCTTAAAAAATGATGATCCGGGGAAGGTTAGGCGGAGTCTATGGAGCTTGGTGCGTGAGGTCAACGTGAGAAGTGGAGAGGAGGCGTCTCGGGCAAACCAAGTCTGGTTCGTGGGTCCCTGGCGTGAGTTAGAAGAAGACGCGGAGGAAGAAAAAACACAACGGATGAGATCTGACCTTGGCATGATCGGACGGTTGAAAAGAAAAGAGAGTTTTAAAACATAACAACGGCCAGGATCTGACCTGACTTCGATCGAATGGATGTGGTTGGGGGCGCAAGATGGCCTGGGTTGCGTGTTGTTTTTTTTAAAAAAAACTAGTTTAATAAACACTAAAATTATTCTACTTCGTAATATATATATATAACCGGTAAATTATAATTTGGAAATTGTATGAAACATAATAAGTACTTTTAACTCATAATTTTAAAATCCAAAATCCCATTTTAGTTTAAGCAAACAAATGATACTATTTGATATAACTATTATTTTCTTTTAAAAAAATATATTTTTAATACAACACTTTTTTAACTACTAGGATCTTATAACCATTAAAATCCAATTTATAACTTACTTCACTTGTTGATTTATAAAATTATGTTTAAAAGACCCATAGTTTTTCTCTAATTTAAAACACATAGTTTTTGAGATCCGAAAAGATACATTTTTTTCAATTATTACTGATACCGTTGTAGACTTGATGTTCGACACATTTTAAATGAATACCATGTTTTCCATCATATAAATATCATCATGATCAAAATAGATTCATTTGCAAATATAATAAATTATTTTTAATACTTGAAGATATAATTCTAATATTTTGTATGAAATACCATAATATTATAAAAGAGTTATAAAGACAAAATTTTATAAAAAACAGCACTTAATCCCTTGGAACCCAACGGTCAAAAAAATGGTCATATTCCTTTTAGAGGTCCATTATAAAATCAAGGGGTATGATGTTTTATATTTTCAAAACAGCGAACCCTTGGCAGATGGCTCTCCTCATACCTCTGGTACTGAGTGCGTGCACGGTGATTCTGGCGATTATACTTTTCACACTGATGGACCCTGAAGATGACGACTATCTGATTTCCTGTGTTGTGGTTCTTTGTAGTCTTGTTGTGGCTGTGTTAGGTCTTGTGCAGGGTACTTTGAATTAGATGGGTCTTTTTGTAATGTATCTTTTAAATATATAATAGTTTATCGTATTCTTCATGTTTTATTTCCACTCGAATTCTTTATCAGTACATAAACCATAAAATACATTAAAACAAGAGACATCAAAAAAGAGCAAAACATTGTTTACTTGGACCAGTTTATAAAACCTGGGGTGTTACATTATCCCCCTCTTAAAAGAATTATGTCCCCGCAATTCGATCGGCGTACATACACTGACTTACTCACACAACTTCTCTGACACCCTTGGTGATGTCCCTTTACCTCCAAGGCCCCTGGAAGAAGTTACTATTCAACTCAATCCCCAGGGCTGAATAGAGCTTGTGGGTCTCCTCTTCACAAATACATTTTTGGAAAAGTGGATCGTGGTTGAAGCCAAGCTCCCGTTTGATACAGGTGGTTTTCCAGAAATGGGAACGAGTGACATCAAGCTTCGCAACATCTGCTAAGATTTGGTTCCTAAAGATCTCTTGAACCATTTCATAATTGAAGGATTCTAGGAAAGATCCAAAATCGCAGAGCTCCCCAAGCATGCTGAAGCACATGATTTGGTACATGAAGACTGCGCGGAAGTCCAACTGCTTTGCAGCTTCTCCAAATACCGGGAAGGCCAACCATTTATTGTTCATGGTGAAACACAGGAAAAGTCCCTCATAGTACATTCCTTTATTTTTATAATTCTCAAACAGCGCACTAGCCATTAGGTTATACACAACTTCTGACCCTCAGAAGATTCGAAGGACATTCGAGCTTTTCGATATTTCATAGAGGGTTTTTCCCGTGAGTCGTAAGTTAACAAAAGGTTGGTAACATGTTGAGCAGGATTTTGCTACAATAGTCTCTATGATTTCTATAGGGAGAGTCAAGAGTCTAGGCGTGGTTCGCTGTCTTTCCATCTGAGTAGTTTAAGAACAAACCCTACATAGTAAAACATTATTAATGTTTTTGTGTTGTCCTAATTTTCCAAGGTTGCCTAAACCATTCCTCTGATACCAACTATGACGCCCCGACCTCGGTATCCCAGAGCTGGTGCAATGGTTATGGTGTTTAATTTATTTCGCACAAATGAAACAAATAAGTCACGCATCATAACTCATCAGGAGGAACTTTCTGGATTAGATCCTGGAGAATCAGGGGCAACAGCTTTGCTTCTTCATTTTCTGTGCTAGGAACAAACATCCAAGTCTAGGAAAGGCTCTATCAAACTATAAAAATTTAACATAAAACATATGGTGAGCATTGAAATACTCAGTAAGGGGTTGTTGAAAATACTTAAATACAACTTTTTAATACTACGTTAAAAAAAATAATTTTCCATACTTAGAAAGTTTTCTTAAAAGAAAAACTTCAAGACTAAACAAAGGCTGATACATCAGAGTTAATGTACTTCATACTTATGCACTAGAACACTTAGCGGTAACCCACTTAGTAAACAAGATAATCATAATAATAAAATGGCATGGGTTGCACGAAGTAAAGTGTCCATAAACAAGAAATGTGGGTATGAACAACAAGATGAAAATGTCATCAGAGTCACGCACAAGCGCATCATCTACACAAAAATGCACATTATGACATGATAATTGAAATACAACATTTGAAATGAAGTTCTGGAAAAGAAATTGGTCATGCATCAACATTGCCATATCATATGTCTTGTGTTTCTTTTTTTTTATCTAATACTCATAGGTAAGGTTCTATAACCAAGGTTATTCCTCTAATCGGAATAATCACCGGGTTGGTCATAAACAAAGAAATGTATGCTGAAGGACTCATTGTCTCTGTGTCAAGGCCTTGTGCCATGACCTAAGGGTAAAAAAACCCAATCTGACTATCTCGAGAACTATCGATGCATCGAGGAGATTACTTTTACCGGTCTCCAACCCGGAGGGCTTACTTTAACTAGTCCCCAACCTGGAAGGTTTTCATCTTACCGGACCCCATTCCGGGTAGTCCCATACATTTCTCACATGTTGAAAGGGTCATATATTCAAGGTGTCCCATACCACTTTGAATATTTAATTTTCATTTCATATTACCCAAGGTGTCCCATACCATATTGGGTAATACCATTTTCATTACTCATTACCCAAGGTGTCCCATACCACTTTGGGTAATTAGTTATTAGTTCCTATTCATGTTGAGTCATATACATGAATAATAAGAATAAGGTAACAATTACATAATTGGTTTACAAATACATGATATGACAGATAAACTTGAAAATATGAAATAAAAGAAGGCACGGTCAAGCAAGCATACTATGTGCGTAGAACAATTATTTAAGCACATAAGATGATGAATGTGTGAGACTTGATCCCAAGGGGTATTAAACGATGAGTTTTTAAATTCCAGTCCATGGAAAAGAACTACTTGGCATTAACTATTGTACTTCATAGGTCACAGTACTTGCAACAAATCCCCATCCACTAATAATTACTGCGGCATGCTTGGTGTAAAAATAATAAACAGTTGCAATCTTTAAAATTCCGACACTTGGAAATAAACCACTTTAAAAATATTACCTGTCATTAATTAATATTCTTCATTGTTCATAGAATTTGCAGTTACACTCTGCTCACTAAAAATCATTGCAGCGAGTTCGGTATAAAAATAATAGAGGATTTCTACATATTAACATAACCCTTAAACACCTATCCTTTTAAAATGAGTTTAAAACAGGCATAAGAATATCCTTAAAAAACATAAATCATTTCAAGGGAAACCTTAGACAAGTTCATTGCTGTAAAAAATTATAAAACAGCATAGGAAAGCGCTAAAATCCTACATGGATAAAAATATTAATAACCATTTCTTGAAACTAGGGTTTTCAGATATTAATCTTAAAAACATATACATATATAGGGATATATATACACAATGTATATAAATAGGGTTTCTCAAAAATTAAACATGGTTCACCTAAAATCTGAAACCTCTAACAGTCTATCATTTATTCAGTTAAAAAAAAGAACAAAACCTTATGGGTTTTAAGTGTTCAAGAAACTGTAAATATATAAAACATCAACTACAACTATTACATGTTTGCACTTAACACAAAGACCCGGTTCGCATCCAATATCATTCATAGACAAAGTAAGAATAAAAAAAATGATTTTCATTGAAATACATAACTAATAAAATTATATAATTATATATATATAATGATTACATAAAGATTGTACACGTTAGGACTTGTTTTAAAATAACCCCTTTCAAAGGTATAATTCTTATCATAAAATACTGAATTATAAGTAAATCTTAGAAACATAATTTTGTATGGTTTTCATGGAATATATATATATATATAAAGTTATATATATATACCTTTAACTATTAGGTGTATATATATATACTCATGTATATAAAAACTTGAACCGAGAACCATGGGTGAAAAAAACATATAAATGTGGCACCCTTACCGCTCAAGAGTGGAGCTCGCCGGAGAGAGGCTTGCTGGGTGGCCGGAGAACCGGGAGGAGCTTTGGTGGCCGGTGGTGGTCTGGTGAGGTCGCGGCCACTTGGAGACGCTGCGAGGCGACGACCTGGTGTCCGGCAGTGTAGCGCCGGAACTAGTGTGGTCGTGCAAGGGGGTGAGGTGCGAAACTGGACGTGGTTCGTGGTGGCGAGGCGACGGCGAGGCGGCGGCGAGGCTGGTGTCGCGGTGGAGCGGGTTGGCTCTGGAGGTCCCGTTTTCACTGGGGTTTCTCAGTTCTTAAAGGATGATGATCTGGGGAAGGTTAGGCCGAGCCTACGGAGGTGGGTGCACGAGGTCAACGTGAGAAGTGGAGAGGAGGCGTCTCGGGAAAACGATGTCTGGTTCGCGGGGCCCTGGCGCGAGGTAGAAGAAGACGCGGAGGAAGAAAAAACACAATGGATGAGATCCGACCTTGGCATGATCGGACGGTTGAAAAGAAAAGAGAGTTTTAAAACATAACAACGGCCGGGATTTGATCTGACTTCGACCGAACGGATGTGGTTGGGGGCGCGAGATGGCCTGGGTTGCGTGTTGTTTTTGAAAAAAAAACCAGTTTAATAAACTCTAAAATTATTCTACTTCGTAATATATATATATATAACCGGTACATTATAATTTGGAAATTTTATAAAACATAATAAGTACTTTTAACTCATAATTTTCAAATCCAAAATCCCATTTTAGTTTAAGCAAACAAATGATACTATTTGATATAACTATTATTTTCTTTTAAAAAAATATATTTTTAATACAACACTTTTATAAATAATAGGATCTTATAACCATTAAAATACAATTTATAACTTAATTAACTTGTTGATTTATAATATTATGTTTAAAAGACCCATAGTTTTTCTCTAATTTAAAACACATAGTTTTTGAGATCCGAAAAGATACATTTTTTTTTCAATTATTGCTGATACCGCTGTAGACTTGATGTTCGACACATTTTAAAAGAATACCAAATTTTCCATCATATAATATCATCATGATCAAAATAGATTCATTTGCAAAAATAATAATTTATTATTAATACTTGAAGATATAATTCTAATATTTTGTATGAAATACCATAATATTATAAAAGCGTTATAAAGACAAAATTTTATAAAAAACAGCACTTAATCCCTTGGAACCCAACGGTAAAAAAAAAACGGTCATATTCCTTTTAGAGGTCCATTATAAAATCAAGGGGTATGATGTTTTATATTTTCAAAACACCGAACCCTTGGCGGATGGCTCTCCTCATACCTCTTGTGCTGAGTGCGTGCGCAGTGATTCTGGCAGTTATACTTTTCACACTGATGGACCCTGAAGATGACGACTATCCAATTGCCGGTGTTGTGGTTCTTTGTAGTCTTGTTGTGGCCGTGTTAGGTCTTGTGCAGGGTACATTCAATTAGATGGGTCTTGTTGTAATGAATCTTTTAAATATATAACAGTTTATCGTATTCTTCATGTTTGATTTCCACTCGAATTCTTTATCAGTACACAAACCATAAAATAACATAAAACAAGAGACATCAAAAAAGAGCACAACATTGTTTACTTGGACCAGTTTATAAAACCTGGGGCGTTACACACACACACCAGGACTGCCCCCCCCACCACCACCATGGACACCCTGGACACCCCCAACCCTCTGGACAACCCCCAAAACCCTCTGGACACCACCCCACCCCCTGGACAACACCCACCCCTCTAGACAGCACCCCCACCCCATGGACACCCCCACCCCTCCTGGACACCACCCCCACCCCTACCCCCTGGACACCCCCCGGACACCCCCAAACACTCTGGAAAGCCCCCACCCTCGGACAACCCCCCAAACCCTCTGGACAGGCCCCCACCCCATTGGACACCCCCACCCACCCCCTTGGACTGTCCCCACCCCCCACACACACATCCACCCCCTTGGACAGCCCCCACCCCCTTGGACCCCCCCCCCCCCTCCACACGCACACACACACCCCAGGACTGCCCCCCACCTCCATGGACACCCTGGACAGCCCCCAACCCTCTGGACATCCCCCCAGAACCATGGTATTTTAACCTCAAGCTACTAGTTTTGGCATATATAGGGATTTTAACCTCAAGCTACTAGTTTTGGAATCATGACATTAATAAAAATGAGAACCATGAATTGTATATCCTAATAGTTTAAATGCCCTATTGTTCAATGAATCGGGTTTTAATAGTATATGAAGACTTATAATAGTCCACTAGAATAAGCGATGTAAATATTTTATGCAACAACAAAAAGTGATACCCAAAATAGAAACAACCAAGGATCCAAAACAAACATTCCACCATGAAAAAACCATATATACTTATAAAATCAATCACACTGGTACATGGAATGGGTGTATCACAATGTTTTAGATATATATTGTAGTAATATAGGTGAATGGGATCATTAGTTTTAAATTACAACAAATATTACCATAAATGTAGGGAATCCGCAAATAAAAAAAACAAAATAGAAGTAGGTGAGGCCTAATTGAATATTTCAAGTCGATCTAATTGATATGGTGATAATAAATAAGATAATGATGGAAAAACAAGGTAAGAGGGTTTGAAATCGAATAATCTTACCTAGTTTAAAGAAAAAAAATCATAGAACGTAAATATAGACTATCCAAAAAAATGAACGAAATAAAGTCATGGGAGGCTTACCTGAGTGTTGTGAGTGGAGATGATAGATCCGAGGAGATTAAAGAAGATAAACGATGTTGAAAAAATGAGTTTAATAGAACAATATCGAAGGGACGATTCTAGGTTTTCAGCACGAGAGAGATGAGTCACATGTATGTCGATCTAAAAAATCATGAATGACAATCCACGGGGTGTGATAAATATTTTAAATGTTTTATAATGTTGGTTATTTAATAACCGATGTTATAAACAATTTTTATCACATTTATAACATCAGTTATTATAATAACCGATGTTATAAATGTATAATATACCGTATTTTTTACGTTGGTTATTTTATAATCGATGTAAAAAAAGCCGCATGTTGGTTTTTTACGTCGGTTATTGTATAACCAAAGTAAAAAACACATTAGAAACCACAGTTTTTACGTTGGTTATTTTATAACCGACTTAAAAATTAATGCGTGTTGGTTTTTTACGTCAGTTATTAAGTAAATGACATAAAAAATTCCGTGGGTTGGGTTTTTACATTAGTTATTAAATAACGGACGTCAAAACGGCCTCAGATTCCACATTTTTTATGTTGGTTAAAAATAACCAACGTAAAAAACCTCACATCATAGATTTTTACGTCGGTTATATATAACTGATGTAAAAAATGGGGACGTTAAAAACGTTTTATGCACTAGTTAAAGTGTCACAATAAGGAATTATATGACACAAAATAATTAAAGTGAACCCATATCATTATGAAAAAATTAAATTTATCTCACATAATAAGTTTGGAAAAAGGTAAGTGACCTGAATTGTTTTGTATAAAAATTTCACTTCATCAAATTTTGAAAAAAAATTCAAATATGCTTGATGTGATCCAAAAAATGATCATGCATATTGTTGTGAACAAAAAAAACATCAACACTTCAAGTTTTTAACATGTAAAATGTATTGAATTCTTGTTGTGAACAAAAAAAATTCCACAATTCATTTTGTTAACAATTTTTTTCCATGAATAACATCATTAACCCATGGGATATAAATCATTACCAACAGAATGTGAGGTTCATATTGTATCCCACACGTAAAAATTATTAATCCCAAATATATTTGTTCTATAAAGCCATAAAACATTCACCATTTCATCATATATTAATTATCTTTTGGGAAAGAAATGATTTTCATGAAAACATCATTAAAATATTATCATTTTATGCCTTATTTAAGAAGAAGTTGGATGTTACCATATGAAAATATTACAACTGTAATATAATGAATATTAAATTATATTTTAATATATTGAAACCTATATTTATAATATTATTTGAAAATTCACACTGATAATTTTTAAAAATATTTTTTTTAAATTCCCGAAAACCACATAATATTTTTTTTCAAAAAAACACTTTTAGCTTTAATTTTTTTGAAATTAACTCATTTTGTAACAAAAAAGTTCATTATAAAAAATAATTATAATAATATTGGTTTAATAAACCATCATTCAAATAAAAAAACACAGGTGATTTATTTATTAAAAGAAAAAGACTTTAAAATTTCCATTTTAAAAAATTATTAGTTTTTTAAAATAAAAATTTTACATTTGAAAACTATAAAAAATTTTCCTTTTCTTTTCAAAAGTAGAACAAATAATTTGGAAAACCATTTTAATAAATTAAATTATAGCTTTTTATATAAGAATGATCATAATAGTGAAATGATGTGTTCATACGAAAATTGATGAAAATGGATTATTTTATCAACAAATTACAGGTGGAAAATGATAATGAATTATTATTAGACCAAATTAATGAAATAAAAATAGTTCAAGATGAAATTAACTGTAACGCCATTAATAGTCTTGGCATCAAAACAGATACCGAACTAGTAGGTTGTATGGCCTCACACATGTCTCCTCACATGCTAGATTCTACCGACTAGCTACAAGGGTCTCGAGAGTTGATAATGTATAGAGTATACCCTACTATCAGAGATTCAAGTTGGTATTTTTAGATAATAAACAATAGAAAATAGTGGAACATTTTATAGAGAATTAATGATAGCAGATGAATATAGATAATAAAAATTAAATAAGTGTGTCCATTACTAGTCTATACAATAGTTCCTTGCATGTATTATTTTTCATGCATAATATAAATAATTAAAAACAACATGATTTTCACAATAGTTCAAATACATGAATCATGAAAAGAAATAGACTAAAAATCCATGAGGCAATTTTTAGGACCATCCAAAAGTCCATCTCAGTCCCATGATCCTAATTCTAGTTACCTTCACACAAAAATTAGCATGGTCAAAGGTAATACAAATAAAACGGTATACTTCGGTACTAAGGGTTTGTTGAGGGTGTGATATATAAATCTTAGTAGGCCAAAACCATCGAAGTCTCTCCCAATCCAGCACAATGCAACAGATTGTAAATAGTCTATAGGTATAGAGAAGTAATGATAGAACTAAAAGAATAAATAAACATCCATATAGTATCCTAAGGGACACATGACAACAATACCATCATCAGATAATTTCTAGAATAATCTTATGATCGATTATTACATATAAAATAATATATATAATATAGATATATGTAGGATCATCTTATATGGACCATGTGTGTACCGACACAATATGGTCTTACACTTGGGATGCTTTCTCTAGCTGGTCCGGGGCGTAACAGGTAGATATTCATTATCTGTGGAAGCACTCACATTCTAAACACTAGTCCAAATCCCAATAGATCTCATGGTCTCATGGAAATCAATATGGATTCTTACATATTCTTCCTACTCAAGGCACTAAAAGTCTATCTGAAATTAGCATTGGATGGATCTGGACATAACCCAAAGGCATCCATCACCAAGGGTAGAGATTTCAGTCTATCCCCTACCTCAAGGATCACATGGTCCATGGGTCTTTTGATAGAAGATCACACAATCTTCTCATTAGTTATCACATGATCCCCTATCTCTATAGCCAAAATGGAAAAACTATTCACAATATATAATGCACGAGGTATGAGCCTCTCATGAATCCCATTTACGAATTACATTTATATCGTAAGGCATGACGTATAAACTTCTCACGACCATATGAACCCATATAAGTAGGAATATTCCTTTATCACAATCTAACAAAAGTCAAAACAACTTATGGCTTCCCAATTCACATTACACTGGCATGGTCACATATTTAGTTCAAATCATGAGGAAAGGCCTTTCATTCATGTCACTATCCATTTAAAACTCGCTTGAAACATTTTAAATTACATATTATGATTCATAATATTAAAAAAGTTAGAGAATAATCCATCTTGGATATATCAAGTTCACTAGATTGAATCAACGATCATTAGTCATGCTATAACTTTCTCCCATGGTGAGGTCATAACACCCTTATCCATTCCATTTCATAAAATAAATTACATTTAAACCATTTAACACAAGGAAGTAAATTCAAAACGACTAATCCATTAATTTAAGATATGATTTTTTGTATGAGCCGTCCTACTCAAGGACACCTCACCCAATTTGAGTAAACATAGATAATGGGATTTAGGATTCATGTGTCAAGGTTGTTTTATTAAATGAATGTTAATATCTCATTTATGGCCTCCTAAACAATTCCATTTTTCTAAACAAAGTTATGTTATTCATTATGTGTTGATCATCGCTCGAAAGGACACTAAGAAAATTAAAATCCTAATAAGTCCAAACACCAATGGGGTGTCTTGGGTTATCATAATTATACAAGCGTCAAGAGACAATTCATTTTGATATGAAAGTCATTCAATTATTAAAATAGAATGTTGTCCAAAACCAGTCATTTATCATCTACAACTTCAAAGAATAAGAAACACAAACGGAGTAAGATAAGAAATAAAAAAATTCAACTTTCTACACTTTTATCTTAATAGAAGCGCACCTCCATTAGTGGCATTTTATTACCAAAAAATGACTTTGATGGGAAAAAATTATTTATCATCATTAAGAATTTAATTCACATTATTAATGAAAGAATTCTTGAAATAAGCTACCATACGAGGAAAGTAGTAAATAAAGGTGCAAACTCAATGCCTTATAATATAAATAGGGAATTGAAAGGGACCCTACCACATGGTGGAACGAAACTGAATATTTTATCTCTTGGTGATTTCTGACAAGAAGCTGCTGCTACCCCACTTAGTATTTTCACCTTCATATATATGTAAGGACACCTAGACAATATGCACACATATTCATGGCCATGAAAATGTACAAGGGGATTCATAAAATATTTCTACATATATATACCCGTCTCTAATCACCAATGTAATAATTTTCATATATATACATAAGAACATCTAGCCCCATACATTTATATTCACATTAAATGATCAATATATAAATAATCGGGGAACCTACCCAAAAGCGAGTCCCCTTAGACCCAGCAACCAGAAACCACATGGAAGGGACCCACGCACTTCCAGTTAAATATTAGGATGTCACAAAATGTAAATACCATAATAATGTACATTCAAAACAAATCATATGGTGTCAAAAGTCACCACAGACGGTGGTGGTGAACCAATATAACCCAACCCACTTCATATTTGTATGCGGTTACCGGAACACACACCAAAAAGATTCGAGAGATCCTTCACATAACCTAGAACTATAAATAATAATTAAAAACAGTGTTAATCCATACCAAGGGATCATCCGAACACCATAGGGTGATTGACAAGCCCAAATTGGCCAATAATAGGATGAATAATGGAAGTGGAAGTGTTATATTAGAGAGTAGGATCAAGAACTTGTGGAAATATATTTTTAACAAATTAAGGAGAAGGGAGCTGGAGGTGGGTTCATTGTACGTCGAAGGGGTTCCCAAGGGGGTTGGGAAACAAAATATTGAGGGGAGAAGGTTGAGAAAATATTTTTTAATAAATTTTTGTTTTAATATTATCTTTATAAAATATGATTTTAATATAGGGTCTTGGTCAATGGTTTTGACCGCACTGTTAAAAAAACAGTGAGACAGTTGTGAGCCCTTTACTGGCACTATGGGAACTCCTCATGCTATTGATACACTATTTGGATATTCTGTGCCAACCGTACGGTCAAAAGTAAAAGGCTACTACCTCTAAATGCACACCGTGTGGGCTAGGTGCACAATTTTTTAAACTATGGGCATCACATGTGCACCACTACTACCCACCTACAACAAACCACATAGTTTCCTGTACTGGGCTTCACAGTTTCAGACAAATTGTGTGCCCTCTGGAGACTTTGAATACATGGTTTTTTGGGTCTAGTGATCCCAAAACTCACCGAAGAATCTAGGAAACTCTGCGGGACTTTACCCAAATCCAAAAAAAATTAAATTGATGTGTTCTAACTCATATAAGTGTGTTCTGAATCATGGTTTTAAATTTGGCCCATTTAGTAAATGAAAAGGTTCAAAAACCATTGAATTATCATTCGGTTTAAATTTCGGATCATTACTACCTTCCCAACATCTAAATTATCATCCCTGAGAAGCTTTTATGAAAAATGTAAACAACACTCCTCATATGAGGCCCATGAAGCTTCATTAAAATGGTTATTTTATGTTTCTAAAAATTATATACATCATCGACCATCCATTTAAGCATATGGAATTGTAGCTGTTAATAATCGATCCAACACTCGTTTTCAACCCGATCACAAAGACAAAACTTACTCAAGCCTGTTCAACTAGAGACATGATCACATCATCATCTTGAAAAGTATCTGAAAAAAGGTACTTACCACCCTATGATTTAACATGTAAGAGGGAAAATTCCAAGTCCCTATATTTCTCACCATTGTAATTTCCTTCCAAATCATGCCCCAATAATTTTAACACTTTTCCTAGAGAGAATTATTGAAATGAAGAAAAAAAATCAATTCACCATTGACGTTATATAGCTGAAGTCAAGAAGTATTTTCATGAAAATCCCCAGCTGACACCAACATCACTCATCATCACTATGTTAAGTGCCTTAAAATAGATCTTCACCAATAATAATCAGTAAATAATAGAGGAAAATATTAAAAACATTTTATATATGTAGTGTCTTGACTCGGATGCCACTAAAGTTTTGCTACATTATGGTGGGTTACAAGGCCTCAATTTCCCCTCCCCATCTGCCATAGTGATTAAACTAGCTGCATGAGCCTAGGATGTGATTTTGGGGAGACTATTCCCTCGTATCAGAGTAAAAAAGAAGTGAAAATAGCTAATTAGCATACCTAGTGGAATGTTAACAGAGTGTAGATAAAATAAACCACATAAATAGAACATATTGTAATGAAAATGAAATATATATAAAATCCCAAACTACTATGTCATATAACACAACACTGGTCACTCACTAGACCCGCCATACAAATAAATGTGAACAAAATAACTAAATGTAAAAGTACAGGGATCTACTACTAACTATGAGCCATACCACATACCTGGTCTCTAGACACAATCAAACTACACCATCCTGATAATTATAACCGCATGAGAAGCTCTGCTCAATCATGAAACATAGGCCCTCAACCCTATCATCTCTGGAAAACATACTCAACTAGAAAATAATATAAATGGTCTACACATACACCAAGGTGCACGGGTAGGGATGCGATAGGATCTCATTATCCCTTCTTAAAAAGAAACATATAATGTGCTTCTATAAGTGTATGAAAAAGTAACTGGTCAGCCTCACTAAGACACAACTAAAAGGTAACTAAAACCAGGTGTCAAACCATTATTGAACCCTGAGTCTGTAATCTTGGTCAACTGGGCAAGTTCCACCATTAATACCCATATCTATATATGTATACATGTATATTCCCATACATATACATATGTGCAATAAATTAACATGAAAATTAATTTACATTTGATACTTGGTTCTGTAATCTCAATTGACATAATCCGACTTAAAAATATAACTACAATTTATGATCATGTCATCTTAATATATTAAAATATTGATATATATATTATAAATAGTGTGGGGTGACAATTTCACCCACCCATAGTAAGTATAACAGGCATGGGGTAAGAATGAATCCCAAACATAATATGTATAATTTGAACTGGGTAAGAATTCCATCCATCCATGGTACATATAAATTACATGGGGTAAAAATGCCTCCCATCCATAGTTAGTATAAATGGAATGTGGTAAGAATGACTCTCATACAATGTAATTATAACTTACATGGGGTAAGAATGCCTCCCATATATAGTATGTATAACTAGAATGAGGTATTAATTATTCCCATCTGTTGTATGTATAACTAACATGGTGTAAGAATGCCTTAAATCCCTAGAATTTATAACTAGAATATGGTAAGAATGCCTCCCATATAATATAAGGATAACTGGCACGAGGTAAGAATGAATCCCATCAATAGTATGTATAACTAGAATTGTGTAAAACTAACCCCTTCCATAATAAGTACAGATCTCAAGAACCATATCCGAGCATCCCAAAGGAATTAAAGATGCCTTGAATCTTTCTCAAAATATAGATACTAAGAATCACCTCGGGATATCCCAAAAAAATAAATATCACAACTTATTTATATATATAGGATCAGAAGCGAAGTCCCAGGTAGTATCTTTGTGTATACTAGTAAAATATCTGAAATAACATGGATTGTAAGTTGGATCCTATGAAATCATGTATGGGCATCCCAATGAGAAAAATTGTTCTTAGGATGAACATCTAGGAAAATCAGTAGAATGTAATACACCTCACATCTGGTTCAAAAACTACCAATTAGTTTCCACCTATGGTAAACATCATTTAATCAACAATAACCACGTCAAAGATAATAATAAATGAGTTAGGGTGGACCAAACACCCAACCCATCACTTTAGCAACTTCCCCATGGGATTAATAGTTTGGCACATTTTCTTAGGTGATACACTCTACCATATCAACCTAAACTCGAAGTACAACTTAGGTTTGGTCAACCAATGGGAACCCTCATGGTCCCTCAAGCGGAACACTAAATAGGCATCCAACATGGGATTTTCTATTATAAAAATGCAAATGCATCCTACTTGGGGTCCTTGATACACCTTTTTTATGGCCTCTTAAGATAGAAGGGAACATCTCACAAGGGATACATCCCTATTGGAATGCTACTAGGAAATGATAATGTGATATATCCCATGGCTCATACCAAATAAAGATCGTAGACTTGGTTGGCCCGAACACCCAACCTATCATTTATGCCACCTCTCAATATTAGGACACAACAGAATTCATAAACTAGTGGAACAACTCTCCATTTAGATAAAAGGACTAAAACAACTATTAAAAGCACTCTAAATGATCCACGGGTTTCACCATCACGATATATGTGGAAAACCAATCAGAATGTAATACTCTCAAGTCTAATTTTGACTCAGTGTATAGAAGGCATGAAACCCCCCAATGGGTTGAAAAGGGGAAGTACACGATGCGTCACCCTTAGTACACGATATTTACTCCTATATCCACACAAGGTCGTGTGCTCCCTCCGTCACGAGCATGTAGATTTCTCAGGTATGATTCTTGTGAAATGGGTAAATGACGTTTACCCTATTGGGGGTATATTCCCATTGAACTCAATCTTCATTACCATCTACAAGGATAGGAAATATAATTTTACATTACATGCTACCCACACAGGGTAAGGCAATGTACTAAAAACAAAAATGTTCCCCTACACAGGATTACGAGGCCAGGTAATTGGCTACAAGACCAAGTACAAGTACATGGTCTGTCCCCCCATTTTATAGGGCATGTACCACCCAAAGTCTATCTTCCCTCAATGAGAAGAACACACACTGTTTTCCCCTAAACAACACACCATGTTATCAGGTTTTCCCAAATACAAACCCTCTAAATATCCCAAAAACATATTTAAACCCCAAAAATCCGATTAGGCCATAAGGGGACATTAGAAATCATAATATGGTTTAAAAAAATAAACCAGAAATTTAAAGAGGTTTTGTGGTAAAAATGTAAACATGCCTACCTTTGTATAGAAACCATTGAAGACTCATTCGATTTCAGTGTCTATGGCTCACACACCTAGATGTGGTGCATCAATGGATCATTTGATTTAATAGTCCATGACTACCACTCATCGATCTGGTGCATCGGGGGCTTTGTGATGATACATATCTCGTGTTACCTATATATATATATATATATCTTCTTTTCTACCGGTCCATATTTTATCTCTCTATCAAGTGATGTAGGAGGATCTGCTGGAGGTGTTCATGAAGGGAATGGAAAATAAGGAGAATAAAATGAAAAGAAAGAAATAATAATAAATGAAAAGAAATGAAAAGGGGCCCTAGATGACCCTCGCACCCACCTCGAGTTTATGCCTTACCTTGGTTGAACTCCCTACTCGGTACTCAATGAAGGTAATAGAATATCAATCCGATGATCCTTTCAAAATTTATGGACAAAAAAACATATGAGAACAACTTAATATATAATTTATTAAACATTAAATATTAATTATTCTGCTAAAATTCAAATGGATCACATTTCCACCAAAATCTTATCCTAGGGTAGAAAACACTGTTCTGGGAAAAATAGAGTGATCCAAAAAATTATTCAAGAATTTACGTTATGAGAAAAGTCAATTTTACCTTATTATAGGCATCTGAAAGAAAAAATTCACATTTCTTCTAAAAACAACTTTCAGAAAAAACATGGGTCCTTAAAAATTCTCCACCATAAACCTTCTTGTCCCCCAAGTAGCCTAGTGAAAAGACCAATATCCATAATTCGAACATGATCATCTTCACTACCAAGATATCTGGACTATCCAATGACCATCCTCATAGTATAAAAATTTCTCTTATGCAGAAAACAATTAATATTGACTGATATGGTACAACCCACTATAGTAGTACCCTTATCATTATCTCCAACGAAACATATGAGCCCAAAATCCAACAAATAATTCCGATGTTCAACTAAAAAAGAAGGAAACCACCCTCCAAATGTCAATGGTCCTCTCCCCACTATATGGCCCACCATACCCCGCTCCTGGAGTGCAACCTCTACAGGTTCCTCTTCTTGAACCAGATGAATATATAAAATGAAAAGGTAGATCAACGTAGAGCCAATGCTCTCTCATCATACTCAAGATGATTCAAGTTATATCGTGATCATATGTAATTGGATAACACTATGATTATTCAAAAGGGTGTTTCAAAAACCCTACGAGCAATACTCATATCCTATCAAAACCTTACAAGGATTCAACCATGGGTAAACCGTCTCATGGTACCCAATTAATTTCATGATGTCACCTCAATTATAGAGGGACATTCTAACACAAAATCTAGAATCCGAACCCATATGAAATCTTGGACCATTGGACCTCAGCTTGCATGAGGCTTCTCATTGATTTAGAATCAGACAATACCACATGAAACCAGAGTATATCATTATCACCAGACTGATGATATATTGAGTCATTAATTACATGGTTGACCTGAAAGTGAAATATGGAACATCAGCCGAAATAAAACATAAGATCTCTTGGAACGCCTTTTCCTAACCAAGAAACACACCCGTACAATGATTTATTCCACAACAACCTATCACCTAGTAACATTCCAATCTTGAGTGTTTATTTATACACTGACTGTATTAGCAACAACAAAATCATAGCTCGACTAGGATAGGCTCCCGAATAATCTTTCATGTCAAATCCATTTTCAAAAAACAATCACCCAAAGTGCATTATCAAAATCATAATCCATCAACATGGCTATAATGTCGAACCCGGGCATCAACCATGACTCATTCTCAAAATGAGTATTTGAAAAGTATCTCGGTCAAAGAAGTCATCTAAAAACATAGGCCAACCTCTCTCACATAGTATTCCCACGAAAAATATAGACATCAAACTATATGGGTATTATTTTAAACTAGAGGAATATACCTATCCCACCTATCCATAAGGAAAAAGCCTCACAATTGGGTCACAAGGTCTAACCACCTAGCCCGAAATGTTGAAAACATCTCAGAATGAGGTCAACATCATAGTGACCTACAAGGTTAAGAAAAAAAAACATGGACTACAAGGGCCTCATTCTCACCGATCATTGTCAAAATGAATTACTCTATGGGTGTCACGTTAGCAAAATAGAATATAATTTAAACTGACACTCATTGGGAATTCGAATAGAGTAATACACCCTGGTTGTCCAGTTCACAAGAAAGGCATTAGTACCTATCGACATCAAACACAGAGATCCAACTAGATAACCAAAAACCTATGAATCATCACCCAACATGGGGTACAACAAAAATCCAACGTGTTCCATATTGACCTACTAGGTTACTACATTTATCATGCACAAAGACTGAGTCATCATCGTCTCAATGCCACAATGTAGATAAACACAACCTTCCATCCGAAGGAAATATATATGTGTATTTAAGGCAAAAAATCCTCAATAATCCATAATAATCGCACTCTAGTAGGGATATATGATGTGAATCCTACGTGCCTAAAATGAGGCATGAGATGCCACTTTCCTTTTCTGTCTAAGAGTCAAAATCGATCCCTGGACACTTTCCAAGGGAAAAGATCCATAGTTCCATAATAAATCATAACATCCACAAAACATGTGCATATCACAAAATGAATATCATATAAAAATGTAATGTCATAGATAAAAAAAAACAATCTCATACCCTAGAAACTAGGATTTCCTACAAGAATATGTTTTTTGAAATAAGTACCTGATTTCCATCATATGTTCCAACACATTTCTAATAATTTTTATACTATATCCCAAACAGTGAAGATCAGGAATGAAAACTACTTTGATACCACTTTGTAACTTTGGGTCCTGAATTCCACAAAAATGGTGCCCTGAGCCGGTGGGTTACAAGGACCAAGAATAACTCCCTATACACAAGAGACCACTAACTAGTAAAGAGGGACAAGAGGGTTATTGTGGGGAGACAATTCCCTCACATCAGGGTTCAAAAACTACATAAATATATAAGTATCATACAGTGTGGACATTATACAGAGGGATGAAGAAGTAGACAACTGAAATTGAAAATGATCTAATAAAAAAAATCTATAAAATCCCGAACAAAAATGTCATACAATAAAACCCTGGTCACCCATTGGGCCCACCACACAGATACAGGAGTATAGATAAAACTGAATGTAAAATTACTAGGCTCTTATACTATATCCAAGCTAGAATACGTACCTGATCTTCAGATACCATCAAAATGCACCAACCAAATCATTTGAACCACACAAACAACTTTTCTCAATCATAAAACTCTAGGACTCATCCTTATCCACCGTGAAAAACATGCTCAACCTAAAAAATAGATATAAGGTCATCACAAACACCTAGGTGCAAGTGTTGGGGTGAGAAAGAGTCTTAACAGGATGCCATAAAAGAAACCACTAAATGTGAGGCTATATTTGTATGCAAAAGCATCTACATTTCCCCACTAAGACACAAGTAATAGGTAAGTAAAGCCAAATGTGAAACCACATTCGAACCTCAGGTCTATATTCCCGGTCAACTAGGAAAGTGCCACCACAGATACCAATATCTATTTACAGATAAATGTATTGTCCTATACCTATACATATATACATATACATGATTATTAATTGGTATATGGAACCAAATAACAACATAAATAATATACAGTTGACCCTTGGGTCTTTAATCCCGATCGAAATACACATACTTTATCCCAATTAAGGAATGTCTCATCAAGTGAATATATATATATATATATAAATATGGATATATATATTATACATGTGTGGGGTAAAAATTCCTCACACCCATAGTAAATATAACTCGCTTGGGGTAAGAATATATCACATCTATTGTAAGTATCACTAGCATGGGGTAAGATTGCCTCCCATCTATAATAAGTAAAAAATGGCATGAGGTTAGAATGTCTCCCATTCATAGTAAGTATAATTGAAAAAGGATAAGAGTGCCTCCCATCCATAGTAAGTATAAATTCCATGGGGTAAGAATGCCTTGCATCCTTAGTAAGTATTACTGACATGGGGTAAGAAATGCTCATATCCCTAGTAAGTATAATTTGAATGGGGTATTAATTCCTCTCATCCATAGTATGTATAACAGGAATAGGGTAAGAATAACTTCCATACATAGTAAGTATAACTCACATTGGGTAAAACAACCTCTCACTCTAAATAATTACATATCCCAATAAGCACATCCAGGAATCCAAAATTAAAGAATGATTCCTCACATTAGGCTCAAAAATTGGAAACTAGGAAAGACATACGGACATCCCAACTAAATATGTTTTACACTATATATAAATTCAACCTCAGTAGCCATATCTCAGGTTGGACCTCTACGTACACCAGTAAAATATCATAAATAACCTAGCTCAAAATCTAGATCACATGAATGTACATTTGGGAATCCCTTCGAGAAATACAGATACGATGAATAACATCTCGGCATCCCAATAGGAATAAATACACCTCATGTCTGGATCAACATACACCAAACATGAAGCACCTTTAGTAAAAATCACTGCATTAGAAATAACCATGTAAAACATAAAAACAAATGAGTGAATGTGGCGCAAACACCCAACCATGAACTCTATCCTCTACCCCATGTGCTTACCAGTTCAGAACACAATATAAGGTTAGACACACCACTAGCTCTACCAAAACCAAATGTACAACTCAGGGTTGGTCAACCAACGAGAACCCACCGAGTCCCTCAATTCATAAACAAAAAATGAATTGTGTATGCGATCTTCTAGTCAAAATACTAGTTAAGGCATCCTACTCTAGATCCTCAATACATCTTTTCTCATGCCCACTTAGGCTTGAAGGGAACATCTTAAAAGGGATACATCCTCACCAGAAAGCTACTAGGAACCATTCCTGAGAAGATATACCATAGATCTTCTTAGATCAAGATCTCAAACTAGGTGGGTCAAAACACCAAGCTAATCATCCACACCAAGTCCCACTCTCAGGAGGCAACTAAATTCAAAATCCTGAGGAAAAACATCTCCCTCTAGAAAAATCCTCAATACACCCATTAGGATTCCACAGAATGCTAAATGGGTTTTACCATCACAATATTTCAGGAAACCACATAGAGTGGAAAACTCTCAGGATCAATTCTGACATCAGGGATAGAAGGAAAGAAAACCCATAAAGGATTTAAAATTGGTAGTATAATGTGTATCACCCTTGGTACTTGACATGTACTCCTGCAGACATACAAGGATGTGTTCTCCTACCAGACCAGGTATGTAGACACCTATGGTACACGATGTGTGAAATAAGTACATGACATAAACCCTAAATAGGTTACATGCTCTTGATGGCCAGGCCATGTTTTTTTACACAGTGTGCTACCAACATGATATTAGTCCATGTATTCCATGTGACCGTGAGCCCTTACACGGGTTCTCCTGGCCATGTATTTGGCTCCATGGATGAGGATTAAAACATGGAATGTACACCCATATACTGGAAATTTACTACCAAAACCTCATATTCTCCAAATTAGATGAAAACACCAAATGTTCCCCTAATCCACATGCTATGTTATTGGGTTTAATTGAACGGAAAACCTCTGGATCTCCCAAAAAACCCTATCTAAACACCAAAAAAACATCATGCTACTAGGGGACATTAGTAAAAATAATATTGATTTAAAAATTTTAAAGTTGATTTTGAAGAGGTTTTCTAGTAAAAATTTAAATGAGACTACCTTTGGGATGAAACCGCTGAAGCTTTATTCTAATTCATGGTTCACAGATTCCGCCTGTAAATCCAATGCATCATGGTATTCACAACAGTATGTCTCTCCCCTTCCCACACTCTCTCTTTCTACCTCTCCCTCTTAACTCTACTGGTTGTGTAATGTAAAAGGAGAAACCATAAGTGTCCATGAGAAAAAGGAAATAAAAATAAAAAAATAAAAAAATAATGAAAAAAGACGAAATGAAAAGAATGAAAAAGGGGTCCAGGCTGACCCCAACACCCAAATATAGTATAAACGTCACCTAGATAAATTCCATATTCAAGACACAATTGTGGGGATGATATCTCAACTCGATTATCTGTAAAAATGTTATGGTTGAACGAACCTGTGTGAAAATTTTAATATTTAATTTATGAAATATTAAATATGATTTAATCTTCTTAGATGAAATAGATAATATTTACACCAAACTCATATACTGGGGTAAAAACCATATTTTTGTACCAACTGAGTGGTTATAAAAATTTCACATGATCATCTGTGATAGGTAAAAGACCATTTTACCCCATCATAAGCATCCAAAAGTAAAAAAATCAAATTTATGCCCAATACCAAAGTTTGAAAAAACATGGGTCCTTATAGGCCGACTACGTAAGAAGACCCCCCGTCTTAGATAGCCAATGTTTTATAAGTTGAAACGCAAAACTTTCTCTAAAGGAATGTCACATTTAAAAAAAACTTACACTAAAGTCCATCCTAGACCTTCAATGATGTTTCTGAATTGAAACAAAAAATAAACCACACATCCATCATGCACCATCTATGTAGAACCACTCAAAATGACAACTTCTTTAAAGCCTTATCATGGCCTAAAATAGATTATATCTCAATAATTCTTGGGTAAAGACAAGATAAGGGACAAGATTGTTGCTTATCAGAATACACTAAGAGGATTGAGATTGTTTCTAGTCTATCACACCTGACTACTGGAAGGAAGAAATGTTACTCCACCACTGGTCGACTACAAATAAGGGACTCGACTTCACATGTCGTTGAACCTTCATTAACCAAAAACATTATTTTACCACCTGAAGGAATTATATGTTTGATCAAGATTACCCACTGAAGACTATTTGAGATGAATGATGCACTGCAAGGGATATATACACAGAAATACAAAAAAGACACCCCACCAAGTGAGCATCATCGCGATTTAAAATTCACAATCCTCAAAGTAATTCAAACCTAAATTGACCATTTCCCAATGGTACCCTAAGGTTTGGTTCCTTGCACATGAAGCTCATATTTACTAGGTTCAAAATAATGGAACATGTAATACGCCATCGATCCAGGATCATCTCTCCAAATAATAAATAGAGGGTCAAAACCTAGTGGAAACAAAAAACCAAAACGAAGGACATGTCAAAGCACCCAAGTGTCATGAAACATCACCCCAACCATTGAGAAGAACTAATTATTTAATGCTCAAGTCATTATTCTTTGTAATGACCTGATACTATATACAACAACAAAAGAGATTTATTCCAGATTCGTATTTCACCATATGACCATTATCCTGGACGACGCCATACAAAGTACTCTGTCACTGAGGGGATGAAAGGTTAAAAAATCCAATGAAGAAGCCATAGATACATGTGATACATCTAACCAAAAGAGAGAAAGTGTTTCCCGATTCCCAAGCCCACAATAAAGGTCAAAAACACTATAAACACCCATATGAATAAGTGTTTCATAGAAAGTTAATGTCCAATAAGTGAAATGTCACCCAAATGACACTAAACATCTGAAAAATTAGGATATAATCATGGAAAAAATTCTCAAAGGGTGATAATTACTATAAAATAGGACCTTATGAAGAAAAATAATCGGCCTAATCATTTTTTGATGCCAAACAAAAGTCACAAGATCAAAAAACAAACATTTATCCATTGGTAAAAAAACAATACCCAAAGAAAACACCAACAGTTCTATTCCCCAGAAACACAAAGAGAAACACAAAACTACCCTTTCGCGAGGGTCTCAAAAAAGTAAACCACTAAATGTTACATTTCCATGCCTTTGGTATTTACATATAACCTTTAAAAATTAAAATATTTAATCAAATCTTCAAGTACCATTTTTTTAAAACAACATAAAAACTCTATCATTTTAACCAATGCCCCAATGTAAAAATGGAATGTCTCAACACACTCCCTTGTCAGCCCTTAAATATATCTAGACATACCATATTCAATAATAAATTGATCAAAATTAGACAACATATAAATTAAGGCATCATGCAAGGTTACCGTTATGCCATCCTGGGTAATCTAAAAAGAAACCCCAAAGCAGTTTCTCAAATATTAATGTTCAAAAACCCAATTGGTCATCTCCTAAGTTTTACGTCCCAACAAACCTACATGGGTCCAGTTGCACATTTTAACAGTTAACCAAATCATTTCAATTTTTAAAAAACCATATTTCATATTTATAAATATTTCAAATATAATAAGGTCCTTACATATAATGAGAGCATCCATTTACAAATTCATGAAGTTCCCATACACATCGTGGATTGATTAGTTAATCCCATTTAACAAAATAAATTACTTTAGAATTACACATTAGCAGCCTTTCTTATTTTATAACAACATTCTATAACCATGAAAAAATCTCAAGGATGATTTGACACACGGATTACACTTTCCCGGTTATAAAGATCCCATAGAACATACAATTGAAAACTAGAATCTGTCGTAATCAAAAATAAAAATAAAATTTTCCACAAGCAACAGATTTCATATTAGAACATATATAGCATGTTATAACAGATAATAAACACATAGAATGGAATATTTACAAGTATGGAATGTTTAACCAAATGCATGCATCCTTAGAAATTACCTAAGTTGTTAAAAATATAAGTAGGTTATTAAAACACCTAACATGGCATAACTCTCATGGCACAAATCCCAATCCAATAATTATCATTCATATAAAACTACATGGAATGACACTAGGCATGGCATGTAGACTTCCTATGTTCTGATAATGATGCATAAAATGAATCATCCTTTCCATAACAGGACAAGGGTATAAAATACCAGAAATAAAATAAATCAATAAGTAGTGGAATGTTCACCAATCAATCAAGGTGAAATCAAATTCAACTAATATTATTAAATAGAATAAACAATAATTCCCAGCCCTAGACACTTAGTCATTTCCCATATATGGGTTGATCAGTCCCAAGCATTGTTATTAACCAAGCACCAACACATTTAAAACATTTTTTATACACATAAAAAAATGTACTAAAAAGGAAATGAAACAAACATTATACCACTCTGTAACATCCTAAACTTGTTTACCATCGAACCAATAGCAAGACCAGATGGTCAAATGGCCTATAATGCATCTCCCCATATGCCAGAGGCTTCCAAAGCGTAGATTTGGTCTCGAGCGATGATAGTGGGGGGGGGGTACCCTCTTATCAGAGATGCACAATGGTATTTTTAGATAATAAATGAAAGAAATCATCAAAAGCAGTATATATTGAAAAAATTACAACAACATCAGACCAATAATAACAATTTAATAAAGCTGTCCAATAGTGGTTTGTAAAATATATACATACATGTCATGTTATTGATACATAAACTAAAGAATTAAACAAAAACATGCTTTTCAAAATAGTATAAATAACAGAATAAAGAAAACAAAAGGACTATAAATCCCTGAGGTGATAACTAAGAGCATCATGAGCTCCAACTAATTCCATTTCTCCTAATTCTGGGTACAAGCACCCAATATAAATGATGGTCCAAGGTCCTACAAATAAATGGTTCTACTTAGGTATCAAGGGTGATCGAGCAGGGTGTGAGATATAAATATGAGTAGGCCAACACCCACCAGTGTCTTTCCCAATCCAGTGTATTAAAACATAATGTATATAGTGTATAGTAATAAAAAAGTAATGATAGAACTGATATAATAAAAAAACACCCATCCATGTTCTTATGGGACTCTTAAGGGCTATACCAGCTTCAGATCATTGACCTAATGAGTCTCTGATCAAGAAATATATATATATATATCTATATAATATATAGTATATATATCCATATCATCCTCCTATGTAGACCAAGTCTGTACTGACGCAAAATGGTCTCATACCTTGAGAGACTATCTTTGGCTGGTCGGGGATGTTTTTTTGGGCCGACGGCATAGTTATTATTAAATCAAAGGAAATACCACTTTAATTGGGCTGGCTGGTCCGGGATGTAACACACATAAATACATTATCCGGGGAAGATCTCATGTTCTAATAATTGGTCCAATTTCAAAGAGCTCTCGTGGTCTCATGGAAATCAATTTGGAAGCTCACACGGTCTTCCTAATAAAGGCTCTCACGGTCCATTGAAAATTAGTATTGGATGGATCTGGATGTTACACACAAACATTCATCACGAAGGGTAGCACTCTCAGTATGACCCCAACTAGAACTCTCTCATGGTCCTTGGGTATTCAATTATAATCTCACATATTCATCTCATTAGGTATATCATGGTCCCTAGTCTCCATAAACAATATGGCAGAATCATTCACAATATATATTGCATGAGACATCAGCCTCTCATGAATCTCAATCAAAAATTACATTTATATCATATGTAATGAGGCATAAACATATTATTCCCTTATTAACCCATATAATTAGTCATATTCATTTATCACAATCTAACATAATTAGAAGAATCTCATGGATTCCCATTTCACATTACATCAGCATGGTCACATATTCAATTCAAAGCATGAGGCATGACCTCTAATGGATGTCTCTAGACAATTCAAACACCCATTAAAAAATTCAATTAACATATTATGATTTATAAGCATAAAATTTCCATGTAATAAACCACATTGGATTTGTAAAGTTCACTAAATTCATTCAATTGTCATATGTCATGCTTATTTTTCTATCCTAAGGTGAGGTCATACCCCCAATCCACCACATTTTTATGTACACATTAAATTTAATGCATTTAACACAAGGAAATAAATTCAACATGACTAAGAAATTCATTTAAGATAAGACTATTATTATGCATCATCCCACTCAAGACCCTCTCACCAAATTATCCTAAACATATAAAATGGGTTTAAGGGTTCAAATTTCGAAGTCACTCCATCCAATCTATGGTAATATTTCATTTATTCTCTTCCATTCAATTTAATTTGCCTTAACCAATTTATGTTATTAATTAATTCATGGTAAATTCTCAAATTACCAGTTGGGTAATTCCAATCCTAATAAGTCCAAACACCTATGGGGTGTCTTGGGTTAAAATAACTACATAAGGAACAAGTGGAACTACATTTTGAAAGGAAATTCATTTAGTTTTTAAAATATTATGTGGTCCTAAAAATGTCATTTAAAATCTATAGCTTCAAATCATAGGGAACAAAAATGATGGGATCCTAGAAAACACCAAATTATACTTTATACATTTTTAGCTTGAAGGAATTACACCTCCATTAGAGGGGTTTTATTATAAAAACAAGACTTTGTTTAAAAAATAATCATTTATCACCTTTAAGAACATCATTCACATTATTAAAGGTAGCATTTTAGTAATAAAATACCAAACTAGGCTCGAATTAAATTAAGGTGTAAACCCAATAAATTAGATATTTAATGATTTCATAAATAAAAATGGGGTAGGGAAATAGACCTTATATTTTGGTGGAACCAAACAAAACATTACAGATCTTGATGCTTTCTAATTAGAAGCTGCTACTCCCCACAAAAGCATATGCACCTTCACATACATATATGGTCTCCTAGCCCCAACGCAGTAATCCTCATGGACATGAACATGTTCAAGGGGATCCTTACACACATGATTATATTTATATAACCATATCAACTCACCTACATATGAATTTTTATATATATACATAAGAATACGTATCCCCATATGTGTCTATTCACCACCAAAAATCAATATACACATAACGGTGGAACACACACATAGAGATATATATACATATATATATATACATATATATATATATAATCATACCTATGCATATTCATGTGAGGTTCCTTAGACTTGGATACCTGAAACCACATAGCTGGGAATAATACACTAACAGTTAAACATCAGCATGTCAAAAAAACCCTAATAAAGAAGAGAGAAACAATGAAGAAGGTGTAAACTATCTCCTTTGATGGAGGAAGTGATCCTATTCAACCCAAACCACTTCGACTTTGGTGGATATTTCCATAACACACACAAACATGACTCGAGAGGCCCTTTTCATAACCAAGAACCATAAGAAACCAAGAAAAACAAGGTTAACACATACCTAGGGTTTGACCAAACCCAGTAGGGTGATGGAGAAGCCAAAATCATCCATGAAGGGGAAAAAAATGGAGGAGGAAGCATTACCTTGGAGATTCTGATAAGGAACTGGTTGAAATCCGGGTTGAATACATGAAGGAGAGGGGATCTGGAGTGGGGTTCATCGCATGTCGAAAGGGAGACTAAGGGGGGGAGGGAGATGCAATATTAAGGGTAGAGGGTTGAGGAAGTTTGTATTATTTTTAATTATTTTTTTAATTTAATTTTAATAAATTCATTTTTTAAAATAGTGAATCTACACATGGTTTGGGTTGTATGGTTTAACAAACTGTTCACCAACCATGCACCATTTACTGCGCACTTGGGGCACTCCACTATGGATGGACACACATTTTAGAAACTATTCACCAACTTTGTAGTGAATTGTGAGAGACTACTGTATCCAAATGCACACCATATGTGCTAGGCACATAGTTTGTTTCACCATGTTTAGCTCAGGAACACCACCACAAAGTACCACTCAACTCATAATGAAATAAATCTTACAAGTTCCACAAAAACATAAATCAATAATCATTGCATAACACATGAAATTAAATGGGTTTATTAAACATAATTACATTTTAACATAATCTATATAAAACATCATTTCATCATTAAAACAATCAATTAATAGTTCTATCCCAGGCATGTCTATATCTTGAGGTATAAATATTTACCCAATGCAGTGGAGAGTGATAATGAACAATTAATTTTATAATGAAATCAATCTAACAAGTTCCACAAAAACACAAATCAATCATCATAGCATAACCCTTGAAATAAATTGGGTTTCTTTAGTATCATTACATCTTAACATAATCCATATAAAAAATCATTCCAATACCATAGGTTCGATACCATTTAATAAAAAATTTCCAATGGGTAAAATTGACTTTAAAAATATTTATACAAATAAAAAAATATTACATATTTAGGAAATATAGATGTGGATGTTTAAAATACCCCATTAAATACTTATATATAAATAATCTTCAATAATAATGATATTGTGAAATTATCCCTTACTATGGGTTTGATATCATTCAAATGTATTTGGACCTCATGGATAATGATTTAAAAAAAGTTATTTATTTAATCAAAAATCATAATAATTTTTATGATATCATATATGGTTATATTATCATCTGTTTTTAGTAACATTTCATTGTCACTCATTATTTTGATATTATCCTCTTTATTTTATTCTGTAGTGTTTGTCGTATAAGTTTATGTTACAATTATTAGGACATTTTTATATCATTTATAGAATGATATTAGTATAATTTATATCATATTTATTCATTAAATTCATGTATATAAGAATTTTTTAATGAATATCATGTAGAAAAAATCATGTCGCTTCATAGAGATGATAGGCCGAATGTACGCACGAGCGAAGATACCATTCACTTAGTGGTTAAATGATATAAAATAGGTTGGTATATTAATTTTATAGAATAATTATAATGATATATTAATTATTTAAAAACACTATACTCCTCATTATACCAATAAAAATAAAGTATTTTTGAATAACAAAGCACACCATGACATAGAGACTGTAAGCCGTACATCTGCACACATTATGATATTGTTATTTATATGATGGATAAAATGAGGGATAATGTTGTACCAAAAAATAATAACATAGAATAATGTAGAGTATATTAGATGTATTAATTTAGTATTGAAAAACATAAGAAGAAGATGTTGAATATAAAAACAATTTTGAAAGAGCTGATAAAACAATGACATCTTTTTTAGTTATCACCGTTTGATTTTCCCAAAAGACTTCATTTGGACAGATTTATGCCCAAAGTGTGGACTCTATGATAAATTTAGGTAATTTGGGAGAATCAATAGGTAGGTTTTGTCCAATAAATAGGGAGTTTGAGGTGTTATTAAAAGATAAGGAGAGGTTCCATTTATAGGAGAGGGGAGGGGCACCTTTGGAGAAACCAAAAATATTAAAATAATATAAGAAATTGTTTCAATAAAAATGGCTGAAAAGTGTATTTTTTCAAAGATAAGATGAGTATGAGTCTAAATAATCTCAAAATAAAAACTTTATACATTTTTTTTTCAACCTTATAATTTTGAGATATCATTATTTAATTTTAATTGTGTTAATAACATTAAAAATATTTTATGATTATGAATATTTACTTATATGTTGTTACTTGAACATAACTGAATATTTAGTTAAATTTGATACCTAATAAGTGTATACTTGTAATTTTTAAATATTTTTATGTTTTTTAGATAATTTATTTAATGACATTTTTATAAAATATCAATAAAGACAATTTTGACACTATTCATTTCATTGATTTTAAATTAAATGCCCACAAGAGATAACATCGAAAAAAACGTTAAATATGATCCAAGAATGTCATAATAACCTATAATTGTCATGTATATCCTTAATTAATTAAAAATATATTTCTTTTATTATATATAAAATCATTTATTTGATATTTTTATTAAAAAATTAATTTCGACGTCTCTGTTGTGTCATACTTAATGGCAATTATTTAATTTATAAAAATTATAAATATATTTCATTGATGTAGGTAATTATTTTATATTTATAAATACTACCTATAGTATATGTTATCTTCTTCTTATCTCTATATTATAATTAATATACTTATATAAAAAGAGAGTGTGACATTTTGTCACATTCCTTGATTTTAATAAAATTGATGTCATATTCTTGGGAAAGTGGTCATTAAGTGATTATAATTAGAACCATATATGACAAGGTTCGAATTTGGTCAAACAATAGGTTTCTAAAAATTGTTAAGGTAATTTTATATTATTATTTTTACCATTAATTACTGATTTACCCTTAACAACAGCAAAACAATTACTAAAGTTACTATTCATAATGTCCAAAAAATAAAAGTAGACTATTAAAATAATTTTGACCTACTGATTCAAAATATGGAATCTGTTTTTTAGAATTTAAAACATATATGTTTTATTAATTAAATTAAAATTAATCCCATTACCGGAAAGAGAATGAGTTTTAAAATTTAAAACATTGTAAAAGATTAATTAGTTTTTATATCTGTATTCAATGTAAAATTATTGATAATGTCACAAATTATATTAAATGGTAAAAATATATTATTTTTATTCTTTTAAACCATTTAATATAACAATTTAACCTTTACATTTTTTCAAATAAAAAAATTTTTCACATAAAATTCAGTGTATTTTTAATATTCATAAAAACATGAATGTTATCAGAAAAATATCAAAAAATCATCCAAAGTAAATTTTTATATCCTCTTTCAAAATAAAATGTTTATGTTGTCATATAAAACTTATTAATGTGTTAAAATTATAATTTAAAATGGTTCTCCATTCAATGGTGTAAAATTACCTTTAAAAAAAGGTTTTTATATTTCAAATAGGGCTTATTCATACCCAATAACTAAAATATCAATTGAAATAATATAAAAAATATTTCATTAAGTATATGACACATATACATGCCTTTCATTTCATTAAAAATAGCAATTCACTCAAAAATAAAAATATCTAACTGATTTATATATTTCTTAAATAATTGATAGCCAAGGAATTCTCAATGCATTTTCATATCTTAGTTATACTTATTCCTAGTAACCTAATGACTAGACTATAATGATAATTTTATACTATGGTTTTCCTAGATTTTGTTTAAACTACTGATTTTGTGCAAAACATTCTACCGAAGAATAAAAATTATTTAAAGAAAATATTTCATAAAACTATCTAGGTGTTACATTCTAACACCCATAAACTGAATTTCACCCTAAAAATTCATTACATGGAAATAAACAGATGAGGATACATCTCCCACATTTTATCCTCATGTTTCTATGTAGATTTTTTGAAATTTCAGTTCCACCCAAAAACATTATCCATGTGAGTGGTCTTGTTTTTCTATAACATCTTTGATACTATATGAAATCTATCATGGTTGTTCGTCATAAGAAAGATTTTTCTCCAGAGGTATGACTTATAAGTGTTGAACATGTGAAGGATCATGTATGTAATTTCATTGGTGGGATACATATAAAAAATGATGAACATGAGAGAGATTTGGTGGATGCACCAATCGACAAGCTTCCATCCCAACACAATCTATAATTTCAAAAGGACTGATATACCTTGGGCTCATATTTTCCTTCTTTCCAAATTTCATTACACTATTATAGTGAGATATTCATAGACACACCTTATCAAACACTTCAATCTCTATGTATTTTCTTCAGTTTTTAGCATAACTTTTTTATCGACTCTGTAATGCTCTTATGTGTTGTTGAATAGATATTAGCTTATCTGGAATTTCATCAATGAGATACGATCCTAATAAATTTCTTTCCCCATCTTTATCCCACAAAGATGGATTTCTACACTTTTTTCTATATAGTACTTCATAAAGAGCCATCTGAATACTTGATTGAAAGCTACGGTTTTAAGAGAATTCCACCAAAGGTTGTTGTTTATCCCAACCACCATTTAAATCCATAGAAAAATCCTTCAACATGTCTTCCAGAGTATGAATTTTCCCCTCAGACTGACCGTCATTTTTTGGATGAAAAGCAGTGCTAAAAAATAACTCTATATCTAGAGCATGCTGATAAATTTTTCAGAACATTTACATAAACCTCATATCATTCCTATATATAATAAATTGTGGTACTCCATGAAATCTTACAACTTCATTTAATTATATACTGTCATGATGATCAAGAGATAAATCTAATCTAATAGCAATGAAGTGTACCAACATAGTAAAGTGATCAAATATAACGCATATAACATAATTGCAACAGGATGAGTAGGGAAGTCTAACAAAATATTCCTTAGTGATGTTTTTCCATTTCCATTCCAGGAAGGGAAATGGTCCTAACATTATCTTAGACTACTATATCTCAGCCATAACTTACTGAAAAACTATGCAATGAGAGATATATTCATCAACATATCTTTTCTTACCATCAAACTAGAAATACTATTTCATGTCCTTATACATCTTTGTGCATCCAAGGTGAATAGAGAATGTTGAACTAGGAGCCTCATCCAATAGCTCCTTCTTTGATTCTGGTATGGAGGGAATACAAACCCAGTTCATGAACCTTATTATTTTTTCACAATCAAGGTTGAATTCAGGAACATTTCTCACCATCATTTATAGCTCTACATCTTTCTTCTACACCACTTTAATATTAAATTGTATTTATCATTGAAAATTAATTTGAGAGACATAAAATTTTTCCCCTACCTTTTAAATTTCAAGATCCATCATTTGAAAATCCATAAATATTGGATCTTTTGTGTTCCTCGTCATGGATAGGCTAGTGTGGTCTTGTTTACTCAAATCATATGCCACTTTGTTCGCTTTTGGAAGGTGGTAATGTATTGAGCATTTGTAATATCTAATAAACTCCATACATATTATTTGGAACATATTGTGTTCTATTTGGGTGAAAATATACATTAAAATTTTATTATATGTTTAAATATCAAACCATTCACCATAAATATAATGCCTTCATTTCTTTATTGCAATGATTATTACAGCTATCTCCAAATCAGGAGTTGTGTAATTTTTATCTTGGATTTTCAAATTCTATGAGGTATAAGCTATCACCATATCATTTTTCAAGAGAAAACATCTCATTCCCTTATGAGATGAATCACTATATATCATAAACATTTCTCCACGACAAGGTAGTGTGAGTACAGGTGCACTAGCTAACCTACTTTTTTTCTCTTTAAATTATATTCACATTCCTCCATCCATAAGAACACAACCCCTTTCCAAGTCAACATGGTGATTGAATTAGGTATTAATGAATAATATTTCACAAAACAATGATAATATCCAACCAAACCAAGAATACTTCATATATATGTTACCATTTTTGGTCTCGGCATACCATCAACAACTTCCATTTTTGATAAATCCACATATATCCCTTCTTGGGAGATTATGTGACCCAAAAAATGGAACTTTCTAAAGGAAAAATTGAATATTGGTAAATGTTTCAAAAAGATTATCCTTTATTATGGTCTTAATTTAAATTCTAATGTGGTATTCATGTTCTTCCTTGCTCTTTGAATAAAAAAGAATATCGTCTAAAAGACATCGCCAAATTGATCAAGACAATCTCTAAATTATCTATTCATTAGTTACATAAAGATAGCAGGGGAATTAATAAGACCAAAAGGAATCATTACAAATTCATAGTATCCATACCTTGTATGGAATGTAAGAAATGATATATCCTTCTTTTTGACAATTAACTAATGATATCCTGAATGATGATCTATCTTGGAAATGTATTGAGCTCCACATAGTGGGACGGATAATTTATGAATATTGGGAAGAAGATATTTTTTCTTGATGGTGATCATGTTAGGTTCTCAAAAATCAATACAGATCCTCATTGATCTATCTTTATTCTTAATATACAGAATAGGTTCTCCCAAAGGTGACCCACTAGGGTCTGTGAATCCCTTATCAAGATTCTCTTGAATTTTCTTCTACAGTTCTAGTAAATATATTGGCACCATTCTATAAGGTGTAATTGAAATAGGTATAACTCCCGGTATGAGTTTTATTGAAAATTCAACATCATGATTTGATGTAAGACCAAGAAATTTATCTATAAAGAAAACATAAAACTCTTGTACAATGGGTGTATTGTTAATCATGAGTTTCTCCCCAACCATATAAGATAGATAACCTTTATTTATAGGAATCAAGGCCTATAATATGGAAGAAAATTATACTAAAAGGTTATTTTCATCCTTCCATAGATAGATGACCAAAAAATGATCTATAATATGGGATATGAATTCTCTTACATGGAAATTGATATGAGATCCATATAGATAAATATAATCTATGCAAATAATCACTTAAAATTCCACTATATGAAGGATAACAAGATTTGTAGGGAGAACATTCCCAGAAACATCAACCAAAGAAGAATGATAATCTTTTCATGTGACTATTGTGCCATTAAGATTTTTCCAAGGTAACTCAAAATCTAATTGTTGCGGTAATATGGAGTTACCCATAGAAAATTATTCATAAATAAATAAGTGGGTAGATCTAGAATCAAATAATACATTTTCTACTTTAGAGTGGATGGTAAGTATACCTTTCACCACTTCATTATCATACTCCACATCACTGATAGTGATTACATGTGACATTATTTTTTCATTGGACTTAAGAGTAAGCTAACATAGATCATGAACCATAAAGCATAGATTATGTCATTGATTAGAATAATTCCCTATTTCCTTGAAATCGTAGCATTGAAATCTAGGAGGTTCATTCTATGTAGGATTTTCATTATTTTCATAATTAGACATTTTTCCCATAAATTTTGTGTTCAACTACCAAATGAACATCTATTTTACACTTAAAACATTCACTAGTTACTTTATGAAAATTTTCATCATGTTTCATCCACACATTTAGTATATGTGAAAACTAATCTTCTTTTCAGTCAGTGTGGTCTTTAAATTTTCCTTTGAATTCCATTTTCCTCACTTGATCAGAGCCATATGAATGATGGGTTACTCCAAAATCCATCTAAAACTTGAGATCAAGTCGAATGATTTTCCCATAGGAATTAAATTCTCTTGTGGGTAATGCCCTTTAAATTGTTGTTTTTAATCCCTTAAATAATCGATCAATTTTACTCTAAGGATGGATAATAATTCAAGAAGCGTACTTTTAAAGTCTTGTAAGATTTTCATCATAGGATCCAATAGATTCAATATCCTTTTTATTACTTTTATGTTACTAATTATCCATATTTGTTCGAAAAATATATGGAAAGTAGATATTGAAAAATAAGTTCTTGAACTCATCCCACTAAATGGAGTCAATTTTCTCTCTTTGCCTCATATTCCAGATAAGATTCCTCCATTGACCATATTTACCTTCCAAGTTATATACTGATAGGATGAAATTATCATGTTCATAACATTATTGAACTGAAAATATCTATTTAGTGGTACTGATCCATTGTTCAAAAACTAATGGATTAGAAGACCCACTGAATAAAGGTGGATGCTACCGCTTGAAGGACTCAAAAGAATGTTGCTCCCTCCTTTGCTCGTTCAGAAGCGTTGTATAATTCAACTCTTCAGAAATTTGTGTGGGAATGGATATATGATTTTTCATTCTATCTCCCATAACATTTTATTGCTCAGGAAGAAAATAATTTCATTTCCCGTCGCATTCAACGTTATCCCTGTTCCTTCGGGTTCCATCCATTTAGTGAAACCAAGAAGCATAGTGTAGAAAAAACTAATCTAAACAGGAAAACCACATAACGATGAATAAAATTTCAATTTAGGACACATTAGGTTTTATAATAGGTTATTTAGGGAGTTTTCTAAAATATTAGGAGTGTAACCTATACTTAGACATATCATTAGGGTTTTTACTAAGGCTTCCTCATCCTAGTTTCCAAAGGTGAACTGTACCGATCCCCTGATACGAACTATAACAACCCATACATTACATACATTAATATTATTTAATTATTTAATTATATTCATAACTACATATAATAAAACTATGATAAGTATGAAAAGGTATAATGTATTTTGAAATGGGGAAACACAAACAACTGGTTCATAGAACATCTACATTTTCTCCTGATTATTTCTTCATAACTAGAATTGTTTTTAACATATCATAATTAATAAAATTCATCATGATCTGGGGAAAATAAACATATTAAAGGGTGAGATAATTTCCTCAGTAAGGGAAAACGTGGGAAATATCAATCATATCATAACCATAAGGCATAAGAACTTTACATTTGAAAGTCATAACCTGCATATGAAAGATCACAATATCATGTCATGGAAAAAACGTTTGTAAGAATTAATGGTCATAATAACAAAGGTAAAAAAATAAAATATGTTTTGTGGCATACACATAAACAGAAAAAATTATTTCATATTATTCAAGCCTCATTTCCAAGACCATCATAGGTGACAAATTCTATTACTGAATCAGATTTACTTGTCATTCTAGCCCGGTATTATTGAATCAGATTCACTTGTCGTTACATTCTTGTAAATATCTTACCCAATTAATTGAGGGGGGCAGATATATGTACCACCCATCTCATTATTAAATAATTCTAACATGTGCCACAGAAACATAAATCATTTAACATATCATAACCCATGAAATGAAATGGGTTTCTTAAAACTTAATAATTCATAAAAAAATCCATATAAAATATCCATCAATAATTAACACAAGAAAATAATTATAATAATAGGGATAAAAATATAACCCTTTTTAAATAATGTCATCTTACATGGAAAATAAGTTTGTCAAAATAATTAAATGTGATTTTTGAAGAGAATATCCTTTCTTCTTCAAAAATGTTTTCATTTCTCATAATAAAGAACAATTTTAAAAGAAAATAATTTAGTAGAAAATAAAATTAAAATAATGTAAAGAAAGATTCATTGAAATAAGTTGATATGAATATGTAAAAGTCTATTCATGTCATATGATTAAAATAAACAATATCCTCATACTTTTTTCGAAAAACTGAAAAAGATCCTCCTATCGAAAAATATTAAACTATTCATTTCAATGTATTTAATAAAAAAAATTCAATGGTGAAAATTGACTTCTAAAAATTATAGAATAATGAATATAATATTACATTTTTAGGAAAAATGGATGATTATGATAATTATACCCCAGTAAATACATAATTATAAACAATATCATATAATAATGAGATTGTGAAATTGTCCCTTACCATAGGGATGATATTCTTTGTATGTATCCAAACCTCATGTATAATGATTTAAATAATTTATTGAATTATTAACATATAATATTATATTTTATGATATCATATATGATTATATTATCTTTCATTGTTCAGTAACATTTCATTGTCACTAATTATTTTGCTGTTAACGACTTTGTGTTCTTATGCATGTTTTGTCTGATAAGTTCATGTTAAACTTCTTATGTTATAGTTATATCATTTATTTAATTATATTAGTATAGTATATATCATATTTATTCATCCCATTCATGTATAGAACTGTGGTTTCATGAATATTATGTAGAATGAATCACATCACATCGTGGAGACAGATGACTGTACGTATGCACGAGTGACAAAATCATTCACTTAATGGTTAAATAGTATGTAATTGGATGGTATATTAATTATATAGAATAATTATAATGTTATATTAATTATTTAAATTCATTATACTTATAATTATACCAATCCATAGTATTTTTGAATAAGAATTTACACCCTAATGTGGAGACTTAAATATTTACGTACGCACACAAGGTGATGTTATTATTCATATGATGGATAAAATGATATATAAGGTTGTACCATTTTTATAATTACATATAATAATGTATAATATATTGCATTTTTACCTTTAGTTTGGAAAAAAATAATAAGATTAAATAGAAGAAAAAACTAGTTTGGAAAGAGGTGATAAAAAAATTACCACTTTTTTATATATCTTTTTTTGATTTGCACAAAATGAATCATTAAGATGGATCTATGATCAAATTCTGTCATCTAGGATGATGTGAGGGAATTTGGGAGAGGAAGTGGGTAGTTATTTTCTAATAAAAAGGGATTTAGATATTTTATTAAAAGATAAAGAGAGTTTCCATTTTATTTGATAGGGGATGTGTACATTTTTAAAACCCACAACTATAATAATAATATAAAATAATTTTTAAATAAAAAATAATCCAATGTTGATTTTTTATAATATAATAATATTATCAGTCGAAATACGCTCAAAAATTAAACTTTGGACTTGTTTTTCTTTTATTTTAAACCTTATCATTTTGATTTATCCTTATTTGTTCGATTTAATTTTAATTGTGATCAAAACATTTTAAACATTTAATGGTTATAAATATTTACATATATGTTGTTAATTGGACATAAATTGATATTTTATAACATTTTATAACTTATAATTATAAATTTTTAATTTCTAAATATATTTTTAATTTTTAATAATTTAATAAATTGTTAATTTTATAAAATATGAATAGTGTCAATTTTGACATTAACCATTTATTTGATTTTTAATAAAATCCACACAGAAGATAACATTGAATGAAAACATTTAATATAATAAAACAAATGTTATAATAAACTATAAGATACATGGAGAAACATAATTAGTTCAAATTATATTTCTTTTAATATTTTTAAAATCATTTATTTGATATTTCTATTAATGAAATAATTTTTGTGTCACTATTGTGTCATCGTTAATGGTAATTATTTAATTTCTAAATATTAAAAATATTTTTCTATGATATACGTAATTATTTTATCTTTCCATATAATATATATTGTTGATGTTATCTCTTGATTATCCCTTTATTAGAATTAATATAATTATATAAAAAAAGTGTGATATTTTGTCACATTCATTGATTTTAATAAAATTAATATATTATTCATTCTAATGTTGTCATTAAGTGATTTAATTAAATTCCATAGATAATATGGGTCACATTTAGTAATTTAAATAGTGGTTCGAAAGGTGTTAAGGTAATTTTATAATATTAGTTTTACTTTTAATTGCCCTATTTACCCTTAACTGCGGAAATTAAACAATTACTAAAGTTTCTATTAATGATGCGAAAAAAATAAAATAAAACTATTAAATTATTTTAGACCCATTCATTAAAAATATGGAATCAATTTTTCTAAATTCAAAATATATAAGTTTTAGTAATTAAATTAATATTAATCCCATTATCGGAATGAGAGAACGACTTTTAAATGCTAAAACATTGCAAAAGATTGAATTGATTTTATATATTGATTCAATGTAAAATTATTACTAACGACATAACTTATATTGAAATAAAAAATATATTATATTTATAATATAAAACCACTAAATATTATAATTTTTTTATATAAATTATTTTGATGAAAAAAGTTGTTTTGACATTATATTTAGTGTATTTTAACTATTCATCACAACTCGAAAGTTATTAGAAAAATATCATAAATTCATCTAAAGTAGTTTTTTATATCGCAGTTCAAAATACAATATTTATTACTTCATCTAAATATTATTAATGTTTAAATATATTAATTTGAAAGGGGTTCACAATTAAAATTACCCTTTCACAAAATAGGTTTTTATTTATCAACATGGGTTTATTCAAACCCTATGAATAAAATATTCATTGGATAAATATCAAAAATATTTTATTAATTATATAACACACACATATATATATATATCTCATTATTTTCATTACCAATAGAAATTCACTCAAAAAAAAATACAAAAATCTAATTGATTTAATTTTTTTCATAAATAAATGATTGCCAATGAATTCACAATGCATTTTCCTATGTTAGTGAAACTTATTTATGCTAACCTATCATCTAGGTTATCAATGAAATTTTATACTAAAGATGTCACATAATTCTTTTAAACCCAATATTTCTTGCAATACATGCTAATGATGAATAAAAATTATTTTAAGTAAATATTTCATAAAAACATCAGGGTGTTATAGTTTCCTGTAGTAGGCCACATAGTTTTGGGGAAACCATGTGCCCTTTAGAGCCATTCAAAACGTGGTGGTTTAAGATTGGGTGCTCCAAAAACCCACAGATGCTTAGGGGAAACACATCAGGCCTTTACCCAAGTCCAAAATTAATAAATATAATGGTTCCAACTCACAAACCTTCATATTTTAATCTTATTAAAAATGCAGGTCATTAAATTAATCAATTATTTTTTCAGGGATGTACAAATATAAGAAATGAATATGGATGAATAGGATATATATTCCCAAATGTAAAGAATATATGGGTTTCTTTTTCTCTCTCAAACATAACATCACACAGATTATATACCAAGGGAAATGAAAATTATTGATGAAATATAAAACATAAATAATTACTAGAGGATAAGGAAATGTTTTGGGGTTTATAGATAATTTCCTTGAAAATTCTGTATATTTATTATCATTTAATAACAATCTCAATATTAAATTGATATTTAAGGTAAAACACTTACTAATTTTGTAAACATTGAACCAAAATTCCCTGAAATATATTTCATTATATGGATCTAAAAACAATTTTATACTCATTAATTATATGATAAAAGGGAAAATAGTGGATGTATATACTCTACACAATAAAATAGGTGGAAGATATTACATAATCCTCATAGATCAAGAAATAAGAAGTGAAAATGCTTAACTTGTATTTCTACTTAGTCAAGAACGATATAATGTCATGTATAAATACATTGGTCATTGAATAACATATTTAATAACCTTAATCATATATATTACATTTTATAATATTTTATAAAACTTAATTATAAAAAAACTACAAGTTAGTTATAGTATATTTTTATTTTTTTATGTTAATAATTTTAATTATTTTTAAAATTCTTATTAACATTTATGTTGATAAGAATTATTGGATAATAAGTTCATCATTCATAGAGTATTTATATAAATTGAATAAATATTTTATAATTATTTATAATGAGATAATTTCACTCTGTGATTGTTTTAGTTAGTGTTGTTGGAGATAAAAGTAGTGTCCTTCTTATTTTGATAAAATTTATAAAAACAATGTGTGATATATTAATAATATGCTAAATATTAGTATAAAATTTATAAAACCTTAACCCAATAATTAATTTACCATTTATGTCTAATAATTATATTATTTATGTTTCCATAGTTATTAATGATTGAAATTTGAAGCATTATTCATATATGAGGTTATACTAACCAAAATAGCAACATGATATTCTTGAAAGGGGAGTACGATTAAGAAATTGATTATTTCCAAATATTATCATTATTATAGAAGAATAATGATTTGCAATATTTTATTTAATATTATTTGAAGATATTTAGATAAATATTAAAATATTAGATATATGAAGAATTAATTACATTACTTCTTAGAGGCGATAGTCTGCACATACACATGAATTTTGTTTTCATTTTCTATAGAACGAGGGAAGGGTAATAAATAGTTTATATTTTACATAATATTAATGGGGATATAAATATAATATTTATTAATTAAATAAAATTTTATAACCATCTTTGTATCGTGGGGATGAAAAATGAAACATGACCCTCATAGGAGGCAGTAGTTCACACATACACAAAGGAAACAATTTCATTTTTTCAAGAATAGAGGAGAGAGAAAAATTGTTTATAATTTAATAATATTAAATATATTAATTATATAATATTTATTCATTAAATTACCTTTTATAACATTTTTTTAAGGTTGTTTTGAAAAAGTAAATACACCACTTTTTGTTGGTGATATTCCACAAGCGAATACGAATGACATTCCCATTTTTCTGTGGAAGGGTTTAGGGATGATATTATAGATGAAATTAACATAATTACAATTTAATATATTAATAATACACATTTTATTATATTATAATGGTAAAAATATATTTTTAGGATATTTTTAGTAATGAAAAGTATTTTCAAGTGATTACTACTCAAGTTGAGAGTTTGAAACTACTCTTAGATAACCTCTCAAGTATTTTTCATGGATCAAGAGGGAGATATATAGAGAAGAGGAGATAATAGGAAGTAAAAACGAGATGATGTTGAAGAGTAAATAAATTTTGTACAGAAATTTATGGGGTGGTATAATCCCTATTTATAAGTGGAGGAAATTTTATTTTTTATAAATATAAACATTTAATATAATAAAAATAGATGAGTCAAGAAAAAGTGGGAAAAAAAGTGGAAAATAATGGATTTTGAATATATTTTTTCCTATAAAAAACTAAAGCATTCATTTTTTGACATTTTTTAAGCATGTTTTTTGTTTTTAACATTATATAATCCATTTTTACATTTATTTACCTATTACTCGGTAACAATATTATAAACCTCATTAACTAATTATTATTGAAAAACATGAAAAATGTTATAAATGATTAATTTTTAAAAATAATATTTAAAATACAGACATGAATTCTTTAAATAAAATATATATGGATGAGAAGAAACAATTTTAATAATAGGACAACCAACGCGTCAATGATAATTTTTAAACAATGAAAATTTTACGCACGAATTTTTTTTCTATGATAAAATTATCAATTTTTTAATTTAATTAAATTAATTAGTTTATTTTTGAAAATCAGAAGATAAAATAGTAGGATTATTAGTTTTTTTTAATAAAAAATGTGTTATATGTCCTAAAAATAATTCAATAATTGAAAAATACCATATGAAATCATAATTTAAAGGAAAAGAGAAAAAACTATTTTTTGATAGAATAAAATAAAATAATTCCTGAAAATATTAACAAAAGGTTTTTAAATACTTTTTTTTTAAAATAATATTATTCCTCAATCAAATTATAGTCATTAGTTTTTTTATAAAAATTTAATCCATTAATAAATAATTATGTGGTCAAGAACTCTATAGTATTAATAAAAATTTTATTTTTCAATGAACACCAAAAATAATACTATATTTGAAGATAAAACTATTTATTAAAAAAGATAAAATTATTATAGGTATTAGAAAATTAATTTTAGCTCATAAAATTAAAATATAAAAATTAAAAATATTATCTTCTAAATGAAAATATAAAATATAATGGAAAACAAAATTGATAGAAAAATTAAATTTTAAACATTATACGTTCTTAATGTTATACCATATTGATTTAAAATAATATCAATGCTGATAAATTTTATTATATATATTTAATGATTAAGTATTAATATAATAATATATAAAATGTTATTCATTTAACTTATTGGATAAAATACACATCCCATTAAAACTGTTCTTTTAAAAATAGTCCTTTCATAATCAATAATTAATAATTTTCTAATCGTTAAATTTTATAAACTAAATAGTATTGAAATTCAAAAATTATTCTTTTTCAAATAAAATGTAAGGAATTAATTTATGGCTTTTTATTATAAATACTTTTATAAATCTTTTATTTACTTGATGTTTTATTCTTATTGTAAATTTTTATTAATGTCTACCATAACAATGAATTGTTTTAATAAGGTAAATTTGGGTTCATTTTAGTTCCATGTTTACTATGAACCAATATATTCCCTAGAATAATTAATTGGAGATTAATATTAAAATATCAGACATTAAAATTTATCCAAAAATCAAGGAATAATGAATTTTGAGCCACATATGAACAGTAGTTTTGACACTATAAATTGGACATGCATGGGATGTCATGTACTACTAGTGGGGGATGAGATATTAATCTAAGTTAAATATCAACATCACCTCTTGGTTTATATCTTCTACAACATGTTTCCTACATTTATAGTTAATACATAGATCTCATGAACATAATCATAAGAATGATGATGAAGATGAGAGGTATGGGGGATATAAGAGACATGAAAAATGTTTCTAGGTTTAAAATATTAATTTTATAAAAGTATTACATCCATGGTATATCGAATTTATCATCTAGTCCCCCAATTCAAGGTATTGTTATAAAAAATGAATGAAGTGAAAGATAGAGTAGAAAGATACTCCCTAGCTCCGATAAGTATTTAAAATACAATTACATGGGAAAAATATTATTACCATGAATGTTTTTATAAGATTTGATACTTTTTCCTATATTATCCTACATTTTATATTGAATTTTTATTATTATTTCACCCAATTTCATCCCTTAAGAAAAAACCCATTTTGATGACCCACTCCTTAAAATATCTCCAAATGAGAATATAATATTCTTGGTCTTAAAAATAATTTGTTGAGGATAACCAGGTGAGTAAAATATTTATAATGGAATGAAATATCCCTTTATAGTTATGTTATTTATATCCACATCTTTAATAATGATCTAAATCAATATATGAGTCTTAAAACATCTCACAATTATCCTTTTGTTATATCCATTAATTTCATAGTAAATTTCATATGCGAAACCAAAAAGGTATGCCATTTGATCCCATGTCTCATCCCTAAATGTTATGTAATTGAATTATTTCATATTCTGGCAAACTATGGGCCATAATATAGTGTAGATATGGCCACACTTATTTTTTTGGTAAAACATAAATTTAAATTTTTTTTTTCAGACCGCCTAATCTCTTCATATTTTTTATTAGTTATTTTATTACACATACTATACTCTAAAATGCACAGTAAAATAGTGTAATTTAACATGTTATAATTATATATCATTTTTTTGATCGTATTCCATACAATATAGTAAATAGTTTTTTTTAACTTCATGATTTTGAAACTCCATTTAATACTTTGATTCTAGTGGTATATCTCGAAATTCTATCCTTGATATCCAAAGAACCACAACTAGAAATATTTTATCTATTTTACCCATAGACCGTGAAATAATTTCCATTTCATAATTCCTAATTTAGTACATAATGACCTATAAAATCATATTTTATATCCAATATTCTCATAAAAAATATTTTTTTGAAATTATAAGTGTACTATATAAAATGTATATAAATTTAAAAATAAGATAGAAATATAAACTAGTTCATAAGAAATATTTTTTTTCAAAATAATTATTTTCAAATTTTCAAATTAAAATTACTTATTTGAGAAATTATTTAAACCATATCAAAATGTTTTTTGAAAATTAGTATGAACAATTTTTGAATAACATTAAATATGTGATATTTTATTATATAAATTGTTTAATATGAATTATTGTAATATATATTTTTTTCGTTTAATATCATATATTTAATTAAAATACAACCTAAAGGATAATATGACGACGTTATTATTTGGTATAATTATTAATTTTTTACATTTATTTGATTACTAAATGACCACAATACGTGGCTAAATTTTTATGTTCTTATAATTTACATATATATGAAATGTTCATAATTATTTTTTTTCCATTTTTAAAATTATGAATTATTAAGTTTTGTAATTTATTTCATTGTATATAATTTTTATATTTAAATTTTAAATTATGAATGGATGTAAAAATTAATCTAAAAAGTTATTCTTCTTCTATAAATTAACATACATGAATACAATGAGACACATGCTAGGTTTGATAAATGATTCATTTTTCTTCTAACATGACTTTAGATTGTAATAGGTTAGAATCACAAATTGTTATTTTTGTATTATATAGTAATTATGTGTTAGAATTATGATGTGAATGTGGTATGTTTTTAGTAATCAATCATTGAGTAGAGGTACATTAGGTTAGACTAAACATTACCATTGAAACATATATCTTTTCTAGAAATGAGGGGATTGGTTATCTATCACTCTAATCTCATTATTGGAAAGATTATTTATTTCATAGGATTTGAATACATTAAATGAATGGGATTTTTATACTTTATGCATAGGATACATGTCTATATGTGAGAATATATCTATAAAACCATTAGATTTTAGTATGTACTATTTTAGAAAAATATTTTTTTGAATAACATTTGATATATGGAAAAAATAGATAATTTCAAAAATAATTTATCAAAATGAAAGTTGAAAATAAATTTAATTTTATTATAAAATTTCTAATCAAATAAATTTACACTCATCATTAAATAATATAAAATAATGTTAGGAATACTTAATGTTTTAATGGGTAATTTTCCTATGAAATAAGTATTTTATTATATTTTAATCTTTCATTAAAATGAATAATTAAAGAATAAAATAATTTGAATTTGAAATAACTAACTTTATTTTTTTAATTAATATTCTAAAAAATATTATAGGATGAATTATAATAATTTATATTTATAATTGGTTGGATTTTTTGTTAGTAGTGAATGTTAATGATTTTACAAATTCTATCGCTTTTTTGACATTAAAATTATATATGAATTAATGAAATATTTATAATTGTTTCCTATAACAAAATTTGTTTTATAATTAATATAATTCATTTTAAAATATACTTGAAATATTATAAATCTATTTTTTTTCCATTTTACGAATGTAAGTTATTTTTTTACTCAAAAAAAATTTAAAAATTTAATCATGTATTGACATGATTAATTATAGTTTTTAAATAATTTGAGAATAAAATAGGACTCATTGAATTAAATCTAATTAAAATTATTTTATTAATAATAAAAATCATTATTTATTTTGGTGTAATGTGTTTTTTCAAAACAGAATTTTCAAAAGGCAATTTCCATATGCATACTTATTTTAAATGTAATTTTTACAAAATTTGAAAATTAATTCTTATAAAATGGTGTAAATAAATAGAATAATATTGTTCCAATATTTTATAAATCTAAATTTAAATTGTAGTCATGATGAATATTTACAATGGTAATGTTTCATCACCTCATGTTGGGTTATAAGAGTTTGGGAGTTGAACTAAGAGGTATGAATTTAAAAATATCTAAAAAATATATAACTATTATTTTATGACAGTCTATCAACCTCAAAATATGCAATATTTCTAAAAATTATTAATTGGTTACAATTTATTTGAGAAATACATTATTTATATTTTAAACATCATTATAAGTATAAGGGTGTCACTACTCTCACTTATAGAAGGGAACAAACTATCCTCACTTTGTCACACTAATTAAGCACCATAGATAATCCAATTTCTATAAAAAATACATCCAAAATGTAATATTCATATCATAGATGTCATTTTATATCCATAATAACAATCCATGAATTCTTAAGGTATAATCCTATGGAAGGTATCCCAGGAGGAGGTATACGTGATTACCGAATTCATTCATGCTCAATTTTTCACATAACTCCAAATAATATATTCTAAATATAATAATATAATTACATTTTTATATTTTAAATAATTAAATTTTATTATATTCTTGGTAAAACTATTTTCTACAACTCCCCATTCATTTGAAAATGGAATTCTTTGTTGCTTTTACATACTGACTACAACTTCCATGAGGCGATGCTTCATTTTTCATGACAACATCAAACGACAAGTTATAAAGATAAATTTTATGGATATATATATATATATATTATGAAATAATTATGATTCTATAAAAATAAAATATTATTTACTTTATAACCATCCAAAGTTATTGAATTTAGAATCCTTACTCATGATAATGTGAATAATACTGCCTCCAGAGAGTAATGTGTTTCATTTATCTTAAACTTATACCATAGATGGTACTGAGGTCATATTTATAGAATAAATATGATATTTATAATATTTTTATTATATTTTTAGGTAAAATATTTTCCTATTTATTTCCTTCTCATCCATTGTATAAATAAAAACATAACATCTTTGTTTTTGAAGACAACCATATCCATATATAATATATCTAATTTTTCATTTCCAATTCACATGAATAGATTTAAGAGACTATTTAATTTAAAAACATAAAAGTATTACACTTTTAATATTCTAGATATGAAGAAACCATTAATTCTTTGAACATGGTAAATACACCAGACCTATATTGGACTGAATAACCGTAAAACACTCAATATAAAATTCACTTGTTAAGTAACTCAATTGAACAAGGTAATAAATAAAATAAAAGGAATAATAATAATTTAATGTACTTGAAAATTTTATTTAATAATGTAAATATGTAATATAATTTTATTATGAATATCTTTCATATTTTTCAAAGAGTGATGGAATTAAAGGGAAAATATTTTTCTGTAATACATTTTCTACGGTTATGTTTCTTTCTCTTCTTATTTCATATTAATGTTCTTAAATATATTTAAATAATGTGATTCTCTATACTATAATGTTTTTTTGAAGTTATTCTTTGTAATCCTTGACTATTAATGGTTTTAAAAGTGAATCTTTTTATGTTTCTTCAAGCAATTCACATTTGAGACTTTAAGAAATGTGTATATCAATGTTTTTGAATATTTACAACATGACTATATTTTCCCACCATCATAGTTTTGATTCATTATATAAAATAAAATAAAATATATCATGGGTTTTAAAGTAATATTCTCTCCCAATCTTCTTATATTATTTATTTTTAAAATTTTTATAATCAAATTTATACTTTTCATTATTTTAATCTGAAAATGGAAACTCCTTTAATTATGGGTTAAATGATTTTTCCTATGTTTTATGATAAAAAATATTAAATTTTATAATTTTTTATATTATAGATTACTTTTAATTTATAGAAAATTATGGATGGGACTAGGGTATAATTCTCAAATGCAAAAGGTAATTATTTATTCTGTAGATAAATGATTATTTGAACTATCTTATTATATATTATTTTATATAGTTGAAACACAAGTGAACATGGGTTTGGAATATAATATCCCATGGTTCATTCATGGTTATTATATGGTTAAAATTATATTTAAATTGAGGAATTTTTATATTAATAATAAGTTAAATGAGGTTTTAAATGTGAATGTTTTTGTTTCATGGAATATTTTGTTTCATATGATCTCATATTTTCTGAAGATTTCATTCTGGGTTTTCTTGGATTTCTATGGGTTTAAAGGTTTTACAAGAGCAAAGGATGAATTTTTGAAATTAGTTTTTTAGTATTTTTTATGATTAATGTTTATTTTTAATATCTAATATATATAATGGATTTATATTATATTCATTAGATTAATGTGTTTTCTTTAATTTTATATACTTTAGAAAGGTATTTTTTAATCAAAAATTTTCAAATATATTCATAGGGAATAAATATGTGTATAAATTATTAAAATTTAAAATGTGAACATTTGAATGATAAAAAAGTGTCATTAATGAAACATTATTATAAAAATAATAACATTTTTTATGGGACAAATTTTCACTGTGTGAAAATATATACTTTTTCATATAATTGGTTCCCTAATTATAAAAAACACTAAACCTAAGATGATCATGGGAAACTATGAGCACAAAACTCATGAAATAAAAATCACAATTATAGGGAATTTAAGTGACATAGTTTCATATTTAGTATCGTGGAAAGGGTTTAAATATATTTTATGTTCATTTCTATGATCATAATTTATAATATTTTGAAAATATATGTGGTTAATATAATAGTTTGTGAAAAAAAATTCATATGTATTATATAACCTTGAAGTTAAATACTTTTTTGTACAGTCATGTTTGTTTTTAGCTAAATTGAAAGAGTTTAATATAATATGACATGGTTAATGTAGATAACCGACACTAGAAAGCATGTTGTTGGTGCATTACTTTATTATCATTGCATAGATACGAGATTCAAATCCTAAATGGCCGATCAATTTTTTAGTTTTGGAAACTGGATTAATTCATCACACCCATTTTAAATTGGGAAAAGAAATAAACAAAATAAATAACAATCTCTAATAAACTAAATCCTTGAAACCCCATTCAAAGATCTCTTATTCATAACACGGGGAGAGGAAACAAAACAAGGTTGATCTAAAATGATTAGTATTGGTCAGTTGAAACAAAATATATCATAAATCAATGAGAATAAAATAACATGGAATGGTAATTAAATGATAACACTTTCCATTCAAATAACTAGATAATGCCTAAACAATATGGAAAGGTAAATAATTTAAAGACATGTAATTTAATCAATATTATGAAAATGGAATTAATCACTAGATTATTATCATATTGAAAATAATACGTATAATAAAATAAAGGATTTCTTAATGAAGTCAATGTTTAAATATTAGACCTTATGTATTAGTCACATGAACCCCTATACTATCCAGAACTAATATCAAGACATTTTAAACTACTCTGATTTGGCCAACTAATTTGTCCTATGAGACTACAGATGCATGAAAGATATTTCTATAATTAGGAACCATACATTTAATTAATTATATGTCAATCCTCTTATATTTAATACTTGATTTAATTAATAAAAAATATGCCTTGTCATTAGATTTTGTATTGAATAAAATATACAGAATTATAAATGTTTACAATGATAATCAAATAAATCTCAATGGAAAAGTATATATTAACATGGTATAAGGTTTAGAAGATAATGTTATAAATTATAAAATAATAGGTATACCACAAATAATTGTAATTTCTATTGATAATTTATTAAAATAAAATGATTTTTTTAATAGAATGTTGACATTTACAACAAAAAGTGTGATTATAAGATAATTTTTACCAATTGGTAAGTATCTTGTTAAAACCACTTAGAAGAGATATTTGAAAGCAAAACATTAAATAACAAAATGATAAAAGGATTCATTATATAATATATCAAAGGGTTCATTAGATAAACCACCTAAAAGAAGTATGTGATGAAAATGATGTATGCCTCACAAAAAAATTTGAGCCAAGAATATCTTACCTTGAGTCCGAATTTTCACATGTGACTTTATATTCTATAATAATAAACTTTTTATTATTATTTAATTTATTTATATCATTTTAAAATATTATCATTAATTTTATTTCACTTATTAAAATGTTTTATACAAATACCTAAAATATTATGTTTACATCAGGTGTTTTGACCAAATTCAGTTCATGTCCCAAAAATGACTTTAGAGGGTTAAATATGGACAAAAAAACATTATATAAATTTGTCTAGAAAAATAATAATTACATAATTATAAAATATATACATAAAATATATTTTTAAATCCATTCTTGGAATATAGTTATAAAAAATGAACTAACGTTACAATCATGGAGACAATATGCAATAGAAACACATGTGTAATATTCCAAATTTTTGATGATCATAATGGAAATATTTTAAATAATCATTTTATAAATATATAATTAGAACTATATCATTAATAAACATTAATTTATTCATATGTACTTATTTTTTTTATCTAAAGGGAATCACATCATGAGGGTGAGGTGATAGTCCACACATCCACAAACAACGTTATTATGTTTGTTAGTGTGTAAAATGTAAAATAATGAAAATGATATATTATATTAACCGAAAGTTAATTATTTAATTAATATAATATATATATTTTTATGTCACATATTTTTAATTACACCCATCCTTAATAAAATCAATGTAATTTGTGAAGGTATGGCATCACTTTAAGGAGGCGATAGTCCACAGATTCAGAAATAGTGTATTCATATATACAATATTTGAAATCTTGAAGGTTTCTGTTATATAAAAAATATAGAATAATTAATTAAACTTAAATATCATATATATCATATTAAAACCATTTTCCTCTCATAATTCTCAACCATAATAGGTGGTAATGGAAAAATTAATGAAACTAACATGTGAGGTGGCAGTCCTCCGTACGCATAAATTGTAAACTCATTACCCATTTAATGTAACTGTATGTAGGTGAAGGTATAATACATAGAATAATAAGGTATTAGTATATTATTTATACATATTTTATTTAATAAGAACAAAAAAATAATTTAATGGTTTGACAATGAAATAAAACAAAAGAGATCATTGAGGAATGTCACCTCTTTTTATGGTATCTTTTTTTGGTATTCACAAAGGAATTCATTAGATTTATTTATTCCAAATGTTAGGATTCTTTGTTAAGGGTAGGAATTACGGGTAAATATTTTGGATTGTTTTGGAAGAAAAAAATTATTTTATAGGTATGATTAAGTTGGATGTGGGAGATTATTTTTGTAATGGAGGGGGAGTTTCATTTTTAAAATATAATAAGGTAAGAACTATTGGGAGGTCTCCCTTACCTCATGTGCCTCCAAAATATAAAAATAACATATTAAAGTCAATTTATTGTCAATAGAAAATTCTACCACAAAAAAATAATTTAATTTTTAACATTTTGTTCCTTTACACTTATATTTTCCCTCTTTTAACATTTTGGTTTTTATTAAAGTAAATAGTTTTATATCCTATGTAATTTTATCCTTAGGTATAAATTGATCTAATATTTATTAGTAATTAATTATAAAAAAAATTATAAATTTTTTTCTTATTTAAAATATAATAATATCATATGTGTTTGAAATTAATTTTAAGACATGTGTAGACAACCTGGAAAGACACTACTTTAATCAAAACCATGCTAAAAATGTTCTTAATCTAAATGAGTAAATAATTTAGTTATAAAAGATAAATTGGTTCATAAATGCGACATATTTTATATTTATTAGCAATTAAAAATCACTTGTTATAATATATTTTTTATATATATTTTATCATATAATAAAATATCCTTTACGGTAAAATAATATTAATATAAATTTTAAAACTACATATTTAATTTTAATAATAAAAATATCAAAAAAATATGGGAATTCAATAATACTATGTTAAATTATGTGTATCATGATAAATTCAGTTGAAAAATAATGTTGCTCAATAATTCATTAAATTCACATTACTTTTAATGCTTTTCACATTATTTATTTTATTTAATTGTTAACTAACTATCCATTTTTTTGTTATTTTTCAAGAATTTAGTGTAATTATATCATATCTAAAAATTATATTTAAATTTTCATGAATAGAAAAATTCATTTAAATTTCAAAATAATGTTTATAACTAAAACTATGTAGATCCTTCTGTACTCAAAAACATTATATTAATTAAAATTAGTGATGGTACTATTTTTTATTTTTCATTACCTATCTTATTACATGTATTCAATTCATCAAAATGTGTCCCACTAACTCATAAAATTTTAACCAGGAGATAATATTGTCAAAATATGGGCATAAAATGATTTTTTTTACAATTTTCAAGATTATTTTGGACCGTAAAAATAATTTTTAGTCACTTATTATGATTAATTTTACCTTAATTAAGGTAATTAATTTCAAATAATTTAACAAATATTTTGTATCAATAATTATGTTTATATTATTAGAATATAAATATTATAATTATTTTAACACTGTATGTCTATTTTTACAATTAAATACATATGAGTGAAAAAATTATATTTAATGCTAATCCCACAAACGTAGTGAGATTGTGTGTTTTTTAATGTGAAAATGTTCAAAAGTTCATAAAGTTTTTGTATGTAAATTAAACTTTAATATGATCCTAAGGACTTGAATTAGATTATTATATGTTTAGTTGATGTATTGTTACTTCAAAACAAATTTAAAATTTAATTTAACATTATTAATTATTTAAATGTAGAATAATTTTTCAACTAAAGTGCATCAATTTATCTATTCATCAAAAAATAAAACTTCTTAGAAAAATACAAAACATTCATGCTAAGATAATTTTGGGATTCCCTATTTAGAAATATTTTTTATTTTTATAAAAATTTAAAATATTTGAAAATTTTAGTTTAGAAATATGTGAACCTTAAAAAGGCTATAAAACTCAGTATTCTTTGTAACACTATATGACTATGTGTTGTGGTTAGTGTAAGATTATGTTAGTGTTGTTTATAAATGATGTTAGAAAAAAATTATTTTTATTCTAAAATAAAAATATTATAATGTCTTCTGGAGTTACATTCTTTCAACATTATTTAATTATTTTCTCACAACTCTAACATGATATTGGTAATGAAGGGATTGATATTTGAAAGTACAATTATTGAAAAGAGCACACCATAAATATGGTTGTTAACATATATTCCTAATAACAAAGAAATTTATATTTGACGTTTACCGAAAAACTAGGCTGTTGAATAAGAGAACATTAGGGAAAAGCTATACATGGAATAGAAATAGAACTATCAATATTTTATGGAGGGTAATAGATTTCATGAGAATTTTATTGAAGAAAAAACCATAAACCATAGGTGTGAATAAAGGCAATTGTTATCATAAAAAATAATTATAGTGGGACATTTTTTTTCAATACCCTTTTAGTATAGTTGATAAATTCTTTCACTCCCTAAAAATATAAATAAAAAATGTTTGTTCCAAAATTATCTTCCCCTTTGATTGATCCTTGAGCTACCTCTAATTTATATCATAGAACAAGATACATCATATTGTGTAGTAACACAATAATATCTAAAACCTTAACTATAGAGGATCTTAAACAATTTCATAAATGGTTAAAATTTTAAAAATATTATAATCTAACACTTTTGAAACATTTCTAAGGTAGTTATTTGTTCTCAATTTAAATTATCATAAGTTTTTATAAATGTTATTACGATAACATTAAGAAGAAATTAAGTATTATAATTCCCTCAACCATATGTTATCCAAAAAGATCAACTTGAAAATGAATCACATTTCACGGTAATTTGTACCAATCAATAAAATCGTTTAAATCGTTGATGAAAAATTACTACAATGAAATTCATATAAATTTCATAATACTTATTACTAGGATGTTATCAATAAAATTCTTTTAAATAATTATTCAAGTATACAAATGATGTATAAAATTAATCATTCCACTCTAGTAATATCAAAAACATAATCTTGACCTTAATCACTTAGCTTCTTCAGAGACATATTCCCTTGATTCTTGGGGAATTAGTTTGCACAATACCCCATAATTATACATTTTTACCCTGAATAGTAGAATATTTATTCTGAATTTTCCATTCTTTATCATGGTAACCCTTATAAAAACTCTTATAAAAAACTTACATTATATTAAAGCATTTACCAGCATGATTCTTTCCACATTTATCACGTATGGGAAAATTACTTTTTACCCTTATTTCCTTTATACATATTTTTCTTTAACATATTTTTATTTTGATAGTTTCCCAAAAATATGTATGATATGGATAAATATTTATCTATTTTGATGACACAGAAAACTATTTCATTATATGAATAAAATTTTTGAGACAACAGTACCATTTAGAGTCTTAACATACGTTGTTCAAACAAATGAAAAATATTTCATTATGTGTTTCCTATGAAATATATATCACACCTTGATAACCATGTATGCGTATCTTTATAATATACAAAAATTTCTTCCTTATTTTTTGTTAAACTACGTAACATTATCTTAATCTCATTTATTGATCACATGGGAATTTTTTTATCAAATATTGTGTCCTTAAAATCCTTCCATTCAATGAGTTATATTTCTTCTTCATCCCTTGTAATATGGATCAATGACCTTTATCCTTAAAAATCACCATTTGGAAAATACACTAAATGTGTAACCTATTCCTTTTCCCCACATCCCAATTCTATAAATATCTTATAAAAAGACTCAATCCATTTATCAGATGTCATTGGATTAGTAGTAGTAATAAATTATGGGGGCCTATATAACATAAAGGGATCCAAAAATGGATAATCTCACTGTGGAAGAGGTTTCTCTATTCGAGAAATGTTATTTTTCATAACCTGATTAAGATGCTCTGATATATTTATAACATGATCAGTTCTAATAATATCTATATCAGATTTCACAATAGGGAAACATCTACATTGTCCATATTATTTATACACCTTTTCCTTCGGGGTTTTATTTACAAATAATTGAATACACTAGATTAGATCATAACTCAATAAATCATAATTTAGAATACAGAAACTAGTGAGATACTTAATAGAAATTGATTTTTTTATGCATATTAGAAATCAAAATCATACACATGGTTTATTTTGGACATTCTCACATAATTTTCCTTGATGTATATTGTTGGGTAATTTTACCAAATCTATATTTCCCAAATCTATTTTCCTAGTATCTAATAAATATACACTGATACCAAATGTAGTGACACAACACCATGAATCCAAGATATGGTATATTAGATTATTACATTGGAATAGATATAGTATATGAACCCTAATGGACTGACCGATTTAGTATTTTTGAAAACAAGATACATATGTGATAATAATTTTACATTGGTAAATGAAAATAAAACACAATACATAACTAATTATAATGAATTGCAACCTATAAAACACATTTTATGTCTTCTGTTTCATTAACTGGGAAAAGGAAAAACAAATTGGGTGAGCTTGAATGACCCATAAGGGTTAATGATAATATAAAAAGTCTTGAATTAATGAGAATAAAATATCATGGAAAGGTAAATATATTAGAACACATTCCATTCAAATAACTGGATAAATAATCAACAATATCAAAAGGTAAACAATTGAAACAATTTCCATTTAATCAATATTATGAAATTGAAAACTATATATTCAATAAATTTTTATTATTTTTTATTGCGTATCTCACATATGGAAAACTATATATTCAAGAACTATTCTCAAGATAGATTAAGATACATTGATATGGACAACTGATTCGTCCCATGAAACTAGTGATACTTCAAGGGGATATCTATAAATAGGAATATCCCATGTATGGAGGGATAAAACATTCCTGATATATCAAATAATTGGTTTAATTGATAATCAATGTTCGTTATCAACAGATATCTGGATTGAACAAAAGATATATATATATATATCGCCATTTTCAATGATTATCAAATATAGTTAAATGTAAAAACCATATGTAAATATGGTTTATGGTTTAATAAATAGTAAAACCCATTATATAAGAATATTAATACAAAAACAATTAATAATGATAATGACAAAGTGATTATTTTTAGGGAAATCTAATAATGACAAAATAAAGTGAGATTGTATGATAACTTTTACCAATTGGTCATTTTGAATTTAAAACCCCTTGGATGAGATAAATAAAATTAAAAGTTTAAATACCATGAATTTTAGTGGATTCATGATATAATATATAAAAAGGGTTATGAGATACACCGCTTAAAATAAGTAAGTGGTTAAAATAGAGAATGCCTTATGGAATGAAAAGTCGGAGACGAATCCCTTACCTTGATACCATCTTGACACATGTCCAATTATATTCCTGAATTTTAAATATTTTCATTTATTTACTCAATATATAACCCCTTTAATGTTTATTATTACATTTATTTCACTTATTACAATGTTTTATATAACTACTTAAACAAGTAAGTTTAGATCGTGTGTTTTGACCAAATTAAGATCATGTGTTAGAAAATTACATTGGTGGGTCGAATATGGTCAAAATGGACATTATATATATATAATAATAATAATAATTATATAATATAGTATTTATAAGTCAATTTTAATTTTAAAACAAATCATGAAATATAGTTATGAAAAATGAAATAACTTTTTAATCATGGATATAGAAGGCCATACACACGCATGTGTAACATTCCCCCTTTTCAATGATCATTATGGAAAGAAAATAAGTTTCATTTTATATTACCATAATTATTATTAGATAATAAATGATATTTTACCTAATCTTATATACTTATATATATAATTCTTGTGATGTAAAAGGAATCAAAACATGTTGAGGAGGTGGTAGATCACATCTCCATGAACGACATTATCAATTTTTAGTGTGTGAGAAGTGTAATAAAGAAAATGAAATATTATAATTCCATTTATGTAATTATGCCAAGAATATAATCTATTCTTTTTGTATATCACACATGATTAAATTAAATTTATTCTAAATACATTCCCTGTAATGTGAGAACATATCAGAACACATTAAGCAAGCGGCAGTCCGCACGTCCACAAATGATGTAATATTATTTTAAAAAAATGGAAGTAATGCTGGTATATGTTATATAAAATTTTTAATGGTATTAATACAACAAAAATATTATAAATATCATATAGAAAATTGTTTTTTATCTTAATTCCCAACCATGAGATTGGTAAAGTAAAAAAATGAATGACATGTTACCCAAGGCAGGAGTCTTCCATACACAAAAATGATAGATTTGTTACCCATTTGATGGATTTGTGTGTTGGTTTTGATCAAACCATTAACATGACAACATCTTTGAATATTTATGATACTTTTGTTCTTATATAATCATGGAATAAAAATAATTTAATTATTTTAGAAATAAATAAAACAAAAGTGATTATTGAAGAATGTTACCTATTTTTCAGGTAAAACCTTTTGATTTTAACCAAAGGACTTATTATGATTGATTTAATCACAATTTGAGGCTTATAGGTAGATGGTAGAAATTTTGGGGTTGCTATTTGGGTAGGGTTTGGATGATCCAAATGTATTGAGAGGTGTTATGAAGTAGAAGGGGTGAGTGCGTTTTTATAGAGGATGGGAAGGGGAATTATTGTAAATATAATGAATTTATCACTTTTGGGAGGTCTCCATAATGATATGGCCATTTTTTATTACTTATTAAAAGACTATGATACCAATTTATACCCATGGGTTACCCTTGTGTTTATTACATATATTTTATTATTTATATGGATTGTATATGTATGAATATGTTATTATGGGTGTGGTGATATTAGACTCAAATGAATTGGTTAATGTTTAGTTCATGATACAACATTTTTGGGATTGTTGAGTAAATATATTCCATTATGGGAAATTTTCTACCTTATAATATTGTCTTGGATTTTATCCTTGAATCTAGTTTTTCGATGTTATATATTTCTTCCAAATTCTTATATTTCCTTGCTAATATGATTCCATGTTCTGTATGATATTCCTAGACATATTTATCAATGTTATATTCATATTATCTTTTCAGGTTATTCCTTTTAACCATCAGGTATGATTATTTTCAATAATTATTCCCTAACTCAGATTTTATCATATACATTTTGTCTATAAATTCCCCAGTTTATACTTTGTAGATGTTGTCACGGCCCGCCTTCACCATAAGGAGGGAAGGGTCATCAGATGGCTAGGCCCTTCCTTCTTTAAGTTGAAGGATATATAATGACCCCTGAAACCCGCCCTTAATAGGTCCCGGAGTGGAGACTAGCACCAAGGGTATTTAATCACACACTAAAGGGAAGGCATTACCCTTTTTCTTTCAATAGGATCATGAGATAAGATAGAAAAATCCCACAACACCAAAACTAAAAGTGCAAGTATGGTTGAATGTAAACCATTCCCATATACATGTTCAAAGGTAAAAGATACAAGTCAGAAATCGCAAAAGACAAAAGAATACCAAGAAAAGGAAAAAAAACAACAACTGTCCCAAAGGTCCAAGATAATATGGTCTCGTGCGATCGCTGAAGTCCTCCTAAAAACCTGAAAGAAGTTTTATAAATGTATGGTGAGAATACAAGTATAATCAGTAGGGAAAACCTTAAAGCTCTCATGCATAGGTGGGGAGACGTAAAAAAGTCTTGTGAGAAGCAGAGAACCAAACACTATCAAGGAGTCTATCCATCCCACTCATCGGCCACACTCACCAAATAATGCAAGAAGTTATGTATAATTAAAGCACATCGAGTTTTGGGTACCCCAACGCCACTTTCCCACTGGTTATTGAAGACATCCTATGCATCAAACCAATACTGCCATTCTCACAGCAGTCCCACTGCCACACCCCGCCCGCACACACCTGGGCCATATCCTAACGCAGTCCCACTGCCAAACCCCACGCGGAAACACCGGGGCCACAACCACCATGGCCATGCCCGAAGAAACATGGGCTAGAAGTTCTACTGCCACACCCGAAGACACCTGGGCCTCATCCCAAAGACACTTGGGAAACCACATGCCCGCACACACCTGTGCCAACCACCACACTACCCTACCCGAAGATTCCTGGGATAAAAATGGACTTCCGGCCATCACAGCCTACCCGTAAAGTCTTGGGCTATTCAGGAAAGGGAGCGGAAAAGGATCCAATAACCGGCCTCTCATATAAGTGTTGGGGAAAACACCCTCCCCCATGAAATGGGGGTGTTCAGCACTAAGTGATCATCTTGGGTGGGGCGCGAACAAGAAACACAAAACTACAAGTATATGTATAGGTAAGAGGCACTCACCAAAATCTAGGTTTTTCTTCAGCAAGCCTAAAGAACACACTCTGCACCCGTTTCCAAGTCACAACTCACACCAAACCAAACCCCATTTGTTCCACCCTTGTTTTCTTGTTCGGTAATAATGTTTAAATAAGTTTCAGCACCTACTTGGAAAACTAGCAAGCATAAGCACAAGCCAAGGAAAGAGTACAGTCAAACATCATCTTAAACATTCACACCTGGTTCTCTTGTAAAGTCACAACCACAAAAAGGGATATGTGTGATCACTCAAAGTACTATAACTAAGGAAACCCCCAAGATACTACCCCATGTTCCCAAAACCCAGGAGCCAACAGTTTCTCAACAACAGAGGATTCCACCCCAATTCGTGATATAAGAAAAGTAACCACATGTCCCCAAATTCACAACCAGTGAAACCATAACAACAAGGGATCCCATCCCCACCCACATCACCCAACAATCAGCCCGTGAAATAAAAACAACCAAACCACTACCACCAACAAAAAGCTGGCCCATTCAGGTATTTTTAGATTTAAAAGATTTAACACACTCTATGATTCCAATTCCGCTGTACTTTAACCGGGGTTATCATAGAAAAAGATTGATCCTGGTGCATTCAATAAATTTAGGAAAATATAGGTAATTAACCAATTTCCCTTACACAAACAACACAATAGATAGGGTTTATTAGTTCATAGATAAAGACCACCAATATCCACGATTTTCAGTAGGCGTAAGATCTTAAAAATCTGAAATCATTAATCATGAAACAGGAGAAAAACAGAGCAGCATCATCGGTCACACCCCTCCCCTTCATTCATTAGAATCCTTTTTTATCTTCATTAATGTTTGGTTTGTCCAATTATATAGAAGTAGTAGCATTCCCACCCCACAAGATACACATAAATGATAGACGAATGTGAAATCCCTACTTGATTGATCAACGATCGAAGCTTCTCTTCACGCACCAGGAATAGGGGGTGCACAAATTTCAGGGGTGGAACCTCAAGAACTCATGGACGAGTAGAAAAATAGATCGCAGGGTGGCCAAGAAAAAAAAGGAACCCAGAGAGAACCCTTTGGTTTATATGGGCTAGGGATGGTTGAGATACTAAGATAAGGACGAGAAACCGCGTAAGGAGTGGTGGTAGTTGGTTGACCACGCGACCCCACACGTCATTAAATTGTCCTCGCCATTAGGGGCAGTTTAAACCAACGCACACGAGGTACCTCATCAAAAACTTAATTAAACTCTATTAATGGGTGTTAATGGGCTTTAAAACAAGATTAAAGGAGTGAAAACAGGGTTTAATGCCCAATTCGTTCAAAAAGGAGGTGCTATAGGAAAACCCGTGGGGGTAGGAAAGAGCTACCGGTAGCCGAGAGATACCGGTGGGCGACAACGACCGGTAGCCGGGTGCTACCGGTGGCTGACAATGATCAGTAGCTGAGAGCTACTGGTAGGCGACAGCGACCGGTAGCCGGGAGCTACTAGTTGGAGACATCGACTACTAGCTGAGATCTACCATTGGCTAACAGTGACTGGTATCCGACAATGACTCGTGGCTGACAGCGACCAGTAACCGAGAGCCATCGGTGGCTGATAGCCACCGATATCTGAGAGCCACCAGTGGCTAACATTCACAGGTCGCCGAGAGCCACCGATGGCCGAGAGCTACCGATAGACCAAGGCTACCGCTAGTAGTCACCCAACACCTCAAACATCATATTTTTACTAAGTAATGGACCTCCGAGAACCCAGGCCATTAAATCAGAAACCTCTCAAACTATTCTCACCCTCGAGAATCAAAACAACCCAGATAGAAATAGAGGGTCCAAACAACCACCTCGAAAGATACCTCTCAGGAGTGAACCTCATTTTTAACTAAAAACACCTCCCTCTCAAGAACCAAGCAACATAATATGTCAAATTGCCCATTCATGTGGGTTGGGGAGTCTTTTCTGCCATGTCAAGATATTATCCCCTTTGGGCGGCACTGACTCGCCCGCACGGGTTTAATCACATCCACCTTAATGAGTATTGATTAGGGGTTGGTTCCTCCCCTTCCAATATCCAGGACTTTTCACACACATTCATAGGAAAGAAAAACCACATATTTCAAAGCCAACAAGGTAAAACACTCCACCACAACAAGTATGATTAGTAGAGTACAGAACTCAAAACAACTCTGGCTACTGGGGATGCATATCTTCTTACGTCTCCCACATACTCTCCTCAAGCCCACCATGTCTCCATAACATATGGACCAATGGAATGGTTCTCCCACAAAGCACCTTCTACTCACGATCTTCGATCATCACTAGTCTTTCCACAAAGGTCACGTCTTCCTCGATGTTTAGCTCTCCCCAGCAGAGGACGTGTGAATCATCGTGCAAATACCGACAGAGGTGGTACACATGGAAGACTTCATGTATCCTCAGTATCAGCGGTGGTAACGCTAGCTGATAAGCCACTTCGCTGACCCGCCACAACACTTCGAAGGGTCCGATGAACCTGGGAGAAAGCATCCTCCGCTTTTTGATCCTCCACTGCCCACGCCGAGGGGAGACCTTCCGGAATATGTGGTCCCCGACCTTGAACTCCAAAGCTGTTCTCCTTCTATCTGCATACGAATTTTGTCGGTCTTGGGCCACCTTCATCCTTATCTGTATAAGATGAACCTTCTCTGATGTGATTTGCACCACCCCCAAGCCAAGGATGCCTGCTCCTCCGACTTCGGTCCAACACAGAGTTGAGCAGCACGACCTCCCGTACATGGCTTTGAATGGAGCCATACCGATGGTAGAGTGATATCTATTTTTGTATGAAAACTCTACCAAAGGCAAACGTCGCATCCATGATCCTCCTGAGTCGAGAACACATGAACGTAGCATATCATCCATGGTCTGGATGGTGCGCTTTGTCTGTCCATCTGTCTAAGGATGGAAAGCAGTGCTAAGTTGTAGCTGCATGCCAAAAGCATGCTGCAATCCTCTGCAGACTCGTGAGGTAAACCATGCAACCCTATCCAAGACTATGGACCTTGGAACTCCATGCAACCACACAACCTCATCCACGTACCTTTGTGCTAAATCATCCACTCCACTTAACTCCTTAATCTCCATAAAGTGAGCTGATTTCATCAACCGGTCCACTACTACCCAGATGGTCTCTTACCCCCCTTGAACCTTGGGTAGTCCCATGAAGAAATCCATCGATATTTCGTACCACTTCTACTCGGGGCATCTATGGGTTTCAAAAAACCACATGGAACATGGTATTCATCCTTCACCTTATGACACACTAGGCACTTGACTATGAACTCTGCCACCACCCACTTTACCCTGGGCCACCAAAACTGTCTTCTCAGACCCTGGTACATCTTGGAAACACCTGGGTGTACCACTAGGTTGGATTTGTGGAACTCACTGTGAACCTTTCCGCGCATCGCCATTGGGACAATCAGCTTTCCCCATAAAAGAATCTGGTTCTGACCATCCTCCGTCCATCCTTCCGGAGCATTGCTCTGGTCAACTCGGTCACGCATCACTTCGCACTCTAGGTCTCCCCACTGAGACTCAACCACTTGTTGAAACAGAGATGACTGAACTATCATCTGGTAAAGGAAACCACTACCACTATCTATTCTCGCATCCAGGTGCAAGGCAGCCAACTCCTCCACTGCCTTCCAGGTGTCTGCCGACTCTCAGACCACATCCTTCTATGACCTCCTGATCAAGCTATCGGCCACAACATTCCCTTTCCCTGAAGTGTAGAAAATATCGAAGTCATAATCCTGGAGGAACTCCATCCACCTTCACTACTACAAGTTTAGGTCCCACTGGGAGAAGATACACCTAAAACTTTTGTGATATGTGAAGAGCAAAAAGCATTCTCTGATGAGGTAATGCCACCATAACTTTAGCGCAAAAACGACCACAGCAAGCTACAGGTCATGGGTGGCATAATTATGATCATGAGGGCGTAGCTTCCTATACCCATAAGAGATCACCCCTTGTTGCTGCATCAACACACATCTGAGGCCTTCCCTTGAAGCATCACATAACACCTCATACGCCACCCCTTCTTTTGGTAGTCTCAGCACTGGGGCACTAACCAACATCTCCTTCAGATAGCTGAAGGGTGTCTCACACTTCTCAATCCACATGAAAACCTTGTTTGTCTTGGTCAAGGCTATCAAAGGGGATGCAACTCGGGAGAAGTTGGGTACGAACCTATGATAGTAACCTGCCAGCCCGATGAAACTGCGAACCTCTGCCACATTCTTTGGTGCTGCCCAAGAAAGAACTGCCTCAACCTTTGATGGGTCCAGAGCTACCCCCTGCTCGAACACTATGTTCCCAAGGAAGTGCACTTCTCACATCCAGAACTTGCATTTTGACAACTTCCCATAGAGCTGGTGCTGTCAGAGGACTTCCAAAACTGTCCTCAGGTTCTCCGTGTGGTCCTCATCTGATCTTGAATAGATTAGGATGTCATCGATGAACACAACTATGAACCGATCTTGTTTCTCCCGAAGGACGGAGTTCATAAGCCCCATGAACACAGTCGAGGCATTCGTAACACCGAAAGGCAAGACTACAAACTCGATGTGTCCATATATGAACCTTAAGGCTACCTTGAGGATGCTGCCCTCTTTCACCCTCAACTGGTGATACCCAGACTGCAAGTCAATCTTCAGGAACCATCCTACCCCTTTTAGCTGGTCGAAAATATCTTCTATCCTCAGAAGAGGGTAGAGATTCATGATCGTCACCTGATTCAGCCTCTTATAGTCTATGCACAACCTGAGACCACCATCTTCCTTGTTTGAAAACAAGACCGGAGCACCCCACGGTGATGCACTTGGTCGAACATAACCCTTCTTCATCAGATCATCAATCTGAATCTGCAACTCCCATAGCTCCAAAAGTGCCATATGGTAAGGATCCATCGAAATCGGACAAGCGCTAGGTTAAAAATCTATCCCAAACTCGATATCACGTCGAGGGGGTAGAGTCGTCTCCTCCTCAGGAAAGACGTCCATAAACTCACTGATGATTTATTTAACCTCCACCATCTCATCATATACTGACTCTACTAACAGCTCAGCTAACAAACAGAGGAGGGGTTCTTCTCACCTACTGCCCTTCTGACTGCTCCGCTTGCCGGTGAAAGTAACATGTCGACCACCCATGTCTGAGAACGCAACCCTTCCTCGGAAGTAGTCGATGATGTCACAGATAGAGAACAACCAATTGATGCATAGGATGACATCATATGGCCATATCTATATCAGTAGTAGATCCCTGGGCGACTGATGTGGCCCTATCATTAGTTTGCATCTTCGACAAACATATAACAAGTCAGTCTAACCTCTGACTGGTGTGATCATCACTAGGGGCACTATAAGTCTCTTGATATCTAAACCCAAAGCACATGCTAGAATGGGTGCAATGAAGGACTGTGAAGCTCCGGTATCAGACAAGGCGTATGAAATGGTACTAAAAAAACTAATCGTACCTCAAACGACCTCCGGTCCCGCTGGGACTGCTGCTTCGCGGCGTGCAACTGCCCACGCCCAGCTCCTCTGCCTCTCAGCTATTGGCCACCTCCCCGACCATGCCCTGGTCGAGGTCCTTGAGGAGTGCCCTGGGGTCGGCCTCATCTTTCAACGTCTGCCCTTGGAGGAGTGGGAGCTCACTGCCCCTACTGCTTCTGCTTGAAGGGCCTAGATGGAAGCTGCTGATGGGGCAGGTGCTGGGCCTATCCGCCACCACTATACTGTACTAGGTCCAGGCACTGATTCTAAAGATGTCCATGGATCCCACAGACGAAGCACCTCAGTCCTGGGCCCGAATGAAAGGGGTGAGGACCGGGGGACCGGAACTGGAACTGTTGTGGCCTGGTCCCTGCTGATCAGAACCGAGAGGGTCCCGATGCTGGTGTTCTAGTGCTGAAAGCCTTCCCCTTCGATGATCCCAGCTGGATCCCCTCTTGTGAAATACCTCCTAGAGTGTGAATCCTCTCCACCACTTCGACCTTCTTCAGGACCTCCAAGTATGTCAGCAGGGTGAAGGGGGTAATAACGTACTGGAGGGAGGGTCGGAGCACCTCCTCTAAACATCTTGCCTGAGACTCCTCATCTAGAAAGAGGTTCAAAGAGAAACGTAGGAGGTCCTTGAACTTGATTCCCAGATCCCTTACTGACATACGCCCCTTTTGGAGGGAGAGTAGCTCTTGCATCTTCTCCTTCTTCATTGTAGAAGAGTGGAATTCCACACGGAACTCCTTCTCGAAATCAGCCCATGCCAACTCAGTATCTCTCCTCTCCCCCAATTAATGTGTCCACCACTAATGTGATGCTCCTCGCATCTGGTTGACGGCGAGAGGAACCCAGTACTCAGGCGGATCCTGAATCTGGCCAAAATCTATCACCAGCTCTTCTAGCCAGCTCTCCGTCTTCATATCAGAGGTGCTGCCATCATACTTCTAGAGGGTCTGTCGCTGGAAGTCTCGAAGCATCCTCTGCCACTAGTCGTCCTCCTCTTCTCGATTAGCCATCTGCCAATCGTCCAAGTCATCCTCATGGGCCTCGAGAGCCTGTACTACCCGTGGTCACCTCCCATGTACCATAGCTGCATGGTAAACAAGGAATGCCTAAGCCCAAGTAGTGCGGAATATTGTTCTTAAATTTCTTAAACTTATTATTGATTTCAATTACCAAAACACCCATAAAACACGATTACACAAGTCATTATAATGAATGTACCTTTCCTAGGGTCTCTACCCTATAATCAGCATGGCCTCACTTGGTCGTTCAGTAGGTCCAGAGTCCTTTCATCGGATCACGGGGGGCCCTAAAATCCCGTGTCTTAGACGGTCTTTCCTGGAATAATTCATGCACCAAGGTCAGCCAACACTGTAGCCCTACCATTCCATGCAATCCTCACTGTGCCTAAATCCAAACTCTATCCTATCTATCAACCATAACCTCTGTCTTTGATACCATTCTATCATGACCCGCCTTCACCAAAAGGAGGGAAGGGTTAGCAGATTGTGAGGACCTTCTTTATTTAAGATGAAGGAGATATAATGACCCCCAAAACCCACCCTCAATAGGTCCCGGAGTGGCGAACAATGCCAAGGGTATAGAATCACACACTAAATGCAAGGAATTACCCTTTTTCTTTTAATAGGATCGGGAGATAAGATAGAAAAATCCCACAACAACAAAACTAAAAGTGCAAGTACGGATGAAAGTAAACCATTCCCATATGCATGTTCAAAGGTAAAAGATACATGTCACAAATAGCCAAAAACAAAATAATACGATGAAAAGGAAAACAACAATACCAACTGCCCCAAATTTCTAGGCAAGTATGGACCCGTGTGATCCCTGAAGTCCTCTCAGAAACCTGAAAGCAGTTTTATAAACGTAGGGTGAGCATAAAAGTATACTCAGTAGGGAAAAACCTAATGCTCTCGTGCACAAGTGGGGAGACGTACTAAAGTCCCGTGAGAAGAAGACAACCAAACACTATCAAAGAGTCTATCCATCCCACTCACCGGCCACACTCACCAAATAATGAAATCAGTAATGAATAATAAAAGCACATCGATGTTTTGGTTCCCCACGCCACTTTCCCACTGGTTATTGAAGACATCATATGCATCGAACCAATCCTTCCATTCTCATCACAGTCGCACTGCCATACCCTGCTCGCACACACCTGGGCCATATCCTCACGCAGTACCACTACCAAGCCCCACCCGCAAACACCTAGGCCACAACCACCACCGCCACGCCCAAAGACACCTGGGCTAGAAGATCTACTGCCACACCCGAAGACACATGGGCCTCATCCCGAAGACACTTGAGAAACCACCTGCCCACACACTCCTGGGACAACCACCACACTACTGTGCCTGAAGATTCTTGGTCTAATAATGGACTTCAGGCCATCACATCCTGCCCGTAGAGTCTTGGGCTATTTCGGAAAGGGAGCAGAAAAGGAGCTAATAACCAGCCACTCGTCTAAGTGTTTGGAAAAACACCATCCCCCATGAAATGGGGGTGATCGACACTAATTTCTCAACATGGGTGGGGTGATAAAAAGAAACAAAAAACTAAAAGTATATATATAGGTAACATGCACTCACCCAAATCTATATTTTTCATCAGGGATCCTAAAGAACACACACAGCACCCGTGTCCAAGTCACAACTCACACCAAACCAAAACCCATCTATTCCACTGTTGTTTTAGTGTTCGGTAATAATGTTTAAATAAGTGTATGCACCAACTTGGGAAACTAGTAAGCATAAGAACAATCCAAGGAAAGAGTACAGTCAAACGTCAACTTAAACATTCACACTTGGTTCTCTTGTAAAGTCACAACCACAAAAAGGGATAAGTGAGATCCCTCAAAGTACTGGAACCAAGGAAAACCCCAAGATACTACCCCATGTTCCCAAAACCCAAGAGCCAATCATTTCTCAACAACAGAGGATTCCAACCCAATTTGTGATATAAGAAAAGTAACCACACTGCCTCAAATTCAAAACCAGTGAAACCATAACAACATGGGATCCCATCCCCACCCACATCACCTAGCAATCGGCTCGTGAAATAAAAATAAACAAACCACTACCATTAACACAAAGAAGGCCCATGCTGGTATTTTCATATTTAACACACTCTATGATTCTAATTCCACTGTACTTTAGCCGAGGTTATTACAGAAAAGGATTGATCCTGGTGGTTTCAATTTATTTAGCCGAATATACATAATTAACCAATTTCCCTTACACGACCAACAAAAGAGATAGGGTTTATTAGTGTACAGAGAAGGATAACTAACGACCATGATTTTAAATAGGCGTAAGCCCATATAAATCAGAAATCATTAATCATGAAAGAGGGAAAAAAACATAGCAGCATCATCGGTCACACCCCTCCCCTTCATTCATTAGAATCCTTTTATTATCTTTTTTAAAGTTTGGTTCATCCAATTCTACAGAAGCAGTAGCTTTCCCACCCCAAAAGATACACATAAAGGAGAGACGAAGGTGAAATCCCTACTTGATTGATCAAGGAACGAACCTTCTCTTCAAGAGCCATGAATAGGGGGTGCACAAATTATAGGAGTGGAACCTCGAGAACTCAAGGACGAGCAGACAAATCGATCGCAGCGTGGATGAGAAAAAAAATAGGAACCCAGGGAGAACCGAATGGTTTATAAGGGCCTCAGTTGGATGATATACAGAGATAAGGACGCGAAAACGCGTAAGGAGTGGGGGTCGTGGGTTGACCATGCCACCATACACGTCATTAAAGGGACCCCACCTTTAGAGGAGGTTTAAACCGATGCACATGAGGTACCTCATCAAAAACATAATTAAACACCATTAATGGGCGTTAATGGGATTTAAAACAAGCTTAAAGGGGTCAAAATAGGGTTTAAAACCCAATTCGTGCAAAAAGGAGGCGCTACTATAAAACTCGTGGGGTTAGGCAAGAGCAACCAGTAGCCAAGAGCTACCGGTTGGCGACAGCGACCGGTTTCCAGGAGCTATCAGTTGGCGACAGCCACCGGTAGCTGAGAGATACTGGTAGATGACATCGACCAGCAGCTAAGAGCTACCAGTTGGCGACAGCTACCGGTAGCTGGGAGCTACTGGTTGGCAACAATGATCGGTAACAGAGAGCTACCTATGGATGACATCCACCGATAGTTGGGAGCTAGCGTTGGATGACTGTGACCGGTAGCCTAGAGCTACCGGTGGCTGATAGCGACCGGTAGCAGAGACCCACCGGTGGCTGACAGCCACCGGATTCCGAGAGCCACTGGTGGCCTCGACCACCGGTAGCTGAGAGCTACCGATGGCCGAGAGCGACCGATAGACCAAGGCTACCGATAAGAGTCACCCAACACCTCAAACATCAGGTTTTTACTATGTAATGGACCTCTAAGAACCCGTGACATTATAGATGTAGGATCTAAAAGGATGTTAAGAGATCATTATGTACTATTAATAAAAATATGTTTTATTCTATTTCAATTTTTTCAATTTTATGTACATAGTCATCTAAAGACACTAGAAAGTAAGATATTTTTTTTGTATTTTTTATTAAATTATGGTTAAAATCATGTAATATTATATGAAAAATGATAGAGTCTCTACAAAAATGTCACTAGAATCACACACCTAATCTCAAGGTCCAATATAATAGAATAAGTCACTCCAGACCCATGGGAAATATCCATGTTCTAATTTATGGTAACTCTTCAAGAAATATTAAAACTAGTCCCTATATGAGGGTACAATCTATCAACAATAATAAAAGGTTTTCTTCAAACTATTACATCAAATAACATTCATTTAAAACATTTTAGAAGGCTTAGAGAATGAAATTTCATATAATAGTGATTGGAGTAAAAATTCACCTAACACATTATCTAGCTTATATGTCATAACACTATTGGAATATTATCTCACAATTTATATTCAACAGTTTATTTATTCCACAGTTCTCATAATGGGGCTACATTAACGAAAATTTCACTCACACGACGTAGATGAAAAATACCATTAGGTTATAACTGGTATTTTAATTATTTGTATAATCAAAATGATAAGATATCAATAAAAGAAAAAAAATGCATTTTTCCAAACAAGGGGTTTAGTTAAGTAAGATTCCACTATACACTTATTTGAGAAACCGTATGAGGGGTTATTAACACTTTATATAATGATACATATTCATCATAAACATACCCCCAAGGGGTTATGTTCTATGGAATGTAAACATATAGTCGAACTGTGAGGGACCAATCATGAATAAAAGGGTTCAAATACATAGATAGGCTCTCCCAATTTATGGATTCAATAATATAAATTATAATTTGAATACCATTTCAGTGTAATCTATAAATATCAATATATCATAGTTTAACACAACCATAGTTTTATAATCTCATATTCATATAATGTTAAAAACAACCTACATGGTTCGAATGAAGTATACAATTATTCAGTTATATGGGTTGGAATTCCCTGGTTTTTTAGGTACAATCCCTTTTAAATTTCATTTGAAACCATTAAACAGAATTCCATATGCAATGGATTAAATCTATTAAAAATCATAATCATTTTGATTACAAGTTTTCTACTTATTATAATTCTTCACTTAATATAAATCCATTTTATTTAATCAATTAATTCCAAGATGGTTAGATATAATGTCATCATTATGCTATATGGGAAAAAACATTTTGGTTGATATAGACACTCCATTTAACCAACATAACTCTATAACCATCATGTACAAAGGATATTGAATCTCTATAGATTATAGGTAAAAAATGGAAATAATTACACAAGAATGGTGTACATTTAATGATGCTAAATAATCACACAAGTATGGTGTTCGGATAATCATTATAATGAAATGTGAATCTTATATTCCAGAAATGATGCAAGAAAACACATCCTCTATTTTGAAATTGGGCTAAGACATAAATCCCATAAATAGGTAGCCATTGGATGTACTAAAAATCACTCCATATATTAATATTATAATAATGAATAACATAATAAATAATCTCATCACAAAAAACATGATCTTTCTCTTTTACGTGGGATGGACATTACCATTGATAATCTATTTAGAAATGGCTGACATATTTCTAGTCTCTTTCCTTCAATAAAAACAGTAATACAATGAAAAAGAAATAAATAATACCACTTTATGGTTTCCTTGACCCATTTCACTCAAATATAACCTAACATAGTTGGAAACATGTCCTCTAATGTGCCTACCTATTTGGAAAAGGCTTCTGACTAGCAGTGAGGTTCTATGATAGAATGGTGAGGAGACAATACCCTCTTTATCAGAGTGGGAAAATGGTAAAGATAAAAATACTGATGTGGAAATCTTACAACTCCCCAATGGAGGATTATATATAAACAAGGAAATATAATCAAGTTATCCCAATAATAATTAACATCAATAAGATATTAATAGTATCATATAAAAATGAAGATGTAATGTGTATATATAATTTTTTTTGGCATACATGTTCATATGAAGACATATAATACATGAATAACACATGAAAAAGATAAAAAAATCCCATGTTCACCTCAATAATTGGCTCAATCATCTACTACTATGCTCCCATCCAAATAGAGATCAATCATGCATTTTTGGGCGCTTTATTTAAACTTTATGTGTATACAAGTAATCTATTTGGGTACCAATTTTTGGCCCAAACATAGTTAGATTAAAAATTAATAGGCCATAAAAATTATTCCAAATACTATCTATTCTATGAATATAAACTGATTAGTGTGTAGATATATCAAACAAGGAGGTGAAATAAATAGTAGACTGGTTGGATATGGTTCTGCATGGCATACATGATCAACTCTACCTACTTTGTCCAGATAATGAAATTCTCTGAGAATTTTCCAATTTTTTATGTCAGTATTTATAATCCTAGTTACCAAGGAATGCTACCAAGGAGAACTAATACAATGATAATAACATAGGTATCTATATGTTTCATGACATTACATATTTAGAAATTGTGGTAAACTAATTAGATATTAGGCACAAAATAATTCCATTTGATCTATGAGGCCATCCAAGGTATTACGTGTAAGGAATCCAAGTTTACCAGAAGGTGTAACATAATTTCATTTGATCTATGATCCCATTCAAGGAATTGTGTACAAGGAATCTATGTATTTCTACAGGTGTAACATAATATCATTTTGACCTATGATTCATTCCATGGAATTTCATATATGGAGTCCACGTATTACTCAATGTGTAACATGATCTCATTTAACATATGATCCCATCCATAGAATTACATATAAGGAATTCAATTATTACTCAAGGAATAAGAAAATATTATTGTACTTATAAGCATATCCATGTAATCTTATATAAGAAATACAAGTATATATCATGTTGTAACATAATACCATAAGTAGGTATATTGGATTTAATAACTAACCACATGACTTGAGAATTAACCAAGATAATTTACAATTATCATGATTCAATTCATTACTATATTAATAATTCCAATAAATTTATTATATCAACCCAATTTGAAACAATTATAGGGGGTCTAGGTGATGGTATTATACTATTTAACATTTCATTTATATCAAAAATCACTCCTACAAGCTCGGGGAAATGTCGTCATACCAAATAGTTAATCATATCATAAAAAAAAATAATCATATGATTAAAACTAAATCAGTTGTAAATACATAGATTATAAAAAATCACTATTTAATTTATGTAATTACTTTCTTATGTAACGAACCTAACACTCATTTTGAGTTTTTTTATTTTATACAAGAACAATAATCAAAATAATTTATTTGAACCAAATTTATGTGGCAGTTCGGGTTGAGTTACTAAACATACAATCATTTCAAGGGTCCTAGGATAATTAATATTATGCCATAAAAAATTTATTTAATGTTTTAAAATTGTAGTGGTGTTGCACATGATGTTTAATATACAACATAGCGATAACAAATCATAAACACCTAGACATTTAAGGAAAACAAATATACCACCTACCTCGTTATTTATAATATTCAATCTAATAATACTGTATTTAAATCAAGGATGACATAAGAAAAATAATAATCTAAAAAAAACTTTAATTTATGAAATTTTAGCTTTCATGGAGATCACATCATATGTTGTAAGAGAAACAGAGAATTGAAAAAGGTATAATCATAGAAAGAATGAGGGTGAACCATTAAAACATCCAGAAATCTATTATGAGGATGGATAAAAGAGAATAATAAATTCCTAGAAGTGATTTAAAGGAGATATCCCATGTCTAGGCTACACTTTGAATGGAGAAAGGGAAACGAAAATATATATTTTAGAGGAAGGCAGGGAAAATAGTAATTTCCACCATCCTTAATGTGTTTCATAGTTTGGTCATGTAGTTAGAAAAAATGGGATCCAACCATGTGGGCCTCACTATCCACAGACCCTTACATTGAAAACCTTTAGTGCATGGTTAGGAAAATCGTGTTAGTACCTCACATGCACCAAAACATATGGTTTTATAGATCCCATTAAATTGTTAAAACGGAACATCCACATGTGCAAATTGGATGTATGGTTTGGCTTACACGGTTAACACTAACCGAGAACCAGCTGTGATCCTCAACTTTTTTCTAAAGAAAATGACATTTTGATGCCCAATACTTATGAAACTCATACAAATATTCATCACACCTTTCCGAATTTAATACACATCTAAGTACAAAACAAATAATCATTCAAACTCTAATAAATCTATTATTTAGCCCAAACATATACATGGTTTTCCCAAAAAATGATAAATTGAAAATAATTTGATTTTTTTCAAACTATCTAAAACATGGGATCCTAATGTTGGGATGTTACCAACTAGTTTTTTTATAATTAATGAATAATCCATGATATAAATGAAATATAATTTCAATGACAAAAAAATACAATAATTATTAATTAAAAATAACATGGAATAAATAGGAGGGGATTTTTTACATATAATTTTTAATTAATTTATTTAAATAATGAATCATCATTTTTTGAATTATGTATTCTTTATCTATGATTATATAATGTCATCTTCTCTTATCATTGTTACATTCGGTGAATCAATGGTAGATTTCCTCAAGCGATGATCCACACATACTTCAAAATATCTCACCATCACTGTATAATCCTCCGTGTGTTAGTAAGGATGTATCTAACATTGGTGGTGATTAATGCTAATCACTACTCAATAATTCATGAGAGAAGGATTATTTATGTTGGAGGGGAAGAATTCATTCTGTATTCTAGTGTATATCTCTCAATGTATGAGGTAATTATGTCTTGATTTCATTGTGTACAATGTATGAATGTGGAACTAATCATAAAATGTCATTACCGGTTCTAAATAGTATTACAGTTAGAAAATAATTATTTCAAAAGAGATCCTATTATTTTCCTAATCCTTAGTGAATCATATGTTTAAATAATACATTAATTATTATTATTTATTTTAAATAATCTAAAATATCCTAGAAGTTTTTTTATTGAATATATAAATTATTTTTTACTCAAATACCATTTAAAATGGAATTTATCATTGGACCATTTAACATAGTCCCAAGGTCTTACTCTATATTTTTCAGGCCTTAAATATTGACTTTTATTTAATTAGATAAATATGACTATATTTTTCACTAATAAATATATCAATATTATTTTCACAAAATCAGTGAATATAAGTTTCTTAAATATCCTTATCACTAAATGAATAAATATTTTCTTACTTTATTAATGAAGTATAATAAATAAATATTATGTATTAATTTACTAATAATGGAAATTTCATGGAGAATAAATATTTATTAAATTCTCAAATCACATATTCAATCACTTGAATGCAGGTGATTTAATTTTTTTGATCAAGATAGCTTGAATAATTGTTAAATCATGTGTGTAAATAATATATATCCAACATGTTTAATTCATATGGAATTTAGCAAAGATTATGAATATAAATAGTGTGTGATAATCTAAACCCCATTCATAGTGGAATCGGTGAAGAATGTAGATTTGTTTTTGAATTTTATTTCATTTTAATGAAGGAAATATATATGATATTAATATTTGTTGGTGGTGAAATATTATGATGGAATGTGTTGAAGCCATGAATATGGAAAAGTATCATATATTTCCCAAGAATGATTCTATTTAATGACAAGGATTAATGGAATATATTAAATAATGGAAGTGCACCTATCATCACAGGTTTTATGGAAAATAAATTAGAAAGGATGGTTGTAATAGTCAGTTACTGTCATATTAATATTAAAATAGGGAAGTGATATAATTTTTTACATTATACATATAGAATAGGATGAACATAATATTTAATTCCATATATATAACCTGTTTAAGTAGATGATAAAATAATATGAAGTATATTTTGCTAATGATTGTTTTTTGAAGATCATTTACGTAGAAAAAACATTTAAAATTTTATTGGGAAACTCGTTGGTGTTTCATATCAATATTTGGTTCATAAAATAATGATGATGATAATGGTGCTACCATTGTGATATTTAATTTATAATCACTTGATGGAACGTAATGATATTATTTAACTAGTAATGATTTGGATGGATAAATTCCAGGTTCCAGCCTTGATTTTTGTAGATTTATGATGATATCTTCAATGGGATGAATGGAACGTTTTATGTTTAATTTAACACTCTCTAAAGAATATGTGGGAAATGTTTAATTATATGATAAGTCTCAGATTCTAGTTATGTTGGTGTTGAGTGAGTTTGAAAGGAATATATAATTTTCAAGATTCACATATGCGATTATTCTATATATATATTAACACAACTAAATATGTGATATAGCTGAAATCAACATAGCTGCATGAAGGACCGATCTATGTGATCCATGTAGCCTATTTCATCCACATATGGGAATTTCAACCAATGTATCTATTTTCCCCAAGGAAATGAATTGAAATAGGCCATTAGGTCAATGTTGGAGAATGTTTCTAAATAGGATAATTTGAAGATTCATGTTGCTAAATTATATTGTATAACCAATATATCACATATGAAAATGGAGAGCCACATAGACAATTTCATACATTTGAAAATTTGAAGGAATAATAATATAACAAAATTATTATATGTGAAGAACCATTTTAGGAAATTCAATAATTTATCAAAATGAAAATTCAATTAAGGTAATTTCATATATGATCTGGGTGAATTTTTTAAGGTTTTTAGATTTAAATATACGATGATATAAAATAATTTCAGATTATTCAAGTGTGGCATTATTCAAATATTATGGAACTTGATCAAATACATGATCATGACTCAGGATGAGATTGAAAGGAACAAACCAATCAATAGATAAGCTATTAGTGTTGATATGATATCTACATACCACCGAAGATCGATCCCCATAACAACACATGGAACTACGATAAAGGTGAGTTACACCCTATAAAACAAAAGAGCAACATTATTGTTTTTACATTGAAATATTAGTAAAACTAAATGAAACTTCTTTTAAAATGGGAAGAATCCCACATTATTTAAATATCGACAAAATGAAATAATTTGAGTATTAAAATAAACATTTGAGATGATTTTGAATGGATATTTTACTAAACTATTATGATTTAGATAGAGTCATAACCCACGAAAAATCTATGTAACTTTCCTAAATATTCTACAAATAATATTTCCATGATTTTCAGAGTGGATATATAATATAATCATAATCATGTAAATAAATAATAGGTTATCAAAAATGAATATTAGTGAATATACTACAATTCAAAAGAATAAGTGAGACGAAATAACTGATTATATATACACTACAAAAAAATCGATTCAAAAAAGGATGAATGTATTATAGTTTTCCTACAATCCTTGATTAATAATGTAGAAAAGAATAATATTGATGGAAAAAACATATAACCTGCATTATCTATAAAATCATTGAGAAGAGAATTTGTGAATATGCTCCCACATGTCATACTCTTACACAAGAAAGGTATGAATTATAAAATGATGTATCTACATGTAAAATAATTCTGAAATATTATAATTCTACCCATATGGCTTCTGTAGTTTGGTAAGGGGACCCCCTAAACTACCCTGTAGGGAAAAAATGCATCATATTTTACCAACTTTAGAAGGACCAGACCAACATCCTATAATCTATGAGATAATAGCTTAATCCATTGAAGTGTGTGGATATAATGTTGTTTATTACTTTTTTTCTTTGTGGGTTCATCGATAATGGGAACATTTTCATACCTAAGATCATCATTTATTTGATAAAAAGAAGAAATATGTGAACATGGGATAATAACAACATGTCATTATTGATGTAGTCATCCACATGGGGGAAAATATTCATTAAAATTACCCAAAATTGAACTGTGTTTATTTAGTATCCAATATTTTTAGAATTAACAAAGCTGAGAAATGAATACCAAGATCCGTTCAATGAATATGTGAATACGTGATAAAGTGATTAATGTATTTTCACCCACCCTCTCAGTGTGTGATTATCATAAGAGATCATAACAATTAGTATACATTTCCTAAAGTCCAATGTTTTCATCTTGAAAACATTCCAATACATTAAAAGATAATGAAGTTAATTTTGTAATGAAATAAACATTCTAAAAATATAATATTATATTTATATATATATATAATTAATAAAAATAGGTTTCATGTTGGTTCCATAAACTTATATGATCAATGTCTCCTTCTTTTAGGTTTTGGAAATGAACTCTCTAATATAACCCCATGGACATAGAATTAATTAGATAGTTCTATTCTTTTTAAAGGGACTAAGATATAAACATAAATTATATAATATAATGGGAAAAAAATTTATTAAATTTTCATTTACTCAATGTCATCCAGGATTCATAGAATGCATCCCACATTATCATGAATATATGACGTCATGGTTTTATTCTATACATAAAAAAAGATTCACAAAAATCATTAATAATAATATTTTGATCTAAATATTATTACACATGTACTCATATAGGTACATATAATGAAAAAAAATTTGTATCTCTTATTTTTTGGAATGTTCTCATAATCTCCTACACTAATGATTACCATGAGTGTACATAATGGGAATATGTCTCAATACACTACAAGTCTCCATCAATAATATAATGTATAATTTATATACCATAAAATATTATCATCTAGATATAGAACTTATATTTAATAATAATGTCATGGAACTCCTAGGTTCTCATCATAGCGGGGACTGTTATGACCTTTCAGTGTGACATGTACATGTAGGAAATTATTATATAGTATATCCCACAAAAGAAAAATCATCATGTGATAAGATAATAATGTTAATATAAAAAACATTAAATATAGTTAATCATAATTTACACAATAGTTTGTTCTACGGAACCAACCCCATTTTCCATGACATAAAGGAATTTTGAAATTCATATTTTTTCTCTACTATTTCATTGTGAATCCAATCTCATCCATAACCTAACATCCAATTATAGTGATAATTTTCTTAAATGACGATGACATAAGGATACACCGAAAAGTGTGTTTCACCATTCCCATTCCATGGTGGATATCAAATCATCCTCTGATCTTCATAGAGATATATTTCTCATTGATAAGATTTATGATACATTCTATAAAATACGTTTTCACTAATAATTCATATTTTAAAATAAAGTTTTAACTTATTATTAAATTATGTATTGTTTTGATGAGTGTGATACTATAGTGAAGTTACCACTTGAAATATTAACCTTCACTCTCTTGTATGTGCCTACACCCTTCTTTCCTTCCCCACCAACATCTAAAACATCTTTCAATATTCATCGGGATTGTAATTAATAAATTGAATATTCCTCATTTAAATTGAGCCTCAATCTTCAGAAATTTAACATATACTTCAATATATAATCACGTGACACACTAGGATCCATTCCCATTATCAACATGTATTCCCATGATTATCGCATCAAGAGAACTTACAAAAGGATCTATATGACTATTTATGTTTCTCTAGTGATATTCGTCCAAAGATAAATCTTTTTTATGTCAACCTTCCAATGATCATCACCATTTCCCATATTCTATATTGAATCCAACACTTATTGTAATGAAAATATCGATATCACTCATGAAAATAATATCTTTTACAAGTATAAAACTTAGCATACATGAGTTTGGTTGAACATAGAAAAAAATAAAATATTAATTTCGATTATTTTAATGTAAAAAATGAATTCTAAAAAAAAATTATTTTGTGTTGATATCTATTATCCATAAATACAAATGAAATAACTAATTAGGAATGGACCTCATCTTCTTGAGTTACATGGTAACATCATACTCTTTTACTCACCAAGCTTCTTCCTTAAATAATAAAATGTTCACCACCACTCCTCACCCACTATCACTACCTTAAAACACCTTGACATCAATATATAATAGTGAATTATCCTATATCTCTAACTTCCTAATATTTCATTAGTTATGTGGAAACACTAAAACAATCCTCTTCTTGCACCATCACCCATCAGTGGCCTTTTCCTTTGATATCTATCCCCTATCTATTAATATCGAAATTCTAATCATGGATGCAACCGAATAATTGAGTGAACTCTCAATATCTCAAAGATATATTTTCTTACACCCCCTTTATTGAACTCTATCTACCACTTAGTCTCCTCTTACCTCATTCACCTTCAACAAAAAATAGTGGAAATTTATTATTTATATAGAAACTAATGTGGGAATTAACCCGGGTACTAATAATTAATTGTCAAAGACGAATTAGTGGTGGTCGAAAGTGGTGACCAGAAAAATATCCAAATTCACCACACTTCATTCATAAATGTTTAATAGTGTACGCATAATAAATATAAAACATTTTATATTAAAATTTTAATTTCCTGATTTGTCATTCAAATCTATGAATCATAATTAAACTCTTTTGATATTGATACTAAAATTTGATTAACATGTGTTTTTTATCCAACATTATGGGGACCACCATGGCCTCCTCTCAAGTCTTTTCTATTTCCTAAACTATATTAATGTTATAATTAGAGATAAATGGGTTTAATTATATATTTATATAAAATATCCTAGAAGACAACAAGAAAATTTTATTGTCATTAAATGCAATAATACACCATGGGAAAGCCTACACTTATAAAATTTAACTATGAGTACATGTTTTCCAATTTCTCTCAATTTCTAGGAAACATGAATAATCAAACCACATATTTAAATAATTAAATTATTTAATTTAATTATAACCTTCAAAATTGAACTTTTTTGGAATTCTGAAAAATTTTCATCCCGTGTTAAATATCACCACAAGTATTAAAACATATTTATAATTTACATATCTGGTTGTTTACTAGGTTTATATGACCATTTTTTTAATATGAGTGAAATAACTAAAATTACCTGGAAAACTTGATGATCTCCAAAACTAGAAATATCAAGCCACTATATTATACACTAGGTAAGTACATATTATATTAACTATCATTTATATTATTATGTATATGGAATGGGACATATATTTAATGTTTAGATTTATATTACATTTTCAAGAAAATATTCTCATTTCTCACAATCACCCAATAAGAATTAGTATTTTTAATTATAATAGAACTAATTCTGTGTTTCTATTATGGAAAATGATGTTCATTTTTCTTTTAAATTTACTATTTCATACATTTATATATTTTTACCTCCATTAAAAATCCTTTCCATCCCTATCTGTAATATTCCATTAATTATAATTTAAATGAAAAATGTATGTAATAGATGATTAAAACTATACAGGATATAAAAATTAAAGTACTTATGGTATGAGGATTTTTTGTGGAAAATTAAAAGGAATAAAGTCTTCGAATTCCATTTTATAACAAAAATCAGTATTTATGTTAATTTATAATTCACATAATAACTTTTTTACCTACATTAACGGGTGATTAAATATTTAGAATAATAATTTTGTACCAATAATACCCCCCAAAATATTTTATAAATTGAAAATAATATTATATATCTATAATATATAATACTACTTGACACACCGTAATGTATGATAATTTCACTAAAAAATGAATCATTACTCTATGTAGTAAAACATGATTTATTTTATTAGAAGTATTCCATGATGTAAAATATTTAAAAATGCATCATTATAGATTCAATGATGCAATTTATTGTACATAACCCTAAAGAAATGTATACAAGGATATCTTTAAAAGTTTCCGTGGGAATTTGTATTGGTGTTTGTAAATTTTTTGGGTGGTCTCTATATATTTCTGTGCATAATTTTTGCATTCTATATAGATTTTAGTTCAATAAATTTTAATCCTAAGCCTAAATAAGTCTTCATAAAAACAACTCTAGTTTTTTTCACCCAAATGTGATTAATACCCAACTTAATTGATGATATATCTATAATTATGTAATGTTTGTCGATGTTTTTCCACATTTTCACCTCCAATAAACGTCATGTTATTAATGAGTGTTAAGGGTATGAATCACACCAATCATTACATGTTTGCATAAGGATAATTATATTCTAAATAAATCATAAGTATGAATAAAAAATTTCCAACATCACTATGGATCAATTAAAACAGAATATAAAATTATAAAATACACTTGAATTTATTTTCTTTTTGAAAAGGTTCAAATTATTGAATTAACCCTGAATTATTGAATTTGAGGTTCCATTAGTAGTCATATAAAATATTTATAATACACAAGTTTTATGTGATCTTCTTGATATCCTTGGGATTATAGTCACTCTACTAAAATATATATAATTGGGGACATGGTACCACTAAATAATCTCCCATATGATAAAAATAAGAGAACCACTCTATACACTACTTTTTCGTACTCAAAATAAAAAAAAACTCTCCCTCTTACATATTCAAATAAATTGGAGAATTTAGTATCCTAAAAAAGATTATTAACTCACAAAACACCTTGGGAGGTGCAATTATGACCTAAAAAGTTTATTTAATGAATATAATGTCCAAAAAAATTTCCATAGGCTATGAACGCCATTGAAGTTATATTATTAAGCCTAAAAAGTTGTCAGAACATACATTGGAGATGAACTAATAGATCTCTAATGAATTATTACAATGTTATATTTTGTAATGGTAAATAAATTTTGTTTGTTCCTAATTGGTAATAATTTAAGGAGACCATATAAAGGAGGATGGAGTGAATCAAGGGGTGATCATCATAAAATTTATTCTTAACTTTATATCCAATTTCACCACTCATAGTATATATAGATTCTAACCCATGTGTTAGTAGGGTAACAGCTATAACTTTTTATCTCTTTGAATTCATATTCCACTTAACTTCAGTTGTGTATAAAATGAACACAATCACAAAAATTAAATTATAAATTCATTTATTCATAACATTACTCGGTTTACCTCAAATTGGGAATATTCAAAGGGATGTTGGAATCTCATTGTAACTCCAAAATAGATATACTTGACCACTATGTTCTAACATTAATTTATGATATAAGATCCATAAAAAGATTAATACTTGAATTGATATTTGACCCTAACACTTATAATGTCTATCTCACCAATACACACACTCAAATAGATAATAAGTAGGCATTAATTAGTATAGAGATACCTTATGTGTCTCTCCAATGTAGACAATCCATAGTTACCCCATAATAGGGTAAACACATTCTTAATTGTCTGCCTTAGTGTTTGTCCTATAATAATATATATATATATATATCCATTGATTCTTATTCATTGAATCACATGTTATGGTAGTGTAATCCCTCAATAAGGCTCTGCTTTAACATTTATTTTAGGCCAATATTCATTAATCTTATTCCTCTATCTGTCATTTTATTATATTTTGTCTCCCCTTTCCAAGAATTAATTTATGCCCCTTTTATTTGTATCTTGACACATTTATACATTTATTACACAATTATTTATATATCACCACTTTTCCAACACACTATTTGTCTCTACATAAATTTACCACACGACTTTGATCACATTCCTATAAAAATGATGGTTATCAATGCTCTTAAATTCTTCAATGTTACTCTATCATCTTCTTGGACACCAATATGTTATGGATCCATGCTATATTTTGGATAAGAAATACTCCCCCACATGTTATATGGCCCCCACCCTAATCCTTTTCTTCCATGCATTCATGGCACATTTAGCATAAATATTCCCAAATCATTCATATATCTTAGGTTCTCTATAACTGATCAAAAAACATGATTATTCATTATTAATATCTCATATTTTTTTATTCTCTCCTAATAGATTCTTGAATTTTTTCTATTCACATGCTTAATTTTAAATTTTGGGAAATTATATTATTATAAATACCTATAATTGTCTTTTTTAATTTTGTAAAAGAATTCACTTAAATCATTTTTTCACGCATTCCTCATCAATAATATGATCTTTGTTAGGATATTTACATGTTAAATTTGAAATATATTTTTCAAAAAAACATTAACCTAATTATATATAATTTTAAAATATTAAACATCTATATGATATGTATATAAATATCTCAAATTGAAAATGGAAATATGTGAATTTCTATAATATGTTTCCAATCCATTGTCTATGAAATTTCTTATTTCTTTATAGGTGTGGATCATATTTTTTAGTATGAAATTCATCCATTTGAGGTAGGATGTTTCACTTTAGAATCAAAAGGTAGTATCCTTATATCATTGTCAAGGACTTATATCACTTTATATGATATCATATTTTTTATTTTCTGACATACCATCATCTCATATTCTCCATTTTTTTACCTCATTTGATATTCATGTTTTTACCTATATCACATGTCATTGACACCGATTAGTGTCTCCCTTTTTTTGATAGTAATAACTTTCTATAAATCCTTCTCTAGAACTTCAAATGAAATAATTAATATATTTTTTGAAATATATGGTATTTCAATGTTATATCATGTTATCAATTATGATATACAAATTTCTATTCTACACTTAAAAACGACTCAAACCCTAATTAATTATTACTAATATAAATATATGTTATTAAAAAATTCATATAGTTTAGTGAAAATAAATAAATTATACATAGTTATGATATCACCATGTTGTTATCAGTGATTGTATAATCAATTGATGTAATCACTGTCACCTCCCATGATATATAAGAGTGTTTAGTATATTATGTCATGCACAATGATATGATCATGTATATACCAGAGATATGTAGTACTTATTTTTCATTTGAAAATGTTTTCATTTGAGCCATAAATAATATATTAAAAAATATCCTTTTGGACAACATCAATATTCCCCCAATGTTATAACACCTTTACTCCAATGTTCCAACCTTTTACAAAACTCCATCAGGAATCTTCCATAACGATCTCAAGCATACGAGTTGAACTTAATAATATACTTAATAAATATAATTTTATAAATACATTAATACTATATTTAAAATAATTCACTAAGATGATAATTATAACATCCACAATTATTACTCATAAAAAATAAATTCATCATTATAAAATTCTCATCATGAGAATACTTCAATTACTAAAGATCATTATTTTTGTTTCCAAAAATTTCTTTTATCACCATATGCCCATATTTTTACCTCAATCAATACATTCCACCACTTAATATATATATAAAATATCATCTATGCTCCCCAACATTATAAATTATTTACACCTAATAATACGTTATTCTAATGAGTTACACTATTCTAAATTCAATGAGTATCTATAATCATTTAAAAACTGTCAACCATAATATATATGAAATCTTCTTTGGATTTTTCTGAGAACGAATTTTTTGGGATTTTTTTTGTAACATCAAGAATATAGTAACTTACAGTTGTATGATGTAGAGTAGTTTGAAGCAGAATATAGACACCATTGTCTGAAACTAGTATTAGTGAATATATCTAGAAGTGTATTAGTTGGAGGATGTGTTCCAAATATTGCATTGTCGGCTAGGTGAATCAATGGAGTTATTAAAGTTTAGAGAGATACTATTGGTATCTATGATCAAGTGAATTTCATAGGCCTAAATAAAATGGTCGTGAAACTAATAAAACCGTATAGTCTCATATATAAATAAATGATATGGGAAACCTTAATTATATTTAATTTCTCATGTATTTATAAATCATTTATTTTATATGGTATTTGAATTAATGGTTCCAGTGTAAAGGGTTTTTTATAATTCAGATTCAAATTGTAAATTTAATTTTTGGAGAACCTATAAGAGGTGTTTTTGACTTTTTTTAGTATCTTTATGAGGATCAAGATGATATTTGGGTGATTTACTAAAGGTAAGATAAATGGTAAAAATATAGAATAAGTGTAGTAACTATAATACACTATATATAAATCCATTGGGTGCTTAGCATAAATACGCAAGGTTATATAGGGATGAGGTAGAGGGTTTTATCCCTAGTATAACTATAACCTGAAAAGTGGAACTACACAGGGTGGCCTATGCCTTATTGGGTACCTGATGGAGTCTGACTCAGTACCTGATGGGCTATGGTGGTCACTCTCTAGTGAGTGAAACTTGATTATTTCTTTGTATTTCTCTCATGGTCTTTCAGTGGAGGAGGACTTGGGAATGAGTATTTTTTGGTTGACCATTCCCCACTCCATCCCATATCAACACCCTTAATGTTATCCTTAATAATGGGTGTCCTTGGTCGTGTTTACAAAAAATTTAGATGTATAATTCCTCCCTATCCACCTCTATTATTCCTCTCCTTTATCATTTATTATTTTTTATTGTTCTTGGATAGGCATTTAAAGGAATATTTCACTGAATAATAGATTAATCATCTTAAATAAAAGTGATTTTTTATTTTATGGATCAAGGATGGTGTGGGATGTGTAATACATGTCAATTCCTATTTTTTGGTGTAGGATTGATGCTTGATGAATTTTTTAGGTATTTTAGAAAATTGAATATTAATTTTCAATTGATTAAAATTCATTTAAGAGATATTTTTTCATTATAGTATAGGAGGTTTATCATTTAAAAACCCACCCATCATGGGGGTGAATGATCAATAATTGTTTTTATAAAACCCCTATTAGAGAGCCTTAATAAAAAAATATAGGTCTTTTGAGGTGTCTAAGAGGCGTAGGAGAAGTTTTTTTGTTTACTAAGGTATGAATCCATGGGGGAAAAGGGAAATTTCACCCTTTTACCATATCTTCATAACATAATTTTTTACTAATTATTTTCTAGAATTAACTCAGTTGGTATGTCCTCCCATATATCTTGGTTTTTGTTGAACCTCCATGGATCTTGGTTAGTTTCCTATCCTATTCGATATAATAGAATGTTTATGGTAAGTGTATCTCCCCTCTCACCCTTTCCAATTTATCATTAGTTCCTTTTTAGTTCCTTTCACTAAATGCCAATATACTATATTTTCAAGGATTTTTTCAAGTTTTGGGATATATAATATTTTGGATTGAAATGAAGGTGTATTCTAGATGAGTGGGTCTCTATAGGGTCGAGGATTAGGGTTTAAGGAATTTTACCTTAATGTCACTTCACCATATATATATTTTTTAATTTGTGTTATTACACAGACTCACCGTAATGATTCCAAAAATAATTAAATCAATATTTTATTTACCTTATAATTTTTAATAAATCCACCTGGGACTTACAAAATCATGTTCTTTTTATGTATTTCTTCATTGAATCCATGAAATTGTTGAGTTATGGTTATACCACAATAGTGGGTGAACAAATTGGGGATGATTTGGGGATTCCCATGTTAAAAATTATCATAAACCTGATTATTAGTTTCCTAGGATGAACCCTAAGAACTAATAGATATTATGGTCATGAAAACCATAAATGAAAATGTGAATTTATTTATAATACTATTGTGGGAAATAATTATTTTATGTTTTAAATATAAAATAAAATCATGGTTGAATATAATGAAACGTTTGTGAGAATTAGAATTAAATGGATGGTTTCATTGAATTATTTATAAAATTTATAAGTGAGTAATTCCATGGATGACCCTTGTATTTCTCTAGGGGATTCATGTCAATACAGGGAGTGAATAATTACTTGGATTCAAAGAGGATAAAATCTATGAAACTTCTCAACCGAGCCAATGACTTCTACCTATATTCATTACTGAAAATGGAATGGGGTAGATACCTATTGTGTATTGTTAATGTATATATTTATTAATTTGAATATATTAATATTATATACTATTTAGGGGTACCCTTATTGAATTCCATGTGATATTCTCTACACATTTGAATTGACCTTGTTGCTGTCGAAGACATTTGGTGTGAGTTTTTCATTACAATTGAGTTGTGTAACTGAATTTCATGGTTTATTTCTTTAGTTTGGAGCCAACTGATAGATTTTCCAATGTTTTTCTATAAGGTGATTCCGTAAGAATCCAACTAAATTCCCCTAGGTTATATGATTGTGGTTTCATCATTTATGTTCCTTGTCATTAATTGAGACAGATACTTCCACATTGTTTAGATATCGATGATGGATGAAACAGGTTGTGTCCATAAGGGTTTTCCCCTTGAGACGTGAGGCTCAGCTTGGTTCCTTTAATTTACATATCTTATTAGTTTTATTCTTAATTATTCACTTTTTTATTTCAAACCATTATTATTAACAGTTACAAACTACATTTGTATTAGGCATTATTAGGGGTGGCGTACTGAGTTGTGCTCAGACCATATTCAAGACATCATTTGGTATCTAGAATTATTTCAAGGATGTAGATCTCAGATAGGGAAATCAACATATTTTTGGTGTTTTATTCTCATAACAGATTAGAATTCCTGACACGAATGGTGGCCATGAGATTTGGACAATATGGGTTTTTCTATCATTTAGCCTTTTTTTACTATACTTACTTTTGATCTAGTTATACCTGTCATGATTGATATGTGTACCCTACTTGTATATGTGAAAAATCATTTTTATATATTATATTACATGATTTTGTTCTTAAATCCTAAAATTTAATTATATGGATGTAATTTTTCCCTATTTTAGGTTGTGTTAATCTCCAAATAGTGGTTATAGACTCCCCATTATAACAACTGTAGACCATTATTTCAAATCACTAGCATCTATTGAATGGGGATACATGTTTGGGGCCATGTGTTTTATGATATTGAGAAATTTTTTAGTAGAATTATGGTCATGGCATTATATTATACATGTCATTGACATGACGTAGCTCTAGGTGTCATAATTTGGAGGCAAATAAATGTATTTTTGATGTGATTGATTTTTTTAAATTATTTATAATTATTATACATAATTAATATGTTAATGAAAAATGTTTAATAATAAAAAATTTATGTTTTGTATCTTGAGATAGGGGTTTGGGTTATTGGTGGGTTTCCTCGGGAAAGGACAATCTTGATAAAAAAAGGGTTATCTCTATTAAAGAGGTAGGTGGTCCCCATAATACATAAGCATATGCATTTTGATACATCATATTGAATGATTTATTTGTTAATTTCATTTTTTTTATTTTTGATAGGGATTGTGAGTTCCCTATTTGTCCAACTTGGGTTCTCAAAATAGATTTTTCCCAAACCAATTACTATATTTCTTGTTGAGGGGATTGAGATCTCTTAGAGGATACATCTATAAGGGGGAATGGATTTCTGATTTACTAAAAAGAGGCCTTGGGTGATTATTAGGGAAGATATAAGAGATTGGTAGGCTATGTTGGACCTTCTAAGGATTTATTTTCAATCATATTAGGCTCAGTCATTGGGTGATGGGTGAGATGACTACAAGACTCATATATGGTTGGTTGAAACCCTTAAGTGTGGGTAGAGGTCTCAGTCTTTGAAGTGGGTGAGATATGTCTTATGAGTATTTGACCTGATATGAAATAGAGTGTTTCCTATCGATGGTTTCATTATTGTTACCCTATAAGATATGTGAGACAGGACCAACTCATTTTTTGGAAAATAAATATTCTTATGGATGGAAAATGAGTCACTGATAGGCTTTAGTTGAGTTGTCTTGGAATAGTCCATGGGGTTCTGGACCAAGAGGATTATGTGTGAATTAGAAGTGGAATTAGACCTTTCCACTTGATTCTCATCCTATATAGAGCCTATGATCCATGGTGTCATAATGGTATGATGGGAGTATATTGGTATTGATGACTAGAGATAAGTCTTGGTCTAAGAAATCTAGTTGTTTCCATTAAACATGATATTCAGATGAAAATGGGTAGAGAGTGCTACACCCATATGGGTAATCCTAGATTGCGAAACCTATCCTCTAATGTTTGGTTGGTGATGTGATACTATTTAATTTTTAGGGAAATGACATAAGATACTTGTGACGGGCTTTGAGATAGGTATGTAGCATGAAAATAACATGCATAGTCAGCACAATTCAAGGGAAAAGACACGTGAGACAAGTTGTGAATTTGAGCCGTGAATCATTTTTAGATTCTTTCCAAGAATGAGAGGGAAAAATAATTGGTTATTATTCGGTCATAACCAATGTACGAGGGTAGATGGAATATCTTGATATGATATTCCTACCAAAATTAAGAGGGAATATGTCATGGTTCAGAATTAGACCTCACCATGATTGAGGGGATATATTCTTAAGATGTGGTATATGGTATATTATGATATCAAACCCTCTGTGATAATATATAGGTATGATAAATAATATGTGAGGGGGCATGAGGTATCACCCAGAGATATAAGGTGGATTCATGAGACATCTTGTGAGGTGTGGTATAGAATTTGATATGATACACCACCCTAAGTGTGAAGGTGGTGGTATTAAATGTAGAATGTGACATAGTTGAGGCCCTACCCAGAGTGAGAGGAAATAATTCAAGACATATAACTATAGGGTGGAGGTTCTAAATAAAACCTACATTGATTGAGATTTTAGTGATCATGAAATGGTATTAAACCATACAAGGAGGTATATGTTTTGGGATATGGTTTATCGCTCGTGGTGACCTCTTCCATATTTTGGGTCATTCTAGGTAAGGTTGAGTATCATGATAGCCTATTTATCATATGATGAAAAAATACATACTTATAAACCGTATATATTATTGATTTAGATTCACTATATATACTCATGAATTTTATGGAATACATTAGGGGCACTTGGTGAGACCACATTGGGATGTATTTCTCATAAATGTTATGAGATAACTGATATTAGTATAGACCTAATTTATCATATGAAATATTGAGAATATGTTTCAAAGTAGATAAATATAGAGAAGATTTTTAGTTCGTGGAGATAGATTAACTTACGGATCAGGGTTATATTTTAGCCTCCTTCTATATTTATTTCTTTTTCATGTATATTTTTTTACTCAGATGAGAGATTCGATATGATATATTACTGTATGACATCATTTTTCATTTTTTATAGCATGGTTATAAATTTATTTAGTTACTTTTTTCTTTGTATATAATTCCATCGTTATATACTCTACTATTTGGTTTATGGACGATATTTTTTATTACTTATTGCTGAGAATACTATAATTCTGAGTACAATTTCCCAAATAATGATTATAGACTCTCAATATTAGTCAACATCCTATGGGAAACTATGTTTCACATATGAGATCATATTGTTCTCTGAATAAAGCACCATTTGGGTGATTTTTTATTAGTTATTATAAATATATATTAGAGATATGTTCTTTTTTTAATCTATTGGAATTATAGATGGATATAGGAATGCGTTAGAGTTCATGGAAGACCATCCGCTATTGAGTTGCAGATGACTTTCTGGTGGGATGTATAGGTTTCTAGATTTCAAGAATTTTGGTTTCTATTTTTCAGTATTAAATTTGAGATATTTATTCATACATGATATATTTATTTGATAATTATTTTTGGTTTTATTATAGGATTAGAGTGGTAAGAATAATTCATACATGAATCAGATTTGGAACATAAGGTTCATATTGTTTAGATATACTTGTGTGATTTTTATTTCTATAATAATAGAGGTTTGAATTATTTAAAAGCACAAAAAAGTGTTTTGATATTAATTTTATGGTGGAATGTTACTCAGATTTGTGTTCTCTGATGACATTTCATGTTGATCTTATTGTGGGATTCTCTTTTTTGATAGTTCTATTGTCCCTGGGTGAATGGGATATATATTTACCCTTAGTAGGTTCTAGAATTGGATTCCTTAGTTATGATTAAATAATGGACGGTTTCACCAATGAGATGTTTTTGAATGGGATCATTTTTACCTATTTAGATACATACCATTTTCAGAGTAAATAATGAAATTTGGGATGCCTTGTAATTTTAAGATCTAATTAAAATTTAGTGCTTGTGGTTGTTGGTAAAGGAAAATAATGATTTTATGCCTATCCATATGTGAATCAAGGGTGGTTTTTGTCGGGATAATCATTAAAGATCTAATATGGCTTGGTTTATGATCGGTATAAAAAGAGAAAAATTTTATTTTTAGAATGATTATGGTGTAGTGTGTGATTGTATGATTGGCCTTGGAATGAGTGGGACTCAGTTGGTTTATTAAGATCATTGAAAAAATCAGTGATGGTTCTTTTGGATAGATTATATTAACATACTTGAAATGCATAGTTAGTATTTTAGGTTTATGGGGTATGATTTATGGGCGACATTCCATGGGAGAATAAATTGGGTTATATTTTCATGGAACACCGGGGTGTATACCAATTGGTTTCAGATTATATATAGATTTAATGTGGAAATGAAATGATGAGAAGGTTCTCAGAAGTGCTCACTCTTATATTGAAAGAAGAAGATCTGATTTCAGTTTTGTCATTTAGGAAAATACATAATGTGTGAAGGATGGTTCATGTTGTTAATGACCTGTTCCAATTTTTTAATGAGATGATATAATGAGATATAAATGGATTCCATGACAATTTTCACGGTACTAGGAGAACATGACGGAACATTTATGATGATATGATGGTTGGTGGTCCCTTTGTCCTAACGTTAGGGGTGACTTATGGTACTTTGGTATTTTTGAAATATAATCACCTTAGTGGAGATTTAAAATTATTTGTAGCTTTATCTGCCCAAAAATATATATTTAATTAAATTGAATTCCGTGAGACAATTGTACACATGGATACTAGTGTTTTTTATGAGAATAAAAGTAGTTTCCTATTCGGTAATAGGAGTCATTAGTGATTGGTTAGGTGTTGTAGTCTTGTTTATTTTAGCATATGGATCAATTGGGGTGAACTAGGAATGGTTGATCATAGATCAATAAGAGTGACACATGAGTGAGCTTGAGGGAAATCTTGGATAGTTCTAAAAGAGTTGTGTGAGTAAATACATATTTTTAGGAGAGAACTATTAGTTGATAGAAGGTGTTACTATCATTTCCAGAGAGTCTAGTTGAACACCATGGGTGATGTTCTAGGTATGATTGGAATGGGAAGTGATCAGTTTCTCTTATTGGATTCTAGATATAAATGGGTTGGTCAGACAAAGTTATTACACATGATAATGTATGAGTTTTGGACCATGAACAATTTGTATGTTTTTTAGTAGTATGCCAATAAGGATAATCCTATGGTCTAGAACATCTTATAAATTAATAGTTTTGACCCTCATGATAGTATGGTTATAGGTGTTCTAGAACTAGTAAGTTAATTGTCAGGATTCCCCATAGATTTTGGTGTTATGACTTATCCAATTTCTTTTTTTATTATTTAATAGTTGATTTGGGATTTAGATGTGGTATCAAAGAGATTTTTTGTATTGGTAGAGGATTCAAGGTAGGATTTGGTGGATTCAAGGAATGATTTTGATCAAGGGTGAATTGGTGGTAAACATTAGAGTTAGATGATATATATTATTGGGTTGTGGTTTCACCTATATAATTAATCCTATTGTTGGGCCTATACTTTATTTTTGGTTTCTCTATGAGATACCACAATGCCTTTGGGTTTTATGACATCAGGATTAGGTTATGTGATAGTGAATCAACATGTGAAGCTAATAATTTGTTGGGAAAACCATCTAAAAGAGTACTAACTAGGGTTATCTTTTTTAAATTTTGTGGGTAATGTGGAAAACATTTTGGTTGAATTTTTTAACACAAGGATATAAAAAGTTTGGGATTATATAATGAATTTATGGAGAAAATATAGTATATATTGGTTTAGTTTGTGGGTAGTTGAGATGTATCTAAATTAGCTATAAATCGTAAAAAGGGAATTGTTTTCCATTTTAGTCAATGTATTATAGGTCAATAGAAGTTTCTAGGATCTTATTAGGGACAATATTTTTATGGTGGAGATTTTAAAATTTTCTAAGAATTTATGGTTGGCATATTTCAATGGTAATTCGTTTTTTGGTTCATGAGGATTAGTTTCAATAATTTGCATTCTTATTTGAATCCCATGAGTTAGATAACATGAAGAATATTTTTTTTGGTGTATTTGAGTTGTTTTAGGAGTCTATAAATTATTTCATTAAGATCAAGGAAAGGAAATGTTGGTTGAATAACTAAAACATAGTTATAATTACCACTAGGTACATCATAGAAGGCTATCGGGTACTCAGTGGATGATGAATAGAGGATGTAGTCCATAGTGAACCACCATGGGGTACGTAAAACTCCACCAGTTGACCAATGGATTATAGGGTACGACATGGAGTCTAAAAATATACCCAATGTGTTCTTAGTGATTCTTTATTTGGGAACAATGGTAATTTCAGCATTGATCCCCCTTAGTTCTTCAACAGTGGAGGGATTAGTAATGGATATATTAAATGACCATTTCCCTTGTCTCCCCTTGAATTCCACCTTAATGAAGAGTGGTTTTGGTGGTGTTTGCATGATTTTTAGAGTTTCTAATCCTATCCTTCCTCTTGCATTATTACTCTCCATTCTCACAACTAATTTCTTATAGTTCTATGATATATATTTTGGAGATGATCCCACCAGATCATTATGGGATCATGTTAAAGACAAGGTCTTTGGTAGTAGATTTCTTATGACATCCAAGAGATGAAGAAATTGTTCCTTGAACTATTTTTTAGATGGGAGATCATTGTAGACTTATGTTCTGCAGTATATAAATAAATTATATATTATTTGGAGACTTAATCGATATCGTTTTATTTGGGTTTTTGTTGGGGTACAAGGGGAATTCCATGAGTGTTCAGCATGATATTACCCATGGTTTTTTCCATGGGAGACCACATGATGGGGTTTTTATCGAGTTTCATATGGGTTTTAATTTTTTCAATTAATAAAAATAGGTAAAATTATATTTTAAAATGATTATAATTGTTTAATAATTAAATTATTCAATGTTTTCTCTAGAGATAGGGACTCGGGTTGTTCGCCTGTTAGGTTGGGGTTAGACCTTGTTTTTAAAAGATTCTAAATAAAAAGTCAACTCTTCTAATTAAATAACCTTCCACTAGAATAAATATAATTATACTTCTTCGGGAATTATTGATTAAATTTTCATGACTTTTGATATCTAGGTATATTTAGTTTTTATAGGATTTTTATAATTTTATAAGGACTTAAAAAATGATTTTAAACATTAAATACCATTTACAGTCTTGATTTGGACCACTCATGAAATTTTAATTTAAAGAATGAAGTTAATGATGTACTGAAAATTAAATAGTTAATTTATCATTTATCATTTATAAAATCATTAAAATTCATATATTACCATAAATCACCTAAATATTATCACTTTTAAACTTTTTAAAACCATTGTTTTAATTCATTTATTTTCTTTCACAAGAATTGTATCGACAGTCCATATGAATTTTAAAATATTATAATATTTTAAAAAACTATAAATAAATTACTAACATGAAATTAAACAACTAAAAATAATTGTGGTCTTATGTTTTCAATCGTATTCTATAATTACTCTTATCCAAATCATTTATACTTATTTAAGATATTAATAGAGGGAAAATGAATTTTTATTAAATATAATGATTAATTATTTTTTTAATAATACCATGAATTGAACGGAAACCACAAAAATAGTCCAAGAAATAGTATAGGTCAAAAACCTCTAATACAAAAAAACAATTAGTAATCTGTTGCTGTTTTTTTGGGCATTTCAATAGGATTTAAAATTTTTAAATTATTTTTTATTTACCACGATAATACATGTTTTTAACATGGTATGTTATTTTTTGTGAAAAAAATTACCTAATAAAAAATTATTATCATCTTGATTAAAAATTTTATACCGATTTTACATCATCCATTCTATATAAGTGGTGTAAATAAATATTAATATAATTATACAAAAAAAATGAAAACCCTTTTTTAGAAAAATGGATTTTTAAACATAAAGCATAACTTATGCAAAATCAAGTAAAATATTAGCTAATATGTAATTAGTTATTTTATTTTTAATCAATGTGATCATATGTTACTTTAAAAAAGAATAAAAAATAGAATAATTATTTAAAATTACTAGATATAAATAAAATAATTGAGAGTTTTTCAAAAAATGAAAATTTTAACTCTTCACTCAAAAGTATTGATTCTCAAAAAAATAAAAAATAAATCCAATTATAAAAATAGGATGTAAATGTTTTTAAAAAAATAATTATGAAAAATTATTTATAATATCCATGATGAAGATAGAATAAAATACCTTTTTCAGGAAAATGTATATTTTAATAATAAAATGAATTTATTCTAATTCCTCACCTAAAAAACAAAATTAAATGATCATTTATTCAGTAAATTGGATATATAATCTACGTATTTCAATGGAATAAGTTACTAATTTAATCTATTGTGATAGAAAAAATTGGATAGAAATGGATTTTATGAAAAATGTAACTTTTATCTAAAATTTAGTTTATCTTAAATTCCAAACAATTTAAAATCATTATTTTAGTAATTAATTCATTTTATTAAATAATTGTTTTTACATATTTTTATTAATATGGTTATTCGTATTCATAGCTTCTAAACAAATGGACTTATTATATCAATCATATTTTTATAAAAATATTTTTATTAATGTATTGAAGTTCATTTTATGTTCGGTGTTATATGTAGTACATGGAATAAAAAATATATTTAATTTAATGTATTGTAAATAAAATATCATGGGTGTTATATTATTGGTGGTTTCTATAAATATGTGGTGGAATTATCTCATCGGTGAATTCTTTTTTGTTTACACTAATCACAAGATTTCGAGATATATCTTCACTCAGGAAAATTTGAATATGTGCAAGTGGATGTGGATGGAGTTCTTATAAGAATATGTTTTTGAGATCTATTACAACATGGGAAAATGGAATTTAGTTTTTGATTCCCCATGTTGGAATTCATAAGGAGTTTTTGTTTGAATGCACAATGATTATTAGAGAGTTAAGAAGGAGAAATTACATATACATCCTGATTTTAGGGATTATATTGAGAAATTAACCTTATGAAAAATGGTTCAAAAATATTAATGTGAATAATGAGTGGTCAGAGAGATTCAAGAAAACTTCATTCTAGGTGATACTTCTAAGGGATGGTTAGAATGATCCAAATTAGATGTTTTTTTGAGAGCGATTGTGTCACGACCTGCCTTCCCAAAGATGACAGAAGGGACAAAAAACCGCCAGAACCTTCCTTCCTCATGTTGAAGGAGAAATAATGACCTGTTTTTCCACCTTCAATAGGCCTCGAAGTGGTGACTAGAACCAAGGGTATATAATCGTACATAATATGGCAGAAATTGCCCATTTTATTTAGTAGGATTGGGAGATACGATGATAAGAACCCAAAAAACTCCAAATCAGAAGTTAAAATTAATGACAAAACCAATTCCCATATGTATGTTCAAAGATAAACCCATAGAAGTACTAGAAAATATCCAAATGGAAAGTACCAAAAGAAATAAAATAGAAATAGAAATTGTCCCGACGTCTGAGTGAGTACGGTCTCGCACGGCCCCTGAAGTCCTCCTGGAAACATGAAATAAATTTTATATACATAGGGTGGGTATACAGGTCTACTCAGTAGGAGTAACCAAAATCCATCACGCACATGTGGGGAGTCATTTTAATTCCCCATGATAAAGAAGAGGTAACCAAAGCACATAGCAAGGATACTATTCACCAAAACTCACCAAGGTACACTCTTTAAATAACACAATTAGTTAAGTATTAGTAATAGCACATCGTTATTTGGGTAAACTAAACTGATTTCCCACAGGATATCGAAGACATCCTACGTGTAAGACCCCCCCTACATTTTCACTACAGTCCCACTACCGCCCCAACAAAAACCTTATGGTCCACCACAACCATGTATCCTTCTTGAAGACTCATGGGCCACCATAACCACACATCCCGCTCGTGGACACCTGGGCCCATAAAACCATCTATAACCACACCCATAGACACCTGAGCTAGAACAACTATTGTCAAGCACAAAGATACCCGTGCCTCATCCAGAAGTCACATGGGAAACAAAACCGCCCGCACACACCTGGGCCAACTACCATGTCATACCCTGCATGAAGAGTCTTGAAAAAAATGGACCTCAGGTCTTCATAGCCTGCTTGAAGAGTCATGGGATACTCGGGAGAGGGACCTAAAAAGAGCTAATAACCATCCACCTAATAGAATGTTGGAAAAAACACCCACCCCAATAAAAGAGGGTGTTCTGCACTAAGTGATCAACATTAGTGGTGTGTGAATAAGAAACACAAAAGCTATATTTATGCGTATAGGTAAAAAAGTACTCATCCCAACATAAGGGTTCCAAAACTATCCTAAACACAAACACCATCGTTATTATTCATTCAAACAAAAGCACAAAAATCAAAACCAGATAATAACTCATTCTTGTAAAACAAATACCCAGTGAACCCATTATTTTTATAATATTCAAGTGATTCCATTTAAATAAATTTATCATTACTGGGAAAAAAACTGTCATAGCCACATACTATAAAGGAAAACATCCAAGAAACAATTTAAGAATTCACACATGGATCTCTTGTAAGGTCACAATGAAAAAAGGGATCTACGATATCCCTCGAAGTACTGGAACCAATCCATGAACCAACATACGTCACCTACATGGTCTCAGGTCCTCAACTAACAACTCACCAATAGTTAATCCCATTCCTATCCATGACACCCCATAATGCATCAAATAGAACAACCATACACATCACTAGAACAGAGCAAGTGAGTTCTCATATTTAATCACATGATTCATTAAATTTAGTTTTTATTTTGGTTATCTGTGTTGATAACAAAAGGATTTTTATTTATTTGGAATCCATTTAATCATCCATGTTTAAGGGATTATCCAGTTTCCTTGTTATATCCATTCAATCACATGATTATCTAGAAAACAGAGGTTCATTAGTGTGCATCAAACCAACTACCACAATTTTTAGTGGACATAAGCCCGTATATTTCACAACATATTATAAAGGATAAAATAGTATAACATCATCATCACACACACCACTTCATTCTTGAAAACCCATTTATTATAGTCATTAAGGTTTGTTTTCATTCATCCCCAAAGTAAAATTATCATACCCACCCCGCATGATACAAAATACAAAGAGACGAAGGAAAACCCTATTGGAATGATCAACGATCAATGTTTTCTTCATCATGACATGAACTGAGGATGAATGAATTGCAGTGGATGAACTATAAGGACTACAAGAGTGATTAACAAAGGCTCTATCATGGGTGCCCAAGAAACCTCGAGAAGAGGAACTCTAAACACACCAAGGAAAGGAAAAGTGACATGTCAAGGAGGAGAACAAAACTTTGAGTGATAAAAAGAGAGATCATGGAGTTACCGAATATGAAAACTATGAAATAATTAAAGGAGGATAATGGTTTCCACAATTGATTGGGAAGTTTCACATGATGGAATTAATTGATATTTAATAATTCTCCTTAAATAGGTGGTGATAACAAATGTGAGTTAAAGGGTTTCCATTAAATGTGAAAAAAAACTTGTAGTAGGGGCGAAGCTGGAAACAAGAGATAGGGTGTGACACTAAGGAAAATCAAAGAATTTTGTTAAGTCAAGGATTTTCCATCTCTTAGGGGATTTTTGATATCATTTATGGGATTTAAATTTCTTTGAAAGGGGTATTAACTAACTTTTACGTTAAAAGGTACATTGCGGGAGCAGAATTGGAAACAATCGAAAACTAAGAAAATAAAGGGCTGGACACTGTTAGATGAGACACCATAAGGGTGACACAATTTTGGTGGAACACTATAAGTGGTACCACCATTTTAGTGTGCGACCGTTATGGTGCCACTATTACAGTGCAACCGTCATGGTACCACCGTTACGGTGCCACCGTCAGTGTTCCACCATAACGGTGCCACCGGTTTGGTGGAACAACATAAGCGGTGCCATCGTTTTGGTGTGTGACTGATACAGTTCCACCATCAAGGGGACATTGCCACGGTGAAACCATTACAATTCCTCCATGACTGGTGCCACCGTTTTAGTGGAACCATTTGGTGGAACTGAGTTTTTGGAAGACTTTTTAATGAGTCACCAGTGGTCCCCAAGATACTCTAATCCCTGGAAATTATGAAAAGTAATGGAAAAGGTGGGTACATGCCATTACATGAGATACCCCACAAACTCTTCTTTTCCTCCAGAATCCATCAGTAATTTTTTAGAAAAGAGAGGGGGACCGAACATCCACCTCTCAAGATACCTCTTAGGAGTAAACTTCATTAACATATAAGAACACCTCTCCCTCATACTGATCAACTGTAAAGGCACGAACACTCTCCTACCTTAATAATCCACCCAAACATGTAATGTTCATACTATCCAGTCATATGTATTAGGGATTCCCTTCCTCTATTTCATGATTTTATCTACTTTGGGTGGCTCTGACTCTCCCACATAGGCTTAATCACATACACCATAATCCGTCTTGATTAGGGATCAGCTTCTCAAATCCCCACAGTCATGACTATTCACACCCTTTCTCAGAACAAGGAAAAAATACCATCTAGGAAATCGGCATGAATTTATGCCCTTCATTCCTAGGTACTCTCCTCGAGGACTCCATGACTCCACAACACATGAACCAAGGGAATTGTTTTTTCAGGAATCACTTTATTCTCATGATCTGCGATGCTCACTTTTTCACTTAAAATGTCACGTCGTCTTGGATATCTATCTTTCCCTAGTAAAGGACATGTGAATCATCATGTAGATACCGATGGAGCTGAGACACAGGGACGTCATGCACCCTCAGTATCGGTGGTGGTTGCTCCAGCTGATAATCAACTTCACCAACCCACCACATCACCTTGAATAGTCTGACGAACCTCAGAAAAAGCTTACTTCCCCTGTCAAAGCACCATTTCCCATGTTGATGGTAAACCTTCAAGAAAACGTGATCCCCAAGCTCAAAATCCAAGGGTATCCTCCAACGATCAGAATACATCTTTTTCCTATCTGTAGCGGCCTTCATCCTCTCTCGTACAAGCTGAACCTTCTCCATCATACTTTGCACCAGCTCTTGGCCATGAACAGCCACTTCCTCGAACTCTATCTACCACACAAGTGAATGAAACAGTCTCCAGTGCAAGGCTTTGAAGGGATCTAGGTCAATGGTAGTATAATAGATTTTTTATAGGAAAAATCCACTAGTATAAAGTGTCTCACCCACCATTATATGAAGTCTTGAACACATGCTTTCATCTTATCCTTCAACTTCAGGATTATCCATTCTTTTGCCCCATCAGTCTGGGGGTGAAAAGTAGTGTTGAGGCATAGCTGGGTGACCAAAGCAAGTTTCCATCCTTTCGAGACACGTGAGGTAAACCATGTATCATGATCCCAGACTATGGACCTCAAAACTCCATGCAACCGTACCACCTCATCCATGTACCGCTATGCTAAGGAATCCACCACAATCAACTCCTTTATTTCTAGGATGTGAGCTGATTTTGTCAGCCGTTCCACCACTAACTATATTGAATCGCAACCTCCTTGAAACCTGGGTAGTCTCATAAATAAATACATTAAGATGAGGTCCCACTTCCACTGTGGGACATCTAAAGGCTGCAATAGACTTCCTAGAACACAGTGCTCAGCCTTCACCTACAGACACACGAGGTACTTTTCCATGAAACTGACCACTTCCCTTTTCACCTTGGTCCACCAAAACCGACTCCTCAAGTCTTAGTAAATTTTTGAAACTCTGAGGTGTACTACTAGGGGTGAGTTGTGGATCTCACCAAGAACACTCTTGCGTATTTCTACGGTGGAAAACAACTTTCAATGAAACAAACAAATTCTTCAATCCTACACCCTTGCCTTGCAAAGAAGGGAAGCCAACTCATCCCTCGCCTACCAAGAATCTTCTGATTCTCAAACCACATCCTTTTGTGTCATCATACTCACGGAATCGATCACCATGTTTACATTTCCCAAGGAATAGTAAATCTTAATGTCGTAGTATTGAAGTAAATCCATCCACCTCGGCTGTCGCATGTTCAATTCCCGCTGGGAGAAGATATTCTTAAAGATCTTATGATCTTTGATGACCATGAGGCATTCCCCGACGAGGTAATGCTACAAAAACATTAGTGCGAACACGACCGTAGAATGCTCTAGATCGTGGGTGGAATAGATACACTCATGTGGATGTAACTACCTAGAGCCATAAGAGATCAACCCTACTGTTGCATCAGTACAAACCCCAACCCTAGGCCAAAAGCATGGTAGGACAATTCAACCACTACCCCTCTAGATATGGTCCACTTTGAATCCCTTCTCATACACCACATGCTCAAGGAAGTGCACCTTCAGTGTCTAGAACATTCACTTGGACAACTTCCTATAGAAAAAGTGTTGTCGAAGGACCTCTAAAATTGTATGCAGATGCCCAACGTGATCCTCCTCTGATTTTTATTAGATCTGGATGTCTTCAATAATCATGACAATGAACTGGTCTTGATATTCCTAGAAGACAAAGTTCATGAGCCCCATGAACATGGTTGGATTTTTCGTAACACCGAACGCCATGACCAAGAACTCAATGTACCCATATCTGCATCTGAAGGCATTCTTTAGATTTTAACCTCCTTCTCCCTCAACTGGTGATATCCTGACTGCAGGTCAATCATGGAGAACCATCATACTCCCTTAAAATGATCAAAAAATTCTTCGATCCACAGAAGGGGGAAATAGTTCTTGAACGTCACCTGGTTCAGCCTTAAGTAGTCTATAAATTGCATGAGACAACTATATTCCTTATTTGAAAACAATACTGGAGCACCCCATGGTGACACAATCGGTTGGACAAAACCCTTCTTCATCAAATTGTCAATCAAAATTTGTAACTCCCGAAACTCAGAAGGCACCATCCGATAGGGAGGCATCGAAATCGGATGGGGCCCAGGTTGCAAGTCTATCACAAAATCAATATCACATCGAGAGGGCAGAGTCACCACATCTCCAGAGAAGATGTCCAAGAACTCACTGAAGATCCCTGGGACGTCAACCATCTTTGTATCTACTGACTCCATTGACAACTCAACAAATAAGGAAAGAAGGGGCTTCACTCACCGGCACCCTCCTGGAAACCCCGCTCGATGATGAAAGTCTTGCGTTTTATACCCATATCTGAAAACATGAACCTTCTTCAGAAGTAGTCCATAATGGCACACACATAGAATAGCCATTCAATGCCTAAAAGTACATCATAAGGCTCCATCTACGGAAAAATAAGGTCCCCATTAGACTGATGTAGCACCAACTTAAGTTTTCATCCCAGAAAAACATATGTAAAGCTGTTCTGACATCCGACTAGCATACTCAAAACCAGGGGAAGGAGAAGTCCTTCTACTTTTAGACCCAATTTATGGGATAGACTGTGTGAAGAAAATGAGTATGAAGCTCCTGAATCAAACAAGCCACAAGCAAGAGTTTTAAATAAGATAGTCATACCTCGAATGACTACTGGTCCTGCTGAAACTGCTGCCTATGTGTCATGTAACTTCCCACACCCAGCTCCTCTACCCCTCAGCTATTAGCTGCCTCCCTGACCATGCCCTAGTATAGGTCCCTAAAGAGCGCCCTGAGGTTAACCTTAGTGATTCAAATCAGGACTACGGACCAAGGGATTTGCTGGTATTGGGTTGATGTGGGGCATGGTGTAACACCCGAGTCTTTTATGTTATATAAATCATCAAAGGAATCTTTTTCTACACAACACTTGCTTGTCATTCTTTACATGAAATCACGACCTTCATCTATAGCTTGCGTCATACGCAATACCGAGTTTCACTAAACAACGATATGCTATAAAAATATTATTAAAACTAGCCGTTATGAATAGTAATAACAACTTTTTGAAATTTTATAAATTTTATTTTTCAAAATGGACTTCATTTTTGGATTCGGAATATCGAAATTATCCTAGAGAGAAATTTTAGTATTTTTCTGAAAAATTTCAATTTTTGATGAATAGTGAAACCACTATGTGGTAGTTAAAAAGCTGAATTTTTCATAAAAGATAATTTTACCGCTTCTGTGAGTGGAATTTCAAAAATCCGAGAGACATGGTTGATGTCAGTATGTAAAATGTGGTTCAATTAGATGAAAATAATTTTTTGGTGAATAGTAATTTTTTACTTTTTTTTACCACGGTTAAAAGTAAATAGGGTAATTAAGGGTAAAGATGATATTATTATTACCCTAACACATGTCCTAATTCTATTGTAAAAGTGTAATTCGACCAAAAACAAACTTAGGAATAAAATATGACCATTTAGGCCCACTTGGATTAGATTAGGACATTTATTATTAATTTATTTAAAGAAGGGTTAAAATAGTTAAAATCAAAGTTTAATAAGTAAATAATTTTCAATATGGAATTATACATAAGATAAATTCGTCTATGAATATTCATTAGAGAGATAAAAATATTTCCTACATAATGATATTTTATTTGTAATTTTTAGACATTAAATAATTCAATTTATTTATGACACCAAGATGATGCAGTAATTATCTTATTAATGAAATATTGACATAATTAATGTTATAAACACAACAATAAATGTAATTTGAGACTTTTTATGAATTCCACTAATTTTATTGGTTAATATGACATTTTAGTATTGATTTAATTAACTTTTTTCGAACTAATCATTCTGTTATGATTTTCACAAAAATCAATTACTAAATAGTGTAAAAATTTATATAAAATAGTTTTTAAAACAATTATTACATTAGTAAATGTTATTTTATTCCTAAAAATCAAAGGTTAGGCCAAATGACTTAGATAAGGTTATATATATTAATAATAAACAACTTGGGGTTCGTTTGGCTACTTATAGTATATTTATTAACCTTATAGTATAAGAACACAAGAAGACACGGTAAAAGTAAAATTATTTAACTTTATGTTAAATCTAAATGATAAGTTTAAAAAAGGAACCTAAACTTATATAAATTCTATTTTATGAGATTGTTTCGACCCATCCCCACCTTAGCTTCTAAATATATCAATTTGGAGCTATTTAAAACCGAACTTGACTTTATAATAAAATAATATTTTTAGTTTTCCCAAAGGTGCCCCTCTCCTCCCTTATAAAAGGGCACCTCCTCCCCCTCTTCCTCACACAACTATGAGCCTTCAAGCTCGGAAAACCCCTGCCAATTCCTCCTCTCCACTTCCCTAGAGACATCTTAGAGGTCCTGGTCTTCTCCAAAGACCAATTTTAGTGCCCTAAAAGATGGTCTCAAAGAAGCACTTCAAAGAAGAGGTAATGTCTGTTACCGATTCTTTCATCTTTATTTCTTCTTCGACTTCTTCTTCTTTAGTTGTTTCATTATGAAGTAATAACATCAGTATAACTCATATAATTATATGTTATTATAATTATGAAACATCCCTATTTCACCATCTATCCATCCTACGGAAAAATAAATCACCGCGTGTGCGTACGTACGGAATACCGTCTCCACGCCGTGGTGTAATCTATTTTCCACCAGCACCTTACTTGGATGGGTATAATTGTGTAAATAATGACTATATATGACTATTATAAATTAATACTGATTCTGAAATAGTATACATACACTGCAATACAATTCCACAATCATAGGAACGATATCATCACTCGTGTGTACGTACAGAATACCGTCTCCACGATGTGATGCGACTCATTATACATGATCTTCATATCATAATGATTATATAAATGAATTTAATGAATGAATATGATATTTATTACACTAATACCATTTTGGAAATGAGGTGTCTATAACCTAAATATAAGAATAAGAATTTATTCGACAAGACACACATAAGAACAAAAAATTATAAACACCCGAATAACAAGTAGCAATGAAATATTACTAATAAGAAGCTAAAAATATTACCATATATGATATCCTAAAAATAAGTATGATTCTATAATAAGTCAATAACCTTATTTAAATCATTATACAGAAGTTTCGGATACATACGAAGCAAAACAGACCTAAGGTAAGGGAAATATCACAATCTCATTTTTATCCGAGATTGTTTATACTTTGGTATTTACTGGGGTGTATTTTATCATCCACATCCATGTTTCCTCAATATGTAATATTGTTTCCATCCACCTACAATTGTTTAAATCCAATTTTACTCTTCGGTTAGTTTTTAGTAAATGATATGAAAGAAATCTTTTCTCATTTTTCATTCGAGATACTTTTTGACTTTTCCGACAAAAGTACGAGAAGAATGTTTTCTTTTAACTTATACGGCAAGAATGGATTTTTAAAACATTATTTCCAAGAAGCATCCTTTACAAGTTTTCAAGTTTATTTTTAATCAAATTATTTTAGTTTAGAATTGTACGACATGTTATGAATGGAAAAGTGTTTTTGAAGCAGAAAGGATATTTTCCTCAAGAATGGAGTTCAAGTGTTTTATCAAAATTATTTTCCATCTAAGATAATAAAGGGTTCTGTTTTTATCCCTATTGATTTGATTATGTTGTGATGGAATTATTTTTAGGAATTCTTTTATCTTATATGAATTGTTTTATGATGTCACGATGTTTAAGATTCCCATTTTTATTACATGGGTTATGAAATGATGTATGATTTATGATTTTGTGGCACACATAAGAATGGTATCATTATGAGATGGGTGGGACCAATATATCCCTCCAATGCATTGGTTAAAGATTTTATATCTCATGATATAGACATGGCTGGAACGGTAGGTTATACTAGTTCAGTGAAACAGGACTGAAACGAGGGTGACTCGGTTAAGAAGGGGACTTTGTCCACTAAGATAGTCTTGGCAATGAGTCTTGACTAACAAGAAATGATTTTATATGATTATGTGTGTATGACACAAAGTTTCATGTTTTATGTTATGATTATTTGGATTACATTTCACATCTATGATTTATCCCATGATATGATGTTATGATCTCTTTTGCAGGTTATGATTTCCAAAAGTTAGGTTCTTATGTATATGATGTGATTGATATTTCTTTTGTTTACCCTTACTGAGCATTTGAGCTCTCCCTTTTGTATGTTTTCTTTCCCCAGGTCAGGAAGAAGGTTACTAAGTATGATATGCCAAAAGGGACTATAGATATGATGAAATAAATGGGAGAAAGTCTAGACGCTTTATGAACCAGTTGTTTATGTTTCCCAGTTTCTAAAGACAATATACCTACACGGTCCTCTCGTGGTTTTGTTATATGTTGTAATAAGTCTGCTTCAATTTTGATGTATTAACAATGTATGTAAAGTATGGGTCGTTATAGTTGGTATCAGAGGAAAGGTATAATCAACATTTGGAAACTAGGATGTGAAAGCCTTAGTAAGAACCCTAAGGATAAGTCTAAGAATAGAACACAATCTTAGTGTTTTAGAAATGGCCATGAATAAGCTAGGATGAGACCTTAAGTGTAAAATTTTATTCTTGATTATGTGGTGTTCCTATTATAAATAGTGCTTCTCACACTATTCTTCTTGGTTTTAGTCAATGGCTGGAACCCGAAGGAACCGTGTTAATACAGATTGCGACGGGCAATGCAATGATTGTCCCCCTGAGGAACCAAATGTTATGGGAGCTGGAATGCAAAATCTTGTAGCCATGCTCACACAACTTTTTCAAGCTATGAATCATGCAGGACTTCCAAACGAGCAAAGGAAGGAGCAACATTCAGTTGAATCCTTCATGAGGCAGCGTCCACCTTCTTTCAGCCGGTCTACTGATCCATTAGTTTCTGAAAAAAGGATTATCACTACTGAAAAGATATTTTCAGTTCTTCAATGTTCTTATCATGATAAAGTCATCCTAGCAGTGTATCGTTTGGAAGGAGATGCTGATCAATGGTGGAATCTTATTAAGAATATGAGGCAATGGGATGAAAATGAGTCCATGGAATTGGACGAGTTCAAGAACTTATTTTTCAATAAGTACTTCCCTCGTATTCTCTGAACAAAGTTGGAAAAGAGTTTCTTGAACTGAAGCAATAGGATGATGAATCTGTTAGTACCTATGAAGAAACTTTTACAAGACTTTCAAGGAACGCTTCTGGTATTATTATCCAACCTGAGAGTATGATCGATCGATTTTTTAGTGGCTTAAAACCAATTCTTCGAAGGGCGTTAGCCATAAGGGACTTCAATAGCTACGAGGAAATCGTTCGATGTGCTCTCAAAGTCGTGATGGAGATTAGAGTAACCCATCAGTCATATGGGTTTGATAAGAAGATGAAAATGGAATTCAAAGGAAAATCTAAAGAGCACACTAAAAAGAAGATGAGCTTTCCCTTATTCTCAATGTGTGGAAAGAAACATGGAGGGAGTTGTCTTAAAGGGACAAGTAAATGTTTCAAATGTGGAAAGGAAGGTCATCGGGCATTTGAATGCCGCGATGATGGGAAGAAGATGTCTAATGATGTAAACAAAGGAAGGGATACACATAATGAACCTACTACACTTCAATGTTTCAAGTGCAAGGAGATGGTACATTATGCCAATAAATTCCCTAATCCAAGGGTTGATGATGATGGCCGACGTCAAAAAACACTTAAGTCTAAAGACAAAGGAAAGTCACATGATATTTCTATCAGCGATGTGGAGTACGATAACGATGTGGTGAAAGGTACACTTACCATCCACTCTAAAGTAGAAAATGTTTTATTTGATTCCGGATCCACCCACTCTTTTATTTCTGAAGAATTTTCTAAGGGTATCACCGTATTACCTCAACAATTAGATGTTGAGTAAGCTTTGACGACACCTAATGGCATAATAGTCGCATCAAAGGTTTATAATTCTTCTCCGATCGAAGTTTGTGGGAAAGTGCTTCCTGAAAATCTTGTGATCCTTCCTATAGTGGAATTTGATGTGATTCTTGGCATGGTTTGGATTTCTTTATATGGATCTCATATCAATTTCCAAAGAAGGGAAGTCACATTTCATATTCCAGATCAATCTATGATCGTCTATCAATGCAAGGATGAACATAACCTTCTAGTGAAAATTTATTCCATTTTATGTGTATTGATTCCACTAAATGAAGGTTATTTATCTAAAATGGTTGGTGACAAACTCACGATTAAGAATTTTCCCATTGTACGGGAGTTTGATGATGTCTTTCCGGAAGAATTACTGGGTCTTCCACCGAATCGTGAAGTTGAGTTTTCAATAGAGCTCGTATCGGGTGCTTTGCCTATTTCAAAGACACCTTATAGAATGGCCCCAATTGAGTTGCAGGAATTGAAGAAGAAACTCCAAGATAATACTAATAAGGGATTCATATGCCCTAGTGCATCACCTTGGGGAGAACCTGTTCTATTTGTTAAGAAGAAAGATGGATCAATGAGACTCTACATTGATTATCAAGAACTTAACAAGATCACTATCAAGAACAAATATCCTCTCCCGCGCATTGATGACCTATTTGACCAACTGTGTGGAGCTCAATACTTTTACAAGATTGATCTTCATTTAAGGTATCATAAATTCAGGTTCAAAAGGGAGGATATACCAAATACGGCTTTCCGTACAAGGTATGGACACTATGAATTTATAGTGATTCCATTTGGTCTTACTAATGCCCCTGTTATCTTCATGGATCTGATGAATAGAGTCTTTAGAGACTATCTTGATCAATTTGTGGTAGTCTTTATAGATGATATTCTAGTCTATTCAAAGAGCAAGGAAGAACATGAAGATCACTTGAGAATTATATTGAAGACCCTGAGAAAGGAGAATCTTTATGCCAAATTTACCAAGTGTGAATTTTGGCTTCAAAAAGTTGCATTTTTGGGTCACATAATCTCAAAAGAGGGGATATCTGTGGATCCAGCAAAAACAGAGGTTATCGAAAGATGGTCGAGACCAACAATAGTAACTAAGATCTGAAGTTTTCTTGGTTTGTCCGGATATTATCGACGTTTTGTGAAAGATTTTTCATGATTATCTATTCCACTCACCAAGTTGACTCAGAAAGGTGTTAAGTTTGTTTGGACGGAAGAATGTGAAGAGAATTTCAAGGAGTTGAAAAGAAGGTTATGCAGTGCACCTGTGCCCACACTTCCATGTAGTGGAGATAGGTTTGTGATCTTTAGTGATGCATCCAAGAAGGGATTGGGGTGTGTTCTTATGCAAAATGATATGGTGATAGCTTATGCCTCGTGACAGTTGAAAATCCATGAGAAAAATTACCCAAAACATGATTTGGAGTTTGCTACGGTAATCTTTGAATTAAAGATTTGGAGGCATTACCTTTATGGTGAAAGGTGTGATATTTATACTGATCATAAAAGTTTAAAGTATATTTTCACACAAAAGGAGCTGAATATGTGCCAAAGAAGATGGTTGGAGCTGATTAAGGATTATGACTGCTCAATCCATTACCACCCTGGGAAAGCAAACAAGGTGGCAGATGCATTAAGTCGACAAGACCATGCTAGTTTATCCATGATGAGGATCACAAAAGATCCAATATTTATGGATTTACAAAGGATGGATCTTGGAATTATAATGGAAGGGGGAAAATCTTATCATTCTCAAATGAATGTACAACCATCTGTACATGTGAAGATTAAAGAGGCATAGAAAGAAGATGTCGAGTTACAAAAGAAGGTGAGGAATGTTCTTGAATTCAACCTTGATTGTGATGGGATAATAAAGTTCAGGAATCGGGTTTGTGTTCCTCCCATCCCCGAATTAAAGAAGGATATGCTGGATGAGGCTCATAGTTCTTCATTCTCTATTCATCCTGGAAGCCCGATGATGTATAGGGACCTGAAAGAGTACTTCTGGTGGGATGGCATGAAAAGAGATGTTGCTGAATATGTCTCACGATGCTTGGTTTGTCAACAAGTTAAAGCTGAGAGACAGAAGTCTAAGGGGATGTTACAACCATTACCCATACCCGAATGGAAATGGGAAACCATCACTATGGACTTTTTCACAGGACTTCCTAAAACATCCAAAGGCAATAATGCTATTTGGGTCATAGTTGATCTTCTTACAAAGTCTGCACACTTCTTTGCTATTAGAAAGGATTTCTCTCTGGAACAACTTAACGGGATATATGTAAAGGAAGTGGTAATATTGCATGGAGTACCACTTTCTATTATATCTGATCGGGATACGATATTTACCTCGATGTTCTGGCGATGTCTTCAGCATACTCTGGATAGAGAGTTGCGTTTCAGCACTGCTTATCATCCTCAGACAGACGGTCAGTCTGAGAGAACATTTCAAACCCTAGAAGATATGTTGAGAGCTTGCTCTATGGATTTCAAAGGTGGTTGGGATCAAAACCTACCTTTGGTGGAATTTTCTTATAATAATAGCTTTCACTCCAGTATTCAGATGGCTCCTTATGAAGCTATCTATGGAAAGAAATGCAGGACTCCAACTTGCTGGGATGAAGTTGGGGAAAGAAATCTATTAGGACCTGATCTCGTTGATGAAATGGCAGAAAAGGTCAGATCTATTCAACAACACATAAGAGCAGCTCAGAGTCTACAGATTAATTATGCCGACAACCAAAGAAATGACCTAGAGTTTGAAGTTGGTGATAAAGTGTTCTTACGAATATCTCCCTGGAAGAGGGTTATGAGATTTGGAATGAAGGGGAAGTTGAGCCCTTGATATATCGGTCCTTTCGAAATACTGGATCGTGTTGGGAAGGTAGCTTAACGATTGGCGCTTCCACCGAATCTCTCTCAATTCCACGATGTGTTCCATGTATCTCTCCTAAGAAATTACATACCTGATCCTTCACATGTACTCAGCTCAGAAGTTGTACCGCTAGAGCAAGATCTTTCTTATGAAGAACAACCGATAGAGATTCTGGATCGTAGCGAAAATTCCTACGAAACAAGACCACTCGATTGGTGAAAGGTTTATGGAGGAACCACCAATTAGAAGAAGCTACATGGGAGCTTGAGGATATTATGAGGGAGAGGTATCCTCATCTGTTTGTTACAAAGTGACGAATTTCGAGGGCGAAATTCATTTTAAGGGGGGTAGAATGTAACACCCGAGACTTTTATGTTATATAAATCATCAAAGGAATATTTTTCTACACAACACTTGCTTGGCTTGCTTTACACGAAATCGCGACTGTCCTCGATAGCTTGCGTCGTACGCAATACCTAGTTTCACTAAACAACGATATGCTATTAAAATATTATTAAAACTAGCCGTTATGAATAGTAATAACAACTTTTTGAAATTTTATAAATTTTATTTTTCAAAATGGATTTCATTTTTGGATTCGGAATATCGGAATTAGCCTAGGGTGAAATTTTGGTATTTTTCTGAAAACTTTCAATTTTTGATGAATAGTGAAACCACTAAGTGGTAGTTAGAAAACTAATTTTTTCATAAAACTTAATTTTACCGCTTCTGTGAGTGGAATTTCAAAAATCTGAGAGACACGGTTGATTTCAGTATGTAAAATGTGGTTCAATGAGATGAAAATAATTTTTTGGTGAATAGTAAATTTTTACTTTTTTTTACCACGATTAAAAGTAAATAGGGTAATTAAGGGTAAAGATTATATTATTATTACCCTAACACATATCCTAGTTCTATTGGAAAAATGTAATTCGACCAAAAACAAACTTAGGAATAAAATATGACTATTTAGGCCCACTTGGATTAGATTAGGACATTTATTATTAATTTATTTAAAGAAGGGTTAAAATAGTTAAAATCAAAGTTTAATAAGTAAATAATTTTTAATATGTGGTTATACATAAGATAAATTCGACTATAAATATTCATTAGAAATATAAAAATATTTCCTACATAATGGTGTTTTATTTGTAATTTTTAGACATTAAATAATTTTATTTATTTATGACATAAAGATGATGCAGTAATTATCTTATTAATAAAATATTGACATAATTAATGTTATAAACACCAAAAAAATGTAATTTGAGACCTTTTATGAATTACACTAATTTTATAGGTTAATATGACATTTTTTTATTGATTTAATTAACTTTTTTTGAACTAATCATTCTGTTATGATTTTCACAAAAATCAATTACAAAATAGTGTCAAAATTGATATAAAATAGTTTTAAAAACAAATATTATATTAGTAATTGTTATTTTATTCATAAAAATCTAAGGTTCGGACAAATGACTTAGATAAGGTAATATATATTAATAATAAACAACTTGGGGTTCGTTTGGCTGCTTATAGTATGTTTATTAACCTTATAGTATAAGAACACAAGAAGACACAGTAAAAGTAAAATTATTTAACTTAATGTTAAATCTAAATGATAAGGTTAAAATAGGAACCTAAATTTGTCTAAATTATATTGGATGAGATTATTTCGACCCATCCCCACCTTAGCATCGATATATATCAATTTGGATCTATTTATAACCGAACATGACTTTATAATAAAATAATATTTTTAGTTTTCCCAAAGGTGCCCCTCTCCTCCCTTATAAAAGGGTACCTCCTCCCCCTCTTCCTAACACCACTTTGAGCCTTCAAGATCGGACAACCCCTTCCAATTCCTCCTCTCCACTTCTCTAGAGACATCCTAGAGGTCCTGGTCTTCTCCAAAGACCAATTTTAGTGGCCAAAAAGAAGGTCTCAAAGAAGCACTTCAAAGAAGAGGTAATGTCCGTTACCGATTCTTTCATCTTTATTTCTTCTTCCACTTCTTCTTCATTAGTTGTTTCATTATTAAGTAATAACATCAGTGTCACTCATATACTGATATGTTATTATAATTATGAAAAATCCCTCTTTCACCATCTATCCATCCTACGGAAAAAGAAATCACCGCGCGTGCGTACATACAGAATACCATCTCCACGCCGTGGTGTAATCTATTTTCCACCACCACCTTACTTGGATGGGTATAATGGTGTAAATAATGACTATATATGACTATTATAAAGTAATACTGATTCTGAAATAGTATACATACAATCCAATACAATTCCACAATCATAGGAATGATATCATCACTCATGCGTACGTACAGAATACCGTCTCCACGATGTGATGCCACTCGTTATACATGATCTCCATTTCATAATGATTATATAAATGAATTTAATTAATTAATATGATATTTATTACAATAATACCATTCGGGAAATGAGGTATCTATAACCTAAAGAGAAGAATAAGAATTTATTCGACAAGGCACACATAAGAACAAAAAATTATGAACACCCGAATAACAAGTAGCAATGAAATATTACTACTAAGAAGCTAAGAATATGACCATATATGATATCATAAAAATAAGTATGATTCTGGAATAAGTCAATAACATTATTTAAATCATTATACAGGAGGTTCAGACACTTACGAAGCAAAACGGACCTAAGGTAAGGGAAATATCACAATCTCATTTTTATCCGAGATTGTTTATACTTTGGTATTTACTGGGGTGTATTTTATCATCCACATCCATGTTTCCTAAATATGTACTATTATTTCCATCCACCTACAATTGTTTAAATCCAATTTTACCCTTTGGTGAGTTTTTAGTAAAGGATATGATAGGAATATTTTGTCATTTTTTGTACGAGGTACTTTTTGACTTTTCTGACAAAATTACGAGAAAAATGTTTTCTTTTAACTTATACGGCTTGAATGGATTTTTAAAACATTATTTCCAAGAAGATTCCTTTACAAGTTTTCAAGTTTATTTTTAATCAACTTATTTTAGTTTATAATTGTATGACATGTTAAGAAAGAAAATGTGTTTTTGAAGCAGAAAGGATATTTTCCTCAAGAATGGAGTTCAAGTGTTTTACCAAAATTATTTTCCATCTAAGATAATAAAGGGTTCTGTTTTTATCCCTATTGATTTGATTATGTTGTGATGGAATTATTTTTAGTAATTTCTTTATCTTATATGAATTGTTTTATGATGTCACGATGTTTAAGATTCCCATTTTTATTACATGGGTTATGAAATGATGTATGATTTATGATTTTGTGGCACACATAAGAATGGTATCATTATGAGATCGGTGGGACCTATATCTCCCTCCAGTAAATTGGGTAAAGATTTTATATCTCATGAGATAGACATGGCTGGAATGGTAGGTTATACCGGTTCAGTGAAACAGGACTGAAATGAGGGTGACTTGGTTCAGAAAGGGACTTTGTCCACTAAGATAGTCTTGGCAATGAGTATTGACTAACAAGAAATGACTCTCTATGATTATGTGTGTATGCCACAAATTTTAATGTTTTAAGTTATGATTATTGGGATTACATTTCACTTCTATGATTTATCCCATGATATGATATTATGATCTCTCTTGCAGGTTAAGATTTCCAAAAGTTATGTTCTTATGTATATGATGTGATTGATATTTCTTTTGTTTACCCTTACTGAGCATTTGAGATCACCCTTTTGTATGTTTTCTTTCCCCAGGTCAGGAAGAAGGTTATTAAGTAAGATATGCCAAAAGAGACTATAGATATGATGAAATAAATGGGAGACAGTGTAGACGCTTTATGAACCAGTTGTTTATGTCTCCCAGTTTCTTAAAACACTATACCTATACGGTCCTTTCGTGGTTTTTTTATATGTTGTAATAAGTATACTTCAGTTTTGATGTATTAACAATGTCTGTAAAGTATGGGTCGTTATACAGGGCAGGCCTAAAATTTTTAACCATTTAGAGTGCAGGCCAATGAGGGTTGGGCCCACACGTGTGTGGGCCAATGCAGGCTGAGCCTGTGCGGTTTCGGGCTTTCCTGCATGCCTTATTTAAAAAATTTAAATTATTTTTACAATATATTTTTCTTTAACATCATAGTTTTTTAATAAATAAATCAGGGTTAAATGGTGTCATATGATTTGTCACTGTAATGGTCATATTAATTCACTATTTATTCACATATGAATTTTAAATAGGCCTATATTTATTTTTTTAATATGATATTATATTATTTATACAGTAATTATTAACCATATTCAATGGTGTGTCAACCCAACTCTCGAAAAATGGAACTCATCTCCCTTTCGTATGGTTTCAATTCTATAAGAGTTGTTATAATCGTAATATTTTTTAGGTCTATTTAATTTTTTTGTTATTTAATTTTATTTTGTTATTAAGACAACATGATAGAACCTCATGAAAACACAATTAATAGGTTCCTATGAAATTCATCATTACATGGAGATAATTAATTCATTCACAGGTTTAGTTGTTCATATCACCACACAACCAACATTATCATTCATCGCACGTCACCGATCACTCACCTACTTTCTATCAAAATAGTTCACCACCACATCGTCATCACTACATGCCACCATTGACCCATAAAAAATGATACATTACATCCTTTAAAACTATAGTTATTTTATAATTCATACTTCTCCCCAAAAATACATTTATGAATTATAAAAAATGCACTATTTAAATGATTATAAATAGTATTTTCTTTTGTAAATATGGGTAAGCCTACGGGCAACCCACGGGTAACCTGCGGGTTTATGTGGGGTCGGGCGGGCTTGAATTTCTTTTCGCATTATATGCAGGATTTTACTAACAACCCCGCATGGGATCAAACCCGTGCGGGCTTGGCCTGCCCTACCCCAGCCCACATATTTCACATTGCTAGTCAACCTCTTCCTACAACATCTACTCTTGGAGGAGAATGAGCTCGCTGTACCTACTGCTACTAAAAGGGCATGGCTAGAAACTGATGCTTCTGAGGTTAGTTCTGAACCTACCCACCCCCACTGTACTTCACTCAATCCAAGAATTGATTATGGGGGTTCCCATGGCTTCCATGAATGAAGCATCCTGGTTTTGGGCTTGCAAGGAAAGGGAAAGGACTAGGAGATCGAAACTGGAATTGTTGGGGCCTCCTCCTTGCTTGCCGAACCTCGAAGGCTATCACAAAGGAGGCCTACTACTGACGACCTTCCCCATTGATAAGACTAATGGGATCCCCTCTCACGGTACACCTCCAAGAGTGGGAATCCTCTCCAGCACTTCACAATTATTCTAAACCTCCAAGTATGTCGGTAGTGTGAAGGGAGAAACAACATACTGATGAGAAGGATGGAGTGCTTCAAATAAACGTCTCTCTCGGGAATCTTCATTTAGAAAGTGGTCCATGTATAATGAAGGAGATCCTTGAACTTGATCCACAACCCCCCTCACTAAAATACTTCCTTATTGACAGGAGGCTAGATCATGTCTCTTCCTAGCCTTCATCGTCGAAGAATGAAATTCTGCCTAGAACCCATTATAAAATTCAGCCCAGAAAATCTCACTCTCCATCTTCTCTCTGAGGTTGAGAAGCCACCACTGACGCACTCTTCCCCACATCTGACTGACTACCAAGAGAACCCAATACTCATCCAGAGCCCATATCAAGATGAAAGATATAACTATCTCCTTCAGTCTTCTTTCGTTATCTATGTCTAAGATGCTACTATAATACATCTGAAGGGTCTTCCGCTGAAATACAGGAATCATATTCTTCCTCTAGTCATCCTCCTCCTCTGGATCAGGCTTCTTCGGATCAACAAGATAAGACTTATAGGCATAGATCGCCCACACTACTTATGGTTGTCTCCTGGGTGTCATACCTGCAAGGCAAACAAGGAATTTCTAAGCTGGAGTAGTGTGGAATATCTCCTTAAAATATTTCTGAATCTGGTAATACATTTAAATTCATAGATCACCCAGAACAAACAAGAAAAAAAATTATTATGATGCAAGTACGTTTCCAAGGGTATCTACCTTGCAATCAATATTGCCTCACCTAGTCATGTAGTGTGTCCATATTCCTAACTTCGGATCATGGGGGCCCCTAAAATTCTGTGTCCTAGCCAGTATTCTATGACTTATTTCACACACCATGATATCCTAACATTGTTTCCCTACTATCCCATGGAATCCTCATTGTGCCAAACTCCGAACTCCATCTTATCTCTCAAATAATTTCCTTGATACCATTCTATCACGACCTTCCTTCCTCAAGATGAGGAAAGGGTCAAAAAACAGCCAGAACCTTCCTTCCTCAAGTTGAAGGAGATATAATGATCCCCAATTCACACATTTAATAGGCCCTAGAGTGGAGACTAGCACCAAGGGCATAGAATCAAACATAATATGGAATACATTACCCATTTTATTTATTAGGATCAGGAGATACGTTGGTAAAAACACAAAAAACACCCAAAATGAAGGTAAAAGTAAATCCAAAACCTATTCTCATATGCATGTTAGATGATAAACCCATACAAGTACAATGAAAAGTCCAAATAGAAAGTACCAAAAGAACGAAAATTGAAACAATAATTGTTCTGATGTTCGAGCTAGTATGGTCCCTCCTAGTCCGAAAAATCCTCAAGGAAACCTGAAAAATGTTATATATATATATATATATAGGGTGATTATATTGGTATACTATGTTGGGAAACCCAAAATCTCTCATGTGCATGTGGGGAGGCATTTTAATGTCTAATGATAAAGTAGAGGTAACCAAAACACCTAGAAAAAAAGATATTCAACCCGCATCACCAAGGTACACTACCCAAATAACAAAAGCATGTTATGTAATAGTAATAACTCATTAATATTTGGGTACCCCGCAATGCATTCCCACAGGTTATTGAAGACATCCTATGTGTCAGACCTCCCCATCATTTTCACTATAGTCCCACTGCCACCCCAATGGAAACCTTATGGGCCACCAAAACCACATATCATGCCTGTAGACACCTGGGCCACCACAACCATGCATCCCTCCAGCAGGAACCTGGGCCACCAAAACCATACATAACCATGCTCACAGACACCTCTGCGAAAACAACTACCGCCATGCCCAAAGAAACTTGGGCCTCATCCCGAAGACACTTGGGAACCAAAACTACCTGCATAGACCTGGTCCATCCAAGATGGCATACACCTGTCTGAAGATTCCTGAGTTAAAAATGCACATTACTCCGTCAAAGCCTTCCCAAAGAGTCTTGGTCTACTAAGGAGAGGGATAACGAAGAAGCTAATAACTGGCCACCCAATAAGATTTTGGGAAAACAACCACCCACATCAAATGGGTGTGTACGACACAAATTTCTCAACTTGGTGGGGGTGAAAATAAAAAAACAAAATAACTAAAGTTATGCGTATAGGTAAACCAGTACTCATCCCAGACTAAGGGTTCCAAAACTAGCCCATATTCAAACACCCTCATTACTATTCATTCATACCAAATCACCATAGCCACAACCAGAGCACAACTCATTCCTAGAAAAAATTTCCCCACATAACCCATTCTTTTTAACATATTCAAGTGATTCCATTTATAAATATTCTTCACTACCAAAAGAGTAACAAGAATATCCACAAGCCAATGAAGGAAAACTATCCGTGTAGGAATTTAAGCATTCAAACATGGTTCTCTTGTAAAGTCACAATAACAAAAGGGGTCTGTGAGATCCCTTGAAGTGAAGGAACCAAACCAGGACCCAACATATGACCCCTACACAGCCTCAGGTCCACATCTAACAAATAAACTACAAGGTATCCAATTCTCATACAAATCACCCAACAAGACGTCTAACAGAACAACTATACACATCACCAGAATAGAACAAGGGAGTTCTCAGATTTAATCACTGGATTTAGTGAATTTCAACTTTCCATTTGGTTATCCGGGGTGATCACCCAAGGATTAATTTTTATTGGTAATCCATTTAATCAACAGAGTTTATGTGATTAACCAGTTTCCATGTTATTTCCATTCAATCACAGGATTATCTAGAAAACTGATGTTTATTAGAGTGCAAGAAAGGACCACCAACGACCACGATTTTCACTGAAAATAAGCTTGTATAATTCAAAACATATAATATAGGATAAAAGAGTACATCAACATCATCAAACACAAACCTTCATTCTTTATAAACCAATTATTATATTTATTAAGGCTTTGTTTCATCTATCCCTGAAAGGATATTATCGTACCCACCCACATGATACATAGTACAGGGAGAAAAATCAAAACCCTACTTGGATTATGTAACGACCCGATATTTTGAATAAATCTTGTTTCCTAATTTTGTGTGTTATTTTATTTTTCATACTCAAAGAAACTGTTTCATTTGATAAAAAGAATATAATTAAAATGACCCTGTTGGGTTTTTGTCTATTATATGACCATTGGACAATATGATCACTATAAACTAAACATTTCGATATTTGTCTCTAAAAACAAGTGATCTTGGTTAATTAATAAAGAAATAATATTCGATGGCCTCACCCAGTAGTCTTGGACCGATCGAATCCCGTCTAACAGAACATGGGAAGGAGGTAGCACCACTGGGATTTTCTCTGGACCAAACCCAAGCTAAACTTCATCGTGTGAAGCTAGAACGGAATTTCCTTCGCGAGAAGTTCAAACTGATTCAAATTAATACTCGTGCAATGTTGGCCGAGCCTCCCTCGGATTCTCTCACCTTATCACACCTTACACTTAGGTCTTATGATGGTGTGATAAGGGGCTATAAAAGGTGACCACAACTGCCTTGTGTAATCCTTTTTTTAAATAAAAATTTTTATTTCTTCTTATGATGAATTTTAGGAATTTTTAAATGTCCGGATAAATATAGTATGCATATTTTTGGTGAATTTTAGCGAAAGTATATTTTTAAAAATGATTATGTAAACTTTAAATAATTAAAAATGTGTAATGATTTTCAAAATATGGTCTTCTACAATTATATTCATTACGAAATTTAAAGTCTAATAAGATCAACTAGATTTTTATGAATAGTAAATTTTGAATAGTGATTTTTTGCTTAGGATTAGTAATGTGACCAAATGGATTAGTAATATCACATAAAGAAAGTAATAATATAATCTAGGCACCTTGATTAAGTAATGTGATTCAATAAAATGGTTAAAAACGATTTCATAAATTATTAGTCATGTATTAGTTTTTTCAGGTGAATAGTGTTTTTAATTAAAAATTAAATTAAAATTATTTATAAAATTATTATTATAAAATGGATTTCATTTTTGAACTCAGAGAATTGATATTATGTTAAGGTAATTTTGGGGGATTTTTCTGAAAAAAATGAATTTTCGGTGAATAGTGTATTTATTTAAAAAATTAAATTAAAAATATTTAGCTAAATATTTTAAAAAAAATGGAGTCATTTTTGAAATCAAAACATCAATATTTGGTTAAGGTGAAATTTCGGGATTTTTCTGAGAAAGATGAATTTTCGATGAATATTGAAAATACAGTTTTTAAGTTACGGGTGTTTAATGACATTATTAAATGATGTACTAAGTATGTAATCAATATGGTCGAATTATTAATAGTAAGATAAGGTATTAGTTGTCCCAAGTGGCCAATACCATGGGAAAATATCATGGTCAAGCCCATGGTTTTTTCAAAACCACTAATGAGGTGTCCCTTTTCCATTAATGCCTTCTCCCCTCACTTTCCCTATAAATACCAAGCCATTCTCTCATCCATTGTACTCAAAAATCATACTCAACGAAGTTAGGGTCTCATAACCTCTCAATTAGTCCTCCCAAGGTTCCCCCAAACCCTCAAGGTCCCAACCGTTGAGTTTTAGGAGTTACATTTAAGGTAAGGGATCCGACCTCTCTCTTTCTTTTCAAGTATTCTCTTTTATGTCATTACATTAATGCTCCATGTTCATATGTGGGAGGATGTTATTTTATATTCCTATTAATGCCCTTTTAATGTTAATATGATGAGAGATACCCTCTTACTCTCATTATTTTGTTTTATGAATGTTTAAGTGGCATCGTTAGGCTGCTGATTTTTTTAAGGGATTCTTTCACCCTTCTCATTTTCAAGTTCTATTTTCATGTCAAATATTTCAAGTTATTTTTTATTATGTTGGGGTATGATATCAATATATATCATACTTATCTTTTATTATCATATGATGAGAGAGCCTATTTGATCTCATCAATTCATTTTTATTGAAGTTTAAGTGACGCCGTTAGGCTGCCGAATTTTTATAAGAGAAATCTTATTTTTGTCTTACTTCCATGTTTTTCATTTCAAATGGTATGTCCTTCAAATTTCATTAACATGATTCATATCCTTTATATTCTGTCCCTATACTATTTTTATAGATCATTTATGAGTGGGTGACCCATGTCCCCTCTCATTTCAACATTTTCTAAAACACTGTAACGTAGTCGTTATGCTGTAGAATTTTCGCCTCAAAATACCTCTTTCTTTTTCTCAAAATTATTTTATGTTATTAATTGAATAATAAAAGATCTTATTTCTATAAGGGTATTCACATATATATCAAAATTTTATATTTTAAATTCTGTTATTTACATACATGAAACCCGCTTTCCCTTTCCATGGGATTAATGTGACATAAAGATCATGTCTTTAAAGCAGTTTTTATAACGTTATGATTATGAAATGAAACCCATTTCATTTATGCTATATGGGTTGTTTATGAAATTATTGATGATGATATATTTGTATCACATTATAATAAAGGAAAATTTAAGGGTGTGCTCTGATAGCTCTCCAATGCATTGGGTAAAGACTTAATCTCTAGAGATGACCATTTAGACTAATACCTTGGTGAATAACCTTGGTAATTTTTAATGACTCCTTGGAGATGGACCTTGGTTAAACGAAATTATTGTCAATATTAAATGTTTCATACACATCTTCAAGTTATGAAAAATGTTATTTTTATTATGACATATCTCATGATTTCTTTCTCATGCGTTAAAGTTCTTTTCATGACCTTATTGAAGTATCTCAATTTCACATGTAAAATGTTTCTCTCGTTTCCCTTACTGGGCCTTCTGCTCAACCTTTCTTTTGATGTATGTCCCCAGGTTATGAGATGAAGTAATGAACCTAGGATGAACATAAGGATAAGCCTTTAAAGTGTTTAAGAAGAATTTTTTTTGTTTCATGTATTATGTTCCTGGTTTCCAAGACACTAATCCTTAAAGATCCTCAGTTTTGTATAATGTAATGAATGTTTATGTGATAAAAAGGCGGGATGATATAGTTGGTACCAAAGTATGGTTTAGTTATTTTTTGGAAACTAGGATATGAAAACTTTAGGAAGAACCCTATAGAAAATTTTAAATAAAGGAAATCCTCCTTCTATTTTGGTGAGTATTGAGTAGGGGGTTTCCAAGAAAATACATCCCTGTTTGGATACGAGCAGGTAGAGGTGGCTCTGGAACAGATGTACATAGGGGTAAAACTTGAAAACACCGCTTTGAGCTAGACTCGAACGGGAACTGGTACACGACAACGGGCCTTGCTGCACTCTTTGATACGACACACCCAGGGGATATGCTTTGGTAATTCATAAGCTTAGTATGAACCATTATTAAAGGAACAAAGATAAAATAAAATAAATATCCACATAAGAATATATGATCATGGATAAACTAGATTGGAACCTAGGGGATCACAAGTTATGATATACTTTTCTTCTACAAGTTTATCCTTTTATGCTTAAGTTTATTTTTCATGATTATTGGCTAAGTATTTAAGCCCCCGAATTATACGTTCTTTTCTTAGTTAATGGAGGAAAATGGAAGAGCATGTACCAACAAACAATTTGATAGGAAATGTGATTATTGGCCAATTAATGTGATAGAGATGATGAGAGATCAAGTTGATCATATTGTGATTATGCCAAACAAACTATCAAAAATCACAATTAATAATTGGTACCTAGTTGAATGCCCAAATTCATCAAGGATGAAGAAGGAAAAGTCTCGAGGATATTCATCTGATAAAGTTGATAAGGGAAAAAAGACCCAATTTCTTTTTTTCAAAAAGTGTGGGAAGAGGCACCAAGGATAATGTCACAAAGGAACTGGGAGATGTTTTTAGAGTGGGAATATAGGGAATAAAGTATCCAATTGCTCTAAAAAATGGATGATGTGATGAATGTAGATAAGGTTCGATCTAATGTACCTTATACATTTTGATGTCATAAATGTGGAGAAGTTAGAAATTATACAAGGCAATGCTCTCTTGGAATGGGTGAAAAGCATGATGAGCATCAACAATCTTATAGGACAAGGGAACAATGCAAGTCCTATGCTGAGATGGATCATGATGACTGATGTACATGCAACTTCTTCACAATAATTGTCTACGTCATGTTGTATTTTAGTTCGTGCTATATGAGCATATATTTTATGTTTTCAAAGATCATCGAGTCACTACCTAAGATGATTTTATATTATTAAAAAATAAATCTATTGTTATGAACCACATGTTTATGTAGTGAAGTTTTTCTTCTTAAAAAAAGGTTATTAGGGGATTAAAAGATGATTATTATTTTGGAAGACGTTCACTATTTTGGGAACCCTATTTGATGGAGGTAAATAGATTACTATGGTATTTTCTTTGAGGAGTAATGGTTGACTTATATTTTGAAGAATCAATGAATTTAAGGTGAACTTATGGTATTATAGGTTACTTATATAAATTATTGACCTATCTTGGGGAATATATGTTTAGGTTATTTAATTTTCTTATAAGATGTTAGGAGTGGTTGATGTTGTTTGGAGTTGAAAAATGAAGTTTATTTTGGAAGACTATGTTTGCAAATCCTTCTTGTATTTGGGTTTCAATCTTATTTTGGTTTATTTTGAGGAATTTTAAGAACAGTTAGTTATGGAATGGTCTATAATGAACATTGGGTAGTACCGTGGAACTTTGAAGATTTAAAAGTATTTTCCCTTCCTATGGGATTCATTCTTTTTGAAGAGTTGTTTTATCTTACCCTTTCTATTTTTGGGATAAATGTTTAAAGATAGATAGTTTTTCTTTTGTGAAATACGTGATTCTCTAGAATATTATTCTTGTTCTTTTGATGAGACCAAGTGTTTTTGAATGCTAATCGTTTGGAGAAAAGATTAGTTGTGGTAGAAACTTATTAAAGGATTAAACACTACTTGAAGGTAGGTATATTTCCGTATGTTTTTATTCTATGTAGTAAATGAATTCCTCAAAACTATGAAAAGGAACATAATACAAAAAATGTTGTCTGTTAACCATTCCTACTAGGAAATGAAATACCGTTTGTCCCATCATAAGTTTGTGATTTTCTTGTTGTTAAATTTCTCCTAATCATGTTTTTTATCACTCTCCCTTAGAACATGACCCTTTGTTTCTTCCTCCATGTCTATGTTTTCCTACATGGAATCCTAGTGTGGGTTAACTCGGGTGACCTTTGTACTTCCCTTTATTTATTTTGAAGTAATAGTTTTACTGACTTTTTTTTTCTGATGTGGGACTTTCAATGAAATTTCAAAACCCAATTTTAAAAATTGCGAGGATGCAATTTATTAAGGGTGTAAGATTGTAACGACCCGATATTTTGAATAAATCTGGTTTCCTAATTTTGTGTGTTATTTTATTTTTCATACTCAACAAAACTGTTTCATTTGATAACATGAGTATAATTAAAATAAAACTATTGGGTTTTTGACTATTATATGACCATTGGTCAATATGAACGCTAGAAACTATACATTTCGATATTTGTCTCTAAATACAAGTGATCTTGGTTAATTAATATAGAAATAAGATTCGATGGCCTCACCCGGTAGTCTTGGACCGATCGAAGACCATCTAACAGAACTTGGGAAAGAGGTAGCACCACTGGGCTTTGCTCTAGACCAAACCCAAGCCGAACTTTATCATGTGAAGCTAGAACAGTATCACCTTCGCGAGAAGTTCAAACTGATAAGAATTACTACTCGTGCGATGTTGGGCGAGCCTCCCTCAGATTCTCTCACCTTAGAACACCTTACGCATAGGTCCTATTCTGGTGTGATAAGGGCCTATATAAGGTGACCGTAACTGCCTTGTGTAATTCTTTTGTTCTAAATAAAAATTTTGATTTCTTTTTATAATGATGTTTATGAATTTCCAAATGTCCGGATAAATATAGTATGCATATTTTTGGTGAATTTTAGAGAATGGATATTTTAAAAAAATGTTAATGTAAACCTTAAATAATTAAAAATGTGTAATTATTTTCAAAAAATGGTCTTCTACAATTATGTTCAGTACGAAATTTAGAGTCTAATAAGATCAAATTGATTTTTTGATGAATAGTAAATTTTGAATAGTGATTTTATGCTTAGGATTAGTAATGATACCAAATGGATTAGTAATATCACTTAAAGAAAGTAATAATATAATCTAGGGACCTTGATTAAGTAATGTGATTTAGTAAAAGGGTTAAATAACGGTTTAATAAATTATTAGTCATGTATTAGTTTTTTTCAGATAAATAGTTTTTTTATTAAAAATTAAATTAAAAATATTTAGAAAATTATTTTTATAAAATGGATTTCATTTTTGAACTCAGAGCATCGATATTATGTTAGGGTAATTTTTGGGGATTTTCCTGAAAAAAATGAATTTTCAGTGAATAGTGTTTTTATTTAAAAAATTAAATTAAAAATATTTAGAAAATTATTTTTTTAATATGGAGTTAATTTTTGAAATCAGAGAATCAATATATGGTTAAGGTGAAATTTTGGGATTTTTCTGAGAAAGTTGAATTTTCGATGAATAGTGAAAATACAGTTTTTAAGTTACGAGTGTTTAATGACATCATTAAATGATGTATTAAGTATGAAATCAATATGGTCGACTTATGAATAGTAAGATAAGGTATTAGGTGTCCCAAGGGGCCAATACCATTGGAAAATACCATGGGCAAGCCCATGGTTTTTCCAAAACCACTAATGAGGTGTCCCTTGGCCATTAATGCCTTGTCCCCTCACTTTCCCTATAAATACCAAGCCATCCTCTAATACATTGGACTCCAAAATCATCCTCAACTAAGTTCTGGTCTCCTTACCTCCCAAGGAGTCCTCCCATGGTTCCCCCAATCCCTCAAGGTCCCAACCATTGAGTTTTAAGATTTACGTTTAAGGTAAGTGATCCAACCTCTGTCTTTCTTTTCAAGTAATCTCTTTTATGTCATTCCTTTTATGCTCCATGTTCTTATGTTGGAGGATGTTATTTTATATTCCTATTACTTACCTTTTCATCTTCATATGATGAGACGTCCCCTATTCCTCTCATCATTTTGTTTTATGAATGTTTAAGTGGCGTCGTTAGGCTGCTGAATTTTTTAAGGGATTCTTTCACCCTTCTCATTTTTCATGTTCTATTTTCATGCAAAGTATTTCAAGTTCTTTATTTATGTTGGGGTTTGATCTATATATCTATCTTAATGATATTTTATGATCATATTATGAGAGACCCTATTTGATCTCATCAATTCATTTTTATTGATGTTTAAGTGACGTCGTTATGCTGCCGAAATTTTATAGGAGAAATCTTATTTTTTTCCTAGTTCCATGTTTTTTATTTCAAATGGTATGTCCTTAAAATTTCATTACCATGATTCATATCCTTTATATTCTGTCCCTATACTATTTTTATAGATCATTTATTTGTGGGTGACCCATGTCCCCTCTCTTTTCAACGTTTTCTAAAACACTGTAACGTAGCCGTTATGCTGCAGAATTTTTGTCTCAAAATGCCTCCCTCTTTTTCTAAAAATTATTTTATGTTATTAATTGAATACTAAAAGCTCTTATTTCTACAGGGGTATTCACATATATATCAAAATGTTATATTTTAAATTCTGGGATTTACATACATGGAACCCACTTTCCCTTTCTGGTGGTTTAAAGTGACACAAAGATCATGTCTTTAAAGCCGTTTTTAAAATGTTATGATTATGAAATGAAACCAATTTCATATTGTCTATATGGGTTGTTTTTGAAATGATTGATGATGATATATATGGATCACATGATAATATAGGAAAATTTAAGGGTGCGCCCTGATAGCGCTCTAATGCATTGGGTAAGACTTAATCTCTAGAGATGACCATTTAGACTGATACCTTGGTGAATAAACTTGGTAATTTTTAATGACACCTTGAGGATGGAACATGGTGAAATGAAATGATTTCCAATATTAAATGTTTCAGCCACATCTTCAAGTTATGAAAAAAATTATTTTTATTATGATATGTCTCATGATTTTTTTCTGATTCCTTAAAGTTCTTTTCATGACCTTATTGAAGTATCTCAAGTTCAGATGTAAAATGTTTCTCTTGTTTCACTTACTGGGCCTTTTGCTCACCCTTTCGCTGGATGTATGTCCCCAGGTTATGAGATTTAGTAATGAACCTAGAATGAACATAAGGAGAAGCCTTTCAAGTGTTTAAGAAGAATGTTTTTTTTGTTTCATGTATTAAGTTCCTGGTTTCCAAGACACTAAACCTTAATGATCCTCAGTTTTGTATAATGTAATGAAAGTTTATGTGATAAAAAGGTGGGGTGCTATAGATTATAAACAATCAATGTTTTCTTCATCATGCAAAGAAAAAGTGATTCACAAATTACTGGGGAGGTACTATGAGGAAATGAATAGTGAGTAAGAAAGGATCCAGCAAGGGAACACAAATAGGATTGGGGAGAGCGACTCCAATTGCACCAAGGAAATGATAAGAGACCAACCAAGAAGGAGAAAGAAAATTTGTGTGATAAAAATCAAGATCCTGGAGTTATGAGATATGAAATAATAAATGGATTTAAATGAGGATCATGGTTTCTACACGTGGTTGGGTCGTTACACATGATGGAATTAATTTTTATTTAATAGTTCTCCTCAAAGAGGAAGGAAATAACGGCTATGAGTTAAAGTGTTTACTTTAATTGGAAAAAATCCCATGTAATAGGGGTAAAGCTGGAAAAATAGGATAGGGTGTGACATCAAGGAAAAATTCACATGTTTTGGTAATTCAAGGGTCTTCCGACTCTTGGGGGATTTAAGATTTCATTTATGGGATTTAAATGTATTTGTACCGGGTATTAAAACACTTTTACTTCAAAAGTTATGTTTTGGGAGAGGAACAGGAAAAAGATTGAAACTAGAAAAAGACAAAGGGTAGGACACCGTTTTCTGAGACACTGTAACGGTACCAGCATCACTGTGCCACTATAATGGTGCCACCGGTTCAGTGTAACATCATAAGTGTTGCAATTGTTTCGGTGTGCAAAAGTTGCAGTGCCACCATCACGGTGAGACTAGTTCAGTGTAACACCGTAAGCGGTGACACCATTTCGGCGTGCGACCGTGACGATGCGACCACTACGGTGCAACTTTCATGGTGCCACCGCCAGGGTTCCACCATCACGGTGTTTCCGTGACTGGTGTTGGAGTGACCGGTGCCACCGTTTCGGTAGAACCATTTGGTGAAACCCTGTTTTTGGAAAACACCTTAATGAGTCAACGTTGGTCCCTAGGATACCCCAAACAGAAAAAATTTGGAAAAGTAATGGACCAAGAAGGTTTGAGCCATTACACACTTATTTTTCTATTGTACACACATGAAAAAATTCTTTTCGAGTTCCACATATCCACATTTGTAGTGAATCCTAAAATATCTCAGATGTAACATGGATTGAGGAGTTATATCTAGTTTCTAGTGGTGAAGCAGTTTGTGATACTGTTATTTTCGTGATTATTGGTTGGTCAGCAGTTGAAGACATAAAATTTTGTTCTTTGTGGTTTGTTGAAACCCTTAGACATCATATTTTGAAGTTGGAGTATTATTAGATGGAGTTTGTCATAGAATTTTCTATATATTGTGGGATATATGACACAATTTTGGTGATTTTTGATTAGTTGATGAAAATAGGTAATTTATTGGTGATCAAGGAGTCATGTTATCTAGATTTTTTTGATGAGCATATATGTGGATGAAATCATGAATCACTATGGGGTTATAAATATGATATTTATTTGTTATAATCATAATTTTTCCTCATGAGTGAGGGGAGGTGTTCAATAGGTTTTTGGGTCTCAATAATGTCATAAAGACTCATTCAATCACCTGATTTATGGGAGGAAAGCGTAGACCATCCAGACATTAGATGATGTTTGGGAGCTTGTTTTTTAGATTTTGGTTGAACGTTGATGACATAATTACCCATAATTGATATTTCTTATCATATTAAATACCAGTCATCCATTATCATGGATCTATTTAGGTTATTTTATAAGTAAAACTATAAACTTTATTATATTGGATAGAGGTAGGGGAGTCTATACCTCATTATTACATACTTAATTAAAGTGGTCTGATAGCATCATAATTATTATATTTTTTGATGTTGGAGACCTCTATAGGTAAATATCAGTTATCAAGTGTTCCTAAGAAATTATTATAATCTTTGGAAATAGATGTCTGGTCAAGAGTATAATCTCTATCTATTTTTTACTTGTCTCTATGAAGTGTTGGAAAACATTTTTTATGTGGTATATTAACCGAAACATCCCACACAACTGCTTTTGATCCAAAATGTTTTACACGTGTCAAATTTTTTTCGATATCTTTATGAAGATTCCCATGTTATTGATTGGTGAGTGTTATATGTAGAGGAATTTGTGACATGCATGGAGGGACCTATCATGATTTAGGATAACTCATTAATGTTTTTATGTGACCACGTAATTCCATTGGATTGTGTTTTTATAGTAATCGTGGGTTGGAGGAATACAATAAGAAACATGAGTAATAGATCAACCCTTATTATCTACAGTTGTTTTTATCCATATTCTTTTTTGATGTTGACATGTATTAATTATTTATGAAATGATCGAATTTATTATTTGGTGTTGTTTTAATTGATATTTTCGTCCTGTATGATTTTTTGGTGACTTATTGATGGTTTTTTTATATTTGAGAGGTATCTCCCTGGGAGTTATAGGGTTTCGTAGTTTCTATTATCCCCCAATGATTAGTTTTTTTCTTTGGTTTGGGAGCTATTTAGGTGGTATCTAATATAACAAACTAACCAATCTGTAAAAGTACATTATGTTTCAAGGTTTCTCAACTGTCATGAGGTGGTTACAAGAATGGATGTTGAGTTAGAGGAAATATTTCATCTTATAAATGAGGTTTTATGGTATTTAAATTGGTGTCACATCATGTTGGGTTAGATGGATGAGGGGGAGTTATGTAGTATACTATGCCATTCTAGGAAGGCTTTTATTATGACACGATTCTTATATTGTTCAAAGATGTTGTGTGTTAGAAATAGGTGTTGTAACCCATGATAGTTTGGTTCTACTCTATTTAGGGTGGAATTTAGTTCATGATGTAATTGTCGTTAGTCGCGATGTATAGTTTCTTGTTATGATAGGATGTGTCTTGAGGTGTGTTTATAGATATTTGGTTGAATTATCACACTTCATAGGTAAACCATATTCATGGGATGAAAATTCTATGAATTTACTTTTCCATTATTCGGGTAATCATATGAGGAGATATGGTCGTCGTGTGAAGGGACTCATTGAGTTTTTTTAATTTCCTATGACTATATATCACAACATGGTCAAATCTACCATGGGGTGAAGCCCTACCTGAATGATTTTGAGGTTCTTCTTTTTTGGTTTCATTGACCCATTATGATCTTGTAAAGGTGATAACTTTAGTAGAATTTATGCAATTAAGTGTGTTGAGTGAGATTTATAAGGGAGTATATGGGAGATCACAACATGATATAAAAGGATTAGTTTGATTTATCCACATCATGGAAGGACCATGATCTGTCAAATCTGAAGCCTTAAAATTACACATTCCTTATAAATTATGAAACTATCCTATTTTCATATAGGTGAATTAATTTTACCAATCCTTAAGAAATAATAGATGCATCCTTATTGATAATTGAGTGATATATTATCGAGTTTATCCCAAAAATTTTAGGGATAAACCAGGTCATGATCCAAGGAGGTTTTTATTCTTTTACTTTGGGTTTATCCCTATTCTTATTCTTGGAGATCCTGTGATAGTGGTTTGAGTTGGGTTTTCCTATCCATGGGTATTGTGTTTGTTAAAGGTTTTTATGATCATGTTTATGTAATCTTTCTTCTCGTGATCCGGGAAATTTGATCTCCTTTTTCATCACCATGTTTTCGACAGATTTGGTGAACCACGACATACTATATGGGCTTATGCACCCATACATTCTTCCCTCAAAGGGGAGTGAGATTCAAAAGGTTCCATAGTGCTGACAATGTCATCGTTCCATCTTGTTTACCTATCCCTCTTCTCTTATTGTGATTATATAAATATAGATATCTATGAAAGTTCCATGATAAAATGTGGGTCCAATGATGATCAATATATGCTCTTCTAAATTGGTTGAGGCTTATACTCCCCATGATCTCTCTCTCATCTAATTTCTATGTTTACTAAATGTTTTCCTTATAGTTATTATTTTAATATACATGTTAATTTATAGCGGGGACTTTTTGAGAAAATAGATTTACCCTAGCATAGTTATTTCCAAATTGATAGTAACTTTTACAATAGGTAAGATATTTATTATCATGGGGGATATCACAATGATCATTTGATTCCCCTCCTTTCATTTTCTTTTATTTGAAATATTATTTCCAGGACTGGTGGAAGTCACAACCTACTATAGTTTGGAGTCCATTTCTTGGTCTCCCTTTTTTCATTTTATATTCATAGAATTATATGTATTTAGGGGAGCTAAACTGGAACCATTATGTGTCTGGATTTGAATTCAAATATATGTAAATTTATATTTCTTTCTCATTTCTATGTGTTGTTTGATTTATATCAAACTCTTTTTGGATTTATTTGGTTTGGGTTGTTTATTACATTATTTTGAAATAATGTATTTTCTTCGACTCAATTATTAGTTACATGATTTTATATAAAATTAGAAGGTGAATCAAAAGAAATTATCCCCATATAGAGGAAGTCTATAAATTTTTATATAGGGACTAAATATACTGACGTGAGTATTGAATATATGGAAGATGTTGCAATCCAAATAAAATTTTGTCTATCCAAGTAGAGGAAAATAGTAATGGGGATGTAAATCATGAAGTGGTTTCCCAATTTATTATTGTTTAATTATAGTGTATTAATGGAGTTTTTATATATTACAGAAGTAATGATACTATATTCTATCAGATTAATAATAACACTCTATGGTAGGTTTATCAAGTGGTTGGGTATGATGAAGAGGATTCACAAGATTCTTCATGAGATGTATATATGTGTGTTTTAGCTTTAAATGATCTTTATTCCGTTCTCTAAGATCATTATATAATCAAAATATAGTTTATTAATGGAAGGATTCTCTAACAATAAAGGAAAAATGAATAGATATAGAGTAGGATTCTCTAAATAGGGATATTTATTCCAAAGAAGATCTATAAACCCTAGTTTATCATGATGTTTTCATGGTAGTAAAAACCATTACAAATATGGTTGATTTTAATCCACAATTAAAAGAGATTGAAGATGATAAAATTATTAATAAAGCAGATTGATATTCTCTTTCAGTTCAATATGAAACATCAGGGTCTCTTCCTAAGGCACATAGTGATGTGGATAATGATAGTATGGTAATATAAGAATAACCAATAAATGAAAGGATAATTTCTGGTTAGTATGGGGATATTTATAGTCTCATAACATCTAATATGAACAAGAGTTTAAGAAAAATAAATGATTACTCTGATATGAAAATAATAATGTTTGGTTAGTTGGATTCGTACAATATGTCTAAGGATTACATTAAAGGTGGGACTATTGGATACATGAAAGACCCTTCTTCCTTCAATGATGATAACTAGGACTAATATGTTATATATTCATCTAATGACTTATTTTATGGATATATTTAGACAATCCTATCATCATTATGTTTTCTAAAAATTCAAGATGATATGAATAAGAAGTATATTACCAATATTAGAGAAAAAACAAATAACATTAGATAAATATGTTTGAGGTAAATATGTTTAATCAATTAATTATTTTATAAGAGGCATATTTGAGGTTTTGATGTCAGTAAAGGCTTCTTATAAAAAGTATAATTGAAAATATTATTCTTGGGTGCCTTTAATATATGATAAGTTCCAAATTTTTGTGGAATACACAAAGGATGAATGGTAAGGTATGTACCTATGTTTTTTGGGTTTCCACACAATAATTTTGTCTTTTTTTCTATTTTTTGGTTGTTATGATGTTTTCATGCCCATTTTCTAATTTTATGTTGAACTAACTTTCTATTAAGGGGTTTTCACACTTATCATACTTGATTTTTGGGAAGTCATTTTTTGGTTGTTCATTGATAAATGGAATGGGAGTGATGGTATTGTTTGGGTTCATTGTTTTTTTAAATTCTTAACATTCTTGAGTCTTTTCTTATTTACTTCCCCTTTGTCTCGATTCATTGGTATTTTTTACAAATTTGGAAATAATTCACTTTATTTAGATATTAATAGTTATTGTTGGCTATCGATATTTTTTATAGGAGTTGGTTTTTTGGGAGGATATATTGGGGGTAACAATGATTTAATTATTGGTATCTTATTATATTAGAGATTAGTATTTTTAATATGGTAATGCATTATTTGCGTGAAATACAAAATTGAGGTGATGTAGTATATGTAAGATAAGTTTAATTGATATGATTGTATGTAAAAGATTTAGAATTATAGATGTTATTTCTCATTTAAAGTATGTGCTATTGGTTTTTTGTATGATTTATTTCTCGCTATGTTATTGGTGTTGTCTTGGTAGTGTCATAGTGTGGCCTCAATTATAGTGTTTATGTGGTGAGTAGGTAGTTCTGTAAATTAGAGTTGCAGTGCTTCATTACTTTTTCTGGTATTGGGGTGTTATCATGTGTTGTATGACACATTTTGTGTCCAGTTATCTTTTAGTTAGCATGGTTGAAATGTTTTCTTTGTGGGAGTGGTTGATATTATATTATGTGGTTTCTAGTGTTTTTAGGGATAGTTATATGGATGGAAAATGAATGGTGTTTTTGTGTGGTGCATGTATTTTCATGATTAGTGTGAAATGTGGTGAATGAGAAACATGCTTCCCAGTATGGAATTGCGTAATTCTTATTAGATTCAACCCATGTGGTAGTTTTAGGTTGTCTATTTTTTTGAAGTAGTTCTTTGTCGTATGTGTATGATAATACAGAAATGTGTATGGAATAAAATTAAGAAGGGGTAATTGTATGATAATTTTAAAAATTAAAATGATATAGTAATGACTAAATTAAATAAGGATAATGAGTAACGAATGGTTTTATATTAAATTTAGAAGAATCAATGGAATAATTAATGGAAAATCACATGTAAGATTTTAAATATTGGAATAGTCAAATTATATGTTTAAAAGGGGTAAATATGGATGTTGGATTGAAAATTTTTTATTTCAAATTTTTTTACAGGTTCATGTCAAAAAATGGAAGTAGTTGTAAGATTATTGAAGTTGTAGTGTGCTGACTATGACTTGTTAATTCCATTTTGATTTAAAAATTTAGTTTTTTATTTTTTAACATACTGCTATATTTTTTATTTTCCTTATTATGTATTATAATCCCACTCAAGAATGATAATCATACTGACACCTAAATGTTTTGGGTTTTGAGTGTTTCCCATACATCAAAATTCGTGAAGGAATAAAGGTCTATCTACTCTTTTTTACCGCTCAGACATTTATGCATAATATGGGTTGTGATGACTAATTGTAGATATATGCATGTGGCTTGTAATGGAATAACTTTTTTTAATGTAATATGTATTTATAACTCAATATTTTGGTGTTATTTTTATGTGCTAATGATTTGATGATGATGGGAGTGGATGTGATGTATGATGGGGATCACACATTTTAGTAAGAGAAAAAGAGGCTGATTTCATTCTTTTTTATGATACCCTTTTGTGATAAGGATATGATGTGATATTGTGTTGAGGAATGTAGTGATTATGAAATCATGGATTGTTGTGGTATGAGGTAGTGTTCATGTGATGATGTTGTCGATGTGGTAACAATGTGGGGTTTATTGTTGTTATATGAGGTATGATGTGAAATTTCATGATAAAAATAAGGAATGAGTGATCCTAGATGTTCTGTATTAGGTTGTGATGGAGACATACATCTGTGTAAGTGGTTGCAAGGCTATTTATTAATCTATTTTTTATACCATGTTTTTATATTTTGATTGGGTATTGGGTGATTAAGCCTTAATGTGGTTGGGTGATAATTGTCCAATCATTATTTTTTGTTTAATCTCTATTTTGTTTAATATGTTATTTGTTTCTTGGTTCCAAATTCTTATAGGAGTCTTTATGGATTAAACATCAGATTATACATGTATGCTCAAAAGCTATATATAATTATACTTTCAGTGCTTTCATGAGGGATTTCATAACCAACATAAAAATTACAAGATCTAGGATTGAACCCACTTTGGTGTCACTCATATCGGATATTTTGTTTAGTTTTTTTGGATCCTATATTCTATATGTAATTTACAAAATTATTAGATATTGGTTATATTTTATATTATGGTTTTTATTTTTGTTTTATCCTATATTTTCCATTGGAATATAAAGAAAACTCCACCCATATATATGTTTAATACACTTAGTGCAAGTCACAAACTCGTGGCCTATTAATGAAGGGATTCAAGGGTCAAACTCTTCTCCATTGATTACCTAGGTGACAATTCTGATGGGGAAGGTCATGACATCACTTTTGTTTCTTCTTATTCACACATAAATTATACACATTTATTCAAATTAAATTTTAATTGTTGTAATATCTTTATAATTTGAATATTGAAAATATAAAATTAATTATCAAATATTAAATCGAATTATTAAAATTAAAATATTATAATAAATAATGAATAATAAATATTAATTAATAGAACAAAAAAATAATTTTTTAAAAATGTCCTCTTAAAAAAATGAAAAAGAAAAAAAATTTATTTTATTCCGTGTATATAAAAAAAACACAAGAAATATAACAACCTATAAACATACAATGAAAAAATTCCCATGAAATTTTATAACAGAGATTATTCAACAACATATAGATAAAAAAACATGAAATAAAAAAAAATATTGAATGTATAACAAATATTGAAAATCATAAAAATAACCCTAAAATTTTAACTATATTAATCTGCCAAAAATCAACTTTACATTTAAAACGATAATGTTTATTAAAAAAAATTAATAATAGATTATAAATATAAAACAAATATCCATATTTAGTGACATTATTTGTACCGTAGGTTACTAAATCCGGAATGATGTGGAAACTTTCAGACTTACAAGGGTCAAAGTTAGACTAGATGGGGTTGTTGTTGGAATAGATTACTACAATTGGATTATTTTGCGAGATATTGTGGAATATAGGGAACTGAAATCACAGAGAGGGGGGTTTAGTTTATGTGGGTTATTTAAAACTTCCCTTGATAGACCAGTACTAGTTTTTATTAATTTGTAGTTCCAAGATACATTTTCATCGGAGAGTTTTTCCAACTCCTAAGATACCTATATTTATGTTTTATAATTGAGATACACTTAACTAAGGAATCATTTAAATTCAATAACATTAAAATATTACTATACCAATATTATTAATTCATTATTAATCTCATCATAATTCATTCTCCAATAACAACTAAAAATTTAATTTCTATTCTATAATTATTTATCAAATAGATACCATTTAAGTATCATATCTCACATTAATTTTTATCCGAACTATATGGATTCCACAGGTTTTAAAATCCCCATAGTCCAATTACGTTTTTATTCTATAATAAGTGTTTATAAAGAAAACCTCTAAAATTGATAACAAGAAATCTTCACCATTTTAAGACATATAGGTACCAATATCATTAAGAATACATTTTTTTAAGAACATTTTCATATGAAATAAAAAGTTTAAATGTACCTAGTAATTATTATGAAATTAAATTGTCTTCTTCATACCCTAGTAATTTTGTTGATTTAGAGAGTGACCCTAACGAAGATAAAAAATCATCTCCAAATCCAATCTCTCATAATGGAAACTATGTTATTGATATCATTGAGACAAACACCCACTCATATACATATATGACAACAAGTTACTGATTTATATACATTTCAATCACTCAACGTTAATCATGTTTGTTGGAACCCATGATATACAATCATCAGGTGAAATACCATTAATTATATGATAGGCTCAATTTAAAACAAAACTACACCAGAAAAAATATTATATAAAAAATAAGTGTACTATAATCTTATCAAGGAAAATGTTCTAATTTCTATGTGTTAGGAAATCTATCCAACATAAAAAACTTAGTATACAATTTATTTAAAACTAACTTAATATTTATCTCTTAGATAATGAAATCATCATTTGAACCAAAATGATTATTGGACACCAGCTTTCCACCAACCGTGAAACAAATTTCCAAAGTAAGAATATATATATATATTGATGAATTTAATATGGAAGAAAACCATATTAATTCCATCTTTTTAAGGTTATTCTCCTTGAAATATCCCAAATCTTATATATTAATATATTTCATATATTTTTGTTCTTATTATTTTTTATTTTAATATTCATTCCTTGGAAATAAAATTATAGAATAATATCAATGATAAATTAATTAATATGACAACATAAAATGTTTTTCACTATATCATTAAATAAATAGAAAAAATATAATTGGTACTAACCATATATAATTTGGAGAAAAAAATATAAATTTCCTATCTAATAGATTAAAATATAATTCTTTCCCTTCATAATAATGAATGTTATTAGCCATGAGGCATAAAATTGATTATATATATAAAATCATTTAGTATGTATTATAAATATTAGAATTAAATACAGATAGATAATGTATACTAACACGTATTATTAAGATGACATTTAACCTACATGGATCATGACACATTTCAATAATATGAAATGATAAGAAATATATACAATGTATGAAAAAATTATCTTATAATTATCATATAAATGTTTTAGGGTTATCTTTTTATTATTTGAAAATTGAGTATATAATCAACACCATTTTGTATTCGTTATGTGAAAACATTTTGTATATCATTTTCAATTATCTATAAATTATATCATAGAAATATATAAATACATGATCTTATTAGATTCATTTAATGGTATATCATTTATCCTTAAATTATAATTTAATGTTTCACAATTACATCTATTTATGATGTTTAGATAGATATAATTTGTTAGTAGGTTATGGTTCATTATAAATAATGTTAATTTACTCATTGTATCATAATTAAAATTTTCGTATATGTTTAACAAAAAATAATTATTTATTAAAATGGTTTTCTAAAATACATTTAACCAAATTATTGATTATTATTTAACTAAATTTATCTTATTTATATTTTAATACTCGTAGTATCACTTTAACTATAATATATTATTATTACTTAATATTAAACATTGTAATGTACATGGATTAAGAGTTGTATAATTGTTACATGTAATAATTTGGAGTAACATAATAACTGTTTATATAAATTTATTATGTTATATGACATTTTATACATATCATATGATAAATTAATTTGTTAAATTATATTTTTACACTTAGAGGGTATTCTATGATGAATTGATAATTTTATAAAACAATTAATTAAATTTTTAAACAATTTTTATCATATTTATTATCTATTTTAATATTATATGTTCTTGTTTTTACTATCTAATGTTTTTCAAAAGGTTACATAACATATTTTTCTCTAAAATATTATCAAAAAAATATTTATTAGTTCCAATTAAAAATTTATTCCTCATATTTACAGGCTTACTATAAAAACAATGATTTCAATTTTGAATAAGTTAATCATTAAAAAATAATGTGGGTATTGGAATGGTAATATATTTTTGTTGAATAACAGTGGCATAAAAAATATTTTGGAATGATGCTATTTTATAATAAATTTATCATCATTAAATAATAAATTTTAAAGATAATATATCATATTTCATACTTAAACATCTAAATTATGTTTGTGGTTGAATGTGGAATATTAAATTAAAATAATAAGAGACATTAAAAATCTTGAAATAATGTAACATGTGGTAAACATGATGTCTTAAATATATATGATTAACCAAACATGATCAATATAGTTCCCCAAGAATATGTTTTTCATTAAAAATTATAGTAGATAATTGAGGGATAAAATGGTACACTATATCACTAATGGATATTTAGAGATAATTTAGAAATTAAATAATGAATAAATTATTTTGTCGAATCCATATCATCACTCATATAAATTGAAAATTAATATTCCCCACGAATATTTTTATATATTCCAATTACAATCATTCTGAAATAAAATCCTTTAAATATCCATTTCATTTTACATTATTAATTTATTTAGAGTATATTATCAACTTTTAGATCTTTTTTCCATGATATTTTGTCTAATTTCTGGCTTATTTCACTTTTCATAATCCTTTACCATGCCAAAGATAGAGTTATTATTTTTCCATATCTATTTTTTATTTTAATTTTTTATTATAATCTCCTTTAAAATATTACATAACATACCTCAATAACTATATATCCTAGGAATTATCACCCCTTTATTATGTTTTAAATGTTATATTACTTAAATCTATATCATATTCTCATTTCCCTAAGTCATTTACATTCGATGTAAAGGTCATTTTTCTATCATTCATAAATTTTTATTTACAGTTCTATTATTGTATCCTACTAAACTTCATCATTATTCTTAAAATACTATTTTGATATTATTTTAATTACTATAAATAAAATATTTGATGCATTTTATACCACATTTTTCGCTTATTTTATTCAATTTATGACCACTATAATGTCAAATTATCATTACATGAATGAAATTATATATCGACCAAAGATCAATGATCACAATATATATCATGTATTAGGGATATTATATATACTTTATTTATAATAGTTTGGTTACATATAATGAAGGGATAAAATGGGTGTATATTATAGGTATTCTATCCGGTCCCATATGGGATAACATTTGTTTACAAAGATGTTTACCTTTGATATCAAATTATTATGGCATGGAGATTTAAAATGAAGGAATGTTTTTATCCCTAATGTATATTGAATATCTCATATTATGTACTAGAAAAGATATTTTCTGATTTATCAATAATTTATTAGGTATCCTAACATTAAAAATAAATGTATACAATTTTCTAAAAAGAAAAATATTCATAATCCATGTATGTACCTGATAACTGTAATCCCATATTACATACTTCTTATGGGTAAATAATCTTGAATTTTTAATCCATAATTATTCCAAATATGTTTCAAGGTAATTTATTATGATAGAATTTTTCATTCCTTGACAGGGAAGATTTATTAACAAGACCATATGTTTTTTATTCTATGTTGTGTAAATACCATATAATTTTTTCTTGATTAAAGGATGATGAAATATATATACAACCAATTCAATTGACTGAGAGAATCTATTTTTTTGACCATATATATATATTTCCATAAAAATGGGTTCCTTATATATAATTATTCTAATTAAAGGTTATTCCCTAGATAATTATATAGTTATGTTGATATAAAAATCTATTATCATTAATTTATATCCATTTGATATACTTTGTGAATTCCATGTACATATTTATTTTTATTAAAATTTATTTACCTAGATTTCCATACAAATTTATATACTATGTTAATGTATTGATTTCATCATATATCAAAATATACTATATAGTGCGATTAGCCTATATAAAATTATTCTTATTTAAGGGTAATCATCTTGATAACCATACCATTTGTTTGATTGGGAAAATCATTATAAAATCTAAAATTATTATTTCAATAAGGATGATTACTAATTATTCATCTATTTTAATGATTGTTTTTCTTTAGTTCCATTATGTATTGTATTTTCAAGATATTATAATTATATGATGAATGTATTAGTCATATTTAATGATGGGTATGACATCGATTACCCCCTCGATGCTTTAGTAAGTCACATGAGATTAATTATCTTGACTATTTAATATTTTCCTACCATTATATATATATAAATATATGATTTCTTATAAATAGGATATGATGAAATGGTAATGTAATTTTACATTAATAATTCTACCATTATGATATGATTTGTTGTAATACATGTGATTGTTTATTTCTATTCTCATAAAATCCATAAATTTTATTATTTTTATTTATCCCTCTTTGGGAAGTCATTTTTTTCTATTCCCACCAAAATAATATCAGTAATTATAATTCCATGATATCATCATCCATCCTCTATCCATTATCTAGAGTGAGAGGTCACCATTTTACTATTATTAGGCATTTTAATATTTACTGATAATGGGTACTATTTGAAAATTTAATGATTATCATTGAGGGATTATTAAAGAAACATGTTTAAAAATTATGTTCCATGTTTTTAAATAATGTAATTTGATAACATAAATATCTATAGTTTTTTATATATTTTTAATATTATGTTCTTGGGTATGTGGTCTCTTATAATTATATTTCCAATTAATTTACAACCCAACAACTTAGGGTGAGTTGTGTAGGGGAATTACACGTCTAGCATCACGGTCACCCCACTATGTCAGAGTCATCATGGAATGAATCTACTACAACATAATATGAAAAAATGATCTCTCTACCACTATAGGGAACTAAATTATTAATATAAAATAAGGTATAGTCACCTCAAACTCAAATCATTGGACAATGTTCTAATCCTCCACCTAATATAATTTTGGTGAAATAATTATAGATATAGATCAATTCATTTTCTATTTATGAATTCACATTGAAGTTTTTATAAGGTATAATAATACTTTGTATACAAAAGGGTGACTACTAAAAACATACCTTTTATATAGAAGGGTTACTACTAAAAATTATGAAAAAGTGAATAGATAAGTGTGAAAACTAGAGAACATATAATATATAAAATTCCGATATATATGTTTTAATAGACCGTACATATATATAGTTTGGTAATAATTATAAAAACGGTAATTATTTTCAATACTAAGAGTTGATAATGGTAATCCTATTGAATGAAAAAATCAAACAAATTGTAGAACTACATCACATTATATAAAAATCTTATTTCCATTAGTATTTTAGGTGAAGAGTGAGTCAATGAATTTAAAGGATGGTTATTCTATAATGAGTTCTAATAAATATTTTTGTGGTACTAGTTTTTTAAAAATAATGACTCCAAGGAAAATATTCATGATGTAATAGGGTTGGTGATTGGGAATTTCTATAATAGCATCACACTATGATATGAAGTATATGATATGATTGATGGAACTATAAAGTTATTCTTAAAACATAATGAAAGTGGAAGGTCTAGGAATGTCTATTCTTAGGATGTTTAAAAAACTATATTACGATCATGCCATGATGAATTATACCACTCTATGTTATTATTGATAGAGAATGTGAAACTGATTGTAATTCCCTGGACTAACTGACCACAAAAGTGGTAGTCATACTAGTCACTGCATGTCCTCAAGCACACCACCCCATATACCAGTGGCTACAAAACAGGATTGAGGGTTCAATGGTGTTATGGTTTGGAGACTATACCCTCTTCGTCTAAGTCTCAAACCCATATTACCAGTATAAATCCATAAATAAAAGTGAATGAAATAATATTAAAAGATTGAACGTTGGAAGAATAATATAATAACAAAGTAAATGGGGCCAAGACAAACAAAACAATGATTCATATATGTCTATGATATACTATAAGTACAAGCAGAAGGAAATACAATAGGTAGGAACAATACAATAAGAGAATATAATAGAAAAGGATAAATCCCTTAGTATCCTAGGAACAAGAACATTGCTATTCTATATATCTCCCACATACACAACACAATGCACGAAATTAAAGACTGTGACCTAAAATCATTCAGAACTACTTCGGTAGACTAGTGAAATGGTGGTCTGAGCAGGTAGTGAGTAATAATCTCAGTAGTCTTCCACCAACAATGTATAAGACAATTAATTTCATGCAATATAAAATTAAATAATTTTCAATGAATTAAATAATTAATATAAGTAAATAAATAAATAAATTCATTAATATGAGGTGAAAAAATTGTTATTGGAGGAAACATCTATACGTTTTCAATTACAAGGGATCTATTCTCAGGAAAAAAATTTCATTTACCTTTTCTTCAATTCAATTGGAGAAACAATTATGAAATATAGTGAGACACCATGTTCCCATCCCAAACAATCCATAAGTAATTTCTATGTATCACTCGAGACTCTCAGTTTATAACCTCTACATTAGAGTCCATCCATGGTGACCCAAGGATTAAGTCCCATGTTTCACTCCAAGCATGGTATGAATAGTTAGGTACTAGACTCTATATGTTTACCAAGTGTCACATGTAGGGGCCCATGTCTCACTCTACGAATTGTACTACTATCATTCCTTAAGGACTATCCAAGGGGTCTCCTATAGGGAATCGGGGTTACTCATCTAGTGGTAAAAATATATAAAGATGGGTGAGCTTTTCGCAAGAATATCTTATATCCCCATTATTTGTTTACAAAACAAAATAAATTTCCACAATAAAACAACAGAGACTGGAAAAGGTTCCTTATGACAGAACCCCTTGTATCACCATCAAAATTGAGAAAAAGAAGCTCCCAATAAATGCATATATATATATATACATATACATATTACATTAGAATAAAGTACCATTTCATTATTTAAGAATGTAAACTACTATAAGAATGTTTACCAAGTCATTTCATTGAAAAATAAGCATTATGTCATAAGGAACAATTCATAAAAGGAAATAAATGGTTTTAGGAAATAACCACAAGCATCAAACTGATGTTCATAAAAAATTAATCATGGATAAGGTGAAGCATCATGAATAATAAATAGAATTGTAAAATTTGAGGCATGAAGCTCAATGGATAATCCCATTCTGATCTATTTATCTTAATTCTAATTAAATGTTTAATTCAATTAACGAAGGAGTAACTCACTTGTAACATAACTAATAAAATCACCGAGTATGAGATGGAATTCTAGATGACTTCATGTGAGCCTTCCCATTCGTAATAGTATTTTGACTAGCAGCGAGGGTTTCAAGTAAAATTATGTAAAGGTTATACCCCCAATATCGAGTCATAGGATATATAATCACCAACTATAATATAAATAAACAGAGTACAATGTGAAAATCTAATGATGAAATACATATAATGTATTATCCCCCAAAATGAAAATGAAAACCATGTAGTAGAAAGAAAATTAGAAAGTAATAAAATCATCCACAGACTTCTCCCATTTCTATCTCGGTCTACATTAGCTCCATGATCCATTTCTAAACCCTTATCCATAGGGCCCTTTACCTTCACTGGATCTCTAATCATGAAATATAAAAGTGCTCCAAAATTCCCAAGTTGTGTGCGAGTTCAAGACTCAGTAGGACACCAGTAAGGCGTCCATAACCTGATATGCTAAAAATACAAGTGTATGCCATAAAAAATTATGAGAAATAAACACTTGATCGAATATACAGAGGTTGGGCACTAACCAAGCTACCATAGCCACCATCCATGCCAACTTTGCCTCTATACTAGATGGATAACCACGGTGTAAGATAAATCGATCTTTTTCCACTAAGAAAATGAATCGTTTTTCTCAGTATCATTTTTTGAGATCATATTAATGATCTATATGAATTTATGTTTCTCTATATGTATAGTGAACCAAGAGATAACCATCTTCCATTAAAAATTGAGTTAACATGCTTTGGATCGAGAGACAATCGAGGTCCTTTTGTCATTAGTGCACATAGTTGAGAAAAAAATCTAGGGATTAAGGACTTACTAGTATCTCTAATTCATTTGGTGCAACTCAAGGCATCATCATGTTCATTCTTCTTGTATTGGACCGTCTTCATCAGTAATGTGAATCCCTCCTCCAAAGAATAACACATGTTGTTGTGGTCCACTATATGGCATTCCCTAATAATCATCACGTGCCTAACCCATGCATCAAACCCTCATCGTCAGTCATGCACATCCCTCCTCCAAATGATAATGCAAGTTGACAATGCACCTATCTTTCTAGAAGAACGAAACCACATGGTATAACTAGCATCATAGTATATATATATAAGAAAGAATAACAGATCATCATGAAAATTTAGCACAGAATGTACACGTAATCACACAAAAATGAGAATAGAAAGCAACATGCACTCCTTGCATCAAGTTTAATATATAGTTTCTAGGGATACACACATACCCACATGCATTCACTATCTAGGAAGGTCATTAAACATGTCCACAGATAATCATTTTAATGGAAAACATTTGTAAACAAGCCGAAAAGTTTAAGTAATTTCCTAACTAAATTGTTGTAAAAATCATCCAATAGTTTATCCTGATGTCAGAGTGGCATATCAAAGTCTCAAGATGTCAGATTGTTGGTGCTTGAGGTTTAGTATAGGTTTTCTGAGAATCCTAACATTTACATTATTTCAAATGATATAAATTGTCAAATGTTATCATTCTTTCTCGAATAATTGTCAAATTATACATAAATTTATCGCACATGATGATACATTTTTAATTATCGCTTTACCCTTTAACAAGTCGCATGAAATGACGATTAAATACCTTTAATTTAATTTTATCACTTGCACTGGTAAATTAAATTATTATTTTATCCTTTCTAAATTATCCCATGATGTGATAATTTTTCCCCTTGAATTTAATTTAATCTTATGTGATGATAAATAATATTATTATTTAATCATTTCTTAAATATCACATCAAATGATAATTTATTAAATTCAATTTAATTTTATTTCCTGCATTGATGAATGAAATTATTATTTTACCATATCTTTAATATCATAGGGAACAATAATTTAGTACTTTCAAATTAATTTTATTACATTCCCCAATAAAGTAAATAATTACCTTATAAATTCTAAAATTTTAAATGAAATGATAATGTTTTTATCTCATGCATTTATAGGTTAAAATATTACATTATCGTTTTAAAAAAGGCAACATAAAATGAAAAAGTTCTATCACATTCATTGATAATTTAAATCATCATTTTGTCAAAGAAAATGATAATTAAAATTTTTAAATTATCCATAAGTCGTCATGTGTACTAATAATTAAAATTATTCTCCATGGAATATATTATGCCTTTATAATTATATCTTCTAATTACCAATAAACAATCTTGTACATTTATAATCAAAATTTTAAATTAATTTTTAAATTATCATGGGTGTTTGATAATTATAAATTCATGTTTTCAATATAATTATACAATGATAATATTATTAAAACATTAAATTTTATTTTATGTTTTTTATATTTTTTTAATAAAAAATAAAATATATAAATAAAGAAGGAAGATTTACCTAGATGTTCATCACCACACCCCATAAGAGAGATGACTCCCCTATCAAATTGTAATTCGAGGATCATTTTCACTTTTTATTTCATTGATGATGAAGAGGTCAGGATCATGTAAGGGGTTCCAGGTTCATATATTGGTTTCACTATGTGATTCGTTGGAAATTTTTAACCCTAAAAACAATTATATAGGTGAAATAAAAACACCCATTTTGATCTAATAATCAAAACAATTATGGTGGGAGAGTTTTTTAATCCTACCTAGTAACATGTATTTGGATTTTTTTCTAGAAGAAATTGATAAAAAATGGAGCTTCCATGAAGTTTCTTGGAATATAGCGATCATCAATAGAGGTAAAACCTACAGAGGGAGACTCATGAATAATGCATTTCACCCCCTATTTGATTTATTTTTTAAACAACAATCAGTAAATTTGAACTATAATATTTTTAAAGGTCCAAAGGTGTGTAAAAACTTATACCCTCTAGGTTAAACCCCCCCCCCCCTATTTGGGACATAATGGAGGTGTCAAAATTTCTATGTGACACACCATTTAGATGCTATAAAATTATTTCCAATAATTTAATATATTAAAAACATTATTTAAAGACTTTAATTAGTGAGCAGGACATCGAAATTCTCAGGGACTTCGAACATTATACTCCCACTATGATGAATACCATATTCAAATGAGAAAGGCCTCCAAACTCCAGATGCCCTGGAGTGTTATACTCCCTCACGATTTGGATGAAATAAATTTATTATTCATAATTAAACTAATAATAATAAAAAAAATTAATTATTTTAATGAGAAAGGCCTCCAAACTCTAGACACCCTAGAGTGTTATACCCTTTCTAGGGTAAACACCACATTCTGGACCCCACAGTTGTCTCAGTATTACCACACAATGCACATTTTTGAAGTTATTCAATTTTCTTGAATAAAATTTCTATGCTTAAAATAATATATAAAATATTTATTTTCTGTCTTTTCCTAGTCATTGTAGACTTGAAAAAATCATAATTTACTCACTATTTACCTCATAAAAATATTTCATTGAATATTTAAAAGTATTAATTTGGAATTTTACTCTTCTGTGATGCATTAAAAAAAATTTCACTGATAAACCATTTTTTTCCATTTAACACATTAATAATTTATCAAAGAGGGATTTATTAATATCGTTAGAAAAATTTGATGTTACCATTCACCCCCTCTATTTACTTCTCAACCTCGAGAAGCATCTCTAGTGGTCCTCATCAAACAACATAGTCTATTAAGCTTAAACATCAGACTCATGAACCCATGTCTCTTACAGGATCTTCTCATGCTAGAACTGAAATTGGACTTGTTACACAGTATTCCTTGTTACACCTTCTCGTTGCAGTCCCCGATCCATATCGAACGCTCCTCATTAAATGAGTTAGTATCCAGCTCAACATCCTTGCAGTCAAACACATGCGTAGGATCCGGTATATACCTTCAAATCTTTTACACTTGAAAAATGTTATTTATAGAAAAATATTTTTGAGGGATGTCGTGGAAATAATCCACTAACCCTATCCACTCGATGACATTGAAAGTTCAAACAAAATGTGGAATTGGAATTCCCAAATTCCCCCATAATCTATTCCCTAACCGAGGAGTCATTCTCATGAAAAACTGATCTTCATAGAAAACACCAAGGTCTCCATTGATGGCTGGAATAAGATCTATTTCTACTCTAAAGTAGTGGTAAAACTCTTCTGTATCAGCTGAACTCTCTCAGAGGTATACTAATCCATTCTCGGGCCAAAAACAATTGCCTCTCCCACTTTATTCCAATAGAGTGGTGAGAGACACGAACACCTATAAAGAGCCTCATAAGGTGACATCTGAATTGAAGCCTAATAACTATTGTTATAATAAAACCCGGTCAATTAAAAGTGATCATAACATGATCCTCTACAGTCTAGTACACAGGCTCGTGACATATCCACTAGTATGGGTATAGTCCTTTCAGATTGTCAATCAGTCAGAGGGTGGTACACAGAGCTCAATCATAACTAAGTCCCTATGGATTTCTACAAGACATCCCAAAAGAATGATGTAAAACAAGAATCTTTGTCAGTGGTAATAACAAATGTTAATCAATGTATTTTCACAATTTCATAGACAAAAATTTTCAGAACTCCTATATTTGAGTGACTCTCCCTAATCGGTAATGAGTTGGCATAATTCGTTAACCAATTTTTGATCACATAAACTGCACCGCAACTCCTTGTATTCCTAGGTAATAAAGATACAATGTACATTTTAATGTCTTCCCACATCCACATAGGTATCGGGAGTGGATACAATAACCCTATATGATGTTGGTTCTCAACATTCACCCACTAACATGTGAGGCATTGAGAGACAAAACCTACAATGGCCTTCTTCATCTGTGGCCACCGGAACTATCGTCTATATTCATGGTACATCTTCATCATAGTAGGATGCATCATTCCCCTAGAGGAATGGTAGTCACTCATTAGTACCTCTCTTATGAAATTTGGAACCACTACTCTTCCATGGACCAAGATCATGTTATTATTGTCAATTTCCCATATGGGTATCAGGTCACCTCCAATGAACCATTATATCATCATAGTACACTCCAGGTCATATTCCTAACCCATCCTCACCCTTTCCATAAGGGTGGAGTTAATCAAAAATGGAGATAAAATCATAGATTCAAGAACCTATTAAGTATAAACCCTCCAATCATCCAATAAACACATCAAATTACACTTCTCTTCTGAGTATTTCTCACAAAATTCATACTCATCCTATGTCGTATTACTAAAGGAATCTACTAACACATTTTCATTTACTAGGGAACATGTCATATTGAAGTTAAAAGTCTATAGATACTCAACCAAATGACTCTGCATCAGATTCAAGTCCCTCTATGTAAAGATATATAGAATGTTATTGTGATCTATGTATACAATATACCTTTCTCCAAAGAGATTATGCCTCCAACATTTCAATGTTTGGAACACATCTGCTAGATCCGAATCATGGGTAGGGTAGTTCATTGAATGGGGTCATAGCTAATGAGAACCATATGATAATACCTTTTCTCCTTATATCAATACTTCTCATAGAAAAACTCTTGACGCATCACAATAAAATACATAAAAATTCCCAGGATCCAGAAGTGTTATTACTATAGCTATCATTATCCTTTTCTTTAGCTCAAGGAAGGACTATTCAGACTGTTCTTACCACGATAACTTTAATCCCTTCACTGTAAATGCTATCATGGGTGCTGATATTTATAATATGTCCAAGATAAAACATCTGTAATATCCTTCTAAACCTCGAATGATCCTGTTCTCAAACAGATTTCGAGGATGTGTCCATGAAATGACTACTTCAACATTTTCTGGGTTTACTAATATACTGGTCTATTACACCACATGTCCTAGAAACTTAACCTCTTTAATCCAAAAGACACATTTTTTTAAATTAACATAATTTCTATGAGCTCAATGCATACTCAAGACTATCTTTAGGTTCCTAAAAAGTTGTCCTGATGTTTGTAAGTAGATGATTATATAATCAAAAAACTTTATGCTGAAAGATTCCATGTATGGATGAAAGATTTTGTTCATGAGGTACATGAACATAGCTAGTGCATTCATCAGTCCAAACAAAATTACCAAATACTCATACATCCCTTATCTTCTTGGAATATAGATCTTTGGAATATTCTCCTCCCTGACATGAAACTGTTCGAAGCAAATTTGAAGATCAATCTTTGAGACGCACTAGGATCCTCACAACTGATAAAAACGATCATCAATCCTTGGAAAATGATATCAGTTCTTGACCATCAGTAGGTTTATCTTTTGATAATAATAAAAAAGTCAAAGGCATCCTTTCACCTTATTGTAAAACAAAATATTTTCTCCCCATGGTGAATTAGTATGTCTAATAAATAATTTTCTCTCTAGGTATTCTAGTTGAACATTGTGCTCCTCTAGTTTGGTTGGATCCATATGATAAAGAGGTATCAAAATTGGCTTCACACTTGGTATGATCTCTATCTCAAATTCAACTCCTCTATTGGGGGGGATTATTGTGATTTCATTAATAGAGATATCCGGATAGAGATCAACGACTGTGAGAAAATAAGAGGAGGTTTCAACTAATGATTTTGAAAGTTCCAAGATTTCCAGCTATGTTGTGATTGACCCATGTTAGCTCAAGTATAGTACAAATCTATCTGATCCTAGCACCCACCACTAGTCATCTGTAACTTCTCTTCATTTTTTTAATAAAAAGATACCGATATTGGATATAAATCAATGTGAGCTTCAAAACTGGTTCACCAGTCTATATCAAGAATCCTGTCAAGGGTTTTCATTTCCAGAATCATAGATTAAAATAAATGTCCTTAGCCGACAAAAACTAGTAGAGACTATAGGAACCAATGAAAAAATTGTACATTTTTACCCAAAGGTTTATCAATGTAGACTAATTCAGATGATAACATGACTGTTAATTCTTGTGCAACAACAAATTGTGCAGATATAAAAGAATAGGAAGCACCATTGTCCGATTAGGAAATAAACAATGCAGAGGTGACTAGAATGGTACCTATAAAAATGGATGGTCCCTATCCACCATATAATATAGTCTATTCTATAGAATACATGTGACCTACGTTATCTATTGTTCTCTATCATTGTGGTGCATGACTAGTCTGAGTCTACTGCTGGAAACTCCTATTAGTTCAACCTTTGTGACCCTTTCCCTTTTGGAAAGTTGGATTCATAGTTATTTAGAAAATTTATTAGAGATTTCCATTATTCTATCAACTTTGAAATGTATTTTTTAGGTTCTATAAATAATCTATGAAAGTTTTCAACTTTTTCACAGTTGAAACATAGTGAAATTTCTTTCGAAGGTACTTATTGAAGCACACTATGATCCACCAGCATGCTAGAGCTCTGCTTCATGTCACTTGTCTTCCTATTATTATTAACAAAATAAAATCTTCTAGATGTGAGAGTAAAATCAGTCACTGAACCATCATGTGTTGAGTGTATGCCAGATACAATGTACTCCTCTGGTCCCTCTTCAAATGTCATGGCCTTTTAGAAGACCTGTGTATAATTCATCAGGTAAAACCCCATAACAGTATGTATGTGCTCTAGTCAAAGTCCTATCTCAAACATCTGAGCCTTCAATGCCTTGTTTCCAGCTAAAAAATGAAAAAGTTATGCAAATCTATAAAAAAGATTGAATAAGCAAAGACAATAATGGAACCTTGTCGTAACACCATGAATTCATGGGTATAGTTCACATTCCTCGTGTATAGAAAATACTACATGAGGAAAATATCCTTGAAGGCCATATAAATAAGACCCTATCTTCATATATACTGGATCATATAAGTACAACATATCCTAAAATATCCTAGTAACATTAAGGTCATCAAGATTATCATCCCTTCCAAAAGATTCTGGACCAGTGAAAAGATTCTCTCAATAATGTATAGCTAATCCTCAACATCTTGTGACTCACCACTATGCTAGAATGATGGAGGGTACTAAAGATGAAAATCCCAAGCATGGTTAGTTATGGTCCTCTTTTCTTATCCAATGAGGACCAGAACTGTTTGAAAAATTCCAAACTCAACATTCTCTACCTCCCAAATTCCTTATTTCAGTATAGGTGCATGCTAGGGAACATACCCTTTTTCCACTAGTTCTAGAACGAGAGCATCATGAGATGTCGTAGCTAGCAGTCCCATCACATGTATCTGATGTAGTGTATTTACAAAACAAGGACCATTAGGTATATTAATAGATCTTAACCATTCTATAAAATCACACAAGGTTATCTTAATAGTCTATGAGATAAAATAAATTTTTCCTAGGATTCTAACATTAGCCCAAGGTATACCCCATTGATAGTGACCCATATCTCTATCCCATCACATTAGTGAAATTAATATATATAGTAACACAACATCATTTCCTATTCAACTTAGTAATGAAAATAAACATATACCATATAACATGAAATCAATGATATATCAGACATTTCAAACTATCCCAAATAAATAGTTAAAATGACGTAATTTAATTAATGAACTAATATACATCACAAAAACACAGACAGACAGACAGATAGACACACAACCACATATGTAATGTGAAGCTAACATTATTTTCATGAGGCATGAACTTTGTTGAAATCATATAAATCATATATAACATCATGTGCATCACCCAAGGTGAATATAATAAACTATAAAGAAAATAAAATTTTCCCATTTAATGGTAACTCGAGGTCCCCTATGTAGTGTTGGGAAGATATTGAAAAAGTATTACCCTATCCAACTCCAAACAATACAATCTCCTATATAAACCATCCCAACCTCGAGCAAATATATGAAACATGTTAGTAAAAACCATCCTTTGATAGAATTTAGTAACATCCTGACCTGAATCACCGGGTTCGAGCTGGGATTCTAGATGACCTCATTCACACCTCCTCATACGCTAGAGGCTTCCAACTAGCATCAAGGGTCTGAAGTAAAATTTTTGAGAGACTATAAACTATGTATCAAGTTATAGGATCAATAATAAATAAAAAAAATAAATAATCAAAGTAAATTGTGGAAAACTAAAGATGAAATACATATAATGTATCATCCCCCAATGTTAAAAAAACCAATTAGAAGAAAAAAAAGAAACCAAATGAAAATAATCAGTGGTGTGCTTTGGTGCCTATCCCCTCCTACTTCAACTACATGATCCACTGCTCTTCCATCTTCTATAGGGGGTGAGTATATTACTTTGTAGGACACCACTAATAAATCCAAAACATGATGTTATCAAAATAAATGTTTATTCCATAACAATTTTTTCGAAATAAACACAACATCCAAAATTGAGTGGTTTTGCACTATCCATGCACCAATAACACCCTATCATACCTGATTCGGCTTTAACAAAGGTGTCGGATGAATCAATGGTCAGACACTAGGATAATGAATGATGTTTCTCGGTGACGTTGTGTCAGACGATATTAATGCTCTGCAAGAAGATATGTTTCACTATATGTAAAATGATAAGATATATAATCATCTTCTCTTAATCATTGAGTTGACATATTGAGGATCAATAGTTAATCAACATCCTTTAGTCATCGATGCACATCATCTAGAAAATAAACAATGGACAGAGAGCTAATCAGTGTCCCCTCTTAATTGGGTGCATCAGAAGGCATCATCGTGTGCCTTCCTCATGTATTGGACTCTCTCCATCAATAATGAACATACCTCCTCCAAAAGATAACACAAGACAATGTTGTCCAGTTCATGTAATCACCTAGGAATCATCATGTGGCAATCAAATGCATTTGACCCTCATCATCAATCATGCACATCCATCCTCTTAAGGATAACACTAGTTGACAGTCCACAAGTCTTTTCTCCGTGAACAAGACCACAATGTATTCATAGCATAGCTATATATATATATATGAATAAAACATCATCATGAAAAAGTAGCACACATTGTACATGTAATCCAACAAAAATGTGAATAAACATCTACAAGTACTCATTGTATCATATGTAATATAGGGTTCTTTGGGATATACACATACCCACATGCATTCACTATCTAGAATGGTCCTTAAACATGTACGCGCACAATCATATTAACCGAAAAAATTTGTAGACTAGACCAAAAGGTTAAGGCATTTCCTACCTAAATAGTTGGGAAAAGCCTCTCATAGATTTCCCATACATCATAGTGGCACGTAAAAGTCTAAATTTGTAGCAAATTTTGGAACTATTTAACTCCCCAACCATAGCTCTAAGTTGAAGTTCAACATAACCGCGTGAATGCCTCCCCAAAGACAAGATGTTTTCGATTAAAGATGATGTTTAAAAATCAAATGGGACAATATAACCTGGGAAATCATTGTTATCACTAGCATAGTGAAACAAATATAGTTTAAATATACAAAAATAGAGATAATATGAAAAAATTAAATAACATATTGTATGTCAGGACATAAAACTATAATGAAATATACGCTAATAGGGAAGGCTAATACATATTGTAGAAACAACCAAAACGAAAATAATGATACAATGAAAACACTCTAGAGATCATCTCTATACTACCATATAATCCCATTCTTCATATCCTTATATATTAATATGCCCTTTCACTTCCATGGATCCCTCATCATGATGTTTGCACACAAATCAATAAGTTTGTGCATAGTGTTATTATAAACACAATATGAATCAACCAATGAGTTCCTCACATAGGTTCACCTGTATAAGAGTTCCATGACATGAAAAATAAAGAATATTATAATTAAGTAACAATCAATAATTCATCAACTGGTCATGTAATAACGAAAATACAACAAACCACAACCAGACCTACTTTGAATATGTTCCATTATAATGGCCATAATAGAAGTCATGATCAATAGTTGACCATATGGGAACCTCATATATATCTGAATAGCCATAAGGATAGTGCTTCGCAAGTATGGAAAAAATCCAATAAATCCTTATCTCTATCACTTGTTAGTCCACAAAACCACCACAACCCTTCCTCAAGCTAAGCCACAAGGTTATCATGCCATGGTGGTATCTCAGGTCATGCCACAAGGCCTTTGTACCCTTTCATCTATGTCAATTTAGGAAACAAGGATATCATTTCTTGACACCATCATAGTCTATCATCATTATCATCTTCACATGTTGTATGTTCTCCCCATATAAGGGTCATCCTAACCAGGATGATCCCCCAGTTACATTATACCATAATAAAATCCTCTTATATCATTCAATATATTCACTATAGGGAATAAAACATATAGGAATATCATGACATATCATGTATGAATAGCAGTCTCCAAACACACACACACAAGTGATCAACATTAAACATAGACTTGTGGGGAATTCCCACAGATATTTATGATCAAACACAAAAATGGATCTCAAAGAACACAAGAATCTATAATCATAACATGAAAAAATTATATAAAAGGGATATTTATGGTATGGAACTTCCTACCACAAATTTCTTGATGTCATCATAAAAATATTACAAGATCCCAAACCCGTCTAATTCCATTTGACTAACTCGATCAAGACCTTTTGACAAAGACCCTTAACGAAAACCCAAAATTATCACACAATATGATCTAGAAGACATTTTTGGAAGGAAATAGTGACATGATATTAGATATGTGATTAAAACTACGATAAATGATAAAAAATATGTAAAACATGATATGAAATCATATAGAGTTGCAAAGAGTTTATCCTTTATCTTCGGAAATGAAACCTAGTGATAAGGGATATAATAGATCATGAAAACGTCATAGAGTTTTCCAAGGTTAGAGATGAATAATATATATAAGGTTGGGTTCAAGGAGACTTTGGAATTTATAGGAAATCATGAAAATTATACATTGTGAAACAATATATAAGGCTAATCTAGAATGGTTCATAAAATAATATGTACTACAGTTCCAGAGAGATAGCCTTCCCATAATGGTTCCATGTCAAATTCACATCCAGAATCAATGATATTTTCAGGGATGATATCATATAAACAAGGTGATATGGATAAATGTTAATGGTAATCATGCTACAACATCCTCAAAAAATCATTAGAATTATATGCTACAACCACTACTCCACAGTGTAATAAAACTGAATTTTGAATAACTACCCAGATTCCACCATGCAACCCGTAATCCATAGCAATGAACAAATAACTAGAACCATTGAAAAAAAATATGTGGATACTTTTATTCAAAATTGAATTTTTTTATGTGTTACCCCTTGTTAAAATCCATGGTTTTCAATGATTTTTTAAATAATGGTTATTTTTAATTCAAATTGAAAATGGGGTTTAAAATGAATAAAAATATAATGTATTAAATTTAGAATTTGAATCAAGTAAAATAGTTTAGAAATTGTAGTTTCTCATTTTTTAGCTAACTCATTTATGGGGTTTATGGAAAAATTAGGCCACTAGGCAGACCCTCTACCCCACTAATGTGCAACCGGTCATGACTATCAATCACCCCATGCACTGTTGGCCTCTCACTACCACCCCATGAATGAACCATGGCTCACCGCTCACATTCACCCCATGAATACACCACCGCTTTCTACTCACCACCACCCCATGAATTCACAACCACTGACCGCTCACCGCCACACTTGGAATGGTCATATAATCATTGATTTAAGATAAACCATGAATGAACCACCATTTTATGATACCCTTTTCATGCACCACTATGCCATACCATTGCATTCATACAACCACCACATGGATACGGCCACCGCATGCATGCTACCATAGTGAAATCGCTGCATGGTGTCTTTAGATGCCACTGTCAAAGAGTTTATTCATCTTCATCCATGCATGTCACCACAACCATTCTCCACTACCTATCGTGCTTTCACACACCATCCACTACTCCCAGAGACCACCTCTATTACCTCTACCTTGTCTATACAATGTCGAGTGCCACTACTGGAGCCTATATTAGCATACCTCCATTCATGGAACCACCCCTCTCCAACGCCACATCACACCTCCACCAGCTACCATTGCTTGAATGATGTCACTAATTCCCCTCTCTTCTCCATGGCTTGGCCACCTCCATTGATACTTCCTGCCACAAGGAAAAACCCACGTCAAACCTCGTTCTCCACCGTTACTCGAGATCCACCATCCGCTGCTTCCCACCCCAAGACCAACTTCTCACCACTACCACCACACTAAGGATTCCTATGAGAATTCATCCATGTTGAAGAATTATTATCCCGATTCCATTAGGTTAATTAAATATATATTCACTTAATAAAATATCTTCATTCACCAAGGGTCATGGGGTGATTTAAATCCATTAAGATTTCCTCCATTATTTGAGGAATATTTGAATGCCATTGTGGTCGAGTCACTCCCATTATCTTTTATAATATATCCGTGTCTCCATCACATACCATCATCCAACCACCAAGGAGGTGGTATCCCTTAATAAGACCTCTTTTTTTCTTCAAATTCTCCCTCTCATTATTTTCATATTTTCTATAATAAATTTTATTATCTTCCATTTTTATTTTATATTGTATTTGGAATTTTAATTTATTTTTAATATAATAATTAATGCATTTTTTTTGGAAATCCATCCATTTATCTATTTAATTTTATTCATTTAATGATTATTAATATTAGTATTAATGTAATTTTAAAAATAATAATAATATTATTATTGTAAAATAATCAATTTAAATTATTTCTTATATATATCCTTATCTAATTAAAATTATTTTCTTAATAATATTATTAATAATAATTTATTATTTATTTATAAATTATATATTTTATTTCTGTTTTTATTTTATTTTCTCTCTTTTTATCATCCAAATTATATATTAGTTTATTCTTTTATTCTTTCACCCGTAATTTTTTTAATTTATTATTTTATTAATCAAAACATTGTTTTTAAATTTATTTATTCTTTCATTTAATTTTATTTATTTCTCCTTCAAGTCTATCCATTCCACCATCTAATATCATATACTCTAAAATGAGAGGCAAGCCCCATGTCTTAGCCTGAGGAGAGATCAATTTGCTATTGAATTTTCCTCAAAGTTAGTTCTATGTTTCTGTTAGATTTCAGTTGCATAAATGGGGAGGATAATTTCCCAGGTTTTGTGGCTTCCCACCAATGACATGAAACTCAATATTTTTCTATTATTTTATTTAAATCTATTTTCTTTCTCTCTAGAGGTTAAATCTTCATAAAAAATTGTTTTGATAATCAATGTGAAAAATGTCATCGATAGTGCTAGGTCATAAAAGATTCCATACCCTAAACCATGTTGTGTAATCAACCTTGATTATTGGTGGAGTTGAAATGAATATTACTTAGGCTATCTAATAATTCACAATTTATAAATAAATAATAGTAATTTAAGCATGAGATTTCATTTTTCGACTATCAATCCTAAATTATGAAATTAAGGAGAATAATGACAGAATATAAAACCAAACCAAAGCTAAAGCCATTTATTCATTAACTCATTATTTCTATAATTTTCATATTAGTTTAAATTACCCTTTTTGAATGTCATTTGTTTTAAATATTCAAAACACCAAAAAGATTTATGATTATTTTCATTAATTTACAAATCTAGAAAAATATATATTTTTAGTTCTATTAGATAATGTAACTAAACCAAACCGAGAAGGATATCTAAGTGAGATGACCTTAGTGAGCCTCATTATTTCACTAGAAAGAAATATGATTTCTTTTGACCACACCCCATGATAGAAATTCATTAAAAATAGAACCTTTACTGGGGATCCAATAAGCAGTTCATTAAATTTATATATTTCCACATTTTAAATATATTCTATTAAATTTTAAAAAATAAGAAATAGAGTAAATATATCAATTATGTTTTCCAATGATCCATTCATAAATTAATTTTAAAAATAATCTCATGTTCATGAACTAATTGTTGAAGCACCCTAGTCTATAGAATATGGGGTATCATTATAGGCTGGACAGATCGAGGGGTCATAGTGAATAAGTTTCAAATAGGAGGAATTCATGGACCACATCTCGAATCTCATGTAATCCATCAAGCATAAAATTGTTAAAGGATTGACCCTAGAGCTCACTAGATTACATGTTTTGTTCCTATAATTAATTCAATATGTGTCCAAAACATAAGAAGAGTTCCCTCCATTTCCTCGCAACAATTTTGAAGATGTATGTCTAAGTGATTTCTTGGTGAAAGTGTAAAAAAATAACTCATGAGCAATATTTAGGGGCATGATGAAAAGTATCATGATATCATAGGCCAAATCGATATAATAACTGTATAATTACAAGCATCATTAGAAGAACCAGAACCTAAGCCTGAACTTGAACCATATGATGTTCCACTTATCATACTTGAGGAGGTAAAAGAGGAAGACATTCATGCAGATCTAAATCTTTGAGATCAGGAATAATGGGATAACTTGTGTAACTAATGTGATTACCTTATTTATCTTCCAAACCATTTTAAAGTAGAAGAGACATTGTCATTGAATTAAGACACAACTTATTTAGTAGAATTTGAATAATGTACAATGGTTCTCAAGTAACTACCTCCATCCGCTGAGAGACTACTCTTAGAGTCACTTACCACTGAGGAAGAGGTTGAAACTAAACTATCTTAGGGAGATGAATCATTAAATGAATGTGATACTGTTGATTTTATTGAATATGAAATATGTGTCACTCCAAACTATTTTGGTCATAAAAATTAAAAAATATTTTTTATGTCTTGGATAAAGATGAATAACCTAGACATTAACCATATGAGGAACACATTAAGCTCCATAATTTGAATAAAATTTCATTTGAGAAGCCCCATCAATTAGAGATCCATGTTTATGAGACCGAAAAAAATATGTTGACCTTAATAATGGGTTTAAATTACATTAAAAAATTATATTTTTATTCAATTAAAAATACATTTTTATGTACTGTTGGATCTTTCAACACATGAAACCCATGTGAATCCAGCACTAAAGAAGGAGGAGGTACACAAGTGTAAAATAAAAAAGGATGATTATCCTTAAATAATCCCACCCCTTCCATGAACGATATACCTAATTTTTAATGGGGGATTTTGTGTACTCTATCCATGGACCATTCCTCACTAAGATAGATGAAACACTAGATGGAAAAATCTACATGTGGTGGATCAACTCAAATAAACATAATCCACCATCTTATTTTGGATAACTGCTAGTACTACCCCTGGAGGTAAAACAAATTCAAGGCATACTTGGGGGATCATACCAAAATTTAACTTTACATTATTTCTAAGAATTTAGATTTCAAATTATATCTTATAAATTATCCTAAAATGCATCCCACTCCCTCCTATCATTTTTGAGTGTAAATGATATAATCCTTTGTATTAATTTTTTTATTATATGTTCTAGGTTTAGAATGGTATAAAGAATCCCCCAAAACCAAAGAGGAAAGAGGACTGAGATTCATTTCAAAAGGGGGTCCACTTTTACTATTTATCTTTAAAACACTGTACATTTAATTCCAAAACTTTTTGTGAACTTTTATTAAAAGATTTTATACCAACACTTTAATTATTCTTTACTTAAGTAATCTTGGAGACATGAGTTTATTTGAATCCATTGATTCGTGTTTTAGATTTTAATTTTAAAGATATTAAACGAGTAAAATAGAGAAGTGTATGATTTAAGTAAAGAGTTGATATTAATATTAGGACTCAATATTTGAAGAAATTAATTTATTTATGTAAATTAAATTTAAAAAACACATTTCATACATTTAAATTTTGAAATTAATTTGAATTGATTTATTTTAATTATTCATTTCTAGAATAATTTTACCATATCACATGTCCATCCCTGAGAGTATTTTTATACCAAGTACTTCTTATTTTATCTGGAGAAAATTTGTTGAGTGAATTTGGGACAATCCACCTATAATAACATTAATTTGAACTTATCAATGATATTAATGTGCAAAAACACATTTAAAATGATTGAGGAATATTTTGATAACCACTTATTATAAAATTACTTTACATCAATCATTTTTAATCCGATAAAGGCCATGAAAAACTATTATAGGAATGATCCATATTTCAGGCTATTTTTTTCAAATCCCACACTACTCATAGTATTTTCATGATATTTTAAAGATGGAGTGTGGCATTGAAAAGAATCATGAAATTTGTGATGATTTAAATTTTGAGGAATAAGTGTGGGGGTTATTTTGGAAATTTTAAAACGTTGTAAAACAATCATTGTACTCCATTTTTTACCACATGAATATAAATGAACTTCAATATGAGAAAAAAAAATTTGGAAATTGGGTTATGATTTTGGAAATCAGGAAGTAACCATTTCTAGACCTATGATTTTTATCATATGTTTTTATGTGGTTGATATGAGGTTTATTCTAATCATATATTTATAAAAAAAATATATATTTGAAAAGAAAAATTAAAAGTAGAAAAAATATTTAAATGAAGGCACATGTCATTCATTATTCTTAAAGCAATCATTATCTTTAAATTGAGTCTTGGGGAACCATGGAGTTGTAACAATATTAATTGTATAGTGTCATTATATGTTTTACTTTGAATAAGATTCTTTATACTTAAAGAGTTAAACCTCTTACTGGAGCATTATTTTTATACATCAATTATTACCAACTATAATAATTAGAGACATATGAAACTAAATTGAAAGCCCTCATGATTTTATGTGCCTTTTGTATTTATAAAGTTGATAAATTAGTTCAATTACAATATTAAGGATTATGACAATGTTCTTATGTGATGACCATAAATAGAAATTAATTTTATCATGAGAGATGATGGAAAGACTAAAAAGTGTTATAAGCCATTGTTGGACAAGTTTAATAATAATTAAATAAAGAACATGAATTAATGAGAACATAAGTTTAATCATTTTTCAATGGGAAAAAGTAAAAAACATGATATAATTTCTCTATTGATAATTGATAAATTGAATTAATAATTATTTGAAATTTTAAATTATATTTGTAATTTTCTATTTGTTTAATTTCATTACTTTGAAATGTGAATATTGATAGCATCGGTGCCTTATTTAACACCTTGTTGAGATTTTATGCATGGGGAAAATCATTGGTTAAATGTGTGGTATTTGGGATACCAATATTATGGGAATATATTTATTCTAATTTGAATGTTTTTATGTGTTTTCAATTATAAAATCCATGGTTTTCAATGATATATTAAATAATGGTTAATTTTAATTATAAAATAAAAATGGTGTTTTAAATTAATAAAAAGATAATGTTTTAAATTTGGAGTTTGAATCATGTAATAGGGTTCATAAATTTAAGGTTATCATTTTTTGGATAACTCTTTTAATTGTGTTTATGTAAAAAATAGGCCAATAGGAAAACCTTCCATACCATCTATGAACCACTAATCACCACTCGCTGCCACCCCAGGCATGCACCACTATTCACCTCATGTCGCCGCCCCATTCATAGACCACAACATTCAACCACCCTAAGCATGCACCATTTCTCCTCACTCATTACCACACCACGAATGCATTGTCACTCACCATAGGATACCAGCCCATGCATGAACCTCCATTCAATGATCATCACCATGACATGAATTTACCACCCCTCGTTACCCCCACATGAATCCCAACACAACAGGAATTCATCTACCACGAGATGGGAGCCACCGTGGAATCATCGCATGCCATTGACAGACACCATTTCTACACCACTACTTAACTTTATTCCATGCATGCCACCACCACCATTCTCCACTACCTGTTATGCATGCACAAGCCACCCGTTGAACTAAGATACCACGACTGCCACCTCCACCATGACTATGCACTATTGATAAACACTACTTGAGCCTCCATTTCTATACCTCCATGATGTTGTGGATCACCGTGGCTAGGTCCACCACTCTCCACTACCACTTCTCCTCTACACTCCCCACCTATATTGAGCGTTGTTTCATGTATACAGTCATCGATGCCCCACCATTTTCCATAGCTTGACCACCTCTAATATTGGTACCTGTCGCATGGAACCACCCATAATGATCCCCCCTTCTATGCTACTGTTTGGGATCCATCGACCACCACTTCTCACCCACTGGCTTCCTGCTCACCACTGCCACCTTACGGAGGATGCCTATGTGAATTATTCTACACTAAATAATTATTAAGATGGTTACATAAAGTTAATTAAATATGTATTAATTTTATGCAAGATATTCATTCACCACTGTTCTTGGGATTATTTGAATTCCCCAATATCTCCTCCCTAATATTTTGGATCTTTAAATGGCATTAAGGTCAAGACAATCCCCCATACAATATAGAGGATGCCTACCTCTGTCCCAAACCATCAACTCACCAATGAGAAAGTGATCTCTATCAGGGAGTCCACAGTCACACTGCAACTTCCACTTCTTCTTGTTAATTTTTTATTTTATTATATTGATTTATTTTAGCTTCCTCTTCTATTTCAAAGTGTAATTTTTTATTTTAACTTTGTTTTAATAAAAATAATTAATGAATTTTTGTTGATCATTTATCCACCCATATTTTTAATTTTCTACTTTTAATAAAAATAAAATTTATTTTAATTATTAAAATTAATATTAAAATTATTAATAATAATAAAGATAATATTATATTATTATTATTATTATTATTAAAATAATTATTATTAATAAAATAATTATTAATAATATAAAATTCCTATATTAAAAATTTTTATTATTCTATATCTCATTCTCTAATTTAAATTATTTTCATAAGAATAAGAATAATAATAATAATAACAATAATTGTTATTATTATTATTATTATTGATTTATTTACTAATGATATATTTTATATATTTTTGTTTTTATTTATTTTCTCTCTCTGTCTTTCTAATCCCAATTATATTATACTTTCTTCGTGTATTATCTTACCTTGATTATTTATTATTTATTATTTTCTTTTTGATCACACGTTTTAAATTTATTCTTTCATTAATTTCAATTTTTTTTCTCTTTCCCATCCTTACATTCTACAAAGCGATCTCTAAATCTAATAAATAAGTGGATGACCTAGTGTTTTGGCCCAGGGATAGGTCAATGTGTATTTGAATTTTATTTAAAGTTTTTGTGTGTTTGTTTTTGGAAGATTTGAGTAGCATGAATGATGAGGAACATATCACTCACATAGTGAATTCCCTCCAATGCAATGCAACTCAATATATTTATATTATTTTATTTAATTATATTTTATATATCTTCATTGGTTAACTCATCATATGAATGATTTGAGATAATCATGGGATGTAACAACATCGATAGAGCTAGGTGCTAGAAGATGGAACACACTAGACCAAGTTGTTTCGTCATCCTTAATTATAGGAGGAGGAGTAAATATGATCTCATAGGATCGTTAATATTTCAAAATTCCTAAATATTAATATTAATGGAAACATTAGATTTATATTTTGAATTATCAAAAAAATATTAAAAAATTTACAGAGAATAAATATTTAATCCAAAACTGAAACAAAACTCACGTTCATTCTTCCAAAACTCATTATATATATGAATATGAATGATTCATTCAATTACCCTTTTCTAAGGTCATTTTTTAATACTAAAAACACCAAAAACATTATGATTGTTTTTTTAAATTATTAAACCACAATAGAAGTAGATCAACAAAATAGATAATGTATGTTAACCAAACTGAAAAGGATCCTCAAGTGAGACGACTCCGGTTAGCCACCTTGTTAAATAAGGAAAAATTATAATTGCTTTTCACCACACCATATGAATGGTTTTAGTAAACCATCAATGCTAACCACTTTTTTCTAGTACTCAAACCACACAATATCCATACCCTCCACAACAAAAATTATACATTACAACAGACAATGTTTTTTATGAAAAAATTCCGGCCAAGTTCCCTCTTTCTCCTCTATAACCAACCATAGATTTTTCAATGAAAATTAAGGGGTTTTCAAATATACCATTTTAATGAATTAATTTTTACGTTAGGTTCCTCTAGGATTCATTCTTATATATCTAAAGCCTTTGGGAATAAACATCAATATCTAACTCTAGAAACGCCCCTCTGATTCATCAATGCTTCAATAGGATATTTGATAAGTGGAACAATATTTCCATGGAGAACCTTCTCACTTTAGTCAATGATCTATACCAGGTGCTTAGTAAATGTTGTTTCATTATTCAGTACAATTTTCTTATAGTTTATTAAATTCATAGGATTGGGCATGTATATCCAAATATAAGACACATGCAAGAAATCATCCCTATTAATAATATGAATGAAGATCCAAAAGATAAGATGACATCACTATAGGATAGTCAAATCTCAGAACTAGATTCCATTAAATCCTCAATTGTAGATTCACTATTAAATGATTCACCCACAAGAAAACATGTATGCCTTCAATGAACCCCAATGATCCCCTCCTCCTATTGGAATATGATCACTAGCTGCTCTAAACAGTGACTAATGACTTCTGAATCAACTAAACACTCTCATAGGATTGTTTAACCACAATAACGACCACAAATACTGCATCACTCAACTTCTTCCATCATTTTAGATAGTGAAATGAAATTAAAATAATATCCTTATAAGGTTCCATCTGAATTTAATCTTTGATGTTGTTGTTGAAAATGAACTTAACCAAGGCTAGGTGATTATCCCAAGATCCACCAATGTCCTAAATTCATTCTGGCATCAAATAATATAAAATATATATCATCAACTCTAAATATTAAACATTATTTTGATGCTATTCCACACTAGGTAAGAAAATGAGAACATAATTTGTTCATTAAAACATTTCAAAAGAATATTTTGAAACCTGAGTATCTTCCTATTACGATTCTTTAAGGAGATTTATGATTTCATATTATATATTGTATGAAATGATTCCCCTACTAATCTACTAAAACGACCTCTTACATCATGTCTCTGATGAAAAACAGATGACATTTTTTCCTTGGAATTACCCTTTGGTAGGTAATTCACCATGAAACAAAACCAATGATTCCCAATTTTCATACCTTTCCACCAAATACAACATCAGTTATAATAGTATATATTAATAGAAAAAGGTTGAAAATAATTTTTATATATGGGAATCTCTCATCAAATCCTACATTAATTATTAATAAAATACTAACCTATGATGGATGTGGATCACATATTCATCTTAAAAGGGGAATAATTGGACTAAATCATCCCCCAATAAGTGATAAATGGTCAATGTAAACATGGGATCAGACTATTGGCAAGATTTTATAAGGTATACCATGGACCATGTGACAACCAAGGGAAATAATTTTAGTACTCCATGATCCACATAAGCATCACCTATCCACTCATCCATTAAAACTGTCACAAAAAAAATTCTCACATGAAGCTCTCTCCCCAAGATCCTATATCCCTAGTGTCATTTCACTAAGATCATCTACAATAAAATTACCATTCCTTGAATAATATAAAAAATGAATGTAAAATGTATGTAGATACATAATCCAATGACTCTATCATATTTAGATCCAATATATGGGAGATGTTTTGTAGGAACTTGTGATCTGTGTAGATGGAAAAGCTCGCATCAGAGAGATAATGTCTCTAATGCTTCAAAGAATAAAACACAACTACAAACTCTAAGTCATGCATTAAGTATTTCAAATCGTGGTGTAAAATTTGATGTGAATCTTATATGACTACTTGATCTATATGAATACAGAAAAATATTAGACCCACAAATGAAGAATCAAACTTCACTTATTATCCAACCATAGGTTTAAGAAGGTTAAAAACTATATTTTTCATCAATCTCATCTTCTTCTCCAGGAAAGCCTACTCACACTAGTTAGACCATTCAGACATCACCGTATCTTGGATAGATACTTCATTATCCATTACAAAGGGGGAATTTCTTGAAGAATAATTAATAGTACAATGGAATCCAAAGGAAACTTATAATCTGAAAAGAAATCATGGGATGTTCCCAAGACATCACAACCACGACATTCTATTTAAAAACTATAAATGCTTCATTAGAGACCGCATTCTCATGGAACCAAATAACTTAAATTCAAAAGTTACATTTTGAATGTCTCGAATAATTAAAATGTTCATTAAGTATACTCAAAAAAATATCATGTTTATAATCATGAATATTTAAATTCTTTGAAATATCAGGACATCATCCACAAATACAATGATGAAGAAGTTAATATATGGATGTAAAATCCAATTCAAGATATACAAGAACAATGATGGGGAATTGTTGAAACTAGAATCTATGAATAATATTTATATTTTTCATACCTACTACTAAATGTTGTTTTGGGATTATTACCCTATCTAACCCACAATTAATGGTATCCTAAATAAAGATCCATCATAGAAAGACCATGATCACTATATAATTGATCAAATAGATTTTCATTATTGGGAATTTGTAACATATTATTTATAAATAACTAATTCAGTTTCTTTTAGTCGACATAGTTATGTAGACATGAATTCTGACTCTTAGAAAATAACACCAAATACCACTAGGATATGTTCTCATTATAATAAATCCCTTCAATCCTAAATGCATTAGTTTTATATTATTATCTCTAAAAATTGATATTTTATTGAAATATGAAGAAATTAAAATGGATTTTTCATAAGGAAGAAGCATAATCTTATACATATTACATAAATTTAGAGGAATACCTCAGAAGTTTTATAGGAAGATATCAATATAAAAATACACCACTAGAGGTAATATTGGAAGAGATACTAATGATTCTAGGGTAATATCCATCCATTATACTTGGACGATGACAAATCTAATTTAGATTAGGTGTTTCCCATAATGTTTAATCCTTAAACCCACTAACCAATCCATTAGAACCACTCTCTTCCAGTTGTGGTGAGAATACACATATCTAGAAGATGTTGGTTTGATTTTCATAACTAGTCATCCTTTCCGTCATGAAAATGACATTTTTAGTTTCAATTTCTATAATCATGAGTCCAAAGAGATTGTTTTATCTAGAAGAAAATATGAGAAATAAAATAAATGATTAGATATGATCTAATTTTTTTCCCAAGTGTGTGTTAAGATAGGGTAACTCCGAAAAGATTGTAACACGTAAATCTAAGATAATAATGACATGAGTAGATATAATGGAATGGGAAGATCTTTTACAAAAACAATTAGTATATAACATAGATTTATTTAATATTTTACATATAACTATTAAGGTTCCCTCTCTAGCACTACCTAGGAAATTTTCTAGTGAATACACTCTTCATTCCTTACTTTCATGGGCCTTACCCTAAGGCACAAAACATTCTTGGTTCGACAAAGTATATGGTTCTCAGGTCATATAATAAGGAATATGGATGGAATCATGGGTATTATACTAAATATTTCATACATCCCTTGGTGATCTAATCATCAACGCCCATGAATAGAACTGTTGAAGACACCCCCACATTTCACATTCAAGGAACATGATATGTGTTCATTGTAAATATCTACGATATTTCCTAATTTTCCACAATTGATAAACTAGGATACTTTATGAACCAAATAGGGGACAGATGAAGTCCTACTTGGCTCCACTTATGTCACGAACTGAATCTGGCCACCACAAAAACTGACACCAAACCCAGACCATGACACGGCCCGAAGGGCATTCCCGATCCCCACAGGCTGCCACAATTTCCCAGGTATCAAAAAATTAATTTTGGGAACGATTTACCTGAATTTGTAAATATAAAACAACAAACGAAACCAAGAAACCAAAACTGGATTTTTCAAACAAAAACATCTTTTACTAAAATTCAGAATTGAATTACACAAATTTGAATAATGTATGAAGACCATTATAAAGGTAAAAAACAAGAAAAGATATCCCATGATCCTACACATGGAAAGAGGCACCTCCCTTAAGACATCCCCACAAGACTTCACCACCAAGGACCTGCTAGAAACCCGAACCAATGGTACTAAAAACTGTACCCAACCTGCGACAAAAAAAATAACCAAGTTTACTTACACCCAAGGGTGTAAGTAGGGTGTGAGAAAATTCTGAATTGGATTCCACCACTAAGAGATTCCATGTTTTAAACATTTAAAGATGAAAACTATGCAGGTTTTCAAAACATAACAAAAGTCAGTTACAATTTCTAAAAGATGCGACCTTGAATAAAAACAGTTTTCAAATGGGCTATTTTAATGGGTTAACACTTTTAAAATAAAAACCCAGTCTACTTAATTTTCCATCCAAATGTACTGTATGCCGACGGTAAGTATAAAGTAACTAATGATTACAAGCAATAGGAAATAACCCCTAGGCACTAGCTAGCTGTGGATCCCAGGTACCACGTATCTCGGTGAGAGTAACCATCACAAATTTCCATTCTCGTGCAAGAGACAGTAGTATGGAACATACCCATAGCCTAGTGGTCCCAAATCATCATCATCATAGTTTAGTAAGAGTTGTAAGCATCAATCATGCTATGTGAAACTGAGGCCAAACCCCACGGATTCACTAGCATACTAGTACACGCCCACCCACCTAGATAACCAGGTTTTCCCCTTCTGGTCAAACAAGTTCAAAAAGTCAAGAAATATAAATTGAATATGAAAATATCATTTCCACATCACAAATTCACCAAACAGCTCATATGTATACCATAGAAGTCACAAAAATCCATTTTTCATTCAAAATGATTTTGAAGTCCGAGTCACACCAAAATAGCCCACAACACATTTCACATTTCATCAACACCTCCACAAAACCATTAATAAAATTTATAAAACCATTATATGATATTTCATCTCATATAACAGCCCACACACATGGAAAATAACACTTCTTTCAAAATCAAAAAAATCATTTTTTCACATCACACTCACAAAAAACACTCCACATCAATTTCACATCAATTTCACACCTCAATATCTCCTTCGAAAAATTTCAAAAAATATTTCCAAGATGATACATATCACATAACAGATATTTCACAAATGAAATGAACCTTTTAAATATATACTCCTACCAAAACAGTTTGCTTATATAGTTTCACATACTACACAACTCAATAAACCATTCAAAACATTCATAAAACAATTATTATGAGTATACCCAAAATTTGCCCATAAAACCCATTTCAAGAACCTATTTTTAAGTAAAAAGCACCCCAAGACCCTACCAAAACAGAATTGGAAGCCCAATCAACATGAAATAATCCACTTCTAAATGTTATATAATCACCTTGAACAATATCACAAAAGATACCCATGAGAACACACAAATCCATAAAATACTTTCAAGGAGTATAACAAGGTTATACACATAAAACCATTCAAAGACACCCCCTTTTTAGGCATACATGGAAGTATATCATTACCCAACCAAAATTGGCAGCCCCTTTCAACAACTAATAAATTACTTCTACATTTTACAAAACTACCACAAGAGATAACACATGAAATACATTTGAAAAATACACACTTCAAGCAAAAAATGTAAAATTAATACCAAATTCTTAACTATTGCTACCAAAAATTGTATTCTCATAATGAAAAACATATAAGGAACATGCAAAATTATTTAATAAATCAAACTAACTCTTAATTAAATGGTTACCCACGGAATCAAATACCGAAATTGTCGAATCCATCAAAACATGGTGCGAAACATAAACCGCACCACCCCGACACCACAAGGATGATAAATTCATACCTAGACCACAAATTTTCACCACAAAGACCCATGGTAAAACCCTAGGTACTAACCATAGGTTCTGGACACTTTGGAACATCATGAAAGAGGGATAAAACCCTAAGGAAATGGAAGAAGTGGAAGGGAGGAACACTCACCTTGAAATATCTTGAAGAAATTACCCCGAATTAACCAAATTTTGAATCTCAAAGAAGACAAACCTGATTTTTAGTCTCTACTGATGAGGAGGAGGTCATGTGGGGACTGAAATGGGGGAAAAAGAGTAAATATTGAAAGAGATATGAAGGAATGAATTTACCTCATCAAATCTGCCCGAATTTAGAAAACCTACTAAGGTTAGCAGTCAATCGTGATGAAGACGAGCTCCAAAAAGGGGAGAGAGAGCTTCGGTGTGCGACTAGGTTGAAGGGGCGCTTTTGAGGCTTGGAATCACCGAAAAATCATTAAAAATGAATAAGTTATTAATGAATCATATTTTATTTTCAAAACTAGATTTGGGCTTTTGGGCAGGCCCAATTACTTAAATAAAAACCCATATACACCTTGGTTATGGATTTATAAAGGCTCCAAACTACAATTGTGGTGTTAATATGTCAGGGTAGACCATTTAGGAATTAGAGTGGGTGAAAAATATTAAAAAATGAAAAATTTATAAAAGAAACACAATTTATTTTTAAATCTGGAATTGGGCTCACGGTTTGGCCCAATTCACGAAAAGTCACCCATTCCACCATAAAATCTTGAGAAACCCCAAAAATAAAGGATAAATGGAAATTAAATTAAATTTAACTTTAAACTAAGTCATGTATGTGAAAATTCTCCCCACCATGAAAATATTCTGCCCCAGAAAGTCAATCAAGGCAAAAGCAACAACCAAACCCAAATGAGAAACTAAGAGGTACTCCCTTATCAGGTTTCATCCCCAAAGGACGAAACACATCCAGTGATCAATTAATGAAGGATTACTCTCACAACAAAAATATACACCCCTTTCTTGAAATGATCAATGACATTTATACTTTATCCCAAAATAAAACTCTATAATCACTATCCGAACAAGACTCAAGCAATTCACCCAAATGAACAACAACATCGAACAAGGTTACACTTACCATACTTTAACTAAACCATTAGGTGCTCCCCTTTCACAATGTTTACTAATGGAAGATGTAGGTAGCTTGATAGCTCTCAATGTAGCTACCTACCACCAAGCCAAGACCATGGATAAGTCTGAGTTACTAGTACTGGGAAACAAAAATAGCCTCCCCACCATAAGAGACAACCTATATTATTTTCAAGACAGAATCTGGACACTAATAGGGAGAGGCCTGAAAGGACTCCCTAGTACAAAGGGTAAAATTCCATTCAATGTTTGTGAAGGAATGTACATGAGAATCATAGTGGGTATCCCCACTATAAGAACTAACCATCTTAACTGATCGGCATGGGCCAACAGAAACAGACCCAAAAAATATTTAATGATTTGGGAAGGGCATATGGTTAGTCCGTACGATTTGGGAAACCGTGCACTAGCTGTGCAGATCATTCTTTCCGCATGGATTCCTAGAACATGGTAACTACTAATCGTGCACAAACTGCGTTCTCAGTATGTCTATCCAAATTTCCAACCATTCTCTAATGACTGAATGGAAACTAAAGTGGGAAGGAATGACATTAGGCAAAGTCATGGGTACAAGGCCCTCCACCTATTTCCACCGAACGGGAACAACAGAGAAAAGATGATGACATCAAAGGTTTAAAGTCTTCCTATATTTAATGATGAAGATAGGATATTGTACAAGGGTTTAAACAACCCCGAGATTTCCCCTGACTACGAGCCAGCTTCATTATGGTTGGAGCTCAAATGATTGAAGCATCTTCAACCTCGCAATTAGGTTTTGGAAACCCCTTGAATGAGAATTAATCTTTCGATGTAGCCAATAACTACACCACAATCCCTGATATGTTTTCTGTGACATAACATGTAACGCCCCGACCCCAGCTACCCATAGTCGGTACATTACTTCTTAACATTGGCATGATCACAAAAGATCATGTCTCGAAAGAACGATTAGTTTAGTAGCCTTGGAAACAGTAGATATATTCATAAACGTTACATTAAATCATAAAGTAAAAAACTACAATAACAAAGTCTCCATAGTCCACACTCTTATCCTCTTCTGACTATCCCTGTAGGTCATTCATAAAATACTTCTTCACATCCTGGAAAATATTAAAAAATTGAAAGGGGAGAGCTCAGATGCTCAGTAAGGATAACAATATTGCAGAAGCTTTCATAAATAAACATTAACATTTATGACAATGTATAACTTAAACAAAAGACTTTTTAAACTTGAACTTCAACATAATATGGCAAAAATAAAATTAAATAATTCCATTTACTTACTCACATGGATATTATACTAGCTGAATAATCTCATGCAATATCAATAACCACTTTCATAATGATGGAATGCATAATGTCAGACTATCATAACAACGTAGCCAAGGCCTCGTGCCAAGACCACAAATAAGATTTTGTCAAGGCCGCGTGCCAAGACACTAGTTTGTCTCATGAGACCTACCGATACATCGAGGAGCTATACCAGGCTCCACCCGTCACTTATTAAGTCCAACGCAATCCTCATATGAATAGGTTTAAAAATATCATAACCCATAACATAATCATATCATATAAAACATGCATAAAGGAAACATAAAATTTCCACATTTCAATCACAAGATATCAATACAACACATTGATATAATAAAAACACTTTCAAAACCATTTTCAATACCAAAATAAAATAAAGTTAAAAATTTGTATTTATTTTTCATTAAAAAAAGTTATGGATTGTAGAGGAAGCCAAAACACAAATAAAGGCCATGGCAGCAGAGAAGTCATTGTCACCGCATACATACGACAAAAACCCATTCCCTTTTGTCATTTAGTAAAACGATTTGTATAAAAAGATTCCTTTTGAATAAACGTAAAAGTCAAAGGGTTTTATACACTATATAAAAGAAATTTGTGTATAAAACAAAATATGCCTCAATGAATGGAGATTGAGATGAAGTCCCTTAAAAAGATCATTTTTAAATAAAATATATCTATTATGTGTAATCACTACATTTACACATAAAGAAAGTTCAAATTCAAGATAGGACATAATAATATAATGAAATAATTTGAAATTAGGCGATTAACCCAAAGAATGGAAATTGGGTTAAGAAGTTCCCTTACCTCGTGACCGAATTCACTCGACCGTTCTTTGATCTCCTGAATAATAAACTTGAGTTAATATCTACCTTCTTAAGAACCTTTTTCAAGTTCATTATTCCTTTTATATCACTTATTACCATGTCATGAACATTATGTAATTATTTATGTTTATAACGGTCGTTTTGTCGATCTTATGTACTTGAGTCAAAAATAAACTTTTTATAATTACACTTTGTTCATGTGGTAAAATATCCATTATATCCATAATTATATATAATGATGTATATATCATATAAATCATATATATCTAGTATATACATTCATTTATAATATTACATAACATTTAGAGGTAAGAAATTAAATGCACCATTCATGGAGACGGTAAGCCGTACGTACGCATTAACGCTACTTTCATTTCTATTTTTTATTTAAAGAAATCATAATGATATAAAGGTATATTATAATTCCAGTATAATATCATATATAATATCATTTACTCCATCCTTTATACATCCAACATATGGGATTAACGATTAAAATCACTTTGAGGGGGCGGTAGTCCGCACTTCCTAAAATAAAAATATCATGTTTACCCATAATAAAAACAATAAAGGTATGCCATAAATTAAAAATAAAGAACCTTAAGTAAAACATAAACATATTATATAACATATATATAAATATAGTGACATCTTAATGGCCACCTTTGAAGGTGTTATATGAGTGTTGAACAATCATCGTTTCGTGAGGCAGAAATTCGCCATCCACAGAAACAGTATGTTCTTTAACCATTAGATGTGGGTGTGTGTAAGTGTAGCTCGAATCCTTCTTATAACAACATCCTAGTATATTGAGGATACTGGTTTTGTTACAAACGAAATGAATAAAAATATTTTAGGGGGTTGGAGAAGAAAAATAAAACAATATAGCATAAGAGAAGACATTACCTTAAAATCGGGTAACTCTTTTGATTTGAGCCAAAGGCTTCCTTGAGAAGAATTCTGCCCAAAGTGAGGCTTCTAGGAGTAAGGGAGGGAAGTTGGGAGAGTATTTGGGCAGAGTTTATCCAAAATGCTTTGAAGGTGTGAGTAAGGTGGTAGTGGTGGGGGCCTTTTATAAGAGGAGAGAAGGGGCACTCTTGGAAAGATTGAAATGTTACATTATTATGAAATGATTTTTCGGATTCTAAAGGTCCCACACTAATATATTTCGAGGATAAGGTGATAAGGGTTCGAAATATACTCATCCAATAAGTTTTTTAAAAGTGTAAGTCTTACATTTTGCATTATATTTTTATTTTATTTAAATCTTTAATTAATGAGGTAATCACTACATCATCATGGTGTCATAAATAATTTAATTTATTTAATGTCTAAAAATTATAAAAAAATATCATTATGTAGGAAATATTTTTTATCTTTCTAATGATTATTTATAGTCAAAAATATGACTTGTATAACCCCATTTAAAAATTATTTTAGTATTACAACTTATGTTTGTGACATTTTTATTTTAACTTTAAATTAATGTTATTTATGTCATTTTCTTACAAAAGTGGCTCCATTGGGTCCCCAAGTTGACCAATGTATTTTCTTGGTCGGCCATGACTCATCCAATAGGGGTAGGACAAGTTTAATGGTCATTTCATATTTTTATAATACCATTTTTACATTAACTTTCACTAATTACCTTTAATCACGATTAAATAAACTTAAAAGTTACTATTCACCAAAAAATTATTTTAATCCCCTTGATCCACATTTTACTTCCTAACAAAAACCATGAATGTCGTATTTTTGAAAATAAAATCATAGAAGTGGTAATGTTTCATTTAAACTAAAAATAATTTTTTTAACTACCACTTAGTGGTTTCACTATTCATCAAAAATTGATGTTTTTCAGAACAATGCCAAAATTTCACCCTAAGCTATAATTGATATTCCGAATTCACAAATGATATCTATTTTAAAAAATTCCAAAAATTTAAGTTTCATAAATTAATTTTATTATTAATTCCCGATGTCACAACAAATACCGTGTTTTTTAGAAACAATATATATCAAAAGATTGACAATTGTTTATGTCCAATTTCAAAGTGAAAATAATTCAAATGACCACCATTGAATATAATGGTAAAAATATATTCTAATTATACTTTAAAACCACTCAATAGTATAATTTATCACTATAAATTATTTTTATTAAAAAAAAAAATTTAAGTATTTTTCACCATTCATAAAAAATTTAAATTTCTCTGAAAATTACAAAAAATTCAACATATGATAATTTCGATATTATGAATACAAAAATGAAGTCCATTTTTGAAATATAAAATTTCTATAATTTTAAAAAGTTGGTATTACTATTCATAACAGCTCCTTTGATTAGTCGCGGTGTGTTAGAACGCGAAGTTGCGTACAATGCAAGCTATTGCATTATTGAATGAGAAGTGTATCGTGGAAGTTCAGGGTCTTACATTATCCCCTCCTTCAATAAATTGCGTCCTCGCAATTTTAAATTTTTCTTTTAAAATAAAAGGTTGAAAATATAAAATACCTTTGTGGAAAACCCACATCAGAAATAAGGTTAATAAAAATATAACATTAAAAGAAAGAAATAGAAGTACAAACATCACCCGAGATAGCCCATACTAGGATTCTATGAAAATATGGATATGGAAGAAAAAAAAACCATCAAGGTCTAATGGACAGTCGTAGAAAACAGGATTAAGAGAAAGTTAACCATAAGAAAATCACAAACTTGTGATTGGTTAAATAGTCACCGAATCCCCAGTTGGAAAAGTTAACCAGCAACGTTTTTGTTTTAAGTTACCTTTTATAAAGTTGAGGAATTTATTTAGGAGAATTACTAAGAATGTAAGGGAATATACATACTGGTCATGTAGACTTTCATTCTTTAATAAATTTTTACCAAAACCCATCTTTCACTCTAAAAGGTAATAGAACTCGAAAATATTATATTTATCATAATTGTATAAGGTTCCAAATATTAACACATACCATTTAGATTAGGAAAACTTTTTGTAATAACCAGGGACTTCCTGTAGGCTAGTGGTAGGTAGTAAAGGCCTGTTGCACTATGGTTGTGGGTTCGATTCCTGCAGCTTTGTCCGACGTGACGAGTTATGCCCCACCCTATAGGTTATCCTTTTACTAAAAATATAGTATTATAATATTCAAAAAATAATCTTCAGAAATGTTTTAACCTTAAACAATACTATTCAAAGTTCAAATTAATCCATCCCAACCATTATAGTTATCCAAAATACCTCTGTCCAGACTTTCTCTAAACGGTCTATTAATTCCAAAATCAATTTATCATATTCCCCAAACAAAGTAAAGTATCTCTTATTGTCACATACTAAAAATATGATTTCCTTCATCATATTAAAACATTAATTATAACAACAAGTACTGTAGTACAATCCTTATATATATCACATTATTTTTATAACCAAAATATAATCCATGAGTCCAAAAGCACCAATACATTAATTATTCCACTTCAACTGTAGTAACAGCATAAGATTGTCCTTGATGTCTTGGCCTTTTCTGAGGTATGTTTCTCTGAAGCTTAGGACATTCATTTTCATAGTGCCCCATTTCCCTACAATTGTAGCATTCAACATTTATAGCCTCTTTCATTCCCTTGCAATCACGAGCCTAGTGACCTTTTTCTCCACATTTATAACAAACTCCCAGTCCTTTTAGGCAAGCACCGGGGTGATTCTTCCCACAATTATCACATAATGGAAAATCCTTCTTTCCCTTTTTCCCTTTATCCGTATCATGTTCCACCGTTCTATTCTTTTCTTTCTTTTCTTTAAAGTCATGAGACTTAGAGAATTCCTTTTCCGTCTAGATAGCACACAAGACAATATCTTCGTTTGACGAGAAGGTTTGTGAGACTAATGCTTGACGGAGAAATGGTTTTAACCCATCAAAGAAACAATAAATCTTACTTCTTGGATTACATATATAATCTGGAGCATGCCTCGCTAACCTTGTAATGTTAGCCTCATATTTTGCTACATTCTCATCCTCCTTCCGCCTCAGACTCAGAAATTGCCTTTCCATATCTGCTGGATGGTCACGAGAAATGTATTTTTCTAAGAAAATTTCGTTGAACTCTCTCCATTCCATACTTGATAATTCGTCATCTTCTTTTTTATTTTGAATCAGTGACCACCATTGATCGGCATCTCCAGTGAGGCGGTAGACTGACCTGAAAACCTTCTCCCTGTCACTACTCCCCGAGGCGTGGAATATTTTATCTATGGAGTTTATCCATTTCTAAACTACTAATGGATTTGTACCCCCATTAAATGTTGGTGGTTGTTGCCTCATGAAACGATATAACATTGATCCTCCACGTTACGGATCAGGGTGCTCCATACGAGTAAGGTTATTATTCATAACCTGAGTGAGTTGTCCCAGTATGGTGATAAGGTGATCCGCACCAGTTTTATCTCCAGATCCACAATAATTATCTTGAGTAGGAGGGAAATCGCTACACGGAGTGCATGCATTGATACGGTTTCCATTCCTTTCACTAGGCGCCATTTCTAAACAATGGAATAAACTGTATTAGATTATCAATCAAAATACATAATTCCATACTTGTAAAACACTTAACACTAATTGAAATATTTATGGATATAATCCATAATCATAAAAAAAGTTTTCTTTGAGGAAGTATATACTCATAACCTTACAAAGTGTTTTGTAAAGAAAATGAGAATTATCCTAAGCATATCCCCCGGGAGTGTCGTAACCAAGAGTGCAGCAAGGCCCATTGTCGTGCACCAGTTCCCGTTCGAGTCTAGATCAAAGCGTTGTTTTTGGGTTTTACCCCTAGGTACATCTGTACCAGAGCAACCTCTACCTGCTCGTATCCAGGCAGGGATGTATTGCTCGAAAAACTCACAAAATCTCTATAATACCAAAATTCTAGGAAGTTATTCTATACTAATCCTAAAAGACTATCTTTGGGATATGTGCTCTAATCAGAGTTTATCTAAATCTAGCTTCCAAGGTTAGTAATAAACTGCCTCTGATTCCAACTGTAATGCCCCGACCCCAACTACCCAGAGTCGGTGTATTACTTCGTAACATTGGCTTGATCACAAAAGATCAAGTCTCGAATGACCGATTAGTTTAGTAGGCTTGGAAACACTAGATACATTCATAAACATTACATTACATCATATAGTGAAAAACTACGATAACAAAGTCTCCATAGTCCACACTCTTATCCTCTTCTGACTATCCCTACAGGTCATTCATAAAATACTTCTTCACATCCTGGAAAATATTAAAACATTGAAAGGGGTGAGCTCAGATGCTCAGTAAGGATAAAAATATTGCAGAAGCTTTCATAAACAAATATTAACATTTAAGGCAATGTATAACTAAAACAAAAGCCTTTTTAAACTTGAACTTCAATATAATATGGCAAAAATTAAATTAAATAATGCCATTTACTTACTCACATGTATATTATACTTGTCGAATAATCTCTTGCAATATCAATAACCACTTTCATAATGATGGAATGCATAATGCCAGACTATCATAACCACGTATTCAAGGCCTTGTACCAAGACCAAAAATAATATTTTGTCAAGGCCTCATGCCAAGACACTAGTTTGTCTCATGAGACCTACCAATACATCGAGGAGATATAGCGGGCTCCACCCGTCACTTATTAAGTCCAATGCATTCCTCATATGAATAGGTTTAACCATATCATAAACCATAACATAATTGTATCACATAAAACATGCATAAAGGAAACATAACATTTCCACATTTCAATCACAAGATATCAATACAACACATTGATATAATAAAAACACTTTCAAAACCATTTTCAATACCAAAATAAAATAATGTTAAAACTTTTTATTTATTTTTCATTAAAAAAAGTTATGGATTATAGAGGAAACCGAAACCCAAATAATGGCCATGGCGGCAGAGAAGTCATTTTCATTGCGTACGTACGACAAAAAAACATTCCTTTTTTGTCATTTAGTAAAATGCTTCATAAAAAAATATTCCTTTTGAATAAACATAAAAGTGAAAGGTGTTTATACACTATATAAAAGAAATTTGTGTATAAAACAAAATATGCCTCAATGAATGGAGATTGAGATGAAGTCCCTTAAAAAGATCATTTATAAATAAAATATATCTATTATGTGTACTCACTAAATGTACACATAAGGAAAGTACAAATTCAAGATAGGACATAATAATATAATGACATAATTTGAAAGTAGGAGATTAACCCAAAGAATGGAAATTGGGTTAAGAAGTTCCCTTACCTCGTGTCCGAATTCACTTGACCGTTCTTTGATCTATTGAATATTAAACTAGAGTTAATATCTAACTTCATAAGAACCTTTTTCATGTTCATTATTCCTTTTATATCACTTATTACCATGTCATGAACATTATGTAATTATTTATGTTTATAACGGTTGTTTTGTCGATCTTAGGTACTTGAGTCAAAAATAAACTTCTTATAATTACACTTTGTTCATGTGGTAAAATATCTATTATATCCATAATTATATTCATGATGTATATATCATTTAAATAATATATATCTAGTATATACATTCATTTATAATATTACATAACATTTAGAGGTAAGAAATGAAATGCATCATTCATGGAGACGGTAAGCCGTACGTACGCATGAACACTACTTTCATTTATATTTCGTATTTAATGAAATCATAATAATATAAAGGAGTATTATAATTCCAGTATAATATCATATATAATATCATGTAATCCATCCTTTATACATCCCACATATGGGATTAACGATTCAAATCACTTTGAGGGGGCGGTAGTTCGCACTTCCTAAAATAAAAATATCGTGTTTACCCATAATAAAAACAATAAAGGTATGCCATAAATGAAAAATAAAGAACCTTAAGTAAAACATAAACATATTATATATCATATATATAAATATAGTCACATCTTAATGGACACCTTTGAAGGTGTTATATGAGTGTTGAACAACCATCGTTTCGTGAGGCAGAAGTTCGCCATCCACAGAAACAGTATGTTCTTTAACCATCAGATGTAGGTGTGTGTAAGTGTAGCTCTAATCCTTCTTATAACAACATACTAGTATATGGAATATACTGGTGTTGTTACAAATAAAATGAATAAAAAGAGTTTAGGGGGTTGGAGAAGAAAAATAAAACAAAATAACATAAGAGAAGACATTACCTTAAAATCGGGTAACTCTTTTGATTTGAGCCAAAGGCTTACTTGGGAAACATTCTGCCCAAATTGAGGCTTCTAAGAGTAAGGGAGGGAAGTTGGGATTGTATTTGGGCAGAGTTTGGCCGGGCCAAAAGGCTTTTATGGTGTGATTAAGGTGGTAGCGGTGGGGGCCTTTTATAAGAGGAGAGAAGGGGCACTCTTAGAAAGATTGAAATGTTACTTTATTGTGAAATGATTTTTCGGATTCTATAGGTCTCACACTAATATATTTCGAGGATAAGGTGATAAGGGTTTGAAATCTACTCATAAAATATGTTTTTGACAAGTTTAAGTCTTAGAGTTTACATTATCTTTTCATTTTACTTAAGTCGTTAATTAATGAGGTAATCACTGCATAACCATAGTGTCATAAATAATTTAATTTATTTAATGTTTAAAAATTATAAAAAAATATAATTATGTATGAAATCGTTTTATCTTTCTAATGAATATTTATAGTAAAAAATATGACTTCTATAACCCCATTTAAAAATTATTTTAGTAAAACAACTTCTGTTTGTGACATTTTTATTTTAACATTAAATAAAAGTTATTTATGTCATTTTCCTACCACAGTGGCTGTATGGGGTCCCCAAGTTGACCCATGTATTTTATTGGTCGGCCATGACTCATCCAATAGGGGTAGGACAAGTTTAAAGGTAATTTATATTTTTATAATACCATTTTTACCTTAAATTTCACTAATTACCTTTAATCGTGATTAATTAATCATAAAAGTTACTATTCACCAAAAAATTATTTTAATCCCATTGAACCACATTTTACTTCCTAATGACAACCATGAATGTAGGATTTTGGAAAATCAAATCACAGAAGTGGTAATGTTTCATTTAAATGAAAAATCAGTTTTTTAACTAGCACTTAGTGGTTTCACTATTCATCAAAAATTGAAGTTTTTCAGAACAATGCCAAAATTTTACCCTAATCTATAATTGATATTCCGAATTCAAAAATGATGTCTATTTTAAAAAATTCCAAACATATAAGTGGCATTAATTAATTTTATAATTAATTCCCACTGTCACAACAAATAATGTGATTTTTTGAAACAATATATATCAAAAGATTGACAATTGTTTATGTCCAATTTCAAAGTGAAATTAATTCTAATGACCACCATTGGATATAATGGTAAAAATATATTCTAATTATACTTTAAAACCACTCATTAGTATAATTTATTACTATAAATTATTTTGATTAAAAAAGTTGTTTTTAAGTATTTTTCACCATTCATAAAAAATTGAAAGTTCTCAGAAAATTAAAAAAAATTAAACTTAGTATAATTTCGATATTATGAATACAAAAATGAAGTCCATTTTTGAAATATAAAATTTCTATAATTTTAAAAAGTGGGTATTACTATTCATAACGACTACTTTGATTAGTCGCGGTGTGTTAGAACTCAAAGTTGCGTATAATGCAAGCTATTGCATTATTGAATGAGAAGCGTATCGTGGAAGATCGTGGTTTTACATAACACGTTCCAAACTCAAATTACCCTAACTCGATGTTTCACTAAAAGAAGGGATTAGAAAACGCACACACAACAATCCTTGTTTGTTCGGGTGAGAAACTATAGATGTAAAGAACACCTAAACTCACCTTCCTCTAAAATGGAATATCTTTTAAGTTTTTTCCAAGGGAGACATTCTCCTAACATAACAGAGACTCTCCAATGATTGCCCAATTATCACCTTTACGGTCAATCGAGCACATGACATCATAAGGCATCACCAAACATGACCATTATGATAGATATAAACAATGCATGGAGAGGGTCCTTATACAACATCCCCAAACAACACACAATTCAAGAAAGTGGACACAATATCCTATCATGACCATATTTCACACACTGGTGGATTAACATGAACTCATTCTTTAAAGAAACTGTGAAGAACCCAAAGGCCCTCTTAGACGACATCGAGACAGTCATCCCCACTAACAACCCTAGACCACTTCCAGCTTCGATGAATTGGGAATCTTATGAAACTAAGGTCTCTTTCATCCTTCCACGAGCACTCTCCCGCTACAATAGGATCTAAAAATAAAAGAAAGGAATAGGTGTAGACTCAATCCACAATGATCGATAAAATATTCGTTATATTGATCAACTGGAGGATTTTCCAATGGCGAAACAATCCAGATTGCAGTTCAATTATGCATTAACCCTTAATGGGGGCATACCTTATCCAATGAGGGAACCCAAAGACCCAGCCAATATGGTCTATTGGTCAAAACAAGCCATAAACTATATCCAAACACATGAAGGGAACCACCATAAAGGTGTCCTGAAACAAATCTTAGAGGTGACTACTAACCGGTCCTTCTACCCAGCTTACCGACCAAACATAAACCCTAAACATAGTTCAAACTGGAGGGGTTCTTGGATTCAAAAAATACCACAACATCAATAGTTTCCAAAAACACATAATATAATCCATCCCCAACACTTCATCAAGACATCTTGTTTTTCTTTAAAAACATTTCTTGAAACAAATGGTTCAGCGGTTAGCGTATCCACCAATGGTAACCCATGGGCCTTACACATGCATGTTTCTACGCCACACTAGGCACCCTCCTCATATCCATCCCGAAACTCATACAGTCGTTCCATCAATCATACATCATCCCATATAACCTCATGCATGTGGTTGCTCATGAAAATAACAATGTTTAAATCAAAACATTCTTTCCACTTTTCAAAACCAAAAAAAAGTTAACCAACACATTCTTTTTCTCAAAACTGCTAACCAAAAGCTCAAAATCCATACTCACATCTTACAAAAATTTTAAGAAAGACACAACCATTTAGAAAATAACTCACTTTCAAGACATTCACATCAATTTCAAAACACTCATCCCATTAAAACACCCTTTGATTATTTATAAAACTCTATTAGAAACACTTTTCAAAACCAACTTCAATATAGTTCATGCTTTCAAAAGAGGTGTAAGCACACCATATTCCATTTCATAACAATTTTAAAAATTCAGTTCCACCATTTCATAAATAAAATCATTCCTTATTTATTTGAAAATCATTTTACAAAAACATTACACTTCTTAAATCCAAAGTGCCAAGATTTCAAAACCTAAGCACAAAAAAATGATAGACGAAACTAGTTTTAGTGAGTGACTTGGGAATATGGTTGGCATCCAAAATCCAATCACTTCACTATCACAAAGAGTGTTCTAGGGAATATCCTTGGCTCCAAATGGCTTTCCAGGCCCTGCGAGCTCACTAGGACCATTAACCCAACTCTGTTTTCATTTCCCCTAATCATCATCGAACCAAGAAAACTAATGGACTTAGATATATCCCAACATCTCATGGAAACATGAATCCCTTTATGAGGTGTGGTGATCAGGAACACTACCCATAATTATAATTCTAGGTCCCAACAACCCTAACTCTAGACTATCCTGACTCTTCCCAAAATAACATGACCCAAAGAGTTTACCTGAACCTCTTTTGATACCATTTTTGTCACGAACCGAATCTGGTCGCCACCTAAACCGACACCAAACCCAACCCGTGACAAGGACCGAAGGGAGTTACCTAACCCCACGGGCTGAAACAAGTGCCCAGGTATCATAAAATGATGTTTGGGGATGATTTACCTGAATTTGTATACAAAAAACAACAAACGAAACCAAGAAACCAAAACTGGATTTTTCAAACAAAAACATCTTTTACTAAAATTCAGATCTGAATTACATAGATTTAAACAATGTATTAATACAATTAAAAAGGTAAAAAAAACAAGAAAATACAGCCCAAGAACCTCCACAATGAAAGAGGCACCTCCCTTAAGCCATCCCCACAAGACTTCACCACCAAGGACTTGCTAGAAACCTGAACCAATGGTACTAAAAACTGTACCCAACCTGTGACAACAAAAATAACCAAGTCTAGTTACACCCAATGGTGTAAGTAGGGTGTGATACAATTCCCAATAGAATACCACCACTAAGATATTCCATGTGATAAACATTTATAGACGAAAAGCATGGAAGTTTTAAAAGACATAAAAAAGCTAGTTACAATTTCTAAAAGATGCGACCTTGAATAAAAATAGTTTTCAAGTGGGCTATTTTAACGGGTTAACACTTATAAAATAAACACCAAAGCTACTGAATTTTCCAGCCAAATGTATTGTATGCCGACGGTAAGTATAATGTAACTAATGAGCACATGCAATAGGAAATAACCCCTTGGCACTAGCTAGCTGTGGGTCCCAGGTACCTCGTATCTCGGTGAGAGTAACCATCACAAATATCCATTCTCGTGCATGATCCACTATTAGGGAACATACCCATAACCTAGTGGTCTCCAATCATCATCATCATAGATTAGTTAGAGTTGTAAGCATCAATCATGCTAAGTGAAACTGAGGCCAAACTCTACAGATTCACTAGCATACTAGTACAAGTCCACCCACCTAGATGCCCAGGTTTTCCCCTTCTGCTCAAACAAGTTCAACAAGTCAATAAATATACATTTAACATGAAAATATCATTTCCACCTCCCAAATTCACCAAACATCCCATATTTATACAACACAAGTCACAAAAATCCATTTTTCATTCAAAATGATTTTGAAGTCCGACTCAAACCAAAATTTCCCACAACACATTTCACATTTCATCAACACTTCCATAAAACCATTAAACAATTTTTTAAAACAATTATAAGATATTTCAACTCATATAAAAGCCCACACACATGGAAAATAACACTTCTTTCATAATCAAAAATTAAATTTTTCACATCACACTCACACAAAACACTCCACATAAATTTCACATCACTTTCACAATTCAATATCTCCTTCAAAAAATTTAATAAAATATTTCCAAGATGATACATATCACATAAAAGACATTTCACAAATGAAATGGACCTTTTAAAAATATACTCCCACCAAAAAAATTTGCTGATATAGTTTCACCTACTACACAACTCAATAAACCATTCAAAACTTTCATAAAACAATTATAAAGAATATACCCAATCATTGCACAAAAATCCCATTTCAAAAACCAATTTTTAAGACAAAATAACACAAAGACCCTACCAAAACAGAATTGGAATCCCAATCAACATGTAATAATCCACTTTCAAATGTTATATAATCACCTTGAACAATATCACAAAAGATTCCCATGAGAACACATAAATCCATAATACACATTCAAGGAGTATAACAAGGTTATACACATAAAACCATTCAATGACGCCCCCTTTTAGACCCACATGGCACTATATCATTACCCAACCAAAATTTTCAGCCCCTTTCAACAACTATTAAATCACTTCCATATTTTACAAAACTACCACAAGAGATAACACATAAAATACATTTGAAAAATACACACTTAAAGAAAAAATGTAACTTTAATACCAAATGCATTACTGTTTCTACCAAAAATGGTTTTACCATAACGCACAACATATAAGGAACATGAAAAATTATTTAATCAAGCAAAATAACTCATAATTAATTGGTTACCCACAGAATCACCTACCGAAATTGTTGAATCCCTCAAAACATGGTGCGAAACATCAACTGCACCACCCCAGCCCCACAAGGATGATAAATTTATCCCTAGACCACATATTTTCAGCCAAAAGACCAATGGTTACACCCTAGGTATGAAACCTAGGTTATGGAAACTTTGGAACATCAATAAAGAGGGATGATACACTAAGGAAATGGAAGAAGTGGAAGGGAGGAACACTCACCTTGAAAAATCTTGATTAAATTACCCCTAATTAACCAAATGGTGAATATCAAATCAGAAAAACCTGATATTTAAACTCTAATGATTAGTAGGAGGTCATGTGAGGACTGAAATGGGGGGAAATGATTAAATATTGAAGGAGATATTAAGGAATGAATTTACATCTTCAAATCATCCCGATTTTAGAAACCCTAATAAGTTCAGCACTCAATCGCGATGGAGAGGAGCTCCAAAGAGGGGAGAGAGAGCTTGGGCCCGCGATTGGGTTCAAGGGGCGCGTTTTAGGCTTGAAATCACTAAAATTTCCTTAAAAATGAATATGTTATTAATTAATCAATTTTTATTTTTAAAAATGGAATTGGGCTTTCGGGCAGGCCCAATCCCTTAAACAAAAACCCATATACACCTTTGTTATGGATTTATAAAGGCTCCAAACTAAAATGGTGGTGTTAATATGTCAGGGTAGACCATTTAGGATTTGGAATGGGTGATAAATATTAACAAATGAAAAAGTTATAATAAAATCAAAATCTATTTTTAAATCTGGAATTGGGCTCACGGTTGGCCCAATTCACCAAATTCACCCATTCCACCATAAAAGCATGAGAAACCCCAAAAACAATGGATAAATGGAAATTAAATTAAATTTAACTTTAAAATACGTCATGTATGTGACAAACTATATACCACACTAATTTATCTAATTATCTTTCATTTTCCTCTTACTAAAAATGACACACAATCTCCTATACCGATATTTATTTCATTAATAAAATAAGGTCACCCCACAATGAATCCCTAGGGTGTCTAAATAAAATATCACATAACTCTATGAGTAATTTATTCTACTCAATGAACTCGAGTAGTTCTAACCAAATATTATTTTTAAATGTAATATTTCCATATCGGATGATTTTAATGGAGAACTCAACATCATTCTATAGTTGATGATCAAATAATTATTTTATAAAAACAATAATTTTTTTAGTACCATAGGTACAATATCTATAATTATGATATATTCTTGATCTATATATTATTATTGATATTCAACTGTTATCAAAATATTAATATAGAGGGCTATTAGGGGTGAATCTATAAAACATTTATATTAACATGTTTCCCCTCTAAAGATTGTATATTTTATTTTACAATCATGAATCACAATATCCTTCTTTGGGAAGTATTAATTTTTTGTTATACATTGAAATAAAATCAATAAAAATGATTATATCAAATTCAACCATATATATAATAACCAAATTTGAATATAGGGTACACCCAAGAATCATAATTATAACAACATTACACATTGTTTTTTAGTAGGATTCCAACACAATGTATTAATTGATAATTTCTATAGTAGGGATCTTGGGGAATATCTACTTTTTTTTAGAAAACAATAATGATAGTAAATAATGATAGGTTCTTTAATAAAATAAACCATTAAGTAAAAATGAGTTAATTATAAAATTCAATTAAAACATCATTGTGAACATTAAATTTAGTTATTATAATCACTTAAGATTAGCCATGATCATTTGAAATTTTATAAGGGGAATTTATTTAATGTTAATGGCATTGGATCAAATAATGTACCTAATCACTATAGATAAAAAATTTGAAAATAAATAGATTTTATCCTTTCACTTACATTTTTGTGGTTGATGGCCTTTTTAATTGCACTTGTAACTAACCGTTTTTTCATTCTTGAGATCTCTAGTGTATTTATTTCCCTAATTACCACATGTGATAAATTCCATCATTACTTTATTTCCCTTTTCCACATTTTTTTAACTTTATTATGATCCATCCAATTGTCCTCCTAATTTATCATGAATAAATATTTTAGAGTGCAATCGTTTTCTATATTAATAGATCTTAAGAATATATTATCATATTATGAAACGATATGAGGGACAAAATCGATTAAAATAAAGGACATAAACCATCAAATAAATCATTAAACATTTTTTTTATATTTATATAGTACACACTATGTCTATCTATCCATAGAAATCTATCATTTTATTGATAAAAATTTTCCTCCACCTTTAATATAAGATTTTTCATTTCATTTCAATTTATCTCGTTTCTCCAAAGGAAAGTATTTTTTATAGAATACCTCTATAATAATTTGTCAATCCATGTGATTTATATGATCTTCCTCTTTACTGTTTGGAATTAGTGACCATCACTGATCCATATCTCTATTTAAATATTAAACCATCGTGATGTATTGTTTTATTTTCTCAACTTTACAAAGTGAGGAAGATATTCTAAAGGGATATGATAAATTGTTCATCGACCAATGTATTAGATGTTCTATAAAATGATGGATGTTTTTTCATTCCAATCATCCCAAAAAAGTTACACCACATTTCAAATTAGTAGGCCACTCAATGTGGGAGATATTGTTCTTCCTAACATACATCAACATTCCTAATATTGTTATGAAATAATTATAATCTCCTCTAGATTCATATAAATGTATATGTGTAATTTACTTTCATTAATTACAAGTGTTGATATGGTCATCATTCCCCATATTAATTTCCATAATTTTATATTAGAATAGCCATAACTATTTTATGATATTAAAATTTTAAATATAATTCAAATTTTTGTTTCATGTGTTTTCAATAGAAATATTGATTTTTATTCATTTAACTTATCTTATCTAACAAGGTTACTCTAAATATTTTCCCCCAAGGTTCCTACTAAACATTGCCTAATTCCAATTTCAATATCCAAAAATTTAGAAAACTAATTTTTGTATTTAAATTTTTTAATTTTCATATAACACAAGTGTTACCATAGGATCCCAAATCATAGTTGTATTTTAAGGCTAGAAAAATAAAAACATAACATTTGAAAATGTAAGATACAACATTATAACTTAGTGAGAACATAGTTATCCCATCCATCATATCATTGAAATTTACACATTTTTATCCTCTAGGATTCATAGGGGAGGGGGAAAATAAGAATTAGATCATATGCTCTGTAGGGATTATAACATTGTGGATGATTTCGTAATATAAACATGATATATGTGATATAGAATGAATTTATGAATATCATGAAGAAAAAATCAACCAAAACTTCTTCTATTCTATACTAATGAAAATATATGAAAACATGGATAAAATAATCCTTGATCTTATAATGATGGAATAAAAAGTACTATACCTCAAAACATGCAATCAAGGCCTTGTACCAAGTCATTTTCCTATTATGAGAAGATGTATAAACCATAAACCAATTGGTTTTTTCTATTGAGACCTATCAATGAATTGAGGGTTCTATAATTATATGACCCACCCATCACCTAATTATTTACATTAGATTCCCAATAGGATTACTGAAGACCTTTCATACCATTCTCAAAGGAACCATTTACTAAATAAAACCATGTATTTTCATATAATGAGAAATAATAAATCCATTTACCTCTGTATTCAAATTATTAACATCAATTTTTCCTATATAACACCTTAATCAACTTAGAATCCATGAGGTATTATAAAAGTAACTTATAGTTAACTAATAAAATATATAAACTTGCGAGGATACGTTAAATATTATTGGTTTTTCCTGGAATTTAGTATTTGAATTTCATTATCATGTGTTGGTATAAAAATACATTATCATGGTTTTTAATTTTTAAGTGAATATTCCTATGAATATCCCCAAGAGTGTCATTACAGGTTTGTAGTGTTAGTCGCATTCATCATGCATCAGAATGATTATTGAGTCAATGCTCAGCAGAACCTCTTTTGGGGTGATAACCATTAAGTGTATATATTCCACAGTCACATCCATTTTATAGATACCAAAGAAAAAGATGTATTTTTTATTAAAAAATGTAACATATATAGTCTACCAAATCATCTGATTAGATTTACACTAGGGAAATGACTGAGTTTTAAAATATTTTTGTAACTATTAAATCCAAATAATATGATGGATGGATAACTATATATACTTTTAAATTCCATAAATTGAAAAATTAAAAATGTGATATACCAACCTTAATGGAAATTAGTGTTCCAAAATCCAGCGGGACACATGGACTCAATTTTTCCTCCCCGTAATGCAGATACTACTGATAAACAGTCAGGGCATATAGTGTGTCCATGGAGATAGTATTCCCTCATGTCAGAGAGGATAAAATTGATATAATATAATAAATAAATGGAGAAAAACTAATTGTAATGAATAACTCATTGGAAGTAGACATACACCACCATGAAACTTATAGTAATACTCAGAGCTGAATCATAACCACAATGATGATATATGTCATGTATCTAAAAATAGTGAAAATATATATTCAATGAAACTAGAAAAATAGTACAGTACAAACTATAAATAAAAAAATAGAATAAATATAACCATGAATCATGAGCATTGTCCTAGTCATATTATGACAAGGTCCATCATAAGAATGAAAAGAATTCAGATGTCCAATGAGGGACAATTCCCCTTATCAACAGCTATATACATGTAGTCTACCCGGGCACCATTAGTGACCCATATATGTTTGAGGTATATCTTATTAGGAATTTACCAATGAAATATATGCAGTATATTCTACCAATATAAATTTTAATAGCATGTAGGTATAATTATATGAAGCAAAAGATAAAACAATAATGTAGATAGACAATATGTTCTTCTGCCTCAACTAGTGTCTAAACTGGTATCATTTAATTATTTTTTTCTAGTTTATAATTACTATCAACTATTATGTATACTATGGATGTAATGAAAGAGTATCCCTAGTGTAACCAAGGTGTCCATTAATGATGCTAATAATGGGGAGGAACAATGTCAATAACCAAGGATTCCTTAACCTTAGGGGTCGAGCTAACTCATAGTAATAACATTCAGTCTAGAAAAAGAGGCCTGAGTGTAATCGATGTGGAAACACCCATGGCATTTCACTATAAATGATTCTAACCGAGTTTAAGGACCTCACAAATGGAAATCATGGGATATGAACGACTTTTCCAAATGGGTTGAATCCTTGGATCCTCATGTCCAAATACATCATGTTTGATCCAAGGAGTGTATCTAAAGAATTCAAATATTGATGAATATATTGAAGGGATCCTATCATTTCATTCGATCCATCCACTAGTAGATAATAACCATGTTTGAATGTGGGTATCTCCCCTGAAAAATTACACCTTGAATTAAAATTGTTTCTTCAATCCCCTTGAGACATTCCTTTGGGGATTTAAAGAAGTATTATATCTATAGACTTATATAATGATAAAGAGATCCATATTCAATAGACACCTATTAAATAATTAATTTGTTAATTTAGGCACTGCAATTAAAATAACTTTTTATTATGTCAATAAGTTAGTTCCATTACCTTCCATACAACGTGCCAATGATTAATGGGACATGAATCCATTTAATACATTAATTACAAATTCATTTTTAGGTTCATCCATTTACATTTCATAAGAATGAAATGAAAGGATAATGACATTCAAACATATGGAATTCTATTATCTTCATTTTTTCCAAATGATATATATAAATATACTATCCATTTAACATTTTAATAGTACATTAATTAATTAGAACACTTATCCAAGAAGTGTTTAATGAAATCTATAATTATTATACATATTAACAATTAATTATTTATTAAAATAAGGAGGGACTAAAATATATAAGGAAATGATATGCATAAGAACAATTTCTCATATAAATGCACATGGGTTACCAAGGAATAATTAACGAATCAATATTTTTTGGGTGTTAGACATTAAGGTATCAACCTAAAATTGTGTGGTCAACATGTATATAAAGGGATCCTGAAAATGTGCACAATGATTATAATCCTGGAATATTAATTTGATAAGAAACTCCTACTGAAACCTACATGTGAACAATGAATCAATTTTATGAAACGATGAGATTTTGGGGGAAGAGTAATAGAGAACATACCTTGAGAATAAAACCCTCTCCTCATCCAATATCCACCCTATATTTGGCCAAGATTGGAATAAAACATAATAATGGGTCAATGATATGAAAATAGGGAATATGTGCCTACATAAAAATAACACCATATAGTGATAGTTGAATAATGAAATCTGCCTACAGATTAAGTAACATACCTAGAGGAATCTTATGAGACCAACAAAAGTTGATTCAGACTAAGGACAAAGAAAATGTCAAACCATCTTTGTTATTCCATGGTTAGAGCTTCAATAAGTGAAATGACATCCACATTACATTGGAAGGTAAAAAAAAGGAAGTGTTGAGTTTATTTATTTATAAGGGAAAAATTTTAATTTTACCAAAAAATTGATTAGGAGGTGTGGATTGTTTGCAAGATCAACCAATAATTATTCCAACCATGTTCTTGCCACTGCTTAATGGGGGACCCCACATAGTTTTCGAAAAAAATGAAACAACCGTACTTTTTTGATCTTCTAAATATTATAGACCTCCCATAAGGAAATGTGTACTTAAGAACATAGTCTAGGAATATCATTCACCATAATTTTGCCATATGAAATGACCAAAATTAATAGGGTAAGATTTTTGGACTACATATCACTGTTTCTAATAACCATGTAACCCAGTTATTTTTTCAATAGACCAGGGTTCCATGATCTAAAAAAGCCCTAGAAACTCTTGAAACATTCATGACCTCATTAGGTATCCATAAAATTTCCATGAAAAAGAATTATAGTGAAAATAAATTGGTCTGTACATCTAAAAAATGGGTTCTTATCATCTTCCCCCTTAAAAGAAATCATCCCTATGTTAACCTTCCAAGGGAATCAAAAATCTATCTGAGAATATCTCCACCCACTAGGCACATATGTCAACCTCTCACTACCATGTTAGAACTTTTACATGTCCTTTATTCCACAATATCTGCAATAAAGGTAAAAAATATCATCTGAGTGCCTTCATGATTTGGTTAATGATATATATAAAATACCCCTCAAAAGAAAAATAATAATCTAATTAAATCTGTAATGGATCAAATGTACGATACATGTCAGAATTATAACTGTGATGATGTGAAATGAGCAATCCATTATGCATTTAACATGTACTTTTGAGGTAATAACAACCCATAGGACACCAGAATGACTCTATCCAGAGTCAAAAATTACCGGCCATTACAAGGTGAATACTTTCATTAACTCCATATGTATCTATGCCCAGGATTGGGTGATACACATTAGAAAACACAATACTCAAAATTGAAATATATAGGTTTTAGAGGGAGATTGACATATGATTTATATCTAGATTGACTATTATACATTTCGTTCATGATCTGGTGAACCTGCATTAAATCCTTCTACAAAATATGAGGGCCAAGAAGTGTTTCCACTGCTTCCTTAAACCAAAATATGGGTAAACAGAATGACCAGCCATAAAGGGCATCATGAAGAGACATATAAATTTTCTCGTGAATGATTTTATTATAGGATAACACAATGAGAAGGATATGATTTTCTCAAGAACTACTGAAATCAATGATGAATATCTTGTGAGGTATCAACTAGAGAGACCCATAAGAAATGACTCAATATTTATGCATCAACATTTCACCCATTCCAATAGAAAATTCATCATAGAAAAATGTATATCTTTTAAGAGGCTCTCGAAGAATCAGAATTATTGTCAATATAATATTTCCTTTTAGTTCATGAAAGGACTTATCCTATACTTCAAACCAAGGGAACATCACACCCATCCTAGAATGACTATTTATGGGTGATGAAGGGTATGATAAGCCATTTATAAAACTCCCTTAATATCTAGAAATCCCCAATAAGATATGCATATATATAATATTCCTAATATGATCCATGGATACCTCAACACTCACCATCTTTTGTTAATATGTATGCCCGATTCCGAGATAATATGACTCATGATGTGTAAAATTGTCAATCCAATAGTGGAACATAGAAATCCTAGAATACAGCTAGTTCACTCTCCGCATATTGAAAACAATATCATGGTGTTTATCATATTTTCTTGGAGTATGATAATACCCCAAGATGTTTTATAAAAATACCATGACAAAATAATCCATATAAGTATGTAAAACCATATTCATAAAATCCATTAATATTTATGGAAAGTTTGTAAAACCGAATATAATAATGAGATAATCATATAAACATCACCAACATAGAAATGTTATAAGTGTTTTATCTAAAAGCCGGACTTTCATAGGATGGTAGCCCAATCATAGTTTGGTATTTGAGAATGACATATATTCTCATATATAAGGTCAAATAGATCATCTATTTGGGGGTATTTATACTTGTTATTAACCCTAATCATGTTCAACTATCATTAATATACACATATCCAATGTATTCCATCTGCCTTCATGGAAAAAAGAATATTTGAATCCCAACATGAATTATTGGTTATGATAAAGATGTTATAATCTAGACCCTACAAATAACTCTTGAGTTTGTAGCCTAGTATGTTCCATATTGTATGGATGAATGGGAACATTAAATACTCTAAGAATGAGATAAATCATAAACTCTACCTCTATCTCAGTCGGTAACCAAGGAAATTCACTAGGAAATATATCCCAGAAATGATCTGTCAAAAGAGAAAAATAATACAGATATATTCCTTTCTCCTCCATGAATATACTATCAATCTTGGAGGTCACTCCATGAATCCCATGATTCACGGGTGAAACTCTACCATCCTAGAAATTCTACATACCCTTGTTGAAATAATATATTCCCTCAAGTGTTGTGAATGATAACTACATCAATTGAAGTCTGCATCATCATGATACATAACCAACCAATCCATCCCAAGAATAAAGTTAAATCCCTTCATCTTTAGGAAATGAAGTCCCATAAGATGGGATAACGACCAACCTCAATGGGATAGTCCTTTGATTGGCATATTCCTTCAAGGAAAACTCCGCAAAATGTGTCCTAGGTTACCACACAATAGAAGTATAGAATTTTCATTTACATGATATTTCATTGTTGTTAAAGAGAAAAAGTTTGCGAATAACTTGTATTGATTAATTAAGATAAATTTTTGGCGGCTAGTATAATTTTACCCCATACAGTGGACAGTCTAACACTGTATTCCCTTATTATCAGATGTAGAGTATGTATCTCACTTGTTCTATGACCCTATGTTATATATAGTGTACCATGAGTAGGTCTTTTATGATATCATTGATAATCAATTTTATGGATATAAGGGACATGAATTCCTCCTTAGACATTCCTACCGATGATACTCCAACTCTCCACCTAGAGTGAATCAAGTGAACCTTCCCCTAATGGTGGATATAGTGTTAAATATCTTCCACTGGAAACATATGGAAAACTCCAAAAAAACTATGAATATTCCCCCATAAAGAGACAATAATAAAACTCAAGAGGGTCTATATAACACTGAGGCTACATATTCCCCATCCATAAATAGTGGTGGAATATAACATGGCATCCATTGTAGATACTTTTTTCATCACTACTAAAATGAGAAAAAATGAGGCTACACTTTCTGATATGAGAAGAACTAATGCCATTCCTTGACACTGGACCTCTATGGATGGTACAATGATATTATATTAGGTTGTGATAAGTGATATGAGTATGATTAATGATATAAAAAAAGATTTTTTATGAGATACATTCACATATGAGTGGATTGAATATTTAATCCCATCCTCAAAAAATCATGATCATGAAAGATGATCACTATGTAGAAGTGGTGAAATGTGTCATAGCTTAATAAAACATGCTGAATAGTTTACAAATGACATAGAACACTACTCAATGTTCCTAAACTCCCTGGCTTGGTCTTCTCTTAGAATCAGAAGGATGATGTAATCATATAATGAATTCTAAATGTCTATCCGGACCATGACCTATTGATTCCCATCCTAGGCTACCACATACCTCTAAAACTATAAAAAGTTGAGAACATATAGGTGGAATTATTTTACTTCCACTCTAGAGGAATATCTAGATTCTTGAATATAGAATGAGTGGCCTCTATAAATTTATAATAATCCTATGTACTATTGATTCTCTCTCTAATTTACCCAAGGGAATAAGGTAAGACGGTCCTTGTAGTTTAGCTTGGGTTGTCGAATCCTCAGAGACCTAAGAAGTAACCTATAGACACGTATATTATATGGACTTTTTTTTTGCTATAAAGTGGACAACATGGGTTGATTTTAGATGGGTTTAAAGGAAATCTAAGAGAGATAAGTGAATTAAATTTAAAAGAATGAGTTGATCCTAGGTTATCGCTTGGGGTGGATTGGACATATTTCCTTTTTAATGATTTCAATTTCTTATATTTGAGATGGGATCATTTAAAGAGATAAAACAACATCATCACATACTGTTTTAATGCCTACACCCTTTAATACTAATCACATATACACTTGAAGGATCAAAATTTTGAGCACTTCAAGGTAAAGGTTCGTATTAGCACTTGAAGTGTGTGGCCTTAAATTCAACAAGGATGATGGTGTTGTTTTATCTCTTTAAATGAACCCATCTCAAATATAAGAAATTGAAATCATCAAAAAGTAAATACGTCCAATCCACCCCAAGCGATAACCTGGGATCAACTCATTCTTTTAAATTGAATTCACTTAAGTCTCTTTGAGTTCCTTTAAACCCATCTAAAATCAACCCAAGTTGGCCACTTCATAGCCAAAAATAGTCCATAGAATGTACGTGTCTATAGGTTACTTCTTAGGTCTTTGAGGATTCGACATCCCATGATAAACTACAAGTGTAACACCCGAGACTTTTATGTTATATAAATCATCAAAGGAATCTTTTTCTACACAACACTTGCTTGGCTTGCTTTACACGCAATCGCGACCTTCCTCGATAGCTTGCATCGTACGCAATACCGAGTTTCACTAAACAACAATATGCTATTAAAACTAGCCGTTATGAATAGTAATAACCATTTTTTGAAATTTTATAAATTTTATTTTTCAAAATGGACTTCATTTTTGGACTCAGAATATCGAAATTAGCCTAGGGTAAAATTTTGGTATTTTTCTGAAAACTTTCAATTTTTGATGAATAGTGAAACCACTAAGTGGTAGGTTAAAAACTGAATTTTGCATAAAACTTAATTTTACCGCTTCTGTGAATGGAATTTCAAAAATCCGACAGACACGATTGATATCAATAAGTAAAATGTGGTTCAATGAGATAAAAATAATTTTTTGGTGAATAGTAACTTTTTACTTTTTTTACCGCGGTTAATAGTAAATTGGGTAACAAAGGGTAAATATGATATTAATATTACCCTAACACATGTCCTAATTCTATTGGACAAGTGTAATTCGACCAAAAACAAACTTAGGAATAAAATATGACCATTTAGGCCCACTTGGATTAGATTAGGACATTTATTGTTAATTTATTTAAAGAAGAGTTAAAATAGTTAAAATCAAAGTTTAATAAGTAAATCATTTTTAATATGGGGTTATACATAAGCTAAATTCGACTATAAATATTCATTAGAAATATAAAAAGATTTCCTACATAATGTAATTTTATTTTTAATTTTTAGACATTAAATAATTTAATTAATTTATGACACAATGATGATGAAGTAATTATCTTATTAATGAAATATTGACATAATTGATGTTATAAACACCAAAATAAATTTAATTTGAGACTTTTTATGAATTCCACTAATTTTATAGGTTACTATGATATATTAGTGTTGATTTAATCAACTTGGGTTGAACATATAATTCTGTTATGACTTTCAAAAAAAATCATATATCAAATAGTGTCAAAATTGATACAAAATAGTTTTTAAATCAAATATTATATTATTAATTGTTATTTTATTCCTAAAAATCTAAGGCTCGGACAAATAACTTAGATAAGGATATATATATTAATAATAAACAATTTGGAGTTCGTTTGGCATGTTATAGTAAGTGTATTAACCATATAGTGAAAGAAAACAAAAAGACATGGTAAAAGTTAAATTAATTAACTTAGAGTTAAATATAATTGATAAGGTTAAAATAATACCATAAAATTGTATAAATCCTATTTGTTGATAGTATTTCGACCCATACCCACTTTAGCTTCGAAATAAGACCCTTTGGATCCATTATAAACCGATTTTGACTTTAATATAAAATAATATTTTGAGATATTCCTAAGGTGCCCCTCTCCTCCCTTATAAAAGGGCACCTCCTCCCCCTCCTCCTAACACCAATTTTAGCACTCAAGCTCGGCCAACCCCTGCCATTTTATCCTCTCCACTTCCCTATAATAATCCTAGAGGTCCTGGTCTTCTTTAAAGACCAATATTAGTTCCCTAAGTGAAGGATTCAAAGAAGCGTTCCAAAGAAGAGGTAATATCCATTACCGATCTTTTCAATTTCTTTCTTCTTCAACTTCTTCTTATTTAGTTGTTTCATGATAAAGTAATAACACCAGTATTACATACATACTGATATGTTATTATAATTATGAAACAACCCTAATTCACCTCCTATCCATCCTACGAAAAAATGAAATCACCACGCGTGCGTACGTACGGAATACCGTCTCCACGCCGTGATGTAATCTATTTTCCACCATCACATTACAAGGATGGGTATAATGGTGTAATGAGTAACTATTTATGATTATTATAAAGTAATATTGATACTGAAATAATATATATACACTCCAATACAATTCCACGATCATAGGAACTATATCATCACTCGTGCGTACGTACGGAATACCGTCTCCACGATGTGATGTGACTCGTTCTACATGATCATCATTACATAGTAATTATATAAATGAATTGAATGAATAAATATGATATATTTTACACTAATACCATTCTCTATATAAGGTATCTATAACCTTAAAATAAGAATAAGAATTTATTCGGCAAAACACACATAAGAACAAAAGGAAATAAAGACCCGAGTAACAAGTAACAATGAAATATTACAAACAAGAAGCAAAGAATATGACCATATATGATATCATATCAATATGTATGACTCTGGAATGAGTCAATAACATTATTTAAACCATTATACAGGAGCTTCGGACACGTACAAAGCAAATCGGACCTAAGGTAAGGGAAATATCACAATCTCATTTTTATCCGAGATTGTTTATTCGTAAGTATTTACTGGGGTGTATTTTATCATCCACATCCATGTTTCATCAATATGTAATATTATTTCCATCCACCTACAATTGTTTAAATCCATTTTTACCCTTCGGCGAGTTTTTAGTAATATGTATGAAAGGAATCTTTTGTCATTTTTCGTACGAGGTACTTTTTGACTTTTCTGACAAAAGTACGAAGAATGTTTTTTTAACTTATAAAAAATGAATGGATTTTTAAAACATTATTTCCAAGAAGCTTCCTTTACAAGTTTTCAAGTTTATTTTTAATCAAATTCTTTTTGTTTAAAGTTGTATGACATGTTAAGAAAGGAAAAATGTTTTTGAAGAAGAAAGGATATTTTCCCCAAGAATGGAGTTCAAGTGTTTTATCAAAATTATTTTCCATCTAAGATAATAAAGGGTTCTGTTTTTATCTCTATTATTACATTGATTTGATTATGTTGTGATGGAATTATTTTTATGAATTCCTTTATCTTAAATGAATTGTTTTATGATGTCATGATGTTTAAGATTCCCATTTGTATTACATGGGTTATGGAATGATGTATGATTTATGATTTTGTGGCACACATAAGAATGGTATCATTATGAGATGGGTGGGACCTATATCTCCCTCAAATGCATTGGGTAAAGATTTTATATCTCATGAGATAGACAGGGCTGGAACGGTAGGTTATACCGGTTCAGTGAAACAGGACTGAAACGAGGGTTACTCGATTCAGAAAGGGACTTTGTCCACTAAGATAGTCTTGGCAATGAGTCTTGACTAACAAGAAATGATTCTATATGATTATGTGTGAATTCCACAAAGTTTCATGTTTTAAGATTATGATTATTGTGATTACATTTCACTGCCATGATTTATCCCATGTTAAGATATTATGATCTCTTTTGTAGGTTATGATTTTCAAAAAGATATGATATGATTTTTATTTCCTTTATTTGCCCTTGCTGAGCGTTTGAGCTCACCCTTTTATGTTTTCTTTTCCCTTGGTCAGGAAGATGGATATTAAGTAGAATATGCTAAAAGGGACCCTAGATATGATGAAATAAATGGGAGACACTGTAGAAGATTTATGAACCAGTTGTTTATGTTTCCCAGTTTCTAAAGACACTATACCTATACGGTCCTTTGTGGTTTTGTCATATGTTGTAATAAGTGTGCTTCAATTTTGAAGTATTAACAATGTATGTAATGTATGGGTAGTTATAGTTGGTATCGGAGGCAAAGGAGGTAGGAATGTATCAGATCCTTGGGAACTCTCACATGTGAGCGTTGGACGAAGCATGGCTCTCCGCCCAAGGGCTTCATGCAGAAATGGCTGCCACTGGGGATGGTGGTGTGTCCCGCCCAGGGGGTGTAGCTGCCCATGGAGTGCCCTGATAGGTATCAATTATAGTCCACTGGAAGTAATTCCAGACTCTTATAGTTGGTATCAGAGGAAAGGTATAGTCAACCTTTGGAAACTAGGATGTGAAAGCCTTAGTAAGAACCCTAAGGATATGTTTAAGCATAGAACACAATCTTAGTGTTTTAGAAATGGCCTTGAATAACCTAGGATAATACCTTAAGAATGAAAATTTTATTCTTGAATTATGTGGTTTTCCTATTATAATTAGTGTTACTCACACTATTCTTATTGGTTTTAGTCAATGGCTGGAACCCGAAGGAACCGTGTTAATGCGGAATGCGATGGGCAATGAAATGATTGTCCCCCTGAGCAACCAAACGATATGGGAGCTGGAATGCAAAATCTTGTAGCCATGCTCACACAACTTTCTCAAGATATGAATCATGCATGACTTCCAAACGAGAAAAGGAAGGAGCAACATTCTGTTGAATCCTTCATGAGGCAGCGTCAACCATCTTTCAGCGGGTCTACTGATCCATTAGTTGATGAACAATGGATTAGTACTACTGAAAAGATATTTTCAGTTCTTCAATGTTCTGAACATGATAAAGTCATCCTAGCAGTGTATCGTTTGGAAGGAGATGCTGATCAATGGTGGAATCTTATTAAGAATATGAGGCAAAGGGATGAAATTGAGTCTATGGAATGGGACGAGTTCAAGAACTTATTTTTCAATAAGTACTTCCCTTGTATTCTCCGAACAAATATGGAGAAAGAGTTCCTTGAACTGAAGAAAAGGGATGATGAATCTGTTGGTACCTATGAAACAAATTTTACAAGACTTGCAAGGTACGCTTCTGGTATTATTATCCAACCTGAGAGTAAGATCGATCTATTCTTTAGTGGCATAAAACCAAGTCTTCGAAGGGCGTTAGCCCTAAGGGACTTCAATAGATACGAGGAAATCATTCGATGTGCTCTCAAAGTCGAGATGGAGATTGTAGTAACCCATCAGTCACATGGGTTTGATAAGAAGAGGAAGATGGAATTCAAAGAAAAATCTAAAGAGCACACGGAAAAGAAGATGAGCTTTTCCTTATGCTCAAAGTGTGGAAAGAAACATGGAGGGAGTTGTCTTAAAGGGACAAGTAAATGTTTTAAATGTGGAAAATAAGGTCATCGGGCATTTGAATGCCGTGATAATGGGAAGAAGATGTCTAATGACGCAAAAAAAGGAAGGGATACACAGAATGAACCTACTAAACTTCAATGTTTCAAGTGAAAGGAGATGGGTCATTATGCCAATCAATGCCCAAATCCAAGGGTTGATGATGATGGTCGACGTCAACAAAATATTAATGCTAAAGAAAAAGGAAAGTCACATGTAATGTCTATCAGCGATGTGGAGTACGATAACGAAGTGTTGAAAGGTACACTTACCGTCCACTCTAAAGTAGCATATGTTTTATTTGATTCTGGATCCACCCACTCTTTTATTTCTAAATAATTTTCTAAGGGTATCACCGTATTACCTCAACAATTAGATGTTGAGTTAGCTGTGAGAACACCTAATGGCACAACAGTCGCATCAAAAGTTTATAATTCTTCTCCGATCGATGTTTGTGGGAAAGTGCTTCCTGCAAATCTTGTGATCCTTCCTTTAGTGGAATTTGATGAGATTCTTGGCATGGATTGGCTTTCTATACATGGAGCTCATATCAATTTCCAAAGAAGGGAAATCACATTTCATATTCCAGATCAATCTACGATCGTATATCAAGGCAAGGATGAACCTAACCTTCCAGTGGAAATTTCTTCCATCTTATGGGTATTTATTCCACTAAATTAAGGTTATTTATCTCAAATGGATGGTTAGAAACTCATGATTATGAATAAGCCCATTGTACGAGAGTTTGATGATGTCTTTCCGGAGGAATTACCGGGTCTTCCACCAAATCGTGAAGTTGAGTTTTCAATAGAACTCGTACCGGGTGCTTTTCCTATTTCAAAGACACCATATAGAATGGCCCCAACTGAGTTGTAGGAATTGAAGAAGCAACTCCAAGAGAATCTTGATAAGGGATTCATACACCCTAGTGCGTCACCTTGGGGAGCACCTGTTCTATTTTTTAAGAAGAAAGATGGATCAATGAGACTCTGCATTGATTATCGAGAACTTAACAAGATCACTATCAAGAACAAATATCCTCTCCCACGCATTGATGACTTATTTGACCAACTACGCGGAGCTCAATACTTTTCCAAGATTGATCTTCGTTCAGGGTATCATCAATTAAGGGTCAAAAGGGAGGATATACCGAAGACGGCTTTCCGTACAAGGTATGGACACTATGAATTTATAGTGATGCCATTTGGTCTTACTAATGCCCCTGCAATCTTCATGGATCTAATGAATAGAGTCTTTAGAGACTATCTTGATCAATTTGTGGTAGTCTTTATAGACGATATTCTTGTCTATTCAAAGAGCAAGGAAGATCATGAAGATCACTTGAGAATTATATTGAAGACCCTGAGAAAGGAGAAGCTTTATGCCAAATTTACCAAGTGTGAATTTTGGCTTCAAAAAGTTGCATTTTTGGGTCACATAATCTCAAAAGAGGGGATATCTGTGGATCCCGCAAAAACAGAGGTTATCGAAAGATGGTTGAGACCAACAATAGTAACTGAGATTCAAAGTTTTCTTGGTTTGGATGGATATTATCCACGTTTTGTAAAAGATTTTTCACGATTATCTAATCCACTCACCAAGTTGACTCGGAAAGGAGTTAAGTTTGTCTCGACAGAGGAATGTGAAGAGAATTTCAAGGAGTTGAAAAGAAGGTAATCTAGTGCACCTGTGCTCACACTGCCTTGTAGTGGAGAATGGTTTGTGATCTACAGTGATGCATCCAAGAAGGGATTGGGGTGTGTTCTTATGCAAAATGATATGGTGATAGCTTATGCCTCACGACAGTTGAAAATCCATGAGCAAAATTACCCAACACATGATTTGGAGTTGGCTGCGGTAATCTTTGCATTAAATATTTGGAGGCATTACCTTTATGGTGAAAGGTGTGATATTTATACTGATCATAAAAGTTTAAAGTATATTTTCACACAAAAGGAGATGAATATGCGCCAAAGAAGATGGTTGGAGCTGATTAAGGATTATGACTGCTCAATCCATTACCACCCTGGGAAAGCAAACAAGGTGGCAGATGCATTAAGTCGACAAGACCATGCTAGTTTATCCATGATGAGGATCACAAAAGATCCAATATTTATGGATTTACAAAGGATGGATCTTGGAATTATAATGGAAGGGGAAAAATCTTATCTTTCTCAAATGAATGTTCAACCATCTATACATGTTAAGATTAAAGAGGCACAGAAAGAAGATGTTGAGTTACAAAAGAAGGTGAGAAATGTTCCTGAATTCAACCTTGATTGTGATGGGATAATAAAGTTCAGGAATCGGGTTTGTGTTCCTTCCATCCCCGAATTAAAGAAGGAGCTTCTGGATGAGGCTCATAGTTCATCATTCTCTATTCATCCTGGAAGCACGAAGATGTATAGGGACCTGAAAGAGTACTTCTGGTGGGATGGCATGAAAAGAGATGTTGCTGAATATGTCTCTCGATGCTTGGTTTGTCAACAAGTTAAAGCTGAGAGACAGAAGTCTAAGGGGATGTTACAACCATTACCCATACCCGAATGGAAATGGGAAAAATCACTATGGACTTTGTCACAGGACTTCCTAAAACATCCAAAGGCAATAATGCTATCTGGGTCATAGTTGATCGTCTTACAAAGTCTGCACACTTCATTCCTATTAGAGAGGATTTCTCTCTAGATCAGCTTTCCAGGATATATGTAAAGGAAGTGGTAAGATTTCATGGAGTACCACTTTCTATTATATCTGATCGGGATCTGAGATTTACCTCGAAGTTCTGGCGAAGTCTTCAGCATACTCTGGATACAGAGTTGAGTTTCAGCACTGCTTATCATCCCCAGACAGACGGTCAGTCTGAGAGAACAATTCAAACCCTAGAAGATATGTTGAGAGCTTGCTCTATGGATTTCAAAGGAGGTTGGGATCAACACCTACCTTTGGTGGAATTTTCTTATAATAATAGCTTTCACTCCAGTATTCAGATGGCTCCTTATGAAGCTCTCTATGGAAAGAAACGCATGACTCCAACTTACTGGGATGAAGTTGGGGAAAGAAAGCTATTAGGACCTGATCTCGTTGATGAAATGGCAGAAAAGGTCAGATCTATTCAACAACACATAAGAGCAGCTCAGAGTCGACAGAAAAGTTATGCCGACAACCGAAGAAAAGACCTAGAGTTTGAAGTGGGTGATAAAGTGTTCTTACAAATATCTCCCTGGAAGAGGGTTATAAGATTTGGAAAGAAGGGGAAGTTGAGCCCTAGATATATCGGTCCTTTCGAAATACTGGATCGTGTTGGGAAGGTAGCTTACCGATTGGCGCTTCCACCGAATCTCTCTCATGTTCACGATGTGTTCCATGTATCTCTCCTGAGAAAGTACATACCAGATCCTTCACATGTACTCAGCTCAGAAGTTGTACCGCTGGAGCAAGATCTTTCTTATGAAGAACAGCCGATAGAGATTCTGGATCATAGCGAAAAAGTCCTACGAAACAAGACCACTCGATTGGTAAAAGTTTTATGGAGGAACCACCAACTTGAAGAAGCTACATGGGAGCTTGAGGATATGATGAGGGAGAAGTATCCTCATCTGTTTGTTACAAAGTGACGAATTTCGAGGGCGAAATTCTTTTTAAGGGGGGTAGAATGTAACACCTGAGACTTTTATGTTATATAAATCATCAAGGGATCTTTTTCTACACAACACTTGCTTGGCTTGCTTTACACACAATCGCGACCTTCCTCGATAGCTTGCATCGTATGCAATACCGAGTTTCACTAAACAACAATAAGCTATTAAAACTAGCCGTTATGAATAGTAATAACCAATTTTTTAAATTTTATAAATTTTATTTTTCAAAATGGACTTCATTTTTGGACTCAGAATATCGAAATTAGCCTAGGGTGAAATTTTGGTATTTTTCTGAAAACGTTCAATTTTTGATGAATAGTGAAACCACTAAGTGGTAGGTTAAAAACTGAATTTTGCATAAAACTTAATTTTACCGCTTCTGTGAATGGAATTTCGAAAATACTACAGACACGGTTGATATCAGTAAGTAAAATGTGGTTCAATGAGATAAAAATAATTTTTTGGTGAATAGTAACTTTTTAATTTTTTTACAGCGGTTAATAGTAAATAGGGAAACTAAGGGTAAATATGTTATTAATATTATCCTAACACATGTCCTAATTCTATTGGACAAGTGTAATTCGTCCAAAAACAAACTTAGGAATAAAATATGACCATTTAGGCCCACATGGATTAGATTAGGACATTTATTATTAATTTATTTAAAGAAGAGTTAAAATAGTTAAAATCAAAGTTTAATAAGTAAATAATTATTAATATAGGGTTATAATTAGGATAAATTCGACTATAAATATTCATTAGAAAGCTAAAAAGCTTTCCTACATAATGGTATTTTATTTGTAATTTTTAGACATTAAATAATTTAATTTATTTATGACACAATGATGATGCAGTAATTATCTTATTAATGAAATATTGACATAATTGATGTTATAAACAGCAAAATAAATGTAATTTGAGACTTTTTATGAATTACACTAATTTTATAGGTTACTATGATATATTAGTGTTGATTTAATAAACTTGTTTTGAACATATAATTCTGTTATGACTTTCAAAAAAAATCGTATATCAAATAGTGTCAAAATTGACACAAAATAGTTTTTAAATCAAATATTATATTATTAATTGTTATTTTATTCCTAAAAATCTAAGGTTCGGCCAAATAACATAGATAAGGATATATATATTAATAATAAACAATTGGGGGTTCGTTTGGCATGTTATAGTATGTGTATTAACCATATAGTGAAAGAAAACAAAAAGACACGGTAAAAGTTAAATTAATTAACATAGAGTTAAATCTAACTGATAAGGTTAAAATAATACCCTAAACTTGTCTAAATCCAATTGGTTGATAGGATTTCGACCCATCCCCACTTTAGCTTCGAAATAAGACCCTTTGGAACCATTATAAACCGATTATGACTTTAATATAAAATAATATTTTGAGATATTCCTAAGGTGCCCCTCTCCTCCCTTATAAAAGGGCACCTCCTCCCCCTCCTCCTCACACCAATTTGAGCACTCAAGCTCGGCCAACCCCTGAAATGTTCTCCTCTCCACTTCCCTAGAATAATCTTAGAGGTCCTGGTCTTCTTCAAAGTCCAATATTAGTTCCCTAAGTGAAGGATTCAAAGAAGCGTTCCAAAGAAGAGGTAAGATCCATTACCGATCTTTTCAATTTCTTTCTTCTTCAACTTCTTATTCTTTAGTTGTTTCATGATAAAGTAATAACAATAGTATTACATACATACTGATATGTTATTATAATTATGAAACAACCCTAATTCACCTTCTATCCATCCTACGGAAAAATGAAATCACCGCGCGTGCGTACTTACGGAATACCGTCTCCACGCCGTGGTGTAATCTATTTTCCACCATCACTTTACAAGGATGAGTATAATGGTGTAATGAGTAACTATTTATGATTATTATAAAGTAATATTGATACTGAAATAATATATATACACTCCAATACAATTCCACGATCATAGGAACGATATCATCACTCGTGCGTACGTACGGAATACCGTCTCCACGATGTGATGTGACTCGTTCTACATGATCATCATTACATAGTAATTATATAAATGAATTGAATGAATAAATATGATATAGGTTACACTAATACCATTCTGGATATAAGGTATCTATAACCTTAAAATAAGAATAAGAATTTATTCGGAAAAACATGCAAAATAACAAAAGGCAATAAAGACTCGAGTAACAAGTAACAATGAAATATTACTAACAAGAAGATAAGAATATGACCATATATGAAATCATATCAATATGTATGTCTCTGGAATAAGTCAATAACATTATTTAAACCATTATACAGGAGCTTCGGACACGTACAAAGCAAATCGGACCTAAGGTAAGGGAAATATCACAATCTCATTTTTATCCGAGATTGTTTATTTGTAAGTATTTACTAGGGTGTATTTTATCATCCACATCCATGTTTCATCAATATGTAATATTATTTCCATCCACCTACAATTGTTTAAATCCATTTTTACCCTTCGGTGAGTTTTTAGTAATATGTATGAAAGGAATCTTTTGTCGTTTTTCGTACGAGGTATTTTTGACTTTTCCGACAAAAGTACGAAGAATGTTTTTTTTAACTTATACGACATGAATGGATTTTTAAAACATTATTTCCAAGAAGATTCCTTTACAAGTTTTCAAGTTTATATTTAATCAAATTCTTTTTGTTTAAAGTTGTATGACATGTTAAGAAAGGAAAAATGTTTTTGAAGAAGAAAGGATATTTTCCTCAAGAATGGAGTTCAAGTGTTTTATCAAAATTATTTTCCATCTAAGATAATAAAGGGTTCTGTTTTTATCTCTATTATTACATTGATTTGATTATGTTGTGATGGAATTATTTTTATGAATTCCTTTATCTTAAATTAATTGTTTTATGATGTCATGATTTTTAAGATTCCCATTTGTATTACATGGGTTATGGAATGATGTATGATTTATGATTTTGTGGCACACATAAGAATGGTATCATTATGAGATGGGTGGGACCTATATCTCCCTCTAATGCATTGGGTAAAGATTTTATATCTCATGAGATAGACAGGGCTGGAACGGTAGGTTATACCGGTTCAGTGAAACAGGACTGAAACGAGGGTTACTCGATTCAGAAAGGGACTTTGTCCACTAAGATAGTCTTGGTAATGAGTCTTGACTAACAAGAAATGATTCTCTATGATTATGTGTGAATGCCACAAAGTTTCATGTTTTAAGATTAAGATTATTGTGATTACATTTCACTGCCATGATTTATCCCATGTTAAGATATTATGATCTCTTTTGCAGGTTATGATTTTCAAAAAGATATGATATGATTTTTATTTCCTTTATTTGCCCTTGCTGAGAGTTTGAGCTCACCCTTTTATGTTTTCTTTTCCCCAGGTCAGGAAGATGGATATTAAGTAGAATATGCTAAAAGGGACCCTAGATATGATGAAATAAATGGTAGACACTGTAGAAGATTTCTGAACCAGTTGTTTATGTTTCCCAGTTTCTATAGACACTATACCTATACGGTCCTTTGTGGTTTTGTCATATGTTGTAATAAGTGTGCTTCAATTTTGAAGTATTAGCAATGTATATAAAGTATGGTTCGTTATAACAAGGACCATCTTACCTTATTCTCTTGGGTATATTTGAGTGAGAATCAAATTTTGGCACCGTTTCCAGGTACCTAAGTAAGTTATCATAGACACTATAATACTTTTTTTATCCCACTTCTCTTATCTCATCCCCAATTTCATTCCTATGGAAAACCCTTTTGAACAAATCCAAACATGGGGAACCTTCTTACTTTTATCACTCCACACCAAGTAAGATTTACAATGAAAATCCTTGTTTCTACTTGTGGGATCATCAACAACCTAATGATCCATAATGTTTTTACTCCTATGATCCACAAAACATTCCAACATATAATGAGAGTCAACCCCCACAAAGCCAATCAGAACACCCTCATATGCAATTTCAACAACTTAATTATCCACCTGTAATAGACCATCTTTCTCAACCCCTTGCCCATAATGATACAAAACCACTACATGAAAAATTATGACAACAAATGGACAAAATGAATTTTTATGTTTCATCATTGAGGTTAGAAATACAGAGCATTAAAACTTGTGAGGAACTCATCCATATCCCTTACATAACCGTATGTGAAGTGTCTAGTTTCCCACAAACCTCTCATAAATTTACTAAAGAGAAAACAATTGGATGTGGGGAAGATGAAGAGGATAAAGGAATTGTTGATGGGTATTTAAATCATGAGGAAACGGATTTTTTGTATTCACAAGAGGGAAATTTGACATCATGGATTGAGTCTCATGAATATAACTCCATTGATGATTTTTCAAAAACACAAATCACTAAACCATTAAGAGAAATCACAAACTTTGAATCCAAACCCATTCCTGAAATTGATTGTTCCAATTTGGTGGTTGAATCTTATATTCAAAAGGAACAAATTTTGTTGAGAAATTTTGAAAATGAAATTGAGTTTGATTCAAAGTCCCAACCTTTGTCTGAAAGTGTTAACCTACCCGAACTTGAACAAAAGGACTTTCCATCCACCCTAAAGTTTCCATTCATTGGGGATATCCAAAAAACATCCAATTTTCCCAATTTCATATCATGAAACAAATAAAAACGTAATGATTCTTATTGTCTTTGGAAAGACTAAAAAAGAAACTAGATCAACCATTTATGATATTCCTTGGATTTTTCCACTCATTATAGAACATAGGTTTGCACATGATTTTTTTTTTTAAAAAAGAATAAATCTCAATCTAGTGGACATGGAGAAATATGGGGTCATTAAAATGATGAAAATTGGTATTGGGTATGTTAGGGGGTCCATGTCAGGGTAACGACGTTAAACAAAGCGCTGCATGGGAGGCAACCCATGGTTTTCAAGTTTCCAATAATTTCATTGTTTTAATGAACTTTATATTTTAAATAGGATTAATGAGACATTTTGATATTTCGAACTAAAAAAAATAAACTGTTGACCTGTTCTTCTATAATGAGTATGGATGGGTATGAAAAGGGAGCGCCATATTCATCAGTGTCACGTGGTGTGATCCTTGAGTAATACCTTACCCAGAAATTTAAAAAGAAGACAATGTATCATCAATTAAATTTACTTTATTTTTAAGTGTTTGTAGGTTAAAAAATAAAAATACAAAAAAATAAATAAAAATATAATAATAATAATAAATCCACATCGTAGGTCGTGGGGAAAACCGCGTCACAACCGGAGATGCTGCGGTGATTTGAACCCGGGACCGAAGGGAGACAGGGGCGCACACTTACCACTAACCTACAGCTTCTTGAGATTCCTTATTTTATAATTTATATATATACTTATATTTTACTTACATTATTATATAAATATATATATTGTTTTTTTTTTGATTTTTTGTTTTGTTTTTCCTTTTTCTACTAGGGAACTCTCCAAGTAACATGGATATAAATGGATTGAAAGGAAGCAGCAAAAATTTCATGTTCAACCACCAGGTGACTTCATTCCATGACCCTCATTTTCAATTTCCTTTTTGAACTTTCATTCTCTACCTCTACCCCCTTTTAAATTTTCTTTTCATTAAACATTGGGGATAATGTTATTTTATGTTGGGGGGAGATAAAATAAAAAATAATTTTGTGTCAACAAAATGATAAATGATTCGAAAAAAATTGTGAAAATGGAAGGAAAGATTCCTTTAACTTTGAACATGGTAATATACATTGCACACTTTGAAATTGAATATCAAATAATTTAGCATACCCTGATTCTGATTTTAGTCCTTGTATAATTTCATGAGCATATATTTTGGAAAGTGTGGCTGCCCAATGTGATATTTCATCGTTTATGTTTTCATCCAAATAAATAAATGATCACAATGCACGTCCTTTGTATAGTGGGGTATTATTTTGAGTTCATTGGGTCCCCAAAATAAATATCATAGGTTTGATGATCATTTTAGTTTAATACGAGTATTCAAACAAAATTAAAAAATAATAATAAATTTTCACGTAGAGAAATGAAATGACCTAATGCGTGGCTTTCGACACATGGGGATCATGACTCCATAGTTTTCTGGCCTAGAGTTAGTAATTTTATCTATATTTTTGGGAATTTGAATTTGTTTTTGACTGAGTTAACTCGAGATGATGCCTGAGTATGTGGGCTTCACTTGGTTCCCTAAGGTCTTTGAGCCTACGAGTCATCGGTAAAGTCTTGCTACATGGGTTGACTCTTTTGAGTGCAATTTCAATTACCATGGAAAAATCGAAAAAACAAAAAAATAATAATCCAAAAAAAATTGAATACTCATCTTAATATTGAAATTTGATTCCACCTAGTGCTTCCATAATTTTCCCCTTGAATAAAGATGAACCCCCATGTCTATTGTGATGCACAACACATCCTCATACATAATTGATATTGGATGAAATATGGGAATGAATTTGAACAAAGGAATGGTCTTGGGATTGGGATCTGCTTATGAAAATATCTTGTATTAAAATATTTTGATGGGTTTCATGATTGTTTGGTATATGGGTTTGTGGTGATCATTTTGTATTAAAATATTTTTGGAAAAGAGAATACGAATTTCATATTTTTGAGATATATTTTTCTCGGGACTAGAAAAACTCAAGTTGGGGGGTGTGATTAGCCCCTAAATGAGGCTAATATTCATTTTTAATATACATAATATTCATGTTCTTTTTTATTCATAAACACCATTTTAGTGCATTTTACACTTTGAGCATCATTTCACATTATGATTTTAATACCTTCTTAAAATGAACAATTATGTGGTACATTTTTGAAAATCATTTTAAGTACCCAATGATTCATCTGATTATACATATTTTAATTTTATATTTTTGGAAATTGATCTACACTTCAATATGAAAATTTTTAATTCATGGATCAAAGGAAAATTCATGGAAGAAGATGAGGATATTTTGTGATGAAAGGAAGCAATTCTAGAGAAGGCAGATTGGACACCAGCCCACTGATGAGACGGTGGGGCCCAACATAAAGTCCCAATGAATCCTACATTTCTTGACATTCTAAAAGACATGCAGAGGAACAAATAACTCTGCAGGATCCAACTCTAATTCGGCCTTCATGGTGTCCAATTAGGAGGCCCAAGTTAGAGATAAAATTCTGGACCAGATTCTGCGGCCCAGAAACATATCCCACCAATTAAATCATATCTCAAAACCTATAACTAATTTTGGTCTGAGATGTTACAGGATGTTAGAGGACATCCGGAGCTTAATTTAAGTCTTCTATGGCCCACCCAAAGTCTGCCATCTATAATGTTTTTCATGCGCCTTTGTTTGGTGGATGCAAGCTGGATGCCTTTTCGGGTCAAGGGTGGAAAGTATTCTTTCCACAAACTTTCCACCACCCTAGACCTACCATACTCAAGTGGGATGACTTGTACTGTTGGAGGCTAGACCCAAAGGCTCAAAAATGTCTATTTAAGGTAGTGGTGTTGGAGGATTTAACAATCTTGGATGCTTTGTTCAATTGAAATGTTATGCTGCAATTTTGTTCTCTCAAATTTGTCTTTCGCATGTAAGTCGTTCAATTCACTTTAGTTTCTTAATAAAAGGTCTTCTTCTAGTCTTATTTTGTTGTTCTTCATATTACTTTGATACCGTTGGATCAAGGTGTGAATTTATTCACACCAAACTTTGTGAAATTAATCACACAACGGTGGAGTGATCATTTTATTTTTGTTTTTTTCTTAACTTCTCCATTTCCTCCCTCATGAGTCTTCTTTCCGCTTCCATTGAAACCATTAGATCAATGGAGGGATAACCTACTTATGGGATGATCCAAAGGAGTAGCAAGGGGCCCAATTGGATGTTATTTGTCACCTCATTAATGCATAATCACTTATTTAATTGAGATTTTTATTTGATGACATGTAGAGGAACAAATAACTCTTCAAGATCAAATGCTAATTCTTCCTCCATGGTGTCTATTTAGGCGGCCCAAGTTAGAGATAAAATTCTGGGCCAGATTCTGCGCCCAGAAAAACAGCCCTCCAATTAAACCATATCTCAAATACCATAACTCATTTTGGGCTGATATTTTACAGGCTATTAGGGGACATCCGTAGCTTAATTTAATTCTTCTATGGACCACCCAAATTCGGCCATCTAGAAGGTGTTTCATGCGCCTCTATTTGGGGGATACAAGTTGGATGCCTTTTCGGGTCAATGGTGGAAAGTCTTCTTTCCACAAACATTTCACCACCCTAGACCTACCATACTGAAGTGGGATGACTTGTACTCTTGGAGGCTTGACCCAAGGGCTCAAAAATTACTATTTAAGGTAGTGGTGTTGGGGGATTTAAGAATCTTGTATTCTTTGTTCAATTGTAATGTTATTCTTCAATCTTTTTGTCTCAAATTTTTCTTTCACATGTAAGTTGTTCAATTCACTTTAGTTTCATAATAAAAGTTCTTCTTCTACAATTATTCTGTTGTTCTTCATATCACTTTGATACCGTTGGATCAAGGATTGAATTTATTCACACCAAACCTTGTAAAATTATTCACACAACAGTGGAGTGAACATTTTATTTTTGTTGTTTTCTTTACTTCTCCATTTCCTCCTTCATGAGTCTACTTTCGGCTTCCATTGAAACCATGAGATCACTGGAGGGATAACCCACTTATGGGTTAATCCAATGGAGTAGCAAGGGGCTAGATTGGATGTTATTTATCACCTCATTAATGTATAATCACCTATTTAATTGAGATTTTTATATGATGACATGTAGAGGAACAAATAACTTTTTAGGATCAAATGCTAATTCTACCTCCATGGTGTCCATTTAGGCGGCCCAAGTTAGATATAAAATTCTGGGCCAGATTCTGCAGCCCAGAAAAACAGCCCACCAATTACACCATATCTCGAAAACCATAAATCTTTTTGGGATGATATTTTACAAGATGTTAGGGGACATCCGGACCTTAATTTACGTCATCTATGGCCCACCAAAATGTGTCCATCTAGAAGGTTTTTAATGTGCCTCTGTTTGGTGGATGCAAGTTGGATGCCTTTTCGGGTCAAGGGTGGAATGTTTTCTTTCCACAAACATTCCACCACCCTAGACCTACCATACTCAAGTGGGATGACTTGTAGTATTGGAGGCTCGACCCAAGGCTCCAAAAATGCCTATTTAAGGTAGTGGTTGTGAAGGTGTTTTTAATTCTGGTTGCTTTGTTCAATTTTAATGTTATGCTGCAATTTTGTTGTCTCAAATTTGTCTTTCACATGTAAGTTGTTCAATTCACTTTGGTTTCTTAATAAAAGTTCTTCTTCTACTTTTATTCTGTTGTTCTTGATATCACTTTGATACCATTGGATCATGGTGTGAATTTATTCACACCAATCCTTGTGAAATTATTCACACAACGGTGGAGTGATCATTTTATTTCTGTTGTTTTCTTTACTTCTCTATGTCCTCCCTCAGGAGTCTACTTTCCGCTTCCATTGAAAACATGGGATCAATGGATGGTAAACCCACTTATGGGTTGATCCAAGGGAGTATAAAGGGGCTGGATTGGATGTTATTCATCACCTCCTTAATGTATACTCACTTCCTTAATTGAGATTTTTATTTAATTATTTTTAAACTACATCATCCTTGTTGAATTTAAGGCCACACACTTCAAGTGCTAATACGAACATTTACCTTGAAGTGATCAAAACATTGATCCTTAAAGTGTATAGGTGATTAGTATTAAAGGGTGTAGGAATTAAACTAGTAAGTTATGATCTTGTTTTATCTCCTTAAATGAACCCATCTCAAATATAAGAAATTGAAATCATTAAAAAGGAAATACATCCAATCCACCCCGAGCGATAACCTAAGATGAACTCATTCTTTTAAATTTATTTTACTTAAATATTTTAGTGATCCTTTAAACCCATCCAAAATCAACCCAAGTTGAACACTTCCTAGCCAAAAATAGTCCATAGAATGCGCGTGTCTATAGGTTACTTCTTAGGTCTCTGTGGATTCAACAACCTAAGCTAGACTACAAGGACCATCCTACCGTCTTCTCTTGGGTAAATTTGTGTGAGAATCATATTTTGGCGCCATTTCCGGGGACATAGGTAAGTTATCTTAGACACTATCATTCTTTTTTTTCATCCCACTTCTCTTATCTCATCCCCAATTTCATTCCTATGGAAAACCCTTTTGAAAAAATCCAAACATCGGGAACCTCTCCTTACATTTATCACACCACACCAAGTGTGATGTACAATGACCATCCTAGTTTCTACTGGTGGTATAACCAAAAACCAATTGAGACACAATGTTTTAACTCTTATTCTCCACAAAACATTCCAAAAATATAATGAGTTTCAATCCCCACAAAGCCAATTTTAACATCCTCCTATGGAATTCCAACAACATAGTTATCCTCTGAAAATAGACCATCTGTCCCAACACCATGACCATCCTAATCCACATCCATTACTTGAAAAATTGTTTCAACAAATGGAGATAATGAATTTTGAGGTTTCATCATTGTGGTTATAACTACAAAGCATTAAAAATTGTGAGGAACTCATCCCTACACCAATTGTCCCTTCCATAACCTTATGTGACGTTTCATGTTTCCCACACACCTCTCATGAATTTACTAAAGAGAAATCCTTTGGATTTGGCGAAGATGAAGAGGATCAAGGAATTTTTGATGGGTCTTTAAATCAGGAGCAAATTGACTTTTTGGATTCAAAGAGGATAATTTGACATTGTGGATTCGGTCTCCTATGTATAACTCTATTGATGATTTTTCAAAAACATCATTCAATGAAACATTGATAGAAATTAAAAACATTGATTCCATACCCATTCCTAACATTTATCTTTCCAATTTTGAGGTTGAAGCTTCTATTCAAAAGGAACCAATTTTGTTGAGAAATTTGGATAATGAAAATATGTTGGATTCCAAATCTCAACCTGTGTTTGAATGTACTATCCATACTGAGCTCAAAATTATTTTCTTTACTTCCATGATCAAGTATCCCTTCATAGGATATAACCATGAACATTTAGTTGGAATTCATTCTTCTCTTTAAACCCAAAAAGTTGGAATGACCATTGATGTCTTTGGGAAAACTACAGTGGAAACTGGATCAACCATTTCTGATATTCCTTGTATTTTACCACTCATTATAGAACATAGTTTTGCACATGAAAAAAATTATAAACAAAGAATCAATCTCAATCTAGTGGACATGGAGAAATATGGGGTCCTTAAAATTTTGAAAATTGGTATTGGGTAAGTAAGGGGTCCATGTCGAGCTAATGACATTAAACAAAGCGATGCATGGGAGGAAACCCATAGTTTTAATGTTTCCAATAATTTTGTTGTTTTAATCAACATTATATTTTAAATCAGATTAATGAGTCATTTTAATATTTAGAAATAAGAAATAAATAAACTGTTGACATGTTCTTCTATAATGGGTATGAATGGGTAGGAAAGGGGAGCGCCATATTCATCTGTGTCACATGGTGTGATCCTTGAGTAATACCTTACCCAGAAATTTAAAAAGAAGCAATGTATCATCAGTTTAATTTACTTTATTTTTATGTGTTTGTAGGTTAAACAAAATACAAATAAATAAATAAATATATAATAATAAAAAAAGGGCCACATCGTAGGTCATGGGGAAAACCCCGTCACAACTGGCAAAGCCGTGGGGATTCGAACCCAGGACCGAAGGGAGACATGGGCGCGAACTTACCACTGACCTACGGCTTTTTGTGCTTCCTTATTATATAATTTTTATATATATACTTATATTTTAATTTCTTTATTATATATATACATTGTTTTGTTTTGTTATGTTCGTTTTGTTTTTCCTTTTTCTACTAGGGAACTCTACAAGTGACAGGGATATCCAAGGATTAAAAGGGAGGAGCAAGAATTTCAACTTCATCCACCAGGTGACTTCATTCCATGATCCTCATTTTCAATTTCCTTTTTGAACATTCATTCTCTACCTCTACCCCCTTCTAAATTTTCATTTCTTTAAAGACTGAGGACATTGTTATTTTATGTTTGGGGGGGGAGATAAAATAAAAAATGCTTTTGTGCTTTTGAAAGATCAAAGGATTTACATCCCCTAGGGGTCCTCCTAAGAGAACATACTTGATGGATGGAATGGTTGGGTAGTTTTCTGTCTTATGGTCATGTTTGTCACAAATTGTGCAAACAGGGTCAACAGTTTGGATTTCATGGACTTTCCTAAGGCCTATCTCTTCAACCTTCCTAGAGAGTGCTGTGAGTTTAGCCATAAGGCTTTCCTCTTCTCTAAGTGTATGAATTCTAGTAGTTCTTTGTGTCTTTTCAGAATAAGGTGAAGTTCCCCGTGTTTGGTTTTGTACAGAAATGCTTTCTAGATACTCGTAAGCATCATTTAGGGATTTGTTTTTAAAGGTTCCATTACACATCATGTCAATGAATTGGTTGTTCCCCGGACCCAAACCTTCATAGAAAATTCTCACTTGTTCAGGAATAGAAAAACCATGGTGTGGAACCATGTATAGAGTGTCTTTGAACCTTTCCCATGTTTCATAGAATTAATCTCCCTCTTTTTCAAAAAAAAAATTGGATACTCTTTTTAAGTGCAATTGTTTTGTGGTGGGGAAAGTGTTTTTTGTAGAATTCTCTTTGTAGTTGGTCCCAAGAGTTGATGGATGATGGTGTCAAAGTTTTTAGCCAATTTTTAGCTCGATCCTTTAAAGAAAAATGAAATAGCCTCATATTAGAAGATTCTAGTTGATGTGTGGGACACATGGTTTCTACAATGTCATTGAACTCCTTAATGTGTAGGTATGGCATCTCGGACTCCATTCCATGGAATGTGGGAAGGTGGTTTAGGACATCGGGTTTAAAGATGTAGTTAGAATCTCCTAGGGAATTGTGTCTAATGAATTAGGGGGAATTGGTCCCAGAAGATGTGAGGTAGTCATTCATGGTTTGATCAATTGCATTCCCCAAGTTTGGGGCTGGCTCATTTGGGTTTCCATTTTGGTTCCCACCCGAGTTTATGAGTTGGTTTACTTGAATACATTCAATTGAAATGTGCTCAATTTTTGACTCGGGGGTGTTAGGAAGATTAGGATATAATGGAAAGAGTTCCCATGGTGTAATTGACTCCCCAACCCCAGGACTATCCACCCTAACTAGACGGTTTGATTGATCACGGGTGTAGGCGGACATGCGCCAAAAGAAAAAAAACGAGAAAGGGAAAAGATAAGAGAATTTGGATAAAAAAAATGGGGGAGAATAGAATGAGTGTTTTGATGACTTACTTGGGTCCCCAGAAATGTCTCCAAAATTTGATTCTCGCTCAAATTTATCCAAGAGAAGAAGGTAACACAGTCCTTGTAGTTTATCTTGGGTTGTCAAATCCTCAGAGACCTATGAAAGAACCTATAGACATGGACATTCTATGGACTGTTTTTGGATATGAAGTGGAAAACTTGGGTTGATTTTAGATGGGTATAAAAGAACACTAATAGAATTAAGTGAATTAAGTTTAAAACAATGAGTTGATCCTAGGTTATCGCTCGGGGTGGATTGGACGTATTTTATTTTTAATGATTTCAATTTCTTATATTTGAGATGGGTTCATTTAAGAAGATAAAACAACAGCATCACTTACTGGTTTAATGCCTACACCCTTTAATACTAATCACCTATACACTTGAATGATAAATGTTTTGAGCACTTCATGGTAAAGGTTCATATTATCACTTGAAGTGTGTGGCCTTAAATTCAACAAGGACGATGGAGTTTAAAAATCATCAAATAAAAATCTCAATTAAAGAAGTAATTATACATTAATGAGGTGATAAATAACATCCATTCCATCCCCTTTCTACTCCCTTGGATCAACCCATAATTGGGTTAGCCCTCCATTGATCCCGTGGTTTCAATTGAAGCGGAATGTAGACTCATGAGAGAGGAAATGGAGAAGTAATGAAAACAACAAAAATAAAATGATCACTCCACCGTTGTGTGAATAATTTCACAAGGTTTGGTGTGAATAAATTCACATCTTGATCCAATGGTATTAAAGTGATATTTAGAACAACATAATAAGAGTAGAATAAGAACATTTATTAAGAAACTAAAGTGAATTGAACTACTTACATGTGAAATACAAATTCGAGACAACAAAATTGATGCATAACATTACAATTGAACAAAGCATACAAGATTCTTAAATCCTCCAACACCACTGCCTTAAATAGGAATTTTTGATCCCTTGGATCGAGCCTCCAACAGTAAAAGTTATCCCACTTGAGTATGGTAGGTCTATGGTGGTGGAATGTTTGTGGAAAGAAGACTTTTCACCCTTGACCTGAAAAGGCATCCATCTTGCATCCACCAAACAGAGGCGCATGAAACACCTTCTAGATAGCCGAATATGGGTTGTCCATATAAGACTTAAATTAATCTTCGGATGTCCCCTAACAGACTATAAAATCTATGCCCAAACAGAGTTATGGGTTTTTAGATATGGTTTAATTGGTGGGATGTTTTTCTGGGCTGCAGAATCTGGCCCATAATTTTATCTCTAACTTGGGCCGACTAAATGGACACCATGGAGGCCAAATTAACATTGGATATTGAAGCGATATTTATTTCTATGCATGTATTCTAGAATAACATGAAATTTAGGATTCATTGGGACAGTATGTTGGGCCCCACCGTCTCATCAGTGGGCTGGTGTCCAATCTTCCTTCTCTAGAATTGCTTCCTTTCATCACAAAATATCCCCATCTTCTTCCATAAATTCTCCTTTGATCCCTGAATCAAAAATTTTCATATTTAAGTTTAGATAAATTTACCAAAATATCAAATTAAAATATGTATAATAAGATGAATAATTGGGTATTTCAAATGATGTTAAAAAATGTACCACATAATAGTGCATTTTACGAAGGTATTACAATCATAATGTAAAATGATGTTCAAAGTGTAAAATGCACTAAAATGGTGTTTATGAATAAAAAATGAACATGAATATTATGTATATTAACAATGAATATTAGCCTCATTTAGTGGTTAATCAACTATACTCCACCTAAAATATGGGAGGATGTTGATGGTGGAACTCCCAATTAAAATAAACCTCATTTGGTGCAGGTTATAGATCACCCTACCTGAACTACATCATATGTAGGAAAATATTTCAAAGATGAATTCAAATTAATACTTTGAAAATAATAGCTGGTGCGTCATGTGACAATATTAGAGATAAAAAAGGAATCATGGGCCCCCCATATATTGAGTATGGTCATCATGGTCTTCTTGTCAAATGAAATTTGGATTTCATGGTTCCATAACTCTACAAATTATAATCACACACCTCATATTATTATTTGAGATAATATTGAAACACTAGAAGAATAATTTCGAAAGAATAAGGGCTCTCTTCACAAGGTACTATCATAACTGCCCTCTTGGAATGATAGGCTATGGGTAACTGTCCATTTTTTATTTATTGGGGTTCCAGTAGATGAATGGTCAATTAATAATTTCTTCCTCATTTACTGGAAACAATTTCATTTTATAAGTCATGATTTATGTTTAATACTTGTATATTATTATATACATATATCAATTTTTTATTAGATGGATCATTATTCATAGCTAATAAAGTCTCATACTCTTTATAATTGAATGCGAGACCCATATACTTATGTTCAACCCCATCTAAATTCTGTATCAGAATGTGATGATTAAATACAATGGATCAATTATATACAAAGAACCTATCATGTAAACCAGAGGTACATAGCTGGCATTGGTGGAAACAGGCTATTTAATGTACCAACATCAACATATATAGGAAAACTCCATTTAGATTGATGATAAAACATAAAAAACCATCTCTATTACCCTGCATAGGACATTAACATCATTGAAATATATAAAATAACCATGAGTCACTGAACATTCTCATGAAATACAAGAAATTCATGTAGGGAGATGCACATATAAGACATTAAATATTAATTATAAATACCAATAATGATTCATGTTACAAATTCTCCTTACCATACTAGGATGAGGTAAAATATCCATAATGTAAATCAAATACTAGAACTCATGTCCATCCCTACACTGAAATTATATCATATATAATATGAGAAAATAGTAAAATAGCTTCCCATTATCCAGAATTTTGATATTTATTCTGAATTGCTGTTAGGTAATCATATCCATGACTCATAAACAGGTTTCATGATGTTCATAGTCTCCTATTGAAATTCCAAAAACAATAAAACACATGAAAAGAAAGATTTGATACCACTTTGTGACATCCCGATGTTGGTACCACATAAATTATTCATACGATAGGGGGACACCTGGTCTCAATCACACCTCCCCATATGCCAGAGGATGTAGATTAGCTTTGAGGGCCTAGGGTGCGCTAATGGGGGGAGTAATCCCTTATATTAGACTAGATAAAACTAAAATAATATATAATATACATAGAGGAAGAAAAATAATAATGAATAACTTAGTAGAAGAATATATTAACAACTATACAACTGATAGTAATACTAAAAGGTGAATACTATAGAAAATGATGATATATTTCAATATTCTATAAAACAAGAAAATATGTATACATGGAAGAAATAAAAATAGTACAGTACATGATATATAAAAGAAAAAAACAATAAAGTGAAATATAATCCCCTAGAGTGATTTCTTGGTCATTTGTTACCCAGCTCCATCCTAAGCCACCAATCAAGTTTGGTGTCTAACAGGGGACGCATCAGCTTATCAACACCTGGATATATGGAATATTCATGATTACATTTTGTGCCTCATATAGTTTGCGAGATAAATCTCAGTTTTCCACAATCAATTGAATCTATAAAATTTATTATATTATTTTAGAATAAATGTGTATGATGGTATATATATATATATTGAAGGAATGATAGTATAGAAATTTAAACATCCCATATTATCTTCAACCTCAGCTTGTGTGTGAACATGTATCATTTACTTATATATGTTTCGATTTTTAATAATTATCATCCACATTGTATATAGTGAAGGTAATCAAATCAGATCCAATGTATAACCAAGGTATCCTATAATGCTAGAAATAATTAATTTTATTTAAGGTAATAACATAGGAATCCCTATCCTAAGGGGTCTATAGAACTCATAGTAATAAAAAGCTGTCTAGAGAAAGGTGTCTGAGTGTAATCCAAGTGGAAAATCCCAAGGCATTTAACTATAAATGATTCTAACGATGTCTGAGGACCTCATCCAAGGTAATCACATGCTAATCCTGACTGCACCCAGCATGGTGAATCCATGGTTCCACATGTTAGAATACATCACGCTAGGTCCAAGGAGTGTATTCGACGCATCTAATTATCCAAAAAGATAATGAAGGGATCCTTTGACATCATTCCATACATATTCTAGTAGACATGGACCATATTCCATGGTGGGTATCTCCCTTGAAAACTAGCTCCTTGAATTAGAATGGTATCCTCTAAGTGCTATAAGAATTCTCTCTGGAATCAAATATGGGCTCAAGTCTAACCACTTTTATAGAGACAAAAATTCCATTTACAATAGGCACCATATACATAATTCAATATTTAATTTAGAAAACATAATAATTATTCCTTTTTATTTATCCAATTGGTTCATTTAATTAACTTTCATAATAAGTGACTAGGTTAAATGTGATTTGAAACCATTTATTACATTAATTATGTATTCATTTATTAGGTTAATTCCTTAACCTTTCTTAAGCATGAAACGGTATTCTAATGACATTCAACCATATTCCACTAAATTATATTTATCTTGGCAAGGTGATATCTATACATATATGCTCCATTTAACATTTTAAAGGATAAATAATTAATTAGAACATTTAACATATACATGTCAAGGGATAAATATATATTCTATCCATTAAAAATTCATAATGAATTTAATTAATTTGGGCTTACTATAAGCAAGGAAAATACACACACCCGAACGGTATGTCTAATAAACCCACAAGGGTTGCAAAGGCATAATTAAGAAATCACCCTACTTTTTTTAGATGGTGTTGATGTATCAAAATCCAAAAATGTAGTGAAGATGTATATAAAGTGATATATAATATGAGCATTAATATTATAAGCATGTAATATTAATTTAATAAGAAAAACCCTTTGAAACCATTGTGTGAACTATGAAAAAAGTTTATGAAATGGTGAGACTTTGAAGAATGTGTCACAAACCACCTACCTAGAGAATTTGGAAATAACCTCATCTAGTACCATCTTTTAGTTATAACATAATTGAATGAAAATAAAATAATGGATCAATGCCCAGAAGATACGGAATATGGGTCTATATAAAAATAATTTCATTAAGTGAAAGAACAACAATAAACTGAACTAAATGATTAAATAGATTTTCTCTATAAATTAAATAAGACCAATGGAAGCCGAAACAGACATCCTAGAGTGAAGATATACTCGAAACTAGGTAATGACAAGGTGGGAGTTTGAACAAGATAAATTAATTCCTCTGTCCATTTGAAATTAAAAACAAGGGGAAGGGTGGAGTTAATATTTTTTTAAGAATAACTAATAATTTTACCCAAAAAACATGGGTCTCATGGTTTGTCATCATATTTGGCCAAAACACATGACATTAATATTCCACCCACTACCTAATGAGGTACCTCGTTCATTTTGACTACACAATTTGAGAAACCTTTCATAAATAGTGCTATATGGATATTATAATTATTGTTGACCACTTGAATAGGTGTACAACCCCGGGATAATGGTTAGGGAAGCTGTGTGGCAGAAAAAAACCCTTTTAAATGATCTCAATATTTAGGGTAACTTGGGTGGACTGGCTCACATTGTGTCGACTAACAGTTTGGTCTGGTTCTTTTCTGCACCGGCCAGAGTTCTAAGCTCCGAAAAATCCCCAAACACCCCTAAAAATATATTTACCTCATTATGAATCCATAAAAGATCCACGATAATTATTTGTACAAAATCTAAAAGTATTATTACTTCATAGAAAAAATAAGTTATTACATTTATGGAAATTTCATTCCATATAAATATAATCACCACATAAAAATACATTGTTGGTGAACAAAACATGTGACCAAAATAATGAAAATTGAGATAAAAACCCATCTTATGAATTAGGTAATAATTAATTCAAAATATTAGGAAATTCAGGGTTTCAATATAATATAAAAATTTTATTTGTATTTTTATTTGATGATATAAAAACATAATAAGTTATTATATGAGCACATAATGTAAATTATGGGAATATTATAGAACATATCTGAACATGAAGAATTTGAGTTGAAAACCCATTACTAATTACCCAAAAATTCCATGAATTTATTTTATCCTCTTTTATCAAAAACATTTATATCTAAAAAATTTAACGTTTAACCTTAATAATATTCATTTTCATTTTTACTCTTCCAAAATTTTCGTTCTCTATGAATTTTTTCCATTTTTTCAACATATGTTGTTTATAGTTTTGGGCATTTCTACTAGTTTCATAACATTGGTGTTTTTATACATTTTTATTCAAATTTAAATTATTATTAGGCCATTAAAGAAATTTTTTTAATGATTTATAACAATTAATGACATTTTATATTATTTTAATGAGTGTTTTAGTATTTTACATTAAATACGAAATCGATAAAGAGAATGTTTAAGTGTTTTGTGATGATCGATGGTTTCATAATTAGATAATAAAATTTATAAATAACATATCCAGAATACAAAAATCATTATTTATAAATTTATATTATATTATACTTGTAATTATGTTCCCATAGTCATTCATTATATAAATTCATTGTATTTTTCATTAGATTTTTATACCAAACCCAACATGAACCAACAATGTTTTGATGAATGATTATAAGGTGATTTTGTTGTAATACCATTTTAATAGAATTATAATGGTCTTATTAAGTGTTTATTTGAGTGATATATCGAAATTATAGATGTATTATAGAAATAAGTAATTGATATTAAAATATTACATAGTTTGATTAAGAATTATCCTATTAGTGTATTGGTTTTAAACTATTGAATTGACGTTGAATATTTTTTGATTATATCATTAATAGGTTCCAAAATTTTTTAATAGACTAATTATGATATCATAAAATATATTTGTATTTTATTCCCATCCTTATATCCATCCTTATAAGGAAATGAGAGAAAATAAAATATTCTGTGTCGTAGAGGTGGTAGTGTGCACAATGCTTGAATAATAATATTTCTTTTCTTAAGGGAAGGGGGAATGGTGGTTAATGATTATTTCCAAAATATATCAAAATTATGTATATAATAAATACTGAATACAGAATATTATGTCGGAAAAAATAATTTATAAATTCAATGATGAAAGGAAAAGATGTTTCTTAAAATATTAAACTTTGGTTGAGATCATTGGGTTTCTCTGGGAGGAATCATTAGAATGTATAATATTAGGATAATATATTGTGTCTGTAAGATTATTATTATGAAATATGATTATAGGAAATTTATTAAGGATATTATTGTGTATAGAAAACTAATTTTTATTAGTTCCTTGAATCGGTGGTGAGAGGACACTTTTATAAGTGGTGAGGATGACATTTTTTTAAATATTTAAACATAATATATTGGGATCACATGTTAAACATGTAATGTGACTCCAATATTGTGAAATAATTTTGGGTGAAGAGAAGAGGTAAGTACATATCCCATACACTCATTTTGATACTTATTTTTTAATGTTTCATCCTCTTTACGAATTAAATTATTACCTTCAACAATTTAGATTTCACTTCAGTAACTAGTTTTTGTCTAATGTAACTAAATATTTATTCATAAAAATATTGTGGTTTTTATTAGATAATATGGTGACAATTATTATAAATTATATATCCATTTATTTTAATTTTATAGAATGTTAAAAGCTAAATTTAATATAATAAATGTATTATATATTAAAAAATTACTCAAAGAAATTTTACATGAGTTCTAAAATATAGATCATTGATTTTTAAACAATAATAAATATTTTAAAATTTATAAATTGACATATAAAAGAAATATTTTTTATGAAATTTTAATCATAAAACTATAATGCATAATTACATTCAAATAATTTCAAAAAATTCCTATTATTAGTCTAAATAATATATTTTACTATTCACATAAAAATAAATTTCTTAAGAAAAATAAAAAAGTTATCTTTAGATTATATATTTATTCCATATTAAAAAATAAATATTATATTGTTGAAAGAAAATTAAAAAATTAAAAAATTAATCATTTTAATATACTCACGAATAATGTGTCTTCACAATGTGCATTTCATGGATGTTCAAAATATTATGTTTTCCAGCAGTATTTTAGTCATATTTATTAAACATAACCACATTCTGATAAGAATAAAAATTTAGTTTCAAATTACACATAAGGTATTTATATTGGAATTAATATCCTTAGATAAACTCATACACAAGGTATAAATCTCCATGTTACCCAATCCTCATGCTCAGGCCTTCATATATGCATGTTAGAGAAAATAATATATATATATATATATGATTAATTTTTCACAAGTTAAACAAAACAGTTAAATCATACAAATATGACCAAACAGTTGAAAAAAACTAATGAATTTAAATAAATATATACTATATTGTACTCAATATTAATATGAATTTTACGAGTTATCCTACACACACAAACTCATGATATATAAACACACCTTAATCACATTAAAATATAACAAATATCCCATCATCGATAACTCAGTGGTCCATTACACATGTGCTGGCTAGACACATGGTATCTACCCAACTTTAGTTCCACATAACATTTATCCATTCTACTATAAACCCAATGGAAAATAAATTAAACTCTTTTTATAACAAATTTAATACCCACACCCAAATTATTGGTTCTAATATGAAGTTCCCCAGAACCTCATGCTCACCTCACCATATAAAAGAGGCTACTGACAAGTGTAAAGGGTCAAAAATGTTGTGGGGGAGACTATAGCCATAGTAATATTAGTTATCACCAAAATAATGACATAAATATAATCCAAATAATCAACAATGTTAAATATAAAACAAAATAAAATCAATAAAAGAATTCATATCTGGCCATACATGTAAAATCAAATGGATCCCAATTGTGGTAGAAAAAACCAATGTGTAAGAGACAATAATATGGTAAATAAATAAAATGTGTTAGAAATATTGATACCTTAATGGAACCTCCTTTGAATCCCAAGAATCATCTCATCTTCTCCATGCCACTATGATCTTTCCATATATTGGATCCTTGATTGTGAAGTTTTCACACACATAAACATTCATGTGCATGATGTGAGTATAAAAAAATAATTAAACCATCAATGAGTCTTTAAAATAACCACACATGCATGATAGGTTCTTACCATGAGAAATAAGGTAGTGAATATTTTTTAAAAATCAATCATTAGTTGAGTCTTCGTGCACTACCCAAGATTCCATGAACCACAACCCTACCTACATTAGATCCATAACAGATGAATGGTTGTAACACAAGTAAGGATTATGTGTAGACCACAAGGTAAAATTTTATACATCAGAACATCCTAATGTATAAGGTGTCTTGGTCCAGACCACGAGGCCGTTATGCTCCATCTCTATCAAAGGACCAGAAAATAATACATTATATACATACCTCTACCCAGGGCTAGTCCACAAGGCTTTCATACCCTATTATTATCTCAGTCAAATCCAAAATACTTTTGTAACCTAGCCTATAACATGGGTCAGGTAACAAGACCATCACATCCCAACTCTATCACAATCTATATTCATAATCAATGCATTTGACAGATGCTCCCCCAATTTGGTTTAAGCAATCAATGATGGTATAGTGGTCACATAATACCAGATTAAAATACTTCAAAGACCACACATCCATACACAGTTTGGAATAAAAAATATAGGTCCATCATTACATAATATTCCTGAATATCAATAGTTATAAAATAGACATGTGATAGACATTCAAAATGGTATCATAGGATGCACACACACAAACCCACCAATATATGACCAAACTAAAACATGGGTCTGAATGATGAGAAAATAATATCATCATATCATTCCAAAAGTTATATAAAAGGTTTTTATATGTTATGTAATCACAAAACTCAATTGTGATGACATTAATATCATGATTTTATATTATCCAAAACCCAACTTAAAGCTCCAAACTAACTAGATCGAGAAATCACAATAAGTATCCTCCTAACCAACCAATAATCATCAAAAAAGTTATTAGAGAAGAAGGTAAAATTTGGAAATGAAATTATAATATTAGATTTTATATTTAACCCAAGAAGAGGGATCAACACCAATTATAATGGGATGTAAACTCACAAAGAATTTCTAGGAATTAATCCTCTAGCGTCGGGAATGGAACCAAGGGTTTTAGTGATGGAATCACAAACAATGAATCCATAGAGTTACCTAAAGTTTATGAGGAAATAATGAGAGAATGTTAGGATTAATTGGAATCTATAATTTATAATAAAATCAATAAAAACATGCAACCTGACCAAATATACAAGGCTACATCGCAATGAGTCCAAAAACAGTAATGAAAATATAGAAATGGAGTTTAGCATGTCGTAATGGTGCCTGGTAAAATGTGAATTTAGAATCAATGAAATATTTAATTGTGATATCCTATAAACTATTGTAGATGAATATAGTTTAATTTTCATCACCAAATGTCATCATCAAAACCCTCACAATATCTCTATTCTATAATCACCACTTTATGACATAGTGACCCCATAATTAGAATAACATCATAAAATAAACCTTCTAGAATATTTGATGAATATAATGCTCCACCCCAAAACTATGCCAAAATAACCAATACCATCAATGTTGGATATTATGCCACAATACCCAAAACATACCATAGTCATACCCTCTGTGATGAAAAATAGTTAATGTTCTTGTAGAATATGGTTCCAATTAAAAATTCATATCAACTTCTCTCATTTTCATCTAGAACCAACATAATGATATTTATTATAAGCAAAAAATGTCACAAACTATGTCACTTTATATATAAGGATTGTTCCTTTATCATTATAGGTGAATAATTTGTCACAGCATGGAAAGGATTCCCACTCCATAAGGTGTCTTAGAAAATTTGATGTGTCATTAGTTTTTTTAATATTACCACATCATAGAAGTGAAGGACACTAAAACATGGTTTGTGGATAAGTATATCTGGGTTTTTATAACATTATGATATAAAAGTCATGGAGTGATTAGAGAAATAAATATTTGATTTTTATACAATGAAGAATGTAGAAGGGAAATAAATGTTAATCTGTATTCCTTTTAGAAACCTGCACTATGATCTATTTTTGATGCATTATATCATGATGTGATACATCTCATAATTATAGAATAAATGACGATGAAACCAAATTATTATGAAATGATGTAATTTTAAATTTCATGTTTTATATAATTATAAGATTTCATACATTCATGATTATTTTGTAGTTTTTTAATTATTTTGAATCTAACAAAAAACATCAATAGTATAAATAGAGTTTAATAGTTTTTAATCTCCAAGACACGATCCAATTCATAAATTGGAAGTATATGTAGTTATATGTCAGTTGATGATTTTTTTGAACCTAAATTTAAAAATTCACTTGATATATTATAAATTTGTATAAATATTGAGGAATATAGGAAAATAAGGAGGGTGAACGGAGTTGGACCTAGTAATGTATTATTTTGAATATTTTGTATTAAGGTGTGATGATTGATTTGATTATATTCTATTAAATATTAGCCTTGAATGTGAGACATCTTTTTACATTTTATTGATGATCAAAAAGTGATATTTATAGAATTGTGGAAAATACACATTACTTTTTGATGTTAAACCTCATTTTATTTTAATTTTGAGATTAACCTACATGTAGACATTATCTTCAATGTAAAATTCTTAGAGAGAAATGATATAATGAGAGAAATAGGCTATGAACATTTTTTGAGCAATAAAAATATACTAAATATTCTATTAATTAAAAAATATTAGTGATTATTTGGTATACGAAAAAATAATTACAATATTTTTTATGGATATAGAACACCTCTAGTGAACAATTTAAAAATATCTTTTTCTATACTTTTTTATTTTATACATTAAAGTAGTTAATATAATATATCATCATGAAATATTTGAAATTTATTTTTAAACTTGATTAAAGTATCTTGTTATCATTATGATAAGAATAAATTTCATGTCACCCTAATTTTCCCACCTCATTATGGTGAATATTGGGAACACTATTTAAAAAACCCATATACCGATATTGTATATATATCAATCCCAATATTTTATGGTTCTCTCAATTAACCTTATTTTACATTAAAAGACTAATTGATACTTCTACTATTATAATATTTTTATAAAATATTAATATAAAGAGGCGATTATTTCCATATTTAGTATTTTATCACTAAATGATATATAAAAATGTAAATGAAAGAAATGAATATAAATTAAAATTTTAAAATCATAATAAATAACCACGAAAACACTAAGAGAAACCATATAAGAAAATCTAACAAAAACAATAGCATTGATACTATTTCATCATCAATTATTTGTGAAGCATTTCACATGAAACTGTCTAATTACAAAAATACCATATGTCATTCAACATAATTGTAGATCCTTAATGTATACTGTTATAATGATCACAACACTAATCACTCGCTAAATAAAAAATGTTTATACTATAACACATTCTGACAAAATATAGAATTCACACCCAAAATATACTCCCACTAGGTATTAATAATATCTTTACTATTTAGTGTCATACCACAATCCCACTATCATAACTAATCCACATAAATATCTTTAACAATAACAAAACCATTTAATTTCTAATCTATATTTACTCCATACAAACTAATGGGGTTATGGAAGATGATGCTATTTTGAATGTATAGTAAGCTAGGTAACCAAATAGATATTGTTCTTATGCATGGGAAAACCATCCTTAGGTGGTGGATTTATAGAGAATTATACTTTCATAATAAAATAATATCATAAAAAATTTAGAATGACTCTTATAATCTCATACCGACAATAAAGTAAGTAAACTAACCCAAACTTGTGTCAACATGATAATAATCATAGTGATCATATTAATATTATCTACATCATCATCATTATCATAAAATCCACATCATCATCAAATTAGAAATCATGAAATAAAATAACTATCATTTACCAAAAAATAGCTGTCACAATGTAATGTAACATATGATAATAGGGTCTATATTACATTTCAAATTCAATTACAATAGATATCTTAAAATACTGAACTATATTGGTAAATACTCTACACTCAAACAAATTAGTAATTGAAATATCAGAAAATATTTAAACATATGTGTGTTATCATAATAATATTATATAGTGAATTATTCCCCATCTTTATTAGAACCAAATATTGTATAAATATCACACCTAGAAAATGAAATAGGAAAAATATGTGTATTAGGATTTTTTCATTTATATGATGTCCCAAAACCCATGTTTAGAACCTACATGAAAACATATTACATAATAATTAAACATGTTTAATATAAAAAGTAAAAATTTCACCACATCAAGACCATGACATTTCCTTGATAAGTGTACATAACCAGTATTACTATTATAATAATATCAGCTCTTTTTTCTAAACACAATTTTCATCCCCATAAATGTTATTTCACTACTCATAGTTCAATCTAAAGGAACATAATTTATATTAATTATGAACAGATAATTTAAATCTTATTAGTAAGATAATTTACTAAATGATACAATTTTTCGTAGTTATTATCACTATCATGTATCCCATAATAGTATCCTAATTTTTTTGACCATAATTACCATAGATTGACATATCATTCACATGTTGATATATAAAATATTATTTTGATTAAAACATCAACTTAAGATCTGAAATTAATGAAATGGAAGGTCTTATTTCATTCTACTAAAGAAAATGTAAAATCTTTAGAAAAATGTTTTTCATATGAGATTCCATAAATTTAAATTTCTAAATATTTTAAATTGAACAATCATCTTTTAGTTTTTTTTCTTGAAAACCTCAATATATTGATTGACATAGTATAATTAACAAAATACTCTAGTAATTTTTTAGATTCAACGAAATGGAAAAATTATGTATTTTTCAAAAAACAATTAATGAAAAAATGACACTATAATTATTAAAATGTTTTATATAGTATTTATGGAAACATTTCCAACAAACTCCTTCCCCTCTCTTGGTGTCACCCAAATTAATTTTATATTCCCAAACACACTGATCAAATAAGGAAACCCACAAAGAAATATTGATTGTGAATCATCTATAAATCCTCCTTGTACACCTTATGGAAGACCAAATTTATATAAAATGTATAGACCAATATTAGGGACCCCTCCTCCTAAAAGTTCAATTAATTGGATGAACTTATCCTTTTATTCCAAAAAAAACGATATTTTCCTCCATGATTTACCAATTCACACTACATTAGGATCCCCAAATCCATTTTCCCTCAAGGTAACATTCCTATAATGAATGTGTGTGGGGCTAATTAGTGGTCTATGTCCCATGTGAACTTTACCCAATTATATCCCTTCCTGAAGAAGTCTCATGTGTTTCTATTTAATTAAAGAATCATATGATCATAAAAAAATGATGATGTTAATGAAAAAAGGTATGAGATATGTAACTCACCTGGAATAGGGGTTACATGGTTAATAACACTCATTTAATCAAATACTTATATCCTTGGTGTAAAATTTTATCGTATTATTACCCACTTTGATATAGTATTATTAATGATTAATGAACTAATGGACTCTGTTATAAGATATTATTGAAATCATATACGATTGTTAATGAAAATTAAAAGTAAAATTTATCAACAAAAAAGTCTCTCTAGATGGTGGGATTCTTCTCCTATATTTAATAAGTGTCCTTATTTTTTTCATGTTGTGCACTATTTATATTCTCATAAATGAAAGCTGGTTGGCTGTTTCTTTCCTTCAGTGATCTTGATAAAAGAATCTCATCATCTTGGCCATGAAAGAAAAAAAAATTGTATGGGAATCCCTAGTTGAGAATGAAACCTTGAGTACACCTTTCATATAGGTATGTATAACCCATTTATAGAGATATTATATATCTCTATATATTCATTTATGATACCAATTGTTGAACAAGTACCATAAGTCATTGTATTATTCTATGGGTTATATTTGTTAATTCTCAAGTGAAATTATGTTATTATATCATTGAGGTGTAACATTTTATCCCTTGTATCATCCAAAAATATGGGGGATTCACATTCATGATATTGTAAAAATACTTAACCCAGTAGTTAATGTGGAGACTATGATGATATAGTTATCTTAAAGTAACCCAGATCCATAATACATGGTCCAAACCACTTATCACTCCCTATTTTGTGATGTAAAATTTATTCATTGATTTAAAATATGATATAAATCATGAAATAAGATACTTTTCTATTCCATATATTTTTATCTCTACAAAACTAAAATATGAATAGTGGAATCTGTTTTCCCCAATGCATGTTTATAATGGATTTTTTTTCTATTCCACAGAATTCAAAATATTAGTTTCAAAATTACCTTTTAATGGTCCATCTCCAGCTTCGCCCATCAATATATTAGGATCCATGACTATAACTATTCCATACATTTTTTCTTTAGACCATGGAATAGTGTTATTGTCATTACATACATTTTGAAACCTTGTGTCCCACAATATAATCATCTATTTTCAATCTTATTATTTTTAATGTATTCAATGTAACATTATTTTTTCACCATTATCAATGAACTAAGAGAAAATTAAAATTCACTTTTTTCCATACCCTTTTTATGGTGATCATCTCTTATACATCACCTATATTATCTATGATGTATGGATTTTCTTTAATTACCATGATATATTGATACACATAAATACCTATTTCAGTATAAATTTTTCAGGGTGAACCTCAACTAGTCATTTTATCATTAAAAGGATGTATTTTTCTTATTTATTTATTTTTTAGAGCTAAAAATAGCGTTTCTATGAAAATTCCTATTTTCAAATATGTTATCCACATCTAGATACACTATTCCATATTCAAATCACTTTCATGGAATAATAATGTTATATAATTAAATCATCATCCTTTTTCTCATGTGTAAAGGTATCCAACTGTTTCATTCACCAAATGTATCAAAAATGTCCATGAATACTCATTATGATTTTCTAGAATCAAATAAATATTCTTTGTTTTCATTTATCCTAAATATTAATCAACATTCATCTTTACAAAAAATGCTAAAAATGCGAAGTTAAAAGATGTATATACATCACAATATTGTCCTGTCAGTAGAATCACATCAAGGGAACCTCCTATAAAATTATATTTGTCCCGTTATTAATCTACAATGATATTATTTCAAATATAAAACCTTTATCTAAAATTCATGATCATACCTAGTATGTTATATCTTAAACAACTAATTTTAAAATTCTTTTATGGAAAAAATAAATATCATTTATGCCCTTCATGTCCTTTATATTTGTAAAATTCATCAAACATGCTTGTTATTGAACATAGAAAACAATCCACCATCAATCTTACACGAGGACCTCAATCGTTACAATGCATTGAAAATAAAAAAATATATTTAACTTTGATAATAATAAATATAATTCCTATATAAAATTATGAATCACGCATGGACTTTATCTTCAAGAAATTTATTATTCATAAATATAGCCCTCTTAATTTTTCAACAATAAGACCATTATATATCCCATTAATAAAAAACTCTTTTTCATTATGAATCACCATTAATACCATTGAGACTATTCTATTAACAAAACATAATCAATCCCTAAATTTTGTTTCTTTTTTTTCTTTTCCCCCTTTAGCAGCATAATCCAAATGAAAAAAAGTGTAACTGACTTGGATTTTATGTCAGTATCTCTCCGTTTATTAGTTAGAGAATTTTATTCACTCTAGAATAAGGGTGGATTCATTATCATCATGGGAATTCATGAATTTTTCCATAACAGATTCACTCCATAAGTGAAAAGAGTCATCATTGACATTATCCCCTCTTAGTACTAATAAAATCACATGAGAAATATTTAAAACAAAATCGACAAAAATACTCATTATTTTATTTGTTAATTCATATCCTGAACATTTTTAAATGAATTATAATTTAGAAATATATCAAAAAATTGTTATAGAATCCATGGAATTAAAAATTTGACAATAAAAATATCAATTAATAAATATACTCCTATTTGAGTAAAACATTTAAAGGAAATAATATTATTCAATCAAAAAACTATATAGTCTTTGAGAAATCCTTAGGAGGATTTTTTTCAATTCCCTATTTGATTTTCCAAAAAAAATTCAAACCTTATATAATCATGTATTAGATGTGTAAATAAGAGAAGATGGGTTTTCTTATCATACTAGTGGTTTTTAAAGGTGGATGTTTTATTTTCTTTTGGAAAAACACATGGTTTGAATTTTATACAAATTTAGCAATAAAATTATTAAACAATGGTTATTTATATTTTTAATCAATCCCAATATTTGTTTTGTTTGTAAAAAAATGACCTGTTTCTTCAATACATTAATAATTCTAATAACTATATTATCATTATAATCTCTAACATCTAAACCCGTGTCCTCTAAAAGCATTTTCCTATGTCAAGGCACCACATTACCTTAGGGGCTCCATTCCATACACTAGCATATATCGACTATTTTTGTGTTGGAAAAGAAGAAAATGGGGAGAATATTCCCACTTATCATAGTAAACCTACATCATAAATGATTAAAATAGATGCAATAACTATTTGATGATATAAATGGATATCATATGGTAACATCTAAATAGACTCCATGTAACATAGGATATAATAATATGATTAATGTACCTCATGTAATTCCATTATACAAATAAAATCATGAAAACCCAAAACACTAAAGAGATCCAAAATACATACCTTATTCTCTACCCAATCCTAAAATCCCATTATCCAGCGAAAAATCTCATTAATAAATGAACCCTAGGTTCCATTTCGAAACCTATACCAGAAAACATGTAGCATCTGCTTAGGTGCCCATGTTCTAGGGTGGCCCACATAGGGTGTGAATAAAATATAGCAGGACAACACCAATGGGGATTAATGAAATAGTCAATTGGTAGAATATTTTATGTATATAAACATATAAGTAGTAAATAAATCATTATAAATGAAACATATTTTACATTTACTATTTATTAGTAATCTATTTCGGTAGTTCTATTTTGTCTTCACCATGGGAATCATCCATTTTATTTCACATGGGAAATCATTTATACATTACATTAATCTAGTGTTCCTCATAGAAAATGACTTTGTATGCATACAATATATTACATGGGTCACTGGTTAGAAATAAGGGAGCCACAATCCAAGAAACCAAAATAGGTTTTGTACTTCATATTTGACCATCCCAAAAACATGGTCTTATATAAAACAAAACATGGAGTATAAACTGATCAATCCAAATGGGACTCATAAATCCATGATGACCATCCCAACCATAATATGAAACTCTATTTCCAAACCCCTAGGTTCATTAACAACAATCATTACCCCAAACACTGCATTTCACTAGAGTTTAGAGAGAAATTCTTGGACCTACCAAAACCATGGAATGGAGCATCAGTCTAAACTCCAAAAACCACTAGTCACAAGTTAGAAAATCTAGAGAATCATTCAAGGAATCCATCCATGATTCATCACATCATTTACAAAAATATGCATCCATTTCACTATAAACCATTTTCATCATTATCCCATTACATATCCTAAGTTGTTTCCCTTAATAATTTATTATTTATTATGTTACAATGAACCCATAAACCAAACATGTCATAGTAAGGCCCAACCCATTTTTCACAATTTATTAAACCCGATATAAATATTTCAATGGATATAAAAAGATCAATATAATCATTAAAACATTTTAAAAGTATCCTTCAAAAAGTTTCTTTCTCCTTCAACATAAAAACATGTCAGAAGAAAAACTATTACCATTAATTCATTAAAAACCCTCAGAAATATTTTCACAAGTGGAAAAACATACAAAAAATTCAAACACAATTTTAAATCTATTTAGATTCCCTTTTCAAACACGTCAAGATAAAAACCTCCTTTTGAAACATTAAACAATTCAAAAACACCATTTTCCTTCATTGAAAACCATAACCAGATCAAATTCCAATCACATAATATAAAGTATTTCTAAATAATCTTATTAAATTCACAAAAACAAAAACATACACATATTGTTTATACCTTTAACTAGGTTCATATTAAAAACATAAAATTTCAACCCATTCACATCCCTAATTACACTATCATCATTTTTTCCAATACATTTCAGCATGTTAAAGTGGTTGGAAGACACCATGGGTAGCCCTAAGTCCAATGTCAAATAATCAATGGATCCCATGGGGTTCGTGGAGGGTCTCACACCTCAAATTAATTCACCAAATTACCTTTCTTATCCTATGAAAAAAATATCTACATGTAAGAAATAATGAAAAACTATATACATATATTACAATATCATGACTATGGGAAAAATATTATAGAACTCCTACCTCATATTTGTAGATAACCACTCATCCGACTGAGATCCTTGATTCGAACCCAAAAAACGTTAATATACAGACCTATAATAATCTGTAAGATTGTGGTTTTAGGTATTTGGAAGGATATTAAACAACACACTAATAATTTTCTGGAAAATATAATGAAAAAATGTTGATGATTACCCAGAGCATTGCATCACATGTAAAGACACTCCAAGCTCCTAATAATTGATGGAAAAACACCCACGGAGGAGAAAGAGGAAGCTGGTTTGTCACCATCTTCGTAGGGGGTTGATAGGAGGAGAAATTTTAGGGATTAAAATTAATATTAATAGGTAAAAAAATTTAAACACCACTGTTAATGAAGCTAATGGTTTGGAGCCAATATTTTCCAAAGTATACATCCACACTACAGTTCACTCCTTCCAAATAGAAGCTAAGCCACACAATTTTCATGGCCGCCCAAATTGTTTTCAAAACCATGTGGTGGACATGTAACATCCCAAGTGGACGTCATACCACATAGTCTTTTGGTTCACCCTCCATAGTTTCCCTAAAAATGTACACTCATTTGAAATCTATATGGTTATGGAGCACAATCACAACTTAGCATGCACCAACCATTCTCTAAACATGGATTGGACACATTTCTATCATTTTCCTAACATGGACCCTCTAAACACCATTTTTAACATCAATACTCCCGAAAAACATTCCATAAACAAAAATTCATATCGATCATACCTTATCTCTAGTGAGGGATCTTACAACCTCCCAACTATATAACATCTCATCCTAAATCTCCATTCATCGGTATCACCAAACCCCAAAGACAAATGTTCTTTCCATAAGAAAACATATCAAATTCTATTTCACAAGTCTCATTTTAAACATGGACATCCCAAAAAAACACACAGGGAAAAGAAAAATTAACACCGTAATAATTTTTTGTTGATCCACAGCACAACCCTAATGCTTCCCAAAAGAATAATCAATCTAAACTCAAAATCATCTACAATGACCATAAACATAACTACTGCACATAGAATCATCTGATGGAACATGTTATTAACCAACCACATCCACTAAACCTTTTTCAATCCACATATCAAGGCCCAATGGTCTCATCCCATAACTAAACTCTCGATTCCCAACCAAGGTAGAGCACTCATCTCAATAATTTTACTAGGTGAAACTCGAGCTAACACATAATTCAAAAAACTAAATCACAAAGATGATTTTACCAATACATTCAGACCAAAAATAGTGATCACTTCATTAACTGACCACCTACATGTTATGGTGCTCCCTACAATAAACATGGGCTCAAAACTATCAAATTACAGTTTTGGATTTTTGATCATTAGGATGATGAGTAGATACCCAACTCAAACTTCTAAAACATATCTAATTAATTTCCCAACAAACCATGCCCAAACACCCATAATTAAACCATCCAGTATGTTAACTCACCCTTTCTATCAAAACCACAATGAATAGATGCACATACACCACCTATATATATTGTAGAATAACATGATTCTTCTTAAAACCCTGTTTTACAATTCCAAAGCACTATTTTCACATAAACATTACACTGATGGTGGTTTATAAATAACTAATTTCATTATTTTATCTAATTTCTATTATACTATTTTCAATTGACTCATCCTAAAACTCTTAAATCTCACTGCTGGCATGTTACCACTTCACCCGGCCATGGTGTCTTTTCAGTTAAGGCTTACCGTCATAATATAATGCAGATACTAAATTATGATTCTAAACCCTTTTAAAAAACCCCCATTTGTGTTTTCACTAATTCTTAAACCATCATTTTGCTTTATCAAAACTACTAAAAACCTCAACCCAACACCCAACATTTTATTTCAAACCACCATAATCATGAAGATAATGTTCATCTCGATCAACCAACACATCAATGGACCACCTATGCTTCCCTTAGCTATCTAAACATGTACCAAATAGGTTACATGACATCACCTTCATCACTTAGCCATATGACTACACCTGCAAGTCCAAAAACACAATGGCCATACTCTAATGATTAACATGTTAATCCCCAACTAAGAGTGTAGTTTCTTCTATTTTCCTCAATAAATTCAAACCATAATGGATCATGACTTCATCACTAAAGAGCCCAAGAAGTGGATGTTGTCATCTCAAACTCACGTGAGTGAAAACCCAAAACATTAACCATTACCCATCTCAAGTTTCTGAGAATGAAACAATTATCATTCACTACCATTAACACTATCGCACATATCACATTCGAAGATGGATGATGGGGCACCTACGCCAAAAAAGATTCACATTTAAATTTCAAAATGTGTTCAACCATTAATAGGTGATTTCATCCCATATGAAAAAACCTTATATATATTGGTGCATCGACAATGTTCTCTTGGTCTTCCCTGGATGATGTCAATATATTGGGCAGGATCGTCTCATGTATGGATTTACATCTATATTTTCTTAATGAAAACTAGAAAAACAAATTCAAACCCAACTTTTCCTTCAAATAATGATTTATCACTGAATTTTTTTCATAGGAAATAAATGTTCTTATTCATGAGACACCTATTTTCAGATACCAAATAACATCATGCTTTCTTAGTATGTTCACACATTAGGACCTAATCTAAACCCTTAACATCACACAGTTTCCTGTTACTATTCTATAATTTGGGATAAAAACCCCATGAGTCATAATGTTTTTGAGGCTAAGCTCAAAACCCACTAACATGAACAACCAAGACACTATGTTCTTATACAACAAAAACCTCGATGAATTCACAATGCTTCTATCCAATAGCCCAACTTATGCATTGAAAAACCCAAGCACATGAGCATCTCTTCCCCCAGTGTCATTTCTCTATCAAAATTTCCCTATAGAGTAATCAACCTTCCACACATTGAACGTTTCCAAAATATAAAAGTTAGAATCTAGAATGATTCATCCCTCAAAAAACTGACCTTATAACCAAAAGAAAGCACTCAATTGATTTGACATGAAGGAAACCATGGAATACCCAAGAAAAATAAAAAACATGATGGCACCCACTATGATTCGATTCCATCGTTGATGTAGCCACCAATGCTTCACACTCTAAAGAACCTACACCACTGAGATAACCTCCCTTGTGGATACCATTGACTTCTAAAAACAATTATTTAGTGAACTCAACTTAAATCAAATATATAAAACCATTTACATTGAAACATATCCCTCTAGGAAAAACCCACACTAGAAAACACTCTATCCCTGCTACGATCAATGTACAAAACATCATCATGTTCCATACGCACCCAAAAACACTAGTTACCTGACCAGACTCTGTCATAGGTCATCCTAGAAGACCACATGACATCATCAACATAAATTGGAGTCATGTTATAATGATCCATTCGCACTACCTCTAAGAAACACACATCAAACATCAACAGAACTCTCCCCATGGGTGAAAATCCTACCCCATTCTAAAACAAATTGTTCCCTATGCACCCATGCAGACATTTTCTCTAGATTTCACGCCAATAACAACACAAACTCCACAAATGGTACCACAAACAATACATCAATTCCGGGGACTAAAAATCCACAAAATAAACACCCACAATGGTAACCATATCTTCATTATCAACCACCAACCTACTACCTCAAGGTGTCCTAGCCTGTAACACACTGTCTTAAATCTAAGTCAGTCTCATTGCCCAAAACACTAATAAATTTGTTTAATAAATAATAAAATGGATACTAAACATCATTTTCCACAATTTTTTACCATTAAAGTTCTCCATTTTAAAAATATTTTCCATTTTCATACTTGATCATTCATATTTCTAGAAAATTTGATTTCCCAAACCCAACGATTCACTCTTTTGAAAAAACATTCAACCCATATTTCCAAATTATTATCATTATTTACATTCACAGTTTATAACAATTTGGTTAATCATCATGTTATTTACAATTCATTCATTTGAAACATCTAGATGACTAATCATTTATTTATTCATAGCATGATTCATGAACACCAAAACCTTCTCTTTCTATACTTGTCCAAGATAAAAAACCACATTAATCAATAACATCTCATTCATATGCACCACAAGAGGGGGAAATGTGTTTCAAATATAAATGATCAAAGAAAAGAACCAAAATTCCCACCACTAGAAACATGGGGTTTCTTGTGTATATGGGACTGCACACACCAAAGCATTAGTGTAATAACATTCCCTAAAAACATACTAGACTCATGTATACCATGAAAAAAATTAGAAAAATGAACCCTCATATTACACCACTTTGTAAAATCCCAACCTAGGTGACACTAAAACCAGTACCCTGATCCAGAAAACCACATAAACATAAACATGACTTCTCATATGCTTGAGGATACCAACTTGAAGTGCAGGTCAAAGTAAAAATATGTAGAGACTATAGCTGCTTATCAGTGTAAAACCACCAAAGAAATGAAAGAAGAAGTTTTGATAACTAGAAAGAACCATAAATGTATAATATATGGTGACAGTTGATAAGTCAACAAGTAACACATCATATAAAAATATGATGCATGTACTACATGTGAGGAAGTTAAACAAATAAAACCAAAAAAACCAAAACTACTGAAACTATACTAAACATAGACCTGAGCCCTAACCTGTACCTAATACAACATTCTATGACCCGTCAACCTATGCATAAAAGAACACTAGGTCCCTATCTTGAACTTGTGATAGAAAACAAAATTATTTTCTCAAGTACCCAAGTTCCATAGAAGGACAATAATTTTGTGAGTGTGTCAATGTAGGCCCACAAAAATGGTATCTAAATTAATATATATTATTTAAAGTAGTTTTTTTAGATAAAAAATGCGTCATAAATAAATAGGCAGTAAGGAAACATGTTTTACATTTACTATTTATTAATTATACATTTACATCATTAAATATTGTTATGTAATATATATGGTAATCTATATTTTTTTCACACGGGAAATAATTTATACCTTAAATTAACCTAGTTTAACATAGATAATCAGTCTGGATACCCATACTACATATCATTGGGGTCATAGGTTCTTCAATCATTAAACATTTGTCCATGAATCCAACTAGGATCTAGTACATCATGTCTGGCCATTCTAATCACTATGTCATTGTTCCAAAAAAATATTATCAGTACATAAATAAAACAGAGACTTTTAAATTCATCTATGACCATCCCAACCATGATATAAAATTCCATGTCCATACCCAAGTGTTTAGAAGCATCAGTCCTCCCCTTATAAAACTACGGTTCACGAGGGAAGCAGAATCACTATTCTGGACCACACAAAACTAGGGAGTATAGCTTCAGTCCCGCATCTCAAAACCATTCATCATAGATCGGTAAATATAGAAAATAATTCCATGAATCCAAATTGGACTCGATGTGTCTTAGATGTCCATCCCCAAAAATTTAGTTATCAAACCCTTTTTTATTTATCCCATAATTTATCCTAACCCATCACCCATAATAATTTATCATTTATCTATGTCCTAATAGATCCTTAAAACCAAACAATTCTGAATAATTCTTGACAGCATTTTAACAATTTCAAAAACACCACTTTAATATTTTTAGATACTTAACAAAAAACCTCATCATTAAAAAATTTTATAGTGAACCTTCAAAAAGAGTTTCTCTGTTTAAAAACCAAAACATATCCAAAGGCCAATAATTCCATTCAATTCATTAAAAGAAACCAACACGGTTTTTTCACAAGTTTAAAACCTCCCAAAAAATTCATACACAATTTGAAATCAAGTAAGAGTCCATTTTTAAAAAAAATTAGGTAAAAAATCACTTTAAAACATTAAAAAATTCCGAAACTTCTTCTTCCCTCATTGAAAACAACAACGGGATCAATGTTCAAAAACATCATTTAAACCATTTTAAAAGACTTGTAGAAATTTTAAAAAACTAGAATATACACTTCTAGATTATCCCTTAAGCTATAACCATATACAAAAGTATTATTTTAACCCATTAACCTCCCCAATCACCCTATCTCCACATTAACAATTTCATTTCACCATTTCAATAAAGTTGGAATACACCATGGATAACGCTAGGTCTAGTTTCAATACATAAAAATGATACCACATTATTTGTGGAAGGCATCACAACTAACAATAATTCCCCAAATGACCTTCCTTTTGAGAAATAAATAAAAACCTAGAAATTAAGAAAAATGGACTAAGCATATACACATTTAAAACATCACGATGGTAGGGAAAACCATATATAACACATACACCATTCTTATAAAAAACTGCTCATCCATCCTTGGACCATGATTCTAGAAAAAACAGCCATTAACATATAGAACAATAAGCTACTTTAAAATGATGGTTTTAGGAATTCAGATGTTTAAAAAACATCACACTATCCCTCTTCTAGAAAATGGAAGTGAATAAAGTTGAATACATACTCAGAGCATTGATTGTAAACCAGGGGTACTCTAAATTCATAAAAAAACATAGGAAAAACACCCATGGATGAAGAGGATACAACTGGTTCATACCCTAGCTACAAGGGGTCGAATTGTGTAGAAATTCGAGGTAGAATGAAATAATCATGGATATGAGAATGTTTAAATACCAACCTTTATTGCGGCACATAGTTCAGCCTCATGGTTTTCAAAACTATACCTCGACCATGTTGTTACTTCTATCCAAGAAGAAACCGACATACACGATTTTACCCTTCTCCCACATTGATTGAAAAACCCTGAGTTATCGTGCATTGACTATTATCTTAGTGGACCTCAAGCCGATTGGTCCTCTGTTCCTCCCTGCCTAGTTTCCCTAACGATGAACACCATTTTACATGCAACATAAGTAGTATTAACTATGTTGTAATGGTTCTATCAGCCCAAATCGGCATAGTTTTCTATATTTTTCATGTCCCAATCCACTAGAACAACCCAATACCTACCCCCTAGAAAAATTCAACAATACCAAAATTTAAACTAGGATGTTACTTATCCTAGGGTAAGGATGTTAAATCATCACATTAAAAATATGATTAGTTATCAAGTTACTCACCATATAAAAGGGTGTGTTGTCACTAGATTTGGACATTTGATGTTGAATATAATTTCAATAACTCTCTATTTTTTATTTTAATTTGATTAAGCACGGTGAACAATAATAAATTTTCATAGACGCTTTGAGTGAATGATTTCTTTTCTCAGTATGACCCATAATCAATTTTGTGAGATTATTTTTATTTTTCTCAAAAACTATTGATTTGATATTATTATATATCATGTCTATGTAAATATTTAAAATATAGATTAAATTTAATTTCTTTTATATCTATTTGATAAAATATTTGTTTTTGTTTAAGGATTATTTTTATCTTCGAGATTTCTCTATGTGGATACCATTTTTAGTAGGAATGTTCAAATTAAAATTATAAATACTTTCTTGTTTATTATTATTAGACATAACGTCTATAATTATAATATAATAGTTTCTAAATTTATTTATAGAGTATCTAAATCTGGAGAATAATACATATATATTCGGTTCCTATATAAAATATGTGTCTTCAAATGTTTCTAGTGTTGAAAAACTCATTTTTAATCTATTAATCAGTATCATCCTTCATAATTAATGTGAAACTTGGAGACCTCTCCTTATCAAGGGTGATTAATTCTATAGAATCATTCTATTTTCACTTGGTAGGATGTGTCTACCACCATTATTATTGATCTTCCAAAACTCATAGTTGAATTTAGTGGGACTTTTCATAGTTGACATTTCATTCCATTCAAACCATTCACCCATGGGTATATTTTTCGAAGGTGTATTGAGGTTAAAATCACAACCACTCATCATAATAAAATTTCCACCATTTAAAATCCTCATAAGATATTTAGGAAAATTTAATTTATCAATTAATATTTCCCTTCTTTTAGAGATCCACTTGATTTTAGAAACTAATTCAATAATTTCAATTTTTATTTATATTTTTCATCAATATATATGTGTATTAAAAACATTAAAAGATCATTATAACTTAAATAAAAAATATTTTAATTACATTAATTTTCCACTTTGAATCAGAGTCCTCTAGTTATGAAAAATTTTATTGAGATTTCTATATACTCATATTGACTCCATAAGTATATCCTATAACTAATAAATATTGGATGGATGGGTAATAAATTTTTATTTATAGGAATATTATACTAATTCATTTAATAAGGAATATATACCCTTGAAATACATATCTACTTGTGAAAAATCATACCTCTAGAAGAAAATTAATATTTTTGTGTGAAGAATTCATTTTTTCCCTAGATCGATAGAATATTTAGAAGTTATCAATTTAGATATTTCATTGATATATAATAGTTTAATTAATTCACTTTCCCCTAATTTCATAGAAATCCTTCAGTGATTACTATTAGCAATGGATTTTAAAATCATACTATAAATTCCAATGCAATCATAAATTATGAGGATCCATAGACATTCAATACTGTATCTGGTCTAAATATAAATAATATATAACTACATTTTATTCCAAGTTATATGTTTAAAAATTAACTTTCATATATTTAGAGAATTTAAACATTACATCACATAAAAACATAAAAATCCTAATAAAAAATGAATAATTTCTTTTGAGGATCAACTCTATGAGAAAATAATTTCATGAATCTAGTGATGCTTTATGATGAATAAAAACATACATAATTAACTTCTATATTTTTTAGTTATTATACTAATCTACATAGCTGACTAATATAAATCATAATAAACGGGTGTGAAAAATGATTTGTAATTGGAAAAATTATAAATATTTCATCAAGGGTTAGATCATAAGCATGTGAGGTAGATTTGGATGTGATAAATATATTATTTTAAAAGAACATATAATAGTTATATTTTTTCACATGTCAAGAATAAAGGATGTGAAATATCAAATAAACAAAAATATATCATCAAATAATAGTTTGAGATAATAAACATGATCTATGGAGCATCATCATTGTAATATGATATAAAACTATATCATTTCATTGAAAAGAATCACAATACTGAATTATTGTCACACAATAATTACAGGGAAACCATATCATTATGAGAAAATTAAATTTATCTCACATTATATGTTTTTAAAAAGGTAAATCTCTGCAATTATTTTGAATAAAATATTTCCATTCATCATTTTTGGAAGAAAAATATAAAATATTCTTTTTGTGATCAAAAAAAATTCCACAGATTTTGTTGTGAAAAAAATGTCCACTCAATAGGATCAAACAAAGAAAATATACTCAATTCATGATGTGAATAAAATATTCCCACAATTCAAGTTGTTAAAAAACAAACGTTTCTTGTAAAACGTCATTACCCTATGTGATAAAAATATTCCTCAATTGAATTTGAGGGTTATATTTTACCCCACACATCTACATCAATAAAACCATACATATTTGTTCTATAAAATCCATAAAACATTTACCATAATCATAGATTAATTATCATGTGTGAAAGAAATGTGTTCCATGAAAACACCATTAAAATAGAATCATTTTGTGGAATATTAAAAAATAAGGTGGATGGTGTCATAAGAACATAATTCAAGTGTAACATAAAGAATACTAAATGATATTTAAATTGATGAAAATCAATGTTTATAATAGTATTGGCTATTTGACATTGAAAACTGATTTTTTTATTGAAATAATTAAAATCCACCTTATAAGTTTCCTAAAAAATATTTTTATCCAAATTATTTTTAAATTTAAGGAATTTAATAATAATAAATATCATGAGAAAGAAAAATGTAATGATTTTTTATATTGAGTGCCTTCTTAGAAATGAAAAATATTGAGATGATTTATTTCTTAAAAACAAAAACATATAATATTATAATTTTAAAATAAAGAATAAATTTTTAGAAACAAAAAAATTTTCTTTTGAAAAATATAATAATATATATTATATCATTTCAAAACCAAAAGTAATAATTTTGAAAAAAATTTAATAAAAGGAAAATGTATTTTTATATATAATAATGCTCATAAGAGTGAAATAATGAACTTATATGGAAAATGATGAAAATGAATTATTTTATCAAAATGATACATGTTGAAAATGAATATTAATTATTATTAGACTAAATTAAAAAATATTTATAGTATAAAATGACCTTATGTTTTTGTCCCAACCCTAGTTACCATCAAAACAGTAGCTGGACGGGTAGGTCACATGGCCTCAAGTGCATCTACCCATATTCTAGAGGCTTTTGACTGGTATTGAGGGTCTCTTGAGGTGATAGTTGGGAGACTATACCCTATAATGAGTGCTACACTTTGGTATTTTTAGAAAATTAATGACAAACAATAGACAAAGCAATATAAAGAGATAGAATGATAGTAGAAAAAAAAGATAATAAAAATATCACAAAATTGGCCAATGCCAGTTTATAGAATAGGTGCATGCATGTCATGTTATTGATATTTAAAATAAATTAACAAACAACAAAATGAATTTCAAAATATTAAAAATACAAGACCTAAGCAATGAAAAGGAATAAAAATCCTCTAGGTGGTCTCCAAGAGCATCTTGAGCTCTAGATCAGTCCCTTTATCGAATTTCCAGGCACAAGAACAACACATCAACCAAGGTCGAATGCCCTATAAATAAAAGAGTCTACTCAGGTACCAAGGGAACCTTATCAGGGTGTGAGATGAAAATATTAGTAATTCAGAAGACACTAGTGTCTAGCCTAATCTACTGTAGTACAACATAATGTAAATAGTATGCATTAATAGAGACGTAATGACAGAACATAAAGAATAAATAAACAACCGTCCAAGTTCCTTTGGGACACCTGATAGCTATACAAGCTTCAGCTCATTACTAATTGAGAGTATGATTGAACACTATATATATATATAGTATAGATATCCATAACATCCTCCTCTATGGACCATGTTTTTTCCAAAACCAAATTTTCATATACCTAAGACATTATCTATTGCTATTCTGAGAAGTAACACACATAGATTCATTATCATGAGAAGAAATCATGATCTAACCCATGGTCCAAATTCCAGGAGCTCTCACAGTCTGATAGAAATCAATATAGAAGCTCACATAGTCTTCATACTCAATGATCTCATATTCCTTTGAAATTAGAATTGTATGGATCATAATGTAATGCACATACATTTGTCACCAATGGTAGCACTATATATCTAACCCCTACCTCATAGATTGTATGGTCCTCATGTCTTAGTTAGAAGCTCACACATTGTTCTCATTCGAGATCTTATAGTCCAATGGATCCATGAAAATTATGGCTTAACCACTACCAATATGTAATGCTTGAGGCATTATCCTCTCATTCATCCCAATTGCCCATTACATTTATATCATAAGGCATGAGTCATAAACTTATCATGCTCTTATTAACCGATATATGTAGGAATATTCATCTATCACAATATAATGTAAGGAAAAACATCTTATGGCTTCCCATTTCACATTATGTCAGCATGGTCACATATTCAGTTCAAAGAATGAGACAAGGACATTCATGCATGTCACTAGGTAACTTCAACTCACTTTAATCGTTATAACTAACATGTGATGATTCATATGCATTAAAAAATTCATGGAGTAAACTGTAATTGATATGTCAAGTTCACTACATTCATTAAATTATCATAATCCAGTATAATTAGTTTATCCTAATGAGAGCTCGTACAACCCCAATCCATTCTATTTCAATGAATCCATTCAATTTAAACCATTTGACAAAAGGAAAGAAATTCAACATGGCCAAGCCATTCATTTAAGACATTCCTCTTGGTATGAGTCAACTTATTAAGGTTCATGACACCCAATTTTCTTAAACAAGATAAATAATTTTTAAGGGTTCAAGTGTTAAGGTCAATCCATCCCATAGATGGAAATATATCATTTAAGCCCTATAATTCAATTCATTATTTCTTAAACAATTGATGATATTCATCAATTAATGGAAACATCTCAAAAGCCCACTTGGTAAATTCCATTCCTAATAATTCCAAACACCCCTGGGGTGCCTTGGGTTAAAATAATTACACAAGGGACAAGGGTCACCCCATTTACAAAGGAAAATAATTTAGTTATTTAAATAGTATGAGAACCTAGAAATTTGATTTATCATCCATAGCTATAAAGAATAAGAAAAACAATTGCTGTAAACCAACCAATCACCAAAGTCTGCATTCTACATTTTTTTTCTAAAAGTCAACACACATCCATTAGTAGGATTTTATTAAAAAAAATAATTTATTTGAAAAAAAAATATAAACATTAATGATTCCATTCAATATATTAAAGGGAGCATTTTATAAAAAATCTACCACACTAAGAAACCATTAAATAAAGGTGTGAACACAGGAATTTGATAATTAATGCTTTCTTAAATAAATATGGAAAGGAAAGGATCCCTACCTCAAGGTGGAACCAAAACAAACATTTCTAATCTTGGAGATTTCTATATAGCGTTTGATGCTTCCCCACTGAGCATATGACCCTTCATACACATATAAGGACACCTAGCCCATATGCACACATCCACATGGACATGAACATGTTCTATGGGATCCATACACAGATGATTATATGCATATACCCATATCCACTCACATACGTATGAATTTTAATATATATATATATATACATAGGCATAACAAGCATCATATATGTATATTCACTACCATGGACAAATATAGATATAAAAAGGGAAACAATATATATATATATCTATATATCTATGCATATGAAGGTGAGTTTCCTTATAACTGACAACCCAGATCCACTTAAATGGGACCAATTCAATACATGTTAAATATTAGAAAGTAAAATACACATAATAAATGTAATAAAGGAGTAAAAAACAATGTCGATAGTGTAAAACATCACCTTAGATGGAAACAACGAACCAATTTAACACAAACTGATTCTCCTTCAATGGAGGTAGCTAGAACATGATTCAAAACGACACAAAAGGTTCTTCACATGACCTAGAGCTAGAAGAAACAAATAAATACTAAGTTAAACCATACTTATGGTTCATCCGAATAGTGTAGGGTGATCGAGAATGCAAAATTATCCAAGAAGAGAAAGAAGAATGGAGGAGGAAGCTTTACCATGGAGTTTCAAATGAAGAACTGATGGTTATTCAGTTTGAATCATTGAAGGAGAGGGGAGGCAATGGGTGATATAATCCTTCATATAAGGGGAGCCCATGGGGGGATGGTGATGAGATATTCAGGGTAGAAGCAAGGTTTGACAACCATACACCATCCTTCCAGTGAATAATGTGAGGCCACTACCTCCAAACACACATAGTGTGGGCTAGGTGCATAGGTATTCGAACAATTCGTAGACTGTGCAAACTGCCAATATCCACCTAAAATGAGCTATAGAGTCCCTTTTAGTGGGACACATGGTTTCATAAAAACAATGTACCCTCTAGAGCCTTTGAAAACTTAGTCTTTTTATATCTGGTGATCTTGTAGATCACTGAAGAGTGTAGGAAACTCCTCAAGACTTTACCCAAGTCTAAAAAACAATGAATCGAAGGGTTACAACTCATGAAATTGATTTTGAAAGATCTATTTTAAATTCAAACCATTTAATAAACAAAAAATCTCAAAAGGATTCAGATTTTATTCTTGTTCAAAGTGTGGATCGTTACAACCTTTCCACCTTAGAACTTCTCATCTCTATGAAGCCTTAAAAAAGAAGATAAACAACACTCAAACAAGAAGGGTCATGGAGATTCATTCAAATTTTCATGCTATATTTTCAGATATCCAACACACCATCGAGAATCCATTTTAGAATATGTAATTTAAGTCATTAAAACTCGATCCAATTATATTTTTCAACCTGATAACTATGACTACACTTATCTAAGATGATTCAATTAGTGAAACGATCACCTTGTCATCTTGTCAAGTATCAGTCCATACGTACATCCTACCATATTATTTAACATTTAAGGGGGCCAATTCCATGTCATGACATTTCGTACCATTGGGATTTACATTTAAAGCAGTCTCTAAGAATTATAACGACACTCCGAGTGTGATTTTTGAAATGAAAAAAATAGTCAATTCCCAATAAACTTCATATAGCCCATGTAAATTTAGAATTCCTTGAGCTTCCAAAGCCTAAACCTACCACAATCCTCTTCTCCTAACGTTGTGCCTTAAAGTAGTTATTCACCAATAGTACTCATTAAAAAGTGAATAAAATATCCAATCCATTTCAGCCAAATATTTAAGAAGACGCCCGACATAGACAATTGGAATCTTATAAGATTAACCATGATGAATTCTCCCAAGGAATATAGCATTCAGAATGTAGATGAAAACTCAATTCCATCCTGAACATATGATGATGTTTTCTAATCAAAACAAAACTAAAACCATGCTACTAAAGAGAAACATCGAAAGAGAACCACATGACAAGACCAACAGATTTAAAGTGTTTTCTCGGTGTATGACTAATTCTCATTTAGTGCATCCAAGGTGAAGGAAAGATCGGGGATATGCATATTGCTTAGAAGAAAACTCTAAGTGGATTGAGAGAGTTTCTAGTCATTTACATTTGAGTACTAGAATGAAGAAAGGTCAAACCCCCACTAGTCAACTAAAAAAAAGGGACTTGGATTCACCCACTTATAAACCTTAATTATCCAAACACAAGAATTTACTACCCAAAATATTTCTGTTTTGTATCTTTATTACCCACATTAGTTTATCCGAGACCAATGGTTCTTTCCAAGGGTTACATATAGAGAAATTCAATTAATTTTGTGCTACCATGTGAGCATCAACCTGATTTAAAAAATGCATGAATCAAAGAAATTCAAAAATAAATTGACCATTTACAAATGGTAAACTTACATTGGGTTCCATCCACCCACAAGGACACATTTTCTTGTTTCATCATGAAGGCACATGTAATAATCCACCAAGCCACGATCATCTCACCAAATCATAAATAAGAGTTCAAAAAATAATTGATTCCAAAACCAAAATGACAAGCATATCAAAACACCCATGTAACTTAAAACCTCATCCCGATAATTGGGATGAACTATTATTTAACACCCAGGTCACTCTACTAGGTGTGATCTGAGACCACATGTTACATAACATTAGATTTATTATAGTTTCGTATTTCCCTATAAAGTAATTATTCTGGATTATTCTATACAATGTCTTCCATCACTAGTGATAAGAAATATTCAAATGAAAAAACAAGCAGTCAACCTTGCCCATGGATAGACTAAACAACTTAATGTGATTGTTTCCCAAGGATCAGGACTATAATGAACGTAAAAAAACATAATGACCACCCATCCAAAAAGGGTGTCATTAGAAACTAGTAGTCCTAAAAGGGAAAATTACACTCGAATGACACAAAATGTTATAAATATAATGATATAAGAATGGTACAGAAGCCCCCAGGATGCTACCTACCACAAGATTGCCCCTGATGAAGAAAAAGAGTCAACAGTAGGATTTGTTTATTCCAAACAAAAGTCAAAATATCAAGGAATAACATTTATCCATTCTTAATGAAATGACCCCAATGGAAAACACAACTGATTCAATTCCCAACAAACCAAAAGAGAAAATAACAACTACTCTTTCATGTGGGTCTCAACCAAGGAAACCACTATAGGTTCTATTTCAAAGAATTTTTTCTTTATTTACAATTATCCATTAAACAGATAAATTCTTAATAAAATCAACTTGTATCGTTCTTCTCAAAAAAACACCCAAGGTACTTGATATTAACCACTGACACATGGAAAAATAGGCAAGTCTTAAGAAACACTCTTTTCGACTATTTAACATCTATAGATATCCCATATTTAATAATAAACTGAAAAAAAATTATACCATTTTTTAATTAAGGTGACTTATAAGGGTCCCGCTGATCCATCATGGGTTGTATAAAAAGAAACCTAATAGTAGGATCTCAAATATTAACGTTCAAACACCCAAACGGGTGATCTCATAAGATACAGGTCCCAATTCACCTACTTGGGTCATGTTTTTTATTCTAAGTGTTAATCAATTCATTTCATGTTAACAATAAACAAATTTCACATTAATGTAAATTTTAAACAAAACAAAGGCATTACATCTAATACAAGTATCCATCTCCCAATAAATGAATCTCCCATACACTTTATGGATTGAAAATTGGCTCCCATTTATCAAAATAAATTACATTAGAATTAAATATTAACAGGCCCCCATTTTATAAATCAATAGTCTATAACCATGAAAAAATCTCAACGATGGTTTGACACATGGATTACCATTTCCCAGTGGAATAGTGCCCATACAACTTATAACTAAAAAATCAGATTCCATCATAATTGAAACCATTTAAAATAAAGTCCAATCGACTAATTTCATATTAAAACATATCTAGCATATTATAAAATATAGTAAACACAGAGCATGACAAATTTATAATCTAGATATTTTATACCATCATGAAAAAATGGTTAAAATTTACTTAAAAAAGTAGAAATATTATAAGGATATTAAAAAGATAACATAGAATAAAAATCATGGCACAAATTCCAAACAAACCACAATCCTGCAGATTCAACTACATGGAATGTAACTATGCATGGCAAGTTGATTTCTTAGATACCTATATTGATGAATTTAATGATCCATCCTTGACATACCAGAATAGGTGTCAAAATACCCAAATTTCCATAAATCAATTGGTGGTAGGAAGTACACTAATCACTCTAGGTGAAATGAAATTCAAATATAATATCAAATAGCATGAACATAAATTCATAACCCTGTCCATTTGGTCAATTCTCGTACATGGGGTGATCAGTCCCAAGAAAAATATTATCCAAGTGCCAACACATTCCTTATATCCTATCTAAAAACCCAAAATAGTATGACAAATCAAATTAAACACCATTGATACCACTTTATAACATCTCAACCCTAGCCTACCGTCGAGTCAGTATCTTGAATGGTACTTTGGAAGGCCTTCAAGAATATCACCCCATATTTTAGACGGTGTCAACTAGTTGTTAGGGTCTTAGGAGTAGATATTAGGGAGACTATACCCATTTATCAAAAATGAACAATAGTATTGACATATAATAAAAAATAGAAATTTTAAAAGATGTATATATAGAAAGAAAAACAATAGTAGAAGAGAGAGAATAATAATTTATGAAAATTGAACAATTTAATTTTATACAATTGGTGTATGCATTACATGTCATTGAAACATAAACTAATAAAGTAAACAGTATAATTATTTTCATGATAGTAAAAATATAGGACTCAAGAAAATAAATGGAATAAAAATCCCTAAGGCGGTCTCCAAGAGAATTCTACGATCCAACTAATTACTTTCCTCCTAATTTCATGTACAAACACACTAAAATATGGAAAGACCATGGCCTTGCAAATAAAATGGTCTAATAGGGTACCAATGATACTCATTTTCTATGTGGGATATAAATCATAGTAGAAAATCACCAACTACTATTTTTACCAATATAGTATAGTACAACACAATGCAAATAGTGCATAGTTATAGAGATGTAATGACAGAACTGAAAGAACAAATGAACACCCATCAATGTTCCTAAGAGTCACATGATGGCTCTACCAGCTTTGAATCATTTTCCAGAATGAGAGGCTATTCAAGGAATAATATATATATATATATATATATAGTATAGATGTCCATAATATCCTCTTATATGGACCTAGTGCATACAGAAACCAAATGGTCATATACCTGGGATGCTATATCTAGCTGTTTTAGGACATAATGCATCGATATTCAGTATCAGGGGAAGTAATCATTTTCTAAATCCTAGTCCAAATTGTAAGATATCTCAAGGTCTCATGAAAATACATATAGAATCTCACACGGTCTTCTTACCCAAGGATCTCACAATCTATTGGAAATTAGAATTTGATGGATTAGGACACAACACACAAACATCCATCACCAAGGGTATTTCTCTTGGTCTAACCCTTAGCTCAAGGATCTCATAGTCCTTGGGTATTCAGTTATAATCTCCCATAGTTTTCTCATTAGGTCTCTCATGGTCCCTTGGGTGCACAACCAAAATGTCAAATCCATTCACAATATATAATGAATGAGGCATCATCCTCCCAAACATCCCAATCACCCATTACATTTATATCATAAGGCCTGATGAAAAAATATCTCATTCCATTACAAACCCATATACGTAGGAATATTCATTTACAATAATCTAATATAAGTAAAAACAACTAACGACATCCCATTTCACATTATATCTGTTTGGTCAAATATTTTGTTCGAAGCATGAGGCAATGCCTCTCATCCATGTCACTAGGAAATTCTAACCCCCTCTAAACATTAAAATTGATATATGATGTTTTATATGCATAAAAACTGCATGGAATAAACCATTATAGATATGTCACATTCACTAAATTCATTCAACTATCATAATCCACGCTCATCAATTTAACCCAAGGTGAATTAATACAACACCAATCTATTCCTTTTCAAAAAATCCATTATATTAAAATAATTTAACACAAGGTAAGAAATTCAACATGATTATGGAATTCATTTATGATATGCCCAATGATATGATTAATCCTAATAAAGGTCATCTCAACCAATTTCCCTAAATGTGGAAAAAGGGTTTAAGGGTTCAAGTATCATGTTCACTCCATCAAATAGATAGTACTATCTCATTTAAGCCATCCCACTCAATTTGATTTTTCATAAAAAAATTGTATTATTCATTATCTCATGGTAACTTCTCATATGCCCAATTTGGAAATTCTAAGCCTAATAAGTCCAAACACCCATGTGGTGTCATGGGAAAAAAATAATTACACATGGTAAAAGGTCCACTTCATTTTGAAAATAATGTTATTCAGTTATTAAAATAGAAAAAGGTCCTCAAATGTCATTTATCATTTATAATATCAAATCATATTCAAAAACAGATTAAAACCATAAAAACAACAAATAAAATTTTTTATATTTTTTTATAGAAGGTATAACACCTCCTTTAGAGGGGTTTTATTAAAAAACTTGATATTATTGGAAAAAATCATTTATCACCTTTAACGACGTTAGTCAGTTTATTAAAGGAATAATTTTAGAAATAAATTACCATACCTGGAAAGATTTAAATAAATGATATAGCCCATAAATTATATAATTAAATCATTCTTAAATAATAATGGAAAGGAATGGGAACATACCATAGGGTGGAACCAAACTGAAAATTTTAGCTCTGAGTGTATTCTAACAAGAATCTATTAGTCCCCCACTAATCATGTGCACCTTCAAATATATATAAGGGAACATTTTCCCTATGCACACATTTTCTTGGCCATGAACATGTACAGCTGGATCCTTACACATATTCTTATATTCCTAAACCCATCTCTACTCACCTACATATGAATTTTAATATTATACACAGTCACACATTGCCTCATACGTGTATATTCACTTCCATGGATAAATATAAACATAATAGAAAATTCCATATATATATATATACACTTACTGATGCATACAATATAAAGTCATCATAGAATCAACGATCCAAAACCATACGGTAGGGACAAACATATTTCCAGTTAAATATTATGATGTCAAGTACTTTATTAAATATGGTGTAAAACAATGCATAAGGTGTAAAAACTCACCTCGGATGGTGGTAGTGAACCGATTCAGCCCAAACTGCTTTGCATTTGGTGAGGGTTTTAGAAAACACACTAATAAAACCTCATAGGTCCTTTTCATAACCTAAAACATAAATAGACAAAAAAATTAGGTTAACCCATATCGGGGGATTTCCCGAACACTATTGGGAAATATAGTATCCAAAATCATCTATGAAGAAAAAGAAGAAAGGAGGATGAGGCTTTAATATGGATATTTGGACAAAGAATATGTGAAAAACTTATTTGAATATGAAAAGGGGAGGGGAGACCGAGGGGGGAGGGGGTTTATCACACATCGAAGGGGACCCTAAGGTGGGAGGGCGACATGATATTTAAGGTAGAGGGTTACATGATTTTTTTTATTTTTAATTATTTTTAGTTTTATATTAATTTAAATTAATTTGGTTTTTAAAACAATTTCTTAGTTTGCTGTTTGGACCGTATGGTTCAACAATCCAGGCGCCAACCGTGTTTCCTTTAATAGGAACTATAGTCACTCTGAATGGGATTTCCACATAGTTTGGAAACCATGTTCCAAACCTACAGTGAATAGTTCGAGGATAATATCTCAAAATACACCTAGTGAGGTCTAAGTGTACATTTGTTTTTCAAAAAATGCAAAGCCCGTGTGTACTGCTATTCTCCACTGAAGAGTCTCATGGTTTCATGTAGTGGGCCGCATTTTTTCAAACAAATAGTGTGCCCTATGAAGCCTTTTAAAATTTGTTTTTTTGGGTCCAGTCCTCCCAAAACTCACTAAATCTTTTTTGAAACTCCTTAGGCCCTTACCCATGTCCATAAACATTAAATCAAAGGGTTACAACTCATGGAATTGGCATCCAAATCTCGGTTTTAAATTCATCCCATTGTGCAAATTAAAAGGATAAAAAGCCTTCATATTTTCATCCAGTTAAAAATGTGGATCATTATATTAATCAATTAATTAATAATAGATGTGAAAATATATTAAATTAATTTGGATAAAGGGTATAACGATTCCAAAAAATAAATATGACATGGTGGTCTCTTTCTCCCTCAAACATGACGTCAAATAAATTATTTAACAGTAGAAATGAATATTGATAGAAGATAAATAAAACACAATAAATTACTACACGAGAAGAAATTTATTTTGGTATTATACAAAATTTCTTTAAAAATTCCCAATGTACATTTTCATTTAATAACAATCTCGAATTGAAATTGAGATTGAAGGTAAAACACTTACAAGATTTTAAAACATTGAACCTAAGGTCCATGTAATATATTTCATTATAAGGACATAAATTTTATTTATCCTCATAAAAAATACGATAAAAAGGAATATGTGGGTAGTATATACTCCGAACAATATAAAATAAGTGTTGGATATTCCATATGCCTTAATGAATAAAAAATGATAATAGAAACAACTTAACATGTATTTCTACTTAGTGATGCAAGATATAATGTCATGTTTAAAAACATAGCTCTATGAAAAAATTATTTAATAACTTTATTCCTATATATTACACTTTATACACTTAGATCCGAATTATTTATTATAAAATTTATAGATAGTTATAATATAATTTTATTTTTTGATGTTAATAACATTAATTATTTTGAAAATTATTATTAATGTTGATATTGATAAAAATTAGTTGATATCAGTAACATCATTCATAGAGTATTTATGAAACCTAAATATATATTTTATAAACATTTATAAATTTTTAATTTCATTACTAGAGTTATTTAGTTAAAGTTGTTGGAGAAAAAACTAGTTTCGTGATTTTTTCAAAACATTTTACAAAAAAAATGGGAGTTATATTTATTATATGTTAAATATTATTATATCATTTATAGTACCTTAAATATATTATTAGTTTTCCATTTATGAATAGAAATTGTATTATAAATGTTTTAATATTTATTCTTGGTTTAAATTTATATCATTTCTATATGTGTGGTTAAACCAACAAAAACAAAGTCATGATATGCTCAAAATGAATTATTTGGTAATAAAGTGATTATTTTAGATTAATGTAATTAGTATACAAGAATAATAATATTTTATTTTATTTTATTTAAAATTAATGGAATATATTTATGTAGATATTAAAATACTACATAGATGAAAAATGAAATACATCACTTCATTGAAAAGGTAGTCTGCACAAACACATGAATGACATTTTCATTTTCTATAGAATGAGGGAAGGGTAAGAAATATGTTATATTTTACATTATATTAATGGTGATATAAATTACCTCTGTGTCTACTGAATAAAATTTTAGAACCATCTCTACATGGTGGGGATGGAAAATTAAACATATACCTTCTTGGAGGTAGTGGTCCACCCATACACATAAGAAAAATATTCATTTTCCCAATAATAGAGGAGAGGAAAAAAAATTTATATTTAATAACAGTAAATATAATATATATATAATATTTAGTCAATAAATTACTATTTTTAACATTTTTTATGGTGGTTTTGAAAAACTAATTACACTACTTTCTGGCGGTGTATTCCACCTGTGTGCACGAATGATGTTCTAAATTTCCAGAGGAAGGAAAGGAGGAATATATTTGTTAAAACATTAACCTAATAAAATTTTAATAGATTAATAATACCGATTTAATTAAATTATATTGGAAAAACAATATTTTGAAGATAATGTTAGGGATGAAAAAGACTAGGATGTGAATACTTCTCACTTTGAGAGTTTCGTACTCCTCTTGGAGAACAAACTGAAAATTGAAACTTTAGTGAAATTAATTGGTTCAAGGGGATGAAGAATAAGGAATGAGGAATAAGGGGAAGTTAAAAAGGGTTTAGGATAAATATTAAATCAAATTTAAGACTTGCACTGAATCGGTGGTGGAGTACCTATTTATAAGTGGAGGGAATTCCATGTTTGAAATTGTAACATATTAATATAAAAGGAAAACATGTGTAACATGAATGTGGAAATAAATGTTTAAAATAATGGATTTGAGATGATTTTTTAATTTAAATTTCAAACAATCATTTTTTCGATATGTTTTAAGCAGGTTTTTGGTCTTTTACCCTTTTGTAATCCATTTTTTTACATTGATTTACTTTTAAACTGGTAACCACATTATAAAACCCATTAACTAAGTTTTATTACTAAAATTGAAAATATCCTTATGAATTTATTTTTAAAATAATAATTAAAATATGGAAAATAATTTATAAAATTAAAATTCTATAGTTGTGAATAAGTAATTTTAATAATATTACCATCAAAGAGTAAAAAATTATTTTAAAACGAAGTTAATATTATGCTAAAAATTATTATAATGATATAATTAATATTTTTGACAAAAATTATAATAGATAGTTAATTTATAATAAAATATATGTGATATCTCCTAAAAATAAATCTAAAATTGAACAATACCATATGAATTAATAATTTAATGAAAATGATCGAAAACTATTTTTTTTAGTTGAATAAAAGATAACAAATGTTTGGAAATGTTAACAATGGGTTTTTGAATATGATTTTTAAATAAATATTATTATTACTCAAATAAATTATTGTTCACTAAATATTTGTTATAAAAAACTTATTTAATTATTAAATCATAATAGATTTGAATATCTATGATATTAATAAAAAATTTATTTTACCCTACAAGCCAAAAATATAAAATATATTTTAAAACCACAATTTTTTATAAATATAATATTATAATAATTATAAAAACTATATTTAACTTTTAAATTTATGATTTTAAAAATTAAAAAAATAACTTTTAAATTAAAATATAAAATTTATCAAAAACCCAAATTGATAAAATAAAATTGACAATTTAATCATTAAGTTTTATTAATATTATTTCATGTTGAATTAAAAAAAATTTATGATAATAAATTGTTTTATATATTAAATTATTTAATATTATCAAAAAAAAATATTAAATGTTATTGGTTTAACTTATTTGGATATAATATCCATCAAAATAAAAAAGTTATTCAAAAAACACCTTTCATAAAATTAGGTCGTTATAAAAACATTTTACTAAATTTTTTTTTCTAAAAACTAAATTTAATCATTTCAATAGTATTAAAATTCATAAATTATTAGTTTTTTAAAATAATTTTTAAGGAATTAAGTGATATGTTTTATAATAAATACTTTTATGATATTTTAAATCACTTGACGTATTATTTGTATCGTAATTTTCTTAATGTCTACCATAATAAGGAATTATTTTAATAAGTTCAACTATGGGTCAATTTAGTTCCATGATTCCTATGAACCAAGATCTTCCCTAGAATAATTAATTGGAGATTATTATTAAAATACCAAGACATTAAAAATTATCCAAAATAAAGGATAAAGGAATTTTGATCCACATGTGAAAAATATCTTTGAAACTATACATTGGAAATATAGGGGAGATCGAGTACCATGAGTGGGGGAGGGGTGGTGGGTCAATCATCTTAGTTAAATATCAACCTCCGTTATTTGTTTATAACTTCTACAAAATGTTCCTTATATTTATAGTTTGTACATAGATCATATTAAGATAAATAAATTAATGATGATGATGATGATGAAATGTCTGATGGATATAAAATACTTGAAATGGGGTTACTAGGTTAAAAATAGTCATTTTATGAAATCATAACATCCCCAGTTTATAGAAGTTTTCATCATGTTTCCCATTTTTCCATCTAGTTATCAATGAACGCTGATGTTATATATAGAGAATAAATACAACCCTTAACTTTAATATATTTTTAAAATACACTTACATAATAAATATATCAAAACCATGAATGCTTCTATAATAGTTGATAATTACTATGTTATCCTAAATTTTCTATTGAATTTTAATTAGGATTTTACCATCTTCGTCCCTTAAGAATAACCCCTTTGGATGTCCCACTCCTTAAAATATCTCCCAATGAGAATCTCATAACATTCGTATCTTAATAAAAAAACACTATATGAGGATAACCAGCTATGTAAAACATATATAGTGGCATGAAATATTATTTTACATAGATTTTCAATATATACATATCTTTATCAACGATATAGATCAATCTATGATTCATAAAACATATAACCATTATCCATGTGTTATATATATTTGTACCTTTTTTGTTCCATCTATAATGTACCTCATTTGAGACCATTTATCATCCCTAATTGTTATGTAAATAAAATCCCTTCTATTCTGACAAATTCTGGACAATAATATAGTGTAGATACAACCACAACATAGTTTTCTTGGTAAAATATAAATTTAAGATCTTTTTTCAGACCATCTTATCTCTCCCAATATTCTATTAGTTATTTTATTCCTCAAACTATATTCATATAGACCCCATGAAATAGTGTAATTTTCCATGTCATAATTCTCCATCATTGTGGTGACGATATTCTTTATAGTATACTAAATAGTTGAATATTTTTCATTATAGGATTTTGAAACCCCATTTAAGACATTGAAATTAGCGTTATATCTTGAACATCCCCCCTTGATAACCCATAAACCATGACCAGAACTATTCTATCCATTTTACCCATAGACCGTGAAAAAATAGTCATTTCATAATTCTTATTTTGAGTCCTCGTGACCGATAAACTGATATTCTGTCATCAATCTTCACAGCCCAATATATTTTTATATGAATTATAAGCGTACTTTATAAAAAGTATATAAATAAAAAAATAAAAAAAATAATCTAGTTTATATGTAAAATAAATAATTTTTCAGAACAATTAATTCACATTTTTTAAAATAATATTCCTTATTTGAGAAATTATTTAATCCATATCAAAATATTTTTTGAAAATTGATATGACCAATGTTTAAATTACATTTAATATGTTATATTTAGATTATATAAATTTTTTTATATAAATAATTGTCATATGAATGTTTTTTCTTCATTTTGTATCATTTATTTTTGTTAAATACAACATAAATGATAACATAAACGAGTTATTATTAGTTTTAATATTAAATAGGTTATATTTATTTGACTATGCACCGACCATAATACCCAGCTAAATTATAATGTACTTATAATTTTCTTATTTATGAAATGTTCATTATTATTTTTGACATGTTTAAAATTATGAATTATTCAATTATTTAATTTATTCCATTGTATATAATTCATATATTAAAATTTTACATAATGAATGGAACAATTAATTAGTTTAAAAGGTTATAATTCTTTTATAAATTAACATAGATGCATAAAATGATATAAATTATATGTATATAAAGGATTTAGTTTTATTATATCTTGATTTTTAATTGTACTAGCTTATGAGAATAAATTTTTATTTTTTTATTATATAGTAATTATTAGTTTCAATTTTGATGTGAATGAGTTCTATTTTTAGTAAACTGTCATTGGGTATGGGGACATTGGGCCAGACTACTCACTCACCTAGGAGCTTATTCCTTATATATAAAAGAGGGTGTTGAATATCTATAACTCGAATATTACCATTGTTAAGACTACTTATTTCATATGATTTGAATAAATTAAATTAATGGGTTTCCTATAATTTATGCATAGAATGCATACGTATATGTGAGAATATATTTTTTACACCAATAGATTTTTGTATGTATTATTTTAGATAAATATTTTGTTGAATAAAATTTGAAATATTAAAAAAAGAGATAAAGTGAAAAATAATTTATCCAAATATAAGGTGAAAATAAACATCCTTTTATTATAAAATTTTCAAAAAAATAAACTTAATCCCATTGTTAAATGATATAAATTAAGGTCAGGTATACATAATGTTTTATAAGGTCATTTTCCTATGAATTTAGTATTTTATTATATTTTCATATCTTGTTTAAAATATAAGTGAATGAATCAAGTAATTTTAATTTGACTAAATTTACTGAATTATTTAATTGAGAAAAAAATTATCTTAGGTAGAATTTGAGGAATAATTTGGAATAGATTAAATTTCTGGGTAATAGTGAATGTTAACGATTTTAAAAATATTGTAACATTTATGAAATTATCATTATATAAGAATAAGTGGAATTTTTTTAATTTTTTCATATAATCACCATATATTTATAAGTAATATAATTCATTTTAAAATTTAATTTTGATTTTATAAATCATTGTTTTCCAGTTCTGAAATATATGAAATTTTTTTATTAATTTTTTTTTTCTTTTTTAATCATATTTTTACATGATTTATTTTAGTTTTTGAATTGTTTGAAAATAAAATAAGACACTTTTAATTTAATCTAATCAAAATTATTTCATTGGAAACAAAAATAATCATTTATTTTAGTGTCATTTGTTTCTTAAGAACACATTTTTTTACAAGATGTTGTATTATGAATACATATTTTAAATGTAATTTCTAAATTTTCTAAAATTTGAATCATAAAAAATGGATTTCATACACTAAATAATATTTTTCTAATTTTTTAATGATTTAAATTTAAACTTTAATCCTTATGAATATTTACTATGATAATGTTTCATGACTATGGGTTGTGTTATAAGGGTTTGGGGGTTAAACTAAGAGGCATGGATTTAAATATATATAAAACATATCTAAATATGATTTTATGAGATTATATAAACATTGAAATATCCTATATTTTTAAAAATAATAAACTGGATCCGATTTCCATGAGAAATGAATTAAATATATTTTAGACTTCATTATAGTTATATGGGATTCACTCCACTCACTTATAAATGGTAACACACTATCCTTACATAGTCACACTAATTAAGAACCCTAAATCATCCAATATCTATAAATATCCATTAAATAAATCATCCACATATCACAATAATCTTTTTGTCTATGAAATACCAATCCTAAATGACTTAATATATAAGCCAAATGAAGATATCCCAAAATGAGGTATAAGTCTTTATCGAATTAGTTCACGTTTATTTCTTCTAATACCTCCTTATAATATATTAAAAATCCCATAAATTATGAAATATATATATTTTAAATACTTAAATTTAATTGTATTGTTTGTAAAATTATTTTATAACAGCTTCCAATCTGTTTAAAAAAGGAAATCAGTACCGCTCTTATGTACGAACATTAGAAAACATGTGGCGATGTTTCATTTTTCATTATTACATCACACAAATGGTAATAAAGATTAATTTAATTGATATTTTTATATATGATAATTTTGAAATAATTGTTATTCAACAAATATAAAATATTATTTAATTTATAACCATCCTAATTATTAATAAATATTATATTTATAATATTTTTATTACTCTATAAAGGTAAACATATATCATATTAAATTTCTTATTATCTATTGGATAAATGAAAACATCACCATTGTGTTTGTGCAGACTACCGTATCAATGAAGGAAATATGTTTTTTTCATTACAAATTTACACGGAATTATTTAAGGAAATAATTAATGTAAAAAATGATTATTATTACATTTTTAATATTATAAGGATGATGAAACCACTACTCTTTTGTACATAGTTAATACACTAAAGCTATTTTGGACCAAATAACCTCAAAACACTAAATAAAATTTTCACTGATTTTGTAACTCAATTGAACATAGTAAGAAATTAAATAAAATTAATTATAATATGATAATTAATAGAGAAATTGTTTTAATGAAATTAAATAAATAATATATATTTACTATTTATGTGTTTGATAATTTATGTAGAATGATGGAACTCAAGGGAAATGTTTTTTCGTAAAAGCAATTTTAAAAGTTATCCTTCCAAATATAGTTATTTCATATTCATATTCTAAAATATGATTCAGTAATGATATTCTCTATACCAAAATGTTTTTTTGAATTGTTCTTTAAAATACATGACTATTAATGGTTTTAAAGGTGAATCATTCCATGGATATTCATATAATTCAGTTTTGACTCTTTTTACAAAAGTGAAGATCAATTTTTTTAATATTTACCACATGACTACTTTTTCCCACCGTCATTGATATTATTCATTATAATTATTCCGATATAATATTTCATAGTTTTTCAATTATTATAATTTTCCAATATTCCGATATTTTTTAGTTTTTAAGTGGTTTAAAAGGAAAATAAGACTTCTCATTATATAGGAAGGTTCTTTAGTTATGGGTTTAAATGAGTTTTTCCTTAGTTTTATGATTAAAAATTCAACATTATATTTTTTGCATTATATTGTAATTTTTATTTATTGATAATTATGGGTGAGCCTATGGTATATTTCTATACAGAATTTTTTGTAAATTTTTATTCTCTAGATAAATGATGATTTGAATTAATTGATTATCTGTTAATCAATACTAGTGAAACACAGCTGAACACGGGTTTTGAATATAAAATCCCTATGTTACAACATAGTTTTTATATTTTTTTGAGGATATTTAAACTGATTTATTTTTATTCTAGTAATAAGGTTAATAACGTTTTAAATGTGGATGGTCTTGTTTCATGAAATACTTTTTTCACATGATCTCATATCTTAAGAATTTTTCTTTTTTAGTATTATATTACTTCTATCGATTTTATTTATATTTCTTGTGTAAAGGATGAATTTTTTAATATAATTTTTATTTATTTTATCTTATAAATTATTATTTTGAATATCATAAATATTTTTTCAGTTTCAATGGTTTTCAATAGATTAATGATTTTCATTAAATTTTATATCCTTTAAAAATATTTTTTTCTAATCTAATAGTTTCAAATATTTTCATAGATCCTAAATATGTGAATATAATAAAAAATCATTTAATGATTTAAATGTTTTATTAATGCAACATAATTCTAAACATAATAACCTTTTTATGGCATAAATTTTTACAATGTAAAAAAGTATAATATTTCATTTAATGGGATCTCTAATTCTATAAAACACTAATCCTAAAACTAAAATGGGAAATTATGAATATTAAAATAATAATTATGTTTTATTTATGTTCAATATTGTTATATTTAGTATCATCGAAAGGGTTTAAATATCTTGTAATTTTTAGATTTTTTATGATCTCAATTTGAAAAATTTTAAAAATATATGTGGTTATTATAATAGTTTGGTATCCCAATTCATAATTATTTTATAGAATTGATGTTAAATATTTTATGGTACAATTATGTTTTTTTTATCTAAATTAAAAGAGTTTTTTAGATGATGACATGGTTAATGTAGAGACCTGACCCTAGAAATCCTGATGTTGGTGAATTACATTTTTGAATTGCAATAGATAAAAGATTTGATTACCAAATGGTGTATTAATTTAAATGTTTTGGAAACCAGATAACTCATGATACCCATTTTACCTTGGTAAAAGAAAATAAAACACAATACAGAACAAATTATAATAAAATGTACCCTAGAAAATTCATTTTTTGATCTCTTCTTCATAACTTGTTCGAAATAAAAAAGTAAGGGTGATATCAAACGATCCGTAATGGTTATGTACAATAGATGGTATCATGAATAAATCAGAAGAAAATTACATGGAAAGGTAAATAATTTATAACAATTTCCATTGAAATGACTAGATAAGGCATAAACAATATGGAATGGTAAATAAAAGAAAAACATGGAATTTAACCAATAGCCAAAAAATGAAATGCGTTCATAAGTTTTATAATATTGAAAATAATTTATATAAAAATGGAATAAAATACTGAATGAAGTAAATGATTTAATATTAGACTTCATGTATCTTTCTCATGAACTGTTATATCGTCGTGAACTATTCTGAAGATAGTCTAAATTCCTCTGATTTGGCCAATAAATTCATCTCATGGGCTATTGATGCATTGAGGGGATATCTATAATTTAGACCCAAACTAGTATGACATTATAAATAATTCCTCATAAATTCAATAATTTTTTTAATAATAAACTATGTTTCTTATCATTAGATATTCGTTTTTTGAAAAAGATTCAGATTTACAAATATTTCAAAAGATAATCATATAACAGTCAATGTAAACACTATATGTAAATAAGGTACACTATTTATGAAATAATCATATACATTATGGAATATTTTGGATACCACAAAGAAGTATAATTTCCAAAGAAATAGAATTACATTCAAGTTATTTTTTTAATTGAATGTTTACTATTACAGAAGAAAGTGAGATTGTAAGATTACTTTTACCAATTGGAAATTTTTATGTTTAAATCGCAAGGATGACATAATTTGAAGATTAAATATAAATTTCATTGTGTTAAAATGATTAATTATATAATATATCAAAAGGGTCATTAGATAAACCACTAAAAATAAGTAAGTGCTTAGAATGTGGTTTGCCTCACAGAAATAAAAGTGCGGAAAGAATCACTTAAGTTGAGTCTTAATTGTTAGCATGGTATTTATATTATTTAATAATAAAAATATGATAATTTATTACATTATTTATAAACTTTTTAATTATAATTATTAGTTTTATATAACTTATTAAAATTTTTCATAAAAATACAAATAAAATTAGGTTTCTGTCAGGTGTTTTTACCCTATGTGGTTTATGTGTCAAAAACAAATTTGGAGGGCCGACTACGGTTAAAGGGGGGATTCTAGAAAATTATAAAGAATAACAATATTTAAATAATTATAATATATATACATAAGTTATGCGTTTGAAACCAATCACGACATATGGTTATAAAAAATGAACCAATGTCATAATCATGGGGACAGTAGGATATAGGTACGAATGAGTGCTGCTCCCTTTTTTTAATGATCATTATGGAAAGAAGGTTAGTATCATTTTATCCTTATATAATTTCAATTTTAAAATAACTAAAATTTCATTTAATCATATGTAATTATATATATAACTATTTTTATTTAAAAGTAATCACATCCTGGCAAGGAGGTGGTAGCCCACATGTCCAAAAAACCATGTTATCATTTTTTATTGTGTTATAAGGGTAATAATGAAATGGATATATTATATTTCCCGAAATATAATTATCTAATTAATAACATATATATATGTTTTTCACATATTATTAATTAAACACATAATTAATAAATTCAATGTAATATGTGAATGTATCGCATAACATTAAGGATGAGGTAGTCCACACATTCACAAAGATGTTTACGTATTTAAAAAAACAAAATATCATGATGGTTTGTGTTATATAATAATTATTGATTTATCAAGGAATCATAAATATCATATATGTCATATAAAAACCATGTTTCCCATATAATTACAATCCTTGAGAGGTTCTAAAAGAAAAATGAATGACAACGTTATGCGAGGTGGTGGTATAATGGATTGGTAAATTCATTACCCATTTGATGGAAGTGTGTGTAGGTGCCTGTAATACCCTTAACATACAAAAATATAAGTACATTTTGGATATTTATATTATTATATTATCATGTAATAAAATAATTTAATGGTTTGATAATTAATTAAAAAATGTGATTTGTGAAGAATGTTACCTCTTTTTCAGGAAACTCTTTTTGGTATTCACAACTATACTTACTTGGATTGAGTAATTCTCAACGTTAGGATTATAGTTTGAGGTTTGGGATTACGGTGAACTTTCTTGGAAGGTTTTTTAAGAGAAAAATGTATTGATATGTTTTATTAAGTTGGAGGTGTGATTTAATTTTTATAGAGTAGGGGGAGTGAAATTTTTGTAAATATAAAAAGGTAAGCACTATTGGGCGGTCTACCTTACCGCATGTTCCTGCAGAATTGAAAAATTATGTATTAAAGACAATTTATGTGTTATAAAAACATCTTACACAATAAATAAATTCATTTTTATAATTTTTTCCTTATCTTCTTTGTTTTCCCATTTTTAACATTTCATATTTTATTATCATAAATAGTTTTTTGTCCTATATAATTTAACCCTTAATTATAAATTAATGTGGTATTTATTTTAAATTATGAAACTAATGAATTTAAATATTTTTTAAAATTTAAAATATAATAATCCCATACGCGAGGAAAACTAATTTTAAAATATGAATATATAACTCGAAAAACAGTACTTTAACCCGAGTCTTGCTAACAATATTTTTTAATCTCTATGGGTAAATATGTTAATTATAAAAGATAAGTTGGTCCATTAATGGTAAATATTATATATTTAGAAAAAAATTAAAAAAACATGGAATAATATAAATTTTTTATCAATTTATTATCATTTAATAAATTATCATTTATTTTTAAATGACATTAATACCTATTTTGACACATTATTTAATATTCATTTTAAAAATATTAGGAAAATGTTGAAATTCAAATATTTAGGTTAACTTCTTTGTAACATTACATATTAAACAAAATATAATTATATAAAAAAATAATTTACTAAATTCACTATACTTTTAATGATTTTAGAATCATTTATTTTATATAATTATTAAATTAGTAGTCAATGTGTCATCATTTCTTATGAATTTAACATAATTATATAATTTCTAAAAAATAAGGTTAAATTATCATGATAAGATATATTAATTTTACACTAATAATAAATTTTATAACCAAAACTATGTAGCTCCATATATACCCCAAAACAATATAGGTATAAAAAGCAACGAAGGTATAATTATTGGTATTTTTCATTACATAACTAATTATATGGGTGAAATTATTAAAATTATGTCCCATTAACTCATAAAATTTGACCCAATAAAGGAAATGGTTTAATAGAGGAATAAAATTTCTTTTAGAAATATTTCTAGTTCATTCTGGACAATAATATTGAATTCTTGTCCCTTATTAAGTTTAATTTAACCTCAATTTTTGTAATAAATTACAATAACTTTCACTAATCATCTTTTTGAACATTTATTTTTATATTATTATATTATAAATTTTATAATTATTAAAAAAATTTACATCTATTTTCTAAATTCAATACACATAAGAAAAAAAATTAAATTTCAATCTCATCCCATTGTCATGGTGAGAACATGGGGTTTATAAAGTGAAAAAAGTTCAAACGTTCATTATATTTTTATATCTAAATAAATTAAAAAAATGATACCAATGACCTAAAGTAGATTAATATATATATTTTTTATCTATATATTCATTAAAAATAAATTAAAATAACAATTATCATTATTAATTATTTAAATGGAAAATAAGTCTTCAATTAAAATTTAGTATTTTTCACTATTTATCAAAAAATCAAACATATCAAGAAATTAAGAAACATTCGCGAAAAGACAGTTTTGACATTCTCGACTAATAAAATACTGTTTATTTAGACAAATAAAATATATTAAATTAATAAAATTTATTTTTAATATTGGTGGACCATTAAAAGGATGCAAACCTTAGTCTTCTATGAAACACAAGTTGACTCAGTGTTGTTTGTACAATAAGCATTCCATGTTGTTGTATATAAATCACTGAATAAATGATAATTAATTTTATTATTAAATGAAATTATTTTAAATTATTGTGGTGTTAGAGTTTTTCCACCTTAAGATAGTTGTTTTATCATAACTCAAACATGATCTCAATAATCGAGGGTTTGATATTTGAAAATACTATTGTTGAAAAAACCACATAGTAAATAGGGTTAATAACCAATATTCCTATTAATAGGGAAATGAAAAGGTAAAGGTCACTACATCCTTAGGACATTTAATACGATTAAATTAGTGAAATCTTAGACATTGAAAAGAAATCTAACTATCGATTTTTTATGGAGAGTGATAAATAGCATGTTGATGAGTAATATGTTGACCATAAAACCATAAACAAGATGTGTGAATATTGGACATCAAGATCATAAAAATGGGGATAATAGGACACTATTTTTATTTAAATACCCATTTTCAATAGTGGATACATTTTTTGACTCTCTAAGATTATTTAAAAAAATATGATTCATTAAAAATAATATTTTCGTTTAATTTCACCATGAACTATTTCAACATCATATCGTAACACAAGATGCATTTTATAGTATAGTAACACATTAATCTCTAAAAACATGTCTAAATATCAACATAAATTAAATCATAAATTGTTAAAATTTCATAAATATTATTATCTAACACTTTAGAATCATTTAAAAGGGATTTAGTCATTCCCAATTTAATTTACCATATCTTTTTCAAAATTTCATTTCATAAAATTAGGAAAAATTTGCGTTTTATCCTTCCATTAACCATATGTTTTCCAAAATGGGCAATATTCTACCGAATTGAATTTCATGGTTATCGATACTAATTAACATAAACTTTTAAATATTTAATGAAGAAGTACTACAATTAAATCCTTATAAATTCAATATTACTTATAACTAGGATTTCATAAAATAAATACTTTTACAAAATTATTCACGGATAAAAATATTGTATAAATGTAACCATGACACTCCAAAGCTATTAATAGGATAAACTTTCCCTTGATCTATTGGCTTCTTCTAAGACATTTTCCCTTCATTATTAGGGAATTTATATTCATAGTTCCCTTTATACATGTAGTTTTAGTGCTGAATAGTATCCTTTTAGTTCATCCTTTTAATTCCTTAGCAGGGTGACCCTTATCCTCAAACATATAACAGACTCATATTCCATTAAAACAATTACCATGTTGATTATTTAGATAGTTACCAAATGTGGGAAAATATGTCTTAACCTTAATCCCTTTATCCATCTTTTTCATTGTCATCCTCTTCCTTTCGTAGTTTCCCCCAAATATGTTAGATATTGAGAATTATTTCTATGATTTGATAACATGTTAAACAATTTCATTATATAAATATAATATTTGAGACACTAGCTCTCTTTGGAGTCATAGATTATTCCCTTCAAATAAATGATCAATATTTTAATCTATGTTTCCTATGGTTTCCATATCACACCATGTTAACTGTATAAGTGTAGCTTCATAATCTACAATAATTTATTCTCCATTTTCTTTAAACTAAGTGACATTATCTTAATCTCATTTATTTTTCAGAAGGATAATTTTTATCAAATTCTATGTCCTTAAAAGTCATCCATTCCATTAGTTCTATTTATTTTTCGTCTATAGTATTATTGATCAACGACCTCCATTAATCAAAATCATTATTGATTAAATACACTAAATTTGTTAACTTTCCATTTCATCACCTCCCAATTCCATATGTATCTTCTCAAAAGACTCAATAAATTTCCCAAATTCAATTATATCAGTAGTTCTACAAAAATATTGGGGGCTTTTTCACATAAAGTGATCGAACATTGGAGAATCTCACTATTGTATAGGTTTTTGTATTCAAGAAAGGTTATTTTTCATAACCAGATTAAGGTGGCCTTATATATTCATAACATTACCTATTCTAATACCAACTATTTCATATTTATAAATAGAGAGACATATATATTGGCCATGAATATTTATACTCTTCATCCTTCCATGATCCATTTCAAAACAATGGAATACACTAGAATAGATCACTACACTATAAAAAAAATTATAATTCCAAAACAAGAGAGATACTTAATAGGAATTGATTTTTTTTTTCATATTAAAACTCAAAATAAAAAACATGATTTATTTGAGATGTTATTCTATAATTTTACTCATTGTATTTCATTGGGTTATATTTCCTAAAATATATTTCATAAATATAATTCCCAGGGTATCTACTAAAACTACTCAAATAATGAATATAAAAACTTGACCCTAAGAGGTATAGAGCCGATACATTACATTATTACGTTGGAATAGATATGGGATTTGAATCCCAATGTTTGGACTTGTTTAAAATACTTGGAAACTAGATACATACATGATACCAATTATACATTTTAAAATGATAACTAAACATAATACATAATAAATTATTATGATCTATATCCTTGAAAAGTCATTCAAAGTTGTATTCGTCAATAACTGGGTAAAGGAATGAAGTTAGGGTGAGATTGAATGTTCCCAAAGGGTTATTTTAAAACAAAACAATCATGAATCAATGAGAATAAATAGAATGGTATGGTAATTAAATAATAACTCTAGCAATTCAAATAATTGGATAAACAATCAACAATATGGAATGGTAAAAAAAATAGAAACACATTCCATTTAATAATTAGTCTTAAAATTAAATGAATCTACATATTTTATCATAGTTTAAATTATCTATATAATAAATGAAAAAATTAATGATTGGATTTATTTAACATAGGTCATCATGTAGTTGGCATATAAACCATTATGTAATCATTAACTATTATCGAGATAAATTAAGATACTCTGATTTGGCCAACTAATTCATCCCATGAGACTACCGATGCTTCCAGAGGCTATCTATAACAAGGACCTACCTTTTTTTTCCTAGGTAAAGGAATTACTCATATATAAAATAATTAATATAATTAATAATCAATGTTCATTATCATCAGATTTCAGAATTGATTAAAATACATAGATTTATCAATATTTCTAAAGTTATCAAATATTTTTGAAAGTAGACACCATAAATAAATATGGTATATGGTTTATGAAATAATCAAATAAATTATAAAGAAATATAGATATAAAAAAATGTATAATTTGAAATGAAAAATAATTGGAAAAAAGTGATTATTTTATGAGAATGTTAATAATCACAAAATAAGGTGAAATTCTAAGATAACTTTTACCAGTTGGTCATTTTGAATTTAAAACCCATTGGATGAGAAAACTCAAATTTAAAAATTAAACACAACCAATATTAAAGGATTCCTGGTATAATATTTCAAAAGGGTCATTATATACACCCATTATAGAAATTAAATGGTGAAAATAGAGTATGCCACATAGAATGAAACGATAGACAAGAATCCCTAACCTTGAGACCAACATGTCACGTATGTATTTATATACATGAATTTTGAAGTTATGTTAATTATTTAATTCATATATAGCCAATTTATTTTTTATTATTAATTTTATTTAACTTATCAAAATGGTGAGTAAAACTAATTAAACAAATAATTTTACGTCGTGTGATTTGACCAATTTCAGTTCATATATCGAAAAAAAACATTGGCGGGTCGACTGTGGTAAATTAGGTCATTATATAAACTGATCAATAATTATAATGTTAACAACATTATCACATTAAATTATCAATTAAACATATAAGACAAATCATGAATGATAGTTATGAAAAATGAAAAATTTAACAATCCTGGTGAAAGTATTAAAAATGTACGCATGAATAACGTTCTTATTTTTCAGTGATCGTTATAGAATGAATATAAATATCATTTAATAAATATATAATTATAATTACATAATAAATAAAATGTTATTTATTCATATATACTTATATATATAAATCTTTTGATGTAAATAGAATCACATCATATTAAGGTGGCAGTAGTCCATATGTCCATGAATGATATTATCACTTTTTTAGTGTGAGATAAGTGTAATAAAAAAGTAATATATTATATTTGCAAAAAGATTATTATTTAATAAAAATAATATATATTATTTGATAGAAACATATTCAAAATTAAAATCATCCATAATACATTCCATATAATTCATGAATGTATTGCATTAAATTAAGGAGGTTGTAGTCCACACATCCAAAAATCTTGAAGTCGTAATTCAATAAAATGGAAGAAATAAAAGTGAACGTTATATAAAAATTTCAGAAGTATTAAGGCAACATAAATATCATATAAATTATATAAAATTCATGTTTCTATCATAATTACCAACATTGAGATGTGGTAAAGTAAACAACGAACGACATCATTATGTAAGGAAATAGTCCTTTATACACAAGATTGGTAAATTCATTACCCATTTTATTGATGTGTTTGTATTTTTAATTAAAACCATTATCATAAAAAAATATTATTATATTTTTTATACTTATGTTATTATATAATAATATAATAACATTAATTGAATTGTTTTACAATAAAATAAAATAAAAGTGATCGTTGAAGAATGTTACCTCTTTTTCAGGTAATGCCTTTAGAGTTTTAAAAAAGGACTTACTATGATATAGTTATTCTAAATTTTAGGATTCTAGGATGAGTGGAGGAATTTTATGTTGCTATTTTTGAATGGTTATAGGTGATCCAAATGGATTGAAAGGATTCATGAAGTCAGAAGGTTGCGTTTTTTTTGAATAGGAGGGGAGGGAAATTCTTGTAAATATAAAAATTTTTGCACTATTGGGAGGTATCCCTTACCTTATGTCCCTCTAAAATGGAAAAATTATTGATTAAAGTAAATTTATTATCAATTTAGTCCTCCAATACCCAAAAATAAGAATAATTTTATAATTTTATTCTATAACTTATAATTTTCTCCACTTTTATCATATTTGTTTTTTTAATGTAATTGTTTTTATATCCTAAGAAATTTTACCACTAAGAATAAATATAGTGAGATTTATAAGAAAATATATTCCCACATAATTATAAATATTATATATAATTTAGTAAATAACAACATTGTATGTATTGAAAATTAATTGGATAACAAGCGTACGTAACACATACAAAATAGATTTAACCCGAACTGTGCTAAGAATGTTTTAAAAATCTATGGGTCAATTTGTTAATTATAAATGTTAAATTAGTCTATGAATATTTCATATTTTATATTTATTAGAAATTAAAAATTATTTTTTAAAATTATGATTTTTATTAATTCTAAATCATTTAATAAATTATAAATTATTTTAAAATAACATTAATTTCAATTTTACACTATTTATTTTATTTTTATTTTAAAAATAAAAAACCACATTATAATTAAAATATATTATTTTAATAGCTATATAGGAAGGTAAATTAATCTAAAAAATTAATGGTACACAATAATTCACTAAATTTACATCACTTTTAGAATTTTTATTATAATTTAGTTTGATTAATAATTACCAAAATAATCACTATGTAGGAATTTAATAAGAGTTTACTTTAAAAATAATATCTATAAAGATTAAATTTGAATTATCATGATATGAAAAAACACCTTTATATTTCAAAATAATGTTTTTAACTGATACTAATGAGCTTATTCGATAACCCAGTGGTTTTTTATAATTATATGAAAGGATGATTCATACTCGAAATCATTAAAATAGAAGGATATTAGGTACTCAGTGGATTAGGAAGAGTGGATTGATTCCCTGTTGAACCATCCGGTGGTAGATGGAACTCCACCTAGTGACTAATAGATTAATAGAAATTGTATGGAGTATAAAATAATACATAGTGGTTTCCTATGGGGTTTTAGTTGGGAATAATGGTAATTTCATAATAGACCCCCCTTAGATTTTCAACTATGTGGGGATTAAAAATTTACATATTTGGCTGAACATTCCCATTCTCTTCCCATTAATTTCACCCAATATGAGGGGTTATTTCGGTGGTCTTGAAATGCTTTTTAGAGGTGTTAATCCTATCATTCCTCCTCAATTATCTAACTCTTTTCTTGCTATTAATTTCTTATAGTATAATGATATGTATTTTGGAGATGATTTCACCATATCATGGTTGGATCATTCAAAAAAGGGATTTGGCATTAGGTGTTTTAAGACATCAATGAATGAATGAAATCATGGCATCTCTCATTGTTTATATGGTGGATCAATGCCAGTTAGTTTCCTAGGGATTTTAACTAATTATCTATTATTTGGAGATTGAATAGAAATCATTTTATTTAGTTATTTTAGGAGTACAAGGGGAATTCCATGCTTGTTCAACATGACATTGCTCAAGGTTTTATATATGAGAGACCACTTACTGAGTTCATGATGTTGTTTTTATTTGGTTTTATGTTCTAAATTAATTAAAATAAGTAAAATTAAATTTTAAATTTCTCATAATTGTTTAATAATTAATATTATTAATGTTTTCCATTAGATGAAGACTCGGGTTGTTGGTGTGTTAGCTTGGGGTTAAACAATGATTGTAAAGTAATCAAAAAGGGTTAAATATAATAAAGAAATGGGTTTCCAATATAATAAATAACATTATACATGTTCATGAATGATTGTTTGAATTTTCATGAGTGTTAATATCTAGGTAAATTTAGTTATAATTTTATTTTTAATATTTTATATTTATTTAAAAAATGAATTTTAAAATCAAATTCCATTTAAAGTACTGATTATAGAAACTAAAGAAATTTTACATAGAAGGCATCAAGATAATAATATAATTCAAATTCAAATAGTTATGCCATCAGTTGTTATTTTGAAAAATAAAAAATTTCTATATTACAATAAATCATGAAAATATTATCACTTTTAATGTTTTTAAAACTATTGTTTTCTTTTTTTAATATTCTTTCCTAAGAATTGTATCGACACCCTATATTCATTTTAAATTATTATACAACTTAAAAAAAAGAAATAAATTATTAACATGAATTTAAATTATTAAAAATAATTATAGAATTATGTTTTCATTCATAATATATATTAACTCTTATCATAATCAAGAAAAAATATTTACGATATAAAATGAGGGAAATGGAAATCTTATTAAATATAACACTTCGTTTTTTTGGATCAAACATTTAATTGGAAATAGGCCACCAAAACTATTCCATAAAGTATTATAGGTCAAAATGAATCTCGTAAAAAAATAATTACTAATATTTTGCTGTATTTTTTCCTTTTAAACATGATTTTAATTTTTTACATTAATTTTTATTTACCATGATAAAACATTTTTTTAACGCAGTACCATAATTTGTGTGACAAAAAAATTACCTTATAAAAATAATTTTCATCTTGATTAATTTTTTTACACATTTTACTAGATCCATTATATAGAATTTTTATAAATTAATATTAATATATTTTTATAAGACATGTTGAAAAATAGTTTTGAAAAAACAAAATTTTTAAGCATAAAAAATAACTTCTACTAGAATAAAATAAGATACTTATTAATGTGTAATAAATTATATTATTTTTAATCAATGTGATCTAATGTTACTTTGAAAACTACTGAAAATACAATGGTAATTTTATCTTACATGATATGAATAAAAAAAATTGACAGTTTTGAGAACATTAAAATTTCTCATTGTTCACTGAGAAGTCAAGATTCTTAGAAAAAATTATCAAAATATTATTATGAAAATATGATTTAATTTTTTTTTTTAAAAATTAATATTTTTAAAAATTAATTATAATATCCAAGATGAAAATGGAAGAAAATCCTTTTCTGGAAGAAAATGTATATTTGAATCAAAAAATTATGTTATTATTATTTCTCACATAATAATAATAATTAAATTATCTTTAATTCAGTAAATTGTATATATAATCTTGTTATATAAGTGGAAAAGGTGATTAATTTAATCCATTGTTTTATAAATAAATTTTACATGAAAAAAATTAATGAATAATGTCAATTTTTTTATAAAAATATTCTATTTTAACTTCCTAACAATTGATAATATAAATTTGGCAGATTAATTTATTTTATTAAGTATAACTTATATATATATATATATTAATTTCATAATTCATATTCATATCCTCTAAATAATGAATCAGTCATAACCATTATATTTTTATAATAATATTCTAAAAATATATTAAGGTTTATTATATTCTCAATGTTTCATTTAGTACATTAAATAAAACAAATATTTAATTTAAAGTATTGTCAATAAAATACCACGAGTGTTATTATTGGGTATATTTCTCTAAATATGTGGTTGAATTATGTCATCCATGAATAATTTTATGTTTCTATAGATTATAAGAATTATAGTTATATCTTTACTGATGATAATTTGAATCAATGTCAACAAAAGTAGATGGAGAACTTAAAGAAATATAATTTTGGGATCTATTTCCACATTGGAAAAGGGAATACAGTTGATGAAGCTCTATGTATAAAGTCATGGGGAGTTTTTTGAATTTTTAATTATTCTTATAGATTGAGGAAGGATCATTTAGTTATACATCATGATATTGAGGATAATAGTGTGAGATCATCCTTACTATGAATGGTAGAAAAATATTAATGGGAATAACGAGAGGTGAATGTGATTAAAGATGGTATCATTTAAGTTGATTCCTAAAAGGGACGTTTATAATGATCACAATTAGATTTTGTTTCGAGTTAGATTGTTTATTTTATTTTAAACAAAAGAGGCATTTCTTCTCAAGTTCAATATCTATCTATTGGTAGTGAATCCTAAAATATCTAACATGTATCATGCGTTGAGGGGTTATTTTTAGTGTCTAGAGGTGATGTGGGTTTTTGTTAAGTTATTATCATGATTTTTTGTTGGTCAGTAGGTGAAGGCCTAAAATTATGGTCCATGTGCTTTATTACAACCATTATACATACAATGTTTAAGTGTGATAATATTTTTGTGGATTATATCACTGTTTTTCCATGATATTAGGGGATATGTGACACAATTTGGGTAATTTTAGGATTAATTGATGAAACAATCTTATTTCATAGTGATTAACTAGTCATGTTCAATGGATGTTTTTATGAGGAATCAAGTGGATGAGATCATGAATCATCAAGGGTTTCTTAATACCATATTCATATGTTAGGCTAATTATATTACCTCATAATTATGGGGAGGTATTCAATTAGTTTTTGGATATCAACAATGTAATAACACTTTATTATATTCCCTAGTGGTTGGAAAGAATGAGTAGACTATCGAGATATTGAAGGATATGTTATGACCATGTGTTTTTGAATTTCGTAGATCGTTCCTGAAGAACATACCCTTAGTTAAAATTTTATACAATATTAAATACCACTTATCCAATATCATGGATTTATTTTTCTATTTCATAAGGAAAACATTAAATCTCAAGTATGTTTGATTGATATAGGGAAGTTAGTCACCAATGGACCTGATCTGTTAAAGATCACGATTGAGATAGTGTAAATGATTGATATTGTATTAAAGTGTCACAATACCATAATGATTATTATTTTTTTTGGAACAATGTGACCTCTGAAGTTAAATAATAGTGATCTTGTGTTCATAATTGTTTCCTATAACCTTAGAAATTAGAGGTTTGGCCCAATGTGTAATCTCACTCCAATGTTTATTTTTATTTATGAGGTGTTGGAATGAATCAATGATGTGGTGTATTAGTAGGAACATACCACATAAATTGTTATAATAAAATATATTTTATATGTGTTACAAATATTTCAATACCTTTATGAATATTCCTATGTTATTGATTAGTGAGAGGTATATGTAGAGGGATTGATGACATTCATGGAGTGGGTGATCATGAATTATGATCAATAAATGAAGATTATGTGTGTCCAATTCATTCTATTAGATTGAAAATATTTACAGTACTAGTTGTTTGGAGGAATATATAAAGGAAAGTGAGTCATAGATTAACCCTTAGTATCTTGCTCTTTTTTAGCCATATTCCTCAATGATGTTGAGATGTATGAATTATTTATGAAATGGTATAATTAATTATTTGGCATTGTTCAAATTTATGTTTACGGTCTATATGATTTTTTTTGATTTATTGATGGTGCTTTTTATATTTGATAGGTATGTCCAAGGGTGTTCTCAGTTTTTTTATTTACATTCTCCCTCTAGTTTTGTTTTTTCGGTATGACATCTATTTGAGGGGTATCTAATGTAATAGACAACAAAATCATGGAAAATCACCTTTTGTTTTATGGTTTTTTGGTTTAAAGAGGTTTTTATTTGAAGATATTTTGAGTTAACGAAAATATTTCATCTTATAAATGAGTTGTTAGGGTATGTAATTGGGTGTCACATTATGTTGGTTTGGATGGAGGAGGGGGAGTAATATAGTATATTATGTCACTCCAGGAAGGGTTTGATCATGGAAGGGTTCTTATATAGTTCATTGATGTTGTGATTCAGAGCTAGGTGGAATAACCCCTGAGTGTTTGGTGCTGCACAATTTTAGGATGGAATTAAAATCATGGTGTGACTTTCTTCTGTCATGTTGTAGAGAGTCTTGATTAGACATGTGGTGTCTTAATGTGTGTTTATGAAAATTTGTAGGAAATATCACAATTAATAGGGAAACCACATGCATGGAATGAAAATTCAATGAATTTCCATTTCCATAATTCTAATAATTATATAAGGTGAATTGCTCACGGTGTTAATGGTCAAAGTGATTTTGTTCAATTTTTTTTGACTAGACATCATGGCGTGGTCAAATATTCCATGAGGTGATACCCTACGTCTTTGATTTTGAGGTTTTTTCTTTTTGGGTATCATTGATCTATGATGATATTTTCAAGGTGTTAAAATGCCAAGAAATTATTTAATTCATATGGTTGAGTGAGATTTATAATTGAGAGATATGGGATATCACTACAAGACATTTAAGGATTAATTTGATTGCCCCATCCAAGAGAAAAAATGATCTGTAATAATGTGAATCCATAAAATTACACATTCAGTATAAATTATGAATCAATATTAGGTTTATATATATTCATTTGTTTTACCACTCCTCTTGAAATAATAGGTGCATCTTAAGTGATCATTGAGTGTAATTTTGTTCGATTTAGCACATGAATTTGAGAGATCAACCGAGTTATGATCCAATGAAGTTTTTATTCTTTTATTTTGTGTTCTCTACCAATTATTATTCTTGTATATCTAGTGATAGTGGTTGGGATTTTTTTATATCTCGAGGTCTTATGTTAGAGAACAGATTCTATGATCATGGTTATTGATGGTTTTCTCTCATGATCTGGGCTATGTGATCTCCTTTATCTTATATATTCATTCAACACATTTTAGGACCCATGACATTATGTATGGTAATCTTCACCTATAAATTATTCTCCCAAAAGATTGTGGGATTTAAAATGTTCCTTTACTATGAATGAGATTCCCTATTTTCCTTCCTGTTTACATAGTATTTTCTTTTTCTACATTTATAAATCTAGATTTCTATAAATGTACCATGATAAAATGAGGATCCATCAATTATCAATCAATGCTCCTATAAGTTCGTTGTGTCTTATGCTCCTCATTATCTCTCCATTTCTCAATAATTTCTATGTTTAAGAAATGTTAGATATCTATTTATTCTTCTTATAGACATGTTAATTAAGAGTAGCGATTTTTGGAGAAATTGATTGTCCATGTTTTTATTCATTGACAAATAAATATTCACCTTCATAATAGGTAATATATTTCATAATCAGGGGGGGGATATAATAGTGATCATCTCATTCCCTATATCCATTTGTTTTGTTGGAAATTTGATGTCCAGGAATAGTGAACGTCACTACCAACTACTGTGTGGATTCCATTTCCAGTTTCCCATCTTCCTTTGAATAATTATGAAATTCTATGGTTTTTCGGAAATTCAACTAATAAAATTTTGTATATTGATTTGAATACAACTATAGTTAAATTTATATTGATTTCTCATATCTATGTAGAGGTATATTTATCTCACTATATTCTTTCCTTTATATGGTATGAGGTTGTTGATTAATTTCATTTGAAATATGGAATTTTCATTTAATCAGTTATTATTTACATGATATAGGGACTGGACCCGAATGCAGTGAGGATCGAATATATGGAAGATGTTTCCAAACAAGAAAATGTATTTAACCATGGAGAGGAAACTAGTAAGGGGGATGAAAAGAATTAAGTTATTTCCCAATTGGAACTTAGATAATTATAGTCTATTAATGGGGTTATTGTAGATTACACAATTAAGGTTACTATGTTCAATTAGGTTAATAATAATGTTATGTGGTAGGATTATCCAAATGTTAGGTAGGCTGAAGGGGCTTTACACGATTCACCATGAGTGGTTGATATGTGTGTTTTAGTAGAAAAGGGACTTTATTAGAATCTATAATATCCATATATAATCAAAATATATATTTTTTGAACGAAAGGATTCCCCAATAATAAAGGATGAATGAAAAGATAAAGATAAGGCTTCTCTGAATGGGGATACATACACTATGTATGATCTACAACCCTTTGATTCTCAAGAAGTTTTCATGTATGTTAAAACTATTACAAATTTATATGAATTTAATCCCCAATTGAAAGAGTTTATATATGATCAAATTATTAATCACCCATATTGATATTCTATAGCTATTCAATAAAAAAACTTCTAGACCTATTCCTACATAACGTAGTGAAGACGTTGTTGACAATCTGAGAATATAAAAAAAATCCACGTATAAAGAGATTATTTCAAGATAAGAGGGGGATATAGATAGTCTCATAATAATTAGATTCAAAAATATCTTAATAAATAAAGGATTAGTCAGATATGAAAATAATAATGTTTAGTTAGTTTGATTCAAACACTAAGGTAGATGAATACATTGATGGTGAGAGTATTGGAGATGTAAAAGACTCTTCTTCCTTGAATGATATTACTTGGAAAAAGAAGTTATATATTATTCCAATGACTTCTTTTATTGTTATATTCTTAGAAACCTCACATCCCGAGCATCTTTAATAATGAAATAAGATATGATTAAGAATTATATTTCCAATTTTCAGGATAAAAAACCAATAAATTATGATAATTATGTCTGAGATAAAGAGGCATATTAAATTTATTATTTTATAATATGCATATTCGAATTTATCATGTATGAAAATTGTTCTTACAAACAATATCATAGACAATATAAATTTTTGGGGCCTTTAATAAATTATATGTTCCATATTTTTGTTGAATCCCTAAGGGATGAAATATATGGTTAGTACCTATGTTTTTTATTTTTCCACAAAATAACTAATTATTATTTTCTATTATTTTTAGTGTTTGGTATTTTCCCTCCAATATACCCATTTTATATTGAATTTACTTTTTATTGAAGGGTATTTCAGACTTATCATAGATGATGTGTATGAAGTCCTTTTTAGATGTTAATTGATACATGGAATTTGTGGTATTTTATTGATTCGATTAATTTTTTTGTTGCATTTTTCAGCTTTGTCAGTATTTTCTTGTTTATTATTTGGTTTTCTCGGTTCCTTGTTACATTTCTAAAAATTTGATATAAATTCAATTTTTTTCAGATATTAAAAGTTAATGTTTGCGATTGATATTTTTTATAAGAGTTGGTTTACTAGGATGAAAAATTTGAGGTGATTATGATTTAATTATTTGAATCATATTATATAATAGATTAATATTTTAAGATGCTAATTAATTAGTTATGTGAAATATTTTGTTGAATTGATGTAGCATATGTAAGATACTTTTTATTAGAATTATTTTATTTTAAATATGAAAAATTATTGAAATTATTTCTCAATAAAATTGGTTTATATTTTTTTCGGTATTATTTATTTATATCCCTATTATTGGTGTGGTCTTGGTAGTGTGATTGTACATCCCTAATTATGATGTTTATGTGGTGAGAAGGTAGTGCCGTAGATTAGAGTGGTAATGATTCATTATTATTTGTTGGTTTTTAGGTTATTATCATCTTTTGTACGACACATGATGTGTCTAGTTCTCTGTGGGAAGTGTGTTTGAGATGTGGTTCTTTTAGTATAAGTGATTTATTTTATATTATGTGTTATGTTGGGATTTTAAGGATAGTTATGTGGATGGAAAATTGATTGTGGTTTTGTGGTTCATTAATTTGTGTGATTGGTGGGAAAATTGGTGAATGGGAACGCTAGTTCTCAGAATGGAATTGTGTTCTTCTAATTAGAGTCAACCCATCTGGTATTTTTTATATTTTTTGTTTTTTGAAGTGGGGTTGTGTTGTAAATTTATTATAGTATGGAAATTTGTATGGACTATAATTAATAAGGGGTAATTTTAAGTTAATTGTTAACATTTAAAATGATATAGTAATGACTGAATTAAATAAGAATATTTAGTAATGGATGTTTTGATATTAAATTTAGATGAATGAATTGAATAATTAATGGAACTGTTATTGTAATATAATAAATATTTAATGGGATAAATTATATGTTTCAAAGGGGATAATGTGGATGTTAGGTTGAAAAAATTTGTTGGAATTTTTTGACTGATTTTTGTTGAAAATTAGAAGTAGTTGTAAGATTTTTTGAGTGGTATTATGGTGATTGTGATGGGTCTTGGTAATTCCATTATGTCTTAAACCATTAGTTAGGTTTTTTAGATACTGAAATATTTTATATTTTCCTTATTATTTTTTATAAACCCCACTCACATCTGGTAATGTTACTAACGCCCAAAATTTTTGGGTTTTGAGTGTTTTCCCATAAATCCACATTGGTGTGGGAATTGATGGATAGCTACTCCCTTTTTCCCACTCCAAATTCAATGAATTACATTGGTTTTGATGGTTCCTTGTAGGTATATATATATGTTATGTCATATAATAATGTTTTTAATGTAATATTTATTTTCATCTTAGTTATGTGATTTTATTTTATAGTGTTGATTATATGATGAAGACGTTATTGGATGTAATGCATGATGTGGGACACACATGGTAGTAAGACGATATGTGGCTTATTTCATTCATTTTTATGATACCCTTTTTTGATAAGGTTTTGATGTGTGATTTTGATGTGGTATGCGGTGATTATGCGATCAAGGATTGATGTGTTATGAGGTAGAAGTCTTGTGATGATGTTGTTAATTTGGTTGTAGTGTGTGTTATATGGTTTTGATTTGAGTTATGATATGACATTTCATAACTACATAAGGGATTCATGAAGTTGGATATTTTCTATTAGCTTATGATGGAGAAACACAAGTGGGGAATTATTTATGGGTTACTTATTCAATTTGTTTTGATACCATATTTTTATATTTTGATTTTATATTGGGCGATTGAGTCTTGGTGAGGTTGGGTGATTGTTGGCCTTTTATTATTTCATGATTAATCTCTTTTTTTTTTCTATGTAATTAGAATCTCACTCCAATGTTTTTAGGGGTGGAATTATTGATGATCCTTCATAGTATACATGTATTCCCAAACCTGAATATATTTATGCTTTTAATGATTTATTGAGGGATTTGATGACCATGTTGGAAATTACTGGCTCTAGGATTAAAAATGATTTGGAGTCACTACTATAAGTTTTCTTGTTTAGTTTTTTTGGAAAATATATTCAATATGTTATTTACAAATATTAATGTATATCAGTTATATTTTATATTATTTCTTTTATTAGAGGTTTTATCTTATATGTCCCTTGTAATATGAGGAAAATTACTCTCATTTATATGTTTTATAAACATAGAGCCAGTTGCCAACATGTGGTATATTGAATATGGTCTTTGAGGTTCACACTCTTCTTCAATAATTACCCAAGATGCATTTCCAGGGGGAAAGGTCATGAAACAATTTTTTTCTTCTTGTTTACACACTAATTGTTCAACTTTATACTAATTAAATTATAATAGTGGTAATATCCATAGATATTGAATATAAAAAAAATTAATTAATTAATGTTAAATCAAAATATTAAAACAAAAGTATGATAATAAATAATGAATAATAAATATTAAGTAAAAATTTAATTTACTAATAATTTCATCATTATAAAATGAAAAAGGAAAATCATTTAATTTATAATATTTATATAATAAAAAAAATCAAAAAACATAACCAATTATAACCTTATAATGAAATGTTCTTATGAAATATTAAATAAGTGATTATTCAATAATGTATTGATAAAAAAATAAAATCAATAATATATATCATGAATGTATAAAAAATACAAAAAATCAGAAAAATAACATTAAATTTCTTTCTAAAATAATCTAACAAAAATCAACCTATTATTCAAAAATATAATATTTAATCAAATAAAATAATAATGAATTACTGATGTTAAAAAATATATATACTAAGTGACATTATTTGATTCATCGGTTATTAAAACGATAAAGAGAGGGTTGATGTTAGACTTAAAAGGGTCGATGCTGGACTACATGGGGCCTTTTTTGGAATGGATAACTGTAATTGGATGATTGTGAAGGATATTATAGAAAATAGGGAAATAATATCAAGGGGAGGGGTAAATAATATTGATTTTTTATTAGGAGTAATAAATATGAAATTATATCAGTGTAGAAAACAATGAATATAAGGTTTATTAAGTTGAAATGCCAATATAAACACTAATAAATTTTTAATTAACAGTGGTTTTTGAATGACATTCAATAATTAAAATTTTTCACTAATCATATTTGACTAAATAAAAAAAAATATAAAATCAATTTTAAAGCTTTGTTTTTTATATTTTTGTGTTTTATTTAAAATATCCTTTAATAGAAAAATTCCTGTTATTCTTTTTTTCACAGTTCTAAGATAAATTGTCATTAGAAAGTTTTTTCAACTCTTGATATACCTATATTCAAATTTTATTAATTGAGATACACTTAACTATGGAATCATTTAAATTCAATAACACTAAAATTACACTACACCAACCCTATTAATTCATTATTAATCTTCTCACAATTAATTCTCCCATATTGACTACACCTCAAATTGTATTCAATTATTCTCCATCAAACAACTCCCATGGAATTGTCATATCTCACTATTGAATTATTCACAACTATACATATTCAATATTTTGTGAAAGTACCATAGTCTAATAATTTTTTTCTTAAATAATAAGTGGATATAATGAAAACATTTAAAGTTAGTAATTAAATGTTTTTACCATTGTATCACATATAGGATCTGATATCCTTAAGAATACAACCTATTAGGAACTTGTTAATTCAAAATCAAAAGTAGGGAATTCCCTAGTCATCCTGATGTCTTTAAATTGTCTTCCTTATACCCAAGTAATTAGGATGACTCAGATAGTGACCCTAACCAAGATAAAAATTCATCTCCAATTCCAATCGATTATAATGGACACAATTTTATGGACAACATCGAGACAAACAGCCACACATTGACACTTATGGAAACATGTTTCATATTTATATAAATTTCAACCACTCAATTTTATTCAAACTGGTTTTAACCCATGATATTCAAAATCTTGCGAACACCCCATAATAATGAGTACGATTAAATTTACAACAAAACTACACAAGGAAAAATATTATATAAAAAATAACTTTAGAATATTTTTTGGAATGAATATGCTATAAATTAAAAGTGTTAGGAAATACTTTTAACATCAAAATATTGTTATCTAATTTATTCATTACTATTTTTATCATAATCTTGTAATTAATAAATAATTCATTCAAGAAATATTTATTGTTGAACATCACCTTCCCAACTACCCTGAAGTGAAATTTCACTGAGAATAGGCTATATATTTATATATTGATGAATTCAATATTGGAAAATTCATATTAATATATTCTATCTAATTTTATTACCCTTTTAACATTCCCAACCGTATATATTAATATATTTCATGTATTTTATTTTTTAATATTTATTTGGGTTTATTATTATTTTTAATAAATTAGAATTATAGAATAATATCAATTACAAAATAATTAATATGGTAACATATTCCTGTTATCACAATATCATTAAATAGAAATAAAAATAAAAAATGGAAACTTACCATATATAATTTGGAATAAAACACATGAAAATTTCATCACAAATGGATGAAAATATCATTATCTTCCATTAAAATAATGAATGTTATTAGAAATGAAGGATACATTTCATTATATTTGTAAAATTACTAACAAAGTATTTTAAATATGAGAATTTAAGGTTGATAAATCATAAATCATATGTCATATTATTCAGAAAACATTAAACCTATATGGAGCATGACACATTTGAATAATGTCAAAGACCAAAAATATATATGCTTTATGCAAGAAACTTTTTTATAATTATCATATGATGAATTTTGGGGTATATTTTTGCTATGTGAACCTTGATTATATATACATTAACAATATATAGTCATCAAGTGAAAAAAAATTATATTTATGTTGGGAATTTATTGGAACAACAGTACTCTATAAATAGTAATGATTTTGATGATCACAAATACCTTTCTTTTACTAATGTTTTTATTTTGACTGTATTTCTGGAAATATATATTATTTATAAATTATTATCCTAAAATTATATTAAACTATTTATTTGTGAAAAATATTCATTAAAGTTTTTGGAACTCTCTTAGGCTTATTCTAGAAACACTATTCACCATTAGTCAGTTACTGAAAATACAATTCATTCAATTCATCACAGAAAGTAACATGTGGAACAAAATTTAAGATTATTTTGAAGGATCAACATGTATGTTAAATCAACCTTATGTTTTAAGAAACGTATGTTAAGGAATATTACATCGTTATTAGTACCTTATGTTTTCTAGAAAGTAAAAGTATGATTATTGAACCCGACGTAAATAAGTAACTTTACCAATATATTGATCATGAACCTTACTTTTGTAATCAACCTAATGTAGTCAACCTTATGTTTAGAAAAATTAATGAATTAAAATTAAATTAAACGTTCCAAGATCTATGGTGACGTGGACAAACCTATGGATCATCAACCCTATGTTTTTTATTTTGTCGTATTATGAGGGAACATTACATTTTACTTTTCAATGTTAGAAATTTGAATTTACATCTTTATCAGTGATTTTTTCAATAGTATTTGTGGAATGTCATTTCAATTTAAAGTTTCATTTAGATTGATTCAAATATCAATTTAGATGATTTAAATAGAGGTGTACAACATAGATTTTTTCTCCTATTTTTAAGGGAAATAACGATTACTCTGAGATATAATCTTTGATTTTGAAATAACTCAATTTATCGGGTATCTTTTTCTTATATGAAATATTTCTAAGAGATATATTGCTATATATCTCATTCTATGTCTGATTTTTAGACAAAAAGATCTAGAGATTTATTGGATGTATTGATAATTCTTATTCTTCAATATTCCTTGTGAAAATTGTTTTACAGTACTATAAAGATCAATAATCTCAGATTCAATGACTACATTTTGGAGATATACATGTCAAAATCTAGAAATGATATGTTATGTTTTTTTTTCTATTCTTAAAATTAAAAATATTTTATAAAACCGGATCTCTTCAGATATATTTCAATGTTTGTTTTCATCTGATGAAGAAGATCTTTCTTTTATTGTTTGCATGATGCTACAACTGTGAGATTCATCTATTTATCATCAAACTACATCTTATCTATTTTTTGTTTCAATTACTCGTATTCTGTAATGGTGGAGTGTCATATTATCACACTAAGATGTGGTTTTATCTATTACCCATAAAATAACTTGAAGGCTCTATTTTGAAATCCATTTTTTGTAAGGGTAACAACTACCTGCACTCAGTTTTGGATCAGTCTTATTATATGGGGACCTTACTTGTTAAATTCACCAAGCCTGCGGAGAGGGTGATTGGTGGAGTGGACTAGGGGATATTTGTGCCCTGAACTGCTATAAATTATTGTGCTTTGTTTTCTGCTCATATCCGCCGCATTTATATTCTCATATTGAAACGTCTCCAACTCTATCTATTATTGATGTGAATCGACAGAATTGTGAAATTTTTAAAAAATATCTCAATTCACCCCCTCTTGTGTTTCACTATAGTCATTCCTACCTAACAATTTATACATATTTATAAATTAAATATTATGAATACATAAATACATTATCCTACTAAATTCATTTAATGGTATATCTTTTATCCTTAAATAATGATTTTATATTTAACTATTCCTTATATTTTTTATGTTTACATAGTTATAATTTATTAATTCGATACACATTATTATAAATAATGTAAATTTACTCAAGGAATCATAATAAAATTTTCTATATATATTTTAGAATAATAATTATTTTTAAAAATGGTTTTGTAAAATATCATTTATCAAATTATTGAATATTATTTAACTATATTTCTCTCATTTATAGATTAAATCTCATATTTTCATTTCAAAAATAATATATCATTATAATAGTATTTTAATGTACATTATTTAATAGTGGTATAATTATTACATGAAATAGTTGGGAGTAACATAATAATTTTTTATAATAACTTATCATGTTATATATAATGTTATAAACATAATATGATCAAATAAATTTTAAAATTATATTTTAAAAATAGGGAGTATTTTATAATGACCTAATTATCTTATGTGACAATTTCTTAAATGTTTGACTGATTTTTAAAATATTTATAATTTATTAAAAAAATTATATATTGATGTTTTGATTCTAAAAAAATTATTTTTAAAATTTTAAGTATAATTTTTTTTCTCTAAAATAATATCCAAAAATATTTATTACTTCTAAATAAATTTTTATTTTCCATATTTAGAGGCATATTATCAATTGTTTTTGTCCATTTTTATAAAGTTACTCATTACAAAATAACTTGGGAATTATAATGGTAATATAATTTTGCTGAATAAGATTGGAACAATTTTTTAAGTTTTTATTTAATGATAAATTTATCATAATTATATAATATTTTTTTAAACATATAACATATTTTGGATTATAACATATAAATTATGTATGAGGTTGAATATGGAATTTTCAAGTAAAATAATACAAGACATTAAAAAATGTGAAATATTGTAACACGTAGTAAACATGATTTCATAAATATGTATGCATGAACAAATATGTTCAATTTACATCCACAAGAATAATTTTTTCATTAAAAATTATAGTGGATCATTGAGGAATATAATGGGTCACTATAGATGTAATGTATATTTTGAGATAATTTCAATATAAAATAATGAATAATTTATTTTGTGGAATCCCATTCACCACTCCAATAAATAAAACATAATACTATCTTTAATCATTACACCATTTTTTTATTCTATCTTCATTGTATGCTCAAAGAGTATCTCCTTAGGCACATATTCAATCTTGAAGAGTTTCTATGGTTTGAAGGATCGACTATAATCTTAGAAGAATCATCTTAATTTCAATTCCAGTTGCAATCATTCTGAAGGAAAATATTTTAAAAATAATTTTCATTTTATAATATTAACTTATTTAGAGTAAATTATCAATTTTAAGATCGCTTTTCCATGTAATTTTGCCAAATTCCTCCCTTATTTTACTATTCATAAGCCTTTTCCATGTCGAAGTAAGAGTTCATATTTTTCTATCTTCATTTAATTTTTTTCTATGATTATATTATTTAAAATATGACTTCACATACCTTCAGGGTAATATATCTACGATATTCTAACCCGTTTATTCTATTTTCTGTGTTATATGACCTAAATCTATATCATATTTCCATTTTTATAAGTAATTTCTATTCGAAGTAAATGTAATTTTTCTATCTTTTATCAATTCTTATTTACATTTCATATATCGTATCCTTTTTAACTCCCTAATTATTTATCCAATACCATTGTGATATAATATTATGTAATATAATTAAAATACTGGATTCATGATATACCCTATTTCACTCATATTTTTTTTGATCATAATCCATTGTAATGTCGATGTTTTCCTTATATAAATGATATTATAAATAGATCAAATATAAAATATCCCAATATATATAATGATTTTTTGATATTATAGATATATTATTCATTATAAGATGATTACATATACGAAAGAATGAAATGGATTTAAATTATAAATTATATGTCATGTCCCATGTGGGATAAACTAGATTTGGGAAGAAGTCCACCAAATATATCAATTTTTATGACATGGGGATTTAATATTAAGAAATTTTTTTTTGCCACAAATGTATATTAAATATCTCATAATTTTTACTGAAAATTTTATCTGGTTATTTATCAATATCATATTTGGTCTCCTAAAATAAATAAATACATATATAAATTTTCTAACAACAAAATTTTCATAATCTATGTATGTACCCGATAACTTCAATCCCATATTAAAAATATATTAATGGTACATAATTTGGCATTCAGAATCTATAATTATTTGAAATATTATTTTAGGTAATACATTTATTGGGGCCTATTATTAACATGACCATTTTTTTTATCACATATGGTGTATATACAATATTCTTTTTTATAAAGGGAATTGAAATAGAGAGCCAACCAATTTAATTGATTGAGAATTGACCATCTATATATTTTTCTTATCCACTGTGAGTTCCTTATAAAAAATTACTACAATTAAAGGGTATTCACCTAGGTATTCAAATCGTTCTTTTGAAATATAAATATATTAATTTGAATGTATAGACATTTCATATACTTTGTGAATTCCATGTTCATATTTATTTTTAATAAAATGTATTCACCAAGATGGAAATAAAAATCAATTGACTAAGAGAATAAAATGAATTCAACTTCTATAAATGTATACTATATAGTGTGAGTAACCTATATATAATTACTCTTATTAATGCGTAATCATATTTCTAACCATACCATTTTTTTTATTAGGAAAATCATGAGAATATCTCAAATTATTATTTCAATAAGGATGATTACAAATTATTCATCTATTTTTATGAATGTAGTTTCTTTAAGAATATTATGTATTTTATATTTTAGATATTATTTTTATATTAATAATGTATTGGACTTATATAATAAAGGTTATGGAATGGAATTACCCTAGATGCATCGGTATGGCTCATGAGATAAATTACCTTGAATGTCTAATACATTCCTACCATTATATATATATTTATGATTTCATAGAAATAGGATGTGATGAAATGGTTATGTTCTTTTATATTATACCTACCATTATTATCATATCATTTTTTAATACATGTGACTTTAAATTTCTATTGTCTTAAATTCCATGAATTTTTTAATTTTTTTCTATCTAAATTTGAGTAATCACGTTTATCTATTCTCAAAAAAAATATGCATTTTATTTTCCAAGATATCATACACTATCCTCTATCTATTACTGAGAGTATGAGGTCTCCGTTTTCATATTATTCCCTATTTTCACATTTAATTAGTATGGGTAAGATAAAAAAATTTAAAGATTATCATTTATGGTAGAATAATTAAACATTTTAACTAAATTATGTTCCATGTTTTTTAATAATTTAATTTTATTCCCATGAATGTATCTAGTTTTCTATGGAATTTTAATACTAGGATGTTAGGATTGGGTTATCTTAAATTTATTTTCCAATTAATGTACAACATTCCAAATCATCATGACTGGTGCGGGGTGTTACATGTATGGCATCATGGTCACCCCACTATATAGGATTCATTAATGAATGGATCAACTATAAAAAATAACTAAATTATCTCTAGAAAATCATAGTGAACTAAATTATAAAAATATATGAAGTTAGAATCATCTCACACACAAATCATTGGACAACACTCAGATCCTCCTCCTAATAAAATATTGTTGAAATAGAGATAGATATATATCTAGTTATTTTATATAGATTAATTCACGTAGACCATTTCATATGGTAAAATAATACCTTACAATATTTTATTAAATCATCCATGTTTTATATTGAAGTGTAAAAATAATCATAAAATATATCATTGGAATTTATTGACTATATATTCCATAGTAGTTCCCATATCATTTTTCAGAATGAAGATAGATCATTACTTGATAGATGAATGTGAAGAAAATTTCAAGGAACTAAAGGAAAGGGGAGTTAGTGAACCATTTAATTTAATAAAATATAATAAGGAAAAGTTTGGGATAAGTAGTTACATGTTAAATTGTCATGGATGCATCATAATTTAGACATTTAAATTGATATCTTATTCCTCATGATAATGGGAGGATCAAGAGAAAAATTACCAAAATCATTATTTGGAGTTAGTAGATGTATTATATTATTTAAAGATAATAAGGAATTGTTTTTATAGAGAATGATGTGAAATATATAAGGATCAATAGTGATTAAAGAATATACTACCTCAGAAATAGTTCAATATTCCATAAATAAAATGCATATAATTTAATAAATATTTTTACTGAATAATACATTACCACCCAAGGAAAGTGAACAAGGATGAAAATGCTTCGAGTCAGTAGGATCATACTAGTTTTCCTATGACTATGATTACAATGGATCTAATATTATTGGATTATCAAAGGATGGACCATAAAATCTTGATTGGTGGGTAGAAATAATATCCTTCTAGAATGAGTGTTCGACTACCCATCTATGTGATGATTAAAGTTAAAAACAAGGAATAGTTAGAGTAATAAAAGAAGCTGAGAAATGATTCTAAGTTCCACCTTGATTGTGATGTAATGATATGATTGAATAATTGAGTATTTTTTTGATGTATATTATTTCTAAAGAATGTTTTTTTTATGTAGATAATTATTAACCATTATATATTCATCTTGGAACTAAGAATATTTAAAGCTATATGAAAGTGTACTTTTGGTGGGACAACATGAATCAATATATTTTAGAGTATAAATCAATGTGATTTGAAAATCATCAAGTAAAGGGTGATAGGTTGAATTCAATGGGTATATTCCAACCATTACCCATACTGTAATAGAAACGAAAAAAATCCCCATGGATTTTATAATCGGACACCTCAAAATTTTGAAAGGATATAATTTATTTGGGTTGTAGTCAATCGCCTTCGGATGTTAGAACAAGTTATTACTACTAGATAATACTTATCCCTTGATCATCTTACTATTATACATACTAATTATGTAATATGGTTTCCTATAGTGCCAAATTATATTTTATCTTATTCAAATCTAATATTTACTTCAATGCCATGCGGAATTTTGTTGCAATATCTGGATTCATAGCATTGTATTATTTTTGGATATAATCCTCTTATAGATGTTTTAATGAACTCAAACCAATTATTATGGATCCCGTGGAAAGATTTTTTTGATTGGATGTATATTTACGTAATCAAATTCTAATGTATTAAATAGTTTAGTAGTTTTTCTAATGTGGATATTTCATTGAAATTCACATTACATTTTAGAAACTAAAAAGTAAACTATAATTTCCATTGAGAATTAAATTATTCCAAATACTATATCCCTATATATCAATCAAAAAACACTTACTCGTATCTTGGGGAAAATAGAACATTTGAAACAGGTGAGAAAAAATGCTCAGTAAGGGTAATGTAAAGAATAATCTATCATAAATCAATAATGGATAGTCATCAGGGAAAGGTAAATGACAAAAAACATACCAGTTAATCAAAAAATAGTGTGTAATATTATTGGAATAAAATACGATCAAATAATACAATATAAATAGACACATGACCTTAATACTTTACCATATATATTCTATCTAATTGAATAATCACCCGGAATAAAAATAATAATGGACTTTATTATTTTGGAAATTTTCAATCTCATAATCCATCCTCAAGATAGTTAATGTCAATTTTTATCCTTATAATACTTTATGTTTTTTTTGTATAAATCCATATGATTGGCCAATAAATTCATCTCAGGAGACTATCGATGCATTTAAGGTCTTATATTATCAGATCCTCAACCCAAGTATTGTATGTCAACATAATTTATTACATATCAAATAAATTATTTATTTTATAATAAATATTCCTTTTCATCAAATATCAACATTGGGTAAAAGATACAAATTTCCTATTATTTCCTCAGTTATTCATATAATAATCAAAATAATCACCATATGTAGAATTGGAAAACAACTTAGGTAAAAATAATACTCATGATACCAGATTATGGATTATCATATGAAATTTAATTTTCAATTAATGATGATAAAAATAAATCAATGGTGCACTATATAATCCACATAATAGATAATCGGTTCATAATAACACATAACTATCAATGGAATATAATTTGAGATAAAATAATTTTATCACAGTTCATTTTGGTTTTATGTGACTCATTGTCTTGTACATTAGTTTTAACAAATTTAATTAAATCAGAGAAGAACAATATAAATATTTATAATATCATATATGATCACTTTTTTATAATTTTACTACCAGTTTATTAATAATATATTTCTATTTTCACTCTTTTGAGTGTTAATTAAATTGTTTTCTCTTGCATGTTTTCCCATGATATTTCACTATAGTCTTGCATAAAATATAGATCTATAATCTCTAGTTTTATATTAATGTTATAAATTTAAAATTTAATCATTAAATACATATTCAGAACAATTATAGATTATTTTATATGTAAAATTAATTGCATCACACCATGGAGATGGTAGGTCATATTCCCGCAAAAGTGACAATATCATTTTGTTATTGAGTAAAAGGGTAAGCGTCTGAATGACATATTAATTTTAAATTATATATATATAATTTTATTTTTCATATATATTTATTATTTACATCATTTTTACCATCGATGTAAGGTGTTGATGATAAAAAAATTGCACCATGATATGTTGAAGGTAAGTTGTATGTATGAACGTGTGGTGTTTTTGTTTTTCATATGATGAGTAAAATGTAAAGTATTATATTTACATAATCATAATAACATGTCAAAATATATATTGTATAGGATTTATTACTTTATAATTGATACAATATGTTAATATGAAGTAGAAGACCGAATAAACATTAAGGAGTGGGTAAAGATGATTACCCATTCTTCAGCAGACTTTCTTTAGATATCTTCTTAAGGGATCTTGGGGTTGTCATTTGGATAGAAACTAAAATATATAACGTTGATAAGGATTCTTACAAGTTAAATGGGTTGGTATTGGGGGATCAATATGGCCCATAGTTGTGTAAATAATTGAATGAAGTGGGGTCCATTTATAATTGAAGTGAGTGGCACATTAAAAATTTCTCAAAATATTAACATATAACAAAAATATTCGAGTGAAAAATACATCTAAATGGACTATAAACGAATAGGTTATTACATAATTAACCATATCATATCTTCATTTTGATTATTAAATATATTTTTTAACTTTTAAATAATTAAATGAAATACCAATTCAATAAAATATGATTATTTTCACATCTAACGATATATATAACATTAAAATTTAGAATATCAAGATAAAAATAAATCTTCAAAAAAAGAATTTTAATACAGTCCTATTATGTCTTATCCATCTCAAAATATATTTATTCCATTAATTATCTAATTTTATATTTATACTAATATTTTAAATATCATTTATTTCATTTTTCCTTTAATTAAATATTAATGGAATAATTATTGTGAATGGATTCCGGGTAATTATTTAAAACTAAAATTTTAAAACAAATTACAATGATTAATATAAATATTTAGTATTACAAAAGACTGTTTTTGTTCAAACATATCTTCTAGATAAACAGATATTATAAAATTCCCACTTATAAAAAAATAGAGTTCGAACTTTGACTTTTATAAAATTAAAATACTATAAAGGAATCAGTGTCATCAAAATGGATCCAAAGTGTCATGAATTATACCTAATGGTGACTTTGGTATGAACATTACATATCCAAACAAAGAATTAATTTTTTAGTGTCGTTTATTAATCTTTTTTTCATATTATATTTACCCTTAATTTCCTGATTTAACATTAACTATGGTATTAAAATTTAAAAAGTTTATTATTCATATCATCTAAAAATAATTTCAAAGTATTTAAAATATTGGTTATCCTAATTAGAAATATGGAATAAATGTTTTTATTTTTCAACTCACATAATTCCTAGAATTTAATTTAAAATAAAATGTAATAAAATAAAACAATACACAATTTTCTACAATTTTTTTAAATATAATAATGTTTTGATACTAAATTCAAACCTGAAATTGATTCGAAATAAAAAATCGGTATTAATGATAATGATATATAACATATTTTACTATCAAACTAAAATAAAATTTATCTTTTCAACAGTTGAAATAAAAATCTAGTTTTGAATGAAAATTAGTATTGTTTTTATATTCATCATAAAATAAATCTACTTATAAAAATATAAAAAAATACCCTAAACTAATATTGAAATTAATATTTTAATAATTAATATTATTTTTAAATTAAAACTTATCAATGTTTTAAATTGTTTTTAAGCAAGTTTACTATTAAAAGGTAACCAAACTGCCTTTAAAATATATACCTTTTTATAAATAAATTTATATATTTTCTTATCAAATGACTACCAAATATATTATATTAGAGTCAAAATATTAGTTTCAATATTTAATATTTCAATTAAATTACAATAATTAACTAATATTAATTAATTTAATTTATTAGTAATAAAGTCTTTTGGGTGTATATAAATAGTTTTTTAGTAAAATATTTTATCTATACACAATTGGTTTTTATATTAATTTCTAATGATTTGGTTGGAAAATAAATATATGAACATGTTTCTAAAATATTTTTAAAAAAACTGTTAATCTTATTCCTTCCATCTATTATAATAACTAGTTGATAACTATAATATTAAATAATAATATTAAGAGTATTATGTAGTTTGAATAAAATATGTATTGAGTGTAATGAAAGATATCAAAGGAACTCTATATTGTTTTTAATTAAAATACAAAATATGGTTTCAGGTACTGAAATATAATATTAATGTTGTGTGTAATGAAATCATAATTTTTTGTGGTGCATAAATATATCTTGGAATAAAATTATGTTTATTCTATTAGGAAAATATTTTAACATCTTGAGGTGTTACATTACCTTACCTTCTTGGTGTAGTGTGTCATAAACACTATCAAATATAGTTTACTAATTTTAGAATGATGGGATTGTAACATTCTCTCCATTATAAATAAATTGTTTTCTCACAATTTTTATAAGATTTTGGTAATCAATGGATTAATATTTTAAAATACCTTTATAGAAATCTCTCATTGTGAGAAAGTTTGATAAAACATCCTCTTAATAGGATAGAATAAGAAGTAAAAGGCCATATAGAATACTATATAACTTGGTTTAAAAGGGGGATAAAATTGGTAGAATTTGAAGATTTAGACATCGAATAAGGGGGTAATTAATTACAGAGAGTGATTGATGTATTTGATCAAAATAAAGTTATGAAAATTGGAAAATTAATGGCCTCAAAACCATAAATATTTTATGATCTAAAAGTCCATCAATGTCATAAGATATGAATGTCTTTGGATAACATTTTTTTAACGGCCTTTTCCTAATGTTTAGTAACTACATCACTATATAATAATATAAGGATGTATACGTGTTATTATTTTTATATTTCATAAATAAAATTTCAACCTTAGGTTGTGCCTAAATATATTTCTAATTCATTTATTACTCTATTAAATGAATTTCTAAAATGAATTTTTTTATTCTTAAAGAGCTAGAAATCACTTTTAAAATATTTAAAGATCTTTGTGAGAGTGTAAATTATTCCACTCTATATCAAATTATTTCCTAAAACCTAAATTTTACGGAAGTGTTATTCAATATGTATAGACCTTATTATATATAAATAATACATTAATCTTTAAAACTTTAGCCAAAGATTAAATTGTACAATTATAATATCGGGTTAACCCTATGATCCTTCAAAAATATTTTTATTTAAAAAATAAGAAATAAGGTCACTACATTTAAAAATTGAACTCACCATTTTTATCATAAAAGATACAAAGTAGTTCTTTTTAATTAAATACAATACATGTGAATATCCTCATGATATTTTTTTTTGAAATATGGTAATAACCTTAATTAACCTAAAACATTGTCTAAAACATGAATTCTTTCTTATTACTCGAATAAAATATTGATTATTGGATATATTACATAAATCCAAAAGTTCTTGTAAACATCGTCAATGATATCATAACCACTTTGTAAACAAATCACTAATCAGTTCCAATGGTATTTATTGATATCCAATTTAATTTATTCATATCAATAATTTATTTAACCCAACATCATTATCTAAATATCATGATCATATTATAGGTTATTAATCCCTAAATCATTGGTTTTATATGAAAACAACATTACACTCAAGAAAATTTTCTGGACATCGGTACAATTAAATATATTATCTAAAATCCTTAAATAATGTGTACTATAACAAAATTGTTTTAAATTTATTAATTATTATAACTTAATTTCATTGAAAAAATACTTAAAAAATATAATTTTTGAATCCAAAAATAAAACAATAATAATCCCACAATATTCTAAATCCATTATCTAGGGATTATAATTTTATTCATTAATTTCCAATTCCTCTAATATTTCATTTGGCATATATTAATAAACTATGATATTACCATTACTCATAAAAAATTTATGATTATCTTCTAGATATTCCCTTCTAATATATTTAGTTGTATAATTGATGTACATTGGACTTATAAAACATAAAACATTCATGATACCTTGGGGGAAATATATTATCATTAATTTGTTTCACCAAACTTGTAATTTTTCAATTATAATTACTTGCTTTGTATCCTTATTTCACGCACCCAAAAAAACTCTATTTCCTATAAGACCTTCACTTTGGTGCTTCTTCTCACATATAATACATGTACTAAACTGAATCTACATTCCCCCAACGTTTTCACCTCTCATAATCCTAGAAAACACAATCTTTCTTTTATTTGGAGAGTTTAAGACATGGTTAAGGTCAATGTTGTTAATAATTTAATAAGATAACTGATTAAAAATAGTCACAATAACCATTACACTAGTCATCATCACATTTTATTTCTCATCAACACATTTTATATCACATTCTATGTTAACATAGTTCATACTTGTTTATTCCATTGATGTGTAATAATAAAACTATAATATTTAAAGTGGTATATTATGTTACAATGAATATTATTCAATGTATGTCTAAATCGTGAAACCATCTACCAAACCTATGAGCCCTTAGGTTTAAATAATTTTATCAGTGGTTATTAAAAATTTTAAAGGATGTTATCTTATCTTTGTTTTCCTAAATAAATTTACCAAGTATTCTACTAAAATTACTTTGATGTCAACTATAACAACCCTGACCCCAGAATCCAAGACCCCATGGTTTGGTTATTATATTGCCACTAGATATGAGGAATCACATCCTGAACTATAGAATAATCTATTAGTCCTTGTAAAATAGATACATAATTAAAATTCACAAATCATTTTAAAAAATAAAACATAAAATAAAATTTCCTTTGATAACAAAATTATTACTATGATTATATCACTACATATTAATAAAAAATACAACTCTGTATCTTAGGGAAAATAAAAGATTATAAATGGGTGAGCTAAAATGCTCAGTAAGGGTTCTATACAACAAACTTTTTCAGAAATCTAAAAATGATTATATTATTGTAAAATAAATTGATTGAAACACATGATAATTAATCAATTAATTGCGAAAAATATAGTTGGAATAATAGATGGTCAAATAATTCCATATGAATAATCACATGAGATTTAAACTTCACCATGTATATTATAACTTATCTAATAACCACGTGGAATAAAAACAATGATGCAATGCATAATTTTTTATACATAATCTCTCAAAATATGTCTTAAAGATAGTTACTGTCGAATTCTAAACTCATCAGTGTTTAATATGTTGGTGGAAACCTATTTGGTTTGGCTGACTAATTTGTCTCATAGAAATATCAATACACTAAGGGGATTGTACAAACTGGTCCTCAACCCTTGAATTTCATGTAAAAATAATTTCATATATATTTAATGATATATTTAACTCATAATGATTATTTCATATCATTATATTACTATGTTGAGTAAAAAATATGGATTTAAAATTATTTCAACATTTATTCAAAAAAATAGCAAAGTAATAACCAAATGTAAAAATAGAATACAGATTAGGTAATAATCATACACATGATAAAAGGATGGGATAAAAATGAGAAATGAAATTTTCAAATAAATATGATCATAAATAAATCAATGGTGAATTATATATACCTAATAAAATTGAATTTTTGTAATATATAAAATAATTCTCAAAAGAATATAAATTGAGATGAAATCCTTAACACACATTTCTTTTGGTGTTTAATAGAATTATTATATATATAGTGGGTTCAAATATTTTATTAAATCTTATGATAATTATATTATTATTTTTAATATCGTAGATAACCAGTTTTTAAACATATTACCACCCATTTATTAATAATATTTTAATAGTTTAACAATTTCATGTGTGAATTACTTTGTTTTATGATGCATATTTTTTCATGAAATTTCATAATTATATTACATAGTCTATAGGTCCATTTTTTTCATAATGATCTTAATTTTATAAATTTATTATTTAATAGTTATATAAATTTTTATAACCATTTTTCAATGCTACATATGGAATATGAATTGCATCATTTCATGGATAAGGTAGGTTGTACGTGCACATGAGCAACAATATAATTCTATTAATGAATGAAAGGCTAAGGTAGTGAATCATATATTAAATTTACATAATTTTTATTATGTAATATTTATCATATGTAAATACCAGTTATTCCTATCATTTTAATATTCAATGTATGGTGGTGTTGGAAAACAAATTACACCATGACATGGAGATGATAAGCCATATGTATAAATGTGTGGTGCTTTCATTTTTCATATGATAAAAAAAGTGGAATACGGTTGGAACATAAAAATAATAATATCTCATAGTTTTTATTATACTGGAGTTATTACTTTAGAATGTAAATAACACATGAAGAGGAAGTAGAAGAAGAAAAACCCTTCAGAGAGTGGGGAAAGAAGATTACAATGTCTTTAGTAGACTTCCTTTAGATCTCTTATTAATTGATATAAGGTTGGTGTTTTGGAAGGAAAAAACATATATAACATGTATTAGGATTTTTAGAATATTACTTTGTATGGAATGGTCAATCTTGATGGATTAATTTGGTGTGATGATGTTAATAATAGGATAGCCGTTCCTAATTATAGTGCGGGGAAATTTGGAAATTTTTCAAAATTTTAAAATATTATAAGTTTATTATTGAGAAAAAATAATTAAAATGGAGAATAAATTAATACAGTATGATATATAAGATCATATATTATCCTAGTATTTTTATTCAATAGTTTTAATATTTCTAAATCATTTATGAAAATATTAATTCCATAAAATATCATTATTTTCCAGTTCAATACAATTCATTACATTGACTTTACGAATATCAATATTGTAAGATATCATCAAAAAATACAATTAATAAATCCATATTATTTCACATTCTTCTATAATATTCTGGGATTGCATTAATTATCCCAAGTTATATTTCTTCTAATATTTTTAATATTTTTTTATATTTTTCAATTAAAATAATAATGATTGCATCATTGTTGTGAAATCCATAAAGGTAATTCTTTCATACGTAAACATTAAAAATAAATTTCAATGATTAATATAATAATTTTATCATTAAAAATACTATTTTTGTCCAAAATGGTTTTCTAGATGACTATATATTAAAAATGATATACCTACTCAAAACTATTTTCTCGAAAGTTTGACATTTCTTAAAATAAAATACTATATTGGACATAATGTCAAACATGTGGATACAGAGGGTTATAAAGTATAAAAAATGATTTTTTGTTATAAAATTTCTCAAAAATAATTATTAAAAGATTTATGTGAATTCATTAATCCTTATCACATTATTTATTACTTATAATGAACATATTTACTATTTACCGTGGTAATACAATTTACTACAATTACTATTAATATTGTCCAAAAATAAAATGAATCTGTTTACTAAATTCTGAACTCCAGATTCAAAATATGGAATATATTTTTCTATTTTCAACTCATATAATATGGATAAATTAATTTAACATTTAACATGTAAAATGAAACAAAATAAATTTTTTCCAAGAATTTCCCTTTTAAATATAAAAATGTTTTAATACTAAATGAAACAATGAAATTTATTTCAATTAAAATAATATGATTATTCATCATATAATATTACAAATTTAACATTTAATCAAAAATAAAATATAGATTTTAAAAACTAGAATTAAACATACAGTTTTCAATGAAAATCACTATTATTTCAATATTCATTAAAAAATGTAACATCTCTGAAAAAATACGAAAAATAAATCCTGAGATAATTTTTTAGATTCAAATTTTAATAAATTCATTTTTTTTCAAATAAAATTTTATAATAGTGTCAAATTTTGGTTAAATAATCATTTCTTAAAAGGTGAAAAAATGAATTTAGAAAAATATATCTTTTATACATAAAATTGTATTTGTTCTAATCTTATACATTTCAAATTTATTGGATGAATGTAAAAACATTTAATATAATATATAATATATTAATTTCATGAATATGATTGAATCATACTAAATGATATATTTTATTATGATGATTCTCTTTTGGTATTATAAAAATTATTTTTTAAATATATTTTATATTTATTTAAATGAATTTATATTCATTTAGAAGTAATTGGTGAAAAAATATATATAAAAACATATAAAAAATATTTTTATAATTTTATTAATCCATTTCATAGTAGCCATTATAATTTCCCATTGTAAAATTTCCATATATATAATAATATTAAATGTATACTGTAGTTCGATGAAACTAAGTCTTTCTTATGACCGAAGTTATTAAAGGAACTTAGTATTTTTTTTATAATAAAATAGTGGTGTCTTTACAATAAGATAGTCTCAATTTTTAATTTAGTGAATGGTTATCTTGTTGTTTTATATAAATTAATAAATAAATAAAAATAAATTTATTCTAAAAGGAATGTATTTAAAAGACATGGGGTGTTGCATTTCCTTACATGTTCGGTGTTGTGTGTACCACATTCTATAAAATATAATTTCATTATTTTATAATTGTATAGTGTTACAATTAGACAGACTGGGATAAATATTTCATCTAAAAAAGATATAATGATATATTGTTATATGGATCTCAAAGGTGGTTAGTATCAGCACCTTTCCCTAGTATTATTTTTGTTAAACCATAACATTCACTCATATAATATGTTGGATCAATATAAAGCCGTATATAGAAGTATGTTTAGAAATACAACATTCTTGGATGAATCTGGATAAATAGAACTATATTGCAAAGAGTTAGCAGAGGAAATAATAGAAAATGGTAGATCCATTCATCATTTCACTATAGTAGCTCTAAGTCAATAAAAAAATTATAAGAAAATATTCGTGAGGTATAGAATTTAATTTCAAGGGAAGGTATACCTACAAATTTATCCATGAAATAAAGCTATGGAATTTGAATTTAAAGGAAATCTGGTCCCATGCTAAATTAGACCCTTTATGATTCTTGATTAAGTAGGTATGGTATCTTATTAGTGTGAACATCCACCAAAATTCTCCTATGTTTGTTATGTGTTCCATGTATATCTCTATAGGATATACATATATGATCCTTCACATTTAATAAAATTAGATTATTTACTTCTATGTCATGATATTTAATATAATGAAAAACATTTAAAAATCATGTTTCTTTGATATAATGTGCTACTAAACAAGACTAATCACATGGTTAATGCACACTCATTGAATTATAAAATCAAAGAAGATACTTGTCAACCAAAATATGTGATGAAAAAAATTTATCCTCGTTTAATTTTTTATATTGATCAAATTGTAGGGTAATAATTAATTTTATTGGAGGTAGAATATAACAATGAAATATTTTTGTGTTTATTTATATTTAGATAAATTTTATTTTTGGATATATTTTTCTATATGAAACAATTATTTTAATAAAAAACAACATAGTATATTATTATTCAAACATTGATGTTATAACCTAACCATCGAAATTGGCTATAAGAATAGAAATTAACAAATTATAAAAACCAAAATGTTAAAGTCATTTAGAAAAATAAATCATATTGATAATTAGTTACTCAAATTTTATTAATGTCATTATATGCTTCCAAAATATAGTTTTAATCAAAAATAATGTTTATTACTTTTTTTGAAAAAATAACAAATTAATTCCTACTACATTTTCAAAAAATAATTGACACAGTGTCAAAATAAACACAAACAACCATATTTTTCACATGATATATGCTTTGATGTCGGATTATGGTGAAATGCTTTCATTTAAATTATTATTTAGTATGGGAATAATCAAATGATACTATATTAATTATTTCACTTAATTGTTTACGATTATAGTAATGATATGTTTATGGAACTCAATTATTTTTCATGGGTTAAAATGTAGTTATATGATGCATGTTATATGGTCTTGGGAAATTTATATAAATGGTTTATGATTATGTTATGGTCATGTTTGATATATATATTCAATGTATTGGGTAATGTGATATTGATATCAGATGATATGATGAAGATAAGCATGGACCTGAATTCTGAAATCATTGATTACATATTGCTGTTTTTGTTTGTATTCTTCTAGATATAAACATTAAAATATTAGTGGACTTTATTGTGAGTAAAATTTTTCACAAGTTGATGTGTGAGTATGAATATATTCAACATTTATGAAAAATCTTTTTTGTGAACATTTTTTTTACCTATGATCACATGATTATGATCTTTTATGATTATGATGTGTCAGGACAATTTTATAACTCTTAAATAATGATTAATTATCTGAAATGATTATTTATTAGAAATCAAGAAATTAACGGATTATGGAGATTTTTATTTATTCTTTTCTATGCAAGAATATTTTATATTTAAGACGTGCACTTGAATATGTTATCACACTATTATGATAATCCTAATCTCTAATGATTAATATCTCCCATGTTTACTCTTAAGGATCATGTGAGCTCACTAATTATTATGTTTACAACCCCAAGTCCTGATGGATGGTTCTAAACATTATGATTATATAATGGTTCCTTATGTAATGAAATATGATTATGAGGATGAATATTGTATATAAATAAGATTTTCATTTACTAAGTCTCCAAATAAATTAAAACTCTATGGTCCTTTACTCGGATTATTGTGATACTTATTAAGTAATAATCTATTAAGAAGAAATATATATTTACAATATGTTTGGTTCATTATAACTTCACCTCATGAAACTGGATCTTAGAGTATGATGTCAAAAACTATCTACAAATTCTCATCTCAAGTGTTTCCACTACTAAAACCAATAGTCGATGACTTTTTTTAATAGAATCTCACAACCTCAAATAATTATCTATCACACTAGTGTTAGAAGAGATTGAAATGGATTCTACTACATCACTGATATCATAGAGTAAGAAGTTTTTAATCCTCCACACATACCTTGGAAAATATATGGTACCATGTTGTACCTCCAGAAACTCCTTGATATAATCTACTCACAACGTCATTAAATAAAACACTTATTTGAAGAGGAAATCGAACTCCATGTAACTGATAGTCACCACATAATTCACTAGAAACACAATCATACGCTATATCTATAATAAGACATGGAGATACAAGACATCATAGACTACCATATGGTTTGGAGGGATCATAAAATGTTTGGAAACTCTTTCTACAACCTCAATTTAGACATCTAACACCTTGGGTCTAAATCACCCAAAAATATAGGTGTTCTGTACATCTAGAAATCATGATGTCTGATCAAACTGTGCAAGTCATTATCTAGTATTGTTTTTGAAAATAATCTACTCAATGGGTGGAGGTACTATTAGTAATCTTTCTAGAGGAATCACATCCTGCATGTGCCTCATCATTTAGCCTGATCACTAGGTTGATATTCAACATAGCCCGTAGAGGAATCCTAACTATCTATTTTCATGGTGGAATCCAAAAATAGTAATGGTTCATCACATCCAAGGAGAATACATGCAGATCTGACATAAGGAGGACATGTAAACCACATCCCTTTCCTGTTTCGTATAATTAAAAATGTTTTACTAGAAATAAGTACATATAAATACTGATTCAACAAATATTTCATTAGATTTTTAGTGAATAGATAAATTTCCCCTCAATGTGTTCCAGGTTCCGAGAGAATTACTATAGACACATCAACACTATTCCCAAGGTTCCAAAACCAATCCTTAAAAGATATGATATCTTTTGATCACATTCTTAAGATAGAATGATACAATTTGATACAGCCAATTCAAAACTATATTTTTCAGTGACCACATGACCTATTGTAATCTAAGAGTGACACCCATATACTTCTTCTAATAAAAAAGTGGATGAAGATATGTGCTGAGAAAAAATACCATATAAAAGGGAGGTTTATCCTAAAGTAGCAATATAAACACAAAAATATTTATATTGTCGTATAATATATAAATGTGAATAAAAATTATTTAAATGAATTTAAAATATATAATCCCACATCAGATTATGGAAAATATAATTAAAAACAAAAATAGATAAATATAATCCCACCAAAACCCTAAAAGTTTCCATCCTAAAAACCAAATGTGAATACAATTAAAATGAAACTACTAGATCCATCTATACTCTATCTAGTATAACTAAGATCCGCATACTCATAGTGCACCTTGTTTTCTATAAAATGAACTTTTATATCAATAGGACATATTATGTGTGGGAAGATTCTAGGCAAGGGTGAGTATAAACATACCCACCAGGACACAAAAAACATAGTGCATCAAAGAGGGAGTAAATACATAAGAGAAAAATAAAGGATTGTAATGAAGATAAACCGTATATGTTTGTAGATCAAATCTAATTCGTATTGAAATAAAAAATCTAAACATCCTACCAAGGGATTCTTATCACGCCTCCAAGGTAGTGATCTTGCAAGAGAACACACACCCCATGTCTTTCTAACAGTGATATCGCTCCTGTGATACATCAGACTCATGCGTCTTTCTAGGATTTATCTATTATATATAAATCATTTGATATGGATACACTAGAAGGGGGTCCTTCCATAGGGATATGGTTGATACCAAACTCAATATGAAATAACATAATTGGGAGTGAATCACATGACTTTTATGTCAGTTATAGGATAATTGACCCAACCCTAAGAAGAATGATATAGAGGAACACACCCCGTGTCATAGGGAAGGTAAATACTCTATCCAAAACTAGTCCATATAGGGGATCAATCATCTTATTCATAGGATGGTATATTATAAATCATACTCATGGAAAAAGACAAAGATAAAATTCCCACATTATAATGAAATATGTACTAATTTGATTTAGGGTTCAAATATAACATGGAAGGAGTATAAAACATGATAAAGAGACACCAAAAATCCTAATAAGTCATTTCGTACTCATGTCTGTGTCAAAACACATTGCATGTTCCAATGTTCTTCATTTATGTTCAGGAACTGTTCCTATGTCTATGTACGTGTACACTAGATAAAGCATGTATAGTTTATAGACTATGGATTACATTGTATATAGATCAATTACATATATATGTGATGTTTTTTTTAAATGTGATCTTATCATCACATAGAAGGGTCTAAATAGTGTGTGTTCTTAAAAACTACATCTCATGAAGATTAAGGTTTCACATAAGTTCCTTTTGAATAGGTTCCATCATACACACCAACATTACCTCAAATTAACTCACTAATCTCAATGTTTAATTCCCATAATAACATTTAAGTGCACCATTGTTAGTCATAATTCTGATTCTTGTCATTCTTCACTAGAGGAAAATGCACCATCGCCTCCCATCATTCTGCAAACATCAATAAAAAAATAATCACCAATTATGTGTTGGAATTAAATCAATCATATTTTGTTTTAATTTTCATTAATATAGTAGTGAATCCACCAACCTTAAATGTGGATCCCGTGATCAACCGAAAAAAAGGTTCTTGAAAAATGGTTAAACCATTATCCAATCATGAACAGATGATTAATTCACCTAGAATGGAGGGATAATGTAATGTAACACCAAATAGGGAAATAATAGTTTTCCATTGTTCATTTATTCCTCAATTAAATGAATGATGATGAATTATAATGTGAAAAATGAAAAATTCTAAATAAAATGATGAATGAAGATAATGAAAAACATCAATTTTGGATATGTTTATACAAGATTCGTCCATAATAACCACTTATCCAGTACATGATGAGTAATTATAAATAAATTAACTATCTCATGAATAACATCATTTTGATGAAGAAAAAATCAGGGACAATTTCATGGTTTAGAGTTGATGTTTTTATCACTTGTTCTTCATTAGTCAATCCTTGTTCCTCATCTATATTCACTAAAAACAGAGTTCACCAACATAGTCAATTACTATTAATGATCTAGGGTTATATGGATAAAATATGGATTTTGATAAAGAAATGTTCACATAGATAAGGACTAGATTTTATGAATTTAATACATAATATATTATGGAAATAATTCATTAATCTTCTCTTTAAATCATGATTTATCTTATATAAAACATCTAGAAAATATAAATAATACTCAACAACTCATGTAAAATTTAACATCCAGAATGGTGGATTATTTTTATCATTGGGGATATAATTTGGATGAAATTCCATTATTTCATAAAACAATGTGCACTTGATACCTTAAATTTAAATCTTTTAATATAATAATATTAAGGATCCATGTGGCCTTGAATTCCATGCTGAGTTCACAACATACATAAAAAATATTATTTAAAATATTTCGAAGAAAAATATATAAAATATAGAGTGGTTAATAGACATAATGATTTTAGATATGTCCAAATATTTAGTATAAACAGGATGTAATAGGCTATGGAAACATTTTTATTATTTCCCATAATTTTGCTTATGAAACATTTTAAGTCATATTTTTATGTTATGAACCAGTGATCAGGATTATTATAACACTATCACATAGTCTACATCCATAAAATAGTTTTTGATCTTATGAGATTACATGCCCTTATATTATGACACAAAGGTAAATATTAATGTTCCAAGTTCATTTTAATAAGCTAATTATATCATTCTCATGTTTTCTAAAATGCTTCTGATATAGTCCTTGATGAGATAGTGATAATTTTTTCCTTTACTAAGAAATTAATCTCTTTTTCCTTATGTTTTCCTATTACAAAGATTATAATAAATGGTATAAATAATAATTATCAAGATTGAATTCTATTATAGTGTGATTGTGGATAAATATTAAAAAACTTATAAAATAAGATATGATTTATATATAATTTATAAAGACACTAAACCTTTGGATTATAGGTTTCAATAAGTATTTTGATATTTAATGCATGGATTACATAAATTCATGTATGATTTTCTTGACATACAACACACGGTATCAAAGATTTAAATTGTCCTTTTTATGTTAGCAGTATTTATGGGAGTGTGGTTTTAAGTTATCTCTGTTGGTATTATAGAAAGGTGTAGATAATTTTACTTACTTTTTGGTATTTTTTTGATATAGAACTAGGGAAAATTAGTGAAAATAATGGGGGTATATATATGTATTGGAGATCATCCTAAAATTTTATTAATTAGTATATTTTTTTGTTTTCATAATAATGAATTCCCTTTCTAGATAAATAATGATGATAGAGGCTCTAGAACATATGAATCTAGGGATAATAATTCAAAAAGAATGGTTGGGTAATAACTTTATCCAAACCTATTTCATAGAATATAGGCATAATTGCACAATTTTTATTGACACTCTCAGAGAAAATTATTTATAGATATACATACCATTTATGAAAAATTATAAATTATTTGATCACATTTTATTAGTATAGTTAGAGACCCTAATTGGGTATATATTGAATACCCTAGAGTAAAACATTGAAAATTTTATGTTATTTTATTTTTTTTAATTTATTATATACCCATATTATGTTTATAATTTCCATTTTATGATAATTTAAAATCAATCTTTTCTATTTTTAACATTAAACTATTTTAATTGATGGTTTTCATAGACAATGATGTGGGTGTCACAATGAGAAACCAAACAAAATAAGAGTTTGAGTGAGATATTTTTTGAGGAATTATGACTCAAAAATTGATCCTTGTTTAATTTTAAAAACCCCAAATGAATATAATGATGGGGATTCATTAATAATTTTTTTTTAACAAAGACAAAACTTCCCATGTGCCAATAGTGTTGAAATAAATAACATTGTAAATGTATCAATGAAACTAGATGATTTTTTACTCATGGAAAATAAGGTTTTAGATAAACTCATTTCCGATGAAAAATAATGTGTTCTATCAATATAATGGAGGGAAATATATTTTTCATAATGTAACACTAATAGTTAAATATCATAACAATTGGTAAATTCATAATTATTCAAGTAAATTCCATATACTATGGTCTAACAAAAGACGATAAGCATTAATCAAATCATATTACATGGGATAAATGAAGGGTCTATGCTATGAATGTCACTGAACTGTATCATGAAAATTTTTCTAAACATAACATCCACCCAATATTGGTGTATTTATTATAAGAGTTTGATTCTATTTTATCTTTTATATATATGAATTTTTTCAAATAAATAAATCACCCCCTTGAATATTAACATACCATACAAAAAATATAGTTTTATGAATATTTTATCTCAAGCTATTATTTATGGGAATGTTATTCAGATATGTCATTCAAATTCATTATTTGGATAAAATTGCACTTATTTTAGAAATGGATTTTATATTATCATAGAGACTCTTTTTTAATTACTGAAAATTGGGAAATCACAATTTATATTTCCATCCAACCTACAAACATAAACAATCTCATATAATATAATAAAACATCTAGGAAAATTATTTCTATTACCATAGTAATAGTAGTCAATCATGAGGGTTGTATCAATGAAATGACTATAGAAAAACTAAATATTACGTATAATCCAATTTTGAAAAACAAATTTATGTTTCTGAAAACAATATGGTTGATATCTCATAAGAAATTGTATCCTCGGTAGTTACTATATTTTATTAACCTTTAGTTACATTCTGATTTGAGTGATATTTAAATTTACAAGGAATAAAATTATTTAAGGGTGGGAGAATGTAATAAATCTCAATATTAGTGTTTATTTCCATTTAAATAAATTATATTTTAATTGGATTGTTTTATAAGGAAAATATAACAAAAATTAACCAAATAATAATTTATATATGAAAATTTTAACATATCCATTAATAAAGATGATATAAATTAACATAACCATATTGAAAGAAAACAATGATAAATGTATAAAAAATGTAATTATTTAGAAGAATATATTGTTATGAAGCTCATTTTCTAAATAATTATTGTGAGGTAGTTCACTTCAGTTTTCCCTTCACCAGTCCCAAATTAAAATCCAATTGTTTTTGTTTGAGTGAAATAATTTACATGATAATTTGTGGATCATGAAAATAACAATGAGATCCATTCATTTTAAACCCCCACCAATAACTCCACCAGATCATAACGCATACTTACATCATAAAAAAAAGACCTTGAGTGGTTATTTAAGTAGTTGTTAAGATGAAATCAACATTTAAATATTAAATTTAATATGTTATTTATATATATCACATTGATTTGAAGAATTTAATATTTTTAAATTTAATAAATAATATCATTAATTTTTATTACAAATGAAGGGATTAAATTCATTTTTTATATCAAGAAACTTTATATCTTTATATGATTAAAAATGTATTCATTTATATGTAAATTTTCTCTACATTCACTAAAAATTTTAATTTCAAGAAAATAAATATAATATGGTTCAATGATTGTAAAATATTTTGATGATAATAAAAATAAATGAAATCTAATATAATTTAATGTTGATAGGAAATACAAATAAGAATAGTTAAATTTTAAAAAAAGTTTAATCCTAATAAAAACTTTTCTCATTATATTTATGTTTCCATATATAATTTTCGTTCCTAAACTTGAGAAATTAAAAACAGATAAGTTATCATCAAAATTGTATTCATTAAAAAAATACTATATTAGGTTGAATGTTTATGATTTTTATCAAAATTATTATTTATTTAGTGAATAGTTAAAAATAATGTTTTTTCCAAAATTTTAGAATATATGACTTAATTATCACATATGTTTGAATAAATAAATTATAACCATTTATAAATTTAATATGTATTTAAGGAGTAAAATTATTATTTTTAAATATAGTATTTTAATTTTTGAACACTTGTTTAGCATTTTGGAATATCAGTAACATATTACTCAAATAAAAATAATTTTACTCATTATTATTGTTAATTATTCAAAAAGTTAAATTTGGTTTTGACTAAGTTGAAATAAATATAAACATTATTTAGTTAATAATAAATTTTAATTGAAATATATAAAAATCATAATTATTACCCAATATCATTTTTATGTTTAAAATTTTTCATTCAAAAATCTATATTTAATTAGTTATACAGTTGTTATTTTAGAATTAATTTATATTATTTTTAGAAATTTTATTTAATAATTTGGATATCATATTTATATTTTTTATTTATATATGATCTAATATAGTATACTTTATTTTTATTCATTGAAAAAAAATATTTAAGTAAAAATTACTTATTATAGTTAATGTTAAAATGTTAAAAGGGTTAAACCTAATTGTAAATAACCAAAATCAGGCCATAATTATACTCTACATCTTTTCATAACTTATTTATTGAAATTATATTTTCCAAAGAGCCATTATTTTCCTCATTGGATCTCCCTTCCATGCTAGAAATGATTTCTTCTTCATATAATGAAATTATATTTAAAAATTAACAATCACTTCACATGTAATGGGATCCACCAAGAACCCATTAAATGATATATTGAATGTATAATTATACATTAAAATTTTCTTTATTTACATCCATATAAGAACCTGGATCTTTATTTTAGGTATCGATCTTGATTTCATGTGTTTTTGAGGGAAAATTAAGAATTGGGAATTTTTCTATGTAAACGTCATATACTCTTGAGTGCGTGTTGTGTACCAGGTTTCTGCATTTAGCCATGTACTAGTTTTGTAACGGACAAGTACATGGCCATGTGGACTGCCTAATATGGGGCCCGATTTAGGCTAATACACAATGGGTACATTAAATGAGTATGTCATCTGCTTTTCTTTTTATTTGATTAATTGTACTAGGGTCACATCTCATCTCAAGAATAACACTATTCTTCCAGTGTCTCATACAAGAGTGTGACATACAACCAATTATCTTTTGAGGGCCTCCCATTCCTCTACCCAAGCTCCGATTGAGGCACTTTCTAGTGCATTGGATTCCAACACATAACTCAAGAGAGGGGAGAAATCGGGGAGAGAGGCGCTAAGGAATGATATAACTCACTAGTTGGAATGCAACACACTCAAAGACACCCCAATTGGTTATCAGATGTTGGAAAATGAGGTGCTTGAAGATAATCGGTCGTATGTCTCTCCCTTGTATGAGACACAAGAAGAATAAAGGAGTTATAGATAAGATGTGGCCTCAGTACGATTAATAAAATAAAGAGAAAATTATACGGCGTGTTCATTTAATGTACACTTCATATACTAGCCTCAACTGGACCCCGGAATAGGTAGTCCACATGGCCATGTAGTCAGCTATTTCACAACCAGTACATGGCTATACAAGGTAACCCTCGACACGTTGGGTACTCTAGAGAACACAATGTGTACATATAAAAATTTTAAATTCATCGTTTTCCTTAAAAATACCTGAAATAAAGATCCATACTTGAAATAAATATTTGGGTTCATATAAACTTCCCCCTTAATGAAATTTCCCCCTGAATTTCCCTTCCAAGGGTGGTTAAGAAGAAACATAAAACAACTCTTTCCACTGTAACTACACATTATCCTCTATCTCCAATGTCTCTTCTTATACTCACCCGCGCTTCCATTTCACCTGTAAGAGAGGAACGAACTATCCATGAATAACATTTATACTGTGATCCAAAATCCATGGAAGACATCATGAATATGCTGGTTCCTCTAAGTAAACTGCAACTGAAATGAAACCGTCCTGACTCTCTCCAAGACCTCAAATGGCTTGTTGTATCTAGGTAAAATAATTCCCAATCTCCTAGTCCTCCTATGTCTCATCCTCGGTGTGACAAATAATAAAACCAGATCTATGACCTCAAACTCTAGAGGGAATATCTATAGAGAAACCTACGATTTTTTGTGATATTGTGAAGTATTCATCCTCTTCTGAATCAAATCCACCAGCTCAATGGTCTTCTAGACAAGATGGGGTCCTAGCATAATAGCCACTTCTTCCTCTAGCTAGTATAGGAGTGATCGACATGGCCTACCATACAAAGCCTCATAAGGTTCCATCTATATCATCTCATAAAAAAGTTATTGTTGTAAAACTCCACTAGGGGTATAGGTCTCTCCCAAGAACCCCTAAAATCTACGATGCATGCTTGAAATATTTCCTCTAACACATGAATCATCTGCTCAAACTGGCCATCTTTTTGGGAATGGTAAGCTATACTTAGAAGTACCTATGTACCCAAATTCCGTTGTAGTCCATACCAGACACTAGAATTAAAATGAGAATCCCTATTTAAAACGATTGAGTGTGGAACTCAATGAAAATGTATAATATATCATATGTACAATCTTCTAATCTCATCAACACTAATGGTTTCCTTGATTGGAAATAAATGCACTACCTTCGTGAGTCTATCTACAACAACCCATACAGCATCATTCCATTAAAGTGACTTCGGTAACCACGTCAAAAAATCCATTGTGACATCATTCATCTTCAACTTGGGAATGGGTAACTACTATAATAGCCATGCCATTTGCCGATGCACCTCTTTCACCGGCAGAAAAGTAGAAAACCTCTTAAAAAACCAGCCACTTCTCTATTAATACCTATCACCCATACTAACGGTGTATATCTCAGTACATCTTGTTGACACCAGGATGAACTATAAATCTCAAGGAATGAAAATCTAGAATTAACTCTTCATGTATGTCTGCTGAAAGCCATATGTATGCATGAAAATTTATGATCTCGTCCTTGCCTACAGTCCACCCAGGAGTGGGGTCCTCTCCTGAGACACTCTCTCATATGACTAGGCCTTTAGAATCTTGACGATATCTAATTTTTACTCAATCCAGAAGAGTAGAGGTAACAGGTTAAAAAGAAAGAAACATATTCCTCTATCTGTGATGCACCTCCAAATGCATCTAAAAAAACATTTCCATAAGCTGCAACTCACTGCTAGACTAAAATTCTTATATCTGAGTCCTCCTTCTCAACACATCAACCTCTACATTTCCTTTCCCAGGAATATAGTAAAGCTCAAATTCAAGAATCTAAAGGTACTCAACCCACCGTCGCTATCTCAAATTAAATTAACATTGAGTAAAGATATATTTGAGAATTTTTTGGTCAGTGAAAACCAAAAATTACTCTCCCAACAGATAATGTCTCTAATAGCATAATGCATTCACAACTATATCTAACTCAATATCCTGTGTTAGGAAATTACTCTCATGTGGTCTCAACTACAGAGACCCTTACACAATGACTCTTTCCCACAACATAAGAACTACTTTCAGTCTGATACTTGATGCATTGTAGTAAATGGTGTAATTCTTGGATGACTCTAGAAAAATTAGTATCCATTTTGAAGACATCCTCCCCATGATCTCTTGAAAGGATGACTCACATGATTCAGTCCACATATACTTCATGCCCTTCTTTGTCAGGCATATCAGTTCCACTTCTAAGCATGAAAATGCACATATAAAGCACCTGTAGTAATGAGGAAACCCTAGAAAACTATGTAACTCATAGAAATTCTTTGGAAGATTCTAGGAAACTAATGCTCTCACTTTCCCTGGGTCTACTCAAACTACTATCTCTAAGATAACATAACACATGAAGTGAATTTGGTCCATCCAAAAGTGGAATTTTTAGAGCACAACATATTACAAATTCTATCTTAGTGTACTCAAAACTATCTCATGATGGGTGTCATGGTCGTGTGGAGTGTTTGAGTAAACCAAGATGTTGTCCACCAGGACTACATCGAATGAATCCAAATATAGATGGAACACTCAGTTCATCAGTTCCATGAAAAATACTGCTGCATTCATGAGACCGAATGACATAACCACATACTCGTATAGACTGTACCTTCTCTGGAAGGCAACAAGTGGTATATCTGATGGTCTAAAGCACATATGATGATAAAAATATATCAAGACAATATTCTAGAACATCTGGGATCCTCAAATCTGGTCAAAGATATCATCAATCATTGGAAATGGATATTGGTTATCAACCGTCAACTGATTGAGATTTTGATAATCAACACAAATAGTGAGGGTACCATCCGCCTTCTTAGCAAACAAGATAGGTGAAACCCTTTTCTGAAAAATCCTCTAATTGATTATTGAGATCTTGTAACTCCGGTGTAGCCATCCTATATGGTGGAATGGACACCTGTTCCGCTCCTAGCACAAGCTTAGTAAATAAATTTACGTCTATCTCTAAAGTTAATCATGAAAAGTTGTCCTGGAAGACATCTTTGAAATGATCCACCACTGGAGTAAAGTTCATCTCTAAACTCCCCTGGTAATCCACATATAAACTAGAAATTTTGTTTGTAATTCCTTCCAACCCATGATGCTTGGGTCCAGCTCTACTCACCTGGACATCCCATTCTACCTTACGTAGAAAAGATCTTCCCTCTTGTGTTGTGAAACTCACCCTATGATGATAATAGTCAACAAAGGCCTAAAATGAGACTAACCAGTCCATTCTGTGAATGACATCAAAGCCCGTAATCTCTATGATATAGAGGTCCCACAAGAAGTGACACCCTCCAACCTCAAGAGGGAATTCCTTGTACTAAGGTACACTAGCCATCCTAATCCCAAAAAGAGTGTCTAGAATCATAACATCCTATGAAGTGAAGATACCAAGGATAAGTCTCTATACAATAGAAACATATATAAAACTATGGTAGGACCGAGTATCAAAAAATGCAGAAGCCAAAACTGAGGCAACTAGATTCGTACCACTAACCGTATAGGGTCAGGGCACCTTCTCTTTCTGGGTATACTCCACTAAAAAAGTCGGACTTGTACCATGACCCTATGATCCTACCTGACTACCTTGAGCTGATCCACCTTGGTGTCACTGGAATCATACCTTCTGGATACCGTGACCATGACCTCCTCCTCGACTGAACATTTGAAAGAACTCTAGTTCCCTAACTAATGTAAAACTGGTGGTCTGGCTACTGAATGTGGAGTAAAAACACAACCCATATTACTAGATAATGGTGTGAAAAATTATAAAAATGATGAATATGGCCCATCATTCCTGATTCTCAGTACTCAAATAGGTCTCTCGAGCACTGAGGTATCATATTCACACTCTTCCCACACTGGTAGCATACAACCTGGCTAGCTGAAAAATTATCTAATATACTCAATTCTCTATGCATAGACTCCCCATTGCGCTTCCAACATTCAGTAAGAGGAGTAACAACTCTGGATTTTGAACCACCCTGGCTCATAACTCCAGACTCCCTTAGATTATGCATGGTGATCAGTTCCTGGTTGAGTATAGAAGATATGTAAGTTATATTGATGATGTTCACCTGGGATCAGATGTCATTTCTCAGAATATACTCAAACTATTTGTCTATAAATTGATCATCGGACCCTAGAATGGGTGTGAAGCAATGTTGCTCTATGATGCCGAAAGAATTCCCACTGATTGATATAATACCCTATTGTAGACCCATGAACTCTCGGGCTTAGTTGGACCTCAATGTCTATAGGTAGAAATACTTATAGAAGGTCTACTGGAACTAATTTCAATCTATAACTCATTGTATTCTTACCTGTGATATCAAATCTTACCATATCATGGTTGGATCTTGAAGCATGTATGTTTCGGCCTTCACACTCCTCTCAAGTGGTGTCTTGAGATGCTCGATGATAGATATCATGTCTTCAAAACATCACTCCACCACCTAAGATCATTTGACCAACTCGGTATGGGAATACTTTGGGAAGAACCCATATTTTGGATGTTACAATCCATTATAATAATCTCACACATTCATGAGGTTTGGATCCCATATATTTCACAAATACATTCAAAATTCAAAAGGATTCCAATATGAAATCAAATTTTTCAATGTATTTTATCCATTATAATAATTAATCCATTTATTTTTTTTCTAACTCTTCTATAATATATTTTAACCATCATTTAATAATGAAATTAGTGTTTTTATTATTATACTAATATTTATTTATATTATTTTAATCATCATTGCATACCTTTCAACATTCCATAAAAATACAAAATCATCGTTAATGTTTCAAGATAAATAGAACCTATATGAATGAAATAATCATTTTTCGTCATATCATCACATGGATTGTTAAAATAATATATTCACTGAATAAATATGATATTTTTGATAAAATTATGAATCTATAATGATAACTTTTATGTAAAAAACATCCCGAATACCATGGTACCCTGATACCAGAGTCGATACTAACATAGTACGAATGGTTTCCCCAATCCACATGGGTTAGTGACTAGAAAATGGATTCAAGCATGGTAAAATAGGGAATGAATTATCTATATAAATAGTGTAAGATAAAATATTAAACATTATTTTTCTCAAAACATCAAAAGGATATTCTACTATAATTCAAATAGATATAAGAAAACCCAAATCATTACAACCCCAAAGTACTCGGTAAAATGAAAAAATCCCATATGAAACATAACTCTCATCATAAAGGATCAATGAAATACACCATCTCTATGTTGTGCATTACTATTACCCAGGACAAGAAGAAATAAAATCTACAATAAATGAAAGGCCGAGGTAGGGTTCGAGCAATAAATTCCAGTAATATCCCACCATGTAATCCATATTAAATATTGAAAAAAATAAACAAGATATGCTATCATTTTAAATAAAAGTACGGTTGAAGTTTCATTTTCATATTTAAAATAAAACATGCTATAATTTAAAATAATTTAAGAAATATGATATAACATTCAATCATGTTTAATTGTAATTTTTATATCAAACAATTTATATAAATCACATGGGATGAATAAAACAATTCCACAACATAAAGGCATGATTAATAAAGTTTTTAAAATCATAAAAATGAAATAAATATGTAAAAATACCCATGGAAAGTTGGTTTATAAGGTAATATTATCAACAATATAGATAATTGGGTTTTCAATTATAATACTTTGAAATAGTTATATCCAATTTCATAGTGTTAGGCGCTGAAGAGGCATGCAATTCAGAGCCCTGGTATGCTCAGAATTAAATTCTTTAAAAAAGTTAAATATATTTTATAATAAACTCATTAATATTCCTAAAGAAAATGGGATAACTCTTAAAAGGAATCTCAAATCAAAAATATGAGATCACAGTAGTGTACAAGACACATATTTTACACTAATCATGGCAAAATATTGGTTGGCACGGGTTGTTATGATATCTATCTCATTGATGGTGCGTTCAATTGAATAATTAATTAATAAATTCACTCATTAATTAATTTAACCAAATCATTTGGTTATTAAAATATTTTTATGGTGACTGTAAAAGGTTTGGCCTCCAAACTCTAGGATCATCAAGGGATTCTCCTTCCTCCTCCTATTAGAACATCACCTTGGATGGAAACAAAACATTAGATCAGAGAAGATTAGAGCATAGTGAATGAAACTACATTATTCGATCAATGTAAAGCTTGTTCTTAAATGATGAACTATCCAACCTCCATGTAGGATTCATAAATGTTTGGTTTACTCTCTTTTGATTAAATTGGTTGAGTATATCAATCCACTTTATTTATTTATGCATATTGTAGATCCATTGCATGATTCAATGTACTAATTTAATTGGTTTCTCTAGTTTTCTAACCTAGATATACCTATTAATTATCATTTTCCAGGATCTCTAGGGAAATGGTGGATTAAAATCTATTCTAGTCCCTTTATCACTCAATTTCTTTGTGTTATTCACTGATTGGACCATGCGGCCCCGATACGACATTACCAGGCGGTACTGAGCCTGATAGAACCCTACATATCATGATGAAATCATGTGTGAGGAATAGATTGATGAAATGAGGATATATTAGGGATTTAATTGGGATGTGGATGATTGTTTTATGATCATAGATCAAATCATCATTCGATTAAGGGTCGTAGGCATATGGTGCATACGATGGAACCCCCATGGGTCAATGAAATTGATTTCCAACCACTGAATGGATAGAAATGGGGGATCGAGTTTAGATCTACTAATCTAGGGTGGAATCATGGACAGATTTGAATGAAAATATAATATTAAATGCATGGATTTTGGATTTTAGGTACACTTAATAATAGGACTACACACTATGTATCGTGATAAATGCATGGAATGTAACCCCTTTGTATTTGTGGATATGTTTTGGGGAATATATAAGGATGGAACAATGTGTATCCCTCCAACACACCCTATACAAAATCATTGGGTGGAAAAGCTATGTGGTAGAGCACAAATGGGGGGCCACATATAAGAGGGAACATATAGGAACATGGTTGTGTATTGAATTACATAGACAATAGATAATGTTAATTATTGTGGGATTCATACATGTGAAAAACCAATAAAAAATGTGGGGCCCTTATTAGCATAGTAATTCGAGGTATATCCCCCAAAAACCATGTATTACCGCACAAATGATAATCCATGTACCCCCAGGGACACAACATGGTCAAGGATCAGCACTAAAAATTGTGTGGATCCCCACACATGCAAAGGACCCCTTGGATCATTTTTAAGGAACATAGATCATCAATATCTCTTTTGTTTGAACTTGTAATTTTTCAAGTCTGTATCATATCAAGAGTTTTTTACATAGAGAACATGATGGTTCCATTGGTTTTAACTCTTGAGATATGAGGAGAAATTTTATGGGCATGATAAATGTTAAGACGATGCTCGATGACGACAATGTTCACATATGAGTACAAGAGTTATACCAAGTGGAACCCTCAAGCAAGGAAGGGAATTGGTCCTCAATGAATTTTAGTGTAGAACCGTCCATCTGGGCTGAGAATGGTTCCTCTATAGACTCCTTGAGTAGAACCCCTACACTAAGCTTGTAATGGGACCCCAACCATTATATTGGAACCCCCTTTCTTGAATAGGCTATCATTCCTCTATAATCCACTGAAGAAGAACCCTCTAACTTGGTTGATCAATGGTCCTCATTGAAATTTAAAGTTGATGCCTCTTACTAGTTTGGGCATGGTTCCTCTACCAACTATTGAGTGGAACACTTCCACTGGGCTACGCATGGGTTCCTGATGACTAGAGTGGAACCCTCCTTTTGGCACAAGGCATGGGTCCCCTACAGAACTCCCAAGTGAAACCCTATAGATAGTCTGAGAATGGGTCCTTAAAAAATTATAGAGTGGAACCCTCAAGATTGAATAGGAATTGGTATACTACCAATGAGTGTAACCCTCCTATTATACCAAGGCATGGGTCATCTAACTAGACATTATGAACCATTGACTGTCCGGAACTCTGATTATATTTGGATTGACCTCGACAACAATTTTGGGCATTGTTAATGGAATTTTTAAACATTTGTAGACACTTTATATTGAATTTATTTGTGTGATGAAGATCTCCTTTCACATTCATTTGGGATTCTTTTGACAGTGAATATATATATATAAATATGTATAAATCCATAACTTTAAATTTTTTACTATCTATCAATGGTTTGTGAAGATGCATTAGGTATTCCATGGGATTTCTATATATATCTTCTTGTGGTTGGATGAGTTTACTCTCCTTATATGGGTGGAAAAGTCACAATGTGTTGTTCATCTATACACCATTTGTATCCCCTTGATCATGGATGAGGTTAATATTCCTCATTTTTGGAATTATCTACACCCTGTTTACTATCTATTTCCATTCAAATCTTATTTTATCACTTACTATTCCTCCTTCATATTTTGAAATGTCCTAATGGGTTTGTATATACTCACCCATGAAATAGATTTTCCATCATGTTTCATCTTATATATAGATGGTAGATGTGTCTGTGGGGAAATCAATAAATCTTAGGGATACCTAGTACTTTGGGCCACATTTGGTGGAAATAACTTGGAGATCCAGAGCTAGGCCATCTAAGTGTTTTACAATCTAGTTTTTTTTCAGTTTGGTACATCTTTCTGGCTATGCATGTATTTTTTCCATTTACATTTCATTTTACACTACCATACTCTTGTATTATCTTTAGTTTTTTCAAACCTAGTTTTTCCCCTTGTGTTTTCTTCTTTAATTTTTCTTCGTATGCACTTATTCATAGATATGGTTGTGTGTGTGTTCATAGAAGTACTTAACAAGAATCCCCCCCCCCCATTTTAGTATTTCCATTGGATTATATCGCCACCCATGTCCTATGGAGGTGAGCCTGTGGTAGTTGCGGGTTTAGCCCTATCTTAGGAAGGGTCCTAAAATATTGGTATCAGAGTATTTTATACCTGATATATTTTCTTAAGTAGTACCCTTATAAGTATTTTGTTGACATTAGGGAAATAGTTTTATGGTGTAACATGTGTGGCTCTCAGGATAGGGAATCCGTTGATGGTTTAGGTGGCAGACGTATCCATTCATCATGACCTTTATTATATTCTTATCGACTCGAAATACCAAGACATTGGTTGCTGGAATCAATTGTAAATGAATCATATAGCATTGAGTCATTAAAATTACTTCTTTATCCATTTTCCCATTATATATATATATATATATTCTCATCAGACCTTAATAAATCTTTATTAAATATTATGATGTATCAATGATGAAAACCTACCAGGATACTCACTCCAAATCATGATGATTATACCATGAACAATGATGCCTCATTTCTGGTCCATCCCATGAGATTATTCCTACATGTTGGTAGGTAGTATCACATCCACCAATCATGAAGATGATCAATCTAGAAGAGCATTCTGAAGATGCCCACTAGCTAGGTGCTCTCTATGAGTTTTATCACTAGGGGTAGATGAGGGTCTTCTTCTATCAAGATCCCTAGGTAGTAGAGGATTTTCTAGAGTTAGTGGTCCATATATTAAGGCTTACTCAGATACTGATAGATTAGGTTGTTTCATTGAAAGCTGTCAGTTTTCAATGAGCAGCTGGTCACTAGTGTAGTCTTATTACAATTATTCACAATGATTACACACTCTCATGGACCGACTTCTACAAATTATTTTGTAAGGAATACTACCGCTATTATTTGTAATGAGGTATGATTCATGGTCCTTTCAAGAAAAATAAAAGAGGTAAGATAGTGTTTGTGTATGTATTGAGGTTCACATACCTTACTTAGTACTCCCTTAACGTGATCTTTGATTTCTACTTCTAAAATAGGATGATTGAGTTGGGACTCTGTGGAGAGATTTCTTCTAGTGTGCATCACCATCTATGCTGGGGTGCTATATCAGACACTAGTTACCATGATATTTATTTCAAATAGATTCCATAATGATGGATTAGAAAGGGGAATCATATAGCTAATTCATAGATAGCTGCTAGCAGACACCAGTCGGCGGGATCTCGTTGTAGGTGATCCATTCCCAATTAGATTCAGTCACGCGGCCTTTATGTACATAGATAATTCAGATCTCCATGTTATCCAACATTGTGTTAGAGATATTCCTGTGATGGTTGAGGTCACATAGAATGTGAGAACCCAACCAGATTTTCTATGGTGAGAAAAAAACTAGAAGACAATGATATTTTCGTGGTTTAAAACATTAGAAATGGGTTCCAAAACTGTTTCCTTATCCTATGACCATTGTTTTTCCTAACTGCGGGCACTATCACCATGGAAGTAGGGTCTAACCTATTTCCATATATTTCTAAACGATAGGAATAATCCTAAAAAGATTCCATCATGGTTATTGACCTATATCCATGGTTAAAATTGTGGATATATGTTCTATTTCTATGATGAAAAACTATGACTACAGTCTCGGTAAATCGTGTAAATAGCCATAGAAAAAAGTTCCAAAGAGTTTTCAATCAATGTACATCCCATTTCTATATCAATGACGTCACCACTACCCCAAAAATATTATATATATATATATTTATATAAATTATGATATATATATATATATATATATATATTAACAAAAAGTATGGCAATATCCTCAAAACCATGGTTATATATTTTCCCATAATTTTTTTGGAGCAGGAATTGTTTTCCCACAAGAGACCTATAGCCACAAGTTTGTAAAACAATTGCTATATCCTTTAAAAAAATGCATATAGCTACGGTTTTAAAAATCATGCATATAGGCCACATAACCTCGTCTATAGCCCACGAAAAACTAACACATATCCATGGTTTTAAATCTGTGGCTATAGGCCACATAAATCTAGTCGTAGCCACCTATAGGCCATGTTTTCAAATTGTGGCTATATTTCCATGGCAGTATCTGGTTTTTCATGTAGTGGCAGTCAGGTATTTGAAAGAAAACCATTTCAAAGGAATTATAGTGATCAATGATCTACTTGGAGAGGTAATGGTCATACCTAAGCAGGTGGATGTGGTAGTGAATGAGGAGGATGTGTGGGTGGTGGATGATTATGTGAGATACTTATGGTACAATCATCATGTGGCTTGCTTTAGGATCAGGGAGATATCTGCTGGGGTCGTAGACAACAATAGCCATTAGAGGCTTTTGAACCCATAGTGCATGATATGATTAATGTTATGATTTTTTATTCTAATATTGCTTCAGTACTAGTAGACACATGGTCAAATAATTCATTATCTCTATAATTCTTGGGTAATTGATGCATATCCTAATTGAGGTGCTATCCGAGTAGTTTCATCTTGAGGTTCCTATCAAGAAAAATTCTTCTATTTTTCATTATCTATCAGTATTCTGATCTATACATTGTTTTACAGAGTCTAATGTGGGACCTTTAGGACATTATTATGGAACCCTATGATGTCATCTATGGGTTGGATTGGTTCATGGTAAAAACTGAGATTTACTATCACTACTGACAAGTTTGATGCCTTGATTTTGATGGGACATGATTATCCTTGTTTTGGTGAGAAAGACCTCATAGAAGGGGGATTGGGTTTTTCAATTAGTAAGTTGTAACCCATCACATATTACTGGGTATGTTGAGTCTTTGGTTCAATTGAATTTTCAATCATATGCACTCCATCAATTGTAGAGGATTATGTGGACGTATTTCCTAAGCATGTTTTGGGGCTAACATAGAGGAAAAAGATGTATCTTTTCATTGACGTGAATCTAGATACAACTATGAAATCTTATATGGAATATTTGATGGCCCCTATCATGATTTAGGAGATTCAGATGCGTTTAGAGGACATTAGAGAGATGGGGTTCACTATGACAAGTTTGTCCTGCTAAGGAGCTCCAATGTTGATTGTGAAAAAGGTAGAGGAGTGACGGAGGATTTTCATAGAATATATTTTCTTGAACTAGGTGGTTATAATGAAAAATTACCCATTTCTTTTAATTGAAGATCACTTTGACTAGTGGTGAGGAGTGTGATTATTTCTAAGGATCGTTCTCTGGTCTTTCTACAACAAGTTGTGGGTTCATGAGGCTGATATTCAAAAAGTTATAATATCTACATCTCTATAAACACTATGAGTTTATAGTGATTCTCTATGGTGTGATGAATTCTCCTATGGTGTTTGAGTCTTTGATTAACCTAGTTTTCCAACCATATATGGACCGGTTTTTTGTCTTCTTCAATGAAAACATAATCATCTACTCTCAATTGAATGAGGAACTTTCATAGCACAATAGTTTTGTTCTAAATTTTATTAATGAGCACCAAGTTTATAGAAATATATCAAATTTACAACTATAGAATTATGATATTATCTTTATAGGGTATTTCATTTCTAAACGTGGTTTAGTCGTTGACATAGTGATGATCGATGCAATGGTTTCTTGGTAACCACCCCATAGAGTGATGCAGGTGAAATTATTTCTTCTCTTGGTAGGGTATGACATGAGTTTTCTATAAGATTTATCAAATATTTTATCCCTGTTGACCACCCTAATGTGGAAAGGGTAGTCATTTTCCTTTATTGAAAACTACCCGATGGCATTCTAGGAGTTGAGTTTGTGGCTGATGAGTGATCCTATTTTGATACTACCAGAGGTGGGTTTGGATTATGTATTTTATATTCATTTCTCATGAGTTGGTCTTAGGTATTTTTTAATGTATATGAAGTAATTTATTTCATTTGAGTCATGGAAGTTGGGATCCTTTGAATCGAATAATTCAACTCATGACCTAGATCTATCAGCAGTAGTCTTCACCCTGAGGATTTTGAGGAACAACCTTATAGGAAAGATCATTGTGTTTTACTCAAACCAACAGAGTATCAGTAACATATTTATGAAGAGGGACATGAACCATATACAGTGGAGTTGGATGGAGTTCATTCAATACTGTAAATTTGATATACTCTATACTTCAGGGAAGGGTAACATAGTAATATATTCCCTAGGAAAGAAGTTCCAGGAACTATTGGAGTATGAGGTTTCAGATTAGTTTTCCTTCCTAAAGTTGACCCTGGTGGAGTTGGAGGGTACAAATATTCTCCAATCTATACTATTTAGTCCTCTGAATCTCGATTGTCTGAGTGTGTCTTGGCCTGGAGACATTGACTATGAGGTCTTACGTGACTAGATAACCACGGGGGATTCACCAAATGGATATTATGAAGGAGTGAATCATATTTAATTTTCTGGAGATATATGGTGGTTTCAGTCACAAAGTGGGATGACCTAATGTGACAGTTCCACACTTCTCCTCTATATATACATCCTAGAGTGGGGAAGATTTATAGGGACCTTCAACAGCAGTTTTGTTGTCCAAAATTTACAAAGTGTTTCCAAGGTTTTCTCTTAGTGCGTAACATATTAGTAGGAGAAGCTTGAGTGCCATAATTTGGGATCTTTTTGTTTCCCTTTGAGACCCAAAAGTGGAAATGGGATGGAATATCCCTGGAAATTATGATAGGGTTTCTACACAATGTGTAGGGACATGACACCATCTGGGTGATAGTTGACTGAATTAGGTAGTCTAAACACATCGTTTTTATTATGGATTAATTATTAGTGGATATTTTGGGGAAGATGTATGTAGAATATATTTTTATTCATCATGAGTTTCCCTTTATGATATTCTCAAATTCTAACATGTGTTTTATGTCAGGGTTGTGTATAGGCCTATATGAGGCATTTGAGACCTAGATGAGGATGATTGTAGTCTTTCACCCAAATAAATATGGGAAAAATGAGTGAACTATCCATGTTTGTAAGGATATGTTGAGGTCTTCTATGTTAGACATCAGCCATAGATGAGGGGATCACATTACCTAGGTAGAGTCAGTTTACAATAACAGATACCACTATACCAATTTCATGGAACTTTTTGATGTTGTATACAGTTTACCCTATAGGTCACTAATGTACTCAATTGAGATTTGAGAAACATTTCTTATGAGTCTAGTGTTGGTTCAGGTGGCAACAGAGAGGGTCCTAGTCATCCATGGGTATATGAGGATGGTCTAGTGTAGGAAGAAATCTTACATATATCATCATTGTAGGACCTTGTAGTTTGACAAGGGAGACCATGCTTTCGTGATAATCAACCCATGAAGAGGATTATAGGGTTTTGGTTGGGGTGGAAAGATATCTATGAGGTTCATTAGTCCATTTGAGATCATGCAGAAGGATAGTGATGTTTTTTACCACCTTAACCTACGCCCAAACTAGAGCTAGTGCATGAATTTTTCTATGTTTCACAGTTGAGGAAACACATGCCAAATCCCAAACACATCATCAACCAGGTTCAACAGGACATCGAGGATGGGCCCATGATTTTAGAGAACCCATTGGTGATCAAGTATTCATGGTATATGAACCTTTTTGGATGGATCAGCCCCTTGGTTCACATATTTTGGCTTCACAATAACATGCAAGAGAGTTCTTGGGAGTGGTAGAGAAAAATGAGGGCTCATTATCCTAAGTTGTTTGTTTAGTTTTACATTTTGTGGAAGCAAATATTAATGTACGTAATGATGTATTCAACTAGGATTTTCCTTTCATGACATTGAAATATATATATATATATATATATATATATTAATATTTATGTATCTTGGAGATGATAGATTGTGTGATTCATAGGTCTGGTGTGCCATGAATTAATATTATCAAAATAATAAAAAAAAAATTAAATCACAAGTGTGTTGTTTCTTAAATAAAATAGGATAACTCTTAAATGGATGCTCAGATCAAAAATATGATTCCATGGTTGTATTGGGAACATGATTTTACCCTTGGAATGACTGAAGATAGGTCATCAAAGGTTGTTCAGATATCTCACCCATTGGGGGTAAGTTCATTGGATTAATTAATTAATTATTTCTTTCTTTCATTCATTCACATAACCTAAATATTTTCCAAAATATATATTTTTTTGTTGAATTTCATGAAGTTATCCACATAACCCTGGGACCGTTAAGATCTTCTCCTTCTTCCATACATTGGAAGATCACTTGGGATGATGAAAAAACACTACATGAGAGCATATCAAAGAATAATTAATGAAAAAATTTCATTGGATCATAGAAAAGAGAATTATTCAATGATAAAAAACTCCATCACCCTATAAGACTCATCAATTTTTGGTATACTTCATTATTTATTAAATTTACTGATTTAACCAATCCCTTGTAATGATCAATGGGAATTATAGTTCTTTGGCGTTCTCCTATATTCGGATTTAGATGGATATTCTTGTTTTCTAACCCAAATATCACCATTATTGAATTTTGTCTAGGAGAGCTTGGCCAATGATGTTTAAAAACATTTTCTCTTTCCTTTCAACAACTAAGAGGGTCCCCTATTTTTTACCAAGGCATTGGTCCTATAAATTTAGATTATGGCCCCTCTATATTTCATCATAGTGATGAGGCATGAATTGACTTGGATAGTTACGTATATGAAGACAATTAAGATAATGTCCATCATTAATTGTTTTTTATAAAATTTGGAGACTCTTCTTCTTGGGATGTTATGTTATATGGAGATCCCCCTTTTCTCTATTTTGGGATTATATTAACTAATAATATATATATACACATTATTTCTTTTTTTATCTTATTGTGGATAGATGAGTGTACTCACCTATTATGGGTGGCAAAGACTGGATGTGTAGTTCATCAACACACCATGTTGATAACCTTATTCTTGTACATGGTTAATTTTCTCATTATTTGTGTTGATCTTTATCTAATTTACTATGTAATTTTATTTTATTACAGTTGAATCACTACTACCCCCTTATACTTTCATAGAATCCTACTAGGTATCAATAAAATCACCCATGAAAGGCCTTTTTCTACACATTTTGTGTCTTATGCAGATGATAGAAAGGTTGGCGGTGACCTTAGATAAGCATAGGGATACCCGGTACTTTGGAATACATACGGTGGTCACATCTTGGAGATCAACATCTAGGCCCATTCAGCACTTTAATTTCTATTTTTTTCAACTTGTGACATCTTTCTATTTAGTGTAGTATTTTTTCTCTTTAGTTTTCAGTTTACACTACAATACACTTGTAATGTATAGGGGTTTTCTTTCATGGGTTTCCACTAAGTTTTATTCTTCATTTATTGTTATTCTTCAAAAAATTATACATCTTGATGTTTTTTATGGTGAATTTCGTTTTCAAATGCCTCCCCATGTTAGTTATGACTTCTGTACTTGTCACCAACCCCAACCTTTCAAGGATGGATTGGGGTATTTTATACACGAGTATATCTTTGTAGTTTTGTGACAGTCAACCATCTCATAGTGATCATGGATCGAGTAAGGCATGCACAAAATAAAAACCAATATAGGGAACCCATTACATGCAGTATATACCCTAATTGGGGAACCCATAATAGGTAGTTGAACTGATTTGTTTTTAGTGATAGTTATCATCTTCAATCCATTACAAGGGAGGTCAAGTCCAAAAATGGTTTTAACAATTACTACAAACTACCCAAGATAACATGTGTGTATGAAAATAATCAAATTTTTTATTAATAATTTGAAATCCTTTTAAAACATAATTCTCCAATTTTAATTTTCAGCATGCCTTTCCCTGATCATAAAAAAATCTTCAGCTATCACTATTTCATGAAATTTCAAAACAAATTTTCAATTTTAAAAATTTCAACAAAATAAATAATGAAATCATTTAGTAAAAAAAATCCAAACAAATCCATAATTATTCATAAATCCATTCCACAATTTTAATTCCCTTGAAATTATTGTATTTATCAATTTCTGCTCACTTTAAAATAAATAATCATACCATCATAGTTACATGTTATTAAATAAATTTAAAAATAATTTTAATTTAATATATATATTTAATGTTTCAATTAAGGTGAAATGAATTATGGAACCACATACCTTAAAAAAATTTCTCAATAAACCCCCATGACGAGTTTTTCCGATAATGAATGAATGAATCAGTGATAAAAAAACCAAAAACAGAGTAAATATCCTATAAAAATAGTTTATATTCATCAACTACATGATGATCTGTAAAACATTATTAAGGAAATAATGAGATACTAGAAGAAACTATAAGAGAGTATATCCACATACCTTGATGAGATCGAATGAGATCAACCACATGGTTATCCTCAATGAAAAAGGGGTTTTAGAGCCAAAATTTCTTATAGGGTTCCTTCTAGACCTTAGAAATCATTGGATGGTTGAGAAGGTAGGTTAGTAATGTAATTCAGGGGATTAGTAATATTTTTAATACTTTTTAGAAAAAAACAAATTCGAAAAGAATGGTTTCTTGGAGAGGGACTCACTATTAGAAAAATCATGCACCCCATCTAGACTCACGGTACAAGGTGCATAATTTCTCTTAGGTGGGAGCACAAAATTTTCAATCCATGAACAAACCATGAATACCCTCGCTATCTAATGTTGCAAAGTTTGCACTCAGGGGTGCACTGTTTTTGAAAACCTTTGACCAACTATTCATATCCCATAAATCCCCCAAAATTCCAAAAACTTAAACTGAGAAAACCATAGATAAACCACAATCAAATCATGATAAAAATTTGGGTCATGGCGTAAATAAAACATATAATGAGGTGTCAAGACCTCACCACTATATAAACATTATATCCCAATAAATTATGTCAAGAGGATTCCATATGAAATAGATGTATAAAATTCCCTATCATAAGTGATGCATGCTCCTACATCTCATGAGAATCAAAACCACGATTCCCTAGATTATGGACAAAAGTATTATGTTTCCATGAAAAGTCTTTTTCAGGGAATCTAAAATTGTAATTGGATGCGCTATTGTGAATAATTTTGGATCAACATCAAGAACCACTAAACTCAAAACATGATATGGGACATAAAGATATCTCTGAAGCCATGATACATGGAAAAATTTTTGTACCAAAACCAATTTTGGAATAAGTTATAAATAGTAATATAGTTTACCCACGTAAACAACAACCTCAAAAAGTTCCCAAAAAATGAGTATCATGATTACCATGAATCCCCATAATTTAATGACCTAAATGGGGTGAAACTATCAAGATAATGATGTCACCAATAGAAAACACCCATGTTTTGTGATTATTATCATTGTAATATTTCTATATTATCTATTTCTTCATAATTATTGGAAAAATCAAAGAATCATTATAATCAAATTTTAGATAACACTTTGTCTAACCACTGATGTTTCTCTAGTATCTCACCATCACAGTGTGGATATACATGGATTTTCATACAAGGAATCAAAAGGATCTGTTATGTTCATGATCTGGAAACTATTTTTATAATTGAACTCAACCATTTCCAAATATTCATCCAAATATCCACCAAAATCGAGGAAGGATATAGAAAGCATGTCCTAGATTATCTGCATTTCCCTTTATGTCTAGTTGTCTGTCTGTGGATGGTATAGTATACATAAAACAACTTGAGATCTCATCGCATCATGACAGCCTCACCAAAAACAACAGGTTATATGGGGATATGTATCATAGAATAAAAAATGTGGAACATTGTGCAAACAAAAAATAACTTTCCCATAGATAATTCCTCACTCCCCATCTTTGGTTACATCTTGAATGGGTAAAATGTGGGATGATCTGGTTAGCTGGTTGTTTAGAACATATTTCAAATTCTTAAATATAGGGAAATGTATAATAAAATCCAATGTTTCCATATAAATATCATACCACTTCAATATCAGCACTAAATGTAGATGAGGAGAACCCATAGGTATCAGGTTTTTGTCCTTCAAAAGTTTGGATATATAATAATTAGAATCAAAATTAGAAAATATCCATCTCATAACAAGACACCAAAATCATTATCATATATCATATAACTTCATTGTGGTTCATGGGTGTCCAGCAATTAGGAATAATCGAAAGTCCACATCACATCTCTTCTCATGGATTATGAAAAAACAAGCCTATTCAGAAAACATAGAATAACTACTATGGTGAAAGACCACTCTATAATAGTCACCCCACTGAAACGAGAGTCTCTTATTCCATGAAATTCATCACTAATCGATTGTTCCTAAATAATCATATCATGGTTTGTGGATTTCAACATAACACTTTCCAATATAATATTTACCATTTGATTTTAGTCTCTTAAATAAAACTACGGAAAAAGATCTATCAAATTCCCCTATGTTTAGTATTCCTTCATGTCCTTCATTAGATGTTTTCTTCTCAAAAAATCATCAATGAGAGTACTTTACTAATGGAAAAGGAAACGTTGAAATAAATATATTGTAAGTAATCATCCCAATGCCCCTAGTGGAAATTAAATTATTTTTATAGAAGATAAAACTCAATCTCTTGTGGTCGGAATATAAGGAAAACAGTTCCTTGAAAAGGTAATTAAAAAAAATACTAAGTGAATGAATCGTGAAAATGATTTCAAGGATGTTGGTTGGGTAATTATTCTCATATGGAAATGTATATAGAGAACCGTAGGATACCATGTGATCAACCTTCATAAGAACAAAACCCAAACCTGATCATGACATTTCAATAAAGATCACATAGCACTACTAGGCCTTTCAATAATTCAACAGTAGTGAATAAGTCAAATAAATTTTAATCTCAACAATATAACTATCATATTTATCATACTGGGAAGCCTTTACACCCATCCTGATAAGATAAGATACTATGTATTTATCTTGGAGAAATACATAAAAAACTGATGATAATTCCATAATAAACCAAAGAAGATATAAATCATGAAAATTTTAAACAATTTCTCCCTTGAAATAATACCAATAATGTTCTTAGAATCAAAGTAAGTACCATGTTCTATGAACAGATGTCCCAAAAACATCACTTATCATTTCTATAAATCATATATCAATAGTTTCCATAAATTTGGGTTTTTCCCTTAATTCTATAAAATATATCAGATGACATAGATGAACCTCTACATACATTTTTTAAATAAGGATTTCATCCAAAAATACCACCACAAATGTATCAATAAACTCGTGGAATATACTATTCCCCAATGTCGCAAAGAGTGCCTAAGAACTGGTTAGATGAATTTGCATGACAAGAAACTCGCAATTATATAACAAACATTGAATGCTAGGTTTATAAATTATATATTATTTTATTCTCGACCAGTAAAATCTAGATCAAATATAAATAATAAAAACCCAATGTTTCCCATTCCACTCATCCAAAAAATCGTAAATCTGTAGCAATAGATATATGTTATTTATAGTAACTCAGCTGATTTTCTAGTTATCAACATATAAGAAAAGTGTTCTATCACCTTTCCTATAAATGATAAAAAGAACCACCAAAGGTGAAAAATAATGCATATAAATCCATTACCTAATAGATTATAGAGTTGATTCTTAATATATTTCATTTTTGTTCGAAAAATATTGTAAGAAGGTATTGATAAAGGTTGAGTACCAGAGACTAATTCAATAGATAAATCCAACTCCCATATCGATGGAAAAATAAAAAAATAAGAAGGAAACAAACCAGGAAACCTAAAAATAATTGGAGGAAGATCATTTGTCAGAGAAAAATAATCTAGTTAAAATGTGAACACTGATATTCTTTTCCCCAAATACAGATAATAAGATATTTCTATACTCATCTTCAGGACACCTTCTGCTAGAATCAAAAAACACTCCCCATCATGTGTGGTAGATGAGACCATTCTAAAATAGAGTTTAATTTGTGAATTAATATAAATGATCAAATCTATCTGGAAAATTAAATCAATAGGTTTCATGTTAATAACTAATGAATTATATGTAATCTCATTATCTGATAACTATAAGACACAATACATACCACATAAACCCAACTCTCAGTTTGTTCTGATGGGTTTAATAATATCCATCACATTAGAAAAATGCTTTGTTGGAATATTAGAAGGTTCCCAATATGGGTTGATATAAATGAATAAAATGAAATCATATCAAATAAAGCAGTCAATAAAGATGAAGCTATAGTAATGGAACCTCTCACAATTGTTGTCTCTATATGAGATTACCATAGAGGCTATTACATAATGTGAAGATGCATCATTTTAGATTCTTGAAGATGGGACCCCTTTTTCAAGAAGCATAGGATTCACTGTAGAACTTCTTGGATTTGATGTAACTATTCCATTGTGTGGAGTAGAAAATAAGTGATGGATTTTATGAAGTTATTCTCTTTAAACAAAATAACTGCATATCTTTGGTGCCTCAATAAAAACATGTCTCATAATCCCAAGCATTCCACACCCAAAGAAAGATAAATTTCCTCTTCTAAGAAATATAAAAGGTCCATAAGAAACATATTGATAAGAACTCTCATGAGACTAATTAATCGTTTTAATTACATTAACAGAAATCCAAGAACATCCATTGGGATAAGAAATGTCTCTTGTTAACACTATTATTCACGATGTCAATATCAACCATCAATACCATGTCCAAGACATAAACACAATAACCGAGCATTATAAAAACAATTATAATGAATATCAGGTTGAAGAACCATATTAAACTATTGTGTTTTAATATTATCATCTTATACAATATCTTTTGTAAAATGAAAAGTCATGGAAAAGTGGTTAATGTACTCCATCACAGTCCTATCAGTATGTTCAATTTACAATATTTTATTGCCTTTTTCATCACCATAGAATTTGGATGGAATTTTTTAATCAAAATAATTTTCATGTCCTTCCAATGTACAACCTCATACTTATTTAACATATCCATTTAATCCCACCTTCTCCATATAGGTCTTTATAGCTTGAAGTTATATATTTCACCTTAATTTATTCAAGAATCTCCATTAAATAAAAAAATCGGTATCTTTATAAACTAATATTCATACTATTAAGATTCATTAGTGCCTTGGGACAATGATTGATTTTGTTAATGGACTATTGTTTATGATTTAGGGTTTCAAACCTTTAAATTTCCAAAATAAGAGAATGAATGGGAATGAATTTAGGTTCCTATCCTATATCTAGGACAACATGAAAAATAATATCAACATGATTTCGGACCACTGGAGGAATCTCTTTATATGGTTTTCCAAAAAATTCCACCTAGAGGCTATTCACATGTATTTTTTTAAGCATGATGATACACACTATAAAGAAAAAACATTGATGAACATAGAAGATTTATCACATAAAAAACACAAAAAAAGCGAAATGGTAAAATTAATCCCATCTTATGAGATATCAATATTTGTATTCTAACCATTACAAATCAAAATATTGTAAAAGACTATAATTAGATAAAATTATTCTACAATATAACCTTCTTAAAACCCAAATTTTGAGTTAATTCACATTATTTTGTGAGCTGGTTAGGAACACACTCCTAACTACCTCTTATGTCCGGAAAAGATGTTATGAATTACATACTAACATTAGTGAAAGACTCATAACCTCTTTATGATACCACTTTATCATGAACAATGCCATATACCCAGGTACCCTGATACACAAGATTGTGTTGACATATCCCAAAGGTAATTACTGATCCCAATGGGTCAGTGACTTACACCTAGAATCAAACATGATAAAAGAGGGAAAAATTAACCAAAAAAACAGTAAAAGTTAAAATATTAATTGTCAGTATGCTCAACATGAAAAAAAAAGAATGTATCCAATACCAAATATAAAAAAAAATAAAAACTATTAAATCACAAAATTATTAGTGGAAAGACATAGATCACAAAGGAAACATCAATATAATCATATAAGATCCTGAACATCGACGACCACTATGTGTCTCTTTCACATTTCTCCGATCTGCAAGAAGTAAAACTAAAAACTACAAAACACAATGGTAGGGTGTGAAATTTATATCCCACTAGGGTCTTACAATGTATTTCATTATTAATTATTACACCATATATGATATCAATTTATATAAATCTTAGAATTAAATTTCTTTTTAATATTTCCAATAAAACATTATATCATTTCTTATAGTTTGAAGATATATAAAGAAAATTTTAAATTGGAATAAATGAAAATTTTTTATTAAAAACTTTATACTAAATACATAGAATGAATTAAATGATTAAAAAAATCCATATATAATCATGTAAAAATACTCAGAATAATGAAAAAACCATTTAAAAAATCCCCTTGGTGTGTATCTTTATCAGTTAATAAGACACTCAAACATCCTATAGTGATCCCAACTCATGTTTTGTGTATAAAAAAAATACAATCTAATATGGGGAACCCATAATCGGCATTGTACACACCAATATGGGGATAATTATAGGTTGTCAGGTAAATTTTATTTTAGTAGTAGTTGTTATCATTTATCCATTTTTTGGGAGCCTATTACTAGAATTGTTGTCCAAATTACCACAAACTACATAGTCAAGCTTGTGTATCAAAATATGATGAAATTAGAAATTAACCATTTCAACTCATTTTTATACATAATTTCTCAATTTATATAGTCCACATGCATTTTTATTTTCAAAACAAAATAATCAATTTTCATCATTTCATAACATTTTGTGATTCTTTTGAATATAATACAATATCTCAAGATAAATAATCAAATATTATAATTATAAAAATATCCAAATCAAGCCATAATATCTCATTAATCCACCTAAAAATTTCAATTCCATTGAATTTTGGGGTTTTTAAAAAATTTAATATCCCTTTCAAATCATGAATAAAACTATAGAAATTTCATTTTTGAAAACCAATTAAAAATCCATTTCAATTTAATCTATCAACTCTTGTTTTCAATTATAGGTAAAATAATTATGAAACCACCAATAGTTATTCAAATATCCTGAATCAACATGAGAAATTTGATTCACCAATAAAAAAAGATGGAATATGAGAACATGAAATTAAAATAGAAATGAGGATTCCATAAAATGGTGTTTTGAAAAATAATATATATATGTTATTATATGTCAAACATTACAGAGGAAGGAATGAGGTACCTAAATAATCCATATGTGATAAGATGAACTTACTTGGAGGAGATCGAATGTGATCAACCATGCTTAAATACACCAATAAAAATGTTTTGGGGATCCAAAATTTCATCTTGGGAGCCTTGACATCTATATAAATCATATAATTGTCAATAGGGAAGGCTATGTACCAAAACTGAGGGCCTTTGAATTTTTATATGATTTTTCAAACTAATTTTATATTTCCTGCATGGTTTCTTGGAGAGGACCACAAGGTATGAAAAAATGTGTGACCTAACCCTGTTCCCTATCTAGAATAATGTACAAGGAACACATTTTTTCATGGGGGGGTGCATGGTTTGTCAAAATATCTCTTGAACATTTATTCCCTCACTATCCATGGTTTCACAGATTTCACTGGTGTTTCACGGTTTTGGAAAAACCTGTGCCAACCATGGACATTATGAAAACCTCCAAAATTACCCCAAATTCATCCAACACTACCTGAGAAAAACCCCACCCAAATCCTGATCAATATATGGGTATTGGAGTACTTAAAAATATGTTATGGTATGTTTCATTTTCTATTTTATTATTAATCCCATTCATTAGAAAATGAAAATGATGCTCTCGCATATATGCATACTACCACCTCTAAGGATGATGGGTTTCATCTTTGTCACTACCTTACATGGATGGTTATAAAATATATTTTATGATTATATGTGACATTAATTTGTATAATATTTCATTAATATTAATTTGAAAGGATGGTAAAATAACTTATGATCACTATAAAATAATCTATTGATATTAGTAAATTAAAATAAATAAGTAGACATGAATCAATTTTTAAAAATAATAACAATTGATTATATAAAATAATCATTGGGACATATAATTCATGGAAAAAATTAATCTATATATCTCATATATAATGGTAATGTGGAACATGGAATCAAAGAATATGTTTTAACATCACTATTATGAAACATAGATGAAACAATCCAAATTTCAATCATGTGATTACAAAATTATGGAATAAATAAGTAATGAATTTATAATTAATTATTATAATTAAAAATTATATATGGTTATAAATATTAATAAAGTGATTAATGTTTTTATAATAATGGTTATGATTAATATATATTTTGTTAAACCACTTTCATTTATAGTGAGAGTTTTGGTTAGGAACCTTATTAACTCAAATATATTTTATTAGGGTGATAATATTTCTTCGTAAGCATATTTCAAATTTGTTTGGTCAGATTAAGAAAACATTTTTTAAATTAATCTTTATATTTCTCTCTAAAATTATTTTTATTTTAAATTCTTAAATCATCTTTGATGAATATATTTCTCAGGAATGAATAGGGTTGTTAAGAATAATTATCATCATCTTCACAGACTAATTTTACTATATGTCTATATTATTTTATCGAAAAAATATTATGATTTCATATTTTTAAATATAAATATGTATTATTACATTTTATCTTCATATTTTACTACAAAAATCTTCTTAATTAATATTTTTTAATATTTTAACGATATGTGATTCAATGAAAAAAATTAAAGTGTATTTTTCATTCATGATCATACGATTTAACTTCCACTATACATTTTCTCTTGAAAGTGTCAATTTTTTAAAGACTAAATAATATATATTCGTTTTCAAATAGTAACCTACTTTTTTTTCTTATCATCTTATTAAATAAATAATTTTTAAATGACTTTTAACTTTGAATATTTATGATGTTGTTAGATATGTTTTATGAAATATATTATCGTGACTTCCTATCCATTTTTTACTTGATCTCTAAAATAACCATCTAATATTAAGACTTTTTTTATAAATCACCCACTAAATACAATTTTGAAATACACATTTTTAGGGATTTAATTTTGGGTATCATCCTATATAAATTTTGAGGTCATTTTAGTGATACAATTCAAAAATGATAGTAAGTCCATTTTCATTCAATAGATTTTCCAAGATCTAAAATATGATGTATTTTTATATAATACGAGCATAATTATTATCAATATGTGATGGGTGGGGTCAATTATATCCCTATATTTCATTAGTCATGGTTTTATATATCATATAATAATGATTTCAATCCTGAACATGATGTATTTTTCATTGTGACCATGATTGATCATGGACATGATATAGTTATCTATGTTCACAAGACTGAGTGGGGAAATGATTTGGTTAACTATGATTAGAAGACTGAGTGTGGAATGGATATATCTTTAGATGAAGACAATGTTATGATTTCCAATTCGTATTAATATGAATCATTTCTATGTTATATTCAGAAATTATGTTCGGTGGATCTGATTATTGAATAATGGTTCCGCACTCTTAAAAATGGTAAATGTTTTATCATTTTATATTACATTTAAATCAATAATTCTTTCTTGGTAAAACAAAGGGTTCACGGTTCTTTTTAATATTATATTTATTAAAATTTGATGTTCTCCCACATGATTATGATCTAGACTTTGATGAAATATTGAATTTTTTTCACTTATTGAGCATTTGATGTCACCCATTATTATATTTGACCAATTAAAAGGTTATAAGGATTAATAAATGAATTTTATTTCAAGAATTTTTTTTAGTAAAATGATATTATAGAAAAAATTTCAATAATGTTTTAGATATTTGTTTATTTATATTTATTCTCCAAACTTACTAAAACCATATGTTTTGGAATAATGATATCAGTGTGAGGTGTAATGCATGAATTTTTGAAATATTTATACATATTGATTGAGTTTAGTAACATGGTTTATAATAAATTAATTTAATTATATATTCCATCACAAGATCTAATATAATAGTTTTGGGTCACCACAAAATCCTACCCCTAGTTTTGTTGTCATCTATTAACATGGTGTCATTATTCAGGATTTATTCTAGAATCTCTTATGGATTCATTATGTCATGTAGTTATGTACTCGTGATTCACTCACTATTTTTTATCAAATATGGAGAACATGATCTTGATTCTGAACACTATGTTCCATCAATGAATTTATTTTGGTTCAGTAGTGTGATTCTAGTTGGTTTATATCAAAGTCATTTTCATAGTTAATATCTTTCAAATATTATGTGCAGACATTCTATAGTAGTTCACACTCTTATTAATTGTTAATTTTGGTATTTCATTCTTTTTTAGAGTATCATTATAATAAATTGAACTTATATTACTATTTTTTATCATCTCAGTAGGTAGAGAATTAGTTGATGATCTAGAGTGGAATCTCTTATAATAGATTGTATATAGGGATAATAAAGAGATAGACTATACTTTATTAAAATATAGATTATATGTTTAATTATGTTGGGTGATTATCATTAGTCATTATATTAAATCAGCTTTATTATATTTTTTAATGTGGAATCTAAATAAAAATATTTTATTATTCAATAAAATAACATTAGATTTTCTTATGGAAAAATGTGTTATATTGGGGAACATTGTTGTACAATGACATAAATTTTTCATTAAAAAATTATTTATTTATTATTTTTCCTTATTTATTCAGTTATCATAGAGTTACCCCACATATTTTAGTAACATATATTTTGGTACTACATGACTTCATTACAATTAGAAGGTTGGTGATACCATGAATGGGCCTTCACCTAGGTCTGTTTTTTCAGTGTGTAGGCTAACAAAACATCGACAAGAATCATAATGCAGGGACATGTCCATGGGAGGAGATTCCCATTATTATCATAGAGTAAATATCCCCATAATATATAAAATCATTCCATGAGCATCCATTATTTTTAAGACATCATTAAATTATGAAATGTATCATGAATGCAGTGGGTGTGTAGAAAACTCTTTATTTTTAATAATTCAAAATCTTCCCTAATGAACTTAGACCCTTTATGATTCTCTTTTACCCATCATTGAAAAAACATATCCCCAAAGAATATTCTTCACAATCTCTTCCCCTTTATTAGTGATTTTTATTGTATTTATGATGTTTTAGGCATTCTTGTTATATGTAATTTCAATGAGACCACCACTATTTATTATTTCATTCCTTCTCCTTATTATTTATACACTAATAAGGATTCTAAAATATAATGTTTTTATTAGATAAAAATTGATTTGGGTTTTATTGTTTTTATGGTTTTGTTGACCTATAATGACATAAGAGATATTTATTTTCTATTTTATGATGGATTCAAAGCACAACTGTTGAATGTGGTGAATTAAAAAATGTTATACCCCCAAAAAAATCATAAAAATTAAAACAATTACACATTGTTTATTTTTAACCTATGTTTTTTGTATAATTTAAATGTTAGAAATTATATCTTATGGTTTTCTGATAAGAATTTATAGTTGGTTAGAATTTTACATACCTCTATGTGTTTTATCTTATGTTCATATAATCACATATTTCACAGAATTTATATTCACTCCTTGTGTCTTTTGAAATCCCATATTAGACCTTTAATCTTTTCTCATTAACATAAGATGAATTTTTTTATTTTCGTGTTGATATATGATGGTTTACTATTAAAATATTTTCATATTTGGGTTATTCAAATGAATTTTTTATGAATCTTTAGTTGTGGATATATCTCATGGATATAGATATGATTTGGGTTTTTAGTGTATTTAGTTTTTTACTTTAGTTCAAATTATAAATATTTTTTCCTAATTCAAAATTCCTAAAAATGTGTTTATAAGGATGTTGGTCCCAAAAACATGAACCATGTATTGTTATAATGAGAATATTAAAATTTTTATATAATTATGTTATGTGATGGATTCACTAAATGTGAAATATTATATTCTTTTACTACTCTTGAAAAATAGGATGTTTATATTAATGATTCTTGGAGGTTTGTTTGTTGTTTTTATATATTTAATATAATATGTTTTATTTGATGTATTTTTTTTTCATAAACACGTTTTCTTTGTTGTGAAATAATGACTAGATGGAAGTGAGATCAAGGAACTTTTGATAGACTAGTGTGTGATCATTTATCTAAATAGTGTCTATAAGGTGAGATTTTGTTCCATTTTTTGAGTTTCCTGTTAGTTAGGAAGTGTATGTTAAAATATAATGTTAGGGTATCATTATTGATATCCAGGGATGGTATTTATTTGTTGTGATTATTTTATCATTATTCTAAATCACCCCAAAGAAACCTAGGTTCTCATGTTGTAATTTGTTTTATTATATATAAATTTATATAAATTATTATGATATACTTCAATTTTAGTTATTTTTCACTTTGTATAACATGAAAATAATTTACCATTTAATTACACTTTTATTTATATCATTATAATTTACTAAAATCTATTTTTACAATTTCACAAAGTGTTTTTTTCTTTCTTATAATGGTGTTTATATAGTTGTAAATTTTTAATGAACTATATGATGATGCAAATAATGTATATTTTAGGTGAAAATACTATTTTACATGTGGAAGAATAAAATGGATTCCAAAATTCCTAGATGTATTAGAAACTAGAATGTGTATGTCTCGTTTTTAATGGTTGTTCATGGGGAGTCTATAGGATTCCTATTAGGAATACATCTATCATGACTAAAATATTGTTGGTTTAATGTAGCTTCCATAGTGATTTTGAAGTTGAAAATGATGTTTTGTTGTGGGGGTGATAATTTAAGGTGGTCAACTTGTTTACGGGGGTGAGTAGTTAGTAGTATATTATTTCTTAGGGAATCATTATAACATGTACCAGATAAATTCTTATTTATATTGTTATAACATTATCATTTGGTATCAAACTTGTACTTTTTATTGATATATATAATTTTATGTTGTGTTGTATATTTTACCAGTTATGGGTTATTATTTTTCTTGGGGATTATTTTTATTATCACATGATTAGTTTATATTAAACATTGAAACTATTTTTTATGTTGTATAGAAGTTAAATATCTGGAATGTTCATAATATTTTTCTAGGTTGATGTTTATTTATTTATTTATCAGTTTGATGTGTTCCAATTTTATTTTATATATTATTAAAAAAGTTATTTTTTAACCTATAAGGATCAAAAACACCATTTACACAAATTCATAGCCATCATGGGGGGCCCAAATTGCATGTATCCTTGGTTGGATCTTGAAATTTTTTACCAGTTTCAAAATATTTATGATCGTTTCTAAAACAAATAGGACTTTTTAAAATTAAGTTACATTTAAAAAGGTTTTAGATTTATAAATACAATATATTTAGATAAAAAAATTTATGCAATGAAAATTGTGATTTTATAAATGTATTTTGATTGGAAAATGTAAAAGAAAGTCACAAATGTATTTTCAGGGGTAAATAACTAAGATATATCTTAAGTAGGTGTATTATTGTGGAATTATAAAAGATTAATAGAGATTAAATATGCTTATTTAATATTGTTTGAATTGATTTAATTTTATGGTTAATAGTAAAACAATAGAGGAGAAAAAAAATATTTTAATAAATATTTTTATTATATGAAAATTTATATCGGGAATAATATTTTATAATAACTCATGGTTTTTTTGAAAGTCAAATGAGTTTAATTACAATTGAATAAATATACTATGTTTAAATAACTGATTTTCAATGTTTTAAAATATAAAATATGACTTTTCCATATGACAGAGAAATTTTTAATAAAATAATTACATATAATATATGAAATTAATATATATGGGTTATCATTAAAATTTTCAAAAATTGTGGTCAAAAAGAATATTTTAAAAAAATGTAAAAAATGGGTTTCCAATTTGAGTTATAAATTGAATGAACAATATATTAAAAAATGTTTATCATTTTATGATTTATTTTATGTTTTCAAGATTATTTTATTTTGATTATATTTATAAATTTTTATATTACACCTCCACTAGGTCTCATGGACTCTATGGAAGGATATATGAGTGGTTTTCTTCATGTATGGCCATTTATTAAATAAATTCTAAAAATATTGGATTTTCCCTTTACTGAAATCATAAAAAATATAATTATACATATTTTAGTTCATCATGGGAATCTTGGTTGAGATTTTGGTGGATTTCAACCACTTACCATGGTTGTATTTTATTGAGGTTGTTATGTTTACATAAATTTTAACTAGATAAATTTTTTATAGATCATTTTGGATAGTTATATATCATTATAATTTTTGATTATTCATGTTATTCAATATGAAGAATTCATTTCATTAGATATTTCATTATGTGGACATTTTGTTTCTTCTATTTTAGAAGTTACGGGTGGTCTTGATGAAAAAGTGGATTATGGGAACTCAAAATGATGGTGTTTCTAACATTGTTGTTTTCCATAGTTGAGTATCTTTTTTATTCTTGTTGAGGTAGTGGTATGATTCTTTTAGGTTTGGTGTTTAGTTTTTCAAGACCTATCCATACACTAAATTGGGTTATGGGTTCATGATTAGGAGAATTTGGTTATGATCCAATCTGGAATCTATTAAATTTTACCTAATGTATGTAATTCAATGATTGTGATTTGGCCAACCGTTGTATTAGTAATGAAATACTAGATTCAAAATTTGAGAATTATGTTTCTTCAAGGACTATCATTGGATTATGTATTATGATTGTAATTAGTTTCAATTGAGAACATTAGCATTATATACATCCATTAAGGATTGTAAGTGTGGTTCCTATTATCATTAATATATAATTGATTATTTATTTAGTGAGTTACTTTTTTCCATGTAATATTAAATAAAATTTTACTTCAATAATTATAGATTATTATTTCAAACGTTTTAGGAATATTTCATGATCTTCTAGTGGATAATTTGATATTTATTTATTATAAGACACTCCCTAGACCCGCATTCCTAGGTATTGGGAAAATCAAAATTTCATTAAATACTAGCTTCTATACCAAGTGTCATTACTCAAATCAAACATACATACAATTCCCTTACATCTAACAATAATAACACAAACCCAAAACCAAAGGTTTAATTTCATTAGATATTATCTACGCAAGAACATATTATGAAAAAATTTCCATAGTCATAGGATACTAGAACCCCTTTTAGAAATATCTTAGTTTATATATGTTTTCTTAACATTGGGAATCAAAAACCTAAGAAAGTGGTGATCTCAAATGCTCAGTAATGGAAACCATATCAATATGTCCTCAATAATTAGTTCTTAAGAATATGAGATAAATTTAAATGATAAAAATAACCTTTAAAAATATATAACAACATGATTTATCAACAATTTATGATAAAATGGCTTGTAATATCGAATTGAAAAACATGAACCACGACATATGTGTGTGATAAAATAATCTTGATCCATGGGGATGCATCATAGTCATATAGCATACAATTGTGTAATTCTATAAAAATATATAATAATAACGAAAAATGGAAGAATAATATGACTTGGTGAACATCACATTATGAAAAACATCAATCATTCCACCTATTAAGTTATGAATAAGAAAATTTATTTCATCACGTCGTGAAAAAGATTTATGACTAATAATCATGCTGTGAAAAAAAGTTCATTCATAACAACATTATATCATACGATATAAATATCAAACCAATGTAATAGATTTTGATATAAGACTCCACCCATTATAATGAATATATACATTTTCGATGTGAACACCACCATTCATCATATCAAAATGATTCCTTAGAATGAAAGTGGGTTTTGTATCATTTATAAATGGTAACTCAAAAAAGGACTTATGTGGTCAAATCGATAGAAATAGAAACATCAATCACCCAAAAGGATTACTTCTTAAAGGATTATATAGGGTGATTTACTAAATTGAACTCTACAGGACTTAAATATTTCCGAGTTAAATATGAGAAAGTAATTCAATCCACAAGAAAGGGAATTTATAAATCATTTATAATCTAATTCATAAAGAGGTGAAGTTATGATCAACTTTCAAAAAATAATGTTTAAGAAGATACCCTGAGGAATATATTTAATAAAAATTTCCAAAATATATTAAATTAGTTTATCCTGAAAATAATAATATTGTTTATCTAGGGTTAATGTGGTCTGGAAGATTCAATATTTTATCGTGAATGTAAAACCACAAAAGTATAGAAAAGTACCTTTTTTAAAACACAAATAACTAAAAATAGTAAAACATTTTATTTTAAAATTATATAGAAATAATTAGAAACATCCAATTATGTGTGAAATATTTCCACTTCATAATTGAAGGGGAACACTTTTAGGGAGAACGAGCTGTAACATGAAATAAAAAGTGTATATTAAAGAAGATAAGAATTATTTTGGATAATAATTGAATTTTATGATAATTAAATTAATCAAGGATATGTATTAGAATTATTAATTTCGTTTTCCCATTATTTTAAAAGAGTTTTTCATGTAATAATATTATTTGTTTGAAATAAATAAATGTAAAATTAGGGAGATCAAGAAGAAGTTTTATAACTCAATGAAAAAGACAAATGCTATCCAAATCCGTTACAAAATTGTTATTACATTAATGAAAATCCCACAAAATATAGAACATGAGATTTATTTTTAAGTGCCATAATTGAATTAAGTGATCATAAAAATAACCATAGGGAAATATATACAATACCTATTATAAATGAATAGTTGAATATGATAGATGTCTCAAAGAATGAATTTTCATATGAGAAACCCTTCCCTTTAATATTAATATCCATCAAAATTATTTAATCACATGTGTAATATACATAACCATTTTAATGAAACAATTAAAAAACATATTAATATATTATAAATTTTATAACCTTTAATTATATTCATTTAGTTAACATTTATTAGGCGGTTATTTTTTATTTTCATTTTTAGATGATTTTTATTTTGATTCCATTGCACATGTTTTTTCATGTAGATATCTATCCCTAAAATTTGATAATAATTTAATTATTACATTACAATATAATATATTATAAAATATTTCATTAATTAATTTATAATATTATAATTATATTACATGATATTTTTAGTCACGATTTATGGAGGTAAAATCAGTGGAATGATTTTTTTCAAGTAATTTACGAATATAAATATAATATATTATAAAATATATTTACATTTGACGCTTTAAATATTACTATAAAATATTTCATAAAACACTCATTAGTATCATATTTAAGTTTAATAATGTTTCTATAACCTTTCATGAAGGTTGGATGAAAAATAAATCATGTCATCTATGGATGTGGTAGTCTGTATTTAACACTTGTGACAATTTCCATTTCTAATTGTTGTAGTAATTGATAAAAAGTCTCATTTATCATTCATTTTTCATAAAAATTTAATCAAATTCATATTAATTAATTAATTATATTCTTATAACAATCAAATTATGGTCATGATGAAAAATGAAATATTTCATTCAATGGAGGTGAAAGTCCACATGCACATGTTGATGGCATCATCATTTTCTATGGATTGGAATAGTGGAATAAATCGGTTTATCTCTTATAATAATATTTAATTTTTAATCGAAAAAATATTCATGTAATGCGTTTTTATAACCATCCACGTAAGGTATTTTTGAAAAGTGAAATGCATCGCTTCCTGGAGGTGGCAGTCCACATGTTCCCACTAATGACATTCACATTTTTCGTAGGGATAACTGTAGATAATTTCTACGCCATTAAGAAAATATTAATTTATTAGTTTAAAATTATTTATTTTAGTATACTAAAATTGGTAAAATACATTTGGTTTACAATATAAAAAATAAAAATGTCAAAAAGTGTTAAGTAATGAAGTTTGAAATTTTAAAATTCTCTGAGAGGACCACATAGAAAATTAGTATTTAAGGATTTTATTAGTTTAAGGAGATGGTACATATGGGATATTGTTCAAGGTAAACTATATTGGGTATAGGATCAACATGAAATTGAGTTATTATAGTATATGTAAAGGGGTAGTAGAAGTGTCCTTTTAGAATTGAGAAGAGCTGTATTTTTATGATATAATAAAAGGACAAGTCATTGAACAAATATGTCAGATCCATATTTGAAAATTGTGGAGGTTTCTTGAGACTTTTATAAATAAAACCCTTTTATAGATTTTTTAGATAAGTTTCAATGATATTTTGGGATTCTCTCTCTAGTTTTTACATTTATCATAATATACATTTACCAATATAAATCATGTTATATCATCAGGAAAATATTTTATTATTGAAAAAATTAATATTTTATTCATTAAATAATTTTAAAAGGCTTATATAAAATATAAAAATATTTTTATCAAGTAAAAATTTAAGGGTTTGAAAAAAAAAATTTAATATCAGTGCATATAATGTGTAGAAGCCATTTTTTTAATATTGAATTTGTAAATTAAAAAATTTTACTTATGTTTCCATTACCAACTAGATTTATTTTAATAACATTATGTGGTTTACTATTAATCAACAAAGTGTTATGTATATATCAATTTAATCCAAAAAAATACACAATGTGAATATTTAATTAAAATAAGAGACAAAAAATGCTTCTTTGGGAAGAAAATATTACATTAGTTTAAAATTGTTACTCCTAGGTTTTCTATGTTAAAAATTTTATATGAATCATTTTATTACCTGATTATATTTTTGAATGAATAATTTTTTTTTTTTTTAAACTATAATTATATCATTATGAATTCAGAAGTTCTATGGTTTTGTAGAAGATTGTATTTTTCATTATTTAATTAAAAATATACCAAATCAAAAATTCCCCAAAAATAATCCTAAGATAATATTATAGTGATGAATCCAAAAATTATATTATTTTTTTCAATTAAAAAATATTAAATTTAAGAATTAAACTTTTAATTATAATCCTAGTTTAGATTGAAAACATTTTTGATAAGGATTTGAATTTTTAAAAATTAAATGTTTTTGATATAATTTCTTATGAACTACAATTTAAATGATATGTAATATATTTTTCCTAGATAGAATATATTTTCTCACAATTTAACCAAAATATCATTATTTTCATAAAATAATAAATGGATATGACATAAAATATAATGTTTTTAGATAAATACGTTTATGTATATAAACTAATGTTATTAGTAACTTAGCAATACAAATTATATTTTAAAATTTCATTTGTATTGAATGTGATTTTTTCCATATTTTTTTAGTTTATAATTATAGTTTTGAGCACATTGAAAGATGTAATGGTTTAACCAACATTCCTTTTAGTCATAATTAATGTATAACAATTGTCACACCTAATTAATATTCTATTTCGAATGAAAACTGTATGTTACATGATAAGATTAAAATATTTGACCCAGAAGGGTAGGATTTTCACATGTAATTCATAATTAATTTTTTAGAATATATATGATTACCTAAATATGTAATTAATCATTCATCAATGATAAAACTAATCAGATCAAATTATTATATCATTTCACTACAAGATAAAAGTTTAAATCTCTCTTGTAGTGATCCTAATGTGAACCAAAATCCCTGAGTATCTCCACAAAATCATTGAGATCAAGCATAATTAATCTTCACTTCTTGATGTATTCATGGTTGATATAATTTATATTCTAAACTAATGATAACATACACTTGGCTGTCTATTGATGGATTGAGAGTGGAGGAAGAGATACCTCTTTCAAGATCTCTATATCTCTATCTATCCATTATGAACACCGAATGTCAGTTATGGTAAGTGATATAATTCGATATTTATTATAGCACATTTAGGGTTATAAAATCACAAGAAATCCATTTACCATCATTAATATTCATAGATGACCCCATATCCATTAATAATATTAATATTATTATTAATCACATCATATTCAAAACATAATAATAATAAAAACAAATTTCATTTACACTATTTCCAATTAGACTGTTATTCTTCATCAACATTCCCTATATTATATTTATCAGTACTATAATAATGAAAATGTAATAAATAAATTCTATTACATTATATAAAATATGTATAATAAATTTTATATTTTCAAAACTGGAAAATAAATATTTACTATAATTATTTATCTCACAAATTCATCCAAATAAATTTTGATTAAATTATTATGACCCACAAAAGTGACTAAATCAAATTTATTAAAAGTAGTTAGAATTTATTGCTTGAATTTAACTAAGATGAATGGTACACTAATAGTGTGACACTGTAGGTATCATTCTCTGTTTCATTATATATAACCACCAAAACATCTAGGTTTACATATAGAAATATTGCAAGGAACCCATAGGGAATGAAATTAATGTTTCAATAACATCCAACCTACTATAAATTGTTACAATGGAATACAATAGATTTTTTCTAATATCTATAATAAACCTGATTTTATGTATATTGAATCAACCTATATTATCAATGTGTTATTCATTGAAATTATAGAAAAGAAATATCCCACAAAACACCATTTTCATAGAATTATATTGTTTGATCTATTCCTATTAAATGAAATGAGATATCAATATACACCAAGGGACAGAATAAATAACTCTTTTCCCACATTATCTGATAATTCAATATCACTTTTCAACATATCTTATCTTACATAAAGCTTATGTATTATTGGGTTTGGTCAATACATTATTGTAGATTATTGATGATATCTATTAATGATAATCCTAATGTATAGGGATCCATATAAACCTCCAATGATAGAAACATCCAATGAAGCATAAAAATATGGTTTTACTATAGAAAATTCCATTATCATATTCTCCCACCATGTATATTACCAATGGAAAACTCCATGATAAGGTTTTAGAGTGTCTTATGAGCCTCTTACACATTATAGTATATATTGACTATTTCTAATGAAAGAATATAATTTTATTATACAATAAGGTTTAAGAATAATGTTAGTGAACTTATATGTTGTAACGACCCGACCGAACTGGGCTCGAGCCGCGACACCCCAAGCCCGCCTCCAATAGGCCAGGGGCTAGCGACTAGCGCTGAGTAGGCTATCACACACATGGGAGGGATTAGCCTAAGGTACCTGTACACACGCACCCACAACACCTCCATGCAACAGTGCAGAGATATAGAAACTGAAAAGTATATGCATGCATACACTATCCCACAACCAGATAGCAACAGTAAAAGTTCAAAGGCAAAACAGGGCCCACCAAAAGAAAACTACAAGCGCGTCCATCCTGCTCTGAAGAAGGGGAATGCTGCCACAAACACCCGCCGGAAAGCTCCCCCGGCACAGCTCTAGTAAACACCCCGGTCAACTCGCTCACTAAGCTCCGCCTGCTCCGGGTCCTCCTGGGACTCCGTTAAAAGGCCTGAGGTCTGAACAAGACACAAACATGTGCAGGAAAAGCCCGTGCAGGGGTGATTATAAACATACTCAGTAGGCACCCCAAAAACCCAAAACCCAAGGGAGCAACAAAAATGCAACAGTCCACTCAACCCAGCCAGAGGGAACCCAGATGAGAGAGAAACTCCATCTCGTGACCATCCTCGGTTAAACACAACTAGTTATCTTAGCTCAGCTCAGGTGTATGCCCATACATACACCTTGAACAAATCCAGATATATTCAGCTCACGCCACAAAGCCACAAGAGGTACCGACCTCATCACCAGCAACTATCCACAACCAGGAGAGTACACCACGAACACTGTCATACCAGATGACACTCATCCGAGAGATACACTCCATCTGGTCCCAAACAGACATCTCAGATGCTCACCCGAGAGACCATGCTCGTCGGATAACATCACTCGCTGAAACCACATAACCACCAAACTCCTCGGATAGGGGATCGCTACTACGGTCCGCTAGGGGATACCAAGACCCACTCCGATATACATAGCTCACAGATAGGGGATCACTCCCAGGGTATGCTGGGGGATACCACGACCCGATCTGGCATACGTAGTTCTCACAGATAGGGGATCACACCCAGGATCCTCTAGGGGATACCACAACCCGATCTAGCACTCGACAGAAATTCCACACTCAGATAGAGGATCATCGTCCATATAAAGATGGTCACGATGATACCGGAACCCAATCTGGTATAACTCGCGATGTAGGGGATCGAAATGACGACGTCGCAACCCTACCTAAACCACGTGCTGAGTAGGGGACCACATAACCAACGATACCATAACCCTACTATAAACCACATGCTGAGTAGGGGATCGTATACCCAATGATGCCACAACCCTACTGAGCACAGCCCACCATGTAGGGGATCATATTTCTGATGATGCCACAAACCCTACAGGGTTAACCTTCTAGATAGGGGAACACCTCCTGTGAATAAGCGGTCACAGCAATACCAAGAACCCGATCTAGGGTAAAGATGCTAGAGGATCCACTCCGGGCCCACCAGAGGGATACCACGACTCTAACAGTTTAAATATCCCATCGAGTGGATCACAAACCCATACGAAGGATGTGATACCACACAAACCCTCGTAGGAACGAACCAAGGGAGAACCCTCAACCACTTCTGGTCCAAACGTCGCTAACCCGAGCGACTCGCCACAACGCCACACTGCGCACCTCCGAATCCAAAACCGAGGCCACCATCGCGTTCCACGCGGAAAGACACGCAGGATAGGCTGTTTACTCGCCCGAAACTGAGCACCGGTGAAAAAGGCACTATTCATCAAAGCTAGCTCGTGCAGGGCCCACACAACGATCCCGAAACCAATCGAGCGGATCACACCACGGCGATCCCCTCGGAAAAACAAGCGGAATCGACTACTCGCTCTTCCAAAACGGACACCCGGTGAAAAAGGTACTATTCACCAAAGGCCCGCCCGGGTGGGGCCCATGCCTGGTGTAACGCCCCGACCCTAGTTGCCTAGAGTCGGTGCCTTATTACATAACATTGGCATGATCACAAGAAAGATCAAATCTCGAAAGACCGATTGGTTTAGTAGCCTTGGAAACACTAGATATATTCATAAGTTTTACATTACATCATAAAATGAAAAACTACTACAACAACATAATGTATCCATAATCCACACTCATATCCCCACATAATATCCCTGCAGGTCATTCATAACTTACTTCTTCACTTCCTGGAAAAAATAAAACATAGAAAAGGGGTGAGCTCAAATGCCCAGTAAGGATAACAATATAGCGGAAACTTTCATAAATAAGAATAAACATTTAAGGCAGTGTATAACTAAAACAAAAGCCTTTTAAATATGAACTTTCAACATGGTATGGCATAAATAAAATGAAATAATTCCATTTACTTATTCACATGGATATTCTACTAATCGAATAATCACATGCAAAAATCAATAACCACTTTCATAATGTTGGAATGCATAATGCCAGACTATAATAACCACATAGCCAAGGCCTCGTGCCAAGACTACAAATAAGATTTTGTCAAGGCCTTGTGCCAAGACACTAGTTTGTCTCATGAGACCTACCGATGCATCGAGGAGCTATAGCGGGCTCCACCCATCACATATTAAGTCCAATGCATTCTCATATGAAAAGGTTTAAACATAACATAAACATTTATATTAAAACTAGCATATGAAATGTCAATACTTTCACCATAAACTATGAATGGTATAAAAATAGCACATCCACAGTCAAACATATCACGAAACCTTCAATACAATATAGAAGTTTTGTATCATAATAAATCAACTTCAAATAATCTTAAAATCCATCAAAGGATGTTGACATAGATGAAATCAAAATTCTTTTTAAAGAAATATCTCCTTTTATTTTGAAATAATTTAAGATCCATATAAAATAAAACATTTTCTTTGAAAATATTCTTATAAGCTTGTAAGGTAAGCTTTGAAGATTTTATAACGGCGGAAAATAGCCGCACCCGCCGTATAAGTTAAAAAAACATTCTTACCTTAATTCTGTCGAAAAGGTTAAAAAGGACCTTGTTTTGAAAACGACCGAAAGATTCCTTTATAAACCACTTATAAAAGTCAAAAAGGGTATAAATGACTTTAACTCATATTCTAGTAAATAGTAAAATTGTTTTGAAATGCATTTTTAAGAAACATGGATGTGGATGATAAAGAGATCCCAGTAGATTATTACGTATAAACAACCTTGGATAATGAAAAGGTTGTAAAGTAAACCCTTACCTTGTACTTTTCCTTGGTTGGGGTAGGTTAACCTCCTGTATAATGGTGAAATAGTTGTTATTAAATTATACAAGAATCATATATAATAATATGATATCATATATGATCTTTTAACATTGATTTAATAATATCTTAGAATTATCGTCGTTTCGGGAGTTAACTTACTCATTTTCTTTTATATGTTTTGTTACATAAGCCATGGTTGTTGTATCTTATTCATATCCAGAATTATATCTAGTCCTTAAACATCATTTTTAAATCATCAAATGATAATTATACTTGAATGGATACGATGGAGAATGAATCTCATCGCGTTCGTGGAGACGGTAGTCCGTACGTACGCATGAGCAACAATATCATTATTTTGATATTAAAATAATATATAAATGGATGGTATATCATATATACAGAATCATTAACATGTTATATTTATTATTTACATGAGTTACACATCATTATTATACCCATCCATATAATATTATATTGAATAACAATTACACCACGACGTGGAGACGGTAGTCCGTACGTACGCACGTATGGTGACATGTTATTCAAAGGGTGGATAGAATACAGAATATGGTTGTACCATATTTATAATAACATCACAGTATATGTGAGATACTGGAGTTATTATTTTATAATGGTAAGAACAAAGGAAGAAGAAGTGGAAGAAGAAATGAACTTGGAGAAGGGTGGTGAAATCATTACCTCTTCTTCGGGTTCTTCCTTTTGATTTGATCAAAAGGGCTCCTTAGGTTGGCTTTCTGATCAAACTAAGGCCTCTAGGTTGTAGTGAGGGATGTTGGGAGAGTATTTGGGCAGATTTTGGCTGAACCAAAAGGCTTTGAAGGTGTGAAGAAATGAGAAGGAGGAGTGCCCTTTTATAAGAGGGGTGAGGGGCACCTTTGGAAAAGCTAGAAATATTAATTTATAATAAATTCATATTCGGTTTCCAATGGCTCCAAAGTTGGCTATTCAAATGATAAGGTGGGGATAGGTCGCAAAACCACTCAACCAATAGAATTTAGACAGGTTTGGGTACTTATATTAACCTTATATTTAAGTATTAACTCTAAGTTAATCAGTTTCACTTTTACAATGTCTCTTTGTATTTTTATAAAATATGGTTAATAAACTTACTATATACATCCAAGAGACCCCCAAGTGGTCCATTAATGATGAACCTATCCTGATATAAGTCCCTTGGCCGAACCTTAGATTTTTAGGAATTTAATATCAATTAATAATATAATATTTGTTTTAAGAACTCTTTTATGTCAATTTTGACACTATTCAATAGTTGATTTTTGTGAAACTCATAACAGATTGATTACTTCGAACAAAGTCAATTAAATAAATACTAATATATAATATTATCCTAGAAAATTAGTTTAATTCATTAAAAGTTTCATATTATATTTTTTTGGGTATTTATAATATCAATTATTTTAATTTTTCACTATTATAGTAATTACTGCATCATCATTGTGTCATAAATAAAATAAATTATTTAATGTCTAAAAATTATAAATAAAATATCATTATGTAGTAAATCTTTTTATCTTTCTAATTAATATTTATAATCTAAAAGCCAACTTATATAACCCTATGTAACAATTGTTTTTCTAAAAGATATATGCTTGTGTCATTTTTGTATTCATTTTAACTTAATTAAAATAAAGTGTCATTATCACTTACAAGTGGATCCATGGGGTCCCAAAATAGACCCAAAGATTCCCATGGTCGACCATGTATCAACCAATAGGGTTAAGACACGTTTTAGGGTAATTTAGTATTATTATAATATTATTTTTTAACCCTTATTTACCGGATTTACCCTTAACCATGATAAATAAAATATTTACCGCAGTAATTATTCAAAATGTCTAAAAATAAAAGTTACCTATTTACACAATTTGAACATCCTGATTCAAAATATGGAGTCCATTTTCCTAAATTCAAAACACAGAAGTGGCAGAAATTAATTTAAAATTAATTCAAGCTGTCAAAACAAAAAGCGTGTTTTTAAGAGATAATAACTATCAAAAGATTGACACTCGTTTATGTTCGGTTTAATTGTAAAATTATGTCCAATGACCAACATTATATTAAATGGTAAAAATATATTCTAAATATACTTTAAAACCACTCAAATTCATAATTTATCACTATTAATTATTTTGATTAAAAAAGTTGTTTTTAATTAAAATTTAGTAATTTTTACTATTCATCAAAATATGAATGTTATCCGAAATGTACCAAAATTTCACCTTAGGCTAAATTCGATATTCCGAATCCAAAAATGAAGTCCATTTTCAAATATAAAATATAAATAATTTCAAAAAGTAGGTATTACTATTCATAACGGCTAGTTTGATTGGTTGTGGCGTGTGTTAAAACTCAAGGTTGCGTACAACACACGCTACTATTTTATTCAAAGGAAAGCGTACCGTGGAAGCTTGGGATGTTTCATTTTAAATTTTTTTTGATGTCCCAATTTATTCAGATAGTTTAAAATATTTTATTTAAAAAGGTTTCACTATTAATGTTGATAAAAGTGCAATACTGAAAATGAATCTGTTCTTGCATTATGACTAAGAAACTCATAATAGGGATTCTAAAATTATAAGGATTATATAAAGTTCAAAATGTTGTTAATACTATTCATGACCACTTTTAATGGCTTTTTTTTTGTGTACGTCATGGTGTGATTGAAATCGGTGTTGCGTGTAGTGCAAGTTATTGAATTATTTTTAAGAAATAACACACTATGAAATCCTGGGGTGTTACATTCTCCCCTCCTTCAATAAATTGCGTCCTCGCAATTTGAAATTGTTCTTCGAAAATAAAAGGTTGAAAATAGAAAATATCTTTGTGGGAAAACCCACATCAAAAATTAGGTTACTAAAATTTAGTCTTAATATGAGGAAAAGAGAAATGAAAGAGTCACCACCAAATTATGATCTCGATTAGGAGAACATTGGTGGCAATTAGAGACATATAATTGGAGGAAAAACGTAAATATTTATAGGTAGTGATTGAGATCATCAATCACAAACAAGTGTATAATTGAGGTCCTTAAATTCATCAATCTATGATGATTTGAAATACCATCGGTTCAACAAAACATAGGGTATTAGGATAACACATTTTTGACGTTTCAAAATATCATAGTTGAAATCCCACATCGAAAAATGAATTAACGAGGCCTCTATTTAAAATAAAGAGTGGAAAGTATGAAGATTACAGAAAATGACACATACTACGGTTCCATGTAGGAAAATATGGATATGGAAGAAAAATCTAACCATCAATTATCTGATGGAGAGTGGTAGAGAACGTGGCTATGAAAAGGCCAACAATCCCAAAACCATAAATTAGTGATGATTTAAGGTACCATCTAGGAAAAAAATTTTGTTCTAAGTTTCTTTTCTTAATGTTGAGGAATTTATTTATGAGATTGGCTAAGATCATAAAGAGATATACTTACATTATAATTAGAGTTTTATCCATTAATAAATTTCTACTACAAACTCATCTTTCACTCTAAAAGATAATAGAATGTAAAAATTCTATTTACACTATTCGTATAGGGTTCCAAAATAAACGAATTTATAATTCATCTACAGGATATTTTAATAAAAACTACATTATTTAATCCAGGACATCTCGTGGGCCAGTGGTAGGTGATACACCCTTGTCGCCCTTCGGTTGCGGGTTCAAGTCTCGCAGCCCTGCCGGACGCGACGGGTTGCCGCCCGACCTCCGGGTTGTCCTTTTATGGAAATCAAAAATAATCCAAACTAGAACTATCCAAAATACTTCTGTCCAAACTCACAGTCCAACATTTATAAGGAAGGTAAACATAATATAGATCCTTTTTACCCCGTAATAGCATATTAATACCTTCATCATGTATTACCATATTCCTTATTGATTACATTCATGTTCCCTTATTCCATATAGAATGCTGGATATACTTCATTAATCCAAAAATGTTTTAAACCCCAACAATGATGGAATATAAAAATCATTAATCAGTTCCAAGGTAGTCAAGAATATCCAATATACTTTATTCAAAACAATCACATATTATTCCAAAATCATTACCTCAGTATCAGAACTATATTATGATTTATCATTCTCTCAACCATATATTTTCCAAAAATTTATCCTACTATTGAGTCACTTTTCTTTGTTCCACACAATCTCAAGTCCTTAATGAAATAGTACTGCAGTACAATTCTTATATACTCCATAATTATTATAACAAGTACATTGTTGATACAACACTCAATTGACATAATCAACATAAGAACTCTAATCATTCCTCTTCATCTATGGTAGTATCATAACTTGATTATTATCCAATAACATCATTTGCGGCATAGTTTGATGACTAGGACATAGGTTCGCGTAGTGTCCAAACTCCTTGCAAATGAAGCATTGTACATTTGAAACCATTTTCTTACCCTTGCAGTCACGTACTTTGTGCCCTATTCCTCCACACTTATAACAAACTCCCATTCCTTTCAGGCAAGTTCTAGGGTGTTTCTTTCCACAGTTACCACATATGGGAAAATTCTTCTTTTCCCTCTTCCCTTTATCCATCTTTCTCTCTTCCATCCTTTTCTTCTCTTGCTTCCCTTCAAATCCATAGGACTCAGTAAAATCTTTACTTATCTTACCAACACATGATATTATTTCTTCATATGATGATAATACATGGGATACTATTTCTCTTATAAATTCTAGCTTAAGACCATGAAAGATATGATCCTTTCTTCTCTTTGGATCATGTGCATTTCTGGATTTCTCATTCCTTCTACTGGGCACCATTTCTAAACAATGGCATACACTAGATCAGTTTATGAATCAAAATACATAATCCCATGCTTGTAAAACACTTAACATAAATTGAACTATTTATGGATATAATCCATAATCATAAAAAATATTTTCTTTGAGGAAGTATATACTCATAAACCCTTCATAATGATTTGTAAAGAAAATGAGAGTTATCCTAAGCATATCCCCCAGGAGTGTCGTAACCAAGAGTGCAGAAAGGCCCGTTGTCGTGCACCAGTTCCCGTTCGAGTCTAGCTCAAAGCGGTGTTTTCGGGTTTTACCCCTAGGTACATCTGTGCCAGAGCCGCCTCTACCTGCTCGTATCCAGACAGGGATGTATTGCTCGGAAAACTCACAAAATCTCTACAATACCAAAATTCTAGGAAGTTCTTCTATACTTATCCTCAAAGTTCATCTTAGGCCTACGTGCTCTAATCAGAGTTTATCTAAATCTAGCTTCCAAGGTTTGTACTAAACTTCCTCTGATACCAACTGTAACGCCCCGACCCTAGTTGCCTAGAGTCGGTGCATTATTACATAACATTGGCATGATCACAAGAAAGATCAAATCTCGAAAGACCGATTGGTTTAGTAGCCTTGGAAACACTAGATATATTCATAAGTTTTACATTACATCATAAAATGAAAAACTACTACAACAACATAATGTATCCATAATCCACACTCATATCCCCACATAATATCCCTGCAGGTCATTCATAACTTACTTCTTCACTTCCTGGAAAAAATAAAACATAGAAAAGGGGTGAGCTCAAATGCCCAGTAAGGATAACTATATAGCGGAAACTTTCATAAATAAGAATAAACATTTAAGGCAATGTATAACTAAAACAAAAGCCTTTTAAATATGAAAATTCAACATGGTATGGCATAAATAAAATGAAATAATGCCATTTACTTATTCACATGGATATTCTACTAATCGAATAATCACATGCAAAAATCAATAACCACTTTCATAATGTTGGAATGCATAATGCCAGACTATCATAACCACATAGCCAAGGCCTCGTGCCAAGACTACAAATAAGATTTTGTCAAGGCCTTGTGCCAAGACACTAGTTTGTCTCATGAGACCTACCGATGCATCGAGGAGCTATAGCAGGCTCCACCCGTCACATATTAAGTCCAATGCATTCCCATATGAAAAGTTTTAAACATAACATAAACATTCATATTAAAACTAGAATATGAAATGTCAATACTTTCACCATAAACTATGAATGGTATAAAAATAGCACATCCACAGTCAAACATATCACAAAACCTTAAATACAATATAGAAGTTTTGTATCATAATAATTCAACTTCAAATAATCTTAAAATCCATCAAAGGATGTTGACATAGATGAAATCAAAATTCTTTTTAAAGAAATATCTCCTTTTATTTTGAAATAATTTAAGATCCATATAAAATAAAACATTTTCTTTGAAAATATTCTTATAATCTTGTAAGGGAATCTTTGAAGATTTTATAACGGCGGAAAATAGCCGCACCCGCCGTATAAGTTAAAAAAACATTCTTACCTTAATTCTGTCGAAAAGGTTAAAAAGGACCTTGTTTTGAAAACGACCGAAAGATTCCTTTATAAACCACTTATAAAAGTCAAAAAGGGTATAAATGACTTTAACTCATATTCTAGTAAATAGTAAAAATGTTTTGAAATTCATTTTTAAGAAACATGGATGTGGATGATAAAGAGATCCCAGTAGATTATTACATATAAACAACCTTGGATAATGAAGAGGTTGTAAAGTAATCCTTACCTTTTACTTTTCCTTGGTTGGGGTAGGTTAACCTCCTGTATAATGGTGAAATAGTTGTTATTAAATTATACAAGAATCATATATAATAATATGATATCATATATGATCTTTTAACATTGATTTAATAATATCTTAGAATTATCGTCGTTTCGGGAGTTAACTTACTCATTTTCTTTTATATGTTTTGTTACATAAGCCATGGTTGTTGTATCTTATTCATATCCAGAATTATATCTAGTCCTTAAACATCATTTTTAAATCATCAAATGATAATTATACTTGAATGGATACGATGGAGAATGAATCTCATCGCGTTCGTGGAGACGGTAGTCCGTACGTATGCACGAGCGACAATATCATTCTTTTGATATTAAAATAATATATAAATGGATGGTATATCATATATACAGAATCATTAACATGTTATATTTATTATTTACATGAGTTACACATCATTATTATACCCATCCAAATAATATTATATTGAATAACAATTACACCACGACGTGGAGACGGTAGTCCGTACGTACGCACGTATGGTGACATGTTATTCAAAGGGTGGATAGAATACTGAATATGGTTGTACCATATTTATAATAACATCACAGTATATGTGAGATACTGGAGTTATTATTTTATAATGGTAAGAACAAAGGAAGAAGAAGTGGAAGAAGAAATGAACTTGGAGAAGGGTGGTGAAATCATTACCTCTTCTTCGGGTTCTTCCTTTTGATTTGATCAAAAGGGCGCCTTAGGTTGGCTTTCTGATAAAACTAAGGCCTCTAGGATGTAGTGAGGGATGTTGGGAGAGTATTTGGGCAGAGTTTGGCCGAACCAAATGGCTTTTAAGGTGTGAAGAAATGAGAAGGATGAGTGCCCTTTTATAAGAGGGCTGAGGGGCACCTTTGGAAAAGCTAGAAATATTAATTTATAATAAATTCATATTCGGTTTCCAATGGCTCCAAAGTTGACTATTCAAAGGCTAAGGTGGGGATAGGTCGAAAACCACTCAACCAATAGAATTTAGACAGGTTTGGGTACTTATATTAACCTTATCTTTAAGTATTAACTCTAAGTTAATCAGTTTCACTTTTACAATGTCTCTTTGTATTTTTATATAATATGGTTAATAAACTTACTATATACATCCAAGAGACCCCCCAAGTGGTCCATTAATGATGAAACTATCCTGATATAAGTCCCTTGTCCGAACCATAGATTTTTAGGAATTTAATATCAATTAATAATATAATATTTGTTTTAAGAACTCTTTTATGTCAATTTTGACACTATTCAATAGTTGATTTTTGTGAAACTCATAACAGATTTATTACTTCGAAAAAAGTCCATTAAATCAATACTAATATATCATATTATCCTAGAAAATTAGTTTAATTCATTAAAAGTTTCATATTATATTTTTTTGGGTATTTATAATATCAATTATTTTAATTTTTCACTATTATAGTAATTACTGCATCATCATTGTTTCATAAATAAAATAAATTATTTAATGTCTAAAAATTATAAATAAAATATAATTATGTAGGAAATCTTTTTATCTTTCTAATGAATATTTATAATCTAAAATCCAACTTATATAACCCTATGTAACAATTGTTTTTCTAAAAGATATATGCTTGTGTCATTTTTGTATTCATTTTGACTTAATTAAAATAAAGTGTCATTATCACATACAAGTGGATCCATGAGCTCCCAAAATAGACCCAAAGATTTCCATGGTCGACCATGTATCAACCAATAGGGTTAAGACACGTTTTAGGGTAATTTAGTATTATTATAATATTATTTTTTAACCCTTATTTACCGGATTTACCCTTAACCATGGTAAATAAAATATTTACCGCAGTAATTATTCAAAATGTCTAAAAATAAAAGTTACCTATTTACACAATTTAAACATCCTAATTCCAAATATGGAATCCATTTTCCTAAATTCAAAACACAGAAGTGGCAGAAATTAATTTAAAAGTAATTCCCGCTGTCAAAACAAAAAGCGGGTTTTTAAGAGATAATAACTATCAAAAGATTGACACTCGTTTATGTTCGGTTTAATTGTAAAATTATGTCCAATGACCAACATTATATTAAATGGTAAAAATATATTCTAAATATACTTTAAAACCACTCAAATTCATAATTTATCACTATTAATTATTTTGATTAAAAAAGTTGTTTTTAATTAAAATTTAGTAATTTTCACTATTCATCAAAATATGAAATTTATCTGAAATGTACCAAAATTTCACCTTAGGCTAAATTCGATATTCCGAATCCAAAAATTAAGTCCATTTTCAAATATAAAATATATATATTTTCAAAAAGTAGGTATTACTATTCATAACGGCTAGTTTGATTGGTTGTGGCGTGTGTTAAAACTCAAGGTTGCGTACAACACACGCTACTATTTTATTCAAAGGAAAGCGTACCGTGGAAGCTTAGGATGTTTCATTTTAAATTTTTTTTGATGTCCCAATTTATTCAGATAGTTTAAAATATTTTATTTAAAAAGGTTTCACTATTAAAGTTGATCAAAGTGCAATACTGAAAATGAATCTGTTCTTGCATTATGACAAAGAAACTCATAATAGGGATTCTAAAATTATAAGGATTATATAAAGTTCAAAATGTTGTTAATACTATTCATGACCTCTTTTAATGGCTTTTTTTTGTGTACGTCATGGTGTGATTGAACTCGGTGTTGCGTGTAGTGCAAGTTATTGAATTATTTTTAAGAAATAACACACTATGAAATCCTGGGGTGTTACACCTGGATTCCGAAACTCACCGAACGGATCATACCATTGCGATCCTCTCGGAAAAACACAGAGGATTGACTATTCATCCGCCAAAATCGGACTCCTGGTGCAAAAGCTGCGTTTCTCCGGAAACACCTAAACCCGGCCTCGTGGGCCCCGCACCCCATACTTAGTCCCAACATCCGGAAACCATCTAAAAAAGTCCGTCGTACCATCAGGGTCTCAACGCTACTGACGACACGTCAATCGGACGCTCCGGGTAGAAGTTACAACGGCCCGAAGTCGTAAAATAATAAAGTAATATTATTTTTTACGATGTTTCTAGCTCCCAGGCCACAATCCCGAAACTTGAAACCCTCGAACAAACACCGGAGGGTTCGCCACGTTGTCAGGGTTGCGTCGCCGCAAACGGCGCGCGAATCCGGCTCCCGGTTCGCCAGATACGGGGGTTTAAAGACCCCCGTATAAGAATAGAGGCCGGACCGGCCCCGGCCGGCGGACCTTCCGCGGACCGCTGGGGGCACCCCGGTGGTCCGTTTTGCGATCCGGAGGCATATACACGACCCTCGGGACCTGATATACACTTCTACGGCTTCAATTTGCAGAAAAACGCAGCAAAAACGGGATCGGGGGTTAAAACTAAAATCTGCCTTCCTCGCGGGCGAAACGCCGACGTTCTGCCTCAGATCCGCGCTCCAGAGCATCCGTTACGCGCTCCTGGAACGTCCTCCGTCGAATTATGAGCTCGTGGGTGCTTCATTTGCTCGATTCGGTGGAGTGGCGGTGAAAAACGGCGAAGAATGATAAAAGTGGCGGGGGCGCTGATATTTATATCAGCTGCCCGCCGGCGCCGAACCCGCCTCAGACCCGACTCCCGATGCAAACAAAAGTAAGGTCACCCCTATGGTAAACGCGTCATTATGAACGCAACGGCGGACTCAGATTTTCCATCCGAGACTCCGTTCAGAAGTTATTCGAGCCGCCGCTCGCACACTAACTTCGCTACTATTTACGAAAACGCCCCTGGTGGCGTTTCTCACCGCAGGCCCACGCCCGCAATGTTTACACCTCGCCTAGGGTAAACGGCACATTCCGGACGCAACAGTGCCATAAGATTTCCGTTCTGAGCTACCATTTATGAGATATCACACCCCCCACCACGTGCATAGTATAAAAATACTTAATATTTTTATAAAATTAATTCCGGGCACACCGGGCCTCGGAATCGCACGCCGTCTTCACACCTAGCTCTGGAATTATTCCTAGAAATATTCCAATGTCTGATAGGGCCAAAAACCCAAGTCGCTACATCCTCCCCTCCTTATAACTTTTCGTCCCCGAAAATCCCTAAGTACAAGGAAAGCGATCAAACTCTCAACTGGGTCTCACACACCAGCGAGCTCACCCACAAACACCAACAGAGGGTCTTATCAACGCCCTAAACAAAACCCTAGCAAGAAATAAATGGAAAGTGTACCGCTAAACAGTGTTTGACAAACTACTGCAGTATGTAGAAAAGACACAAGGCATAACTCTATCCATCCGTGGTGCCTCTAGGTCGATTGCCTCCAGAGCATGCATCTGTCCTCACCCTCGGACACCAGCTCCCTGGGCATGGCGTGGACCACCTGGGGGTAGGGGTGGTGGAAACTGGTACTGCCTACCACTGCCTCCCGCTGCACCTGCTCCGCCGCCACATCTGCCACCCTGTGGACCTCCTTGCTCGAGACGCTGCCTATGCCAAGGTGGTCCATCGACCGACTCCCTCTCAGCATCACGTCGGGTCTGACAATCTCTAGAAAGATTTCCCCGACCATCGCAAGCATAACACCGCCTCTCCTGCAGCTGACCAAAACTGGCATGCGAGTGCTGTGATCCCTGAGGCTCAGATCCTCCATCCTGGGGTCGCCTCCTGATATGTCGACCACGTCCTGACCCCTGAGTCTGTCGTCGACTACCAGATGCTGATCTGACTGACGAAGTCTCAGCTCCCAAGTGCGCAGCACTAACAGGGGGAATCTTCTCAGCTAGAAAACTCCCCACCACCAAATCCCGCTCCAACACTCCAGCATTGGTGGGCAGGCACAAGGAAACCACACCTGCTCGGATGTCCCTGCGTAAGCCCTGCTCAAAGGTCCAATCCCTAAAGAACGGGTCTCGAACCATATCCAGGGAGTAGCGCGACAGGTCTGTAAACCTCGCTGAGTACTCCCACACAGTCATGATCTCCTATTGAAGCTGCAGAAGCTCCTAGATCCGCACTGACCTCAGCGTCACCAGATAGAAATCCTCCCTGAAGAGCCGCTCAAAATCTTCCCACGTGAGCGTCTCCTTGTCATGGGACTGCGTCACCAAACTCCACCATCGCCCGGAAGAACCATGCAGAAGGCTCGCCTCTAGGACCACCATCTGATCTGGAGGTGTCCTCACTAGGCGGAATACTCGGGTGACTACCACAAGCCAGTCATCAGCTGCCTGGGGGTCTGGATCACCCCGGAACCTCAGAGGTCGCTGCCTCTGAAACTCATGCAACGCACTCATCCTGCGTGCAACCTCGTCCTGCATCGCCGGCACAACCAGCTCCTCGACAGGTGGTGGCTCAACTGGCAGACCACCTGGGGGTGCAACCTCAGAACTTGCGCCCTGCTCCATAACCACTACACGGGGGCGGGTCATCAGCACAATCATGCTGCAGAACCCTCCCTGGCTGTCGTCGTGGAGGCATCCTGAAATACATTCAAGACACACCACGGTCAATGAGTATATATGAAGAGCTGACTCAAGAAGGACAAGGAAAACCCAAAAACCCAGTCCTATATGATGCATGTACCATTATGTCCCCGCGACCATTGTACGAATGTCCCGAGTCGAAAGGCATGTTATAAGAGTCCTGTTGTATGGATACGTCGGCCGTCGCACCAACATTGGAGTCCCTGGCCAGAAAGCCGAACTCGAAACACCCTAACACTGCCACTATGCAACCCAAACCACACTCACAGCTAGACCAACTACGCTCTAATATCCCAAAGGTGGAACCACCTCTGATACCACTCTGTCATGAACCGACCTAACGGGGCTCGAGATGCGACACCCCAAGCCCGCCTCCAATAGGCCAGGGGCTGGCGACCAGTGCCGAGTAGGCTATTACAGACATGGGAGGCATTAGCCTAAGGTACCTGTACACACGCACCCACAACACCTCCATGAAACAGTGCAGAGATATAGAAACTGAAAAGTAAATGCATGCAGACACTATCCCACAACCAGAGAGAAACAAAAAAAGTACAAGGAAAAAATAGGGCCCACCAAAAGAAAACTACAAGCGCGTCCAACCCGCTCTGAAGAAGGGGAACGCTGCCACAAACACCCGCCAGAAAGCTCCCTCGGCACAGCTCCGGTAAACACCCCGGTCAACTCGCTCACTAAGCTCCGCCTGCTCTGGGTCCTCCTGGGACTCCGCTAAAAGGCCTGAGGTCTTCACAAGACACAAACATGTGCGGGCAAAGCCCGTGCAGGGGTGATTATAAACATACTCAGTAGGCATCCCAAAAACCCAAAACCCAAGGGAGCAACAGAAAGGCAACAGTCCGCTCAACCCAGCCAGAGGGAACCCAGACGAGAGAGAAACTCCATCTCGTGACCATCCTTGGCTAAACAAAACTAGTCAGCTCACCTCAGCTCAGGTGTATGCCCATACATACACCTTGAATAATCCAGATATACTCAACTCACGCCACAAAGCCATAAGAGGTACCGACCTCCTCACTAGCAACTGTCTACATCCAGGAGAGTACACAATGAACACTGTCATACCAGATGACACTAATCCGAGAGATACACTCCATCAGGTCCCAAACAAACATATCAGACGCTCACCCAAGAGACCACGCACGTCGGATAACATCACTCGCTGAAACAACATAACCACCAAACTCCTCGGATAGGGGATCGCCGCTAGGGTCCGCTAGGGGATACCAATACCCACTCCGGTATATGTAGCTCACAGATAGGCGATCACTCCTAGGGTCCGCTGGGGGATACCACGACCCGATCTGGCATACGTATTTCTCACAGATAGGGGATCACACCCAGGATCCACTGGGGGATACCACAACCCGATCTGACACTCGACAGAAACTCCACACTCAGATAGAGGATCACCGTCCATATAAATATGGCCACGATGATACCGGAACCCTATCTGGTATAACTCGCGATGTAGGGGATCGAACCGACGATACCGCAACCCTACCGAAATCACGCGCTGAGTAGGGGATCACATAACCAACGATACTGTAACCCTACTATAAACCACATGCTGAGTAGGGGATCGTATACCTGATGATGCCACAACCCTACTGAGCACATCCCACCGCGTAGGGGATCATATTTCTGATGATGCCACAAACCCTACGGGGTTAACCTGCTAGATAGGGGATTGCTGCCCGTGAATAAGCGGTCACAGCGATACCAAGAACCTGATCTAGGGTAAAGATGCTAGAGGATCCCCTCCGGGCCCACCGGAGGGATACCCTAAATCTAACAGTTTAATTATCCAATCGAGAGGATCACAGACCCATACGAAGGTTGTGATACCACACGAACCCTCGTAGGAACGAACCAAGGGAGAACCCTAAACCACTGCTCGTCCAAACGTCGCTAACCCGAGCAACTCGCTAGAACTTCACACTACGCACCTCCGAAGCCAAAACCGAGGCCACCATCGTGTTCCACGCGGAAAAACACGCAGGATAGGCTGTTTACTCTCCTGAAACGGAGCACCGGTAAAAAAGGCACTATTCACTGTAGCTAGCTCGTGCGGGGCCCACACAACAATCCCGAAACCCATCGAGCGGATCACACCACGGCGATCCCCTTGGAAAAACAAGCGGAATCGACTACTCGCTCGTCCAAAACGGACACCCGGTGAAAAAGGTACTATTCTCCGAAGGCCCGCCCGGGTGGGGCCCACGCCTGGATTCCGAAACTCACCAAACGGATCACACCATTGCGATCCTCTCGGAAAAACACACAGGATCGACTATTCATCCGCCAAAATCGGACTCCTGGTGCAAAAGCTGTGTTTCTCCGCAAACGCCTAAACCCGGCCTCGTGGGGCCCGCACCCCGTTCTCAGTCCCAACACCCGGAAACCATTTCAAAAAGTCCGTCGTACCATCAGGGTCTCAACGCCACTGATGGCACGTCAATCGGACTCTCCGGGTAGAAGTTACAACGGCCCGAAGTCATAAAATAATAAAATAATATTATTTTTTACGACGTTTCTAACTCCTGGGCCACGATCCCAAAACTTGAAGCCCTCAAACCCACATCGGAGGGTTCACCACATTTTCAGGGTTGCGTCTCCACAAACGGCGTGCGAATCTAGCTCCCGGTTCACCAGATACGGGGGTTTAAAGACCCCCGTGTAAGAATAGAGGTCGGACCGGCCCCGACCGGCCGGCGGCCCTCCGCCACGAGCCGCGCTCCAGAGCTTCCGCTGCGCACTCCTGGAACGTCCGCCATCGAATTCTGAGCTCGTGGGTGCTTCGTTTGCTCGATTAGGCGGAGTGGCGGCGAAGAACGGTGAAGAACGATAAGGGGGGGGGGGGCTGATATTTATATCAACCGCCCGCCGGCGCCAAACCCGCCTCGGACCTGACGCCCGATGCGAACAAAAGTAAGGTCACCCCAAGGGTAAACGCGCCATTCTGAACGCAACGGCGGACTCATAGTTTCCATCCGAGACTCCATTCAGAAGTTATTCGAGCCAACACTCACACACTAACTTCGCCACTATTTATGAAAACGCCCATGGTGGCGTTTCTCACCGCAGGCCCGCGCCCGCAAAGTTTACACCCCGCCTAGGGTAAACGGCACATTCTAGACGCAACCGTGCCATCCGATTTCCATTCTGAGCTACCGTTTAGGAGATATCACACCCCCTCCATGTGCATAGTATAAAAATACTTAATATTTTTATAAAATTAATTCCGGGCACACCGGGCCTCGGAATCGCACGCCATCTTCCCACCTAGCTCTAGAATTATTCCTAGAAATATTCCAAAGTATGACAGGGTCAAAAACCCGAGTCTCTACATAGGTTCTCATCATAACATTTATTTTATATGACATTTTAGTGTGACATATATTCTTGGAAGTTATAAAATAAAAATTTCAAACGTAGTAATAAAAATATTACGATAAGAACTCATCATTAATAATCAAACTAATGTATTCATTTAATAAAATTGTTCATTATAAAGCACCAACATCATCATATTTCCACTTCCACTAAGGCCAACTAAAAATAACTTTTAGTCCATTAGGTCTCACATGATATTCCTACCTCTTATGATACAAATACTTAGTTAAGCGGTCTATATCGTTTTACTCTATGGATACTCTTCTCACTATAACAACATCTCATTATGTAAAATCCATCATGAGATGAAACATTTGATGTACGTACTTCATCCTTAAGTATGGCCTCAACTCCATAGAGTGATCCAAAAATATAGTGTTATCATAGTAAATAGTTATGTTATTATACTTCTATGGAGAAAAACAATCTATTAGAAAATTCATAAATTCTAAACATCTTCCTTTGCCACATAAAATATGGTAATGTACTCAGACTCCATCGTATGATCAATGGAAAACAGCTTTGATCTCTTCCACATTGTAACTTATCTATTAAGGTAAAAGATATTTCTATAATTCATCTTCAAATAAATATGATATATCTAAAATATTGGATTTTTAACCACTCTTATCTAGATATTAATCTCCACCATACACCAAGAACACATCCACAATTTTCCATATATAATTATGTATTGTCTTAATATTAGTCAAATAATTTTCACCAGGATCTACTTGATATATTCCATCCATTTTCTATTGAATAAGAATAATTTTTTTCTCATATATAAAATGGAATACATGATGTGTCATATCATAGAACAGTAATAGATCATACCAATTCGATATATTTAAATCTATTTTTAGGACTCATTTTTTGGAATGATTTATATGATATGACTATGGAACCAATCCTTTCCTGGATTGTTCCATACCGAAACTCCTTAATATATGGTCAATGTATGTAACTTTACATAGTCCAAAAAACCTCTCGGATAAATCAAGCAAGATCTTTATCTGTTGAATATATGATTCCTCACCCAATTCCATCATAGAGAAGCCCATTTTCAACCACAACTTTCCAATTTTTGTTCGTCTATCGTTTTCAATTAATAATTTCTAATAAAAATATTATTACAATTAAAACAACCATACTCACACTAAATCTCTTGTAAACACATGGAACACATTCTTCATTAATGATACCAATTCATTTATAGCTTCATCCAATTAAATTTTCCATGACCTCAATGATTTCACAAATCCATAAATGGATCTAATCAACTTGAATAACTATTTTACAACTTCATGGAGTGAATAAAAATTTTGGATGTGTCATATACACATCATATGAAGGTTCCCATTAGTGAATTGGGTTTTGACATCCATTTTTTAAATCTCATAGTCCTAGTATGTTTCTATGAAAAATATAATTATGAACCATTTAAACATGTAAACTAGGGAAACTATTATTTAATTGTATAATCCCTGACATTATATGATCCCTTTATCCAGTAAAAATTATTTATTGTTATTATATTAACAATCCATGTTATTATTTATCTTGAATACTCATTAATACCCAACCAGTTTTACATCAACTAGGGGATCGATGATGAACCCAAGAATAGATTCTATATATATAATCCTTATATAAATTCATGACCCCTTTGCATATTGAAGCTTCTAAGATCTATAATATATATTTATATGATAGAGTATAACTATTTTTATTACAATAATGAGTCACTAGTAATGGTGAATAGAGAACCAAATCTCATTGGTTCTATTACCTATCTTGCACTCCTACATTGCATTTTTGTTTCTGGAATTTTATTTTTAGGGGGTCCAATGGAATTTGTTCATATATCAACTCTTTTTTAAATTAATCATCAATATCATCATTTTTAATCTTCCTCACACTATTATAATTATAGATATTCTCTATCCCATGAAATACAACTTATCTATTGATAGTCACTTTTTTGTTTTTAGGGTTTTATAGGTAGTATCCCCTTGTTTTCTTGGGATATCATATATAAATATATTTTAATATTCATGGTTTTGTTTTGATACGTGAGAAATACTTAAAAAATAACTAAAAACCCCCTTCATGAACATGTGAAAAAACAAGTTTTTTACTCTTTGTAACTCGACGAGAATATCATTTCTCGCGGTATTTAGAACTAATTTTAATAACTATGACAGAGTAAATAATTCATATACCCTAATATTTAATGGAAAGAATTCATGAATCATCATTAATCATACCATGTAAACAAATTTATGAGCCCTCATTTCACATTCAACTATGTTGTATAAGGTGGATAAATTAAGATAAAATCTCAAATTATCAAATAGTTTTGATAATGTATTAGGTAAGATATTTAATACCTCAATCCAATATATTTTTTAATCATCATAGTAAGTCATTTATATACTTCATTCTTGAATTACTTAAATTTATAAGTGGATTTATACTAATACCTCAGTAAGTTAATATAACCCCACCTTCCAAAATTCATTCCTAAAATTAATAATGTATAAGAATTCACCTATATTATACGCTTTATAATGACCACAAACATCATTGTGTATGAAATCTAGAAGGTATTTGTCTCCCTCACCTTCCTCATTGAATGATTGATGGATTATCATACCCTATTAAAAAGTGGGAATTATTTAAAGTGTCTTAAGATAAAATGTGTTTATGTGACTATCTTGAAAAATATTTATTAAAAGCTTCTCATTTTAAAATCCAAATTTTGATTCCATAACTGGGTGTTAAATTAGTCATGAATTTTTTTATTATTTATGGGATTTGTTTTTCATTATTTAATATATGATGACCATGATTCATTAGTTCAGTACCATGACATATGTTGTCTTTGTAAAACTATCATCCCTTATTTCCAAAAATAAAAACAAATACATCCATATCTAAATAATATATTGGAACAATGCTCTTGGTAACCAAAGAATAATAAAAAAATTATATAAATCCAAACTCTATCCTTTGGAAATTTGAAATTGTAGTCCCCAATTGGATGAAAACCCAAAATTTCTCTATTGAAAGTACATATCTCCTTCTCATCTCTAGTAATATTCTAAAATCTATATGAATCCTTTATTAATATATATGTAAGGGAACCAATGGTATTATATAATACCCAATTCTAATATTTTTAATGATATCGCTCAATATTGAATATTCCCAATGATTTCAATAGGATTCATTAGATTTTTTCAATTCCTCTTCCAATGGACCTTATTGTGGAATATAAAAAAATCTTTTTTATTCAACTATTACCATTTGACCTTTTTCTTCTTGGAATGATGATGATGAAAATATTTATACTTGGATTGTTCTTTTATCCACTTTTCCTTGTTCGAATTCATTTTTTTCACCATAATGACAATGGGGTTTTCACATCAAATGTCTTTATCAACATGGAGAATAGGTTTAAGATGTTCCAAAAGAGTCTTCTCACTATTTTTCCTATTATAATTCCAAATGAAACACGATTTGTTATTTGGTAGTTAGATAAATGGGATACATGTGAAATTTTTTGGTATTCTAAATCCAATTTTTTCTAAATAATAAATGTATCCAATCATCATTACAGAATATTCCCAAGCTAATGCTATCTTCCTGAGCTTACACATGAAAAATGCATTAAAGATCTCATGTCTCTATGATGTCGCATTCTTTTTATTACGATCCTTAAGGTATGAAATAATGATATGATAATACATATCATCATTTTTTAGAGTCCCATTGTAAATGGATGACAAAATGAAACTATGGACATATATAATGGCATACACATTCTCCAAATAGAGGGATATTACTTCCTCATTAGCCTCTTTGGAAATAAACTAATGATGTGGGGTTTTTAGAATGTATAATTTCTATTCATGGATAGTATAAAATTTATGAGCCTAAAACATTACTTGAAATTCCCATTTGTGAGAATGTTATATTTATCTACTATGTTTCATTTTGATATTTTCATGGGTTTTTCAATTAACATTTCTACAAATTTTTAGAAGATAATTAGTACTTGTATTTATTATAATAAAAAGCTAATAAATTTTAAATTAATTAAAATATTTTTAATATATTATAATTATCCATACCCAATTTCCCAAAATATAAGTTTAAAAATATATTACTTCATATATATTCTTGACGAATGGATCAATATTACCCCTCCTATAAGCCAAACAATGGTCTAAAAAGCTGTTATAAGGGTTTTAGTTTGCTGTTTCTTACCAACTATATTTAAAAATTGTTTCATGATCTATTGAGTGGACTTCCCAGTCCAAAAATATAGTTTTTATGATTTCCAGAAATATTTCCTATTAGTTACACCATTTCAATCTTTTTATTTCAACTGTTTATATTAAGTATGATAATTACACACAAATATTCACACTAAGAGTATCATAATAATTGAAAGCAACTGAAACTATGTTGGTCAAGAACTTTGAACGTTGAGACAATTTATATTATATCTTTTAAAAGTATATGTTGAATCAGTTTTCAGTTTGAGGTATTTTTTCTTTATAAGAAAATCTCATTTTATCATTTCCAATTAATTATTAATATAAATATTATTTTTATTCTCTAATTAACCATGTTTGATAAAACATTTATGCATAATATAGTTATATATTATTCTATATGGTTTGATTTTTAATTTATTTATAATTTTATTATGTTGTATTTAAAATCATAAATAATTAACCATGAAACAGTTTAAAATAATACATACGAGACAAGATACTGATAATATCTAACATTTAGTTTATCATCATATGATAAAATAAACGAAAAATCAAGAAGAAAATACATTGAACCATATTAGGGATCATGTTGTAGCATTCCTCCTTAACTAATTTTTATCAAAATAATTGTTTTATCCTTGAATACTGTTCTTTTACCACCTCGACCTAACTAGACCTAACAGCCCGAAGGCCTTCATTTTTTATTGATTTATGATAACCCTCCTTTCACGGGATGAGGGGGACCCTTATAAGGCCTATCGCCTAAGATATTACATGACCCATAAGTCAAAGGAATTATAAATACTACACTTGGAACTGCTCCTCCTAAACTTTTTCATCGTGATTTCAGTTATGCACCTTCACATGGCTTGTTCATCTTGGCTTCCCAAGCAAGCACATGCTAGTCCCAATGGAAATTCCATAACCTCTCTTTCTAAAAATCCCTATTTGCTTCTGCCATAGTGGATGATCCTTCTCTAAATCCCCATACAGAGACTTCTCCTTAAAGAGTATTTCAGGTCATTTAAGCACAATTTTAGGTGCCCTGAAGGTCTTGAGGTGGCCCAGAAGCCTTGAGGTGTCCCGAAGGCCTTAAAAGACCTGAGAGGCCCGAAAACGTGGCCCAAAAGCCCAAACGGATGAATAGTTCTGACTGCTACAACACTGAAAAATTCTTGCTACAATGTCTTCTATAGTACTCCTACAGTAACCTAGAAATTATGTATCCTCCAAGTCTTGAACATGGAACTCTTCGATACACTTGTCGAGTCCTCACCAACTGGGTTGAGGCTTTTGTGAACCACTTGACTAGTATATCCACCCATAAAAAAGTTTTTACACACTCAAAGGTGGGCGGATCAAATATATTAGATAAAGGGTTTATAAATAAAATAATCTATAACAACACATATTATTAATTAATAAAGTGGAGGTGATCACTCACAATCAATGATTTCAATTTTATATTTACAAATTCAATATTACCAGTCACAGTAAAATGATGGTCTAATATCATTATCTTTCATTGAAAATAAAATAATCATTCATTTACATTCTTTTTTTAATATAATTTTATTCATTATTCAACATATATAATCCACCATAAATTAATCCAATATAAAAAATTTATTTTAATTGCATTCATGTATCCTTATCCACCATCTTCCATAATTTTTTTAAAAAAAATAAATTTCACATTAAATTAAGAAATTACTAAAGTTCACTTATAGGAAACATTTGTGATTATTCAATTTTATTAAAGGAAAAGATGTAATATATAGTAATATATCATATAAGGTGGTGTGTATGTTTTCAAATAAATGACACACAGAACTCATGTTCATGTTGGAGTTGGTGGCCTAGAAACAACTACTTTTTACTTTATTCATTAATAAAATCCTTATAACATCTGGATTGTTTTTCTGTGTGACAATGCATGTGAAAATGTCATAAGGATAGCTGTTTCATTAAAGGGACATAGCGGATCCCTGCGATGATAAGAACCCATAATTTCCATAACATTATTCTTGAATATATGTTCAATGGCTGGATGATATTATTTGTGGTACACAAATAATACAGGCCATTATGGGTGAGGAATCATAATACTTTGACCCAAATTCTCATGGTGTGAAACCTTGCTAATATCCAAGAGGATATTACGAGAACTAGACCTGCCAGTAGGAAATCCACATTTCATAATGTCATTGGATGTTCCCATCAACGGACCTGTGTATTGGTCCTTAGACTTTATGATTATTATTAATGGGTATTACAACTCGCGCACATAGATGTATTGAAGAAAACTATGTCGACACACTGTTGGAAGCGAGGTAGGTTACGTTGGATGCTTCACAGGTAATACTGCATTAATAGATAATGTGAAAAAAGATTTGTCTGTTCTGTTTCATAACAGAAGTAGATATCTCAGGCCCTTTGATGGAATTGATATAGCCTAAATAAATCCATGTTCATGTTAAGGAATGGGAGAGTTCAATTCTAGAGTGTCAAAGAAAGAATAATCGAGCACATGGGTTGATGACACTAGCATGCAACCCGCCTGATTCGAGATATCATGAAAAAGGGATTATATTACACTGTAAGCGTTCATATGAGGTGACACGTCATTGCGGCATTAAATTATTCTTTTATGGGTTCCTTGGCGTGTTTCTAGACACTTACCTTGGGTTTTAAGTAGGATCCGCCTAATGCCACTGAGAAAGAGGCCTAGAGGGTCACAAACTAAGTGAGTCCATGTATCTCAGTTAAATATTAATTTAGCAAGTTAAATAAAGATTATTCCTGACTGTGGTTTAATAATTATTTAAGGATGCCTGATCACATTTATTTCGACACAAGTTATTCGAGAGAATATATTGTGGAAGAAATAACGTATATTTATTAGCAAGTAATGCAGTAACATTTATTTATGAAATAAGTAGCCATTACTCAAAGACTAATAAATGTGTTGGAGGAAATAAAGAAACTTGGAAAATAAAAGTACACGCCGTGTATATTGAATATACACGCCATGTAGTTTTGTGGAAAATGAGTACATGCCAGGTATTAATGATTACATGGTGTTTAGTACTTCCAGTTGGGATTTTGAGGAAATAATATAATTTTATTAAATGATATTTATTATAATTATCGTGGGTGCATGTCAATAAATTAATCATTCGACATGGGGGTTTTCAGTAACGGTTAATTAAATAAATAAAACACGTAACGCGTTTATTTATTGTCATAAATCTATAAATTCAATCCCGATTATAAATATCCTCACAACCCCAACACTTTTCAAGGGAGAATCGTTTTGTACAACAATTCTAGAGAGTTCTCTCAAGGTTGAAAGAACTCTTTCCTCCAAGAACGCTCTCAAGACTGAGAGAGATCTACCACCACCGGATCAAAGCGATCAAAGGCGGACATCGCAAGAGAAGGTTCTTCCATGCTATCACATGTAGATCCCTTCATCAACATCCACAGATACATAGATCTTGTGTGGATCACTGTTAGAGGTATCCTACACTTGGATTCTATAACGCAATGACAGATCACACCGGATCGTGATTGGAGACATCAATGAAGAAAGACTTCCATCAAGATAATTCTTGTCAGTTAATCAAATTAATTATAAACAACATATGATGTTCCTATCTATATGGTTCTGGGACTCCTCTTTTTTTTTGTTCTTCGTTCTATTATGAAGATCCGGCGTTTTACATCGTAACAGATCTCAGATTGATCGTTATTAACGCTAATATTAAAGTTGGGAAAACCCACCAATGCACTTCCATTATGCCCGGAACCTACAAGTGGAATCTGAGTGGTCATATCGTTGATTATAATTATTTATTTATTTTTGGTGTTTTACGCATTTAACAATTATGTTGATTCAATTCAAGTTAATCATTCTTAATAATATGAATCTTGAGATCTATTCCACCCCTCTCATTTCTCGTTCACCTGAAAGAAATGAATATTTCTTTTAATTTTGATTAAAATAAAATAGAGGAACTCATCTGGAGGTTCCAAAGGATGCTGGTCGTACAACACTAGAATACATGACATGTATTCGGAAGTATACGTTGTGTAGTCTAGGTTCAATGCATTGGCTGATCTTCCAAATCTGGTCGTGTATTGGATCCTATCTAAGTCATTTATGACACCGTGTGTCGACCAGGAACATGTGGCACACGGTTTCTGGATTACATGTTGTGTGGTCCAACTGAACATGGCGTGTAGTCCCATCGGGTTAGGGTTGGACCGTGTACCCTGTACGTGGCTTGCCTGGCTGGAAACCATGTAACATGGAAACTACATGGCATGTGTCCCACTTAACAAGTCGTGTACTCCAAAAATTTCTGAAGTACATCAACCCGCCATGTCCCCAGGCATGTACTTCAGATGGATGGTGAACAAAAAGTACACATTATGTAGTCGTAACTATACACTGTGTACTCATCCAAATTATGAAGATTTATTAAAATTTATTATTATATTATACAAACCCTTGAGATGTATACCATAGTTCAGGCGTAAAGCTGAGGCATAACACGTGATAGGGGTTATATATATATGTGTTTAATATAACATATGTGTAATGAATGAAAATTCAGTGAGTTGCCTACAAGGTACAAGTTACATTCATGGATAATTTCAAATGAATATATTTGTTTAAAATTATGATGGATGATGATATCAAGGCAATTCATAAAAGACAATAAGATAAAAGGATTGATTAATTAAAGATATTTAATTGATTCAAGCATGATTTGTCTTAAACAAAAATGATTAAATAATTGAATACTAGTTTTTTCTATGTAAATATCGTTTCATGTATGGAAGATCATGAGCTAGACCAAGGCTTTGTATGTGAATGGTTTCTTTTAATTAATTTATTTAAATTATATTTGTTGGCCTGCGAGCCCTCTCCTCGTTAATATGTAAGGCTTGCGTTCCTGGGGATTCTTTTATATAAAAACCCTTTTTTAACCTCACATGCATGTGAGATAAATGCATATGTAATGGATGGAACTCCCAAGTTGGTGGAGGCAGCTCAAGTCAAGATCCAAGAAGAAACCAATCTAAGGAGATACAAAGGTGGATAGGTGGAAAGCTGTAAACACAAACCCAAACGGTTCAAATTGTTTCTTCCCTAGGTCTTGGGTTAGTTTATCAACCGTTAGAACTAGCCAATAAAAAAATCTCATGATCATACCATTTATTTTATTTCTGTCAGTTGCATGGATTATTTATTGTGGGTGTGTTGTCACGATCAACCAATTAATGAATAAAATGGGCATGCAATATGGAACTAAAATAAAACCGGATTATACATAAATATTATCTTAGACAAGGTTAATCACTTATGTATGTCCCACTTAATATTAACAAGCATGTAATAAAAGATAATAAATTGTAAATTTACATATAAGGATAAAATACCTCAAAGAAATATTAAGTCGGTACAGCCTTCCATAATCATGGTTAGAATCGAACCATAGTTCAAAGTGCTTGACCAACCCTTGTTAGGGTGATTTCAATTATCGGGGAATTCTAATTCAAGGTTTTGGGTTGACATGACTTGGTTCACATCAAGGGTTGACTGCTTGAGCATGAAATGGTGTGACCATGAGGAAAAGTTTGAGGAAATCCAAAATAAAAGCTTTTTAGGATTGGGGAGTCCACTCAGCGGATCAAGGACTTGCGAGTTAATGCAGTTTCCATTTGGAATGCCAACCTAAAACCCTTCAATATTCTTGACCAACCCTATTTGGGGTAATGCGAAGGGAAATATGGATACTTTACACTAGAATATTCAGGAAGTAGAATATTTTGAAGTCAATGATGATGGCTATTGGATTTCAATAAAACAATGGGAGGCTAATAAGTGTTTATTTATTTATTTTTCTCAATTTTAATATAAAGTACTAAACCTTTGCACATCTTAATTTGTAGAAATGGAAATACAAATGAATTCAAACAAATCATTGTGATCCATACTCAAGAAGGAAAACCTTCTCATTGGCACAAATTTACAAGAGTGGTAGAGGCGTTTACGCGTCATCCTTCACCACAAAAGGAAACTGTATGTGCTGGAAGAGCCTATTCTAGTTGTACCTGGAAAGGAGGCTAGTGGTGAGAACTATCTATCTACATGAAACACATGGATGTTGCTATATAAGTCCAGTGTTTCATGTTATCGATCATGTCTAAGGAGATCGTGAAGCAACATGAAATCATGGACGCTTATAACATGATGTCTCACCTTAAGGATCTCTACCAATAGAAGGCGGGACAGGAGAGATATGAGATCTCCAACGCTTTGTTTACAACTATTATTGGTGAGTCTGCACCAGCTGGGCCCCCTTTAGTCAAGCTTATTTGCTACATTGAATTCCTAGACATCTTAGGGATTATGTTACTGGATGAGTTGTGTATAGATCTCATCCTATCACCACTTCCCAAGACCTTCTCTAGATTCATTTTCAATTACAACATGAGCAACAATGAGAAGATTCTTTCAGAACTTCTGAGTTTATTTCGCCAGGTAGATAAGGATATGGGGCATGACAAACCCACAGTTTTTATGGTTAATAGGAAAATGAAGGACAAGGAAAAGGGGCCAAAGACTTATAAATGGTCTGAAGCCTCCGAGCATCGTCCTTCCAAGAAGGGGAAAGAAGGGGAAGATCTAGAGGTAGGGAAAGGAATGGGAGGCATGAATTTTTCATGTGTCCAGAAAGGCCACTGGAAGTGGAACTGCACACAGAAGCATGGGGATACTAAAGGTTCATTCTTTATAGAGTGTAATCTATATATTTATACACATTCGGTATTAGATACACCTTGTGGGGATCAAATATGTATTCAAATGAAGGAACCAAGTAGATTAATAAAGATTAATAGAGGATAGGTGGATCTTCGAGCTGCCTATGGTGCAAGGCTGGCTGCATTGGCTATTAGCGATTACCAGCTCTCATTACTGACTGGGATGATTTTGGTTGTACATAGATGTTATTATCTTCCTAGTGTCACCAAGAACATAATTTCTATATATTATTTGGATATAGATGGATTTATTTTCATGTTTTGAAATATGGGTTGTCTCTTTTATAAGAACAACGTATGTTATGGTATGGCGCATATAAGTAATGGTTTGTATATATTAAATTACAAAATCAAAGTATTGGAAATCGATAATGAAACAAACTCACATGACTCATACATCACCCAGTTATGGCATTACCGTCTCGGTCATTTAAACAAGAAGCGCTTGAAAAGCTCTATCAAGATGGTTATTTGACCACTACTGAGCTGAACCCACTCTATAGATGTCACACTTGTTTAAAAGGAAAAATTACAAAGCCTCCCTTTGGTGGAAAAGGTGAAAGGGCCACAGAGCTTCTAGGATTGGTGCACACTGATGTGTGTGGACCATCTCCAGTAGAAGCTAGAGGTGTATATTCTTACTTCATTACTTTTACTGATGATTTGAGTAGATATTGATATGTCTATATAATGAGGTATAAGTCAAAAGCCTTAGAGAAATTTAAGGAATTCAAGAATTAATTAGAGAATCATCTTGGTAAGAAGACAAAAAATATTCAATTATATCAAGGTGGAGAATATCTGATCCAAGAGCTCATCGATCTTCTACGGGAGTCTGGGATTCTATCTCAGATCACTCCTTCTTATAGACCAATGTGAAACGACGTTATTTAAAGGAGGAACTACACCTTGTTAGAGATGGTGAGGTCGATGATGATTCATGCATATCATCTATTATCCTTTTCGGGATATTCATTACAAACTACAACATACACATTAAATCGAGTACCAACTAAGCCGACAAATGGAATTCCATTCGAGTTATGGAATGGAAGGAAACACACTTTTTTGCACACATGTGTATGGGAATGCGAGGTGTCTGTTAAGTACTTATCAGACAAAAAACTAGCACCCTATGGAACAAGGTGTATCTTTATAGGATATCCCAAGGAAATGAATGGATATTACCTATATAACCCTTCAGACAAGAAATTGATTGTCGCCAGACAAGTCTTCTTTTTTGAGAGGGAGCACATCATCAAGAAGGATAGCGGGAGAAAGATTGACTTTGATGGAGTTGATGCTCAAGATACACAGTAGTTGGTACATGGACAAGCTCCACAGGTCTCTATGGAAGAGTTTCCATAAACACAAGTACCGAGTAGGAGCTCAAGAGAGGTAAGTTAACCATAGAGATTTGGTTTCCTAGTCACCGAGGATGGTGAATCATTATTGGTGGTGAATGATGAACCTATCTCCTATAGGGAATCAGTAGCAAGATAATAAGCTACAAGATGGATATAAGCTATGAATTCTGAGATGGAATCCATGTATCAAAACCAAGTCTGGGTTCTGGTCGATGAGCTAGTTGATGTAAATCATGTTGGATACAAATGGGTATTTAAGAGAAAACTAGACCTAGATGGTCAAGTTACCACCTATAAAGCAAGGCTAGTGGCTAAAGGATTCATACAGTGTCAAGGAATTGACTATGATGAATCCTTCTCTCCAGTTCCCATGTTTATATCTATAAGAATCATACTTGGCATAGTATCTTACCATGACTACGAGATTTGGCCGATGGATGTCAAGACAGAATTCCTTAATGAGAACCTTCAGGAAGATGTCTATATGACACAACCAGAAGATTTTGTGACACCAGGTGATGAAAAACGGGATTTCAAGTTGCAGAAATCCATTTATGGATTAAAGAAAGCATCCAGGTGATGGAACGTTCGATTTGATGAATCCATAAAGGAATTTGGATTCATTAAGAACGAATGTGAGCCACGTGTTTATAAGTGGTTTAATGAGAATAAAATCATTATCCTAGTAGTATATGTTGATGACATATTTCTTATTGGAAACGATGTACCAGTCTTACAGTCAGTTAAGGAATGGATGAACCAGTGTTTTTCCATGAAGGACTTGGGTGATGCAGCCTACATTCTAGGGATCAAGACCATTTGTGATAGATACAAGAGTATTCTTGGACTAAGTCAGGGTACATACATTGACCAGATACTAAATAGATTTAGTATGGAACAATCTAAGAGGGGATTAGTTCCATTGTAACATGGCTTACATCTTTCTAAGAAAATGTGTCCCCAGACACAATAGGAGAAAGAAAGAATAAGTAAGATCCCATAGCTTCGGCTACTGGATCCATAATGTATTCCATGTTATGTACCAGGCTTGATGTTGCCTATGCACTAAACATGATAGGAAGATATCATGCAGATCCAGGAGAACAACATTGGAAAGATGTTAAGACTACCCTTATGTATATGGGAAGAACTAAGGATATGTTTATGGTGTGTGGAGGAGACAAAGAGCTTGTCATCAAAGGGTATACTAATACTGGTTTCTAGACAGATCAGAATGATCCGAAGTTGTAATCTGGATATGTTTTCTGTCTCAATGGAGAAGCTGTGAGCTGGAAGAGTTCAAAGCAGCTAGTTTTTACCGATTCTATAGTAGAGTCCGAATATATAGTGGCTTCTGATACATCCAAGGAAGCCTTATGGATTCAGAACATTTTCCAGGAGCTTGATGTGGTGCCTAGAAGTAAACATCCTATCACGTTGTATTTTGATAATACTATAGTGGTGTCTCTTGCAAAATAACCAAGGTTACATCAACAGACAAAACATATACTCTGGAAGTATCACCTAGTGATAGATTTCTATCAAAGGGGTGAAGTTGTTGTGAGAATAGTGTCCATGAAATAGAATGTGTTAGACCCAATGACTAAAGGCCTATCTCAGTAGAATCATGAATATCATGTGAGAGCTAGTGGGTAAAGGGTTGTTAGCAGATGGCTCTTGTCCAAGTGGGAGCCTGTTGGAGTAGTTGGCCTATAACCAACTACTTTGTACTTTATTCATTAATAAGATCCTTATCACATCTTTATTGCTCTTCTGCGTGACAATGCATGTGATATAGTCTTAAGGATAGCTGTTGCATTAAAGGTTCATAGTGGATCCCTTCTTTGATGAGAACTCGTAATGGCCATAACACTCTTCTTGAATATAAATTCTATGGCCGGATGATGTTATTTGAGGGACTAAAATTATACAAGACATTAGGGGTGAGGACTCATAAAACATTGTGGCACCTTCTAATGGTGTGTGCCCATAGTAATATCCAAGAGGATATTATGAGAACGAGACCCGCCAGTACGGAATCCACATTTCATAGTGTCATTTGATGTTCCTATCTACGAACGTGTGTATTGGTCCTCAGACTTTAAGATTATTTTTAATGGGTATTAAAACACGCGCAATTAGTTGTATTGATGATAACTATGATGACACCATGTTCACAGTGATGTAGGATATGTTGGCTGTGTCACGTGTAATACTGCATTAATAGATAATGCGAGCAAGGATTTGTCCCTTCTGTTTCATAACAGAAGTAGATATCACAGGCCCATTGATGGAATTGATATAGCCTAAATAAATCAATGGACATGGTAAATAATGGGTGAGTTCAATTCTGGAAAGTCAAAGAAAGAATAATCGAGCACATGGGTTGATGACACTAGCATGAAACCTGCTTGATTCGAGATATCATGACAAATGTATTATATTACTTTGCAAGAATTTGAATGAGGTGACACGTCATTGCAGTGTTAACTTATTTCTCTATTGGTGCCTTTCCGTGTTCCTAGATGCTAACCTTGGAATTTAGGCAGGTTCCACCTAATGCCACTGAGAAAGAGGCCTAGAGGGTCATACACTAAGTGTGTCCAAGTATCTCAGTTAAGTATTAATTTAAAAAGTTAAATAAAGATTATACCCGACTGTGGTTTAATAATAATTTAAGAAGCCTTATGACATTTATTTCGACACTAGTTATTCGAGAGAATATATTGTGGATGAAATAATATATATTTATTAGAAAGTAATGCAGCTACATTTATTTAGGAAATAAATATCCATTACTAAAGGACTAATAAATGTTCTAGAGGAAATAAAGAAAATGGAAAATAAAAGTACACACTGTGTATATTGAATATACATGCCATGTAGTTTTGTGGAAAATGATTAGACGTCGTGTATTAATGATTACATGGAATGTAGTTTTTCTAGACGAGATTTTGAGGAAATAATATCATTTTATTAAATGACATTTATTATAATCAGAGTGGGAGCATGTCAAAGAATTAATCATTCGACATGGGGGTTTTCAATATGGGTTAATGGAATAAATAAAACACGTCACACGTTTATTTGTTGTCATAACTCTATAACCTCAAACCCGATTATAAATATCCTCACAACCCCAAAACTTTTCCAGGGAGAATCATTGTGCACAAAAATTATGGAATGTTCTCTCAAGGCTGAAAGAACTCTTTCCTCCAAGAACACTCTCAAGACTGAGAGAGATCCACCACAACCAGATCAAGGTGATCTATGGAGGACATCACAATCGAAGGTTCTTCCACTCTCGAAACCGTAGATCCCTTCGGCGAAATCCAGAGATACGTGCAGCATGTGTGGATCACTTCTTGAGGAATCCTACACTTGGATTCTACAACACAGTGACATATCACACCAGATCGTGACCGGAGACATCAACGAAGAAAGAATTCCAACAAGGTAATTCATATCAATTAATTAAATTAATTATAACCAACATTAAATGATAATATCTCTATGGTTCTGGGACTCCCTCTCTTTTTTCGTTCTTCATTATATTCAAAATATATGGTACTTTACATCATGACAAATCTTGCATTCATCATTGTGAACACTAAAATTAAAGTTGGGAAAACCCACCAACGCGCATCCGCTGTTCCCGGAACCTACAGTTCATAGGTTTGATTATATATTTTATTTTACTACCCAAAAAAGATACAATATATGTTTTAGACTATATATTGTGTGTAATAGCACATTCCATGTACTCTATTCAACTCGTTTATATAGCACATTCCTTGGAACTGAGGTTGTTCCCTATTTTAGAAAATATTAAGGTACACAATGTGTTATCCCATTTAACTGGTGTGTGAACTAAACTTTTCTTATCATGAAATCCCCCATGTCTTGCATTAGATAAAAGACTATCTTATACATGACATGTAATTAGTCTCAAGATAATTGGGATGACACATGCGGTATGATGATTACCCATTGTGTAATTATTCAAGATATCAACTAATGACTCTGGATATACACAGATATATTCTTTATGTCAAATATAATATATAATTTCATCAAAACTATCTAAATTTATCATGAGATACATATGAAAAAACCAAAGTACATGGAGTGTATGAGGGATGCACATAACATGTACACTTCATTTTTCCAGGTAGAGCATTCGAAACACCAAAATGGTTCTTATCGAATGGTTATTCATTTTTAATAATTAAGTAATTTCTATTAATGTTATCAAAAATATAGAAATGAAGAGGCAGTGATTTTTAGATATTAAGACAATTCGATCTATGTTAATAAAAATCCAAATGCATGAAAATAGTAAATATATAGTAAATAATTATAAGCTACACATCTTAGTGCTCTAATACCACTTATAGATTTTGAGTGTAGAAAAAATTCCATTTAATGGTATGACCAAATCTAAATATTTTCTTAGTTTACATATAATTATTTTCACACAAGGATAAAACATCATGTCAAATTAGCTATCTATATTTAATAACTAGTTTAACGTGACGGAATGAGAAGAGGAGGATCCCCACATGTAATTTATAATTAATTTTCATGAAGATATAAAATTACGTCAATATGTAACTTAGAATAAATTTATTATCTATTAAACTATATATTTTCACAGATTCATTTCAATATAGTATTCAATTATATAATTTATAAAACCATGATTGAAACATGTAACATACGCTCATAACATCAGCATATAATCACTGGGTTCTAGCACATTTGATTCTAATATCCTCTATTGTTAGTGGTTGATAGAAACCATTTTCTTCTTGAAGGATGATGAACTATTGATACTATCTTGATTGAATTGGATTGGGGGAAGATAGAGCACTTTTTAGATCTCTATATCTCTATATATCTGTTCTGGAAGAGAAATGTACATTTTGAAAGTGTTATAATTATATATTTATTATGGAATGTATAGGGATAGAAAACCACAAAACTTCCCTTTACCATATTTGATATTATTTGTTGACCACATGTCCATTAATAAAAATAATAATATTATTATATAAATAAATGTAACCCATTATGAGTATAAATAAATATCATTCACACTATTTCCAATTGAACTATTAAGATCAGTTTCTTATCACTCTTTCACATTTACCGACCCTCAAATATTGACAATATAATAAATTAACTCCACTACATAATTTGTTGATAAATATAATAAATATTTTTTTATGAAAATATGAAATAAATATTTAGTGTTATTATTAATATCACTTATTCTTCTAAATAACATCTAATTAAATTATGGTGTTCAAAAAACCAATTGAATATTATTTATTTTAACATGATAAAATTCATTAGTTCAACTTAACGAAGACTTTGGATACAAAGTGGTATGAACATGTAGGAATATTTCTCAATGGAATTAGGCTTGAACATATAATGTCCAAGGTTAGCATCTAGAAATATTCCAATGCACCCATAGACAATGTTATCAATGTCAGAAAGATATCATTAATCTTATTAATATTTAATTTGTAATACAATACAATTATAGTGATATCTCGAATCAAGTAGTATCCCAACCGATTATATCAAACTATATTCTGAATGCCACTTTTACTAACTATCCAGAACTGAAATCAGTGTCCAAAAACCATAGACATGGATTTATGCCATTATTTACATTCCCATCAAAGGGAATGAGATATCAACTTCTATCAAGGGACATTATATATCCATATCACATTATCCATTAAATTAATATCTCTCATGACCCACCTAATGTATATTATATTTCTCCAAGAAAATTTCATTATAGTTTTCATTAATACATCAAATTCCATGATTCACTATCTCCATTAATGATAATCATGAATTATGAGTATCAATAAACCTTTCCATATATTGGAACATGAAAAGAAACATGGAAATGTTTATTTTATTTGACGTATATGTTATCAAAACCTAATATTATAGATTACCAAATAAAACCATAAAATTGAATGTGTCTCAATGTCTTATTACCCTCCTACACATGATAACTGATATAATATATGTTCTCTTAGAAAATAGCATATGTACCTAGAACAAGGTTGAAGAATATTGTCAAGGAACCTCTAGGATCTCATTATAGTGGGAAACTAATATAAAATTTTTGAGTGACATATATTTTTAAGATATTATCACATAATAATTTATTGAAATAGAATAATAATAATGTGATAAGAAAACCATTTTAATAATTATTGTGTGTAATAATGTACAAAAAAATTGTTGTGTTTATCCAAACTGGACACACAATGATATTACCACTATTTAAACCATATAATTAAACAACAAAATTACAATGGTCATGTTCATTATAAAAATTTGTTTGTTTTGGTTATGTGTTTCATTTGAAACAATATATTTAATTAATAATTATATATAGAAGAATATATTCTAATATATTATGTTGTTAAATTACCCCCTAAATTAAATTATGTTCAATAAATTTTAATTATCTTTAACCAATGAATATAGATAAGGGAATCTAAATGATTGACATGAATCACGAAATAATTCCCAACTCACTAAAATTGGAATGAAATTATAATTAATTTTCCATTTTTATAAAACTTTTTTGAGGTTATCCTCTAATTTATGAAAATTTTCAAACATATATATCTATAAATCATTTTATTTTCAACATAAATACAATTAAAAATTACATTTTCATGTTACATTTACAAACGATATAAAACATCAATTTTTTTGGGATTATATTTAATTAAACTATATTAAATGATCTAGTAAATATAAAATCTCAATCATGTGTTTTCATCTCCGATTATACCTTTACATTTACCTATGATATCATTAGGTAATCTATGATAATATTAGATCTACCCAAAAATCTTATGTTATCCATGGCCCCACTCTTATAAGGTTTTTGGACCTAGACAATTATATATATTATATCTTCTATTTTTTAAAATCCTACAAAATATTTTATAAAGATCACATGATCCACTAAAGAATATTGTTCAGGTGTTTCAAACATAGTGACTTGTTAGGACAATTTATCATTCCCAATGTGAATATCATGTTAATACCCAACCAACCTTTGCATCATTATTACATCTAAGACAAACTATGTTAGTGCCTAAGTCAACTTATTTATTTCTATATATAGATTTTATTGAAATAAATCCATAAAATCTATAAGTTGATGATTTTGGGGATTTTGTTTCCTATATGCATCATTTGCAAATTTATTTTTGATTTCTCATCCTAATCACAATAAATAACTAAAATAATTAAAAAAAATAAACCATTATTTGATAAATTCTAAGGTTCCCTAAACCCCCTCCACATCCGTCCAGAACTAAAGAATTATTCATTAAATGACCTCTTCAATACCATGTGAGATTACTTAAATGAAAATATATAAATTTTCATTCATCTCCCAATAATCACCGCCCACCAAAACCTAGTGGTAAAGTCTATATGTATAATATCTATAGAAAAATTTTATTTTGAATATTTATCTATAGTAGAACCACACAATATCCCATTCTAGGCATCTTCATTGTTATACATATCTTAATAAACTAGGGAGTGGAAAAAATACGAATGAGTGGAGATAATCTTCCTAGTTAGGGAAAAAAATTTAAAATGTCATGGATAGTAAGATAATAAGTAAATGAGACATGTCCATATGGGTAAAATACAATTTTTAAGAGATCATTGAAAAATAATATTTTACATTGTTGTGATAAAATTGAATTTAATCAAAAATTAAAAAATACATATCCTATAATTGGATTCTTCATCAATAATGATGATTCATGGAGCATAATTATAATCATATGTAATAAAAATGTGTCATTTAATTGAAATATAAACTGAAAATTAACTATTGAAAAAATATAAAAACATGGATTGATTATATTAAAAAAAATTAATCATTCCATCATGTATTGTTGTCAAAAAAATGAATTTTTTTTATCTAGGTTTGAATAAAAATGATATTGATGAAACATTTTGTAAAAAAAAATATCGCTAACATACAATCATTGTGACATTTGTTATAAATCCTCAAAAAATGAAGTAGATAGAGATATAAAATCTGAACAGTATCATCGAATTTATATATTACTGTGTGTTCTATATGAAAACCAAAATTTATCATATCATAATGAATGATTTAAATAAAAACCATATTTGTAACATTTTCAAATGGTATCACACAAAATTTTTTCGTAAATTATAATTACTGATAACATATCATCAGTAAAAAAATTATTTATTAATGTAATTTATTTGTCGATTCATAAAACTACAGACCATTGGATTTAGATTTTTTTATTTAAAGAGGAAAATAGATGTGAAACCATGAAAATGGATTTCATAAATCATTTTTTCACATTTTAGTAAATAATAAAAGTTATGGGCCACATTCAATAATTATTTTTCATGATTTTATTAATAATATTATTAAAACAGCACATTAATATAAACCCATAAATATATCCTTGAGAAATACATTATGTTTTCTATATAAAACATAGAGTGAAAGTAAAATTATTCAAATGAGAAATAAAAAAACCTTAGTACTTTAAAATACCATTATCAAATCCTGGTTTTTTTCGAATTGTAATAATGATTAATTTTGAATATATATAAACCTAGATAAAAATAACAACATATTTATTAAAATTGTATCTTTAAATATAATAAATGAGATAATTGGTTAGGATAAACACCTGTACATTCATGGGAAATATCTTATTATAGTGTATGAGAATTATAATCTATAATGTTATTCATTTGTGAGAAATAAACTCATCATGAAAGAAACATGAAATTTAAAATATAAATTTCCATAAAGTAAAATACAATGTAACATATAATACAAAATTTAGTCAGAATAACAGAAACACTGAAGAAGGGAGTTCAATAAGAAGCATAACAACTCAATGAAATGGTATCATAATTAATACAACCACTTAAAAATTTAACATCTCTTGAATCAAAATATGATGAGAGATGAGAAATGATATTGGTTTACAAATGAATTTAATTTTATGAAACTATAATAAATGTATCCATAACATAGAATGTATACCACATAATATAAACTAGTGGTGAATATTACATGTGATTTAAATAAATAAAAGTTATATGATTAACTATTTTTCAAAATCTAAACATCTCAATAAGTACATTAACATTCAATATATAAAACATAAAAATAATGATAACATATTATATAAAATTATTAATATCTACTATCTTTTATACTCTTCAATTATAATCATTTTTAGGAATGTATTTTATGGATTTTTCTTATTATTGTCATCTGATTTTAGTGATTTCGATTTCTTCCATGTCCTTATATATATATATATTTTCAATTTGTTGATACCAGATAAATCATTCATAGATATTATATTTTAAGATAATATATTTAAATTAATGATTTAAAATATATAATTTAACTATATGATTGTTTTTGTAATCAATAGTGACTAAAATATTTTATAAGAACTTGAATTGGTTAATTTATTGATTTCAATGATAAAATTTATAATAGTTCTTTTACTTTAAATTGATCTATAATGAACGTGAAAAGAGTTAAAGTATACTTATTAAAATCATAATTAATGAAATAAATATTTCTATATCCATTGATGATGATGCTGATGAAAAATGAAAGAAATCATCCATGTAGGCAGTAGTCTGCATGAAACATAAGTAACGATCTGGTTTTCCACTGGATGTGGTTATTAATATATAGAATAAAATTAATTATATAATAAATATAATATTTATATTTTTAAAATATTTTTATAACCATCCAATACAGGTGGTGATTAATGGTTAAATATGTCATTCCATGGTGGTGGCCGTCCACATGTACACCCTGAGGATGTTTTTCTTTTCAATAGAATTTATAATGGAAGGCAATGTTATATCTTTCTAAAATATTAATAATTTTATAAGTATAATAAATAAATAAATAAATAAATTTATATAAAAAATCATGTAATGTAGTTATGTAATACTAACTATATCATCATGTGGAGGTTGTAGTCCACTTATATATGAAATTGAAATTATAATTTTTTTAAATAAGGGGGATGGTAGATAATTCCTAAACTATTAATATAATAAAAAATTAATGTAATTATAATAACAGTGAAATTAAATTTAAAAAATGTATTTAAAGGGTAATGATAGAAAATAAAAAATATTCTTTCATTAGAAATCACGTTTAGAATTTGAAAATTATCTTAGCCGACATCTTAAAAATAAATTATATAATGATTTTACATAGATCAATAGGATAGAGAAATTTGGAATTTTATCCAGCGGATGTAAGATTGAAAAATTTCAAGGTGATTTCTAATATGTATATTTTCTATAAAATATTTGTTCAAGTATCTTTTTTTGTGAAAAGTTTTTTATTTTTGTAATAATATAAAATGGAATGTTATTATTGAAGATATGGAAGTCCAAAATTTTATAATACTGGATTTCTTATGATTATCGAATTGAGAAAAACCTTTTGAACATATTTTGAGATAACCTAGTTACATATTTTAATATAATTTACTTTAACAATATTAACTGATTTTAGGTTTGGAATATTTATCTAAATGAAAATAATAAAAAAATTCGTTATTAAATAATTATCATATAATGATATTATATATAAAAATAATAATTGATTCAAGGGTCATATAAGTTAATTTAAATATTAGTTCTCATTACTCTAAACACTATAATTTGAAACAGTTTACTTTTAATAATAAAAATTATATTTTAGATAATATTACATTTGTTTTTGTCCTTCATAAGAAATTTTTTAAAATTAAAAATAATATTAGAGTCCTTTGGATTTCATGGAAATCCATCATTGAAATCATTCATGTGAATATTTAAATAAAACTAGAGAGGAAAACTATTTTTATTGGAATAAAATATTTCTTGATGTTCATAATTAAAAACATAGCACTCCCATATATTGCACTACTTAAGAATAACGTTAAACCAAAAATAAATTTATTACTTTGAATTTTTTATATTTTTACACTCAAAAAAAATAATGATGAAGTCAAAAGAATATTATATTGAGGACAACTGGATATTTTCACTATTTAAAAAAACAATCCATTTTAGAGAAATCTAAAATGTTCATCATAAGATAAAACTTTATTCTAAATCCAAAAAATTAAGTGTATTTTTCCAAATTCAAGATATAAAATTATTTAATTGATATTTAAAATGAAAACATAAATCATATTTCACTTTTTATAGGAAAATAGATTCGTAAATATTAATTATTCATAATCTTATATCATATCAATTACTAATTAATAAGGTGAAAAATTAGTATTCTTATAAATAATATATTCTATCACAATTTAATGATATTATATTTAGTTTATTAAATAAAATAAATGACATATAAATGACATGTTTTTTAATATACATTTTTTATGTATATACTAATTTTTTTTAAATATAATAATTGATTATTTGAAGTATATTTGTGCTAAAAGTGACAATTACTTTTCTTAATAAGTATATTTCATAATTCAGTTACTCTATTTATACCAAAAAAATTGACGGATATATTATAAAAAATATAATCACATTAATAAAACATGTTGTGGTTCATTTTAACTTGGTATTGAATTTTAAATAATCTATTTAAGAAATGTTTATTTAATATGAAATATTAACTATAATATAAAAGTGTTACATTCTACACATTGAATAAATATCATCTTCAAAATTATATTTATTAACCATGAAATAAAATATTACTAAGAATTAAAAAAATAGACAAGTATAAAGACATATTTTCCAACTAACTATAGTTTTTCATACTCTAGAACATTATTTTATAACTTTATAAAATTCTTGAATTGATATTGTCAAAAATATTTGATAATTTTCCACCACATCTATCTTGAAGAATAATGATTTTATAACATCATTCCTTTAACTGTGTCATTTTCATGATCGTATTACTAACTGAATAATTGATCTGTAATGGTTAGTATAATATTTTATAAAATCAATGTATATTATCAAAATAGTTAAGAAAACATGATAATAATATGTATTTTTATTTCAAAACTTATCTTTAACCTGTAATACAATTAGTTTGACTATTATATAATTATATAAACCAATAACTCATACATTTTCCATCAACATCTACATATTAGGTTCTCTAACCTGAGTAGTTATATATTACATTCCCAAATTTCATGTAAATACTACAAAACTGTTTCTAAATAGAATATATATCACCAAATAATGTCCCATAGGATCTTGAAACTAAGTTTATATTTGTGTTACCTTATCTTCCCCCAAGTTAATAATGAATTAATGCCCAACTTTCCTTTTAAGAGTTATTCTATAGGAGTGCATCTGTGTTAGAGCTAGAATCCAATTTTCTGATACAGAAAAAGGTTCTCATTTTTAGGAAGATAAAAACTATAAACATTACTATATTATTTGGATGTTTTTCATAGAGATATGCTTGGATTATTTAATAATTTTATATAATAATAAAAAAATAAAAAAATAACTCATAGAAATAATCAAACCCTATGTTGATTCCAATGAAGGTAACCCCAAACACATACTATTGGGTATAGTGATGAAACATGTTTTCTTAATTATATCATTGTCACGACGTTTGATGATTTAAATAAAATAATAATTTATTTCCATTACAAATCACAATAATCACAAAATCAAAGAACCAAAAGTACTAGTTTCTCGGATGATTATTTGCATAGAAATATTATACTGAACATTTCTCTATAATCATACTGTACTAGATCACCTACTATAAATATACTATGTTTTTCTAAACATAAAAACCTACAGAATGAAAACAATAAATATGGGGTCAGCTCAAATGAACATTTAGTGGATAAATAATAATCCTTTTATAAATGGTTTGGTTATAAGATTATGGGATACATGCCAATTGTTTATATGACATATTAAAATGATAATGAACAATATGATTCATGAATAAGTTATGATATAAAGGTATATAATATAAAATGAGAAAAACCATAACATGACATAATTGTGTGAGAAACTAATAATGAACTGCAAAATCTAATGATATTAATATGAGATAAAATATTTTATGTAAGTGAAACATATAATGACATGTAACAATGGAACAATCATAAAAAAAATAAAGTGTCATATTGAATTAAAATTCAATCATTCCCATACATTTTTTGGGAATAAATAAAATTTCCATGAATTTTGTTATGGAAAAATAATATTTCCTTGAATCATGTTCTATTAAAAAATGTATACATATAAAATAATTATTTCATGTCGAATAAATCCTAAAAAAAAGTCATTAAAAGGAGGTATAGGATCTCTCCCATCATTATATATATATATATCTCTGTGTGTGTGTTCTTGTGGTCTATATAAACTCAATCATTAATCATATTAGTATAATCCTAGGGAAATAAAATTGGTTTCATAATATTTTCTAATGTTATGATAACAAATGTGTTCATGAATTTGATAAATTACTAAAATAAATTCAATCATTTAAATGGAGTATTTTGAAAATGAATTTATCTTGTGACTTGTGAAACATAACTCTAAAATAGTAAATTATTTTAGAGTTAAAGAGGAAAATGGATGTGAACCCATGAAAATGTATATATATAAATAATTTATTTACATTATCAAAAAAAAATGAAGTCATGATCCATTTTAAAAATATAAATTTTAATGTGGTAATAATAAAAACATCTTCAAAAATATTTTGAAAAAATACATAGAATAGATCATTGAAAATGGAATTTTTTGATAATTAAAATTTATAGTTGTAGATTAATGATTATATGACAAAAATAAAAAAACATTATATTGAAATACAATTTCTAAAATGTAGATAATTTTAATGAGAAATAAATTCACATGATTAAAATAGGTAAATAGAATTATAAATATCGATAGATGTAATAAAAATAAGGATTTAAAAATTAAAAAGGGGATGTCATAGACCATAAAAGGTACAATAGTACCATGATAATCGAGCAGGAACTGATAAGGCCAGAATGGAATTCATGATCCCCAAGGGTTAGTGACTAGAACAAGGTGTTATACAACATAAAAGAGTGACCAATTTATCCAAATGTATATCAAAAGATAAAGACAACAATCAGTAAGCTCATAATTCAAAAGGGATAAGGTATGAAAAACCAAACAAGTTTATCAAAAACCTAAAATAGATAATCATCAATGTACATATAATATCGAAAATAGATTAACATAGATCGCCACTCTAATCCATAGGATCTATAACATCCACCACAATTGAGAGGCTATTTTCCTTTACTTGGGCATCAAAGAAGGAAATATACAAATGCCCGAAGTCAAAGGTAGAGTGTGGGACATAAATCCAAGTATGGTCTCATTATGTTTTCCATAAGAGATTCCATAATAAAAAATTAAACCACGTAATTAATTTAAATATAAAAGTTCATAGAAGTAATTTTTACTATTTAAAACAAAACATTATTTTACTCTATAATGATGGAAAACATTTCAAGCATGTGTTCAAATATAATTTTATATAAAACAATTTTTATAAATCATATTCCATGTATAAAATAATTTCATAAACAATGATATATATAATAAAAAACACTAAAAAATGAACCATCGTCATATACCCTACAATAAATTAGCTTCTAGTAATAGTATTCTAAATTTTATCATATCAATGATCAATGGAATTACATGTTTACACATCCCTCAGGCTAATTCCAAATATTACTCATCCATATCACATCAATGATAATATAAGTTGAACTATGTTTTTATTAGTGTTTTCATTTTCTAAATATTTCTTCAGAATCAACATCCTAGTGCACTTTACCAAAATAAACTACCGACTACCTAGGATCGCATATTCTCAATCCATAATTCAATAATGGGAAATTAACTCATTTCATATAAATCATCATTTACAATTCAAATTCCCTACTTTCATTTTCAATATTCCATTTCAATTTCAAACAAAAATCATCTGTATTTGAAAAATTAATGCATTTTCAATTCAAAAACAATAATTGATTTTCCTCATTACAATTAAATACATTTTTTTTCAAAAAAATTATCAAATCATTTAATCAATTTAGTCGATTTTAAAACAAGCACCAAATTTCTATTCCAATGGAATTGGTTTTTTTCCAAAATCCATTATACATGTAATTCCAATTCCAATTTTTAAAAACATGGGTTATAATAAATAAAAACAATGGTATTTAAAAAAAATAAAAAATAATTAAGGTATTAATTATATGAAAAATATAAAAAATTACCCCCAAACCATTAATTATAAAAATTAAAATGAACAACACATAAAACTACATTTTCTAATGAAGATTTAAGAATCAGAGATCCAAAAATCAAACATGCAATCAAGATATAATTAAACATAGTTAATATCTATATAATACATGATGATATATCAAACTCTAATGAAGGAAAAAGGATCTATCAGGATATAATAAACCAATGGAGATCCACATACCATTGGTGGTTCATATCATACACCATCACATTGATTCACTAAAGGAGGTGTTTGGAAGAGCCAAAATCACATCTAGAGAGATTTCATACCCATGTATTTCATGTTAGGTCTAGTGGGAATTGAGATTAACATAAGAAAGGGATAAAAAATATATAAAATAATTTTTTCATTAATGAAAACATTTACACATGGTTTCATAAAATGATTTCACAATTATAAAATATGTGCACCCTAATAGTGAAACCCTAATTAGCTCGATATCCTAGGTGAATAGTTTCTACTAGTAAGGTTCATGGTTATTCCAACTATTTAAATACTAATAAAAATGTAACTATATAGGGTTGTAAGGATTTAACTTGGAGTTTTAACTATTTTGGAAAACTATGTTCCAATCTGGAATAGCCATGAAAACATCTAAAATATTCAAAATTTCACCAAAAACAACCAGAGACAAACCACAACAAAATAATGATAAAAGTATGGTTTTAGGAGTATCTAATAAAAATTAAAATTATGATAACACCTCCCGACCATAGAACCTTTTTTCCTTAGAAATACTTTCATGATGTTTACAAATCAATGAGATGAGGGAAATGCTCTCTCACTAGTGCCTCACACTACGAAGTCTCCTGAGAATAAGAACTATGCTTCTGTAGAATATAGACCAAATGTATCATCCTCAAATGAAGTAACATTTTCATAGAATCAATTATCCAAATAGGGTTTTGATTCATAGATAAATTTTATTCAATTGGATGACCCTCCCATAAGAAGGCATTATATGGTTCAGAATGAAATTATAGAAGTTATGATACATGGAACACATTATGTATTGACTATAAACATGGTGGAAGGTCTAATTGGTAAACAACTTTATAAACCTTCTCAACATCCTCAAAAGATTCCACAAAATAAGGTATATGCTTCCCTTGTATCCTAAGCCCTTGGTGAACCAAATAGGTTAAAACTCTAAAGAATAATGGTTGCGAATACAAAAATATAATAGTCTACAATGATGATAAACATATTATTTATACTAGATTCATGACTTTAACATTATTTGTTGAATGAACTAAATCTTCACTATCAACCTTTGATGAAAATTTTGTTTGGACAAGAAAATTCCTAAATATCATAGCAACATAGTAGATATTTACATGGCCTACCATAGAATGCCTCAGATAGTGTCTTTCAAATTAGAAACTATTAACATTTGATATAACAAAACTGGAGCTCAATGTGGTCACCCGAAGGTCCACTAAAATCATGTAAACATGCATGAAGAATAAACTAAATAATTTTAATATACCTGTATTTTTTCCATCCATCTATGGATTTTATTCCATAATCCAAATAACCTCAGATCTCAACACCTCCAAAATTCCATTCAAAAAAAATGAAAGGTAATACAATGATATATATAAAAGACTATAACTGATGGAAAACCATCCAAATAGATAATCTTTTTAACTTATATATTTCCCAATTCTTTAATATTTATTGTATCACAAAGATGTATAGTGTTAGTTTATTTGGTTAGGATATTGATCACAACCCATAATACATTCTTCATTCATGGTGTATACTACAACACAACCAAAAATTCCATACATATCTCACCCTACTGCCATGTCAACACTGGATGTTGATAATGTAAACCTACAGTTCTCGAGTGTTCGGCATTGACCTGTTAGAATGTATAAAAATGGAAAAAAACATTAGTGTATCATCTCAAACCTGGTGACTAGAATAATTTCCACATATCATAAGTAAACATTTTTCCTCTATGATGAACAACCCATAAAAATTGTTGAAGTCCCCCATCAAAGCTTTTATCAATGGAAAAGCTTCGACATACATCTTCTCGAATAATTGGATATCCTCTATGGAGAACAAACACCCAACATTGGTCTCCCCACCATTAACAGAGTCCCTAATTATATTGAAATTTTCATTAAGATGTAGTTCTTGAAGATTTATCTCAAAAATATCAAAGGTCAAAATAATACCAAACAAGACAACCTTGGATATTTTTTTCCCAAAATTCTATATGAAACTATGTAAAAAGATCCATCATATTCCACTCTTCTAATGATTCACTCGTATTTTGGGTCCCAATTTTTGTGCTCAATGAATACCGAATGATATCATTTTTACCTGAGTTATAGATGATTTATAAATTAAATTACTGAATTTATTCAACCAAACATATCTGATAATGAATAAAATCTTTTTGGGAGATGATATAACTAAATCTATTATGGTTGGAATACACAGTCACCCGTTCTCTATAAAATTAATGCCTCCAAATCGTAAGAGAATGAATCCCTTGTGTGAATTCATTGTCATGGGTTAGATAATTATTCTCATGTGTCCCCAGCTATCATGAAATATTTCCTAACATTTGATTACCCTACAAAACAACACAACCCAAACATGGACTTGATGCATCCAAAAAGACCACATAGGCCTTCCTAGACTCTAGTAGAGTCAACACCAACACAAAACATCAAAATAAATTTCAAATAGACACAAATAAATTTAATATTTATCATACTAAATGAACATTACCCCTTTGGAGTGGGGGTGGTCAGAAAATAATTCAACATTTAGAAATCTTCTACAAACCTATGAAAATACCTTTCTATATGAAAGAATATATATAACTCAAAAACATTCCACAGGTTATCCCATGTCATAAAAACCTTCACCGTTTCAGTTACAACTAAAATACCATTTTTTGACACCACCTATTCTAAGATCTTTAGTTCCTATTACCAGAAATCACATTTAAATAGATTTGAATAATTTCAATGATTTATCATTATTTCTAGTTATCCTTTCAAATGGCGCACATGATCCCCCTCATACAGAGAGTAAACAAGGTTATCATCCAAAAATACCACAAAATAATTATCAACATACTCATAAAAGAACCTATACATCAAATCCATAAATATGAAAACAACATTTTTTCAGCCAAATGGCCTGAAAATATACTCATGATGGCCATACATCCTATGGATAGATGTTTCTAGTTGTCCAATAATTTTTTTCTCAATTTTTGATAACCAGATTGATGATTGATATTTAAGACCAATTTTACCCATTAAACTATTAAAATAGATCATCAACCAGTTGAAAAATATTATTTTTTTTCAATGTAACATGATTTTGTGTCTAGTAATCAACACATAGGGGAAGTGTCCCATACTCTTTTATAGAAAACAGAAAAAGAACAACCTAAAGTGACACACTCAAGATTGAAAGTACTTTATCTAATATATCATCAGACCAAGTGTTCAACACTTTCATTTCAACTTGTTCCATTTGGTTTGAAGTAATAGTCATTGGCTGGGTACAATCTATCAAATCAGTAGAAAACAATTCCCCCATTACCTTTAGAAAACTAGAGAATTAATATAGAAAAACATCACAAAACAGGACAAAACTAGGAGGGAGATCATCATTCAAAGATTACCAATATAGATTGAAATTAAAAACTTATATTATTTCTCTCAAATCATGATATATTGGTATATCTCTACTCGAACACATGTCCCTTTATCCCATACATATATTTCACACACAATAAAATAATGTAAAGAAAACCTATGAAAACTAAAAGTAAATTTTGAATTTATTAGCATTGATCCAATCTATCAAGAAAATAAAATCAAAATGTTTCTTGTAGAGAAAAAGACAATCCATATAAAAATCACTTTCTGATAAAGTAAAGGAACAATGAAAATATATACCCTACTATCTCTTCAATCTGAGGGGTGCAATAATTTTCATCACATAAAAATGGTTATGTAGGTTAATTTAGTAGGTTCAAAATAGAAGCAGATATAAATTAATGAGATCCACCAGTATCAAATAAATCTGCAACTAATGATGAAGCTATATTGATGGAATGCCCTATTGTTTTTGGACAGGTACTAACCTCAATAGGATAATGTTCTACTATGTGAAATATTTTCATTCTAAATTATTATGTATAGAACCCATTAAATATATAATAATATAATTCTAGCACAAAACCCTCTTTTTGTAATGATCCCATGCCACTACATTGGGTGTAATATATACAATATTATTTCTTCTAATTTACTAAGTTACCATACAAACTACAAACGTGGGTTCCTCGTTACAAACCCGTATTGAATGACTAAGATTACATCACTCAAAGAATATCAAATTAAATATCCCAGGAAATTTATGGGGTTTAGAAGAAGCTTGATATCGATATCCACGATGAGAATAATCTGTATTTATATTCCATTTATGGTAACTCATAAGACTTCAACTAGGAGAAAAAGGAACTTCTTTCAACCCTAAGACACCATCAAGGTCTTATTGAACCATCGATTCATTACCCATCATGTCATCATAAAAGGTCATATTCTATATTAAAACTTGAGAATGAATATTAGATCATTGACCCATGTTGAACCATTGATTTTTCTTATTCTCGTTTGATATAATCTTGGGTGAAAATTATGTAAGATCTACAAAGTTGTTATCATAAACTATAATTGGATTTTCTGCCTGCTCAAGTTTGAAAAACATAATATCCCTAGTATGTAATATATAATCCAAATAAGACTAGTTAGTTAAGAGAACATAAAAATCCTTCCAATATAAAAAATAATTCTTCTTAGCCATAAGCATCATGTCACACCATCCCTTAATAGGTCCTTCCATCTTGAAGGTGGCACAATTTACCTTAATTAAATCAGGAATCTATAAGAATTAAAACAAAATCATTATCTTTCTCAACCAATCGACAACCTCATGACGATCATTTGAGATTTTAAAAGATGGTTGTTTATGGTGAAAATTATCATGGGCACATGTTTTGGATTTAGCCACCAAGGATTTCACAACTGGGGCATGAATGTGAAATGGTACAGGTACCTTCCCCAAATCATAGAGGTCAATCATAATAACCTTAACAGGATTCCGGTCTACATGAGGATTCTATCCTTTTTTTACCAATAACATCTTCTTGGGGTTTATTCACACATATTCATGGAGGCATGTTGTGACACAACATTGGGATGCAACATTGAATACATCAGAATATCACATAGATCAACAAACCTAAAAAGACAAATACGAATATTAATTCCATCAGATATGATAATAATATTTGGATTTCATCCTATCCAAATCAAATGAAGGTAAAATGATAAAATTGGATAAAATTAATTCTAAAATAGCATTGAAAACCTTTTTTAAGTTTGTTATTTTTTATTTTTTATGTCAGTTTTAAGCCGACATTATTAAAGGAGATGTTATAAATATTTTTTTTACGTTAGTTATTTTAAAACCATCGTAAAAAGAATATATATGAATAGTTTTTTCACGTCTGTTGTTTAGGAACTAATGTGAAAAAACCCATCGGAGGTTCAATTTATCATGTATGTTATTTAATAACTAACATACTATATAGTTTTTTATGTTAGTTATTAAATAACATAAATGATAAATCGAGCCATAGAAGGGTTTTTTCAAGTCTGTTTTTAAATAACCGAAAAGGTAACCCATTCAGAGGATAGATTTATCATGTCGGTTATTTAATAATTAACGTGATAAACTATTTAGGACATCATTTTTCAAATAAATGACGTGATAAATCGATCATTTGAGGGGTTTTTGACCTCAGATCCTAAATAACCGATGTGGAAAAGGATATTCGATGTCAGTTATGTAATAAATGAAATAATAAACTATACACATGAATTTATTACAAAGGTTATAATATAACCGATGTAAAACCAATTTTCGTTAATAAAAATGTGAATCCATTACTATGATATGCCAAAGTAGACATAAAACAAGTAGAAAATAGACCAAAAGTAGACCAGAATCCATACCAGAAAAACATCAGAACTAGAACAAAATAAGAAGATCTGCAGAAAAATTAAACATTCACATATAAAACATTCAAAACATAAAATTTAAACTAAATATATTAAATCCAACTAAAAAAACTACCAAATACACAATTACAATTACAATATTCAAAATTACATTTTGCACTACAAACAAACTAAAAAAATAAAACCTATAGAATAATTTGACTATTCATCATGTAAGTGTTTGACCTCTTGATAACTATATGGTTGAGGGTCATCAAATAGCTACCAATTAAAAGAAAAGTAGTTAACATGTATATTAAATAAATCTAATGAAATATTATGGCAATGTTTGTAAGGATATCTAACCTAGTCAAATATCAATATTGTTGTAGTTGTAATTATTTCATATATAAATCATAACATATAATATCCACATTCAATGATCCCTTATTGTTCATGAAAATGTTATTTAAAGTAGTGTCAATTAAAAGTATCATTTTTCTGTAATACTTCAAAAAATAAAAATTATAAATGGATATTTACCTTTAATTTTACATATTTGATCTTCAGACTCTTTTTCTTTGTATTTTTTCGAAATTATATTCATCCCCTACTAGAAAATAATATGAATGGGATAAATTTTGAATTCATTATATTATAAATGACTATTAAGAAATTGAATCTTACTTTTCCAACATATTTTTAAAACATTCTCGCACATCTCAATGGACAGTGCATATAAAACTAATTATTTTCTCTCTTGAAAAAGAAACACATTCCATCCAATGATCACTCTTATAAAAGAAAATTTAAGATTAGTGGTTTTTTCTGTTAGAAGATGTTGAACAGTTTTCTACATATATGTTTCATACCTTTCACAAAAAAGCATCATCCTACACTATGTGAATATATTTTTTCCAAATCATTCAGCAATATAATGTGGTCTTTCTCCTCATCCAATGCATGTGCTTTAGGGGATATCATATGTGGTTACATGAACCCTTATACGTCTGTCAGCTCATTTTTCTCACACATGTTACAAAGATACATTATAGAAAATAGGCATAAGTATACATTTTTAATAAATATAATGCATAGAAAGGTGTTAAGACTTACATGGAAAAAAATGAACCACGTTGATGCCCAACTTTTCTCCAATAAAAAGATCCATGATATCAGTTTTCACAATCCCTATATTTATTGTACATCCACAAACATGAGTTTCCATTAGAACTAAATAATTATCTGACAAAATATTTTAATATATGACAATATATCAAGACTACTAAAATTTGTATATGATATCATCCCATTTGTCTTTGTTATTTTCTTCACATTTTTTCTTTACCTTTAAAGTATTCTTGTAAATAAATAGAAAAATATATTAGTTTTCAAATGTTAAAACAACTTTTCTAAAAAATAAAATAAAATATATAACATACATACCTCTATGGTAGTGAGTCAATGAATTATGTATGGCCAAACTAAAATGTGGCTGATACTACGTCCAAGTTTCGTCAACTCATCTGTAGGTAATGGTACTTGTACTTATCTATCTATAATATATGGTACAGTGACCCTATGATTCTCTACCTCTAACTGTTGATGATGAATTATATATATTATACAATATAGTAGCCCATATGAAACTATATGATAGTGAGGATCATCAACATTCAACTCATAATTAGTAGGATGTTGTAGAGGAGTAGGATAAGAAATGGGGTCAGCTGGCTGAGGTGGAGGATAAATAAATGGTTCTGGAGGTGTGGGCTCCCGAAATATTGGAAGAGGTGGAGGATAAATATTGAGGTATGTAGGGGGAGGTGGAGGAGTGGGATCTACAAGATGAAATTGTATTTTCATGTCTGCAAAGATAGATGTTACCCACACTCTAATATTTTCCTCCATCATCACATTAATATTATGAACTTCAGCCTCCAAGGATTATATTTTTTTATAAAAAACCTCAATGTTAGATGTTGAAGAATGTGGAAACACTTTTCTTACAAATACACTCATCAGGTATCATCATAAATGACCAGGGTGTTCAGGCTATTCCAATGCAGCAGATAAAATATCATGCCTACCAACTACTATAAATACCACCTGTGTGATCTTCTCCTCAATATAATCTTGTATTAATTAATTGAACATTTTTTTAATGATTTAAAGTATATGAATAATATAATTAACTTAAATATATAAAATAAATGTCTTATATTCCTCTCACCTATGATTCATGATTATTTCGAAAGATATTGACCATTTTATTCATCTGAGATCTCTTCTATTTTTCCTGTCTATATAGAAGGGCTAGAGGGGAAACCTCTGCAGAGCATGAAGAAACAACTCTAGGTTTTTATAAATTTTCTGCAATTATTTTTTCTTCTAATAAACTATACCACCCCCACATAAAATTTGAGGGTATATGGTTTTTTATTGGATCTCTTTATAAGATTTCCGTGTTTTCTAAAAATTAGGAATAATAAATAATTAATAGAAAGTTAATAATATCATTTATATAAGAAAGAATTTAAAAATTAATATTTCCCATACAAGAAATGATTTGTTTTATCTACATTCAACAAATTGTTTCCTTGTATCTTCATCTATGAAAGGATATATTTGAAATTTATTCTCCTGATTCCTATGAACAAAAATGAAATCAGATTTGAGGGTTGATTTGAATCCCTCTATCTCGTAGGATCCATTGATAAACATTTCGTCCAGAAACCTCTAGTTTCCGGAATATCAAATTCCATCGGATAAAGAAGAGGTTACAAATATTATACTAGAAACATTTAAATATTGGTCAAAAAATATAAATAGTTCTTACCATAATTAACTCCAACAACTGAGATGTTATCAATTTTTCCGAACATCTCTAGACATCATACAAAATACTTACTTTGCTTTTACCCTGAGTTGATACAAGAATCGTAAAATATTTTTCATATTGAAATCTAGGAATACCATTATCATCAAACTCAATGAGTATCCTTTGGTCCTGGCTACGGGCAAGTGATAATTTTTGTAAACATGTGAAGCCACATTTACCAACTCTTGAACTCGTCTTTGTCATTATAGGAGAACATGAGGAAGATTGGGAGAAATCAAGAGAAGCATGTGAATGTTCCACACCCCAGTTGTGATCATGATTCTCATCTCTATAATCATGTGGTTGATCAACTGATTGATCTATCATTATCCTTCAAATCAAAAAAGAAAACATTAGTTCATAAATATAAAAATTTAAATATTACAATTCTAATGTATAAACTAAAATGAAAAAATGAACAAAATTATGTAATATTAAACATGATAAATATGGTATGAATGTTAATCAATGGTAAAGATTATAAACATTGTAAACATTGTAGTGTAATTTTTATTCAACAAAATGAATAAATATATTAGTTATGTAAATGTATGCTATGGAAAAACTAAACATGGTAAAGTAATTATCATTCAAAAAAATCAATAGATATAAAAGTTACATAACAGTAAACATGATAAAATAAACAAAACAAAATTAAAATTAACATAAATTTTTTCTATTTGTTTTAATACGCATTCTATTATTGAAAAAAAAATTAAAATATCTTACTTTTTATAAAATTAATAAATTTAAACAATAAATAAACATATGTTACCTAAAATATTAGGAATGTCTAAATGGATTTTTTTCCCAAATTCATTCATCATGATTATTCCTTATAGAACAAACAATGTATTCAACATTCTCATCATTATTTTCTATTATTCTCTCCATGGAAGTAGGGATATCACATAAATCAGTATTTTATTCAAGTTGATCCTCGCCAACATATTGTTTTTATCCTTTTAAAACAATATACCCATGCATATCTGATTGACCAACAAGATATAAAATTTGATTGGCATGTGTTTCCTTTATAAAAGAATATGTTGTGTCTTCCAATCAATTCAGATTAACAACTGTCATTCCAAATTCATCGTACTTGACATTGTTTCTTCTAATAATCCATTTACAATTCAAAACAGGAACTTTAATTTTAAATTATTCAACCTCCTATATTTCTTCAATGAATCCATAATATGCACATGTGGGTGAAATCGGGGTTTTCCATTTAGAAATGAAAAAATCAATTTCTTCTGCAAACACCAATACACCACTATTCTAAATTGTACTTATGTTGTTCTGTGCTTTCGTATGAAATGAATAGCCATTAATGTCATACCAAGACCATGTTATCACATTTTAAAATGGACCATCCACTATCCATCTTAATGTCTCTGATACATGTTATATACCACGAAAGGTATTTGTAATCCATGGAAAAAGAAAATTTTGTGCTCAATTATAATCTATATTTCATTCTAATTTTGAGGACATTGTTTGAAATTATTAATATGAAATGTGATATATGGTTGAGCATCAACTATTTTATTCAAGACATATAATTCTACCTTCTTACTCTATTCAACTGACAATGATTTTAATTTCAAGCCATGAATCCCCTTTCCCTCATTATTAACTCATTCATGGAGAGATGGATAAAACATATGTGCTTATCCACTACCAAGTCACTCGTAAAAAACTCGTCAACCACCTCATAAATATTCTTTTCAATAATGGAGCCTTCATGTCAATATGTATTCTTATCATACCCCTTAAATATTTTTATATACCTTTCAAGAGGATTCAACCAACGAAGATATACAGGTCCATAAAACATTATTTCATGAACGAGATGAACCATTAAAGTCACCATTATATGAAAAAAGATGGAGGAAAATAAATTTACAATTGAAAAAGTATAGAAATTTCATATATTTCTAAAATTTTCAAAGCATTCACATCAATAACTTTATTACAAATTGAATTGAAAAAATAACACAACATCATTATAGTATTTCTAACATGGATGGGAAATATTCCATTCAATGAAACTGGTAGAATTTGTTGCATCATGACGTGACAATAATGCAATTTCATACCTATCAAATTCAAATCCATAAAAGAGACAAAAAAATTACATTTGAAAAATAAACATGAGACACATTGATATCATGGAGACACAAAAAATCTAAATTTCTCCCTCTTGTATAATGTATGACAAGCTGAGGGATGAATTTATAGTCTTCTATTAGATGTGGGAGATAACTCCAAACGTATTCTCATTGATAGTATGTCTAATATTGCATTCATCCCAACATTAATATTTCCCTTAATATCTAAAAATTTTCCAATAAAACTATCGTAGATATTCTTCTCCACGTGCATGACATCAATATTAGATTTCACTTCATGATATAACCAATATAGTTGCTCAATAAATATTGACATTTTCTTTCAATTATGTCTATCATTACCAGATTTATGTGTCTTTCTCAGTGTCACATCAATGTTTTTCACCCTCTCAAAATAAAAATTAGGGGATAAAGGTATTGGAGCAATATTAAATTATAGTGGTCCATTGAAAGCCCTTTTTATTCTACTATAAGAGTGATCTATAGAAATATTCAATAACACAAATATAGAGTTTTCCTCCCATTATGCTATTGGTAATATGAAGTCTTTTGTTGGAAAATTGGACATTCCATATGCTCATTAACATTGTATGGAGACAAATTTCCAAACATTGGGAAGTCTTTTATAGTCAATGTATGCACTACATGTAGTTGAAAATATTCTATTTTATAAGAATCATACACTCTAAAACCATCCTCCTATAAAAGATTCAAATCATCAATCAATGGTGACAAGAAAACATCAATATCATTTCCAGGTTGCTTCGGAAAAGATATCAGTGTACTCAACATGACATATTTGAGCCTCATACAAACCTTAGGAGAGAGGTAGTAAATTACCAATAATACATGCCATGAATACCACCACCCACCCCTTGGACACACCCTGGGCATCCCCACCCCCTTCGACAGCCCCACCCCCAGGAGACCTCGACCCCCAGGACAGCCCCCACACCCTAGACACCCCATCCCCCAGACACCCCCTCCCCCATGGACAGCCCCCAACCCCTGGGAAAGCCCCCACCCACAGACACCCCCACCACCTGGACACCCCCACCCCTATTGGATAGTCCCCTCACCCCTAGGACACCCCTAGCACCTTGGACATCATCCTTATCCCCATGGACACAACCCCACCCCCTTAGACACCCCATAGACACCTCCACCCCCTTGGAACTCCCCCCCCCCACCAGACACCCCCAACTCCTAGACACCACATGCACCCATAGAGAGCCCCCAACCCCTAGACATCCCCCACCACCCCAGACACCCCCACCCCCTGACCCTTTGGACAACTAACTCACCCCTGGACACCACCCCCACCCCTTGGACACCCCTACCCCATTGTACAACCCCCTCAACCGCCTGGACCCCACCCCCAACCCCCTTGGTCACCACCTAGACACTGCAACCCCGTTGGACATCCCCCACCCAACCACTAGACACCCCCACCCCCTGTACACCCCACCCCCTCGACTTCCCCCACCCCATGGACACCCCCACCCCCTAGACACCCCCACCCCCATGGAAATCCCACTAACCCCCTAGTCGGCACCCCCCCACACCCCCTGACACCCCACCCCCTGTACACCCCCAACCCCTTGGACATCCCTCTCACCGCCTAGACCCCACACCCACCCCCTTCGACAACCCTGCACCCCCTAGACACTCCTACCCCGCCATCATAGAACTTGAATGATATCAATACCATGGTTCATTAATCCATAATTGAACATGTCGTGGTATACAATAATACAATGACACTCACTATTAGAGAAAGAACCATGATAGAAAAAAATATCTCAAAACGTACATTTAGGGCATCACGAAAAATTAAAAATGAAACTGAGGAATATGAGGCTTACGTTAGTGTTGCGAGTCGACCTGATAGGTCTAGTGATAATAAAGATGATGAATGGTGTTGAGAAAAATATTTTGGAGGGAATGACTTAAAATAATCTATTCTATATTTTCTATGTGACAGAGACGAGTTGCAGGTCACCTGATTGAAGAAAATAGAATGACAGAATACGGGGAATGATAAATCACTTAACATCATTATCACGTTGTTATTTAATAAACAACGTGATAAAAAGTTTTCTTATGTTTATAACATCGGTTATTTAATAACCGACATAGAAAATCATTTGTCATGTTGGTTATTTTATAACCGATATGATAAATCAACCAAAATTGTCTTATCATGTCTGTTATAAAATAGTTGATGTGATAAAGTTCCCATAATAAATCATTCACATCATCTATAAAATAACCGATGTGATAAATCTTATCTCAGTATTTTTTATGTCTGTTACTTCATAAATGATGTGATAAAACCATTTTTCATCTTTTCATGTCAGTTATATAAAACTGATATAAAAAATGCCAACGTGGTAAACCTTTTTCGTACTAGTGCCAATTACACCTTCCCCAAACCATCCATGGTGAATTAAGGACCATTATGATGAGAGATGTCTAATAACATTCTTGTACCTAACTTCTATGTCCCAATGAAATACTATAAATTATATTCAAACATCAAAGAAAGATTATTATACTTCTCTTATGAGACCAATATATCATGAACCATCGCATAAACCCTTGAAACCATATACATGATCCATCAATGATGTGTACTCAAGGTCATTCCCAATCCCCATATGTTGGCAACTAGCACCATTAATCATACAATATAAAATAGGGAAACATTCATCTTCTAGTATAATGTAAGATGAGGATACATATTAGTATGGTCATTCATCAAAAGGGATAGAGTACCAATAACAAAAGTTGTATATCAAAAATATAAGATATAACAAAACTAAATTACTTAGTAGAACAGAAAACATCCCAATATATCACCCCACTCTAATCCTAAATATTAATAACATCCACCACCTCTATGTGTTTCTTACCCTTTTCTCAAACCTAGAAAAAATAAATCTAAAAATGTTGGAAGAAGAATTTATGACTTGATCCATAAATCCCAGTTGGAACTCACCAAGTGTTCCAAAAAATATTGCATAATAATAAACGAACTCATGCTTTAAATTAAATAAAATAACAAATGGAAATACATTCTCATATTTCAGAAAACGTGCATTCACATTAAAATGTTGGAAAAAATTTAAAACATAACTTAATAATTATTTTATGTAAAATAGTTTATATAAATCAACTATTATGAAGAAAATATTTTTTATAAGAAATGACATATATAAAAATAATCACAATAGGATCCATGTTCATATTTCTTGTTGTACCTTAGATTTTACTTATACGATCCACACACTTCTCATATTAGTGTTCATGGAAAACATGTCTACACATGTCCCTTAGGATCATGTAGAATTTGAATACTCAGCATTGAAATAGTGATATGATATGCCAAAGTATATTTATGATAGTTTTTTCATTGAGAAACCAATTCCAAATAAAAAAATCATTTCATGCTTATCCCAAATAATCCACTAACATCCTAATGTCACATGTTCTCAATAATTAAACCGAAAATAGTAAATTAAACTCATTTCAAATAAACCATCATTTTTAATTCAACTTTCAAATTTTCCGTTTTTTAATGCTATTTCATTTTCAAAACAAAAACATGGGTTCACATAAATTCAATCATTTTCAATACAAATGAAACCATAGGTTTTCGTCATTTAAATTTAATCTATTTTTCAAAAAAAACATAAATCATTTCACCAATACAATAAATTTAAAAATATTCTATAAATTACTATTCTATATAAAATGGTTGTTTTACCCATAATCCATTCTATTTCAAATTCCAATTATAATTTTCATAAAATTGTGTTTTTATAAATCAGTTGAATTTTTTTCATACAAATATAGAAAATAAAATAATTTATTTTATTAAAAATATCAAATGGAACCACATACCTTTATTCATGGGAATTGAAATGAAGAACACCAAAAAAGGGATTTTCAAATGAGGAAATGAAGTGTCATAGATCATGAAATCAAACCTAAAATCAAGATCTATTTAAAAAAATAGATAGATAAAATATGAGATAATATATAAAACTCTACGGAAGAAATATGAATATATAAGGAGATAATATATGAGAGGTAAGACACTAATTAGAGAGGAATCAAGTCTTCCACCAACACTTTCATTCCCCCAAGAAGGGGTTTAGAAGGACCAAAATAACTTCTAAAGAGAAATCTTAGCCATGGATTTGGTGTTAGTTCATGTGATATTTTATTCAAGACATAAACGAGGGTTTGGTAATTTTTAAACTAATTTCTTAAATACATAAAACATGCACATCTGGTTCACTGAGAGGGCCACATGATTTGATAAAATGTGAACCCTAATTGTGAACCCCCTTAGGACTCACTATCTATGGAGAAAAACTTTTACTTTGAGGGTTCATTGATTTTCAAACCATGCTCCAACCGTTCAAACCCATCCTTTACAGTGCTTCAAGATTTCTACTGGGAGGCTGTACAGTTTGGGAAAATCTTGTTCCAAATGTTCATGACCCATTAAACCTCAAATTGTATTGAAATTTCACCTGATACCACCTAAGAATAACCCAATTAAAATAATTATCCATATACTGGTTTAGGTGTAACCAGAAACTATAAATAGGATCTTTTATGGGTGAATTTTAAGGAACAATAAATGTTGATAATATAAGAGAAATTGTTTACTAGAGAGGATTGGAATTATTAATAACAATATTATAAATTTATGAGAATGAAATTTATCAAAGAAAAAATATATAATTAAAAAAATTCCCTAGATGGAAATAAAAGATATCATATAATAAATTTTTTAGTTCTAATAAAACATGCATCAAAGAAAGGTGGTCTTGAAGAATAATTATATTTCAATGATAGGATATTTTAGATTATAAAATCTTATACAACATTAGAATATCTGAATTAAAAATTCCAAGAGAGATTGAAATTAAGTTGGAATTTTAAAATTATTAAATTTTATCAATGTATCACATAAAAATAAAAATGATATTATAAATAGAGTATAATATTACAGAATTAGCGATTATAAAATATCTCTTAAAAAAGAAATGTGAGAAGTGAACCCATTAAATTTAATCTAGACATAAAATAAGTTATCTAACATAATTTATAGTAAACATAATGAAATAAACTAATTATCTCATTACAATATTAATATAAAATTTCTAATATACTATTTAATTATTATCATTTATTTTAAACACTTTAGTTTGTTAAATTTTATTTTAATCAACAAATGATTGGAATTTTGATTTCATTTCCAATGATTTGTAATATTTATGTCAGTCTCAATACATTTATAAAATGTATTTCATTTGATAATTATATAATTTAATATATGTTCCTTAATAAATTATAATCATCGAATATCATTCCAAGAGCCTTTTATTTATGATTCATTTAGATAAAATAGGTGAGGATCTTGTAATATGTAATTTAGCAATATAAATGTATTACATTATAACAAATATTTAATGTTGTTTAATCGTTAATGAATATGTAATAAATAATGAAATAATTACTAGAATCTTATTTATAAATAATCGTTTTTATTTTTATAATCTATGAAAATCGTTTTGAAAATCAAAGCTCGTTGACCATAGAGGTGGTTGTCAGTACGAAACGCGAGAGACGATTTCATTATCCAAATGATTAGATTATTAATATGATTCCACATTTATAATTAAAACCCATTGTAATTTTATAATTAATTTCATTTAAATAAATTAAATTATTATAATATTCTATGATGTGGGGTGAAAAAAAATGAAATACATCATTCCATATAAGAGGTTGTAGCCACATAAACATGGATTCCATTTTCATTTAATAAAGAAGAAGAAAAATGTAGTAAATAATTTATATATTTTTATTCTAAATATTTTTATATGTATCATATTTAATATATAAATAACCATTTATAACCATCCATGTAATGAGGTTGTGAGAAAATAAATATGTCGCTTCATGGATGTGGTTGTCCATAAGTATGCAAAAATAATATCCATATTTTTATATGGGGGAAGGGTAGATAATGGTTATACCATTAAAATAATAAAAAACAAATATTAAAATATTTAATAATTATCCATATCAGAAAGATTATAATTGATGTGGAGGTGAATGATAGGAAAAATTGAACTGATTAATGCTCAAGTTGAGAATTTTAACCTCCTCTTGGATGAAATCCAAAAAAAGGAGGATCTTAGTATTTTCAATAGATAATGAAATTATAAAACCTAGGATACGTAACTAGGGGATGTGAAATGGGAAAACATACATTATTAAATATAATTTTTAGAGTATAATTTAATTTGTGGAGGAAGTATCCATTTTATTGTGTGGAGAGTGACATTTCTAAAAAAATTTAAAAGGGAATGTCACCAATAATATATTTTAGAACCAAAAATTTGAAAAAAATGGTTTTTTTAGGAGTATAGGTTAAATACAAAAGTTTAAAATATATTTTAAGATAATATATATGTAACTTTTGGATATTCTCCTATGTTTTAACATTTACCAATACTTACTTTTACCATGATAACTCTTTTCTTAATGTTGATATTTTATTTTCATTAGAGTAATTATAACTGAGCATATTAAATTCTTATAAATATAAAATATCAAATTTTAAAAGAATTTTATATAATATGATTTTCAAGGTTGATAAAAATTAATTACTATATTATTGTATATAAAGGATACAAAATATTTTTTAATGTAAATTTTAAGAAAAGAAAAATCATATTTACGATAAAAATATCAATGATATATATTTTTCATAATGTTAAAATGTTTATTAATAATAAAATAATAGTTACGTTGTTTTAAAATGAATCTATAATTGAACACAACACTGTGAATATATAATTAAGAGAAATGGGAAAAAAATTGTTAAAATAAAACATGTCTTGAGTTTCAAAAATATTAACATAATTTTTATAGATTAAACATACTACCTAAATCATTTTAATCCTTATTTACATTTGTGGTGGATAATTTTTTATATTATTAATTCATCTCTAGTATATATGTATGAAAGGTATGGTCTATTATACATAAAAACTTTTTTAGAACATCAATGAGAATGTGAATGGAGGGATTATGAAATGGAGTTGGTGTAGTTGAGATTACATCAATGAATCAACCTTAAATCTTGAATAATACCATAAAAATAACTATCATAGGAGAATACCTTAATTGGGGGATTCTTATATGTTTATCCATATAATGATGAATTTTTTAGGTAATCTCAGCTAGGCCAACTCCATTCCTTATTCCATCCCTTCAACTTCTCATTCATGTACTAAAAATGCCTCGATGTATAAAAAACATTCCTTTTATACATATATAGTATATAATTATAGAATAATATTAAATAAAAATCACAATAATAAATAGTTGATGACCATAAAGGAGTAGTGTCTCTGAAAACAAAATACATAATCTTATTAATTAAGTATAATATTGTTATCCTCAAAATCATTATTTTCATATGGTACCCCTATTGAGTCATTAAATTTATAAACATACATTAATAATTAGGGACACAAAATATAATAATGAGTTTGATAATATTATTAGTAATGGTATACATGAGACACATAAATTATTATGGAATTATATTAGCATAAGTGTATGATAACATATTGAAGTCTATATTATCAACATAAAATATTTGTACCCATAAATGAATAAATCATAATCTCAAAAATGAATTATGTTCTTGAAATATGATAAATAAATGTGTCAAATTAGTAATTATTTTATAATATTGATAAAATATTCTTTATTCATCATACCCCAATTATCATGAATTATTTTCTAAATATAGTTAGAAAGTGGTTATTATAACTCCCTGAGATTTAAAAAGAATAAAATAAAATTTAATAATGTATAAAACAATAAAAATTGCTCATATATTAAAATTTTACACTACAATACACTATGATATATTTAATCACGTTGATATGGGAATCAAATGAGATACTTTATTAAAATATTATTATTTAATGTGATAATTATCAACTAGCCGTTAGAATGGTGTGTATGAATATGTTTAAATATATTATGAAATTATATATCCTTTACTCATTCATTTTAATTTATTTAGGGTAAATAATATAAGAATTATTTAAAAAAAGATTTCTGAAAAACAACATTTTTTAATGCATTTATTGTCACACTTTAAGCAAAAAATTATAAATTAATATTTATTAAATAAAATTTATATGAAGCAAATAATTTTTTATATCATAATTGTGGAAATATCTAGGGGTGAATTTTTTAGATTTTTTTGATAGTATTTATTTTTTGATTAAAAGTGAAAAATATTGAATTTTCTTTCAAAACTGCATTTTGTTTACATTATTTATTTGATAAATTTTATTTTAAATTTGTTTAAAGGAAGAATTAGTTAAATTATATATATTTATCCAATTTAGGCCTTTGAAATCATTTTGATGTTTAATTTAGATATAAAAATTGTAAACATTGAAATATTATCACCTTAGAACCCTACTTTTTCTTCTTCTCTGTGAGATTAATTTCAAATTAAATATTGAAACTTTAATGATATAAATTTGATAAATGGTTTTATATATTTTTACTGAGAATAATTTATATTATCTATTAAAGTAAAAAATAAAATTTTACAATTTTTTTTAGTCAAAATAGTTATAATTAGTTACCACAATTAAAGTTAAAACATGCATTTGCGTATTTTATGATATTTTTTAAATACTAATTTCCAAGGAACATATTAATTTAATTTCATTAATTGGATTTAAAATATACAATAAGAATATATAAATTATCTAATAAAAAACATTTCATTTATATTTTTAATGGATTATTTACCTTCATAAATAAAAGATTACTATTTACCGTGGTATAAACTAAGTGGGTAAAATTGATTGAACATAAAGAATAATGAATAAAATGAAAAAATGTGTTGTTTTGTTGTGGACATGTTTCTAGTCGAAATGACCCCCACACACACAGTAGTTGACATGTATTTGGGCTACAATAGGTGAGGGTGACCTCCCAATAGTTATTAATTTTTGGGTGTTTACCAGAATTCCACCCCTCCTCTCTTATAAAAGGGAACTTACTCCCCTCACTTGTTCATAACTCACAAGTCATTTTGCATGAAAAAATGTACCAAAATTCCTACAAACATTATTAAATAAATTATATGATATTTTTTAATACCAAAATTCCAACCCTATGTCCCATAAGAGGAGATCTAATGGGGTTTTCTCTTAGAAATATTAATTGTATTAATAATGATATTTATTTTTATTTCCACATTTAGCTCATTTATTTATGTCCCAAAAATTAAAATATAATAAAAAAATTATCATGGACATAATGATATTTTATTACTTTATTGGAATAATATTTGATTATATAGACTTCTATAAAATGTATTCTGAAGTCATCATTCATGTGTATGGTGGACTACCGCACTACGAATTGATGTCATTAGTATTTTTATTACCACCTCTCATGATTGGGTATGATTATGGATATAAATTATATATATATATATGATATTTATAACATTATTATAAATATTGATCAATTTTATCATATTTATTTTTGTATATTACATTCTATAAATGATAACATAACATCACTCATTTTTACGATGAGCTTCTAACTCATGAAGTGCTATGATTCATTTTTCACTAGTACTTTACATGGAAGGTAAAAAGGTTAAAATATGTATATATGATATAAATGTAACAATAATTATATTAATGAGATAATAATCATTATAAAATTTAAATATATAATTTTATTTCATACCTTTTCACGCATTGAACAATGATAAAATCATTCATGCTATGTGTGGTATACCTTTCCCACAAAACAACATGACTCTTTTTTCATCACTGAATCATATGAAGTACATATATATCTGTGTGTGTGTGTATTTAAATATATTATATGGTATTTTTTTTATTATTAACATTATTTAATGAAAACATAATACATAATATCTTTCTATAATTCTCATTGAATAACAGAAATGTTACTAATGAGTAACATACGACCTTCCATCAACATGATTAGGACATGGTAATTTTTTTACTACAATTTTTAATGAATATTTATTAAATTATAATTCAAATATAAATATAATAACTAGGTCATGATTATTATTTTGGATATGTTTAAATAATTACCACTTTTAAAATAGTCATCATACCAAGATATTTTTGAAACCTAAGATGAATACGGTCAAAACATCAGATATAAAATTAATTGATTTAGTACATGTATATAACATTGTAATAAGTGAAATAAAAGTAATAATTAAAGTAAAAAATATCTAAATAATGTAAATAATTATAAAAAAAATTATTTATGAAAATAATGAAACATGTGACATGTTGGACTAAAGTTAAATGACTTTGTCTCAATGTTATTTCCCTAGAGGCATATTTTGATTCAATGCACCGGTATTATTTTATATATTGTATATACAACCCCTTCAACATTTTATGTCATTTATTTATCTATTAACATAATATATAATTTTTTTCAATTTTAATTCTTTCTTAGGGTTTATGATTCATGTGGTTCTGAAGTGATAATAAACCCTTCTTTAATGAAAATCATTGTTTATTGTTCTCTTTCCACATAAATAACATTCTTTAGAGAAAAGTGCTGACATGAATTGGCCAGCCATTTCATACCCCAAATGAATTTAATAAAATTAATTAATATAAAACAAAAACATGGTGTAAATCGTATACACCATAAGGGTAGTAAGGGGAATTACATTTGGGATTTCCATTAAAAACAAAAAAAAACTCGGATTTCCTGAGACATCTCCAAGACATCCTATCACCAATCTATCAAATTATTATTCTATAAAGGGAAGTGAAATCATTACCCAATATGTTACATTGATCATGAATGTCCATGTTCTTTAAATTATCATAGGAAAAAAATAATTCAATAAAATTATTTATAAAGAAAATTTGACTTCATAATTAATTTATTTAAAAAAAATTCCAAAGGAAGATGTTTACCAGTTTTATTGAGAACATTTTAGAAAATGGAAAAAGAAACATTATATTTTTAACATATTCGGTGAAATTTTTTTACTCCTCCCAGATATTTATAATATTTCTAAAATAGTTTTAAATATTTAATGTTTTACTCAAATTAAAAACTTATTCCCTTTTGGATATACGGGTTTTGGAAATGAGTTTTCAAATGAAAAGGGAAATTAGATGTTCAGAATGGGGTTTTAAATGAAAATTCTATTTTTATATAAAAAATTGATTTTCAATGGTGTTAAATTTTTTATTCTAATTTTATATGATGGAAATGTGGAACCATTAAAATTTACTGACCATCCTATGGTAAGTCATCATTATTAATAAGAATGGGGAGCACCCATATAGTGTTAGGTGAGGCAGTTTTAGTTTATATGATGGGTAATCCCATATAATATCAGGTGATCATGTTATAGATTATATGATGTGTGAGAACAAATAGATCTCAAATTCATTAGGAAATAGTCATTTTATTAATAATAGATAACAAGAGAGTTACCTTGGGGTTTTTCCTACAGATTTATATATGCATTGGTTTCTTCTGAAATGGGTTTAAAATAGGTTGCGAATGTGATGATCTAAGTTACCTAAAAGGGATTTTAATTTCATCCAATGTTTTTGAAGGATTAATTTTTGAAACATTGTGTTTCTTTAATTTGAAAATTTTTTAATTAATATTCTCAATTAAATTTGAAGTTAAAGGTAAAATTTATTGAGTTTTAATTTTTTTATTGGGTTAACAGTTTTTTTATTTTTTTATCTCATAGTGAGACTTTTTGGAACATTCAACATTTTTAAAAAAAATTCATGGGATTTATGGTAGGGTATGTTAATAAAATAATTATAGATTAATTTCATGGATATTTTTCCTTCAAAAGTGATATTATTTTTATTGTTATGTAAATAATGTATACTTATAGAAAGTGTTAAAATTTTAATATATGGTTTTATAATATATGAGTTACAACCTAAATATATAATACTATAATCCTAAAAATAATCTAAAATTTAATTAATGATTCTTATTGACTATACTCAATATTATGTGATGTTTAAGGATGAATCCTTATTGTTGGCATTGGATGATTTTTTATAAAAAAATTGGAGGCTAGGATTGTATTAATTACATTAACATGAATGGTTTTACATTTTGGATATGTTAAAATTATATTTCATTTGACTATTACAATGTTTTTGTCTATAATATGTATGTTCATAGTTTTTTTACATGTCGTAATCAAGGAATCCAATGTGGGATGTCAATAATAGGGAAATTTAATTCTATAAGAGCATCCTAATATGGTTGTAATTGGGAAACATAGTTTTTTGTTTTAATCGATCGTTTTACACCAGATATAAATTATTATTTTATCCATTCCTGAGAGGATCCTAATATAACACGATGGAACATATCAATATTATAACATTTTATTAGTAAATATAATTCATCATATAGAAGATCATTTAATCCTGTGATTACTTTAGGATGTATTAATTCCAACTAGAATTTTTTTTTCATTGCATCTCTCTAACATCAATAATTAAATATTTATATTTACCATTTAAAGGTAATGTAGATCGATGAAGGTATTTAGTTAAGAATTATACAGAAGAAGGTGATCTGAATGAAATGGAATGGGAAACATTCAAGAATCTATTCCTTGAGAAATATTTCACTAAAATTGTTCTTATTTTGAGAGTCAAAAATTACATTTAACTGATGGAAAATTATAATGATTTAGTGGCCGTTTAGGAATAAAACTTCTCAATATTGGCCAGGTAATGTCCACTTTTTCTCAAGGAACTGATATTAAAATAAATAAATTTTACATAGGATTTAAACTAATCCAATGAATAGATTTTCCTATTGAAAATTTAATATCGTTGAGAAATTTGTCTATTGTACTAAGACAGTTGGGATGGAGAAAACCAACACATATATTCCATGAAAATATTATATTAAGAAAATTTCAAATTGGAAGGATGTGGATAATAATCTGGCTAATAAAAATAGATATAATCACTAACAATATTCTATGTGGGGTAAAATAAGCTTTTTGGATTTTATATCCGGATATTGAAAGTGTTATCAGGGTAATATGTTTCTTCACTAGGTTTTTGATTGAAAATAAAAGATTTATTATAAATATAGAAGTGATATAACTTATATCTAGTAAAGTTTGATATGTTTTATCATGAATATGTTAATTTATTATGCTAATGGATGTGTAAATCTTCTTACTCGCTGTGGAAGTCATCCTCGTCAGAATGTAGAAGGTGTGGAAATATCTTTTCATAATACTATAGTTGATATTATCCATCTGGTGAAGTGGCGAAAACTCTAGGGAGATTATTAATTTTAATTGTTTTGTCTTAATTTTGTTGTTTTATACACTCATTTTTATGTTTTAGGTGATGATATATTAATTTGGTTAATTTAACATTGTGATATTTTTTTTTGGGATTATTTATTTGGAAGAAATTTGTTTAATGTCATGTATGCCGTTACTTTTTTGGACACGATTTTATGGGACTAATGAACATTATGTTTTATGATATCTTTGATCATTAAGGTTGTTTTTTAATATTTTCATCATATTTATGGGAACATTATAATGGTGAAATTTTATAAAAATTGATCGCTCAATACATTAGCAATAACCCATCAAAAACGTCAAGGCTAACAATCATGATCTCACAACTGATAATCTAGAAGGGTTCAATGACTACCACTGATGTATGTGTTTTCCTAGTTAGTATGTAATAATTTAATGAAATTATATAATTTTAAATATAATAATAAATTTTATTTTCAAAACATATGATTTTTCATATATAAAATCATTGGATTAAAAAGATAATTTGGGTTTAGGTGATAAATGATGTTTCAGAAGAGAATTAAAATAAATTTTGGGAAACAACATAACATACGTTAATCATTTTGTTTATAGAAAAAGTCTAATTGGATGAATAGAATATTGTTATAATATTGTGGAATATTTCATCTATTATAAGTTGATTTTATTACTTTTTTCAGAAAAAAATTCATGTTTGGATATAAATTTCATGGAGTGTGGGATGAATTGGAAATTTGATGAAGGAAAAGCAAAGGATTAAATTGTTAGTATTAAAAAAATATTTATATTATGTTTATTTCATTATATCATAAAGTGTAAATAAATTTTTCACGACTCGTCCCCCGGGGACCGCATCGTTGACAACCCCAAGCCCACCTTCAATAGGAAAAGGGTTTGCAGCTAGCACCAAAGTCGCAATTCTCTAAAATTGGGAAGGAATTGCCATTATAAAACATAAACACACACAAACAGAGTACATGCGGAAGCACAAACTATGTAAAAAACTGTATAAAAAAGTCGTGCTGAAAAGTAAAGGTGCTGGAAATACATGCCCAACTGTAAAGTACAAGGAAAATAAAATACAGGTACAATTAAAAGAAAAATAGCTGGAAGGAGTCTAGTAGCTCCTGGATCACCCACCACGGATCCTACCTGATGGATAGATATAGATAGCCTCCTCAGCACTACACGTCCTTCCGTATCCTCCGGGTACCGACTCGTCATGAGGTCCACCTCTGGGTATCGTCTGGTACTGGCGCTCTCGGCCACCTTCAGCGTTGTTCATCATCTTCATCCAACACAACGAGGTTCGGGCATAACCCGTGCTGGGGTGAGTATAACGATACTCAGTAGGGACCCCGAGACCCTCACGGTCTCAGAAATCCAACAATGATAAACAAAAAATTATGATTTCAACGGATAACCATTACATAGGTATATGCCCATACATATACCAAAGTTATCAAGTAATCCATCTCAATCATGAGGTAAACACAAAAAATACAAAGACTCAGCTCAAACCCGGATTTTTATTATCAAAACCACGACTGCTGGAGAACTCCTCCTCTTTCGAGTACAGTGGGCCTGTCGCGACTCCGAGGCACTACTCACTAACCTTAGACTACTGAGGTACTCCCCTTGTCGAGTACCGTGGGACAGCTATGTCACACATAGATGCTTCCCACCTGGAGTCGGCCACCTCACACAGTAGAGCTCCCCCTAATAGCCTACATAGGTACTCCTCCTATAGAGTACTACGGGTTTACCTCCTCACACAGTGGAGCTCCTCCGCCATGGGTCTGCCGCCTCACACAGTAGCACTCCCCACTGTGCTAGTAGAGTCACTCTGAATCAAATCTGTCAAGAAGTCGTCAGGTCTCAGCCAGTAACTAGGTCTTCATACTCTTCTCCCTCATCTCTGGGAGGGTCTTCTCCATGAGATACAAACTGATACTCCAAGTGTCATGAAGTCGCACGAAGAAGTATCTCAATGTTATGCCATGTAATAGGGGTCTTAAAGCAACAGATAGCGCGTCAATTGGATTCCCGGTCTGTTAGTTATTATCATTTTAGTCTTGGGGGCCTGATTGGTTTCATGTACGAACCAACCTGACCGTATCTCAAATATACCCCGAACTACTATGGGGTAATCTAAAAGGGACAGTTATGCTCCATGAATATCGGCACCGCTGACGGTTCTTCAAACGGACGTCTACTACCATAGAAATGGCCAAAGAAATTAAATGGTCTGTAATGGGACAGGGTATGGTCTGACTTGGTCAAACTCACTCGGTATGACCTGACCCATTGGGCCGGTCAGCCCGTTATTTTTTGAACAGGCCCGCAGGGCCCGGCCCAGTGGCCCGCGAGGGCGGTTCGGCCCAATCATTGCAACATAGGTGGCATGGTAACTCGGCCCGGGAGGCCGGGTCGGTTTGACCAGTGACACCGCGGGGGCACCGCGGGTCGGTTCAGCAGGCCGGTGGCTGTGATGCCAGAGGGCAGGTCGCGAGGGGCGCGGGCGGTCTGGCTGGACTCTGGGTAGGCCGCGGTTGCACCGGGTAGGCTGCGGGACCGTCAGGCAGGCTGCGAGGGCACCGGGCAGACCGCAACAGGAGCTGGGAAGGCGGGCAGCGCGCTGGGAGCACACATGTAGGGGAGCGGGGCCCTGGGCGGCGTGCCGGCAGGGGGTGCGGGGCATCGGGAGTGCGCCGACAGGGGCGTAGGGCGCCAGACAATGCGCCAGCATAGGCGAGGCGCGCCGGGCAGCGCGCTGGCAGGGGCACCGGGTGCGCGCCGGCAGGGGCGCCGGGTGTGTGGATAGCGCACCGAGGCGTCACAGGAGGGGCATAGTTCATGGATATCACGGGTAGCGCGGCCTTTGTTTGGCGCCTTCGTCGCCATCCCAACATGTACTGCCGTTTTAATCACCAAACAAGAACAAACAAGGAAAGGGTCGGACCGTGTTCGTGCGACTCAAACCCTCCTCGTTACGGTGATAAAAGTCGGTGAATCTCATACCATAACTTGATTGACGAAGAATGAGGGTATATTCTCATAATTAAAATGACACAAAACCCCCTACATGTTGATTAGTGGGCGATCATTCGTTGACGTTGCGGTAGGTTGGCCGTCGATCCGTGGTAGACGATCACATCCCACGTCGAAGGCGTCCGAGGAAGATTGTCATAGAAGGAGATCGTCGCCGGCGTTCTTAATGTTCTTCGCATTATTCATTGGGAGTGGCATAATCCTCTATGTGTTGGGTGATGTATCTCTTGGCCAGCTTTTCGACGCTTGATGAGTCCATTCCAAAACCTTCCCACAAGCTTCCTTTATATAGGATAGGGAGGGTTTGTCTAAAATCCCTTTGGCACGTATTTTCAACGGTAGAATTAACTAACCCTGCTCCATCAAATTAATTGCACGAGAGGTGCCGCAATTAATTTGGAGGATGTTAAAAGTCTCCCCTTAATTATTTCACACGTGTTGGCATAATTAATTAAGGGAGATGCCACAAATTCAAATTGGAGGTTTTGTCCATTAAAAGGGGTGGTGGTGGAACCATTAACTGGGTGAGAAGAGTGGTTATGGTCTATTCCCATTAATAGGTGTCAGGTGGCCTCGTATGGTCCCCACCACATTTAACCTCACATAGAAGATTGGGTTCGGGTGGGTCCCACTACCATAATCTTTCATGGGAGGTTAGGTTGTGGACGTCCCACCACCAACTCTAAAGTGGAGGTTCCAACTACCCGCACTCACAGGGTGGTTTGAATAAAATAAAGTGTGGCTACACTTTATTTTATTATTTTTTTATAAAAATTCAAAAACTAAATTTTATTCTCGACCATTCGTCGTTGAGATGAATGTCTTCTTAAGCGAATATTGGTGATGCGAGTTCATGAGTGCCCTTATATTTCAATTCTGAGCACCAGTTAAAATGTTATAAAATGCCACTCATGTATTTACTGAACGTACCCGAAAAACAGTTCGTAAAAATTATTATCAGTCACCCACAACCCGTGCCGGTCGAGGTTAGGCTCTTTATAGGTGAAACACACCCCACGGAACCCAATGGTACTCTCGGATTTTCAATTCGAGTTATCGTTTAGATTTTAAAAATTTTACAATAAAATAATTGTAACTTAATTATTTTATTTGCAGTCAAATAATAACATTCTCTAGTGGCCCTCGCCGACCCAAGTTAGTATATTTTTAATGAAATCCCACCCTCACAAGTTTAGTGGTGGTATCATATTTTTAATCCGAGCTACCATTGGTGAGTTATAAGCATTTGAAAAATAAAATAATTTATTTTATTATTTTATTTACAGTAATTCCATTTTTGAGATTTCTCACAGGAGGCCCGCACCGACTAAACTTAAGTCACGTCTACGGTAAACCCAGCATCCTGAGCGCAACGGTTCCCTTGGATTTCTGATACGAGTAACCGGTTATGTGTTATTCCAATTTTTCAGTAAAACTTCTTAAGCGCGTTGATTTAAGCTTAACAAAACTTTGACGAATCATTCCAGGCACTCCGGGCCTTGGAATCATGCACCGTCTGATTTCACGGACTCATAAAAGTTTCATTTAAATAATCAAAATTACCTAGAAATTCCAGGTCATTACATTCTCCCCACCTCAGGTCTCTACATCCCCATAATTTATAACTCAAACTAAGGAAACAAAGTGCGGGGGAGGGGGGGGGTACTGAGAAAGCATCTGAGCCTCCTTCTGCCACGTGCCCTCCTAGAGGTTCCCGTGCTACCATAAAACGTGCACTGGAGGTTTCGACCATCCACGAAGGAACCTCTCCTATCAATACTCAATCTACACTACAAAATTTGTAAAAGTCTCCCCATCATCGATGTCCAGCTCGCCATGGTCCATGGCATTGGAAGGGTCGTACACGTATCTCCTCAGCTGGGATACGTGGAACACGACGTGCACCGAGTGCAATAGGGGTGAAAGAGCTAAGCGGTAAGCCACCCTGGAAACACTGCTGGGGACCTAAAAAGGTCCAATTATCTTCGGAGACAACTTGTCGTCTCGGCCTAATCTCTGTAAACCACATCGAGGTCAGACCCGTTGAAAGATGTGGTCAGCATCCTCGAATTCTAGAGGTCACCATCTCTTATCAGCATACGACTTTTGCCTGCTCTATGTAGTCTTTATCCACTCCTAGATGTACCATAAGAGGGGATACAGAACTCACTCAACACTTCCTCAGGAAGTGACACTGGTACAATGGTATGTCCTCTAAAGAGGATGAATTGCTCCCCACCTTTAGAAAAATCTTTCAGGGGACCGTCCTGAAGATATGTGAGCCCGTTGGGCCTCGCAGTCAACGTCTCAAGCTATACCTCCCGAATTCGAAGAAGAATTGGGGAAGTGACAGTCATAGACTATAGGTAAGATTCTTCATCCTTATCCACAAAGGATATCTTTAAAGCAGCCAGCTACTCTGTCATCTCTCCTAGAAGATGTAAACCAGATCTACAATTGAGTGCATCCACCCCTTCCTAGGAGTATAAACTATCTCTAAGTCGTAGTTCTGGAGGAACTCAAGCCATCATCATTGTCTCAGGTTCAGGTCCTTCTGAGAGAAGATATACCTGAGAATCTTGTGATCAGAGTACTTGGTAAAACATTCTCCAATAAGATAGTGTCACCACATCTTCAAGGTGAAGACCACTGCAGCTATCTCCAGGTTGTGGGTAGCGTAGTTCTTCTCGTGATGTCTGAGCTGCCGAGAACCATACATGATCACCGCTTGCTCCCGCATCAGGACATACCCGAGTCTGGTCCCGGATGCATCGTAGTAGACTACGTACCCCATGCTTTTCTATGGAGCCCTCAAGATGGGGGCACTAGTAAACTTCTACCTCATCTCCTGAAAGCTGTGCTGGCATCATTCCAACCACACAAAGGGTTACCCCTTCTCTGTCAAGGCTGATAGTGGTGCTGCAATTCTAGGGATGTCTGGAACAAATCTTCGGTAGTATCCATCCAAAGCAGAAGTTACTCCACCATTAGGGAGGTAATATTGGTGAAATCTTTTGAAAAGATGTCCCAACATTCTGCTACTACTATTGGGAACTGGTAACTCAAAACTCCTGCTATAATGAGGGTACGGTCGGTCGACTTAAGAGCGATCAGCTGCACCCTCCTATGCATGAGATGATCTGGTGCTACCTGGGTTTTCTTTTTCTTTGACCAATAAAAACCCTACTCCAACATTGTAGATAAACCACAACCTTGCTGCCTAATAAAGTCAATCTTAGTATGAACTATGAATGTCCAATACATACCCAAACCAACGTCGTAAGGCCTCGACTCTTCCACCAAGAGGTTCCAACTCTCGCCTCGAGGGTCATATCACACCTTCAGCGTATGTGTGATTATTGAGTCTCCTACCAAAGGTATCTCCATACGTGAGGTTCAAGTCAATGGTTTAATAGGAAACTCTAGGTCTGAGACAAGATTTGTGGAAGGAAGTAATGATTGGTACCTATTTCTATTGATACTGAAGCTAGTAGTAGACACAGACCGTACATCGAATCATTCCTAGAGCCCTTGGGTCACACTCCTTGACTGAATGCAGCTACATTCTTCCTATTTCCTCCAGCTCCCTCAGCCTGGTGGGGAATACAAAGTCGTGTGGTTGTAAAATGTTGAAATGTACACCACCTCATGCTTCTCTACTAGATCTACTTCAACATCTACTACCCTTAAGATTCATCTGTCCTTAACACTTCCTATTCTAAAAACATTTTTACACAATCAAGTCACTGAGACTGGCACCGGTTTCTTTATTTCCCTCTAATATCATTCACTGGCAGTATCTGCTCAGCCAATGAACATTCAATCCACAAAGGTTCTCTCTATCACCCTAACATGAGTAGGAGTGCATAGAGGAATAGTACTGGATCATATGTCCTTAAACATGCCTCTCTCAGAAGTATGATCCCGGAACACTGATCGAATCGTATTCATTGAGTACCAGGAAAGATCTGTACGCCTCAATGATCATTCAGCTACCGACATGTCATCCTGCCGAAACTGTAGAAGCTGTAGGGAACTCTCAGCCACCTCTTCAAGAAAGTCTTCAGCCGCCTGTGAGTCAAGCTCGCATCGGAACATGTGGGGTATCTGATGATGAAATACAATTAAGTCACTAAGCCTATAATTGTCCTCTACAAGTATCCCTAGTAGTGTTTGCTGACCAACAGACAATGATATAGTTGGCACACTGCTCGAAGGTACCATCTCAAGAAATAGTCCATGTACTGAATCCTCATCACTAAGCGGACCATCCTCATGGTCACTCACTGAAAAAATAATAGTATATAAGATCAAATTCATATCTACTAGTGTCTCAACTAGGCGGAGAACTGTAGAAGTCACCTCCAGCTAGTCCTCTACTGCCTGGGAATCTGCCTCACCTCGAAACCTCAGAGGCATCTGCTGCTAGGACTCGTGAAATGCGCTTAGTCGGCATGCACCATCCTCCAATACGGCTGGTGGTATCTGATTCCCAATAGGTGGAGGTGCTGCTAGTACATCACTGGAAGGTTTCAACATAGTAAGAGGGCCCTACACCGGAGCCTCGTCGCTCGGTGGGCCGTCATCATGTACTCTCTCAGAACTTTAACTGCCTGTATGGGTGGAGGCATCCTCAACAGATGCGACAAGGTGAAAATATTATACCTGGTGAGCAGACTTGGTTTGAGCTTACATAAAGAAAACTTTTGGAATCACACACACTATTAGTATTTTCGTGCACCAAGTTGAAAATCAGTAGTCCGGGTCCTGGTGTATGGATATGTCGGCCGCCGCACCCACACTAGACTCCCTAAACTGAAACCCACAATTAGTACCCTTATCACTATTGCTTCATGGAAAAGAAATATTAGAGTCCTATGCTCTGCGGTAGAACCGACTCCCCTGATACCATTTTTTCACGAACCGTCCCTTGGGGCCCGCATCGTGACTACCCCAAGCCCGCCTTCCACAGGTCAGGGGTTGCTGACTATCACCAAAGGCGTAATTCCCTAAAATTGGGAAGGCATTGCCTTTATAAAATGTAAACACACACAACCAGAGTATCAGTGGAAGCATACACTAAGTAAAAACTGTATAAAAAATTATTTCTGAAATATAAAGGGGTCGGAAATACAAGCCCAACTGTAACGTACAAGTAAAAGATAAAATAGGTACAACTAAAAGACAAACAACTGGAAGGCATCTAGCAGCTCCTAGATCGTCCACCATGGATCCTACCTGAATGGTAGATACAGACAGCCTCCTCAGTGGTCCATGTCCATCTGTCTCCTCCAGGTACCGACTCGTCATGATGTCCACCTCCGGGTACCGTCCAGTCCTGACACTCTCGGTCATCGTCAGCGTTGTCCATCGTCTGCATCCAACACAACGAGGTGCGGGCATAGCCCATAGAGGGGTGAGTATAACGATACACAGTAGGGACACCAAAACCCTCAAGGTCTCACAAATCCATCACGTATAAACCATAAATTATGATTTCAATGGATAAAAATTACTTAGGTATATGTCCATACATATACCAAAGTTATCAAGTAACTCATCTCAATCACTAGGTAAACACAAATAGACAAAGACTCAACTAAAACCAGGATTTTTATTATCGAAACCACGGTTGCTGGAGAACTCCTCCTTTGTCGAGTACAATGGCCCTATCGAGACTCTAAGGCACTACTCACTAACCTTATACTACAGAGGTACTACTCCTGTCTAGTACCGTGGGATAGCTACGCCACACAGAGATGCTTCCCACCTGGGGTTTTCCGCCTCACATAGTAGAGTTCCCCCTAATATCCGGAAGAGGTACTCCTCCTATCGAGTACTGCGGGTCTACCTCCTCACATAGTGGCGCTCCTCCACCATTGGTATGCCAAAAACATAGTAGTACTCCCCACTGGGCTAGTCGAGTCACTATGAATGGAATCAGTCAAGCAGTCGTCAGGTCTCAGCCACCTACTATGTCTCTGTACTCTGCTCGCTCGTCTTCAGGAGGGTCTGCTCCATGAGCTACAAGCTGACACTCCAACTGTCACGAAGTCCCGCGAAGAAGTATCCAGATGGTCTACCATGTCATAGGGGTCTCAAAGCAGCATAAGGTGCGTCAATCAGATGCTCGGTATGTTATTTGTTAGAATTTTAGTCCCGAGGCCCCGGTTGGTTTTCTGTACGAAACTACCTCACTGTATCTCAACTATATCCCAAACTCGCATGGGGTAACCTCAAAGGGATGGCTATGATCCAAGAATACCGTCACCGCTGACGGTTCATCAAACAGACGTCCGGTGCCATAGAAATGGCCAAAGAAGGTAATGGGTCAGTAAGGGGCCAGGGTCTGATCCGACCCGGTCGGACTGACCCGGTCTGGGTTGACCCAGTCAGACTTTCTAGGTCTGACCCGACCCATTGGGCGTGTTAGTCCACTAATTTTTTACTCGGTCCCCAGGGTCCGGCCTAAGGGACCGCGAGGGTGGTTCGGCCCGTTAGTTGCCACGTAGGTGGCACGGTAACTTGGCCCGGGAGACCGGGCCAGTTCGACCAGTGACACCACGGGGGCGCCGCGGGTCAGTTCTGCAGGCCGGTGGACAGGAGGCCAGTGGGCCTTCCGCGTGGGGCATGGGCGGTCCAGCTAGACTACGGGGCAGGCCGTTGTTGCACAGGGAAGGCCACAGGGGCGTCGGGCAGGTCGCGGTGGCACTGGGTAGGGCGCGGCAGGAGCTGGGCAGGCGGGCAGCACGCCGACAGGGTGTGCGGGGTGTCGGGAGTGCACCGACAGGGGAGCGGGGCACCGGGCTTATAACGAACCATACTTTACATACATTGTTAATAATTAAAAATTTAAGCACACTTATTACAACATATGACAAAACCACAAAGGACTGTATAGGTATAGTGTCTTTAGAAACTGGGAAACATAAACAACTGGTTCATAAATCTTCTACAGTGTCTCCCATTTATTTCATCATATCTAGGGTCCCTTTTAGCATATTCTACTTAATATCCATCTTCCTGACCTGGGGAAAAGAAAACATAAAAGGGTGATCTCAAATGCTCAGCAAGGGCAAATAAAGGAAATAAAAATCATATCATATCTTTTTTAAAATCATAACCCCCAAAAGAGATCATAATATCTTAACATGGGATAAATCATGGCAGTGAAATGTAATCACAATAATCATAATCTTAAAACATGAAACTTTGTGGCATTCACACATAATCATAGAGAATAATTTCTTGTTAGTCAAGACTCATTGCCAAGACTATCTTAGTGGACAAAGTCCCATTCTGAATCGAGTAACCCTCGTTTCAGTCCTGTTTCACTGAACCGGTATAACCTACCGTTCCAGCCCTGTCTATCTCATGAGATATAAAATCTTTACCCAATGCATTGGAGGGAGATATAGGTCCCACCCATCTCATAATGATACCATTCTTATGTGTGCCACAAAATCATAAATCATACATCATTCCATAACCCATGTAATACAAATGGGAATCTTAAACATCATGACATCATAAAACAATTCATTTAAGATAAAGGAATTCATAAAAATAATTCCATCACAACATAATCAAATCAATGTAATAATAGAGATAAAAACAGAACCCTTTATTATCTTAGATGGAAAATAATTTTGATAAAACACTTGAACTCCATTCTTGAGGAAAATATCCTTTCTTCTTCAAAAACATTTTTCCTTTCTTAACATTTCATACAACTTTAAACAAAAAGAATTTGATTAAAAATAAACTTGAAAACTTGTAAAGGAAGCTTCTTGGAAATAATGTTTTAAAAATCCATTCATGTCGTATAAGTTAAAAAAAACATTTTTCGTACTTTTTTCGGAAAAGTCAAAAAGTACCTCGTACGAAAAACGACAAAAGATTCATTTCATACATATTACTAAAAACTCACCGCAGGGTAAAAATGGATTTAAACAATTTTAGGTGGATTTAAATAATATTACATATTGATGAAACATGGATGTGGATGATAAAATACACCCCAGTAAATACTTACGAATAAACAATCTCGGATAAAAATGAGATTGTGATATTTCCCTTACCTTAGGACCGATTTGCTTTGTACGTGTCCGAAGATCCTGTATAATGGTTTAAATAATGTTATTGAATTATTACAGAGTCATACATATTGATATGATATCATATATGGTCATATTCTTAGCTTCTTGTTAGTAATATTTCATTGTTACTTGTTACTCGGGTCTTTATTGCCTTTTGTTCTTATGCGTGTTTTGCCGAATAAATTCTTATTCTTATTTTAAGGTTATAGATACCTTATATCCATAATGGTATTAGTGTAACATATATCAAATTTATTCATTCAATTCATTTATATAATTACTATGTAATGATGATCATGTAGAACGAGTCACATCACATCGTGGAGACGGTATTTCGTACGTACGCACGAGTGATGATATCATTCCTATGATCGTGGAATTGTATTGGAGTGTATATATATTATTTCAGTATCAATATTACTTTATAATAATCATAAATAGTTACTCATTACACCATTATACCCATCCTTGTAAAGTGATGGTGGAAAATAGATTACACCACGGCGTGGAGACGGTATTCTGTACGTACGCACGCGCGGTGATTTTATTTTTCCGTAGGATGGATAGAAGGTGAATTAGGGTTGTTTCATAATTATAATAACATATAATTATGTAAGTAATACTGGTGTTATTACTTTATCATGAAACAACTAAAGAAGAATAAGTTGAAGAAGAAAGAAATTGAAAAGATCGGTAATGGATATTACCTCTTCTTTGGAACGCTTCTTTGAATCCTTCACTTAGGGAACTAATATTGGTCTTTGAAGATGACCAGGACCTCTAGGATTATTCTAGGGAAGTGGAGAGGAGAACATGTCAGGGGTTGGCTGAGCTTGAGTGCTCAAATTGGTGTGAGGAGGAGGGGGAGGAGGTGCCCTTTTATAAGGGAGGATAGGGGCACCTTAGGAATATCTCAAAATATTATTTTATATTAAAGACAAAATCGGTTTATAATGGTTCCAAAGGGTCTTATTTCGAAGATAAAGTGGGGATGGGTCGAAATCCTATCAACCAATAGGATTTAGAAAAGTTTAGGGTATTATTTTAACCTTATCAATTAGATTTAACTCTAAGTTAATTAATTTAACTTTTACCGTGTCTTTTTGTTTTCTTTCACTATATGGTTAATACCCTTACTATAACATGCCAAACGAACCCCAAATTGTTTATTATTAATATATATATCCTTATCTAAGTTATTTGGCCGAACCTTAGATTTTTAGGAATAAAATAACAATTAATAATATAATATTTGATTTAAAAACTATTTTGTGTCAATTTTGACACTATTTGATATATGATTTTTTTTGAAAGTCATAACAGAATTATATGTTCAACCCAAGTTGATTAAATCAACACTAATATATCATAGTAACATAGAAAATAAGTGGAATTCATAAAAAGTCTCAAATTACATTTATTTTTGTGTTTATAACATCAATTATGTCAATATTTCATTAATAAGATAATTACGGCATCATCATTGTGTCATAAATAAATTAAATTATTTAATGTCTAAAAATTACAAATAAAATACCATTATGTAGTTAATATCTTTAGCTTTCTAATGAATATTTATAGTCGAATTTATCTTATGTATAACCCCATATTAAAAATGATTTACTTATTAAACTTTGATTTTAACTATTTTAACTCTTCTTTAAATAAATTAATAATAAATCTCCTAATCTAATCCAAGTGGGCCTAAATGGTCATATTTTATTCCTAAGTTTGTTTTTGGTCTAATTACACTTGTCCAATAGAATTGGGACATGTGTTAGGGTAATATTAATATCATATTTACCCTTAGTTACCCTATTTACTATTAACCGCGGTAAAAAAAGTAAAAAGTTACTATTCACCAAAAAATTATTTTTATCTCATTGAACCACATTTTACTCACTGATATCAACCGTGTCTGTCGGATTTTCGAAATTCCATTCACAGAAGCGGTAAAATTAAGTTTTATGCAAAATTCAGTTTTTAACCTACCACTTAGTGGTTTCACTATTCATCAAAAATTGAAAGTTTTCAGAAAAATACCAAAATTTCACCCTAGGCTAATTTCGATATTCTGAGTCCAAAAATGAAGTCCATTTTGAAAAATAAAATTTATAAAATTTCAAAAAGTGGTTATTACTATTCATAACGGCTAGTTTTAATAGCATATTGTTGTTTAGTGAAACTCGGTATTGCGTACGATGCAAGCTATCGAGGAAGGTCGCGATTGTGTGTATAGCAATCCAAGCAAGTGTTGTGTAGAAAAAGATTCCTTTGATGATTTATATAACATAAAAGTCTCGGGTGTTACATTCTACCCCCCTTAAAAAGAATTTCGCCCTCGAAATTCGTCACTTTGTAACAAACAGATGAGGATACTTCTCCCTCATTATATCCTCAAGCTCCCATGTAGCTTCTTCAAGTTGGTGGTTCCTCCATAAAAAATTCACCAATCGAGTGGTCTTGTTTCGTAGGACTTTTTCGCTATGATCCAGAATCTCTATCGGCTGTTCTTCATAAGAAAGATCTTGCTCCAGCGGTACAACTTCTGAGCTAAGTACATGTGAAGGATCTGGTATGTACTTTCTCCGGAGAGATACATGGAACACATCGTGAACTTGAGAGAGATTCGGTGGAAGCGCCAATTGGTAATCTACCTTCCAACATGATCCAGTATTTCGAAAGGACCGATATATCTAGGGCTCAACTTCCCCTTCTTTCCAAATCTCATAACCCTCTTCCAGGGATATATTCGTAAGAACACTTTATCACCCACTTCAAACTCTAGGTCTTTTCTTCGGTTGTCGGCATAACTTTTCTGTTGACTCTGAGCTGCTCTTATGTGTTGTTGAATAGATCTGACCTTTTCTGCCATTTCATCAACGATATCAGGTCCTAATAGCTTTCTTTCCCCAACTTCATCCCAGTAAGTTGGAGTCCTGCATTTCTTTCCATAGAGAGCTTCATAAGGAGCCATCTGAATACTGAAGTGAAAGCTATTATTATAAGAAAATTCCACCAAAGGTAGGTGTTGATCCCAACCTCCTTTGAAATCTATAGAGCATGCTCTCAATATATCTTCTAGGGTTTGAATTGTTCTCTCAGACTGACCGTCTGTCTGGGGATGATAAGCAGTGCTGAAACTCAACTCTGTATCCAGAGTATGCTGAAGACTTCGCCAGAACTTAGAGGTAAATCTAGGATCCCGATCAGATATAATAGAAAGTGGTACTCCATGCAATCTTACCACTTCCTTTACATATATCCTAGCAAGCTGATCTAGAGATAAATCCTCTCTAATAGGAATGAAGTGTTCAGACTTTGTAAGACGATCAACTATGACCCAGACAGCATTATTACCTTTGGATGTTTTAAGAAGTCCTGTGACAAAGTCCATAGTGATGTTTTCCCATTTCCATTCGGGTATGGGTAATGGTTGTAACATCCCCTTAGACTTCTGTCTCTCATCTTTAACTTTTTGACAAACCAAGCATCGAGAGACATATTCAGCAACATCTCTTTTCATGCCATCCCACCAGAAGTACTCTTTCAGGTCCCTATACATCTTCATGCTTCCAGGATGAATAGAGAATGAAGAACTATGAGCCTCATCTAGTAGCTCCTTATTTAATTCGGGGATGGAAGGAACACAAACCCGATTCCTGAACTTTATTATCCCATCACAATCAAGGTTGAATTCAGGAACATTTCACACCTTCTTTTGTAACTCGACATCTTCTTTATGTGCCTCTTTAATATTCACATGTATAGATGGTTGAACATTCATTTGAGAAAGATAAGATTTTTCCCCTTCCATTATAATTCCAAGATCCAACCTTTGTAAATCCATAAATATTGGATCTTTTGTGATCCTCATCATGGATAAACTAGCATGGTTTTGTCGACTTAATGCATCTGCCACCTTGTTTGCTTTCCTAGGGTGGTAACGGATTGAGCAGTCATAATCCTTAATCTGCTCCAACCATCTTCTTTGGCGCATATTCAGCTCCTTTTGTGTGAAAATATACTTTAAACTTTTATGATCATTATAAATATCACACCTTTCACCATAAAGGTAATGCCTCCAAATCTTTAATGCAATGATTACCGCAGCCAACTCCAAATCATGTGTTGGGTAATTTTGCTCATGGATTTTCAACTGTCGTGAGGAATAAGCTATCACCATATCATTTTGCATAAGAACACACCCCAATCCCTTCTTGGATGCATCACTGTAGATCACAAACCTTTCTCCACTACAAGGCAGTGTGAGCACAGGTGCACTGGATAACCTTCTTTTCAACTCCTTGAAATTCTCTTCACATTCCTCTGTCCAGACAAACTTAACTCCTTTCCGAGTCAACTTGGTGAGTGGATTAGATAATCGTGAAAAATCTTTTACAAAACGTCGATAATATCCAGCCAAACCAAGAAAACTTCGAATCTCAGTTACTGTTGTTGGTCTCGACCATCTTTCGATAACCTCTGTTTTTGCTGGATCCACAGATATCCCCTCTTTTGAGATTATGTGACCCAAAAATGCAACTTTTTGAAGCCAAAATCCACACTTGGTAAATTTGGCATAAAGCTTCTCCTTTCTCAGGGTCTTCAATATAATTCTCAAGTGATCTTCATGCTCTTACATGCTCTTTGAATAGACAAGAATATCGTCTATAAATTCTACCACAAATTGATCAAGATAGTCTCTAAAGACTCTATTAATTAGATCCATGAAGATATCAGGGGCATTAGTAAGACCAAATGGCATCACTATAAATTCATAGTGTCCATACCTTGTACGGAAAGCCATCTTCGGTATATCCTCCCTTTTGACCCTTAATTGATGATACCCTGAACGAAGATCAATATTGGAAAAGTATTGAGCTCCGCGTAGTTGGTCAAATAAGTCATCAATGCGTGGGAGAGGATATTTGTTCTTGATAGTGATCTTGTTATGTTCTCGATAATCAATGCAGAGTCTCATTGATCCATCTTTCTTCTTAACAAATAGAACAGGTGCTCCCCAAGGTGACGCACTAGGGCGTATGAATCCCTTATCAAGATTCTATTAGAGTTGCTTCTTCAATTCCTGCATCTCAGTTGGGGACATTCTATATGGTGTCTTTGAAATAGGCAAATCACCCGGTACGATTTCTATTGAAAACTCAACTTCACGATTTGGTGGAAGACCCGGTAATTCCTCCGGAAATACATCATCAAAATCCCGTACAATGGGCATATTCTTAATCGTGAGTTTCTCACCAACAATTTGAGATAAATAACCTTCATTTAGTGGAATCAATACCCATAAGATGGATGAAATTTCAACTGGAAGGTTAGGTTCATCCTTGCATTGATATACGATCGTAGATTGATCTGGAATATGAAATGTGACTTCCCTTATTTGGAAATTGATATGAACTCCATGTAGAGAAAGCCAATCCATGCCAAGAATCACATCAAATTCCACTAAAGGAAGGATCACAAGATTTGCAGGAAGCACTTTCTCACAAACTTCGATTGTAGAAGAATTATAAACTTTTGATGCGACTGTTGTGCCATTAGGTGTTGTCACAGCTAACTCAACATCTAATTGTTGAGGTAATACGGTGATACCCTTAGAAAATTCTTTAGAAATAAAAGAGTGGGTGGATCCAGAATCAAATAAAACATTTGCTACTTTAGATTGGACTGTATGTGTACATTTCACCACTTCGTTATCGTACTCCACATCGCTGATAGAAATTGCATGTGACTTTCCTTTGTCTTTAGCCTTAAGATTTTGTTGACGTCGACCATCATCATCAACCCTTGGATTTGGGCATTGATTGGAATAATGCCCCATCTCCTTGCACTTGAAACATTGAAGTGTAGTAGGTTCATTCTGTGTATCCCTTCCTTTGTTTGCGTCATTAGAAATCTTCTTCCCATTATCACGGCATTCAAATGCCCGATGACCTTCTTTTCCACATTTAAAACATTTACTTGTCCCTTTAAGACAACTCCCTCCATGTTTCTTTCCACACTTTGAGCATAAGGAAAAGCTCATCTTCTTTTCCGTGTGCTCTTTAGATTTTTCTTTGAATTCCATCTTCCTCTTCTTATCAAACCCATGTGACTGATGGGTTACTCCAATCTCCATCTCGACTTTGAGAGAACATCGAACGATTTCCTCGTAGCTATTGAAGTCCCTTATGTCTAATGCCCTTCGAAGACTTGGTTTTAAGCCACTAAAGAATCGATCGATCTTACTCTCAGGTTGGATAATAATACCAGAAGCGTACCTTGCAAGTCTTGTAAAATTTGCTTCATAGGTACCAACAGATTCATCATCCCTTTGCTTCAGTTCAAGGAAATATTTCTCCATCTTTTTTTGGAGTATACGAGGGAAGTACTTATTGAAAAATAAGTTCTTGAACTCGTCCCATTCCATAGACTCAATTTCATCCATTTTCCTCGTATTCTTAATAAGATTCCACCATTGATCAGCATCTCCTTCCAAACGATACACTGCTAGGATGACTTTATCATGTTCAGAACATTGAAGAACTGAAAATATCTTTTCAGTAGTAATAATCCATTGTTCAGCAACTAATGGATCAGTAGAGCCGCTGAAAGAAGGTGGACGCTGCCTCATGAAGGATTCAACAGAATGTTGCTCCTTCCTTTGCTCGTTTGGATGTCCTTCATGATTCATAGCTTGAGAAAGTTGTGTGAGCATGGCTACAAGATTTTGCATTCCAGCTCCCATATCGTTTGGTTGCTCAGGGGGACAATCATTGCATTGCCCATCGCATTCCGCATTAATACGGTTCCTTCGGGTTCCAGCCATTGACTAAAACCAAGAAGAATAGTGTGAGCAACACTAATTATAATAGGAAAACCACATAATTCAAGAATAAAATTTTCTTGCTTAAGGTATTATCCTAGGTTATTCAAGGCCATTTCTAAAACACTAAGATTGTGTTCTATGCTTAAACTTATCCTTAGGGTTCTTACTAAGGCTTTCACATCCTAGTTTCCAAAGGTTGACTATACCTTTCCTCTGATACCAACTATAACAACCCATACTTTTCATACATTGTTAATACTTCAAAATTGAAGCACACTTATTACAACATATGACAAAACCACAAAGGACCGTATAGGTATAGTGTCTTTAGAAACTGGGAAACATAAACAACTGGTTCATAAATCTTCTACAGTTTCTCCCATTTATTTCCTCATATCTAGGGTCCCTTTTAGCATATTCTACTTAATATCCATATTCCTGACCTGGGGAAAAGAAAACATAAAAGGGTGAGCTCAAACGCTCAGCAAGGGTAAATAAAGGAAATAAAAATCATATCATGTATTTTTGAAAATCATAACCTGCAAAAGAGTTCATAATATCTTAACATGGGATAAATCATGGTAGTGAAATTTAATCACAATAATCATAATCTTAAAACATGAAACTTTGTGGCATTCACACATAATCATAGAGAATCATTTCTTGTTAGTCAAGACTCATTTCCAAGACTATCTTAGTGGACAAAGTCCCTTTCTGAATCGAGTAACCCTCATTTCAGTCCTGTTTCACTGAACCGGTATAACCTACCGTTCCAGTCCTGTCTATCTCATGAGATATAAAATCTTTACCCAATGCATTGGAGGGAGATATAGGTCCCACCCATCTCATAATGATACCATTCTTATGTGTGCCACAAAATCATAAATCATACATCATTCCATAACCCATGTAATACAAATGGGAATCTTAAACATTATGACATCATAAAACAATTCATTTAAGATAAAGGAATTCATAAAAATAATTCCATCACAACATAATCAAATCAATGTAATAATAGAGATAAAAACAGAACCCTTTATTATCTTAGATGGAAAATAATTTTGATAAAACACTTGAACTCCATTCTTGAGGAAAATATCCTTTCTTCTTCAAAAACATTTTTCCTTTCTTAACATGTCGTACAACTTTAAACAAAAAGAATTTTATTAAAAATAAACTTGAAACTTCTAAAGGAAGCTTCTTGGAAATAATGTTTTAAAAATCCATTCATGTCGTATAAGTTAAAAAAAACATTCTTTGTACTTTTTTTGGAAAAGTCAAAAAGTACCTCGTACGAAAAACGACAAAAGATTCCTTTCATACATATTACTAAAAACTCACCGAAGGGTAAAAATGGATTTAAACAATTGTAGGTGGATGGAAATAATATTACTTATTGATGAAACATGGATGTGGATGATAAAATACACCCCAGTAAATACTTACGAATAAACAATCTCGGATAAAAATGAGATTGTGATATTTCCCTTACCTTAGGTCCGATTTGGTTTTTACATGTCCAAAGCTCCTGTATAATGGTTTAAATAATGATATTGACTTATTCCAGAGTCATACATATTGATATGATATCATATATGGTCATATTCTTAGCTTCTTGTTAGTAATATTTCATTGTTACTTGTTACTCGGGTCTTTATTGCCTTTTGTTCTTATGCGTGTTTTGCTGAATAAATTCTTATTCTTAATTTAAGGTTATAGATACCTTATATCCAGAATGGTATTAGTGTAACATATATCATATTTATTCATTCAATTCATTAAATAATTACTATGTAATGATGATCATGTAGAACGAGTCACATCACATCGTGGAGACGGTATTCCGTACGTACGCACGAGTGATGATATCGTTCCTATGATCGTGGAATTGTATTGGAGTGTATATATATTATTTCAGTATCAATATTACTTTATATTAATCATAAATAGTTACTCATTACACCATTATACCCATCTTTGTAAAGTGATGGTGGAAAATAGATTACACCACGGCGTGGAGACGGTATTCCGTACGTACGCACGCGCGGTGATTTCATTTTTCCGTAGGATGGATAGAAGGTGAATTAGGGTTGTTTCATAATTATAATAACATATCAGTATGTAATTAATACTGGTGTTATTACTGTATCATGAAACAACTATAGAAGAAAATGTTGAAGAAGAAAGAAATTGAAAAGATCGGTAATGGATATTACCTCTTCTTTGGAATGCTTCTTTGAATCCATCACTTAGGGAACTAATATTGGTCTTTGAAGAAGACCAGGACCTCTATAATTATTCTAGGGAAGTGGAGAGGATAAAATGGCAGGGGTTGGCCGAGCTTGAGTGCTCAAATTGGTGTGAGGAGGAGGGGGAGGAGGTGCCCTTTTATAAGGGAGGAGAGGGGCACCTTAGGAATATCTCAAAATATTATTTTATATTAAAGTCAAAATCGGTTTATAATGGTTCCAAAGGGTCTTATTTCGAAGATAAAGTGGGGATGGGTCGAAATCCTATCAACCAATAGGATTTATACAAGTTTAGGGTATTATTTTAAACTTTTCAATTAGATTTAACTCTAAGTTAATTAATTTAACTTTTACCGTGTCTTTTTGTTTTCTTTCACTATATGGTTAATACACTTACTATAACATGCCAAACGAACCCCAAATTGTTTATTATTAATATATATATCCTTATCTAAGTTATTTGGCCGAACCTTAGATTTTTAGGAATAAAATAACAATTGATAATACAATATTTTTTTTAAAAACTATTTTGTGTCAATTTTGACACTATTTGATATATGATTTTTTTTAAAGTCATAACAGAATTATATGTTCCAACCAAGTTGATTAAATCAACACTAATATATCATATTAACCTATAAAATTAGTGGAAATCATAAAAAGTCTCAAATTACATTTATTTTGGTGTTTATAACATCAATTATGTCAATATTTCATTAATAAGATAATTACTGCATCATTGTGTCATAAATAAATTAAATTATTTAATGTCTAAAAATTTCAAATAAAATACCATTATGTAGGAAAACTTTTTAGCTTTCTAATGAATGTTTATAGTCTAATTTACCTTATGTATAACCCCATATTAAAAATGATTTACTTATTAAACTTTGATTTTAACTATTTTAACTATTCTTTAAATAAATTAATAATAAATGTCCTAATCTAATCCATGTGGGCCTAAATGGTCATATTTTATTCCTAAGTTTGTTTTTTCTCGAATTACACTTGTCCAATAGAATTAGGACATGTGTTAGGGTTATATTAATATCATATTTACCCTTAGTTACCCTATTTACTATTAACCGCGGTAAAAAAAGTAAAAATTTACTATTCACCAAAAAAATATTTTTATCTCATTGAACCACATTTTACTTACTGATATCAACCGTGTCTGTCGGATTTTCGAAATTACATTCACAGAAGCAGTAAAATTAAGTTTTATGCAAAATTCAGTTTTTAACCTACCACTTAGTGGTTTCACTATTCATCAAAAAATGAAAGTTTTCAGAAAAATAACAAAATTTCACCCTAGGCTAATTTCGATATTCGGAGTCCAAAAATGAAGTCCATTTTGAAAAATAAAATTCATAAAATTTCTAAAAGTGGTTATTACTATTCATAACGGCTAGTTTTAATAGCATATTATTGTTTAGTGAAACTCGGTATTGCGTACGATGCAAGCTATCGAGGAAGGTCGCGATTGCGTGTAAAGCAAGCCAAGAAAGTGTTGTGTAGAAAAATATTCCTTTGATGATTTATATAACATAAAAGTCTCGGGTGTTACAGGGCTGCCCACCAGTTGGGGCGCCGGGTGTGCGCCGTCAAGGGTGTGGGGGTGCAGGTAGCGCACCGGGGCGCCGCGTGGGCGGCGCAGCTCACGGAGGCCGTGAGTAGTGTGGCCTTTGTTCGCCACCTTCATCACCATCGCCGTGTGTACAACCTTTATCATCACCAAACAAGAACAAAAAAGGGGAGGGTTGGACCGTGTTCGTGAAACCTGAACCCTCCTCGTTAGGGTGATAGAAGTCGGCGATTCTCATACCATAACTTGATTGACGATGAACGAGGGTTTATTCTCATAATTAAAATAACACAAAACCCCCTACCTTTTGATTAACAGGCGATCGTTCATTGACGTCGCGGTAGGTTGGTCGTCAATCCGTGGTAGACGATCACATCCCACATCTATGGGGTCTGAGGAAGATGGTCGGAGAAGAAGATCGTCTTCAGGGTTCTTCGTGTTTTTCGTGTTCTTTATAGGGAGGGGCCTAATCCTCCATGTGTTGGGTGACACGTCACTTTGACAGCGTTTCGCCACTTGATGAAGCTGTCCCAAAACCTTCCCCCTATCTTCCTTTATATAAGATATGGAGGGATTGTCTAAAATCTCATTGGCACGTGATTCAAATGGTAGAATTAATTAACCTGTCTCCCCCAAATTTATTGCACGAGGCGTGTCACAATTAATTTGGAGGATTTCAAGAGGGTCCCTTTACTTAATTCACACGCGTTGGTGTAATTATTTAAGAGAGATTCCACAAATTCAAAGATGAGGTTTTTTCCATTAAAAGGGGTGGTGGTGGCACCATTAATTGGGGGAGTTGAGAGGTTATGGTCTCTTCCCATTAATTGGGGTTGGGTTGCCTCGTGTGGTCCCCACCACATTTAACGTCACATGGATGATTGGGTTCGGGTGGGACTTACACCTATAACCTCTCATAGGAGGTTAGGATGTGGCGGTCCCACCACCAACTCCCATGTGGAGGTTCCAACTACCCGCACTCACAAGGCGGCTGGAAGAAAATAAATTTTGGCTACACTTTATTTTATTATTTTTTTATAAAAATCAAAAAACTAATATTATTCCCGACCATCCGCCATCGAGTTGAAAGTATTCTTAAGCAAATATTGGCATTTTGATTTCAACGGTGCCCTAAGATTTCAATTCCGAGCACTAGTTCAAAAGATATAAAATGCCGCTCACGCGTTTACTGAACATACCCGAAAAAAAGTATGGAAAATTTATTATCAGTCACCCTCAACCTGCACCGGTCGAGGTTAGGCTCTACCTAGGTGAAACACATCCCAACGATCCCAATGCTAATCTAGGACTTTCAATCTGAGTTACCATTTATATGTGACCAATTATACTATAAAATAATTTTCACTTAATTATCTTATTTGCGGCCAAAAACTAACTTTCTCTGGTGGCCCTCGCCGAACCAATTTTGTATCTTCTTAAAGAAATCCTACCCTCACGAGTTCAGAAGTGGTCTCAGTTTTTTATTCTGAGGTACCGTTTGTGAGTTATAAGCATTTGAAAACTAGATTAATTTATTTAATTATTTTATTTACGGTTATGCCATTTTTGGGATTTCTCACAGGAGGCTCGCGCCGACTAAACTTAAGTCGCGCCTAGGGTAAACCCGCCATCCTCTGCGCAATTGTGCCCTCAAATTTCTAATCTGAGTAACCGTTTATGAGTTATTATACTTGTTCAGGAAAACTGCTTATGCACGTTAATTTAAACTTAACAAAACATCGACAGATAATTCCAGGAACTCCGAGCCTTGGAATCGTGTACCGTCTGATTTCAAAGACTTGTAAAATATCCATTTAAATAAAAAAAATTACATAGAAATTACGGGTCTTTATAGAATTTATCATCATTAGGAAAATGATCATCGGAAAGTATTTTCAAATTATACAAATATACAATGAATCATATGGTATTTTAAATAATCATATATTTATGTTTCTAATTCCTTTAATATTACATTGATAATTAATTCTTTTATGATCGATGACCTGAATATCTATCTATAATTATTTATGATTTTCTTCAATTTTAATATATTCAATTTCCACCACTATTCTCCTACATAAATACCTAGTTTTTTGTTATTAAAAATTTCCCATGTACATAGAATTCTCTCATATTAAGATTATTTTTTATTAAACCATTTTATGATGTGGGTTTTCAACAAAACTATTATGAAATGTGCATATATTGATTACAATGATAATGTTCATGTTGAGAGTATTAAATATAATAAAGGGGTTGGAGGTTGTAAAACTCTGATATTGTAAATGAAGAAAATTACTCTCAATATAGTGATAAACATTAATCATTGATATAGTATGAAAATATATCCCCCAAGTAATTTAATATATAATTAATCTCTTCAATTTCATGTAATGAACACAACCACATGTTTTAATGAAACATAACAATTTATTAAAATATTGTTATTAAATGTGAGAGTTTCCTCATAACCATTAAAATGGATGTATGAATAATATTAACTTAATTATAAAAATATATTATTTAAACATTTTAATTTTTTATTTATTGACTCTATGTAAAATAATATTAATTTAAAATAAAAATAAAAATTTTATAAAAAATAGAAAATTATCAAAAGATGGATTAATCTTGATCTATTGTAAAATATTAAGACTAATTTTTAATTTTTTTTAAAATTTATTTTAAAAAATAAAATTAATTATTTAAAAAATAATAAAAAAAGTATTGCAGTGATTTTTTTTTTGGTTTTTTGAAATGTTTATTTTTAAATGAATATTAAAAACAATGAATTTTACTTGAAAACTTTTTTTGGATTAATATATTTATAAAGATAAATTATTTTAAACTTTCGAATAAAAGTAAAATATTATATATTATATATCTATAATTTGAATTCAGGTAACTTCGTTATTTTTTATGTTGGGTTTTGATATAGTAACTTTGTAATCTTTTAAACATTTTATCTTTGTAACCACACATTTTTATCGCACCTAAGGGATTAATTTTAAATTAAATTATGATGTCTATATATTTTTTATTTCATATTTATAATAATCAGGTTAAAATCATATTAAAATGTTCATTTTATTTTTAAAATAGAATGATAAATTTCATAAGCAAATATGAAGATATAATTTACTTGGGTAAAAGCAAAAATATTAAAATTGAGTAAACTTAATGTCCAATAAATATCATCATTAAAAAGTTTTTATTTGGAAGAATATAACGACCAAATAATAGACCCACTTCAATAATTATCATTTTTGGATCCACATGAGGTGAGAGTGACCACCCAATATTGAATACTTTTAGGCATTTTCAAGAATTCCACTCCTCATTAATTTTAAAAGGGAACTCAATCCCATAACTTATTCACACAAAAAACTATTTGGATCACCAATCCATTCTAAAATCCCTCCCAAACAACCTTAGATACATTGTATAGGTGTTTTATTAAAAAAATTACCTACTAAAGGGCCCTGAATAGGAGATCCATTAGTGGTTTCTATTACATAAGGTAATTTTCATAACAAGGATGTTTTATTTTTCTCTTCTTTTCCATATTAAATTATTTCATAAAACATAAAACATTATAAAACATTATATTAAATGTATTTTTACATTATTATGTTGCTATAATAATAGTTTTTCTTACTCACATCCATTAAATGTGTTAGGAAATCAAGATTTGCATATATGGTGGACAACCACCTCATGAACCAATGTCATTTCCTTTTATATTTATCACATTACATGGTTAGTTATGATTATTAAATTAAATAATATACATGATATGTGTAACATCATAATCTTATTTTGTGATTATATCATATATACCATTATAAATTCTACTCTATAAGGGAGATAATGACGTTTTTTATGTATATGGTGGACTGCCCCCTCACGAACCGATGTGATTCATTTTTAACTAACACATTACGTAAAGGATAATAAGGGTGAAGATAAAGAATATATGTGATATAAATTAAATAATTATTATATGAAACCGATATTTATCATCAATAAAATATAAAACGTAATTTGTTTTTCTAACCTTTTCGCACACGAAAAATTGATAATGTCAACAATGCTACGTGTGGACTACCACGTCCCACGAAGTGTTGTGAAATTTTTTCATCAGTACATCACATTTAGGGTATTTATAATTATACTTTAAGATTTAATTTTATATTTTTGATATTACATTCATTTTGTAATGATACAAAAAAATCCTTATTTCAATAATGATCGTTGAATAATTGAAACCTCACGCATGTGTGTGTATGTCATACCATCTCCATGATTTCATCATAGTTTATTTTATATAACTATATTTCATTATTGGATTTAAAATTATAATTTATAGATAAATATGATATTTATTTTCAGATTATTATTTTTGAGATATTTAATTTATGAACTCTTCGACCATAGTCAGCCTACCAATTTTATTTTGACACAGAAGATGAATATAGTAAAAACATTAGATGTAAAATTAAATTATTTATTTATTGTATAGGATATTTTAATAATTAAAATAAAAGTAATAATAAAAATTAAATTTTAACACAAGAATGTATATAATTAACATATTTTTCATTTAGGATTGTAATGGAAAACCAAAAAACACTGAGTTATGGAAGGGGACATCATCTCAATTTCTATTATTTGAGGCATATTTTGATATTATCCACCTTTATTCTTTTATAAGGTTTATATACAACCTATTATTTATGTTAAATCGTAAATTTATCTATTATTATGATAAATAATTTTTAAAAGTTATTCATACATGTGGATTATGATTCAAGTGTTTACAATGTGATAAAGGTTATTAATTTCAAAAAATACATTATTTTAATGATTTTCATTCCAACTATTTCTGATCCAGATACATGTTTTTTTAAATTTTTTAATGAAATATTTAATATGAAAATAAAATATTTATAAATTATATTTATTGATCCTTATATTATTTTAAAGGATATTCAAAGGAAAATTTCTATATTTTTTATACAGAATGTTTTGACAGATAATAAGAGGAATGTTTATTTTTAACCTATATGGAATCAAAAAAATTCTCCGCCATCATGAAATTTATTTTTTATATCATAAATTTTATGAATTTGGTTTTTCATAATAATAATCCCTATTTAATTTTTTTCATATATTGGTGTTGTAATTTTTCAATAATTTACTTAATTTTTGTATTTAAATTTGGGTTATATAAGAAAAAGGAGTTTTGATATGAAAAAGAAATTTGATTCTATGTTTAAATAAGTTTTTAAAAATATAATGAATGAAAAGTAGAATTATAATAATTTTTCAATAATTATATCGTACTTGATCATTATATATGAGAAATGGGTGAACCCAAAAGCACTAGGTGATCCCATTATATCTAATACGATTTCACTGTACATATAGTGTCAGGTGAGCCTGTTATATCAGAAATTAATTGTGTACCACGATAGAGATCCAATGTATTGTGTAATTTTCTATGTATTAATAGGAAATGAGTAGGTATTTACCAAATGGTTTTTCCAATGGATTTTAGTTGGTTCAATTGACATCTTAAAAGGGTTTAAATGGCTTAGTAATGTGATTATATAAGAAACAAAAAAGTGTTTCACTTTATTAGTTAGGGGTTTTAAATATTCCTTTGTCAAAATGGTGTGTATGTTTTTCAAGTGAATATTATTTATTTTATATGCATTAAAAATTTACTATTATGAAAAAATGTATATTATATTCTTTGTTTTCACTAGACTGATGGTTTTAATTCTTTTTATATCCCTTACTGATATTTTAATTTTCATCAAACATTTTTTTAATTTGTTCTCATAGGATTTATTGAAGGTTAATGTGAATGAATTAGTAATTTTGGATGTTTTAAAATAATTTACATAAAAATAAATCAATTATTTTTTTACATGTTTTATAATTTTGGAAAATGGATACTAATTTGAACTGTAAACTTTGTATTATATAATTTTTTAATGTTTGAGTTCTATCCAAATTCCATAAAACTCTAAACCTGGTAATATCCACAATGTGAAGGAATGTATGTTATTCAATAAAACTCAAGATTGTGTAATTTATATGGTCAAGTCATTATATTTATACTAACCAATAAAAATGTGAACAGATCTATTAACAATCATCTACAAACATGATATGGTGAGAGGGCCTAGAAGAAATCATAATATAACATAAATATGAAAAAAATACTTTCAATCATGCCCACTCTTATCATCATCATATAATGATATATCAATATAAAATTTCTTAAATATTTATATCCTATAACTAATAAAACAATTACATAATAATAATCCATTCATATAAACATCACAATATGATAACACATTCATCAAATCTCTAATCCCTTACACATGGAAAATAAACAAGTTTCATAAATATAACATCATTATAATAATAGACCATCTACGGAAATAATAAATATGTTATAATTAGATCATATAAATAGTAATTAATAATATTCATCAAGTTATGAAATCATATTTAAAATATTTCATTTCAATCTATATAGAAAAATTGATGAGGAAAATACCATTTTTTTAAATCAATTATTTAATGTCAAGAAATATTCCAAAAATTAAGTAAAATTTTTTAATTTGAAATGAAAATTGTAAAAATTTAAATTAATCTTTAGATATTTTATTAGTCACGATTTAGGTATGTTTTATTCATTCTATATATGTTATTAAAGGAGTTTATTCACATTTATGGCAATATTAAAAAGAATCGCATTTTGAAAATGACAAAAAGACTGATTTTAAACCATTATGTAGAATTGTAAACCATATGTGAAAATTATATTAATAAATAACATATAAATTTTAAAATAATTCGTAGAAACAATTTATGAGAATATGGACGTGGATGAAATTGATTTTTATCAAATATGAAAAAATTCTATTTTTTATAATATTTCTGAATTATATAAATTAACAAGAGAAAAAAATTGTTAGTATCACATGAAAACATAATTAAGAACTAGAAGATAATAAAAGTAAATGTTATTCTTTAAATAAGTATCATATAATGTCCTTAATTGAATTTGATGCATACAAAATCCCAAATCAAATGTGTATAAAACATAAATCACATATATAATGTATTGTCTTACATCGTACACATTTGAAAAAATATTTATATAAAATAGAGACTTATTATTAATATATTCCAAAAATGAAATTTCATATATCATGACATATATTATTAACTTGTAATTCCATATCAACTATTAATCAATAATTTTTTATCAAAATCACTATTTTGGGTGATGACTACTTCATTTTTCATGTTTACTTTGGTTTGGCTATCATAGACATTATAGTTTGATCTCTTTCACATCATCATCATAATTTTAATAAATATATAAATATTATATATATATAAGTTCAAATTTAAGGGGTTGAGGAAAAAATCTTAATTAAACCATTTATGGATGTGGTAGGCATTACTTTTTCATAAACAACTATTTTCATTTTTTCATAGATGGAAGGAATGAAAAGGAAATAATAATTCACCATTATAGAATAAATATAATATCATATATATGATATATATTCATTAAATTTATCCTTAATACCATCAATGAGTGATGGAAATTGAAAATGAATCACATCTCTTCATGGAGGTGGTAGCACACCCATACTCATGTGTGATGTAATTATTTTCAAGCAGATATGATGAAGGCCAATAAAGGTTTATCTATCAGAATAATGAGTCATTTTATAATTATGAAACAAAAGAAAGTATTTAATAATGGATACTAAATTTTTTGAAACGATATAGGATAAGATAAAATTGAAAAATTCTTTGTTAAGAGTTATACCTCTTCATTGAAAGATTTTTTTAGATTACACATCAATCAATGAAATGATGGTATTTAAAAAAAATAAGATCTAAAAAGGGGGGTAGGTAATAAGGGAAACGTCATTACCAATATAAAAAAACATTATTTGTAGAGAAGATAGGATATGTGTTATCCTTTTATTGTGGAGGGAAAGGACTCATATTGGATTACTTAACGGATTAATATATATATATATATATATCATATAAAGAGAAAAAACGAAAACCCTAGTTAATAAGATAATATGTGATATGGATTAACTGAACTCAACCAATTACATTTATGCATGTTTTCAATACATGTAAATCATTATCTTTAACATAATATATTATAAACCCATTTTAATCCTAATCATGAAAACTTATATTTTTACCATGATAATATAATTATAAAAAAAATAAATGGGGAACTGTAAATTAAGTTTATAAGTATTATTAAAAAAAATTAATCTCTATTTTGATAATTTATTTCTATTGAATTTATAAATTACGTTTTATATATGAAGCCAAAACATTTCAAAAATAGTTATTATAAAAACACATATTTATGTATGAAAATCATTTAACCTTGAAATAATGAAATTATATAGTTTCCAAGAATTTTATTCATTAAATAACAATATATATATTTTTTATAGTTTTGTATTAATACAATAAAAAATTAAATCTTTGATTAATTTCATTAAATGTAAACAACCAAAAATAGTTTTTAAGTTGAATAAAATATAACTTATATCCAGAATAGTAAACCAGTTTTCCTAAATTTAAAATGATGATTTTAAAAAACTATTTTAATCTATAATAATAAATTTTGTATAAAAATAATCTTGAAATGTGATAATTTCATGTCGGAGGTTTATTTAAATGTTTTTTCACTATGGGTTTAACCAGATTTTTCCTCTTTAACTAAGGTGATAAATGTTTTTTATGGTTACTATTCATAATGACCAAAAAATTAACTTGTACATATGAAATTATATTAATTAACTTTATTTCAAATATTTAACTAATTTTATCAAAAATTAAATTCATTTAAATAGATTATTTTAACTTCAAATTATTCCATTAAAAGTCATAAAATATAGGGTTTCCAAAAAACGACTTTTTAATTATAAAATGTTTTTAAACCAAAGGGAAACAAAAAAATTTATTACAATTATCATAATTTTTTTTTCATCATCAAATGTGAAAATTTTAAACAAAAGTAATTTTAATGATAAAATAGAATTTTTTAAAATTAATCAAAAAATATATATTTTTTATTTAATATAATAATTTTGGTGTCATCATTTTAAATTCAGACTTTTCTAGAAATTATTAAAAATCGTTTCTATTAAAATTGGAAATTTTTTATTGAGAAGATAATATTCATTTTTCAATATAATATTTCTAAAGGTAGAATAAGTTAATTATATTTTTTGTTGATAGAAAGGAAAAATTAATTTTTATGAAAAATATATTATTAAAGAATATAATGATGTTAGAAAAAACGCGTTCTTAATAATAAATAAGTTTTGTTTAACTAAAATAATTAAAAATAGTTTTTATTATTTGGTTATTTCTATTGGAAGTTCATATTTTAAAATATAGGTTATAATGGCTGTATATATATACCAATATAGTGTATTTTTGTTTATATAAACTTTGTGTTTCATGTAATACATACAATACATCAAATTAAATTTATTTAACGATAAATATAATTTAAAATATTTCTTTGTTATATTTTATGAAAATTATAATTGTTATACCTCTAAAAATTCCATCAATCAGATAAAAAATTATTATATATCTATTTGATCACATCATCAAGTTCCCATGTTGCCTCTCATTGTTTCTGATTCCAATAGTGAACATTAACTAGGTGAGTAGTATTTTACCATATAACATTACATATTGGATCCATGTAATCTATTATAATATCATCATAATAACAATAATTATCTAATATAAATCCACATATTTCAATACCTAGGAAGGATCATGTATGTACTTCTTCAAGAGAGATACATGGATCATATCATGAAATTGAGAGAGGTTCTTTGGTAGATTATAATGACATTCTACAATCTCTAATAGATCAACAATATCAATGTGGACAATATACCTTGGGTTTACATTTCCTTTTTTGAACCAAAGAAATGTTATCCATTGGGAAAATCATAAGAAAACCATCAACCCATTTTCAAAATCCAGATCTCACTGAAAACTTTCCGTATAAGTTTTTCATTTAATATGAGCCATATTAATTTGAAACTAAATGTCTCTAAAATTATTTTCCTGGTCATTATGTAACTTATATCCCAATAGATTTCATTATCCATATTCATCCCATCATGTTGGAGTCATAAACATCGTCTCATTTAAGGATTCATATGGATCCTTCTGATGATTTAGTTAAAGAAATTGTAGTATGAAATCATCACTAGATTACTGTGTTATACCTAATAAACATTTAAATTAATAGAATATGATCCTTTCATATCCTCTTCGGTTTGACTGGTTCAAATAGATAGAAAATATACTTGGAATATAGATCATGTTAATTAATTCACCATATCTTCATGGTTGTCCTCACATCATGACCAGATACAATAGAATTTGGTACTCCATGAAAATATATCAATTATATAAAATATATTAATTAAATTTGATCATGGTATTATTATTATCTAAAAATATTAAGGTACAATTAGTTTAGCAATAAGATCAAATGAAAACCAAATATATTAATGGACTTTAATATTTTGGGGGGTATGTTGAAAAAATCCATATTGATGTTCTCCAATTTCAATTTTTTATGGTTAGTGTTTCTTAAATCACATTAGTATTATATATCTAAACATTAAATTACTTATATTCTATGCACCGAGATTCATAATCCATAATATCTCTCTTCATGTTTCACCATGGAAAATAATCTTTTTGTTATAGATATGTCTTCATACATCATGTATGAATAGAGAATGTTGAACTATGAGATTATTCTAACGATTTATTTTCCATATTTTTATTGATTTGATAGATAACTAGTTCTTGAATCATATCATTCCCTTGTAGTCGAGTATTAAACATAGGATAATTTATCACATTATCCAGAATATTTAAATATTCATTTTACACCTCATCATAATTCATAATGATATTTCGATGAACAATGATTTGAAAAATTTAATATATATTCAATCCCTTCTACATTTCAGATCATTACCTTATAAATTATGTAAATACTATATCCTTTTTAATCCTCATCATAGAAAAATTGGAATGAACCTATTGAATCAGGGAATCTTACAAAAAATATACATTCCAAGGGTGGTAATGTATTGTGTAGTAATAATCGTCAATCAAATCCAACCATCTTCTCTGGTGTGTATTCAACTCTTTCAAAGATAATATTTACTTGAAAATTATATTTTTGGTATATTTACTACACCTTTATCTATAAAAGAAAAATCGTCAATATATTTAATGTAAAAATTACCATATCTAACTCCAAATCTTGTTTTGGGTGTTTTTTCTCAAAAATAATTAGTTCTCACGAGACATAAGTTATCACCATACTATTCTAAATTAGGATGAATCTTTGTCCCTTCTTTGATGGATCAATAAAGATCAAAAACCCATATTCATTGATGGTTAGTGTTGTAGTAGCTACACCAACTAAACATTGATCCATCTCTATTATTATTTCTTTACATTCATCTATCCAAAGTAATTTGGATCCCTTTCTGGTTAATAAAGTTTGAGGGCAACTGAGACTTGATAAATTATTCAAAACAAATTGCCAATATCAATCCAATAAATGAAAAATATGGATCAAAACCAATTTGGAAGGTTTATTCTAGTTTCTTCAAATATATTCCTTTGATGGATCTATTGAGATAACCTATATTGAGATTATATGACACAAATGTGAAACATTCCATAGAGATAATTAACCCTTGGTAAATTTATCATACAAATTCATCTTTCTTAGGTTTATTATTATAATACTCAACTAGTCTTCATGCATTTCCTTTCTATGTGGATATATAATTATGTAATTTATAAAGAATACTAAAAAATACACAAGTTATTATGTAACAACTCAATTAATTAAATAAAAATAGATGGTGTATTCTTAATTTTTAACGGAATCACTACAAATTCTTAAATCCCTTACCTCACACGTAAAGGTGTATTGGGTATATCCTTATTATTAACATTCAATTTATAAAATCTTGAAGGAATATACATGTTGATAAATTATTCAAATCCTTATAAATCATAAAAAATCTTATATACTAGGTATAAGGTACCAGATCTTTATAGGTATCTTGTTATGTTCTCAACACAAAATTTAATGACACATTTTCCCATCATTATTATTAACAAAATGAATAGGTTCATCCAATGGTGACATGCTAGGGTGTAAAAATCTATTATCCAGATTCTCTGAGATTTTCTTCTTCAATTCTTACAATATAGATATGATTATTATATAAGGATTCATCGAAATAGTTTCTTTACCATGAATAAATTGTATTGAAAATCAAATAATAATATTCATGGAAAGACATATAAAGTCATTAGTAATTAAATCCGTATACTATTTAAAAATATACATAACTTTTATTTTTATCTTATTTTCAACAATTTTATATAAAAATCCCTCATTAATATGTAGTACTACCCACACAATGGATGTAACTTCAAATGGAAATTCAAATTGATTATCACACTCGACGAAGATAATGGGTTTGTATGGAATATGAAATATGTCTATCCTTTCTCAATAATTGATATAAGATTCATATTGAGAGAGAAAATCTAATCTCCAAATCACATAAAATCATCTAGGATAAAAATCACAAGATTCACTTGATGTACATTCCCAAAAAATTCTATTAAAGAGAAGATACAAATTTTTTATGTCATCATTATACCATTTAGAGTTTTTATTACAAAATCAACATCCAATCAATGAGATAGTGGAATGATACCATTATGAAATTCTTCAGCAATAAAATCAAATAAAACATTCTCTCTTCTATTTTTGATTATTTTTTTTACAATTGACAACATCATTGACCTAACCATCTGTAAAGACCCAAAATTTCCAAGTATTTTTTTTAAAATAAATGGGAATTTTACAAGTACATGAAAATTGACGACACATGATTCAGAGGCCCAAAGTACCCATAATGAAATTCTGAACTTTTGTTCAAGTACGTTCAGTAAACATGTGATTGGGTTTTTCTATCATTTGAACCAGTACTCGGAAGTGAAATCTAAGGGCAACGTTGAACTCGCATCGCCCGTTTTCCCCTAAATAGACTTTCACCCCGACGACAGTTGGTCAAGGGTTATGGTCATTTTTTTAGTTTTTTCACGAAAAATTTAAATAATAATAAAAGTATGTGATATTTTTATTTTTATTTGAGACACCCATGAGGGTGTTGGGAGGTGGGGTCCACCAGAACTAAACCTCCATGTGGGAGTTTAGAAGTAGGGACCACCAGACCTTATCCTCCCATGAAAGGTTATGACAGTGGGGCTACCCAACCCTAACCTCCAATGAGAGGTTATGGTGGTGGGGACAACCCAAGGCCTAAAGCTCTTGAAATCCCCTCATTATGGAGAAAACCCTCTCAACCCCATCATTAATGTGGAGGAGCCTCTTGACTTCCTCTACATAAATTGTGCCAATGCACATATCATTAATATGCCAACTCTCCTTTAATTTATTAAATCTTTTTTTGGATATTATGCCAACGAGTTAACAGATATTACAATCTATTACTTTGGGCTACCTATTATTTTGTTCGAAAATGAGGACTGAGAGAACTCGGGAAATTGATCTCTAACGAAGAACGCTTCGCCAACGAAGAACGCAGACCTCCTTCAACCTTCTTACTCGGGACATCTTCTGACATGGGACATCCTCATCTATGGAGAATCAAAGACCGTACTACCTTCTTGCACCAACTCATCAAGCGAACAAGGTAGGGGTTTATTCCTAAATGTTTATCACTTTCCATGTACTCCCTTCATTTCTTTAGTGGGTTGGGAACAAACATTGCAGAATATTATGGTTTCAAGTTCATGCTTCATTCTTTGTGAACCTCTGGCTACCACTCTAATCACGAAGGGTGAGGGCTAAACAAACATGTCCCTACCCCTCCGTCATTCTTCTATGGTGTGTTCTTCTAAATGGAGGAAGGTGACGAAGATGATGGAGGCAATGAAGCCACCAATCGCGGCCTCGCTGCACTGCCCCGGCCGACCGGCGGTCTCCCTGCCCCGCCCCGGCCGACCTGCGGTCTCTCCGCACCTCCTCGCCCGACCCGCTGTCTGCCAAACCGTGCCGCTGTCAGATCCGAGCCACGTCATCGTCCGCCAAGTCGCACCGCCGTCCGAGCTGAGCCACTCTATCGTCAGCTGAGCCGTGCCGCCATCCGAGCTGAGTCGCGCCACCGTCCGCTATGCCGCTCTGCCCTCATTACCGTACAGTCGTCGAACCGTGGCCGGTCCACCGAACCACTACTGGTCCACTGCTCTCGGGACCAGTCCGCGCCCTGGCGGTCGGTTCGCCACCCTCGCGGCCCTCGCAAGCCAGGACGGACCCAACAGGTCAGGCTATACTGCGGACCTGGCCACACCCAACGTGTTGGGCCAGGTCGACCCAAACCGGGTCAGCACAAACCGGGTCAGACCGGACTCAGGCCCACTACGACCCTTTACATTCCTTTGGCTATAACTTTGGCACCAGACGTCCGTTTAAATAACCCTCAGTGGCACTGGATATCTTGGAGCGAGGTGATCCCTTTGAGTATACTCTACTAGAGTTTGGTTTGAGATGGGAAATGGTCAGGTTGGATCATGCACGAATCCAGCTGGTCCCCTGGGACTAAAAGGCTAATATCTCACAGACCGAGCATCTGATGGACGCATCGTTAGTTCAGTTGAGACCCCTATGATGTTCAGGTCCTTTGAGATACTTCTTCATGGGACTTCGTGGAAGTTGGTGTATCGACCAGTAGCTTGTAAAGAGGATCCTCCCAGAGACGAGTGAGAATAGTTTGGAGACCTAGTAGCTGGATGAGTCCTAACGACTTCTGACCGATTCAACTCGGAGTGACTCGACTATCCCAGTGGGGAGCACCTTGGTGCCACGGTCGACCTATAGTGGGAAGTGCCTTGGGGACACGGAAGACCTACGGTACTCGACAGGAGGAGTCCTTCAGCAGGATACAAGGGGGATCTCCATTGGGATGCGGTAGACCCATGGTGGGGAGCGCCTTGGTGATGCGGCAGACCCGCAGTACTTGACAGGATGAGTACCTCAGCTATCCAAGGTTAGTGGTAAGTGACTTGGTGTCGCGGCATACCTAATGTGCTCAATAGAGGAGGAGTTCTCTGGTATATGAGGTTTCGACATTGTGATTAGGGATGTAACTTGATTCTACCCCTAGAATAAAATCCTATTTTGAGTTGAGTTAGTTTTTCTGTGTTTTCATCATGATTGAGATGGATTACAAGATAACATATGTATATGTATGGGAATATACCCGTTTAGGATTATCTGTTGATTTCATACTTTGTGGTTTATCCTTGGTGTATTTTTGTGAGACCTGGAGGGTCTTGGGGTCCCAACTAAGTATCGTTGTACTCACCCCTGCATTGGTTATGCCCGCACCTTGTTGTGTTGCATGCAGATGATGGGCAGCACTGACTGAGCCTGAGAGTACCAGGACGGGACGGTACCTAGAGGTGGATCATACGACATGTCGATACGCGGAAGAGATGGATGGACGTGGAGTGTTGAGGTGGTGATCTGTAACTACCCATCAGGTAGGAACACGGAGGATGACCTGATATCTTCCTTTTTTACTTTCTTCAATTGTTTTGTATTTCAGTTGTACTTGTACTTTTACTGCTGGGCTTATATTATGGCCCCTTTTCTTTCAACACTCTCTTTTAGTTATACAGTTTTCTTGAGTTTGGATCTTGTTGTGTCATTTATTGCATGTACATATAGGTTATAAAGGCAATGCCTTCCCAGTTTTAGGGAATACACCTTTGGTGTTAGTCGCCAGCCCAGGCCAATGGAAGGAAAAATTGGGGTATTCACGGAACGGGACCCGAGGTAAGGGTCGTGACAAATTGGTATCAGAGGAGTCGGTTCTACTACATAATTAGGACTCTGATCTTTTCTGTGAAGCAATTGTGATAAGGTTAATGAGTACAGTTTCTAGTTCATGGAGTCCGTTGTTGGTGCGGCGGCCAACGTATCCATACACTATGTCCTTGACTTTTGATTTCTGACATAGTACATGAAAACACTGATTACGTGTGTTTTCAAAAATTTTATTTGTGATCATTGGAGTAATCTCACCCGGTATAACATTCAACTCACTAGGTATAACTTTTAACTTTGGCACACCTGTTTCTTTTCAGGATGCCTCAACGTAGGTAGCCAGCTAAAGTTCCAAGTGTTATACGCACTAATATCCCACCAAGCGACAAGGCCTCGGTGCAGGGCCCCTCTTCCAGTAGAGGCACCAGCGGAGGCACCAGCGGTACCTTTCCCTGTTGGGACACCAATGCCAGTATCCCTAGTAGCAGACGGTGCACGCCACTTGAGTGTGTTTCACGAGTTCCGGCGATAGAGACCACCCTGGTTCAGGGGAGAGGCGGACCTACAGGAAACTAAGGATTGGATGAAGGTCATGGTGATAGTTTTCTGACTGGTAGGGATACCAGTAGACCTCATGGTGATACTTGCTGCCTACCTTCTACAGGCACCAACAGGAAGATAGTGGATCTTGATGCTTTAGGTCCACGATGAGGTGACGCTTCTCTAGGAAGACTTTGAGAGCCTGTTTTAGGCAGAGTTTGTTCTAGTGAGTCTTCCCATAGTGCGCATTCAAGATCTACTTCATCTACCGTAGGGCAGCATGACGGTGGTTCAGTACTCAGTGAGGTTCACTAACCTATCACACTACTCCGATGATATGGTGTGGGACCCATTATTCAGGGCCCGGTACTTCGAGCATGGAATCAGGAGGTAGATCAAGGCTTCTTTGGTCTCACTCAACATACCTATGTAGGCGGGGTGTTAGAGAGAGCCCACTTGGTGGAGTGTTTTACTACTATGTAGTCACTAGCAGCGAGACCCACCACTAGTCGTCACATAGTGGAGTCTTATACAGCTGGCATCCGATAGACGTCATAGAGTTTCAAGAGGAACAGAGCTGTAGTTGGATGACAACATGATTCATATTGGGTTTTGCGGGGCACCTGAGGCCGAGACAGACATTCCAGGAGTGGGCAGTGTTTCACATGCGGCGGGCAAAGTCACATGGCTCATGACTGTTCAACCCACTGTATGGATGATCAGCAGATGGTCAATGGACCGCCCGAGCAGAGATAAAGGTTAGACCGAAGAGGTCTGCAGGGAGTAGGCATATGCGACAGAGGAGTTGGCCATGTAGCTAGAGGTGGGTGATAATTTGAGATGTTGTCGCCACCACCCCAAGGAGGTCCACCCCGACCGTAGTGAGTAGGTGGTCATGGGAGATCTCAGCTCTAAGAAACTGAAGCATGCGATCATGGTGCACTGGAGGTGATTCGAGGTACAATATGTGTCTACTCTACCTTAGCTGCAGTACTTGTAGACACAGGTTCCAGTCATTTTTTATTTCCACTTCCCTCATTCGGAGCTCAGAGATTCTGATGGATCCATTGGCTCGATCCTTATGGCTAGAGACTTCTATGAGAGTGGATTCGACAATTACGCACTGGTTCTAGTAGTGTGAGCTTACCCTAGGAGGTGAGAGCTTCGACTGGGATCTCCTAGTAGCAGCATCGAGGCCTTACAATATCATCTTGGGTATGGACTGGTTATTTACATTCCTGGATTAGATTGACTGTATTAGGTGCAAGTTGTGGAGTGTCCACATGGATTGGACAAGGATTACCTTCACCGGTGAGAATGGAGGCTTTGCAGCACATGAGGGACTTACCCATAAGAGATTGTAACCGATCACTAATTAGTTGGCTAGCCTTACCCTCAGAGCTATTGATGTGGAGAGTCTGATCTATCATGTAGTGGTGGACTAGTATGCGGATGACTTCCCTAATGATTATTCGGGTCTACCTCCTCATAGAGAGGTAGACTATTACATTGAATTGTACCCTGGGACAACACTGATATCTACACCAGCATATCGGAAAGCTCATGCAGAGCTTCCAGAGTTGTGAGTACAATTGGAGGACTTTTAGAAGAAGGGATTAATCTGGCCCAGTGTTTCACCATGGGTAGCCGTGATTCTATTCACCAAGAAGGTGGATGGGAGCTTGTGACTTTGTGCCAACTATCGGAGCCTGAATTAGGTGACCATGAAGAACAAGTACCCACTTCTGAGGATTGATGACCTCTTCGATCAACTAAAGGGAGCATGGTGGTTCTCAAAGATAGTACTCAGATCAGGCAATCACCAGCTCAAATTACGAAATGGGTATGTGAAAAAGGCAACCTTTACCTATCAGTACGACCACTATGAGTTCTTGGTTATGTCATTCGGTGTAAACAACACTCCAGCAGTGTTCATGGGACTCATGAACATGATATTTCATCCATTCCTTGATAACTTCATAGTAGTCTTCATCGACGACATTCGGATCTACTCGACTATTGAGGAGCATGGGTAAAATTTTTGGGTGTTACTGGACACACTCTGAGAGCGCCATCTTTATGGTAAGATCTCGAAGTGCCAGTTCTGGATCCGAGAGGTTCACTTTCTGGGACATGTCTTCTCGGAGGATGGAGTTGCAGGGGATCCCAAAAATATTGAAGTTGTAATTTCTTGGAAGCCACCCAGGAGTGTGATGGAGGTATGGAGTTTCCTGGGTTTGGAAGGATACTTCTAGAGATTTGTGCCAGATTTCTCCAGAATTGTAGCCCCACTATCAGTCTTGATGAAGAACGGGAAACCCTTCGTGTGGTCAGAGAGACGACAGTAGAGTTTTCAAGAGCATAGGTAGAGGCTGACTAGTGCCACCATCTTGAGGCTCTCAGATTAGAGAAAAGGCTATGTAGTCTACTATGATGCATCAGGGACCGGACACAGATACGTCTTGATGAAGGAGCGAGAAGTGATCACATATGGCTCTCGAAAACTGAGACAACCTGAGAAAAACTACGCTACCCATGACCTGGAGTTAGAAGAAGTAGTTTTCACTTTGAATATGTGGAGACACTATCTGATGGGATAATGTTTTACGGTGTACTCTGATCACAAGAGTATCTGGTATATCTTCTCCCAAAAGGACCTGAACCTGAGACATCGACATTGACTTTAGTTCCTCCAGGACTATGACATCGAGATATTCTATACTCCTTGGAAGGAGAACATTGTCGCAGATGCAGTTAGCAGGAGGTCTGGTATATAGCTAATAGGTGAAGCGACAGAGCAGCTGGATGCTTTATAGATATCCTTTGTGGATGGAGATATATCATTATTTCTTCAGTCTCTTACAATCACTCCCCCACTTCTTCGACAAGTCAGGGAGGCACAACATGGGAATGCTAACTGCGAGGAAGTATGTGAGAAGATATCCACAGGGTAGGCACCTGATAGATTTTCTAGAGTTGGGGTGCTTTTCATTCTCCTCAGAGGATGTACCATGTTACCAGTGTCACTTCGTGAGGAAGTTTTGAGGGAGTTCAACACATCCTCTCTAGCGGTACATCTAGGTGTGTCAAAGATGTACCATGAACTCTGACGACAGCATTGGTGGCTGGGAATAAATAAAATAGTAGCAGATTTTGTCTCTCGGTGCCTCACTTGTCAGCTTGAGAAGGTAGAGTATCATGTACTAGTAGGATTGGTTCATCCTTTAGAGGTCATAGAGTGGTATTGGGATGGGATATCCATGGAAATCGTGAAAGGAGTTCCACCTACATCCAGGGGGCATGACTCTATCTGGGTGATCGTCGAACGACTCACCTAGTCGGCCCACTTCCTTCCGACCAGAGAGAAGTGTTCAATAGAGATCTTGTGATACCTCTATGTGCAAGAGATTGTTCTGCTACATGGAGTACCTTCGACGATTACCTATGATAGCGACCCATGTTTTACTTCCTGGATATGGAAGGGGTTGTAGGAGGATTTCAAAACGTAGCTTCGTTTGAGCACCGACTTCCATCCTCACACGGATGGTCAGACTGAGTGGACCATTCAGACCATCGAGGACATGCTATGTACTTGTGTCCTTGTCTTCGGTCGCATAAGGGAGGATCAATTACCTTTTGTGGAGTTTACATACAATAACAACTATCACTCCACCATTGGTATGTCACATTTTTAGGGGTAGTACGGGTGGCCTTGAACATCAGCCTTGTGGTAGACTGACCCAGGGGAGTCATCACTCGTCAGACTAGATATGGTGTAGGCTACCATATAAAAGGTTCAGATCATCCAAGAGCAGATGAATGCTGCACAGAGCAGGTAGAAGTCATATGACGACAGAAGACGGAGGCCTCTGGAGTTCGAGGATGGCGACCACGTCTTTCTACGTGTCTCACCCCGATTAGGACTATGGAGATTTGAATGAGGCAAAAAGTTACCTCTGAGGTTCATCGGAACTTTCCAGGTCCTCAGTAGAGTTTGTGAGGTGGAATATTGCTTAGCTCTTCAACCTCAGTTGCACCAGGTGCACAATGTCTTCCACGTATCCCAGCTGAGGAGATAAATGCATGGCACTTCTCACATCATCGACTATGGCGATCTGGACGTCGACGATGGAGATAATTTTACGGAGGTTTTAGTAGAGATTGAGTATTGACAAGAGAGGTTCCTTCATGGATGGTTGATACCATTGGTGTGCATTCGTTGACTGCATGAGAACCTCTAGTAGAGCACTTGGGAGTGGGAATCTCAGATGTGTGCTCAGTACCCCCACTAGTTTACCTAGTTTTAGTTTTGGCTAATGAGGACGTAGATCCCTGAGGTGGGGAAAATATAAAGACTTGGAATTTCCATGTAATTTTTTTAAAAAATATAAATGGTAATTTTAAAAGTCCATGATAATTGACGGTGCATGATTCCGAGGCGTGGAGTGCCCGGAATGAATTTCTGAACTTTCATTTGTGTACATTGTGTAAATGTGCAAGAATGTTTTTCTACCTTTTGAATCGGTGCTCTGAATTGAAATATGAGGGCAGCAGTGAACTCCCAGTGCCGGTTTTTTCCTAAAGAGACTTTCACCTTAATGACAGTTGATCGAGGGTGAAAGTTAGTTTTTGGGTTTTTCGTGAAACATTAAAATAAAAATAGAATTGTGAGATATTTTTATTTTTATTTAAAACACCCATGTGTGTGTTGGGAGGCAGGGTTCGCTGGAACAAAAACCCCATGTGGAAGTTGAGAACTGGGGCCACTAGACCTTAACATCCGAAAATAGGTTATGGTGGTGGGGTTCACCTCGACCTAACCTCCCATGAGTGGTTATGGTGGTGGGGACCACCTGAGGCCTAAAACTCTTGAACTCCTCTCATTATGTAAAACAACTGCTCAACCCCCTCATTAATGTGGAGGAGCCTCTTTACTTCCTCCTCATTAATTGTGCCAACGCACATATCTTTATTATACCAACTCTCTATTAATATATTAAAACGTTTTTTGAATCTTATGTCATCGAGTTGATGGATATTACAATCTATTACATTGGGATTCCTATTATTTTTTTTTTGGAAAAGGAGGATTTGAAGAACATGGGAGAAATATCTCTAATGAAGAATGCTCCGCCAATGAAGAACTTCGACCTCCTTCGACCTTCTTCCTTGAGACTTCTTCCGACGTGGGATGTCCTCATCTATGGGGAATAGTCAACCATACTAACTTCTTCCACTAACTCATCAATCGGAAAAGGTAGGGGATTATTCATAAATGTTAATCACATTCCATGTACTCTCTTCTTTTCTTGTGCGAGTTTGTAACAGACATTCTGGAAGAGTATGGTTCCATGTTCAAGCTTCATTATTTGTGATCCTATTGCGACCACTCTACATGTGGAGGGTGCAGGCCAAACAAACATAGCCTGACCCCTCCGTCGTTCTTCATTGGTGTGTTCTTCAAAATTGAGGAATGAGACGAAGACGATGGAGGCAATAGCGCTGTCACCCGTGGCCTTGCCATGACACCCCGACCGAACCACCATCTACTGAGCCTCGACTCCATCCAAGCTGAGCTGTGTCACCATCTGCCGAGCTGCGCCGCCATCTGAGCCGAGCCGCTCCGCCATTCTCCAAGTCGTGATGTCGTCCGAGCCGACCAGCTCTACTTTCCGTCGAGCCACTCCGCCCTCCTCACTGAACTGCCGCCGAACTTCGGCCTATCCGCCGACCCGCGGCCGGTCCACCACCCTCGCAGCCGGTCCGCCACCCTCACAGCCCTCACTGGCTAGGACAGACCCAACGGGCTGGGCCACACTGCGGACCGGGGTTCGGGTTGACCCAGACCGGTTTGGACCAAACTCAGGCCCACTACGACCTTATACATTCTTTTGGCCATAACATTGGAACCAGAAGTTCGTTTGATGAACCGTAAATAGTGCTGGAAATGTTGGAGAGAGACCATCCCTCTGAGTATACTCCACTTGGTTTCTGGTTTGAGATGGGAAATGGTCAGGTTGGATCAAGCATGAATCCATTCGAGTCCCTAGGACTAAAAGGATAATAACTCATAGACCGGACGTCATATTGATGCTCCGTCAGTTGCGTTGAGACCCCAATAACGTAGAGGACCATTGAGATTTTTCTTCATGGGACTTCATGAAAGTTGGTGTATTAACCGGTAGCTTGTAGAGTGGATCCTCCTAGAGACGAGTGAGCATAGTGTGGAGACCTAGTAGTTGGTTGTGACCTGACGACTACAGACCAATTCAACTCAGAGTGACTTGACTTGCCTAGTGGGGAGCGCCTTGGTGTTGCGAAAAACCCATAATGGGGAGAGCCTTGGTGACACGGCAGAACCACGGTAGACGATAGGAGGAGTTCCTCAGCAGGCTATGAGGGGGAGCGCCTTGGTGACGTGGAAGACCCATGGTGGGGAGCACCTTGGTGATGAAAATGACCAATGGTACTCTACAAGAGGAGCCCCTCAGTAGTCCATGGTTAATGGGAAGTGCCTTGGTGTCACGGTAGGCCCACTGTACTCGATAGAGGAGGAGTTCTCCAGCAGCCAAGGTTTCGACAATGTAACTGGGGATGTCACTTGATACTACCCCTAGAATAAAATCCCGATTTGAGCTGAGTCAGTTTTTCTGTGTTTTCCTCATGATTGATATGGATTGCTAGATAACTTAGATATATGTATGGGTATATGCGTATGTAGGGTTATCTATTGATTTCATACTTTTTGGTTTGTCCTTGTTTGATTTTTGTGAGACCTTAAGGATCTTGGGGTCCGTAATGAGTATCTTTATACTCACCCCTACACAGGCTATGCCCGTACCTTTTTGTGTTGGATGTTGATGACGAACAAAACTGACTGCGGTTGAGAGTACCAAGACTTGACAGTACCTAGAGGTGGACCATATAGCGTGTCGATACACAGAGGAGACGGGCAGATGTAGAGTGTTGAGGAGGCGATCTATTCCTACCCTTCTGGTAGGAACCTTAAGGATGGCCCAGTAGCTGCCTTTTTCACTTTTTTCTGTTGGTTTGTATTTCAGTTGTACTTGTGCAGCTACTTCTGGTCTTGTATTCAGGCCCCTTTACATTCAAAACTCTCTTTTGGTTATATAGTTTTCTTGAGTTCGAATCATTATGTGTGGTTGGTTGCATGTGCTTTTAGGTTATAAAGTCAATGCATTCCCATTTTTATGGAATACGCCTTTGGTGCTAGTAACCATCCCCTGGCCTATGGAAGGCGGGCTTGTGGTAGTCCTGGCACGGGTCCCGGGGGATGGGTCGTGACATCCACATCAATCATTGTAGGAAATTCTTTTCCATTATCATTTTTCACAGTGGGGTTTTAAAGGCACAATGAAATTAATTCTGAATGATTCAGGAATTTATTTATATATTTACCTAACAACTTATATCTAAATCACTGATCTTTAGATATTAAATGCATCTTCTCATATATTATTTTTGTAGAAATTTTTATCCCTCATCGAGAATCACTAGCTTGATAAAAATCCATTCAAAAAATAAATAATTTCATATTCATTTTAGACAGTTTCTAGAATTCTTTATTATATATTATTAGCATGTAGGTGGTTGGAGTTTAATTCCCCCTTGAGGTTTACTATTTGAATTTTGATAAATCTATATTTTCCACTTATTTTCACTAATAATGAAGGATTAATTGGATTTTCCACTCTTCATTTCTACCATTAGAACCCTTTTAATTCTATATTCATAGTTTCTATTGTCTCCTATAGATAACACCTTTTGATGAATTGATTTTAAGACACTAAAAAATATCTATATTCTTATTTGTTTAGTTATAATTATAAAAGAATGCCTATAATGTATTATAATTTATTTGTGTTATGTACCATTGGATTCATCATCCTTCTATTTCATATCTAGTATGTCTCTTTCCATCATCGTAAGAAGAGTTTGAGGAATTTACTAATTAGAAAATAACCTTTTAAACCCCTCATATTCTATAGATATTATATATTCATATTTCCTCATGTTCTTAATAAGATTACACCATTTATCAACATGAATTTAAAAGTGATAGACTACAAAAAAAGTTTATATATGTCAGAGCACAGAAGAATGGAAAATATATTTTCCATAATATAGATTCACTTCCACGTTACTAATGGATCATATGACCCCTACATGGAGGGTGGATGTTATCCCTTAAAGAACTAAATTACACGTTTTAGCCTCCTTGGTGAATAAATAATAATAAATTGATCAATATTTTGATTCAATTCTTGATAGTGATGAGTTATTATAGTAAAATTAGATTTCATCCAAGATCCGAATACATTTTCATATTCTTGAGAATGGTTTTTGTATTGATTATCACAATAATTTCCCAAAAAATTAATTCCGGTTCCACCTATTGACTAAAATGAAAAACAATGTGTAAGTGTCATGCTACAATAATCTGATTATAAAACATATCTTCATTATAATAAATTACAAATATATGTTAAATTACTGCACATTATTATTGGCCTTTGAAAATTTATGTTTTACAATAGTCATCCATGGTCATCATCTATTTAAATTCATTATAATACTTAATATTAACATTGTGTGTTAATAAAAGAATATCCCTCGAGAGATTCCAACTTGGTGTATAGTTAGGGGAAACTCACTATGCACCAGAATGATTTTTAATATATCCTAGACCAACACATTTCAGGGTTATTACCCCTAGATGCATCATTAGTAAAACCACATCCACTTATAGTATCACGATTTTTATTTATTTAATGGAAAACCACGTAATGAATTCTTTACCAAATCATTGGGATGTTATCTTATACATAATCTTATCGTTTTGGTTTACACAAATTTTCTACAATCATAATATATAATATTTGACTAAAACATCCTATGATACCAACTGAAAGTAACTTTACACATCATAGATACTTATTACATCTTAATATATGAATATTAAATACATTTCACAATAATACCCCTAGGGGTGAAAATGGTTTAGTTACTTTGATGAAGATATACATAAACATATTATATAACTAAAATATTCATCATCGTAAATATATTTCTTTATGTCAATTACAATTCTAGATTAATTACATTTATAATCATCCATGAATACCTAATGAAGTTAAACATAAGAAATGGTGAGTTCATATGATCAATAATGGTAAGCATGGGATATATGAATCATTATAGAATAAGATGATATTAAGTGTATGATATCATATTCATGTCTATATTATCAAAATAAAATATTCATACACAGAAAATCGTAGTTCATATTCCCCATAATCATTTCAATTATAGAAGTATCGTCAATAATGCTGTTAAATCTATAGTCTTTACTTAAAATTTATATAAAAGTTATCTTGTGTAACACCCTGAGATTTTATGAGTTATACTCTTCTTAATTTCTTTGATATTATCTTTTGTTCTCTACACAAAGATAAGCTTGTGCTATACCAACACCGTATTAGCTTGTAGTATACGCAACACTATAATAGGCTCGTGTTACACAAAATTTCAAGATCGTTTGGTAGAAATTATTCTACGCAACATTGAGTATAATTTTTTTAAAATGTATAAATGAAATTTGTTTTTATTATGTTATATTCAACACCAACAAAATCATTCACTACACACAACACTGACTTGGCTTGTGTTACACGCAAGAGCGACCTTCCTCAATGGTATGCATTGTACGCAATAAAGTGTTTCACAAAACAACAATATATTATTATAATATTGTTATGAACTATCCATTATGAATAGTATTAACCACATTTTGAATTTTATAACATTATTATTCATCTTATATATTTTCTTGAATAATCCAATTATATTATGATATCTTTTGGAGGATAATATTTTCCAATTAATATGATATGATTGATATTTCCTTTTTTACCCTTACTGAGAATTTGAGGTCACCCTTTTTTTTGTTTTCTTTTACCCAGGACATAATTAAATGTTTTTTGTACGAAAACTAAAGGGTATGATCTTTATGGGAGAGGTTGAAGATATTTCACCATGATTAGATGATTGTGTTCCATGTTTACAAATACACTAAACTAACGTGGTCTTTGGGCGTCCGTTTGTGTCATGTATTAATAATTTCGAAAAAGAAATGTAATGTCGATGTATGTCAAACAAGGGTCTCTATGGTTGGTATCAGAGTGAAGGTTTAGTTAACCTTTTTAAAATAGGATGTGAAACCTTCCGTGAGATCCCTAGAGATATTTCTAATGTATGTCTAGGGATTTCAGTAAGGATATGTATAAGTATTGGTTCCAATCCTTTAATTATGATAACTATCATGAATAACCAAAGATTAAACCTAAGATGTTAGAGTTTTAATGTAATCCCCTTGATTATGTTGTATTCCTAGAATGATTTTTTCCTCTCATACATTTCTTTTTGGGTTTTAGGAAATGGATGGTAATAGGAGGATTCATGTTAATGGAGAATATGATGGAAAACGGAATGCTATTCTTCATGAGCAACCAAATGAAATTGGATTTGGGAGACCAAACAGCGTTATTATGCCTTATCAGAAATCTCATAATATGATCAATAATCTCAACTTTGGTAAGTTTCCTCACTCACTTAATAAGATGAATATGGAGTTTCATAATGATCCTAGAGGAAATAATGTTCAATTTCCCTCATGTAAATCATATGGGAAGAGGCATCAAGGAAAATGTTTCAAAGGAACTGGAAGATGTTTTGGTTGTGGAAATGAAAGACACAAAGCCAATAATTACAAAGTAAAAAAGTTCATTTAACATAGTGTACAAGGATAAAAGTATTACTAAGACATCAACAACTGTTAAATGTTTTAAATTTGGAATGTATGGGAATTATGAAAATAGATTCCCTAAGGGATAATCTCATGAAGAAAATTAGCATGGTCGTATGGGTAGTATTTATGTTTCGGATGATGAATAGACTACAAATGATATTTGAGATGAAAGAAGTGTTAAGGAATAAAATGATGAATCTCAGTCAATGGTTTAATAAGGTAGTGGAATGATTGTATGTTTATCAAGAGTAATGTTGTATAGGTAATTTAATGGTACAATAAAATAATGAAAAATATAAGTATTGTTACACTATAGTTTTTTCTAAAGTATTTGAATGTATATGTTGAATGGTACTAGTAAACATGAAAGTTGATTCCAATATTTTTGGAAAGTAGATGATATGTGCATAATGAAGGGATAAGAAGATAATGATATGTTTGATAGTATTAATGACCTCATGACTGGTATAGAGACAAAGTGATATCATGGTTTGAGTATATAGATTTTTCATGGGATTTTGGTATGTGGAAAAAGTTAAAATTTGACAACATTCATGGTTTCACTAAGGTTCTATGGTCACTCATGTTTCAAAATAATACATGAATAAGGTATTCGCATGTTCGGAATGTGACCAACAAGATATATATTATGATATATGAGGGGTAAATGATGGTATTAACTTGCTCGATAGATGGAATTTATAGTAATCGTTTTTGTTATACTATAAGATTGGATAGAATTATTTTCAATAAGATTAAATGTTGGAATGTATTAAGATGGACATAAGATATTATTTTTTAAGGCTAAAACTTTTTTCTAGAATGAAATAATAGTATAGTTATAGAAAATGGACCACCTATAGGATGGGCGACAACCCGTCACGTCGGACAAGGATGCGGGAATCGAACCCAAAATCAAAGTGCAACATGCCTATATCAATTACCACTAGCCTATAAAAATTCCTTTATTAGTAGAAATTAGATAAATTTTATTAAGAGGTATTATATATGAAGTATAAGTCCATTTTTTTACCACATACGAATAATCTCACCATAGATGGACTTATGTATATTTAATAATTTATGATAACTTTTTTCTGATACAGGCCGATGGAATGACCTATAATTCTGTCGCATGATCTGCTAACACTTCAAGAATGAAAAATTCAACTTCATTTCTTTATATAAGAGATGAAGAGGAAATTTTTCATGGAATGACCAATGATGGTATTACACTAAAATCAACTAAGTATTTCTCCTTATAAAAAAATTCATCAACATTAGGGAAATGATCTTGGAAACCAAAACTGTTATCCTAGTACCCTTATCTCTGATGAATCATATGTTACTTTGGATCATCATAGATTTTTGGCTTTGTGATTTTTGGCTTTTTCATAGCCAGGTTCTCTACCACTCTTTATCAAAACATGATGGTTCGATTTCTCTTCCATATCTATATTTTCACCTATATCTTCCTATGTTGAAACCCAATGCTGAGTTACTTTGGGTGACCATTATGTTTCTAACATCCCTTTTTATAATTATGTTTTAGTATTCCTTTTTGCGATGTGGGTTTCTATGAGAGAAAAGTTCAAATAGAAAACCATTTATAACCCTGATGAATTTCTAGGGAGAAATCCATTTTAAGGGGGGTGGAATGTAACACCCCAAGATTTTATGATATATATTATTTTTAATTTATTGGATATATTCTTTTGTACTCTACAAAAAGATTTGTTTTCAATATACACAACACCGTATTAGCTTGTAGTATACACAACACTATTCTTGCCTCGTGTTACACACAATTTCAAGATTGTTTGGTAGAAATTATTCTACGCAACATTGACTATATATTTTTTTCAATGTATAAATGATAGTTTTTTTAATATGTTATACTCAACACCAAAAAAATCATTCACTACATGTAACAATGACTTGGCTTGTGTTACACGCACGATCGATCTTCCTCGATGGCTTGTGTTGTACACAATACTAAGTTTCACTAAACAACAATATATTAATATATTATTGTTATGAACTAGCCCTTATGAATATTATTAACCACATTTTTAATTTATTACTTTATAATTCATTTTACATATTTTTTAGAACATGCTATGTGAACAAAATTAATTTTTCAGATAAAAGAAGTATTTTTCAAAAACACCAGTTTTGTCGCCTTTTAATGGAGAACCAATTTTAAATAGAATTTTTGAAAGGTGTATAAGTTTAATTTGAAAAGTTAAACTTATTTTTTTGAATCATGATATAAAAATTTACTTTGGATAAGTTTTTGAAATTAGTCTGATAGCCCACATATTTTGATGAATAGTAAAAATACGCTAAATTTTAATTAAAAAAAACTTTTTTCATCGAGACAATTTATATGGTAAAATTATAATATTGAATTGTTTTAAAGTAAAAATAGAATATATTTTTTAAATTTTATATATTATATTTCATTATAAATAATTTTACATTGAATTCATAGGTAAAAACATTTCAATTTTTTTCAATGTTTTAAATTTTAAAACCCATTTTCTCAACAACGGGATTAATTTTAAATTAATTAATTCAACATATGTGTCTTGATTTTGGAAAATGGATTTCATATTTGGAAGCATTAGGTATAGATTATGGTAATAAGATACTTTTATTTTATGGGAATTTTGAATAGTAACTTCGGTAAATTTTATTTACCACAGTTAAAGGTAAATCGGGTAATTAAGTGTAAATATAATATAAAAAAAATAACCTAGCACTTGTATTAATATAATTGGATGATTTTATTTCATCCTAAAATATTCTTGGGTAGAAATGGTATCTATTGGAACCCACTTGTATAATATTGTGACATTTAATTTATTTTATTTAATTGAAAGTGAAATATGTCTCACTCAAAATTTGATAATTAATGTATTTTTAATAAATGTTTATACAAAATATAAATTAGATTATAAATACTCATTTGAAATATAATTTTTTTTTCATATCATGGTAATTTATTTGTAATTTTTTAGAAATATATAATTACCTTAATAGCTTATACAATAATGATGCAGAAATTATTTATTTAGTGAAAAATCAATAATACAGTTTTTATTAAAATAATAATATCCATAAAAGGCCCAAAAACATGATAAAAACATATTGTTCGAGTATATCTACACCATAAGAATTCAATTGTAGACATGTGGACCATTTGGATCCTTACAAAATAGATTATGACATTTATATTATATTATTTTAAATGATGTTATAGTAGTCAACTTCATAGTTTAATAAACATAACATTTTAAAAGTTGGGTGTTTTAGATGATAAATTCTACTAAAAGTATTATTATGAAATATATTAGATTTATCTTAATCATAGTATTTTAGTTTTAATTTTTATGCAACAAATAATATATTAAATAATTATACAAAAATGTTGTAGTAATTATTTTATTAAGAGAAATGTCAAATAAGTGGTTTATAAATATTAAAATAAATATTATATGAACAAATAATGTTCTCGGTGAATTTTATCGATGAATATGACATGTTAGTAATTTTTTATTGATGAATATGACTCTATTGATATTTTATAAAAATATCATATTATTAAACTGTTTGAAAATCGCAAAAAATTTAAAAATTAAAATTTGAAATATATTTGGTCAAAAATTTCATATAGTATCCAATTATTGGATATTCACAAAAAATAATTAATAATTTATAACCTTTTAAAATTTAGAATATTATTACCACAAATATAATTAAATAGATTAAATAAGGATAAATCAAAATGATAAGGTATAAAATAAAATCAAAACATGTCTAAAATTGATTGGTTGATGAGATTAATACCCAATATTATCTCATATTAAAATTTTAGTCACTTTGGATGTTTTTACGTGGGTTTTGAGTATTTTTTATAAATTAATATTTTGGAGGTTTCCAAAAGTTCCCCTCTACTGACTTATAAAAGGGCACCTCCTCCCTCTTCTCTTCACTCCATTTTGAGCTTCAATACTCGGCCAAACCCTGAACATTTACTTTCTCAACTTACCTAGAAACATACTAGAGATCCTGGTATTCTTCAAAGACCATATTTAGTTCCCTAAGAGAAAGTTTAGAAGAGGCACGTTGAAGAAGAGGTAATATCATTTACCGATTCATTCAAAAGTATTTTTTTCTTCTACTTCCACTTATTTAGTGGTTTCATTATAATTTAATAACATAAGTATCCATAATATACTTATGTGTCATTATAAATATGAAACCACCAAATTTCACATTAAATCTATCCTACGTAAAATGAAGTCATTGCGCGTGCGTACATAAAGATTACCATCTCCACGCCATGGTGTAATCTGTTTTCCACCACCACATTACTTGGATGGGTATAATGGTGGAAATAATAACTATATATTATTGTTATAACATGTTTATAATTATGAGATATTATATAATCTACTCCAATTCCATTCAATAATTATGAGAATGATATCATCTCTTGTGTGTACGTACGGATTTCCGCCTCCACAACGTGATGAGATTCATTATCTATGTTAACCATTCAATAATGATTATAAATTATATATAATAAATAATCATGAATGATATGAAATAATAGTGCTACTATATTTAGGTATATATATGTCTCATTTACTTAATTCCATTCGATTCAATAAGGAAATGAAAACAGCGTTCATGCGTACGTACGGCCTACCGTCTCCATTAATGGTGTATTCCATTTCATTTATCTATATATTATATATATATATATATATACTGAATATATATGATATATAAATCATTTTTACATTCTATAGTAATAAAATAATGATATAAGTAAAAATGTCAAGAACAACAAGTCCAAACACGTACGATACATGAAATGATTATTACCCAAAACGTTGCTTCAACATGGAATTGACAAATGAACGGGTAATGTAAAGTTATAAGTGAATCATATATGATATCAAAAAACTGACTATGATTCTTTAATACGTCAATAAAATTATTTAAATCATTATACAGGAATTTCAGACACGTAATGGAGAAATCAGACTTAAGGTAAGGGATTTTTTCGTCTCACTTTTATTTCTGTGAGACATATGCCATAATGGCCATCTACTTATTTTGTAAGGTGTTTGTGCTTCCCATGAATGTTTTATGATTTTTATTATGAAGGATATGATATTTACATATGAATTTAATTATCTTTATTTTATGACATGTATGATTCCACCAATTATAAATGGTAAGGTATAATTATTCTTGTCTCGTTCTTATCCGAGATTTCTTATTCATAAGTATTTACTGGGATTATATTTATCATCCATGTACATGTTTTGTAAAAATGTTTTCATAAAATGTTTTTTATTCTTCCACGTATGTTTAAAGACATTTTTCCCATTGTTGAATTTTACCACTATAAGTACCCGAATCGTCATTTTCGGGTATTTTTTTTTCTTTTTTGGTCATTTTTGTGAAAAAGAGGAAATTATGGAAATTTTCTAAGTACACACCGTGTACTGCCTTACCGTAGGGTGCTGTGTGCTAGCTGTGTAGTGGCTACACACATGTCTATGTGGGGGTGATTTGGAGGCCGTTGAAAGTGAATTACAGAAACAGCGAGTACACGCCGAGTACTACAAACGGACACGACGTCTACTTTTATTTATTTTTTCATTAAATACACTAGGGTCACGTCTAATTACCATAACTCTCCTATTTTAGGTATCGTTAAACCGGGAGCACTGTATGGTCGTGGATCTTCAACAAACCCCCGAGTGTTCGTCCGTCCTCTGAATCGATCATCGTCTATTGCGTTGGAATCGCATCGGTGAGTTCTATCTTCTCCTAGTGAACCATATTTTTATTTCTCATCTCTCGTGAGATATCCTGGGTTGAACTTTTTATATGTTTTTTTTTGATCTTCGATGTTATAAGGAGATTTATTCATTGAGTTTCACTTATAGTGATCTCTTAACACTGGGGTAGGTGGTTTATACCTTTCTGTTCAACGTCTTTGAGTATTATGTAAAAATTCCACCAAAACCCTTGAACGGGGTATTGTGTGTTTACCTTTTTACCCTTTTTGATTGTCTTCCATGATTGTATTCTTCTGTAGGCATTAAATGGATGTGAATAGGGTTTATTTTCTATGATTTGGATGTATTTCCCTTGCATGTTTTGTTTACAATCATTTGGTCTCGTTAGCCGGTTTGAATGCCTTGCCTGTTGTCCACGCATATTACTGAAGTATGGAGAGTTTGTATTCTAATATGCTTGATATGTTGTGGACTGTTTAACCAATTAGTTATATATCTTTACTTTGGCCATATTGTATTTCTATGCTCGTTGACCTACACAGGGTGGTGATAACCTATTGTAGTATTCTATAAATGGAATTGACCAAGTGAGCTTCCTCAAAGATTCCTTGATGCCTTTAGACTATAAGTGTAATTGATCGAGTGAGCTTCCTCAGAGAGTCTTTGAATTATTTTAACTTCTTTAGACTACAAGGGGAATTGATGGTGAGTGCTTCCCCATAGAGTCTTTGAATGAGTTGAGCTACAAGGGGAGTTGACCAACTGAGCTTCCTCAGAGAGTCATTGAACTTGGGGCTATAAGGGGAATTAACTGTGAGTGATTCTTCAGGGAGATCTTGACTACCTTAGACTATAAGGGTAATTGACTGTGAGTGCATCCTCATAGAGTCTAATATACTGAACATGATGGGTTAGGCTGAGTGTACGGCCCAAAGGGTTTCTTGTACTTGTTAGGCAGGATAGGAGGGGTGTATGTGAGTACTTCCCATAGGGTTAACTATTTGTGCATACCTGTTTGATTAGTTGTTTCTTGATGATAAAATATGGATTTTTTACTACTAAGTACTTTCCTGCTAACTTCTTTCTGTACTTTTCCTACCATATATTCATGGACTATTAGGCACAGATCTTTGGGTGGTTGGCCACTAGTATTTAATCTCACACCCTATTTGGGCCATGATTTGGGCCCAAAAAGGTAACATTGTTGGAGGTATAGATAAGTAAAAGTTCCCTTATACTTTAGGTACTTGACGTGCTGTGGAGCTGGAGATCATGGGACCAAGCTTATGATTGTGATGCTGAGGAGTTGTTTATCTATTTCTTTTGTACTTTGGATTAGTACGTTTTTTATTATAGCATTTTTACTTGTTTGGCTAATTTCCTAGACATATATATCTTGCATCATTTATATATGTTCTCCAGTTGTTTATACTTCCAATCTTCCACTATTTACTCTTGTATGAACGTTTACTTATTCAGTTGCGCCAGTTTTGGCACCAGCTGTTATCCCTGACATAGGTGCTAATGCACATTTCTGAGAGGGATTTTAAAGATGATGCAAGCCTTTGAGGGAGCACCACCTCATGCCCCGTCGATGGAAGATTTGACGTGGGACTTTTAGTAGCAGCATCCTCCCACTTTTTTAGGGACGGTGGAGCCTGTGCTACAGATTCATTTCTAGAATCCCCAATTAAGATCTTTAATCACCTGGAGACACCTCTAGAGAAGAGGGTGAATCTCTCTACTTACATGCTTCGAGACTCCTCCAAGAGGTGGTGGGATGTGATCTCGCATGCTGGACACCATCAGAATATGTCTTGGGATGAGTTTCGGTACATCTTCTATGATTACTTCTATCCGAAGACCTAGGGGGCCTATCAAGCCCATGATTTCATGAGTATGGAGCAGGGTACTCTTTCTGTTATGGAGTATTCCTCTCTCTTCATAGAGCTGTAGAATTTCACACCTATACCAAGAGGTTAGTAGTTGTTCCTTGCATGGAAGATTGAGGATGGTTTAAGGCATGACATTTGATCGTAGGTGAACATCTTCAGGTTGACTTCGATATCCTCTATTATCAACTAGGCTCTGATCACAGAGCATATTCTGAGGGATTCTAGAGATTTCATGAAGGGTGGTTTGACATCTAGAGTTAGTATTCCTCATACTGATATAAGGAAGCATCGTAGAGATTTTGCACGAAGAGATTAGAGTAGGTGGGATGCATCTTCTCTTATCCAGGTGGTATGCTACTAGTGTGGGCGGAGCGGGCATACGAGGCCTCATTTCCCGAGAGACCCGGTGGAGTTCCAATCATGCTGAAATATAGGACATCTTCAGCGCTTCTGTCAGATCTTCTCACTAGCAGCTGGTGATAGGGGTTCTTCTATGACTACACGTTCAAGAGTAGCACCTCCAGTTTCTCCGCAGTCAGGGAACTAGAGTCCTTCCGACCATTTAGGTCGAGGTGGAGGTTGTGGATGAGGTATCCAGTAGTCGGGTTTTCATTGACAACATGGTGGATTAGCTCAGAATGGTCAGGCAAGGTCACAGGGCCGCAGTGTACTCCAAAATTTTGCAGTGGAGCAGACCCAACAAGAGTAGGATCTAGGACCTTCTACAGTTCGAGGTACGATCATAGTAGACTCAGTTTTATCTTCTGCACTTTTCAATACACAGACTTCCCATATCTTTATATCTGTTGTTGTTGTGGAGATCCTTGGACTCTCCATCTTTTCATCTGCTGATATCTTGACGCTAGACACACCATTGGGGACTAGAACGACTATTGTATGTCAGTTCAAGGAGTACCCTCTTGAGGTTGGTGGTTTTTCTTTCTATGGCACCTCTATGTCTTAGAGATGATAGGCTATGTTGTAATTCTCATAATGGACTGGTTAGTTCCCTTCCAGACAGTCGTCAATTGCTATCATCGTAGAAGGTGTTTCATATCACCAGAGGGTGGACTGTTTCTTCATAAGGTCAAGTGGGATGTCCAGGCGAGCAGAGCAGTGCCAGAGCATCATGTGTTGGGAGGAGTTACAGCCCAATTTTTAGTCTAATTATGGATGACTAGAGGACTTCACATATAGACTTTCTTCCAGTGGTGGATCATTTCAGAGATGCCTTTCAAAAGGACTTTTCAGCTTTTCCTTCGGAGCGTGAGGTGGAATTTTCGATTGATCTCGTGCTAGGAGCGGCACTGGTGTCCATTTATCCTTATAGTATTGCTCCCCTAGACTTACGGGAGACCAAGAACCAGTTTCAGGAGTTTCAAGCAAACAGTTTCATCCGACCCAGTACTTCTCATTGGGGTTCGCCTATCATGTTTGCAATTAAGGAAGATGGTACCTTTCAGATTTGTTTGGATTATCGGATGTTGAACCAGTTGAAGGTCAAGAACTGATATCCTTTACCAAGGATTGATGATCACTTTGATCTAATTCGATGATCCCTAGTGTTCTCGAAGAATGCATTGAGGTCCGGTTATCATCAATTGTGCATTAATCCATATGATATCCCTCTCACAGCCTTCCAGAGGGTGTATGGTCTATATGAATATATGGTTATGTCATTCGATCACACGAACACGCCTGTAGTATTCATGGCACTGATGAGCCGATTGTTCCATCCATACTTGGATTCCTTCATGGATGTCTTCGTGGATGATATCTTGGTGTACTCTCACACTCAAAACAACCATGATACACATCTTGAGATCATTTTGAGTACACTAAGAGAGCATCCTTTATATGATAAGCTCCCAAAATGTCACTTTTGGATGAATCAGATTCACTTCTTGGGTCATGTGATCTAAGAGACATGAGTATCATTCGACCTATAGAAAGTTGGAGTAGTAGTTTCTTGGGGGCATCCGAAGAACATCTTTGAGGTATGATGTTTTCTGGGGATGGTTGGATACTACAGATGCTTCATAAAGGACATTCCACACATGGCAGCACCACTGATGGGTCTGACTAAGAAGGGTCCCTTGTTTTTGTGGTCAGATTCTTGTGTGTCAGCCTTTCATAAGCAGAAGGGGAGGTTGAATTTAGCACCACTACTACTATTGTCAAAACTGGGAAAGAGCTATACTGTGTACTGTAATGCTTCAGGTATCATGCTGGGAGCTGTGCGTATGTAGGGAGATGGAGTCATTGTGAACAGGTCTCGGTAGTTGCAGCCACATGAGAGGAACTACCCAACGCACGATCTCGAGTTGGTAGCAGTTGTTCATGCCTTACGTTGTTGGAGACATTATCTTATCAGAGAGGATTTTGTGGTTTTCACCGACCACAAGAGTCTCAAGTACATCTTCACTCAGCTTGATCTGAATTTATGATAGTGAATGTGGGTTGAGTACCTTCAGTATTTTGATTTCAAGCTTTCCTATATGCCTTGGAAAGGCAATGTAGTGGATAATGCACTGAGTAGGAGGACTCAGATACAAGAAGTTCAAGAGGCTAGTAGTGAGTGGCAGCTTATGGATCTATTCTCTGAAATGCATTTGGAGGTGCACAAAAGATAGGGGTAGACTTTTCTTTCTTTGCTATCTATTACCTATACTCTTCCTGATCGAGTGCGAATGAGACTGCTATCAGACTCAGAAGGCTTAGTCATACAGGAAAGTGTTTCAGGAGATAACACTATTCATGTATGGACAGTATGAGAGGATGAGATCTTGTGGTTCTAGGGGTGCGTCTGGGTTTTATAAGACATACGCGAGGAGCTGATGTAATACATTCATTCATCAATTTGGGCAGTTCATCCTAGTTTCACCAAAATGTATCGTGATCTATACCGCCTGTATTGGTGGCCAGGTATAGAGAGGTATGTTTCTGGTTTTTTCATGAGATTTTCCACCTATAAGCAAGTGAAGGCCCCGGGTGGAAGTGGAATGATGTCGTGATGGATTTCGTGAAGGGTTATCCAAGATCACCGCAAGGGAATGATGCAGTGTGGGTTGTCATTGACAGACTCACAAAGGTTTCTCACTTCTTTCCAATCAAAGAGACCTTTAATATTGATAAACTGGGACGGTTGTAAATCTGTGATATTGTACATCTACATAGAGTTACACACTCCATTGTTTCAGATAGAGATACCTGTTTTAATTCTTAGGTCTGGTAGGGGCTTCAGAAGGCGTTGGGTACACATGTACTATTGAGTACTACATACCTTCCCCGGACAGATGGCCAGTCCGAGCGTACGATTCAAGTGCTTGAGGACATGTTCCAAGCATGCATCCTGTATTTTGGAGGTTCTTGGAAGAATCATATACCTTTTCTGGAGTCTCCCAATAATAATAGTCTTCAAGAAAATATTTAGATGGCACCATATGAGGCTTTTCATGGTAGGCCATGATGATCACCCTTATGTTTGCTGGAGGCAGGAGAGGCAGCTTTGCTGGGACCTCTCCTTGTACAGGAGACCACAGAGAAGATAGAGTTGATTCGGAAGAGGATGGCTACTACGCAGTCACGACAGAAGTCTTATGTTGATTAGTGGAGATGACTTCTAGAGTTTAAGGCTGGGGATCAGGTTTTCCTACATGTCACACCGAGATTGGGACACATGAGCATTAGGAGAGAGGGTAATCTTTCGTCGAGGTACGTCGGGCCATTTCAGTTGTTGGAGAGAGTTGGGTCGGTTTCCTATCGGTTGTAGTTACCTCAGAGGTACCAGGATATACACTATGTTTTTCACGTTTCTATGCTCCGACAATACTTTTCAGACCCATCTCGTGTCATTCAAACTGGGTAGGATGAACTCAAAGTGGATGCATCATTCGAGGAGCATCCTATCTGAATTTTTGATCACAATACAAAGGTTCTCTACGTCCATTTTATTACTCTGGTATGAGTGCTATGGTAGTGCGGGCGAGTACAGGATAAGACTTGGGAAAGGGAGGATGATGTATGAGAACAGTGGCCAGGACTGTTTGGGTTTTCTTCTTCTACACCATGCTAGGGGATATTTGGGGATGAATTTCATTAAGGGGGGGGGGGAGTTTGTAAGAACCTGGATCTTCTTTTCGAGTATGCATTTTCTTTTCTCATCATTTTTGATAAAAAGATGAAATTAGAAAAAATTTCAATGTACATATTGTGTACATTATGATAATACGTCATGTACTGCCTTGCCACATGAGGTCGTGTGCTAGCTGCGTAGTAGCTACACACATGACCGTGTGGGGGTGATTTGGAGGCCAGGTAAAGTGGTGTATGGAAACGGTGCGTACACGTCGTGTACATCAAGAGTACACCCCATGTAATTTCTTTTGTTTTCATTAAACACACTGGGGTCGTGTATAATCTCCATAATTGTCCTCTTTTAGGTCTCGTTCGACCGAGAGCTCTGTACGGTTTCAGATCATCGATGAACCCCCAAGCGTGTGTCCGTCCTCCGAATTGAACACTGTCTGTTGCATTGGAATTTCATCAGTGAGTTCTATCTTCCACATGAGCACCATATTCACATTTCTCCTCTCACGTGAGATATCTTGGGTGGAAAATATTATATTTTTTTGAAGATCTTTGACGTTCTAAGAAGATTGAAGCTTCGAGGTTCACTTTCATCGATCTCTTAATGCCAAGGTAGGTGGTTTGTGCATTTTCATTCTATGTAATTGAGTATTATGTCAAAATTCCACCAATACCCATGAACAGGGTATTTCGTGTTTAGTGTTTTACCCCTGTTGATTTCCTTCTATGAATTTATGCTTGTGTAGAGGTTAAATTGATGTTAATATGGTTGATTTACTATGATTTGGATGTATTTCCCATGCATGTTCTATTTACTACAGTTTGGTCCCGTTTAGCCAGTTTGGATGCCTTGCCTGTTTTCCATGCCTGTTGCTATAGGATGGATAGTTTGTATTATGATATGCTTTATATGTTATGGACTGTTTGGCCAAGTAGTTTTGTAGGTTTACTTTGGCCATATTTTATTTCTATGGTCGTTGTCTTACATAGGGTTGTGTGAACCTGTTGTAGTAGTCTATAAAGGGAATTGACTGAGTGAGCTTCCTCAGAGAGTCCTTGACTCCTTTAGACTATAATGGGAATTGACCTAGTGAGCTTCCTAGGAATGTATTTGAATTATTTGAACTTCTTTAGACTATAAGGGGAATTGATGGTGAGTGATTCCTTAGAGTGTCTATGAATTACCTGAGTTATAAGGGGTATTGACCGAGTGAGCTTCCTCAGAGATTCATTGACCTCAGGGATATTAAGGTAATTGACTGTGAGTGCTTCCTCATAGAGTTCCTAACTACCTTAGACTATAAGGGGAATTGACTATGAGTTTTTCTTCAGAGAGTCTTGTATACTAAACTAGAGGGGTTAGTCTGAGTGTACTACTCAGAGGGTTGCTTGTACTTGTTAGGTAGGAACAGAGGGGGTTGCTGTGAGTACTTTTCAGAGGGTTACTTTTTTGTGCTTAGATGTTGCTTGATGTTATCTTGAGGATTGTTTAATATAGAGTAATTTCCTGCTTACTACTTTCTATACTTTTCCTACCATATATTCACTTAATGATATGCATAGATCTTTGGGTGGTTTCCTATTGGGATTTAGTATCACACCCTATTTGGGCCATGCTTTTGGGCCTAAATAGATTAAATTATTGCAGGTATTGATAAGAGAAAGAACACTTATACTTTAGGTACATGACTTGCTATGGAGCTAGAGAGCATGGGACCAAGCTTATGCTTGCGATGCTGAGGAGTTTTTTATCTATTTGTTTTGTACTTTGGTTTAGTACTGCTTTTATTCCATAATTGTGACTTGTTTTTCTACTTTCCTAGACATATGTATCTTACATCATTTATAAATGTTCTCCAGTTGTTTATAAATCTAGTCTTCCACTGTTTACTCTTGTATGGATGTTTACTGCTTCCGATTTTTCTTTTGTTTTTCATCCGCTGTGTACTCTGCCTATGATGGCATTGTTTCCCCACTATCACACCCAAGACCCTCACTGCTAGTCGGATGCCTCTAGCATTTGGGGAAATGTGCTTGAGGCCTTGTGACCAACTGTATACGGGGCACCTCTGGGTGGCTTTTGGAACCGGGACATTACAACCACACTGTGTGGAAGGAATCTTTCTTTTGATTACCATAAAGGGTACTTATTGACTTTTCCTGTAAAAGTTCGAGGAGAATGTTTTTTTAACTTATATGGAATGAACAGATTTGTATGGTTTCATAACACCTTATTTCCATGAACCTTATTCTACAAGATTTCATGATTATTTTCAACAAAATTATTTTCTTTTAAAATTGCATGGAATTCTGAGAAAAGGAAATGATTTTGAATTTGAAATGATATTTTTCTCAAGAATTCATTTCAAGTTATTTATCAAAAATATTTTCCATCTAAGATGACATTATTTAATATGGATATGTTTCATGTATAATGTCACTATTATTTACATGGTTTTATTTTGTTAATGATTAAATTATATCCAATTATTTATATGGATTATGTTATGATGGTATGATGTATACGAAACCCATTTTATTCATTAGGATATGTTGAATGATTTATGTCTATTTTGTGGAACATGAAATAATGATTTCATTATGAGATGGGTGGGTCCTATATCTCCCTTCAATGCATTGGCTAAATATTAATATCTCATGAGATATACATGGCTGGAATGGTAATTTAATCCAGTTCAGTGAAAGAGGGCGAGAATGTGGAGTGAACTCGGTTCAGTAATGGACTTTGTCTGCTATGATGGTCTTGGAAGTGATCCTCGAATAATATGAAATGATTTTCTAGGATTATGTGTGTATGACACAAATTTTCATGTCTTATATTATGATAATTTAGATTACATTTCACTTCTATGATTTATCCCATGTCACAATGTTATGATATCTTTTGCAGGATAAGATTTGCAACTGAAAATGGTATGATTGATATTTTCGTTGTTTACCCTTACTGAGAATTTGAGCTCACCTTGTTTTATGTTTTCCTTTCCCTAAGACATAATGAAATGTTTTTTATAGTAAAAATAAAGGGGAAAATCTTTATGGAAGTTGTTTAAGATCTTTCACCGTGATTAGAAGATTGTGTTCCATGTTTCCAAAGACACTAAACTAACACGGTCTTTGCACGTCTTTCTATGTTGTGTATTAAGTATTCTGCAAAATAAATGTAATTTCCATGTATGTAAAGAAGGGGTATCTACATCTTGTATCATAATCATAATAAATCATAATATTGTGAAAATATTAAAACATAATAATTTGAATGCATAGTATTCTGCGTATTACTAGTTTGTGGTCATACTCAAAAATAAAAAGTTATGAAAACATCCTTGCAATATCTTCCACAAAAATTACATTCATCATAACAAGAAGAAGTAATAATCAGACAAAAACATGTGTACATATATATTCACAATAATAACTATGTTTAACCTTCTCATATCACAAGATAACAATATCAGTTTACCCAATGCATTTGACAGCTATAACACAATAAAATATTATATAATCACAATATATTCATATAAATTTAACATGATCATAAATCATTCATCATATAACCATATCATAACCAATAGAAAATAATTTATTTTTGTAAACATATAATTCTTATAAACATAAGAATTTTAAATACTGAATAAGTATGATATAGTCGGAATGTATCCCAAATAAAGTATAATTGATATAAAAGTAATTCCTAATAGATGAAATATTTCATTAAATGATCTATATGATAATTATTGACGAAAATAACAATTCTTATTGAAATAAATTATTTTAAATATAAAAAATTCCCAAATATTAAGGAAAAACATATAATTGAATAGAACCATGGAAAAATTCATATGATTTGTAAAATAATAGAGCGATCATGATGATAGTAAATATTTTTAATTTCATATGTGTTAAAAAAATATCCATTTCACTTTTTGGATAAAAAGTCAAAAGTACCACATTTGGAATACGATAAGTTGATTTCCATTAAACCATTTTGTAAAAAGTAAAAAATTGTTAAAATGTGTTTTAAAGAATCATAGAATAATAAAAAAATCATGAGAATGATTTTATAAAACATGGATATTTAGGAATATTAAAATATATTTATCATGTAAGGATTATATAATTTCCATAATCAAACATAAGGCGTAGAAAATTATGAGTAAACTTTTATTGAACCATAAATCACCTACCTCAAGTATCATCATTATTGATATTAATTTGTACCTTATATTCCATAATATATATTTATTATACATCCATTGAAAACAATTATTTAACATACCATATATAATTTACATATATTGTATTATCACCAATTTATTAATAGTTTTTTATACAAACAACATTTCTGGTCACTAACTTCTTCACTTTTCATTAGTTTTTTGATTCAGTAGTCCTAGTATGTGTACATTGATCATGGTTCCATCATATTAATAATTTTAATCAAGATATATACATCAGATTTATTAATTTTTTATACAGTCATCTAAAAAATGTATAGAAAGACGGACGGATTAAATCATTCATGGAAATGGTTGGCCATACGCACTCATAAACACTACTTTAAAATTTTAATAGATGGAAAAAGAATAATGGTAATAAAATATGCATTATTATATAAATTTGATTTCATATATATTATATATATTAATAAAATTTATCCTCATAACTATTCTGGTAAAATTCCAGTGAAAAATGAATTACATCGCTTCCTCATGGTTGTAGTTCATAGGCATGCATAGGCAATAATATCATATTCCAATGTATTTGAAAAATGTGTATAATTATTATTACATAACTATAATAAAAATCATAATATTTATTATAGTGAAGGAATTAGCCCTCAATTAATATCATATATTTAGGGTATGTATAGGAGGATGTCATTATTGAAATATTTCTTTAAGAGATACAACTCTTCATTGATAAAACACTTTTGACATGCATGTTATTGCTATGTAATATTTTATTTTGTAAAGGTAATATGATATATAATGTCATTAAGGGACCTATGAAGATATTTTGGTTATAATTTACTGATATATGAGGCTTGCGATGTGTTGATAAGAGAGGATATGTGGTATCTTTTAATAGGGAGGGAATGGAAACCAATGGAATTAATTAAAAAATTATATAATATACATAATATCCATTTCAAGTAAATGTAAGGCCCCCAATGTCTATGATATGTTCTAATTGGGTTGAAATAAGCTCATATAAGCACATTTAAATAATAATTGGACATATTTTAAACCCATTATTCTATTTAAATTACTATAAATATGATCAAATGATAACCATGATAACATTACATTTACCTCGATAACATAATATAATGATTAAAATAAAAGGATAATTATAAATTTATTTTGGATAAGATGACTCTATAGTTTGAATCTATTTTATTTAATTTATTTTCTCTCGATTCTTTAAATTAAAATTAATATTATTACACAAAATGATAAACAAATAATTTTTAAATACATTCCAAATTTAAGTGTCATTTTTTGATACATTTTAAAAATGTGATGAATTAATTTATAATAATTTTTATTTTAAGATTATAGAAAAATATATTTTTTATACTTTTTTGTTTGTTGAAATATACAATTTAATCTTCCCACTATTCCATTAAATGAAAATACTCAAAATAGTTTTTAATATGAATAATATATAAATGTTCCTCACAAAAATAAATATAGGGTGACCAAATTCAAAAAAATTATTTAAAAAGGTTATTTAACTTCATAAGGTTATATTTGGTCTTAATGTACTCATCCAATAGTTTAATAAACTTTTTATGGGTTTTTATGTTTTTCCTCATTATTTTAACACATTTCTTCATTTTTTACTGAGGTAAAAAACATTTACTATGGATGTAATTCATAATTAAATAATATAAAAATTTCTCTCTTATATTTTAATTTTTATTCTGAATCCAAATATGGAAACAATTTTATCAAATTAAATCCCCATAATTTAAAATTTTTATTTAATATATAACTTGTAAAATGTGATTAAAAATGGGTCTCTAGAAAACAATTATTATTCAGTATATATGGTGTTTATACAAAAAGACAGTAGAAACTATAATCTAATGACCTAAATGAGATTAAAAATAATAGAAATGAATGGATTTAAATATAAAATAAATTCTAAAATAAAATAAATAAATTTAAAATGATTCAAATGAAAAGGTAGCACTTAACTAAAAACAATATTACAACTATTCATAGAAAAACCAATCCATTTAAAAAATTCCTAAAATATTAATACCTAATAATTTAGAAGTGTTGTATTCTAAATGGAAGTTCAATTTTACACTTAAATTTTCTCAATGTGATTGAAATTAATTATTTAATTTTTTCACAAAATGTTAAAAAAATTATTTCTATGGAAAAAATGTTTTTTTAACATATAAATACTTTACTAAAAAATTTATACATAATTATCATCATGTTTTCTTTATCTATAACCTTTATAAATATTTTATACAATGATATTATTCCAATCTATACCTACAATGTCAACACCTACGTTATGACTCTCATGTTTATATAATAATATTTTATATCACTGTTCATTTGAACTCAGTGATTCATGTAACACAAGTTATCAAAAATATAGAATTTATTAAATGAAAGATATATTCAAAACTACCAGGTTGTTACACTATGTCCTTATGTAACTATTTCACCCTGTTTAGTTTGGTTTTTGATAGTTTTATGATTCAGAATGAAATCTCTTAACTTCTTAGGTCCTTTTTTGATTTGTTATGGTGCATTAACACGATGATGGTGGAAAGTGATGTTTTTAATGTAGGTTTCCCCATGCATAGGGCATTAAATTAATGGTCGTGATTTTATTTTTATTTCTATCATGTTTTTAGAATTATTTTAATGTCCCTAAGTATATATAATCGATTTTATCAAAATGAGGTGGGATTGAATTGAATTTTTATGAATCCAAAATTGTTAAGATATATCATATATTCTTACATAATTAGGTCTTGGAGTGGATATTTATTATTTAGTTGGTATAATAATTCCATAAACAAAGTTATAAAATTCATAAAATGAAATTAAATAATTCTATCTCATGAAATGTACCACATGTACTGTAATAATTTTTTATGTAAATGATAATATGTTGATGTTATGTTACTAATTCTCTATAGGTGAAATTTTTTATTCTTTTTATGCTCTTGGAAATTGTGGTTTTGTCTATTAAGTTATTTTGTAGGTGAGGTTTAGGATTATTTTTTGGTTTATGTGATAGTATTATATGTGATTTATATTTAGATCACCACTATTTATTGTCATGGTAATCCATGTGTAGTTAGGCATGATATCCAGGAATACATTCTACATTAGTATACACTCATTTCCCTACATAGTGTCCCTATGGTTATATTTTTCTCTAATTATGGAGTATCACCTCGATTAGAAAAGTTAGGGTAAAATAGAGTGATATAGAAGGCTTATGGATATCCAACACATGTATTTCAGTATAGTTATTACATTTTTGTTTTTCTAGATTGAACGATGGGGTCCTTGACTATCATGATATCGTTGTTTTTATTATATATGTATGTTTATCATTTGTGAAGTTATAATTCTATTATTGGTCTAATTTTCACAATATAACAAAGAAGGAATATTCATTTTTTATCCTTTCTATGGATATGTTAAATATTGTGTTAAAACGATATTTACCATTTCTTAATATGTTTCTTATATACTAATAAAAAGTTTTATATAAATGTTAAATTATTCAATGGAAAATTATCTTATATATAATTAATGACTGTTATTAGAAATAAACAGTAAATTCTCAAAGATAATATGAAAAATATAATTTCCTATATGTATTAAAAAAAGAATGGGTTGTTTTTATTTTTAAAATTTGTTAATGGGGTGGGAGGAGGATATATTTTAGGTTCATTTTTCCCACTCCCATCATAATGTAAATTTTCCATATTTTTAAATGGATAGAGTGGTTGATATTTTGTTTCTGGTTGAGGATTCCAAAAAGTGTAGTTGTTTCAATAAATATAGAGGTTAATATTTTTGTTTCATTAATTTTTTCATGAATTTATATTATCTTGGACCCAAATCTTATGATTTTTTACCATGTTTCACACTCTGTATTAGTCTCATACATTAGTTATGATTTATATGATATCATTATGTGTATGATATTTTTATAGGTTATTTGTTATTATAATGCATGTTGATTACTTTTTAAACCCCTAAATTGGATTATATTTTATATTGAAACAGTTTATTTCTATTCTAGGGAACTCTAATTTATGGAATAGATATACTATATAATCTGTTTGATTCCCTTTTTTATTTATCAGGAAAAATAATTCCCATTATTGTACATTTAGTGCCTCAGCAAGACCTTCCAGCCCAATGAGATTTGGAATTCTATTTGGGAAATTTAGTGGAATTTATCACAGGCTATTATTAGAGTTTGATAGGGTGGGTGTATAATATATAGTCACCCATGTAGACTACAAAGGAAAATATTGATTTCAAAAAGAATTCTTCAAAAAGGGAATGTTTATCCATGGTTCGGGGGGGAGTTATCTACATGGGTATGGGGATAGGGATATTGTTATATCAGGTGGAGGGTTTGGATGATGGTTTTCCCTAGTTATGTAATTTACATAAATTTTTCTCATGTTATAGAAAGGATAATATAGTTCTCCGGTCTTAGGTTCTGTATATGCACTTCATCTGTGATGAAGACTAAGAGAGGATTCACTATAGTATGGAATCTAAGGGAAAACTAATTTATATTATATGTATAGGTAAAGTGGTAATCCTTATAAGGAGGCCTATGAGATGCTTCTTCCATGTATGGTGGACACCAGGTATGACTTGTTCATATGGATTCCTAGTGTATCATCTATTATAGATTCCCTAACATAGTAACGATTAACCCAGTTTTAAGTGGCCTTCATAAAGGATTTAATGTTTTAAGACATTGATAATGTATTTACATGAAAATTTAATTTATTTATTTTAGGAATGTAGATCAATAAAGATACATTATAGAGGCTTTGAGATTATGGCATGTGTAAGACCTTTCATTGGGGTTTTACATCATCTTTTTCTTTAATGTGTGTCAAAATTGATACCCATAAGGTATATTAATAGGAAAACATATAGATTAGGGTAAATTAATGTTGCGCATGGAAGGTGATTCATCTATGTTATCTAGGTGGGTGATACAATATTTCTAGCGAGACATCATAAGTTAGTAGTATGAAGGAGGTAAGAGCACTGGTGAATTCATACAAGTGGAACATGGTTATCGTGAGAGATTTGGGAGAAGTGACATGGGTTAATTTCAAGGGTCTTGATAATGGTGATATCTATCATCATGGGACCTTCACCATTATTATATCAAGGTTACAATACATTTTTGAAAATTAAATCCAATAAATACAATGAGACTATGGTCAATGGGGTTATCATAGAGTGATATGTGTTAGATGGTATCAATGTGTTATGGTAGGGATTACAATAAGGGGAAATTGGATTACGTTACCTGAAATATTGGGATTCTAATGGGTTGATCATGTGATGATCTTTTATAAAATCCCATATTAGTAAGTCTAACCTATGAGGATTTTTTAATTACGATAGAAGTTTGTACATGGGAATCTAGTTCGTGACTGAAAAAATATAAGTGGTGAGAAACGGATATAAAATATAGATTATATGAGGATAAATCCAACAGTTATAGCATATCCATTTAAAAAATGGTATTTACATGTTTAAAAATATGTTTTTGAGGGTTACCTAATGTGATAGGTGGCAATATTTGATTATTACTAAAAACACTGAATGATAGGTCATATGTTATAGCTTTATTTGAGAGGCTCTCATGTCTGAGAGGGTAGAGGTTGTAGTTTAGTTAGAGAAATCATTATAATTGAGAGTGTTGATATATTACATTTGATATGTGGTGGATTATAATATTATTTCCTATGTGATTAGTTGGGGGAATGATATGTGATATAAGACGTGGTATGAGGAACAAACCCGATTGTGTAGTTGGAGGTATAAGGTGCATTATATTGTGTTGTATAAAATAGGTTATGAGGCCCAACCATTATTGAGAAGGTTTTGATATTAGATGTTGAATATGTGGTATTTGAGGACATGTTTTATGTGATGAGGGATTAGTCAAGACATGGTATTGTGGGGTTGAGGTTCAGTACTGACCATAACCTATGATATAGTGTAGTGGTCATGACGTTGTATGAACATAGACCATGATTTATAGGGTATAGGTCAGGAGTTATGGAATGGGGATTGTTTTTTATTTATTTTTGGAAAATACATGTATGGTGAAGTATCATGTTTTTTTCAGTAGAACATTTTTAATGGAAATATATGCTTTTATGACAAATCTTTAATCACTTCACATTCTACATACATAAAAGTTATTATAACGGTATATAACTAGTTAACAATGGGTGGAAAAATTAATATTTATTTACCACAATCTATATGGTTACTCTAGTGTGTATCCAGTCCACATGTTTGATGTGCAAGACTGAGCATAGTGTTTATTATTGATCTTGATAAAAAATCATTATAATGTTTTTAGATGGATTGAGATAGGGATTGAGGATGGATTTGAGCCTAGATTTATATTTTATTAATGATTTTATTAAAAATATGTTTGTCTTGGATTGGGATCATATGGGGTGTATGACATTATGACCTTATTATTCATCTGTTATAACATGAATGTGTATTTATTCTATTATGTTTTTATATAGATGTCAGAAATTATTTACATAGTATGACATATAGTTTTCGTATAATGTTTGGTTGTTTATTATATTGATTTTTATTATTATTGAGAGTATATTCTACATAATGTTGATCATAAACAAGGGAGGTACACCTCAGGTCATTCGAAAGTCATATGTTTTGTCTCGAACTGCTAATTATTTATCTATATGTATTGATTTTTTTGTTTTATATGGATGTTAAATACATATTTTAGATAATGAAATGGTGGGGTGTGGGTATTTTTAGTTTCATATACACTGATTCGGTGAAACTTAATATTTAGTCACTCAAAATATTTTTCCAACTTTTTTGGTTTGAGGGGTTTCTATTTTATATTGATGTCTCTGGAATAACTATTGTTATCAAATGTTATTATAATGATAATTTCCAATATTTATAAACAACTTCATGAATATATTACATTGATGTACTTTATGCATTTCCATTTTAGATTGAGTGTTTCATTTATCTAAATATGGTACTATAAGATGGTATTGGTTGTTTGGGAATGATCAATAGAACAATTATTTTATACTATATATTCATATAGATGATTAAATATATTATAAATAATGATAGACTCCATTTTCAGTGGAAATTGTGAATAAATGATAGAGGAAGAATGTGAAAGGATCGATAGAAATGAACTATGTGTGATCTTAATGTTATATTACAAAAATACGAGAATCATTCTCCACAACCTAATCATAATTTATGAAATTATTACTATACTTGCATAAATGTATAATAAGTCATTGATTAAAAATAAAGGTATTATAATGAAAGGAATTTTTAAAATTTTGAATTAGGAATTGTGGTTCATTATTGTTATGTGAATGAATTCAACGTGGAGAAACGTTTGTAGTATTACAATGATGTATGGTCTACTAGAGGGTTTTGAGAATTAATTCACATTCCATTGATTTTGGAATCATGGGATATGATGGATTATACAATAAGAAGATATGGTGGTATGGATACCATGTTAATTAATAAGATATAGGATATTATTTTAAGTGAATATAATCATAAGATGAAAGTGATAGGTACTACAAAAAAAATTAATATAAATGGAAGGGGTATTTATCTCAGAGTATTCTAGTGAAGATAGAAAAAAAAAATATAAATGTGATTTTTGAAATAATCTAGTGATATTGGATGTTCATGCAGAAATAATTTAAATGTTTGTAATGGTGGAATAATTTTACATAAATATTAGATAACTCTTGAAAATGTGCTTCAATTTTAACAAGAATCTCAACATTTGAAGTGGAACAAGGTTGTTTGATCTTAAGTGACATAATATTGATGGATTCTTTAATTTATAAATCTAGATCTTAATTTTAGTACATTTCAATGAATGGGTTAACAAAAAATTCAATTTATAGAAGATTCCAAAATCTTCAATAGATATATGGGGAAGAAAAATAGATTGTGGAAATTGATTCCATGAACATTTGGACTATGAATGAGTTTTTAAATAGTTTTTAAGAACTTTATCACATAGTAGTTTTTTAATTGAACTTTATTTCCATTGGACTCCATGATGAGGTCATATATTAAATGATTTTTGAGATTATATTTGGAATATTCATTAGGTTTCCATACTAGTGGTCCCTAGTTAATTTGTGGAACAAAGTCCCTCTTTGGATATTTACAATGTATAATGAATGATTGATTAATAAAAATTTTGATTTTTTCGATGCATTTTTAATAATAATTGATGAAAAATGTTTACATACCATGAATAAATATTTAGTTTTTAATGTTGATTACATAGAATAAGAAACCTGTGAATGTTTTGTCCTAGGTAATCGCTAAAATGAATTCTCTTTCGGTTGTATCAATAAATAATTTTTTTGGGGGATATGATTTTCTATATTGATGTATGGGGACTAAAATTAGTTTAATCTAATGTGGTTATCATTTAGTACATTATATTTATTGAAAAATTCAAATTTAAGGCATGGAGGATTTTCTTAAAACACATACATATGTTTTTTATAATATTATTCATCAGGAGAGTCATAGTTGAATCCAAAAAAAGAATGAAACTAAACTGAATATGGTCTAATATTTCTTGGGAAAATAGAGAACAACGTTTTTGGATGTTATTTTACATAAATTAAATTTGAAAAGAGATGTTTTTTTTATAAAAACAAGTGAAATTTTTTCCATGAATGGATGAATTATACTTTGAATGAGAGATCCATGAGAATGAATAAATGTTCTATATTCAAATAGGAGTTTTGCGATAAGGTAGATAACTTTGAATCTTATCATGTGAATTTTAGTATTTGAAAACCATCAATTATGTATCACTTATATGTGAATGGGATTAAATGATAGACCAATTTAACCCACAAAAACCCATTTGGATAAATATGATATACTAATATGGATGCTAGAGAATGATATATGATTAATTGCATGTACCAAACTATTTATTTTATCTGTTAATAAATAATTTAAATATTACTTTGGTATAATAGTTAATAATATGTTATATGATCCAAAAATATATTTTTTATTGATGTGATTATATAGAACAATAGAATCCTTAATGTATATTCATATAGTAGAAAATTTACAAAAATTATGATAGTTGATCTAAATAAAGGATGGGTACTTTCATATTATTATGTGATAATGAGTAATTTTGAGGTACAAACATGATTTAGAATGAATGATGCAAACATTTTCCAATTATATAGAATCCCTATTTACAAGAATTATTTAAAGACAATGGAATCAGGGAGAACTATTTTAAATGAATATGTTCTACAAGGAGACTGAACAGAGTAGTGGAGGTGGTATACTAATGTGATAATTCCAATTGAATAATTTTATTCTCTATTTATTACAAATGGAGAATGGATAATATTAAAGACTATGTGAGGATAGAATTATGAGGGACACAATTTATTGTTTGTTATAAACAACTAAATAGTAAGATTCCACACATATATCATAGGCATTGGAGATAACATAATTACTTATACAAAAGAGTGTGCTATATAAAATTTGCGTTATAATCTAGAAAAGTATGAATTTTTTTATACATGATGTTATAAATAATGAGTTAGGTATGGATTTGAACAATAGGAATATGTGTACATTAATGATATTTTCTTTCATGTGATAAATATCACAACGAATTGAAGGTTCACCTACACGATTTCATGAAATATTATTTTCTTGAATGAAATTATGTTTTGAATTTATTATTTTTTTTTGTGATTTGGATGAATAGGTAGATATAGTGTTACTAGATGTTTTCTTACTGAAGAAAATTTAATGGTAGTTGTGAAGTTTTAAAATAGTTTTTATAGGATTACATTGGAAGAAAAATATTTGAATAATAATTTCAATGAATTTATGGATGAAAAATAGTTTTATTCGATTCAATGAAAATAATTTATCCAATTGGAGGTGTATGATGATAAGTGTTTTATCATTTCAATTCTCTATGTTGTGGACATATTCCTTCTCTTATTAAGAACAAAAATACTAGAGGATTTGAAACCTTCATTGATAACATATTATAGATGAAGGATATTGTTTCTTAATGTGTATGTTTAGGATGATGACTATAGGAAAAATAAAGTGGAAATCCTTTTCCAGGAATCATATATTGTATATTAATAAGGGTTTGGTGTGTTTCTAAACGAGTGATTCAAAAACATTTAGAACCCTGTAGTTTGAAACTCCTAATTTTTGAAGGAGGGGGAACATAAAATAAGAAAATGGGTTTCAAACCTAGAAGGAATTCAATATGAATTTGTTTTCTAAAGGCTAATGACTTACATTGTATTTTAAAAGTATGATAATGAACAGAAAATTATTGTTTTTATTGGATTAATATAGAAACCATGAAATAAAAAACTAGGAGTGTGTTAAGTTTGTTATTTGGTATCACACGTATTTATGGATTACAAACCTTGTTTTAGAATAGATCACCCATTAAAATGGTTTTTCAATACTCAAATTATTATAGATATAGACTCAATTAAGAGTTCCAATTAATATGTGTTTACTTCTAAAGGAACATTCATGATATATAAGTCTTCACTATAACATAGAGTGGGATTTTAATCCACATAAATAGTCTACATTCATGTTAATAAAGAATAGAATGTGTAACTAGAGATTATCTGTTTGTGGGTACAAAATTAAAGACGAAATGAAATTGAAAATCCATTCTATGTTAAAAAAATTATGATCCACTTCACCAAGAATATAGTGTTTTAATCTAAGAGAATACCAATTCAACTAAGGTAAAATATCATCTTGATGCATGTGGGCAATAATATTATTTAACAATGGAATGTTATTAGGGGTCACAATTATATTTTCATGCTATCAATAGTAATTTATTGTGAAATTATAGAGCGATACTACTATATAATCTCACATTTATGGATTAGTGGTGATAATATCATGTAATTTAAAATACATTGGATGATTTTAGAGGAATAATATATGATTCGAAACATAGGGACTTGTGTCTCAAAGGTCTTTCAAGAATAAACTTTAAAATTATTCGTAAGTGGGGGACTATTAGGCTTGGTGCGATTTTAAATATTTCTAAATAAAAATTAATATTACTATATAATTAAAAAACCATAGATGTATGATGTTTGGAATGATGATTTTTAAGCTCAAAATCATTTTCTAGAACTTGTAGTGAATTTTTTTTCCACAAGTGTCGATATACGAGAAATATTTCCACATTTTAATCTTTTTGATATATGCATTGGTATATTTGACAGAACTCAATGGGATACTGCTGATATTAAGGATATAGTACTTTTTGTATAAAATTTATTAGATAAAAGTGGAATGGAAAATATCTATCTATGATTTTCTTTAAATAGATGAGTAGGCCACATACAGTATACATTTTTTTCTATTACATAGATTATAGTTATCATTATATTTCATTGTCTTGTTTTTCACCTATAATTAGACACCTATAATCTATTAGAGTTTTTTTATTCCCCAATAATTCACTTGAATTCGTGTATAATGTTTAACAAGGAGAATAAATCATTATAGACCAACATTATTATGAATGTATTGAGTAATTTCTTCCATTTTTCATGGATCAATTTTGGTTGTTTTAAATTAATGATTAGAAATATGTATCGAGATTTTAGGGCTTTGGTACACGGTGTCTTATTTTTTAGATAAAATGATAAATAGTTTTATTTTTTTCAAACTGTCTATATATTTTTACAAATCTTTTGTTCAGAGGCTTCCAAATTCCCAATAAATTGTTCTAGTTCAAAATTTCACTAAATATTTTTCAACATCGTCCTATATATCTTTATGCAAAAGAATTTATTTACATATTTCATCTTTTATTAAATAATTCATTAAATATATCACATGTATGATATCTTCTTTTAAATAAAATCCTTCTCTAAAACCGTTGTAAAATAAAAAAATAAAAAAATAGACACATAGAATTAATATTGTTTAATAACATTCTATTTTCCATTAACTTATCATCACAATAATTATTTCCCTCTTTGACATCCAAATTCAAATAATAACAAAAAATTTATTCTTCCACAATTTTAATGAATTTCCTTTTTTGAAAATATAAAATGAGTGTGAAAAAAATGTTATAAATATAACTATATTTCATTTTATAAGAATATATTATTTATATTTCATTATAGAAATTCATTAAACAATAATTACAACATCTTAATAATATAACTATTACACATTTAACTCATATGTAGATTGGTAGTACTTATATATTGAAAAAAATTTCCAACAAATTAATAAATTCCATATGACTAGTATAAATATCAATATTATATATAAAACATTTGAAAAGTACTTAGTTAAAAAAATATAATGATAGAGGTTTGTTTTCCACATCACTAACATAATAAAAAATTGTCCTCTTTCTATAGAATTTTATAATATTTTTAGTAATTAAACTCAGAACATTATCTATTAAGATTATATAAATACTAAGAGAAAAAAACAATTAAAATAATTCTAATAAAATAATATATATATATTTATGTGCATCTGTGTCTTTTTATAAATAAATACATATATATTTTCAATGATTCTATAACAATTAACATCATTCATTATCATATTAGAGTTTGAATCGAAAGTCTTTTCTTCACATATTAAATAAACAAAATACATAGGGGAAACAAAGGGGCCTTCAAAAAACATTCTATGTAATTTTTAGTGGGTATACATGCCCAAAATCTATTTTCCTTCAATATACTATCTATTAATAATATGATCGATTCCACTTTTGTTTAACATTTTGTTTTTTATTTTATTTTCATTCAATATTCACATTAGGTTTCTAACCTACCATCATTGTGTGTTTCCTCTTAATAAACCCACATATGTAGATCATTATTCATCTAATATTATTAAATATAAACTCTTTTTTATATATCCTTTAGTGAAAAACAACTTTTCTTTACTGATTAAATTTTCAATTTTTCCCTCAATATCTATCCATAATATTGGAAAGCAATTCAATTTTGTACCAATTATCATATTCTAAATGACACAACTTCCTCCAATATAACATGCCTCTCACATTTCATTCATCCAATAATTATATGTATCAATGATAACAGTACATAAAATATATTTTTATTCATTATAGTATTCCAAATTTATTTCAACACTATCTATGAAATATACAAATCATTTCAAATATTAATATATTTTCTTACACCACTAATGATATCATATTTATCTTCTAAAAGAAAAATATTATTTCTTAAAAAAATATAGTGATCCCTTTATTTATAAAATAAATAATGTTGTGAGAAGATACTACTTTACTTAAACAATAATTCCTCTTAAAATATATATAAATAGTTCAATTAAATCTATTTTTAATGAACCCATAGATATTTTGAACAATTTTTTCACATTATCTATTTATATTCATTGGGTTTGAGAACCTCACAATACCTCTACACACATTCTTTATAATTCCACGTTGATCATTGACAAAATTATAATGTTGGGTCCATCATGGAATGATCTGAATCATAAGGCTCATTTAGGGGGTTGGAGTGAATTATTGTGCTTACCAAAATAAACCATTTCTTTTGAAATCATCAAACAATTTCCATATATATTTAATTATTTTGAATAAACAATTTTCTTTATATCACTCCCTAAACATTGTTATCTAAAAATATAAACATATATAAAAATATATAATTAATAATAGAACATGAAATTTTTTTAGTTTCCCCACACTAGGATACATACATGGAGCATGCATATGATGTTTTGGTGCACCGAAATAAACTTTTATGAATAGTTCATTAGAAATAATGTTTTCTCTTTACATAAACTACACAAAACCTCACCACATATAAAAAAAATTTTGGGTTGGATTAGGGTTCCCAAGGGTCACTACATAATATTAATTATTTTTAAAATCATTCAGGAATGTTAAAAAAATATGGATATATTGTTATCTACAGGATCAATATATAAAATTGATATGTTGTGAATCTTAACGCTTTGTATTTTTATGAAGATGAACTCTATATTTTCTTTATTTTTACTAAAATTTTAATTCGATCAACTTATTAATAAGATAGAATATTGTTTTGTTCTATGTGAAGTCCAAAATTTTATGGAAAACATATCTATATTTTTACAATTACATTGTTGATTTACCTTCACTCTACATCATCTTCTTATCTAATAAGCCAGATATGATGATCATAATTAAATTATAATCATGAATTATTACAATAAAACTACATCTTTCAATTATAATATTATAATTAGATATCCCTAAAACATATTATTTCTTATTAATTGAATGTATCAGTGATGTTATACATTGTAAAATACTACTATAAATGGTTTTATAGTTACATTTGATCTCTAAGAACTCTGATTGATATTTTTGAAACATTTTTCTTCTTGAAAATATCTTGGACTATTTCATGTGTGAAAAAGAAATAGTGTGGTAATATTAAACACAAAAATCATGTCATACTATTAAAATTCATACTATATATATTCTACTCAAATTCCAATAAAGTATTTTATTTTAAAAAATTTACACCAATCAATAAATGTTATACCTTTCAACGTGTTATAATTGAGCCATAATTATCTATAAAATCCATGAAACACATTAATTAAGCATTAAAAAATGATAAATATGAAAATTTAAAATTTCGAATCTCTATATATTTATTTAAAATTATGTGTTGAACTCTAGTCCCTGGAAGAACCCGTGTAATCTCAAAACACAACGCTCTATAGTGGAAATCTTTTCTAGCTTGCACATATCATCTTTCTTTTAAAAAATCATGATAATACACATTGTAATTATCTATTATATAGCCAAAAAATATCCCCTATTTTTACCTTTCACCAATAATGATTCCACTAAACTCTTTTTAATTCTCTCATGTTGATATAATAATTTTGTATTCCATAATGACAAACACTACATCATAGTCATCATTATCTCCGTATTTTCATTTATACATTGGTTAGTAAAATAAATAATATGTAATGGAACAATATGTACGTCCCATTTCACTATTCTACTACAAATTATGAGAATGAAAACACCAGTTATATCTTTTTCTAATAGAATTTTTATTTTTTCATTGATCATCCAAACTACAGATAGTTCATCACTTCTAGTATTATAGGAAAACTATTTTTTCAACAGAACAATATATTCAACAATAATATATGTATGTATATAACAAACAACATGTATTTCACTAATTAAAACATCAATACCTGAGAACCATGATTGATAATACCTCGTTGACCATTACATTTTTCCACGAACTATGGTGTGGCACAAACACAGAGTTGTACACTTTATAAAAAATAGCTTTCATGATTTTGTTAACATATACTTTAAAAATAAAAAATATTCAAATGAAATAATGTAATAGAATAAACAATATTACATCATATTTACATCCATTAAATACATATAAATCCATCATTATTATAGTATCAATCTCTTTATATTGTTAGAATTATGATGACCATCTTCATAATACATTTACATTTATGTAAAAGTTATTATTATATCATAATATATGGTTTCAATAGATGAGAACCATGTTGAAATTATTTCCTAAATCACCATGTTATGATGCCTTCTAATTTTATAGTCTCAATGATTTCCACGTTCACTTTTTCACCATATAGTTCTATTCCCACAACCATTATGTTTTAATATTACTCAATCTATATTCTACTTTCTTGTACAATACATCAACTCCATGTCCTCCAACATATCCATATATTATATTTCACTATACATTATTTCTATTTATAACACACAAAATTTCCTAGTTTTTAGAATTAGATATTTTTAATAATTCCAACTATAGTGGGGGATAAAATCCAACACATAATTTTCAGTTGGACCATTCCCCAGTTTTGTTTTGTTACCAATATTTATATAAGTCAATCACCATAATTTTGATCCCTATATTCTATATTTAAGAAAACACACCCCTAATTTATCTCTGAAGTCAATACTCACACGAAATTAGTGGGGTTTTGGTTCCCTACTCCATTCTTAATAAAGCAAAATAAAACTTTTATGTATAATTTCCCTTTAATATAATAACATGTAATTAAATTATTTAATAATTTTCATCATGTAATCATTTTATAATCCAAGTTTAACAATAAATAAATAAATCATAAATATAAATACATATAAAATTAATATATTTATATTTTTTGAGTAATCTTTTTTTATTTAACACTAAACCCCATTCAGTCTATCATGTTGATATAATATTTTTTCTTCCATTAGCACAAAAACTACATCATAGTCGTCATCATCTTTGTATTTTTAATTTATAAAAGGGTTAGTAAAATAAATAATAAATAAAAAAATAATGTGAATGTCCCATTTAACTATTCTACTACAAATTATAAAAATGAAAACACCAGTTATATCTATTTCTAATAGAATTTCCATTTTTCCTCTGAGCATCCATACTACAGATAGAGCATCATCTCAAGCATTATTGACAAACTATTTTTTCAATGAAACAATATATTCTACAATGATATATGTTTATATACTGCAAAAAACATCTATTTAACCAATTGAAACATCAAAACCTGAGAACCATGATGGATAATACCTTGTTGACCATGACATTTTTCCATGAACCATGGTTTGGTCGTTCCACCAACACGAAGTTGTATAATTTATAAACAAATCATCAAATATTCTCCTAACATATACTTTAAATCTCAAAATTATTCAAATTAAATAAAATAATAGAATAAACAATATTGCCTCATATTACCTTCTGTTATATACATATAAATCCACCATTCTTATAGTATTCAACTCTTCATATTTTTAGAATCCAAATAAACATCTTCATAATACATTTCCATTTATGTTAATGTCATTATTATATCACAATATATGGTTTCTATAGATTGGAACCATGATGAAATTATTTTCTTAATGACCATGTTATGATGCCTTCTAATTTCATAATTTCAATGCTTTCCACAATCTCATTTTCTCTATATAAATCTAGTCCCACAACCATTATGCTTCTATATTATACAATTTATGTTCTATTTTCATGTACAATACATCAACTCCAAGTCCTACAACATATCCATCCATTAGATTTCAATATACATTATTTCTATCTATAACACACAGACTCTTTTAGTTTTTTGAATTATACTATTTCTAATAATTCCAACTATATTTGAGGAAAAAATCCATCACACAAACTTCGGTTGGACCATTCCCCAGTCTAGTTTTGTTATCAATATTTATATAAGTCAATCACCCTAATTTAGAAAACTATATTCAATATTTAAGAAAATACACCACTAATTTCTCTCTGAATAAAATCCTCCAATGAAATTAATGGGATTTTGGTTCCCTACTCGATTTTTAATAAAACATCAAAAAACTGTAATGTATAATTTCTCTTTAATATAATAACATGTAATTCAATGATTTATGAATTTTCAACAGGTAGTGATTTTCTAATACAATTTTAATAGTCAATGAATAAATCATAAAACTCAATAAATATAAAACATATATTTTTATATTTTTTAAGTCAACATTTTTTATTTTACAAATTTACATGAATTTTCGAACAAGATGAATATCCCATTTTACTATTCTATTACAAATTACGAGAATGAAAACAACAATTATATATTTTTCTAATACAATTTCTATTATTTCATTGAGCATCCAAACTAAAGATAGAGCATCACCTCAATCATTATTGACTAAATATTTTTTCAATAAAACAATAGATTTGGCAATGATATATGTTTTTACACCACAAACAACATGTATTTCACCAATTAAAACATCAATACATAAGAACTGTGATGGATAATAGCTCATTGACCATGCCATTTTTTCATGAACCACGGTGTGGTGTTACCACTAACACAGAGTTCTATACTTTATAAAAAAACATCTTCCAAGATTCTCTTAACATATCCTTTAAATATCAGAATTATTCTAATGAAATAATATGATATAATAAATAATATTACCTCATATTAACATCCATTAAATACATATAAATCAATAATTCTTCTAGTATTCATCTCTTCGTATTATTAAAATCATAATAACAATATTCATAATACATATTCATTAATTTAAAATTCATTATTCTCTCCCAATTTATGGTATCAATATATGACAAACCACGTTGAAATTTTTTTTTGAATCACCATGTTTTTATTCCATCTAGTTTCATAATCTCAATTTTTTACAAATTATCTTTTTCTCTATATAATTCTATTCCCACAGCCATTATGTTTCAACATTACACAATATGTATTCTATTTTCATGTATAATACATCAACCCCAATTCCCCCAACACATCCATCCATTATCTGTCACTATTAATTATTTCTATCTATAAAACACAAACTCTCATAGTTTTTAGAATAATAATATTTTTAATAATTCCAACTATATTTGGAAAAACAAATACATCACTAAAAAACATCGGTTGGGATATTACCTCATTTGGTTTTGTTTCCAATATTAATATAAGTCAATAAACCTAATTTAGATCCTTATTTTAAATATTTAGGAAAATAAACCCCTAATTTATCTCAGAATAAAATCCTCCCATGAAATTAATAGGATTTTGGTTCCCTAGTATATTTTTAATAAAACGTAAAAAACTTATATGTAAAACTTCCCTTTAATATATTAACATGTAGTTAAAAGATTTATGAATTTTCAACATGTACTCATTTTCTATTCCATGTTTAACAGAAAATAATGAAATCATAAAACTCAGGACATATAAATTTAAAATATTTATATTTTTTCAACTCAATGTTATTAATTTTACACCTTGACCTGAATTTTCTAACATCACCACTACATTTTATATACTAAAACCATTATTCCCATTAACAATTTAAAATATTTCTTTAGGTATAATTATATATTAATGATTCCTTATGAATTAAATAGTAATTTCAACTCTATGTAATAAACTCAATGACATATTCTTACAAATAACTTTTTAAAAATAAATGATGAGTTTACAATGGAACAAATTGTAATTATTTGATGAAATTGTTTATTTTCCATTGATGGTCCAAAAAAATATTTCAAATCTATCGATTGTCTAAAATATTTTCAATATGTGATCTTATGTCCTTTAAAATAGTTACCAAAAAATCATACCATCCTTCTAAGATGATGCATATTGTAGGAAAACTATGTCTAAGTTAAAAACCTCAATAATTTCCTTTACGCTCACATACATCTATATATACATGAAACATGATACAATTATTTAGGATAAATATACATTCAAATTCAACATGGAATGATAGTTTAGATGACGGTATCCCTCTCTATCCACCTCTAGTCAGCCATAGTTCTTCCACTTGCATTGAGGCTCCAAACACACATATGGTTTGAATTAAATAAATATATTCTGGGAATATTAAATAAACCCACAATTTAACTCCATAAAATATAAAATAAATCCAATATATTATTGGATTTAATGTTCTAAATAATTCTGGGTAACTCAAATAAATACTAAAATACAAATATGATGACAAAAACTCTCTAACCCACAACTAAATCTACAAAATAATCAACTAAATTATTTCCAAATCACTGTCTGACGTTCTGTCTTTTTCTCAAATAGTACAATACATTAATTTGTTGTCTAAATTCATTTTATGGACCCTAAATATGATATATATAAGGTTCAAGGGGGATTTAGGTGCATCTATGTCTCATTCAGATCCTAGAGCCCTGAAATAGTTAAAAAAATACTAGGCCACCCAATTATTAGAAACTATGAAACCATGAAAACATTGTTTTCCCAAACCATGGGATTAAAGATAGTCGGAAAATGGGGGATCATGTGTATTTTCTACAATTATGTGACCAAGGGAGCATAACCGTTTATCCAATCTACAAAATTTTGACAGTGGATTTCATAGGGCCAGTACACTATTAGACAAAATGTGTGCCTAATAGTGTGATATTCCCTGTAGTAGCAGATAATGGCTCAAAGCATGTATATTGTTTCCACAATCATGATGAAAACATATGAACAATGGGTTTTGTTGTTGAAATTAAAATTTTCCCATCATTTAATGATCTAAAAATTTTATTTTTCATTCTATCTATCCTCCTCCTGAATTTTTATTCTCCTCCCTCAAATAGAAACCCTTCTTATCTTCTCACATTAGGGGTCAATATATCTCCTTTGTCCGAAGTTTATTTCATTCACCATAAAATCCAACAGGAAGCTAGAGGTATTCTCTTTAATCATTTATAATTTATTTCAAAGTTATTCTGCTCTATATTGTTCTTTTTGGGTGCAACCTCATTTTCCAAATTTTCGGGGCATTAGACAATTTTTGTTGATTTCCTCCAACCTATTTTGAATCAACAGAAGAGATGGGATGAGTGAAACTATATGATGATAATTTAGGTGGTTATTATACTCTTTGGTTGAACTCCTTGACTTGTTCCACCCCAATGAGTGAGATCTACCTTAGAGACCTATTTTATCTGTTCTAATACGACATAAAACCCCATTGAGAGGTTATATCACCGAATTAATTACACTTTCCTATTATTTTAATTAAATTTTTGGTAAACCATGAGTTGGAACCCTATACACCATACATCAATGAATTTACATTTTAATTGTATTAGTTGAGTGCTTATATATTTAACCTCATGTAAAATATGGTTTAATAAATGAGAATGCCTTGATCACTATTTCATTCATGTTATAAATTTTTAGCTGATGAAATGGCTTATTTTCTTGGAATATAATAAATTTACACTGATTGTTTAAGGATTTCACCATGGTGTTGATGGTGAAACAAGGGGTTCCGACTTTATTACCTCTCGGATAGACTCTCGTGAATTTCTAATAGTGTGATTAATGTTTTGTAAACACACCGAGGGTGACATAATCTATGCCTGAGATAGGATCTCATAACGTTATCTAATTTTACCTCCAAACGTGTTACACCAGTTCCCTGTGGTAGTCCCCTTAGATGTTATTGATGGAAATATTATTTGTACCAAGCCAAGAGAGAGAATCAGGCCCCAATGTTTGATTCTAGGTATATAATTATAGGTAAATTATTCTGTTTTTTATACACCATGTTGAGAGTGATACATCAGACTTTATCCTTTGATTACGTTGGACAAACTCCATATCATTAGACTATTTGCGAGCCATTCAAGTGATACTTGTAAAATCTATTCATATATTCAGGTATGGGCTCAAGGTGTCTCAAAAAAAAATTAAAGGTATTTTAAAATGTATTGTAACTTTAATAAAGTGTTTCAAAAGATAATAGGTCAATTTGTATGAATACAGAGGGATGTGTATACTAATCCCAATCACATGCTTGGGGACCATCCAGTCTATGGAACATTAACGTACTAACATTTAAATTTTAGAATCTATCATTTTAGACAAATTATATTATCCCAAATAGGCATAATGGATGGGTCTCTAATTGTATCCCAGTCAAATGTGGTTATTTATTTGTTATTCATTTAATTAAATCACTATGTAACATTAATTTTTTTAAATTTCATGTAATGGAATGGTTATGAAACCCTGGGTTCCGGCCTACTATGATTGTATCTCACATCCTTATTGGGTTCCATGGGTACCCGAGTAGACATTATGGTTTCAGTTATTGATAATGAAAAGTATAAAGCTTATAATGATTGATTTATATTTATTATATTGAGTTGGGAGTAGATAACCGAGCCTATGGTCGAGATACTAACTATAGAAATTTTTTCAGTTGTATACATTGTCAGCATATTGTATATTTTTATATCCCCTACCCCTTGAATCCTAATTTTGTACAACATGATCATCAGACTATATATATTATTATTCATCTTCCGCATATTTCTCCTTTGAATTGAATGTATGTTTAATATCATTTCTGATGCTATATATAATTTATTTTATTTATTCAAATTGAATTGTATACATATTTTGTAATATATCTATATTTTTGTTCTCTAATATGATCAATGATGAAATAGTCTCCCCACAAATATATCGATGGACCTCACTGCTAGTCCAAATTCTCTAGCATTCAGTGAGGTGTTATTGAGGTTTTGTGGCCAACCATCTTTTGGCAACAGTGAGTGGCATCAACGGAGGGATGATAGAAAGTTGAATCAGAGTCTATTTTAATGATGTAATAATATTGGGATTACATCGGATTCTAGGATATGGATATTTGGTTGTAATCTTATTTTTTGGAGTAGTTTCCCCACGTATAGGAGAAATGAAAATTTCCTAAGAAGTGTAAATTATATTGTAGCTTTTTATTATTATAGTTTCAAAGGTATTCATTTTTGGGTAACATAAATGTGTTTTTATTAATGTTAACCTTATCTAATTGAGTTTTTTAGCATATCATGATGATATGAGGTCATCATAGAATTATTCATCATACTACGCACAATAGGAACTATTTTATTAATTAATTACTGCATTCCATATTTAAATATCTGTCTGAATTCCTAGTTTTTCATGTGATTGATGTTTGTGCCTTGTTAGTTATTCCTTGTCAGGTGATTTCATAGTCTATGATGGCATAATTAGTTCAATTGACCAACAATACCCCATTGGTTGTTTTGATTTGTGAGTTCCAATGGCATCTAATCTTATCAAACCACACACATGGACTTTGACACTTTAGTTTGTTGTAAGTGTCAGGATATAGTTATTTGATATGTAAACACCAATTTACAAGTTATTTGGGTCATTAATAATTGAATTTTGTTAGGAAACTAATTGGATTTTTATGCTAATAATAAAATAAATTAAAATGGATATAGCCTTTAATTTCAAATAAATACCCAACATGTGTGTGGATGAGACCATGACCTGACCTAACTCAGTAGTTGGAAGATGGAAATGTCTCCTATCTGTGTATGTGGTTTATCCTAATCCCTCAATCCAAGATCACGGAGTAGGATAAGGGTTTTAGGGTGCTTATAGGCATGCTTGTTCTTGTACTTATTTAAATATTTCCAAATCTATTATAAATACCTTCTTAGGGATGAGCTTTTAATTTTTAGTCTTGTTCCCCCATGAAGACTTCATGTTGTATTCCAGGAGAGTGGTGATGAGAATACACCTAAGGTGCTGCACCATATTCCACCAGTGATACATCATGTAGTGCTACATGAGGAACCTTCTTCATATCGTTTACTGGGTGATGCTTCATAGTTCTAGGATAACTTTCATCACATCATGCTATCAATTGAGTGTTCTCCATGACCTTCCCCATCAATGGAAAAGCCGAGCCATGAGTATTAGTAGCAGTATCCTCCAAAATTTTTAAGAGATAGGGGACCCCATGTTATTGAATCATATCTTGACGCCACAGTGTTCATCTTCATGAATATAAAGACACATTCATAGTGGGTGGTCAATATTAAAACCTATATGCTTTGTGAATCCACCTTGAATTGGTGGGACACTATGAATGAGGTTGGTTGACATTAGTGTATGATCTATACAGACATCAAGATATCCTCCCTTTTCTATTTCATTCCACAAAACATGAGAACAGAACATGTTTGAGAATTCATGTACCCTGAGAAATTTCACGTGTGATTGATGGAATAATCAACTCAAATTGAGGAATTGTAGAATTCCACATTTTACATGATTATTGATTATCTAACAATTGCATTGATATTTGAGGATAGTATTTCATATTTCATTCACTCTCATGTGAAAAACTTTTTGAAAAAAAAAGTTTCGGTGATAGTAAACCAAAACCACTTCACAGAGTAGAACATGAGGGAATCAGAAAATGTGAAGCATGGCAGTTCAACTTCCAGGAGAGTAGTGGGTTATCCTATTTTATGAAGTAATTATTTGAGGATACATGTTTTTATAGTAATAGATAGGTGAAATGCACTGAAATAAAAAAAATTGTCACATGTTTGATTGGTCAGGCCACAAAAACCCAATTATACGAAGAACATGATCGAGTGTTAGGAATATGGAAGGATGTGTCACCTCCAAAGATTCTTCAAATACTTGTAGAATTAATATTGTAGGATCTATAATGGTACCACATTCAGATACAGGATAAATAAATCCTCGATAAGCGAGAAGCTGGTCATTCACATGTTGTAACGGACAAGCCGATGGTCATGGTAATAGATTTCAATATTCAAAGTTTGTTCTTTAGCAGAGTTTAGCTACTCTGAAAAGTTAGGCTATATGTTAGGGTCGTGGTTCAGGACATTTCTATTTTCTGCAGCCTATGCCTAAGAGCATATTCTATTCCCATATACAGTTAGATATACTATTTTGGTAGCTTCTACTTTAGTATCTACCTTTATTGATACCGTTTTATCAAACTCCATCCAATTTGATACTATTGTGGGTAGTATGGTCCATTTTATTGAGTACTCTAGTGGTATTATAACCCTTGAAACACATTTGAGAGTTCGGTATGAGGGTATATGAATCTTCAAGTAGTTAACCCATGAAATAGGTGGGTACCATTTTTGTTGGGATTTCTTCATTATTGAGATGACTGGTTTTGATGTCATCATTGATATGAATTGGATTATTCCATATCAATCATAGTTGGATTTCTATAATCATTGGGTATCTTTCACATCACTTGATGGAAGAAAATATATCCATAACGGAAAATGGGATCTTCACAAAATCCATGTGGGATAAAAGAATATTAGGTTATGTGGAATGACAACCTAGATGTTTATTCTTTTTATTTGCGATCCAAGAATATAGATTTTGGATTTTTCTAAGGTGGTGGATCATTTTAAGGATGTGTTTCCCATTTATTTCTTTATATTACCTCGTGAGAGAGATGTTGATTTCACTATAGATTTTTTACAATGTGGGGCACTGGTTTCCACTACTCCATATAAGATTGAACGTATAATGATCCATAAAATCAATAAGAAGCTTAAATAATAAGAGGATAAGGGTTTTATCAGACCCTTCACGACTCTATTGGGTTGACCAGCCATTTTTATTAAAAGGGTGGATAGGACACTTTGATTCTGCATGGATTACCACGGATTGAACCAGCTCACGTTGAAGAACTGGTATCCACTATCTCATATATAAGACCTCTTGAACCAGCTTTGAGGAGAAAATATTTTATCCTGTTTAGATTTTATGTCAAGATAACATTAGGTACAGGTCGGGACATAAAATATACCACATAAAACATTCCATAGTTGGTAAATCTTGTATGTGTATTTGGTTATACTATTCAGTCTGAAGAACACACCAATAATATTTATGGATGTAATGAATTAGGATTTCGACATGAATTTTTATTCCATCATGGTAGTCTATATAAATGATTTCTTAGTGTATTCACACACAAGTAATGACCCCAAAAACCGTCTTGAGATCATGTTGAATACAATAAGAGATATCCATCGTTATGCAAGGCTTAATAAATGATACATTTTGATCAGTAAGTTTAATTACATGGCTAATATCACATCAGAGGTAGTCATACCAATTAAACTAGAAAAGGTATGATACTTGGTTTCTAGAGGGAATCTGAAGAATGTGTTGGAAATACACAAATTCATAGGGATGGTTGGCGATTATATAAGATTCATCCAGGAATTTTCATTCCTGGAAGAGCCTCTTGCAGTCTTGATCAAGAGGTGTGTGAAATTTTACAAGACCAAAAGTTGTAAGACAATTTTAAGGAGTTAAATATAATACATACTTCAGTGTTGATCCTGATTCTACGTGAGTCGACCAATAGTTATATAGTTTATTGTGACTCTTCAGGAATTAGACTAGGTGTATTTATGATTTATGGTGATCAAGTCATGGTATATATATCATGTCAACTGAGGCTCTACGAGCTGGACTATCATATGAAAGACCACAAATTAGTTGTTGTGTTTCATGATCAATGTTTCTGGAGGAACTAGTTTTGTAGTGAGTGGTTAGTAGTCTACACGGAACATAATAGTCTCAAATACATCTCCACTTAGTGGGACATGAATCTGAGGCACCATAGGTGGGTGGAATACATACAGTCGTTCAATATTGAAATTTTTTACACACTTATAAAAGGAAACTTTATTACTAATTCCTTATTCTAGAAGACATTTATGAAATAATTCCATGAGGATTGATGTGAGTGAATTTTGGATGGATTTGTTTTTTAAATGAACCTGGAGGTTTAGAAATAGCATGTGAAACCAGTTCTCATATCCTTTTATGTGACATATTCCCTTATGGATTGGGTCATGATGAGATTGTTTTCTGATTCTGAGGGACCTGTTTTGGGAGATAGTGTCCCAAGAGGGAACCCACATCCTGGTTGGTATATTGAATGTAGTAAAGCCCTACTCTTCTAGGGTGGTCTATAGATATAAATGGATATATTAGAAGAGATGTTAAGTTAATAGCATGCATATGTATGGTAAGTTCATCATAGTATTTCGAAGGTGTATAGATACATATGTAATTAGTACAATTTTCTAGGTATGAAGATGTTAGTGGAATGATCTATCACTCTGTTCAACACTGATCGATAGGTGAAGGAAGAAAAATAGTGGCCTTCTATAAAACAAATACTTATATCCATTCTTGAGTGGAAATGGAACAACATCCCCATGTATTTCAAGACACTCTTACTATGTTCACCTCAAGTTATCGATGTTGTGTGGGTGATAATTGATAGGATGAACACAATGGATCACTTTTTAGTAATTTGGGATACCCTATATATTGATGATTTGTGGAGACTTTACATCTAGTGGATAATGAGACTTTATCATGTTCCCGATTATATCATATTAGACCGAGACACCTAGTTTACTTTGAGGTTCTAGAAAGAATTGAATAATTAATGGGGTTCATATTTTCTCTTGAGTACTTCATATCTCATTCAGATCACTGGGTAGTCCAAGTAGATTATTTGTGTGTCAGAGTATATGATAATATCATGTATCCATGAATTTGGAGGATCGTGGTAAAAGAATATTCCTCACAGATAGATTTCTAATAATGATGAAATATAGTAAATGATTCAAATTTTCCCACATGAGGACCTACATGACATAGAGTTCCATTATCCGCTGTGAAAATTAGTGGTGGTTAAGGAAGCTCTACTAGGTCCTTATCTCATTCAGGAGACTTCTGAGCAGGGTTAGCTGATTCCTATGTATATGATTTTAGATCAGTGTAGGTATAATTAATGAACCAATATTTAACATAGACCACTAGAGGTCAAGGTGGGAAATTGGGTCTTTCTACAAGTATCACCTATATTAAATCATAGATGAATTTAGAGATAGAGAAAGTTGTCACCATAGAGTGTAGGGCCTTTTGAGATAGTGGAGAGTGTCTCAATGGTAACCTATTGGTTGTTGTTACCTCAAGGTATGATTCCATGAATGACTTCTTCCATATATATCAGCTTTAACAATATCATAACAGCCCATATAAATCCATTGACCCCTAGAAGATCGAGCTAGAGGCATATGAGTCCATTAAAGAGCATCTGATGCATATCATTGATTGGAGAATGGTGGATCTATGAGGTAGGATAGTCCCTATGGTCTAATGTTATGGTAGAACAAATGCGTCTAGAATTAAAATGGGTGGAGGGAAGCCAATTTACATGTTTAGTTTCCATAACACTTCTCAGATGTTGTTCTACTACCCTCAGAAGGTAACTTGGGGATGAGTGGTCTTATTGAGGGGAAGTTGTAACACCCAGTATTTTTTGAAAAATTTATATAAGATTAATTTTTTTGACAATGTGTCATTGATTGGCCATAAATATGATGTCTAAAAGGTAAAAGGTGGTGTTAGGGGAATCAGGGGCTCATTTAGAGAATAGAGTCCTGAAATGGGAATAAAAGACTAGGCCGAAATGTTAGAATAAACTATGCATCACAGCATACATTACATTCCCAAAATGTGCGATCGTAGATAGTAGGCCCTTGAGGGTTTCATGGGTTGTCTGTAACCATGCAACCAAGGGTGAACAGTCATGCATACTATCTACAGATTTTGGAATGTGGGTTTTTCAAATTAGAGTCATGGTTAGGAAAATTGTGTGCCTAACCATGCATTGTGACCCTTAGTATCAGATAATAGAGAACAGTTGGCACACAGTTACGTTAATCGTGCGGCCAAACCATGTACAAAAAGTTTTTTGGGTGAAATTTTACTTTTTTATCATTATATGATTTAAACCTTTTTATTATTTGTTTTCATCCTCCTCTAAAATATTCTTTCTCCTCCCTGATATAGAAACCCTTATTTTCTTATCAATCTAGTGATCAAAACATCTTCTCTGTCTAAAATCCTTTTCTCTCATAATACGATTCACCAAGAAGCTAGAGGTACTCTCTTGAAACTTTTCTATTTCATTTCAAGGTTCTGTATAGATTTTTTGTGATATTTTTGTGATATATCATTTTCAATTTTTACAGCATTTGATGTTTTTTTTCATTTTCATCTATCCTAGATCCAAGTAAAGGTTTATTCTAAATTAGGTAATTTCTATGAATCTATGGTTGGTTGTCTATGTATTTTCCCATCTTTTTTTAAATTTCCATAAATTTCACCATTGTGCCTCATTCTAGACCAATTAAGAGAAACCTTAAAAAACTAATTAAAATTTTACATGTGGTTTTACACATGTATTACAATTCTACTCAGTGGAGAATCCCCTCAATGGTTTAACACCTTGATCCATTCCACCCCAATTAGTGAGTTATACCAAGTAACTTATTTTCCATACTATAATATGGTCAAACACCCACTTGAGAGATGATTTCACTAAATTAATTCCATAGTCCAATTTTTGTAAATTAAATCAAGGTTGAACATTGTGTTGGAACCTCACACACCATGCCTAAATTAATGGTCAATTTAATTATATTGTTTTGGTTCATATGTATTTCGCCTTTATTTTAAAATGGCTCAATAAATTGGAGATACATAATTACTATGTTTTTCATGTTCTAATTGATTGAGCTAATGAAATTGAAGAGATTATTGTAATTTTATATATCTATATTGTATGTTTAACTCTTTCACCTTATTGTCGACGGTGAAATAGGGGATTCCAAAATAAGGACCCCATGGATGGACTCTCATTCCTTTCTGTTAAAATTATTAATGTTTTGTAAACATGTAAGAGAAGAAATATTTTATCCCAAAGATAGGATCACCTTGTGTTATCTATTTTTACCTTTAGAAGAGTTACACCAGTTCCCTATTAGAGACCCCTTGAAGGATTTCGATGGAATGATTGCTTGTACCATGCCATGAGAGAGTGTCGTTCCCCTATGCGTGATAATATGTATAGACTCAAACTCTTGTTAGTCTTCTAATTTAGACACACCATGATTGGAGAGATAAATATTGCATTATCATTGAAAATCCTTTTAAATATTCCTTGACATTGGACTCATACTTATCCCTTCAAGTAATACTTGGAAATACCATTTGTATTTTCATGGATGGGATCAAACTGTCTCAGTAAAAATTATAAAGGGTTTTTAAAATGGATTCTAACATGAAAAAATGATTTCATTTAATAATTTGTCAGTTTTTATTAAAATTTAGGGATGTTTCCTCCTATCCAAATCACAATAATGTGGATTTTCAAACCTATAGCACTTCACCATACTGACTTTTAAATTTCATGATATATTAGTTCAGACACACAGACTTAGGCTAAATTACGTAGAATAGATGGGTATCCATTTTAATCCTAGTATAATGTAATAATTTAATTATTATTTGTTTCATTTAAATCACTAAGGTACACTACTTATTTCATATTTCATGAAATGGAATGGTCTAGACACCGTGGGTTCTGAACTTCTAATATTGTGTCTCACACACTACTCAGGTTCCATGGGTACCCGAGTAGACATTATGGTTGCCGCTATTGACAAAGGGAAGTATCTTTCTTCCAATGATTGATTTACATTTCTATGATGGAGTTGGGAACAGAGGACTGAGCCTGTGCTTGATATTCTTGTTGTAATAGTTTTTGGAATTTTCTTATATATTTTCATCATGTTGTATATGCTTTTATCACATGTCCCATACATGCTGATTTTTTGTTACATGACCATCATAATGTAACTTTTATTATTAATCTTCCACATATTATTCCATTATCTTGATTTCATGTTGATAGTTATTTATATTGCTATATATTATTGTTTCATATATTTAATATTGAATTTTATACAAATTTTCAATTATATATATATATATTATTTTTATCTACACTAATAAATGTTGGAATAGTCTACTCATGGATATATATAAGGTCCTCACTACTGGTTAGAATCTTCTATCTGTTGGGGAGGCATGCTTGGGGTCTTATGGCCAAATGTCTCAGGGCACTGGTGAGTGTAATTGATGTTGGGATTATACACATTAATTGAGTGCTTTATACTATTAAAAATTATATATAATATTTTTTTGGGAAATGAATTATACTATGTTTTATCTTGCCAAAAACATTTCTTAAAAATGTGAAAGAAGTTATGACAACCCTGCTTTTATTACAAGCTTAAATAAGATTTATTACATAAATATTCACATGATTTAACAAAGAAGATCGATATGTTTAGTGTATTTGGGGTTTAGGACCATTACATAGAAACTTAAAACATGAAATAAAACATCTTTATTGAAAACATCCTTTACATGACCACTACATTCCCTCATACTTAGCATTGCATGGGATAACCTGAGGACATGCATTAGAAAAGGGGGAGCTATAAAGCCCAGTATGGGAGTACACATGGAATAACACGAGGAGTACAATACATGTTATACAATAGGCATATCAATAGAGAATATAAGATACATGAACATAAAGGCATGATAAATCATGATAATCATAACATGGAAATGTGGCAACAACACTTAACATGGAATTACCATGAGCTAAGGCTCATTGCACATGGGGCATGAGTAAATCCTCATTGCTCATAAAGCATGAGTAAACCCAAGTTTCATTTGAATTAGAATGATTCAACACTCATTGCACATGACGTATCATGATACTATACATTACCCAATGCATTGGAGCGCTATAAGGGCGCACCTTTTTAAACATTTCATTTCATGCATAAGTGTGCCACGTGGATCATAAAACATGGATTCATAAAACTTAATCATTTATTCCATGATAAAGGAATGTGGAATTCATACATGAAACATTAAAATCAATAAGTCAATGTGTATAAAGGTGAATACCCTTGATGGAGAAATGGGCATGGTATTCACTACACAATGACATTGGCTTAGAAAATCGGTGTGATTTCGGCAGCGTAACGGCGTGAAATAAGAATTCATAAAAATGGTTGATGAAAGAGAAATGGGTTACTCATCATATTTACATGAAATTGACAGTAATGAGGTCATATAGATACATTTCCCAAAAATTGTAATGGAATTTCGATTCATGATACAAAATTATTGCTTTAATGTACAAGAAGAGAGAGAAGTTCCTTTCGGAATTTCGGCATAGCAACAGGTGTATATGGGAGGCATTTAATGAGAGATAAAGGGGTATCCCATCATTCAAACAATAATAGGGATGTATGGAGGAGGTGTGAAACCATACCCCCACATTCATAATTGAAATTAAAAGGGCAATACAACTAAAAGAAAATTGTCAAAAATGAGAAAGGAAGAAAAAACCCATACTTGGAAGTGTGCTTCCAAAGGCTAGAGAGAGGATTGTGAGAGGATTCTTGGGAGCTTGGGGAACCTTGGGAGGATTCTAGAAAGATTAGGGCAGAGTTAGGAAGAACTCCAAAGGCTTTGAGTGAGGAGGAAGTGGGAGCTTGGGTGGGTTTATATTGGAAAGGTGAGGGAATTCGTTATTATTTAGGTTTGGGACCACGTATATTAAATTAATCCAAACCAAACACCATCCGATGATTTTCCCATGGTTTTAGGAAAATGGAAGAATAAAACAATATTTTATATGGCCAAATTACTAACTTATTAAAATATTAGTTTTCGTTATGTGGTCGTGGAAATTAATTTAAAAAGGCAAGGTGTTGAATAAGTCTTGAAGGGTCCATTAATGCTTTGAAAAGTTAGTTAAACCAACCCAAAATCACATTATTTTAATGTTAAAACATATATTGGCCGAACATAAAGATTATAGTTTTTTATTTCATCACTATTGAGTCATTATGATGTCATTAAACACATTATATATTTAAACGGTATTTAATTTTTACTCAAAAAATTGACTGTCTCAGAAAATTGTGATAAATTCCCCGTTGGATTATTTAGCCATCCTGATTCCAAAAATAACATTTATATTATCTAAATAATTTTCTAAATATGTTAATTTTCACTTTTAAAATAAAAACTGACATTTATCAAAAATTCACAGGTTTGGAAAGAAATGGATTTCAAACCATAATAAAAATTATAATTGCATTCATAAAAGTTTCAGATCATTTATATTTAATAAAAAATAATTTAATAATAATAACAATATTTTATTAAAATATTATTTATTTAAAAAAACCCTTAATTTAATAAAATATAATTCTTAGATAAATAATAACTAAAAACACTATTTGTACTTTAAAAACTATTTACAATGTATCAAAAATGACTAGAAATTATATTCATTATTATATACAAAAAAATAATTTACATGAACATAGTACTACTTATTTGTTACATAACCCCTTAAACCAGCTGCATAAGACCTATGGGTAAGGTGTGCAATGGTGACAGACTCTTGGGGTGGCTCAGATAGCATCGCTCGAGTGGTAATTTCAATCAACTTCCACTTTTCCCATAGACGGTCATGTTCGAGCTTGACAAGATGAAGCTCATCTTGGGCTTGGTCAAGGGCGAAGCCCAAAGACGCCACCTCTTTTCGGAGCTCCGACAAATGGGCTTCGTACAGAGCAATTCGACTGGATGAGGCCATCACTTCTTTTGTGTATGTAAAATTGGATGTGTTAATGACCTATATTTATACTAATCATTTGATCACTGTTCAACGATTATATTAGTAATGGTAAAAATTATTAACATAAAACCAATGATGTTGACATTTTATATAAACATAAAGAGACATTTAATTAGATAAAGAGGGATTTCCATTAATGAAACTTTGGTTCATTACAATATTCCCCCCTTAAGAAATTTCGCCCTCGAAATTTTCCTTTTCCCACACTAAAACAAATGTGGGTAACTCAGCTTCACCATATCCTCTGATTCCCAAGTCCCTTCTTCAAACTTCTGGTTTCTCCACAACACCTTGATGAGGGTCATTGTCTTATTTCGTAGAAATTTTTCTCCATGATCTAAGATCTTCCCTGGTTGCTCCTCAAAAGAAAGATCATATCCCAATTGTACCACCACAGAAGAGAGTACATGTGAAGGGTCCGGTATGTACTCCTTAAGAGGGATACATGAATGACTTCATGTACTTTGGCCATAGTAGGTGGAAGTGCTAGTCGATAGGCCACAACCCCGACACGATCAAGAATCTCTAAGGGGCTGATGTACCTTGGACTTAACATCCCTTTCTTTCCAAACCACATGACCTTATTAAATAGAGATATGCGTAGAAAAACCATGTCTCCAACTTTAAACTCAGGGTCTTGTCGACAGTTATCTGCATAACACTTCTGTTGACTCTGAGCTGCCTTGATATGCTGCTGAATGGTTTTCACCTTCTCCACCATTTCCTCGACCATTTCTGGTCCAAGAAGCTTACGTTCACCGACCTCATCCCAACATGCCAGTGTTCTGCACCTTTTCCCATACAGGGCTTCATATGGTGCCATTTGGATGCTCGAGTGGAAACTATTATTATAAAAGAACTCAACAAGAGGAAGATGTTGATCCCATCCTCCTTTAAAGTCCATTGAGCAAGATATCAACATATCCTCAAGTGTTTGGATAGTCCACTCAGATTAGCCATCAGTTTGAGGATGATAGGCCATACTGAAGTTCAGTTCAGTATTTAGAGCATGTTGAAGACTCTTCCAAAACATAGAGGTGAATCTTGGATCTCGGTCAGACACAATAGATAGTCGTACTCCATGAAACCTTACCACTTCCCTGATATATATCCGTGCCAGTTGATCTAATGAGAAATCCTCCCAAATAACAATGAAGTGTGCAGTCTTTGTAAGATGATCCACAACAACACAGATTGTATTGTTTCCTTTGGATGTCATTGGAAGTACAGTGACAAAGTCCATGGTGATGTTGTCCCATTTCCATTCTTGTATGGGCAATGGTTGCATCATCCCCTTATACTTCTTCCTCTCTACCTTCACTTGATGACACACCAGGCACTTTAATGTATATTCAGCGATATCCTTCATCATATTATCCCACAAAATTTTTTCTCGTATATCTCGATATATCTTTGTGCTCCCTGGGTGAATAGAGAAATTTGAACTATTTGCATCATCCAAAAGTTCCTTCATCAGCTCCAGACTTTATGGAACACATAGCCTTTTCCCAAACCACACAATTCCTTCTTTATTAACATTAAACTTTGAGGATTTCCCCTTGTTGATACCTTCAACTTTTTCCTGAATTCCTAGATCATCCTTTTGAGCATCCTTTAACCTTTCGAAAAGAGATGGTTGAGAAATAATTTGTGAAAGGATTTATAATGTTCCCTTCCCTATCATTCCCATGTCCATCTTCATCAAGTCTATGAATATTGGATCCTTCTCAATTCTCATCATTGATAGAATCGCTGGAACCTTTCTACTTAGGGCATCTGCCACCTTGTTCGCTTTCCTAGGGTGGTAATGTATTGAACATTCATAATCCTTTATGAGCTCTATCCATCTTATCTGGGGCTATTATGCACTTTCTACGTGAATATATATTTAAGACTCTTGTGGTCAGTATATATCTCACATTTTTCCCCATAGAGATAATGCCGCCATATTTTCAATGAAAATATCACAGCCTCCAACCCCAGATCATGTGTTGGATAGTTTTGCTCATGTATTTTCAACTGCTTTTAGGCATAGGATATCACTTTATCATTCTGCATCAGCACACAACATAAGCCCTTCTTTGAAGCATCACTGAAGACCACAAAAAGTTCCCCACATGTGGGTATAGTGAGCACGGGCGTAGTGATAAGCATCCTTTTCAACTCCTTGAAGCATTATTTACATTCATCACTCCAATAAAACCTTACTCCCTTCCGATTAAGCTTGGTAAGAGGGTTGTACAATCGTGAGAAGTTTCTCACAAATCGTAGATAATATGCATCTAACCCCAAGAAGCTACGGATATCCGTTACCGATGTTGGCCTCATCCATCCCTCAATTGCATCTGTTTTGGATGGATCCATAGATATCCTATTGCTTCTGATGATATGGCCCAAGAATGAGACTTCCTTCAACCAGAACACACACTTGATGTAATTTTCATAGAGATTCTCATTGCGCAATGTCTCTAGTATAGTTCTTAAATACACCTCCTGATCCTCCTTGGCTTTGGAGTATATTAGAATATCATCTATAAATACTACTACAAATTTTTCTAGGTAGTCCCTAAAGACTCTATTCATGAAGTCCATGAAGATTGATGAAGCTTTGGTGAGTCCAAAAGGCATTGCTATGAATTCATAGTGCCCGTATCTTGTACGAAAATCACTCTTGGGGAAATCTTCCTTCTTCACCCTTACTTGATAATATCCCGACCGCAAGTCCACCGTGGAGAAGTATTGTGCTCCACGCAGCTGATCAAACAAGTCATCAATTCTTGGGAGAGGATAATTCTTCTTTATCCTGATTTAGTTATGTTCATGATAATCGATGCAGAGCTGCATTGACCCATCCTTCTTCTTGACGAAAAGGACTGGTGCACCCCATGGTGAAACACTTTGGCGTATAAAACCTTTATCCAGAATCTCATGTAGTTGTTTCTTCAGCTCTTCAAGCTCAAAAAAAACCATTCTATATGGAGTCTTGGATATTGGTAGTGCCCCAGGTATATGTTCAATTGATAACTCAACATCTCTTCTAGGAGGATGACCAGGCAGTTCCTCGGGAAACACTTCAGCAAATTCCCTCAAAATAGGCATTTATTTAAGGATGGTTTCTTCCTTGGACTCAATCATCTGAGCAAGATACACCTTCTCATAAGGCACTAATATCCATGCTTGAGATGATGGAGCTAAAAGAGATTCATCTTCCTCCTGACACTTAAAAGAATCGGGGGTCAATTCTCTCTATGGAGTGTGATTTCCCTCTCCCGACAATTTATATTGGCTTTATATAAGGAAAGCCAACCCATGACAATAATTGCATCAAATTACACCAGAGGGAGTATGACGGGGTTCGCCGGGAAATTAAATCCACAGATTATAACAAGGGAGGACTTATATTCATGGGATGCAATGATTTCCCCATTTTCCATACTCACCGACATCTTTACTTCCATGATTTGTGGTGGTGATGGGATTGTTCTACTAAACATTCCAGATATAAAAGAATGCATAGAACCTAAATGAAAAAGTAAGTTCACTATTATTTAATGAATGACTTGTGTACCTATCACCACTTTGTTGTCGGGGTTCACATCGGCAAAAGTGATGGAAAAAGCTCTTCCTTGCTGCCTTGGAGGTTGTTGGTCTCCTCCGAAAACCCTTGGATTACGGAACTGATTTGCAAAATGACCCGGTTCTTTGAACATGCAGCATTGAACAAAGCGTTGAGGTTCGAATGGAGCATTCCTCTCTTCTGTCGCAACCGTGGGTATTTCTTGCCAACAGTTAACAGCATGGTGCCCTTCTCTTCCACACCTGAAGCATTTTCTCGTCCCCTTTAGGCAATTTCCACAGTGCTTCTTTCCGCACTTTTGTCATGTGTGGTGTAAAGACCTGTAAAATTCAAGGGAAATTTTATCTTAATTTTCTTTGGAATTTTACAAGAGCGCGGTTTCTGACGGAACCTGATTCCGAGGCCCGGAGTGCCCGGAATCAATTTCCGAAGTTTGGCTCGGGTACGTTCAGTGAACGAACGAGCGGGAATTTCTAACATTTGATCTGGTGCTCAGAATTGAAATCTGAGGACACCGATGAACTCATAGCGCCGATATTCGCTTAAGAAGACCTTTTCCGAAGTTACTTTTATTGCGGGACGAAAGTTAGTTTTTGGGAGAATTATAAAAAGTTGAATAAAAATGTGGAACACATTTTATTTTTCATACTTGTTGGTTAACTCCTCTCAAAGGAATTTAAAGGTGGGACCCACATCCACTTAACCTTCCTTGGGAGGATTAAGTGTGGTGGGGCCCACATGAAACCCAACCTTCCATCTCCTCTCAAAACTCCTTTAACCCCTCTTTAAATGACATGACAACTTGTTATTTAATTTGGAGTTATTTTTATTTGAATTTCAAACCTTTGAAATTCAATTTGTTATGTTTGTGAATAAAATAAGACTCTATCTTATTTTGTTGGGTTAGAACTCTCTAGCCTTCTTGAGAGGATTTTGGGAGCTCCTTCTTCTTCTTCAACCTTGACGAAGAACGCGAAGAACCTTCGAGCTCCGACGAAGAACGCCGCTCCTCTCATCTTCGTAGCCCGTTGTTTCCGAAGATCGACGACGTCTTCCGTGTCAACGAAATGGAATGCCGCTTCCTCCTCGGACTTCCTTCGTCGGCATACGAAGATTCGCCAATGAAGTACCTCTTCGGACTTACCTTTTCGTCATCAGATTTGACGAACGACTACCGCGACGCCCGACCTCCGCGACGATGTCCTCCGCAGGTCGTTGACGATCTTCGAACTTGAACCCAAGTTAGGGGTTGTTGTTGATTATTTATTTATTTATCTATTCATGTTCGTGGTTCTAGCATGACAAACGTAAGGATATTTAAATATGTGTTATCGTTAACGTGAGGGGGCCGGACCGCATGAACACGGCCGAACCCACTCCTTTGTTTTTGTTGATTTATCTTGCGGATGAAACAAGATGGCGTGCTGCCGTCGCACCACGCGGAATTTCGCACCGTGGAAGAATCATCACGAACGCAACGCCGTCGCGCCGCGTCGAAGGGAACCAAAGGCGCCGCGGCCCGAGCGGGGCCGCGGCGGAGGGGCGCGGTGCCGTCGCACCGTGCCGGACGACGAACACCGCGGCCGGTTCCTGGCCGTGGCGGGACGAGAGGACCGGCGGCTCGCCGGGCCGGCGGCATCGGAGACTCGAAGGGGACCGGAAGGGGACCATCTTTGCCGGTCCCATTGAAGAAAACCGGCCGGCCAGGTGGGCCGGCCGGAACGTCAAAGACCGGGGGAAATTAATTCCCCCGGTCACCTCTAAAGCCCCCCCCATTTATGAGGGGGGGCGGTTACTTTGAGGGGGGCAGGCGGCCCCCCGGTTTTCCAAAAAGGCGCGGCTAAAAGCCGCGCCGCCCTTTGGAAAAAGCGGGGCCCGTGCCCCCCGCGTGTGGCACCCAGCGGCACCAGGTCGCACCGCCGCCGGCCGGGCCGGGTCGGGTTGACCCGGTTCGGGCCGACCTAGGGGGGGTCGGGCCGGGTCGGCCCGGACCCGGACCCCCCGTTTTCGAATTGACTTCGGTCTTTTGGCTATAAAATGAGCCACGGACCTCCGATTGACGAACCGTCTGCAGTAACGCGATCCTTGGATCGAGACGGTCGTTTCGGTATATCTCACTCAATGTTTTGGAATACTTTGAGTTCGGCCGGGTTGGTTCGATCACGAAACCAACCGGGCCTTCGGAGCGGAAACACTCATATCTTGAGCTACGGACGTCCGATTGACGTGCCGTCAGCTTTGTTTTGTTCCTCTTAGTGAGACGGATCTTTTGGCATACTCCGACCGAGTTTTGGACATAGGTGGAGTACAGTGGGGTTGGTTTTGCCTTAGAAACCAACCGGGCCCCTGGGACGAAAAAGCCAATAACTCTCAGACCGTGCGTCCGATCGACGCGCCGTCTATTGCGTTGAGTTCCTGTTGACGATACGAAACGTTTGGATACATCAACTCTGGACTTTGTGACAGTTGATGTATCAGCCTCTCGACTCGTGGAGTGGACCCTCCTGTATGAGCTTGCTGTGTGCGGGAACCCTAGTGCTGGCTGCGACTGTTACTGTGACTGCTACTGCTACTGCTACTGTGACTGCGACGACGACAGTACAGAGATCCTGTGTGGATTCAACGACGACAACTAAGGCACTCAGCGATCCTATGTGGATCAGTGCTACAGGTCCTGTGTGGGCCCGATCCTGTGTGGGTCCGATCCTGTGTGGGTCTTTGCGCTCAGCGGTCCTGTGTGAACCAGCGCCTACAGGTCCTATGTGGGCCCGATCCTGTGTGGGTCTTTTGCGGGGGTTAGTTACCTATCGATTCTTCGTGGGTCCGACGACTTAGATGGATCAGAGATCATCTTTATCGTCTTTCGAGAAGTATACCTGTGTGAGATGAATCCAGTTGCTTTCCTGTGTGGATTGTGTTGTGCTATCCTCTGTGGATTTCGTTTTTCTTTCCTATGTGGAATACGTTTACTTTCCTGTGTGGACTGAGTTGTACTTGGGCTCGGAGGATGGAGCGTGTTGGAATTGATGACTTAGGTATATGTATGGGCATATACTTAAGCAGTGTCAGTTTTTGCTTCGTGTTTGTACCTTTCTTCGTGATTTATCCTTTGTGGATTTTGAGAGACCTTCAGGGGTCTCGGGGTCCCTACTGAGTAGCTTATACTCACCCCTGCATGGGATATGCCCGCACTACGTTGTGTTGGTTGCAGACGACGGACATCGTTGATCTTGGCTGAGGCTTGCAGAGCAGGACGGTACCTGGAGGTGGACCACTGGGCGGGACGTGTTCGGAGCAGACGACGGGACCCGTGGAGCAGTGGAGCTATCTGTACCCACCCTTCAGGTGGGATCTCTAGTGGACAGCTCGGTGTAGCGGCTTTTACTTACAGTTGTTGTTTTCCCTTTTTGAGTTGTACTTACTTTTAGTTTGGGTTTGTATACTGGCCCATTTACTTTTCCGCACTTTCAGTTGTACTCTGTTTTTTACTTAGTGTTTACTTTCCACTGGCTTACTCAATGGTGTTTGTTTAATTTACAAAGGCAATGCCTTCCCTTTTTACCGGGATTTACGCCTTGGTGCTAGTCGCCAGCCCCTGGCCTATGGAAGGCGGGCTTGGGGTAGTCACGGCACGGACCCCGAGGGCGGGTCGTGACAAATTGGTATCAGAGGAGTTCGGTTCTACCGTGAACTCTGATCTTTTCTATGTGAAGGAATAATTTTTAGCGTATTGAGTGTGGTTATCAGTCCAGGGAGTCTAGTGTTGGTGCGGCAGCCGACGTATCCATACACCAGGACCCTGACTTCTGATTTCCTACTTAATGCACGAAAACATTGATTGTGTGTGTGTTTCAAAGTTTTCTTTGTGATTACTTATATCAGCTCACCAGGTATACTATTCTGACCGTGGCGCACCTGTTTCCTTTTCAGGATGGCCCCACGACGGCAGCCAGCTAGGGTTCCGAGATTCGAGTGTGACGATAGCCCACCGAGCGACGAGGCTTCGGTGCAGGGCCCTTTGTCAGCAGTGGCACCGACGGTAGCTCTACCCGCCGAGCCCCCGATGATTCCAACACCAGCCGCTGACGATGCACGTCGCCTCAGCGCACTGCATGAGTTTAAGCGCCAGTGACCGCCTAGGTTTCGTGGAGAGACGGACCCCCAGGCAGCCGAGGACTGGCTGGAGGTAGTGGTACGTGTGTTTAGTCTAGTGAGGACACCAGCAGACCTCATGGTGATCCTCGCTGTGAGCCTACTACACGCAGCAGCAGGACGATGGTGGATCTTGATGCTCCAGGTGCACGATGAGGCATCTCTACTTTGGATGGACTTTGAGAGCCTCTTCCGCTTGGAGTTCGTCCCAGCCACCCTTCGTGCAGTGCATATCCAGGAGCTTCTACAGCTGCGGCAGGGCAGCATGACGGTCGCTCAGTACTCAGCGAGATTTACTGATCTCTCGTGCTACTCGACTGACATGGTACGAGACCCATTCTTCCGGGCCCGGACCATCGAGCAGGGTTTGAGACACGAGATCAGGGCATCGAAGATCTCCCTCAGCATACTGGCTCAGACAGGAGTACTGGAGCGGGCCCTTTTCATCGAGAGCCTCCTTGCTGAGTCTACACCAGCGCCGAGACCCACCGCCGGGCGGCACGTGGCAGAGTCATCTGCAACAGGCAGTTGACAGATGACTCAGGGGTCCAGACAGACTAGACCCTCAGGCAGATGACCTCAGGACACTAGCTCAGCAGTGCGGGGCACACAGCGAGGAGCCAGTCTTTTGAGAGGCAGACAGTGCTACTCGTGCGGTGGGTAGTGCCACATGGCTCGTGACTGCCCGACCCGCCGTGCCGAGGAGCAGCAGACAGTTAAGGGACCACCGAGGCAGAGGCAGAGGGTCGACCGTGGCGGTCCATAGGGAGGAGGCGGACGAGGCAGAGGAGCTGGATGAGCAACCGGTGGTCGGCAACGCTTTGAGCCTCTACCACCACCACCACCAGGAGGTCCACCCCGACCACAGGGAGCGGGGGGGCAGAGACAGGCACAGCTCCACGCAGCAGAGGCCTACGACCACGGCGCACCCGAGATGATTCGAGGTACTATCTGTGTCTATTCCACCCTTGCTGCAGTTCTTATAGACACAGGAGCGAGTCACTCTTTCATAGCCGCTACCCTTGTTCGGAGCTCGGAGATTCCGACAGAGCCGTTGGCTCGATCCTTACGGCTAGGGACTCCTACGGGAGCAGACTCGATGATTACGCACTGGTTCCGGCAGTGTGAGCTTACTCTAGGAGGTGAGAGCTTCGGCTGGGATCTTCTTGTAGCAGTGTCGAGGCCTTACGATGTCATCTTCGGCATGGATTGGCTATCTATGGTCCATGCACATATTGACTGTTTTAGGCGCAAGGTGTGATGTGTACGCACCGACGGGAGCAGGTTCACCTTCACCGGCGAGAAGGGAGCCTTAGCAGCACAGGATGGACTTCCGCGGAGGAGAGGACAGTCTATCACTCATCAGTTGGCTAGCCTCATCCTTGGAGGAGTTGACGTGCGGAGTCCTGGTTTTCCTGCAGTGGTGGATCAGTTTGCGGAAGTTTTTCCCGACGACGTTCCAGGGCTACCTCCTCACAGAGAGGTAGACATTTATATTGACTTGTACCCCAGGACAGCCCCGATATCCACTCCAGCATATCGTATGTCCCCCACCGAGCTTCGAGAGCTACGGGTACAGTTGGAGGACTTGCAGGGAAAGGGGTTCATCCGACCCAGTGTTTCACCCTGGGCTTCCCTGATATTGTTCGCCAAGAAGGCAGACGGGAGCCTGCGGCTTTGTGTTGACTATCGTCGCCTGAACCAGGTGACAGTGAGGAACAAGTATCCGCTACCGAGGATTGATGACCTCTTTGATCAGCTCAAGGGAGCACGATGGTTCTCGAAGATAGACCTCAGGTCAGGCTATCATCAGCTCAGAGTCAGAGACGAGGATGTGTAGAAGACGACCTTCAGATGTCGGTATGGCCACTATGAGTTCTTGGTTATGCCTTTTGGCGTAACCAATGCTCCAGCAGTGTTCATGGCCCTCATGAGTAGGATATTTCAGCCATACATTGATCGATTTGTCGCAGTCTTCATCGACGACATTCTGATTTACTCTACGACTGAGGAGGAGCACGCCTATCACTTGTGAGTTGTACTAGACACACTCCGAGAGCACCAGCATTATGGTATGCTCTCGAAGTTCCAGTACTAGATACGTGAGGTCTACTTCTTGGGACAAGTTATCTCTGAGGCGGGAGTTGCAGTGGATCCTGTGAAGATCGAGGTTGTGTTAGCATGGGAGCCACCCAGGAGCGTGACTGAGGTTCGGAGATTCTTGGGACTAGCTGGATACTATCGGAGATTCGTGCCAGACTTCTCTAGAGTTGCGGCACCACTCACAGATTTGACGAAGAAGGGGAAACCCTTCGTGTGGTCAGACAGATGTCAGCAGAGCTTCCAGGAGCTGAGACAGAGATTGACCAGTGCACCTATCTTGAGGTTGCCTGAGGAATGAGTAGAGTACGTAGTCTACTGCGATGCATCAGGGAACAGACTCGGATGTGTTCTGATGCAGGAGAGGGAAGTGATCGCCTATGGATCACGTCAGTTGAGGCCGCATGAGCAGAACTACGCTACCCATGACCTAGAGTTAGCAGCAGTGGTCTTCGCTCTGAAGACATAGAGACACTATCTGATGGGCGAGCGCTTTACAGTCTTTTCCGATCATCAGAGACTCAGGTATATCTTCTCGCAGAAGGACCTGAACCTGAGACAACGACGATGGCTCGAGTTCTTCCAGAACTATGACTTTGAGATAGTCTATACTCCTGGAAAGGGGAACGTAGTAGCCGATGCCCTCAGAAGGAGGACGAGCATTCAGCTACTTGAGTAGGCGATGGAGCAGCTAGCCTCTTTACAGATATCCTTCGTGGATAGAGATGGAGCAGCCTTCCTCCAGTCTCTCACAGTCATCCCACCACTACTGCAGCGGGTCAGAGAGGCACAGCGTGAGGACGCTGACTGTGAGACACGGCGTGCACCGATATCCTCGGGACAAGCACCTGATGGTTTCTCCCTTGGAGCAGAGCACAACATTCTTTTCAGAGGACGTACCATGGTACCAGTTGCTTTGCGAGAGGAAGTGATGAGAGAGTTTCACACTTCTCATTTGGCGGTACATCCTGGAGGGGCAAAGATGTACCAGGACCTCAGACAATAGCACTGGTGGCCGGGCATGAAGAAGGCAGTAGTAGAGTTCGTTTATCGATGCCTCACCTGCCAACAGGTGAAGGCGGAGCATCAAGTACCAGCAGGCTAGGTACAACCCTTGGAGGTTCCAGAGTGGAAGTGGGAAGGCATATCGATGGACTTCGTGACTGGACTTCCACGCACTTCCAGAGGTCATGACTCCATATGGGTGATTGTTGACCGACTCACCAAGTCGGCACACTTCTTACCAATCAGAGAGCAGGGCTCAGTGGAGAGCTTGGGACGTCTCTACGTTCAAGAGATTGTGCGGCTCCACGGTGTGCCATCATCTATCGTCTCCGATCGAGATGCTCGCTTTACTTCCCGACTTTGGAAGGGGTTACAGGAGGTGTTCGGGACGCAGCTACGTCTGAGCACAGCCTTTCACCCTCAGACGGATGGTCAGACGGAGAGGACCATTCAGACTCTCGAGGACATGCTCTGCGCATGTGTCCTCGACATTGGTCGTATCTGGGAGGACCACCTACCCTTGGTGGAGTTTGCGTACAACAACATCTACCACTCCACCATCGGGATGGCACCGTATGAGGCGTTGTACGACCGACCTTGTAGATCTCCTTTGTGCTGGAAAGGCCCTGGGGAGTTAGCACTGGTGGGACCGGAGATGGTCCAGGCCATGACAGAGAAGGTCTAGGTCATCCAGGAGCGGATGAGGACAGCTCAGAGCCGGCAGAAGTCATACGCTGACAGGAGCCGGAGGCCACTAGAGTTCGAGGATGGTGACCACGTCTTCTTGCGGGTCTCACCTCGACGTGGTATACGGAGATTTGGACGAGGCGGCAAGTTATCTCCGCGCTTCATCGAACCCTTCCAGGTCCTCAGCAGGATTGGTGAGGTGGCTTATCACCTGGCTCTACCACCTCAGTTGCACCGGGTGCACGACGTCTTCCACGTGTCTCAGCTGAGGAGATACGTGCACGACCCGACGCACATCATTGACCATGGGGAGCTTGACGTTGATGATGGGGCGGATTTTACGGAGGTCCCGGTGGAGGTAGAGGATCGACAGGAGTGGGTCCTACGTGGGCGATCGATTCCTCTTGTGCGCATCAGATGGCAGCACGGGAATCTCCAGGAGAGCACATGGGATCGGGAGGTTCAGATGCGTGCTCAGTACCCTCATTTGTTTCCCTAGTTTTTTATGTATCATTACGGGGACGTAAATCCCTGAGGTGGGAGTAATGTAAAGACCCGTAATATTCAAGGGAAATTTTTTCTTAATTTTTTTTGGAATTTTACAAGAGCGCGGTTTCGGACGGAACCTGATTCCGAGGCCCGGAGTGCCCAGAATCAATTTCCGATGTTTGGCTCGGGTACGTTCAGTGAACGAACGAGCGGGAATTTATAACTTTTGATCCGGTGCTCGGAATTGAAATCCGAGGACACTGATAAACTCGTAGCGCCGATATTCACTTAAGGAGACATTTTCCAATGTTGCGTTTATTGCGGGACGAATGTTAGTTTTTGGGAGAATTATATAAAGTTGAACAAAAATGTGGAACACATTTTATTTTTCTTACTTGTTGGTTAACTCCTCTCAAAGGAAGTTAAAGGTGGGACCCACATCCACTTAACCTCCCTTGGGAGGATTATGTGTGGTGGGGCCCACACGAAACCCAACCTTCCATATCCTCTCAAAGATCCTTTAACCCCTCTTTAAATGACATGACAACTTGTTATTTAATTTGGAGTTATTTTTATTTGAATTTCAAACCTTTGAAATTCAATTTTTTATGTTTGTGAATAAAATAAGACTCTATTTTATTTTGTTGGGTTAGAACTCTCTAGCCTTCTTGAGAGGATTTTGGGAGCTCCTTCATCTTCTTCAACCTTGACGAATAAAGCGAAGAACCTTCGAGCTCCGACGAAGAACGCCGCTCCTCTCATCTTCGTAGCCCGTTGTTTCTGAAGATCGACGACGTCTTCCGTGTCAACGAAAGGGAATGCCGCTTCCTCCTCGGACTACCTTCGTCGGCATACGAAGATTCTCCAACGACGTACCTCTTCGGACGAACCTCTTCGTCAACGGATTTGACGAACGACTACCACGACGCCCGACCTCCGCGACGTTGTCTTCCGCAGGTCGTTGACGATCTTCGAACTTGAACCCAAGGTAGGGGTTGTTGTTGATTATTTATTTATTTATTTATTCACGTTCGTGGTTCTAGCATGAAAAATGTTAGGATATTTAAATATGTGTTATCGTTTAACGTGAGGGGTCCGGACCACATGAACACGGCCGAACCCCCTCCTTTGTTCTTGTTGATTTATCTTGTGGATGAAACAAGATGGCGTGGTGCCGTCGCACCACGCGGAATTTCGCACCGTGGAAGAATCATCACGAACGCGACGTCGTTGCGCCGCGTCGAAGGTAACCAAAGGCGCCGCGGCCGGAGCGGGACCGCAGCGGAGGGGCACGGTGCCGTTGCACCGCGCCGAACGATGAACATCGCTGCTGGTTCCGGGCCGCGGCGGGACGAGAGGACAGGCGGCTCGCCGGGCCGCCGGCGTCGGAGACCGGAAGGTGACCGGCTTTGCCGGTCCCGTTGAAGAAAACCGGCTGGCCAGGTGAGCCGGACGGAAGGTCAAAGCCCGGGGGAAATTAATTCCCCCGGTCAACTCTAAAGCCCCCCCCCCATTTATGAGGGGGGCCGTTACTTTGATGGGGGCAGGCGGCCCCCCGGTTTCCCTCATGCTGGCCCCCACGAAGGGGGCCGGTTTTCCAAAAAGGCGCGGCTAAAATCCGTGCCACTCTTTTGAAAATGCGGGGGCCTTGACCCCCGCGTGTGGCACCCAGCAGCGCTAGGCCGCGCCGCCACCGGCCGGGCCGCGCCGCCGCGCCGGACCGCGCCGCCGAGCCGGTCCGCGCTGCCGGCCGGGCCGCGCCGGACCGCGCCGCCGAGCCGGTCCGCGCCGCCGGCCGGGCCGCGCCGGACCGCGCCGCCGAGCCGGTCCGCGCCGCCGCGCCGGACCGCCGCCGGCCGGGCCGGGTCGGACCCGGGTCAGGTCGACCCGGTTCAGGTCGACCCGGTTCGGGCCGACCTAGGGGGGGGGGGGGGGGGTCAGGCCGGGTCGGCCCGGACCCGGACCCCCCGTTTTCGAATTGACTTCGGTCTTTTGGCTATAACGTGAGCCACAGACCTCCGATTGACGAACCGTCTGCGGAAATGCGATCCTAGGATCGAGGCGGTCGTTTCGGTATATCGCACTCAACGTTTCAGAATACTTTGAATTCGGCCGGGTTGGTTCGTTCACGAAACCAACCGGGCCTTCGGAGCGGAAACGCTCATATCTTGAGCTACGGACGTCCGATTGACGTGTCGTCAGCTTTGTTGAGTTCCTCTTAGTGAGACGGATCTTTTGGAATACTCGGCCCGAGGTTTGAACGTAGTTGGAGTATGGTCGGGTAGGTTTTTCCTTAGAAACCAACCGGGCCCCTGGGACGAAAAAGCCAATAACTCTCAGACCGGGCGTCCGATCGACGCGCCGTCTGTTGCGTTGTGTTCCTATTGACGATACGGAACATTTGGATACATCAACTCTGGACTTTGTGACAGTTGATGTATCAGCCTCTCGGCTCATGGAGCGGACCCTCCTGTACGAGCTTGCTGTGTGCGGGAACCCTAGTGCTGGCTGCGACTGTTACTGTGACTGCTACTGCTACTGCTACTGCTAATGTGACTGCGACGACGACATTACAAAGATCCTGTGTGGATTCGACGACGACGACTACAGCACTCAGCGATCCTATGTGGATAAGTGCTACAGGTCCTGTGTGGGCCCGATCCTGTGTGGGTCCGATCCTGTGTGGGTCTTTGCGCTCAGCGGTCCTGTGTGAACCAGCGCCTACAGGTCCTATGTGGGCCTGATCCTGTGTGGGTCATTTGCGGGGGTTAGTTACCTATCGATCCTTCGTGGGTCCGGCGACTTAGATGGATCAGAGATCATCTTTATCATCTTTCGAGAAGTATACCTGTGTGAGCTGAATCCAGTTGCTTTCCTGTGTGGATTGTGTTGTGCTATCCTGTGTGGATTTTGTTTTTCTTTCCTGTGTGGAATACGTTTACCTTCCTGTGTGGACTGAGTTGTACTTGGGCTCGGAGGATGGAGCGTGTTGGAATTGATGACTTAGGTATATGTATGGGCATATACCTAACCAGTGTCGGTTGTTGCTTCGTGTTTGTACCTTTCTTCGTGATTTATCCTTTGTGGATTTTGAGAGACCTTCAGGGGTCTCGGGGTCCCTACTGAGTAGCTTATACTCACCACTGCACGGGCTATTCCCGCACTACGTTGTGTTGGTTACAGATGACGGACAAAGTTGATCTTGGCTGAGGCTTGCAGAGCAGGACGGTACCTGGAGGTGGACCACTGGGCGGGACGTGTTCGGTGCGGACGACGGGACCAGTGGAGCAGTGGAGCTATCTGTACCCACCCTTAGGTGGGATCTCCAGTGGACAGCTCGGTGTAGCGGCTTTTACTTACAGTTGCTGTTTCCCTTTTTGAGTTGTACTTTACTTTCAGTTTGGGTTTGTATACTGGCCCATTTACTTTTCCGCACTTTCAGTTGTACTCTGTTTTTACTTAGTGTTTAATTTCTGCTTGCTTACTCTGTGGTGTTTGTTTACATTACAAAGGCAATGCCTTCCCTTTTTACCGGGATTTACGCCTTGGTGCTAGTCGCCACCCCCTGACCTATGGAAGGCGGGCTTCGGGTAGTCACAGCACGGACCCCGAGGGCGGGTCGTGACATGGGGTGCTGGATCTTCTTAGAACCATTGGATTTATCCATCGGACCACCAACATTGAAGTCCACCTTATGCTTCTTGTCCCCATGATACCCCTATGATTCCCCAGTCTCCATTTCAACCTTGAGGGCACATCGGACAATTTCCTCATAGCTGTCGAAGTCATGGTTCACTTATGCTTTCCGCAAGCTTGGCTTCAGCCCACCAAATAAGCGGTCAACCTTGCATTCGGGGGTCACGACAATGCCGGAAGTGTATCGTGTAGGCCTTGTGAAGTTTTCCTCGTACGCTCCAATAGATTATTCATCTTTTTTCTTGAGGGAAAGGAAGTCCCTTTCCATCTTAAGCCGGAGGGTGCACGAAAAATATTAATCGAAAAACATCTTCCGGAAATCATTATTTTCCAATGCCTCGATAGCTTCCTCAGGATTCGTATTTTTGATCAACGTCCACCATTGATCAGCTTCACCCTCCATACGATAGGCAGCCAGGAGAACCTTTTCTTGTTCAGATCATTGAAGGATGGATAAGACCTTTTCAATGGAGTTGATCCATTGATCAGCGATCGTGGGATCAGATTATCCACTACAAGTAGGAGGTCTTTGTCTCATGATGCTCTTGATAGCGACTTGTTCTTTCTTAGGGGGGTTGAAAATTCCTCTTGACCCGTGTTTCTATTCAATTCTTGAGTTAGCCGAGAGAGAACCATGACAATGTTCGCGATTCCCGCTCCCATTGGATTGGGTATCTCATTAGTATAGTCATCACACTGATCTTCACATCGATTGTTAGCCTGAGTCCTCCTATTACCAGCCATTGGATGGAATAAAAAGAATGTTAGGGGTAACACATAAATAGTAATCCAAAGACTAAAGTTGATGAATTATAAATAAACATTCATTTCCTTAACTCATGAGTCCATAGGATTCAATCTAGGCTTTTCATTATAAAGAACCGTAAAATTCAAGGGAAATTTTTTTCTAATTTTCTTTGGAATTTTACAAGAGCGCGGATTCTGACGGCACCTGCTTCCGAGGCCCGGAGTGCCCGGAATCAATTTCCATAGTTTGGCTCGGGTACGTTCAGTGAACGAACGAGCGAGAATTTCTAACTTTTGAACCGGTTCCCGGAATCAAATTCCAAGGGCACCGATGAACTCGCAGCGCCGATATTCGCTTAAGGAGACCTTTTCCGAAGTTGCGTTTATTGCGGGATGAAAGTTAGTTTTTGGGAGAATTATAAGAAGTTAAATAAAAATGTGGAACACTTTTTATTTTATTTTGTTAGTTAACTTCTCCCAAAGGGAGTTAAAGGTGGGACCCACATCCACTTAACCTCCCTTGGGAGGATTAAGTGTGGTGGGGCCCACACGAACCCCAACTCCTCAAATTCTCTCAAAACCTCCCCTTTAACCCATTTCAATTAATGTCTGACAACTTGGCTTAATTAATTGAAGAGGGTTAATTTAAATTTCAAACCTTTGAAATTCTTAGAGGAAGGTTGTGTAATAAAATAATCTTAAGCTTATTTTATTATGTTGGGTTGGTTTCCTTTGCTCTGGAGAAGATTTGAGAGCTCCTTCTTCTTCTTCAAACATTGACGAAGAACACTCAAGCTCTGACAAAGAAATCCGCTCCTCTTTTCTTCGTAGCCGGTTGCTTCTGAAGATCGACGACGCCTTCCGTGTCAACGAAAGGGAACGCCGCTTTCACCTCGGACTTCCTTCATCGGCTTACGAAGATTCGCCAACGACGTACCTCTTCGGACGTACCTCTTCGTCAACAGAATTGACGAACGTTACCGCGACGCCCGACCTCCGTGACGTTGTCTTCCGCAGGTCGTTGACGATCATCGATCATGAATCATGGTAGGGGTTGTTGTTGGTTATTTTTCTTTCTCGTTCTTGGTTCTAGCATGATTGTCTTGTGGATAATTATTTAAGAGTTATCATCTAACGAGAGGGGGGTCGGACCGCACAAACACGGCCGAATTCCCCCTCCTTTGTTCGTGATGATTATTATTTTCCTTGCAGATGAACGAGATGGCGTGGTGCCGTCGCACCACGCGGGAATCACAAGGCTATAATTGCGTGGCACCATCGCGTCGCGCCACGGAAAGTTTATCACGAACGTGACGTCGTCGTGCCGCATCGAAGGGAATCGAAGGCGCCGCGGCCGGAGCGGGGCCGCGACGGAGGGGCGCGGTGCCGTCGCACCATGCCGGACGATGAACACCGCGGCCGGTTCCAGGCCGCGGTGGAACGAGAAGACCGGAGGCTCGCTGGGCCGCCGGTGTCGGAAGACGGAAGGGGACCGACCTTGCCGGTCCCGATGAGGAAGGACCGGCCGGCCATGTCGGGCAGGCCGAAAGGGAGGTGCCGGGGGAATTAATTCCCCCGGCTGGCCAAAAGAAGGCCCCCCACGTGAGGGGGGGGGGGGTTCAAAAAGGGGGGGCAGCGCCCCCCCCCCCCCCCGTTTTTCCAAACGGACGGCCCCCACGAGGGGGGCTGGTTTCTCCAAAAGGCGAGGCTTTTAGCCGCGCCGTCAGCTGGGAAGCGGGGGCCATGCCCCCCGCGCGCTGCACCCGTGCGGTGTCAGGCCGCACCGCCGCCGGCCGGGCCGCGCCGCCGCGCCGGACCGCCACCGGCTAGGCTGGGTCGGACCCGGGTCGGGTCAACCCAGGGGGGGTCGAGCCGGGTCGGTTCGGACCCGGACCCCCCGTTTTCAAGACGATTTCAGTCTTTTAACCATAACTTGAGCCACGGACCTCCGATCGACGAACCGTCAGCGGCAATACGATCCTTGGATCCAGACTGTCGATTCGGTATATCGCACTCAATGTTTAGGAATACTTTGTGTTCGTCCGGGTTGGTTCGTTCACGAAACCAACCGGGCCCTCGGAGCGGAAACACTCATATCTTGAGCTACGGGCATCCGATTGATGTGTCGTCAGCTTTGTTGTGTTCCTCTTAGTGAGTCGGATCTTTTGGCATACTCCGCCCGAGGTTTGGACGCAGGTGGACTACGGTCGGGTTGGTTTTGCCTTTAAAACCAACCGGGCCCCTGGGACGAAAACGCCAATAACTCTCAGACCGGTCGTCCGATCGACACGCCGTCTGTTGCGTTGAGACCCCTATGATGAGACAGTCCTTTGAGATTCTTCTTCATGGGACTTTGAGATACTTGGAGTATCGACCAGTAGCTCGTGGAGCGGACCCTCCTGGAGACGAGCGTGCGGAGTACGGAGACCGGGTAGCTGACTAAGACCCGACGACTGCTGATCGGACGACCCGGTGTGTTACAGAGGTGCGCTTGGTTGTAGCGGAACAGGGGTGCGCTGGTTGTAGCGGAAGACCCACGACAGAGGTGCGCTTGGTTGTAGCGGCACATGGGAGGGCTTGGTTGTAGCGGCAGACCCACGAGAGAGGTGCACTTTATTGTAGCGGCACATGGAAGCGCTTGGTTATAGTGGCAGACCCATGACAGAGGTGCGCTTGGTTGTAGCGGCACATGGGAGCGCTTGGTTGTAGCGGAAGACCCACGACAGAGGTGCGCTTGGTTATAGCGGCACATGGGAGCGCTTGGTTGTAGCGGCAGACCCACGACAGAGGTGCGCTTGGTTGTAGCGGCACATGGGAGCGTTTGGTTGTATCAGCTGGCCCGCGGTACTCGTCAGGAGGAGCACCACAGTAGTCTTAGGTTAGTGAGCAGTACCTCGGAGTTGTGACAGGACCATTGTACACTCCAGAGTCAGAGCTCTTCAACAGTTACGGTTTCGATAATGAAAATCCTGGTTTGAGATGAGACTTTTGACCTTTGTGTTTACCTCATGATTGAGATGGGTCACTTGATAACTTAGGTATATGTATGGGAATATACCTGAGTAGTAGTTATCCATTGATTTCATGACCTTTTTGTTTACCTCATGATTGAGATGGGTCACTTGATAACTTAGGTATATGTATGGGCATATTCCTAAGTAGAGGTTATCTGTTGAGATCTTCTTTGTGGTTGTCCTTGTTGGTTTAGTGAGACCTTGAGCGTCTCGGGATCCCTGCTGAGTATCGTTATACTCACCCCTGCACGGGCTATGCCCGCACCTCATTATGTTGGTTGCAGACGACGGGCAATGCTGACAGAGGCCGAGTGCTCGAGGACTGGACAGTACCCAGAGGTGGACATGACGACGAGGCGGTACCCAGAGGTGGACCACTGGGCGGGACATACTCGGAGCGGACGGCGGGACCCGAGGAGCAGAGGATCTATCTGTACCCACCCTTCAGGTGGGATTTCCAGTGGACAGCTCGGCGTTCCAGCTTTACTTTTCAGTTGTTGTTTTCCCTTTCGAGTTGAACTTTATAGTTGGGATTATATTTTCGGCCCCTTTTTACTTACCACACTTACTGTTGTATTCAGTGTTTACTTATTCCGCTTGTACTCTGTGTGATTGTTTACTTTACAAAGGCAATGCCTTTTCTTTTACCGGGATTTGCGCCTTGGTGCTAGTCGCCAGCCCCTGGCCTATGGAAGGCGGGCATGGGGTAGTCACGGCATGGACCCCGAGGGCGGGTCGTGACAAATTGGTATCAGAGGAGTTCGGTTCTACCGCGAACTCTGATCTTTTCTATATGAAGCAATAATGTTTAGCGTATTGAGTGTGGTTCTCAGTCCAGGGAGTCCAGTGTTGGTGCGGCGGCCGACGTATCCGTACACCAGGACCTTGACTTATGATTTCCGACTTAATGCACAAAAAAAATGATTGCGTGTGTGTTTCAATGTTTTCTTTGTGATTACTTATATCAGCTCACCAGGTATACTGTTATGACCATGGCGCACCTGTTTCCTTTCAGGATGGCCCCACGACGGCAGCCAGCTAGGGTTCCGAGAGTCGAGTGTGACGAGAGCCCGCCGAGCGACGAGGCCTCGGTGCAGGACCCTTTGTCAGCAGTGGCACCGGCAGTAGTTTTATCCACCGAGCCCCCGATACTTCCAACACCAGCCGCTGACGATGCACGTCGCCTCAGCGCACTGCATGAGTTTCAACGCCAGCGACCACCTAGGTTCCACGGGGAGACGAACCATCAGGCAGCCGAGGACTGGCTGGAGGCAGTCGTACGAGTTTTCAGGCTAGTGAGGACACCAGCATACCTCATGGTGATCCTCGCTGCGAGCGTACTGCACGCAATAGCGGGCCGATGGTGGAGATTGATGCTCCATGTACATGAAGAGACATATCTTCTCTGGACGGACTTTTAGAGCATCTTCCGCTCGGAGTTCGTCCCATCCACCCTCCGAGCGGTGCGCATTCAGGAGCTACTACAGCTGCGGCAGGGCAGCATGACAGTAGCCCAGTACTCGGCGAGATTTACTGATCATTCACGCTACTCGACCGACATGGTACGGGACCCATTCTTCCGTACCCGGACCTTCGAGCAGGGACTGAGGCATGAGATCAGGGCTTCGATGATCTCCCTCAACTTTCCGACTCAGGCAGGGGTGTTGAAGCGAGCCCTCTTAGTGGAGAGTTTCCTTGCTGAATAGTCTCCAGCAGCAGGACCCACCACTTACCGGCAAGCAGTAGAGTCTTCTGCAGCGGGCAGTAGACGGATGACGTAGGGGTCTAAGAGGACTGGACCTACAGGTGGTCGACAGCATGACTATGGATCGTTTGCACGTGGCACTCGGGGTGGGAAACGACTTGCCATGAGAGGGCAGTGTTACTCCTGCGGCGGGGTTGGTCACATGGCTCGTGACTGTCCGACCCGCCATACGGATGACCAGAAGACGAACGAAGTACCCCCCAGGCAGAGGCAGAGGTTCGATCAGGGCGGGCCGCAAGGAGCAGGCGTCCATGACAGGGGAGCTGGCCGTGCAGCTGGAGGTGGACAACGCTTCGGGGTGTTGCCACCACCACCACCAGGAGGTCCACCCCGACCGTAGGGGATAAGAGGACATGGGAGAGCTCAGCTTCAGGCAGTTTAGGCCTACGATCATGGGGCTCCGGGAGCAGATGGACAGGAGCGGGACTAGCTCCAGACCTGGAGACTTTTGTTCATGTTGCTTCTAGTTTTGTTGATGTATGTTTGTAGATTCTTTGTGTCTTTGTACTTGAGCTGCAGAAATAAAAGACACCTTTTCTTGTGGCATATACTTACCAGTCCTCTCTTGTGTTGTTTCTAAGAGGTTCTGGATTATACCGTTGACTTGACCCTCACTTGAGAAGTACCTACTGGAGGAGACCCAGTTACCACACACTGATGCCGACAGTGTGACTCAACCCTTGGAGGCGAGAGTAACGGTTGGATCTCTTTGTAGTAGCGTCGAGGCCTTACGACGTCATCCTTGGTATGGGTTAGTATCATCCATGATGGGATTGACAGTATTAGGTGAAGAACGTGGTTCATCTAGGGAATGAGACCAGATTTCTCTTATCGGCAAAGAAGAAATCATAGCAGCTCTTGTGGGACCAGAGGTGGTCTAGGCCACGACAGAGAAGGTCCAGGTCATCCAGGAGCGGATGAGGAAAGCTCAGAGCCGGAAAAAGTCATACGCTGACAGGAGGCGGAGGCCACTTGAGTTCGAGGATGGCTACCACGTCTTCTTGCGGGTGTCACCTCGACGTGGTATACGGAGATTTGGTCGTGGCGAAAAGTTATCTCCATGCTTCATCGGACCCTTCTAGGTCCTCAGCAGGATTGGCGAGGTGGCTTATCGCCTGGCTCTACCACCTCAGTTGCACCGGGTGCACGACGTCTTCCACGTGTCTCAGCTGAGGAGATACGTGCACGACCCGACGCACATCATTGACCATGGGGAGCTTGACATTGACGATGGGGAGACTTTTACGGAGGTCCCGGTGGAGATAGAGGATCGACAGGAGTGGGTCCTACGTGGGCGATCGATTCCTCTTGTGCGCATCAGATGGCAGCACGGGAACCTCCAGGAGAGCACATGGGAGCGGGAGGCTCAGATGCGTGCTCAGTACCCTCATTTGTTTCCCTAGTTTCTGATGTATCTTTACGGGGACGTAAAGCCCTGAGGTGGGAGTAATGTAATGACCCGTAAAATTCAAGGGGAATTTTTTTCTTAATTTTCTTTGTAATTTTTCAAGAGTACGGTTTCTGACAGCACCTGATTCCGAGGCCCGGAGTGCCCGGAATCAATTTCCAAAGTTTGGATCGGGTACGTTCAGTGAACGAACGAGCGGGAATTTCTAACTATTGAACCGGTGCCCGGAATCAAATTCCGAGGGCACCGATGAACTCGCAGCGCCGATATTCGCTTAAGGAGACCTTTTCCGAAGTTGCGTTTATTGCGGGACGAAAGTTAGTTTTTGGGAGAATTATATGAATTTAAATAAAAATTTGGAACACTTTTTATTTTATTTTGTTAGTTTACTTCTCCCAAAGGGAGTTAAAGGTGGGACCCACATCCACTTAACCTCCTTTGGGTGGATTATGTGTGGTGGGGCCCACACGAACCCCAACTCCTCAAATTCTCTCAAAACCTCCCCTTTAACCCATTTCAATTAATGTATGACAACTTGGCTTAATTAATTGAAGAGGGTTAATTTAAATTTCAAACCTTTGAAATTCTAAGAGGAAGGTTTTGTAATAAAATAAGCTTAAGCTTATTTTATTATGTTGGGTTGGTTTCCTTTGCTTTGGAGAGGATTTGAGAGCTCCTTCTTCTTCTTCAAACATTGACGAAGAACACGAAGAACACTCGAGCTCCGACGAAGAACGCCACTCATCTTTTCTTCGTAGCCGGTTGCTTCCGAAGATCGACGATGCCTTCCATGTCAACGAAAGGGAACGCCGCTTTCTCCTCGGACTTCCTTCGCCGGCTTACGAAGATTTGCCAACGACGTACCTCTTCGTACGTACCTCTTCGTCAACGGAATTGACGAACGTTACCGCGATGCCCGACCTCCGCGACGTTGTCTTCCGCAGGTCGTTGAGGATCATCGATCTTGAACCAAGGTAGGGGTTGTTGTTGGTTATTTTTCTTTCTCGTTCTTGGTTCTAGCATGATAGTCTTGTGGATAATTATTTAAGAGTTATCATCTAATGAGAGGGGGGTCGGACCGCACAAACACGGCCGAATTCCCCCTCCTTTGTTCGTGATGATTATTATTTTCCTTGCAGATGAACGAGATGGCATAGTGCCATCGCACCACGCGGGAATCGCAAGGCTATATTCGGGCGGCACCATCGTGCCGTGCCACGGAATGTTTATCATGAACGCGACGCCGTCACGCCACGTCGAAGGGAATCGAAGGCGCCGCGGCCAGAGCGGGGCCGCGGCGGAGGGGCGCGGTGCCGTCGCACCGCGCCGGACGACGAACACCGCGGCCGGTTCCGGGCCGCGGTGGAACGAGAAGACCGGCGGCTTGCTGGGCCGCTGGTGTCGGAAGCCGGAAGGGGACCGGCCTTGCCGGTCCCCATGAGGAAGGACCGGCCGGCCATGTCGGGCCGGCCGGAAGGGAGGTGCCGGGGGAAATAATTCCCCCGGCTGGCCACAAGAAGGCCCCCCACGTGAGGGGGGGGGGGTTCACAAAGGGGGGGCGGCGCCCCCCCACCCCCCCCGTTTTTCCAAACAGCAGGCCCCCACGAGGGGGCCGGTTTCTGCAAAAGGCGCGACTTTTAGCCTCGCCGTCAGCTGGGAAGCGGGGGCCATGCCCCCCGCGCGCTGCACCCGTGCAGCGCCAGGCCGCACCGCAGCCGGCCGGGCCACGCCACCGCGCCGGACCGCTGCCGTCCGGGCCAGGTCGGACCTGGGTCGGGTCGACCCGGTTCGGGCCGACCCAGGGGTGGTCGGGCCGGGTCAGGCCGGACCCGGACCCCCCGTTTTCGAGACAATTTCGGTCTTTTGGCCATAAATTGAGCCACGGACCTCTGATCGACGAACCGTCAGCGGAAATGCGATCCTTGGATCAAGACGGTTGTTTCGGTATATTGCACTCAAAGTTTAGGAATACTTTGAGTTCGGCCGGGTTGGTTCGTTCACGAAACCAACCGGGCCCTCGGAGCGGAAACACTCATATCTTGAGCTACGGACATCCGATTGACGTGTCGTCAGCTTTGTTGTGTTCCTCTTAGTGAGACGGATCTTTTGGCATACTCCGCCCGAGTTTTGGACGTAGGTGGAGTACGGTCGGGTTGGTTTTGCCTTTAAAACCAACCGGGCCCCTGGGACGAAAAAGCCAATAACTCTCAGACCGGGCGTCCGATCGACACGTCGTCTGTTGCATTGAGACCCCTATGATGAGGCGGTCCTTTGAGATTCTTATTCGTGGGACATTGCGATACTTGGAGTATCGACCAGTAGCTTGTGGAGCGGACCCTCCCGGAGACGAGCGTGCGGAGTACGGAGACCGGGTAGCTGACTGAGACCCGACAACTGCTGATCGGACGACCCGGTGTGTTACAGAGGTGCGCTTGGTTGTAGCGGCACAGGGGTGCGCTTGGTTGTAGCGGCACAGGGGTGCGCTTGGTTGGAGCGGCAGACCCACGACAGAGGTGCGCTTGGTTGTAGCGGCACATGGGAGCGCTTGGTTGTAGCGGCAGACCCACGACAGAGGTGCGCTTGGTTGTAGCGGCACATGGGAGCGCTTGGTTGTAGCGGCAGACCCACGACAGAGGTGCGCTTGGTTGTAGCGGCGCATGGGAGCGCTTGGTTGTAGCGGCAGACCCACGACAGAGGTGCGCTTGGTTGTAGCGGCACATGGGAGCGCTTGGTTGTAGAGGAAGACCCACGACAGAGGTGCGCTTGGTTGTAGCGGCACATGGGAGCGCTTGGTTGTAGCGACAGACCCACGACAGAGGTGCGCTTGGTTGTAGCGGCACATGGGAGCATTTGGTTGTAGCAGCTGGCCCGCGGTACTCGTCAGGAGGAGCACCTCAGCAGTCTTAGGTTAGTGAGCAGTACCTCGGAGTTGTGACAGGACCACTGTACACTCCAGAGACGGAGCTCTTCAACAGTTACGGTTTCGATAATGAAAATCATGGTTTGAGCTGAGACTTTTGACCTTTGTGTTTACCTCATGATTGAGATGGGTCACTTGATAACTTAGGTATATGTATGGGCATATACCTGAGTAGTAGTTATCCGTTGATTTCATAACCTTTGTGTTTACCTCATGATTGAGATGGGTCACTTGATAACTTAGGTATATTTATGGGAATATTCCTAAGTAGAGGTTATCTATTGAGATCTTCTTTGTGGTTGTCCTTGTTGGTTTAGTGAGACCTTGAGGGTCTCGGGATCACTTCTGAGTATCGTTATAATCACCCCTGCACGGGCTATGCCCGCACCTCATTGTGTTGGTTGCAGACGACGAGCAATGCTGACAGAGGCCGAGTGCTCGAGGACTGGACAGTACCCAGAGGTGGACATGACGACGAGGCGGTACCCGGAGGTGGACCACTGGGCGGGACATACTCGGAGCGGACGGCGGGACCCGAGGAGCAGAGGAGCTATCTGTACCCACCCTTCCGGTGGGATTTCCAGTGGACAGCTCGGCGTACCAGCTTTACTTTTCAGTTGTTGTTTTCCCTTTTGAGTTGTACTTTACAGTTGGGCTTGTATTTCCGGCCCCTTTTTACTTTCCGCACTTACTGTTGTATTCAGTGTTTACTTCTTCCGCTTGTACTCTGTGTGATTGTTTACTTTACAAAGGTAATGCCTTCCCTTTTACCGGGATTTACGCCTTGGTGCTAGTCGCCAGCCCCTGGCCTATGGAAGGCGGGCTTGGGGTAGTCATGGCACGGACCCCGAGGGCGGGTCGTGACATTCATGATCTACTTTCTAACATATATTCTTAGGGGCATTTTTTCCATTAATAAGGATTCATACTAAGATTGTAAATTCATCAAAACATATCCCCTGGGAGTGTTGTAACCAAGAGTTCAGCAAGACTCATTGTCGTGCACCAGTTCCCGTTCGAGTCTAGCTCAAAGCGGTGTTTTCGGGTTTTACCCCTAGGATACATCTGTGCCAGAGCCGCCTCTACCTGCTCGTATCCAGACATGGATTTATTTGTCTGATAAACCACTTACTCAGTACTTACCAAAACTTTGGGATGTTTTTATTATACTTAGTCTTCTCTCTAAGGCTTCACAAGGGTTTCCTAAACCCAAAAATAACTAAACTTATCCTCTGATACCAACTATGACTACCCTGCTTTTATTTCAAACTTAAACATGATTTATTACATAAAACATCACTTGATTAAACAAAGAAGATCCATAGGTTTAGTGTCTTTGGGGCTTTGGACCATTACATAGAAACTTAAAACATGAAATACAACATCTTTATTGAAAAATTCCTTTACATGACCACTACATTCCCTCGTACTTAGCATTGCATGGGATAACCTGAGGACATGCATAAGAAAATGGTGAGCTATAAAGCCCAGTATGGGAGTACACATGGAATAACATGAGGAGTAAAATAAATGTTAGACATTAGGAATATCAATAGAGAATATAAGAAACATGAACATAAAGGCATGATAAAGCATGATAATCATAACATGGAAATGTGGCAACAACACTTAACATGGATTTAGCATGAGCCAAGGATCATTGCACATGGAGCATGAATAAATCCTCATTGCACATAAAGCACGAGTAAACCATTGTAGCACTTTAATTATCATGATTCAACACTCATTGCACATGGCATATAATGATACTATACTTTACCCAATTCATTGGAGCGCTATAAGGGTGCACCCTTCTTAAACATTTCATTTCATGCATAAGTGTGCCACATGGATCATAAAACATGGATTCATAAAACATAATAATTTATTCCATGATAAAAGAATGTGAAATTAATAAATGGAACTTTAAAATAAATATTTAAATGTGCATAAAGGTGAATACCCTTGATGGAGAAATGGGCATGGTATTCACTACACAATGACATTGGCTTAGAAAATCGGTGTGATTTCGGCAGCGTAACAACATGACATAAGAATTCATAAAAATGGTTGATGAGAGATAAAGGGGTTCCTCATCATATTTAATTGAAATGGACAGTAAGGAGGTCATATAGATACATTTCCCAATATTTGTAATGTAATTTGGTTTCATGATACAAAATTATTGCTCGAATGTAAAAGAAGAGAGAGAAGTTCCATTCGGAATTTCGACATAATAATGGGTGTATATTGGAGGCATTTAATGGGAGATAAAGGGGTATCCCATCATTAAAAAAATAAGAGGGAAGTATGGGGGATGTTAGAAACCATACCCCAACATTCATAATTGATATTAAAAGGGCAATACAACTTAAAGGAAATTGACAAAAATGAGAAATGAAGAAAAAACCCTTACTTGGAAGTGTGCTCCCAAAGGCTAGAGAGAGGATTGTGAGAGGCTTATTGGGAGAATGGGGCACCTTGGGAGGATTCTAGAGAGAGTATGGAAGATTTTGGACGAACTCCAAAGGCTTCGAGTGAGGAGGAAGTGGGAGCCTGGGTGGGTTTATATAGGAAAGGTGAGAGAATTGTTTATTATTTAGGTTTGGGACCCATTATATTAATTAATCCAAACCACAAACCAACCAATGGTTTTTGCCCATGTTTTTTGGAAAAGGGAAGAGGAAAAGAATATTTTATAAGTCCAAAGTCCGAATTTCTTAAAATATTAGGGTTGATTATGTGGAGGTGAGTCACACTCCCATTTAAATTAATTTAAAAAGGCAAGGTGTTGAATAAGTCTTGAGGGGTCCATTAATGCTTTGAAAAGTAAGTTAATAAAACCCAAAATCACATTATTTTAATGTTAAAACATATATTGACAAAAAATAAAGATTATAGTATTTTATTACATCACTATTGTGTCATTATGACATCATGAAACACATTATATATTTAAACGGTATTTAATTTTTAATCAAAAATTTGACTGCCTCAAAAAATTATGAAAAATTCACCGTTGGATAATTTCGACGTCCTGATTCCAAAAATAACATTTATTTTATCTAAATAATATTATAAATATGTTAATTTTCACTTTTAAAATAAAAACCGACATTTATAAAAAATTCACAGGTTTGGAAAGAAATGGCTTTCAAACCTTAATAAAAATTATAATTGCATTCATAAAATTATAAGATCATTTATATATATAAAAAATTAATTTAATAATAATAATAATATTTTATTAAAACATTATTTAATTCAAAAATACATTAATTTAATAAAATATAATTCTTAGTTAAATAATAAAAAAACACTATTTGTACCTTAAAAACTATTTACAATGTATCAAAAATGACTAGAAATAATATTCATTATTATATAGAAAAAAATAATGTACATAAACATAGTACTACTTATTTGTTACATAACCCCTTAAAAAGCTACATAAGACCTAAGGATAAGGTGTGAGATGGTGACAGACTCTTGGGGTGGATCGGATAGCATCACTCGAGTCGTAATTTCAATCAACTTCCACTTTTCCCGTAGACGGTCACGTTCCAGCTTGACAAGGTGAAGCTCAGATTGGGCTTGGTCAAGGGCGAAGCCCAATGACAGCACCTCTTTTCCGAGCTCTGTCAAATGGGCTTCCTACAGAGCAATTCTACAGGACGAGGCCATCACTTCTTTTGTCTAAGTAAAATTGGATGTGTTAAAGCCCTATATTTATACTAATCATGTGATCACTGTTCAAAGGCTATATTAGTAGTGGTCAAAATTCTTAACATAAAACCAATGAAGTGGAAATTTTATATAAACATAAAGAGACATTTAATTAGATCAAGAGGGATTTCCATTAATTAAACTTTGGGTCGTTACAGAAGTATACTAAATAGCTTGGTTGGTAAACCAAAAAAATATCACATTACCTAATTAGAATAGATAGTTCCACATATTCACCAAGGATTAATCACTAAAAAGAAAAAACATATATAATTACATTATATAAACAAATATTAAAATGTTCCCCGCATTCCCTTCCCCGAGGAACTAATCACCCTCACATCCCAATGACTCATTCCTGGTTGAACGCAACCCTCTATATCAATGTAACTACATAAAAATGTATCATCATCTGATCTAAAATGGAATAACAACATACCAAACCCACATCCCCACATACCACTACTATATCATTACCTTATACAATTATGGTACATTAAGAAATAATGATGGCCATAAAAAAGTTTCTTGTGTCCTTTTATGTATGCACAATTAATTGAACTCACATAATGACTATAATAATTAAATCCATCGCAACATATGTTATGTATATAAGAGAGAAAATATATGGGGGATTGGAAAAACCTATATATCCTCTCCTAATAATTGTTTATGAAAAAAACTAGAACCCAGAAACTCAATGAGAATTAGTTTTCTTATTCACAGAAAGAGGTGGTTTGTATTTCCTAAAACAATAATACTAAATATGTAATACCATTAAATATAAACTGATGTTAAACAACCTAAGAAAATGTTACTATAGTTACATATATGTCCTACGCACAACAATACAGATTACATCTTTAACCACCATAAAAAAATTCCACAAATAGACACCCAACATCTAATCATTGATTATTTATCTAAAATTATAGATCATAATAACTATCATATTATTCATTAACTAACTACATCATATTTCATTTTTTATTCAATTACACATTTACTCTGTTTGTTTACTATAGAATTCCTTTTAATTATTACATACATTAACCTCATATTATTTGTAAAATTTATACTCAAACATAATATCAGCCACTTCACATTATTTAATTCCATTAATTACTAATTTTTATAACATAAATACATCCCATTAATTGATAAATTTTTATAGAAACATTTTTTATAAAAACTTATAAATTTCACACAACTTCATTATTTAATTATAGAAAAACATTTTGTTAAAAACTGATTCCATTTTTTTTAATCATTTCTTTCATAAAATTACTCTATAAATATTAACAACCATCAGATACCATTCCCATTATTCATTTAATCATTTTAAATTTCATTCCATATCGCAGAGGAACTACAAAAAATACATGTTTTCCTATTAACATCACTTAATTAAAAACTATACCAATTACCACAACATTATCACTACTATATCAAAATTTAAATAACCACACAATATTATTCCAATTTCTAAATATCATTTCACCCCTTTTAATGACACCATCCTCCCAATCATAGAAAAACTACATCAAAACACTACAAAAATAAAAATATATCATCACCCATTTATTTAAGACAATAGACATCTTTCCTAAAAAATATATAAATATAAAAAATAAATAAGAATATAAATAATTATAGAAGAAAAAAATAACAATTAATGTTACCAAATGCCTTAAATAAATAATGTTTATGCTAAACCCAATACATAAAATTTCATTGTTATATATTGTCATCATGAAGAAAAGATCATATATATCAAATTTAATTTCAAAATTTATGTGACTTAACAAATAATAAATTTTATTAATCATGTATAAAATAACAAAATGATTTCATTGAATATCATATTAATCAATATATGAATAAATTCATATGAAATATTATTGAAATCATAAAAATCACATGTAAATTAATAAATACCGTCTCAATTTACTGGATATGAATTTTTTCTTTTTTAGGTTAACTACAACCATTTACTAAAGGAAAAATTGAAACAATAATAACTTATGTAAATTATATTTTATGAATATAGATTTTGAATCCCCTTCCTAACACCTATCATCAAGAATCTCTATCATGGATAAGAGTTTGGTATATAATAAAACCACACAGATCCCAAGAGTAACCATCAACAATATTTTATTGGTGTATCTCCAGTAAAAAAACTCAACTATACATATCCAATGATAGAAAATCCTCACATTCATATTCCATGATAAGTGAAATAAAAAGAAAAGTATATAACATAAATAGAATATTGGAACCATTGGTACTTGAGGGATCAATGATACAATGGGAGTTGATATTATTCACCCTTAGTGGTTTCATATTGTAAATAGGGAAACCCAAGACCATATAAGGTTTAAAGAATCTTCATGGGTTATAAGTAAATCCTTTAGTCAACCCATATCAATAATTATAATTAGGGGACATATAAATCATGGAATGGAACAGAGATTCACAATGAAATTATAGTAAGATCTTTGAATAAAAGTTTGATCAAACAAAATTTATCGGTAAAACCATTAAAATATTATAAAAACATGCAATAACATGATACAAAAAACACAAAAAAGGAACAAATTTGTTACCATTGAAAATAAGATCCTAAACATCCCCCTCACGTTACCCATGTAATCTACAACCATGATGATGAAATAATTTAATAATTTATGATGAAACCTAATCAAATACTATTCAACAAAATTTATATAATACTATAGAAGAATAATAAAAAATATTATACTTGTCATATCACAGAAGACCAAAATTTAAATAAAACTACATACCTAATTATAGTGAAACCAAAATTTCACAGATCATATTTAATGTCAAAATCCATCACCTCATTCCATAGTAAAATTAATCACAAAAAACCAAGCCATCCTTTCTCATATTTCCCTTCTCAACAACTAGATCATGGTGCAACAGTATCCAAAATATTGAAATATACTCCAGAATAAGATAAAATCTTAATTAAATCTACACTCACACCATCCTTATTGAACCATATCTAAACAACTTATAACACACCTATAGCATGAAGTAGAATGATTAGAGAAATAAAAATCTCAAAATTTTATTTGTTTAGTTGTAGATCATACATAATAATTAAAACTAAATATGTAATGAAAAAAAGAAAATATGGAAACCCAAAACACATCTATATATATCTCAAAAGGATATATCACTTTTAATAAAAGTAAAAACACATTATAGTGAATGATAAAACTTCCTATACATCAAAATTATTTAAATATAGTCTTATCAATAATTATCCAAAATCATATAACTCAATATTGTAATCTTGTTTCATAGACTAATATTCCCATGTATATTACTCCAACACATCCTTCCTCTATAAGATATTATCTAGTGGAAATATTCACCTAGAAATACCTTCACCATATGGTCTTTTATATCAATTGGATAACCCAAAATCATCACATCATCCTTAGTAACCCACTCACCCAAATTACTTATATGAGATATTTCAATTCTATATTAATGAAACTATGAAATGTGGGGATAACAATGAATCTGAACTATCTATTGTATAATAACAAACTAATACAACACCTAACCAATATTCCACAATACCTAAAATTGACTAGTAATTCGAGTGTAAATATTACTCACATAACCAAACTACTACATACCATGTGGAGGAGAAATCCATAGAAACATATAATCATTTAACAAAAACAATTAATGTCTCTTATTCTAATAAAATTTTATTTTATATGTTATTTTGGAGGATTTATCATTTAATGAATCATATATACCTTTTATGTTGTGCTATGTATCCTTTTTTACATGATTAATTGACTCATTAACCTTGAGAGATTATGATGGATATCCATAGTCCCCAAAATAAAAAATTAGTGTGATCTATAATAATAATAATTTGATGAATAATTTTATGGGAAAATATAGGCATAGATACATAATTCCAACATAATCCTCCAAAGTGGCAAAACCAATTAAACAAATATATTTTAATATGTGGATGTGATGCTTTGTTTGACCATCGATTTGAGTTTAGAACACAATAGTAAAAAACAAATGCGAGTGATAATAACAACTAATATCATTCAACACATGTGAGGAAAAAATTTATCTAAATGTAATGATTAATATCCTCAAAACACACTAATTTTATCAATCTCTACCACATATAGGTTAGAAAAATTTTCCTCCACACACAACACTATACTCACTAATAAATGAGCTATATTTTTATTGAATATAAAATAACCCATTTTTTGTCATCACCTATATAATATTAAGGAGAACTCGAGATGATATCAATTAAGATATCCTACAACATACACCTAAGAACATCCAGTGACTACCATAGACCTCCTGGAATATTATTCTATATATTCACCCATTTGTAGAACAACCATTTTGGTACAATAGTGCTACACATATCATTATCATTACCCCAAAGAACTATGTATTTTTATAGATTGTCTCATTTTGGATATAGTAGGATTTACTTCCAAAGTTGAGTAATAATAATAATGGGGAACCACATCACAAACCATAAAAAATACAAATAACATCACTATAGTAATACATGATGTCCATCATCCACTAACCATCGCCTATTAGAATATATAAGAGAAACAAGATATCACCAAATAAACATAATAAGATATCTTATACAACTTTTAGTGTGTATTAGATGACTACACTATCATCTCTCTTAGGAATAACCTAACACTGGCCCCTTCTATATCTCGGTAGAACACTATATGATCCACTATAAGCTTCCACAAAATCACGATAATTTTTTTGATATATATCCATGTGAAATCATTACTTGTTTATGAAATAATACATTCTTTATATCATAGGAAAGATCAAATTTAATGAGACCCATGTTTCAAACACTATTGACAACTACATATCACATGGAGGTGGTATGGTCAAAACCTCATCAGTAAAAATATCGGGAACCCCTATATAACTCAAGGAAAAACAATTTACCAAAAATTAAATTATCAAAGAAATTCTAACTAAGATAAAATATTCAACAAAAAAACTATTATCACTCAGATGTTATCAATCTCCAACAAATACTACTCACGAACCTCAAACATTACATAAAAACACACTTTCTCTAGAGATAAAAAATATTATATAATAAATACACAAATACATTACAATAATGTTATTTTATAGATGTATGTTGAATATGAATAACCCACCAATAAAATGATACCGCACTATCTTCAATTTTAAAAACAAACAAACCAAAAAAAAACTATACAATCTTAAAATTAGAGGAATCAACACCTAGTGCATGGGAGGAGTCTCCACTATAAATACTACTGATAAAAATAATTAATGTATAAAAAGGGGTGAGATTATCCTATATAAAATGAGGGAATACTATAATTTATGATAAAATATTGACCAGGAGATCTATTTTGACATCTCAATACTGAAAACTACATTGAATACATTTGACCACATCCTTATATTCTACCATCCCACCCTGGATATTGTTCAAAATTGAAACTGGTATCTTCTGGTAATCCCAATTTATGTGTAAATCATAATTCAATCCTATTTATATACAATCTATTATATTCTACCCAAAATAAAGAGCACCCTTTCGATGCTGGTAATCCCATAGAACCCACTAGGGAAATTAATGCAATGGAAGTGATAATATTTCACTACAAAAACTACCAATTATGGATATAAATTAAAACTACAGATAAAATAGACCATGAAAATATCCATTCAATTACTTTTGGAAGATTCCATTGAAATAAAAACTCTATAGATTTAAGGTATCAACCTAAACCAATTCTTTGGTCATAATAACATTGGCAGTTCAGACAACCAAGGATGACAATCAATATATTTTATCTTTTAAAAGATCTAATTATTTCACTACTATGATTACTTTATCCCTGATAACATATTAATTATTACATTAAACTCCTACAGTACATTAACAGACATTTAAATTGAAAATAGTGTGATCCAAAAAGGATATATAGACATAACATCTCCTCAAAATGATACACCTTAGATACCTTATATAGAATAAGTTTGGAAATATAATAATAAAGGTTATTGAATATAATTATTTAGTCTACCACACTAGAGATTCCCATTAAAATATAAATAAACACTTATACTAAATATTTGTTTATTTTTTAAAAAGGACACAACCTAAAAATGACTATATATATTGAACAATGAAAATTATAACTCCTCATGATCAATAAAAACAAGATCCACCATTGATGAAGATCTCTAGGAAATAATATGATTATATTTGAAATTTAATTCTCTTTCATAAATTTGGTCAAATAGAAATAGTTCATCACTCCATCTCCAAAACTCTATTTATTAAGGAGAAACAAACCCCTACTAATTTTCTATGCTTAAGATCTGACAATCATAAAACATATTCCTACAAGAATCATAGTTTACTAGTTCAAAAATTATTCATTTAAAATGAGAATATTGTTGTAATTCTCCCACTTAAACCACAAGTTTATTTGATCGATTATACATGACTACAAAAAATTACAACAATGCATAAGCCATGGAATATAGAATTCAATATTGTCATTTAATTATTTATTTTTGGAGTTAAGAAAATTTTTCTATTCGATCACCTATGCAATCATTATATTGAATAGACCACACATAGTTCCCTACCATAAAATTTCCATTATGTCACTTATCATGTATAATAAGATTAAATTCCTTGTATCATATATAAATATCTCATAATTTTATATATTGGAGATACTCTCCCTGGTTGTATATCGTACTATGTTTGATTGATATTATTTCTCTACAAATCACTTTTCATATTCACCAATGTATAATTTGAAATCTATATATTATATTTCCAAAATAGATTAAATTAAACAATGTCAGGATCCACCCCCTATGGAGAACTTTTGTGAAGGTAATGACGAAGCTAGTGACCTCGAAAACATATCTCTAATAATCTATGGTCGGTGACTACCATCAAGTGTTTAGAACACATATATGGGAGGTATTATCTTGAAATTTTTTAGGAATATAAATAAATAAATAAATTAACTCTATATAATATAAATTTATACCAAAATTACATTGCTTGATATGACATATATAAGACATTTCCTGGAAAGTTAAAACCATGAGATATATTTTATGGAAAAAGTCCATAAAAACATAAGAGCTCTATTTATTGAGCTATTTAAGCCTTGTATAATCAATAACATTGTCCTAAAAGCCAACTAAAAACTGATATCTATTATATGGTTGGCCAAACTTGTACACTCAATGAGATCCTCCCCAAAACCTCTACTAAAAATGCGAAGGAATCGTAATAATGACTCTATGAATGAATAAAAAAAATAATCCATTTCCAAATCTAATCAAATAAATTCACATATTTACCAATTTACACTATCCTAAAACCACCAACAAATATAATAATATAATTTAATCTATATATATGATAATATAACATGTATCCACAATCCTACTAAACGAGTTACCCACATGTTAAAATGAATCTCATTTATATTCTCCCATGATAACTGTTCCATTAACCAATTAGCTTTTTCCATCCATATATTTACTCACAACATGTTAATTACATATGACATGGTTCTTCCATTTGATTACATCATGTTATAATAAACCATCGCATGTTAAATTTACTATTTATTTCACTTAATTATTTCAAAAAAAAATCCTATTATCATATTGAATTATTGTTTTTCATTTCAATAAGTTGAAATCAATTCATAATTACCATGTTAGTACAACACAAACACATATGCATATAAAAAACTACATCAACAATTTAAAAAACGAGAACAAAAATATAACTACCATATTTCAATAGTAACAAACACATAATTTCATGCCAAAAACATCAATAATATTTTACTAGATTTTTGAACACCATAAAATTTATCTTCCAAAAACTATATCAAACCACCACAACCAAAATGAAACATCATCACACATTTCACAAGAATATTATAAACAGTTTCTAAAACCACTACATATTTAGTAAAAAAATAATTAAAATAATTAAACCAGTAAAAAACATTAATTATAGTAGAAAACTACTTTCAAACATTAAAGGTTACATATATTGTAATACAAATACAATATTTCAGGTGTCTACATTGTCAATAAATCTCTATTTTAATTTCTATATTTATGTTTCCTAACCATGTATGAATAAAATGAATCATATAAAAAGGAAAAATGATGTTAATGAATAAATTATAAATAAATATATATATATTAATAGTAATGTCATATCAAAAAAACAATATAAATGACATCAATATCCCATCTCCCCATTTAAATTTCAAAAATAAAATAATTTTCTTCATTAGTACAAATCAAAACATTTACCAATGTAAAAAATAATAATAATATATATGGATTTAATAGATATTTTATGAAACATTATTTCAACTCCATTATAATAAATAGATAATAAAAAATAAACTCAAACCAATGAGGATTGAGATAGATGATCACACCCCCCATGATCCATATGTAAACCAATTAAAATTATTTATTCATCAACGTCTATAAAATACATGACTCTACATTGAAAAAAATAGATAATAAGCAAATCTATAGACTCAATGATGACATTAAAAGTGCATGATATGAGATTAAAATAATAAGAACACATTGGATATGATATGGATCAATCACATGATGTTGAAATATAATATATGACCACATAGTTATATGATCTCCCAAAATGGAACCCATAAAAAATAATAATTTGAAAGAAGTTTTATGGAAAATAAGCGAATCCAAAAGTATATTTCAATTTAGAATTAACATTTTGAGATTTAAAAATCAAAACACAACCCTAGGTTTCAAGATACAATCATAGTCATATCCAAGTATTAACATACAATCTCTATGTATGGGGGGATTTAAAATAGATTTAAATGAGAAAAATCATAGTGAAATAAATAATTCCATGACTCAATCATCAAAATTAATTGAATTGTGATAAAACCTATACCTCCCTCACTCAAAAAAAATAATCTCCATTCATTACCATATCATAATATAATGAATCACATAACAAACATATAATTTATGATTAAAGTAAATCTATATAAGAATAAATGAGAATAAAAAATATTCAATCCACACTAAATAAATATGTTCAATGTGAAAATTAGTTTCCAAAAATAAATAGATAAGCACCATGATATCATGGTTAATACTCCACAAAAAAAAATCAAACACCTCATTACATAAAATGAAAAATGAAAAAAACACCATGGTGACCCTTATACACCAACTCTCTTATGAATCTTTATCATGACACAAAACTATCCTCCTTGGTGTGGATTGTTATCCCCACCAAAACATATGCTAAAGGTTGTATGCACTTCCACAATCATTCACATAACACAAACTAAATAAAACCAACAACCACGAAAAAAATTAATATACCATGATAAATCTATATCATTATAATAATATCTTCTTCAAGTATTTCCAATTAATTTTAATCACATAATCATGTGATTGTTATAAGACAATAAATAAAAAATAAAGTGTTTCAGTTACACTACAACAAAATAAATATTATTATTAGTATTAAGATAATTATTTAAATATGGACATGTAATAATGGCCTAATTTAACATGTATAATTCTACCGATAAATTATTACAAACCCTATTGACTTCGATTATTCACAAAAATTATAGAATTGATCCTCAAAATCAAATTCTTATTTAAAAAAACATTTGATATCTATAAATCAATCAGAAATTACAGTTTGGTTATATCAATAAATATATTACAAAAGAAAAAACCTATTAATTTCACTTTGTATCCATCGAAATGGCTTGTTCTTTCATTATGGTCAAATGCCACCTGATATGTGCTTGCTGGAACATATCAATTCTGAACCAAATCTTGACACCACATGAACATTCATAAGAGTATTTAATAAAATTAGTTTTTATATAAGGATTATAATAATTTGAAAAAATATTATAATACTTTTATTCACGAAATGGGCCTTAATGTCACATTTAAGGAATCCATTTTATGAAATACATTAACCACAGGGATGGTATCACACCCTTAAACATGAATTACTTCAATAAATGTTATTAAAATTAAACAGTTAATAATATGGGTTCTTATTATACATCCTCATATACAGATACATAGTTCTTCATGATATACCAAACCTTTTCTTTTAATATCCTTATATCACATTCATATGTTTATATCGTGAAATACCACTCGTATAAATTTCATTCTGAATATCTAAATTTGAATGTATTGTATTATCTATTTTGGTATATATCTCTATTATGAGACTAATTAATGCAGTTCATGCTTATTATTTTTTTGAATCAGGGTTGAATTATTTTCATGCTTCCTCCATTATTTAAAGGGGTCTATATCAATCATTATATCTTACATTATAATGGTAATATTGAAACTATTTAATAGTCATTAATTCATCTCCTCGTCCATATCTACTAAAAATACCTCCACTTTTTCATCTATTGAATTTCATTCAACAAACATCCATCCCAAATTTTTATTGATAATAAACCCACTCTTATATATCCCACATATTATATTATTTTACTTTAATGTAAATATTAGTTAATAAGATGTATTTGGTGCTATATGTATACTACATTACATTCCATCCTTGAATTTCAAACACTGTTGTTCTAGTCCTCAATGTGTTAATTTTCCAACATTTTTATTAGCCACCCATTGATATATGAATATGAGATTTCCTATTAATATCTCTATCATCCATCAGGAAATAATAACGTGACATATTATCCAATATAGTATTCAAAAAAACCTTATTGAGAAGATAAAAACATGTGAATCTTGGTCTCAAATGATATATTACTATGCGTATTCATTTGTTGTAGAGCTACTTAGCTTCCCAGAACACACACACAACTTGTCTAATTGCTCCAAAAAAGTGTCAATTAAATTCTACCTATATTTGAGAATTAGTTATACTATGTTTATGAAGAAACTCTTTCATTCACACTAATTCCATACTACCACCTGTATGATCTTTATTTGATAGAACTGAATTTGAGTGACCTCTAAAATTAAATTTGATTATTTAACCAACTTCTTTATTATTTATCTTAATATATATATATATCCGTTATGTAGAAAGGAAAAATACTTTAATCGGGAAATTACATGTTTTATAGGATATATACGCTCTTATAGATATGTTTTTTTAGAAAACGTGTTTTATTTTATATACTAGTGTATGACTATTTGACATTCAATTATGCATGTAATTTTTCATATTAAATTAACTCGATACTTCATCATTCCATATATTCATTTAATGGATCCTTTTATATTAAATTACTCTATCATCAAAATATTATTCAACAAAAGAACTCCACGAAGATTATATAGTTGATTTTATAAATTATCCCAAATTGATCCACCTATTCATATATGTATAAAATATTTCCATGATTTCTTGAAGAACATAATACAAATTTATTACTTTATGTCCTTTATAACTATTTATATAATTTATAAATTTTTACAACAACATGAGGGAATCCTTATGTTTAGATATCCAAGATGCTTTTATAGTACTATTAGAATAACAATAACAAATACAACCTATAAAAATAGCTTAATGGGTGTGTCATACCTCCCATAATATTTTTTCTTCTTACTCCTCTTCTTCATTAATTAGAAATTTGTAAATATTCACTAACATAATTAACTAATACCATATTATAACCTTATAATAAATCCACTATTAAATAAGATTTAAAAAATAATTCCCATTTAATTATTTTGTAGAAATATTATTCCGTGTTTCCTAAAAACAAATCGTAGTAGTATAAGAGATATTTTTTTGAAATCCATGTTGGTTATAAAAGTAACAAAATCCATTGAGTCTTCCAATAATTAAATGTTTTACTATTAGTTCTCAATTTAAAATAATAATTCATATACAGTATAAATAAATTTTTAAAATAATATATAAAAGAATACATTACCATTTTCCGACCATAAATATTATTAAAATTAAATATATGATATTTCATTTAAGAATCCATGCGTAGAAAAATCTAAAACCAAATCATTTATATTATACTCAATATTATAGGTTTTTTTAAAGACAAATCTTATTACTATAAGTAGGATATAAATTAAATACCATAGAACCTAAGGGGATTGGTTTTTTAGGTCAATAAGATTACTTAATAAATAAAAACATTTTTCAACTCATAATAGGTTATTGAATATTTTTTGTTATAAGAATGAAAAATTTTCAATCTATCTACCCAAAAAATTATTCCACAAAATATAAAAAATTATGAGGATTTTACTAGGTTCACCAAAAATGGGATATTCCTATAGAATATATACTTGATGTGGTGACATTATACTAAAATACTCTAGTTCACACTATTTGATGCATATAAATATTAGAGATTCCCCCCCAATAAAGGATAATATCCTTTATAATGAATTTTGTAATGATATTATACATAAAAATGGTAAGTCCCTATTATTCCCCCATGGATAAAAATATTATTAATGTATTCAATAGTTTATGGTTTTTTCAGACTATCATTGATCATTTCATAAAACTAGTACGTTTTAATAATAATGATATAGATTCAATTCAATGATGAATTATAGTTTCACTAACTTCTTTCAATAAATCAACATGTAACAAAATTTAAATAAGAGATTTATATTATTATACTATAATGGAACTACATAAAAGAAACAAAAACACAACCTGATTTGAATAGTTTGTGAAAAAAATAAATTTTATATGCTTCATAATTTTATATAATATTTTAGATATACAAAATATAATTATATTAATATTAAGACATCAATCAATTAAACATGGTGCATCAAAATAATATATCATAAAGCTCTCTATCTTTTGATTTTTGATTTTAAAATTGAATTTATTAGTAGTATTAGACTTTATCTGATTCAATTAAAATATGTTTTATGAGGATATTCAATAACATAAATCATGAATCAGTGTTTAGGAATAATTCTACTTATATCCAAGAAACATGATCATCCCATTTATAATTAACTAATTATTAGGAGAGATTTTTCTAAAATTATTGTTGCATACTCTAAAATTCATTCCATCTTTTCAAATATAGACAGATGTTTTTATTTTTTCAAATAACCAACCAACTTTTTGTGTTCATCAAATCACCACAAAATATTTTTGTCCAACTCATTCTATGAATTTGTGAATACTAACATTCAATTCCTTAAATGTTGATATTTTTAGTTATATCTACATTTTCATTCTTTATATCTTGAATCACAATAGGGGGTGGATCTATAAAGATTAATACCCATATTTTTTTTAAAAAAAAACCCCAAAATGGAAAGAATGACTAGAGTGCACATTTCTCATTCATTATTAAAACCGTAGTAATATATTTGGGATCCATCAATGGAATTAATGAACTGTAGATTCTTGTTTCATTTTTTTCAAATATGGAATTAATTTTTCTTATTTTAAGAATCCCCATGGAATATAATGATTATTAACATAAGCAATACACGCACTATGATAAAACGTTTTCCATTATCCTATTTATACATAAAAATTAAAACATTGATCAGTACTCTAGAAGGTTAAATGAAAAACAAAATCATTTTAACGTTCACATTCAATTTCACATAACCATGAAATATATTTTGAAGAGGTTATCTTGGTTGCGTAGTTTCTATTCAGCTGACTAAACCATAATAAAAAAATCACCTAAACCATGAATAAATCTCTATTATTCTGTAACACAAAATCTATTACCATGACTCAGTTAAATATCTATAATCAATGATAGATATATAAAATTTCTTCATTAATCCACAATAACTAAAATAAATAACATCATCATGAAATTATTGTCTTTCCATGAACTTCAACATATATTTTCCACAAAAATGATGTGGTATACACAAACAACATGAATCTACATCTATATTAAACCAAATAATTAATTTCATGTTTGAATATCTTGAAATGAATCAATTTACCATAGTAATGAACATTAAAACATCAGAACATCCATCAAAACATGTTGAATCCATAATCTATTAATATATAATACTATGTTATTCCAAGAATCACAATATTAAAATTTATACTATAATTTCATATATTTTAATATAATTATCACATCACCAAATATGGTTTCCATATATGAGAACAATATTTAGCTGCCTCAATGAATCATATTATCTCCATGATTCCTCATGCAAAAAATTAAAAAAATTACCACATAATCTTTTCTATATGGCCATCCAATCCAACAAGCATTAGGTTTCCCCTTTTCTCCCACATTGATTTTTTTCATGTTCAATACATCTAATCTAGGTATTTCATCATGTCTATCCACTATTTTCACAATTTACTATCATTAACTATAGAACAGGAGCTCTCTCTATTGTTAAAATTATCAAATTATCATTAAATACAATAATAATTTATATTTTCCATTGGGATATGAGTTACCTTGTTGATTTATTTTAGTAATTAATTATAATTAGAAAAAGTTATAAATAAACCAATTTAAATATAACTATAGATTATTTTCTTTTGTTTTGATAAGGTCTAAATTTTCTTTTATCATAAAAATTTTATATGGATTCCATTCTTTCTTCCAAATAATATAATATATGTTCTAGAGTTTAGAAATTGTAAAACATTCAACTATAACATTTTCACTGATCCCATCTTTCAAATTTAATATGAATACTCATAATCAAAACTGAAATCCATTGTCAAGATTTATAATTATTTTTCTTCCAATTATATTTATTCTATATAGTATGACTTGATTTTTTTCCAAATTAAACAGTGTAATTGTTTTCACTTATGAGGATAATCTCTGAGAAGTATTTCACCATTTCTAACACATTATATCTTTTAGACTATAATATAATCTTCATTCATTTTGAGATATTCTAAAAAAATAATTATTGTTTTCTTATCATTTTCCATGACTCATTACCAGTATATTTTTTTAAAATTATATCTGAATACATTTCAATATCAATACACTATTGTCAACATATACATATAATTTTTTTTAATATCCTTTACGCAACCCAATGGGAGATTCATAATTTTATTAAATCATTTTCATTTCATCCAACTAACTTTCAAGGTCATTATATTAATTATAATTTATTTATATTAAATAATTATTTACTAAAAATGAAAATTTCAGTTCTTTAGAAAATATTTATACATTTTCTAAGAGTACCATAATATTAATATATTATTCAAAAATACTATTTTCCATGACTATTATAACATCCTTCTAATGTTGAAGATAATTCTCATGAATCATAAGACAATATATCATAATAAAACATGAACCCATATTATGAAATTATCTATTATATATAAATTAGTTTAATTTTTGTAAAAAATGACTTCAATTAATTTAAAAAATTATATTCCATTAAAATTTGGGATATTGGACACTCATTGAAAAATTACTATTTTTAATTCATTTATTTATATAAATTTTGTAATAAAGTGATCACATTATTTGTTATGACCCATATTTTTAAATGATAATTATATACTAAATAATTGTGTGATATATATTGTATAATACTCTAAACATAAAAAAATAAATAGAAACCCAATATTCTAATCTCATTAATAGTTACAACTACATTAGTCAGCTATGAAACAAAATTTAATTCAAAAAATTACTATTGGAAAAAATGTTAAATGAGATTATAAGGATATCCCTAGTCTTTTAAATCCGTATCTACCACAAAAAAGTAATATTAAATGAAAAAAATATTTTTAAACAAATAACAATATTTTTAAATTAAAACATTTCCTTAGGGAGAAATTTTTCGTAATTTTGAATGAAATAAAGAGGTTTTATTTATAGGGCATAAAGTGACATTTCACCATAGGGATTCAAACGTTACACGATTGTTTCCAAAATATTACAATTGGTCAATATATCCATTGGAAACTATACCCTTTTTTGATAATTTTACCACTATTATTAGTGTTTATAAGTACTAATGACAAAGTATAGTTGATACCGAATGGATATTCAACAGCCATTACTAGTAGAGCCATGTCATTTACAAGTCATTTGCCTAGAATTGGGAGGGAGATAGTATAACTAGGGTTTAACCTTGGCCATGACCAAGTCCAGAATAAACATTTTAAACCTTAATTAAACATATTCTGGGAGATTTTCATGTTTGTGTTGATTTACTTTCATGCGTGAAACAATCCAATAATGGACTCGAATAACCACTACCTTAATCCTTCCACAGTATGCAATTGGGTTGTGACATGTGCCGAAAGAATAACTACCTTGTGGTAGTCTTTGGTTATGTACATATATGAAAACACATAGCTGAGTGATCCTAGCTTTTTAATCCTAAGATATGACCCATGTCTGTGGTCTAAAGCACCAAGTATTCTTAAGATCCTCCTAAGTCACCAAAAACCTATATTTCCTCTCCATAACACACACAAAATGTGGGAAAATCTCATGCATTGATGATTATATACCTACCAAATTGAACACACTCAACTCTATTGGGGGAGCTGTAATTGATTAAAAAGGAATTTAATGACAGTATATAACACAAGGTACAATGAAAGGCAATATATCAAACCAAACCAGCAGTGAATGTATCCTCACCCAAGAATTGTGGGAGCATCACAGTGAGTAGATAAACTGCCCATATAGTCTTACCGAATTATAGTAGGAGTACATTCTCCTCCAACCATGAGAATCTAAACAAATAAATTTCGTGGAATACCTCATGCATATTCACCTCTTTTAGAATGAGAGTAACCAAATCATTTGTGTGGATATACATGAATATATATATACTCATTAAAAATAATCCCAAATGGGAGGGTAATTGGATCTCCATCTCCAAAATCATCCCAAGAAGTTGAGCTGTCAATAGTTCTAGAAGTCCATCAATGATGCTCAACATCTCATGCATCGTCCCAAATGTAACTGAGAAAATCAATCCACATATCATCACCATGTCACATAGTTTAGTGGGAGAAAACTCTATGTAGAGTAATCACACCCTAGTGCATCAGGAGGTTCGACAATATAATAATCCATATAGGACATACACTCATGTAGATGGGGGGTGTCGACTCTATAAGTATCCATTGTGGACATGCACCTTTGTCGATCGATGGATTCACTCTGATTCCATGAGGACTTCTGCCCTTTGTTGATAGGGTTGTTCCACCTAGTAGGTAAAGGACCTATGACCAAACTAAGGGGGTGTCATTCTAGTCCCTGAGGACTGGCACCCAAGTGAGTTAGGGGGTACCCCTCAAAGGTAGTTATAGAGAAATCACACCCCTGATGATGTGGGTTTCCACTCTAGTGGTCGAGGGATTGTGCTATGATGTGACAACAAGGATCCACTCTAATCATCATGAGAGATGCTTTATTCAAAAGGGGGTTCCACTAGGATATATACTCTGGCGATCTTTCCAGATCACTGACATTTTTAGGTATCTTGTGGGTAAGTTTCATTCTATAACATTCTACATCATATCTTCAAATCTAAATCCCAGAAAACCATTTTGTTCTACATGAAAAAAATTAGGATTGGTTACTCATGGGAGAAAATAAAATTTCAAATGAATGAGATAGTGAAACCTGGAGTTTCCTACAATTGAGACTAGGGGTACATGGCATGTGGGGGTACCAACATGACGTGTGATCCCACTCCATTGTTAGGTTGTGTTACTAGATATCACATGTCTCCCAACCCATTTTTTATTACATGTCATGTTGGTGGACTGCACGGGATGTACTGATTAACTTTGATTGGGGTCAAGTCGAGCTTTCCATGTCCACGTACCATGACCCTGTGTATGTGTACTTGGAAATTTACCTCAACATGGTATCCCTCATGTGTGACCCATTACACTAGTTGTCTATTCATGGAAGGGGTACATGGAGTGTATAAGGGATTCACACCGTTTCATCCATCATGTTTACCAAAACCCTAGCTGTACTATTGTGTGATACATGCGATGTACTCATCTTTGTACATGTCATCTAGTTGGGTTTTTCATACTTTTCTCTGATCTGATAATTGAAATTAAATCTGGTTTAATGCATTTATATTCATCCCTATCTCTTCAAAAAATAATAATATCAGGTTACGGATCACAGATTCCGAAAATCGCTCACTGGAAATCGATATTGTTTGTTCAAAATAGGTCTTTTCATTCATTCTACATGCCACCTTGCCACCCATCATTGTCGATTCAAACTGTAATCATCAGAACAATATCACTTACCTTTTGATCATCCAAGTTCAAGTAATTATTTATCGATCAATTCTTTGTTTCTCCATCCATCTGAGGGTCTGATTGGGCATAGTACCACCCAATAATGTCGTACAAGGACCATGGGGTCCTACCATTGATGAAAATTATTATTATGAGGGGGATAGGAACCATAAATAAGGATTAATAATTGTTATACTAGAATTATTTTCAAATGATTAGGATAGTGATACCATGTCATAAAAAATTGAATAAATCATTTTAAAATATGGTAAATAGGTGGATTCTCAATCCACAATTGGCGTAGACCCAACAATAATGATGGATCTGTTCAAAAAATTTAATAAAAGGGCATAAATAACTAATTAATGATTCCCAAATAGAGATTGGATCATTATTTGTTGAATAATATTCCAAAAAATGATCTAACAATGTCAATCCATTCATTCCATCTGTTTTTCTCCTATTCAATTTTTTTTGTCATGAAATGAAATTCACTAATTGAGGATGAAAGAAGATATTTAGACTTATTAAGTGGTTTATGTGGTTAACCCTAATTAATTAACCCTTTATGTAATCTTATAGGTCATTTCACTATATAAAAATGAATGAATGAATTAACATAATAATTAATTAACTCACAGATCATACCCCCAAAGAGAGATGGGTTCGAATGCCTGCACCGACGAATTTTTTGTGCCACCTGTGGTAAACACCGCACTATAGACTCAACCTTGGTCTCAAATTTCTAATCTAGTATTCTATTTATAAGTTATCTTATATTCATTATGAATTTTTTCATGCCCAAAATAAAATATATTTAATATTTTTATAAAATTATATTCAGGTACACCAGTCCTTAGAATTGAATGTATTCTCAATGCCTAGCTCTAGAAATATATAAAGGCATATTTAAATATAGTAAAAGGAAAAAACTAATCACTTTCATTATTCATCACTTCAATATTTTTAACCACGAAAATAAAAACAAAACAAACAACTTGAGATAATAAAAATACACCTGGCTCTCCATCTCCTAGGAAGTCTCCTACATGTTTTGATGCTTCCACATCACACAAAAAAAGGGATGGTCCATCCATGTAGGGTCATCTCTTGTCAATCCTCAATCTCACCAGGCGCTCCACAAAGGTGGAACCATACTCAATGTCTAGCTCTCCCCATTTTATAATTTATGTAGTGTCATGAATGTATCTACGCAGTTATGACACATTGAAGACTTTGGGCACCTGCTTTTTGTGTGTGGGTAGGGAGTGTTCGTAAGCAACACCGTCAACCCACTACAAGGTCTCAAATATCCTAATGAGCTACACAGATATCATTCCTCCCCTACGAAACCTCCATAATCCTCATCATCAGGAGGCTTTTACGAAAATTTGGCCGCCCTATTTAAAGTCAATGGGCATACGATGATGATTTCCGTATTATTTCTCTCTACTATAGGAAATCATCATCTTCTCATGGATGAAATGGAATTTTTCCATAATAACCTGCCCCATCCCTGAGCCCATGAGAGATGTCTCACCAATCTCTATATAGAACAAGGGTGACATGAAGGGTCTCCCTTATAGATCCAAAAAGGGTGGCATGTTGATGTTAGAGTGGTATATGTTTTTATACGCATGCTCTACAAGTGAAAGTGATCCTCCCAACTCCTTCCAATGTCTAACAAGCATGACCTTGTCATATCCTCCAACACCTGGATTGTGCACCCAGTCTACACATCCTTCTATGGGTGAAAGGATGTACTCATCCATATTTTCGTCATGAATTCCTCTTGTAGGGTTCTCTACAATCATGGTGTAAACCACACATAACAGTTGGAGACAATAGTTATGGGAACCCTATGAAGGATAATGATATCCCATACGTACAATAACCCCAAAATCTCCACAAAACACTACTCCTTGAAAGAAAGGAAGTGGGTAGAATTCATGAGTCAGTAAACTGTCACACAGAAGGTGTCAAGGAACTTCACAATTAATGGAATTCCTATGACAATGTCCATGGATATGTCATCCCACATCCACTCTAAGATCTCAAGGGGCTATAATAATCCTTCCGGAACATTGTGCTTATCCATAAAATGTTGAAAGGGGAGGCAGCAAGAGACAAACTCAGCTACACTCTGTATCATGGTGGACAGTTGAACCTACCACTGAGCTTATTTATATATCTTTCCTCCACAAGGATGTACAACTAGGGGGATGAATGGAGCCCTTATGTCCCCTCCTCCCACATAGTGACTAGAAATACCATCCTTCCCTAATAAAATATGATGTGATCCCATCCTTTAGTGTATCAATCTGGTTAGTATCATGTGGTTATCCGGTTCTGTATGACCTCAGAACCGTTTTCAACCAGGTGAGTCTCTCTCAAACTCTCATGATGTGAAGGAATAAACATCATTAACAAAAAAAAATATTTACCATCTTTCTCCATTAGGGTCAGTTGTAGGGAATCTTACTTCTCTGAAATCTTCTATACCAAGTGAACCTATGACTTATCGCAAAAATAATTTTCTATTGCATTTCAATTCCCTAGTGTATATATTATCATGAAGTCATAGTCTTGAAGGAACATGAACCATCTTTGATGTCTTGGGTTTAGGTATTGGTACATGATGATGTGCTTAAGACTCTAGTGGTATATGTAAACAACAATGTGCTCTTATATGAGGTAGTTCTGCGGCATCCTGAGGTTGAATAATACTTCTTCCAAATCTAGGTCATGAGTCACATAGATATTAACATGGGTTATCAACTACCATGACTTTTATTCTATAATTTTATAACGTTTCATTAACACTAAACAGAGCCCAGCTCCTGAGACAATATAATACTATATGAACTGCATGCACTCCTACGGTAGTCTCAATACTGGAGAACTTTTTGGCCTTATACTAACTCCTAAAATGCCCTTTGGAACTCCTCAGGCCAAGTAAAAGGGTACCCCTTATGTTTTAGAGTGGTCAAAGGGGTTTTAATTATGGATATGTTGTCCACAAACCTGTTGTTTCACGCCCTCCAAACCAATAACTCTCAGCACCTCTAACACGTTCTAGGGTAGATCCCATGAAATCAATGGATTGAGATTCTCTGGGTCTATGACAAAACCATAAAAAAAATTACATACCCAATAATTCTATCATCATTAATCCAGAACTATAACATTGAGATCTTTTCATAAATCACATCCTCTGAAAAAATGTAAAGGAACATCCTCAAGTTCTCTTAATTTTCCTCCTCCAACACAGAGTAGAAGAGTATGTTGTTGATGAAGACAACCAAAATTTTTTCCATGTATTTATGGGATACATGGTTCATCAAATCCATAAATATTGAAGGGGAATTCATCACACCAAAGCCCATCCCTAGGAACTTATTGTAACCATAGTGACGTTGTATTTCCAAATTTACAATATCAGACTCTCAAACCCTCAACAACTGGTAGAAAGACCTAAGATATATCTTTAAAAACTATCTCACACCTCAAAAAAGTTCAAATAGATCATCAATAATCTAGGAAGGATATTATTCCTTTTTTATGGCCTAGTTGGGGTGATGATAATCCACACAAATCTATAAGCTACATTCCACCTTTATTCACAAACAAAATTTGTTCTTTGGGGGAACAATAGGTCTTATGAATCCCTTCTCTTGAAGGTAATCCTACTACAACCATAGATCCTAGAACATGGAAGGGATTATTAGATATTCAATAGAAGATATTAGAGTTCCTTTTAGATGAAATTCAATGAAAACCTCAATTTCATACCTAAAAGGTAGTCCCAGAATGTCCTCATGGAAGACTTATGTACAGTCCACCACATATGAAGGAACCAAGATTCCTGAAGAGCCTACTTACACTAAGGGAAACATTGTCTAACTAATGAGTGATGGATTTCATCCTCCTTATCATATAACCCACTTTTATCTCCATGAGATCTCCCTCTCTAGAAAAGTATAATCACATCCCATCTGTGAATATTACTCTGAATTGTCCGTAGTGGCATTAAATTTGGGATCAGACCATAGATAACCAATCCATACCCGAGATGATGTCATAAGGTTCCTTAGTGAAAAAAGGGCCCACATAAATATCCCTCAATAAACTGAGAGCTCTCAATATTGGTAGCTAAAAGATACATAAGAAGTGTTCCCTAAAAATACTCATGATGAATCTACTCAGCTAGAGCCTCGACTAAGAGCTCTATCACTAGAATAATGAGTATAGAGATAAAGCAATGACTGGTTATTATATCTAGTAATACTGAATAAATAGTATAATAATACATATTGCACCAATGATCATCTTGTACACTGGGGGTCATAAACATCCAAAACCTGCAACTATACACAACCTTTTCTTCAAGATAAATAAGCCTAATGTGGGCCTCCTTTTGGTGGTGTTGGAAAGATATCGTAGATTCATCAAACACCTATAAATATTTTTTCTCCTTCACTAAATCTGCCTCCTTGGAGATGACAATATCCTTGAATTAGAGATCCTTAATCATGGTGCTACCTCTATAGTGGGGGCCTATTTGCACTCTTCATGTGCCTCTAAGCACATCTGGTCGATATATCCTAGACAATGTGACCTCACCCATCCAATGTGAATCCCGGCCCCAATCGGGGATGTCCTAGTCCTCTAGGATACATTTAATCATTTTTCTAAGTGTGTTCATGGGGAGGTCTCGTGCATCAAGATCATTGCACATTGAGTCTTCTCACTATTGTAGACATCTCAACACTATGGAACCCACAACCAGCTATAGCTATTTGGATTCCCTATGAAGGAAATTTCATTATCCCTATTGCCTGCTCGAAAACCCCAACATAGATAGGGATTTACAAGGGTAACACAATGGGATAGATCTCTATATAGAGCTGCTGCTCAAACTTCCATGCTCAGAAGTAGCCATCCTGAATCATGTCAAATGAGAACCACATAAGGTTTTCGAACATCAGTACATAATCATCCACCACTAAAAAATATTAAAACTTTTACAAAAAGGAAATATCTATTGGTAAATTTACATTTTCTGTTGGAAATTTTTTTTACCAACAATTATGTCCTTCTCACGAAAATATCAATAAAAACTCTGTCACTAAATGTTTTGGTGACAAATAAAATAGTTCTCTTAAAAATATAATAATACCAAACAGATAATATATATGTTGGTTAAAGTGTTTAGGATCAGATAATTATGACAAATTTATCTTTTGGTATTAATATAAGGACCTTATAATATATATTTATAAATTAAATATGAAAAAAAATACTTATTAATTTCTCATATATAATTATTATTTTTTATTTAATAAACTGATATTGATTGAGATGAATACTAAATCCTGGAGAAAAATAATTATATTAATATTGAAATTTAATTCAAAATGATGATTAAAAATAACAGGATCTTGTATCACCCCCACCCTCAATAGGATCCATCACACCCATCGCCTTCCCAAAGTACCAGCTACCCACCCATACACCAAAGACCCATCCATGCACTAGGACCAGTGATTCAGCTACATCTATACCACAACGATCAACACACTAGCACCAACAACTCATCTATTCCCTGGAACAATCACATTTGCACCAATGACCTATCTATGCCCTGAAACAAGTGAGCCAGCTCGAGTACCCATGAGAAATAAATCAATCCAGCTCCAATAATAGTGGGAAACCACGAGTCGCTGCTATGACACACTAATAAAATCTAATATTAATATCACAACAACCAAAAACATCCAAGAAAAATATCTATATGAATTGAAATAATTTTTTTAGTTTTTTAAAGTGAAGAGAGACATGAGTAAGTAACCCAACTCATACCTTTGAAACATTATTAAATAAAACAAAAGTTACATGAATACACGAGGTCTAACAAGATTACACTATCATGAAATTGAACATTGTTATAGAGAACCCCAAAGAGCTGAATGAAATTGGATCATCTCATCTCCAAAGAAATCAATCCTACATTATATATGGATCCCTACTTTCATAGTCAGACTATAATCCAACCTGTCACTATAAAACAAAATCCACATATCAGTAGACTTCTAAGATCATAGGATTCCATCACACGAATATGTATAACTAAATAGGATTTCCCTCTTGAATTATTCATAATGGAGTTTTCCTTGAAATATTGATATTCCATTATAGAACGGGTTGCATCCTTTGACCTAATAGACATCAATACTAGAAGAAATAAATCATGTTAGATTTCATCCTTACAAGAACTTCAAGACCAGAAGAAACATATGAAATTGAGTCCTTAACTCTTATAATGTTGACAGAGGAATATGAATATGGTTCAGTTCATCCTCAAATAAATAACCCTTCTGTATTTAGAGATCCAAAATATGAAGTCTAGTAGAAATCTGATTCCATTTCCAAAAATTTGTCCATCATATCATGAAATCTCATGATCTAAAGACATAATGACTCAACAGTCCTGGGTAAAGAAATATGTCAAACATGTTTCTTTCCTATCAGCAAATCAAATCAAGAATAAATTACAATATCATAGTGAAAAATTCCAAAACATTATTATATTATCAAAGCATCATCAAAGGATATTTTGTTTGATTGTACAGTATTTTTGGGCACCTGCCTAGGAATAAAGGATTATACTATGAGAAAAATTTATGGAATACCTTCAACATGATGATAAATTTTAGTAATTGAAATAGTCATAAATTTCAACAATTGAAAAATTTAATCCAAATTACATGGTCTACTAACTTACATGACAACAAATCCTTACTACATGTGTTACTCATGTAGTAGAAAATATGAACCTGAAACTTGTGGATTTACATACCATATGCTTCGTTCACATACAAGTGTTCATGATCATAAATGCTTAACCATTTCTATAAGAATCTTAGTGTGATTAATAAAAAGAAGAACACATTTCAAAATATAAACAATAAATAAACATAAGTAATTTATGTTGTTTTCCCAAACAGTTGTATAAAATGATAATATTAATATGTGAGTGACACAAATAATAATTGAAAAGAAAAAAAAGAAAAAAATGATGAATAAAAACCTTATAGTTGAATGTAAATATAGATCAAATTTTTTTATTATTATTTATTTTGTTATTGAATGATTGGGAGGATATTGAATGGGGGCTCTGATGAGTTATGTTGTTTCAAAGTGCATGGTGAGTGAATGTTGTAATGTTTTTCAAAATGAAAACTTCAAAAATAAATAAGATGAAATACATCATTAACCCAACAAAAAAGGGGAAAATACCACCCTCTCTGATCATATTTCAAGGAAGATTCTTTCTAAAATCACCATAATCTATCATTTTAACGTGATGTTTTTGCAATACCATGAAATACCCTCAGTTATTCAATATTATAATAGAAATTGATGGAATTGAGGAATGGGTGTGTATGCTGACCAAGGTTAAAGATTAAATGATGAGTTAATTCACATACATTCTTGCGAATAAACGAAGAAACCAACATTATAGCAACTTATTTTTTCAAATATGTTTAACAATAATCATAAGGCAACAAAATATTTAATATTTTATTCAATCATCTTAGTATCAACAATTATAAAAATAACATATAACAAATAAGAGTAATTAATAATTGTTGTTTTCCAAAATGTTTGTAAGAAATTAGAATTAAAATCCTTATACACAAATAATAATTTAAATAAGAAAAAAAATAGAAAAAAAGAAGAATAAAAAAGCATATATTTGGAGGTAAACATGGAACCTTCACTAACCTAAATCACCTTCAATTTTTTTTAAGCTAGAGAGTTCCTCTCTTCACAACAAGAGCACCTAAAAAAGTACATTCATGGCCTATAAGAACATTTATGGATACATGTATAATGGAACAATAATCTAAATCTATATAATTATAACAAGGATTTTCATAAAAATAATTCTTGTTACATGACATATGATGTGTCAATTAGTATTAAACACATTTTTAATTACATAGTTTTAGGATTTTTTTTAAAACATTCAAAAAAAATTTCATATTAAAGTAACATAAATACTAATTGGAAAGAAAGATATATCCCCTTACGGTAGTTGTTATTCAAATATTTAAATTGAAAAAATAAACATATTTCATATCATAAAATACAAACAGGTTTCATGAATCAAAATATATATTCATATATGATAATAGAAAATATTAATTATAACAATAGAGTATAAATATCTTTATATCGATATTAAGCGATGGTTTGCATTGTGGATTGAATAAGTGATATCTCCCCATATAATAACTATTTCCAACCTTCAATACTAATGTAATGAATTCCCCATAGTGAAGATTTAATTTTTCTAGGTCATATGAAAAACCATCTCAAAGCTAGTAATGGAGCACCTATTAGGGTGTTGTCTTCCCTATATGGTGTGGCCTTGAATACCTCATCCATTTTAATTTGTCTAAATCACTCTATGAGATTTTATCCATGTTTACACTCTTATATTTCATCAACTCAATTAATTTGGTTGAACAACATCTTAATAACTCTAACTACAAGTCATGTCATTAGATTGTTGATATACTTCTTATATTCCTTCATACTTCAACTCAACTTGTTCTGAAATGGACTGGTCTTAAACACCCTTGTGTAAGGACTCCCTCTATACCCCATGTATAAATAATGTCATGTTGAATACCCTAAACATGGAAGATCAGTTTCTAGCAATAATACACAGGCTCCATATTTCAATGCATTTAGTCCCACATAAATCTCCACTACACTATCTCTATCTCTAACATTAAATAAAGCATTTACAAGGAAAGTCACAATGAGAGTTTTCAAATTCCAATAAAACATCTAAAGAAGATCAGATCTATATATGCAGTGAACTTACCTAATAGAAAATGAACATCACCACCATAAAACTGCACACTCATATAAGAATAAAAATGACCTCGAAAATATCATCCTTATATAGGAATCAAAAATAAACTCATTTTACACTTCAGTCGTTAGCTTCTCAGATCAGAGTCATATACATTCTAACTTAATAGACATCAGAACATAATAGAATGTTGTAGCTATTCAATTCAAATATATAGCAGTATTTCTTCAAAAAAAATCTATGGAAGACACTAAATATATATCTGTAACTCTTAAACCTATAGAAAAATACAACTACATCAATTGACATTATAACCTTTAGATAGAATCAAACAACCAAGAGTATTGACTGAAGTGGTTCCAGTGCGAGTTTCTCGTACCAAAAAAACTTGAAAAAGCATTATGAATAGAAATAATAAACCAAATTAAATTGGGAGCAATAAAAATTGAACACTAAGGAATAGATCCAATAATGTCCCTATGGTTTGAACCAAAGACAACACAAACCAACAATGACTCTATACGTGTGAACTTTTTCAATATGAAACCTTCACTAGAGTAGACTGTTTATAAAAAGCTATTCCTTTGGATAATTTATGGAATATCTCCATGGACTCATAATTATATAATTACTCTAGAAAACACCACCATGACCATAACACATCTCAAACCCGACACATTAAAATAATTTTTTATAAAAAATAACATGTACTTACCCCAATTGTATCTTATTTAAGTGGATTTCATTTAGAATTTCTGCGTAAAAATATCCTTGTACCATTTGGTGAAATTTGACATTTATTCCATATTCAATGAAAAACATCCAACAAGTAAATAACATATAAATATAATAATTTATAATACAGAAATTAACATTGAATAAATTACATGACACACTGGTTTTTAATCACATGATCATAGAATTGTGATGTTCTAAATATAAATGAAAAACTATAAACACATCAAATTCTACATGGACTTCAAATAATTAAATCTATAATAAATGTATTTCAAGAACACTTAATAGTATAGTCTCTAAATATAAAATTCAACTGTATAGAAAAAATTAATATAATAACCTATAAATGTTCATGTGTGGCCTATAAGCAACTCAATTAACAAGAATCACAAAAATATACCATTGAACATCTAAAACAGATTCCAAGGATCAACGTCTAGTAAAACTATGGAACCCCAACATATCCATTACATAAAAAATAACTATAGCATATCCCATAAATATGAGGCCACTACCTTGACATGAGCATCATAGTTAGGCTCCATTTGAAATAGTATTAAATAATTTTAATAAAAAATAATAATTACTTCTCTAAATAATCACATATTTAAGCCAACAACATCAGGCTTAATATTTTCTACAAGAATATCAATATGATAATACAATATAAAAAATCAAGAATAAAACCTTATTGCTGAAGGTAAATAATATAGAAACATGATCCTCTTCACTCACCCATATTACCTTCAATAGTTCTTCTCAATTTTTCCAGTTAATTTATTCACAACATTAACACATTATAAATATATTAATGGTCTACATGCACCACAATTAACTCAAATCACAGATAAAATCTTACGAAACATGAAGACTAGATTCCAATAATCTACTTGTAGTAAAAGAATTAAACCCCAACATGTCCATTATATTAACAAGAACCATAGAACATCCCAAAAATATGATTCTAAAACCATGAAATAATCTTATTCAAAAACATTTATATTCATGTAAACATGTCATTGTGATATTTCAAATATAAAAACAATTCAATATAGATAATAAAACTTTATGTGTACGTCAACTAATAAAATCTATAAGTTAGGCATTGAAAAAACTCATAATAGTATGGAGTAAAGATTTTAAATTAAATATCCTATTAAAAAATTGAAATATTAAAATGAATATAATGCATTTACACATCATAAGGAAAGGGGATCATACCTTAATCTTGAAAATTATCCTCATTTAGGAATTAGATATGCCAAATCAAAAAATAATTGAACCTTACACTAAATAAACAACCATTATTTAAATAATTAAGAATGAACCTCTTAAAAAGATGATTTTGAGTTCATTCATATATAAAAAATTTAATCTCCACTAATTTCAAATGTAAAATTTCTATTTGAATTTTATGACTTACTATAATTCATATAATGATTTTTTTTGATGGATTAAAATTACATCAGGACCTATACTAAGACTTAAAGAGGAGTTTATTCAATCTTCAATCTGTGGGGTTGTTATCAATCTCTAAACATTTTTATCCCTAAAAGGGGAAACCATAATAGACATTTAACATTTTTTTCACTTCTAATATGTTCTTGGAGAGGGAATGAGATCGATAAACAATGGGGGAAATTGATTGTAGTGAATGTTGCACGTGAGGAATGGTGTGGTGATGAGATGAATGTGGGAGAAATGTTACCAGATATTGGACGCCCTAGAATGATTAATAGATTTGGGGGTATGCTGAATGGGGATGTTCATTGTGGCGATGTATCAAAATGGTGAACCATGTGGAGGAGAATAAAAAGGATGAACCACGTGGTGATAAACCGAAAGGTTGAATACTTTGGCGATGGGCCATAGTGGGATAAACGTTGTGGCAACGAACACATGCTTGACATCCTCAGTATTTTTTGAGTTATCAGGGTGTGGGATTTGCGAATAAACTTCCCATTATTTTGGAAATGGTCAATGCATTTATTTTTAGGTTGATATTAATAAATATAAAAATTATTATTATTATAAAAATTATATATTTCAAAAATTAATTAATTATTTTCAATATAACCAATTGTGTATTCTTTACATTATAAGTTTATAATATATTTTTTTATAATAAATATATGTTTGATTCATTAACTGGTAAATTTAAATTATATTGATTAATTTCATGAAACATTATTAAATAACCAATATTGTAATTCAATATATATGCACATATTTCTATTGGAAAATGACATGTTTTTAATAAAAAAATTGAAAATTCATATAGTAAATTATTAGTAAAATACTTGAAGGTGTTGAATAATTTCATATAATGTATTCGTATAATATTAAAATATATTTCATTAAAAATAAATAACAAAAATATATTCATTTATTTGTATGATATTTGTTTGTATCTGTAAGATATAGCGACAAATTTAATTGATATTAAAAGATATGTTTGTTATTAGGTAGTTAATACTTAAAGAAGAATATGTAGGTAAAAAGAGTTGTTGTTACTTGTAAAAAATAACAATAGAATAAAATATATGTTGTAATTTATTATTTTTAACAACAAATTTATTATCTAAAATAAAATTTCTATTGGTGTAGGTCACTTTTTTGGTCATTCACCTTCATCCCTCATTGATTCCCCTATAAAAGATTCTAAATCCATATTGATTAAAAGTAGGAGGGCTAATACTCCTCACAAATTAACTGCAGGAAGTCAACCCATGAGAGTGTTTACTGATCCTATATATGTTTAATAATACTTCACTAGAGCCCAACTACTCTATACATTATTCTAGCTTCCAGTGCATCCGGTTGATATTTTGAGGTCTGTAAAATCTTGATTATATGGACCACCAACTCTGTCTAACCCTCTACTACCTCGGGATATGGCTAATTGTAGAAACTCGGTGGTCCCTAGAAATGTAACTCGAAGAGCATGCCAAGACATCTCACATCCCCCGTATGATTTACTAGGATTATTTGATTATAGATATAGAGAGGTTCTTCTTCCTACCCAACAGGAGGAAGGGGTCATCATATAGAGACACAACGGAGGCCTAATTTCTCATTAGGTAATCATCCCAATCTGGAACGGGTATCTGAGTTGGTTTTCATCGCATACGCGTCCAAATATTTATCACGTCATACCATAGTATTATGATAATATAAATATATATATATATATGTATGTATGTATAATAAAAATGGGGAGTGGACTGAAGAAGGATAATCAAATACTGAATCATATGTGATACATGAAACATTGAACCCTTCAACCAATGTCTCGATGTTTTGATTTGACATGATGGCAATCAATGTCTTGAGTAATGGAAGTGACGGTCACCCGAAACATCATTATACTCCCTTGCCTATATGCCTCACTCAACACAATCTAACACTATTTCTATAAATCCAAACTATATCCTCTTAAGGAGAATAATCTAAAAAATTCAAAGGAATGAACTTGATTTAATTCCATATTTTTCATGACCCGACCCAATCTGGGGCTCGAACCACCACTACAAAAATTCCTGCTATATAGACCAGTGGATGGAGACAAGTGCTAAAAGAAAAAGTAACTTAGGGAGGACATTTATAATGTACCTATATGCACACACAAAACTGAGAGACCTAGATACGAAATCCCATGTTATGACCAATGTACTTGGTTTAAAGACCAAGTATCCTTAAGCTCTTATGAATTCACCATCAAAATGTATTTTGTCTGTATATGAAACAAAACATGTTCGAAAATCCCATGTATGGGTGAGTATATGAATACCTAGTTGGACACCCTGAAATATAAAGAGCATAAGTAAGAGAAAAAATATGAGTAAAAAGAGAGTAGATAACACAAGGTATAATGAAAGTGAAAATTTCAACCCAAACAAATAGTGAAACTAACCTCATCTAAGAACGATTTTATCAATCTAGTAAGTAGATGAACTACCCATCGAGTCTTTGAAACCTATATCATGAGAGTAAAAAATCCAACCATGAAAAGAAAACCTGGAAAGAACATGGAATACCCAACATGTCTACATATATTTTTGAAGGAGAGTATATAAATACATTTTTTAGATATAGAAATATATATATATATATACCAAGTCAACTGAATCCAAAAAGGTAGAGTAATGGGATCTACATATCATATCTCATTCTAGGAAGAAGATTTCCAAAAGTTCCAAAAGTCCATCAACAATACCCAACATCTCATGTGTCTTCTCAAAAGTAAGAAATAATTTCAATACATGATTCATCATTGTGCCACATAGTCTAGTGGGCACAAACTTGAAGTAGTTGACTCACTCCCTAGTGTGTGAGGGGGTTCCACTCTATAAGTATCCACATAGGACCATCACACTTGTCGATGGGGTGGGTGGTTGGGGGTGGGGATCCACTATATAAGTATCCATATACGACCATATCCATATGCGGATAAGGGGGTTTCATGCTATAGGTATAATACACATGCTCAAACTGATTAGGGTTTTGTTCTAGTCAATGTGGACCTGCACCCTAGTGTTTCAAGGGATTTCCACTCAAAAAGCAGTTATAGAGGAAAAAAACACACATGGATGGGGGTTCCACTCTAGTATTAGAGGATCTGTTCCCTAATGGTATAGTGGTTTTCTACTCTGATCATCGAAGAAACATGTGCTATTCAATTGTGGGGTTCCACTTGGAAGAATCCTATATTGATTCGGCCTGACAACTGCCATCATCGGGCGTCACCAGAATATGTATCATTATTTGATCATTGAAAATCATGGCATGAAAACCAAAACTGATGGTACCATCACATTATATAAAGAAAACACTCATGATATCATACTCAATGCCAAAATATGATTTAAACTAAATGAGATATAGAACCTAAAATTTTCCTATAAAGGAAACCAAGGGTATATGGTTTTTGAGTGGACCCACATGACATGTGGTCCTGCTCCACCACCAATCTGTGTCACTATACTACACATGACTCTCCACCCATGTATAATTACATGTAGTGATGGTATAAAAGGGGACATGTCCAGACTAACTGGGATTGGGTTTGTGTCCTAGTGGACATTTCCATATACCAGACACAGTGTCCATGTACTGGACCCCCTATATAGTTACCTGGTTATGTACATCCACATGGTATCTTGACCATGTGACCAATAACATGGGTTTCATATTTGAGTAAGGGGTGCACAATGTGTTGTATGGAAAAATTATGTGTCATACATAACTTTTCTAAAAACCCTAGTGACCGCCAAAAAAGAGATACACATCGTCTGTTCATCTCTGTATATGGTCTGTAGTTTGGTTTTGAAATGTTTCCTTAGATCCAATATTTGAGTGTAAATATTGTTGTTTTACTTTATATCAATCCCTATCTCTTCCCAAAACTTTTATATCTACTTGTAGATGATGAATTACAACCGTCTCGCACTAGAAATCATCTACGTTTGTTCATTAGAGGTATCGATGAATGTTTAACATTCTATTTTTCATTCCACCATTATAGATTCGTACTATGATCATCAAAACAATATCCAATTCTTTAAGAACATCCCAGTTCTGGCCATACTTCATCGATTTGTGCATTGTTTCTTGATGCGTCACGGATCTAGGTGTTCGATCGGGCTCTATGCCACCCTATAAAGATAGAACTAGACTATAGGGTCCTATATATAATGAACATAAAGAATATGAGGGGGAATTCCACCATAATAATGGTTTCATCATCATGGTAAACATGTTCCTTAAAATAATCATGAATTGTTATACCGACTCAGAAAAAATTTAATTAATCAATTTAAAATATGGTACATATGTGCATGCTAAATCCACAATTGGCGAATATTCAAGTACAATTATTGATCTACAAAATGAATTAATCAAATGATGAAATTCACAAATTTATCTGTCCACCTGGAAGATTGGATCATTTCTCCTTGAATAATGTTTCATCCAATGATTGAAAGAAGTCATTATGTTCACTGTTTCCATATCTACTCGGATCGGAGTTTCATCTTCATTCGATTGGACTCTTTAATGAAAGATAAGGAAGAGATCTGGAATTTTCTCAGGGTTAATGAGGCTGGACCTTTAGAATTATCCCAAGAAGTAATATTATAGATCTTTTTAGAATGTCTAAAAGAATTAATTAATTAATTTAAGAATTAATTACCAATATGAAGGTATTCCAAAAAGTGATCCATCAGAACAACCCTCACCGACCCGTTTTATGTGTTATCTACGGTAAAAACGACATTAGATACTCAAATGTGGGCTTATATTTCTGATATGATTTTCTATTTAAAAAAATTCCATTTTCATTAATAAGATACATAGATAATATAATATATAGCTACTAATTTTAAAAAAATTATTTTCACATACATCGGGCCTCAAAATCGCATTCATATTAGCACCTAGATATATAAGTATTTAAGAGTTATAAAAGAGAAAAAATAGGTCCCTTAAACTAAGTCGATGTTAGATGATCCACCCCATGAAACTTGGACCATCGCACCGCTCACCCATAAGGAATACATGGGAGTAATACAGGGTTATGTGTCATTGACATAGTTTCCTAAAATGTAATTTCCATTGTATAAATAAAAACTTTATTTTGTCAATAATATTTTAGGAATATATTTTATTGTATTTTAACTTGATATGAATTTGATAAATTGAATTTTGGACGCAAATATAACATAATTATATTTTTCATGAAAATAATTACATTTTTATAATAATATAAAGTATTTACGAAAATATTTATTTTAATAAAACAATATTTAAAAAACTCATTCCTAAATTTTAATGATAAAATAATTTTATAATGTTCTTTTAATTTTTTTACTACTTTTAAAAATTTGATTACGCCTTCAAAACAAATATTTTTAAATAAATTAGGAGTTTAATATTTAATTGTAAAATACTTATATTTACATAATTTATTTGAAAAAATAGACATTATATCTGAAATTATCACGTCAAAATTTGGTTAAGGTTAATTTTTGAGAATTTTATAAAATAAAATATTTTTTGTCGAGTAATAAAAAATACAATTTAAGGTTCTCAATATATTTTATAACATCATAGTTATTTATTAATGATGTATTAATTAATTAAACACTATAAAAAACCTTAAAAATGTTATTTTATTAATATTATGTATTTTTATATATTTTAATCAATTACCAAACCTATAAATGACATTCCAAATTCTAAAATGGAAAATATTCTTAAGCCACAATATTTTGTGGAAAATCTATTTATCCATGTCCCAAGGGGTATTATAATTTGTTATTAGTTAAAGTGTATTAAAATATACTTATTTTGACTAAAAGTTATAAACACATGTAAAAAACAATTTTAATCCATTGGCTAATCATTTTCCACAACCTAGATTTCTAATACCTATATTTGGAAATTATTTATCAAATCCACAAGCTTTGTAATAAATACTCCCCCATTTCATAATTCAAAATCACTATCAATCCATTATATATTTATTTATGGCTTTTTTCCTCCCATGTGGTCCACATTATGGTGTCCTCAATCCCCCATGTTTCTATCGTAATGTTTTAGGAACAATTATCAAAGGTAATTTAAATCACCACTTCCCTTGTCCATTCAAGTTCCATTTTTATTTGGTGTGTTTTATAATTTCCAAATAAATTATTTTATCATGTTTTAATTATTTAATTTCTATAATAATTGTATTTTATGAAATAGAAACCCTTTCCCATATCATTTTATCATTTTATATAACCACATTTTACACCCATCAGGCTACCGAATTTATTTGTCAAAATACTATCGTTTACATGATACATTCACTTTTCCTTTTCTTTTTAGTACACAAAAATATTTCCAATTAAATATGTATTCTTATAAATATTTACATAACAAATTGATTTAGTTATTTACATACATGAAACCTATATTCCATTTACATTGTTTAAAAATGATGTAATAATCATATATTTATGATGTTTTTCACGCCACTATTTTGATAATAATATTTTTCTTTATTCCCCATGGGTTATTAAAGGAATTATAAATTATCATATATGGGGATAATATTAATTAATACATATAAAGGGAGTTCATTAATATCTAATTAATGGATTCACTAAAGAATTTAGTATCTAGATACGAAATATTTTAGGATACCTTGTTGAATAACCATGGGAATTTTATTATATGAAACTTGGGTGATAAAAAATTTAGATATTCTTATGAATTCGTCAATTTAATTTAGTATCCACATTTACATGTTATTATTCATAGTCTTATTATTATGATATCACTCTTTTTTAAGACATATTTCGATGGATATGGTTATTATTGATATTTCTAATGATCACATTATTATTGTCTCCCTTGTTTATTCCCTTACTCATCTTGATGCTCACCCATTTCCTTAAATATGTGTCTCCAAGATATGATATGTATAAAAAGTAACCTATTTTAATCCAACTAAAATATATTTCATATATTTCATATAGATTGGAAGATTTTTTTTACATTTTCTTGTATTATAAGCCATATTTTCATGAAAATAGATATTAAAAGAACCTCTATATTACCCCATGTAATGAAATGTTGGGAAATAAAAATTTGTTATTTCATATTGGGTATCAATGAAAAAAATAGTTATTTATTGAACTAAATACTTGAAATAATTGTTATGTATTATAGGGACAAGTCTAAATATTGTAAAAAACATAGAATTTTGGCAAGTATTAAGTATGTGGTTTCACTGAATATAAATCCATGTATGGATAATATAGTGGTATGTGTATCTTGAAGATATATAACAATAGGTAACACCATAAAACACCACAATAATCAAGAATTGATTAGAAGCTGGTACATGCTAACATGCCATATTGCACACATGTTTTCACAGTGTTAGAAGAAATTTTGTGTTAATCATACTCTTTAGATGAACTATTGTGATGGATATATAAAAAATTCAATTAGAGATGATTAATAAAATATTTAATCATGATATTAGAAGGCCTAGATACTATTATAATTGTGATATTCATTAATGTAACATGTTTCTCACTATGATCTTCTTCTTTTAGAAAGATGGAGGGAAATATGAGGAACCATGTAATTAATGAGTGCAATAAATGATGCAACGATGATTTTTTGAGGGAATATTTTTTAAAAAACATCATGAGGAGGAAGAATAAACATACTTGATTTATAAATAGTAACATGAATTAGGTCAAGGGACCATATTCAGATCGAAGGGAAAACGTTCCTATTGAGTATGTTATACGTCAACGACCACCTTCTTTTAGTAGATCTACTTTCCGGTTTATTGTTGAGTAATTGAAAATTCATTTAGAGAAGTTATTTTCTATAATCTATTGTTAGAGCAGGAGAATGTCACCCTAGAAGTATACCCTTTATAAGGAGATTCTAATCAATGTTGGAATGTGACTAAAAATATGAATCTAAGAAGGGAGATTGATATTATTGAGTGAGAGGAGTTCAGGGGAATCATTTTCCATAAATAATATCATTGTTTGATGTGAATAAATAGGGAATGAATTCTTAGAGTTTAAGAATAAGAAAAATTAATCATATGTAATTTATGAAATTTACTTTACAATACTTTATCGATACATATCTAGTTTATTTATCGAATCTAAAAGAATTTTTTTTATATTTTTCGGTGTAATGAGACCCCAACTATAGAGGAATATTTAATATGGATACTGTGAAAGATATGTAGATATAGTGTGGAGAGATATTAAGGTTGAATTGGAGTTTTTATGGACACAGTTGTCACAAATATCAAATGAAAATAAGTATAAAAAAGAGAAACCCAAATGTAGAATTTTGATTTTGGAAGAGGATGAAATATGGTCAAATGTCCAACATGAAATAAATATTTGAATAAGAATTCAAGGAACTAGTTTAATTACAGTGTAAATTTCTACAAGTGTAGAAAAAATTTCTACATAGATCAAAAAAATCATGTTGTGGTGAACCGTCAACATCACAATTATAATGATAATGGGATGATAGTGCATGACTAGCTGGAAGTTAAATGATACAAGTGTGGAATACATGGGAACCATTCCAATAAATGACAAAATAAGAAGATAATGGATGGAAACCACCATCAAACATAGAATAGGCAATGGGAGAATTTTTGGGAATTTCCTATCATTATGGATGAAGTAGAGTCTCTAAATGATGTGGCGACAGGTAATCTCATTGTTCCCTAAAAACTATAAAGTATTTTTGCGTCATTTTAGTTCTATAGATTCCATTATTTATTCCATTTTTAAATAAATATAGAATAAAATTTTTAACTACTATAAGTTGAGTTATCACTCAAGACTAATTGAGGGATTATGCTAGAAAAAATTGTGTATACATACTCCAGTATTAAATATGATGAGTACAGTCTCACCACAAATCTAGTAGTCATATTCATATTGAAATTCGACATTATAAAAGGGATGGAATGGATCTCAAAATATTATGAAAAAATAAAATGTAGATAAAGATAAATTTCATTTATCTTAAATGAGAATCCTTTATTCATTTTCAAATAATAGATATACTAACCAGATATTTCTCTAAAATAAGATCACATAGATTTGTCTACAATGATTATTAGTGAACACGAACAAGGAAATGAATTTATAAATATATATGATGTCCTCATCATTCTGTAATACAATGATGTATTTCTATAAGTGCTTCCAAGACCTCTCTGAAAAGGGATGGATTTTTCTCCATTGAACACATAGTTGGATCCTAACTAATATCAAAGACCCCATATAGATTTGAAAATATGGAGTCAGAGGAATTAATGAAACGTGTACATTATCATTTGGAGAAGGTATTCATCAGAACATGTGTGTATCCTGGGGGAGAACATTTTCTCATTGTGAAGAATAAGGTTGTATCAATGTGACTATGCATTGATTATAGAAAACATAATGAGATTATAGTAAAGAAAAAGTGACGTTTCCCAATGATTGATTATTTTTTGACCATCTTATTGGGGATTAATTCATCCCCAAGATTTTTCTCCAATTTGGGTATCAACAAGTATTGGTAAAATACACTATATTCCAAAGTCTTCCTTCCAAACAATGTATAGAAATTATGTGTTTTTTGGTACTCCCTTCAGCTTGAATAATTCTTCTTTTATATTTATGGATTTGATGAATTTTTTTAAGGTCTACCTTGATAAATTTATAGTAGTTTTTTATTGATGATAATCTGATATATATTAACAAAATAATGAGGATCATTCGAATCATTTTAGGGTTATATTAGGATCTATAAGGAAGAAGAATATATTTTGAAAATTTTAGAAAATGTGAATTTTCTTTACAAAAAAATTCTTCATTATGGAACATTATAACCAATAAAGGAATTTCTATTGACCCTATGAAGATAAAGGATTTAGAGGAGTGTCCTCATACAATAATGATAAGTGAGAATCATAGATTACTGGATTTATTAGGATATTGAAGGGTTTTTCTAAAAAAATCATGACATTTTAATTTTCTATCCATGTTATCACTATGTTCATCTAGAAAAATGGGTGTGAATAATGTATCGGAGAATTGAAGAAGATATTGTTTAAATTATAAGTCAAAACATGTGACTCTTTCAACGAAATATTTTTTATTTATAGAAATTCATTTTATGAAAGGGATTGTGGAAATCCTCATATTAAATGATAAGGTGATTTCTTATTCATATAGCGAGATAAAGAATCATGATTTGAACCATCATACATATGAACTACTATTATGTGCAGTTATTCTTCTCTAAAATAATGGAGGCAATGTTTTAATGGAGAGAAATGTGATATATACACAGAACACCAAATAATGAAGAATATTTTCCAGAAAAAGGAATTGAACATGAAATAAAGGAGATGATTGGATGTTCTTAAAGACCCTGACTATTAAATTCATTATCACCCCAACAAATAAAATAGGGTCACTGATTCATTATGTATAAAAGCCCTGTTCTTCTAGAAATTATTTGTATTCAAAGAGATCATTTTATTGAGGACATAGTAAAATTGGACCTAGAAATCATAAGGGAAGGAAAATCATCAGTCATATCTCAAATGATTTATCAAAAATAATAATTATAGAATATAAAGAATTTTGAAATAGAATATCCTTTGTATTGAAAGAATATAGAGGTTGTGAAAAATGGGATGTTTCCTGAGTTCAATATTGATCAATAATCATTATTGAAATTTCGTACAGGGATATCTATTCCATCTAACATGGAGATAATGAAGGATATGATTGATGATGTTCATATCTCTACATTATCTATTATATTCAATACTCTAAAATTTATAGGTACCTTCATAAACATTATTGTTTGTATAAAATGAAAATGGAGATTATTGAGTACACTTTGTGGTGCTTCGTGTGTCATGAGGTGAGTGTGATGTGAAAACATCGGAATGGGGCATTGAAACCACTACCCATAACATCATAGAAGTTGGACAATATCACTATGGAATTTTTCATTTATATCCTAGAAATATCTAAAGGAAACAATGTGATATGGGTTTTAATAGATCAAATCACCAAGACATCCCATTTAATTGCAATTATGGAAGATTTATCTCTTTACCAACTTAACATAATATATATATAATTTTTTGTAAGGTTTCCTGGGTTACCACTTTCTATAATTTCTAATAATGATTCATGGATATCATCTAAACTCTCGATAATCATTAAAATAAATTGAATAGTGAATTAATTTCATTATTCCCTACCCCCCAGAAACTGAAGGAAAATATGAAAGAACTATTCTGAAACATGAGTATATTCTAATAACAGGCTCAGTGAAATTTAATGGTGTATGTGATCAAAACCTTCCATTAGTTTATTTATCAAACAACAACAACATCCACTAAAGTAATCAAATATAACCATATGAATCTCTATATAAGAATATATGTATAAATATTATATGTCGGCGTGACTTCAGAGAGATAAATCTAATTGAGCCCGATTTTATGCAAGAGATTAATGAAAATGTTCATGACTTCCAACAACATATAGAGGATATCGAGATTTAGAAGAAGATCTATGCTTAAAATTATCGAAGAGAATTTATGTTTTATGTTTGATATAAAATTTTATTTTGTACATCACCATATATGTGAGTCATTTATTTTGAAAAAAGTGTGAGTCTAATCCATTGGTAAATAGATCATTTCTAGATCCTTGATCCAATAAAATACGTGTTTTACTTCTAGAAAATATATCTCTTATTCACGGGGTATACCAAGTATCACTAATCAAGATGTAAATACCTGATCAATTAAATTTACTGAACCCAAATGTGGTACCACTGGAGATGACCCCTCTTATTTAGAACATATGATTGAAAACATAGACTCAGAGACAGGGTTTTACAAAAAAAATACAACCCACATTTTCATAATGTTTTTTAGAAACCATAAATATGTTAAAGCAACATGGGAACAAGATGAGATAAGAAGATGAGTGTATCCTCACCATTTTTCAACTAATAGAATGAATTGAAAGTTTCAAGGATGAAATTTTTGAAGGGGAATAAAAATAATGATACAAAATTATTAAATGATATATATTTCCAAAATTAATTTTTCATATGTTATAAAATATTATGCATGTAAAAATAATGATAAAACAAAAAAAAATTCTCATTAATAATGATCATTACAATAGTCAGCTATGAAACCTATTAAAATCTAGAACATTATAACTAGATAAAAAATCGAAAAAATGATTAAATGGAAAAATAAGGGCCACCCTTATCTACTAGAATCATGACACTAAAAAAAACAATATAAATGAAACTAAATTTTTAGTAAATCTATTAACATATTATGAAATGAAAATATAGCCTTAAAATGAAATTATAGTGGATTTTCAATGAACTAATGATTTTTTAATTATAATGTATAAAGGGAAATGTGAGCATTGTGTTTCAAACATTATATAGTCGTTGGTAAAATATTATTTTTGATCAAAATTAATGTCAATAAAATTGAACATTGGAAACTATACCCATGGATGATAATTTTACCATTATAATTAGAGTTTTTAAATAGAAATAAAAAATATATAATTTATATTGGAAAGAGTATTGACGGCCTCAACCGGTGGATTCATTCCATTTGAAACCCATTTGTCCAAACATGGGTGGTAGGAAGCATCACTGTTGTTTTTCATTGTCCAAGCACAATATGATCATTAACAAGAAAATTTTGACTGAAATTACCAACTGTATAAGTTCAATTTAGTGTATAATTCCTCTTGGTCGATGTTAGTCGAGTAACCCCATTAAACTATAGCCATAACACATTTCACCATTAGGGAATCATTGTGAGTAATAAGGGGTTACTTTTAATACCATAGTTTCATAAATTATTGTTTATTTTGTATAAATAAAATATTAATTCCATCAATTGAATTTCAAGAATAGTTTTTCATATAAAATTAATGGAGATGAATTTTAGAATTTTTTTTTGAAAAAAATGAATCATAATTTTATTTATTCTAGAAAATATATAAATATTATAATATAATCATTTTTTAATAATATTTTATAAAATCGATCATAATTTTAAAAAACACACATGAAAAAGATAAATGATTCAATAATTATATAGGTACATAGGAAATTGATTTATAAGTGTCACAAATATTAATATTCCTTCATAACTGATATTTTTAAATAAATAAGGGTTTCAATATTTATAATTTATAATTATCATATGTTGATAATTGTTCAAAAAAATAAAATTATATTTTCACCAACACGCTAATATTATTTTAGTGTGAATTTATTATAATTTTATAAAAAACAATGTTTTTTTTGAATAGTAATAAATACAGTTTTTTATTCTTTGAATATTTTATGAAATCATAATTATATCATAATGATTTAATAATAAATTAAACTCAAAAAAACCTAAACACATATTTTTTTAATAATATATATTTTATAATGTTTTAAGAAATTACCAAACTTATAATGGAATTTCCAATGTTTCAAATGGTAATGTTGTTTTTAATATCATTATTTTGTGGAAAATATACCATTATATCTTGAAATGGGTATTAAAAATGTTATTAGGTTTTATTATATTAAAATATCATTATCCATGACTAAAATTTTAATAACCATAACAAATAACCAATTGAAATATAATAATTTTTCATTTTCCAAAACCAAGATTTCAAAGACCTATATATGGAAATTATCAAACAAAATACCCTAAATTTTCTATAAATAATCACCCTTTTCACCATTACCCTCTACTCCCAATCCATACTCCATGATATTTTGGTTTTTGTTTTTCCGATGGGGTCTCCGAGATGTTGTCTCAATCCCCCAAGGTTACATCCAAATGATTTAGGAACAAAACATCATGGTAAGGGAAATATCAACATCCCTTTTCCATTCATGTTCCATTTTCATGTAGTATGTATTTAATTTCCAAAATTAAATTTATTCAATCCACTTTATATTATATAATTTTTATATTAATAGTCTTTTATGAATAATATTCTTCTTTCCCCATTAATTTTAACCATTTATAAAACCACATTTTATATGTATCATGCTGGTGAATTTATTACTCAAATTTCACACTTTTAGATGAGAAATAATCTTTTTCACCTTTATTTGAATACCCAATACTATTTTATCATTAATTAGTATTAAAAAATATATATAAATTATTAATTTATTTATGTATTTACATACATGAAACCCACATTCCCTTTCCATGGATTAAAAATTACATAATGATCGTGTATTTAAGCACTTTCGTATGCCATATTTTTTTTATACAAAACCCATTATTTATTCTCCATGATTTATTAATGAAAATATTTATTATTATATATGTTGATGAAATTTATTAGTAAATATGAATGGAATTATGATATATCTATCTAATGTGATTGTTAATGAATTAAATATCTAAATAAGATATGTTTTATGATACCTTGCTGAATAACCTTGGTAAATTTTTTATGACACCTTGGTGATATTCTTATGAATGTATAATTTAAATGTTGTAGTGAGAATTAAATTTTATGATTAACTTTCTTATTTTTATGATATTCCTCCTGTTTATGAATTATTTTTTTTCCCATTTTCCTTATTGATTTCTCTCATGATCACATGATTATTGTTGCCGTTGTTTATTCCCTTACAAGGATAATGTCTCACACCTTTACATTCATGTTTTCCCCAATATACGAGAGGTAGTTAGTAGAAACTAAATTTAACCCATTAATATTAATTTTAAGTGGATTTCATTTGTTTAATATAATATAGCGCAAAATATTTTATTCTTTTCCATTATGTTTTTTTCATCTTATATTTCTTATGATAATTCCATATAAATAAATTATAATCACATTATAATTAAAATATTAGGTATAAAATATTATTTATTCATTAATTTATTAGAAACATAACTATAAAATAATTTAACCTCCAATAATAGTGAATTTATTAGAATATTTCACCTCAAATATTTAAATAAAATAACAAAGTAAGATCATTTAATAATTAAAATTAATAATTAATAATATAGATTAATTATATGTCCTTGATAATAATTGTTTTGTTCCTAGTTTGTAGGAACTATATTATTTCTTCAGTCAGAGTGGGGAATTAATAAATATCTCCCTTAAAAGTTTTTTTTAATTATCTATCCAATTATACAACTCATAATTATTTTAAAATAATAACTTAAATATTTTTTGAGAGAATTAATATATAATGGTAATATTATCAATACTCCATTCACTCACACTAATGGAAGAACATATTAGAGTATCCATATATTTTAAAATTTAAATATAGTAATATATAATTTTACTAGGTTATGATAATTTTTGTATAATACAAATTATGTTGGATTCCTACACAAACTCTATAGTAGTTATAATAGAATTTATTTGTCTAATAAAAATTATGGACATAAACCCAATAAAGGAAAATTACCTTAATGGATTATGGAACCATGTTAATAATTTATAGATCACTATGATAAATATAGATTAAGATAGTATATTGGTATTAGTATGAAAAAAGTCTCCCTCATGTGATACTTCACTATAGGCATTATTTGGATGAATCTGTATAGGGTTAAATCCATCTGTATCATTTAATTTAATATGATTACAATGATACAAAACTCATATCTTATAATTTATTTGATAATAATTGTGAAATGTAATCAATATTCCAAATAAGTATCAATTTCATTTATCTTATTAAAAAACTATAGCGATCCTAAAATGTGACCCAATAATGTGTTGAGAATGATTTATAATATTCATTTATGTTATATTTAATTTAAATTCCTTTAGATTCATTATAATTAATATTTATATTACTGATTCATTCATAGATTAATATCGTTTAATATTATATTAATACAAAAAATATAAAAAATAAAAATTTACAAAAATAAGTTACCAAGGTGATGAAAAAAATATATACTAAAAACAAGAATATAAGTTGAATTTAATTCAACATTGTATTTTTTATTATGTGATATTTCAATTTAGGGAAACACTAGTAGTTCATATGATTGGATATAATCTTTCAACTATTTTATATATAATTAGACATACTTTATCAATATTTACAGGCACTATCGAGTTTTAAAAAAGTCAAAAAATGTCAACTATATGTTGTCTGAAATCTATGGATGTTTGAAATTTTTTATTCAAATAAAGAGATGATTACTTTATTTACGCATGATATTTTTAATAGATTAATTTGGAATATTTGTATTGAATAAATAATTTTCAATGGCAATTTATTTCATAGTGTTGGAGATCATGTTTTGTGGTTTATTGTAGAGAGAATTTCAAATCTAGGGGTAGACCATTAAGATCAGTGTCAGTTGGGTAATGGGAAGTGAAACTGTCCTAACCAATGGAATCTTGGATTTTTTATAGTGTCATGGTTGGGATCTATAAGGGGTAAAATCTTATGAAAACCCCACTTTTTTTTAATTTTTTTCAATCTTACAAGTATATTCTAAACACCCTCTAATGTTTTGTCCTAGGACATAACCTAAGAGGTGGGGGAAAATTTTATTTTCCTTTTACATTTCTATAGACTCATTTTGATTCATGAATATTGGGATAATAAAGTTCACCTATTGATGTAATATCACCTCTTTCTATCTATATTCCTTTTTTCCCTTATTATTTTTTAATATGAATAATTTTTTATGGATTTAAATTTTTGATTTAATAAAAAAAATGTTGAATCACTCTAATGGATAGATAATTCATATTATATATAAATAGAAGGTTTACAGACAAATAATTATCACTAGTGATCATCATTATAAACTATGGTAAGTGGCCCATTGAAATAACAACTAATATTAATCAATTTTGGGTAAAATGGTTGTAAAATTTGAAATTATAAATTGTGTCTCTTGTATATAAATTAATGATGGATCATTATAGTGAATATACAACATTTTTTTTGAATTTGACTTCATTGTTCCAATTAAAATGTTTTTATACCTTTATTGTGACTATGGGATTTCATAAAACGTTACATGACTTTGTAATCATGGTTCAACATAATATGATATATTCGTAAAATACTCTAGTATATTTTATATACGTGCGTATTAATAAATGGAATGTTTTATATGGTAGGTTAATTTTCCTCTTTGTGTGTTTTGATATTATAGTATGTGATAGTTTTTCAGCCAGTTTTTATGATTAAAAATGACGTTACAAATTTAAAAAACATGCATTTATGAAATTTATCAAGTCATTAAATTGATAAGGCTTCATGTAAGATTAATAGTTTCTAAAGGATTATAGGGACTTTGTAAATAGTTTATTTTGTAGTTAACATGATGATTATATATATATTATTGTAATATCGAATAGAGGTAAGTGATAGTTTTTAATATTAATTATAAAATGAATGTTTATTATTTGAGCTTAAAAATAATATTTTTAAGGATATTGATATTGATATAACATTTATAAAAAAGTAATAGGTTCTATAAATAAAGTTTTCAACGGTTTTTATCTATGGTATGTGGCTGTGTAAATCTATTATGGGATTCATTTTTAATTTTTTATATAAATATAACTGATTTTTGTTTTGAATGAATATGTATGTATTTATTTTTTGGAAAATTTGTTTTAAACAATTAAACTAGTATGGGAATATAACTATTTTTATTTTCTTTACATTTATGTGCTCTCATAAATAATTATTTATTTTTATATATTATCATGTTGAATGATCATCTATATACTATATACATATTATTTTTATAAATGGATCTATGATAATAATTTTTAATAGCTTTTTATAAGGTTTAGGGTGTGTAACTATAGTATGGGATTCCTTATAATGAACGAAGATTATTTGTAATTTTATGTGATATTATAAATAACATTGATATTGAAATAAAAATAGAATATTAATTAATTTTTTTCTATTGTATGTGGTCATGTAAATACAATAAGGTATTCCTTCATAATGAATTATATAAATATAATTGATTTTCATTTTGAATAAAGAAGAAGAAATCAATTTTTTAAAAACGGTTTTGTACAATTTTCCTTGTTTGGGAAGATAACACTTTTGAAAAAATTTCTACATTTGTGTTCACTCTTGATAAATTGTTTTCAGATGTGGATTTTCTTGATGAATTATTATCTATATACTAAATTTAAACTCTTTCTAAATGATATTGGTGGGAAAGGAAATGATGAGAAATCTACTAATTACATTGATGGTTGTATGTATATGGAACATTGATGGTACCCAATGTGAATTTTATTTTGTCTACATCACTTAGGATTCCCAACCACATAGAGTTGATTTAAGGGATATATAAGAGAATAAATAACATTTAAAACAAGGTTTGTCATCAAGCTATGGAATACCCTTTAGGATAGTCTATAACATGTTTAGATAGTTTGATTGATACTAGTGATGATAACTATTAATTTGGAAGGAAATATATATATATATATATCATGGGAAATATAGAATGATGTTTCAATAAATATGTAATTATTACCTGGTATATTATCTATGTTTTGTTTAATTTATTAAAATTGGTTTTGAATTTATGATAATTGAAATGTGGTTTCCCTCATTTGGGTGGTTATATTTTTTAACCATGATATAGAGTTATTGAAAAAAATATCATGTGTCTTAAAGATAGTATAACAAAGGATCCTAGAGATTTATTTAATGCATAATATTTATATATGTATTATGACTTGAACCTGATGGGGAGACGATTTTGACATTACAACAAGGATCATGATTGATATGAATACTGTGTGGCTTACATTATTGTAAAGTTTCATACATATATGAAGAGATGACTTGTTGATAATGATATCTAAAACAAGAAATAATTTTAACATTGATGGTTTGAATATGACATGATGGTTGAGTATGATCTTTGAAAGAGGAAGTGGATGCTTATAAAAATTATTTATTTATACCTCAATTAAGAAAGTTTTATTTTATTAGGGGATCACAAAAATAAATTACTATACCCATGGAATATGTTAGTTTTTTATAAAAATAGAAGATATTTCATTTGAGGGTTTACTATTTATCAATAGAGATATATTCTCATTTAATAGAATCCATACACTATGAGAAAATGTAATATATGTGCATGATTATGATACTCTCTATTGCTTTTCAAGTAGACGACATTAGAATGAATTGGAGAGGTGATATATGGTTTGATGAGATTCCTTGAGGATGCATGTGACAACAACCATGTCACTATGGAATTATTTTATATAATTTTATGATTATAAGAGTTTTTATGATTCCAAAATCTATGGGTCTGAATTAGGTATATTTAAGGATTTTTATGGGTCACACTGGTAACCCAAATGACTAATTAAAATATATAATTCCCAAGTGATAATGTTGTAATTATCAGTATATTTGTTTTGTATGATTACAACATGGTTCAATAAAAAATATTTTTATAGGGATACCATTTAGGATATTTATTTTTCCCATGTGGGATTCATGGTGTGGTTAACCAGGTAGGTAAATTGTGTGAGTCACTTAAGAGTTTAAAATATTAAAATTAAATTTTGTTTGTTCTAAAATTTAAACCCTTGGATGTAATTTTTATTTTCCCTTGGCTCCAATTACATATAGGACAATGAAAAACCATATTATCCTTTTTATGGTCATATTCATGTGATTTATGCACTATTTTATCCTAAAATCTTGAGGTAATAACATTCCACCCTCATTTTATTCGATATTTTTTTCTCATGGTTTATTTTATCCTCCAAATGAATCAGGGTTTGTTGGTTTATTTTATAGAATGGTTCAGAAATAATAATCTTAATTTTTTTTTCTATGGAATGTAGATATTTTTATATTCTTTTGTTTGGGGTTCTATAATGAAGGTGACATAATGTAATTATTCTCTTGAATTATTTTGGTAGGTGTTTCTTTATAATATGCCTTATTATACATTTCATGGGATTCCTATGTGTTATAAAATCATATTTATTAAATTATTGATATATATAATGTTTTTAAAGAAAATATAAATTTTATTAATGTGATTTCTTTTCGTATCATAAATTATTTCGAGGAAGGAATTTTAACTTCTTATGAAATGAATATTTTGGATGTGCAATGTCTCCTGAAAACAATTAAAAGAGGATTTATAACACGGGTTTTATAGAAAATGAGTTTACGGTACATGTTTTATGATTTATTAAGTTGGATGTGATGGTTTTATAATGTTAAAATCAATCTATAAATTGAATTTTTTAAAATGACATCAATTTATTGAAATTTATGAATTTTAAATGAAATAAAAATTATTAAAAATCCCACGTTAACTTGTTTCTAAAATGTTAATCTAAAATTCAAATTTTGATCATATGTTGTGAGTCCATATTTGATTGATGTTTATGTTATTTCTTCCCATAATTGGAAATCTATCATATTATAATGGATATATGACGTAGAATAGAGATTTTCTATGAGTTATTTTAGGAGGTGATGAGTATCAAATTGTTCTTCTCATTTTGATATTAGTTTTAATTTCATTATCAAATAATTAATTTGTTTTTTGGTTTTGAAAACACAAGGTAACTATGAATTTATATAAATGAGTGATAGCCTCTAGTTTAGATGGTGTTTTAGCTAGGGGTGGAACCATATATTCTTATAACGTACAAATGGTTCTTTTGGTTTCTTCACACTCAATGGATAATCTTAGGGCATGACTAGTTCAATGGGAAAACCTAGATAGAAATTTTATTTGAGTCCAACCTAATATTATTCTTTCCATATATGATTATATAAATTCAGTGATCATGTTAGTATCCCTTGATTATTTTTATTTCATTTTTTAATTCACATAAGGGATTCACAATTCATTTTGTCATTATATAATACATGTTTTTAGGGGAACATTAATATTTTTACTAATTTTCAAATTTCTTCTCGACCATGTGTTTCTACTTGATTGTGGTCTCTTAATTTTGGTTGTATATGTGTTAGAAATAATTTTATAATCATGTATTTAGAGGTTTTCTTCTGAATTTAAATGTTATGTTCTTTTATAGTTTAATGAAGGGTTCATTATTTTGAATCACAAAAGGGAAATCCAAGTTACTTTTCTATAACAAATGAGTCTTTTCTGTTCTTCATAATGATAGACATTATTTCTTTTTCATTAGGGATTACAAAAATAGAAAAATATAAATTTTGAATGTATTTTTTAATTACATTCATAGAAATAATATATAAAAAGTAATAATAATGATTCAGTGGGTAGAGACCTACTATTAATTATAACTTAAAGATATATATTACATGTTCTTTCATTTATATATATTAGTGATTTTTTATAGGGGATGATGAAGATTTATATGGGATGTTGTGATAAACAATATGTTTTCTTAGTGCGGGATTCAGGATGTGTTCATTTTTTTTATTTTTGAAATGATGATGTATCAAGAATGATTCTCATCCATCTAGATTTATATTGTTTTTTATAGATTCTTGTTATACCCTACTGTATTTTTTTATATTTTAAAAAATTCATTTAGTCTCTATTTTTAGTTATGAGTCAATTTATTTTAACATTTATATTTGTTTATCCTTACATGATATTTTATTGACATCCAATATATGGTCAATTTTTGTAATAATTTCCTAAAATGATCATTTCTGGTGTAAATATTAAATTTATTGTGAACTCATTACCATTATTTCTTCAAGTATTGTTGTGCACAAATTTCAATCCATGGTGTTTGGGAACTCACGTTAGACCTAGTGGTGGGTTTGGACGATTGAAATCTATGCTAGTTAATTAAAAAGTGTATTAGAGCCCAGAACCCTTATAATGGAATTGGATATTGAGGATGTTTCCCAATTAAATTGGATGTGTCAGGGTAGTTTATAGATGTGGTTATTAGTACTTCAATGGGATATGTGGGAGAGGTCCTCAAAGTAACATTATTTTTTGAGACCATATGTTTCTAGGGTTATTCAAGACTATATTATTTTAATTTGATATCATTCATTATAGTTTTGTTTTTTGAGGGATGATAACACTAGCATTCCAAATTTGATTGGTTAGTAATTTGGGACTCTTATTGAATTTTGGGTTAAACCCAAAGTTGAAGTGTGGTTCTACTATTAGTCAAAATAGACTATTAAACTATGCAGATCCAAGAAATGGGTTCTAATGGATTATCATATTATATATCATGGTTAGATTATGATTTGAAAAACATTGATTCCAATATATGCACAACACTATGTAACATGGAAGTTTAATATTATTTTTTTATTACATTTTATATTTTACCAAATTTGGTTCTCACTAGTTAGAGATATATTTAATAGGGTTTTAAAGGTATTTTTATGTTCTAGTCATGAATTGTTTTTGAATTTTTCATTATTATTTGTTATGATTTGTTATTCCTAATGTTTTAATAATATTTTAGTTAATTTTTTATTAAGGTTGATTTTTTGAAAAACAGAATTCTTTGTTTCCTTTGAATTTTTTTCTATGGAATATGATATCAATAAAAAGGTGAAACAATATTGTAATAAAAAAAATATTTATTTTATTTGTTTCATTTCAATATGGAAATTTTTATAATGTTATTAAATTTTATCATTTTGTTTTGAAATTTTTTTATGATTAAAATTTGGCTTTATGTATATTAATCAAAAATAAATTTAGTTTTAGATCAATATTCAAATTTATAATAATTTGACAACATGGTTTCAAAAATTTAATAAAATTATTAACTAGTTTTATTTTGTTTCTAAAATTTAGTGGGAAGGTTTATAAAGGTGTTTTATTTAAAGAAGTTGGTTTTCTGGTTTATTTAAAATATTCCTTGGTGAAATATGTTTCACAAAATAAATAAATTAGGTCTATTTGATTTGAAAATGATGTTTTAAGATGTTTAATGGATGCGTTTTTTTGGTTGTTGTTTTTTTCATTTACCCTTTAGTTCTATTGGGAGAATCCATTTAAATTTGGAGATATGAAATTGTTGATTTCATGTCTAGTATTATTTTATCATTCCTCATATATTGATCAAGAATTAAAGTAGCATATTTTCTTTTTATCTTATATATATGTTCATAACTCACATATTATGGAGTAATATTTTTTTATACACTAACTAGACTCCTAATTTAGTTGTGGGGTCTGGAAGTTTCCATTTCACGAATACTAGAAATGAATTTATGAACATAAATTTGTGGTTAATGATAGAGGTTATGAGTGAAGTAGAACTTCATTTTTTTGGAGATGTATTAAAATTTATTTTAACATTTAGTTTTCTCAAACACTTGTAGATGAACATTTTACATTAAATTTATAATTTATTTATTTATACTAAAAAACAGTGGGTTACCTTATGTTATGATCTTATATTAAATGTAGATCATCCAAAAAACATTTTCCATATTACCTTTATTGTGTTGTAAGGATATTAGTGTAAAATCCCTTTAGAAATGATTTATATGTGTTCATGTGACCTCTATGAAACACTAATTTATTTATGTGACCTAGAATAGAGAATCAAATATCTTGCATCATTCAAGTTGATCGACAATCACTTTTCCTTGATGGAATCTATCTTTTATTTGTCATTATTGAGAGTTAAGGAGAAAGAGGAATTCAAAAGACAAATATATTATTCAAAATGGGTTTATATCCCTCAATTTCACAATAAAAAATAGAAAACACTATCAAAATATGGATAATGGGTTTAGATTAAAATTTTATTTAATTGAATAATATCCCATAAATAATGTTATAATGTTTATTAAAATATATTACATATAATAATAATAATATAGTTATTATTATTTTATCGGACACCCACGAACTCATTCAGTAAAAAATAAAATTTTAATGGATTGTAAATTAATAGTTCTTACTTTACATAGTCTTGGTAAATTCGATATCTATAGTATTTATGGAATAAAAAAATATGCATTTTTATTTGTAAATAAATATTTTTAACAATAAAACAATGAATAAATATTTATAAAATATTGAATATTATAAATAAATACCTTTTATCCAATTTATAATGAATTAATATTTATTTAAATTGTGTAATAAATAAAACATGAAAAAAATCATTTCATGTTCTTGAGAATAATATTTTTTCCATTAGTTAAATTTGAATATAATTTAATTGATATTAACGAAAATATTTACTGTGTGATCCACGAGGAATATAACTCATTTTCATTAGCTCGGTATGATGAATTTCTAATATAAATATATATTAATGCATCATGGAACATAACAGAAAGAACTTAATGTCCCAGTGTAAATAACTAAATCCGAACGCTCATTATATTATACAATCACTTCTTCCAAATATATCATTAAGATGTTTTCACATCCATATCATCAACCTATACACTCAACAAGTCATTATTTTAATATCTGTAATAATTACATCATTTCACAATGGTCATAGAATCTAATGTGGTAGTCTACATCAATCAAATATATGAGATATATGATTTCATAATGATGGAAGGGAAAAATCTATCCTCTACATATTCTACAAAACAATTGGATATTATAAATTATTTTTCTCTAAATAATTTAAATTTCATTGAATATCTTCTATTACATGAATCACCGAGTTAATCTTACAATACATGCAACACCATGTTTAGTTTTTTCTACATGGAGAACTGAGTTTATACCAATCATGACTCACTATTACAAAATTATTTATTAATATGATTTTTTTCACTTAGAAATTGGAATGGAGGTTATTAATAATATTATCCGAATTATGAAAATATATTTTTTACACATGTATATAAAGTGATTTGGTTTTGACCAATTGATTAAAAATGAAAATAAAAACTTCTTCAAAATAGAGGAAGTCATTTTTCTAAAAAACAATTTTTATAAAAACAAATAAGTTTTAGCTCAATAAATTACATAAGTTAATTTTGGAGATTTTTTAATGATATTCATATAGTATATATTAAATAAATTTTTATTATTAAATTTATTTTTTTTCCAAGATATGATATAAGAATAAATAGAATTATACACTTAAAACTTCTTTTTTTGAAAAAATATTTTTTATTGTATTTTTGTTTAAATATTTTATAATTAATAATATCCAATTTTTTATATTTAATTAACAACATAATTTTCATTTTTAAATCATCACGTAAAAAATATCTTATGGTTTGTTTCAGAGTTTTTTTGAAAAAAGTTTTTTTTGTGATTATTGATAGATACAAGTTTATATTAATATTTTTCATTTCATTTAAAGATTATAAAAACATAAATATTTGTTTTAATAGGGTCTTAAATGAAAATTATATTTCAACTATATATAAATTAATCTAAATTAGTACAGTTTAATCCATTCATTTTCAATTTTTTTATACAAAACATGCGTCCTTTTTAATTTTTCCTCCTTGAAAACTATCCTTCTCACCACGTCTATGAGATTAATTCCGAATTTTATTTTCACAAAATGAATAAATTTTCATTGAAAAAACGTATTCCAAATTTTTAGTTATTAAAATTTATATTATCTAATTTGGATAACATAATTTTTGACCAAAATGAATACTGAAAACATTATAAATTAATTATCAAGGTTAATGTAAAAATGGGTTTAATATGGATTAAAAAAACTTATTATGGTTAAAATGACATAAGAACAAGTATAAAATATATTCTATTTCCATATTGACACCATATAATATCTATTTCCTAATAAAAATTCATTTTGGAACCATTTGGAATGCGGGAAATGTGTTAACTCCTTATTCTCTTACAAAATTATAAATGTACTACTGTCTACACTTATAAAAGTACACTCACTCCCCTATCCTCAGGACACCATCAAACCATTATTTATAATCCAATAAATTTCCCAATAATTTCCAAAATTTCCTCCTCTCATATTATAATCATTATTTTTGTATAAAGCCTACCTTGAAAGGAATTTAGAGCCAACAAAATGAGGTTACCCGTTGAAGAGGAAACGTTCTTCCATGAGCATATTAATTTAATTACTTCAACCGCCTACTTAAATTTTTATTAAAACATGATATTATAATAATTTAATTATATTTTATATACAATGGTTTATTATATAAATTCAATTTCATAAAACTATATCAATGTCTATCAAATGGGTTATGAAATCATCATTTATTTGTACGGAGGACTACCGCCTCTCAAAATGTTGTCATTCATTTTTCCATTATGACATGTCATGATTGGGTATAACGATGGATATAAAGTATAAATATTATATTTTTAATTTTAATATACCTTTATTTTTTTGTATCACATATATCTTTTTTTACATTCCAATTCATATGGGATATGATAATGTCACTCATCTGGGCGGTGGACTATCCCCTCATAGAGAAACATGTTTCATTTTAAAAAATGCTCTGCATGGATAGAAATAAGGAAAAACATAATGAATAATTGTTACTTAAATGAAATAATTATGAAATTAGTTTAATATTTATATTCATATAATGATAACATATCATTTTTTATTCACCATTTGACTCAATGAAATTAGAAAACGTCGTTCATGTATGTGTGGACTTCTGCCTTCAAAAAGAGATGTGACCCTCATTTGTCATCACAATAAAACATTTATGATATAAATAAATATATTTCAGTTAATAATATTATATAATTATAATGATATAAAGTTAAATTATTAATAATATTTTTTAATTAATGATAGTTGAAAAATCGAAATGTTACTCATGTGTGTGTATGATATACCATCCCTATTATCACAACGTACATCATTTCTAAAAACCATAATTCATGATTCTTATTAAATGTATATTCGGTGTATAAGTATGGTTATTATTTACAAATAATTATTAATGATATTATGTAACCCTGAGAAATGTATGTGGGCCACAAATAACAAATCAAATCATTTATTACCCAAAACATGGGTTTAGCATTGAATTGGTAATGAACTTGTAATTAATTGGTATAATTATATCATATAGGGTATAATATATATAATTATGTTAATAATAATATAATTATAATAAAATTATGTTTTTATATTATAGTATTTAATGTCATAAAATGATGTCGAGACATAAGGTATGAGATTTCCATATCACATTTGAGTTCTATGACACACATTCTATATATAACACACATTTAATTTATATGGTTGACTAACATCACATTAATGTATTTTATCATGATTCACATAAATAATATAGTTATTCAAATATTAATTTTAGGATCTATTACAATGTGATTTATAGTTCAGAATTTACGAATGTAGTAAAGTATTTTCATCTCAATTCACTTTCCTTGAGACATATGTCATGTTATGCACTTATCGTCTTTTATGAGTAGTATATACATCCCCATTGACTTTTAATATAATTGATTTATTTATTCTCCTGATATTATATATATCCTTTAATTTTATTCCATCATGGTTTTTAAAATTCAATGTTTCAAAAGTGGTAGAGAATTTATGTTATAATCTCATCATTTATCTGGATTGTTTATGATTACGTTTCGGATGATGAAACATTATTATCCATTTCTCATGAGAATCCTGAAATTTATTTTGAAATATTTATTTAATTATAATATTTTATTTCCCTCAATTTTCTTCTCTTTACAATCTCAATAGTTAAAATTAATTTTCATTAAAATTAAGAATCTTTATTTATCACTTCGATAGATACCACATTTTCTTCAAAAATATTTTTCCTAAATTTTTTTTAAAAATGGTTTTAAAAATTTTCAAATTAATTTTAAAAATAATTTTTACCCATGATTTAATTTTTTATTTTTTGAAGGAAATCTTCATGTATTTTTTAAAACAATGCTTTATTTGTCTTTTACTCAATAAGTAAATGGAATACTTATTTTTATAGTTACTACATGAATGGAATTTCATGCCACCATAACCAATATTTTCATTATTTATTAATTTATAATTTTAATGGTATTTTGAAAGGTAATTATTTTTTAATATTTTTATGTTTGAAAAAGTTTTTTTCATATAGGAATAGATACTTTATCATAGAAATGTTTTAAATTATTTTTAAATAATTACATATAAATTTTCAAGATTATTTCTAATAGAAAATATTTTATAAATTCTTTATTTTTTAAATTTTTTTTTCATACTAGAAAAGTATTTTCCCTCAAAAAATTTGTCAAATTACTTTTAAATATTCCTTTATAATTTTTCATGTTTATTTTCTAGGAGAATTATTTTCCAAATATTCCATAATATTATGTTTTAATAAAGAAATTCGTAAAAGATTTATATTTTCCTCAAAATAATTCTAAGTGATGTTTCATCCAAAGTAATTATCCAAATGATATTAAATAATTTTGTGTTAATTATTATTCACATGTGATATGATCCATAAATACAATTCTTATTATTTCTATAATGGTTTATTTTGATGATTATGTTATGTTTAAGAAACACATTTCTATTCATTAGGTTATACCATGATAGAAATATTATGATACCCACTTATTTCTATGGTTTATGCTATGATGAAATTATGAAATGTTTATAAATAATATCTCTAGTATAAAGGATATGACAAGAAAAAATATTATGAAACCCATTTCATTTCATAGTTTATAATATATTGAATGCATTATCATCTTGTGGAACACATGTATATTATTTTAATTAAGTGACTTACGGGACCTGTATCTATCTCGAATGTGTTGGGTAAATAATTATTTATCGTGAGATATAAATGGATATAATGGGGAGAGACCATGGTTCAGAAAGTGACTGTGTGTGCTATGATGGTCTTGGATGTGATCACAGACTATAGTGATGGTTTGTGTAGTGATCTCAGTCCACTGTGATTGCCATTATAGTGATCCTTAAAAACTATGGAAATGGGTTTCTATACATATGTTGAAGAAAGAAATAAATATTTACCCTATGTTATGATATAATGGATCAAGTTCTTTGATTCAATTTGATTCATGTCTTGTGAACAGTTGATATTAATGCCATTACTCGGAATTGTGATCTTTGATATGTAGGGAATGGTGTTAGAATTTAATTCTCATATTCTTATATCATCATGGTCATGAAATGCTTACATATCTCCCTTTTATACCCTTATTAAGAATCGAATCTCAACCTTTATTATGGTTCCTTTTACTAGGTTATAAATAACTATTTTATGTAGGTTATTTTTGCAGAGAGAACTAATGGGTAAGGTCTTAATGGGAGATTTTGTAGATATTTTTCTAAATTAGAAGTGTGGGTAACTAGTATCCAAAAACACTAAACTATTTTAGTCCTAAGGGATTTTTTTAATAATGAATTGTATATTCATATGAAATTATGTAATATCTATGTATGGAAATCCCGGGTCTTTATTGTGTGTATCAAATGAAATGTTTAGTTGTCAATTTGAAACATAGATGAGAAAATGTTATTGAGAAAACTAGAGGATATTTATATGGTTGTATATAAGGATAAATCTACAGATGACTAAATGTATTATAGAATGACCTATAATTTTGGTAATTGATTGAGAAAGCATTTTCCAATCAATTACATCATTTTTTGGATAATACATATATATTTGTCTCTCTTAAAAAAGTACCTAGGGGTAATTAATTTGAAAATAGATCGTTGAGATGGACTCAATCATCACCTGTAAACCAATAATAGGAATTATTTCACACATGGTTTCACACTATCCATGGATATTATTTAAAAATTCAAAATCAATTTAGAATCCATAATTTGGAATTTAAATAAAAGTTTGTTATTGATGACCTAGGATATAACTAAGGTTTCATATATATAAAAGTAGGTGTCTTGATTTAAAAATACTATAAAATATTTTTTAGACTATTTGGTTATCTATATTGATTAATGTTACCCACACTATGATTTTAGGTTTTATCTATGGGATATAACAAGAAGCAGTATGTTTAACAATGATTATTGTGGAAAATGTAGGGATAATGAGAATCCAAATTTGATGATAACTAGAGAGAAATTAAAATTTTTATTATTCCAAATTCTCTATCTTGATATGTGATTAAAAATGTCAATATAGTTGAGCTTACTAAATAATTGAATATGTGGAAGATCAAAATTTATGATATTTTATGTGGTAATGGACATATGGGATAGAATAAAAATATTCCTACAAGTCAAGATGGCCGAAATAACACCCTAGAGAAATAACTCAAAATGATGGAAAGATGTTATAAGGGAGGAAAATAAGGACATAAAGTGAGAAATTATCGAGGAGTAAAATGTCTTATTGTGGGTGAACAAAGTAATTATTTAACTCAATTCACTTACACATAAATTATATACTTTACCAAGGAAGGATATATTTTATTATAATCATTTATGTGGGTTTATTTAGTTATTTATGTATTTATATTCAAGAATTACGTTGTAGTAGAATTTCACCAATGGTATGTTGGTAAAAACAATTGTGAAATATATATGGATTTCTTTATTTTATGAAGAATATTATTTCTCTGTAAAAAAACATATGGTTTATGGATTCCATCTTCAGTTTATGTGTATAAGGTTGATTATATAGTCAATGTCTTAGACATCCCTTTTGTTATACTATGTTATTATATTTTATCAGGATTTTGGATATGTTAATAGTCATTTATAGAAATCCAACCCATTAGTATTGTGTAGTTTTTAGTGAAATAGTTATTTCATAGGAATTCCTTTACATGTTGTGGAGATATGATTGAGCATGTTGGAAACCATTAAGGGATTATCTTATCTTCGATGTTCATGTAATTATGGGTGTTAGTAGAACACCATACAAAGTAAGCACACTTCATTTAAATCAAATAATATTTATGTCTGGATCCACAATCCAGAATATAAATTAATGAAGTTGTATGGTTTCACATGTTATGGCATTCAATTATATTGTCTCATGATATTATGTTTACATCAAGGTTTTCTTAAAGTCTCCATCCAAATCCTGATACATAGTTGTGTTTTAGCACCATATTTCTTCCTAATATATGTGGTCAATCTAAGAGAATAATTCAAACCTTACAGTATATGCTGAGATATTATTATATGTATTTAAAATTATTTTGGGATAAAAATAACCCTCATGTATTGTTTTCATTCATTGATAAATTTTACTTGAGCACTCAGATGGTTCCTTATGAATCCCTTTATGGAAAGAAGTATAGAACTGAAACATATTTGAATAATGTTTTAGAAATAATGATATTTATACCAGAGAAAACTAAAGAGATAAAAGATGAGGCTAGATCCATTTAGGAACATGTAATGGAAACAAAATTTTTGAAGAAATGTAATAATTATAATCATCAACATGAACTTGAATTTGAAGTTAGTGTGAAGTGAAGTATATGAATTTATCTATGCATGATAGAAGGGAAATCTAATACCTACCTATATTGGTATATTGGAAATAATTAATCGTATTAGGAAAGTATATTGTCATTTGATGCCTACAACAAACCTATCTCTAGTCCAAAATGTGTTCTATGCATCTCTCTTGATGATTTATATACCAGATCCATCACATGTGTTAAACACATAGGACACAATGCTAGAGAATAATATTTATTATGAAGAAAATAATGTAGAGACAATTGATCATACAAAGAATATTCTAAAAAATACGACCACACATCTGGTTAATTTTTTTTGAAATTCCCACTACCATGAGAAGGTTTTTGGGAATCCGAGGTTGCAATGGGATAGAAGTATCCTCAATTGTTGGTACCAAAGTGATAAATATTTAGAGAAAAATATTTTTATTAGAGGGTATAATATAACACCATGAGTTTTGATGAATTAATTTTTTCAACTAAGTTAAATTTCATTAATTTAATATGTTACACATAATACCTAGTTAAGCTAGATTTTCATTAAACTCTATGTTTATTTTGTGCTATATGCAACACCGAGATTAAATGAAACTTCACTTACAATTATAAAAGTAATATTAAATAAGATAGATAGAGCCTTTCCATTATAATGATGAGTATGCAGATGATTCTGTAAAACATGAAATTTCATGGTTTGAACTTGTATATAAAATTCATTATTTTCTGACCAATTATTTTAAAATAAAAATAAAAACTATTAAAAAAATTTGGAAATATTTTTATAGAAAACTATTTTTATGAGATAACCACCTTTTACATCAAGATATTATAAAAATAAGTTTTTTTAAATTTATTTAAATGAAAATAATATATTTTATACTCAATAATCTATTTAACATTTAACATGTGTGTTTTTTATAAAATAGATAGTAATAAATAAAATTTTACACGTAGAAACGGTATTTATTTTTAAAAAAAAATTATTTGAATTCTTTTGTATAATTATTATGTAAATTATTTTTTATTATACTATAAATTTATAATTGATAGAATAAATTAAATTTTTTAGATGACCACATTATAATTAATATTAAGGGTCACCTTTTATATGTTTTGGAAAAAAAATCAGTGAATTGTTAAAAATAATTGACTTTATAAATAATATTAATTTATTTTATATATTTTAAACACCTAAAAATTTTGTTCCCGTGGTATTAAAATATATGTTAGGTAAAATATATATCTACTAATATATGTTAGGTTATTAAAATCATTAACATATTTATTTTCTTATGAAAAATGTGTAATCATTTCAACTTTATCACATCAAAAATATGCATTCACTTCATGTCTATGTGATTAATTGAAAATTAAAATTTTCAAATTAATTGAATTCAATTATTAAAAATGAATTCCATATTTGGAAAAGTAATAATTTATAATATTTAATAATGTTAAATTAAATTATTAAAAACATAAAGATTGAAAAAAATTAACGATTAATTATTTGGTCTATGGTAAAATGGGTTTGATGGGGGTGTTAAACTAAAAATATAAGGTTTAAAATGACTTGAAATGATTCCTAAAATATATTTTATGGATATATTTATACTCTATAATGTGTATGACTTTAGAATAATCCATTTTTTATTCTTTTTGTATGTGAAAAAAGATTACACATGTTTTTCTTTTAGAAAAATAAAAGTGTGGAACTCATCTCACTTATAAAATTCCTCACCAATTCTATAATATTCACACATTTAAATACTTTTTTTCCAATAAATACCCACATAACTTCCCACATTTAAGAATATCATTATAAAATCCTTATACATTGTAGAGAGACTACCTTGTAAGGCCTTTGTTGCAAACCAAATGTGGTATCCGAAGATGATGTAATCTTTCTCTATGAGTATTTTTTATATTATTTCTTCCTCTACATCCATAAATTATTATTTCACCCAGATGATATAATAAAAACATTTTATTATATATATATATATGTTAATATAATTGTAACACCATGATATTATTTGAATTATTAATTCTGAATTAATTTATCATTTTTGATATTTTTCATTTCATGCAACACTGAAGATAGTTTATATTAAATGTTGGGATTTATTCTAATGAAACAATAATTTAATCATAAATTATGTTCTTCATAAACATTGTCTAGATCTAAATAAAACATCAAGGTTAGCTTGCGTAATATGAAATAATGACATTCCTCGATGACTGCATAACACGCAAAACTGAGGCTTACTAAAAAATATTATATTATTAAAATATGATTGTTTAATATAATAAGATAAGAACATGATGCTAAATTAGTGATTATGAATATTATTAACTAATCTATGAAAATTTATGATATACACAATATAATATGAATTCATGTGTTACCAATTAATTATAAATGAATATGAAAAATGAATGAATATAAAACGAAATATTATTATGGTCAAAAATTTGTTTTAGCCTAATAAATTAAATTTTCAATTAGTTCTAGAAATGCACTTTGTCAGAAATTCTGTTCAAATGGAATCAACTTGGTGTACATAACACACAACACTGACTTGTTGTGTGAATTGTCTTGTGTTACAGGAAACACCTAATTGGAGTACATTATAAGAAACTCTGACTTGGTGTATGATGAACGAAAAAATGAGTTCCTATGAAACACCATTATTATATATATTTTTAAATGATATAATTATAACCTAGATTGTTTCTACAAAATTCTAAGTGAGTCCTTTTCCTTCCCTATAAAAATATGTCATCTCTCCCACCTCCCCACACCTCTAAATCCTCATAAGTATTGCAAAACCCTACCGAATCCACTTCACTAAAATTATCCCATTCTATATAAGCCTTAATATGGGAAGAAGGAAATCCATGATACCCTTGTGGCACAAACCAAAAGGAGTTACATGTCTAATAGGTGGTTTGAATGTGTATTATAAGAGTCTACTCATAAGGTAAAGGGATATCATCTCAATTTTTATTTCCATGAGATACATGTTATGTCCGGCACTCTTTAATTTTGAGTGGTGTATGAACTTTTCATGATTGTACAATATGTATATTTTACATAAATTTGTGGGTATTCACCTATCTATTTTATGATCATTCATTCATGGGGTTTATGTTTCAAAAGATACCAAATTTGTAAAATAGTTTTGTCTCAATTTCCCTTCATTGAGACTCATGTTATGTTATGCAACTAAATTCTATTTTAGGTGTATAAAAATCCATTTTACATTTTATATCATTAACATTATTATTTTCATGAAATTTTATGTTTCCTGTTATTTCCTCCACTTACATGGAGTTTGTGAGAAAAAATTACCAATTAATAAGAGTTTATTGAGAAGATCTCATTGATTTTTGATATTGTTAATGATTTTCATCCTTTTATGAAATATTAAGATCCATGTCTTAAGATTTTTTTACTATCCTATGTTTACTCATGATATATCAATGAGTTATTACTTCTTTCCACTATTTTTTACATAAGATAATTTTGATTGTGTTTTTATGAATATATGATTGTATTTCTCTCTTCGATCAGAAATCTCTTCTATTTCAAAAGCCATGTTTTGGAATATGTTTTCAAAAATGAATTCAAATGATTCATAAAGACCAATTTAATGGACTATATATTTTAAAAAGGTTTTATTGTTTCCAATGATTACCTTATAAGTTTTCAAATCAATTTTAAAAGAAAAAGGTTTTTTAGAAAAATATTTTCCTTTTATATATTTTCATTGAATTTTTTCCAAAACGTGTTTCAATATTTATTTATAAGTTTTATTTTTGAAAAATTTTGTTTTTTTTAAAATTTAAATATTATTTAATGATATTTTTAGGAAAATTGTTTTCAAAAGGTTTCATGTTTTTAAAAAATCATTTATCAAGAAGAAATGCTATTTTCTTCAAGAAATGATTCCAAATAATATTTCCATATTATTTTCCATATATGATGACATCATTTGATATTATTCACGCAATTCTGGGAAATTTTCTAATGGTTTTCGTTCATATTCATTCTATGAATGGTTTATGCTTTGATGGCATGATATATATGAATCACATTTCTCTTCCATGAGTTTTATGCTACAAAAACCGCTTTTTTCATAGGATATGCTTTCATGAAATTATTAGGAAGCCTATATATTTTCATAGTATGTTATTTCAGGAAATATTAATGATACCAATACCATTTCATGGGTTATGAATTTTTTATAAATCCTTTTTTATAGGTTATGATATGATGTATGTTTTTTCTTATGTCCAAATAATAATTGATGTTACAATGAGATTGGTGGGATATATATTTCCTTCTAATGCGTTAGGTAATGATAATTGTTTTATGAGCTCAAACGGTACATATTAGGGAATTATAAGCCCAAATAAGATGTTATACAAGAGTACATCCCAACCCCGAAACAGGAGGTTAAATGGGAGGACATCCCAAAGACAAAATAATAGGGTACACATGAGGAAACCACACTCCTGAAAACAATAGGGAATACTTGAGTAGATCCCAAGCCCAAAATATGAATGTATATGGTAGTAAATCCCATCCATGAAATAAGAGGATACACTAGAGGATATCCAAATCCCAAAACAATAAGAGCCACAAGAGGAAATCACATGACCGAAACAAGTGGGTATACAGGAGGAAATCCAAATCAGAAAACTAGATAGTAAAAGTGAAGGAATCCCTAGTCTGATGCAGGTACATGGGTTATTAAACCATGACAAACAAGTTACAAAGGCCTTGGTAGTGCACATTAACATATGATTTTAATATGTGTTTTTCACAATTCAATGTTTAATTCCTATGTTATTCTTTTAAGACATGTATTCTTTACATCCTTATGATTCATGTCTTATGAACTAACATTATTTATTATGATATTTAATATTCTGGTTATGATAATCACATGTATGATTATGTTCTATACCCTTTTTTCATGTTCGTCTTACCAATTTCCTTTATATTCTCTTAATGATAATATGATCTCACCCATTTCTTATTATTCATTTACCAAGGTTATAAATAGATGTTTTAGGTAGAATTACTAAATGTAGGGATATTTAAGGGAGATGTTGATGATATTTCACCAGGATAGATGATTTTGTTACAATTTATCCAAGAAAAGTAAACTATTATAGTCCTAAAGCATGTATATTTGTAATGATCTGAATATTTATCTAAAATGATGTAATATCCATGTATTTCAAGCCTAGGTCACTAAAATTGGTATCAAAGGAAAGGATTATTAAACATTTGTAAATTATGATAAGAATAACATTAGTGGAATACCTATGTATATTTATAAGGATATGTCTAGGTATTTATCTAAGGATATTTATAAGGATGAATTAACATTTAGGAAAATGTCATGGAATTCTGGTAAAGTAAAAAATTATGTGGTTTCATAGAAATACATTTCTATCTAGATACCACAGGTGGATGTGTAATTATCATCAATGTACCCAGCGGTAACATCTCTGAATAGATATTTTGGGCCTATCTCTGGGTAATCTGATAAACTAAAATGAGCCTTGTTGCACACCTAGTTCGACAGTCTCGGGGGATATGCATTATAAATTCACAAACTCTTCAGGAACCATTATAAGGCCCCATCCTTAAACCTTACTTAATCGTGAGTTATTACAAGATTGCACATTGAGGATCTTTTCAGGTTTAGAGTTTTAGAGAATTAGGACATGATTATTACATCTCAAAATATTACAAAGTAGAAACTTCTACTAAGTTTCCATAAAATAAAAACTCTTAAAAAGAAACATGTCTAGTTCCATGTTTTAGGTAGCATGACTTTCCCTTGATCCCATCCTTGACCCTATTCCGCGTTAAGTCCTATGAAAAACATTTCAAAAACTTGGGATGAGCATAAAAAGCTAAGTAAGGGATACACAATGAATGAAAAATGTTAGTTTTTTCAAAACAACAAGTAAACAATGTATACTTTATCAAAGTAATACCTTTCACCTTTTTGAAGTAGTAAAAAAACTCTTCAATGAATAAAAGGTCATTACTTACCCTTTTAGAACCAAAATATTACCATAAAACCCATATAAAGAACACATAACATAAAAAGGTAACTTGGGACATAAACATACTTAAATGGAATAACCATACGGTCTACTTCCACACATACTTAATGGAATAACCATACGGCCAACTTCCATACCCAATGCATTGGAGGTTATAACGTAACCACCCATCCTAGTATTCATGGCACCACCCGTCATATGGTTTATCACGTAACCACCCATAAAATTTCCATGTACCATCATTACAGATAAAATATTGAAAATATAAACATTTCAATAACAACATTTTATTTTCAATCACAATAAGTAATTCCAAGATATTGAATTAATCAATCTACTTTCAAAAACCATTTAAAATAGATTTTTGAATCAAAGTGTCCCATACCACTTTGAAGCTTTTAATGGAATTATAATTTTAAATCATTAATTTACAGATAAATAAATACTGAAAACCATTTTGAAAACATGGACATTAAAGATAAATATTTAGAATAATGAATATTTAAAACATTTAAAACGATATTTTTGTTTAATAGTTTTTAACAAAATGAGAGACTCTTGAATACAAATAATCGTGGAATAACATTTAATCCGAGCATTATAATATCATGAGAATAAATGGATTCATGATATAATATGACAAAGGACAGTATACACACCAAATAAGAGTTAATGTGTGCATAACAACAATGAAGTCTTAATGGAAATGTAAATTGAGATGAAATCCATTATAAATAGGGTATCCTTAAACTAAGGATAAATCTATCACATAATTATGTGTGAGAAATAATCATACACCCAATATAAGTGGATATTAAGTGTGAAAAAATATAAGGTCATTCACACATATTCATAGGATTAAATGTTCAATAAGTACAAGTTTAACCCAATGAAATCGAAATTGGGTTAAGATGTTCCCTTGTAAAAATTCGACAGCCTAACGGCGTCACATCAAAATTCAGAAAATTAGTCAATGAGAGAGTGAATGGTATCTCATCACTTGGACATAAACTTTACATAAATAAGGATATATAAGAACATATCCCAACATAATAATATGTAAATTAAAATACATAATAAAATAAGTCTTTTAAAAAGAGGAGGGTGAAAGGTCCCCTTACCGAGTTGGGTAACTTTCGAAACATACACCCCATGGAAGAAGGGTCATACAATAGAGATGTAAATACACATAAATGAAATTATACTACCCAAAGTGTATAATAATGGGTAGTACATACACCACTCAAAGGAAATAGTGGAAAACATAGCATAAATGTCACGAGAATAAAAGTGGGAAGAAAAATCCCTTACGAAAACTCGGCAGCCTAACGGCACCACATAAATCATCCAAAAATGGATTGATGAGATCAAATAGGGTCACTCATTATATGAACATAAAAAGTACAGAATTAGGAATATAAAAGAACATCCCCAAACATATGAAATATGAGTTTAAAAGAAATTACATAAAATAGAGTAATTAAAATGAAAGAGAGAGGTTGGATCTCTTACGAAAATTCGGCAGCCTAACGGCACCACTCAAAACTTCCAAAATGGATTGATGAGAGAGAATATGGTCTCTCATCATATGTACATACAAATTACAGTAAGAGTAATATAAAAGAACATCCCAATAACAAGAAAGATGAGCTTTAAAAGGAGAGACATAAAAGAGTGTACTTAAAAAGAAAGAGAGGAGTAGGATCCCTTACCTCGTGTCTGACTTGACTCGATCGTTTTTTAACGTCCTTAAAATCAGGTAACTCTCTTAGATTTGAGCTCAAAGGCTTCCTTGGGAAGTCTTCTGCCCAATGTGAGGCTTCAAGGAGTAAGAGAGGTATGTGGAGAGACAAAATGGGCAGGGGTTGGCCGAGCCAAATGATCTGGATGTGTGGGTATGGTGGTAGAGTTGGGGGCCTTTAATAAGAGGAGAGGAGGGGCACTCTTAGAAAGTAAGGAAATTTTACTTTATTTTAGAATGAGTTTCATATTTTAATGGTCCCACATTGATGTTTTTCTAGGATAAGGTGATAAGGGTTCGATATCCACCCATCCAATATGTTTTGGACATGTGTAGGTCATAGATTTTACATTATCATTTCATTTTATTTAAATCCTTTATTAATGAGGTAATCGCTGCATCATCATGATGTCATAAATAATTTTATTTATTTAATATCTAAAAATTATAAAAAAATATTATGATTTAGAAAATCTATTTATCTTTCCAATTACTATTTATAGTAAAATATCTGACTTGTATAACACCATATAAAAAATTGTTTTAGTAAAACATCTCATGTTTGTTTCATTTTTACTTTAACATTAAATAAAAAGGTATTTATGTCATTTTCAACCAGTTTGTCTCCATGGGGTCCCCAAGTGGACCCATGGATTTTCTTGGTGGCCATGACACATCCATTGAGGGTAGGACATGTGTCTAGGTCATTTCATTTTATTAAAACATTATTTTTACCTTAAACTACACTAATTACCTCTAATCGTGATTAAAAACATAATAAGTTACTATTCACCAAAAAATTATTTTAATCTCATTGAACCACATTTTACTTATTAATGACAACCATGCATGTCGGATTTTTGAAATTCAAAACACAAAGATGGAAAAATATCATTTAAACAGAAATTCAGTTTTTATAAGTACCACTTAGTGGTTTCACTATTAATCGAAAATTGATGTTTTTCAAAAAATTACCAAAAATTCACCCTAAGCTATATTTGATATTACAAATTCAAAAATGAAGTATATTTTAAAAAATTCAAAACATATAAGTTTCATTGATTAATTTAATAATTAATCCACGTTGTCATAGCAAATAGCGTGTTTTTATGAAACAATAAGTATCAAAAGATTGACACTAGTTTAAGTCCGATTTCAAAGTGAAATTAATTCCAATGAGAACTATTGGATTAAATGGAAAAAATATATTCTAATTTTACTTTAAAAACAATTCAAATGTTAATATAATCATATAAATAAATTAGATTAAAAAGAGGTTTTGAATTAAAATACAACATTTTTCACTATTCATTAAAAAATGAACTTTATCGGAATGATACCAAAAATTTACACAAAGTAAATTTTGATGTCTTAATTCTAAATAAGAATTTTATTTTGTCAAATATAACACATAAAATTTTTAAAAAGTGGATTTAAAAGAGGATCACCATCCAAAGGTGGTTAATCGACCTTTTAATGAATATTAGACTGTTTATGTTTAAAAATTGGATTCATTCGCATTTTTAATCATTTAACATTTATTATAAAGAGTAAAAATATTTGAAAAACATATATTATCATTTTTTAGTTAGTTCTATTCATTCCCGCCATTACAACGGCTAGACGTTAACTACCATTTAAAATAATATTATTTTATTATTAGAGTGCAACGTAAGATTTCAAAGGAACTCATTGTTGTGTATTGGGTAAGCCATCGAGCATAGCGTTCCAATTAAATTAATATTGACATTTTATTCACAAATAGGGATAAATAAAAAAATTTCATATTCTTTATTTACCTGGGGTGTTACATCCTTCCCCCCTTTTGGGAATTGCGTCCTCGCAATTTTAAAATTGGGCTTAGAAACATCGTTGAAAGTCTCACACCGGAACAAGTGTCGGTAAAACAATCACTTTAGAAGAATGGGAGAGAAGTACAAATGTCACTAAATTTAACCCATACTAGGAATCCATGTATGAAAATATGGATATGGAGGAGAAAACAAAGGGTCATGTTTTGATGGACAGTGATAGTAAACATGTCTAGGAGAAAGTTAACCACAAGAAAATCACAAACTTGTGATGGGTTAAACTGTATTCGATTACCCAGTAGGAAAAGTTAACATACAAAATTTTTGTTTTAAGTTACTCTTCATTGAGGAATATATTTTTTGAGCTTAACTAAATCATAATGAAACATACTTACTTTCCCCGTAGACTTCCAACTTTTACTAGATTCCTTAATCAAACTCATATTTTCTCCAAAAGACGAATTTTTAGGAAGACTTGTTCGCATTAAGAGTACTATAATCAACTTCATAAGAATCACCTAATCCACAAAAGAGAACTATATAATTTCCATGTCTTTAGACTTTAACCAAAACCAAAACCAAAATGGTTAGTACAAGATCAGATAATCTAGAAAAGGATAACCCTTTATAAAAAGAAAATCTATTCTTAATCTCCAAAATCTGTCCAACAAAACCCAACGTTCAACGAGGACCATTTGATAAACAATTTGTCCATAAAATTATTCAAAGTAAACCAATCTATGACTGAAACCCAAATATTTGAAGGATTTAGTCACATAGTCTTCCAAGGTACAAATTAACTTTTATCTCCAAATAACATCAGTTTCTCTTAAATTCTCATATTGAAAAGTAATTAACCTAATCACATATCCTTGATGATAGGTTAATCATTTCCGTAGATAACCCAAAATAAACATACTCTTGACTCCAAAAATCATTTAACTAAAAAGAATTAGTCAAACTAAACATGGACTTCACGTAGTCCAGTGGAAGACGATAAATACCAGTCACACTTTGGTTGTGGGTTCGATTCCCATAGCTTTGTCCGACACGACGGATTGTCACACGGTCTACGTGTTGTCCTTTTTCCAAAACTATATAATTCGTAAAACATTCCCCAAAATGAGATAAAATCTTCAAAAATGTTCATAACATATTTTAACCTCATGTTTATATCATGCCTTTCATTTTCCATCATAACATATAATAACCCATAATTACCTCAAAAGTAAGGATCATATAAACCCTAATGGTTACCTTTAAAATTATTACATGAACATCCACATCGATTGGTCATCTCATACATGATGCATTACAGAACATACCAAGGTACAAGTGGTTGATCATGACTCCTTGATAGTTGGTTTAGAACAACCACGAGTTTCCTCATTGAATACCCCTTTTTATCTAGTATCTTAATCAGAGAACCACCACAGTTTCCTTCAAACCTGTTTTCTCTTTGATGTCTGCTAGATCCATCCATTCACTAAAAACTGAAATGTCAGTGTGAGTATATCAACAAACCCATCATGTACTAATGAGGAAGGTAAACACTAACATATACTTACTCATTCACCTTATCTAAAACTAGGACTCTTTCTTTAATCCTAACCATTATGGTAATGTTACTTATGCTTAAATAATACCCTAACCTCTAATGTTTTCTAAACCGATATTTGATACCAACTATAAGGCCCCATCATTAAACCTTACTTAATCTTGAGTTATTACAAGATTAAACATTGGGGATCTTTTCAGGTTTATATTTTTAGAGAATTTGGACATGACTATTACATCTCAAAAGATAACAAAGCAGAAACTTCTACTAAGTTTCCATAAAATAAAAACTCTTAAAAAGAAACATTTCTAGTTCCATTTTTTAGGTAGCATGACTTTCCCTTGATCTCTCCTTGACCCTATTCCACGTTAAGTCCTGTGAAAAACATTTCAAAAAGTTGGGTTGAGCATAAAAAGCTCAGTAAGGGATACAGAAAGAATAAAAAATGTTAGTTTTTCAAAACCACAAGTAAACCATGTATACTTTATCAAAGTAATACCTTTAACCTTCTCGAAGTAGTAAAAAAACTCTTCAATGAATAAAACATAATTACTTACCCTTTTGTAACCAAATGATTACCATAAAACCCATATAAAGAACACATAACATAAAAAGGTATCTTGGGACATAAATATACATAAATGGAAAAACCATACGGTCGACTTCCACACATACTTAATGGAATAGCCATACGGCCAACTTCCATACCAAATGCATTGGAGGTTATAACGTAACCACCCGTCCTGGTATTCACGGCACCACCCGTCATATGGTTTATCACGTAACCACCCGTAAAATGTCCAAGTACCATCATTACACATAAAATATTGAAAATATAAACATTTCAATAACAAAATTTCATTTTCAACCACAATAAGTAATTCCAAGATATTGAATTAATCAATCTACTTTCAAAAACCATTTAAAAGAGATTTTTGAATCAATGTGTCCCATACCACATTGAAGATTTTAATGGAATTATAATTTTAAAACATTAATGTCCATATAAATAAATACTGGAAAACATTTTGAAAACATGGACATTAAAGATAAATATTTAGAATAATGAATCTTTAAAACATTTAAAATGATATTTTTGTTAAAGAGTTTTTAACAAAATGAGATACTCTTGAATACAAATAATCGTTGAATAACATTTAATCCGAGCTTTATAATATCATGAGAATAAAGGGATTCATGATATAATATGTCAAAGGACAGTATACACACCAAATAAGAGTGAATTGGTGCATAAAAAAATTGAAGTCTCAATGGAAATGTAAATTGAGATGAAATGCATTATAAAGAGGGTATCCTTAAACTAAGGATAAATCTATCACATAATTATGTGTGATAAATAAAAATACACCCTATATAAGTGGATATTAAGTGTGAAACAATATAAGGTCATTCACACAAATTCATAGGATTTCATGTTCAAGAAGTACAAGTTGAACCTAAAGAAATGGAAATTGGGTTAAGATGTTCCCTTGTAAAAATTCGACAGCCTAACGACGTCACTTCAAAATTCAGAAAACTAGTCGATGAGAGAGTGAATGGTATCTCATCACTTTGAAATAAACTATAAATCAATAAGGATATATAAGAACATATCCCAACATAATTATATGTAAATTAAAAGACATAACAAAAGAAGTCTTTTAAAAAGAGGAGGGTGAAATGTCCCCATACCGAGTTGGGTAACTTTCGAAACATACACCCCATGGAAGAAGGGTCATACAATGGAGATGTAAATACCCATAAATTTAATTATACTACACAAAGTGTATAATATTGGGTAGTACATACACCACTAAATGTAAATAGTGGCAACCGTTGCATAAATGTCACGAGAATAAAAGTGGGATGAAAAATCCCTTACGAAAACTCGGCAGCCTAACAGCGCCACATAAATCTTCCAAAAATGGATTGATGAGATCAAATAGGGTCTCTAATTATATGAACATAAAAAGTACGGAATGAGGAATATAAAATAACATCCCAAAACATATTAAATATTAGCTTAAAAGAAATGACATAAAAGATAGTACTTAAAAAGAAAGAGAGAGGTTGGATCTCTTATGAAAATTCGGCAGCCTAACAGCGCCACTCAAAACTTCCAAAATTGATTGATGAGAGAGAATAGGGTCTCTCATCATATGAACATAAAAAATAAAGTAAGAGTAATATGAAATAACATCCAAATTAAAATAAAGATGAGCATTAAAAGGAGCGAAAAAAAGAGTGTACTTAAAAAGAAAGAGAGGAGTAGGATCCCTTACCTCGTGTCTGACTTGACTCGATCGTTCTTTAACGCCTTAAAATCGGGTAACTCTCTTAGATTTGAGATCAAAGGCTTCCTTGGGAATACTTCTGCCCAAAGTGAGGCTTCAACGAGTAATAGAGGGGTGTGGAGAGACAAAATGGGTAGGGGTTGGCCAAGCCAAAGGCTTTGGAAGTGTTGGTAAGGTGGTAGAGGTGTGGGCCTTTAATAAGAGGATAGGAGGGGCACTCTTGGAAAGTAAGGAAATGTTACTTTATTTTAGAATGAGTTTCGGATTTTAATGGTCCCACATTGATGTGTTTAGAGGATAAGGTGATAAGGGTTCGAAATCCACCCATCCAATAGGTTTTGGACATGTTTAGTTCATAGAGTTTACATTATCAATTCATTTTATCTAAATCCTTTATTAATGAGGTAATCGCTGCATCATCATGATGTCATAAATAATTTAATTTATTTAATTTCTAAAAATTATAAAAAAAATATCATGATGTAGGAAATCGTTTTAGCTTTCCAATGAATTATTATAGTCAAAAATCTGACTTGTATTAACCCATATAAATTTTTTTTTAGTAAAACATCTCATGTTTGTGTCATTTTTACTTTAACATTAAATTAAAAGGTATTTATGTCATTTTCCAAACAAAGTTGCTCCATGGGGTCCCCAAGTTGTCCCATGTATTGTATTGGTTATCCATGACACATCCAATGAGGTTAGGACATGTGTCTAGGTCATTTCATTTTATTAAAACATTATTTTTACCTTAAACTACAGTAATTACCTCTAATCGCGATTAAAAACTTAATAAGTTACTATTCACCAAAAAATTATTTTAATCCCATTGAACAAAATTTTACTTTATAATGAAAACCATGTATGTTGGATTTTTGAAATTTAAATCACAAAGATGGCAAAATTTCATTTAAATGGAAAATCAATTTTTATAAGTACCACTTAGTGGTTTCACTATTCATCAAAAATTGATGTTTTTCAGAAAATTACCAAAAATTCACCCTAAGAAATATTTGATATTACGAATTCAAAATTGAAGTCTATTTTATAAAATAAAAAACATATAATTTTCATTAATTAATTAAATAATTAATTCCCGCTGTCAGAGCAAATAGCGCGTTTTTATGAAACAATAAGTATCCAAAGATTGACACTAGTTTAAGTCTGATTTCAAAGTGAAATTAATTCCAATGAACACTATTGGATTAAATAGTAAAAATATATTCTAATTTTACTTTATAAACAATTCCAAATATAATCTAATCATATAAATAAATTAGAATAAAAAGAGGTTTTGAATTAAAATACAACATTTTCACTATTCATTAAAAATGAACTTTAGCGGAATGATACCAAAAATTTACACAAAGTAAATTTTGATGTCTCGATTCTGAGGAATAATTTTATTTTGTCAAATATAACACATAAAATTGTTAAAAAGTGGATTTAAAAGAGGTTCTCCATCCAAAGGCGGTTAATCGACCTTTTAATGAATATTAGAATTTTTATGCATAAAAATTGGATTCATTTGCATTTTTAATCCTTTAACATTTATTGTAAAGAGTAAAAATATTTGACAAACATATATAATCATTTTTTAGTTAGTTCTGTTCATTGATGCCATTACAACGGCTAGGCGTTAACTACCATTTAAAATAATATTATTTTATTTTTAGAGTGCAAAGTAAGATTTCAAAGGAACTCATTGTTGTGTATTGGGTAAGCCATCGAGCATAGATTTCCCTTTAAATTAATATTGAAATTTTATTCACAAATAGGGATAAATATAAAAATTTCATATTCTTTATTTACCTTGGGGGTTACAACCATCATGATGGATTTAGATATATATTGGATATGAATAACATAATATGAAATTTTTGTGTCATATATTAAGGAATGTGACATGATTTAGATATCAAATAATGTAAATCTTTTCATTACTATGTGGTTTTTCTACTATCATAAGTAATGAACCCACTATACTTCTGGTTTTAGTCAATAGAAGTAACTAGAATCAACTACATTAATGTTGAATGTGGTGGTTTATTTTATAATAAGTAGTGAAGTGGGAAGATAAATTGTGTGAAAGAAGTTGTTATCCTGGCTAATCAGTTTTCCTAGAAAATGATAAACAATGTGTACCTTCTCCAACTCTCAGACACATCATCGAAGAGAAATAAGCATTTCACTGAGAGTTCGGGAAATGAATACAACCGATGAATGAATATTCTTAATCCTTATTGTCAAGAGTGTGGAAATCATCACTTAAGATAATGACTTATATGAATAATAACATTATTTGTCTTTGGAAATGAAAGACACAAATCAAGTGACTGTAAGGGAATGATGAAGAGTTTTGTTAATGAAATGGATCAAAATATTGGCCTCCATAACTATTAATTGAAGGTTTTTTATTTTATGTGTATAATAAATGGTCATTATGAAAATCCATTCCCTAATAATAATGATCCTAAATAAAATCAACAATGTGGTTCAAATAATGGTTACTTTGCTTTTGATGAAGAGACTATAGTTGAAATGCAGAAGGAAATACGTATTTTTTAGTAGGATTACATAGAAACGTTAATAGATTAAGGATGAAGTAATTAGTGCTTTTATGTATTTGGTTTCATTAAATTACGAATCCTGAAGTATAAACAGATTTTTAAACTTATGTTTTTTACTCAGTAATTAAATATTTGTGTTGTATATTTCTAATGGATTAGGGAAGTGACTTAATGACAAGGTGATATTTTAGTTATGAGGAAAAACCCTTATGATTTTTATTTTAAGATAATGTTTATTGGATAATAATATGTGGTTTATAAATAAGTAAATTTTATTATATAGATTACCTAAAAATTGATTATTGATAAAGTGTGTTATGTCATCAAAGTTGAATTTTACATCATTTTTGGGATTTGAAGAATATATCTAATATAACTTTGAATATGTAATCATGCATGATTTCAAAAATGATTTATGGTATTTAATGTTGTGATCATGTCTCAAGGGAATATAAAATGAGGGTATTCTCATTCATGGAATTTGACAACCAAGTGGCACATCATGAAATATAGGAGATCAATTTTAAAATTATTTCAAGAATTTCATTCTAAAGAATTTGATTTACATCTCTTGAAATGGTTATAAGGTTAACCTTTTATGAAAAAATTATGTTAAAATTAGGAGGATGTATTTATGTGTTGAGTTTTTATTAAAAACCATGGATAAAATTTTATTTACTGATTATCCTTATTTCATGTATATACATCAAATTTATTAGTAAAATTATATTAGTGTATTTTTATAAAAGTAAATAATGTATATTGGGTGATAACCAATAAAGTCCATCAAGTCCATCGGTCT